>JBBGZY010000447.1:1995000-4677500 GCA_037952925.1 Lithobates clamitans
TAAGGTAAATGGGAGCTTAACAAGTAAAAACAGACTGTTCGCGTCCAAACAGCTGTGAGAAGCCCGTGGGTGACGATGAGCGATGTTACTGACCAGATCCAGTTCCTGTGTGTGTGTACCGGGGGATTATGATGATCGGTGTCCGTATGAGATCCAGGCTTTAACCAGTTCCTAAGGAACCCAAGCTCATATGACCTTCTATAATTAAGGGGTCCACCTTGTCGGGTAAGCACATTCATTTACTGGTTTGGAGATCGTTGGTGCTCGTGGGAACAATATCAGCTTTTTCCTACCAAGACCAATTGCTTTGTTTATGAGATTACAAGGATGTTTTCTTTTACCATTTGCGCTGCACTAATATTGTTTTATTAATTGATTGTTTAGGCTGGTGAATCCTATAGTGTTCAGCTTGCATTTCATACTCCTTTATTGTTTGCGCTATTTGCCCTCAGCTTATTATTTAAATAGCGGATGGTTGCCGTGGGGACCACCGGCTTCACCAACTCCAGCAGTTTCTCCAGCGCTGCCTGCCTCTTTTGTTTATGATTATAATGTGGATTTTTCACCTGCCACAGACAGGGCAGCTCCCTGTATTTGTCTATGAACAGTGGAAGGAAATTGTGATCATGGAAGCCATCCATTTTATCTGCAAGACATAACACAAGACAAACCCTAATGTCAGGCAAAACCCTCCTAATCTTGTCCCAATATAGGCCTCAATCTAGAAGCAGTATAGGCCCAAGTTTAAATCTTACCTTCGTTATCACGATCGGCGCCTCTGATACTCCTTCCTCCACTCACAGATCGTACGTACTACGCACGCTTTATATACACTGCACATGCGTGAAACTCCGCCGCCCCTGATGTTCTTTCTAGTCTATTCCCTGCCCCTTATCGTTCGGCGCAGTGGGGAAGAGCACATGGCGGAGACAGAGCAGGTGCGTGCCAATTACAGCAACAAGAAGGAGGAGGAGGAAAGCCCAGAGCCAGAAACATCCCGATCCCGAAGGAGAAGATTTAAGGCCTCAAATATGTCCTTTGGGGAGATGTTGGAGATGGTCGACATACTGAAGAGGGCCGACTATGACGGGAAGTATGGACCTTACCCCAACCCCAATGTTAGAAAGGCCAAGATCATGGCGAAAGTTGTGAAGAGTCTGCACAGAAATTTTGGGGTACGACGATCCAAGGATCAACTTAGGAAGCAGTGGTCGGACCTCGAATTAAGGGAGCACGATCAGTATAGAAGGATCAGGAGAGTGCTGCAAAAAAGTAAGTAGTTGTGCTGTGTTCCTATTATTTATTTTTATTACGTTTGTGCTGCTCCATGTGCTTTAACTGTTGTACAGTTTAAAATGGCAACTTTCATGTTCATGGGCACATTATTCGTTTGTTCAGCCTAGAAAACACCATGTTTTGTCCAGATGCAGTTCAAAAATTTTTTCTGGCATACTTCTGTTAAATTTTGTTGTCTAGATGGGTTTGGAACTAGAATGTAATGCAAACTAGATTCTGTGTAAGGAGAGGACACTCAGCAGCTGTTGACACATCTGGACACCGGAGCACTAGTGTGGGACACCAGAACACCCTTTTTATTAGGGGGTCCACACAGGTGCTCCAGTGTATACTATAGGGGTGTCTCCATCTGTGAAGCTTCTAGAAAAACAGGTAAATATTCAAGCTTGACAAAGTGACAAAAATATTTCTTCATCTTGGAACTCTGCCAAAATAGCCAATTGTACCCCACTTCCAAGCAATGTTTCATATTCCTATTTCTGCCATCAAATATCTGTGTGCTAAGTATTAGACATGTGCATTCGTTTTCGTCCGAATGCATTTTCGTCCGAATTTCAGGTATTTTCGTTATTGTTTTAACAAACGATAACGAAAGTGCAGAATCCGAAAAACGAAGGATCCGACATAAACAAATGCTTTATTTTCGTTTTCGTTGCTAAAACAGTTCGATATAGATAGGAGATTCGACATGATGATGACAATAACAATCTGTGTCCATCAAACCTGTGGTCGAATGTGCCTAACCTTAACTCTATTAGTCCAATATTATTCTACATAGAGAGAAAAGATTCGACGTAGGGGAGAAAAGATAAATAAAAATGATGATGAATGTTATTGGCTGATTGTAACCAAAGAGGAGGAGCAGTAAAATATCTAGAACTAAGTACACACGTAGTTTGGCTTATGGTGTCTGTTGAAAGTTCTAAGAAGATTCGACGGAGCAGGTAAACTATACGGCGTCGTAGTTTCAATGACAGATTCGACCTTAATTTGGATTTTCGGACGAATGCAATTTTTAACGAAAAACAAAATAAATAAAAACGAATTTCGGGAGTAACTAAATAAATGTATTTTTCGGACGAAAACGAAATTCCGAAACGAAATATTTCAGTGTGCACATGTCTACTAAGTATACCTATTATTTTTTTTTTTTTTTTTTTAACATAGGGGAGAAAAGACTCGGAGGACACCACTCATCCAAGGAGACAACAGACCCCCCACCTCCATGAAGAAGTGGAAATTCCCCAAAGCCAACAGGAGGAGAAGGAAGGAGATGTGGTGGAAATTGTCACCACAACAGGTGAGTGTCTGCGACCACAGGCTCAGGTAAGAGATGGATGCCGGCATAGTCATAATACATGGTGTTCTTTTTTTCTACATTTTTAGGTGATTGTGATGTTGTGGATCCAGGTCATTTCACCAGTGAAAATGCCCAGATCCTGATCAGGGAGATCATGGGGTGTAATAGGGACATGGAAAACATCAAGCAAAACATCAATGATGTTCAAAACAAAATGAAGAACATCATTGATGTTTTAGGGAGAGTTTAAAACCCCTCCAAATCCCTTACTTTGTTGTGCTTTTTTGCCAGACAAAATTTTTTTCAATTTTTTGGACATATTCGAGAAAAGCCATATTTTGAAGATGCACACAGTGTGTCAACATGTGCTATCTGCCATCATGGGAGATCAATGTATGCGTTTTGGGGGTGCAACCCCTTCCTCAATAATAAAGTAGATGGGAGGAAGGGGTTGCATCCCAAAACACGTCCCTTTATCCCCCGTGATGGCAGCTAGCACATGTTGACATTCGGCAATTTGTGTGCATCTTCAAAATTTGACTTTTCCAGGGGTGACTTCACCCCATCTGCTGAACGCAATATCAAACACAGTTTATAAATACTCATGTCTGATATTGCCTTCAATTTATAACAAAGTTGAACTTTGTAAGTTCCAGATTTGTGTATTTCTTGTTGGTTTTAAACATGCCTGTTTTACCTTAAATGGACATTTCTACTTTTATTAATGTGACCCAAAAAATTGTTATACAACAAACATGTTGGTTTGTTTTAAAAACCTTTTATAAATGCACATGTGATTGTGCTGGTATTAAAAAGATTGATAATCAAGAATGTGTGGATTCTTCTTTCAATGCTCTAAAACTTTGGGTGTGGTAAAATTGGTGTTTTCTTTGACAATGGGGGTGATTTACTAAGGGCAAATCCACTTTGCACGACAAGTGCAGTTTCAGTGCAGTCCCAAGTGCACTTGTAGTGCAAAGTGTCTTTGCCTTTAGTAAATAACACCCAACAGTGCTTTCTAATATTACACAATCACACCATTTTCAGGACTCCCCAAATTTATGTCGGGTCAGCTAAAAGAAACACAAGCAGTAAGTGTCAGCAAATATTTTAGTAGTTAAAATTTGTTTTTTATTTAAAAAATGTCTCAGACATTGGCATATTGATGGCCCCCCTACCCGCAAAGTATTCCATGTATCTTAGACGGACCTCGCAGGCACTCGGGGGGGGGGGGGGCGCAAAGCCAGGATGGCCAGCTTCAAGCACCGTCAGGGTTGGTTCATTTACATGAATTCCGGATTCAGGCCCAACTGAGCCAGCATAGTTCACAGAATTTCTCCTTTAAAAAGTTGTGGAGAACACAGCAAGCTAGGATGATATGATTGAGTTTATACTCCGCCATGTGTATGGATGTAAGAAATAGGCGGAACCGGCTGGCCATTATTTCAAACGTGTTCTCCACCACTCTTCTGGCTCTGGCCAGCCGGTAGTTAAAAACCCTCTGGTCCGGGTTTAGGGTCCTCATAGGGAATGGCCGCATAAGATGGTCCCCCAGCGCAAATGCTTCATCCGCAATGAAGACGAATGGGAGTCCTTTCACATTGTCTTCTGGAGGTGGCAAGTCCAAGCTGCCATTCTGGAGATGCCTATAGAACTCCGTCTGGGTGATGACTCCACCATCTGACATCTGGCATTCTTCCCCACGTCCACTTGCAGGAACTCGTAAGTAGCCGACACCACTGCCAACATCACAATACTATTGAACCCCTTGTAGTTGTAATAGTATGACCCCGAGTTGGGTGGTGGGACAATGTGGATGTGTTTCCCATCAATTGCCCCTCCGCAGTTAGGAAAGTCCCACCGCTGGGCAAAGTGGGAGGCCACAGTCTGCCATTCCTGTGGGTTGGAAGGAAACTGTGGAGTCAAACAAGAATAAAAAATTATTCATTTTGCACATAAACATGGAAAGCAGATTAGACACAAACATTCTTGGCTAACAGCAGTATAACATTTATTTTAGGGACTATTTAAAGACAAAGGCATAAGGTCCACCTAGCAGATTCCCCCCCCCCATGGGCCATTTGTAAAAATGTATGGGGGGATGTTTTGGACAGGTAACCCTCTCCACTTCATTGAGAGATGAATGCCTAAATAATGTCTATTACTTTGGCCAGCCCCTCCTTACTTACACTATTGGCAGCCCACTGGACAGGTAAGAAGTGTCATAATACAAAGAGATAAATACACACTGTACACATTTTAGCACATTTTTACATTCTGCTATTACCTATCAAGATAATAATAGGATACAAAAACTTAAATCCGTACTATTTTAAAAGTATTCAGGCAGGACCTTGCACCACATGCTTTGGGGAATTCATCCATAAATCTGACCACAAAAGAGGTGGGTATAGTGTGTATGGGTTTGGCAAAGTTAGCAGATAGAGGATTGTTATCAGCTGAGTTAGCAGTTGGGGGGAGGGAGGGTTCCAAATGATTTTGTGAACCCCCAAAAAAACTGACTACATGAGGTGAATATAGGCCCAGGAGAGCATGCTGGGGAGGTAAGTGAAGGCAAATCTGCATGAAGGCCAAAAAAAATAACATCCAACATGCATGAGGACAAAGGGGACATTCACAGCATATTACAATCATGGTAATTAGGGAATGAGGAATAAAATACAATATATTATCAAACATTATATACAATAAAATGTGATGTTAAAGGATACAAATCTTACCTTTAATATACTCCTTCTGCAGGACCTGAATGATGGCAGAACAGGTCTTTGGGATAATGATCCCTAGAGCCTGGGGGGAGATGCCTGTCAAGAACTTGAGGTCCTGCAGGCTTCTCCCCGTCGCCAAGTACCGCAGGGTGGCGACTAGCCTCTGCTCCGAAGTGATGGCTTGCCTCATGCAGATATCCTGCCTGCTGATATAGGGGGTCAGCAAAGCCAAAAAACGGTGAAATACGGGGTCCGTCATCCGGAGAAAGTTCCTGAAATCGTCAGGATTATTCTCACGGATCTCACGGAGCAAAGGCATGTGACAGAACTGATCACACTGGAGCAACCAATTCTTGGTCCATGAACTCCTCCCCACCAGGCCCGGACTGGCCATAGGGCATACCGGGCATATGCCCAGTGGGCTGGGGCATCTGGGCCGCATGTCACATCTGAGCATTTCCCTCCCTACTCTGCAGCTGTTTGGCCGGCCCTGCTCATTCCTCTCTGGACAAGCTCCACGGCCGAATCCGCGGCCGACTCCGAGGAGACGGCCGCATTTCTTTCTGGCAGAGTCCCGGGCCTGCCGTCCCCATTATAAAGGCAGCGAGCGGGCTTGGCTGCTCCTTGTGCCAGCGCCGCTCACCATGGCCAGCTCCACGGCCCCCTCCGCGGCCGTCCAGCCAGCCTTCTATTGATCTTAGGAGCCTCCTAATAGGAGGAAATGAAGAGGTAGGTCATGTGACTGTGAAGGGGGAGGAGCTGGATGAGACCTTCTCTGCCCGGTGTCGTAAAAGGACCTGCTAGAAAGGTAAGTGTGACAAACACTATGCCAGTCTGCCAATATATATATATTTTTTTTTGTATCTTGGCCAATAATGTCTTTTTTTTTTTACCATGCCTGCCAGCCCGGTGTTTTTTTGGGGTTTTTTTTGTATCTTGGCTGATAATGTTTTTTTTTTTTTTTTTCATGCTTACCACTGCCAATGTTTTAAACTGATCTTAATAAAAAATAAAAGTGATCAGTCTCTCTTACAGACCCCTTTCACACTGGGGCGGTTCGGGCGTTTACTGCTGTTATAGCGGCGCTTTGGCGCTGCTAGCAGGCACTTTTAACCCCCCAGAAGCGGTTAAAAGCACCCGCTTAGCGTTGCTTTCAAAGCGCTTTTAAGTCACTTTGAAAGCGGTACCCATTCATTTTAATGGGCAGGGGTGGTGGAGGAGCGGTGTATACACTACTCCCGCACCGCCCCAAAGATGCTGCTTGCAGGACTTTTTTACCCGTCCTGCAAGTGCACCGCTCCAGCATGAAAGCACAGAAGAGGCAGTTTACAAGTGCTTTTTGTAGCGCAAAAACACCTGTAAAGCACCTCAGTATGAAAGGGGTCTTACACAATTTGAGTGATGCTAAACAAAGGTTGATGGACCCCTTTCACACCTAGACCTCCCCGTGGTAGCTCACCGCTCGTTTTAGCGGCACTTTACCGGTGCTGCAGCGCCACTTTGCGGGCGGTAGCGTCCTGCAAGTGCACCGCCCCCATTGTGAAAGCCCTCGAGCTTTCACACTGGGGAGGCTTGAGAGGCGCTTTTCAAGCACAATTTTTAGCGCTAAAATGCCTGAAAAGCACCTCAGTGTGAAAGGGGTCAAAGTGATGGGCCTGGCATCAGTCAAACATTGTGTGAGAGAGGAACAGTTCTTGTGCCCAAAAGGTCTCCTGCATTGAGCCCACGTTCACATTGGGCCGATATGGCATGCGATTTGATATGTCAAATCGCATGCCAAATCGGCGGGTATTTCCAGCAATAGTACCATCTGAATCAGTGCAACGCCGCACCAATTCCCAAAAGTAGTTCCTGTACTACTTTTGCCGACTTCGGGGGCGATTTCAATAGATATCTGTGCATGGACCTGCATAGATGTCTGTCAAATCACCCCCTGGAGTTGGACTGCATTGCCGGTTTAAAATCGAGTTCATATTTCAAACCGGCAATGCAGTCCAACTTCCTGACACCTTTTGGGTATATATATAAAAAGAAATTTTAAATGGTTACTTAGTTTATCACCTCCTGTACTCTGGTCACTGGTCTTTTCCTGCACTAGATCCGCAGTCTCTGGTCATCTCATGTATTAGATCCGCAGTCTCTGGTTATCTCCTGTATTAGATTTGCAGTCTCTGGTCATCTCCTGTATTAGATCCGCAGTCTCTGGTCATCTCATGTACTAGATCCGCAGTCTCTGGTCATCTCATGTATTAGATCCGCAGTCTCTGGTCATCTCATGTATTAGATCCGCAGTCTCTGGTTATCTCCTGTATTAGATTTGCAGTCTCTGGTCATCTCCTGTATTAGATCCGCAGTCTCTGGTCATCTCATGTACTAGATCCGCAGTCTCTGGTCATCTCATGTATTAGATCCGCAGTCTCTGGTCATCTCATGTATTAGATCCGCAGTCTCTGGTCATCTCATGTATTAGATCCGCAGTCTCTGGTCATCTCATGTATTAGATCCGCAGTCTCTGGTCATCTCATGTATTAGATCCGCAGTCTCTGGTCATCTCATGTATTAGATCCGCAGTCTCTGGTCATCTCATGTATTAGATCCGCAGTCTCTGGTCATCTCCTGTATTAGATTTGCAGTCTCTGGTCATCTCCTGTATTAGATTTGCAGTCTCTGGTCATCTCCTGTATTAGATTTGCAGTCTCTGGTCATCTCCTGTATTAGAACCGCAGCCTCTGGTCATCTCCTGTATTAGAACCGCAGCCTCTGGTCATCTCCTGTATTAGATCCGCAGTCTCTGGTCATCTCCTGTATTAGATCCGCAGTCTCTGGTCATCTCCTGTATTAGATCCGCAGTCTCTGGTCATCTCCTGTATTAGATCCGCAGTCTCTGGTCATCTCCTGTATTAGATCCGCAGTCTCTGGTCATCTCCTGTATTAGATCCGCAGTCTCTGGTCATCTCCTGTATTAGATCCGCAGTCTCTGGTCATCTCCTGTATTAGATCCGCAGTCTCTGGTCATCTCCTGTATTAGATCCGCAGTCTCTGGTCATCTCCTGTATTAGATCCGCAGTCTCTGGTCATCTCCTGTATTAGATCCGCAGTCTCTGGTCATCTCATGTAGTATGTCTCGCAGTGAGCAGTAATGATGTGCAGTAACCTCTAGCAAAGAATGAGGAAGCAGAAATTATGTGTTGTAACCTTTAACAACCAGTCAGTGATCGGTAATAATATGCTGTATCCTCTGGCAACCAATTGCAGGTGCTGCCTGATCTGCTGCAGTAAACTGATTTTGAGTCTTACTGTTATTTGTTATCTGTCTAAGAGCGGTTGGGGGGCCCCCAAGAAAATGTTTGCCCAGGGCCCAATTAACATTGAAGACAGCACTGAATGTGACAGAGAGCTCCAGAGGGTGAGAACCGCAGCATAAAATATGTAATTAGACTGTATACATCATGCACCTGGCTCTCACCCACGGGTCTCTGTCTGCTGAAACCAAGTGGGAATCTATGAAGTGACACCGACCTCCCGGACTGGTTCTCCCTTCAGCCTCACCACAGAACATGATGACACCGCTTAGTGGTAGCTGCCTGTAAAAATCCGGTGATGGAAGACAGAATCTGTTACGCGATGTGCGTAGCCAGGTTCTGTTTTATACTTCTATAGTGAGTCTGGTGCGGGCCTCCAGGGAAGGAACTTACTCTGCTTGAGTAATGCTCCGCTGCAGTGGGTCACCTCTCGTGTCGCTCAATAGAGATGCCAGCGTTCAGAGAGGGGCAGTAGGCTGCTAGTCCTGGCAACCCTTTGGAGGAGGAATAAAGATGTATCGGGTAGGATATGCAATGTGCTTAGAATACACCATGGGTGCCGCCAGATACTGTCTTTATCCTTATTCTCTGGTGCTGTGCTGGTCTGCTGCCCTCCAATAAGCTGGCAGGGGGCTTGGTCCTCCTCTCACAGTAAGTTTGTGAGAATTATCTTTCCTGCCGACTGCCCAGAATTAGTGACACTTTTTTTTTTCTTTATTAATTTAAATTTTACTTAGATGTCTCCAAAAAAGCAAAAAGGAGGAGCAGAAAAAATCAGAGAGAAACATAAGAAGTCTTTGGAACTTGATGCTCAGAAATGTGCTAAAATTTCGGATATGTTCAGTCCTCATGCACAGAGTTCCAGTGATCCCATGGCAGGGCCCAGTAGAGAGGCAACAAACATAGAAAAAAAAAACAATAGAAGGTGATTTAGTGGAATCTGTTGATGAAACATCAGAATTATCCACTGAAGAACATAGAGAATTGGGGCACACTGAATTACCAAGTAAATAAGTTATTATGGATATTTCAGAGTGTCAAACTGAAGGCATAGATATATCATTTAATTATTTTGCTCGTCCAAATAAAAATGAGCTTGCTGTCTTTTTCAAATATCATCCACGGCAGTATATTCCAGATCCAGTGTTAAAAAAGGCTACAAAACGTAAAGATGGAACAAGTCGCAAATGGCTCACCTACTGCAATGAAAAAAAATCGATGTTTTGCTCTGTTTGTCTGGCTTTTTCAAAGTCACAGGAAACCAATTCTATTATTGAAGGAATGACAGATAAGCGTCATGTTCATCAAAGAATCGAAGAGCATGAGAAGAGTGTAATGCACAACTTTTGTGCCGAAGCCTTTTTTGTGAAATCCAGCAGTGCTGGAGTTGATGATCTACTTTTGTATAAGCAAATGTCTGTAAGGCGAGAACAAGTGAGAACCAGGCGGCAAGTACTACAGCGGGTTGTAGATGTAATAAAAGTTATAGGAAAGCAAGGTTTGAGTTATAGGGGAGATAAAGATGAGGTTGCCTATAATTTAGAGGACATAACGAAAGACCATGGAAATTTTTTAGAGCTCATTCTTCTCATCAGCAAGTATGACATTTGTCTGAAAGATCATGTAAACAAATGTATTGAAAACAGCAAGAAACTGCAGTCTTCTGGAGGAAAAGGAAGAGGATCTTTGATAACCTTGCTCTCAAAAACGACTGTGAACAAAGTAATACATGCTATTCGGATGCTTATTCAGGAAAATATCACAAAAGAAGTAAGGGAAGTCGGGATGTTTTCAATTCAGATTGATACAACTCAAGACATCACTTCAAAAGATCAATGCTCCATAATTGTTCGCTATGTGACTGATTGTATCAATGAAAAGCTTCTTGCAGTTGTTGAATGTGAATCTTCAACAGGGCAAAACCTTTTTAAGTTGCTAATGGAAGTTTTAAAATCATGCAATCTTAATATTACTAATTGTATTGGCAATTCAACGGATGGAGCAGCAAATATGCAAGGCCAATACAATGGTTTTTCTTCCTGGCTGTCAACTGAATCACCAGGGCAAATTCACATCTGGTGCTATGCACACATTCTGAATTTAGTACTTGCAGATACAACAAAGGTGATAGTTGAAAGTGCATCACTATTCAGTTTGTTGAATGACATTGCTGTCTTTATTAGTGATTCTTATCAGCACATGAATAACTGGGAACAAGTTAGCCAGGACCCTCACCATCGAAGAATTTCAGTAATTGGGGAAACGCGTTGGTGGTCAAAAGATGCTGCTCTAAGAAAAGCGTTTGGAGAATTTTCAAATCCTGATTCTGCGTTGTTTCCTAGTCTACTGTACACTTTGAGCAGAATCGAAGACAGCGTCTCATCGAAACCTGAGGTGCGTGTTAGAGCAAAATTTTATGCAGAATCCTTACTCAAGTATGAAACCATTCTTACAGCTCAAATTTTTCTGAGAATATTTGAATTGACAACACCATTGTCCAAATATCTGCAAACAACTCAGATGGATATCTCAAAAGCTATTCAAATGGTACAGGGAACTTATGAAAAACTTAAAACAATTACACGAGATTTTGATTCCATACAAATGACTGCTGATAAGTTTAAGTGGGCAAATGACAAGATTCAAGAAGAAGAAAGTTACCACCTAGAAGTACAGGCCACTTTGCCTAAAAAAAGAATAAGAAAAAGAAAGCAAATGGCTGATGTGACTGTTGACGATGTAGCAGTTTCTGATGCTGTTTCAGCTTATAAAACCTGTGTGCACAATGTAATCTTGGATACGGTCACAGAGAGCATGAATCGCCGCTTTCTCTCCTGTGGGACCCTCTATGCCGACTTAGCTTGCTTGGAGCCAAACAGCTTTTCTGATATAAAAAAAATCTGGATTTCAGGCACCAGCAATGGAAGAACTCAGCAAACGATTATTTAGATTTGATGAGGGAGCAACATCAGAAAATTTGCATTCCCAACTGGCAAATTTTGCAATGCAGTGGGACAGGCTGAAATCATCACCTCTTGAAGAATTTAGTATTGTATAAGATGTATCTATGAAAAACCAGGAAAGCAAATTAACAGAAACAGAACTGGTCAACAAATCTTGCATGGCATGTAAGAACTGTGCCATTTGCTGCTATAAGATTCTGCAGCGATATAATTTGTTAACTGATGCCTATAATGTCATTGGTTTAGCCTACAAATTTTTGCTTACACTATCTTTTACTCAAGTCGCCTGTGAAAGAAGTTTCTCCACATTGAAGTTTATTAAAACCCGTCTAAGAAGTTCTGTATCTCAAGAGCATTTGAGCTCTTTGATGCTGATGGCAATCGAAAAGGATATACTAATGAACCTTGATTCTGATGATGTCATTGACAGAGTTGCAGAAACCAGTGAACTTCTACGAAACTTGCTGAATCCTTAGTGCAGTTATTTTGTTCTGTGATTTTGAATATAAAAAAAATATATGCCAAAAAATGTAATATATTTTGCTATTTGTTATTGTATTGAATCGTTCATTAAAGATGTTTCACCTTTATATATTGCATTCATTCTATCATTTATTATCATATATTTACATAATTCCAAATGACTGACAAGTTACAGTGACTGAAGCAGGCTAAATATAACTAAAATACATCGAGAAACTGGTTGCCATTATTTGTAATTTGTTTTTTAAAAAAATGGGCTGCTCAGCTTAGAATGCCCGGGCCTATTTTTTGTCCCAGCCCGGGCCTGCTCCCCACCCTGTTCATGGACTGGGCTTGTGTCAAGGTAAGGACCCCAACACCAAGCCCCCGCACAGCACGAACTGTACGAGGAGTGCGTATACGCAACATGGCTAAAAAAACGGTCAGCTGCTCAAAACGAAGTAACAGAACGCGCTGTTCTTCAGGCCTGTGAAGAGCGACCTGAAAATCCGTAACGAACGAACAAGAACACAATGACAAGTCAAGGGTAACTCGCTGCATGCACTGAAGACCGGATACAAACCCACAAGCACAAACTGAACAGCAGAAATACGATCTGAAAACCACGAGTCTGAAAAAGCGTGAATCGACTCTCACCAAACTTTTACTAACACGAGATTGGCAAAAGGAGTCCAAAGGTTGCCGCGCTTGGTTCTGAACTGCCCTTTTATAGTCTCGTCATACGTGGTGTACGTGACCGCATTCTTGGCGATCGGAAATTTCGACAACTTTGTGCGACTGTGTGTAGACAAAACAAGTTTGAGCCAACATCCGTCGGAAAAAATCCATGGATTTTGTTGCTGGAATGTTCCATCAATGTCCGATCGTGTGTACAGGGCATTACTCTTTACATAAAATGTTTTCTGATAATCTTTAATAAAATACTTGAACAAGGAAAGCTCTCAAACCACAGAGAAAGGAAATAGTAACAGGTTATATATGCACAGTATCCCTAGATACAGTATAATATGAGTGTTAAAAGTGCAGGTATTCTTTAAATTTATAAAATGTATTTCTAAATGCTTATGTTTCGATTACATACAGCAGTTGGTAAGGTTGAATAAAGGCACTAGTTCAACCTGTGTGTGTTTTTTTTATGTAAAAAATTATTTTCCATATCCCTGTATACTATGTTCGCCAAGATGCCAATCCAAGGTTTTTTTTTTTTGGTTCCCACTGACACCACCCATAGTGGAAGTGAATTCCAAATCCTTATCCCCCTGACAGTGAAAACCCTCCTACACAGTTTAAGGTTAAACTGCTTCTCCTTCAATTTCAATGAGGGGCCCTGTGTCTTCATACGTTCCCTGAGACCGAATAGTTTATTCCCTATGCTAGAAACACAGTTAAGATATTTGTATATCCTATCAACCTTCAGGTAGAATAAGTTTAATGTTTGTAGTCGTTACTCATAACTGAAGTACAATAGTACATATGTGATGGAAGAGAGTCCAGCTGACTCTCTATCACATATGTACTATTGTATTGTACAATATGTTAATAAACTACTATCAGCCAGTGAGACATCACTGTAAAACAAAAAGCAATAAAATAAAAGGATTATAGCAGGTATTTACAAACTGTGATAATTAGTATCAATTAATGAAGCAAACGAATTCTGAAAATAGGCCAGGACTATAGTTAACTTAGCATCCATGAATAAATCAAAAGTGCCTTTCTTCTTTCTTTAGCTTTCCTTACTTTAGGTAAATGTGATACATAAACACTTGTTCATTAGTCATTTAACATTAATTTAACATTAATTTTAAAATAATGGACCATTTTAAATTTGAAAAGCAAGAATGAACTAAATATGGGAATATTAATTAATGCCTAATGAAAATGCACTTTCTATCCCAGTATAATTTGAAAACATTTTGTAATATTTGAAAATCAGGACAAAAATGAGAGAGAAACTAAACTACATTGGTTGTTAAAAACAAATGAAAAAAATCAAACTGTCAAGATACCAATCCTCCCCTCTCGCTTACTGGCCAGGAGAGTGGTGCTGCACTGTAATGACATCAAAGGGACACACTAGACTCTAGCCACCACAGTTGTTCACAATGAGACCATTACTTCGGGTTGCCTCTTTTACCCATGCAATGCTGGAAAATATTTTATTTTTCTTTTTTTTTTTTAGTTTTATTTTTGGTACCACTCTGGGAAATTACATTTGGCTACTGTTTGGGGAGTCAATTGCCTATACAAGGAAATGTTTCTCTTATAGTGGATTACATTTGAGATATATATTGGTCACAAGTTTTTTACCTCTAATATGATTCAAAATCCATATTTCCTGGACCTCCTCATGTCAATCTACAATGGGTCAAAAACAATGTGTTTTTTTGGGGTGTTTTTTCGTCCTCGCTCCAGACACCTCAAAAAATAAAAGGAAAAAGTTTTTGTTTCAAACATTACCTTTTCCTTATTGCCTTCCCAGGTTCAGCCTCTCCTGGGCAAGAAGACAAGACCCCCTGTTTTGGGCTGTAAATCTCCCTTGATGGTGGGTACCCTTGGTGCTGGTGTGGATGGCAGTGTGGTATATATTACTGCGTTTAATTCTGAAGCCATCAGTTGAGAGGTAAACTCTGCCGCGGTTGCTGCTTTTCAGTGGGGGTTCTTTCCTCTTTGTTTGTACAGTATAAATGATTGTATTGAAGCTGGCTGGTGATTTAGTTTAACAGGCTCGCTGGCACTTGTAGTCCACTGGTGATAGAGGTTCCACATGCTCCAGCATGGGGGTGGAGAGCTGGTGTGAAGCAGGTGACATGTCACGGCCAGATTGGCTGGCAGAGAGGAATGGCCAGCTTGGGATTTCCCTGGTTGCTTTGGAGCCGTTGGGATGCTTGTGATCAGTGGAAGCCACCTCCGGATTACGCGGCCGGCTTCCATTTCAGAAATTTGAAATGTATAGATGTATTACTTTTTAAACATATAATTAACTAATTAATTTAGACTTAATTTACACACAAAGTACATTTAGTACATTTCAATTCAGAAATGATATAAGGACAGACGTTTTGGGAGCAAGGATCGGTGCACATCTTTATATAGTCTGTACTTTTATATGTTTTTTATTTTTGTATAAATAAATTTTGGTTTTATATACATGTTCTGTATTTTTGCTGTCTATCCCTTCTTATTTGTACCGTGATAGTCCGCTTGCACCTTACCTTGGAGAGCTTGGAGTTGGGGTCCTTGCTCCCAAAACATCTGTCCTAAATAAATTGGGATGATGGTACACCTCTATATAATTTATCCTGATGTGTGAGGCCAGCAAATTCCTTCTACAGAAATGATATAACAATAGATATAGAAAATCAATTTATAAAAAGCAAAAAACAAACAAGCAAACAAAAAGGGTAGGTCGGGTCAAAAATTAGCTAGCATAAATGTGATAGCTAAAAGTAGTAATCTTCCTGTAGCCTTCATTTTTGCAGCAAATCTGGCAGGATTTTGGGGCTCATGCACACAAAGCTTAAAAAAAAAAAAAAGCCTTTTTTTGTTCATTTCTTTTTTTCAGCTTGTAAAAGCACCTCTGTGTAAACCTAGGTGCCTATGCACACATAGACATTTACAGGTGTATTTGAAGAGGAGCATATACAGGCCAGAAAAAAAAAATCATCAAAGGTGCGTTTATGACAGGAGTTTAAAGTGGTTGTAAAGGCAGAAAGTTTTTTTTATCATAATGCATTAACCACTTCAGCCCCAGAAGGATTTACCCCCTTAATGACCAGGCCATTTTTTTGTGATATGGCACTGCGTCACTTTAACTGACAAATGTGTGGTCGTGCGGCATTGTACCCAAATACAGTGGAGCAAAAAAGTATTTAGTCAGCCACCAACTGTGCAAGTTCTCCCACTTAAAAAGATGAGAAAGGCCTATAATTGTCATCATAGGTATACCTCAACTATGAGAGACAAAATGTGGAAACAAATCCAGACAATCACATTATCTGATTTTTGAAAGAATTTATTTGCAAATCATGGTGGAAAATAAGTATTTGGCCACCTACAAACAAGCAAGATTTCTGGCTCTCACAGACCTGTATCTTCTTCTTTACGAGGCTCCTCTGTCCTCCACTCATTACCTGTATTAATGGCACCTGTTTGCACTTGTTATCAGTATAAAAGACACCTGTCCACAACCTCAAACAGTCACACTCCAAACTCCACTATGGTGAAGACCAAAGAGCTGTCGAAGGACACCAGAGACAAAATTGTAGACCTGCACCAGGCTGGGAAGACTGAATCTGGAATAGGCAAGCAGCTTGGTGTGAAGAAATCAACTGTGGGAGCAATAGTTAGAAAATGGAAGACATACAAGACCACTGATAATCTCCCTCGATCTGGGGCTCCACGCAAGATCTCACCCCGTGGGGTCAAAATGATCACAAGAACGGTGAGCAAAAATCCCAGAACCACATGGGGGGACCTAGTGAATGACCAGCAGAGAGCTGGGACCAACGTAACAAAAGCTACCATCAGTAACACACTACGCCGCAAGGGACTCAGATCCTGCAGTGCCAGACGTGTCCCCCTGCTTAATCCAGTACATGTCCGGGCCCTTTTGAGGTTTGCTAAAGAGCATTTAAATGATCCAGAAGAGGATTGGGAGAATGTCATATGGTCAGATGAAAAGAAGTCACATCACAAAGGAAGGTGCAATGTTTCGGGGCCGCACAGGACCCCTTCATCAGGCATGTGATAAGGTGCAACAGTGTCAGAAACAGAATATAAATACAGTGGTCACCAATCAAAACATGTGCAAGATGAAAAAAAAAGGTATACACCCCTCCCTCTGACGTCAATATGACGTCAGAATCCCGCCAGAAAGTGTTAAAAACAATTAGGTATTGAAGTAACGTAACATAAAGTTGGCAAGGGCACTGAAACATAAAAATCGCAGAATGCAGATCGCATATCCAGCGGTATCGTGACAGCACTAGATCGGCAATACTAATGCCGCACATTAGTACGGTACACCCTGGTGGTCTCAACACCAATCTATCTTTCACATGTTTCATTGATGACAGATGATGATTGCTTTTCTATTTTATGAATCTACGTTTTTTTGATACAGTATTGATCATGATTTATATTACCATATACTTCTTTACTGTTAAACATTATGAGTTCACCTCTATTGACTTATACAATAGATTATTACCAGTGTGTTCTCACATAGAAGCGATGTGCTTAGATCTCTGTTTTCCTGATACTGCATTTATTATTTCCACCTTAGGTTTTCCTTCACTTTTTTGTTGATTCTTCTTTTTATTCTTGAATTTCCTTTTTGTTCCTTTTTCTTTCTCCTTTCCTGCTTCCTATTCCCCCCTTACTCCCCCTTTCATTCTTTCTCCCCCATGATTTTCTTGCTCTTCCCCCTCCCCCCTCCTTTTTCACTCCCGCTGACCGCTTTTCCTTTTTCTGGCCTTTACTTTCCTTTGCCCCTTTTTACATCTCCCTTTCTACAATTCTCTCTTTTTCCTTTCCTTTTTTCCTCCCTCTGTTGCTGCATCCTTTTTTTTCCCTTTTTCCTATTTCTTTTCTTTCCCCTCTTACCTCTCCTCTTGCCGTCCCCCTTTTTCTCTTTTCCTCTATTTGCTCAGTTCACCCCCTTGTTACCGTCTGCCCTCGTATTCCTGCTCCACCCTTTTTCGTGTATCGCTTTTCTTTAGCCTCGCTCTCACACTCTCACACACACACTCACAACTTCTTTTTGGTTGCCTGATGCCGTGCCGGCCATACCTCACTGGTTTCCGTAACAATTAGGCGTCCTCCCCGTCCTCCTGTTGCCATGGATGCGTGCGACTGCACGGCATATGTGGCACAATGTGATTGGCGGCAAGGGCTTCTGCCTGACAGCAGAACCACTGGGTCTTAGAGGCGTTGTGCTCCAATTGGGCACATCTGGTTAGTATTGCCGATCTAGTGCTGTCAAGATACCGCTGGATATGCGATCTGCATTCCGCAATTTTTATGTTTCAGTGCCCCTACCAACTTTATGTTACTTCAATACCTAATTGTTTTTAACACTCTCTGGCGGGATTCTGACGTCATATTGACGTCGGAGAGAGGGGGTGTGTACTTTTTTTTTTTTTTTTCATGTTGCACAAGTTTTGATTGGTGACCCCTGTATTTATATTCTGTTTCTGACACTGTTGCACCTTGTCACATGCCTGACGAAGGGGTCCTGCGTGGCCCCGAAACATTGCACCTTCCTTTGTGATGTGACTTCTTTTCATTAAGACCTTTTGGACGACTAATTGCTGATCCATGGTGTGCTGGCGAATATGTATGTATGTTTGATGCTTCCAGGACCCAACTGGTAATCGCTGCAGCACCCACCATTTTATGAGCCATTTTTACCAGAAATGTGTGCGATAGGAATATTGATCATATGGTCAGATGAAACCAAAGTAGAACTGTTTGGTAGAAACACAACTCGTCGTGTTTGGAGGAGAGAGAATGCTAAGTTGCAACCAAAGAACGACATACCTACTGTGAAGCATGGGGGTGGCACAGGGGTGGATGCAGAGCCTAGTCTCGGGAGGGGCACTGGCAGAAAATACACTAACTGACCCCCATGCTATACTAACTGACCCCATGCTATACTAACTGACCCCCATGCTACACTAACTGACCATTATACTACACTAACTGACCCCCATACTACACTAACTGACCACTATACTACACTAGCTGACCACCATACTACACTAACTAACCACCATACTACACTAACTGACCACCATACTACACTAACTGACCCTAATGCTACACTAACTGACCCTAATGCTACACTAACTGACCACCATGCTACACTAACTGACCACCATGCTACACTAACTGACCACTATACTACACTAACTGACCCCCATACTACACTAACTACTTACCATACTACACTAACTGACCCCCATACTACACTAACTGACCATTATGCTACACTAACTGACCACCATGCTACACTAACTGACCCCCATGCTACACTAACTGACCATTATACTACACTAACTGACCACCATGCTACACTAACTGACCCCCATACTACACTAACTGACCCCCATACTACACTAACTGACCACTATACTACACTAACTGACCACTATACTAGACTAACTGACTTTCTCTCTCCCCCCCGGCCAGTAACAGGACTGTCATGAGGGAGTCTCACTCACCTTCGTGTCTGGCTGGCCTGCATCAGTCCGGAGGAGGAGAAGACAGCTCACAATGCTTCTCTCCCCCGCGCTGTAGCTGCCATGTTCAGTGTCCAGCGCAGCGCTCTGGGATTGGGCGTATGGGGGTCATGTGCGGAGGCAGGACTTCAGGAGCAATCACGGACAGGCCAGCTCTACGCCTCATGTGACCCCCCATACGCCCAATCACAGGGCGCCAGACACTGAACATGGCGGCCGGAGCCCGGGGACACAGGAAGATAAAATTAGGAGGAGGCAGCCAGTGACACATACTGGTGCCCCCCTAAATGTCACGCCCGGGGCCACGGCACCCCCCACGCTAGGAGCTCACTCACCTGCCAACTCCCGCTGACTGGCCCGTCCGCACACTCGTCCCTGGGCCCTGACTGGCCTGTTCATTATACTAATTTCTCTGAGGGGGCAATTGCCCCGTTGCCCCCCCCCCCGGATCCGCCCCTGGGGTGGCAACATCATGCTTTGGGGCTGTTTCTCTGCAAAGGGAACAGGACGACTGATCTGTGTACATGAAAGAATAAATCGGGCCATGTATTGTGAGAAACCTCCTCCCATCAGCAAGGGCATTGAAGATGAAACATGGCTGGGTCTTTCAGCATGACAATGATTCCAAACACACTGCCCGGGCAATGAAGGAGTGACTTCGTAAGAAGCATTTCAAGGTCCTGGAGTGGCCTAGCCAGTCTCCAGATCTCAACCCCATAGAAAACCATTGGAGGGAGTTGAAAGTCCATGTTGCCCAGCGACAGCCCCAAAACATCACTGCTCTAGAGGAGATCTGCATGGAGGAATGGGCCAACATACCAGCAACAGTGTGTGACAACCTTGTGAAGACTTACAGAAAATGTTTGACCTCTGTCATTGCCAACAAAGAATATATAACAAAATATTGAGATGAACTTGTGATATTGACAAAATACTTATTTTCCACCATAATTTGCAAATAAATTCTTTCAAAAATCAGACAATGTGATTTGTCTGGATTTGTTTCCACATTTTTGTCTCTCATAGTTGAGGTATACCTATGATGACAATTACAGGCCTCTCTCATCTTTTTTAAGTGGGAGAACTTGCACAATTGGTGGCTGACTAAATACTTTTTTGCCCCACTGTATATTGATGTCCTTTTTTTTCCCCACAAATGGAGCTCTGAATCTAGAGGCAACTAGACTCTTATAATAGAATGGGAAAGGGACTCATCACAAGTGTGGGACATAGCGGAATGGTACACTGCTATATAATAGAATGGGAACTATCACAAGTGTGGGACATAGCGGAATGGTACACTGCGATATCTAGGGCTTATTGAGGAATCCTGAACATTTCATTAATTGAACTAGACCTCAAGGTAATAACGCAATGGTACTTAGTACCTACCAGGTTGGATAAATTCTACCCTACCTCCTCCCCCCTTTGCTTTTGCGACTGTTCCCATATAGGCTCCCTGATTCACATCTGGTGGGAATGCCCAAAACACAACCTCCTATGGTTGTGTTTTGACAAGCAATTGTCCATGTATGTTAGTTATGGTTCACTTTGGATTATACTCTGACGGTGATTTACGCATTTAGTTGATCAGAACTGGTAAGTGAGACGAGGGTTGACCAAACTGCCCTGGACACAGTTTGATCCTATTAGGGATGTCGGGGCGGTTGGGTCATCTCCGATTCCTCCCGTTACCACAATCAATATCCAAAGGGTTTTTATGATCCAAACCTAGTTAATCTAATGTTATGTCATTCTACATTATAAATTCTTGTACGATGGAATGATTACATGTTTATGTATACCTTGTTCTTTCTTATGAAAAACCCAATAAAAAATTATTGAAAGAAAAAAAAATTGGCCAGTTAAGTGGTCCTGCAAGGATAAAGCTTGACATTGTGGGCGGCACAGTGGTCTAGTGGGTAGCACTCTCACCTAGCAGTAAGAAGGGTTGCTGGTTCGAATCCCAACCACGACACTACCTGGAGTTTGCATGTTCTCCCTGTGCCTGCGTGGGTTTCCTCCGGGTACTCCGGTTTCCTCCCACACTCCAAAGACATGCTGGTAGGTTAATTGGATCCTGTCTAAATTGTCCCTAGTATGTATGAATGTGAGTTAGGGACCTTAGATTGTAAGCTCCTTGAGGGTAGGGACTGATGTGAACGTACAATGAATATGTAAAGCGCTGCGTAAATTGACAGCGCTATATAAGTACCTGAAATAAATAAATAAATAAATTGTCAGAGTAGAGAATCCTTGCACAGGGAGAGTTGTAACAGACTCCTTTAGAGTGTCGTGGCAACCTGTTGGTCGCTGTCATCTTGCTCCCTGGATGCCTGAACAAAGCAGGACAGTTGTTTGTTTGCTAGGTGAGAAAAAAAAACAAATGGGTTAACTACTGCTAAAGGAATACTGAAACTGCAGGTTCTCACATTAGAGCATCACTACACAGGTGATTTATTAAACAGAGCCTCCAACAGAGAAAGAAAAATCGTGCGTAAACAAACAGATAATTATTCAGGACAGAAGGCAACTGCACCAAACTTTGATAAAATGCTGCAATGCACATCAGAGCATAGACATCTCCCATATGTTTTCATTTTGGTGATTATTTATTTTTTAACATAAGTGGAGTTACTCCCTAGCAGCCCGCATGGCATCTGGTCCCTTCTGCTGACCTCAAGCCAAACATACTCGCGTATACTGGACCTCTTCCACATCAATGCATCCGTAGGGCAACCTGGATCCAGGGGTACGAACAGCAGAGCACACCATCATACTGGGCACACTTTAGAGGTCACCCGCTGTTAGCAGGGCATCTGACCTGGGGCAAATGCTTGCCTTCGGCAGAGCTTCTATTATTAAAGTTGTAAATCTTCTAAGCATGTGTGCCATTCACCATCCCGCTGTTAGCTGGGGACTCGGTGACTACTGGAGCCGTCCTGGAAGCTTCTGGACACCACAGGATGCTCCCAATACCCCCACAGCTGTCCCGCATGAGACCCAGTCGCCGCATCTTACAAAAGGTAAGAGACTTCTTATGAAACGGTCCTATGAGTGAGGAGGACAAAAAAGGAACGCAGCCTCTGGCTCAGGCTGAAAATTTATGGGAGTGGAGTCCTATGGGGTAGGAGCAAGGTGCGGGGCGAACGCAAGCAATTGCTGCCATATAGCCTTTCAGGGAAACAGTTTATGCATGTTTGGATGGTTGCAGGTCCCACCAATCTTTACAAGACACAAAGTAAAACAACATTATATTCCAAACTCCATTAATCCTTGCATACCTAGCCAATTAGTTTATATATACGTACTGTATATCCAGTTTACCTACTAGGGTAAACTATAGTTCAATAAGGGGTTAAATAGAAATACAATTATTATTAGGTATTACATACTATATTACAGATAATAATAAGTATTACATAAAACAACACCCCTCTTTTTTTTTTTTCTTATGAGGTTGCATTAATTGACATCATCTGCAGATCAAACTCATCCCTTTGAGCTACAGAAGAGTAGATATAAAAGTAACAAAGTACTTTGTATACCTCTCTTTCTGAAAGGTGTTGATAAGAGTCAGACCATTTTATTTTACAGCATCAGCTGCTAGAGCTGATGCCATGTGTACTCAGGGCCGGTCCTCAGAGAGAGGAGGGGGGTCAGGGAGAGAGAGAGAGGGGGGGCTCAGGGAGAGAGAGAGGGGGGCTCAGGGGGAGAGAGGGGTCAGGGAGAGAGAGAGAGAGAGAGAGAGAGGGGGGGTCAGGGAGAGAGGGGGGGGTCAGGGAGAGAGGGGGGGTCAGGGAGAGAGGGGTCGGAGAGAGAGGGGGGTCAGGGAGAGAGACAGGGGGGTCAGGGAGAGAGAGAGAGGGGTCAGGGGGGTCAGGGAGAGAGGGGGGGTCAGGGAGAAAGAGAGAGGGTGGTGAGAGAGAGAGAGGGGGATGGTCAGGGAGAGAGAGAGGGGGTCAGGGAGAGAGAGAGAGGGGGGTCAGGGAGAGAGAGGAGGGGGGTCAGGGAGAGAGAGAGAGGGTCAGGGAGAGAGAGAGAGAGAGGGTGGTCAGGGAGAGAGAGGGGGTCACGGAGAGAGAGGGGGTCAGGGAGAGAGCGAGAGGGGGGGGTCAGGGAGAGAGAGAGGGGGGTCAGGGAGAGAGAGGAGGGTCAGGGAGAGAGAGAGGGGGGTCAGGGAGGGAGAGAGAGGGGGGGGTCAGGGGGAGAGAGAGGGTAGTCAGGGGGGAGAGAGAGAGAGTCAGTAAGAGAGAGAGAGAAGGGGGGGTCAGGGGGAGAGAGAGAGAGAGAGAGAGAGAGAGAGAGAGAGAGAGAGAGAGAGAGAGAGAGAGAGAGAGAGGGGTCAGGGAGAGAGAGGGGGTCGGGGGAGAGAGAGAGAGGGGGGTCAGAGAGAGAGAAAGGGGGGGTCAGGGAGAGAGAGAGAGAGAGGGGGGGGTTCACAGAGAGAGAAAGAGGGGGGGTCAGGGAGAGAGAGAGAGAGAGAGAGAGAGAGAGAGGGGGGGTCACAGAGAGAGAAAGAGGGGGGGGTCAGGGAGAGAGAGAGAGGTCAGGGAGAGAAAGAGGGTGGTCAGGGAGAGGGAGAGAGAGAGGGGGGGTCGGGGAGAGAGAGAGGGGGGTCAGGGAGAGAGAGAGGGGGGGTCAGAGAGAGAGAGGGGGTCAGGGAGAGAGAGAGAGAGAGAGAGAGAGAGAGAGAGAGAGAGGGGGGGTCAGGGAGAGAGAGAGAGGGGGGTCAGAGAGAGAGAGAGGGTGGTCAGGGGGAGAGAGAGAGAGAGAGGGGGGTCAGGGAGAGAGAGAGGGGGTTCAGGGAGAGAGAGTCACGGAGAGAGAGAGAGGGGGGGTCAGGGAGAGAGAGGGGGTCAGGGAGAGAGAGAGGGGGGTGTGAGAGAGAGAGAGGGGGTGGTCAGGGGGGAGAGAGAGAGAGAGAGAGAGAGAGAGGGGAGGGTCGGGGAGAGAGAGAGAGGGGGGTCGGGGAGAGAGAGAGGGGGTCAGGGAGAGAGGGAGAGGGGGGCTCAGGGTGAGAGAGAGGGGGGGCTCAGGGTGAGAGAGAGGGGGGGCTCAGGGAGAGAGAGAGAGAGGGGGCTCAGAGAGAGAGAGAGAGAGGGTCAGAGAGAGAGGGTGGTCAGGGAGAGAGGGTGGTCAGGGAGAGAGAGAGAGAGAGAGAGGGGGGGTCAGGGACAGAGAGAGAGAGGGGGGTCAGGGGGAGAGAGAGAAGAGAGAGAGAGGGGGGGCAGGGAGAGAGAGAGAGGGGTCAGAGAGAGAAAGAGAGGGGGATCAGGGAGAGAGAGAGGGGGGTCAGAGAGAGGGAGAGAGAGGGGGGCAGGGAGAGAGAGAAGGGATCAGGTTCTGGTCAGTGAAAGAGCTCACTCACTTGGAATGGTCCCCGGGGGCTCACTGGTAAGTTCAGCAGTTTCTCAGTGTTGCTGTTCGCTGCTTGTTTTTAATCTTCCTGCCCACCTCCACTTCACAGATGGAGCGCACAGGAGGGACATGAGGCTGGGTGGTTGCTGGACACATGATGTCAGATCGGAGAGCCGCAGGGGGGGGGGCAGGGCGGTGCTGCACACGGTGGATACTTGCAACTTGCAAGCTCTTTGGACAGTGCGGGAGTAGAAAAACCAGCGGCCAGGCACCCTAGGCGGTGGCCTAGTCCACCTAGTGGTAGCACCGGCCCTGTGTGTACTTTAACCACTGTAATAGCAGGCACTTTCGCCCCTTCCTGCCCAGGACAATTTTCAGCTTTCGGTGCTGTCACACTTTGAATGACAATTGCGCGGTCATGCAACACTGTAACAAAACTAAATTTTTATCTTATTCCTTCCACAAATAGAGCTTTCTTTTGGTGGTATTTTTTGCTAAACAAACTAAAAAAGACCGAAATTTTTGAAAAAAAAAAAAGTTTTTCTTTGTTTTGGTTATAAAATGTTGTTTTCTCCTTCACTGATGGGCACTGACAGGCGGCTGTGATGGGCACTGACAGGCGGCTGTGATGGGCACTGACAGGCGGCTGTGATGGGCACTGACAGGTGGCTGTGATGGGCACTGACAGGCGGTACTAATTGGCACTGACAGGTGGCACTGATGGGCAGCACTGATGAGGTTTTGACAGGTGTTACTGTAGGGCATTGATTGGCACTAATTGGCACTGATTTGGGCACTGATTGGCACTGTGGCACCTACAGCTGTTTCTGATGGGTCACTGACTGGCAGCTGATGGGCACCTTTTTGGCAGCTGTGGTGGCACATCTGATGGGGCCGTGCTAATAATCAATGTACTGATTATCAGAACAGATCCCCCCCCTCTGACAGGGAGAGCCGCCGATCGGCCTTTCCTGTCATCACGAACCAAGAAATGCCGTTTACCGTCACTTCCTGGTTCACGCGATGATCATCTGTGATTGGTCACAGCTGATCACGTGGTAAGAAGCCTCTGTCAGACTGACATGGCACACTCGCGATCGCCATGCTGCACGCCCCCTCAGGCGCAAGCGGCATGTTATCCTGGTGGACGTCATATGATGCCCAGTCAGGATAAGAGAACCACTTCCCAGCCGTCATTCTGCTATAGGCCGGGTGGGAAGTGGTTAATGACATTTTTGGGGGTTTGTCGTCAACTAGGGCAGGCATGTTATTTAAAGACATTTTGCATTTTTGATGCAAAATTATTCATTTGCTGCATCTAGCCAAATAAAATGTAAACATTTTATATATATATATATATATATATATATATATATATATATATATATATATATATATATATATATATATATATATATATATATATATAAATTTATTTTTGCTTTGCTACTTGTTAATCAAGGCAGTGCCACAATCCTTGCCTATTAGCCTAGAAAATGGCCATTAATGTTTTTAAACATTTGACTTCAACAGCATTCAGATTTGGCACCCTAACTTTAGTAATGTTCTGTGAATCTGCCTTGAACTGAACATTGGTACGTTCGGCTCATCCCTACTAGTTACATATAGGGGGTTATTTACGAAAGGCAAATCCACTTTGCACTACCAGTGCACTTGGAAGTGCAGTTGCTGTAAATCTGAGGGGTAGATCTGAAATGAGGGGAAGCTCTGCTGATTTTATCATCCAATCATGTGCAAGCTAAAATGCTGTTTTTTATTTTTTCTTGCATGTCCCCTTCGGATCTACAAAGACTGCACTTCCAAGTGCACTTGTAGTGCAAAGTGGATTTGCCTTTCGTAAAAAAAAACCATAGTGTGTGTTTCTGCACAGTCAGGGTTCATTTTTCCACCCTCACTGCGGTGAAGCTCTTAAACTTGTTTTTCTTTGTTCTATTTATTTCAATTCCTATAGGAAAACCCACCCATTTTTCATCCTTATCTAATTGATATTAAATTGGTTTTCCAATTGTTCTACTGGCTTTCACAAGAAAAAATGAATTATCTTGTTTTTCACATAGCTCCTAGTAGACACATTCAGCAATTTTAGCTTTCAGTACAACTTCCTTTTTGTGCAGTGTGACTCATTCATTACAATACAGCGAGTACCTTGACCTCATTATCGCAGGTCTTCTTTCTGTACCCCCCTGTTATCTCGTTTTATATGATTTCAAATGTACAAATAGAGAATGTCTAAAAAAGTTTAATTCAAAAGTAAAAACAGCACATTAATTTCCTTTAAAATGAAGGTGAACAGCTCAAGTCACAGATGAAATATGTAAACTACCTACCTAAAATAAATAAAAATTTTGATAAGTTTTCTAATACAGATGTCCTTGGGGGTGATAAAAAAATGAACCCTGGTTTTAAAAGTAGTTGTGAGATGCTGTAACCTAGAATTGAATGATCAAGTGGCACCACCCAAGAATCAAACCCCTCCTTCCCTGTGGATATATTGGGTGCCAGAAAAACAGCCCATCCATGCCCCTGGTCCAGAGAATATGATAGAAAATGAGCTGTATACCAATGACATCACCGCTTCATAAAAATCTATTGTGTCACAACAGTACACAACATGTTTGCACCAGTCACCTAGCTGCCACCTAGAGGCGCACTTATCTGCAGCAGCCTCCCAAACCTTTCTGTCACATCTAAATGCTAGGGCTTTGCATAAGGCAAAATTGATACTTCCAGCTCGTATCAGAGCATGCCTGCTAAGCTGCACCTCCACAATATCCTATTGGCCAATTGTTATGATGTCTCACTAGCCAAAATAAATGTGTAGGAGGCAGGAAAGGTAGCCAAGCTTCAGAAAGTGCTAAGCTTTGCTTATCAGAATAGCCTAAAACTTGCTTGAGACAGTAAAGTTTGGGAGGCTGCTACAGGTGCCTACACTTCCTGCCTGTGGTAGTTTTTCCCCTGTCTCATTGATGTTTTTTTAATGAATATCGACCATTTTATATTTGCCTATGCTTTGCTTAAAGACAATAAAATGTTCTGCATTTAAAAATTGAAGAAATATGAAGGTATTTCAGTCTGCCTGGTTTTGTTTATTATATGTCCACTGCAGCCTTATTTTGATGTTAAATTCTGACAAGAGTGGAACCCACCATCTCCCAAGTTTGGCTTGTTGTGCATTAAGATTCCCTTTTGCCTACCAGTGTTGTAAAAATCGTTACTTGAGCAGTTGTGGTCCTTTTGTCAGTTTGGACAAGTAATCCATTCTACCCAGTGATCTTTCATTAGGTGTTATCACCCTCCAGAAATAATGCTTACTTCTCTGTAAACTCTGTAGACTAATACAGGATAATGCCAGGAGGCCAGCCTCATTTTCAGTGAGTCTGACCAAACTGGTAAAATGGCTATGCACATTATGATCTGATGGAACAATTATCTACATGTAGTCTGAATGATACAAGGTTAATTTAAAAAAAGAGAGATCCTAAGCGAGGTGTGTGTGTGTGTGTGTGGGGGGGGGGGTGATATGTGTGTATTGCATGCTTCTTTCTGCTGCCTTGTCTCCACTATTAACTCCTCTGTACTGCTTATCCCCACCATCAACTGCCTTCTCTGCACTGCCTATCCCCACCATCAACTTTCCTCTTTGTATTGCCTGTTCCCACCATCAACTGTCCCCCTCTGTAATGCTTGTCTGCACCATCTATTGCCCCCTCTGTAATGCCTATCCCCATCATCAACAGTCCCCCCCCCCTCCTTTGTACTTTTTGTATTTTTTGCTTCCACTGACATTGATGCAGTGATATTTTTTCATTACACTGATGCCAAGCATTTTTTCCTTCCCTGCTAATAGCAATATCTTGTGGGTACACCAAAGACAATGTATGTGTGCAGTGTACCGTATAAAGTGAATCATTCCCCTTTAAGGCACTCCAATATTACACACAATATTGTCATACCCACTATTCCCTAAGGAACACCAAGCATGCTGCATGATATGTTTCTGTTTTCTATCCCTGGGTGCCCCAAATCTTTCATAGCCTTAGTCATGTGTTGTCACACACTTTTGACTTTTCAACGGTAAAGCCAGGCAGACTACCCCTATAGGGAATGTTCACATTTACATATTGTTTATACTGTTTAAATATGAATTAAAATGGGGGCATGATTTTTTATATTTGCCTAGAAAGGGTGTGTGGTTTTGATGGGTGTGGCTAAAAGTGCACATGGTATGTTAGAGTGCCCCAAGATTAGTTTTGAAAATCACTAGTTATCTTATTGTATAGGCTATATATATACTCTTGTTAGTATAACATAGTTGCCAGCATTCTCAAAAAAATTATAGGGACACTTTTTTTTTGTCTGTAGGTGGAGTTCTATTATAATTAGGAGGTGGGGCATTCATTTTTAGACATGGTGTATTGTGAGGGGAAAAGGTGCCGCAGCTAAAAAATGGGTGTGGTTTAAACTAAATATTGGGCATGGCTTAAATGGGGTGTGGTTAGAGTCTGAGATGAAAGAGGGATGGAGGGAGAAGGAAGAGAGGGATGGAGGGAGAAAGAGATAGGGAGAGAAGGAAGGAAAGAAAGAGGGATGGAGGGAGGACAGCATGCCTAGATCCTACACCACAAATAGCAATATGTATTTTCCAGAAAGTTTAACAATCAGCAGATAAAGATACTGCAAACACCTGGTGTTAGCACTTCAAATATCACGGCACCATGGTTGATATGATGTCAGGATGATTAAAGTGCAATATTTTTATTATTACATTGTAAAATAAATTGAAATAGTTCAACTCACCATAATGCAGAATCAGTGGGAGCCCTGAGCGTGTCACTTGCTACTGTCGCCTGCCACTAGATGCAGCTTTGTCACTTGCCACTGTCGCACGCCTCCAGATGCAGCATGTCACTTGCCATGGTCGCCTGCCACCAGATGCAGCGTGTTACTTGTCACCATCGTCTGCCACCAGATGCAGCGCTCACTTGTCACCAGATGCAGCTTGGCTCACTTGTCACCAGATGCAGTTTGTGTCACTTGTCACAACAGATGCAGCGTTCTCTTGTCACCACAGATGCAGTGCTCACTTGTCACCACAGATGCAGCATTTACTTGTCACCAGATGCAGCTTGTCACCAGATTCATTATAAGACATCACCTCCATGCTGCTCTATCGGTGATTTGGCCTCCGCGCCATTTAGAGAAGACCAGCTCTCGTGGAGGCTGAAGGGAAGAAACAAGAGGCAGAGCCTGGGTGGCAATGAAAGTGTCTGCCAATAGAAATGGAGCTGCCACCAACCCCCTTCCCCATGGCCTGGCCTACAACAGGCCACGGACCGGCAGCAGGCCATGGGGCGGGAGGTTGGAGGCAGCTCCATTTCTATTGGCAGCCGCTTTCATTGCCACCCAGGCTCTGCCTCTTTTTTCTTCCCCACGAGATCTGGTCTTCTGTAAAATGGCGGTGGAGACAAAGTCACCAGTGCCAGCCCAGGACCTCTAGTGGCGGCTCTGGTGATATAACTGGACAAAGCCAATTTCCCAGGAAAAATCAGAACTGTTGGCAGCCATGAAATAATATTATTAGTGATGAGTGAAAAGGCCTGGCTTCAGTTCGCTGGATGATCGGCAAGCCTGAAATTCCAAAACCCAAAAAAGGCACTTCCACCCCACTGAAGTCTAAATCTAGGAGCCAAATCTTGTTGTTTGGGGTTTTTTTGGTTGTTTTTTTCTGGCTTCTTTCAAGGCAATTTGTAATATGTTGGAAAAAAGTTTCAATGTTTTCCTGTCTTGCTGGTTAATAAATGTGTTCAATGACATGTTTGTGATTATCATGCATCAGTTGCACAGATGGATTGATTAATATATACAGTACATGCTTTCTCAAGTAAGACATGGCTACATCCATTGGAATGGTTCAGGAGACACTAAGGGTCTGGTATGGATTTTTAGGGGGACCCTACACCTCAAAATACATATCAGACCCTTAGAAAGGATAAGGTTCTGGCAGGAATTCTATGTAAGGGGGAGGGGGCTGTTTTTATTTTTTTGTTATGGATGGGATCCCTCATGAAATCCATACCAGACCCTTAACCAGGTGTTTTTATTGTTTTGCTTTGTTTATTTTTCATCAGAGCATGTGGCCTGGTATGGTTCAAGAGTGGGCCTGGGGGACACATGCTCACCCCCCTAGCCTGAATGCTTGGATAAGGGTCTGGTATGAATTTTGAGAGGCACTTGATGCAAAAAAACAAACACAAAAAAAATCCACATGGGGTCTCCCCCAGAATCCATATCGGACCCTTATCCTTGATGAGAGCCTGGTACAAATAACAGAAAAAACAGCATGGGATCCACTAAAATTGTATACCAGACCCTTCTGCACCCCTGAACCATATAAGGCCCCATGCCCTCAGTATGAAAATGGTAGCTTGTCAAAGGGGGCCCCTATGAAGAATGAATGTACCTGTTCCCAACAGGTACAATAATCTGTCACAAGCCCCAACATTTGTGATGTAGAGGTGCAAGGTGATTCTAAAGAGGACCTATGACAGTGTTTATGAATTCCAATAGAAACTAGAAATTTATGTAAAAACATTACAATTTATATTTGAGAATTCTGTTTGTTGCAGACCTTGTGTATACAAGGCATGCCTAAAAAATAAATAAAAAAACATAGCTGTACCTTGTTCCTTCCATGCTGCAGCCACTATGCCCAATTAAATCATATGGCTGGTTGCCAGTTTAACAAAGGTGCCTGTACTTTATTGCACATGCAAAGACAAGAGCTCGTGTATATGTAATGTTTTCAGTTCAAATAAGTGTTAAGAACATAACTCAGAATTTATATCCGCAGAGTAATTCAGTCATCCTTATCCAATCATCATGGAATGTGTCAAGGCAGATACTGGTTGTCCAAAATCAGAAAAAAACATTACAGAACAAGTCCAGTTTAGTGTGACTAACTACTACCAGCTATATTAATACCTCGGTAAATGAGGACGTTTAGATTTGTCATTCTTTTGTAGCATTATGTTAAATACACCAAGAGTTTTTAAAAAACCTTTACTTTAATTGTAAATAACATCATCATGCTTTGCTGTAGAAAGTTAATATTATTTGTTATTATATATATATATTGCAAATAAGAGTTTCCATGCTAGGGGGAAGACTGGCTAATTAGGATTTGGTTATAGCAGCTGGGGCAGGTAGTGGAATAAGCCTCGGAGGCGATACAGAGAGCTTTGAGGAATCTTGGTTGGTGAGGCAGTAGAAGTGGACAGGCAGATACCTTCTGGCACCAGTGGGGGAGAGCTCAGGATGCCCACTCATTCAGCAAAGGTGAGAGTCTTCTAAAGGACAGAGGCAAGAAACTGCCTGATCCTCTCAAGTGCACCCTGCAAGCTCCCAGGTTGTGGCCCTCTGACTCACCCAAGCAGTAGTAAGTCTTAGGTGAAGAGGTATTGGGTACTGGAAGCATGACCAGAGTAGAAATATTTAACAATTGACAACAATTAACAAGCAAGAACCATGTCATTGGTACAACAGTTTTGGCCACCCTGAAACAAGGGTTATACTATTATCACCATTCATGGAGAGTGAAGAATAAGACCAAGACAGACAAAAACATGCCAGCATATGACAGGTGAGTCTACATGTCATCAGCCTACCACCTCTGGGGGGCTTGTTAAGGCGATTATGAAAATAGCGTAATTTTCAATAGGTAGAGGACCAGCATACAGTAGCTCACAAAAGTGTGTACACCCCTTCCATTTTTGTAAATTATTTTATTATCTTTTCATGTGACAAGACTGAAGAAATAACACTTTACTATAAATGTACAGTAGTGAGTGTACAGCTTGTATAACAGTGTAATTTTGCTGTCCCCTTAAAATATCTCAACACACAGCCATTAATGTCTAAACCACTGGCAACAAAAGTGAGTACACCCCTAAGTGAAAATTTCCAAACTGGGCACAAAGTGTCAATATTTTGTGTGGCCACCATTTTCTTCCAGCACTGCCTTAACCCTCTTGGGCATGGAGTTCACCAGAGCTTCACGGGATGCCACTGGAGTCCTCTTCCACTCCTCCATAACGAAACCACAGAGCTGGTGGATGTTAGAGACCTTGCACTCCTCCACCTTCCGTTTCAGGATGCACCACAGATGCTCAATAGGGTTTAGGTCTGAAGACATGATTGGCCAGTCCATCACCTTTACCCTCAGCTTCTTTAGCAAGGCAGTGGTCGTCTTGGAGGTGTGTTTGAGGTTATGTTGGAATACTGCCCTGCAGCCCAGTCTCCGAAGGGAGGGGATCATGCTCTGCTTCAGTGCTTGAAACCATGTGAACCAAACAAGTTTATCTTGATCTCATCAGACTACAGGAGATGGTTCTAGTAATCCATGTCCTTAGTCTGCTTGTCTTCAGCAAACTGTTTGCAGTGTTTCTTATGCATCATCTTTAGAAGAGGCTTCCTACTGGGATGACAGCCATGCAGACCAATTTGATGCAGTGTATGGTCTGAGCACTGACAGGCTGACCCCCCACCCCTTCAACCTTTGCAGCAATGCTGGCAGCACTCATACATCTATGGTTATGACGCTGGTTATGACGCTGAGCACATGCACTCAACTTCTTTGGTCGACCATGGCGAGGCCTGTTCTGAGTGGAATCTGTCCTGTTAAACCGCTGTATGGTCTCGGCCACCATGCTGCAGCTCAGTTTCAGGGTCTTGGCAATCTTCCTATAGCCTAGGCCATCTTTATGTAGAGCAACATTTCTTTTTTTCAGATCCTCAGAGTTCTTTGCCATGAGGTGCCATGTTGAGCTTCCAGTGACCAGTATGAGAGAGTGCGAGCGATAATACCAAATTTAACACATCTGCTCCCTATTCACACCTGAGACCTTGTAACACTAATGAGTGACATGATACCAGGGAGGGAAAATGGCTAATTGGGCCCAATTTTGACATTTTCACTTGGGGGTGTACTCACTTTTGTTGCCAGCGGTTTAGATATTAATGGCTGTGTGTTGCGTTATTCTGAGGGACAGAAAATTGACACTGTTCTACAAGCTGTACACTCATTACTTTACATTGTAGCAAAGTGTCATTTCTTCTGTCTTGTCAGATGAAAATATATAATAAGTTATTTACAAAAATGTAAGGGGTGTTCTCACTTTTGTGAAATATTGTATATACCAAATACCAGCATAAACAATTTTGATCAACTTGACCTGCACATGATATTTCAATAGAGAGAGAGAGAAGGAAAGAGGAAGAAGAGGGAGGGAGGGGCTGCATAAAAAGGAAATGGTAGAAGAGGGGATACGGAGAGGGAAGGGTAGGGTATGCAGGAAATGCTAGGTAGAGAAGTGAGGAATTGGATGCTCAAGCCCCCCACAGACTCTGTGTTGCCTCATTTAGATAGCTGACTGTAGTAACCTAGTAGTCCCAAGGTTTGTCCAGCCTGTTTGTTCCTTAAAATTCTGGACAGTTTTTTCTATTGGAGCACGATCCAAGATATTTTATTTTTTGGTGGTAGCATAATTTATTACCAGAGTTTTCCACGCTCAGGTGATAGTTATTGTGTCAGCCAGAAGAATAAATAAAATGAGAGTTTGAGAATGTCTGAAAGGTCACTGAAAAGCACTTAGAATGTCTTATAATTTTTGGCTATATTGACACGTTGATTATGTTGGTTACTGAGTAAATAAGGGTAATATATCCAGAATCAGTGGAACTTTGGACAGGACCACCAAACATGATGACCTTCTCAAGTCTGCCAACATGCATAGGTACTGTCAAGTCACTGTCACTTTGAAGATCCCCACAGCAGTGGTACTTGCAATCCACGCTCATTTGCCTCTCACCCCATATCATCAGCTGCAGGAGTCCACCCTGTTAAGTCCTGGTTTTGGAAAGTGTAAAAGCCTACTAGGGTGGATGACTTTACAGCCTATCCTGTACCCCGCACCCAAGTGCTCCCACATGGGGTAGGTTATATGCTGCTTCCTATTACCAGAAAGCCTTGATCCTTTGCAGCAAAAGGCTCCTTCAGAACAGGGTGGCAGTAGGGAAGAACTGACTGAGGAATATTCCTTACTGAGGGTGTGAGGTCAGGGGTAGGCTATTAGAAGGCACTATCACTTTACCCTGGATGTGCAATGTGGGAATATTTGTTTGACACCAAGGAGAGTAGTTCTTTTACCATTGCCAAAGGCCAAAAATCTTTTTTACATACATATCTAAAAAAGCATAAAAATATACATTCCTATTAATTAAGAATCGTGCTGTGTTCTCATATGTAATCCAATGTTTTTTGATTTTTCACAGACATCCAAAATAAATCATTATTGCAACCTGCAGGGTAACTATATAACAGCCTTTTCAGCAGTATCCATGCTCATATGGAATGCTTTGATGACATCATGTTTATAGAGAAAATAAGCTGTCTGGCAAGTGATCATTGTGTTGGCAGTTTGACCTATGCCCCAACACTTCTAAGTTTGAAAATAAATATTATATTCTTTAAGTTAACTTCAATCTAAACTTTGGTAAGCAGCTGAACTGTCATCATGACACTTGAACTTAGTGATTAATGTATGCTTATAGCTTACCTAACAGGGTTTCTGTTTAGATATAAAACTGAAGCATCTGTTATTATAAAAATAACACATTACTTAAACAAACACATCAAGTACTTTCCTACTTTTCTTCCACTATGACACTCAACAGATTTGTTGACATCATTGTGCATTTTGTTTTCTCAATGTGTTCACGAGTGCAGTGACTTCAGAAGTGTTCACATTTTTACATATATAAGTTTTGCATAGCTGTAGTTTGTTCCTGTGTTGGTATTACTTTACTTTATGTGAATGTAATTGCTGTGATTAGCCAACTATGATTGATGTAACAATGTACAGGCTTTACCATAAATGTCTTGTAAGGTATTTATGGCTCTATGGTGACACAGTGTCATCCTTGGTAACAGAACATTCAATAATAATATGTGTCTAATGCTCTACTTATATTTTTCTGCTGTGTCCAGCTGATACTTGCTGAAGAAGAACTGCCTCATGTTTTTTCTTAATCTCTTTTTACATTTGATATAACTGATACCTGCCAAAAAATTTCACTATACAAATGGCTTCTTTATTTCAATTAAGCAGGTGTCATACAATTTTCCCAGCAATTCTATAGCAACCAATGAAAGCACCTTTGGAATCCAAATGTAAAATATGAAATCATGTTTATTCAAATGAAAGAGTGATGTGTGGCCTAATAAAAAATATTTATGTCTTTTTGTGTGTATATATACAGTGCCTTAAATATATTCATAACCCTTGACATTTTCCACATTTTGCACAAAAATGTAAAAGTATTTTATTGGGATTTAATGTGATAGACCAACACAAAGTGGCACATAATTGTGAAGTGGAAAGAAAATGATAAATGATTTTCCAAATTTTTTACAAATATGTGAAAAGTGTGGCGTGCATTTGTATTCCGCCCCCCTAAGTCACCAAACCACTTGGTGTCAAAAATGACGGCTTTAAGCAATGCCGGTTCGGGGGCTGAGGGGACGTGGCAACCAAAAACCGCAGCAGGAAAACTCAGGACGTACAGCACGGACTGCAGGAGGCATGTGGTTGGTGGTCAGAGTGTGTCCATAACCATGTCTAGAAAAAATATATATAAGGATGCATGAGTCTCAACAGACGTACTGAAAATAGACTAAGCATCAAAAAGTAATCTCTAACCCTTAGGAATGACCAGGGAGGGTTGTATTGAAAATAACAATTAAAATATGTATATATATATATATATATATATATATATATATATATATGAGAAATGAAATAGGTTTATATTATGGAATATGGTAGGTGATATAAAAATCGTCATGATGACAGATAGTTAAGGGCAGGGCTATGAAAGAGTGCAAACACTAATTGATATGCATGTATAATATGTATTATGCATTTTACCAATTTATATCACGTATGTGCAATTATGTATAGTGTTTTTTATGGATGTACAAATCAAGTGTTATGAATTGTATTTGTTTTTTACGTATGCTTGGAACTAGGCTATTATGCCGGGTAACGCACATTTATTGCTGTTCCCATGTGTTTTACATAGCGTTCTGTGACCAATAAAACAATTTTATTGCACTTATTGTGGAAGTGTCCCAATCTCTCCCACCTCATTTAAAGTCCCAGGGCTGCCTTCCATTTTCTTGCTGTATTCAGGGATGGAGGTGTTAGAGTGGTTTCTCCAGACCATTACCCCCCATTTTTTTGTCTGTGTTTGTCTGTGCATTCAATCGCAGGTGCACTTTGGCTTTTTCATTCGTGGTCTTCATCGGTGGTTCCCACTCACGGTCGTAGGTAGTATCCAAACTTTTCGTGTCATGTGCAAAATCTTGCGGTTTTTTATGCTTCCTATCCTGCACCCCTTTTGTGAAAAAACCTGCCCCGGAGGGTTGTTGTCGCTCATGTCCCGACATCATTCGGCACAGGCGTAGTACATTTGTAAAGTTCCTTCTGCCAAATATACAATTCATTCATAGACCCAAGCCTCCAGTCACTATCGGTCGTTCTCAATATCACTTGCAATAGGCTTCACTGGTTATAAAATTCATTGTCCATGAGGTTGCCATCTCATTCATTAGGAGATGAGCATGTATTGTTTGTATGGGTTTCTGTGGCTGATTGAGGTGTAATTAAACCCACCTGGTGCCTTCTCTGCACTTAATTAGCCTGGGGGGATGGGTGGTTGGTAGGTTTTTGGTTTCACAGTAAGGGATGGCATACACTCTACAACCAATTTATATCAGATACTCCTTACTACCGATTTGTATGGGATTCATTTCATATGTTTTATAAACTGATTCATATCAGATGCATTGCAGAGGCCGACTCTACCAACTCACTGCATGTCCTTCGAGATTGGTCGTAGGTTTTCATCGATTGTCCCACACTCACTGTCGCAGGTAGGACTTGTGGTTACCTGCTACCGAACCGTTACTTTATGTTCCCCTTCGTAGACCACCTACGGCTTCGTAGGTTTTACTCGGTTATTCGCACACATCCGTACTTACTGCTATTCTCCGTTCCTCATTCGAGCCCAGTCGCATCCGCGATGTTACGACTCATGACAGCCTTCACTCGGCACCACTGGTATCTTACCGACTAGGCGGTAAGAACCGTACGAATAAGCACAAGCCACCTTCGGGAACAAGTCACTTACAGCGCAGGGTCTCGAACCTGCGTCCCACACGCCACACCCCTACTAAACCCCCACTTCACCTACTGATAGAGTTGCCACCTCATCCCTTTAAACCCAAACACATATTGATTACACAGGTTCTGTGGCTGATTAAGGTGGTAATTAAACTCACTTGGTGCCTTATCTGCATTAAATAGACCTCAGAACCTGTGTAATTCATATGTGTTCGGGTTTAAAGGGATGAGGTGGCAACCCTACCTACTGACCTCCTACGGAAAACACACACTTCAACTAACTGACCCCCTACACCTCTTATTGGATACCAAGCACACACCAACAGCCGATCCGAATCTACACCAACATCGGCCCTATGATTCGGATCCTCGGCAATCACAAGCCCCTTCAACCACTAACACCGTCAGCCGATCTGAGTCCAGTCGCAGCACAGGCTCAACGATTCGGATCCGGCACACAAGCCCCATCGTCGCCTTACATCCACAACCGATCTGAATCTAGTCCCATCATCAGCACAACGATTCGGATCCTCTGCAATACGAACTCCACCAACCGATCCGAGTCCAGTCACAGCACCGGCTCAACGATTCGGATCCTTGGCAATACAACTTCACCTACCGATCTGAGTCCAGTCGCAGCACCAGCTTAACGATTCGCATCTGGAATACAAACACCATCGTCACCTTACATCCACAACCGATCCGAATCTAGTCGCATCATCAGCGCAATGATTCGGAGCCTCTGCAATACGAACTCCACCAACCGAACCGGAGTCCAGTCACAGCACCGGCTCAATGATTCGGATCCTCTGCAATACAAAACATCACTAACCGATCCGAGTCCAGTAGTAGCACCGGCTCAACAATTCGGATCCTTGGCAATGCAACCTCACCGACTGATCCGAGTCCAGTCGGAGCACTGGCTGAACAATTGGGATCCAGCATACAAGCCCCCTCATCACCTTACATCCACAACCGATCCGAATCTAGTCGCATCATCAGCGCAATGATTCGGATCCTCGGCAATACGAACTCCACCAACCGATCCGAGTCCAGTCGCAGCACCGGCTTAATGATTTGGGTCCTCGGCAATACGAACTCCACCAACCAATCCAAATCCAGCCGTAGCACCGGCTCAATGATTCGGATCCTTGGCAGTACAACTTCGTTGACCGATCCGAGTCCAAATCGGAGCACCAGCTCAACGATTCGGATCCTTGGCAATACAAACTTCATCGACCGATCTTTCACAAATAAACCACACCGGTGCTCACACCTCAGCCCAGTTCGAACTAGTTGCATCGGCGCTTACGAATACAGTGGAACTTAGGATTCAGATCCCCAGCCTTACGTGTATCAAAGCATTGACATTCACATCCCACTCCATGTATTGTACAATGTTGCTCACGGTCATTCCTACATACTCATAATTCTGCTAAATTCTGTTTTTTCGCCTTTCAAATAAGGCTGCATCCTTGCAATCGCTGCAAGCATTTCAGGAAGTGGCACAAATCACCACTCCTCATCCCCAGTAGCAACATGGCTACTCCTCATCCCCAGTAGCAACACGGCTACTCCTCATCCCCAGTAGCAACATGGCTACTCATCATTTTCTCTATCCCTTTCCCCTTTAGGTCATTTAGACTACCAGGTGGTCCACCCTGCACCAGGTTCGGACAGTATCTCCAAAAAAAAAAACATTGTCGAGGGCCTGCATCTTCACCAGGGGGCCAGCTTTGCCCCAAACAGCTCTTTGCAAGCCCCCTTGTCAAACCAAAATTCCCATGTCATCCCCCCTTGCTTTTCTCTTAAACACTCATTCACAACATATTTTACTTCACATACACGATTTGACTTGCTCCCGAGGCGTTAGTAACTGTCACATACTTCTGTGCACTTCACTCTGTTTTCGAAGAGCGATCCGAGATCCTTCACCACGCAGACAAGGTCACCTAACATCCAGCTTGCTGGCAGTGCAAGTGTTAGCAGACCGAACATACGTCAATTAACTACAGATCGCAACATTCCTACTTAGAATACCAAACTTCAGCTACCTTGCACAGTCCGCCCTGGGGGGCTCTGGTTCATTAGTCTGTGCCGAGCACAGACGGACACCCGAGCTATCAGTTACCTAGCCAGTCACCTTCTGGCTCACCTCGGTTGTCACGCATTCTTTTGAGTTTTCTAAAGTCACACTCAGCAGCGCTCGCACGCAAACTAGCTGTTACTATGGCTGTCATTCCTTGTCCTGTCCTTCTTGTTTTCCTTCTGCCTTACCATCTTATCTACCCAAACGCATCTATCCCCTCCTACCTTTGCAACTTGCCTTAAACATATGCATTGCCCCTCCTTGCTTTTTGTTGACGCCGCGTCGCAGGCCGACAGCGATGACTTCACCTCCGCCCAGCCGTCACTCTTTGCGGGCGCAGCAAGCGGCGGCTCACAGTCTCACAGAGCTTGGACCATTTATAAAAAAAAAAAAAAAAAACGAAAAACGCCACTGGCATTGGTGACCACACTGTCAATGGGTGTTCATTCTATGACTGTCACCGCTCATTTCAGCTAAAACAGCAGCCAGACTCAAGGTGATCCTTTATCTCATGCCTCCTAGTGTTTCTCTCCCAGGTACAAGACCCTGACTGAATCTTTAAATTAGACGTGCCAGCAATAGCGGATCTGCCCATGTGGAATGAATTTCTCACCAACTGGAATGGCATGTCAATGTTTATTCCGTCAGCATCTCCCTCTTCATCTCAGGTAGTCATGGACTCCGCAGCCTCCACAGGTCCTTGCGTAAATTTTTGCCCCTCTTTGGTTTGCAGATCCATGGCCATCAGAAATGCTCTTGATTCCCGGCTTCAGTTAGTCCTTCTCCTTGTTCGAACTCTACCCCATTATTGCAGCAGCTCAAGTCTGGCGCAGTAACTGGGCAGGACAAACACTGTCGTTTGCCACAGACAACCAAGCCACAGCTAGTCTTATAAATAAAAGTAGGTTCAACTCGCTGGCCATCATGGTCTTCCTGAGCAGGCTGGTGCAACTAACCCCACAGCACCAATTAATGTTCTCTACATCTACATCCCAGGCAAATGCAATACTCTGGCCGATGCACTACCCGTTTTAACTTTGCGTCATTCTTTTCACAGGGATCTGGAACCGACCCGACCATGTTTCTTATCCCACATTGGTCGTAGCTAACCTCGGATTAAAACAACACCTTCACAATGCTACCTGCCTTATTAATCTATCATTTTCTCAAAACACCCTGAAGGCCTACCGTACTGCCTGGAAAATCTATGACAGGTTCCTAGCCTCAAACCCTGGGGCAGTATCAGGTGATCTCCATCACATCCTGGCCTTCATATCATCCTGCCACACACAGTTAGCATTTTCACACAATACCATTAGACTCTACTTAGCTGGCATCCAGCATTTCATCTCCTTACAAAATCCTACCAAACCATCTTTGGTTGCCGCCCATGCGGTCAAGACCATCCTGCGCGATAGTCACAGGCAACTCCAAATCAATAGTAAACGCCTACCTGCGACCAGCACCATATTCCGAGACATGTCTACCATCCTGTCACGTTCCCCTTTGGGTTAATTTCAGCCTGGTCATTCAAGCAGCCATCTACCTGGCTTTCTGCAGCTTCTTACGCCCCAGTGAATTCACAGTCACCGGCCCCAGTTGTAATATGTTACGTAGACGCCACCTGACACGCTACTGAAGTACCAAAGTTACTTCATCCTGCACCTCATGGTGTCCGAAACACAACAGTCTGGTCCCGGTGTAGATATCATACTTCCCAGACTCGCAACGCCTGGTGCCCTGTGACCATTCTAGACCAGTTATTAGCTCATCTGCCCGACCTCTCGGAGGACAGCCATTACTACCGTTCCCTACTAGCCCTCTAAGTAGCAACCAGTTCACTAGACACGTTAGAATTCTTTTGCCCAAGTTAGGCCTTGACCCCGGCCAATTTTCTGGAAATTCTTTCGCATTGGAGTAGCATCAGCAGCCTCAGGAAACGGGGTCCTGAACCACGTCCTCAAGAAGATGGGCAAGTGGAAATTCACTTTCTTCGCTCGATACATCCCCAATCCGCAAGCAGTAAGGTCATGAGCCTTCAGCCAGCTTGCCCTGTAGTATGGCAGTAAACCTAAAAAATTACCTCCCTAACCAAGTCTTTTTGCTCGCCCTTCTCTTGGCATACCGCCCAGCAGACCTGGGCACACTTCAGGTCTATTTATGTTGTTAGTCTTGTGACGTGTTTATGTGCTTCATATCTCTCAGGACGGAGGGCTCCGACCATAAATCTTATATATATATATATATATATATACATATATATATATATATATATATATATAATAAATTATACACAGCATCTCTCAAAGTGAGTACAACCCTCACATTTTTGTAAATATTTTATTATACCTTTTCATGTGACAACACTGAAGAAATTACATTTTGCTACAATGTAAAGTAGTGATTGTACAGCTTGTAAAAAAGTGTACATTTGCTGGTGGAGGAGAGCAAGGTCTCTAACATCCACCAGTCGTCATGGAGGAGTGGAAGAGGACTCCAGTGGCAACCTGTGAAGCTCTGGTGAACTCCATGCCCAAGAGGGTTGAGGCAGTCCTGGAAAATAATGGGGGCCACAAAAAATATCGACACTTTGGGCCCAATTTGGACATTTTCAATTAGGGGTGTACTCACTTTTGTTGCCAGCAGTTTAGATATTAATGGCTGTGTGTTGAGTTATTTTGAGGGGACAGCAAATTTACACTGTAATACAAGCTGTACACTCACTACTTTACATTGTAGCAAAGTGTCATTTCTTTAGTGTTGTCACATGAAATGATATAATAAAATATTTATTAAAATATTTATAAAATATATTAGTGTGTATGTGTAGCGCTGGTAGATTTTTAATCTATTGCTGATAGGTAAATATAGTGGGTTACTTCTTAGGTGAAGTTAGGTTTGCCTCTGTTCCAGCTTGGCTGAGTTGCGTGTAATTCCACACTGTGCCGGTGGGTGTCGTTGTCACCATGGGCCAGTGTTGGAAAGGCAAGGCGTTGAAGCGTATGAGTGCTCCTCTGTCCCGGAGACAATTCAGTGGAGGTGGTCCTCCGAGTTGCATTCTGGGAGAGGGTATTTATGGGACAGACGCCATGTTTAGGGGTTCATTTTCAGCCACCTGCTGGCCTTCCTGGCCGACAGGTATGCATTAGGAATACCACCTCGTGGTCCTCCGTTCCGGAGGCCCATGTCGCTGCGGCGTGTGGGTGGGCCCAGAATCCTGTCTGGGGCCTACCACAGTGGCAGAGGAATGGTCCTGAGCTGTCTCTCCTGAGTGAAGAAGCTGGACAACTGAGATCCCATGGGAGGACCCATCATGGAAGGATCAGGTAGAGTGCTGGTCTGGAGAGGGGCCTGGTGACTCAGTTGGAGGACGTATCCTGAAGTAATCTTGCTGCATAGTACTGCCGGGTTGGCTTAAAGGTTCAAGTGCTGTGTCTGATACACATCCTAAACTATTACGTCCTGTGGCAGAGGATCGTACGGGTTTTGCTCCAAACAAGTCTGTGGCAGAGACTTTTGTTCGTGCTACGTACTGGCTGGTAGGCAAGTGAGAGAGGCCTATCCAGGCGGGCAAAGATTGAATCCCACAAGGGGAGTGCATTCAACTACAAGTGTTCAATTCTTAACAATGTACTAAAGAATACTACGGAAAGGTATTTGAGCTTCCCTGCAACTTTCCTTCTGCCTCTTTCCTGCTACTTCCTTTATTACTTGTTCATTAAAGCATTGGAAAACATACTCAAGTGTTTGGTGCCTACATCGTCCAGAGGTAAACTCAACGGGACCCTAGACCCGGTTCCGGTTAAACAGAGGTGGCAAGAGTGAAGGTAACAGCCCACTTTAAACCAGCAGCTCCACCGTGAGTTAGTGCTTCATGTGGGGGCGTCATCTGGGATTTGTTGGCCATCAACTTCCCGCAACCTAGAGAAATGTTTCACCAGGAGTTTACGGGGAAAGCTAGTCTTTGTCAATTTCTCAGGAGAAGAAGAGGTTAAAGTTGCAGGACTTTATTTCTGACTGTGTAGGCTGCGGGCACCAGTGAAAGCCCGGGAGCTACGTGATCAGAGGAACAAGTGGGAGGAGCCTAGCCTACTTGATACCGCGTGGGACGTGTGTTGGCGCCAGTGAAGAAGAGAGGCCTCGTGATCGTGCTGAGAAGATCAGAGTGTGGCCATGTCTTTTTTGGTGATGCAACCAACTGTGGGACCTAAGATGTTCCCTACCAGCACCGCTGCGGGTGCTATGCTGACCGGAACCTTGCTTACAGATACCGGCATTCGTCTGAAACCGCAGGGGAGGTTTGTTCTTTATACAGTCAGAGATATTGAAGGACTGGGCATGCTTTGCCACAAGTGTGAAGAACTGGCCATACATCTCTGTCCATTTGGTCACTGTCCGCAATGTGGAGAGTATTTGTTTGAGGTGGAGCAACCTACCATGTCGCCCCGTGCTTATCGTATGGACTGGGCTACAGGTATCGCCACAGTAGAAGCTGCTACTACTGCTGAAAAAGAATGGCAGGCCGTGATTTCGCCAGTTGTCACCAAAAGTGTTCCTGAGAGAGATACTGCGGTAACTGACTCATCAGCGGACATTACTTTGATTTCCGCGTCCACTATGCCTATCCCCGTTGTACCTGTCCAGAGGAAGGTGGGATACGTAAAGGCTTGCCGTGGTCGAGGCCTACCCCAGAGACTGCCCGAACCAGAGAAGTCCACGTAAGGAACGGGTGAGAGATCGGAGGGGAATGTATCTGGGACTTTGTGTAAATATTTGCTGGCAGAAGAGTTGAGAGATTCGGAGATAGATTCCATGTCGGATCTCTCCGGTGATGATGATTTATTTGACACAATGTCGCAGGAACTGTTATGGGCTCAGGGAGAAGATGTTGCTTCTGCCTTAACTTTCTCAGAATGGACAGCCCTAGATTCTGGGAAAACATCACCTTGTGTGGAGCCACACAGTACTATTGAGGAGACATTGCCTAAAGTTACTACTTTGCTTCAGACACCCGTCGGGTCTATGGTGAGCAAGTCATTGAACTCTTGTGTGCCCCCTGGTTTGGGGAAAAATAGATCGTTGCCCAAACTTGCACGTTTGCAGAGAATGCTTAACAAGCGTGTGGCCACGGAATATGGTCTGGAGTTCCCATATGTTACCCAGGACATTATGCAAGAGATTGAAGCCAACCGGGAGCTTTGGTACAGTGAAGCTGTTTGGGACTATTTGTCTGTGCCTAAGCCTTTCCGGAAAACTGGATATTCTGTTGCTATGGATGAACGCTTCAGTGATGGTTTCCTACACTGGAACTATGGTCGGCACATTCATGCTGACAAAGTGGTCATTTGCAGACCAGGAAAAGATGAGGTGGTGTACTTATTACTACAGTGGATAAACTGGGAAAGCCACTGACATTGCCAGATCCTGGGTTTTACTGGTGATTATGGATAAAGAACTGTGGGGTATGTAGATAGACAGTGTCAGTGTTAGAGATCTTCGTGGTCAAGATTTGGTGTTCAGCTCTGTTTCTAAATCCAAGGCCCGTATTCTTTTTGCTAGCCGGACTTCCTTCGTTTAAAAGATATGACATACCTAAATATATACAGGGATTTACTCCTCAAGTTATTTTAGTTGGTTCCTTAGTGGGAACATAAGAAAAATTATGGGAAGAGAGTAGGGATGAGCTTCATGTCGAACCCATGTTCGACTCGAACATCATCTGTTTGCCCATTCGCCGAATAGCGATTGATATGGGCCGTTCGTGCCAAATTCGTGTGGCGCGTCACGGCCCATAATTCACTGTGGCATCGCAGTGCATTGCTGGCTGAGGATTGGCCAAGCATGCACTATGACCCGCATGCTTGGCCAATCACAGTGCCGTCTGAACAGAGAGCCGTAATTGGCCAAACCAAGGAGGGTTTGGCTAATTATGGCTCAGGGGATTTAGTACACGCCCCACACCAATTAAGCCGGCTGCACGGCGGCCCTGTGTAGTGTGTGTTCCGGCATAATATATATATATATATATATATATATATATATATATATATATTTACACTGCATTCAGTTTAGCTAGATCCGTTCCTGTTATCTTCCTACTGACAGGCAGGCTTGTCTTGTTACAGTATTTACAGCTACCTGAAGAAAATTGCTGGTGTTCTTTTGATCCTATTAGTACCACAGTTAGGCAGCTAGACTATTTACAGTTAGTGTAGTGCGTCCTCCTCACAGTGTTCAGTTAAAGCTACAAGTTAGTGTAATGCGACCTCTGCACAGTGTTCAGCTAAAGCTACAAGTTAGTGTAGTGCGTCCTCCTTACAGTGTTCAACTAAAACTACAAGTTAGTGTAGTGCACAGTGTTCATCTAAAGCTACAAGTTAGTGTAGTGCGTCCTCTGAACAATGTTCAGCTAAAGCTACAAGTTAGTGTAGTGCGTCCTCTGAACAGTGTTCAGCTAAAACTACAAGTTAGTGTAGTGCACAGTGTTCAGCTAAAGCTGCAAGTTAGTGTAGTGCGTCCTCTGAACAGTGTTCAGCTAAAGCTACAAGTTAGTGTAGTGTGTCCTCCTCACAGTGTTCAGCTAAAACTACAAGTTAGTGTAGTTCGAGCTCTGCATAGTGTTCACCTAAAGCTACCTTTAGAAAGTTGGTGGTGTTTTCCTGATCCTATCACTACCACAGGCAGCTAAATAAGCTACAAGTTAGTTTTTTGCGAGCTCTGCACAGTGTTCAGCTAAAGCTACCTGTAGAAGGTTGGTGGTGTTCTCATACTACAGGCAGGCAGTTGATTTTGCTAGCTGCAGTATCAGTATATATATCCTATCTTAGTGCAGGCCATTAGTATGTCTGGAAGGCCAATAAGGAGAGGCAGACAGTCACAGGCCAATAAAAGAGGGCAAGCAGGCTCTGTGTCTAGAGGCAACAGTGCTGGTCATGGAGACGGTGCATCCTCATCAGCACGTGGCCGTGGGACACGCTTGGCCTTTTTTTCGGCAGCTGACCGCGTTGAGCCGCAACATGCAGAAGACTTGGTCGAGTGAATGACCAAGCCATCCTCATCCTCCTCATCCTCTCTCACCCATGCTCAGGGTACTTTGTCTGACAAAGCAGCTGCCAATGCGGCCTCTTCCCTCGGCTCAATGGCATCAGTGACTCCTTCCCTAGCCCCACCATGTCCTCCTGAGGAGTCCCTCGAACTGTTTGACCACAGTGTTGGGTACATGCTCCAGGAGGATACCCAGCGTTTAGAAGGCTTTGATGATGATACTGAGCTAGATGAAGGCAGTAACGTGAGCACGGACAGAGGAGGTGCCCAAGAAGGACAGCAATCTGGCAGTCATGCTCCCCCTGCTGCAGCATACTGCCAGGTTTGCTCCAGTGATGAGGAGGGAGGAGATGATGAGGTCACTGACTCAACGTGGGTGCCTGATAGGAGAGAGGAGGAGGCACATCACCAACGAGGCAGGATGCCCTCCAGGGGCCAGCCTAAGGGCAGCACACTGACTGCATCTCACCCCAAAGCTCCGCATGTGCAGGGCGCTGCTGTCTCTGCGCGTTATTCCAAAAGTTCTTTGGTGTGGGTCTTTTTTGAGACGTTTGCATCAGATCGCACCGCTGCTATTTGCAACATATGTCTCAAGCGTATCTCGTGTGGCCAAAACATCTCCCGCTTGGGCAACACATGCTTGACCACACATATGTTGACCTGCCATGCAGTTCATTGGCAAGTGTATCTAAAAGACCCACACCAAAGAACAAAGAGGACCTCTCCTTGCTCCTCATCAGCTGAGATGTCCAACCCCACTATACCTTCAGTCCTCTCTGGGACCTGCACTGAGAGGAATGAAGGTGTAGAATTAGGTGTGTCACAGCCAAGTACTTGTGGGCAATCTGCTTTCGGTACACCGATGTCAGATTGTACCAGGCAAATTTCCCTGCCCCAGCTGCTGCACCGCCGAAAGAAGTTCACTCCCAGCCATCCACATAGAAAAATTTACAAAAATTTTCTCGGATGCCCACCTAACCAATTGTCCTTTGGATCCTGTTCCCTCACAACTACTAAGGTCACTCTCTTCTTCTACCCTATGCTCCCTCACCCACATCTTCAATCTCTTCCTCTCTAGTGGCATCTTCCCCTCCCCTCTAAAACATGTGCAGATCACTCCCATTCTTAAAAAGCCCTCACTGGACCCTACCGACCTGAACAACTTAAGACCCATCTCATTGCTCCCATTCACCTCTAAACTTCTAGAACGCTTAGTCTACAACCGTCTTAGCTCCTACCTCAATGAAAATAACCTTCTTGACCCCTTACAGTCTGGCTTTCGCTCGCAGCACTCCACGGGAACTGCCTTACTAAAACTCACTAACGATTTACTAACTGCTAAAACCAACAGCCAGTACTCCATACTCCTACTACTTGACCTCTCTGCTGCCTTTGATACTGTTGACCACCCGCTCCTTCTCAATAAGCTACATTCCCTTGGCCTCCGAGATTCTGCTCTATCCTGGTTCTCTGCCTATTTATCACAGCGCTCCTTCAGTGTCACCTACAACTCTGTCTCCTCCTCTCCATTGCCCCTTTCTATGGGGGTCCCCCAATGCTCGGTTCTTGGACCCCTTCTCTTCTCTATCTACACCTCCTCCCTCGGTCCCTTAATAACTGCCCACGGCTTCCAATACCACTTATACGCTGATGCCACCCAAATCTATCTGTCTACTCCTCACCTCACTCTTTCAATCTCCTCTCGCATTACTAACTTACTAACTGACATATCAGCATGGACGTCGCACCACTTCCTTAAACTAAATCTCTCTAAAACTGAGCTATTAATATTCCCCCCGCCCGTGCACCCCTCCATGACTTTTCCATCAAAATCAACAATGCAACCATCAGTCCCTCCCCTCACGCCAGGGTACTAGGTATAATCCTAGACTCTGACTTGTCATTTCAGCCTCAAATCCAATCGTTGTTAAAAGTTTGTAGAATTCACCTCCGTAACATCTCTAAAATTCGCCCCTTTTTAACAAATGAAGCCACCAAGCTCCTCATTCACTCCCTTGTTATCTCTCGCCTTGACTATTGTAACTCCCTTCTCATTGGCTTACCTCTCCAAATGCTATCCCCTCTTCAGTCTATCATGAATGCTGCTGCCAGACTTATCCACCTTACCAACCGCTCAGTGTCTGCCAACCCTCTACTCCAATCCCTACACTGGCTCCCAATCACCCAGCGAATTAAATTCAAAATACTAACCACAACATACAAAGCCAATCACAACTCTGCCCAGAGCTACATCACTAATCTTGTCTCCAAATATCATCCAAATCGACCTCTCCGCTCCTCTCAAGACCTCCTGCTTTCAAGCTCTCTCATCTCCTCCTCCCATGCTCGTCTCCAGGATTTCTCCAGAGCCTCTCCCATCCTCTGGAACTCGCTACCTCCATCTATCCGGCTATCCCCTACTCTTGCTACCTTCAGGCGATCCCTGAAAACTCATCACTTCAGGAAAGCCTATCACGTCTCCAACTAATCTCCTACTACTTCCACCAGCTCATTCCCCACAGTTACAACCTTTTGTACCACCTGCCCCACCCTATTAGATTGTAAGCTCTTCTGAGCAGGGCCCTCTTAATCCTCTTGTATTTTATTGTATTATAACTGTATTGTCTCCCTTTTATATTGTAAAGCGCTGCATAAACTGTTGGCGCTATATAAATCCTGAATAATAATAATAATAATAATAATCCACATGCCGAGCGGTTGAATGCTAGCTTGGCAAAATTGCTAGCACTTCAACTGCTGCCTTTTCAGTTGGTAGACTCTGCCCCCTTCCGTGAGTTTGTGGAATGTGCGGTTCCTCAGTGGCCGGTACCCAAACGCCACTTTTTCTCACGGAAGGCGATTCCGGCTCTCTACTGGCATGTGGAAGGCAATGTCCATGCCTCGCTGGACAGGGCGGTCAGTGGTAAGGTACATATTACTGCTGACTCATGGTCCAGCAGGCATGGACAGGGACGTTACCTAAGTTTCACCGTGCATTGGGTGACTCTGCTGGCAGCTGGGAAGGATGCAGGACAAGGTGCAGTAGTGTTGGAGGTTGTTCTGCCACCACGCCTCCAAAATGCCACTACTAATGATTGTGACACACCTCTCTCCTCCACCCCCTACTCTTCTTCTTCCTCCATGGCCTCTTCCTGTGCTTTGTTCTCAGAACCAGCGGTGCTCCTTAGCCGTTCAAGGGGCTACGCAAATATGCAGGCCAAAAGATGCCATGCGGTGCTTGAGCTGGTGTGCTTGGGGGACAGGAGCCACACTGGGGCAGAGGTTCTGTCAGCTCTGCAGGGGCAGGTTCAGAGGTGGTTGACGTAATGCCAACTTAAGGCAGGAACGGTGGTTTGCGACAATGGCACCAACCTCCTCTCTGCCCTCCGACAGGGACAAATGACCCATGTGCCCTGTTTGGCTCACGTCCTTAACTTGGTGGTGCAGTGGTTCTTGGGTGGGTACCCGGGCTTATAGGATGTCCTGAGGCAGGCCAGGAAAGTCTGTGTGCATTTCCGACAGTCATATAATGCCAGTGCTCGGCTGGCAGACCTCCAAAAGGAGTTCAACCTGCCCAAGAACTGCCTAATCTGTGACATGCCCACCAGGTGGAACTCAATGTTGGCCATCCTGCAGCGGCTGCACATGCAGCAGAGGGCCATCAATGAGTACCTGTGCGACTATGGCACCGGGACAGGGTCAGGGGAGCTTGTGTTTTGTTTTTTTACATACGCCAGTGGGCCATGATCAGGGATGCATGCACTGTCCTGTCACCATTTGAGGAGGCCACAAGGATGGTAATCAGTGACAGTGCAGGCATCAGTGACACTGTTCCCCTTGTCCACCTGTTGGAGCACACGCTGCGTGGAATAATGGACAGGGCACTTGAGGCCGAACAGAGGCAGGAAGAGGAGGACTTCCTTAGCTCTCTGTTTCATTGTTTTTTATTGAAGTTTTCACAAAAACAAAGTATGAATACATCCATATGTAAGTACAGCTGTCATACATTCTATTACTCTATAAAGATTTCCAAAGAATAGAACTGCATGACTTAGATTAGATTTAACAACTAAATTTCAGTGAATAGATTGTTTCAAACCACTATCTAGTGTCGAATACAGGGCATGCAGTGGAACCCCCCCTTCCCCCAGACACCCCATCTGGGAGCAAACTGTGTCAAGGGAGAGGGTATCCCACTCCCCCCCCCCCCACATCCTTGCTTCTGGGTTGCCAAAACACTTGCTTGTTTTCACTAAAACTTCATTTCTGTTAGTCTACAGTGTAGATGCATAAGGATATAATTCAGAGGGCAAATAACGAATAGGATGTAAGGCAGGATAATGCATAATGCGGATATTAAGTCCAATGTAAGCTTAGGTACTAAACAAAAATAAAACATTAATTACAACAAGGAAAAAAAGAGAGAAGAGAAAAAGAAAAAAAAGAGTCACCAACATAAAATTGCCACCATTTAAAAGAATGTATTTGTATCAGTGTATCAATGAGGAATCTCTGGAAATCTTGAAGACCATGGTAACCAGTTAGCCTGGAAATTTTGCATTGAGTTAGACGAATATGCAAAGAACTTTTCATAAAGGTATTAAGTGTTTACTCTATTTATTACTTCATTTATGCTAGGTATATTGTCTGTTTTCCATTTTGAGGTAATGGATAGGCGTGCTGCTATCAAGATGTGGATGGTTATGCATCTGTATTTCACGGGTATATTATTGTCGATCCCTAGGTTGAGAAGGGCTAGAGCAAGTTTGGGGGTAAGAATGATTCCTGTGATTTTAGTTATTAGGGAGAATACTGAGTTCCAGAAACTCCTCACAGACTTGCATCCCCATAGTATATGCAATATCGTTCCTTTAGAGCCACATTGTCTCCAACAAGAATCATTAGTACCTTTAAAAATATGCGATAGTCTCATCGGTGTTAGCTTCTATACAATAATTTGAGAGACAAGTCCCAATGGTTAATGCAATGAGAGTAATTATAGTTAGCTTGAGTAGCTTTAAGCCAGTCTGTTAGAGCAAACTTTTTTTTTTAAATCACTCTCCCAGTTTAGCATGCTCATAGTTTTAGTTTGGGTGTATGTGTTTTGTAATTTTTTTGTAGAACCATGAGAGTCCTTTAGGTTTGGTAAAGGAGGTAGTTAGGTATTCCCATATGTCTGATCTTAAGGAAACTAAGGTATTTGGGTTTTTAATGTCGTAGTGATGTAATTGGATGTTTGCGTATGATTATTATACGAGATTATACAAGATTTATATAGCGCCAACAGTTTACGCAGCGCTTTACAATGTATAAGGGGGACAACACAATTACAGTACAGTTCAATACAAAAGATACAGGAGGGCCCTGCTCGTAGAGCTTACATTCTAAAGGGAGGGGGTGGTGGTACAAAAGGTATTAGCTGCAGAGAATGATTTGATGGGGGTGGCTCAAGGACAGTTATGTGGGTGTGGTATAGGCTTCCCTGAATAAATGAGTTTTCAGGGACCTCCTAAAGGTGGACAGGGTAGGGGCTGATCTGACATACTGGGGGAGGGAATTCCAGAGGATGAAAGAGGCTCTGGAGAAGTCCTGAAGGCGAGCATGGGAGGAGGTAACAAGGGAGCTAGAGAGCAGGAGGTCCTGGGAGGAGCGGAGGGGGCGATTTGGGCGATATCTGCAGATGAGGTTGGTGATGTAGATGGGGGCGATGTTGTGAATGGCCATGTATGTTATGGTTAGCATTTTGAATTTTACACGGTGGGGTAGGGGAAGCCAGTGAAGGGATTGGCAGAGAGGAGCAGCAGTCACGGATTGATTAGTGAGGTGTATTAGTCTAGCAGCAGCATTCATAATAGACTGAAGGGGGGATAGCCTGCTTAAGGGTAGACCATTAAGGAGAGAGTTGCAATAGTCGAGGCGGGAAATAATCAAGGAGTGAATAAGTTGCTTTGTGGTGTCATTAGTCAGGAAGGGTCGAATTCTGGAGATGTTGCGGAGGTTAAGGTGGCAGGATTTAGCCAGTGATTGGATATGGGGGCTGAAGGAGAGGTCAGAGTCAAGGATTGCACCCAGGACCCTGGCATGTGTGGAGGGACCAATGGTTGTGTTGTTGATATTAATGGTGAAGTCACAGGAGGGGGACCGTGAAGGAGGAAATATAACAAGCTCAGTTTTAGAAAGATTAAGTTTGAGGAAGTGGTGTGACATCCATACCGATATGTCATTCAGCAAGTTTGAGATCCGTGAGGAGATAGTGGGGGTGAGTTGAGGAGTGGAGAGATAGATCTGTGTGTCATCGGCATAGAGGTGGTATTGGAAGCCATTGGAGGTTATCAACTGGCCTAGGGAAGAGGTATAGTGTGAGAAAAGGAGAGGCCCAAGGACGGAGCCTTGGGGTACCCCAACAGAAAGAGGAAGGGTAGCGGAGGAGATGGAGTTGTAAGTGACACTGAAAGTGCGCCGAGATAGGTAGGAGGAGAACCAGGATAATGCAGAATCACGGAGGCCAAGGGAGTGTAATTTGCTGAGGAGCAGCAGGTGGTCAACTGTGTCAAAGGCAGCAGAGAGGTCTAAAAGTATGAGTATGGAGTAGTGGCCATTGGTTTTGGCAGTTATTAGGTCATTGGTGAGTTTTAGTAGGGCAGTTTCAGTAGAATGTTGTAGGCGGAAGCCAGACTGTAGGGGGTCAAGAAGGTTGTTGTCTGTGAGGTAGCGACTCATTTGGTCATGAACAAGGCGTTCGATGAGCTTGGAGGCAAACGGGAGCAGGGAGATAGGTCTTAAGTTATTCAAACAGGTGGGGTCTAGTGAGGGTTTTTTGAGTATGGGGGTAACCAGTGCATGTTTGAACGGGGAAGGAAAGGTGCTGGAGGAGAGGGAGAGGTTGAAGATGTGGGTTAGGGATTTGAGGATAGAGTGGGAAGGTGGTGGTGTTAGTGGACTTTTGGCTATGAATTGTTTATATGTGGTATTCTTAGGGAAAATTATCTCCTCTATTTTTAATGAGGGGATGAGGTATTCGTACATACTTAGGGTGATATTTTTCTTATGTAAGGGTTTACTGTTATCAATTTGTGCATTTAAAGCCCTCCACGCGGTCACCGTTGCATCAATAGATGGGAATTTGGGATAATCTAATGGTTTATATGTTAACGTAGCTAATAGAAGTGACAGTAGATCTGTTTGTGAGATTATTGCTCGTTCTATATGTACCCATAATTTATCTGTTGTCTGATGGAACCAAGACTTGGCTTAATCCAGTAACGCTGCAGTGTAATATTTGCGTAGGTTAGGAAATCCCGTTCCTCCTCTCTGCCTTTGTTTTTGTAAGATAGAGTATGAGAGTCTCGCTAGTTTACCAGCCCATACAAATTTCCTTAAGAGTTTGTCAACCGTAGTAAAGAAGTTTTCAGGCAAAATGATAGGAATAGTTTGAAAATAGTATAATATTTTTGGCAATACAGTCATTTTAAAAGCGGCTATCCTCCCTAGCCAGGTGAGTTTGTGTGATGAGATGTGTGTTAGGTCATTTTTTATTGTATTTATTAGGGCAGGGTAATTATGGTCAAATACAGAGCTGGAGGGGTAGGAGAGGTTTATCCCTAGGTACTTCAAATACTTTGTGGTCCACTGGAAGGGAAATTTAGTCTTCAATATATGAAGCATATTGTTGCGAATGTGTATAGGAAGAATAGAGGATTTGGTGATATTAAGTTTATAATATGAAATATTTCCGAATTCCTTAAGTAATTGTTGTGTTCTATCAAGCGAAGTTTCTGGTGAAGTTAAGGTCAATACCACATCATCCGCAAATAATCCAATTTTATGGTCCATGTCTGATGCTTTAATGCCAGTAATAAGGGTATCTTGTCTGATAGCTTCTGCCAGAGGCTCCATCACCAGTGAAAAAATCAATGGCGATAGGGGGCAACCCTGGCGAGTCCCATTTGTTATATAGAATTTCAGACATGGCGTCAGAAGTGTATACTTGTGCAGTTGGGACCGTGTATAATGCAGATATAGCTGAATGAATAGGGCCCTTAAGGTCAAACTTGTCGAGTGTTGCGGATAGGTACCCCCAGTGAACCCGATCAAATGCTTTTTCAGCATCAAGTGTCAGGAACACCGTGGGCACCTTACGCATTTCTGCATCCTACTTGATCCACTTTTATTAGGTGAGGGGTTACTTCTGCTAGACGGTTAGCTAAAATTTTTGAGTATACTTTTAAATCTGTATTGAGAAGGGATATGGGCCGAAAATTTTGAGGGGCATCTGTTTTTTTTCCTGGTTTTGGGAGGGCCACTATTACTGCTTGGAGCATTTCTTCCGAGAATGAGGTAGAGATGGTGGCTTTTTGGAAAAGTTTGTTCATATGTGGCACCAGGGTATTTGAGAAAGCATTATAGTACTCTGCTGAGAAGCCGTCAGCACCTGGTGATTTCTTCTAGGGTAAAGATTGTATGACTTGAGAGATTTCTTTATCTGTGGTGGCAGAATTTAGGTAATGTAGTTTTTCATTATCTAGGGAAGGAAGGTTTACAAATTGAAGAAAATTGTTAATCGCAGTGTCAGTAGGTTGGGGTGTTGCTGGATCTGACTTTAAATTATGTAGTTGCTTATAGTATTTGCAAAAGGCATTGGCTATATCTCGGGGATGGTATACCGTTTTTGACGTAGTGGGATCTATAATGTGTGAAAGTTTGGATATCTGCTGTTTCTTGCGGATGTAGGCCACCAAGAATTTGCCAGCTTTATTTCCTTGAGTGTAGTAAGTGGCCTTGAATCTCTGTAGGTAGAATTGGTGTTCTGAAATTAAGTACGATCAAACCTCCTGTCTGGTTTGCATCAACACTGAATGTACCTGAGGGGAGGGATAAGATTTATGCTGCATTTCAAGAGATTTGAGTTTAGCCAGTAATGTAGTCAATTCCTGTAATTTCCTCTTTTTTTTCCCTTGAAGCTGCCTGGAGAAGTAGGCCCCTGCTATACGCTTTGTGCGTGCACCACAAAGTGAATATATTAGTATCTGGGGTATCATTATGAAGGAAAAAATCTTTGATCTGATCACGCAATCTGTCTCTATGTTTGGGATTAAGTATAGATATGTTATTGCGCCACAAATGCACTGGTGTCACAGTGTTCTGTTCTTTAATTTGTAAGTGAGACAGGGGCGTGATCAGACCAGGTAATTGAATGAATCTTAGCTGATATAACATTATTAAGTATAGACAAGTCAGATGCAAATAAATCGATTCTTAAATATGACTGGTGGGGAGATGAGTAATAGGTAAAATCTTTCTCCCCTGAGTTGACACAACGCCATATATCATACAAGTCGGATGAATTTAAGAAGGATTGGAGTTCGCTACGTGTAGAGCGTTGTGGAGAAGAACAATCTAAGTGCTTATTGAGTACACAATTGAAGTCGCCACAATACAGTACTAAGCCTTTCTTAACATTGTCAACTTTTTTTTGAGGGTGTGCAAGAAAGGTAATTGTCTACAGTTCGGAGCATATAGGTTAATTATAGTATACATGGCGTTGTTCAACTCACAAACTAGTATAATATATCTCCCTGACTTATCTTTTATCAGATCATGCAAATGAAATGCTACATTCTGATTAATAGCAATCAGCACTCCGACTTTTTTCTTTGGAACGGAGGCTGTAAAAACCTGAGGAAACATTTTGTTTGTACATAGTGGGTGTTTTTGTTGAGCAAAATGAGTCTCTTGAATGCATAAGACGTCACTCTTGTTTTCGCTTGTTGCCACATGGCCCTCCTTTTAAAGGGACTGTTGAGACCGTGAGCATTCAAAGTCACAAAGTTAAGAACCATTGATCCATGATAAAAGATTGCTGTGTATAGGCTGTATTAGAAATCCTAGTAAAAGAATATGCATGAGAGTACCTGTATTTGAAGGTATAATGACCTTTTAGATGAGGTGCATCCAACTGGTTGTAGTGGCATCGTAAAATAATTGAATTCCATGAAGTTGCCATCAGATTGACTGTGGGTAGTCGTCGGTGGTAAAACAAAAAAGAAAAAACAAAGAATGTCAACAATCAAATACGAAAAGTAACATAAAAAAGCGAGGAAATAGTCCTCAACGTGCGAATAATATTGCATAAGAGCAACTGGGGGTATAAGCTCTCAGTATCCAGCTTCGACCCTTGTTTCAGGTCAGCAGACGTTCTTTATTACGCCCAACAGAAAGAGTAGAAAGAGCTATATCATGGTTCATTACTTGGTCTCCATTCAGGTGATATGCGTCCAGGGGCTTTAGAGATAACTGTATCCTCCCCTTCAAGTGGGATAAGGCCCCATTTTTTTGTAAGTTGTAGACCTTCTTCCAGAGATCTAATGGCATATGTGCGGACTTCCCTGGTAACAAGGAGCTTAGTGGGGAAGCCCCAGGAGTATGCAAGTTGGTTATTGCGCATTAACTTTGTAAGCGACACTAACTTTTTCCGGGCCAGCATGGTGTGCTGGGAGAGGCCGGCATAAATAGTGATGCTTGAGTAAGGATGGGGCAGAGGGGAATTTTGTCTTGCGAACCGCATCAAATCATCCATTACGTGGAAAAAGTGTATGCGAGCTATCACATCGCGTGGAATTTTATCTGGTAGATGCTGTGGCTTAGGTAGCCTATGTGCCCGATCCACTGTGATTTCACCGTTAGGTGTATCGGGAAGCAGATCCTGAATCAGTTGCTGAACATAACGTTGGAGGTCATAAGGGGGTACAGATTCTGCCACCCTGCGCAATTTTATATTATTTCTGCGAGATCTGTCCTCTAAGTCCGCCATTTTGTTTTTTAGAGCCTCTAATTCATCATCTTTCTCATTGTGTGCGTCCACTATTTCGTTATGAGCAGTCGTGAATTCTGCCATTTTGTCCTCTACATGGCTGACTCTCTCTCCTACTTCTGTTTATATCCGATTTCAATTGGGAAATACAGTCCATAAGATCTCTGTGCATGGATCCCCGCAGGGACACCAGCATCTCCTTCATTGTGGTGTCGCTAAGGGGTTGCCTTGTAGTTGGGAACTCATGGATTTGGTCGTAGAACTCAGTAGTGCTATTCTGGGAGATGTAGTCCTCCTTCCTTTCTCCCGCATATGTGTGGGTGGAGGAGCGCTTTGGAGCTGCCTGCTGTGGGTAGGTGTATCACATAGGGATGAGCGGCTGCTGTGGCTCAGAGAGATAAAAGGGGGTATGCTTGTGTCTCTCCTGTCCCCTCGTGTGTCATTCTGCCTGGCGTGCTGCTGCCTGTGAGCGGCAGCGCCATCTTGGATAATCGGTGTGCTGGCAGAGCCGAAGAATTCGTCAGTTTACGGGGACCCCCCTGGGGTTTTCTCTTACCCATCTCTTGTTTGAGCTCTGCAGGTTGCTCAGGCACCTGTGGCTTATGATTACTGGATTTTTTAGTCGCTTCTGGCGGGCCGCTGAAGCTGGAGAACACGGAGCGGTCTCCTTATGCGGCCATCTCCTACGGCTGCTGGCCACACCCCCGACTTCCTTAGCTCTCAAGGCCCCCTTTATCCAGACAGTGTCCCTGCGTGCCCGCCGATCACACAGGAAGAGGACGAGGAGGAGGAGGATTGTGTCAGTATGGAGATGTAGCCTGGCACTCAGCATCAGCAGCAGTCTTTAAGGGATCAGTCCCAAGAAACACATGGACTTGTACATGGCTGGGAGGAGGTGGCTGCGGACCATGTCGTCCTTAGTGACCCAGAGGACTCCGGACCGAATGCCTCAGCAAACCTACGCTGCATGGCCTCCCTGATCCTGCAAAGCCTGCGGAAGGATCCTCGTATTCGTGGTATCAAGGAGAAGGACCAATACTGGCTGGCAACTCGCCAGCATCTGTTTTACATGGTGCAGGAATACCTAGGGGCAAGATCTGACTTGGACACCTTTCCCACCGAAAATCCTCTGGGTTACTGGGTCTTGAGGATGGATCACTGGCCAGAGCTTGCACAGTATGCAATTGAGCTGCTGGCCTGTCCTGCATCCAGCGTTCTTTGGGAACGCACATTCAGTGCTACTGGAGGCTTTGTAACCGATCACAGGGCGCGTCTGTACACCGACTCGGTCGATCGACTGACCTTCATAAAAATGAATCAGTCTTGGATCACCACCAGCTACCAAGCACCTGATGCTGATGTAACCGAATAATTTTTTTTGAAATCTCAGATCCCTTCAAAGACTGCCTATGCTGATGCTGAGTGACTATCCTGAGTAATTATCCTCTTCCTCCTCAATGATCACGCTGATAGCTTGTAAGAACATTTTTGGTTCTGGGCGCCGCCACCAGTGCCTAAGGCCCAATTTTTCAGCCCCTGTTTAACAGGGGCGTGTAATTACAATTTATTTTTGATGCAATACTTTGCAGCAGGGCACGTTCCTGCGTTCCAACTAGAGTATCTGTGAGGGGTTGCAGTGTTGTGGCACCAACACCAGTGCCTAAGGCCCAATTTTTCAGCCCCTGTTAAACAGGGGCATGTAATTACAATTCTTGATCTAATATTTCACATCAGGGCCCGTTTCTGCGCCCACCAAGAGCGAGTGAGGACTTACAGTGTTGTGGCACCAGCACCACCACCACCACCACCAAAGGCCCAATTTTTCTGCCCCTGTTCAACAGGGGCATGTACCGTATATACTCGAGTATAAGTCGTCCCGAGTATAAGTCGAGGCCCCTAATTTACCACAAAAAACTGGGAAAAACTTATTGACCCGAGTATAAGACGAGGGTGAGAAATGCAGAGGGTCAATAATGCCCATCTGCAGCTGCATGCCTCCCTGTGTCCTGTGCAGCCTACCTGTACCCTGTACATGTGTGTCCTGTACATGTGTGTCCTGTACATGTGTGTCCTGTGTCCCTGTGTCCTGTGTGCATGTGTCCTGTGTGCATGTGCAGCCTACCTGTGTCCTGTGTAGCCTCCCTGTGGCGATCTCCTTCCTCCCTGTGGCGATCTCCATCCTCAGACGGCGGCCGGCGTGTAATGATACTGTTCGGCGGCCATTCCACAGTTCAAAAGCCGCGCCTCCTCCTCGTCTGTGATAGGCTGACCGCTGACTGCCTATCATGGACATTCTCTCATTCTCATACCACGGACGAGAATGAGAGAATGTCCGTGATAGGCTGTACACTGACAGCTGTTCAGCCTATCACAGAAGAGCAGGAGGCCCGGCTTTTGAAAGCTGGAATAGCCTCCGAGCATTATCATCACACGCCGGCCGCCGTCTGCCTGCATGACACGCTGATCATGCAGACAGACGGCGGGGACTCGAGTATAAGTCGAAGGGAAACTTTCAGCCCAAAAAAAAGGGCTGAAAAATTCGACTTATACTCGAGTATATACGGTAATTACAATTCTTGATCTAATATTTCACAGCAGGGCCCTGTGAGGGCTTACAGTGTTGTGGTCACAACTCCTAAGGCCCAAATTTCTGCTGAGTATATAGGGCAGGCCCCTACTTTCAAACATCTAAATTACAAACGACTCCTACTTGCAAACGGAAGGAGACAACAGGAAGTGAGATGAAATCTATCCCTAGGAAGGGAAATTCTCTCATGTAAGAGTTAATTTGAGAAAAACATTTCTCCTTTCCACTGATGCTTTATCACCAATCCTTGTTTCACAAAAAACCCCACATTTTCAAAAAACATTTGTCATTGGGACAAAAAGTGAGGTGAAATCTTCTGAAGAGGAGCACAGACAGCAAAACAAATGTCACAGGGGTGATAACCCTTCCCTATGTTACCAAAAAGCTTAAAATAGATTTTTTGGCTGGAGCTAAACATGTTAAAAATGTACCAGTTCAAAATTACAAACAGATTCTACTTAACAACAAACCTACAGTCCCTGTCTTGTTTGCACCGCCTGTATACTGCTGTTCAGAGTACAGAGCCTGTATACTGCTGTTTCCTTTTTTAATTTGGGTGCGGGGTTCCCCTTACTATCCATACAAGACCCAAAGGGCCTGGTAATGGACTGGGGGGTACCCATGCCGTTTGTCTCACTGATTTTCATCCATATTGCCAGGACCCGACATTACATTAAAGCCGCAAGCAGTTTTAAATAACTTTTTTTCCTTTAAAAATGACATTTTGTGCAGGGACTGTTCTAAGCATGGGAAACACGCGCCACTTTACAGGCATACCATAGACACCCCCCCAGGTACGATATTTAAAGGAATATTTCACTTTTTTTTTTTTACTTTTAAGCATCATTAAAATCACTTCTCCCGAAAAAACGGCCGTTTTTAAAAGTTTTTTTTGCATTGATACATGTCCCCTGGGGCAGGACCTGGGCCCCCAAACCCTTTTTTTAGGACAATACCATGCAAATTAACCTTTAAAATGAGCACTTTTGATTCCGAGCATTCGAGTCCCATAGACGTCAATGGGGTTCTAACGTTCCGGGGGAACCGGGGGTGTTCAGCTCATCCCTACTAACAAAGGGCAGCTTTGTCTGTGTAAGCAACGATGGCCTATCAAAATTATATAGAAATAAAATAATCCTGTTAAAAGACTGTTGGGTCTATTTACTGTGAATACAATAAGTGGTTCACACTGCAACACAATTCATGGTAATTTAGCACTAAACAGACCCGTGAATATGGGAGTGAGGGTACCTGCCACTTCAATGCACAATTCACTGTAATGTAAAGGTTCCTGACAAGGAGAGAAAGCGTAGGGCTTGCAACATCTCTGGACATCTTCCTGCAGACTGCATTCTGCCCCTCTTAACAGGAGCTGTCAGTTCTGCTGAAACCTGCTCTCTACATGCCGTTGTACCTGTGAGTGTCCCTGGTTGGGCTGTCATCCAACCGTATTTATTGTGAACTGTCTTTGCATTATTTCAATACAGGTTCTGTCATCACATTTTGACTGTCTGTGTTATTGTCACCGCACTCCGCTGCACCCCACCTACACTGGCACTTCTTCACTATGCACAAGACCTCCAGGGTTGGCTACACATCATTGATCTGGCCTGACTTCTTGATAGTAAAAATGACAGAGCATAGTTGTGCAATGTGTGTCAGCACAGCTATTTATAGTCTCCATCAGTTGGTGACCAGTTATTTTTTTATTGTAATCTGCAGATTTTAAAATATTGAAAAAAATGTTTGCATTTAAATTACGGGTTCATGAATACTAGGCTTCAAAACCGCTGCTTCTACAAGAGTTAAGTGTTTTGCCTGTAGAAGCAACTTGGTGTCGGTTCACACTGAGGCAGCATGACTTGCAGAGCGACTGCCTCAGGCGACCTAGACACAACAGGAGCGGCGACTTCTTCTGTATAGAAGTCAATGCAAGTCACCTCAAGTCGCCCCCAAAGTCGTACAGGAACCTTTTTCTAAGTCGGAGCGACTTGCGTCACTCCGATTAGAACGGTTCCATTGTACAGAACGGGATGCCACTTGTCAGGTGGCTAAGTCGCCTGACAAGTTGTCCCAGTGTGAACCAGCACTAAATGTTATCCTATCTGTCCATAGGACATTTAGAGACATATTTTAAGCATAGTGTTTAGAGGAAAAAAAAACCCTTCTGGTTTGTATTTTTGAGCTGAGTTTTTTGGCTTCTAAACGCCTATACAAAAATGCTCTATATGAGCATTTTTTCTGCCAAAACAACTGTTTTTTTACGCCCATTTTGCATGGACATTAAAATATTTGAGCTTACATAAGATTTTAATTGACAAGTTTATATCTACGTTAGTGACCCTATTTAAACAATGTTTTATGTAGATTAAATGTACAATTTTAAATTATGAAAAAGACCAAAATTTGTAAGTATTAATGCAAACTATTATAATTTTGTTAATATTTACAAAAATGTACTAATTTTGGAAAGCACGGTGGCTTTGTGGTGGAAACAGTGGCCTTGCTATACTGGAGTCATTGATTAAGTTTATTATTTGTGTTATTATAATAATGATTTATTTACTATTATCACTTTAATTTTCACTGTGCATAATAGGTAAGAAGCAAGGGTAAGCAATACAGGCGATCCCCGGGTTATAAACATCTGACTTACAAAGGACTCCTACTTTCAAACGGAGGGAGACAACAGGAAGTGAGATGAAATCTACCCATAGGAAGGGAAATTCACTCCTGTAAGAGTTATCATGGGAAAAATGTGTCTCCACTGAAGGTTTATCACCAATCCTTGTTTCCACAACAACCCAAAATTTTCAAAATCCAATTGTCACATGGACAGAAAGTGAGGCAAAATCTTCTGAACAGGGACATGGATAGCAAAACAAATGGTACACGGGTGTTAACCTTCCCTGTGCTATCCAAAAAACTTAAATATTACTTTTTTGGCTGGAGCTACAAAAAAAAATGTACCTGTTCTGACTTACATACAAATTCAACTTAAGAACAAACCTACAGACTCTATCTTGTTTGTAACCTGGGGACTGCCTGTACAAATAATAATGCAAATGATACCAATACAAAGTATTTCCAGTGACACATTGCCCATCATGAGAACAGTTTATGCATGTTTTTCCTCCATTATTTAGCCTTCGCTGCAAAAACTAATTATGCTATGTCCAGGATTAAAATATGTAAAATTTTGTGCCATAAATGTATATGAAAACACATCATAGAAATTAATAAACAAAATTGTTTTTGCAAGGTATTTATTGGATGGGATGTATGTAAAAACAGCAGTTGTGTCCCAAATGCCAGTTAAGCTTGTAGAACTCTTAAACCATATTATAATAGGATTTATACACTTTTATCTAATGTTCTCTCTGTTTAGAACAAATTTCCTAAAGTACTTCATCTGCAGGGGATACGAAATACAGATAGTATGGCTACTTGTGGCATTTGTCTGATTTCACTGATGTTTTAAACACTCTGCTGGCTCCATGGTGAGCACAAGACTATTTTGTATTTGTTACAATGCAGAATCAAAATAGTCATATTTATTTTAGAGTGGCTTTAAAAGCATTAAAAGGAAAAGGATCAAATAACCTTCTTTTTTTTCCATTTGTATTGACTTTAGCTGCAGTTTTAATGGCAAGGCAGTAGAAACAGCAGTGATAAAGTGCCATGATTGAAGTCCACAGCAAACAGCCAATCAGATTTTAAATTATTGCTAGATCCATTTAGAAATAATTTCTCATATGTAGCTATGGGTTACTATATGCATGGTTACTGCGCTTCCAAAAAGTGGACTTTGCGATAAAAATCAACAAGTAAACCCTTTGCCAAAATCTGTTTATTTCAAATACAACGTCAAAGCAGAACTTATTTTACAACACGCCACTTCAGTTGCCAGTTGGCACAATAATTCTTGACTGTCTAATGGACTGGGCAGGAAGGTATGGGTAGGGTGAAACGGCTTAAAAATAGCATTGCGGTTTTTTGATCAGAAATGTTGATGCTAAACCATGCATGGACTACAAAGACTCAGTCACTTTAAAAACATTACGAGATGGTATTGGTGTGCCACTATCTTACATAAAATAGATTCCTCTGTCTCGGAACTATGTTGCAGATGTTTACAGGCTCCTGGCACTATGACCCATATTTGGGGTATTTGCCCTAAAATCACCCCATTCTGGGGCGAGATACTCCAATTGTATGACAGACTAGTGGTAGACAAAATCCCTAATGATCCCCACATTACTCTTCTATCAATGGTGCCAGGTTTGTATAAACGCATCAAAAAAATTGTCGAATTCGACATTTGCTCACAGTGGCTCGCTCTGTTATTGCCAGACATTGGCATCAATTGGTTATCCAGTCATTAGCTAATGGGCTTGTGAACTAGATAAGATTGAACATTTAGAACGAATGATTGCATGGGATAAAAATAAGTCCCATTCTCTTATATAGACTATTTGGTCACATTTTCGATATTCTTCCGGTTTTGAGCCACTCATAGCTGATTCGCCTCACCAAAATTTTGTTCCAGTGACCTCTCATGAATAGATGGTATCAGGTTCTCCCATCCTGCCTTATCCTGACCCCCCCTCCTTTTTTTTCTTTTCTCTCTCTCTTTATCCGCTTCGCTTATTTTTACCATTGTCACCTTTTCTGTCCTTTTTCTTGTGGTTGATAGAATATTACGTGTTCACTCTGGATGCTCCCCCTACCTACAGTTTTAATTGGGTAGGAATGTTGGCAGATATGTTTATTCTGATTTTTCTGTCATGCTCTGATTGCTTTCCTGATAATCGGTCATAAATATTGACTTACTATCATGTTGTTTTGCTTGCGTCTATCTAGTAAGGTCTGAGATATAAGCAAGGAAGCTCAGACCTCTGCAGTGTATAAATGTGCTTTCACTAAACAAAAATGCTGTACATACAAAACTATTACAATATTAGGAATACAATTGAAGACTGACAGATATACCTATAACAAGCAAAATGCCTAGCAATTAAACAGAAAGTATGGTCTATACACAGTAAAAGTATGCTCAAAAGTTACTTAAAGCGGAGTTCCACCCATTTGTCTCCTCTCCCCCTCTGGTGCCACAATTGGCACCTTTTTGGGGGGGAGGGGGGACAGGATACCTGTCTTTGATAGGTATCCTGTTCCCACTTCCGGGAGTCCGCGTCGCGACATATGACGTCACCACGGGTCTCCCTCCTTTTTTCTCCCCCTGTGGCTGGGTCAGTAGGAGAGAGGAGGCCTTGCACATGTGCAGTAGGGTTTCCAGCGTGAAGGTGTAAGGCTACACTGCCGGGTTCCCTTACACGCAATGGCGGGGGCAGCACCCGACAGCTGATGGAAACATCAGCTGCAGTGCCGACATCGCTGGACTCCAGGACAGGCAAGTGTCCTTTTATTAAAAGCCAGCAGCTGCAGTTTGTGTAGCTGCTGGCTTTTATTTTTTTTATTTTTTATCAGGCAAAAGTGTCTTCTTCTGGTCTGGCACAGACCTTGCTTGGTCTTAAGGCATTATGGAATCCCATCTATCAGTCTCTGCTGCTGGCTTTTATTAGAGAAGTTTCAGGTTGTTAAGCTTTTGTCGGCAACGGTTACAAACTTGTGTACCTTAACAGACTGCTCCAACTGTAGTTTTCAATTAGAGAAGTATTCTCAAATTCTACCTCAAGATGGCACTCTAATATCATAGATGCCATAGGTTATATATGTCAGGTTGTCAATCTATTGTTTACCACAGGTACACAACAATAGTTTAGTTGACAGTCAACTAAAATGCAACAATGGTATCTAAGTTCCCATTGTTTGAGGACAGCCTGTGTAATTGTTACCAAGGCATTTGTTTGCCAAGTATCCTCAAACAAACTCAACAGTGACCTGATTTCTGTTTCTATTTAAACAGATTGCATTTAACCAGTCTGATGGAGAAAATCATTATTAACCACTAGCCGCCCACCATATAGCAAAATGACATCGGCAAAGTGGTTGCGATATCCAGGGGGCGCATCGCGCGATCATTGTTGCGGTGTCAGCCTAACAAAGACTCTTTACCACATGATCAGCCATGTCCAATCATGGCTGATCACGATGTAAACAGAAAGAGCTGTTGATCGGCTTTTCCTCACTCGCGTCTGACATACGCGAGTAGAGGAGAGCCGATCGGCTGCTCTCCTGACGAGGGGTCTGTTGTTGTTTATCAGCACAGCCCTTCCTCGGATGCCTGCCCAGGACCACCAGGATGCCGCCAGGACCACCAAGGATGGCCACCACACTGGACCACCAGGTATGCCAACCTAGACCACAAGGGAAATGCCAATCAGTGCCCAGGCAGCTGCCAAAGAGTGCCAATGAAAAATGCCTGCCAATGCCAGTGATGCCTATCAGTGAAATCCAGTGCCAGCCATCAGTGCCCATCAATGCCCATCAGTGCCACCTTTCAGTGCCCATAAGTGCCGCCTATCACTGCCCAGCAGTGATGTCTATCAGTGCCACCCATAAGTACCCATCATTGAAGCCTTTCAGTGCCCATCAGTGTCACCTATCAGTACCCATCAGTGCCCACCAGTCTAACCTATGAGTGCCCATCAGTGCCACCTATCAGTGCTGCCTATCAGTGCCCATCAGTGTCATCTCATTGTTGCCGCCCTATCAGTGCAGCTTATTAGTGCCCATCAGTGAAGGTGAAAACGTACTTATTTACAAAACTTTTAACAAAAACAAAGAAAAACTTTTTTCTTTCAAAATTTTTGTTCTTTTTTTATTTGTTTAGAAAAGAATAAAAACTGCAGAGGTGATCAAATACCAGCAAAAGAAAGCTCTATTTATGGGAACGAAATAACAGGTCCATTCAATATGCAGGACCCAAATGGGAGAGCTCAAAGGGGAATGCACGTTTCCTTATGGTTTTTTGCAGGATTGCTATTGGTTACATGTACAGCTTCTCCTGCGCAGCAACAAGCAGCTGATTGGAGGAATTTGGCGGTTTGCAAAGGGGCAGTCCGGCCGTTACAAACAGACCCTGTGGAACCGGACCGGGACACTGAAGGATGAAGCCCTGCTCACCTGAGAGGAGGGAGAGCCTGCTCCGCCGCCTCATTGAGAAGGCTGAAGGTTCCGGAGGTGAGGAGTGGCTTCTGCAATGCCTGGAGGTCGGTCATTCCGAGACTCCGTCTGCTGTCACAGCCCAGAAAAAAATGGAGGAGCCAGAAGCGGGCATGAGCAGTCCGCGCCAGCAGCCAGGGAGAAGGAAGAAGAGACAGAGAACGGAGGCTTCTCCACAGCCCAAAGGAAAGGAGAGAGCTAGCAGCGTTCCCCCCAGGAATGCACCTCTTTTGGAACAGAATACTGCTACTCAGCCTGCCGCTGCTGGGGCCAGAAGTGAGAAACCTAGGAGTCTGCCTGTTGGTGAGACACTCTCTGATGTTAATGTCACAGAATTTAATGTTCTTGTTAAATCCTTATCTAGTATGTTACATAAACTTAAAGGGGCACACACAGTTGGTGCTTTTGTTGAGGAGGCTGAAGGAGCACAGTATTCTGGTGCTTTGCATGATACTAATACCAGTAATGATTTAAAAGGAGCACAATTACATCGTGCTTTTTTACAGCAGGATGACACCCCTTTTCAACATAATGAAATAGATGATATAAGTCCAATTTGGCATAATTTAACAGAGAACCCCCTGGGTGAGAATTTTAAAAATAGTACAGGTATCATGGCTCGCAAGCCGTTTCAGATTCGCAAATCTGTTATCCCTTCTGCACGCTCTGCTCATTCTATAGTTGTGGAGTCCTCCTTTAAGGCACCTATGCCATGTGAAATATCACCGCTAGGTTTCCACTTAGCCACCTCTGTCAAAGAAAAAATTTGGGGGGGGGGGTGAGTTTATTGCCAGCTTCCAAAGAATTTCTAGTTAAATCTGACAGGAAGTCGGAAGAGAGCATAGAAGAATATAGACGGAGGGCTGTCCCCAAAACCTTTCAGAATTGGCTGCAGGCTTTCTGCATTTATGCAGCTGTGTTGGGAGAACAATTTCCTGAGAAATGTTCAGGACTTTTTCAACACGTAGATATAGTTTCTGAATCCTTCCGTCATTTTGGTGGTACAGACTGGTTCACCTATGATGAGAATTTCAGGCAGAAATTAGCAGTTCACCCTGCCTTGCAATGGGGATGCAAGGATGTGGGTTTATGGTTGAATCTCATGCTACCACAGAAGCCGCAATTCACACCTCGAGCGGTGGCTAGCCTGCAGAATGCCTTTTGTAAAGGCTTCTGTTTTGCCTTTAACGAGGGGCAATGCAAATTCTTATCAAACTGTAGGTATAGGCATGAGTGCTCTTACTGCATAGGGAACCATTCTGCTAGTAAATGTTTTCGGAAGTCAAGACAGCTTCTCCCCCATCCTTTCCACGCGATGCTGGTGGAAAAGGCCAGGATGCCGGTGAGCTTGCCAAGAATGCTACCATGGTTAGATCATTACCCAGATCGCACAATGGTGCGGATACTAACTGATGGTTTCAAGGACGGTTTCTTGGTTCCCTCCTTCGTCAGGACGGGATGCACTTTGGTTAAAAATTTACGTTCTGTTATGAGTCACCCTGAAATTGTACAGGAAAAAATCTCTAAGGAAGTTGCAGAAGGAAGAGTAGCTGGCCCTTTTCCTCTCCCACCATTTGAAAACTTCCGACTCTCCCCCTTGGGCATTGTTCCCAAAAGAGAACAGGGTAGTTTCAGGCTCATTCACCATTTGTCATATCATGAGGACGCTTTACTTAACAATGAGGTTTCAGAGGTTATAGCTCCTGTTTCATACTCTACCTTTGATAAAGCACTTGTGCTTTTACGGCGTTTTGGGCATGGTGCACTGTTAGCAAAAGCAGACAGCAAATCTACCTTTCACCTGCTACCTGTGCATCCACAAGCATTCAATTCCCTGGGTTTCCATTTTCAGGACCAATTTTATTTCAATAAATGTATGCCCATGGTTTTCTCGTTATCGTGTTTTTATTTTGAGGCCTTCTCAAAATTTTGCATTGGGTTCTGTCTGAATGTTCTCCTAATGGGGGTATTCTACATTTATTTAGACAATTTTTTTATTTGTGGGCCCAGCAGACTCCCCCCTGTGTCTGGAGTCACTGAACAAACTTTTTCATACTTGTGATTCCTTCGGGTTTCCCATTGTGCATGAAAAGACGGTCCTTTCTGCATCCACTATAGAATTTTTGGGGATCACTATAGACTCATCCTTGATGGAGTTTAGATTGCCCGGGGATAAATTGCAACATATGAGAATAATGATCTCGTTATTCTTGTCCAAACGCAAAGTGTTGATAAAAGAGGCCCGATCCCTATTGGGTCTGTTTGCATTCGCAGCTAGGGTTATTCAAATAGCTAGAATTTTTTCCAGGTGTTTTGCTTTGGCTATTAGGGGTTTTAAGAACCCTTGTTCTCATGTTTGCATCTCTAAAAGCGTCAAAGAAGATTTGAAAATTTGGGATTCTTTTCTTTGCAACTTCAATGGGTCCACCGTTTGGCAACAATCCTTTACAAACGATTTTCAGTTAAATTTCTTTACAGACGAGGGGCGTGGTTTGCCTGGAGAGAAGATGGCTGCCTAATCCTCAGGCTCCCGCTCACCACAGCCTTTCATCAGCCTAAACCGGGGACCACCGACACTATTTGGCTACCCATTATGGGAACTTCATCCCGCGGAAGCTCGCAGTCAAGATTCCGCTCCCCGAGAGAAATCGCCGGCCACACAAGCCACACTATACCAGAGATACTTCGCACCCAGCGGACTAACATGGCGGCTCCTCTTCCCGCCTCATCTCGTCCTCAGGAACACAACGAGATTGTCCTCACTCCTACCGAACACCATCTCCCACCACTGGAGACCGACCGAACATCTCTCCGTCAACCGAGCCTACGAGATCTCCAGGCAGTGGCGGCTGACATAAAAGATACCCTGTTCTCCGCCATTTCAGACCTGCGCCATGAACTACAGGCCATCACAGGGAGAATGCAGCGTGTCGAGGACAACGCGGCACTACAAAGCTCAGAAGTGACGAAAATTCACTACAAAGTGGACTCCCACACCATGCAACTTCGAGATCTTCAACGCCATGTTGAACATCTCGATAACAGGGGTCACAGACACAATCTAAGGGTGAGAGGCCTACCCGAATCAGTGGAACAAGACCAACTTCTCCAGGCAGTCACGGACCTCTTTAACCGCCTCCTCGATAGGCCTAGGCACACCCCACTGGCAATGGAACGTATCCATAGAGCGCTCCGTCCCAGAGGCAGAGACACAGATCCCCGAGGGATATTATATGCTACGTTAATGACTTTGCTACCAAGGAAGAACTCCTCAGGAAAGCCTGCAACAAATCGCAATTGGAGTATGATGAATGCCCTATCTATATCTATCAAGACCTGTCAGCAATTACACTGAGACACCGCAAAGATCTCCGTCCCCTATTGGAAGTCCTGCGGACCCAAGGGATCTGCTATCGCTGGAAATTCCCATTCGGTTTATCTGCCTCTCACCAGGGCCGCTCTGCATTACTGAGAGTCCCAGAGGAACTCGATGCATTCTGCCGTACCCTAGACATACCGTATGTGGCGGTCCCAAACTGGTATGCGGAGTTCAACATCTCACCTCCTACCCGACATCCACCAGAAGAGGAACCGATGGATGCACACAACACCAGTTTCCATAGACGCAGATCGCCATCACCTACCAGACCCAATTCTTCATCGGGGCTCCAACACCCACCTCCAAGTTCCATGACAGTGCCCCTACCTCGCCGGGCTCGCCGAGATCGCTGATCTTTCATGTCCCTATGTACGATGTCCTCACAGAACGCTCTCGCTGACAACTCCTGCTTCATTTCTCCCAACCTCTCCTCCGTGCCAGGAAACGGATTTTTGAACATCGCCTCTACTATAACTACAAGTGCTCCACAGATATAACACTCCCGCATCACCCGAATGCTCTGCAGTCTCACCCAATGCCCGGACTTGCTATCCGCAGTGATCTCTCCCACCTACACATTGACTTAGATGTCCACCCTCGAAACTGCAAACTCTTACCTTTTACTTTTCACCCCCGACGGTCTCCAACTTGACCGATTACCTGCTTGAAACAGCCATGAACTCCAGGCTGAAGACGTCGCTCACCACCATACTGTGGACTACCCTCATAGACCACTACATCTCCTTCCTTTACTGCCATTATTGAATACAGAAGCACAATCTTGACACCAAAATCCACAGTGTATGCCTCTTCGGACTTAATACCTGCAGACCTTCTGTTTCCTGAGAAACGCTCGAAGGGTAAAATGTAAAATGATATAGGTTATTGTTATAGGTTATGTTCTTTAAGCTGTTGCTACCTCCCGTACTGGGAAGACACTATTATGATGCACCACACACTGATAAAACACGAGAGAACTATCTCTTGATATAACCTTATTACCAGTTTAATCCCCTTCAATTCGGTTAGTTCCTTATGCCACTGTAAGTTCTTTGAATTTTAGCTTTCTACTGCCCTCTGCTGGCATCTGGTCCATATTACTTATATTTCTACACGCTGTGTTCCCTCATTTACCTTACTACGCTACATCCTAACTACAACATGGCTGTATACTTATTGCACTCCGTTGTACACTCACACATTTATCCACACACAGGACTAGAGGCTTAAACCCTTCTTGTCGAGGTGTCTCTGACCGGATTTGATGCGAACACCTTCACCCCTTTCCTACTCACGTTAAGTTCACTTTACTTTCTGACTGATGTTTGTTCTATACACGTGTAGTTATGTTTATATTACCGATTGTTATTGCACACGATATACTGCCCTGTTTACTCTACATTGCGCTCGTGTTTCACATGGGCCTGCTACCTAGCTATAATTATTATTACCTCTGATTGGAGGGGACTGTTATTGATCTCCCTCTTTGTGACTATCTTGCACCACGTTCATGTGATCTTAACATGTACCCACAAACTAGACCATTGCTCCCTTCCCCAAGGTTTCTACAATAATAACTGCTGACAGCAACACTCCACTAAGCCTCTCCTCGCCACAAATTATCTGCCGTCTTACTAAATCTGTAGACTCATCCCACTACACATCCAAGCCTACATATTCTATACATATCCCCTATTTTCCACCGTTTATATAAAATAAGGCTGATGGTGAGTCAGACCTCATTGATCGATTTTCTCACTTTTGTATATACCTCTCAAATGCCAAACCAACCCCCACACAGTGGTTACGCACACCTCATTGAACCCTTCAACTTCACAAACATAAACATATAAATTATCGTGATCCTACCCACCGAGTTAGGTGATTGAGATCACAATTATCGCCGGTGTCGCTCACTCACCCTTCCCCACATTCTCCGATTCACCTCACCAATCCACGTAAACCCTCCAGCTCACCCCACCACATCCACTGCCACAGCACCTGCTCTCCTCTTAAATCCATACAAGCACTCATACAATGACAAATTCATCCCCCACCACAAATAGCTCCATGCTCAAAATAATCTCTCTCAATGTAAAAGGCCTTAACACGCCAGAAAAACACTCCAAGCTCCTCCTCACCGTGTACCAAAATAAGGCCGATATAATATTCTTTCAGGAAACTCACTTCCGCTCAACACCACACCAAAGTTACACAATTACCATTATCCAACGGTGTATCATGCTACCAACCCATTACACAAATCGAAAGGAGTCTCAATACTTATTGCAAGATCCTGCCCCTTACAATTCACTGACTCGCTAATAGATGTGGAAGGCAGATACCTATTTTTAAAAGGCTCACTTCTCAATAGAAAATTTACTTTGGCTAACATATACGCTCCCAATCTCCGTCAGGTACCTTTCTTCAGAACTATCACGACTGCACTCACGACCTTCCAAGAAGGTACCCTCATCTTAGGGGGAGACTTTAACGTCCCACTTAATCCTATCCAAGGCACGTCCACCAGCTCCTCCTCACTCCCATATTCAGCCCTTAAGACAATCAAATCTTTACTCAAGCAGCTACTGCTCCATGATACATGGCGCACCCTGAATCCCAACGTCAAAGATTTCACCTTTTATTCTGCACCTCACGACCGATATTCAAGGATAGACTACATTTTCCTGACATAAAAAGATCTCTTTCTACTCCACCAAACTTCTATTGACCCCATGCTCATTTCGGACCACCACCCCATCTCTCTAACACTTAAACTTCCAGACACAACACCTCGTCCACAAACGTGGAGGGTGGACCTGTCATTACTAACTGACCCCTCCATTGCGGCTGAGGTAGAGTCCAGTCTCAAAAATTTCTTCCTTGAGAATAATTCTACAGATACATCTCCGCTTACCACTTGGGAAGCACATAAATGTGTATATAGAGGAGTCCTGCTCACGGCGGCTGCCAAACGAAATCGCGATCGGAGAAAACAATACTCAGATTTAATAAACAAAGTCCACAGGCTTGAAGGCGCACATAAACAAACCCAGGCTCTATCCACCATGGATGAACTGATCCAAACTAGAAAAGAACTATTAGACATGTTAGACACACAAATTCAACGCAAATATATCCTTTCTAAGAAAACATTCTATGAATATGGCAACAAAGCCAGTAAACTGCTTGCACGAGCTTTACAAGCGACAAAAGCCTCCACAACAATTCATTCTATCACTGACCCGTCGGGATGCAAATTTACCAAAACCCCAGACATTGCTCGACAATTTGTCCAATATTATAGTAAATTATATAACCTCCATCCATCTGATTCCTCCACAGATGAAAACACGAGAAAAAAAATGATCGTTGACTTTCTGAAACAGTATAGCCCAACCCCTATATCTGATTCAATGGCCCAAGAACTAGCTTCCCCCCTAACAAAAGAAGAAATAGACATAGCTCTAAAGCAACTGAAATCAGGTAAAAGCCCCGGTCCCGATGGCTTGACCGTCGGCTACTATAAAACTTACGCAGGAATACTCACCCCCTTTTTCATAACAGCCTTTAATTCTTTCGTAACTCCCACGACACCGCCTCGGGACCTCCTAACTGCCCACATAGCTGTTATTCCAAAACCAGACAAGGACCCCTCCCTAGTTACCAATTATAGGCCCATCTCGCTTCTTAATGTTGACCTTAAATGGTATGCAAAAACTCTAGCGAACCGACTCCTCCCCTTATTACCCTAACTTATAGATCTTGATCAGGTTGGCTTTGTTCTGGGGAGAGAGGCGAGAGATAATACTCTTAAAGCTCTCAATATCCACCATTGGCTTACATCCAGTCGCTCTAGGGGATTTATGCTTTCTCTCGATGCGGAGAAGGCGTTCGACAGGGTGGCATGGGACTACATGTTAGAAACCTTACAGGTTATAGGTCTTCCCCCAATAATGCTAAACTTCATATTAGCCCTCTACTCTAATCCTACTGCCAAAGTCCGAGTAAACGGCCACCTGTCGGACGCCTTCTCCGTGTCGAATGGAACTCGTCAGGGTTGCCAGCTCTCCCCCTTAATTTTTATCCTATCACTGGAACCCTTCCTACGACGCATAAGAGCCAATCAAGGAATTAAGGGAATACCTATCAAACAACGCACATATAAACTAGCAGCCTTCGCAGACGATATACTCCTCTTTCTCACAGACCCGCTCACGACAATCCCCAATCTCCTTAAAGATTTTCAAACTTTTCACGCCCTTTCTAACCTTCAAATAAACTTCTCGAAATCGACAGCCCTTAACATTTCACTTACCCCTGAAATTTGTCAACAATGCCAACTCAACTTCCCGTTTTCATGGAATAACCAGGCAATTCCATACCTAGGTATTTACTTGCCGACCTCCTTAAATGACTTATACTCCTTGAACCACGCCACAATCTTACAAAAAATACAATTAGATTTAAACAAATGGTCCACAGGACTTTTTTCTTGGTTCGGCAGAGCCGCGATCATCAAAATGAACATCTTACCCAGAATCTTATATATTCTGCAAACTATCCCAATTAAACTCCCGAAGATATTCTTCACAACCTATCAAAAAGCTTGTACAGAATTCATTTGGGGTAAACGCGTCCGAGATTAAGCTTCCTGAGACTGACCACCCCTAAACTCCTAGGAGGCATAGGACTTCCCGACATACGTAAATATCAACAAGCGTGCCATCTCACTTGAATTGTAGACTGGAACATACACTCTAAACATAAAGACTGGGTCCACTTAGAAAAATAGTTTTCAGAACTTCCATTGCCTCATATTCCCTGGGTCACAACACTCAACGTCCCCCCTGAATATAAACATCATCCGCTAATTAGCCCAACATTAGCCTCATTCCGTACCTCCTGTAACCACCACAAAATCTCTTCACTTAACGGTCCAATGACTCCACTCCGCCTAAATCCGGATTTTTCACCAGGAATGCACTTATCCTTCTTAGCGGACCACTGGCCCCATCCTACTGTTCGAGCAGAACATTTCTTTGAGGGAAATCATTTTTTATCCCAACCTGCGTTGGCATCAAAAATGAAAATGGACTCTTTCCCATTCTGGACATACGTCCAACTGAGACACTTTTTCAACAAACCTAAACCCAAACCAGACTGGTCCAGACAAACCACCACGTTTGAAAACTTATGTTTAAGTGAAGAACCCCAAAAGCACCTGATATCACAAACATACGCCCTCTTATTTACCGCATGTACACCAGGGATGAGCCGAACACCCCCCTGTTCGGTTCGCACCAGAACATGCGAACAGGAAAAAAATTTGTTCGAACACGCGAACACCGTTAAAGTCTATGGGACACGAACATGAATAATCAAAAGTGCTAATTTTAAAGGCTAATATGCAAGTTATTGTCATTAAAAGTGTTTGGGGACCTGGGTCCTGCCCCAGGGGACATGAATCAATGCAAAAAAAAGTTTTAAAAACTGCCGTTTTTTCAGGAGCAGTGATTTTAATAATGCTTAAAGTCAAACAATAAAAGTGTAATATCCCTTTAAATTTCATACCTGGGGGGTGTCTATAGTATGCCTGTAAAGGGGCGCATGTTTCCCGTGTTTAGAACAGTCTGACAGCAAAATGACATTTTGAAGGAAAAAACACATTTAAAACTACCGCGGCTATTGCATTGCCGACAATACACATAGAAGTTCATTGATAAAAACGGCATGGGAATTCCCCACAGGGCAACCCCGAACCAAAATAAAAAAAAAAAAATGATGTGGGAGTCCCCCTAAATTCCATACAAGGCCCTTCAGGTCTGGTATGGATATTAAGGGGAACCCCAGCCAAAATGTAAAAAAAAAATTGACGTGGGGTTCCCCCTAAATTCCATACCAGACCCTTCAGGTCTGGTATGGATTTTAAGGGGAACCCCGCGCCAAAAAAAAAAAAAAAAACGGCGTGGGGTCCCCCCAAAAATCCATACCAGACCCTTATCCGAGCACGCAACCTGGCAGGCCGCAGGAAAAGAGGGGGGGACGAGAGTGCGGCCCCCCCCCTCCTGAACCGTACCAGGCCACATGCCCTCAACATTGGGAGGGTGCTTTGGGGTAGCCCCCCAAAACACCTTGTCCCCATGTTGATGAAGACAAGGGCCTCATCCCCACAACCCTGGCCAGTGGTTGTGGGGGTCTGCGGGCGGGGGGCTTATCGGAATCTGGAAGCCCCCTTTAACAAGGGGACCCCCAGATCCCGGCCCCCCCCCTGTGTGAAATGGTAAGGGGGTACTTACCCCTACCATTTCACTAAAAAACTGTCAAAAATGTTAAAAATGACAAGAGACAGTTTTTGACAATTCCTTTATTTAAATGCTTCTTCTTTCTTCCTTCATCTTCTTCTGGTTCTTCTGGCTCTTTTGGTTCTTCCTCCGGCGTTCTCGTCCAGCATCTCCTCCGCGGCGTCTTCTATCTTCTTCTCCTCGGGCCGCTCCGCACCCATGGCATGGGGGGGGAGGCTCCCGCTCTTCTCTTCATCTTCTTCTTCATCTTCTTCTTCATCTTCTTCTTCTTCTCTTCTTCCTTCTTCTCTTCTTCATTTCTTCTCCGGGCCGCTCCACAGCCATGCTGGCATGGTGGGAGGCTCCCGCTGTGTGACGGCGTCTCTTCGTCTGACGGTTCTTAAATAACGGGGGGCGGGGCCACCCGGTGACCCCGCCCCCCTCTGACGCACGGGACATGACGGGACTTCCCTGTGGCATTCCCCGTGACGTCACAGGGAAGTCCCGTCAAGTCACCGTGCGTCAGAGGGGGGCGGGGTCACCGGATGGCCCCGCCCCCCGTTATTTAAGAACCGTCAGACGAAGAGACGCCATCACACAGCGGGAGCCTCCCACCATGCCAGCATGGCTGCGGAGCGGCCCGGAGAAGAAATGAAGAAGAGAAGAAGGAAGAAGAGATGAAGAAGAAGAAGAAGATGAAGAAGATGAAGAGAAGAGCGGGAGCCTCCCCCCTCATGCCATGGGTGCGGAGCGGCCCGAGGAGAAGAAGATAGAAGACGCCGCGGAGGAGATGCTGGACGAGAACGCCGGAGGAAGAACCAGAAGGGCCAGAAGAACCAGAAGATGAAGGAAGATAGAAGAAAGAAGAAGTATTTAAATAAAGGAATTGTCAAAAACTGTCTCTTGTCATTTTTAACATTTTTGACAGTTTTTTAGTGAAATGGTAGGGGTAAGTACCCCCTTACCATTTCACACAGGAGGGGGGCCGGGATCTGGGGGTCCCCTTGCTAAAGGGGGCTTCCAGATTCCGATAAGCCCCCCGCCCTCAGACCCCCACAACCACCGGCCAGGGTTGTGGGGATGAGGCCCTTGTCTTCATCAACATGGGGACAAGGTGTTTTGGGGGGCTACCCCAAAGCACCCTCCCAATGTTGAGGGCATGTGGCCTGGTACGGTTCAGGAGGGGGGGGGCCACACTCTCGTCCCCCCCTCTTTTCCTGCGGCCTGCCAGGTTGCGTGCTCGGATAAGGGTCTGGTATGGATTTTTGGGGGGACCCCACGCCGTTTTTTTTTTTTTTTTTTGGCGCGGGGTTCCCCTTAAAATCCATACCAGACCTGAAGGGTCTGGTATGGAATTTAGGGGGAACCCCACGTCAATTTTTTTTTTTAATTTTGGCTGGGGTTCCCCTTAATATCCATACCAGACCTGAAGGGCCTTGTATGGAATTTAGGGGGACCCCCACATCATTTTTTTTTTTTTTTGGTTCGGGGTTGCCCTGTGGGGAATTCCCATGCCGTTTTTATCAATGAACTTCTATGTGTATTGTCGGCAATGCAATAGCCACGGGTAGTTTTAAATGTGTTTTTTTCTTCAAAATGTCATTTTGCTGTCAGACTGTTCTAAACACAGGAAACATGCGCCCCTTTACAGGCATACTATAGACACCCCCCAGGTACGAAATTTAAAGGGATATTACACTTTTATTGTTTGACTTTAAGCATTAATAAAATCACTTTAAAAACGTCCGTTTTTAAAACTTTTTTTTGCATTGATCCATGTCCCCTGGGGCAGGACCCAGGTCCCCAAACACTTTTTATGACAATAACTTGCATATAAGCCTTTAAAATGAGCACTTTTGATTTCTCCCATAGACTTTTAAAGGGTGTTCCGCGGCATTCGAATTTGCCGCGAACACCCCAAATTGTTCGCTGTTTGGCGAACTTGCGAACAGCCAATGTTCGAGTAGAACATGAGTTCGACTCGAACTCGAAGCTCATCCCTAATGTACACCAACAAAACACTGGACCAACCGACAATAGGAACAAGATCTCTCTGTAAACCTTACTGACTTAGAATGGGAAAACATCTACACGCTGACCCACAAAGGTTCAATAAATGTGCAAATACAGGAAAACGCTTTTAAATTACTTTCCAGATGTTGGAGATGTAAAAAAGAGACTGGCTCGCTCTTACATATCTGGACATGTACCAAACTCCAACCTTTCTGGAAAGAAGTCCACAAATTGATCAGCCAAATAACTACGTACACACTAGATTTCAACCCTGCATTATTCCTGCTCCATCATTCCAAGACACCACTACCGACCTCTCAAATGGCGCTCCGCCGAACCGCCGACTATAGCGGATTGGTTTACACGCATACAGAAAACAATGGTCATGGAAGACCTCATACATCAATCCAAAGAAACACCAGCTAAGTTTACCAAAACGTGGGCATGCTGGATACACTTTATCACCACTGATAACTATAAAAAATACTTCAACTGAGGGGAGTACAGGGACTGTGGCGGAAACTAAGATTTTTTATATCTACCTCACCCTTACTACTCATTGATCCTCCCTCCCTCCTTTATTCCAATGATAAATACTAAATTTCCCCAAACTCATGATGATATACACAAAATTCCTCCCTTTTACTGATCTGAAACACAACACTCCCCCCTCATATATCCCTCCTGTTTACCCCCTAACAATCCCTTCTACCCGTACCTGTTCACATATAACACCATTTGAACAGATCTTAACGCAAGATCTAAAAGATAAAAACTCAAGATTAGATAATTATCCTTCTTACCCACCTCAATTTAATTATTATCCATGATACCATGTAGAGTTGGGTTACTACCACTCAGTGACATAATTGCTATTGTCTTAATTCTTTACTGTATAACAGAATGTGTAACCTTGATGTGCAATCATCCACTACCTTTTATATATAATAACTTTATTTCTTCTCACATTGATGGCGGCTGCATCCACAAGTTTATATTTCAATGTATTTGAATCATCTTTATGCTTTTTTTTCTGTTACCTTTTATTTAAAAACTCAATAAAAACTATATTAACAAAAAAAAAAATTTCTTTACAGACGCCGCGGGTTCATCCGGTTTTGGAGCTTTTCTGGATGGCCATTGGTGTGCCTCTAGATGGCACTCTAGTTGGTTGCAACAAGACATTTTGCACAACATCCTCCTTGAGTTGTTTCCGGTTATAGTTTTGATTGTGATTTGGAAAGAGCAGTTTATGAATCATAGGATTATTGTAAATATGGATAACAAATGTGTACTCTTTGCTATCAATATGCTATCATCTAGATCAGAGCTAGTTATCAAACTTTTACGTTTTTTTAGTGTTGCACTGCATGAGATTCAATATCTGGTTAAAAGCCCGACATATACCTGGGATTGATAATAACATAGTTGACGCTTTATCCCGTTTACAGTTCCAGAGAATTGGCTCCATCGGCGGATCAGTGTGGAACCCCTTGCCCGGATTTCTTCTGGGGCTTGATCTGGGACTCATCTCTGCTCATCTTCAGAACTTGTGGCACGTAAGACATGGCTGGAATATAGTCTGACCTGGTCAAAATGGTGTTCTTTTTGCTCTAGCAGGCTTATAGATGTCTTGGAGGTGAACATGTCTCCTTAGCTTTTGTGTCTTTTCTTATTCAGTTTGGCCTTAGTCCTGCCTCCATTAGCCTCCATTAGCAAGGTGTTGGCTGGTGTTTCATTTTTTCTAAAATTTGCAGGCATGCCAGCCTTGTCCTCCTCCTTCTTTCAGGTTAGCCAGGTCCTCAAGGGATTCAAGAATTCATGCCCTACTCAGGATTCCAGACGTCCCATTTCAGTTAATTTATTAATCAAACTGCTCTCGATATTAGAACAGATTTGTTTTACTGAATTTGAACTCTTGCTTTTCAGGGCAGCCTTTTCTGTTACCTTTTTTGGTGTCCTTAGAGTTGGAGAACTTACAGCAAAAAACAAATCATCTTCATCCTTCCTGCTGTTTTCTCATGTACCTATGGAATCGGATTTCCTACATTTGTTTATCTGCCGGTCAAAAACTTTTGGTTTAGGCAATGGTCAGTGGATATCTCTGGGTAAATCTCCCAATGTGTTGGTTTGCCCGGTGTCCCATACTGCCAGTTATGTCAGTCAGACCCTCCTCTGTTAGTTCCTTTTTTTTTATCCACCAGGACTTGTCCCCTTTGACCCGATACCAGTTTTCTGCTGTACTGTCCTCATGCCTTTAGCGCCTTTAACCTCTCAGGTCTCAGATTCTCATCACATTAATTTAGGATTGGGGCCGCCACCACAGCCAATTTGTTGGGATTCTCTCCCGAAGGTCAAAAAAGGGTTGGTAGGTGGGCTAGTAGTAGATATAAAATATATGTCCGCCCTGAGTTGTTTGATTTTTCTATTTTCAGATTCATCTACATGCACAATCTGGATAGTAAGCCATTCCTACGTTTTCTGGGCTGAAAAACAGGCTGCATCCAGGATTTATATGAACAATTTAGGTTTGGATAGTAATGACTTTATGGTCTGGCGTTAGGGGCCTAAGATGGCGTAATCTTCAAGACCACTTAATTCACTTATCCACAGTTTGGCCCTCCCCTCAGGTTCTAGTTCTTCACGTTGGAGCAAACGACATTGGTAAAGTTAAAATATGGGAGCTCCTTTGTGAAATGAAGTGGGATATTTATCCCATTAAACTTTTGTTTCCAAGTACCAATTTGGCCTTCTCTGAAATGATTCCTAGACCCCTTCATGGAATTTATTTTATGTGGATAGGATTCGGAGACAGCTGAATAGGACTATACATAATTTTTTTGTGTCCTCGGGCGGTGTGTCATTCCGCCACTTGGAGCTGGAAGGTTTCGTACATGGGTTATTTAGGAAGGATTTAGTTCACTTGTCGGACATAGGTCTGGACATATTCAATATGGGCTTGCAAAGTTTAATTGAAAGTGCCACGGTGTTGGGGGGATCTCAGCCAGCAGTTTCCCTTCTGGCCTCGGTCGGTGGGGAATAGTCGTCCAGCATTGTCTGGATGGACACCGTGTAAAATTTTGGGTCGATGTTTTACAGCCAAGATGGTTTTATAATTATTTGAAGTTGCGTTATTTCATTATCAGGTTACCCCTTGAACAACATCGTGGCCTAAATTCAATTTACAAAATAAATAAATTTGTTGAAAGAAAATAAATGGTTGTTGGTCTTTTATTGTATTCATATCTCCTTTGTGCTAGCCCATGACAGGTCCATGCAATATGCAGGACCCACATGGGAGAGCTCAAAGGGGAATGCATGTTTCATTATGGTCTTTTGCAGGATTGCTATTGGTTACAGCTACAGCTTCTCCTGCGCAGCAACAAGCAGCTGATTGGAGGAATTTGGCGGTTTGCAAAGCCCGCGTTTCTGGAGGAGATAAAAGGGGCAGTCCAGCCGTCACAAACAGACCCTGTGGAACCAGACCGGAACTCCCACCCACCCTCCCTAATTTCTTAAATCAGTCATGGTGGTGTTATAGTTGTCCAGCATTGTCTGGGTGGACACAGTGTAAACTTTTGGGTTGATGTATTATAGCCAAGATGGCTTTATAATTATTTGAAGTTGCGTTATTTCATTATCAGGTGACCCCTTGAACAACATCGTGGCCTAAATTTAATTTACAAAATAAATAAATTTGTTGAAAGAAAATAAATGGTTGTTGGTCTTTTTTTGTATTAATATCTCCTTTTGTGCTAGCCTATGATAAAAATTTAGTTTGGGTACAGTATAGCATGACCACGCAATTGTCATTTAAAAAATGACAGCGCTGAAAGCTAAAAATTGGCCTGGGCAGGAAGGTGCGAAAGTGCCCGGTATTGAAGTGGTTAAAATCAAACACGACACACATGTTCATAAAAGTTACCCATGCTGTATATCAGAACTTTTTACAAGTTCAACTTGTACTTTGGATTTTTGCTGATTTGAGATATGCTATATCTGTTTTCATTTGTAACGTTGCCTACTGGTTGAATCTCAATGCATACTTTTTTACTTGTATGCTGTTTCATTTGAAAATTAATAAAAATAGATTCAACATAAAAACATTACAAGCTGCTGACAAGTATGGAGTGTAGACACAGCTGCAGCATATTTCAGTATCTTCTGTTTTGAAGGAATGCTAGGGTTTCTAATTGGACAAAACACTAGCTTTTGCCTAACTTTACCTGCCCCTTCCTTTTGTCAACAAGGCAGCCCTTCATAGTGATGTGCCAATAAAAACATTTGGGGGCACCTGTCCTATTTGGAAGTTTTAGCTTTGTCTGGTTGTAATGCATGACAATAGTGCATATGATACTAAAAGCAGGTATATACACTACACTTCAGACCTGTCGTCACCTTTCAATATTCTTAAAATGACAGTCTTTTTAGGAATCTCTTCTAGTAATTTAGCCTAATCCACATTGAGCTTCAATGCTAGTGAATCATTATTTAGCGATAGCCTATAAGGTAAGTATGCCAGCTTCATTTTGGATGCTGCAGGGGAGCAGATACATCTTAGAAAGGAGACTTCATCCTGAGGGCTTCTGAGGTGTGAAAAAAATTATACGTGATTCAACCTGTCAGTAATCATTGAAAAATATAACTTTTGAGATAACTTGGTTTTATTAAAGCTGAGATAGGTATTTTTGGAATGCCATTATATCTCTACTAAGTGGTGATATCCTTTGCAACCAAACAATGGAATGATCCTTTAGTGGGTACGCAGTTTGAGCACAGTGTCATAAGATTATCTCACTGGAAAAAAATGCTCAAAGTGTTAGCTGACCAAACCACAAAGTGCTCCACAGGAAGGAAAACACTGTTATCTCTGCATTTGTTTTCGTGAACAGCTAAGTAAACTTAAGAGGGGAAAACTATAACTCTTCCAGATGCTTTGAAGGATTATACATTATAAAGCCATATCTTAGAATTAGAATGCGAGAGTTTTAGGATTTGCTATTTGTTTTAAAATAACTGTTTAAAAATCATGACATTGTAAGTTATCATATATAGAGAAGAAACATATACCGTTTAAAGGATTCTGACTGCATGTTTTTTTTTATGTACCATTATTTGCCTGGAATGTATATTTAAGCATAACTGAATAAAATTCTTAGTTTTTTTCAAAGGCTTAAGCCTAGGTTCACATTGGTCTGATTTGGCATGCAATTTGACATGTAAAATCGCATGGCAAATTGGCAGCTATTGCATGTTAATTATCTTTTGTTTTCAATCTGCAGCGCTGTAATTTTCTGTGAAATGCAATGTAATATGGCACAGATGGTTTACAGAACAACCCCCCCCATATTTAATTTTCCAAATGTGATTGGCTTAATGATTTTCCCAGAAGTCTGCACTAAGCTATGGATCGGATTTTGGGCATCATCTGCAACAAAAATGTCCTATTTGGTCAGATACTCCTAAAGGGAAATCACACCTAAAGAGATACAGACCATGCTGCATTAGAACCCTGCAATAGCTGATTGATAATTATACAATCACTCCCATTATAATCACTTTCTACCTGAACACAGAAACAAGCAGCTATTTTTTTCTAGTGGGTCAACAGAGCCTACCGAGCCACCTGAAGAACCATACAACAGAAGCTGGTATCAACTCCAGAACCACCACCTTGTAAAACTTAACAAATGGGAATAGAAGACCAGGTGCCAGATTTGCATATCTGAAAAACAGATGCCAAATGCTGAAAAGTCCAAGAAGCACTAATTGATCTGGTGGAATGTGCTTTGATAGGGAAAAGAGGAACCTTGCCCTTGGAGTCATAGGCTTAAATGATGAGTTATAAAGAAACTGTTCAATACTGTCCACAACCTTTTTTTTTTTTTTCTTATTAACAGATAAATTTTTAGACAAGCTTTTGGCGTATACCCTCTTCTTCCAAGGTCAAATCAGTAATGCTTGGACCTAAGAAGGGTATGGCCCAAAAGCTCATCCTAAAAAATGTAACAGTGCAAATAAAAAAAAAAAAAAAAAATATTCAACTGTGTTGTTGCAAGTGCACTAATATGGCTACCATCACCTTAAGAATGATGAGTTGTCTAATCCATCTGACAATATTGAAAAATGAAGCAGGTTGTCTCCATGTGGAGACTTTCAGGAATGAGGAACAAGAAATCAGGCTGTCAGAGCTAAAGCTGAGAGATAAACTGGAGTATATCACATCCAGATAATGGAGAGAAAACTCCTTAGGATGTTTAGGAGCAGGACAGAGAGATGGTAGAACTACAGTGGTAATAAAAAGTCTAAAAAGACATTGTATTCCATTCCACTGGTGTTCAAATATTACCCCAATGAAAAAAAATGGTTTTCGTGGAATAAAAAACATAGAAAAAATAGAAGAACTCAGCATATCACAGGAAAAAATAACCAATTTTACTTCAACATGGTACAACTGGATAGAATTTAAACAATCCTCTGCCTATAAAGCAGTAAATGTATAAAAACAGAGCCCACTCCCTACAAATAAAATACTTAAGCGTCTAGAGGAAACTATGAACACAACTTCACCCCACCCTTTCCTACCCTTAAGCTGGCCATACACCTATAGATTATCTGCAGATTTTCTATGGTTAGATAGAAAATGTGCAACAGATCTCTCCATGTTCGCTAAACTGTGTGGATGGAGGAATCTCCCAGTTTTTCCATCTAACCATAGAAAATCTGCAGATAATCTATAGGTGTATGGCCAGCCTTAGGCTCTATGCACACTAACGCGTTTTTTGATGCATTTTTTAACATGGGTTCCTATGGAACATGTTCACATCAATGCATTTTTGTACCTCTGCGTTTTTGGAAAGGGTCAGGGACTTTTTTTCATGCAAAATGCAGCGTTTTGCATGTAATAGAATTCAATGGACCAGCATAAAAAACGCAAGTACAGCGTTTTTACAATGTTTTTGCTGCGTTTTTGACGCGTTTTGCGTTTTTGGGGGGTTATTTTTAGACTATACAGTATAAAAAAAACTTTAAAAAAAAAAAAAAAAAAGCGGCAAAAACGCTGTAAAAATGCTGCTTAAAAACACGGCAAGCACCACAAAAAACACGGCAGAAACGCTCAAAAGCAGCATGCATAGATGTGAATCGAGCCTAATACCCAAGTTATATCAGTTTTTTTTTTAAATCCACCTGGTTTCTTCTTTTTTTCCCTTTTAATATTTACACAACTTAATACAAACTCATATTAAAGCTCAGCACAAGCACACTGTTATGGACTTACTAAAACAAAGATCATAAACTTTGCTCAGAAAGAAAAAAAACCCTTCTGGTTTATGTTTCTGATTAGAGCTTTCTGGCAGAAAAAAAAAAACGTTAAACTTGCCTAAACTGTGTACAAAAACACTCTATGTGAGTGTTCTTTTTTCTGCCAAGGTAAGCGTTTTTTTTAAGCCCCGTGTGCATGGAGCCAAAGGTTTTTTTTCCTGCCTCTAAACGCTGAGCTTAAATAATGCCTCTAATCATCCTAATGTGCATGGAAACATAGGATAACATTGAGCTGCTTCTACAGGCAAAACACAAAACTCATGTAGAAGCAGCAACTTTTAAGCCAGTGTGCATGGACAGTGTTGGCTCAAACTTGTCTTGAATACACACGGTCACACAAAATCCGATCATTCTGAACGCGGTGACGTAAAACACGTACGTCGGGACTATAAACGGGGCAGTAGCCAATAGCTTTAATCTCTTTATTTATTCTGAGCATGCGTGGCACTTTGTGCATCGGATTTGTGTACAAACGATCGGAAATTCCGACAACGGATTTTGTTGTCGGAAAATTTTATAGCCTGCTCTCAAACTTTGTGTGTCGGAAAATCCGATGGAAAATCTGTGATGGAGCCTACACACGGTCGGAATTTCCGACAACAAGGTCCTATCACACATTTTCCGTCGGAAAATCCGACCGTATGTATGGGGCATAAGGCTAACAACTCATAAATGCACCATGCCCAATGGTAATGGCAGTAAGAAAGGCAACCTTGCAAGTAAGGGTAGACAGAGGAATATCCATAACAGGTTCGAAGAGTGGTTTATGAAGAACCAACTAAACTAGATTTAGATCCCATGGAGTCAATTGGGAACATACAGGACAGAAAAGGTGAGCAGCTAAGGAGTGAGAGGCAAGTTGTCCCTGAAAGAGAACCATTAAGGCAGAGATTTGACCCTTTTTGGTACTCAAGGCCAACTGTTTATTCAGACCAGACTGGAGAAAAGCCAGGATTATTCCTGTAGAGAACCTCCTGGAACAGAACTTCCTTGTATCGCACCAAAAGAAATATGCCTTCCAGACGTGATGGTAGACTGTGCTGGAAGTTGATTTTTTAGCTTCTAGGAGAGTAGGGATAACCAAATCGAACAGGCACCTGCCCTTCAGGATCTGGGGTTTTTAAAGCCAGGCCATTTTTAGCCAATGACTAAGATGCATGGTGGTAAATTGCCCCTTGGGAGGACAGAGGATCTGAATGATCTGGGAGAGCCCCCAGAGAGTCTGCCCGGAGCCTCACAAGCTCCAACTACCATGTCTTCTTGGATCAGTTCGATGTGATAACTCATCAGAATGCCCTGAAACTGATATTATGGAGTCACAGGACCATCAACTGCTCGAGGATCGCTGAACCTGGAGACAAACCTACCAGCCAGGAGGTCCAGTTGTGTCATCCCCCACCTGCGTCAGATGTCTTGAAGCACCTTGAGGTACACAGATCATTGTGCTGAGTCGAGTCCAATCTAGATTCAGAATCCCAGTTCAAGAGTTACAGTAGTTATATTCAGATTTACTGGTATACAAGTCAAGCCAGCAGTTGGCGGGCAACATTTGTTCACATAATTTCTGTCATTTTGCAACCTCTAATCATCTAGTCCTAGACCAAAATTCAGTTGTACCAGACTTCTAAAATAATATTAGTATTTTGTCTTCTATAATACCTTCTGTAGCAGCCTGCCGTTTATCTTCTTTATTGTACTTATATTCCTTTGTTCTCCCACCTGGTTGGTAGTAAAAAGTACAGCTAAATTATATTAGAATAAAAAACCTTCTGTGTGCAGCAGCCATCCTCAGCCCCATATTACTTACCTGAGCCCCATCTTGATCCAGCGATGTTGCATGACAACCTCGGCTTCCCTGGACTCTCCCTCCTATTTGGCTGAGACACAGCAGCGGGCGCCATTGGCTCCCACTGCTGTCAATCGAAGTCAGTGAGGCAATGATGATAGAGAGAGGGCAAGGCTGAGCCACGGCTCCATGTCTGAATGGACACGCAGAGCAGTGGCTCAGCTTGGGTGCCCCCATAGCAAGCTGCTTGCTGAGGGGGCACTCGGCAGGAGGGAGGGGCTAGTAGCATCGGCGAGGGACCCAAGAAGAGGAGGATCTGGGCTGGTCTGTGCAAAACCACTGCACAGAGCAGGTAAGTATAACATGTTTGTTATTTTTAAACTAAAAAACAAGACTTTAGTATCACTTTAAGCTGCTCCACTCTCTGGCTGCCCAGTTGTGACAAATTCTGTTCTGTATCTTCTTATACTTCAAAAGACTGGAAAAAATATTCTCTGTATCTGTATAGTTTGTTTCCATCCAAAGCAGAAGTTATCTGTAAGCTGTGTGACCAGATGGGCCGGTAAGTTGACATTTAGTGCCAGGGATTTCGAGTAGTTAACCTTGAGTCCAGAGACTTTGCCAAAGTCATCAAGCACCCTGCAGATATTTGGTAATGAAGTTAGTGGCGAAGTAATAAAGAATAAGATATCATCTGCGAAAAAAGAGCATTTGCGGGTTTGTGGCCCACATCTTACCCCTTGTATATCAGGGTCGTCTATATTGGGACACCCCTGCCTTGTACAGTTGAGGATTGGGAAGGATTCTGAGTAATATCTCTGCAGTTTAATTTTTGCTTCCGGGTTGGAGTAGAGGGTCCCTATTACGTTCAGAATGGATTGACTCAATCTTTGCGAAATTGGTACCAAATAAGACCAGGAGACGGAATCGAACGCCTTCATGAGGTCTAAAGAGAGCAAGAACTTCTTCTGAGGTGGTCCCTTATCCCATCCAGACCTCAGTAGAGATACTGTCAATTGCTCTCCTGATCTGATCTGGGCCCTGTCTCCCAGGTATCTCCCGACCTGGTCCTTGTGGACATAAAGACTAATAAAATTGGATATTCTGTCTGCCATCATTTTCATTCAAATTTTTAGGCCAATATTTATTATTGAGATGGGCTATAATTAGCAGTACAAATGGGGTCCTTGCCTGGTTTAGCGATCACTGTGATAAAAGCCGAGTTCAATGCCTTATCAATTTGTGCTCCTGCGCAAAGTTGGTTGAAAAATTGAGCCAAATAGGGGATAGTGAGGAGGAGAAGTGTTTATAATATGGGACTGAGAAGCCATCAGGGCCAGGGGCTGATTTATTTTTAAGATCTTTAATGACTTGTGAAACTTCTTCTGCCGAGATTGGTGACTCTAAGCTATCCCTGTGGTGGTCCCTGATCTTAGGGGAAATTCAGTGAACCAAGAAAGGAGTCAATCGAGCTGGGTGGGGATTCTTTCCTTCCTGTACAGGGTTCGGTGGAAATCATGAAAAGCTTCCATGATTTTCTGGGGGTTTTGTGAGAGGGAGCCATTGCATAATTTTATTTTAGGTGTTGTGGAAAATTTTATATTAATGTATTGTCATAAGAGTCTCCCAGTGTCTGTTAAATCGCAGCCTGCTCTAAAGAGCTGACTGGGGCAGACTGACGCTGGTTGAGACCTGTTAGGTAATGGAAAACTTCCTGGTGTTTGGAGAGAGGTGTTTGCGGAGAGAAGACATGTCTGCCAGCAAAGGGCCCCTGTGCAATGCACATAACGATCGTCTGGTGGGGATGCGTTCACTCTGCAAAGACATTATCGGTTTAGCAGTGGTTCGCTCTTGTCACCCCTGGCATGCCTGATCAGCATGTTTGGGGTGCCATGACATAGACCTGCAGATAATATCCCATGCACGAGGAACTTTAGTCATCGTCATTTAGTATATTCTATCATGTCCTGTAGTAATTGGTGGTTGTTTTGTGTTCTGTTGTTACATCCTTATATGGTCACTCACATCCTGTGAGGTCATATCCTGTGAGGCTGAGGTCATATCCTGTGAAGGAAGCGATTGGCTGTTGGGGCCAGGGCTTCCTGTTTGTGATTGCTTTTGTGGTCTTTAGAATAAAGGAGGCAGACTGAGAGCTGTGGGGGCAGTCTTGCTGAGATGAGAATGTAAGAAGCATGTGTTTTGTCTAGTTGGATGGCTGGGTTACACACCAGAGGATGGATACAATCAAAAGGTGAGATGCATTTATATCATTAGAGGAAATTGTTATTATTATGAGAAACAGGAGATTTGGCTGTGTGCTCTGCGTACAACCAAATTTCCATAACATAGGTAAGGTATGAGACCTTGTTTTAGGGGTTAGCCTATTTGCTAGCAGAGAGCCCATCTTATCTTTTTGGTGGTAAAACCGACCACTCTCCCAACGCAAACTTTATTTGGCTATGGCAGTGAGAGCCAGGTTTAAGGCTGTGCGCCAGCTTCTAGTCTTTCTGCAGAGCCGGAAGAAAGGTTAAGTTTGTGTTGTTTGCTTAAAAATTAGAATTCCTTCTCTAGCCTGTCAATGTCTACTTTGCAAGCTTTATATAGTCTTGAGGTCAATTGAATCAGTTTTCCCCTAATTGAGGCTTTGTGTGCTGCCCATAGCGTGGTTGGGGAAATGTTATTGACATCATTCAATAGAAAATATTCCTGGATGTCTTTTTCAATTTCACAGACATGGGTAGGGTTGGTAGGGATTGAGGCGTTCAGTCTCTAGTTGTACCCCTGCCATTGTGTTTATTATTAGGAGGTGAAAGGAGTGGTCCGACCAGGCAGAGTCTTTTATGATGGATTTAGTCACCAGCAGAATATTATTTGACAGTATAAAGAAGTGATCTATTCTAGCAAAGGTATTGTGAGGGCTAGAATAGTGCGTATAGTCCCATGCCTTCGGGTAATTTCTCTCCAGATATCAACCAACCCATGATGGTAAATTTGTCTAGCCACAATAAGGCTCTGCCTACTGGGACAGATACGGTCCTTGCCCAGAGGGCAGGTTTTATCTGTCCCTGTATCAAAGGCAATATTAGAGTCTCCTCCGTAGATGACCAGGCCTTCTATAAGTGGTTCTAGAGTATGAAAGAGGGTCTTAAAGATTTTAGATTGACCCCTATTTGGCACGTAGCACGAGACGAGGGAGAAGAGCTGGTTGTCACTGAGACCCTTCACTTTTCAGAGCACTTTTTGCGATTCGGCACTGCGTCACTTTAACTGACAATTGCGCGGTCGTGCAACGTTGCACCCAAACAAAATTGACGTCCTTTTTTTCCCACAAATAGAGCTTTCTTTTGGGTGTATTTGATCACCTCTGCATTTTTTTTTGCGCTATAAACAAAAAAAGAGCGTAAATTTTGAAAAAAAACGCAATATTTTTTACTTTTTGCTATAATAAATATCCCCCAAAAATATCTAAAAAAAACAATTTTTTCCTCAGTTTAGGCCGATATGTATTCTACTACATATTTTTGGTAAAAAAAATCACAATAAGCCTATATTGATTGGTTTGCGCAAGAGTTATAGCGTCTACAAAATAGGGATTAGTTTTATGGCTTTTTTATTATTATTTTTTTTATTAGTAATGGCTGCGATCTGCGATTTTTATCAAGACTGCGACATTATGGTGGACACATCAGACATTTTTGACACTATTTTGGGACCATTTTCATTTATACAGCAATCCGTGCTATACAAATGCACTGATTACTGTGTAAACGACACTGGCAGGGAAGGGGTTAACCACTAGGGGGCGATGAAGTGGTTAAGTGTGTCCTAGGGAGTGATTCTAACTGTGGGGGGGGTGGGCTTCAACTCACATGATAGCGATCACTGCTCCTGATGACAGCGAACAGTGATCTCTGTCATGACACATGGCAAAATGAGGAAATGCCTTGTTTACATAGGCACTTCACTGTTCTGCGGCTCCGTGACACGATCGCGGGCACGGTCCTGCTGTGTGCGGTGGGTGCTCGCCTGCTATCCCCGCCTCTTAAAGGGGATGTACAGGTATGCCCATTTGCCCACCGCTGCTATTGTGCCGACGTATATCGACGTGCAGCGGTTGGCAAGTGGTTAAAGAAACAATATGTGTACTTTTTGCTCATGGTAATACTGGAAGATTTTCCGGCGTTTAATGGGAGAGTTAATCCCCTGCACATTGTGTGAAGCAATGCGTAGGGCAGATCTTGGAGTGTTAAGGTCAGCCATGGAGCAGCCTAGGGGGTAATGCCAATGATCCCCAATCACCTACCTTCCGCCTGGTGGACGGCCCAGAGTGCAGGAGTGCGAATAAGTCCATCGTAATTCCTTCCAGGATCCTGCAGAGGTGCGAGATCACATGCGTCACTGAAACAAAAGTGGCATTAGTAAAGGACAGTAGAGAACAGAAAGTAGACAAGTGAGATAAAGGGTAAGAGAAGGCTCCAAGGGTAGGGAAGGAGTATATCCACCATACCCTGAGAGACAAACATGGTACCCCCCCAACCAGTGGGGGAGATTCCGACTAGGAGTGAGTAAATTCTGCACCTCCAAGTACAGGAGGAGGTTCATTAGTACTGCTCTATCCACAGTACTCCCTGATATTTGGCTAAAATACAAACTTGAACAAACTAGGGTGTACCACCCTCAATAACTGTAACATGGTAACATTCAATGAAGGTTATATTAGGATAGGCGTGATAACTGCTGGGGATTCAGGAAGAGAGGGATAAGATGGTATGGGGACAGAAATGATCCCTCCAAAAGGGGATGTGGGGAGCAGACTTCCAGGGAAGGAAGAAGGGTGAAAACCAAGGGACTTCAGGGTACAATGGTTATGGGGCCTAAAAACCAATCTACTGCCTGGTTACTGTTAGAGGGGACAAGGACTGAGAGTGCCCCCTGGAAAATTGTGAGCACAACAAACAAGACTAGAAGAAGATCGGATCTGAGAGAGTTAAATAGTCTGCTAATTCCTTGAGATCCAGAACTATATAGAGGATAAGTTGCGCCATGGTGATTGGTCCGAGGCTCAGTGCAGTAGATCCAGGTGGGTCTTGAGAAAGTCCTTGTCCAGGGTAGAAGAAAGTCAGTAGAGGAGCTAGTTATAACCAGACAGTATATTAGCAGTGTGATGAGTTATAAGAGACAGGCCTGAACAGAAGGGGATACAGGAGCTCCTTGAGGTCAAAGGTTTGTGACTCCAGGTGGGAATTAATGCCGAGGGGACCTAATGGGCCCAGTCCCAAAAAAAAGGAGATGTTAGGAGGTAAATGAAAAAGTTCTCCAGATCAGGGGGTTATTCCTCCTTTGGCTTTTTTATTTTTAGGCTTCTGCCACAGAGAGGTGAGTGGGCTAGCTGGAGGAGGTTGTTTGGTCAGGCTGGAGGTGGAGGACTGCAATGGAGAAGGTGGGTCTTTGGGAATTATGCCCAGTTTCTGCAGTAGGTGCTCTCCTTCCGGAAATGTAGAAAATCGGGCGCAAGCCCTCCTCATAACTTCCTCTTTAACATTTAAGTAGTGTGGCTTGACCACAATGTCACGAGACAGTCCATCAGGTTGGGGGGCGGGGGGTCCCAGGGCCCTGTGGGCCCAATCAAGCTCAAGTTTGTGGGCTCGGATGTCTGGAATGAGGCTTTTAATGAGGGAGTGTACTGCTTCTGGTATATCCGTGACGGTCTTGGGCAGTCTTCTGATTCTAAAGTTAAGCCTTCTTGACCTATTTTCAAGGTTGTCAATTTTGGCAATGGCCCCCTCTAACTGGTTATGCAAGTCTTGGAAGCGATCAGTGTTCTGGTTAACCTAATCTATCGTGACATCCACTCTATTTTCAATGGTCTCAATGCGAGATCCCAGAAGTTGGAGATCCGATTTAATGTCAGAAGTAATTCTGGCTGCAGTTTGAGCTAGTGAACATGAGGCAAATGTCATGGGGCTATGAGGTATGCTGCCCCATCTCCTGATAGGTCACATTGGTCCTCGGTGAGGCTGCAACTGAGGGGGACATCCAGGGTCTGGTTCAGGAGGGACACCGTGGTGGCTGGTGATGTCGGGCCCCTGATTGATGTGAGAATAGGGGCTCCTCCACATACCTCCTCTTGTAATGAGGAGTGTAGGGAGATGAGACAGGGATCCTTGTGAGAGCTGCCTCGTGTGGCAGGCGCCATTTTGGATTCCTCGGCTGCCCCTGGAAGAACTGCAAATTGAGTCAGCAATCCTGGTTTAGCTGACCCCTTCGGCATAAAACGATACCCGTGGGCTTCCTGGGTGTTCCGGTCCCAAGCTGGCTTCATTGGGGAGATGTCACCCACTGCTGGGAGTGTCGGACGAATGGAGCGGGACGGAGCTCTGTGACCAGGCGTCCATTTCACAGAGCGCCACGCGTGCGCCTCAAATAGATCCTTTTATAGCGCATTTCATGCTAAACACTGCTTAATTATAAAGTAGTGTCTAAGCAATCCAGCTTACCTTTTAACTTTCTTAGCCCCTCCTTACTTGCACTAATTAAATACCTTCATCTGTATATAGTTCAGACAGATCTAGATCTCTTTAAAAGTCTCTACCAACAAGGGGGCAGGACCGGACGTTAGCCTGGACAGACGTGTCCTGCTGAATATAAAGCTCCTACCTCATCTACCTCGCCTTCCTCGTTCTCTGCGCGATCCCCAGAGCCTCCTGGTCTGTCGTGCATTGCCAGACCACAGCATCACGGCGTTCTCTGCCCCCATAGCCACCTGAAAGATGGGCCACGGCTCCAACACAAGGTACATCTTGCTCTACCCGGGATCAGGGCTGACACCCACCCCTAGCCACAGCGCACCCCTTCCTCGACCGCTGGAGCTGCCCAGGCTGCCACACCGCTGTCTGGAGTGTGTGCACAGACACTCCTCTGTCCTGGAAAGATGGAGAACAGCTCCAGGCCTAAGAGCGGCGGCCATCTTGCTCCACCCAGACACTTACTAACATAAGGTATAGCGACCATCTTGCTCCACCTGGGCTCAGCGCTGATACTCGCCTCTAGCCACAATCCGCCCCCCCACTGGAGCTCCCCAAACTGTCATACCGCTGCCCTGCAGCACATACACCTGCACTCTCCTGCTCTTACAGACGCCTGGAAGGTAGACTGTAACCAGCTCCAGTCCTGGGAGTGGCGGCCATTTTGATCCACCCGGACATTAGCAGTGCAACACAAGTTTATTTCCACCTGCAGCACAGGTCGCATTAGCTACTTTACTATTGCACCTATGGGGGTGCGTGGCTGACGATGGACGGCTGAGCTCTGTGCTCTCCCGACAAATGCAGGCTGTGTTCCCAACTAATCATACCTGACCTGCTGATGGTGGCTTCCAGCTCTAACCCTGCTGACTTTGCTGAACTACAACAAGGCACCATCCAAAGATACCTACTACGTACAACCTCACAGGACTCCCGTACAGGGAAAGACAAACTTTCGACAAGCCGAACCCCAGGCAAACCAAAACCTCCCCCGACTGCAGCAGCTTCCTCTACCAGCGGGAACAACTCAGGTGCACACCCGGCTCCTCCGATGGACCCTCCAGATCCCCTAACCAGATTCGCTCTGTCCCCTACCACAAACGTAGATGCTGTCCCAGCAGAGATGCTTTCCCCAGCCTCGGGTGGTGCCCCGGGCTCCACATCCACTGCCCTACTCTCTGCCTTCCAGGCTGACTTTGACTCCTGGGCTTCCAAAATGGAAACTTCTCTCCACGTTGAACTGAATGCCCTCAAACAACGGGTTTCGGCATCGGAGGTCGCAGTATCTGCTATGGCTACCACCCAAGAACACCATACAGCCTGTATAACGGCGCTCGAAACTGCATCTACGGCTCATCTCTCCAGGTTACGGCAACACCAGCTCCGAATAGAGGATAGTGAAAACCGGAGCCGCAGGAACAACATCTGGCTGCAAGGTGTCCCAGAGGCAACCTCAGGTACTGATCTCAAACCCACTATCATCGCTATCCTCAATCAGGTCCTAGGCAGGGAAGTTACATCCCCTATCGAATTGGACAGAGTGCATAGAGTTGGGGGCATAGGGGCAGAGACTGCCCTCGTGACGTCCTCTGCCGGGTACATTACTATACCCTGAAGGAAGAGATCTTATGCAAGGCCTGGCACCTGGGCCCACTGGACTTCCACGGATCCTCCATACACCTATACCCGGATCTTTCCCGCAACATGCTGTACATGCAGCGAGTGGTCCACCCACTGCTGGAATTGATTCGCCAAGTAGGTGCAACGTACACTTGGGACCACCCCTTCAGCATCAAAGTGACCCGGGATGATGACCACAAATTTATCCTGTCAGATCCAGACCAGTTTCCTGCCTTCTTCCTCTTCCTGGACCAGGACCCTATCACCGTCCCGAACTGGTTGGACCCTCCAGATGACCGTCAGCGGCTACTGGGACCTCCCCTAAAATGTCTAGATCGGTATCCTCTGGTCCTAGAATAGGGAGAGCCACGTCACCAGAAGACTGATCCGAACTCTTTCAAATGAGACCTGAATTGGTTCTTTTTTCCATGGCTTTTTTTTTTTCCCCAAGGAGGTTACAGTTTTTGTCCTGGACTTAGGCCAGATTTGCCTTAACTATGTTTTCTCTGTTTTGTTTTTCCCCCCTTTTTTACTTATGTTCCCCTCCTATTGACGCCTGATCATTGTGTCATTTGAATGTTATTATGGTTCAGCAGTCTTGCCTGGCTCGGGGACTCTTTCATTGCCTTCAGCTGGTACAGTTGTGCTTGCTGGGGCTCTGGAAGGGAAGACAATACTGTTGATGTTGCCTATTAATTTGCAGTGGACCGGTTTGGTGCCGGACCACCCTGGCCCTCATCATATTCCCACACCATCCTGATTACACTAATAACATCATGACTGCTACGTGTGTTTAGATACACTGGGAACCTTCTCTTATCAATTGGGTCCTTAATACCTCTGATTCTTTTGGGGAGGACGCGGTCTGGGCCCGGGCGGAGCCACTGGTTGCTTCTCAAGGGATTGCTCCTACTCTCACTTTGTTTCTCTAGGCATTGGACCTGCGGATTGACTTGGTGTTTCCCGAATACGGTGCCCTGACTTGTCCTGGGGCTTCCAAGTCTTTCCTCAGTACCAGACCTAAATGTCCCTGTAGTTCGGGACTAGTAGATCTTATCAATGGCAACTAATGTGCGTTTACACTGTTATATGAAGCTAAGCTATGACAACAATCATAGATAATGCTGCTATAAATGTAGTAATTGGGGTGTCCAACCTCTGCATGACCACATGGGAATACTTGAAAAAATTCAAAGAAAAAGCGCCTCTTAGGTATCAGTGATTTATTCAAATATTAAAAGCATACATGAGCACTTACATTAAGGCTGAGGAGTGACTGCTTCCATAGAGAACTAGACCCGGTATCGTCAAAACTCCAATAGTGTGGGGCTGGATGGATGCCGGGCGGATGGCCGCGGGCCTCCGCTCGGAAGCACCGGCTGTGTGTGCGGTGAAGTGGAGAAGTCACTTCCGCGTTCCAACAGATCACATGGGTGATGACGTCACTCGGGTAGTTCAGATTCACAGGGGTCCACTACGCGTTTCTGAGCATGCGCGAAGCTCGTAACGGGCATGCGCGCTCCTTTATCAAGTGTGTATGGGACAGCAAACCAGGAAGCTTAAATAGCTCTATGTGAAAGACAAATACTGATCTGGACCAATCAAAGAGAAGGAGGATCTGGGAGGATTGAATAACGATAATAGGAGTAAATTCTCTATGGATTACAAGTTGATATAAAAGTGATAATATATAAAAGAGGATTGAGAGGATTGGAGATAAATGAATAAATTATAAACAAAAGTAATACTAATGGATTAAAAATAAGTAATAAACATAGGAAGATTATGTATGGTAATTCATGTTATATGGAAAAATAAATATATAATAAATACCAATATATCATATGAGACAATAAATTATCGGTAATGATAGGAAAACATTACAAAAAATTAATTACTAAAAATTTAAAAAAAATGGAAAAAATACACGAAAAATGGGAAAAAATATATATATAGAGAAATGTGTATATATATATATATATATATATATATATATATATATTAATAGGAGTATAGACTAAAGTTCTTATGGTAAGGTGGGGGGGACCTCAATAAGTTTATTTATTTTTATTTTTGCTATAGCAAAGGCTATCAAGAATGGACTGATACCAAATATGATAAAAAGCTTTAAAAGTGATTGGAGGAAAGGAAGGGGAAGGATGAAAGATGGAAGGGAAGGAGGGGTCAAAAATTATGTTAAAGTAGATTCCCAGTACATGTGTGCATATGTGCAACATGTATAGTATTACAATAATAGTAAGGTAAAAACTAATAATAATAAATGAAATATAAAAAACAAACAAAATATGAAAAACAGACGGGACACACTAAGTAGTTAATGTAGTGTGGTAAACTGAATAAAAAGAACAAAATAGATCAATAAATACATACTATATAATGGTATTAACCTCTAATTCCTCATTTAACCCATTGGGTGCTAAAGTGTCCAAAATAAAAATCCAAAAAGTTTCACGCTCACATAGTTTAGAGAAACGCTCGGCCTCGGATAATTTGCGCGTAATGGACTCAATTTCCCATATTTGTAGGCCGGCAGTGGATTGGTGGTGGTGTTCAAGAAAATGTCTAGGGACGCTGTGTTCGTTACAGCCTTTTTCTATAAAACGGCGATGTTTGCCGAATCGTTTAACATAATTTTTGACCCCTCCTTCCCTTCCATCTTTCATCTTTCCCCTTCCTTTCCTCCAATCACTTTTAAAGCCTTTTATCATATTTGGTATCAGTCCATTCTTGATAGCCTTTGCTATAGCAAAAATAAAAATAAATAAACTTATTGAGGCCCCCCCCCCTTACATAAGAACTTTAGTCTATACTCCTATTAATATATATATATATATTTTTCTCTATATATATTTTTTTCCCATTTTTTCGTGTATTTTTTCCATTTTTCCATTTTTTTTTCATTTTTTTGTGATTTTTAGTAATTAATTTTTTGTAATGTTTTCCTACCATTACCGATAATTTATTGTCTCATATGATATATTGGTATTTATTATATATTTATTTTTCCATATAACATGAATTACCATACATAATCTTCCTATGTTTATTACTTATTTTTAATCCATTAGTATTACTTTTGTTTATAATTTATTCATTTATCTCCAATCCTCTCAATTTTATATTTTCATGTCTTTTGATAAATTCTATTAGCCTTACCAGTTTACTATTTTTATATATTATCACTTTTATATCAACTTGTAATCCATAGAGAATTTACTCCTATTATCGTTATTCAATCCTCCCAGATCCTCCTTCTCTTTGATTGGTCCAGATCAGTATTTGTCTTTCACATAGAGCTATTTAAGCTTCCTGGTTTGCTGTCCCATACACACTTGATAAAGGAGCGCGCATGTCTGTTACGAGCTTCGCGCATGCTCAGAAACGCATAGTGGACCCCTGTGAATCTGAACTACCCGAGTGACGTCATCACCCATGTGATCTGTTGGAACGCGGAAGTGACTTCTCCACTTCACCACACACACAGCCGGTGCTTCCGAGCGGAGGTCCGCGGCCATCCGCCCGGCATCCATCCAGCCCCACACTATTAGAGTTTTGACGATACAGGGTCTAGTTCTCTATGGAAGCAGTCACTCCTCAGCCTTAATGTAAGTGCTCATGTATGCTTTTAATATTTGAATAAATCACTGATACCTAAGAGGCGCTTTTTCTTTGAATGTTTTATGTCTATATGGAGAGCTGACTTCACTCAACAGGAAGCTGCCCTTGGTATTTTGGTTGCATAGATTCCCCTGGCTCCCACATCCATCCACATTTCGGATGATCCACACATCATAGACTCTTTTTCTGGACTATTTTTATGGGACTATTTTTATGAGATTACTGTCTATTTTTAACATCATTCACTTTTATACCTACGGACTTGAGTGCTGCTACATTATATATCTTATACATGGGAATACTTGAGCCTTTATTATGTCCCCAGCCAGTTCATACCCTGTTCTTCACTGATGTTATTTTTTGTATACTTCTATATTGTTTATGATGCCCAAGGGTACCAATGGTATTAGTTATACACTCCGCTCTTTAATGACTAATAAGTTGAGCATTAGATACCATGGTCATTGGGTATGTTACATGTATGTTATATATGCCTGCTTACTTGTCAGGATCACAACTCAGCTATCCTAACCTCGTTCTCTCTCCCTAAATAAGATTGGCACAGTTCGTGCCTACCACGTGATATTTCACGAAGTGTTACGTTTTCACAGACACTTTAGTATTTTTTGAGCCACCTTCCCCAGGTGCTCTATCTGACCAACCTCTTTCCAACCTCTATCCTCCTCCTTTCTCCCTCCCCATCTGTTTTTTGACCCCCTTTCCCTTTACTCCAGTCCCCCTCTCTATTATATATATTTTTTTGTGTGTCACTCTGTCTCAACCCAGACTACAATTTTGTTCCTACAATGTAAATGGCCTAAATACTGCCACCAAAAGAGGACAAATCCTTTATCAAATACACAAACGCCTAGTTAATGTGCTTCTTCTACAAGAGACACATTTTTCACTCTGCCTCCACTCCTTCCTGTTCCAACAGATATTTCAACAGATGGTTCCATAGTACTAATGCAACCCAGAAAGCCAAGGGAGTATCTATTGCCTTTTCATAAGACGCTCCCTATAGAAGTGCTTGATCATCTCTCTGACCCTCAGGGAAGGTATGTTTTTGTGAAATTCATGTTATGGGGCACCAAATTTACAGTAGCTAATATTTACCTTCCGAATGTTAATCAAGTGTCGTCTGCGTTGCAGTACTTGATGATTCTCTCAGGAATCATGGTGGGTAAGCTTGTCTTGAGGAGATTTTAACACCCCTCTAGAACCACTTTTGGATTCCTCCACCTCGTGGTCCTGTATTTCATTCCCCAAACTGAGGGCACTGAAACGTGCATTCTACGATCTGCGTCTTGTAGACCTGTGGAGGGTGCTGCATCCCACATCCCGTAATTATACCCACTTCTCTCATGTACATCACTCATGTACATCACACTTATAGTCGCATAGACTACCTAATGAGTGACCACAGCTGTCTAGATTGGTCTCCTGAATGCAACATAGACCCTATGGTCTGGTCTGAGCACTCTCCTATACACATGACGTTCTCGCTCCCCTCCACTCTGATTAGGGAGTGGACATGGCGCTTGAACGATTCGCTGCTTACAAATTGGGAGTGTGTGACGAGGGTTACGGATACAATATCTAACTTTTTTGTTGACCACACCTCGGATACGACATGGCTGCCTTTCCAATGGGAGGCACTAAAAGCAGTTCTACATGGAACCTTTATCCAAATGGGTGCACGTCTAAAAAAGGAACGAGGCTGCAATTCAAACACTTAGAAACTTAGAAACTGAACACAAATGATCCCTGACAGTGACAACGCTGGCGGATGTTTCTAAGGCGCGGTCACAACTCAGAGAACTGTATGAGACTTCCGCACGCACATATGCAGATAAGCTCGCTTTCCATCAATATAAGTTTTGAGATAAATATGGTAGGTCATTGGCTCGCTCCTTACATTCAAAAGTATCTTCCACTTTTGTGCCCCATATTCAGGGGGCACAGGGAGAGTTGGTCTCCTCACCCTCTAAGATGGCTGAGGAATTGAGGGACTTCTATCAATCCCTGCACAATATCCCTACGACTCGACTGACAGGTTCCCCCTCTACCGGGATGGAAGACCACTTATCCTATGTCTCGGAAACCGCGCTTCCTACATTAGATGGTGACACCATTGCTAATCTGGAAACCCCTATCACAGAGGATGAAGTTGCCAAAGCCATAGCGGGTACGCCAAGTGGAAAGAGCCCTGGCCCCGTCTTCACTCCTAAGTTTTATAAACTTTTCGCCTCCCTTCTCACACCCTTTCTAACTAAGATGTTCAACTCTTTGACAGAGGGCTCCATGTTTCCTCCACAAACACTCAAGGCCCACATATCCCTCATCCCAAAGCCAGACAAAGATCCTACTCTTTGCGCAGACTATAGGCCGATATCTTTGATTGGTGTCGATTTGAAAGTCTTTGCTAAAATCGTAGACTACAACCATTGTTACCTGGGATAATACACTTAGATCAGATCGGCTTTGTGAGTGGCCGTGAGGCTAGGGACAATACCCTAAACACCCTTCTTCTAACTAACCATGCCCGATCCCATAATATCCCATTTCGCCTCTTAACAGTCAATGCGGAGAAGGCATTCGACGAGTAGACTGGCAGTTCCTTCAACTATCCCTGCAACAAATAGGCTTGGGAACTAATATGACAATGTGAATAATGTCCCTTTACTCCTCTCTATTTGTTAGGATTAGACTGAATGGTTCATTATCTCCAGCCTTTTCTATCTCTAACGGGGCACGACAGGGATGTCCATTGTCCCCCCTCCTATATGTTCTAACTATGGAACATTTGGCTATTGCTCTGCGTAACAATTCCTCTATCCAAGGCATAACAGTCGGGCCCACTCATACTAAACTCACCCTCTTCGCAGATGATCTGCTCCTGTTCATGACACACCCACACACATCCTTGCCCTCAATTTTGCAGATATTTCAGAAATTTGGAGCAGTTAGCAACTTCAAAGTAAATTACAATAAATCGGAAATCCTTAACATACCCATGCCTAAGTCGGACTTTCAAAGACACTCGACTACTTTTTTCTCCAAAACTGGTTCCACCTCCATCAGGTATCTCGGAATTCAAATACCGGCGGATGCATCCCAGCTCTTTTCCCAGAACTTTGCCCCCCTACTCCTTAGGACCCAAGCAGATTTATATACGTATGCGTCCAAACGGCTCTTATGGCTAGGTAGAGTGAACTCCCTGAAAATGGATGTTCTCCCTTGGTTCCTGTATTTGTTTCAAACCATTCCCATACACATACCTAATTTGTACTTTAAGAAACTATGCCAACTGTTTTCCAAATGTATTTGGAATACTGCCCATCCCATAATACGGTATGAAACATTATCTCTTCCAAAGGTTCGGTGGGGCGGAGCCCCGGACGCCTCCCTGTACCATAAAGCAGCAGTGCTCACCCGCATACTAGATTGGTTTCACCACTCTTCAACCAAACTTTGGGTTCAGTTGGAAAGTCACATGAACACAATAGAAATCTCCGCTCTCCCATGGACCTTACGCATAGTTCGGGGGTTTCGGGCCCCCTCAATGACCTTACCCGTCAAACGATCCAGATCTGGGATTGTATGCTGACCAGAAGGGGCTTATCAAACCACATGAGGCCTATGACTCCTTTCTTTGGGACCCCGGCCTTTCCACCAGCTATATATGTAACAAGATTCGGTCCATGGCGAAAAGAAGACCATAGGAGACTTGCCCAAGTCCTTCGAGCAGACCCCAATCTAAGGACAGATACCCCTGCCGGTCTGACCCCCCGACACCCCATGCAGTGGCTTCAGAGACAACAGACTACTTCCTACATCTGGACTTTCCCATCCATTCCAGACATCCTTGCTGAACCAACAGGATTTCAGGAACTGCTCATGCAGGCGGAACCTCCAACACATGTGGTATCTCAACTTTACTCCCTCTTGCTCAATATCTCCTCCCCTGACCTCCCTCGTTTACATTGGCCTGGGAGGCAGAACTACAACACTCTATCTCCCTTCTTGACTGGCAAAAATGCTTTACCCTGACACACAAACTACCCCTAGCCACTAAGACCCAGGAAAAGGGATTCAAACTGGTAACGAGATAGTACAGATGCCCATCGACTATAAACCATTTCAACTCGGCAGTACCAGATACCTGCTGGCGGTGTCTTATCGCCCGGGGAACCATGCTCCACATCTGGTGGGAATGCCCTCCTGTGCAGGGGTATTGGCAACAGATCTTCAAACTATACTGCAAACTGATGGCGACTTCTATTCACCCTTCACCTGAGGTGGCTTTCTTATCTATTCTCCCTGGAACATTCAAATCCATCAAAAAAGATGTATTACGACACTTTCTGGCAGCGGCCAGAGTAGTGATTCCCCGTCATAGGAGATTGACAACCATACCTTTCTTGGGGGATTGGGCTACTGAAGTGGACCGCATAAGGGACCTTGAACGTCTGTTGGCAGAGGAATTTGGTAAAGACGAACAGTTTTCTCTCACCTGGAATTCAGTTTATCTCCTGGGCTGAACACGGCCTGGATGATGTCGCCCTGGGACCGTGATAGAGTGATCCTTGTCCCCTATCTTTCTGCCCCCTCTTGTCTGCCCCTGCTCCTTTTTCTTTTCTCTATATTTAAATACACCCTTAGGAATCCATCAAGCCAACGTACCATGGCTTCAACTTATCTATTGTTACTGATTTGATGTGTGACCCCTACGTCATATTTTTCATACAGATTTTTATATACAGGCATACCCCACTTTTAAGTACACAATAGGGTTTATTTACTAAAGCTGGAAAGTGCAAAATCAGGCTCACTTCTGCATAGAAACCAATGAGCTTCTAACCTCAGCTTGTTCAATTAAGCTTTGGTTATAAAACCTGGAAGCTCATTGGTTTCTATGCAGAAGTGAGCCTGATTTCGCACTTTCCAGCTTTAGTAAATAAACCCCTTTGCGTACTTAAAAGAGGGGTATGCCTGTAATCTCTTCTGATGCACTACGTACGGGGCATCTGTGATCCCCTTAACTGAAATGAGGACGAAGGTTACTTTAACTTGCTTTTTTTACAGGGATTGCTATCACAAAAGGTCTCCTGGTGGGCCATATACACATGCTTTCAATCCCTTAATTTGTAACCTAAACATGTATTTGTTCTGACACACACGATGCCTATTGTTGGTGTATCTTATCACTGTTTGTAATGTTAAAGATAATATCTGTCTTTCTTAGTTTCTATATTGAATAAAATAAGATTGCATTAAAAAACTCTACCAACAACATTTAAAACCTATATTACTGAAAAACTGTTTACGTTATCTTTGGCCAGCCATAATAAACAATTATTAGAATCATAAATAATTCCATACAAATGTCCCATAATTAGATAGTCAAAATATTTATGCAATAGATTTTCACAGGATATTTTATTAAACAATATCTAAATATGTCTATATGACTAGTGCTGTTATAAACGATATTGATCGTGAATGAAAATTAATCTTGGATGAATTTAAAATTAATTTTAGATGAATTTTGGAATGATGTAATCATACAATCATACTATTATGGGATATCCAATATTTATATATTGATACGAATATGAAATATACCGGTCATGGTTTAAACCATGTAGAATTCTGGTTTGGATCGGAAAAATACAATATCAATGCAGTACACATGCTTCTTATATAATTTAAGGAAGACATCTCCACCCCTTTAAAAAGCCTTTATTTTTTCTATTCCTTGATTAATGATATTGTTCTTCTGTCATGATATTCATTGAAATCTCTAGCAACATTTGTTTGGTTGTCTTTTTAAAAAGGCATACAAATAATAATGCCCTGTACACATGGTCGGACATTGATCGAACATTCCGACAACAAAATCCTAGGATTTTTTCCGACGGATGTTGGCTCAAACTTGTCTTGCATACACACAGTCACACAAAGTTGTCGGAAAATCTGATCATTCTGAACGCGGTGACGTAAAACACGTACGTTGGGACTATAAACAGGGCAGTAGCCAATAGCTTTCATCTCTTTATTTATTCTGAGCATGCGTGGCACTTTGTGTGTCGGATTTGTGTACACACAATCGGAAATTCCGACAACGGATTTTGTTGTCGGAAAATTTTATAGCCTGCTCTCAAACTTTGTGTGTCGGAAAATCCGATGGAAAATGTGTGATGGAGCCTACACACGGTCAGAATTTCCGACAACAAGGTCCTATCCCACATTTTCCGTCAGAATATCCCACCGTGTGTAGGGGGAATTACTGTGATTGTAAAGTCTCTCTTTTTTTTTAAAATAAAAATAACAAACATGTTATACATACCTGCTCTGTGCAGTTGGCTTTGCACAGAGCAGCCAGAATCCTCCTCTTCTTGGGTCCTTCTTCGGCTCTCCTTGCCCCTCCCTCCTGTTGAGTGCCCCCACAGCAAGCTGCTTGCTATGGGGGCACTCGAGCCGAGCCACAGCTTTCTGTGTCCATTTAGACATGGAGCCATCACCCAGCCCCACCCCCTTTCTCTCCTCATTGGCTGACTGACTTTGACGGCAGCAGGAGCCAATGACGCTGCTGTTGTGATTGAGCCAATCAGTCACAGGACAGCCAAGGCACTCATGGACATCCCTGGACAGAGTTGTGGCTCAGGTAAGTATTAGGGGGGCTGCTGCACACATAAAGATTTTTATCGTATGCATATAATGCATTTTGATAAAAAACCTTCTGACTTTACAATCAATTACAAGTGGAGCTTAACCCAAAAGGGGAAGTTCCGCATTAAGGGCTCCTCCCCCACCCCTATTTGTGAAATTACACTTCTGTAGAGGGGGGAGTGGGTACCTAATTTTAACAATTACCTGCTCCCACTTCTGCTCTGCCCACCTAGGCAATTGGAAGTTCCCCCCCCCCCCCCGCAGTCTCAGCTCTATTGCCAGGGGTGGCTCCAGAACAATATTTGGGGGGTGCTATGGTGGTGCCTGAGGAATGAGTGGGGGAGCTACTGCAGCACACAAAGCCTATCGCGCACCTGTGAGTGTGGCCAAGCTGGGTGTGGACAGCAAGTGGATGTTGGTCTATGGCTTGTAGTGTAACCTTGTATAGACAAAATAAGCATTGGGGGGAACTGAAGAGATGATGGGATTAAAATAAGCCCAGCTGGTACAAGACATAAAAACCCACAGCTTGTGTCAATTTCAGCAATAACCCCCAGCACAGCAAAATAATTAACTCACAAAGCACCACAATATTCAACCCACAGTGGGACAGAAATTAACCCCTAGCACAGCACAGTAATTAACCAGGGCATGGTTCAATACTAAACCCTCAGCATGGCACAGTAATTGATGACCACCAGCACTGCACAACAAATAACCCTCAACATTGCACAATAATAAACCCGCAGCATATTACAACAATTAACCCCCAGCACAACACAGTAATATACCTCCAGCACAACACAATATTAATTCCTAAACACAGCACAGTAATTAATCAGAAATGCACATTAATTAACCCCCAACATCACACAATAATAAACCCCCAGTAGTATAGCAATCAGTTGGCCCCATTCACTGTGCAACATAGCATACAGAGTGAAGAGGTTAGCACTATATAGCATATAGAGTGTAAGGGTCAGGATTATGTACAACATGCGTTCCTCAGTGTGCCCTTTTACATTGGTGGTCAACACTCAGAGTGCCCCCTTACATTAGTTGTCAGTGGTGTGCCCCCTGTACAGTGGTGATCAGTATGTCCTGACTAGGGATGAGCCGAACACCCCCCGGTTCGGTTCGCACCAGAACCCGCGAACGGACCGCAAGTTCGCACGAACGTTAGAACCCCATTGACGTCTATGGGACTCGAACGTTCGAAATCAAAAGTGCTCATTTTAAAGGCTAATTTGCATGGTATTGTCCTAAAAAGGGTTTGGGGACCCGGGTCCTACCCCAGGGGACATGTATCAATGCAAAAAAAACTTTTAAAAACGGCCGTTTTTTCGGGAGCAGTGATTTTAATGATGCTTAAAGTAAAAAAAAAAAAGTGAAATATTCCTTTAAATATCGTACCTGGGGGGTGTCTATAGTATGCCTGTAAAGTGACGCGTGTTTCCCATGTTTAGAACAGTCCCTGCACCAAATGTCATTTTTAAAGGAAAAAATCTCATTTAAAACTGCTTGCGGGTTTAATGTCATGTCGGGTCATGGCAATATGGATGAAAATCAGTGAGACAAACGGCATGGGTACCCCCCAGTCCATTACCAGGCCCTTTGGGTCTTGTATGGATATTAAGGGGAACCCCGCACCCAAATTAAAATAAGGAAAGGTCCCTATATACTCTGAACAGCAGTATTCAGGCGGTGCAAACAAGACAGGGACTGTAGGTTTGTTGTTAAGTAGAATCTGTTTGTAATTTTGAACATTTTTAATGTGTTTAGCTCCAGCCAAAAAATCTTTTCTAAGCTTTTTGGAAAACATAGGGAAGGGTTATCACCCCTGTGACATTTGTTTTGCGTCTTTCCTCCTCTTCAGAAGATTTCACCTCACTTTTTTGTCCCAATGAAAAATGTTTTTTGAAAATTTGGGTTTTTTTGTGGAACAAGGATTGGAAAGCATCAGTGGAAAGGAGAAATTGTTTTCCCATATTAACTCTTACAGGAGAGAATTTCCCTTCCTTAGGGGTAGATTTCATCTCACTTCCTGTTGTCTCCTTCCGTTTGCAAGTAGGAGTCGTTTGTAAGTTAGATGTTTGAAAGTAGGGTCCTGCCCTATATACTCAGCAGAAATTTGGGCCTTAGGTGTTGCTGTGGCCAAAACACTGTAAGCCCTCACAGGGCCCTGCTGTGAAATATTAGATCAAGAATTGTAATTACATGCCCCTGTTGAACAGGAGCTGAAAAATTAGGCCTTAGGCACTGGTGCTGGTGCCACAACACTGCAACCCCTCACAGACACTCTAGTTGGAACGCAGGAACGAGCCCTGCTGCAAAGTATTGCATCAAAAATTGTAATTACACGCCCCTGTTAGACAGGGGCAGAAAAATTGGGTCTTAGGCACTGGTGCTGGTGCCACAACACTGCAACCCCTCACAGACACTCTAGTTGAAACGCAGGAACAAGCCCTGCTGCAAAGTATTGCATCAAAAATTGTAATTACACGCCCCTGTTAGACAGGGGCAGAAAAATTGGGTCTTAGGCACTGGTGCTGGTGCCACAACACTGCAACCCCTCACAGACACTCTAGTTGGAATGCAGGAACGAGCCCTGCTGCAAAGTATTACATCAAAAATTGTAATTACACGCCCCTGTTAAACAGGGGCTGAAAAATTGTGCCTTAGGCACTGGTGGTGGCGCCCAGAACCAAAAATGTTCTTACAAGCTATCAGCGTGATGATTGAGGAGGAAGAGGATAATTACTCAGGGATAGTCACTCAGCATCAGCATAGGCAGTCTTTGAAGGGATCTGAGATTTCAAAAAAAATTATTCGGTTACATCTGCATCAGGTGCTTGGTAGCTGGTGGTGATCCAAGACTGATTCATTTTTATGAAGGTCAGCCGATCGACCGAGTCGGTGGACAGACGCACCCTGTGATCGGTTACCACGCCTCCAGCAGCACTGAATGTGCGTTCCGAAAGAACGCTGGATGCAGGACAGGCCAGTAGCTCAATTGCATACTGTGCAAGCTCTGGCCAGTGATCCATCCTCAAGACCCAGTAACCCAGAGGATTTTCGGTGGGAAAGGTGTCCAAGTCTGATCTTGCCCCTAGGTATTCCTGCACCATGTAAAACAGACGCTGGCGATGGTTGCTGGAACCGATCATACCTTGGGGCTGCGGACCAAAAAATTGTCTGAACGCATCGGTCAGACGGCCACCTTCTCCACCGCTCCTTCTTTGACTGACCGAAGCCTCAGCAACACGTTGTCCAGAAACAGGAGTTTGTAACCTCCCAGTCTCTGGGAACGCGTTGCACAGACCTTTCTGCAAGGCCTCCCGAAGATGTTTCATCCTCTGCTCCCTCTGCGATGGCAAGATAAGGTCCGCAACCTTACCCTTGTAACGTGGATCAAGGAGGGTTGCCAGCCAGTATTGGTCCTTCTCCTTGATACCACGAATACGAGGATCCTTACGCAGGCTTTGCAGGATCAGGGAGGCCATGCAGCGTAGGTTTGCTGAGGCATTCGGTCCGGAGTCCTCTGGGTCACTAAGGACAACAACGTCCGCAGCCACCTCCTCCCAGCCACGTACAAGTCCATGTGTTCCTTGGGACTGATCCCTTAAAGACTGCTGATGCTGAGTGCCAGGCTCCACCTCCATACTGACACAATCTTCCTCCTCCTCCTCCTCCTCCTCCTCGTCCTCTTCCTGTGTGATCGGCGGGCACGCAGGAACACTGTCTGGATAAAGGGGGCCTTGAGAGCTAAGGAAGTCCTCCTCTTCCTGCCTCTGTTCTGCCTCAAGTGCCCTGTCCATTATTCCACGCAGCGTGTGCTCCAACAGGTGGACAAGGGGGACAGTGTCACTGATGCATGCACTGTCAGTGCTCACCATCCTCGTGGCCTCCTCGAATGGTGACAGGACAGTGCATGCATCCCTGATCATGGCCCACTGGCGTGGGGAAAAAAAACCAAGGTCCCCTGACCCTGTCCTGGTGCCATAGTCGCACAGGTACTCATTGATGGCCCTCTGCTGCGTGTGCAGCCGCTGCAGCATGGCCAACGTCGAGTTCCACCTGGTGGGCATGTCACAGATTAGGTGGTTCTTGGGCAGGTTAAACTCCTTTTGGAGGTCCGTCAGCCGAGCACTGGCATTATATGACCGGCGGAAATGCACACAGACTTTCCTGGCCTGCCTCAGGACATCCTGTAAGCCCGGGTACCTGCCCAAGAACCGCTGCACCACCAAGTTAAGGACGTGAGCCAAACAGGGCACATGGGTCAGTTGTCCCTGTCGGAGGGCAGAGAGGAGGTTGGTGCCATTGTCGCAAACCACCATTCCTGCCTTAAGTTGGCGTGGCGTCAACCACCTCTGAACCTGCCCCTGCAGAGCTGACAGAACCTCTGCCCCAGTGTGGCTCCTGTCCCCCAAGCACACCAGCTCAAGCACCGCATGGCATCTTTTGGCCTGCGTACTTGCGTAGCCCCTTGAACGCCTACGGAGCACCGCTGGTTCCGAGGAAGAGGCCATGGAGGAAGAAGAAGAGGAGGGGGTGGAGGAGAGAGGTGTGTCACAATCAGCATTTTGGAGGCGTGGTGGCGGAACAACCTCCAACACTACTGCACCTTGTCCTGCATCCTTCCCAGCTGCCAGCAGAGTCACCCAATGCGCCGTGAAACTTAAGTAACGTCCCTGTCCATGCCTGCTGGACCATGAGTCAGCGGTAATATGCACCTTACCGCTGACCGCCCTGTCCAGCGAGGCATGGACATTGCCTTCCACATGCCGGTAGAGAGCCGGAATCGCCTTCCGTGAGAAAAAGTGGCGTTTGGGTACCTGCCACTGAGGAACCGCACATTCCACAAACTCACGGAAGGGGGCAGAGTCTACCAACTGAAAAGGCAGCAGTTGAAGTGCTAGCAATTTTGCCAAGCTAGCATTCAACCGCTGGGCATGTGGATGGCTGGGAGCAAACTTCTTTCGGCGGTGCAGCAGCTGGGGCAGGGAAATTTGCCTGGTACAATCTGACGTTGGTGTACCAAAAGCAGATTGCCCATAAGTACTTGGCTGTGACACACCTAATTCTACACCTTCATTCCTCTCACTGCAGGTCGCAGAGAGGACTGAAGGTCTAGTGGGGTTGGAAATCTCAGCTGATGAGGAGCAAGGAGAGATCGTCTTTGTTCTTTGGTGTGGGTCTTTTAGATACGCTTGCCAACGAACTGCATGGCAGGTCAACATATGTCTGGTCAAGCATGTGGTACCCAAGCGGGAGATGTTTTGGCCACGCGAGATACGCTTGAGACATATGTTGCAAATAGCAGCGGTGCGATCTGATGCACTCGTCTCAAAAAAGGCCCACACCAAAGAACTTTTTGAATAACGCACAGAGACTGCAGCGCCCTGCACATGTGGAGCTTTGGGGTGTGATGCAGTCAATGTGCTGCCCTTAGGCTGGCCCCTGGAGGGCATCCTGCCTAGTTGGTGATGTGCCACCTCCTCCTCCTCCTCCTCCTCCTCTCTCCTATCAGGCACCCACGTTGAGTCAGTGACCTCATCATCCCCTCCCTCCTCATCACTGGAGCAAACCTGGCAGTATGCTGCAGCAGGGGGAGCATGACTGCCAGATTGCTGTCCTTCTTGGGCACCCCCTCTGTCCGTGCTCATGTTACTGCCTTCATTGAGCTCAGTATCATCATCAGAGCCTTCCAAACGCTGGGCATCCTCCTGGAGCATGTACCCAACACTGTGGTCAAACAGTTCGAGGGAATCCTCATGAGGACATGGTGGAGCTAGGGAAGGAGTCACTGATGACATTGAGCTGAGGGAAGAGGCCGCTGCTTTGCCAGACAAAGCACCCTGGGCATGGGTGAGAGAGGATGAGGAGGATGAGGACGGCTTGGTCATCCACTCGACCAAGTCTTCCGCATGTTGCGGCTCAACACGGCCAGCTGCCGAAAAAAAGGCCAAGCGTGTCCCATGGCCACGTGCTGATGAGGATGCACCGTCTCCACGACCAGCACTAGACACAGAGCCTGCTTGCCCTCTCTTATTGGCTTGTGACTGTCTGCCTCTCCTTCTTGGCCTTCCAGACATACTAATGGCCTGTAGCTGCACTAAGCTGGGATAGAACCTCTGTAATTTTCTTCAGGTAGCTTTATATACTGTAACCAGACAAGCCTGCCTGTCAGTAGGAAGATAACAGGAACGGATCTAGCTGAACACTGTGAGCAGGACGTACTGCACTAAATGTATATAGCAGGAACGGATCTAGCTGAACACTGTGAGCAGGACGCACTGCACTGAATGTAAATACCAGGAACGGATCTAGCTGAACACTGTGAGCAGGACGCACTGCACTGAATGTAAATAGCAAGAACGGATCTAGCTGAACACTGTGAGCAGGACGCACTGCACTGAATGTAAATAGTCTAGCTGCCTGACCGTGGTACTAATAGGATCAAAAAGAACACCTGTAATTTTCTTAAGGTAGCTTTATATACTGTAACCAGACAAGCCTGCCTGTCAGTAGGAAGATAACAGGAACGGATCTAGCTGAACACTGTGAGCAGGACACACTGTACTAAATGTAAATAGTCTAGCTGCCTGACCGTGGTACTAATAGGATCAAAAAGAACACCTGTAATTTTCTTCAGGTAGCTTTATATACTGTAACCAGACAAGCCTGTCTGTCAGTAGGAAGATAACAGGAACGGATCTAGCTGAACACTGTGAGCAGGACACACTGTACTAAATGTAAATAGTCTAGCTGCCTGACCGTGGTACTAATAGGATCAAAAAGAACACCTGTAATTTTCTTCAGGTAGCTTTATATACTGTAACCAGACAAGCCTGCCTGTCAGTAGGAAGATAACAGGAACGGATCTAGCTGAACACTGTGAGCAGGACACACTGTACTAAATGTAAATAGTCTAGCTGCCTGACCGTGGTACTAATAGGATCAAAAAGAACACCTGTAATTTTCTTCAGGTAGCTTTATATACTGTAACCAGACAAGCCTGCCTGTCAGTAGGAAGATAACAGGAACGGATCTAGCTGAACACTGTGAGCAGGACGTACTGCACTAAATGTATATAGCAGGAACGGATCTAGCTGAACACTGTGAGCAGGACGCACTGCACTGAATGTAAATAGCAGGAACGGATCTAGCTGAACACTGTGAGCAGGACGCACTGCACTGAATGTAAATAGCAGGAACGGATCTAGCTGAACACTGTGAGCAGGACGCACTGCACTGAATGTAAACAGCAGGAACGGATGTAGCTAAACACTGTGAGCAGGACGCACTGCACTGAATGTAAATAGCAGGAACGGATCTAGCTGAACACTGTGAGCAGGACGCACTGCACTGAATGTAAATAGCAGGAACGGATGTAGCTGAACACTGTGAGCAGGACGCACTGCACTAAATGTAAATACCAGGAACGGATCTAGCTGAACACTGTGAGCAGGACGCACTGCACTGAATGTAAATAGCAGGAACGGATCTAGCTGAACACTGTGAGCAGGACGCACTGCACTGAATGTAAATAGTCTAGCTGCCTGACCGTGGTACTAATAGGATCAAAAAGAACACCTGTAATTTTCTTAAGGTAGCTTTATATACTGTAACCAGACAAGCCTGCCTGTCAGTAGGAAGATAACAGGAACGGATCTAGCTGAACACTGTGAGCAGGACACACTGTACTAAATGTAAATAGTCTAGCTGCCTGACCGTGGTACTAATAGGATCAAAAAGAACACCTGTAATTTTCTTCAGGTAGCTTTATATACTGTAACCAGACAAGCCTGCCTGTCAGTAGGAAGATAACAGGAACGGATCTAGCTGAACACTGTGAGCAGGACGTACTGCACTAAATGTATATAGCAGGAACGGATCTAGCTGAACACTGTGAGCAGGACGCACTGCACTGAATGTAAATAGCAGGAACGGATCTAGCTGAACACTGTGAGCAGGACGCACTGCACTGAATGTAAATAGCAGGAACGGATCTAGCTGAACACTGTGAGCAGGACGCACTGCACTGAATGTAAATAGCAGGAACGGATCTAGCTGAACACTGTGAGCAGGACGCACTGCACTGAATGTAAATAGCAGGAACGGATCTAGCTGAACACTGTGAGCAGGACGCACTGCACTGAATGTAAATAGCAGGAACGGATCTAGCTGAACACTGTGAGCAGGACGCACTGCACTGAATGTAAATAGCAGGAACGGATCTAGCTGAACACTGTGAGCAGGACACACTGCACTAAATGTAAATAGTCTAGATAGAAGATAACAGGAACGGATCTAGCTAAACTGAATACAGTGTATATATATATATGCAACACCTGGGATGCATATATATACACAATACACTGTAAGTGCAGCTAACTGACTGACTGTTCTGCCTAATCTATCTAACTCAAATCAAATGACACTGTCTCTCTCTCTCTCTATCTCTCAGCACACCGGAACACACACTACACAGGGCCGCCGTGCAGGCGGCCTTATATAGTGTGGGGTGTGTACTAAATCCCCTGAGCCATAATTGGCCAAAGCCACCCTGGCTTTGGCCAATTACAGCTCTCTCTACTGACGGCGCTGTGATTGGCCAAGCATGCGGGTCATAGTGCATGCTTGGCCAATCATCAGCCAGCAATGCACTGCGATGCCGCAGTGAATTATGGGCCGTGACGCGCCACACGAATTTGGCGCGAACGGCCCATATCGTTCGCAATTCGACGGACGGTCGAACAGCCGATGTTCGAGTCGAACATGGGTTCGACTCGAACACGAAGCTCATCCCTAGTCCTGACCTCTGTATATAAATAAAAAGCAAAACAAGTACAGCCCAACCCTACACTTAAAATTGTACAAACGGACTTATGAGTGCAATGGTAAAACGTATATACTGTAGGAATGTAAGGAATATCCAGTGCAAATCAACCAATGTATTGCAATAAAATAGTGATGGTGTTCACCACTATTTGCACATTGCAATTTTGCAATTTATCAAAATATTTTTTGCAAAGAGGGTGGCACCATCACTACTATATTGCTTGCATTGGTTATTCCTCTATTGGTTTTACCATTGTACTGATAAGTTCATTTGTACAATTTTATAGAGGAAGTGTAGGGCTGTGTTGCATTTTTTACTTTTTATTGATTCACGTTGGATGTGGGAACCAGCTCAAAAGGTTCTGTATTGCTTTTGAATTTTTTTTTGGTTGCGTTGTAGTTGTTTTATTTGATTTGGTATGTCCTTTGTATACTGATGGTCAGTGTGGCCCTGCATACTGGTGGTCAGTCTCCTTGTATGCTGGTGGTCAGTTCCCTTGTATACTGGTGGTCCTTTCCCTTATTTACTTGTGGTCAGTCCCCGTGTACACTGGTGGTCAGTCCCCTTGTAGACTGCTGGTCAGGGCTTTTTTCTCAAAGAATAGGTGCAGCATCTCAACCATGCTTCCATCACAATACAAATGACCCCCTCTCCTCCACTAAGGGGGAGAGAATGACGCATGAAATAATGAGTCTGGCCAAACTGTACTAATAGTTGCAGGATCTTAAAAGGGCAATGGTAAATACCAGGAGAGCGTTACACACAGGGTACAGAGTTCAAGATTGTGTAGTGTGTTACTTACAGAGTGCAGGGTTCAGTAGTGTGCTACATGCACAGTGCATGTTTCAGAACTATGCTACATACAGTGTCCAGAGTTCAGGAGTGCATTATGTACAGAGTACAGGGTTCAGGAGTGTGCAGACTTTGGGGTTGCACTATTTACAAAGTGCAGGATTCGGGCTTGAGCTACACACAAAGTGCAGGATCCTGGTGTGCGCTACACGCAAAATACAGCGCTCAGGAGTGCACTACGCACACAATGCAGGGTTCAGAAGTACACTACATACACAATGCATGGTTCAAGAGTGCGCTACACACACAATGCAGGGTTCAGGAGTGTGATGCGTACACAGTGCAGAGATCAGGAGTTCACTACGTACACAATGCAGAGATCTGGAGTGTGCTACATACACAATGCAGAGATCAGGAGTGCACTATGCACACAATGCAGAGATCAGGATTGCACTACACACACAATGCAGAGATCAGGAGTGTGATACGCACACAATGCAGAGATCAGGAGTGCGCTACGCACACAATGCAGAGATCAGGAGTGTGCTATGCACACGATGCAGGGATCAGGAGTGCGCTATGTACACAATGCAGGGCTCAGGAGTGCGCTATGTACACAATGCAGAGATCAGCAGTGCGCTATGTACACAATGCAATGTTCAGCAGTGCGCTATGTACACAATGTAGGGTTCAGCAATACGCTATGTACGCAATGCAGAGTTCAGCAGTGTGCTATGTACACAACGCGGGGTTCAGGAGTGCGCTATGTACACAATGCAGGGTTGAGGAGTGCGCTTTGTACACAATGCAGGGTTCAGAAGTGTGCTATGTACACAATGCAAGGTTCAGGAGTGTGCTATGTACACAATGCAGGGTTCAGGAGTGTGCTATGTACACAATGCAGGGTTCAGGAGTGCACTATGTACACAATGCAGAGTTTAGCAGTGAGCTATGTACACAATGCAGTGTTCAGGAGTGTGCCATGTACACAATGCAGGGTTCAGGAGTGCGCTATGTACACAGTGCAGGGTTCAACAGTGCTCTATGTACACAATGCAGAGTTCAGCAGTGCACTATGTACACAATGCAGGTTTCAGGAGTGCGCTACATATAAAATGCAGGGTTCAGGAGTGCGCTATGTACACAATGCAGCATTCAGGAGTGCGCTATTCACACAATGTAGGGTTCAGTGGTACACCTACGGCAGTTTTTGCAGCCATGCCAACCTGCCACCGTATAGTGACGGTGGCTGGTCGGCAAGAGGTTATGTCCTCCGGCCACGGCGCGATCACGGGCACGAGAGCCAGAATGGGGATGTGTGTGTGTAAACACACACATCCCCATTCTGTCAGGAGAGGAGAGACAGATCATCTGTTCCTACTAAGTAGGAACTGCGATCTGGCTCCTCTTCTAGTAGGTCACAATCCCCATACAGTTATAAACACCTAGTAGGGAACACAGTTCATTTCTTGATCGCCCCCTAGTGTTAACCCCTTCCTTGCCAGTGACATTTACATAGTAATCAGTCCATTTTTATAGCACTGATCGCTGTATAAATGTCAATGGTCCCAAAAATGTGTCAAAAGTGTCCAATCTGTCGCAGTCCTGCTAAAAATCACAGATCGCCGCCATTACTAGTAAAAAAAAATTAAAAATAAAAAATGCCATAAAAATGCCATAAATCTATTCCCTATTTTGTAGACGCTATAACTTTTGCGCAAACTAATCAATATACTTTTATTGCAATTTTTTTTAACCAAATATATGTAGAAGAATATATATCGGCCTAAACTTAGGAAGAAATTTGTTTTTTTTTATATTTTTGGGGGGGATATTTATTATAGCAAAAAGTAAAAAATATTGCTTTTTTTTCAAAATTGTCTCTCTTTTTTGTTTATAGTACAAAAAAATAAAAACCACAGAGGTGATCAAATACCACCAAAAGAAATCTCTATTTGTGGGAGAAAAAGGATGTCAATTTTGTTTGGGTACAGCATCAAACGACCCACAATTGTCAGTTAAAGCAACGCAGTGGCTTATTGCAAAAAATGTCCTGGTCATTAAGGAGGAAATTCTTCCCGTCCTTAAGTGGTTAAAGAAAAAATAATGAAGTTTAGAATCACTTTAGGAACATGTTACATATTCCACCAATTTTTAGTATATGTAATATAATACCGATAGACTTTTCAGCTGTTGACTTGTAGTTTTCAATGAACTACCATGTCTGTGTTGAGCACTCTGGTAGTCCATTGTCTGTTCCTGTCAGTGACCTGCCTGCCCATATGAGGTACGAGCAGAAAGATACACTGATGCCGTGTACACACGACCGGACTTTTCGAACAAACTGGTCCAACGGAACAAATCCGTCGAACAATTTGATTGTGTGTTGGTTTCATCTGACCTTTTCTGTTGAAAAATCTGTCAGACTTTAGAAATAGAACATGTTTCAAATATTTCCGACGGACTCGAGTCTGATCGAAAAATCAGTTCGTCTGTATGCTAGTCCGACGGACAAAAAAGGACGCAAGGGCAGCTATTGGCTACTGGCTATGAACTTCCTAATTCTAGTCCGGTCTTACATCATCACATTTGAAACAATCAGACTTTGGTGTGATCGTATGTAGGCAAGTCTGTTTCGTTGGAACTCAGTCAGAACTCCGTCAAAGTCCTTCGGAGTTCAGTCCGACGAAAAGTCCGGTCATGTGTACACGGCATGACAAGTCTGCAGAAGTCCTGCATAGCACCCGTGATCTGCTGAACACAGGTGCAACGCTTTCCAGGTTCCTAGTAAAAAATAATGCATGCAAAAAATGTGCATTTATTATTTTAATTTAAAGTGGTTGTAAACCCTTACAGACCACTTTGACCTACAGGTAAGCCTAGATTAAGGCTTACCTGTAGGTCCAAGAAATATCTCCTAAACCTACACGGTTTAGGAGATATTTGCAAAAAGACAGGCACCGTTAGTGGCGGCTCTCATGCGCATGTGTGGGAGTGAAGTCATCGCGGCTCTGGCCAATCACAGCGCCGGAACCACGATACCCGGAAAGAAGATGGACGCTCCATAGCAGAGGGGACAGCGGTGACATTGCAGACTCCTATGTAAGGTAAGTAACACACAATGGGCTACTATGCGATGCTTTATGCTCTACCTTTGCAGGGAAACAAAGAGGAAGTAAACTCATTAGGGTTTACTTCCTCTTTAAAGGTTAACTTATTCTTTAAAGGATAAGTTCACCTTTATGGACTAACTAATAAATGCACATATTTTTGCAGATAAAAAAAATGTGCATTTATTTTCTTCTCCAGCAGGAGCATGGAAAGCATTGCATCCACGATCAGTAAACCATGGGTACGATGTGGACTTCTGCATGTAAACCAGCTTTCATCGCATACTTCTGTACAGACTATCTGTTTGTAAGTCGGAAGACATGTCAAAGGACCGCAGGAGCATTCATCAGCGTCCCTGCAGCCCATTGAAACTACAAGTCTGTCTGCCACATGGGAAGAAGGTACTTGTAGGAACCTGTGAATGAATGTTGTGGTTGTGTGGGCTTTTTAAAATGTGGCAGCAGGTGCAGAAGAAGAGAAGAACCCCCACCTGCTGTCATGGAGGGAGAGGGATCGAGGGGAGAGGCTCCTGTTTATTTGTAATATGTTTATTTCCTTTCTGATGGGATGGCTTTCTGAATACCATACATGGATCCTGTAAAGTAATCAATATCAGACTAAGCAAAGGTGATATTAGTCTGTATCTGAAAAAGCAAAATTTTTTGCCCTTAAAGCGGAGTTCCACCCAAAAATGGAACTTCTGCTGTTCCGGATCGCCCCCCCCCCCCCCGGTGTCACATTTGGCACCTTTTGGGGGGAGGGGGGAGCAGATACCTGTGTAATACAGGTATTTGATCCCACTTCCGGCAAAATATCCCCGCAGTATCCGCGTCGATCACGGCCATGTCCGGCCCCACCTCCACCCCCCACCGCCAGCTGCCTTCTGGGAGACACACAGGTCTCAGAAGACAGCAGGGACCACTCAGAACGCGCAGCCTGACTCACGCATGCGCAGTAGGGAACCAGGCTGTGAAGCCGCAAGGCTTCACTTCCTGATTCCTTTACAGAAGATGCTTTCGCCTCCACCCTGGAGCCGAGGGACAGGTCGGCTTTGGGTGAGGATATTGCGGGCTCCCTGGACAGGTAAGTGTCCTTATTTTAAAAGTCAGCAGCTGCAGTACTTGTGCTGCTGACTTAATTTTTTTTTTTTTTCGGCGGAACTGTTTTAAATTTCCTGTGTGGTTTCCTAAATCTCTGTTTTTTCTTCTAAACAAAGACATTTTTCTCATAATCAATTTTATCATGTAACATGTTTTCTTTTTTTTCTCCTATTACTTCTTTTTCCAAACTATCAAGTTTTTTATTTAATTGTGTGTCTAGCTTCAACTTGTCTTTCAGTGGAATAATCTCTTGTTGAATGACACTCATTTCTTTCTGCAGTTTGTCCAGTTCTGTTGTTTTAGAACCGATTATAATCCTCATTATATGAAATGAGCAAGCAGATAATGTGTGATTTCACTTATTTTTAAAATCATCATTCCCAAGTTCAAAGGTGAGGGATGTTTTAATTTTCAACCCCTAGGAATTGCATTCCATTGTTAAATATTCAGTTAGCATGTTAGTATCCCAATAGGCTCTTATCTCTTTCCCCATGCAGCGTTCTAATTTTTGAAACAGCAGTGTCAACTGTCCTGAATCTCCATAAATAGTCTTTTATAGAAAACAATAATTGACTCTTAGGGGGTTATCTATGGTCATTCTAAATAACCTATTAAATTATTCCTGTATATTACCTTCAGCCATCGTATCAAATTAACTATCTGCTCCACAGTATATGCAGTAAAATTCTTGGTTATACAGCAAAAGATATGCCAACTTGAAATGAGTGTCCGGTGATGTGAAACACTTACCCAGCATGCACTAATAGAGAAGAAGATCCTTATAATGCACAGTACTAGATGCTCCAGGTTGGCTCACATTCCAACTTTGTGAATCACCAGGTGCCTGTCCAGCTTGTCACTGATAATAATCCATAACTTAAAAGAGTGGTGATAAATGGGGAGTACTCGGAATGGACAGGGGTGGAAAGTGGGGTCCCCCAGGGTTCTGTGCTGGGACCAATCCTATTTAATTTATTCATAAACGAACTGGGGGATGGGGTAAACAGCTCAATCTATGGATTTGCGGACGATACTAAGCTAAGCAGGGCAATGATTTCTCTGCAAGATGTGTAAACCTTGCAAGAAGATCTGAACAAATTAATAGGGTGGGCAACTACATGGCAAATGAGATTTAATGTGGAAAAAATTAAAATAATGCATTTGGGTCACAAAAATATAAATGCAATCTACTCACTGGGGGGAGAACCTCTGGGGGAATCAAGGATGGAAAAGGACCTGGAGGTCATAGTAGATGATAGGCTCAGGAATGGCATGCAATGCCAAGCTGCTGCTAACAAAACAGAATATTGGCATGCATTAAAAAGGGGATTAACTCCAGAGATAAAACGATAATGCTCCCACTCTACAAGACTCTGGTCCGGAATTTTTATTGTGACTTCGACATTATGACAGACACATCGTACACTTTTGACACATTTTTTGGGACCATTGTCATTTATACAGCGATCAGTGCTATAAATATTCACTGATTACTGTGTAAATGACACTAGCAGGGGTTAACCACTAGGGGGCAATGAAGGTGTTAAGTGTGTCCTAGGGAGTGATTACAACTGTGGGGGGGATGGGCTACAACTCATATGACAGAGATCACAGGGAGCAGTGATCTCTGTCATGTCACAAGGCAGAACGGGGAAATGCCTTGTTTACATAGGCATTTCCCTGTTCTGCAGCTCCGTGACATGATCGCCAGGACGATCGCGGGCATGGTCACGCTGTACGCGGCGGGCACACTAACCCCGCCAATTAGGGTGGATGTACGGGTACGCCCATTTGCCCACCGCTAGCATTGTGCCGGCATATATCCGCATGCAGCGATCGGCAAGTAGTTAACAAGACATGTGGCCACTCATTAAGATTAGAAGAAAAGAGGTTTAACCTTAGACTGCGTAGAGGGCTCTTTACTGTAAGAAAGGCAAAGATGTGGAATTCACTTCCACGGGTGGTTGTTTTCAGCGGGGAGCATTGATAGTTTCAAAAAACTATTAGATAAGCACCCGAATGACCACAACATACAGGGATATACAATGTAATTCTGGCATACAGTATAATCACACACATAAGTTGGACTTTATGGACTTGTGTCTTTTTTTAACCTCACCGACTATGTAACTATGTAACTATGTAACTATGTAAAAGAGAATGACAGTACTCCAATGTAAACTTGCAGCTATTTACCTACCCTTTATCTACCCTTACTTTTTGGAGAGGAGATATCATTTTTTTTTATCCTCCATATTGGAGCTCCAGAAGAGCCCTTAGAGACCACACCAAGTTGGCTACTTTGTTAATACCACTCATCTCCACTTCCCTTGGAACACTGTTTATGGGGGTGTTGGGAAGACGTCCTGTTGCTGCTTTACCTCTAGCTAAATTTTTTAATTTTTATTTGGGTTTTTCTTTTTATATAGGATAAGTACTATATAATTGCCTAAATCTTTTGTTTGTGTCTTGGGATTAGGCCTTCTCTTTCCTCTTTTTTTTTGGATGGTGTTAGACAATGGCAGGGTGAGCGTCTTAATGCTCGTTGGGTTTGTGTTATCTATTATATGTTTATACACGTTGAGCTTATTTAGTATTTTTTGGGTATGTTTACTTTTCTTGAAATGCATTGTATCATATTGCAACTCTATGTCTCAGTATCATATCTTACATTGTCTCGATGGAGTCATGTGAAGATTCGTGGCCTTAATTTAACATTGAAGACTTGCTCTTTCATTAGACTCGAACTTACATTCGACTCGAACATCGAGTTCATCCCTATTTATTTATAAATCACCAACAGATCCATCCTCTTGTGCCTCCTATAGACCTATTGACCTTCTGAATGCAGATTTCAAGATTCTGACAAAACTCATCACCCGACGAGTACAGTCCATATTGCCTACAATTATTGACCAAACAGGGTTTATGGCTGGAAGGGCCACGGACGTGAATTTGCATAGATTATATACTAATATCCATGACTCACATCTTAATATTAGTACCAGGGTTGTGGCCTCCTTGGATATAGACAAGGCCTTCAACACTGTTGAGTGGCCTTTTCTGTGGGAGGTACTCCATAAAGATGGGTTTCCCATTGGAATTCATTAAGTGGATACAGGTTCTGTATAGATATCCTTCAGCTGCAGTGAGACTGGGGGGAGGCTTGTCATCTCATTTTTTCTTATATAGGGGTACTTGGCAGGGCTGCCCTCTATCCTGGCCCTTTTTGCCATTGCTATGGAGCCGGTGGCAAAGGTTCTTCGCATCACTCCGAATATTAAAGGGCTGCAAGTTAGCTGGCTGGAGGAGAGGGTAGCCCTATATGCGGATGACCTCTTACATTTCTTAAATGACGCTGGACCCTCTTTGCAGGGTGCTCTACAAATATTAAACTCCTTTTTGTCCATTACGGGGCTGAAGCCTAATTGGACTAAATCATTACTGTTTCCAATAGATATCAAAGCGCGAAATACAGCTCCTCCTAACATTCCATTACAGTGGGTAGTGAATTTTAAGTACCTAGTGTATCTCGTCAGGCTTCAGAATTTATTTCTTTGAATTTGACCTCAGTCTTGAGGGACATACAGCAAAAGTTGAAGGCATCTTTTGAAAATGAAAATGATTCCAAAATTTACATATTTCTTTAGACATTCTCCCCAGCGGATCCCTAGATAGTTTTTTGCAATACTCGATCAATTATCTTCTTCTTTTTTATGGGGCCCAAACAATTCTAGATATAAGTTGACCACCCTTATGCGTCCCTGTAATCAGGGTGGTCTAACTTTCCCAGATCTTTATAAGTATTTTTTTAGCTACTCAGCTGGTGACGGCTGCATGGGAGTTATGTCCAAATCCACTCAGTTGGAAGCTGCGGTGGAAGAATCTATAGAAGCTCTTAAGTTTATCTTATTTAGAGGCTCTCTGGCCCCCTATCATCTGACCCCCCCAATTCCCACTACTATTTAAGCTTGGGGAGCTGGCCTTAGATGCGAGCACTACCCTAGAGGAGCAATTTCTCCAAATGCCCCCCTCTGATTGAATCCTACTTTACCTCAGTTTTATAAACTATCAGAGCCTACTGTATGGACTAAATATAATGTTAAGTTGGTTTCTCGGGTTGTCACGAATCAGAAGTTATCTTTTTCTTTACTTACCTCAACCTTTAATTTACCCAGTTCCCATTTGTTTAGATATTATCAGCGTTCCCATGCCTTCCATGCCCAGTTCTCACAAGCTAATCCAATGATTGAACAATCTATTTTGGAAATGGTACTTTGGTCTGATTGCTTGGAGAAACCTACTTCCAGATTGTAATCTCATTTTATCACAGTTTCTGTGCCTAGATCAGGATAACCCTGATCTAGGCAATGATGACTGGTATGACGTGTGGGGCTTTCCTTTTCGATCTTTGGTCTCACTGAGGGATCATTTGATTCAATTCAAATTGGTGCATAGATCCTATTTTATGCCATACCAACTTCATAAGATGAACCCGACGTGTTCCTCTGATTGTTGGCGGTGTGGTGTGGCTTTGGGAGACTTCTCACACATCTTCTGGACCTGTCCCCATATTGTAGGTTTTTGGGTGGGGGGGGGGGTGCCTTTGTTAAACTGTTAAACCCCATTTGCCGGTTTCTATGTCAGTATGTTGGGTTTGGTGGAGGATATTTGCCAATATTACATTGTTTTATGCCATTAAAGCTATTGCCCTGTATTGGAAGAAACCTTCCCCGCCCACACTTTTATATTGGAAAACAATTGGTCAATAATAGTTTACCATTACATAGATATACCTAGGTGAACAGAGGTTGTCCATGCAAATATGATAAAATCTGAAAATATGATAAAGTGGTTGGCCGAGCCTTGCACGGCATCGATTACCAATACCAATTTATGATATGATACTGATACATATACTGTCATATAGACTATTTGGATTGCTGATGATATGATCTGCTATAGTTATATATGAAGTGGTTGTCATCGTGTTGACTGAAAGGACTTATACCTTGAAGATAATTTAGCTATTTTTTTTTTTTGACTGCTGATCAATATATACTAGAGAGGAAATTGGTAATGTGATCCGGTGAGGATTTCAAATGGTACATATATATTTTGCTCAACGTGTATTGTAAGTTTGTATTTTGTTTTTGTTTTGTATTTGTATTTTGTTTAAAAAACAATAAAGAGATTTCTAAAAAAAAAAAACTTGCAGATATTTAATGCATCTCAAATACATACATGGAAATACAGGATTACAGATTCATCTTAGAGGGGTCTGTATCCCTTTCAAATAAATACATGGAAACAGAGAAACACAGATTCCTCTTAGCCGCTGTATAGCTTCCGCCTCCTTCCCAGGCTCTCCCGTCCCACTGGGGGAACCAGGATTGCAGCTGGCAATTTTGCAGACTGACTATAGAGCTAATTGGGGGACAGAATGGCCCCGATCATTTCAATGGTCTAAGAAACCGGAAGAGAGAAGTATTTTGTCACTTCCCGTTTCGCCAGTTGCAAACAAACCATTAGTGGTTTGTAAAAAGCATCATCAAATCATACCAATCTTGGCAGGATCCACAGGTTTCAAGGGCAGAGGAGACATTTGGGGTCTAATAGACCCCAGATGCCAAAAGTAAAGGGGACCTGTCTATTGCTATCACAATTGTTTTTTCATTCCCTGTGGTAACAGTAAAAATGATAAAACATTTTTTAAAGGTACAGTGTAAAATAAATAATAAAATAAAACATTTTTAAAGCACCCCTTGTTCCCCCATGCTCGCGCGCAAAAAGCAAACTCATGTGTCTGTACATAAACAGTGATTGCACCACACATGTGAGGTATCACTGCAAACATCAAATTGAGACCAACAATTCTAGCACCAGACCTCCCGTGTAAATCTAAAGTGGTAACCTGTAAAGGCTTTTAAAATGCCACCTATGAATAATATACTTTACGTAATCTGTGGCCATTCCAATTTTAAAGCGTGACATGTTCAGTATGTATTTACTCAACATAACATCATCTTTTGCCAAACAGTTGGGTATTATATCGTGTTTTTGTGCATTAAAATTCATTAAAGTGTATTTTTTTCCCAAAAAAGCTGCTTTTGAAAAACAGCTGTGCAAATACTGTGTGACATAAAAAATTGCAACACCCACCATTTTTTTCTCTAGGGCCTCTGCTTTAAAAAACATGTAATGTTTGGGGTTTCTAAGTAATTTTCTAGCAAAAAGTACTGACTTTACATGTATGTGAAAAGTGTCGGCAAAAGGCCTGATTTTTAAGTGGTAAAACTCTGCCCTCACTCCTTAGTTTACATTTGCCCGTTAGCCAGAAATTCCCGACTGACAGCTGAATTTTCCAGGCAGGAGCTCTTATTTAGCAGTGGTAGTAATACTGCTGCTAATTATTTTTACTTCCTGCTGCAGCTGGTGGTCCACTCTGTGATAAGAATAGGTTGTAAAAATGCTCTAATTACTGCGAAGCAAAAAATAAAGCTGTTAAAAATTATCGCTGTTATATGCTTTCTTAAATAAAACTTCACAGATCTCATCTCTACTCATGGATTTTATTTGCATATATGTATAACATCTACCAGCAGTGTATGCCAGTGGTATTTATATAAAAGTGTTCAAAGTAATAGTCAAAGAACCAGCGCTGAAAAAGGGGTTAAATATTTTAAATTGAATTTGAAATCTGTGAAGTCACTCTGCATATAATAAATGTCCTCAATAATGCAGAGCATGTTGCAAACCATTTATTATTGTTGAGATAGTTATCTAGTGTAAAACTAAACAACTATTTTGAGTTATGATCTAGGCTGATTATGGTGGTCTCCTTGAAGTTAGAAGAAGTCATTGCTTTATAAGGAAGACTTGGATACACTGAGCTAACTCTCAGTCATGGCAGTATGATGAGCCAATTTGGAATGACCTGCAGAATGTAGCTGTATTCTTTTATTTAGGCTGTAAAGTTTTCACATATCCAGCTAAAGTAGACATGAAGGTCAGGGACAAGCAGTTGACTCTCTGGTATATATATTTTCTTTGACGTAACAGCTCATCTTTACAGCTTAACTTCATACCATTTTTGACATTGAACAATTAAGACTTAAAGTGTTTGTAAACCTAAAAAAATTACATTGTACAGGCTGTTTAATTTGGTTAGATATGATTTGTCATTTCAGTATTAAATGTCTCCCTGCTGATGTCTTGTTTTACCTAGATGATCCTGCCAGTGCCCCTCCTCCTGAGAGTAAACTGACTGCGCTAGCATGGCTGCCGGTCCATGCTAGCGTGGTCAGTTTACATCATGTCTTTTCCTCTGAAAATACAGGAATACTGTGCTAGAGCACAGCATGCCTGTATCTTCTGTAGTCAGTATATAAGCCACGCCCCCACTGCCACTGCACTCAGCTGTGAAAGGGGAAGTGACGTTATGCCGCCGGGCTGAATGGTATTCCATTGCTAGGGGAAACGCAGAAGCTCGGCAGCAACATCACTTCCTTTCATGACGTAATGCCCCAGCACTGCACACCCACCAGCAGGTCTTTGCATCGCTGTAGAAGCTGCAGCAATCACATGACCTGCTCTACTGAGCCCGGGGAAAGAAGTAAAGTATTTTTTTTTAAAACCAGCTCATAGTGAATAAAAGCTTACATTTCCCAATTAAAAATGTTTTTCACATCAAGTAAGTAAGGTTTACGAATACTTTAGGTATTGTGAAGCTTGGGGTTGTATAGCTCAAGTGTAGCGCCTGCTAGCGAGTACAGTCCACACCAGAAATTGTAATTTAGGGGCTTGTTGGCAAACTTTTATTATAGAAAGTTCAAACAAAGTTCCAGAAACAAAGTCAAAGGGTTTCCCTCGCAGGGGGTTTTCACCATCAACATCAAATAATAGTAGATTCAGCCTCCAGGCTTACCCATGCAACATTGTTGCTGTGTCCTTTCACTTTAGGCCCTTGTCTGTCTCCTTCAGATAATTTTCTCCCCAACACTCTTTGCATAGCTATCTCCGGGCTTCAGGTCCCAAAACGTATTTTTCTAAACCATGAGGAAACTAAAAAGCCAGTTTCCTCCTAATTAAGCAAAGCCCCTGGAGCCCCTCAACCTGTCTGGTTGAGAATCTCACGTCAACGTCAACCTGGTGGGGTTCCACACTGCCACAGCATCATGGTTATATACAATTTTTTTCAGCCAGAATGAGAAATCGAACAGCATATAACAAGGTATATACTGTATTTATTGGCGTATAACACTCACTTTTTCACCATGAAAATCGTGTGCAAATAGCGTGTGTGTGTTATACGCCAATACTTCAATTTCAGCTGCCTCGGAGGCAACGGGGGGGGGGGGGGGGGGTGGCGGGACAAGTGCCGTCAGATTACCTACAGTGAGAATCTCCTGTTTACTTGGCAGCCTCTGAAATAGGAAGTCAATAGATGGCAACGGCGACGAGGCTGCTGCATTGATGGCAATGGCGAGGCTGCTGCATTGATGGCAATGGTGAGGCTGCTGCATTGATGGCAATGGTGAGGCTACATTGATGTGGACTAATAAGGCTGCATTGATGGCACTTGTGAGGCTGCAGGTAGGCATTGATCAGGCTGCATTGATGGCAATGGTGAGGCTGCAGATGGGCACTGACCCTTATTTTGCTTCAAAGTTCCTTATTTAAAATTTACGTTTTTTCCCTGAAACTTCCCTCTTAAAATGAATGTGCGTGTTATACGCCTGTGCGTGTTATATGCCGATAAATACAGTAGATTGATTCACAAGTGTTAAATCCCCAAAGTCAATATAGATCTGCTCAGTCTCTCTGTCACCAAACCTCATCACCACGCACATTGCTGCCTCAAACTCTAATGTCAATCAAATTTGCATTTTATTGGCTATACTTGAAAGTTTCTTTTTAATTTCACATGTAAATCTTGACCAAAAGGTCTGGAATGGAGCATATGCATTTTGGTATGCCTGAAGTTCCTCTTTATTTTCACCTGGTGATTTAGCCACCAACACACCTCCTGTCTTAGGGTGGCTGCGCACACTCCTCCACTGCATATTTGGAGGAGCAGCTTAGCCACCCTTGGACAACAATGTTAGATAGACTAGTAGATTTAGTTGGACTTTACAGAAGAAATTTACGAATTAAACCCTAACACTTTTTAAGCAGTTACAGCAACAGTTTTTATTTATTTCATTTTGGGATAAAGGTTTCACTATATGAATAAAAGCTAACCTTTGTAAGCACCCATGTTAATGTTAAATGGTTTGCCTTAACCCTAGCATACCTCCTAACTTTTTGAGATGGGAATGAGAGGCACCTATTAGCAAAAGTATGTAGGCATAGGCCATACCACTGCCATGCCCCCTGTAAAGGAGAATTGCGCGCAAAAATTAAAAAAAAAAATAGTTAAACCCACAAGTGCATTTTTTTTTTTACAACTACTATTTCTTTATACTGGCTTTTGAAATTTACAGATGCATCAATTTAGATATCTGATGAAAGTTTTATCATTGAAAGACACTTTTTGAAAAATAAATAGTGCATTTTTTATACAACTATATAGATCAGACCAAAATGAGGGACAATAAGGAGGAAAAAGGAACAGAAGGACCTTGTTCCAAATGAGGAACAGTTATGAGCTTTGCTCTAGATATAAATCAAAATGTACATTTTTGGGCTTCTGTCAGGGTAGGGCTTAGCCCTTCCTTCTCTGAGCTGGCCGTTCAGCTGTCGGCTAATTGCCAGCTCCTATCTCTCCACAATGACTCACCTGTTGATTATATCCTGCTTGTCAGTCCTGCCTATTTAAGCCATTCAGTCCAGATGATCTCTGCCTTTGCCTTGGTCACATCTCTATTGTAAATTTGAGAAGTGTGAATGCCATCGTGAACAGGTTAAATTCCTGGGTTATGTCATTTCCACTGCTGCTTTTTCGATGGACCCAGAGAAACTTTCAACAGTCCTACAGTGGTCCCGACCCAAGGATTTACGTCCTCTGCAGCGTTTTCTTGGCTTTGCCAACTATTATCTGAAGTTTATTCGTAACTTCTCATCTCTGGTCAAGCCCCTGACTGATATGACCAGAAAGGACGGTAACCCCCAGGGGTTGATTTACTAAACCTGGAGAGCGCAAAATCTGGTGCAGCTGTGCATGGTAGCCAATCAGCTTCTAACTTCAGCTTGTTCAATTAAGCTTTGACAATAAAACCTAGAAGCTGATTGGTTTCTATGCAGAGCTGCACCAGATTTTTCACTCTCCAGTTTTAGTAAATCTCCCCCACAGAGTTGGTCTCCGGAGTCCATTAAGGCCTTTAAGAGTCTCAAGGCTGCCTTTGTTTCTGCTCCTGTGTTGGTACATCCTGATCCTATGTTACCTTTTATCCTTGAGGTTGATGCTTCTGAGACTGGAGTTGATGCCCTTCTGTCTCAACGTCCTACCTCTGAGAGCGCTATGCATCCTTGTGGCTACTTTTCCAAGAAATTGTCACCTGCAATTACGAGATTGGTGACAGAGAGCTGTTAGTGATCATTTTAGCCCTGAAAGAATGGAGTCATCTCCTCGAAGGTACCACTGTGCCGGTTCTCATTCTTACTGAGCATAAGATTCTGAATAAGAATAAGAATTCTTGACTGAAGCTAAACACCTCTCTCCCAGAAGGGTGTGATGGGCTCTTTTCTTGTCTAGTTTCAATTACATTGTCTCATTCTTACCCAGTTCTAAGAATGTAAGGACTGAAGCTTTGTCACAACAATATTCCTCCACTTTCAAGATGGCGTCGGTTCCTGTGATTCCTCCTGATCGTATTCTGGCTATGGTTTACACCAGTCTCACGTCTCCTTTTATTGACAAAATTCTTGCTGCTCTGGTCCATGCCCCCGAGAAACCTTGTGAATGCTGCTTTGTCCCAGAGAGTCTCCGTACTGCCGTGCTCCAGACTTACCATTCTCCCAAGGCTGCTGGCCACCCTGGGAAGAATCAACTCTTTGGGCCATTTCCCAACAATTCTGGTGGCCTAGTCTACGTGCTAATGTAACCGCCTTTGTAGCTGCCTGTTCCGTGTGTGCTTAGAGTAAGACTCCACGACACCTTCCAGTGGGCCTCCTACAACCCATACCCAATTAAGAGAGGCCCTGGACCCACCTGTCTATGGATTTCATTGTGGAGTTACCCAACACCCAGGGCAACACAGTTATTCTTATGGTGGTTGACCGATTCTCCAAAATGTCTCATTGGAATTCCACTAAAGAAGTTGCCCACTTCTAAGGAACTGGCTTCCATTTTTGCTTGGGAGATCTCTCGTTTACATGGGCTACCCAAAGTCATTGTCTCGGACAGGGTAGTCAGTTTGTGTCCTGGTTCTGGCAAGCCTTTTGTGCACAGTTAGGAATTCAGCTTGCTTTCTTCTCTGCGTATCACCCGCAGTCTAATGGGGTCGCAGAACGAGCCAATCAGTCCTTGGTGCAATTCCTACGTTGCTATATTTCTGACCATCGCAACAACTGGTCAGACCTCCTACCGTGGGTGGAGTTTGCTCACAATAGTGCCTTGAATTCTGCTTTCCGATTGTCCCTGTTTATGGCGAACTATGGTTTCCAACCTTCCATGTTGTCTGGCTCATTTGTTCTGCATAGTATTCCTGCATTAGAGGAGCATCTCCGTGGTCTTTGTTCCCCCTGGGCACAAGTCCAGGAGGCTTTGTGACATGCTAATGATAGGTACAGATTCCATGCTGACCGCATATGCCTGCCTGCGTCTTCCTATCAGGTTGGGGACAGGGTCTGGCTGTCAACTCGCCACCTCCGACTTCGTGTTCCCTCTCAGAAGTTCGCAGCTCCATTTATTGGGCCTTTCTGTATTCTTCAAAGGATTAACTCAGTGGCTTACGCATTAGACCTTCTTTCTAATATGCATATCTCAAATGTATTTCATGTCTCCTTATTGAAACCTTTAGTCTGCAACCATTTTACCACCACGGTGCCTCGTTCTCACCCTGTACAGGTTGAGAACCATGAGGACTATGAAGTACAGTCCATTGTTGACTCCCGTAGATTCCGTGGGCACATACAGTACCTGGTGCATTGGAAAGGGTACGATCCGGAGAAACGCTCTTGGGTCTCATCCTCGGACGTACATGCCCCTGTCCTCCTCCGTAATTTCCATAGACGCTTTCCTCCCAAAGGTTGGTGGTCCTCCAAGGGGGAGGGGTCATTGAGGAGGGGATACTGTCAGGAAGGGCTCAGCCCTTCCTTCTCTGAGCTGGCCGCTCAGCTGTCAGCTAATTGCCAGCTCCTATCTCCCACAGTGACTCACCTGTTGTTGATATCCTGCTCGTCAGTCTTGCCTACATAAGCCATTCAGTCCAGATGATCTCTGCCTTCGCCATGGTCACATCTCTAGAGATGCTCTCCTGTGTTCCTGTTAAAGACTTGCTTGGCTGACATTCCTTCTGGCTCCAGATCCTGCTTGCTGTTCTACTACGCTGTTCTTTGGCTCCCTGACGTTTGGCCTGTCTGACTATCCACTCCGTTGCCTGAACTCTGGCTATGCTTTGACTACGTTTACCTTTTTTTATTATTATTAAACAAGTGTGATTTAACTGTACTTCTGTCTCATTCTGATTTATGGTTTCTGATAGCTTCACCCTAAAGGACACTTTTACTGTGAGAAATGTCAAGGTTTCAATTGCTGAATTTTGACAATTCTAGTTATTTGGCTGTCTTTGGCTTGAGTCACTGAATTGGAACAGACACACAACCAGTGAAAAGCAAAGTCAGAAGTCTGATCTTCATATTTGTTTCAGGACAGTGACTCAGAAAGAACTGTAGCCAATGAATTATATAACCATGGCAGCAAGAATTTTCAGGACAGCAAAGGCATAATCTCTATTTCTACTCTTGCAAGTTCAGTTTAATGAATGAATTAATCATATACAGTACTTTGCATACAGTATCATGTTGGATACTTCTTGCTTGATAAAGCCCTAGCTCCCTAATGTCTCCATGGTGTGCTATAGTACTAGGTCTCCCACAAAACTGTACCAAAGCAAGAACAATAAAAAGTCTTTAAAAATGGTAAAAGGTGATAAAAATGTATGTTCTTGCACGTATTGTACACTTTAAAATCTGTGAACAGCCAGAAACACTATTAGTGAGAAACAAGCTGCAAGCTTTTATATTTAGGAAAGTATCTATTATTGTACTCCATCTTAATAATCTAGCTAATTTCCTTGTCTCATTAGCATCCCCCAACAAATATCACTTTATATTACTGTAGAGTGAGGCAATGTAAAAGTTTTTTAATCCATAGAAAATGTAATCCTATTTGCAACAACTGATACATCCCTGGAGGAAATAATTAATTTTTTTGTGATAGATCCATTGATCTCCCAAACATAGGAACTGAAATAAATTTGATTGGATAAAGTGATTAAATAATATTTTACAGCCAACACACAGTGCCTGAAGACAGAATTAATACAAATACACATAAAGGCATACAATAAAAACAGATAAGACAAGGGAACTGTGGCTAAATACATGTGCTTTGATTATTAATAAATAACCTTTAATGTGTACATTACCATACTGAGCCCACCTTTGTAAGGGCTCCTGCACAGAAGATTACAGTTAAACAGCACTGAAGCTATGCAGATCTGAAAAGAGTAAGCTATTTAATTACTGCGCCAACATTTAAAAAAAAATGGCATGGGGTCCCCCCAAAAATGTATACCAGACCCTTATCTGAGCACGCAACCTGGCAGGCTGCAGGAAAAGAGGGGGGGACGAGAGAGCGCCCCCCCTCCTGAACTATACCAGGCCACATGCCCTCAACATGGGGAGGGTGCTTTGGGGTAGCTTCCCAAAGCACCTTGTCCCCATAGTTGATGGGGACAAGGGCCTCATCCCCACAACCCTTGCCCGGTGGTTGTGGGGGTCTGCGGGGGCGGGGGGCTTATCAGAATCTGGAAGCCCCCTTTAACAAGGGGACCTCCAGATTCCGGCCTCCCCCCTGTGTGAAATGGTAACGGGGTACAAATGTACCCTTACCATTTCACAAAAAAAGTGTCAAAATGGTACAATTGACAAGACACGGCTTGGGACAAGTCAATTATAAAAAAATAAAAAAATAAAAATGTCCCACGAAGTCCATTCATCTTCTTCTCTCGCACCGCTGATGGATCGAAAAAGAAAAAAAAAACAAAGCAGCGAATGACCGGTTACGTAAACGGATGGCCAAGCCCCCCTCTGACACCCCGGGAAAGCCATGGGAACATCCCCGTGTGTCAGAGGGGGGCGGGGTCACCAAGGAACAACATCCGTTTGGCCCCGCCCTCAGTTATAAAAGAACTGTCATCAGCGCTGAATCGTCATACGGCGAGTGCCTCCCATGGAGGCGGGTCGGTCCCGGCTTTGTTTTATTTTTATTTTTTTTCGGTCCGTTGGCGGAGCGAGAGAAAAAGATGAATGGACTTTGTGGGACATTTTTATTTTTTTATTTTTTAATAAAGGACTTGACCCAAGCCGTGTCTTGTCATTTGTACCATTTTGACACTTTTTTTTTAAATGGTAGGGGTACATCTGTACCCCATTACCATTTCACACAGGGGGGGAGGCCGGGATCTGGGTGTCCCCTTGTTAAAGGGGGCTTCCAGATTCCGATAAGCCCAAAGCACTCTCCCCATGTTGAGGGCGTGTGGCCTGGTACGGTTCAGGAGGGGGGGTGCTCCCTCTTTCCTCCCTCTTTTCCTGTGGCCTGCCAGCTTGCGTGCTCGGATAAGGGTCTGGTATGGATTTTTGGGGGGACCCCAAGCCATTTTTTCTTTAAATTTTAAATCTTAACTGATCCGACTTGTGGCATGTGACTTGTGCTCTGAGATCAAGTGTATGCAATGTTAACAATGTAAAATCCCCCCAAAAAATGGCGTGGGGTCCCCCCCAAGACCATACCAGACCGGTCTGGTATGGATTTTTAAGGGGGACCCCATGCCAACATTAAAAAAAATGGGCATGGGGTCCCGCCCAAAATCCATACCAGCCCCTTATCCGAGCATACAGCCTGGCAGGTCAGGAAAAGGGGGGGACAAGTGAGCGCCCCCCTGAACCATACCAGGCCACATGCCCTCAACAATGGGGGAGTGGGTGCTTTGGAACACCCCAAAGCACCTTGTTCCCATGTTGATGGGGACAAGGGGCTTTTACCCACAACTCTGGCCAGTGATTGTGGGGATCTGTGGGCAGGGGGCTTATTGGAATCTGGGAGCCCCTTTTTAACCACTTCAATACAGGGCATTTTCCCCCCTTGCTGCCCAGGCCAATTTTCAGTTTTCAGCGCTGTTACATTTTGAATGACAGTTGCGTGGTCATGCAAAACTGTACCCTCATGAAATTTTTAACATTTTTTTCCCAACAAATTGAGCTTTTTTTTAGTGGTATTTGATCACCTCTGTGGTTTTTATTTTTTGCACAAAAGAAGAGTGACAAGTTTTAAAAAAAACACAATATTTTTTACTTTTTGCTATAATAAATATCCCATTTTTTTTTTTAACAAATGTTTTTCTCAGTTTAGGCTGGTATGTATTCTTCTACATATTTTTGGTAAAAAAAATAAGCGTATATTGATTGGTTTGAGCAAAAGTTATAGCGCCTACAAAATAGGGGATAGATTTATGGCATTTTTATTATTATCATTTTATTTACTAGTAATGGCGGCGATCTTCGATTTTTATCATGAATTTGACATTGCGGCGGACATATCGGACACTTTTGACACTATTTTGGGACCATTCACATTTACACAGCGATTAGTGCTATAAAAATGCACTGATTACTGTATAAATGTCACTGGCAGGGAAGGATTTAACACTAGGGAGCGATCAAGAGGTTAAATGTGTTACCTAGGGAGTGATTCTGACTGTGGGGGGAGGGGACTGACTTGGGGAGGAGACCGATTGGTGTCCCTATATACAAGGAACATACGATCAGTCTCCTCACTCCTGACAGGACGTTGATCTGTGTGTTTACACACACAGGTCCACAGTCCTGCTCTATAGCGAGCGATCACGAGACGCGCATCAGCTCTTCAGCGCGTGCGTGCCCCCAATACTGATGGGAAGCCGAGGACACCATATGACGCCTGCCCAGGATGGGAGATCCCATGTGCAGACGCCATACGTCTATGGACGGGGTAGGGAAGTGGTTAAGAAAAGGGGCCTCCAGATCCCAGCCCCCCTCCCATGTGAATGAGTATGGGGTATATTGTACCCCTACTCATTTACCCCCAAAAAAGCAGTGTAGTGTAAATAAAAACATGAGACAGTTTTCGACAAGTCCTTTATTAAAAATTACTAATGTCCCCCAATGTAGATCCAATGTCAATCACAATGTCTTCCCTGGCCAGTTTGCTTTATAGCTATGAGACATGGCCTTCAGGTGATGTCACCCTGAGACCCTGCCCCTTGTGACGTCGATGACCCAGGAATGATGGGTCTGTGATGTCACAAGGGGCGGGGTCTCTGAGTTATGTCACTGCATGGCCACGCCCCATAGCTATATAAGAACTGTCAGACACAGGAGCTAACGGAACGGTTGGAGCATTGGTCAGAGGAAGAGCATTTTTTTTTCAGCAGGTCCACGGCGGCGGTGGCAGAGGAAGACACTATGATTGACCATGATTCTACATCGGCGGGACATTAGTCATAATAAAGGACTTGTCAAGAACTGTCTCATATTTTTATTACACTATACTAGGTTTTACAATGTATCCCATACTCATTCACATGGGGGGCTGGGATCTGAGGGCCCCCTGCCTGCAGATCCCTGTAACCACCAGTGTTGTGGGGAAGAGGTCCTTGTTCCCATCAACATTGGGACAAAGTGCTTTGGGGTAGCGGGGGCTGAGGGCATGTGGCCTGGTATTCCTGACCTGCCAGGCTGCATGCTCGGGTAAGGGTCTGGTGTGGATTGTAAGGGGGACCTCACACCATGTTTTTTTTGTAAAAGGACAAGTTACAATCATCTCAATGTCAGATCAAAATCGGATCCCGTTCATTGAAGTTGCATGGAAGTTGGACCCGAAGTCGCAGGGCAAAGTTGGATTGGAAGTCGTACAACTTTTGTGTAGGATCTGTGAGAAAATAGCCTAAACAATGATTTGGAGTTAATCATGACAGCTTAGTCACTGTTCTGGGAGTGGACAATGAGCATGCCATCAGCACGAAAAAGTCGTTTCCCATAGACACATATCTGCATCAGCTTAATAATATCAGCCATAATAAAAATCAGCTCAATAACATCAGCCATAATAAAGCTTATAGTTTTTTTTTTAAATACCAAACATGTCATACTTACCTCCACTGTGAAGTTAGTTTTGCACAGAGCAGTCACGATCATCCTCTTCTGGGGTCCCCCAGTGGCGCTGGTAGCTCCTCCCCGCAACATATAACCCCCTAGGACAGTGATGGCGAACCTTGGCACCCCAGATGTTTTGGAACTACATCTTTCATGTTGCTCAACTAGACAGCAGAGTTCATGAGCATCATGGGAAATGTAGTTCCAAAACATCTGGGGTACCAAGATTCGCCATTAGTGCCTTAGGAGATGCGCTCTCCCAGGGGGTTACCTGCATTACGGTGAAAAAACACAAGGGTTTACAACCCCTTTAAGCTTATTTATTTGTACAAAAGGAACTTACAGCATTTATTCCTATTTCAGAAAAATAAATACACAAACCCAAGGTACTATTTATATTTCTGTAAGTTGGCCTATCTGGCATTGTATATATACAGTATATACAGTGTTTAATTTAATTGTTTTGCTTAAAGTGTTAAACAAAATATGCCTAAATATACGTTTTTTTAAATAAAACTATTAATAGAATGTTTAGGTTCCTCTGCTGCCGCTTCAGGAGAAAAATGTAAGCCACGCAAACCAAAGCACTTAGGAAGTTTTTGTCAAAGTGCCCTATTGTGTAATAAGTATGAGTGGACCTAACCCAACTGAAGCTATTTGAAGTGGTGGACTGTGAAGTGTACATTGGCTTGATTTACGAACAATATCAGCTGAGTGGATCAGCAGGATTTCTTTTGTTTAGTTTTAGGAAACAAACAAGATGTTTCCTTTGGAATTCATAGGTCCTTTCTCACAATTTATACAACTTTCTAATTCGGTAGTATCTGAGTCGCGATGAAGCCATTCATTGTAAATATTTAGAAGAGCCCAGCCAAGGAAGAAGGTTTAATATCATGGTCCGTTTGTGATTATTTTTTAAACACTTACTAGTATAAATATTATCTGCTGCCTTTTTTGACCAAAGGTGAAAATACAGGTGTACTTTTATGTGAATAGCTCTTTAGAAGATACCTTTCCCCTTTCCCCCTTTGCTGCTATGCCAAAAACCGAACCTCAAATGCTGCATACTCTCTCTGTTCACTGCCCATCTCTGTGCTGCGGCGGGCAGTGTTTACATTACATTTTTTTTTGGCGCCTGTGCTCCAGTGGGCAGACACAACTACAAGCTCTACAAATGTGAATGGGAGAGCCCAACTTGGCACACAGCAGAGAGAAAATTGAAACACTGTCCAGGACAGCATATCTCATAAAAGATACACCTGTACTTTAGGTCTACCCAAAACTGATATTTCAAAAAAGAAAGAAGGCTGCCAATTTGAGTTAAACGCTGACTGCTTGTACAATGTATCTTTCAGGAACTCTGATAATGACATATCTCTCCCAGGGTGATAAACGCCTTACCCCACCATCATTGTATAAATGCAGATCTTCTGTTTTATTCTACATCATATAAAATATATAACAGATTCAACAAAACAAATGAGCATAATCGATTATAAGTGATTATAAAAATAGTTGTCAACTATTTTCATAATCGATTAGTTGGTCAGCCGATTAGTTGGCCTTCATACAGAATGCATTATTTGTTTACACATCAGAAAACACAGTGCAGCACACTGTCAGTAAGTGCCTGAGGCTCTGTTCACACCAAGGCATTCTGGATCACGCATCCGCCCGCGATCCGGAACGCCATGGTGTGAACAGAGCCTGAGAACTGGTGAATGCAAATGTATGAAGAGCAATGCCTCATGGGACATGTAGTCCTGGGTAGGAGGAGAAAGTGAATGATTAAAAAGGCAGAAGTTTTTTATACCTTGCTATAGGGTCACTCTATACCAGGGGTAGGCAACCTTGGCCCTCCAGCTGTGGTGAAAATACAAGTCCTATGAGACATTGCAAGACCCTGACAATCACAGGCATGACTCCTAGAGGCAGAGGCATGATGAGATTTGTAGTTTCGCCACAGCTGGAGTGTCGAGGTTGCCTACCCCTGCTCTATACTATACTTTGCGGCTTGTTTTAGTTGCTTGCTGACCAGGCTTTTCTCTGACATTCTTTGTTTACAAGTAAAAATCTGTATTTTATTGCTAGAAAATTATTTAGAACCCCCAAACATTGTATATATATATATATATTTTTTAGCAGAGGCCCTATAGAATAAAGTGGCAGTCATTGCAATTTTTTTATGTCACACGGTTTTTGCGTAGCATTTTTTTAAATGTAATTTTTTGTGGAAAAAAATACACTTTAATGAATGAAATTAAAAGACACAATATATACCCCTATTTAATTGTAACATATGAAAGATGATGATGTGCAGAGTAACTGCATGTTATGCTTTAAAATTGTGCATGCTCCCAGAATTGCGCCAAGCTACTGTATCAAAAAATCTCCATAGGCGATGCTTTAAAAATTTCTCCAGGTTACCAGTTTAGAGTTCCAGAGGAGGTCTAGTGCTAGAATTATTCCTTTTGTTCTGGCGTTCATGGTGATACCTCACACGTGTGATGCGTACACCGTTTACATATGTGGGCGCAGTGCCCACATATTTGGGGCCCCTTACACAGTTTTAAGCCTGCGCCCCCCATCCCCGACCATCAACATTCCCCAGGGCCCGCCCACTGGCAGTCCCTCTGAGTCCCATCCCATGTCCTCCTTTTCATCTCCCAGATCCCATATCCTTCTCCTCCTCCTCCAGTCCCATCTCCTCCATCCTAAGTCATCCTTCTCCAGTCCCATCTCCTCCATCCCATGTCCTTATTTTCCTCCAGTCTCATCTCTTTCTTCATATATCAGCATTCTCTAGTCCCATCTCCTCCATCCCATGTCCTTATTCTCCTCCAGTCTCATCTCCTTCACCTCCAGTCCCATCTCCTCCATCCAATGTCATCCTTCTCCAGTCCCATCTCCTCCATCTCATGTCCTTATTCTCCTCCAGTCCTATCTCCTTCTCCTCCAGTCCCATCTCCTCCATCCTACCTCCTCCTCAAGTCCCATCTCCTCCTCTAGTCCCATCTCCTCCATCCCACATCTTCCCCCGTTCCCATCTCCTTCATCCCACATCCTCCTCCTCCTCCAGTCCCATCTCCTCCATCCCATGTCCTCTTCCTCCTCCAGTCCCATCTCCTTCTCCTCCTCCAGTCCCATCTCCCCTATCCCATATCCTTCTCCTCTAGTCCAATCTCCTCCAGTTCTGGTGGCAACTGTCTCTCTCACTACCTGTTGTGTCTATGGGACCTCACAATGGGACACAAATGGTAAAAAAAAGAATGTAGTTTTAACTCTCCCATAATTTAACCAAAATTAAAAAAAAGTGCTTGCTTTATATATACTTTTTCTACACAACTAGAACATATAATAGGGTTATATCATTGCATGAGATTTCCCCTTACTTCCTGTCTTTGTGTCACCAGAACAGGAAGTGAGGGAATCTCACTGTGGGGAAACAGCTTGCAATTGTTGCTTTATAATGTCCATATTATATATTATAATTTTATATATATAAGGAAACAATTGCTGGCCTATTTACCCACAGGGAGATTCTCTCACTTTCTGTCCTGGTGACACCAAGGCAGAAAGTGTGGGGAAATCTCCTGCAATGACATAACCCTGTTAAATGTTCTAGTTATGTATAAAACTAAAGTATATATAAAGCAAGCACTTTTTCCCCCATTTTGGCAAACATGAAAAGAGCTGTAGCGATAATTGTATGTAAAACGGACAGGCTGGTTGTACTCAAGTTGATCAAACGATCAACTTGGGTACATTCAGCCTGCCCATACATAGTTTGAATCTTGGCCAGTCTCTAATAAACTGACCGAGTTTCAAAAAATCTATGGCTGGCCTTATCTGCACTCCAACTGCAATCTTCACACAGGCCCGATCCAGTTTTTCTCAGCAGGGGATCTATCCGTGGATCCCTTGTGAGCCTTCTGATCAGGCCAGACGGAGGGGAATGGAGGCCTTCCATCTTTTCGGACAAATTTCCACTGAAATCTGCCACTCCATAGAGAACAATGGGTGGTCTGATCTGGTTCGTCTGTAAAATAGACACGAGGACATGATCGGACCACTCATGTGAAAGGGCCTGAAAAGCAATCCGCATGGATTGCTTTTCAGAGCATTGGCTAGTTTAGTGAACCTGGACTAATAGCAATCACTGTAATGCTACCCATATTGGTGTCCTTTTAACATGGTGACATAAGCTGACACCTATGCTACACATGTGTAAAGTTACTTTCATCCTGCTAAAAGAACAGAAATAGGGGTAGTAATACAGTGATTGATATTAACAGGTTGGCACAGGCTGTGCACTGTACATGTCGCTTCAGGGAAATACAAGGGGTAAATTTGGAATTGACTGGGGTTGGATAGGGGACTCGGTTATCCAACATTAGAGGCGGTAGTCTAAACGAGGCTTGGCTAAGCAATAATATGGCCGAGAATCAAAACGAGGCTTGGTCATTCCACTCATCCATAAAAGGCAATGGCTCAGCAAGTCGCCCGTGCCCCGGAAGACGTCAGCTATGATGGCTAAGAGATTGTACTTTTGAGCGTATTTACTGCATACAAATATAAGTGCAATAAAGCGATTAAGTGATTTTACACTATTGGAGCATCTTTTTCCCTTTATACCTTGATCTATGGTAATCGGCATAGCTGTCCTGGAGACAAGCAGTGGGAGCCAAGTTTCATAGGACTGCATTTCTATCTACAAAATCCCATGGAGAGTTATGATTATAGCTCGTTTGACCTCTGTATAGATAGAAGGTCAATAGGATCTGGTAAGCGCTAGTGTATCAGTGATAGTCTTTAAAAGTGCAAAGTATAAAATTATTGTATTTCTTCAATCTCAAACAATCATATAAAGCAAATAGCTGGTGACTTGAATGAAGTGCAAATAGCTGGTGACTTCCTGTCGTCTGTGTGATATAATATATGGGTGTCCCCTTACCTTACTGCTGTAAGGTAACAGCATGTAAATATATCTTTATGGGTGACCAGTGTATTTTCTGTAGATCTGAATGCCTTGCAGCCTCCCAGTCTGGCGTTCCCGGATATGCTGGTGTATGTCTGTGTCTGCAATCAGAACCCCCCTTTTTCGCCAGATATGGCTATAATGTGAGCCTCGTACGTGGGCAGGGGGGAGTGGAGGGAGGAATAGAGGGGATGTTCGATAGTGTAGTATTTAAAATGATTTATTAATTGCAGCAAACAAACGAACAGGGTACTCACATTAAAAACAATGGAAAAGGCATGTAAAAAATGAGCAGCGAGCTTGCCTGATGTCACTTCCCGTGCCTAGTGTCCCAAAATCTGCTATTTTCAGATTTTACAGTGTATAGAGAGCATCAGTCAGGATGAGTGGGAGGGAGAGAGGGAGGGAGAGAGCGAGGAGAAGAGAGAGAGGGGGTGGAGATAGAGGAAGCGGTATCTAAGGAGGATAGAGAAGGGGGTGGGAAGGAGGCAAATGGGAGGGAGAGAATAGCACCCTCATCCTAAAATAGGGTTAAAGGGAAATTTAGTTATGCTGGGTGGTAGGAGGAGGTATTTATTTGGAAGGAGTAAGGTGATCGGAGTCTTCCCTGCCCAGTCTGGGGGGGATGTGAAGCTGCTAGGCCTGAAGCCTGAGGCCTAGCCAGGTGTTCTCCTGGCTGCTAGGCCTAACTAAGGCCTATCTGGGTGTTCAAAATTCTGCTGAGAAAAGCCTGCTCAATATCCGGAAACAATGAAGGAAAGGATGGAGACCTGAGATGAAGCACCAGAGGTCACTCTCGCATGGACTGTGGATCCATGGAGAGCCTGAGAAAGCATCAAGTGGAATCATCCATAAAGTTCTTGCACCTTCCGTGAGATAAAGCGAAGTTCCACCCAAAAATGGAACTGCCGCTTATCTGGTTCCTCCACCCCTCTGGTGTCACATTTGGCACCTTTCAGGGGGGAGCGGGGAGCAGAAACCTGTCTAATACAGGTATTTGCTCCCACTTCTGGCGATAGATCGCCGCAGAATCTGCGGCGATCTACGCCATGTCCAACCTCTCCTCCTTCCCCCTCGCTGTCTTCTGGGAGACACACAGGTCTCAGAAGACAACAGGGATGCGCAGTGTGATGCGCAGTGTGACTCGCGCATACGCAGTAGGGAACCAGGCTGTGAAGCCACAAGGCTTCACTTCCTGATTCCCTTACTGAATATGCCAGCGCCTCCACCCGGGAGCTGAGGGACGGGTCGGCTTTGGGTGAGGACATCGCGGGCTCCCTGGACAGGTAAGTGTCCTTATTTAAAAAGTCAGCAGCTACAGTATTTGTAGCTGCTGACTTTTAAGTTTTGTTTTTTTTCGGTGGTACTCCGCTTTAGGTTCAGCTACTATAGAAGACAGCCTATTCTACAAAGTACAGATGTGCTGGTTAAAGTGGTGTTCCACCCTAAAAAAAAAAAAGTCATGATTGTGCCTAAAAAAACAAAAAAACAAAAAAACATTTGGATATATATTTTTTTTTACTTACCTCTAAATGCCTGTTGCTAGGGGGTCCCTCGTAGTCTGCCTCTTCCAGTGCCTGGGCTGGTGACATCACTTCCCCCTCAGCAAAGGAAGGGCTCAGCTCTGCTCCCTCCGTCCTGTCAATCATCTGGGACCCATTACAGGTCCCAGGTGACTGAGCGGCCAATCACGGCGCCGCTCGCGCATGCGCAGTGGGTGCCAGGCTGCGAAGCCACAGCCCGGCGCCCACAGTTGCAATGCCGGCGCCACTGATCGGAGGGGGAGACGAGCGGGGCTTCGATCCCCCCGCATCGCTGGACCCTGGGACAGGTAAGTGTCCAATTAAAAGTCAGCAGCTGCAGGATTTGTAGCTGCTGACTTTTAATTTTTTTTTGACTGGCCCTCCTCTTTAAGCTGAAAGGCTCTTTTCCTGTACTGCTGTCTACCTTAGGTCACCTTTTTGTCTAAGGAGTCTGCCAATCTGCCTGTCTGCTGATCGATACTATTTTTGACTAAGGATGTCCTGCGCCCTATCCCCTCTCCCACATTTTCCTGTTTGTGAGAAATAAACTTCTCTTTGTTTAAGCATAAAAGTGACTGGCGCCCAATTTCTATCTTGTTCATCATCCACCATGCCTAGTAACCTGCACTCTCACGAAGTATGTCAGCCCTCCCTGCCTCTGGGGGTCATCATCAGGCCTCCGGAAAGTTGGGGTAGACGCTACACCAATAACATGTTATTATTTATATTAAGGTTTGAATAGGCACTACAGACACAGATTTAGCCATTGTGATATATAACGTCTTTATAAATAAAACCAAGTTTCATTAAAAAAAATAAAAAAATCACAAACAGAAGTGTAACTTTAAAATAAAAAAAAATAAAAAAAATAAACTCTATTGGCTGTAATGCCAGGCTGCAAGTTGGATGGGAGTGAGGGAGTGCACAGGGCAGGGTGCATTGTACTTTGGGGATGGGGAGGTGACCTGCAAGTGGGATGGGAGTGAGGGAGTGCACAGGGCAGGGTGCATTGTACTTTGGGGATGGGGAGGTGACCTGCAAGTGGGATGGGGTAGTAAATGGGAGGGAGGGAGTGCACAGGGCAGAGAACTGGACAGTCTGGGTGGGCTGTTATTGTACACAGTGCTAAGCACTGCTACCTTGCTGGGAGGGAAAACACTCACTATGTCACAGCCAGACAGACATGAATTGCTCTTCTGTGGTTTGCAGGGCATTGTTCCAGAACTCCCAGGCAGCAGGCAGACAGAGGGAGCCTGCATCTCTCAGCCAATACAGCTTGCTGATAGAGTCAGTGGACTGGGGCTTTGACAGACAGGCAGAAAGCGGAAGTTCAGGTGGGTACTGTAGATTTTAGTTAACAACTACTTAAAGTAATACTAAATGCACACTGTTTAATTCCCATTGTCCCTTCTTTTTCTGTATGTAGATGGTGGCACTGTAACTATTTTATTTTAAAAAATCTAAGAACCTTTTTCCTAATCAATATACAGCTGTCACATGACCCAGCTCTTTCCCAGCCTGTCTGCAGGGAAACATAATCAGGAGGAGCTTCTAATCCTCTGCTGCTGGTCAAATGTTCAATTTAAAAAAAACAGCCTTTGGAATACAGAGTACAAATAAATATCAATAAACTGTTTTAAATTGTCATACAAATATATATTTGTGGAAATAACGTGGTGTGGACAGATTCCTGACAGTCAAAGGGTGTGTCACACCCCTCCATCCTGTGTCTTAGAATAAGAGGGAGGTGAAGCAACCATTTAACTTCATGTAATTTCCCACCCCCATTGTGTTTAGCTGGTTAATGGTGGGCATTGAGGGGGAGAGAGGGAGTGGGCTGTCATTTTACTACTGTGTATAAGCCCACATGTGTGATTCTATATTCACATGGGCTGCTCAGATGTGATTGGGAGGAAATGCTCAGCATAGAAACTGCAAAATCTCTAGCCAAAATAGGGACATGAACAGAAGGTGGTGATAGAGAGCAGAAAGATCAAATAGGTTTTTTGCAGAATACAGAACATAATCTTATATTGATTGAGTGAGTATGAACAGCATAAAATACAGCATTTATTTATAGTTTTTTTTTTAAAAGTATTCATTCATTTTATGTGATAGACCAACACAAAGTGGCACATAATTGTGAAGTGAAAGTAAAATGATAAATGGTTTTCACATTTTTTTACAAATATGTGAAAAGTATGGCGCGCATTTGTATTCAGCCCCCCTGAGTGACGTTTTTGCACATTCTTCTTTGCAAAATAGCTCAAGCTCTGTCTGGATGGAGAGCGTCTGTGAACAGCAATTTTCAAGCCTTGCCACAGATTCTCAATTGGATTTAGGTCTGGACTTTGACTGGGCCATTTTAACACATGAATGTGCTTTGATCCAAACCATTCCATTGTAGGTCTGGCTGTATGTTTAGGGTCATTGTCCTGCTGGAAGGTGAACCTCCGCCCCAGTCTCAAGTCTTTTGCAGACTCTAACAGGTTTTCTTCTAAGATTGCCCTGCATTTGGCTCCATTCATCTTCCTATCAACTCTGACCAGCTTCCCTGTTCCTGCTAAAGAAAAGCATCCCACAACATTGTGCTGCCACCACCATGTTTCACGGTGGGGATGGTTTCTTCAGGGTGATGTGCAGTGTTAGTTTTCCACCACTCATAGCGTTTAGTTTTTAGGCCAAAAAGTTAAATTTTGGTCTCATCTGACCAGAGCACCTTCTTCCACATGTTTGCTGTGTCCCCCACATGGCTTCTCACAAACTGCAAATGGGACTTTCTGACTTTCTTTCAAAAATGGCTTTCTTCTTGCTACGCTCCCATAAAGGACAGATTTGTCGAGTGCACAACTAATAGTTGTCCTGTGGACAGATTCTCCCACCTGAGCTGTGGATCTCTGCAGCTCCTCCAGAGTTACCATCGGCCTGTTGGCTGCTCTGATGAAAGCTCTCCTTGCCCGGCCTGTCAGATTAGGTGGACGGTCATGTCTTGGTAGGTTTGCAGTTGTGCCATACTCTTTCCATTTTCGGATCATGGATTGAGCAGTGCTCCGTGAGATGTTCAAAGCTTGGGATATTTTTTTTATAACCTAACATTGCTTTAAACTTCTCCACAACTTTATCCCTAACCTGTCTGGTGTGTTCCTTGGCCTTTATGATGCTGTTTGTTCACTAAGGTTCTCTAACAAACCTCTGAGGGCTTCACAGAACAGCTGTATGTATACTGAGATTAAATTACACAAGGGTGGACTCTATTTACTAATTAGGTGACTTCTGAGGGCAATTGGTTCCACTAAATTTTGGTTAGGGGTAGCAGAGTAAAGGGGGCTGAATACAAATGCGCGCTACACTTTTTAGATATTTATTTGTAAAAAATGTTGAAAATCATTTATCATTTTCCTACCACTTTCACAATTATTTGCCACTTTGTGTTGGTCTATCACATAAAGTCCCAATAAAATACATTTACATTTTTGGTTGTAACATGACAAAATGTGGAAAATTTCAAGGGGTATGAATACTTTTCCAAGGCACTGTATAACTAGCATGTGGTCTGAAATACATTCTTTCATCAGTACAAATGAATTGCCTTTCATCATCAGTTAATCAATAACAGGCTTGTGTAAGGAATCTGCCAGGGCTGGACTGGGACAAAAATTTGGCCCTGGACTTCACCCAGAGCGGCCCACTTTAATTTTGCAAACATGCACAAAAACAGTATATAAAACTTTACGCAGTTGCGCAATATGGATACTTATTGAGTTTGGGATGGATCTGAGGGAGGCGGTGCGGCCTTTGTATGGGCCATCAGAGTGACCCGGGGGAAAATTGACACCTTACCCCTTAGTAGGGTGACCACATTTCCAGACTGCCATTCAGGAACAATTTTGCCAAGGACCAGGGGGGGAAGGTAGTCTCAGGGTTGACGGGGAATTCAGCGGTGAGGATGATTTGTCGGGTGAATGGCTGGTGCTAGCAGTGAAAACATCCTGACACCAGAATGCAGGATCAGTCGGAACCATTGCTTGTTACCAGATGAAGCATGTCATTTGCCACCGCCACCTGCCACCAGATGCAGCGTGTCACTTTCCACCATCGCCTGCCACCAGATGCTGCATATTACTTGCCACCACATGCAGTGTGTCACATGCCACGTCGTCTGCTGCCAGAGATAGGGCAGGGAGAGAGGGAGCAGAGAGAAAGAGAAAGAGAGAGAGGAGGGGGCAGGGAGAGAGGAGGGGGCAGGGAGAGAGAGAGGAGGAGGCAGGGAGAGAGAGGGGGGCAGGGAGAGAGAGGGGATGCAGGGAGAGAGAGGGGGGACACAGGGAGAGAGAGAGGGGACACAGGGAGAGAGAGGGGGGACAAGGAGAGAGAGAAAGGGGGGAGAGAGAGAGAGAGAGAGAGAGAGAGAGAGAGAGAGAAAGTGGAAGGGGCAGAGAGAGAGAGAGAGAAAGTGGAGGGGGCAGGGGGGGAGACAGGCACAGAGAGAGAGAGAGAGAGAGAGAGAGAGAGAGAGAGAGGGGCCAGGGAGAGAGAGTGAGGGGGGCCAGGGAGAGAGAGGGAGGGAGACAGAGAGAGGGGGGACAGGGAGAGAGAGGGAGGGAGACAGAGAGAGGGGGGAACAGGGGGACAGGGAGAGAGAGAGGGGGAGAGAGAGGGGGAGGACAGGGAGAGAGAGAGGGGGAGGACAGGGAGAGAGAGAGGGGGGGACAGGGAGAGAGAGGGAGGGAGACAGAGAGAGGGGGGGAACAGGGGGACAGGGAGAGAGAGAGGGGGAGAGAGAGGGGGGAGGACAGGGAGAGAGAGAGAAAGAGAGAGAGGGGAGGACAGGGAGAGAGAGAGGGGGGAGGGAGAGAGAGAGGAGGGGGACAGGGAGAGAGAGAGAGGGGGACAGGGAGAGAGAGAGAGGGGGGGGGACAGGGAGAGAGAGAGAGAGGGGGACAGGGAGAGAGAGAGGGGGGGACAAGGAGAGAGAGAGGGGGGACAGGGAAAGAGAGAGAGGCGGGACAGGGAGAGATAGAGGGGGGGACAGGGAGAGAGAGGGAGGGAGAGAGAGAGGGGGGCAGGGAGAGAGGAGGGGGACAGGGAGAGAGAGAGAGAGAGAGAGAGAGAGAGAGAGAGAGAGAGAGAGAGAGGGCAGGGAGAGAGAGGGAGGGGGACAGGGGGAGAGAGAGAGAGGGGGGCAGGGAGAGAGGGGGGTAGGGAGAGAGAGGGAGGGGGACAGGGAGGGAGAGGGAGGGGGACAGGGAGAGAGAGGGAGGGGGTCAGGGAGAGAGAGGGAGGGGGGGAGAGGGAGGGGGACAGAGAGAGTGGGAACAGGGAGAGAGAGAGGGGGACAGGGAGAGAGAGAGGGGGGGACAGGAAGAGAGAGAGGGGAGGGGGCAGAGAGAGTGGTCCGGGTCTGGTCAGTGACAGTGCTCAGCTCACACACTAGAATGGTGCAGGAGGGGCTTTAATGTGGCTGTCGACTACTTGCTTAATCTTCCCGCTCCTCTTGCTCTTCATCGATGTAACGCACAGGCAGGGAGAGAGGGGCGGGAAGCGGTGTGTCATAAGCTGGCTCATTTACAGCTGAACATAGCAGTGTGCGAACCACCTCTTCTAGGGCAGCTGTACCGAGCCGCTGCCCACACACTGACACCAGGGATGTTCCGGAGGATGCAGCGGCCATCGGAGGACTTCTGTCCCCGCCCACCAGCGTGACCTTTCAGACGCCTATTGCAGCAGCAGAGCCCTCGGCTCTGTGCAAAAGGTGGTGGGCGGGCTGGAAACAGAAGCAGTGATACACTGAAGCAACATCCTGACGCAGTCCACTCCTGAATTGCCGCCTCGGTCCCATGGTAGGGCCGGCCCTAGGCAGTGCAGCAGTGCTCAAAATAATGGCTGCGCGGGCCGCGCATTCCATTATTTTGACAGGCTGTCACTGATACTGCAGCAGCGCTGTGTGTCAGATGTCAAGACACATATAAATAAGACCAAATGATTAAAGAAGATTCATAGGAAAGTTCAAAAGGGTTGTAGTCTGTGGATATGAAGAGTTTCTATCACCAAGACAATTCACCGCGTGAGGGGGTGTCCCCCAGTGAGATTGCACTCACCACAATTCCAGAAAAAACAAGCCTTTATGCTGTTATCTTTAATAGCTTTCCATCTTCTCTATCCAACCACCAGATGTCGCTAGCATTCTTGATTAATGATGTGTCACATAAGGGGAGAAAAATAACATGCCCATATTGCGTAATATTGCTAATAGTAAGTTTATTGACATAAAGAAATCACTCCCCCCTTATGAGCTGCGTACCAAATAAATAAATAGTAAAGCAGTAAAGCATTTGTAAAGTGCACTGTGCCTTAATCTACGTCTCCCGGGAGGTGTTGCCAGAGCGCTCGCTGTATACAGCTGATCTCACTCGCTTCCTGGTTCCTTCCGGTGTGTGGAACGCACACGTCACTTCCGGTGGATTACGACCCTGATGTGTTTTGTCACTTCCGGACGTCATCTGAGGGCACCGGAAGGAACCAGGAAGCGAGTGAGATCAGCTGTATACAGCGAGCGCTCTGGCAACACCTCCCGGGAGACGTAGATTAAGGCACAGTGCACTTTACAAATGCTTTACTGCTTTACTATTTATTTATTTGGTACGCAGCTCATAAGTGGGGAGTGATTTCTTTATGTCAATAAACTTACTATTAGCAATATTACGCTATATGGGCATGTTATTTTTCTCCCCTTATGTGACACATCATTAATCGAGAATGCTAGCGACATCTGGTGGTTGGATAGAGAAGATGGAAAGCTATTAAAGATAACAGCATAAAGGCTTGTTTTTTCTGGAATTGTGGTGAGTGCAATCTCACTGGGGGACACCCCCTCACGCGGTGAATTGTCTTGGTGATAGAAACTCTTCATATCCACAGACTACAACCCTTTTGAACTTTCCTATGAATCTTCTTTAATCATTTGGTCTTATTTATATGTGTCTTGACATCTGACACACAGCGCTGCTGCAATAAGGAATCAGAGACTTGGCACCATTGATTTACACTTCATTGCCCATGTATATATGTTTTTCATTTAAGTAGCTGCTTTATTCCACTACATTTGATTTGAGGAGTAGTCCTAGGCGCAGAGCAATGTGAGGTATAGGCGGTATTTTCCACACATTTTTGCATACTGTCACTGATACTGGCCCACTGAGCCATCGGCCCACCGGGAAACTCCCGGTAGTCCCGATGGCCAGTACAGGCCTGGAATCTGCCAATCTATTACTTGGTGCCTTCAGGAAAGAATGTGCATATTCCACTTCTTGTTCATATCAAGAGTTAAGTTGCAATGTTTGCTCCCTGATGGCGGTTCTATTTCCAGTGCGCTTACACACTGAGCGGGAAACCGATGTCCTCATTACTGCTCAATTGTTTTACATCCTTGGACTTAACACCAGACATAAGTAATGTTCCCCCAACACAGAGTAGGTCGAGTGTTTGAGTTGTGAGTAAAAATTCAGCTGTTGCAATCTGTCAGTCAGCGGTAGGAACTGTGAGTGGCTGTGCTGACGTTATCACATAGGATTATGTAAGTGTTTCCCTCCTATTTTTATCTTTTCTTTACAAGAGGCCGGCATTTACTTTCACTAGGAAAACCACAGCTTAAAAAAACTTGTATGCTTGCCATATTTCCTCTTTGAGTTTAAGAAAAACTTAAAAGGTAACTCCACTTTTGTGGAAAAAATAAAGCAAATAAAAAATAAATATTATAGCATATACAGTTGCTTCACAAACCAATAATTATAATTTAATGCTATTAAATATTACCTTTCCATTTTAACCACTTGACCTCCAGAAGATTTACCCTCCTTCATGACCAGGCCTTGCGATACGACACTGGGTTACTTTACCTGACAATTTCGCGGTCGTGCAACGATGTACCTAAATAAAATGTATGTCCTTTTTTTCTCACAAATAGAGCTTTCTTTTGGTGGTATTTGATCACCTCTGCAGTTTAAAAAAAAAAAAAAAAACAGAGACAATTTTGAAAAAAAGCCAAAATGTTTTACTTTCTGCGATAAAACATATCCAATAAAAAAATGTAAAAAAATTGAATTTCTTCATAAATTTAGAGCAATATGTATTCTGCTACATGGTTAAAAAATCCCAATAAGCGTATATTGATTGGTTTGCGCAAAAGTTATAGCATTTACAAACTATGGGATGTATTTATGGATTTTTTTTACTTGTAATGGCGGCGATCAGCAATTTTTGGCGGGACTGCGACATTGCGGCGGACAAATCTGACACCAAGTGACACTTTTTGGGGACTAGTGACACTAATACAGAGATTAGTGCTAAACAAAATGCACTGTCACTGTACTAAAGACACTGTCAGGGAAGAGGTCTGGGAGTGTTTTCTAACTGTGTGGGGCATGCATTTACTGTGGAAAGACAGAGATTGGTGTTCCTGCTTAGCAGAAACACAAGATATCTGTCCTCGCTTCTCAAAGAATGGCAATCTGCCTTGTTTACACAGGCATACCACCTTTCTGCTGATCTCCAGAATGATCAGCGTGCCTTGGCTGATATCGGACCCGCTGATTGGCTCCCACTGTGTCCAATCATAGCACGAGCAGGATCTGGCACAGGTATGTGATCTGGCACAGAGCGGCTGCCCTAGAGTACCAATTAGAAATAATGCTGTTTTTGTTAAGCCAAAGGTGATTTAAAGAGTCATTGTAATCAATTGATGAAGATTTTTCTTTTGTCTGGGCATTTTGCCGCATTTGAATTGAAAAAAAAATCGAACATTTTCAATTCAACCGAATGGGGGAGAGCGGAATTTTGCTGGGAGAGGGCAGATTTTGCTGTTGGGCATATATTGTCACAATTACCTATTTGTTTTCAGCATATTGTCAAAATTGCCCATCTGATGTCTGCATATTGTTATGATTGTTTATATACTGTCATGATTACTATTTTGTTGTCCTCATATTTTCACAGCTGCCAGTTTGTTGCCCGCCATACAAATATATGCGCCTTTATATGTTGCCCCTATATAGTAACACTCGCCCATTTTTTGCCTTTGTATTGTCAGGTTTATGCATCAGTTACCAGCAAATGTGTCACATGTGGCTGTTTTCTGCCAGCATGTTGCAATTACTGCCTATTTGCTGCCTGCATAATACAAATAGCCAACTGTTTGTTGCCCGTGTACAGTATACAGTTGCCCATTTGGCAACCATGTATTGTCAAGCCCTGTTTGTCTATATATTGTGAAGTCACCGCATCAGCTGTGCTGCATGAAAATGTGTTGTCAGGAACATGATGATAGGAGGAGGGGGAAGCATCAGTCTAATACTGTTCTTTTTCTATCTGCTGCTGTTCTTTTACTATCCAGACTGGGGTGGAAATAAGACATCACTGTATTCCTCAAATATAAGTGGTGTTATCTGTCTGGTTGGAATTCTGATTGTAAGATCAGCTTCACATTGGTTCCTCTTTGTTCTCAGCGAATTAAAACAAAGTAGTAACTTTTCAAATTTATCCTCATGTCTCAGAAGAATCCCTAGACCCAGGCTGAGTACAGAGCCTCGTTTTCCACGCAACCTGATAGCTATGGCCCTTTCTCATACTAAGACACTTATCAACAATCAAACAGGAGTCTCTTCTATCCCCCAAAGTTCTGGTATCTCTAGAAGGTTTTGAACCCAAAGGGTTAGGGCTTTGCAATGACTTATAGAGAAGTTGTAGGCCCACATACAGCCAAATACTACTGTTGCTTATATCCCCATACATCATATTTATGACACAGCTTAGCTACCTATCCACCTATCTACATTTAATACATGCTCACATTAGCAACTTCAAAATCTACAACAGAATGTAACCATCACGCATGCCACGCATGCATGACCGGACTTTTCAGAGTAGACTCTGACGGTCTTTCCGATGGAGTTCCGACAGAGTTCAGCTGAAACGGACTTGCCTACACATGATCACACCAAAGTCCGTTCATTTAGAACGCGATGACGTACGACGGGACTAGAAAAAGGAAGTTCAATAGCCAGTAGCCAATGGCTGCCCTTGCATCGTTTTTGGTCCGTCGGACTAGCATGCAGACTAATGGTTTTCCTGATAGGAATTGAGTCTGTCGGAAAGATTTGAAACATGTTCTATTTCTAGGTCCATCAGAATTTTAGAAAGAAAAAGTCAGATGAAGCCCACACACGATTGGAATGTCAGATGGAATGATTCCGTCAGACTTTTTCTGGCGGAAAGTCCGGTCATGTGTACGCAGCATTACGGTTTTTGTAGGAAAAATGTTCAGGCTTGGCTGGCAGCCAAGCCTGTGTTTTAATCTCGGACTGGGATCAAGTGATAAAGGGAGGGCTGGTATGACTCCTCAGGCAGCACCTCTGGTACCTCCCCTACTTCTGGAAGTTGCTGGAAACTTCCAGAAGAATGGGAGAACCCTTATGAATACTACAGACAGCTCAACTTCAGTACAGTGAGCAAAGGGTTATAGCAGAGCGCACCTGAAAAGGCCTGCTTTTGTTTTGTTAGAGTAGGTGTTCAGGACCACTGCAGGGGTTAAAAACAAGGAAAAAGGACTTATGTGCTCTGCCGGCTTGAACTGTTGCTCTAAAAATCAAGTGTTTTTGCACCTAGCAACCAGTGGAAGTGGCTGTTGGAGCTGTTGTCACCTTGCTTACCCAGTTGCCCCAACCGCAGCTGGGATGGACACTTGTGTTTAAAGCTTGCTTTTCACTAAACTATTGCCATGTACTGTCACCCGTGGCAAACACGGGTGGGTGATCACCCCCATGGATTGCAAATACACCCAGCGATCTGCTTATGGCTGGGAAAAAGACTTTATGCTTCAAAATCCTGCTAAAGACAGTGAAGTATGCGCAGAGATATCTGCTGTTGCCCATGGTAATCGGGGTAAGCCAGCGGGTGCCTGCAGGAGGGAGTTTGTCAGTTGTCCAACCATGGACTGCTAACTACAGTAATAAATGTGCCACAGATTTTGCTGTTACTAAAGGCAACCACAGTAAATGTCAGCTGCCACCTGCTCCCAGTTGCTCGGGCACAGTTGGTGCCGAGCGGCATGTCTGGACAAGTTCTGCAAGTTCCAGTGTATGTACCTGCAAACTTCAGTACAGTGAGCAAAGGGTTACAGCAGAGCATGCAGGAAAAGGCCTGCTTTTTTTGTTAGAGTAGGAAAAATGTTCAGGCTTGGCTGGGAGCCATGCCTGTGTTTTATTCTGGGTCGGATGAGTGATCCAGGGTGGCTGGTATGACTCATCAGGCAGCACCTCTGGTACCTCCCCCTACTTCTGGAACTTACTGGAAACTTCCAGAAGAATGGGAGGGAGGTTAGGAGGAGCTGCCTGGAGTGTTCATGAGGGCCCTGACCAATCCCCAACAGGTTGACAGGGGGCAGGCCCCCTCAAATATTCTGGGTCATCCCAGTTGGGGCAGGAGAAGGGTTCAGGTGGAAGATTGTGGATGGAGTGCTAAGAGGCTGTCGGTGGACCCTTGGGGGTAATCCCCTAGCACAGAGATATTTGCTGTTGCCCATGGTGATCTGGGTAAGCCGGTGGGGTAAGCCAGTTTTCCAACCATGGCTGATGGGAAGGACTGTCCTAAACTTGTTAACTACAGTGAGATATGTGCCACAGATGTTGCTGTTACTAAAGGCAACCACAGTAAATGCCAGCTGCCCCCTGCTCCCAGTTGCTCGGGCACAGTTGGTGCCGAGCGGCATGTCCGGACAAGTTCTGCAAGTGCCAGTGTGTCATCATCATCATCATCATTGTGCCTGCAAACTTCAGTACAGTGAGCAAAGGGTTGGAGCAGAGAACGCAGGAAAAGGCCTTCTAGTTTTTGTTAGAGTAGGAAAAATGTTCAGGCTTGTCTGGCAGCCAAGCCTGTGTTTTAATCTGGGTCGGGTGAATAAACTATGGAGGGCTGGTATGACTCATCAGGCAGCACCTCTGGTACCTCCCCCTACTTCTAGAACTTGCTGGAAACGTCCAGAAGAATGGGAGAGGGGGCTAGAAGAAGCTGCCTGGAGTATTCATGAGGGTCCTGACCAATCCCCAACAAATAGGTTGGCAGGTGGCTGGAGGGATTGTGGTGTTTTCTCAGCTGCCATTATAGCCTTGAGGTAGATCATACAACAACTCCTGGTGCCCTGATTTTTTACTTATAAAGGAAACTTTATCTGCATACTACTCTAAAGTTCTCAAAGACCATCTGTAAAGTTATAACCTTGTCTTAACAGAATAGCTAAATTAACTCTTTATTTGCATACTACTTTAAAGTTCTCGAAGACATCTGTAAAGTTATAACCTTGTCTTAACAGAATAGCTAAATGAACTGCTGTCGACTGAGAACTACTTTATTTTGCTTGCCTAACTTTATAGACAAAGCATGATAAAAAATATACTGTACATTGTGCTGAGCTCCTCAATGGCAATGATAACAGCAATATTGTTATTGTACAAGTGGCCTTCGAGGTTATGAAGGTTACCATATAGTATACAAGTATGCAATGTAACACTTTGTGCTAAATGTTTTTTGTCTTTTCTGCATTTGTTTATATATATATATATATATATATATATATATATATATATACACACATATTGTATTACATACATATTGCTTCCCCCTGCAGGAGCCGCTGAATAAGGGATCCCCCACCCTGCACAGCCAGGCACACAGAAATTTCCACAGCACCCTGGAGTCAGAAAACAGTCCTTGCAACTTTGTTTTTGTGTTTTTATTAGGGGTATTAAACTTGGATGGGAATAGGGATATTATAGGATGCCCAGTTGAATTTAGCAGAACTTTGCAGGGACAACTTCTTCTGTACAGACTATTTACACACTCCTCAGCTTCCTCCAGCACAACACTTGCTTGAAGCACTACAACTCCTAGGACCAGCTGGCACACTGTTAAGTGATCTGACAATAGGGCTCAGTCAGATTAGTAGCAAATGACCCTACAGGCAGAGACCGCAGGCCCCTTGGTTGTGTAGCAAAATCCAAGTGCCTAGCTGTCTTCCTGTGGCTACTGATCCCAGCACCACCTCTTTAGGCACTGCCAGCCCACCTGGCTGCAGCTGCCTCTTTCTCTAGCCTTCCTGGTTAACCTTACATAGTCCTCCCAGACTGACTCTGCATCCATCTCAGCCGCTCTCACCCAGTCCTCTTAGGCTGCTTCTCAGTCCTCCCTGACTGTATCACTCACCAGCCCACCTGGCTGTCTTCTCCTTGTAAATCTCCCGGATGTGCTCACTGGCTCCTGCTGTCTTCACACTTGCTCCCATGCCACTGGACAGGATTCCTCCTTGGTTTTTCAGAGGATCCTGCAACCAAGCTCCCACACCCAAGGTCACCCCCCCCCCCAGACTAGGTATGAACCCTCAAGGGTCCACTGACAGCCCCCTAGCACTCCGTCTCTAGCACTCCATGTCCAATCTTCCACCTAAACTCTCCTGCCCCAGCTGGGCTGAGTATTTGGGGAGGCCTGCCCCCTGTCATTCCATCTGTTGGGGATTGGTCAGGGCCCTCATGAATACTCCAGGCAGCTCCTCCTACCCCTTCCCATTCTTCTGGAAGTTTCCAGCAAGTTCCAGAAGTAGGGGCAGGTACCAGAGGTGCTTCCTGATGAGTCATATCAGCCCTCCCTGGACCACTCACCTGACCCAAATTAAAACACAGGCTTGGCTCCCAGCCAAGCCTGAACATTTTTCCTACTCTAACAAAAACCTTAACACTTACCTGTTCTAGCACACTAGAGGGTGCTACACTCACCCCTTCCAGATAACAGCCTGTCCCCAAATCCGGGAAAATAAAAAGAATGACTCCTGAGCCCAGGAGCAAAAAAACAGGGCATCCCATAAAAAGTGGAAGGGGAAAAGGGAAAAAAACTGGAACAGGGCTATGATACAATGAAATTAAAGTATCAAAACTATACAGGTTCTCTTTTAACAATATACACTGCATATGTATAATATTTACATCCTGGCTACAGGTCCCTGCAGCTAACACATCAGGCATGAAAAACATATATACAGTATTACGTGAGAGCACCTCCCCTCGAGGGAAGTCCTCCCAACAAGCTGGAATTATTGGATCCATCCAGAGCAGGGTGAACAGCCAAAACAGAGAAAAACACAAAGGAACACAATCCTATCACTAAGCCTAACTAATTATTCACACATTCTGTCAGCAGGGTCATAGGCCCGCTGACAGAAAAAAAACATCAAAGCATTTTTTTTTTCTAGAGTCTCAGATGGTAGGAGCGGAGCACCTTCCCTTGTCAACGGGCACTTTTCAAAAGGCTTGTATCAGTAGACTAGGCCTCACCTAAGTTCATCAGTGGGAACAGTTCATCCATCTAGCACAGGTCAAGGTTTCAGGCCCAGCCTAGTCCATAGTAACAAAAGAAAAGTAACAGGCAGCAATTCTTCCTAGCTGTCCATGTAAAGATCTCCACCTGCAAGCTGCACACTCCAGCAGTCCATCACAGATAGAAATCAGGGTTTGCCAATTTTCTCATGCTGCCATCAGCTCTCCTGACAGCAGTAGACTCCTGACAGGCTGTCCTACCTTCATGACCACCACTCTGCCTTTGTAGATTGCCCTCCCCAGCCTCCATTCCTGACTAATGTTCTGAAACCATGCCCAGGTCTCCTCACAAAATGGCACCTGCAGAAGATTAGGGATGTGCATATACTCCCACACCAGGTCATCCTCCCACTCTCTCTAGGAGTCCTCAATAATGTCCATGATGTCAGGTGGGACATAGGGGTAGTCCAGACCCCACTCCAGAGCTGTTTGCACTGAATTTCCCTCTGGAACCTGGAAATCCTGGAAAACCCGGGCAATTCTCTTGGTTTCCCTTCTTGACCCCCTGCTTGAATTCAGCTGCTCCGTTCTGGGTGGTGGAGGGTCTGTTAAAGAAGGTTTTTTCTTATGCTGACTGGGGTCTTTGTGGCTACTCCAGTCCCTTCAGCTGGACCTGGCTCTATCAACACCTCGGTCTGGATTTCTTCCTTCTCCTTTCAGGAGTCTGTGGTAGTGAGCGCTTGTAGATCGCCAACTCAGGGTTCCCCAGGGCACAGAGTCTAAGCCACAGCCTGCTTCTTCACCAGAGCACCTGATGGTAGGGATGGCCTTGCAGCAAGCTGGAAACAGGTCACAGCCCCCAGGAACGCCTAGCCGAGGATGCGGGGACCACTTGGGTGTGCAGAGTACAAGCAGCAGACAAAAGGGAATCCAGAAAACAAGCAAGATCAGGGCGGGCAGCAAACAAGCACAGACTGTAAACAAAGCTGGGGTCGGTACACAGGTAGTAAGACACAGTATGGACAAGAGGTATGCAAACGGGAGCTCAGAGAACTATGAAGTTGCTCAGGCAATGTGGGTTACACTGACCATGTCTTATATAGACAAGCAAACTAGGAGGCGGGCCAGGAAGTGATGGAAGGGAATAAAGGTCCACAGAATAGCAGACGACGCCCATAGGTGAGCACAGCCAAGCCACACATGTGAAAGAATTAGGTAGATAAACACTGCAGCCAGGAAGTAAGAGTACACAAGCAGGAGACTGCTGGCTAACTTGTGACACTCGTTTAGGGCCAGGCTGAAGAGGAAATTTCTAATGAAAAAGTTTCACCATACGAGGGCCAGAAACATCAGTAGAAGGAATCAAACCCCTCTCCACAGGACCATATCCCTTCCAGTGAGTTAGGTACAAAAGCCTCCCCCTGGAGAATTTGGAATCCAAGATTTGCTTGATTTATAGTGATCCGAGGTACTGACTGTTGGAGAAAGATGATGAAAAGAATGGGAAAACCTATTGATGATGTATGGTCTAAGTAGAGAAATATGGAAAACATTAGGTATTCTTAGATGTGTAGTGAGACGGAGCTTGAAAGCGACAGGGTTAACTTGTCAAAGAATTGTAAAGGGACCAATGAAACGGGAAGCAAAATTTCATAGAGGGTACTCGGAGACAAATATTCTTTGTAGAGAGCCAAACCTTGTCAGCAGGAAGAAATTTGAGAATCACAAAGCGATGACGATCAGCCGCTACTTTGTACCTGTCAGATGTAAATTCTTGGAATCATCTGCCCAGATAGAATTGAAAGATCATTGCATTTCTGCAGCCAAAGACACCTCAGCAGAGATGGGAACATGAAATGGTACCAAAGGATGGCGACCATATACAGTAAAGAAGAGAGACTCACCAATGCTGGCACAAGCGTGGTTATTAAGGTCAAATTCTGCACAGGGTAAAAGGTCTACCCAGTCATCCTGATGGGCAGAAATGAAGGCATGAAGATACCATTCCACATTCTGGTTGATTCTTTCAATTTGTTCATTAGACTGTGTATGAAAGGCTGAGGAGAAGTCCAACTTGATTCCAAGAATGTGGCCAGAGCTCTCCAGAAGCTGGACGTAAACTGAACTCTTCTATATGAGACAATGTGCGAGGGCATAAGATGGAGACAAAAGATTTCCCTAATGAAGATGGAAGCCAAAGTCACAGCAGAGGGTAGTGGAGTTAAGTGGCACATTTTAGAAAACCTGTCCACAACCAACCAGATAACGGTAGAACCCGCTGAGAAGGGTAGTTCAGATATAAAGTCTTTGGATAGGAAGGTACATCCGGAACAGGTAGAGGTAAAAGAAGATCTGCTGGGGCAGACGTGGAGGACTTAGACTGCATGCAAATGGAGCATTTTTCAACATCCTTCAGAAGTGAGGGCCACCAGTAGTAACGCTGCAGGAAGGCACAGGTGTGTTGCACACCAGTATGTCCTGAGAATTTAGAGTCATGTGCCCATTTGAGAAGCTTGAAGCGAAGAGAGGGCACCACAAAGGTCTTTCTAGGTGGGATATGTGGAGGGAATGTGTATGGTGGGGGGCGCTGAGTCTAAATTTACTGTTACTTACTATGTATGAAAATGTGGAACCCAACAGCGATATTTTAAATATACATCAATGTGCTATACAAAAAAAGCTATATATTAGCGTGCAAATACAACATATAAGAAAAAGATAACATCCGTGCCGTTTAAGCATGTATGGAAAATAAATGTCCTTTGTGAGAAAAATATAAGAAAATGTCCATATGCGATTTCATAAGGTTAGAAAAAACTCAAATAGGTGACTCTTCCGCTGATTAGATGAACACCTTCACCACCAGTGTTAAACACCCAAAGTGCTCGGTGTATGGATGTCTGCTTACCAGAAGTTGTTGACCTTTTTAATTAAAAAAAGATCAAATGGGCTTTTAGCAAGAAATGACAGGCACTCTTCCTGAAGATGGGAAACGAAACGTACGTCGAGGCATGCCTGGTTACGTAATTTCTCAATTCCAATTCCGGTTCCTGTGGTTGTCGGCGGCTGATGCTGGAATGCACGCCAGTCACCACGCGCAGAGCGGAGCTCTCAGTCTCTTACGAGCGGTTCAGCCTCAGTGCCGGGAGAAGACACCCTGAGATGTAAGCAGCCATTTGGCTTTTGTTTTTATCAATAAATGGGATTACACTAATATAGCCCTTCTTGTATCCTTATGCATATATCCTGATGCCCTACCAGGGGAGAGGAAAAGGCTACCCATCACGGCTCATCCATATCATTACAGCAAGTCATTTCTTGCTAAAAGCCCATTTGATCTTTTTTTAATTAAAAAGGTCAACAACTTTTGGTAAGCGGACATCCATACACCGAGCATTTGGGTGTTTAACACTGGTGGTGAAGGTGTTCATCTAATCAGCGGAAGAGTCACCTATTTGAGTTTTTCTAACCTTATGAAATCGCATATGAACATTTTATTATATTTTTCTCACAAAGGACATTTATTTTCCATACATGCTTAAACGGCACGGATGTTATCTTTTTCTTATATGTTGTATTTGCACGCTAATATATAGCTTTTTTTGTATAGCACATTGATGTATATTTAAAATATCACTGTTGGGTTCCACATTTTCATACATAGTAAGTAACAGTAAATTTAGACTCAGCGCCCCCCACCATACACATTCCCTCATTTGCACTGGATTTCTCACCCAGTTTGGGGGTCAGCAGCTTTTGTTTAATTTTTCACATTAATTTTTTGTTGTAAAGTTTACACACATTTATCACTTGGGATACGTGGAGACTGAAGACGGGTGGAGGCTAGGATACAATTGTCAGGAATAATGGGTTCTGGTTCATCATGACACTCAGAGTCAGCAATGTCAAATGATTTAGACAAGACATCAGCACGAGCATTTTTAGAACCGGGCCAGAAGGTGAAGTCAAAATTAAACCTGGCAAGAAAGAGAGCCCATTGTGCTTGCCTGGGTTTCAAATGTCAGGTGGAATGCAGATTAGGGATGAGCTTCGAGTTTGAGTCGAACTCATGTTCTACTCGAACATTGGCTGTTCGCAAGTTCGCCGAACAGCGAACAATTTGGGGTGTTCGCGGCAAATTCGAATGCCGCGGAACACCCTTTAAAAGTCTATGGGAGAAATCAAAAGTGCTAATTTTAAAGGCTTATATGCAAGTTATTGTCATAAAAAGTGTTTGGGGACCCGGGTCCTGCCCCAGGGGACATGGATCAATGCAAAAAAAAGTTTTAAAAACGGACGTTTTTTCAGGAGCAGTGATTTTATTAATGCTTAAAGTCAAACAATAAAAGTGTAATATCCCTTTAAATTTCGTACCTGGGGGGTGTCTATAGTATGCCTGTAAAGGGGCGCATGTTTCCTGTGTTTAGAACAGTCTGACAGCAAAATGACATTTGGAAGGAAAAAACTCATTTAAAACTACCCGCGGCTATTGCATTGCCGACAATACACATAGAAGTTCATTGATAAAAACGGCATGGGAATTCCCCACAGGGCAACCCCGAACCAAAATTAAAAAAAAAAAATGATGTGGGGGTCCCCCTAAATTCCATACAAGGCCCTTCAGGTCTGGTATGGATTTTAAGGGGAACCCCGCGCCAAAAAAAAAAAAAAAAAACGGCGTGGGGTCCCCCTAAAAATCCATACCAGACCCTTATCCGAGCACGCAACCTGGCAGGCCGCAGGAAAAGAGGGGGGGACGAGAGTGCGGCCCCCCCCCCTCCTGAACCGTACCAGGCCACATGCCCTCAACATTGGGAGGGTGCTTTGGGGTAGCCCCCCAAAGCACCTTGTCCCCATGTTGATGAAGACAAGGGCCTCATCCCCACAACCGTGGCCGGTGGTTGTGGGGGTCTGCGGGCGGGGGGCTTATCGGAATCTGGAAGCCCCCTTTAACAAGGGGACCCCCAGATCCCGGCCCCCCCCTGTGTGAAATGGTAAGGGGGTACTTACCCCTACCATTTCACTAAAAAACTGTCAAAAATGTTAAAAATGACAAGAGACAGTTTTTGACAATTCCTTTATTTAAATGCTTCTTCTTTCTTCCTTCATCTTCTTCTTCTTCTGGTTCTTCTGGCTCTTCTGGTTCTTCCTCCGGCGTTCTCGTCCAGCATCTCCTCCGCGGCGTCTTCTATCTTCTTCTCCTCGGGCCGCTCCGCACCCATGGCATGAGGGGGGAGGCTCCCGCTCTTCTCTTCATCTTCTTCTTCATCTTCATCTTCTTCTTCATCTTCTTCTTCTTCTTCTTCTTCTCTTCTTCATCTCTTCTTCCTTCTTCCTGTCTTCTCCGGGCCGCTCCGCAGCCATGCTGTGGCATGGAGGGAGGCTCCCGCTGTGTGACGGCGTCTCTTCGTCTGACGGTTCTTAAATAACGGGGGGCGGGGCCATCCGGTGACCCCGCCCCCCTCTGACGCACGGTGAATTGACGGGACTTCCCTGTGACGTCACGGGGAATGCCACAGGGAAGTCCCGTCATGTCCCGTGCGTCAGAGGGGGGCGGGGTCACCGGGTGGCCCCGCCCCCCGTTATTTAAGAACCGTCAGACGAAGAGACGCCGTCACACAGCGGGAGCCTCCCTCCATGCATGGATGCGGAGCGGCCCGCAGAAGAAATGAAGAAGGAAGAAGAGATGAAGAAGAGAAGAAGAAGAAGAAGAAGAAGATGAAGAAGAAGATGAAGATGAAGAAGAAGATGAAGAGAAGAGCGGGAGCCTCCCCCCTCATGCCATGGGTGCGGAGCGGCCCGAGGAGAAGAAGATAGAAGACGCCGCGGAGGAGATGCTGGACGAGAACGCCAGAGGAAGAACCAGAAGAGCCAGAAGAACCAGAAGAAGAAGAAGATGAAGGAAGAAAGAAGAAGCATTTAAATAAAGGAATTGTCAAAAACTGTCTCTTGTCATTTTTAACATTTTTGACAGTTTTTTAGTGAAATGGTAGGGGTAAGTACCCCCTTACCATTTCACACAGGGGGGGGGCCGGGATCTGGGGGTCCCCTTGTTAAAGGGGGCTTCCAGATTCCGATAAGCCCCCGCCCGCAGACCCCCACAACCACCGGCCACGGTTGTGGGGATGAGGCCCTTGTCTTCATCAACATGGGGACAAGGTGCTTTGGGGGGCTACCCCAAAGCACCCTCCCAATGTTGAGGGCATGTGGCCTGGTATGGTTCAGGGGGGGGGGGCCGCACTCTCGTCCCCCCCTCTTTTCCTGCGGCCTGCCAGGTTGCGTGCTCGGATAAGGGTCTGGTATGGATTTTTAGGGGGACCCCACGCCGTTTTTTTTTTTTTTTGGGCGCGGGGTTCCCCTTAAAATCCATACCAGACCTAAAGGGTCTGGTATGGAATTTAGGGGGAACCCCACGTCAATTTTTTTTTTAAATTTTGGCTGGGGTTCCCCTTAATATCCATACCAGACCTGAAGGGCCTTGTATGGAATTTAGGGGGACTCCCACATCATTTTTTTTTTTTAATTTTGGTTCGGGGTTGCCCTGTGGGGAATTCCCATGCCGTTTTTATCAATGAACTTCTATGTGTATTGTCGGCAATGCAATAGCCGCGGTAGTTTTAAATGAGTTTTTTCCTTCAAAATGTCATTTTGCTGTCAGACTGTTCTAAACACGGGAAACATGCGCCCCTTTACAGGCATACTATAGACACCCCCCAGGTATGAAATTTAAAGGGATATTACACTTTTATTGTTTGACTTTAAGCATTATTAAAATCACTGCTCCTGAAAAAACGGCCGTTTTTAAAACTTTTTTTTGCATTGATACATGTCCCCTGGGGCAGGACCCAGGTCCCCAAACACTTTTATTGACAATAACTTGCATATTAGCCTTTAAAATTAGCACTTTTGATTATTCATGTTCGTGTCCCATAGACTTTAACGGTGTTCGCGTGTTCGAACAAATTTTTTTCCTGTTCGCATGTTCTGGTGCGAACCGAACAGGGGGGTGTTCGGCTCATCCCTAATGCAGATACTGGAGTTTCTTATGATCAGTAAAGATCAGCATATGATGAGGAGATCCCTCCAGTAGCATATGATGTGGAGATCCCTCCAGTAGATGTCGCCATTTTTGGTGTGCCAGCTTGATAGCCAGAAGTTCCTGATTCCCGATGTGTAATTTTTTTCCCCATCAGAAAACTTCTTAGAAAAGAAGGCACAAGGACGGATCTTACTGTCATGCATTTGGAGAAGGACGGCCCTGTCGTGGAAAAACCCACCATACGCTTTTGCTAATAAGTGCCTATTTCGTCTAATGGTATAATGCATCTTACCTTATCACTCTATTTCCCACATATCCCCAAGTAAACATACATGACCACGTCCTCATCTCAGCACAAATCCCCCCCCGACCACTGCACTGGGTCTTTTATTCAAAAACAACAAAAGCAATGACAAACAGAAAGTAATGCCCCAACAGCCAATCGCTTCCTCCATGGGAAATGACCTCACAAGATATAACCTCACAGGATATGAATGTCAACACAGGAAATCCTTCCAACGGGATGAGTTTATACAAAATAATGGCTAGGGGAGTCTTATGGGCATGTCTGGGCAGGGACAGTGTGTATAATTTACCTGGAAGCCATGCTTTTCAACTAAACAAAGGAAGCCGCATGGCTAACAAACATGAATTCTGTCCCTGATCATAACAACCCCAAAGCTCCCGTATTTACCCCCCCAGACGATCGTTCTGTGCATCGCACAGGGGCCCTTCACTGATGGACATATCCCCACTCTGCAAACACTTCTCTACATCCCCAAGGAGCTTTTCACTACCAAATGGATCTCAACCAGCCTCAGTCTGTCCCAGTCAGCACTTTAGAGCGGGTTGCAGGAGAACTAACACTGGGAGAGACTATGACAATACATATTAAATTACATCTTCAAAAAATTTCCACAACAGGCCCCCACTCCCAAGGATGAAGCATCTACCTCCAAGAAGAAAGGCTGGAGAATGTCAGGACATTTGAGAATAGATGCAGAGAGAAAGGCCATTTTGAGCTTGTGGAAAGCCTTGACTGCTTCAGGAAGCCAGGTTCTGGCATTAGCGACCTTCTGGGTCAAAGAAGTGATTGGGGCCATCAAAGAGGAGTAATCCGGAATGAACTGGCGATAGAAAAGAACCGCTGCCTAGCTTTTAAGCCAGAAGGCTGAGGCCAGTTGGGGATGGCCTGAAGTTTGTCAGGATCCATAAGCAGCCCTTTATCTGTGACTATGTAGCCTAGGAAAGGAACCTGGGTTTGCTCGAAGAGGCACTTCTCCAACTTTGCGTACTGGAGGTGGTCCTGAAGACGTAGTAGAACCAGACAAACATGCTTAGGATGACTGTTCAAATCTGGAGAAAAGATGAGTATGTCATCCAGAAGATACACAATGACACAAATGAATAGGAGATCAGAGAAAATGTCATTAACAATGTTCTGGAAGACAACTGGAGCGTTACATAAGCCAAAGGGCATCACAAAATATTCATAGCGTCTGTGTTAAAAGCAGTTTTCCATTCATCTCTCTCTCGAATCCTAATTAGGTTATATGTTCCACGGAGGTCTAACTTAGAGAAAATTTGAGCATCTCGTAGTCTGTCAAAAAGTTCAGAAATCAAGGATAGCGGCTACCAATTCTTAATGGTGATGGCATTGAGACCTCTATAATCAATACAGGGCTGGAGTCTACCATTCTTTTTCCCCACAAAGAAGAAGCCAGCCCCAGCAGGAGAATTGGATTTACGGAAAAATCCTTGCTGCAGATTTTCCTTTGCGTACTCGGACATGGCTTGAGGGTTAGAGGGTAGACTCGACCTTGGGGTGGCGTAGTCCTGGTTTGGAGGTTAATTGCACAATCGTAGAGATGATGAGGAGGCGAACTGTCAGCAGCTTTTTTACAAAAAACATCTTGGAAGGCCTGATAATACAGAGGGAGCATCCGAGAGGTAGTGACCAGCCACAGGTACACGGAGAGGTGGGCGCACCTTAGGGAGACAAGTCTGAGGGCATTGCGACCCCCAAGATAACACTTCGCCAGAGTTCCAATCCAGATAGGGTAAGTGTTTCTGCAACCATGGAAGTCCAAGAATTATGGGGCTAGAGGACTTAGGAAGGATCACTTCTTCATGATGAAGGACACCAGCATACATAGTTATAAGGGCAGTTCGAAACTGTAGGGGTCCTAAGGCCAGGGTAGAGCCATCCCCTGCAGATACTGATAGAGGCATTGCCAAGGGGATGAGAGGCATGCCCAAATCAATGGCCAAAGACTGCTTAATGAAATTCCCAGCTGCTCCAAGGGCCACATATGCAGAAACTTGATACGAATTCATGGCGCAATGAATGGAGACAGGTATGATGAATTGAGGGTAAGTGGCAGAATTCAGGTTCTGGTCTAGATCACCTCCCTCTAAGTGACCTAGACCCGAGAGCTTCCCAGACAGACAGGACAGAACTTTATCATATGACCAAAAGCTTCGCAGTAAAGACATAGGTCGAGTCTCAAGCGATGTGACCGCTCTTGAGAAGTGAGGCGTGTTTGGCCTAATTGCATAGGTTCTTCAGAAGCTGACACAGCTGGAGAGGTGGGTTGTTCTGGAGCTTTCTGGACAACAGGGGTGAAGGGACCCACTGGAGCAGTCCATTCCTGATCTCACTTCTGGAAAAGACATCGATTTGGATGCTAAGGGCGATCAAGCCATCCAGGGTGTTGGGTATAGTTCTGCCAGCTAATTCATCCTTAATACGATCCACTAGACCTTGCCAAAAGGTCGCAGTGAGGGCCTCATTATTCCATGCCAGTTCTGAAGCCAAAGTGCGAAACTGAATTCCATATTGACCAACAGTCATGTTTTCTTGACAAAGCCGAAGAATAGCTCCAGAAGTGGATGAGGCCCTGCCAGGAACATCAAAGGTGTTACGGAAAGTTTGTATGAAAGCACAATGGCAAGGCCCAAGCCAGAGCCTCTCCCGAAAGGAGTGAAACCATGTACGCCACCTTGGAACGATCAGTAGGAAAATATCGGCCCGCTAGCTCAAAGTGGATCGAGCACTGATTAATGAAGCCCCGACAAGTTTTAGGATCGCCAGAGAAGCGAGGCAGTGGAGGCAGCTGGAGTTTTGAAGGACTGTCCTCTACTGGAGGGACTGTGGGAGCTGGAGTAGCAGGGGCTGAAACAGAAGCCATACTGGAGGGTGAGGAAGTGGGCACAACCTGCAGCTGATCCAAAGGGGAGGAAAGTCTTTGCGCCAAACACTGAAGTTGATCAAGAAGAGGCTGCGGTGTCTCTGAGGAGCTCATTGGCTTAGCAAATTGTCAGGAGTCTGTGGTAGTGAGCTCTTGTAGATCGCCAACTCAGGGTTCCCCAGGGTGCAGAGTCTAAGCCCCAGCCTGCTTCTTCACCAGAGCCCCTGATGGTGGGGATGGCCTAGCAGCAAGCTAGAACCAGGTTGAAGCCCCCAGGGATACCTAGCCAAGCATGCGGAGACCACTCATGTGTGCAGAGTACAAGCAACAGGCAAAAGGGAATCCAGAAGACAAGCTGAGATCAGGGTGGGCAGCGCACAAGCACAGATGGTAAACAAAGCTGAACCGAAGCAAACTAGGAAGCGGGCCAGGAAGTGATGGAAAGGAAGGAAATAAAGGTCCACAGAATAGCAGACCACACCCATAGGTGAGCACAGCCAAGCCACACATGTGAAAGGAATCAGGTAGAGAAACTCTGCAGCAAGGAGGTAAGAGTACACAAGCAGAAAACTGCAGGCTAACTTGTAACTAGGAATGAGCCAAACAACCCCCAGGTTCAGTTTGCACCAGAACAAGCGAATAGGCAAAAAATTTGTGCGAACATGCAAACACTGTTAAAGTCTATGGGACATGAACATGAAAAATCAAAAGAGCTAATTTTAAAGGCTTATATGCAAGTTATTGCCATAAAAAGTGTATGGGGACCCGAGTACTGCCCCAGGGGACATGTATCAATGCAAAAAAAAGTTTTAAAAACGACTGTTTTTTTCAGGAGCAGTGATTTTAAGAATGCTTAAAGTGAAACAATAAAAATGAAATATTCCTTTAAATATCATGACTAGGGGGTTCCCCTTAGCCTGCCTGTAAAGTAGCCTGATTACCACTGCTCAAATGTGAGTGTACTTTTAAAGCGCTGCTCTGTCTTCAATTGCCTGTAAAGTAGCGCATCTGTATGATGAATTTTACAGTCCCACAGCAAAATTACATTTCTAAAGGAAAAATTGTCATTTAAACTTGTTTAAGGCTGTAATGTATTGCTGGCTCCCGGTAATACAAATAAAAATCAAGGAAAAAAACAGTGTGGGCTTCCCCCTCAGTCCATACCAGGCCCTTTGGATCTGGAATGGATATTAAGGGGAACTCCACGCCAAAATGTAAAAAAAAAAAACAGTGTGCCCCCCCCCAAAATCCATACCAGGTCCTTCGGGTCTGATATGGAGTTTAAGGGGACCTCCCCCCAAAATCCATACCAGACCCTTAACTGAGCATGCAGCCTGGAGGACAGGATAGGGGGCGAGCAAGCGCCCCCCCTCTCCTGAACCATACCAGGCCACATGACCTCAACACAGGGTCCCCCCCAAAGCACCTCGTCCCCATGTTGATGGGGACAAGGATCTTATCCCCGCAACCCTTGATTTGTGGTTGTGGGGGCCTGTGAGTAGGGGGCTTATCGGAAACTGGAAGCCCCCTTTGACAAGGGGGCCCCCTAGATCCCGCCCCCCCATGTGAATGGGTATCGGGTACATTGTACCCCTACCCATTCACAAAAAAGTGTCAAAAAGTAAAAAACACAAAAGACAGTTTTTGACAATTCCTTTATTAAAAAAAAAAGTGTCCCGCGATGGCCATCCTTCTTCAATCACGCTGCCAACGGACCCGAAAAATAGAAAAAAAAAAAGCTCTGCCTTGATAGGAGGCAGAGCTTTTTTTTCTATTTTTCAGGTCAGTTGGCGCCGTGATTGAAGGACTCCAAAGCACCCTCCCCATGTTGAGGGCAAGTGGCCTGCTTTGGTTCAGGAGGGGGGGCGCTCACTCCCCCCCACCCTGACCTGCCAGGTTGCTTACTTGGTTAAGGGTCTGGTATGGATTTTGGGGAGGGGGACCCCCACTCCATGTTTTTTAATTTTGGCACGGGGTTCTCCTTAAAATTCATACCAGACCTGAAGGGCCTGGCATAGATTTTGGGGGGGAACCCCGCACCATTTTTGTTTTATTTTGGCGCGGGGTTCCCCTTAACCACTTCAATACACTGTATCATATACACTACACTGCCTGTACTGACTGAATATAGAGTCTACACTGAATATTTGGTCTACACTAAATGCAGAGTATATATATATATATATATATATATATATATATATATATATTAAATACGCTGCCTGCAGGTCACTAACTAACCTGCCTGCCTAATCTAGCTCAATCTATCTCTGTCCACACACTATACATGTAGCACAATAAGCTTAACCCCTGGGACTTTAAATGAGGTGATCATAGAGGTCATAAAAAGTAAATGGAGTAAATCTAAGGATTTATTGAAATTCCAAAAACATCATCATAAACTAGCATGAGCATAAAAACAACATGAAGCATAGAGCTTACAACCACAACCATAAACATGTTCGGTACAATGCTAGAAATACAAAATGTGCATATAAATCTGTATACTCGACGCATTTCGCAAGCTTTGCTTACTTCCTCAGGAGTTGATGCATGTGCAGGGAAGCTATAAAAAAATATCAATAAGATATAGCATTCAATGATGGTTAAGGTTAGAAAAAAAGCAGGGGGCCTTTGTAGGGCGCCCGTACTTATATTATGGTCAATTGGTCCCAAGGACTGATCCCCAATGATGACAACGGAGATTGCTCCAACCGGGACCTGAAGGAGCATGACCCGCAGCAGCCAACCGGAGGCCAGACAGAAGGCGAACATGGCGAAGAAGTGGGGTGAAAAGAAATGTGTCCCTTGATGTGCCCCATTGGCCATATGTCATAACAACTATAACGCAAATATATATGTATCTAAGTCAATTGACAGTAACCACAATAATGATCTGTGGGTATAAATGTTTGGAAAGTGTCCATGTTATGTAATAGGGTCCATGGAAATATGGGCAGGGGTGCAAACAGGGGAGGAAAGGGTGAGAAAAAGGAGAAAGGCATAGAGTGTGAAAAATGTAGAAAAAGAGATAGAAAAGAAAAAGAAAAGGAAAAAGGAAGATGTGTCTCTTGGTGTACCCCATTGGCCATGTGTACCATGACAACTATAACAAAAATAAATATGTATCTAGGTCCATTAATAGTTGCCATAATAATAATAATGGTCTGGGAGTATAGATATATACAGAGTATCCGTGTTTTGTACTGAGGTCCACAAGAGTATAGGCAAGGGTGCACATGGAGAAGGAAAGAGTGAGAGAAACAACAAGTGTGAGAAAAAAAGAGTGGAAAATGTTAAAAAATGTCCTGCTGAATTGTAGAGAGTATTGCAAGGTATAGATATACCAACCACAAAATATATGTGCAAGTGCAGAAAGCTGAAATATTGTCATAAATATCAGTGGCGTGCTTACCCATGTGTATGACCTCCCAAGTGTGAGAGGACAAACCAAATGAAAGAGAGAGCATTCACCATGTCAGCCCTTCAACCTAAATCCATGGGAGGGTAAGTCAGTAGGGATGAGCCGAACACCCCCTGGTTCAGTTCGCACCAGAACCTGCGAACGGACCGAAAATTCACACGAACGTTAGAACCCCATTGAAGTCTATGGGACTTTGGCCTATTTTATGGCCGTTTTTATGGGAGCAGTGATTTTAATGATGCTTAAAGTGAAAAAAAAAAAGTGAAATATTCTTTAAATATCGTACCTGGGGGGTGTCTATAGTATGCCTGTAAAGTGGCGCGCGTTTCCCGTGCTTAGAACGGTCCCTGCACAAAATGAAATTAACAAACGTAATTTAAAACTGCTGACGGCTTTAATGTAATGTCCGGTCCTGGTAATATGGATGAAAATCAGTGAGACAAACGGCATGGGTACCCCCCCAGTCCATTACCAGGCCCTTTGGGTCTTGTATGGATACTAAGGGGAACCCCGCACCCAAATTAAAAAAAAGGAAAGGCGTGGGGCCCCAGGCCCTCTGAACAGCAGAGCAGTATACAGGCAATGCAAACAAGACAGGGACTGTTGGTTTGTTGTTAAGTAGAATCTGTTTGTAATTTTGAACTGGTACATTTTTAAAGTGTAGCCCCAGCCAAAAAATCTTTTTTTAAGCTTTTTGGAAAACATAGGGAAGGGTTATCACCCCTGTGACATTTGTTTTGCTGTCTGTGCACCTCTTCAGAAGATTTGACCTCACTTTCTGTCCTAATGACAAATGTTTTTTGACAATTTTTGAGGTCTTTAGTGAAACAAGGATTGGTGATAAAGCATCAGTGGAAAGGAGACACGTTTTTCCCATATTAACTCTTACAGGAGAGAATTTCCCTTCCTAGGGGTAGATTTCATCTCACTTCCTGTTGTCTCTTTCCGTTTGCAAGTAGGAGTCGTTTGTAAGTTGGATGTTTGAAAGTAAGCCCTCACAGTTACTCTTGGTGGGTGCAGGAACGGGCTCTGCTGTGAAATATTAGATCAAGAATTGTAATTACATGCCCCTGTTGAACGGGTCAGAAAAATTGGGCCTTTGGTGGTGGTGCTGGTGCCACAACACTGTAAGTCCTCACAGTTACTCTTGGTGGGTGCAGAAATGGGCCCTGCTGTGAAATATTAGATCAAGAATTGTAATTATATGCACCTGTTGAACGGGGCAGAAAAATTGGGCCTTTGGTGGTGGTGGTGGTGTTGCCGCAACACTGTAAGTCCTCACAGTTACTCTTGGTGGGAGCTGGAATGGGTCCTGCTCTTAAATACTAGATCAAGAATTGTAATTACATGCACCTGTTGAACAGGGGCAGAAAAATTGGGCCTTTGGTGGTGGTGGTGCTGGTGCCACAACACTGTAAGTCCTCACAGTTACTCTTGGTGGGCGCAGAAACGGGCCCTGCTGTGAAATATTAGATCAAGAATTGTAATTACATATCCCTGTTGAACAGGGGCAGAAAAATTGGGCCTTAGACACTGGTGCCACAACACTGCAACCCCTCACAGATACTCTAGTTGGAGCGCAGGAATGAGCCCTCCTACAAAATATTGCATCAAAAATTGTAATTACACGCCCCTGTTAAACAGGGGCTGAAAAGTTGTGCCTTAGGCACTGGTGCTGGTGCCACAACACTGCAACCCCTCACAGATACTCTAGTTGGAGCGCAGGAACGAGTCCTGCTGCAAAGTATTGCATCAAAAATTGTAATTATACGCCCCTGTTAAACAGGGGCCGAAAAATTGGGCCTTAGCCACTGATGGCGGTGCCCAGAAGCAAAAATATTCCTACAAGCTATCAGCATGATCACTGAGGAGTAAGAGGACCCTCAGCATAACAGGATAGTCACTCAGCATTGGCAGTCTTGAAGGGATCTGACGTTTCAAAAAAAATAATTCGGTTACATCAGCATCAGGTGCTTGGTAGCTGGTGGTGATCCAAGACTGATTCATTTTTATGAAAGTCAGTCAATCGACTGAGTCGTTACAAAGTTGCAAAACCTCCAGCAGCACTGAATGTGCGTTCCGAAAGAACGCTGAATGCAGGACAGGCCAGTAGCTCAATTGCATACTGTGCAAGCTCTGGCCAGTGATTCATCCTCAAGACCCAGTAACCCAGAGGATTTTCGGTGGGAAAGGTGTCCAAGTCAGATCTTGCCCCTAGGTATTACTGCACCATGTAAAACAGACGCTGGCAATGGTTGCTGGAACCGATCATACCTTTGGGCTGCGGACTAAAAAATTGTCTGAACGAATCGGTCAGACGGCCACCTTCTCCACCGCTTCTTCTTTGACTGACCGAAGCCTCAGCAACACGTTGTCCAGGAACAGGAGTTTGTAACCTCCCAGTCTCTGGGAACGCATTGCACAGACCTTTCTGCAAGGCCTCCCGAAGATGTTTCATCCTCTGCTCCCTCTGTGATGAAAAGATAAGGTCCGCAACCTTACCCTTGTAACGTGGATCAGGGAGGGTTGCCAGCCAGTATTAATCCCTCTCCTTGATACCACAAATACGAGGATCCTTTCACAGGCTTTGCAGGATCAGGGAGGCCATGCAGCGTAGGTTTGCTGAGGCATTCGGTCCGGAGTCCTCTGGGTCACTAAGGAGGACATTATCCACAGCCACCTCCTCCCAGCCACGTACAAGTCCATGAGTTTCTTGGGACTGTAAATGATCCCTTAAAGACTGCTGCTGATGCTGAGTGCCAGGCTCCACACTGTCTGGATAAAGGGGGCCTTGGGAGCTAAAGAAGTCCTCCTCTTCCTGCCTCTGTTCTGCCTCAAGTGCCCTGTCCACTATTTCAAGCAGCGTGTGCTCCAACAGGTGGACAAGGGGGACAGTGTCACTGATGCATGCACTGTCACTGCTCACCATCCTCTTGGCCTCCTCAAATGGTGACAGGACAGTGCATGCATCCCTGATCATGGCCCACTGGCGTGGGGAAAAAAAAACAAGCTCCCCTGACTCTGTCCTGGTGCCATAGTCACACAGGTACTCATTGGTGGCCCTCTTCTGCGTGTGCAGCCACTGCAGCATGGCCATTGGCCAACGTTGAGTTCCACCTGGTGGGCATGTCACAGATTAGGCGGTTCTTGGGCAGGTTAAATTCCTTTTGGAGGTCAGCCAGCCAAGCACTGGCATTATATGACCGGCGGAAATGCACACTTTCCTGGCCTGCCTCAGGACATCCTGTAAGTCCGGGTACCTGCCCAAGTACCGCTGCACCACCAAGTTAAGCTATGAGTAAGCGCTCTATGGGAGCGTGAAACGCATTAGCGGTTATGCTGCATTATCCCAACAAAGCCATGTACGGATTTTAATCATGTTATTACTTTTTCAATAAAGAGGATTTTATTTTTCACTTTTCCAATCCGGAGTGCGGCTGTCCAGATTTTTCCAAAACACACACATACCATTGGAATAGCAATTGCCGGCACCTGGGGCTCTCACAATCATCCACACAGCGGAGGACGGGAAGCTTGAACCCGGTCACCTAGAGCGGTGGTAACTATCTTGTTCACCACCAAGTTAAGGACGTGAGCCAAACAGGGCACATGGGTCAATTGTCCCTGTCGGAGGGCGGAGAGGAGGTTGGTGCCATTGTCGCAAACCACCATACCTGCCTTAAGCTGGCGTGACGTCAACCACCTCTGAACCTGCCTCTGCAGAGCTGACAGAATCTCTGCCCCAGTGTGGCTCCTGTCCCCCAAGCATACCAGCTCAAGCACCGCATGGCATCTTTTGGCATCTCTTGGCTTGCATGCTTGCGTAGCCCCTTGAATGCCTACGGAGCAACGCTGGTTCCAAAGTCAAATCAGCACAGGAAGAGGCCATGGAGGAAGAAGAAGAGGAGGTGGAGGAGAGAGGTGTGGCAGAATCACCACTAGTAGTATTTTGGAGGCGTGGTGGCAGAACAACCTCCAACACTACTGCACCCTGTCCTGCATCCTTCCCAGCTGCCAGAAGAGTCACCCAGTGCGGGCTGAAAGATAGGTAACATCCCTGTCCATGCCTGCTGGACCATGAGTCAGCGGTAATATGCACCTTACCGCTGACTGCTCTGTCCAGCGAGGCCAAGACATTGCCTTCCACATGCCGGTAGAGAGCCGGAATCGCCTTCTGTGAGAAAAAGTGATGTTTGGGAATCCTGCCACTGAGGAACCGCACAATCCACAAACTCACAGAAGGGGCAGAGTCTACCAACTGAAAAGGGAGCAGTTGAAGTGCTAGCAATTTAGCCAAGCTAGCATTCAACCGCTGGGCATGTGGATGGCTGGGAGCAAACTTCTTTTGGCGGTGCAGCAGCTGGGGCAGGGAAATTTGCCTGGTACAATCTGACGTTGTTGTACCGATAGCAGATTGCCCCCAAGTACTTGGCTGTGACACACCTAATTCTACACCTTCATTCCTCTCAGTGCAGGTCTCAGAGAGGACTGAAGGTATAAAGGGGTTGGAGATCCCAGCTGATGAGGAGCAAGGAGAGGTCCTCTATGTTCTTTGATGTGGGTTTTTTAGGTACACTTACCAATGAACTGCATGGCAGGTCAACATATGTCTGGTCAAGCATATGGTGCCCAAGCAGGAGATGTTTTGGCCACGAGAGATACGCTTGAGACATATGTTGCAAATAGCAGCAGTGGGATCTGATGCACTCGTCTCAAAAAAGGCCCACACCAAAGAACTTTTGGAATAACACGCAGAGACAGCAGTGCCCTGCACATGCGGAGCTTTGCGGTGTGATGCAGTTGGTGTGCTGCCCTTAAGCTGGCCCCTGGAGGGCATCCTGCTTAATTGGTGATGTACCTCCTCCTCCTCTATCCTATCAAGCACCCACGTGGAGTCAGTGACCTCATAATCCCTTCCCTCCTCATCACTGGGGCAAAGTTGGCAGTATGCTGCAGCTGGGGGAACATGACTGCCAGATTGCTGTCCTTCTTGGGCACCCCCTCTCTCTGGGCTCATATTACTGCCTTCCTCTAGCTGGGTACCATCATCAGAGCCTTCAAAACGCTCCTGGAGCATGTACCCAACACTGTGGTCAAACAGTTCAGGGGACTCCTCAGGAGGACATGGTGGGGCTAGGGAAGGAGTGACTGATGCCATTAAGATGAGGGAAGAGGCTGCGTTGGCAGCTGCTTTGCCAAACAAACTACCCTGAGCCTAGGTGAGAGAGGATGAGGAGGATGAGGATGGCTTGGTAATCCACTCTACCAAGTCTTCCGCATGTTGCGGCTCAACACAGCCAGCTGCCGAAAAAAAGGACAAGCGTGTCCCACGGCCATGTGCTGATGAGGATGCACCATCTCCATGACCAGCACTGTTGCTTCTAGACACAGAACCTGCTTGCCCTCTTTTATTGGCTTGTGACTGTCTGCCTCTCCTTGTTGGCCTTCCAGACATACTAATGGCCTGCAGTGAGATGTAGCTGCACAAAGCTGGGATATATATATATACTGATACTGCAGCTAGCAGAATCAACTGCCTGCCTGTAGTATTATTAGTATGAGAACACCAGCAATTGTCTTCAGGTAGCTTTAGGTGCACACTGTGCAGAGGACGCAGTACACTAACTGTAAATACTGTAACTGACTGCTTGTGGTATTAATAGGATCAGAAGAACACCATTAATTTTCTTCAGGTAGCTTTAGGTGCACACTGCGCAGAAGACACAGTACACTAACTGTAAATACTGTAGCTGCCTGCCTGTGGTATTAATAGGAGAAGAACAACAGCAATTGTCTCCAGGTAGCTTTAGGTGCACACTGTGCAGAGGACGCAATACACTAACTGTAAATACTGTAGCTGCCTGCCTGTGGTATTCATAGGATCAAAAGAACACCACTAATGTTCTTCAGGTAGCTTTAGGTGCACACTGTGCGGGGGACGCACTACACTAAATTGTAAATACTGCAGCTGCCTGCAGTACTGTACTAATAGGATCAGAAGAACACCACTAATTTTCTTCAGGTAGCTTTAGGTGCACACTGTGCAGAGGACGCACTACACTAACTTGTAAATACTGCAGCTGCCTGTGTTACTATACTAATAGGATCAGAAGAACACCACTAATTTTGTTTAGGTAGCTTTAGGTGCACACTGTGCAGAGGACACAGTGCACTAACAGTAAATACTGTAGCTGCCTGCCTGTGGTATTAATAGGAGCAGAACAACAGCAATTGTCTCCAGGTAGCTTTAGGTGCACACTGTGCATAGGACGCACTACACAAACTGTAAATGCTGTAGCTGCCTGCCTGTGGTATTAATAGGATCAGAATAACAATACTCATTTTCTTCAGGTAGCTTTAGGTGCACACTGTGCAGAGGACACAGTACACCAACTGTAAATACTGTAGCTGCCTACCTGTGGTATTAATAGGAGCAGAAAAACAGCAAATGTCTCCAGGTAGCTTTAGGTGCACACTGTGCAGAGGACACACTACACTAACTGTAAATACTGTAGCTGCCTGCCTGTGGTATTAATAGGATCAGAAGAACACCACTAATTTTCTTCAGGTAGCTTTAGGTGCACACTGTGCAGAGAACGCACTACACTAACTTGTAAATACTGCAGCTGCCTGCGGTACTGTACTAATATTATCAGAAGAACACCACTAATTTTGTTTAGGTAGTTTAGGTGCACACTGTGCAGAGGACACAGTGCACTAACTGTAAATACTGTAGCTGCCTGCCTGTGGTATTAATAGGAGCAGAACAACAGCAATTGTCTCCAGGTATCTTTAGGTGCACACTGTGAAGAGGATGCACAACACTAACTGTAAATGCTGTAGCTGCCTGCCTGTGGTATTAATAGGATCAGAAGAACACCACTAATTTTCTTCAGGTAGCTTTAGGTGCACACTGTGCAGAGGACACAGTACACGAACTGTAAATACTGCAGCTGCCTGCCTGTGGTATTAATAGGAGCAGAACAACAGCAATTGTCTCCAGGTAGCTTTAGGTGCACACTGTGCAGATGACACACTACACTAACTTGTAAATACTGTAGCTGCCTGCCTGTGATATTAATAGGATCAGAAGAACACCACTAATTTTCTTCAGTTAGCTTTAGGTGCACACTGTTCAGAGGACGCACTACACTAACTTGTAAATACTGCAGCTGTCTGTGGTACTGTACTAATAGGATCAGAAGAACACCACTAATTTTGTTTAGGTAGCTTTAGGTGCACACTGTGCAGAAGACACCGTGCACTAACTGTAAATACTGTAGCTGCCTGCCTGTGGTATTAATAGGAGCAGAACAACAGCAATTGTCTCCAGGTAGCTTTAGGTGCACACTGTGCATAGGACGCACTACACTAACTTGTAAATACTGTAGCTGCCTGCCTGTGGTATTAATAGGATCAGAAGAACACCACTAATTTGCTTCAGGTAGCTTTAGGTGCACACCGTGCAGAGGACGCACTACACTAACTTGTAAATACTGCAGCTGCCTGCGGTACTGTACTAATAGGAACAGAAGAACACCACTAATTTTGTTTAGTTAGCTTTAGGTGCACACTGTGCAGAGGACGCACTAAACTAACTTGTAAATACTGCAGCTGCCTGTGGTACTGTACTAATAGGATCAGAAGGACACGACTAATTTTCCTCAGGTAGCTTTAGGTGCACACCGTGCAGAGGACGCACTACACTAACTTGTAAATACTGCAGCTGCCTGCGGTACTGTACTAATAGGATCAGAAGAACACTAATTTTCTTCAGGTAGCTTTAGGTGCACACTATGTAGAGGATGCACTACACTAACTGTAAATACTGTAGCTAATAGGACTAATAGGATCAGAAGAACACCAGCAATTTTCTTCAGGTAGCTGTAAATACTGTAAAAACGCCTACCTGTCAGTAGTAGGAAGAGAATAACAGGAACAGATCTAGCTAAACTGAATACTGTGTATATATATATATATATATATATATATATATATATATATATATACACAACACCTAGGATGTATATATACACAATACACTGTAAGTGCAGCTAACTGACTCGCCTGCCTACTCTATCTAACTTAAATCAAATGACACTGTCTCTCTGTCTATCTATCTCTCTCTCAACGCCAGAACACACTACACAGGGCCACCGTGCAGGCGGCCTTATATAGTGTGGGGCGTGTACTAAACCCCCTGAGCCATAATTGGCCAAAGCCACCCTGGCTTTGGCCAATTACGGCTCTCTGTACAGATGGCGTTGTGGTTGGACAAGCATGCGAGTCATAGTGCATGCTTGGTCAACCATCAGCCAGCAATGCACTGCGATGCCGCAGTGAATTATGGGCCGTGACGTGCCACTCGAATTTGGCGCGAACGGCCCATATCATTCGGAATTCGGAAGACGACTGAACAGGCAATGTTCGAGTGGAACATGCGTTCGATTTGAACACGAAGCTCATCCCTATAAATCAGTATACACACTATACATGGCCGCTATGTAAGCAGCCTTATATAGTGTGGGGTGTGGACTTAGTTCCCCTGAGCCATGTTTGGCCATGATTGGCCAAAGACAGGGTGTCTTCGGCCCCATATGTTCGGTTTGTTTGCAAACAAACGAACATCCAACGTTCGAGTTGAACTTACGTTTGACTTGAACCGTGAGCTCATCCCTACTTGTGACATCTCCTGAGAGTATCCCCACTCCCATTCCTCCTCTGAGCTACTATATGACAACAAATCTGCAAACTCATCATCCAAGGTCCCGAATTCTGCCTGCAGTTTGTATGACCCCCAGTCTATGGCCCTGTCGCTGCCTTCCCTCACTGGCTCACCTGAGCACACATCTCCCTCATGCACTGGCTTCTTCCAGGTGGGGTCGGCAGAGCACATAGGCACAGTCGGCATTTCAGGGAAAGTGTCTGGTTCCTGCTTGGTAGTACTCACAGTTACCAGGTCCCCGACCGGGCTGCAGGCCATGGCAGATCTCCAAATTTCTTCCCCGATGTCGCTGGTCTTTGCAGGGGAGTCACCGGTAGGGATGAGCTTCGAGTTCGAGTTGAACTCATATTCGACTCGAACATCGGCTGTTCGCCAGTTCACCGAACAGCAAACTATTTGGGGTGTTCGCGGCAAATTCGAAAGCCGCGGAACACCCTTTAAAAGTCTATGGGAGAAATCGAAAGTGCTAATTTTAAAGGCTTATATGCATTATATGCATGGTATTGTCATAAAAAGTGTTTGGGGACCTGGGTCCTGCCCCAGGGGACAAGGATCAATGCAAAAAAAGTTTTAAAAACGGCCGTTTTTCGGGAGCAGTGATTTTAATAATGCTTAAAGTGAAACAATAAAAGTGTAATATTCCTTTAAATTTTGTACCTGGGGGGTGTCTATAGTATGCCTGTAAAGGAGCGCATGTTTCCCATGTTTAGAACAATCTGATAGCAAAATGACATTTCAAAGGAAAAAAGTAATTAAAAACTACTCATGGCTATTAATGAATTGCCGGTCCGACAATACACAAAGTTCATTGATAAAAACGGCATGGGAATTCCCCACAGGGGAACCCCGAACCAAAAAAAAAAAAAAAATGACGTGGGGGGTCCCCCTAAATTCCATACCAGGCCCTTCAGGTCTGGGAATGGGAACCCCAGCCAATTTTTTTTTTTTAAATGGCGTGGGCTCCCTCCAAAAATCCATACCAGACCTTTATCCGAGCACGCAACCTGGCAGGCCACAGGAAAAGAGGGGGGATGAGAGAGCGCCCCCCTCCTGAACCGTATCAGGCCACATGCTCTCAACATTGGGAGGGTGCTTTGGGGTAGCCCCCCAAAACACCTTGTCCCCATGTTGATGGGGAAAAGGGCCTTATCGGAATCTGGAAGCCCCCTTTAACAAGGGGACCCCCAGATCCCGGCCCTCCCCCCTGTGTGAAATGGTAAGGTGGTCCAAAAGTACCCCTACCATTTCACAAAAAAACTGTCAAAAATGTTAAAAATGACAAGAGAGAGAGATTTTGACAATTCCTTTATTTAAATGCTTCTTCTTTCTTCTATCTTCTTTCTTCTATCTTCTATCTTCTTTCTTCTATCTTCTATCTTCCTTCGGTTTCTTCCTCCATCTTCTTCTTCTTCTGGTTCTTCTGGTTCTTCCTCTGGTGTTCTCGTCCAGCATCTTCCTCCGCGGCGTCTTCTTATCGTCTTCTAGAAAGAAGATAGAAGAAAGAAGAAGCATTTAAATAATGGAATTGTCAAAAACTGTCTCTTGTCATTTTTAACATTTTTGACAGTTTTTTTGTGAAATGGTAGGTACCCCCTTACCATTTCACACAGGGGGGAGGGCCGGGATCTGGGGGTCCCCTTGTTAAAGGGGGCTTCCAGATTGCGATAAGCCCCCCGCCCGCAGACCCCCACAACCACCGGGCAAGGGTTGTAGGGATGAGGTCCTTGTCCCCATCAACATGGGGACAAGGTGTTTTGGAGGGCTGCCCCAAAGCACCCTCCCAATGTTGAGGGCATGTGGCCTGGTACGGTTCAGGAGGGGGGGCGCTCTCTCATCCCCCCCTCTTTTCCAGTGGCCTGCCAGGTTGCGTGCTCGGATAAGGGTCTGGTATGGCTATTTGGGGGGACCCACACCATTTTTTTTTTTTAATTTTGGTGCGGGGTTCCCCTTAATATCCATACAAATACCTGAAGGGCCTGGTATGGAATTTAAGGGGACCCCCACGTAATTTTTTCTTATTTTGGTTCGGTGTTCCCCTGTGGGGAATTCCCATGCCGTTTTTATCAATTAACTTTTGTGTGTATTGTCGGACCGGCAATTCATTAATAGCCATGAGTAGTTTTAAATAACTTTTTTTCCTTTGAAATGTCATTTTGCTGTCAGACTGTTCTAAACACGGGAAACATGCACCCTTTACAGGCATACTATAGACACCCCCCAGGTACGACATTTAAAGGGATATTACACTTTTATTGTTTCACTTTAAGCATTATTAAAATCACTGCTCCCAAAAAAACGGCAGTTTTTAAAACTTTTTTTTGCATTGATCCATGTCCCCTGGGGCAGGTCCCAGGTCCCCAAACACTGTTTATGACAATAACTTGCATATAAGCCTTTAAAATTAGCACTTTTGATTATTCATGTTCGTGTCCCATAGACTTTAACGTGTTTGCGTGTTTGAACAAATTTTTTGCCTGTTCGCAAGTTCTGGTGTGAACCGAACAGGGGGGTGTTCGGCTCATCCCTAGTTACTGGGCTCAGACTCTTCCCGGCCCTGAATGCATGATTCCAGGTCTGCACCAGTCTTCTGGGACTTCCGCGGCTGTAAAGTGCACAGTCCTGATCACAGGTCCACATTGTAGCTCAGTCGCTTTAGCTTGAACTTTAATTGCTTTAGCATCCAAACAAAATGCATATAGCCTATGGTGTCCCTTCATTTCATAAAATTTGAATATCATCAAAAAGTTTATTTATTTCAGTAATTCAATTCAAAAAGTTAAGCTCATATATTTTATATAGATGTGTTATACACGGTGATATATTTTAAGCATTTCTTTCTTTTAATTTTGATGATTATGGCTTACAGCTAGTGAAAATGCAAAATTCAGTATCTCAGAAAATTAGAATATTACATAAGACCAATAAAAAAAGGATTTTAATATAGAAACGTTGGCTTACTGAAAAGAATGTCCATGTGTACAGTATAGAATGCACTCAATATTTGGTCGGGGCTCCTTTTGCATGAATTACTGCATCAACGCAGTGTGGCATGGAGGCGATTAGCCTGTGGAACTACTGAGGTGTTATGGAAGCTCAGGTTTCTTTTATAGTGGTTTTCAGCTCATCTGCATAGTTGGGTCTGGTGTCTCTCATCTTCCTCTTGACAATACCCCACAGATTCTCTATGGGGATTAGGTCAGGAGAGTTTGCTGGCCAATCAAGCTAACTGAAATGTATTTAATACTTCATACATAATCCTTTGTTGGTAATGACAGCTTTAAAACACCTCCTGTATGGAGAAACTAGTCATATACATTGCTCAGGTATGATTTTGGCCCATTCTTCTACACAAATAGTCTTCAAATCTTTAAGGTTCCGTGGGCCTCTTCTATGAACTCTGATCTTTAGTTCTTTCCATAGATTTTCTATTGGATTCAGGTCATGTGATTGGCTGGGCCATTCTAGCAGCTTTATTTTCTTTCTTTGAAACCAATTGAGAGTTTCCTTGGCTTTGTGTTTGGGTCCATTGTCATGCTGAAATGTCCACCCTCGTTTTAATCTTCAGCATCCTAGATAGTAGATGGCAGCAGATTTTTATCAAGAATGTCTTGGTACATTTTTCTTTTCATCCTTCCTTCAATGATATGAAGTTTGCCAGTACCGTATGTAGAAAAACAGCCCCACACCATGATGTTCCCACCTTCAAACTTCACTGTTTGTATGGTGTTTTTGGGGTGATGTGCAGGGTCATTTGACCTCCAAACATGGTGTGTATTATGGCAGTCAAAGAGTTCAATTTTGGCCTCATCTGACCAGACTATATTCTCCCAGTATCTCACAGCCTTGTTTAAATTTTGTACAGCAAACTTTAAACAAGATTCAACATGCTTTTTCTTCAGCAATGGAGTCTTGCGTGGTAAGCGTGCAAACAGGCCATGGCAGTTGAGTGCATTGCTTATTGTTTTCTTTGAAACAATTGTACCTGCTAATTCCAGGTATTTATGAAGCTCTCCACAAGTGGTCCTTGGCTCTTGGACAACTCTTCTGATAATTCTTTTCACTCCTCTGTTGGAAATCTTGCGAGGAGCACCTGGTCGTGGTCGGTTTATGGTGAAATGATTTTCTTTCCACTTCTGGATTATGGCCCCAACAGTGCTCACTGGAACACTCACAAATTTCCAAATTCTTCTGTAACCAATGCCATCAGTATGTTTTGCAACGATAAGGTTGCAAAGGTCTTGAGAGAGCGGTTTGCTTTTACCCATAATGAGATGTTTCTTGTGTGACACCTTGGTAATGAGACACCTTTTTTTAGACCATCAGTTGGGACTGAACCAGCTGATATTAATTTTTATTGACAAGGGGCAGGATTGCTTTCTAATTACTGATATATTTCAGTTTGTGTCCTAGCTTTCCATGCCTTTTTGCACCTCCCTTTCTTCATGTGTTCAATACTGTGCCATTCCATTTTAATTCAATATTTCTTTATTAAAATTTTCAGTAAAATGAACAAAAAAATGTCAGATGATCCGACTGGAGTAAGTGAAACCAAAACTGAGAAAGTAGTTTTAAGTAAGGCATAGTCAGTTTTACAAATTAGACTGAAAAGTGGTGAATCATGCTTATTAACTCGAACATAATAACAGAGTAACTCCAGACGGGGGGGGCTGGTGAGGGAGCACCGACTAGGTTGGCGAATTGTTACATCGTAGTATGGGAGTGGATAGGAGAATACTGAGGAGATATAGAACTGGGAGGAAGTTGTGATATAGGGAGTACATCAGGTGGTTACAGAACATTTTGGATGAGTGAGCCAGTCATGCCAGTTATACAAAACGTTTTCCATATTTAGATTCTTTCTAGCAACTAGTCCCTCCATTTCACATTGAAGGTTCAAATCAGAAATTGTATTGGCAATGGATGGGGAATCTGTAGTTTGGTGATGTTCAGTTTTGCTGCGAGTAGAAGATGCACTATTACTACTCGTGACCTGGGGGGAAATGTTTCAATCCCAAGGTGTAGTAATGCTAACGAGGGATTAGGGGGTGTTGTAACCTGTGATATGGTGGAGATTATGGCAAATATTTGTTTCCAGAATGAGCTTATGGATCTGCAAAACCATAGGATATGTGCTATGATACCAGCACTTCCACATGGCCTCCAACAGATAGAGGGGTGTCCTGGGAAGAATTTGGAGAGACAATAGGGTGTAAGATACCATCTGTGTATTGTTTTTTGGTATGATTCCCAGTGGTTGGAAGCTGTGAAGGTGTGCTTAAAGGCACGTGTCCACATGTCGGGGGTGATGGTAATGCTTAGTTCTTCTGTCCATTTTGAGAGAGGTGGTATTTGGGAGTAGGGCTGGTTGTCATTAAGTGCAGAGTACATTGTGGAGCTGCCATGTTTAGGGTAAGTTGTGTATGTGTAAAAGTAGTGTATTGGTTCAGGTATTTTGGCCACGTTGGGAATTTTAGACGTTTGAAGAAAGTGGGAGATCCTCAGGAATTTAAAGGCTTCTGTGTGAGGGAGGTTGTATTTGGTTTGGAGATTCGTGAGGGTTTTTAGAGTATTGTTTGATAGAGGTCTGAGATATTACTGATCTTGTGTTTCTGACAGTTTTGTAGGTTTAGGTTAGGTAACTGCGACATTAGCGATCTGAGACGGATCGGTAATGTGTGAGACGGATGAGCTGTAGAAGAATATACTAAGTGCGCTTGCAATCCAGTGATCAGAAATGTGAATAAAATGTAACTGAATAAGTTATTGAATCAATATGAGGTGAGTATATTAATTACCAATAATTAGTAATACCAAGTTCAAAAAGTGCTTGCGAATAGATTATAAGATCAAATATTAGGGTTACACTCTCGTCTTCTGCACAATATACCTGTAGCCACTACAGGGAGTAGGTACACTACTCCCTCTCCCTCTCCAACCCGCCACATTTGACTGATCAACACAGTACCTGAAGCCCGAGGACATAGCAGAAGTGAGTGCCTCCTTCTAGTCTGACACGCTGGAACTGCCTCCTGTTGGAACGCAGCACACATCAGTGGATCCAGACGCCGCCATCCATCTGTCCCTAGAGAGGGCTGTATCTGCACATGCATAAGACCTTGCTATTAAGGAGGTCCACCGTGTCTGGTAAGGGTCCATCCTTATTGTCCCCTGCATTCACCGGTTGCTGGGATTTCTCTTCACACTTCCTTCCTCCTTCTCCACTTATATGGGCTGTGTCTAACGAACTGTGGATATGTAACTCCCCTTCATGTGATTGGTGTACCTTCATTGAACTCTCTATGAATGGACTGAACTTATCTCTACCACTACTACTTTTTAATACACTAGCTATCCATGAACTTTGGAATTTTTTATTTAGCAATTATGGATTTGATTATTTCTGTGTTAGATCACTTAATGTATATTTTACTTAATATTTGATCTTATAATCTACTCGCAAGCACTTTTTGAACTTGGTATTACGAATTATTGGTAATTAATATACTCACCTCATATTGATTCAATAACTTATTCAGTTAAGTTTTATTCACATTTCTGATCACTAGATTGCAAGCGCACTTAGTATATTCTTCTTAGCCTATTACACCGATATTAGTGGTTTTTTTTGTTGCAGCTGCAATTTAAGGTGTTTTATAGCTTTTTAGCGTGTTTTTTTCTTTTTTCTTTATATCTTTTGGATGAGCTGTAGAAGTCACCTGGGTGAATTTCTTCCATACTATCAGTCAGGCCGTGATTGATGGGGGATTAGTCATTGTGTTTGGAAGAGAGCCCGCCGCTGCGAGGAGTACATCAAGCAGGGTGTTTAGTTTAAAGGACAATGTTTCCATGATTGACCAGGACTTATTGGGATTTGCTTTCCATCTGTAGTAGAGTTGGTCCAGGATGGAAGCATAGTAATAAGTTTGTATGTGGAGAAGGCTTACCCCTCATTTTTTGTGATGTCTGGTTAGAATGTAGTGAGCGCATATGGGTGGTTTAGTTTCCCATACACATCTGGAGAGTTGTTTTTGTATGGATGTGAAGAAGGAGTGGGGTATAGGTAGAATTACTGTGCAAAATAGGTAGAGTAGCTTGGGGAGGATAAGCATTTTAAAGTAGGCAATCCTTCCGACTTTAGAAAGGCCTGGTTTAATAGTTGTGGAAGTAGTTTTTGGAAGACACGGTAGTTAAGCTCATAGAGTTGAGGTAGTGAGGGGGCTCATTTTATCTCTAAACATGGGATGGATTGTTTCGTCCAAGAATAGGGGAGAGTTCCCTCCAGAAGGGATTGCTTACTGCATGTGAGATTAAATGGGAGGATTAGGGACTTAGAGGAGTTCATTTTATAGAAGGAGGTGGAGCTAAATTGAATAATTATGTCTTGGATTGCTGGCATAGAGTGGCTGGGTTTATGATCAAGAGTATGACATCATTGGCAAAGAGGCTTATTTTGTGTTCCATGTCATTGTGCATGATAAAAGTGAGCGGAGTTTTTGCCGCTGCTCTAAAAGCTCACTGGCTAGTTTTTGGGAGGGAGTCAATTTGTTTTGGTTTTCTAACAGGGTGATTTGGGAAAAGACCTCGTCAACTTTCTTAGACCTTATTTGTTTTGGTTTCTTTTTATGTATGGATTGCATTGATTGTTACCAATATGTGGTGAAAAGTTCATGTCAATAGCACCTTTAGAAATATATTTACCAAGAAAAATGGCGATGCGTTCAATACTTTTTTTACTGACTGTATATTAAAAGTTAGTTTACTGTCTGCTTTTCTTAATCTGTAAAGGTATGCTTAGAGTTGTAATATCTTGAGTTATATGAGTCCCTGAAATGCCACGTACACACGAGCGGACTTTACGGCAGACTTTGTCCTGCAGACTTGTCGACGGACTTTACGATGGACTTTCCGAATGAACGGACTTGCCTACACACGATCAACCAAAGTCAGATGGATTCGTAAGTGATGATGTACGACCGCACTAAAACAAGGAAGTTCATAGCCAGTAGCCAATAGCTGCCCTAGCGTCGGTTTTTGTCCGTCGGACTAGCATACAGACGAGCGGACTTTTCGAAAGGACTTGAGTCCGTCGAAAAGATTTGAAACATGTTTCATTTCTAGGTCCGTCGAACTTTTGGGGAAAAAAGTCTGCTGGAGCCCACAAATGATCAAATTGTCCGACGGACTCCAGTCCGCCTAACCAAGTATGCCATAAAGTCCGGTCGTGTGTACGCGGCATTATCCTTCCTTTAGTCATTCTGGGTACCTCATGTACCTTATTATCTGTCCCTCTGTCTTAATTAAATATCCTGACATCATTTCATCACATTATCATATCGTAGTACTGTTTTGCATGACTGTCCTAAAGTTGACCCACTGATTTCGCTGACTAACTGTAGGATCTTAAGCTTACCCTAACTTTCACCTGTACTTATGTATTTCAGCTCCAAGAATCCACCAAGGCTCCATGCACACTGGACATTAAAATTACGTTATAAAAACGCCAGTAGCTTTGCAGTGAGTCTTTCAACGTTTTCTAAAGTTTTCTTAACGTTTTTGCAATAGCGTTTTTTTAGCATTTTTTTCTTTTTGGAAAAGTATTATTTTTTTTTCAATGGATCAAAAACATTAAAAAACGCTGGTGAGGCTCATTTTTGAGAGTTTATCAACATGTATCAGCGTTTGGAGGTTTTTTTGGTCAGAAAAACGACTCCTGAACACGATTTTATGGCGTTCAGAAAACATCACATAAACTCTGCTGCTGATAAAAGTTCAAAAACGTCCATGTGTGCATGGACACATAGGATAACATAGTGTGGAGTTTATGGGCTATAAAAAAAAACGACCAAAAATGCTCCAGTGTGCACGGAGCCTTAAACTGGTCAGGTGAACCCTCCTGATTACTATAGTGACTTTTTTTGCTCACTTACACGCAGAGCATGCCTGTGCTTGTGCAGGCTTCAAATAAACCTCACTGTAAGTCTGAGACAGCATATCAACAGGTAAGGAAATTCCCAGTCCATAAGTAAGTACTATGCACAATAGTGACATCATCAGCCTATGCTTTAAAAGGCAATCTCTGTCTGGGCACAGTGGAGCCAATGTATGTTTCTGCCAGCAACAAGGATTTTGTTTTTGGAGCACAGTATATGATAAAGGGTGTATTGATCTGAAACTAAAAAGTATATATAGTCTATGCCAAATCACACAATTGTTTACATTTGCTATTCTTTCTGATATTGTTGTTAATTGTTATATAAAAAATGGTCTTAAATATATTGCTATAAATTTGGATGTATAAAATTATTATACTGTATAAAGATACAAACAAAACTTGCTTGGATTGTTAAATATGACTTATGTGTACAAAAGTATGCGTAGCACTACCTTTAGAGGAGCCTCTGAATAGTGCCAACAGTACTGTAGCAGTACCAGACAGTCCTCTCCTCAAGATATCAGGGCGACCCACTCCCGGATCTCAGCCATAGTCTTTCACTGGATCCCAGCCACTGAATCTCAGAAGAAGGTTCTGGCCAGCAGCAGCTTGTGCACTCCAGCAGCACTTCACCCTGCAGCCCTCATGGTGCTCTCCCCACAGCAGTACAATTCAGCCAGAAGCACTAACATGCCCTGAAGCCCTTGCACACAGACTCCAGGTACACTGGGAGGAACTGCTCCCATTGCAAACAACAGTCTCTCACAGCAGGCTTACAGCCCTGTCCCTTGGCTCAAAGCAGCACGTACACCTCAACTGTCCCTTCTGATTCCCAGACACTCTTCTTTAGCAGTTCTGAGTGCTGCTCTGTGTTGTTCATCACTGCAGGGAAGGGGGGCAATGAGTTGTGTCAGGCAGAAACCAATGTTCTGGCTAGCAGCTTAAATCAGCTAGCAATGCATGTGCAGTAAAACTACCCCAATTCCAAAAAAGTTGGGATGCTATGTAAAATCTACATAAAAACAGAATGCAATGATTTGCAAATCTCAGAAACCCATTTTTATTCACAATAGAAAATAGAAAACATACTGTATCAAATGTTTAAACTGAGAAAATGTACCATTTTAAGAAATAAATAAGGTAATTTTGAAATTGATGACAGCAACAAAAAAAAAGTTGGGACAGAGCAACAAAAAACTGGCAAAGTAAGTATTGCTAACAAGTAAGAGCTGGAAGAACATTTTGCAACTAATTAGGTTAATTGGTAACAGATCAGTAAATTGACTGGATATCTTAAAGAGTCAGTGTGTCGGAAGAAAAGATAGGCAGAAGTTCACCAATCTGTAAAAAGCTGCGTCTAAAAATTATGCAACAATTTCAGAATAATGTTTGTCAACATAAAATTGCAGACCTTAAACATCATCATCTACAGTACATAATATCATCAAAATATTCTAAGACTCTGGGGGAGTGGTGTCCGGCGAAGAAGATGGCCGCATGAGACAGCCGCTTTGCTTAGCCACCCGGGACACCAGGCTTTAGAAGGCACCTTTGCACATCCCACAGACCTGCATCCAACTCCCGCCGCAATTTGGATCCCATCGCTATGAGCCACCGAAAGAAGGATCACCCGCAAGTCTGTAAGATGGCTGAAGATATTGCATGGCTTAAAGCAAAAGTGGCTGACCTGGAGGATAGGTCCAGAAGAAACAACATAAAGATCAGAGGCATCCTCAAGACCATTCCTGCCACCCAGCTGCAGCAATATGTCAGGGATCTCTTTTCAGCCCTGGTGCCAACCCTATCTACCAAAGATTTGTCTATAGACAGGATTCACAGGCTACCGAAACCTTCCTTCATAGCCCCTGAACTGCCAAGAGACATTCTGCTTCAGTAGCCTTCTACCAATCAAAAGAACTGATTGTCTCTGCTTTCAGGCAAGCCAACACTCTTCTAGAGCACTACTCTGGCCTACAATTGCTTCCTGACCTGTCATGATACACTCTCCAAAGACGCAGAAATCTAGCTACAATAACCAAGGTGCTAAGGTATCACAACATTCCACACAAATGGAAACACCCAGCATCCCTATCTATCACGTACAATGGATCAACATCACTGATAATGACACTAGAAGAAGGTCTACAAGCCCTCCAACAATGAGGAATTTTACTACCCCATCACCGTCTGCATCTAACCACCCTGCCCCAGTTGCTCTACATGACGAATGGCAGGTTGTGTCCCGCAAAAGATCCACAAAGAAGTAGTTCAACAATGGAGGTACCTGAATTTCATAAATCCTCAACTAATCGCATTTAAGTCCCAGGCCACAGGATAAATACTCATCCTTATGGCCCCCTACGCTACTTCAACAGTTTTACCTGTTCACAGGTCACTTAGGCAGCCCTCTTTTTATGCTTCACAAATTATCCAGTTTTTGTTCTCAGTTCACCTGTTCTACTATACTTCCTTATGGGTCACAAGTACAGAAGAATACTTGTACTTCCATGTATAGACATTCTGATTCTTTGCTATCAAAGACAGTTCTCATCTCGCCCGATTGCCGCAGTACCTCTCACCTTATTAAGCTACAACATAATTTCTGACCCACCTCCTATCACATGATGCCTATTATGTGCCTTTCTATCAATGCTAATGGACTTAACCATCCAGCCAAGAGATTCTCACTATGGAAAGACGCTTCTATAAGCAAAGCAGACATTGCTGATGTCCAAGAGACCCATTTTCAAGCGCAGAATCATCCTCACTATAACCACAAAGAATACCCACACATCTTCTTAGCAAATGCATCAGAGAAGAAAAAAGGGGTCTTGGTAGCCATCAGGAACACTGTTGCATTTCAACTCAAAAACTCTATCCTGGATACAGAAGGTTGTTTTATTATACTCACATATGACATTAATGAACTACCCCGTACTCTAGTATCTGTTTATGTGCCTTATTCACATCAACAATTTTCTACGCAGGTTGTTTAAACTGGTGTCCTCAGTTAGGTATGGTGATTTACTAATGTGTGGTGATTTTAACTTAGAGTTGACCCCAGACTAGACTCTACCTCCTCAGCCAAGGGATGACCAATTTCTCTGAGATCTTTGTTCCATGCGGAGCAGATTTACGATGTATGGAGGTGTCAGCATGCCAATGAATACGATTTCACATTCTACTCCTCCAGGCATCGCTCTTACTCCCGCATAGACCTCTTTGCTATTGATCTAAAGCTACTCCAGAGAACCTCTTCCTCATGCATTAAGGATATCACATGGTCAGATTATACAGCGATAGAACTGACATTGTAGGAACAGGTATCTATGGAATGAGCTTCAGTCTGGCATTGCAATGTCAGGAACCTGCAGGACCCCCAAAGTGATAAACATATCTCTCAAAATCTCCCGGAATTCTTCCAGATGAATACCCATTCGGTATAAGACCCATGGGTTCTTTGGAATGCACATAAAGCCTTAATAAGGAGCATTTACATCCGACAAAGTTCTAGAATTAAGAAACAATACAACAGCAAATTAACAAAACTATTGTCGGAGATTCATACTCTAGAAAAACTGCAAAAAAAAACCCCAACTCCCTTCGCAATCAACCTATGAATCCCTATATAAACTGAGACAAGATATACAATCTTTACTCTCCGAACAATATGACAGACACCTCAGAAAGCTAAAACTCACCTCCTACGCTCAGGCCAATAAAGCATGGAAATTCTTAGCAAACAAAATTAAAATTAAACAAGCTAAATCAAGAATATCCTACCTAATTCATTCCACCTCCCGACATAAAATAAGTTTTCAAATTACTATAATGCCATTTAAAACCTAAAGGAGAACCCTGATACTCATCAACCATCCATACCTGAAATTCAAAATTTCCTATATAAATTAGCGCTACCCAGCCTCTCAGAGGATCAACTCCACGAACTTCTATAACCAGTTTTAGAACTGATCAAAATTATAATGTTTCTCCCAAATGGGAAATCCCCAGGTCTGGACGGATTCCCTAATGAATACGATAAGATTTTTCATCAAGAAGTGAGCCCTCATCTCATAGATGTCTTTACCAAAGCAACATTGGAATCCTCACTCCCCCCAGAGATTTTGAGAGCATATGTGATTACCCTTCCCAAACCTGGGAAAGACCCAATCACCCCTGCAAATTTTCACCCCATATCGCTACTAAACTCAGATGTGAAAATATTTGCTAAACTCCTTGCAAAACGGGTGTTCTCCTTTATCTGATAAAAATAGACCAGATGGGTTTCATTACAGGTCGCCAGACATCAGACGCAACCAGGAGAATTATCAATATAATTCATTATGCTGAAAGAACCCGAACACCTTCCCTACATCTAGCACTGGACGCAGAGAAGGTGTTCAATAGGGTACAATGGTAGTATATGTCCACGGTTTTATCAAAATTTGGTTTCTCAGGTGACATCGCGTTGGCTATACTTGCACTACACTTATGCCCCACAGCACAGGTGTATTCATCCAGTGTTCTGTCTAAACCATTTAGTATCTCTAACAGAACTCGGCAGTGGTGTCCCCTTTCCCCCACAATATTCAATCCGGTCATAGAACCGCTAACAGAAGCTATCCGCTCTAACCCACTCATCCCACTCAAAGGCTTCTCATTCCAGGGATCCCCACACAAAATAAACGTATTTGCCAATGACATCATCCTAATGCTGACTGATCTGACAAAATCCCTCCCGTAGCCTACCAAGTGCTGCAACAATTTAGCGATATTACTTACTACAAGATAACACTTCAAAATCTGTGATTTTAGATCTAGAGTTAAAACCTCCTCAATACATGCCCTTAAGTCCTAGCTACTATTTCCATGGAGTAAAGACGGAGTAAAATACCTAGGCATTACCCTTACAGCCAATACTTCTCAATTAATTTCAACGAATATCAACCCTCTCCTCACAAAAATCTCCAATGAACTGAATTTGAACTCTCGTGGGGGGCAGACTAGCAACGTTTAAGATGAATATACAACCCCAACTTCTATACCTTTTCTGAACTCTCCCATTACCGCTCCCAATCAAACAAATGACAACATGTTGAGTCTCCTATGTAAGTTCATGTGGAAGGGAAAGAGGGCAAAGTGCACAGGGTCCATTCTCTCTAAACATAGATCTATGGGGGAGCAGGTATGCCAGGTTTACTAGATTACTACTGGGCAGTGCACCTGGATCAAATCAAACATTGGTTCCTTAATGGAGAGACCCCTCTATGGATGGAAATAGAAGTGAACTTGGCCCCAACCAGGGATCTCCACATGTTGCTCCTGAGTGATTTATGGAAACCCTGGGATCTTACATCTCTCCCTCCTCCCACACAAGCTTCACTTAAAGCTTGGAGGCACCTGTCCAAACACCATGACACTTATGATCTCTATGTTAAATACTGACCCTCTTACTAAGCACGGAATTCATGATATCCTTCAATTGTATAACAATAACAAGCTTAAAACCAGAGAATCTCTGATAGGAGAATTTTGCCTACCCCAAACACCTTTATTCACAGTTACCTGCATAACACATATCTTATCAAAATATCCCCTAAAGAGATTACTCACACACCAAAAAGGAAAATAATTTCTACATGTTCGTAGGACACAAAAGTAAAGGAATTTCACTTTTCTACAACATCCTATAAGATAGGAACACATTCTATAAGACAAATCTCATGCAGAAATGGAAAAAAGATTTGGAACATACATTAACCTAAGAACAATGGAGAAATGCCCTCCGCTCCATTTTTAAATCTTCCCACTGTACCACCCACTGGGAAATTACGCTAAAAATCACCAACAGATGGTATTACACACCCTTTTGATTGACAAGATTCTCCTCATTTATATTATCCCTTATGCTGGCGTAATTGTAGCCAAGTAGGGAATATAGTACATATCTTATGGAAGTGCTCTACAATAACAGGCTTCTGGAGCCAAATTTTTAAATGCATCTCTTCATGCACAGGTGTGCTTGTGACCCCCTGCCCATAACTAACCCTTCTAAACATACAGTAGGTATAGATAACTACACTAAAAACTATCAACAGGTTGTCACACACATATTCCTTGCAGCCAGATCTAAAATTTTAGGGCGGTGGAAGTCAGCATTGGCTCCCAATCTATCAGATGTAATTGATATTGTCAACTCGAACAAAACTTATGATAATCTTCTAGCTTTCAACCCATTGTCATTCAACAAATTCCAAGAAACATGAAGGATTTGGCCAAATGATTAAAAAATGTCTTACTGAGGTTTGACAGATTTGTACTTTATACTTGAAACATATCTGGGTACCATATCCTTTGTACCTATTTGACGTTGTGGATCTGTTACTACTGACCCTATACTTAATTTTCTTTTTTTTATTAACCAAATTAAAATCTTTTTGTTTCAAAAAAAAAAAAAGATTCTAAGAATCAGGAGAAATCTCTGTGCTCAAAGGACAAGGCCGAAACACAATACCGGATGCCCATGACCTTCAGGCCCTCAGATAGCACTACAATAAAAACAAACAGGATTCTGTGATGAATATCACTGCATGGGCTAAGAAATACTTCCAAAAATCACTGTCTGCGGGCACAATATCCAGACTTCTTTTTCAGGGAGGTCCTTACATATTTTAGCAGGACAATGCTAAACAACATACTGAATCTATAACAACAGCATTGCTTCTTAGAAAAGTCCGGGTGCTTAACTGGCCTGCCTGCAGATCAGTTGAATTTAAAAATATGACAAAGAAGACCCAGGACTGTTGAACAGTTAGTATCCTATATCAGGCAAGAATGGCATTCTATTCCCAAAACTCCAGCAGCGTTTCTCCTCAGTTTCCAGACATCTATAGAGTGTTGTTAAAAGAAGAGGGGATGCTACACTGTAGTAAACATGGCCCTGTCTCAACTTTTTGGTGACAAGATGCTGCCTTAAATTTCAAGATTTTTTTCTTAAAATGGTACATTTTCTGAGTTTAAACATTTTATATATTGTCTATTGGTAAAAAATACTGATTTATGAAATTTGCAAATCATTGCTTTATGTTTTATGTAGATTTTACATAGAGTCCCAACTATTTTGGAATTAGGGCTGTAAATTATCACCTAATCACACCACAACAACTAGCTGTACACAGGCCTACCTGATTGGAAATTGATTTCATAGTTTAATATTACATACCTCTAAAGTTGACTATACAAGAATTGTATGGTCTGATTGTAATGTGTATTGTGAGCTTTAACCAGTTTCTGCCCACGCTATAGCCGAAAGATGGCTACAGCGTGGGCTTACTTTGCCGGGAGAGTGCTCTGTGATTGCTGAGCCCTTCAGACTTAGTTTAACACAGATCAAGTAAAGGGCCAATCACAGTGGCCCTTTAGCACATGATCAGCTGTGTCAAATGACAGCTGATGTAAACACAAGCTAGTTATCGGCTTTTCTTTCCTCACACTGACAACGTGAGGAGAGAAGAAGAGAGCCTATAACTGGCTTGTGTTAAAGGGACATCTACACTATTAATCAGGGCACTGATTATCAATGCCCTAATAGTGCAGTCCCAACAGCGCCCACCAGTGCTGCCAATCAATGCCCACCAGTGCTGCCAATCAGTGCTCATCAGTGCTGCCAATCAGTGCCCATCAGTGCCTCCTCATCAGTGTCACCTATTAGTGCTTCCTCATCAGTTTCACCTATCAGTGCCCATCCGTGCCGCCTATCAGTGCCTATCAGTGCCCATCAGTGCCACTGTTCAGTGCCCATCAGTGCCCATCAGTGTTGCCTATCAGTGCCTTCTCATCAGAGCCTTCTTGTCAGTGCCCACCAGTGCCACCTCATCAGTGCCACCTACAGTGCCACCTCATCTGTGCCCACCAGTGTCATCTCATTAGAGCCACCTATCAGTGCCCATCAGTGCTGCCTCATCGGTGCCCATCATGCAGCCTATCAGTGTCCATCAGTGCAGCCTCATCAGTGCACATCAGTGAAGGAGAAAAATGACCTGTTTGCAAAATTTTATAACAAACTATGAATTTTTTATTTTTTTTCAAAATCTTTTTTTGTTTGTTTAGCAAAAAATAAAAACAACAGTGGTGATTAAATACCAAACAAAAGAAAGCTCTATTTGTGTGAAAAAAAGATAAAAATGTCATATGGGTACAGTGTTGGATGATCACACAATTGTCATTCAAAGGGGGTAAAAGTGCCCAGTAGGCAAGTGGTTAAAGTGGACCTTGCAAGAAAATTTAAGGTACTCTTTTCTGTGGAAATTCCATCTCCCAAGTACAAAGGAAAAAACCCATGATGAAAGTTGAAAAACAAATGCACTAGTTGAAGAAAAAAAATGTATCTCACAACACTGCATCCATATGTTTGTGTACACTCACCACAGTGCAGGAAAGTATTCATGCAAGCTTTTGTGTACCCAGCTTACCCAGAAGGCAGCGGTCAGGAACAGTGATAACATAGTTGCCTTCTATTTAATGTTTTTATTTGGGAAGCTCCAAAAAAGCATTTTCATGCAACGATTGCTTTAATTATAGTCTGATATTGCTTTTGCTATTTATATAAAGTGTTTTTTTTAAATTAGCTCCAGAAAGACTATTTGATTATCATTTCAAAGTTGCAGGCACAAACCTGCTCTTTGTATACGTACATTGAACCCAGTAATAAAGTGTAGCGCATTTTAAATAAGATTTAATTGAAGACATACCTTTTCCATTTGTGATTAATGTAGAGTCACATATTTGCGTGCTTAAAAGATTCCTCCTTTATGCAGAACCCATCAGCACTGATAAATCCTATCATTGTGTAGGAGCCGTGCACGACTTTTCCCCAGTATGTGTATGTCTTGTACATTCTTTTGCTTGTAGTAATTCCAGTAATTCCAGGACATTACTACACCAACTTTTCAGTTTCCACATTCCTCTGAATTCCACATTGATATAAATGATAATATAGTTATGTGCCTATACCAAGCTGACACAGATATTATTTAGAACAGTTGGCCTACAGTTCCTTTTGTTAAGCGTTACGTCCTTTATAAGGTTAGGCCCATTTATCATCACTTTGCTTTGCTATTGTCAACAAAGGAAAAAATGGTTATGCTGCTTCCTTCCTTTCTCTTTGCAAATGTATATTTTTTGGAGTAAATTTGTGAATTTAACGAGTTGACACAGGGACTGAACTCTCTTTACTCTTTTCCTAATATTTCTCGCTTCCACCTAAGGCCCAGAGGATTTACACAGCTTATAAGGAAGCTGTCCAGACATTTTATAGTCTTTAATAAATGGAGACAATATTGCATGTAGAACAAAGCTGTTGGTTTTGATTTGTAGATTTTTGGAGTACATTTTATGGCAGTTAAATTTAACATCTATATATTTAGGTACTTGTGCAGTTAATGTGCTTCCTGCCAGAAATATAAAAGCACTGCACAGTAATATTTCAACTTTTTACTATCTTTTACCTATTCTACTGGGTGTACATGCCTTCCACTTGTTTTACATAGGCTTTATCATTTCAAGGCAGAAATAAAAGACAAAACATAATATATCTCTGTGCTCATTGATATAATATTTAATGTATTTTTTTAGGGGTGTTACTGATTAAAATTTTTGTGTTCGATTAATCAATTTTTTTTTTAAATTGATTAATCGACTAATTTTGATTAATTATAACGCACATACAGATCCAACTACTTTTAGCTGATTTAGAACTGTTGTTATGGCAACACCCAAAGCCGGACATAGCGGGGCATGGCTAGGACGTCACATGATTTCAGACTCACTGTGCCCATAATGCTGTCTCACTGTGCCCATAATGCTTTCTCACTGTGCCCATAATCGCAGCCTCACCCTGCCTATAATGCAGTCTCACCCTGCCCATAATGCAGTCTCACCGTGTGCATAATGCAGTCTCACGGTGTCCATAATCGCAGCCTCACTGTAGTCAGTGTCTGTGCCTGGATTACACAGTCTGCGAGCATCTCCCGCTGTGTGTCTCGGAGCTGAGTGTGAAAACTTTGGCCGCGCTCCTCCTAGATCAGCTTGTGAAATAGACAGAACACTGCATCTATCACACGAGCTGATCTAGGAGGAGGGCGGAACTTTTCTCACAGCGCGGCCAAAGTTTTCACACTCAGCTCAGAGACACACAGCGGAAGATGCTTGCAGACTGTGTATGACATATAGTGGAGGAGGAGGAGGGAGCGGAGCGTTGCGCTGCAGCCACAGCTTGGCCCAAAGCGGCCCCAGGGCAGGCGGCCTACCGATCAAAAAAATTTTGATCGATCAAAAAAATTAATGATTAATCGAAGAATTCATTGTTAATTTCCGCAGCCCTAATTTTTTAGCAGTGTAGTCTGTGTACAGTAGCGTTCAGACTGGGAGAGGGAGAAACAACCCAAATTGCTCATCGGCTGTGCTGCAGTGCTCATGGGCTAGCAAGTGACATGCTGATAGGTGAAGAGAGCAGAGTGACAGAAAGATGAGGTCATCAGTTTGCTGCTTCTCTCTTCCCTGTCCAATCACAGGCTGGAGGAGGGACCAGAGATGTAAGTGTTATTTAAAGCAGACCTACATCTTCAGAACTCCCCCCCCCACACACACACACACACACACCTAAAACATGGAAATTCATAGTTTTTTTTTGCTTTCTACCTTTTTTTATGATTCACATTCCAGCCTGCCCTGGTCCTACATACTTGCCTAGGCAAGAATGACATGTTGTGCTCTTATGCTTAATGGGATACATCACTCACATATCCCAGAAGGCATCACTTTCATTCCATGGTAAGAGGAGGGGACAGGCCTTGCAGTGCGTCATCAAGGGTGGCTGTCTGAATCCAGATAAGACAGCTGCCTCCCAATGATGCCATGGAAGAAGATGGTGGTATGGAACTTGGCAGTGGGAGTTGAGAAACAGTTTGTAACAGGATATGACTGAATCTGCTGGGCAAGTAAGTATGTGAATTGATGACTAAAAAGAATTAAGTAAATGGGGAATAAAAAAAAAATAATAATAAAAGGGGGGGGAGTGAAGTTCCTCTTTACCTGCAGCAGAGAAGAAAAAAATCAGGTCTCCTGCTCTGCCAGAAAGGACTACGCTGTTGCAAAACTGTGTAAATATCAGGACTAAATAGACAGAAATATTTATTCTTTAGCAGGTAAACCAGCTTCCTTTTAAGCTTCTGTCTATGTATTTAATTGTTTGCCTCAAGTTCAGCTTTGAATGTACAGTCCAGACTCTAGATAATGCACTATAAAATTATTATTATTTAGGTTTTGTGCTGCCCTAGGTCTCGCTAAACTCATGCACCCCCTAATTTAAATATGACCCACCCATTGCTGTCAAGGCCACACCCCTCCCTGCTTAAGACCCACCCTATCATCTGTAAACCATACCCCTTCCTCTTTAGGCTCATTTGGCACCTTTCAAGGGGAGGGGGAACAGGTACTTGTTTTTGACAGATACCCTTCCCCACTTGCGGCAGACTGCACCGCCCCTCAGAAGTTCGCCCCCCCTCCCCCTTCCTCCAGTGGGCCATTCAAAAAGCGCAGCATGCTTCGCACATGTGCAGTAGGGAACTGGCCAGTTTCCCTTACCATGAATGGCAGTGGCCAAACCCAAGAGCCAATCCGAAAATCGGCTAAGGTGTCGACATCAAAAAAAAACCTGGACAGGTAAGTATCCTAATATTTTTTCACGGGGGGGGGGGGGGGGGGTGGTGTTGGAACTCCTCTTTAATGAGTTTGCATTGATTTCAGCATGCATGGAGCACTTTATTGCAATATCATGATCTGCATTAATAATGAACTTTCACTGAATGTGGACTGTTTAATGAGTTTGCATTGATTTCAGCATGGTGCTTAAAATGTTTGGGGGGGCGCAAACAAACTGAAAAATTCAGAAAAAAATCATCAATTGCAGCCTCACTGTGCCCATCAATTGCAGCCACTGTGCCATCAAAACGCAGCCACTGTGCCCCATCAAATGCAGCCACCGGGCCCATCAAATGCTGCCACTGTGCCATCAAACGCAGCCACTGTGCCCATCTATTGTAGCCACTGTGCCCATCAATTGCAGCCACTGTGCCCATCAAATGCAGCCACTGTGCCCATCAATTGCAGCTACTATGCCCATCAATTGCAGTCACTGTGCCCATTAATTGCAGCCACTGTGCCCGCTAACGCAGCCACTGTGCCCGCTAACACAGCCACTGTGCCCGCTAACGCAGCCACTGTGCCCATCAAAGGCTGCCACAGTGCCCATCAAATGCTGCCACTGTGCTCATCAAATGCTGCCACTCTGCCCATCAAATACAGCCACTGTGCCCCATCAAATGCTGCCTCTGTGCCCATCAAATGCTGCCACTGTGCCCATCAAATGCTGCCACTGTGCCTATCATATACAGCCACTGTGCCTCATCAAATACAGCCACTGTGCCCCATCAAATGCTGCCACTGTGCCCATCAAATACTGCCACTGTGCCCATCAAATGCTGCCACTGTGCCCATCAAATACAGCCACTGTCCCCCATCAAATGCTGCCACTGTGCCCATCAAATGCTGCCACTGCAATGCATGAATCTATCCAAAAGTCATAGAGAGGGTGGCTGGAGAGAGGGAGCGGCGCCCGTGCGCTCTTATGGACATGCTGACACTAAAAGAATTCTGTATAGGCTGTCAGTCTGATTGGAGCTTACAGTGTGCTTCAGCTTCCCAAAACTTCACATGACAGCACTAGGACTTGACAGTGGGATATCCTGCCACCCAATGCACCATCATTAAAGGTATGCCTGGAGCCGAGGAGGAACATATTCAGCAGAGGGCATACATGACAGGGTGGAGGGGGAACTAGGCAGAAGGGGTTAACTATTTAAGGTGGTGTGGCCAGCCCTTATGCCGTGTACACACGGGTGGACTTTTCGATCGGACTGGTCCGACGGGACCAAAACCGTCGGACTATCTGACCATGTGTGGGCTTCATCGGACCTGAAGCGGACTTTTTTGGTCAAATATCAGACGGACTTTAGATTTGGAATATGTTTCAAATCTTTCCGCCGGAACTCCGCCGGACCCAGTTCCTATCGAGAAATCCGCTCCTCTGTATGCCGGTCCGATAGACAAAAAACTATGCATGCTCTGAAGCAAGTACGAGACATTCTGGTAAAACTAGTGTTCGTATTGGAGCTAGTACATTCCTCACACTGCAAATTCTGTAATCGTTTAATGCAGCGCATTATTGTCTTCTTTATAATGCTAGAAGAATGTTTTTTTGTAGCTCATATTCACATAGACTTCTCACAAACAGATTTCTGGATTATTTCTCATGATCTCATGAATTATATTTTATTTTTTAAAAGCCCGATCTTCATAATAATGTTTACAAATTTTTTTTTTGAGTCATCTTTTTTTATTTTTTATTTCATCAAGATCTTTTTTTATGATTATTTATAAATTATTTTCTAGTGATCTCCATATTTATTTTTTTACCACAATAACATTAATAATGTTTTATTTTTTTGTGTGTCAAGTTAACACAATAACATTATTAATGTTTTATTTTTTTGTGTGTCAAGTTAACACAATACCATTATTAATGTTTTTTTTGTGTGTCAATTTAACACAATAACATTAATAATGTTTTTTTTGTGTGTGTGTCAAGTTAACACAATAACATTAATATTTTTTTTGTGTGTCAAGTTAACACAATAACATTATTAATGTTTTATTTTTTGTGTGTCAAGTTAACACAATAACATTAATAATTTTTGTGTGTGTGTCAAGTTAACACAATAACATTATTAATGTTTTATTTTTTGTGTGTCAAGTTAACACAATATCATTATTAATGTTTTATTTTTTTGTGTGTCAAGTTAACACAATAACATTATATTTTTGTTTTTTTGGAACCTCAAGGAGGTTGGTGTCCCTTGTTAATTTGACATTGTCTTTTACAAATGTATTTGAATAAAAAACAACGCTGGAGAAACTTTTGGAATTTGTGAAGCCTTTTGGCCCCAGGGCACACATCAAGTCTTTGGAAAAGAAAATTGGGATCTTGAGGAGTTCATATAATAGGGAGCACAATTTGGTCCAGGAATCCCAGAGATCAAGACCAGCAGCAGATTACATATATGTCCCCAGGCTGTGGTACTACACCAGCCTGCATCTTCTGTCAGATCATACTGAACCCAGGTCATCACGTTCTTCTCTTCGCTGCAGCCTTCCCTCCATGCTGCCCTGCACCCTTCCCTACAGCCTTCCCTGCAGCCTTCCCTGCAGCCTTCCTTGGAGGCTGTGGCTCTGGTGGTGGACTTGTGGCAGAAGGAGGAGGAGAAGGAGGAAGATGGGTGAGATCATATATTTTGCTGTTGGCAGTTAACTCGCCCTTCAGCCCCTTGTGAAAGGCATCACTAAAAATTTGTTCATAGAGGAGGCGTTGGCCCCTCTCACATTGGAACAACCTGGTCGCTATATATCATCCATAGGCCTCTTCAGCGTTGAGTGGGCTCCTCAGGACCTCTGTAGCTTCTCTAATGAAGCGCAGTGATGCCTCCTGTGTCACCGTCCCCTTCCTGGGTCTTTTGTTTGCATGCGGAGGGGAGGCACCTGCGATTGGGTGAGGCTCCTACTGGGCCCAGCCACCTCCTGGCTGTCACTGGGCCCGCCCACCTCCTGGCTGTCACTGGGCCCAGCCTCCTCCTGCCTGCCACTTCCAGAACTTCCTCCTGGCTGAGCTCATCCTGTGTATAGAAAAGGGACATAGTTTTAGTTTTTGGTTCATCAATCACGCACAATTTTCAGCTCATGACTTGCAAATTCAATGTTAATACATATAAAAGAGTATCATTCTGACCCCAGCATTTTTTCAAGCTGGTGACAAACATTTTTGGCCACTACTGTCAATTGATATGTATACATAATTTTTTGGATAAAAACCTTAAAAGTTAATAAATTATAACATCTAGTTAACATCATTAATATTATAGAAAAAATATAAAATAGTCTTGCGAGCCACAAATGGGTTAAGGCCTTTCAGGTGAATATCCTAATAAGGGCAAGCAGCAAACACTAACCACTAATATGAAAATATATAAAAATATATAACAGTCATGTGTGCTATTAATCAGTGATAAATAATTAAAGTGCAACATGCAAAAAAATCTCAAATCCAAGTGCTCATAAAATATCAAAAAGTGTGTTCACTCCTATAAAGTGATATGCAAGTTCCATAAAGTTCATAAATGCAAAGTTCATAAATGACAGAACTCAAAGTGCATAGATATTATTGGACTTATTACACTATGGAGTTTCTATGTTTCCCTATTTTATGAATCGTGATGATATATGGAGGTCAGCGTCTGCATACCAATTAGAGCCGCGGAGGGGCTCCCATGCGTTTTCAGACATAGTTTAGTTACTGTGTCACACGCTTAGAGGTGAGCGCATATGCTGTTGGGGGTCACTGGAGAGCACTGACACTGAAGCATGCTTTATATCCCTGTATACACAATTTTGGATGAGCACGATGGATAACACTGATGATGGACATTATATCTATGCACTTTGAGTTCTGTCATTAATGAACTTTGCGTTTATGAACTTTATGGAACTTGTATATCACTTTATAGGAGGAGTGAACACACTTTTTGATATTTTATGAGCACTTGGATTTGAGATTTTTTTGCATGTTGCACTTTAATTATTTATCACTGATTAATAGCACACATGACTGTTATATATTTTTATATATTTTCATATGTTTATTTTTAATTGTATGCTTATATTTGCTTCTTGCACATTATTACTGATCCTTGGTTAGCGCAGACACAGTTTTTTGATTTACTTTTATCATTAATATTAGGACACTAAATATGTCTAAAAATAATATACCTGGCTCCAGCTGGCCGCATCCGGTTCTTCCAGGATATAAGGCCCAGGTTGTTCCTCATCAGCCTCTGCTGGGGTGGGGGGAAGGGTGGAGGGATTTGTCAAAAGCGATTCCCTGCCTTCAGTCTGGTCATCAAGAAAACGCAGTTTTTCAAAGTACCACAGCTTGGGTACATACACATCATCTGCTGATGCTCCTGATCTCAGGGAAGCCTGGATCTTGTTATGCTCCCTCCTGTACATATTCCTCAAGATCCCAATTTTACGTTCCAAAATCTCGAAGGTTGCTTCTGGGATCAAAGTCTGCACAAATGCCAGAAGTCTCTCCACCATTGCCTTCCTTACTGGTTTGTTGTAATATGCACTGTGCTTGACCTCCCACAGATTCCTCATCTCCCTGTACTTGTCAATAAATTGTGACAGGAATTCAGGGTCCTTAAACTTATTATTCATTTTTTCTGTAAGACAATACACAAGACAAAAACACTAATGTTAACCTAAACTCTCATAATCTTATCCAAATATAGGCCTCAATCTATAAGCAGTATAGGCCACCGATGTTCGAAAATTTGTATTTGCTTTATATACAGTGTGCATGCAGAGGTCTCTAATTAGGCAAACTAGGCGGCCGCCTAAGGCCTCGCACTCACAGGAGCCTCGCGGCCGCCTAATTAGCCTGTGATCAATACTCCACCCCCCCACCCGCCGCCGGCATGGACTGACCAATCGGACACTGCCTGAAGGCCCCCTGGGCAAATCATGGAGCATCCCGGTCTGGTGGCAGCAGGTGTGGGGAGCGGGACAGCAAAGACCTCTAGGTGCCAGCACCAGACTCCAGGCTTGGGGGACGCGGGTAGCCATAGGACACACAGCTGCTGAGGTAGCTGGGCTGCTCCTTCAGTCCACGCCGCTCACCCCTGACCCGACCGCCAATTCAGTTCAGCAGTCAGGAACAGAAACTACCCAGCAGCGCAGCCCCATGACTGTGAAGGGGAAGGAGCTTCAATGAATCCGATCTTCTGATGCTGCCTGGCCATCCAGAGAAAAAGTGAGTGCCTGGCCATGCAGCCCTCCTATGCTCCCGGATAGGAGGAGCGGCGGGGCCACTGCATATAGAAGAATTGATCTTTCCATATTCCTCCTGCAGCCACTAAATGTTTGCAGGAGGGGGAGGAGAAACTAGCATTCGCCGGCTGCAGGAGGAATATGGAAAGATCAATTCTTCTATATGCAGCGGCCCCGCTGCTCCTCCTATCCAGCTTTTTTTGCTCCCCCTGGCTCCGCCCCCCCCATGATCTCGGTTTGCCCATGTACTCCCTTGTTCCACCCCCCATGATCTTCTCTGGCCCCCCTGTGCTCTCCACCCCACCCCATGCTCTCGGTCCCCCCATCTGCTCTCCTCCCCCCAGTGCTCTCCACCCCACCATGCTCTTAGCCCCCACATCTGATCTCTGCCCCCATGCTCTCCACCTCACCTTGCTTTCCAGCTCCCCACACAGTGCTCTTCAGCTCCTCCAGTGCTCTCTGCCCCCCTAGGTGCTCCCTGGCTCCCCTCCCTAGTGTTCTACACCCCACCATGCTCTCCAGTTTCCCCATGTGCTCCCTGACTCGGCCCCACCATGCTCTTGGTCCCCCATGTACTCCCTGGCTCCGCCCCTATGATCTCCTTCACCCCCCTGTGCTCTCCACCCCACCATGCTCTTGATCCCCCCATGTGCTCCCTTGTTCCACCCCCCATGATCTTCTCTGGCCCCCTGTGCTCTCCACCCCACCCCATGCTCTCGGTCCCCCCAGTGCTCTCCACCCCACCATGCTCTTAGCCCCCCATCTGATCTCCACCTCCCATGCTCTCCACCTCACCATGCTTTCCAGCTCCCCGCACAGTGCTCTTCTTCAGCTCCCCCAGTGCTCTCTGCCCCCCATGTGCTCCCTGGCTCCCCTCCCTAGTGCTCTCCACCCCACCGTGCTCTCCAGTTCCCCCCATGTGCTCCCTGGCTTGGCCCCCCCTGTGCTCTCCACTCCATCATGCTCTCGGTCCCCCCATGTGCTCCCTGGCTCCGCCCCCATGATCTCTTCCACCCCCCTTTGCTCTCTACCTCACCATGCTCTCGGTCCCCCATGTGCTCCTTTGCTCCACCTCCTATGATCTCCTCCGGCCCCCCGTGCTCTCCAGCTCCCTCCCCAGTGCACCTCACCATGCTCTCTGTCCCCCATCTGCTCTCTTGCACCACACCAGTGCTCTCTTGCTCCCCCAGTGCTCTCCCGCTCCCCCCTACTCTCTGCCCACCTGTGCTCTTCACCCCCCCAGTTCTCTTAGCCTGGCTGCTCTCTACCCACCCGTGCTCTCCGCCTCACTCCCATGCTATCCGCCACCCCTGTGCTCTTTCTCGACCCCCCTCACCCCCCGCACCTCTGCAAGGTTCCAGTCTCCTTTCTCCCGCTGGCTGCTGCAGGGGATCTGTCAGGATGGAGAGTGGGGAGGGGACCAGTCTCATAGACGTCTAAAATGCCTAGGCCCCTTTTTTTGTCCCAGTCCAGGCCTGATGAGAAAGGTGAGCAGCGTCAGCAGCAAGGACCGATAGCCCTGGAGTGAGAAGAGCTCTGAAGACCTCCAAGGATTGGAGGACAGGCTGACTGGGACCCAGAAAACAAAGACAGGCAGAAGGTGCTGGCGGCCAGGGACCACTCAATCTCACAGCAAACAGATCCTCTGGAAGGAGGAGAACACTGTCCCCACCCGGAACAAGAATGGACCCTGTCTGCTGCTGGCCGTCATGAACATCCTGCTGGCATGGAAGGTACTGTACCAAGCATCACACAAACCTTCCCACAGACAGGGACTGCAGACTGGCACATGGGGCACAGGAGGGGCTGCATACAGGGACAGGGCTAGGGATCTCTCTATCACCCCTCTCTCTTTCTCACCTCCCCCTCTCTCTCCTCCCCCTCCGACATTGGCTGCAAATGTCTGATGGGTGAGGAGGGTGCCCTGGAAGTTGTGCTGATCCCATTATGGGCATGAGTGGGGCCTCATGTCTAAGTTTTGCCTCACAAAGCCTAGAGCCGCCTCTGTGTGCATGCATGAAACTCCGCCTGCGTCGCCCGCCCCTGACGTCCTTTTTCACAAATATTCACCGCCCCTTCTTTACGCACAGAATGTACGTACGTACGGCACTTGCGTGTTAGCTTTATATACAGTGCGCATGCGTGAAACTCTGCCTGCATCGCCCGCCCCTGATGTTCTTTTTGACGAATATTCCCCACCCCTTATCTCTACGGTGTGCAGTAGGAGCAACATGGGGGAGACACAGCAGGTGTGTGTTAATTCTTCCAGTAATGAGGAAAGCCCAGAACCCGAAGCGTTCCCATCCAGGAAGAAGAGATTTAAGGCCTCCAATATGGCCTTTGAAGAGATGGTGTACATCTTGCGGAGGAACGACTATGAAGGCATCTGCAATGAAGACAAAGGGGAGTCCTTCCACGTTATCCGTATCAGGTGGCAATCCCAGGCCACCACTCTGGAGATGCTGGTAGAACTCCGTCTGGGCGAAGACTCCTCCATCCGACATCCGGCCATTCTTCCCCATGTCCACATACAGAAATTTATATTGTGCTGACACCACCACCATTAACACAATACTATGAAACCCTTTATAGGTAAAATAGTATGACCCCGAAGGGGGTGGTGGCACGATGTGGACTTGTTTCCCGTCTATAGCCCCTCCACAGTTGGGAAAGTCCCAACGGGTGGCAAAATGGGATGCCACAGTCTGCCATTCCAGTGGCATTGAAGGAAACTGGGGAGTCAAACAAGAAAAAAAAATAAGTACATTTTCACATAACATTGCAAGCACATTCTTGCCCAACATCTGTATAACATTTATTTTAAGTATTTTTTAAAGACTAAAATATAAGGCCCACTTATCAGATTCCTCACCCCCTCTGATGGCCCATTGATAAAGTTTAAGGGGGGGGCTTATAAATTAATTTAAGGACACACAGACCATTTGTACACATTTTTTTGGGGGGGGGGCTTATAAATAATTTAAGGACACACAGACCATTTGGACACATTTTGGGGGGGGATTATAAATTAATTTAAGGACACATAGACCATGTGGACACATTTTAAAGGGGGGTTTAGCCTAAAGCACTACACTGGAGCTGACAAAATACATTGTTAAGTGACTAGACTAGGTGGATATGGGGGAGGTTAAGGAAGGCAAATATACATGAAGGAGCATTAAAAGCTTCCAGCATGCATGAGGACAAAGGGGGCATTCACAGCATATTGCAATCATTGTAATTAGGGATTAAGGAAAGAAATACAATACATTAGCAAACATTAAATACAATAAAATGTGATGTTAAAGGATAAATCTTACCTTAATATAGTCCTTCTGCAGGACCTGAATGATAGCAGAACAGGTCTCTGGGATAATGATCCCCAGAGCCTGGGGGGAGATGCCTGTCGAGAACTTGAGGTCCTGCAGGCTTCTCCCAGTCACCAAGTACCGCAACGTGGTGACTAGCCTCTGCTCCGTAGTGATGGCTTGCCTCATGCAGGTATCCTGCCTGCTGATATAAGGGGTCAGCAAAGCCAACAAACAGTGAAAAACGGGGTCCGTCAGAAAGTTCCTGAAATCGTCAGGATTATTCTCACGGATCACACGAAGCAAAGGCATGTGAGAGAATTGGTCAAGCTGGAGCAACCAATTCTTCGTCCATGAACTCCTCCCCACCCTGTTCATGGACTGGACTTGGGTTGAAGAATGAACCCCAACACCAAGCCCAAGCAAAGCACGAACTCTACGATGAGTACGTAAACGCAACATAAAAAAAGTGGAAAATACCGCGCCAATCGAAAGAAATATGTAAAAGTAAGCAGCCAACACTCCAATAAGACCAAATTGTGCAAAGTGTATAACCATATATAGTGTAGCGCTAACGTGAAAAAATCTATTGAATGATATATTTAAACAGAATGTAAACAAATATTCCACAGTGAAGTAGAGAATGAACTAATCTAGTTTATAAATCAATATAAAGTATATAATGTGCAATGTGACATCATATGAAAAGAAAGAAAAACACTCGTGTATAAGTGAAAATAAAAAAAAATAAAAAAAAATAAAATAAAATTCTGTATTAGGTGTTTAGAGTGTCCACATTCCAAAAAGGGACTTGGAAACTGATATTGTCCAGAATTAAAGGTTGTAGCCACCAAATGGAGCCTATTCCCAGTAATGAATCATGCAAACCGGATAAGTTCCATACAATGCAGATGTTCCATAAAAGTCTTCTCCATAGACATCTATTCAACACAAAAGATAGGGTACTCTTACCAACTTTGGTGGACTCACAGGCCGTTGGCGGTGAGTCGGAAAGGCTTGTACTGTCTCGGATGAAGGACAGTATGGAAACAGGTCATGTACTGGAAAGCCTCTTCCTCCAAATGGGGTGCCGGGATCTTTACCGGATGGTCCGCCCAATCTGACTGATAGATTCTTGGAAACGCCTGACAAACCGGAACTATTTAACGAATATATAATGTAACCTGTTCGATCTGTCTGCGCTGCTCCTCTCTATAGTGTCTCCTCCATCAATACCACGGACTGTTGTTTTGAAACAAGGAGACACTATAGAGAGGAGCAGCGCAGACAGATCGAACAGGTTACATTATATATTCGTTAAATAGTTCCGGTTTGTCAGGCGTTTCCAAGAATCTATCAGTCAGATTGGGCGGACCATCCGGTAAAGATCCCGGCACCCCATTTGGAGGAAGAGGCTTTCCAGTACATGACCTGTTTCCATACTGTCCTTCATCCGAGACAGTACAAGCCTTTCCGACTCACCGCCAACGGCCTGTGAGTCCACCAAAGTTGGTAAGAGTACCCTATCTTTTGTGTTGAATAGATGTCTATGGAGAAGACTTTTATGGAACATCTGCATTGTATGGAACTTATCCGGTTTGCATGATTCATTACTGGGAATAGGCTCCATTTGGTGGCTACAACCTTTAATTCTGGACAATATCAGTTTCCAAGTCCCTTTTTGGAATGTGGACACTCTAAACACCTAATACAGAATTTTATTTTATTTTTTTTTTTTTTTATTTTCACTTATACACGAGTGTTTTTCTTTCTTTTCATATGATGTCACATTGCACATTATATACTTTATATTGATTTATAAACTAGATTAGTTCATTCTCTACTTCACTGTGGAATATTTGTTTACATTCTGTTTAAATATATCATTCAATAGATTTTTTCACGTTAGCGCTACACTATATATGGTTGTAAACGCAACATGGCTTCAAAATGGTCGGCTGGTCAGAACAAACTTAACAGAACGCACTGAAGAACAGCAAGGCCTGTGAACAGCGAGCTGAAAATCAGCAACGAGCAGACAAGAACGCACTGAATAAACAAATGCGAACTCACTACACGCACTGAAAAGCAGATACAAACCTCACAAGCACAAACTGAACAACAGTTAAACGATCTGAAAAACATGAGTCTGAAAAGCGCGAATCGTCTCTCACCAAACTATTACTAACATGAGGTAAACACGAAATTAGCAGAAAGGGCCCAAAGGGTGGCACCCAAGCTATTACATTTCCTTTTTATAGTCTCGTCAGACTTGGTGTATGTCACTGCATACTAGACGGTCGGACTTTGGTGTGATCGTGTGTAGGCAAGTCCGTTTTCGGCGGAACTCCGTCGGAACTCCTTCGTAAGTTCGCCGAAAAGTCCCACGTGATCCAGTCCGTCGAAATTCCACTCGTGTGTACACGGCATTACTCTTACTTTATTGGTCCAGGAGATGGGGTAATTGTGAGGGGCTGGAAAGTATAGTTGCTAGCGAGGAGTGGTTTAGGCTCACTTGCAGAGCAGAAATCATTGGACGAAAGTCTCTGTCTAGCTGTCTTCTGCATTTCCTCACCCTGCGAAAGACATGAGTGATTTGGAACAATTAATGGCTCAGCTTAGGGCTGCCGCTGATGTACACAGCTTGGAATGGGTTCAGAGCCAGGTTGCAGCCACACTTCAAAGGGTTCGACAGAGCCCCCTCCGACCAGGGCTTGCCCCAGAACGTGCTCGGAAGTCTAGGCCTAGCGCTTTAGTCCGGATCGAACCCCCCAGGCTCAGCACATTGAGAGCCCCCCTGCCAAGCGCATGCTAGCTTTTGCAGGAGGTAGCCCTGGGATCCCCATTACAGGTGGAGCAATTGGGGGGGTGACACGCACGTCGATTAGCCACAGTCACCTCCTCCATCATCAAGATTCTGCAGCGGGTGGCTGTTTTCACTGGCAATGCTCCGGCTAGTGTGACAGCCCGGCAGGGGAAAGTTTGTACTGTGATCGCCGGCCTGTCTCTTGGTGTGGCTGGTGGCCCTTATACAGGTCAGGAGGAGCAGCATTAGGTGTCAGGCAGGTCTGCCGATTGAGCCCGGCAGCAGGCATCCAGGTCCCAGCCGTGGCCTGGGAGAGCAGCGGGTGCCATAGCGAGCGGTGATGACATCATCAGGAGGCAGAGCTCAAGCACTGCATGGAGGACCCCACAGAAGAGGCCAGTCTGCACAGCCAGGATCACCTGCTGCATCCACAGGGAAAGAAAAGGCTGCTGGCAAAAGAGCTTTGGTCCCCAGTCCTGCAGATGTCCTGTCTGGAGGGGAGGTTAGCAGCTCTGAGGATGGAGAGCTGGAGGAAGTCAGCCGTGCTGCGGCAAGGGACTCTAGATCAGCAGCTGAGGGGGACCTGGCCCTGAGCAGCCTGGTGAGTGTGATATTGATGTGTTGCCTTTTCTCTCTACTTCACGCCTAAAGGGGTCAGAGGTTTAGAGGTCAGGAGTTGCAGGGGTCAGAGGGTGTGCGCAGTTCACCTGGATGGATCAGTAGTGGAGTTTTAGCAAGTCTGCAGGAGCTGCTGGGCAGGTTGGAAGATGGGTCGGCAAGGGACACAGGACCTGGGGAGTCGACCCATGGAGCCCCCCCCGTGGTGCAGTTGGTGTCAATGGCTGGTACACAGACCGAAGGTCATGATTTGGGGCCTCTGACACCTGTGGCTGAGAAGACAAAAGAAGGGGACAAGACTCTAGATAAGGTGAGATTGGCGGACTCAGCAAAGTGTGAGGTCTACGTGTGCTGCGAGGGACCACTCCTTAAACAGGAGGTATGTGACAAAATTTGGAAAGAGGAGTAAGTGGAAATTTTTCCTCTTCCCCCATTTTAATTTTGACAGGGTTAAACCGGACAAGAGTAAGAAGGAGGAAGAGGGGAGGAGGAGATATTGACTTAGCCCACGTACATTTGGCAATTAGTTGCAAGCAGGGATGAGTTTCGAGTTCGAGTCGACTCGAACATTGGCTGTTCTCCCGTTCGCCGAACAGCAAACAAATTGGGGTGTTCGCGGCAAATTTGAAAGCCGCAGAACACCCTTTAAAAGTCTATGGGAGAAATCAAAAGTGCTAATTTTAAAGGCTTATATGCAAATTATTGTCATAAAAAGTGTTTGGGGACCTGGGTCCTGCCCCAGGGGACAAGGATCAATGCAAAAAAATTTTTAAAAAACGGACGTTTTTTCAGGAGCAGTGATTTTAATAATGCTTAAAGTGAAACAATAACAGTGTAATATTCCTTTAAATTTCGTACCTGGGGGGTGTCTATAGTATGCCTGTAAAGGGGCGCATGTTTCCCGTGTTTAGAACAGTCTGACAGCAAAATGACATTTCAAAGGAAAAAAAGTCAATTAAAACTACTCGCGGCTATTAATGAATTGCCGGTCTGACAATACACATAAAAGTTCATTGATAAAAACGGCATGGGAATTCCCCACAGGCCCTTCAGGTCTGGTATGGATATTAAGGGGAACCCCGGCCAACATTTAAAAAAAAATGGCGTGGGGTCCCCCTCAAAATCTATACCAGACCCTTCAGGTCTGGTATGGATTTTAAGGGGAACCCTGGCCAAAATTTGTAAAAAAATGGCGTGGGGTCCCCCCATTAATCCATACCAGACCCTTATCCAAGCACGCAACCTGGCAGGCCGCAGGAAAAGAGGGGGGGACGAGAGAGAGCCCCCCTCAACCGTACCAGGCCACATGCCCTCAACATTGGGAGATGCTTCGGGGTAGCCCCCCAAAACACCTTGTCCCCATGTTGATGGGGACAAGGGCCTCATCCCCACAACCCTTGCAAGGTGTTTGTGGGGGTCTGCGGGCAGGGGGCTTATCAGAATCTGGAAGCCCCTTTAACAAGGGGACCCCCAGATCCCGGCCCTCCCCCCTGTGTGAAATGGTAAGGGGGTCCAAAAGTACCCCTACCATTTCACAAAAAAACTGTCAAAAATGTTAAAAATGACAAGAGACAGTTTTTGACAATTCCTTTATTTAAATGCTTCTTCTTTCTTCTATCTTCTTTCTTCTATCTTCTATCTTCCTTCGGTTTCTTCCTACATCTTCTTATTCTTCTGGTTCTTCTGATTCTTCCTCCAGTGGTCTCGACTTGACGGGGACTTCCTTGGGGCATTCCCCGTGATGTCAGAGGGGGGCGAGATCACCCGTTACGTAACCCCGCCCCCCTCTGACATCACAGGGAATGTCACAGGGAAGTCCCGTCAAGTCCCCGTGCGTCAGAGGGGGCGGGGTCACCGGGTGGCTCCGCCCCATTATTTAAGAACCGTCAGAAGAGGAGAAGCGTCACACAGTGGGAGCCTCCCTCCATGCCATCATGGATGCAGAGCGGCCCGAGGAGAAGAAGGGAAGAAGATGCCCCGGATGAAAATGCAGCACGAGAACACCGGAGGAAGAACCAGAAGAAGAAGATGGAGGAAGAAACCGAAGGAAGATAGAAGATAGAGGATAGAAGAAAGAAGATAGAAGAAAGAAGATAGAAAGGAATTGTCAAAAACTGTCTCTTGTCATTTTTAACATTTTTGACAGTTTTTTTGTGAAATGGTAGGGGTACTTTTGGACCCCCTTACCATTTCACACAGGGGGGAGGGCCGGGATCTGGGGGTCCCCTTGTTAAAGGGGGGCTTCCAGATTCCGATAAGCCCCCCCGCCCGCAGACCCCCACAACCATCGGGCAAGGGTTGTGGGGATGAGGCCCTTGTCCCCATCAACATGGGGACAAGGTGTTTTGGGGGCTACCCCAAAGCACCCTCCCAATGTTGAGGGCTTGTGGCCTGGTACAGTTCAGGAGGGGGGGCGCTCTCTCGTCCCCCCCCTCTTTTCCTGCGGCCTGCCAGGATGCGTGTTCGGATAAGGGTCTGGTATGGATTTTTGAGGGGACCCCATTTTTTATGTTGGCGCGGGGTTACCCTTAAAATTCATACCAGACCTGAAGGGTCGGGTATAGATTTTGAGGGGGTCCCCACGCCATTTTTAAAAAAAAATTTGGCCGGGTTTACCCTTAATATCCATACCAGACCTGAAGGGCCTGGTATGGAATTTAGGGGGACCCCCCACGTCATTTTTTTTTTTTAATTTTGGTTCGGGGTTCCCCTGTGGGGAATTCCCATGCCGTTTTTATCAGTGAACTTTTATGTGTATTGTCGGACCGGCAATTCATTAATAGCCCCGAGTAGTTTTAAATGACTTTTCTTTCCTTTGAAATGTCATTTTGCTGTCAGACTGTTCTAAACACGGGAAACATGTGCCCCTTTACAGGCATACTATAGACACCCTCCAGGTACGAAATTTAAAGGAATATTACACTTTTATTGTTTCACTTTAAGCATTATTAAAATCACTACTCCCGAAAAAAAGTCAGTTTTTAAAACTTTTTTTGCATTGATCCTTGTCCCCTGGGGCAGGACCCAGGTCCCCAAACACTTTTTATGACAATAACTTGCATATAAGCCTTTAAAATTAGCACTTTTGATTATTCATGTTCGTGTCCCATAGACTTTAATGGTGTTCGCGTGTTCGAACAAATTTTTTGCCTGTTCGCAAGTTCTGGTGTGAACCGAACAGGGGGGTGTTCGGCTCATCCCTAGTTGCAAGCTTTTGCAAGTTTGGCAAGCGTAATTGGGGAAAAGGCGCCAGAAAATTGTTTGCCGCTTTTTTGTTATCTAGACGCAATTGGTGAGGAACATAAAGTGTATGGCGGGGTGGCGTGTCTCCATTACGATAAACAGTTTCATCATCGGAAAGCCATTAGGTCTTCCCTTCGATGTGATGACAAGGATATCGGACTCTGGATGAAGTTGATGCCTTCAGCCAGGGCTGCCAGCCTCTAGAAAGAAGGGGTTTTGCTGCCAGTTTAAGGAAAGTTCCTGCCACTTTGGCAGTACCTGTAGTTTTAAGCACAAATGCTCAGAATGTGGAGGCAACCATTGTTCGCTGTTTTAGGCAGGGAAAGGGACGCACCGGGGATGCTTCTGGAAAGTGGGAGGACTCCGGTGAGAGTGGAAAAGATGGTTCCTTTTGTAAATAGGTACCCCGATCAGGAGTCAGCTCAACTTCTTGAGATGGGTTTTAGGGTGGGTTTATATATCCCATGCAATTTAAATGCCATTCACACCGTTATCTAAAAATGTATGTTCTGCATTTCTTCACCTGGAAGTGGTCTCTGAGAAACTTTTTATGAAAGTTTCTGTGAGTCGGATGAGCGGCCCCTTTTCCTCTCCACCATTTCCAGGTTTGGTTGTGTCGCTTTTAGGGGTGGTCCAGAAGAATCTGGTAAATTCAGGCTGATCCATCTTCATTCTTATCCTAAGGGTAGCTCTGTTAATGATGATATTGACCCGTAGGTCTGTGCAGTTACCTATACATTGTTTGATGTGGCTGTCTCTTGGGAACGTAGGTCTCTTAGGAACGTTTGCTTCTGGCCAAGACTGATTTGGAGGCGGTTTTCCGACTGCTTCCTGTTCATCCCGAAAGTTTCCATTTGTTAGGTTGTCATTACCAAGGTTCGTATTTTGTCGATTGTTGTCTGCCGATTAGTATTTTTCATTCCATGTGCCCTGTTTGATACGTTAAGTTCGTTTATACAGTGGGTGGTTCGGGATGTGATGGGGTGAACTCCATCATGCACTATCTTAATGATTTTCTTTGCATCGGACCGCAGGATTCTTGAACTTGTGTGATTCTGCTGGGTACTTTACAGCACATAGTGGACCATTTCGGCATTCCGTTGCCCCCGACAAGATGGGAGGCCCATCAATGGAACTGGTTTTCCTTGGCATTATGATTAATTCTGTGGCCACGTAATGCCGATTGTCCTTGGATAAATTAGCAGCGCTGCGGAGTCAGGTCAGTGATGCCTATGGACTATGGAAGATTCAGTTGGGGGTGGTCCAGAGGAATCCAGTAAATTCAGGCTAATCCATCTTCTTTCTTATCCTAAGGGTAGCTCTGTTAATGATGATGCGGTTACCTACACATTGTTTGATGCAGCTGTCTCTTGGGTATGTAGGTATGGCGGCGGTTCGCTTCTGGCCAAGACTGATTTGGAGGCGGCTTTCCGACTGCTTCCTGTTCATCTAGAACTTGTGATTCTGCTGGGGACTTTATAGCACATAGCGGACTGTTTCGGCATTCCGTTGCCCCCGACAAGATGGAAGGCCCGTCAACGGAACTGGTTTTCCTTGGCATTACGATTGATTCAGTGGCCATGGAATGCCGGTTGTCCTTGGATAAATTATCGGTGCTGCGGAGTCAGGTCAGTGATGCCTATGGACTACGGAAGATTCAGTTGCAGGAATTGCAGTCATTGATGGGTAAGTTGAAATTTGCTTGTAGGATCATTCCTATGGGCAGGATTTTCTGCTGTCGATTGTTCCGTGGCGACTTCAGGCATTAGTGGCCTCTCGCTGCTGATGGCTGGTCCCGTTAGCAATACAGACATGGTCCTGTTTATAGATGCTGCACTTTCGGCAGAATATGGGGCATATTTTCAAGGGCAATGGAGTGTTGAAGCGTGGCCTGAAGAATGGCATTCGGCTGGTTTGCAAAAAAAATCTGGTACTTTTTGAACTATTTCCAATAGTCTTGGCTGTTGAGATCTGGAATGAGGCCTTTCATAACAAAAAGGTACGCTTTGATTGTGACAATATGGGTGTTTTGTCAATGATCAATAACATATTAGCCTATTCACCTTCAGTGGTGCACCTCTTGTCCTACTTGGTTCTGCTTTGTCTGAGATTGAATGTTTTCATTTATGCTGTGCATACATATTCCTGGAATTTTCAACAAAGTGGCAGATGCTTTGTCTTGATTTCAGTGGCACAAGTTTTGCATGTTGGCACCGGCAGCGTCTTTGGAAGATTGCTTTGGAGTGCCACAACTTGGGAGGCATAATACAGGACCTGGAGAGAATGGATCTTTTTGCTGGAAGAGGTAAGTGGGGTGAACTCTGGGGTGGATGTTTGTTTTATGGTCCTTTATTTTGTGGGTCCTAATTTTGTAAGGGGTGTTTCAGCTACAGCGGTGGATCGTAAGTTGGCGGGCCTTGCTTTCTGATTCAAATGGGTTGGGGTACAGGATTTTACTAAGGCTTTTGCAGTTAGACAGGCGATGAAGAGTTTCTGTAAGAGTTGCTGATCATGCGATTCCCGGTGCCCTGTGTGTTTTTCCATATTGATTTCTATCTCAGAACACTTACATACAGTTTGTTCTTCATCGTATGAACAGACTCTGTTCAGAGCTGCTTTTTTGGTTGCAATTTTTTATGGCTTTGGGGTGAACTGGTCAGTCCTTTAAAGCGGGTTGCAGGGGGGTTGATGGAGGGTGATGTTTAATGCATGGCTGCTTCTGTCAAGATTTGGATTCATCGATCCAAGACAGACCAGAGTGGCAGGGGTACAATATATTTGCATGTGGGATTGTTTCAGGGTAATGGTCCCTGTTTTTGTCCAGTGCTTGCTTTGGAGCAGTTCTTTCTGGTGCAACTGCAGACTGGTGGTGCCCTGTTCTTGCACTCAGACGGTTTGTGTTTGTCTTAGTTTTAAATTTGTATCAGTCTTTCGCAAATTTCAGGTAGCAGCTGGGTTCAACACCTTGGAGTATGCATCTCATTCCTTCCACATTGGAGCGGCCACTGAGGCGTCTTGGTGGGAATTGAATGATAGAGCAATTAGACGAAGTTAGGTAGGTAGGTGGGAGTCCAACAGATTCCGGTTGTATGTTAGGCCTCACTTACCTTAGGCTCTCATATGCGAGGTAGGTTTTTTCCTCATTCTGTCCTACTGTTTTATGTTGTTAGTTTTCCTGTTGGTGGGTGCACTGTGATTTTGTTTTCTTTGCAGGTGTCCCGCGATGCCTCATCTGGATACTGGAGCATTCTTATGTGTTTTGGGGGGCCAAGAGGGCAGATGTTAGGCCCAAAGGCTGGCAGTTGTGTCTTCCCCGGGAGATGGGAAGTGTTAGATGGCTCAGGGTCCGGGTATTATTATTATTATTATATAGGATTTATATAGCGCCAACAGTTTGCGCAGCGCTTTACAACATGGGGCAGACAGTACACTTACAATACAAATCAATACAGGAGGGATCAGAGGGCCCTGCTCGTTGGAGCTTACAATCTAGAAGGGAGGGTCAAGTGGAAACAAAAAGGTAATAACTGTGGGGAAAGAGCTGATGGAAAAAATGAAAATACAGTTGTTAGGTGTGGGTAGGATAGGCTTCTCTGAAGAGAAGGGTTTTCAGGGATCTTCTGAAAGCTAATAAAGTAGGAGATAAGCGGACAGATTGGGGTAGGGCATTCCATAGGATTGGAGAGGCTTTGGAAAAGGCCTGGAGGCGAGCATGGGAGGAGGTGACAAGGGAGCTAGAGAGCAGGAGGTCTTGAGAGGAAGGAAGAGAGTGAATAGGTTGGTATTTAGAGACTAGGCTAGTGATGTAGCTGGGGGCGAAATTGTGGATGGCTTTGTACGTAGTTGTTAGAATTTTGAATTTAATTCTTTGGCCGAGCGGAAGCCAATGGAGGGATTGACAGAGAGGGGTGGCAGACACAGAGCGATTGGTAAGGTGGATGAGTCTGGCAGCGGCATTCATAATGGATTGAAGAGGTGATAGACTATGTAGAGGTAAGCCAATGAGAAGGGAGTTGCAGTAGTCGAGGCGAGAGATGACCAGCGAGGGAATTAAGAGCTTTGTTGTGTCATTGGTTAGAAAGCGGCGTATTTTGGAGATGTTGCGGAGGTTGAGGCGGCAGGATTTGGACAGTGATTGGATGTGTTGCTTGAAGGAGAGTTCAGAGTCTAGGACTACACCTAGAACCTTGGCATGTAGGGATGGGCTTATAGTTGTGCCATCGATTTTGACAGAGAGATCAGGGGAAGAGGCATATGGGGGAGGAAAAATTATAAGTTCGGTTTTGGCTAGATTGAGTTTAAGGAAGTGGTGTGACATCCAGACTGATATATCTGAGAGTAAATTACTGATACGTGAGGAGACAGAGGGAGTGACCTGAGGGGTAGGGAAATAGATTTGTGTATCGTCAGCGTAGAGGTGGTATTGGAAGCCATGGGAATGCTTTTGGGTTGTTCCTGAGGTTACCCGCTTTGCTAGGTTGGACAGGGCGCCTGACATTTTGATTCTTCATGTGGATGGCAATGATTTGGGCTTCTGCTGCAGTAGGGAGCTGATCGGAGATGTTAAGATTGACTTAAGATTGACTGCTGTGGGTACTGACCTATAGTTTTTGGGACTGGAGGATGGGATGCAGGGTGCCTTTTGTGTGTGGAGGGGCACACACTTGTGTCGCTGTGGTGGTTGAGGTCCTTGATGGGTGTCTAAATCTGGTTATTGAGGTCATGAATATCATGATTAGGGATGAGCCGAACACCCCCTGGTTCGGTTCACAGCAGAACTTGCGAACAGGCAAAAAATTAGTTTGAACACGAGAAGATCGTTAAAGTCTATGGGACAAGAACATGAATAATCAAAAGTGCTCATTTTAAAGGCTTATATGCAAGTTATTGTCATAAAAAGTGTTTGGGGACCTGGGTCCTGCCCCAGGGGACATGTATCAATGCAAAAAGAAGTTTTAAAAAAGTCATTTTTTTCGGGAGCAGTGATTTTAATAATGCTTAAAGTGAAACAATAAAAGTGTAATATTCCTTTAAATTTCGTACCTGGGGGGTGTCTATAGTATGCCTATAAAGGAAAGCATGTTTCCCGTGTTTAGAACAGTCTGACAGCAAAATTACATTTCGAAGGAAAAAAAGTACCGTATTTATCGGCGTATAACACGCACCGGCGTATAACACGCACCCCAATTTAGGAGGGAATTTTAAGGAAAAAAAACTTTTAGGAGGGAAGTTGAAGGGAAAAAAAACTTACATTTAAATGCCCATCATTGCAGCCTTGTCAGTGCAGCCTTGTCAGTGCAGCCTTGTCAGTGCAGCCATGTCAGTGCAGCCTTCCCCAGTGCAGCCTTGTTAGTGCAGCCTTGTCAGTGCAGACTTCCCCAGTGCAGCCTTGTCAGTGCAGCCTTCCCTAGTGCAGCCTTCCCCAGTGCAGCCTTCCCCAGTGCAGCCTTCCCTAGTGCAGCCTTCCCCAGTGCAGCCTTCCCTAGTGCAGCCTTCCCCCGTGATCCCAGCCATTCTGGGCTTCAAAATCGCCGACCGCGATTTGAAAATGGCGCCGCCGGCGCCGAAATACACAGTGCCGGTCCTCGGCTCTTTCCGGCGGCTCTCGTTCATTTTCGGCTCCACTCGTAGTCCCGAGCGGAGCTATCCGAACCTAGCCGAGTAGGTTCGGATAGCTCCGCTCGGGACTACGAGTGGAGCCGAAAATGAACGAGAGCCGCCGGAAAGAGCCGAGGACCGGCTCTGTGTATTTCGGCGCCATTTTCAAATCGCGGTCGGCGATTTTGCAAATCTGACAGGTCGGGATCGCAGGGGATCGGCGTATAACACGCACCTGCGATTTTCCCCTGGTTTTAAGGGGAAAAAAGTGCGTGTTATACGCCGATAAATACGGTAATTTAAAACTACTCGCGGCTATTAATGAATTGTCGGTCCGACGATACACATAAAAGTTCATTGATAAAATTGCATGGAATTTCCCCACAGGGGAACCCCCGAACCAAAAATTAAAAAAAAAATGGCATGGGGTCCCCCCAAAAATCCATACCAGACCCTTATCCGAGCAAGCAACCTGGCAGGCCGCAGGAAAAGAGGGGGGGACGAGAGAGTGCCCCCCCTCCTGAACCGTACCAGGCCACATGTCCTCAACATTGGGAGGGTGCTTTGAGGTAGTCCCCCAAAGCACCTTGTCCCCATGTTGGGCCTTTAACAAGGGGACCCCCAGATCCCGGTCCCCCTTGTGTGAATTCGTAATGGGGTACAAATGTACCCCTACCATTTCACAAAAAAAGTGTCAAAAAGGTTAAAAAACACAAGAGACGCTTTTTGACAAGTCCTTCATTCATTTCTTCTTCTCTCATCTTCTTTCTTCTGGTCTTCCTTCGGTGTTCTTCTTCTTCCTCTATCTTCTTCTTCCTCCATCTTCTTCTTCATCTGCATTGATACATGTCCCCTGGGGCAGGACCCAGGTCCCCAAACACTTTTTATGACAATACCATGCATATAAGCCTTTAAAATTAGCACTTTTGATTTCTCCCATAGACTTTTAAAGGGTGTTCCGTGGCTTTCGAATTTGCCGCGAACACCCCAAATTGTTCGCTGTTCGGCGAACTGGCGAACAGCCAATGTTCGAGTCGAACTCATGTTCGACCCGAACATAAAGCCCATCCCTAATCATGATACATACAATGAATGAGGCCCCTTTCACACTGGGGCGGTTTGCAGGCGCTATTGCGCTAAAAATACCGCCTGCAAACCGCCCCTAAACAGCCTCCGCTGTTTGTTCAGTGTGAAAGCCCGAGGGCGGTGTGCTGGCAGGACGGTAAAAAAATTCCTGCGAGCCGCATCTTTGGAGCGGTGAAGGAGCGGTGTGTTCACCGCTCCTAAACCGCTCCTGCCCATTGAAATCAATGGGACAGCGCGGCTATACCGCGGTAATACCGCGGCTATAGCCGTGCTGTACGAGCCGGTTTAACCCTTTTTCGGCCGTCAGCGGGGGTTAAAACCACACCGCTAGCGGCCGAATACAGCCGCAAAAACGACGGTAAAACAGCGCTAAAAATAGCGCTGTTTTACCGCCAACGCCCCCACCGCCCCAGTGTGAAAGGGGCCTAAGGGTCATCAAGCTCTGCTTCTTGGTATACACTTCAGACCGTTTTATGAGCAATATCTTACTCTACTTCTTTGTATGTTTAATTTGTATATGAGCAATTACACTCATTTATTGTGATACATACAATGAATATGGGTCATCATGCTCTGCTTCTTGGTATACACTTCAGACCGTTTTATGAGCAATATCTTACTCTACTTCTTTGTATGTTTATTTTGTATATGTGCAATTGCACTCATTTATTGTGAGTGACTGTTTATCATTTTCTAACTTTGTTAATAATAGTAAAAGCATATTCAACCTTAAATCTGGTTATTGGGAAAACGGCGAGGACCCATCTGAGGTATGGAGTCCTCGAGTTCGTATGGTGCAAGACCGGTGGATGTCTGAGGTCAGCTGGGTTAGGCCCCGAGACGGTGTTTGGCAGCTGGGGTTGCAACTCAGCTATCTGTGCCACAGGCACAAAAGTTTTGGCTATATGGCACTGTCAAAGACCCTGAATTATTAAGTGGATTTAGTTATTTATTGTTATGTTGTGTTATTTAACCATTTGCCGACCAGCCGCTGCAGTTATACTGCGGTTGGGCGGCTCTATTGCGTAAATCGCCGTGTCGGTACAGCACTGCGTGTAATAGATACAGTGGGTGCGACTGTGGCGCTTACCAGACCCCATGCGCGTAGCCAGCGGCCGCGATGTCCGTCGGCCACCCATGATCATTCCACAGAGAGCCAGAACGGAGATCTGCCAGTGTAAACAAAGCAGATCCACGTTCTGACAGAGGAGTAGAGAGAGAGCGTCTGTTCCTAGTGATTAGGAACAGCAATCTCTCTGTACTCCCAGTCAGTCCACTCCCCCCACAGTTAGAAACACCTCCTTAGGACACACTTAACCCCTTGATCGCCCTCATAGTGTTAACGCCTTCCCTGCCAGTGTCATTTACACAGTAATCAGTGCATTTTTATAGCACTGATCGCTGTATAAATGTCACTGGTCCCAAAAAAGTGCTAAAAGTGTCTGATCTGTCCACCGTAATGTCGCAGTCCTGCTAAAAATCGCATTACTAATAAAAGATAAAATAATAATAAAAATGCCATAAATCTATCACCTATTTTGTAGACGCTATAACTTTTTGCGCAAACCATTTCATATACGCTTATTGCGATTTTTTTTACAAAAAATATGTAGCAAAATACATATTGGCCTAAACTGATGAATTTGTTTTTTTACATTTTTTTGGGATATTTGGGATATTTATTACAGTATGGGGGTGAGGTTTGGGGTAGACCTGGGTAGAGGTCAGGTTTGGAGGTGAGCTCTGATCCACCCTAGTCAAGGTTTGCCTGGACCTGAGGAGGAACATATTCAGCAGAGGGCATACATAACAGGGTGGAAGAGGAACCAGGCAGAAGGGGTTAACTATTTAAAGTGGTGTGGCCAGCCCTTACTTTTACCCTATTGGTCCAGGAGACAGGGTGATTGGGTATAGGGTATACTTAAAAGTATATTTTCTGGAGAGGAGTGGTTTAGGCTTACTTGCAGAGCAGAAATCGTCGGACGAATGTCTCTCCCACCCACCCTTATTTTTTCTTTTTTATCTGGTAGTCATGTTTTCTTTAATTTGTGGTTCTTTGGCGGTTGGGATCCTTGACGGGGGTCTAAATCTGGCTACTGGAAAAACAGTGGGGACCCATCTAAGGTATGGTGTCCTCGAGTTCATACGGTGCAGTGCATAGTAGTGTTAAGACCAGTGGGTGTCTGAGATCATCTGGGTTAGGCCCCTGAGGCAGTGTTTGGTGGCTGGGGTCACAACTCAGCTATCTGGTGCCACAGACACAAAAGTTTTGGCTATATGGCACCATCAAGGACCTTGAATTATTATCTGGATTTAGTTATTTATTGTCATGTTGTGTTATTTAAGAAAAAGCTGAAGTTTAATAAAAGGCTGATTCGGCCATTTTAACTCCACTTATGTGTTGTGTGTTTTTTTTGGGGGGTAGACCTGGGTAGGGGTCAGGTTTGGAGGTGAGCTCTCATCTATCCTAGTCGAGTAAGGATAGAGAATCACATGCCCCCATGCCCAAAAGTAACATGTACAGTACCACAAACCAACATGGAACTGGGTGGAAGGTAAGGAAGGTAAATATAAGGATTGTGTGTGAGTGTTAATAAGTAAACCTATTACTTTACCCCGAACAATACAATCATTTTTAAATGTTTTCACTTACAGAAGCATCAATTTCATTTTTTACCTGTTAGCCCGAAGTCACCTTAGGCTGAGTAAAACAGCATTTCCAGCATCTGCATCACCTGACTAGTCCATACATCAAGGTATACTGCATCTGTTTTGGGTCTCCCATGCAATTTAGTGAATCATGCCGTGTGAAGGTTGTTAATACAATAAAACCTTGGTTTGCGAGCATAATTCGTTCTGGAAACATGCTTGTAATCCAAAGTACTTGTATATCAAAGCAAATTTACCCATAAGAAATAATGTAAACTCAGATAATTGGTTCCACAACCATATATTCATAAGTGCTTCAGTTTATAGTCCATATAAAAAGATTAAAGCAATGCAAGGTTGTGTAACCATAAAATGGCCATCCACAAATGGCAGCCTCCACAAGGGGATTAGAAGCAAAATCTAGCAGGAGTTACAGTGTATAAAAGAGAAGAGAGGCGCCTCTAAGTGTATCGATATGGTTACATTTAATGAAGGTACAACATTTAGCTACTCACATGGTTGATGATTAAAAGAGGCACATCTAAGTATGCAGGCATCCAGGGTAAAGCTGTCCACATATACCATCCTCTGCAGCGCCGGCTCTTACCGCTGTCAGTCTGCAATTGTGACCGGGAAGACTACCCTGCAGTCGAGTGATTTGAAAGCGAGGCTTGAAGCGCTTGTGGAGTGCAGCATGGAAGGGATGATGTCGATGTCAGTGCAGATGGCCGTCCATGTGAATAGCTTTACCTCGGATGCCTACATACTTAGATGTGCCTGTTTTAACCATTAACCATGTGACTTGCTAAATGTTGTACTTTCATTAAATGTAACCATATTGCTACACTTAGAGGTGCCTCTGTTCTGTTTTATACTCAGGTGTGATGTGACACTACTTCTATATCAAGACATCGCTTGTATATCAAGTCAAAATTTATTTAAAAATTTTGCTTGTCTTGCAAAACGCTCTCAAACCAGGTTACTTTCAAACCAAGTTTTACTGTATGTGCATGGGCACCCAGAATTTAAATTTACATTTACAATTCTTCCAGGATCCAGCACCTAGTCTCCTCCCTGGTGTGCAACTGCTGGCATTATGGTGTTTCTATGACATCTCTATTATCAGCACCACAGCCAGTCAGGGGACAGCTCCCCTGACTGGTGTGTCTTGAAATTGCAAAGTGATGCAAGGTGACCCATTGGTGCAATTGGTCACTATGCTTTATCTGAGCCCTAGCTGTTGTATGTAACTGCTCCAGTGACTTTGAGTGACCTCCAGGCATCCGTGTCATTCTGTGACTCTGAGTGACCTCCTGTGTGTGACCCTGTTGGCTCCAGTGCTCCCATATCATCTTTTGACTCCAAGTGACCTTTTATGCACCCCAGTGTCATCTAGTATGCTCCATTGCACTTGTGTCATCAATTGAGCCCAAGCAACCTCAAGTGCACTTCAGTGGCTTCTAGTGACTCCAGTGCTCTCCTGTACACCCTCTGATTTCAAAGCACCCAAAAGCATCTTGTGTCATCTTATGACTCCAGTGCACTTCTATGTGCCTTATTGCTCCAATCTATCGCAGAGCATCCTGTGTTTTTTTTCTAGTGACTCCCAGTGTCCCATGTCCGTATTTATGACACTGATGTCTCCATGCAGTCTCTGGCTCACTCCGCAGTTGTTTGGCCTGTTTCACTCCACTGTCAGTACCCATTGTTTCATTTTGACCCTCAGGTACCCACCTAAAAATACTCAAGCTGTCTTTTTCTCTCAATTTATATGGACCCATGTTGGCGACACATTAATACCTTTTTTTTGGATCCCCTGCCACTGGAAAAGTACTTCAAAGCAATAATTATTCTTGGTTCTCTGAAAGGCACATAAAACCACTTCATCTCATGTCTCTAACCTACACAGCTCCGCAGAATGACATACAATACACATTCTTCCCTTTGTGGAAAATATATATGAATAATAAGCAAAGGTTTCCATGGTAATGGGAACTTATACAAGCAAAGGCACAATCAGATGGAACAAAAAGACATTATTTGCTTTAAATGGAGACTTTTGTTACAGATTAGGAGAACACATTTACATGACTAGATTTAATTCTATCAGGCAGAAACCTGGAAGATCTTATAATGCTCCACAAAACTATAATACTAGACACATGGGACCGTTTGAGCAGTTTATAAATCCAGACTCACAATTAAGAGACATAGAGGAGGAGGCTGCTTCTGTTAATTCTATGAAACAACTAGTAATCTATCAAGTTACATGATGAAATCCACTCTTAGGGAAGGCCATAATGTCTACCAACGATGCTTTGCTGCACACATATAGTCAAGCAAACTTTTATGGCATTGTAAATTCTGATCTGTTCAGCTTGTGAAATATATCGAGCCAATGATGATTACGTTATTTATAAAAACAGCACCTAGTCTCTGGATGTGCTGGCAGTACTTACTGTAATTTCCAGGTGTTGCATCCACCATAACAATCATAGGAAAATGCTTAGTCATGGGCCTTTCGAGTGATTATTTGCTTCAAATAAGTATATCAACACAGGCTGTTATCCAGATAGTAGTCTATAGTAGAAAAAAAAATAATAATGATAATAATAATAATGATGATGATAATAATGATGACTGGCTGAATTTTGTTGGTCCTTATTCTTCCCCTTTTTTGTGCTTCAACCAGTTCACAATCACCTGTGATTGTGGTTTCTATGGAGGCTGTATATGCATCCCTGTCTAGCTTTTGATGAGGGGGTCATATACATATATATATATATATATTGACCACTGTCAAACATTTACACTAGGTCCCCGATAAGATTGTCCTTGAGTCATAATCTGTGATGTGCGGTGTCCCCTGATACTTTGATTCAAGGCCCATCAGCACCTACCCAGTATGTACCGAGGAAGCTACTAAATTGTGAAACGCCTTGACAAAGCAAGCGTGGAGGATTTGTTGGATCATATTTCTCTATACAGATCAAATTATCCATATTCATACATCTACGAATTTCTCTTTTCATATACGTAAGGATCCAACATTCTTGCTTGTTGTATTGGGTATCTGTTGACCTTGTCAAATAATAGGGTGTTGTCTAAGTGTTTTTTAATAATTTTGTAATAAAGACCTAATTTTTTATATTAATTACCTGCCTCATGATGTGCCCACAAAGTCAGTTTTTTCTTTGAGATTTATTCTCAATCCTTTTGTATAGCCATTGGATTTTGGCATAGTGGGGGTCCTCCTTTTCTTTTCTGCCTGATCAGTGCAACTTCATCAGTGCCCATTAGTGTAGATTATCAGTGGTCATCAGTGTGGCCTCTTTAGGGGCCACCAGTGCAGCCTATTAGTGCCAATCAGTGCAGCATATGAGTGCTGTCTTATCAGTGCAGCCCCATCTGTGCTGCTTATCAGTTTTGCCTCATCAGTGGCCATCAATGCCGCCTCATCAGTGTCTATCAGTGCAGCATATCAGTACACATCAGTGCAGCCTATCAGTGGCCATCAGTGCAGCCTTATCAGTGGCCATCAATGCAGTCTCATCGGTACTTAGCATTGCCCATCAGTGCAGCCTATCATTGCCCATCAGTGCATGGTATCATTGCCCATCAGTGCAGTGTATCATTGCCCATCTGTGCAGCATATCATTGTCCATCAGTGCAGCCTATCATTGCCCATAAGTGCAGCATATCATTGTCCATTCCATGCAGCATATCAGTGCCAATATTTGTAGCATATCATTGCCCATCAATGCAGTATATTATTGCCCATCAATGTAAATGCAGCCTACCATTGCCCATCAATGCAGCCTAGTATTGCCCATCAGTGCAGCATATCATTGCCCATCTGTGCAACATATCATTGCCCATAAGTGCAGCATATCATTGCCCATCCGTGCAGCATATTAGTGCCCATAACTGCAGCATATCATTGCCCATCAGTGCAGTATATTATTGCCCATCAATGCAGCCTAGGAAACTGTCAGCCCAGTCTGCCCCTGCTCCTCACCCTCCACTAAATTCCACTCGCCAAATGCGAGCAGACGATTGAAAATTTTGAGGGCTGACATATAGTGTACCATACCTGGCGTGATCATCTATAAAAATGAGAAAACACCTCTTCTTTCCTGGAGTCAATTTTCCCATTGAACCGCCTAGATCTGAATTAATTGAGTCCAAAGGCTTCTTAGCTTTGCTGTTACTTTGCTTTGGAAAGGCTTTTCTTATTATTGTACCTTTTATACATCTGATAAATTTCATTGTTTGATCACATGGACTAATTTTTATACCATTTGCATACTTATTCTCAGTTAATTTCTTTATTATGTCAGGAATTATGTGCCCAAGTTGCCATGTGTGAATGCAGTTTGAATGTTTTTCCTGCTTGGCAGTATTAACCGCCTCATTGCAGATCAGTTGATACAGTTCATCTGTATTTTTAGCCTTTGCAAGTAAGATATCCGTTTTTGTGATAGCACAACTGTCATCCTGGAAGGTCACTGCATTGCCTTGTTTTGTGAGCTTCTTCACTGACAAAAGATTTGTTTCAAAAGCAGAAAGAGGGCATTTTCACAAGTATCTTTCTGATAACACTCTGGGAAATAGGACAGTAAAGAAAATGTTCTCCTTTTCCCTCTGATTACATTATTTTCCTACTAGTTGTGGTGATTTCTGTGTTTTACTCTAGTCAAGGTGAAAAAAGACATTTCTGTCATTTGTCATGTGATTTGTAGCTCCTGAATCAACAAACCATGCCTACAAAGATAAGGTGCAACTTTTGGAATTAAAAAACATATTCATTATCTGAAGCAAACTTTGTTTCTTCCTTCACACTTTTGGCCTTTTGTAGTTTAGTTTGTTTTTGCATCCTAGCTTTTCAGATTCTGCAATTTGCTTCTAAATGACCTTTTTTTTGCAAACAAAACATTCACGTGTTTCTTGTTGCGTGTTACTGTTTTTATTCTCATTTTTGTCTTTAAATCAGACTCTGCGACAGAAGTACTGTCACTATTAATGCTTTCTGTTTTACACTTATATTCATCTGCAAGCTTGCCCTTAACATATTACTATGTCAGTTCATCATCTGGACGTGCATCAAGCGCTGTGACAAGTGTTTCATAACTTTCTGGTAAATCACTGAGCAATAGTGCAGCGACATGGACATCTTTTATTTCTTCTCCTATATCCCTCAGGCATTCAACTATTTGCAAGGTCTGCCTAATGTAATCCTGCATGTCCTGAAATTTCATCAGCTTGGTTTGGTATAGCTTTCTAATCAAATACAGTTTATTGCTGAGATTAGCTCTTTCATGCACCTTTTGTGAACATTTCTACATTTCTTTAGCAGTTTCACTTACATAGATGTATGATTTGATCATCTTCTATGCTAAGAGAGATTGTGCTCTGAGCTTTTTGGCTCTTCTCTATCCACTTATCTGAAGGGTGTTCTGGCTTGACTTTATTTATACATTTCCACATACCTTCTCTTATTTGCTGCATTTTTAACATGAATTTCCAAGACTGGTAGTTCTGGTTTGTCAGATTTGCAAATGAAAGCTTTGTTGCAGATGTGTTACTGGCCGTTTTCTTTTTTTCTGTTGCTGTATGTTGCACTTATCTGCTGTAGCTGGCTATGACTGGGCTATGACTGCCTTCTCAGCTTTTCTATGGGTGGGTGTCTGGGCTATGCCTGGGCCATAACCTCTAAAAAATTCTCTATATAGCCCTACAGAACAGACAGTGCACAGTACACATGGGCTTTGCTGCTTAACTGCAAACAGGAACTGGAAACTTTATTATACAGGGAAAAGACATAGAGCATACCATAGATACAGCTACAAACTGTTAAACACTGCCATCTACTGGTTGAAGAATATGTCTCTACTGAATACTTATACTGATGTACAAATGTACAAATGAACATTGTATTCCAACAACCCCACCCACCAACTACTCCTTATATGAGTCCCTGAGGAAGTCACAAGTGTGTGACATAGTGCGTAGGACGTAAGGACGCAAAAAACGTAACCAAAAGTTGTTACCGCAAACCAGAAGTTGATACCGCGGACCGGAAGTGACGTATAAGGTGGCGAAGAACAACGTTTTTTGGTCTATACTTGGCATGTTTTCCACTGCTTTGATGTAAGCAGATTTTTTTATTTACTAAACTTTGTTTGTTTGGGTAATGTAATATTGGATGCAGCTACAAACTTATAAACTCTGCCATCTACTGGATGAAGAATATATCACGACTGAATACTGATGTACAGTAGTTGTTGCATAAAATACTAATTAACTTTATAATCCAACAATAACAATTTTTGTATGTGTTAGGCCTCATGCACACAGGCTGTTAAAATTACGTTATGAAAACGCCAGTATCTTTGCAGTGATTTTTTTAAAACTTTTTTCAGCTTTTTTCAGCGTTTTTTGAGCGTTTTTCCGCATTAGCGTTTTTTAGCGTTTTTTTTTTTTTCGACATTTTTTTTTTTTTTTTTCAATGGATCAAAATGTTAAAAAACGTTGGTGAATGTTTGAGCGTTTATCAGCGTTAGAGCGTTTTTACAGCTGAAAAACGTCTCTCAGAACCCACTAGTCCTGGGTTTTACAGCTTAAAAACGCCTATGCCATTTGCAGCTCAAAAACGCCTAGGTGGGCATGAAGCCATAGACTAACATAGACAGGCCTTTTTAAGCTGCAAAAAAAGCTCAAAAAAGCAGCTGTAAAAACGTCCGTGTGCATGAGGCCTAACTGTTAAAACATAATTCCTCAGTCGAGTAAAACAATGTCAGCAGGACAGGAGGTGGGGGTAAATCTCTCTAATGGAGCATGTAATATAAGTAAAAGAAGGCTAAAAACCCTTCCCCACTCTAATACAATCTAAAACAAAACAAAGAACAAAAAAAAAAAAAAAAGTTGTATCTTGATCTACACTTTAATATGTCCACATGTGAGGTCACTTGATACATAATTTCCCCCAAACTCCCATTCCTTTTTCTTGATTTCAAAGGTGGCTAACCCTTTTGTTATAACAAATACCTACATTACTGCACTACAGGAGTACTTCTAGATTCACTCACTGCAGAGGAGAGCAGGTGTCTCCAATCTTCTCTGGCTTGCCATCCTGATGGTGTATTTTGTGGTCTATTGTTCACAGTGAATGCAGGTGAAAAGCAGGTGATTGCTGAACCTCACTGTCCTGTAGGTTTTATTAGGTGGCTTTGCAGCTGCTAAGATCACTTATATACTAAGGCCTCACTCACATGGGCGTGCTTAAGCTTAGACTCCATATGAGGGCTGTGTTTGCCTGGACTGGGATGCACAGATGTTTCATACATCCCTTAGCATTCTCATACATCCCCTAAAGCCCATAGGCTACTGCAGAGAGCAAAAACAGGCTCATGGCTGCAATTTTAACCAAAAGCTTGTTTACTTCCCACTGCTGCCTTGCCATAGTACTTATGGCAATGAAAGTTAAAGGGTGTGACAACTTGGGGGTTGTTAAGCTCATGTATAATGCTTGACAGTGAGTTTGGTTAACTCCAGATATGCCTTTTCAGGGCTTTTTTGCCCATTTTTATTAAAACAAAAGAAAATGGCCTGCAAAACAATTTCCCACGCAGGGGTTTCCACCATCAGTATGAACAGAAACAATATTCAGCCTCCTGGCTCTCTTTAGTGGTCCTGTTGCTTAGGCCTCATGCCTTGGTCCTCCTGTCCATCTAACACATATCCCAGTGCTCATGCACAAAGGCTGTACCTCTGTCAGCTCTCTGTCTGTTTTGTGCAGCACCCTGTTGCTCTCTCTCTTTCAGGCACAGATCTCTGTCTGTCCTGTCCTGGACAGCACCATGCAGTCATGCACCTCTCTGCTCCCTTGCACACACTCATGGACACCTCAGGAGGATGGAGCCCTGAGCCCTAGCTCTGATTAACCTAAGAACCCAGCACACACTTGCACCATTAATGTGCTGGTTCTTTACAAAACCTGGCCTACCCTGTCTTTTAACCCGTGACAGGGTACCATACTGTCACAAGAGTTAAAGCAATGCTCCAAAATGTTACACTTCTATTTCCTAGCACCCCCAGATTTGCTCTTCTCTAGCCCATACTCACTTTTTTTCCACCTTTTTTTTGCTGCAGAACTCTTGCACTTTTACTGTATCTTTGCCTGTTTGTTCCTGTCATGGAACTACCTTTTCTGATCTCTCTACTATCTGCTACCTGCCCTGACCTTAGCTACACTTAATGAATACTTCTCCTGTCCTGACCTTTGCTAGGTTAGCTAGGTTTGTGGATTATGCCCGCTGCTGACAGACAATTCTGAATTCTCCAGAATGGCTTCCATTATGTTTCTCCCATAGCTGTATTGTATGTCTACTTTTTTCTACCATGGGTCTGCTGGCAACATTTGATAACTATAGTATATTGTTTTTTTATAATAATTCCTGGGGGTATTCAAGCATTGATGGATCTACTAGCCTTAAAGGAAGAGAGGATGCTAAAGGTGAAGCTACACTCACCAGTTATTTACATAGAGAATGTATAGCAGAGTTTAAAGTAGGTACAAAATATGAACTTACTAGTAGAGTTATTTTCTTACCCTTAATAAAAAAAGTAGCTGCTGCCCTGCTCAGTCCATTGTCTCTAAAGCTGCCTGCAGGCCAACTACAAACGAATGATCCCTGCTCCATCCAGACATCAGTCAGCAGGACCTGCATATGATGTAACAACTCACACAATTGCCGCTATTACGCATAAACACAGAACATGTAGGTAGGTACAGTCTGCTATCTCCACTGCAGGTGGTGCTCACGCTGCAGCAGAATTGCAGATTGAGAGGAAGTCAAGAGGAACATGGTTGCTCTATGGTTTCCTGGGTCACTGGAGGAGCTATCCAATCAGATGCTGGCACCCCATGTGACTCTGGTGGCCATCTTAGGTCAGGTAGAGTCTATTTAAGACCCTGTCTCCCCGTCTTGACGTGCATTTCACTTGTGGGTAGTGTAGGGACAGGTCATCCATCTGTCAAGGACAGTATTAGCGGCAGGGAGAGGTTACAAATTTATTTGGGAAAGTGCAGGGACATGCCATCCTTCCTGGAAGCCTTCTCGTTTGGGTATGGACTGGCCAGGCCATATTCCGCCCCTATAGACAGATGCTGTCAGCGCACCTGAGACCTACTGCTATACTCATCACTGTAACATTCTGTGACTGTGCCTGGTTGCACTGTCTTCCCACCAGGTTAGTTGTGCTTTGCTGATCTTTAACTTTAATACAGTTTTGTTTCTGCAGCTGGACTCTGAGTGTTTACTATTGCTGCACCTCCCCACAAGCGAACAGGGGAACCCTTCCTGTGCTAGGGTATGCATTAACTTTTGTCATCTGTCACATAGTAAGGTAGTAGTAGGAGATTTTTTCTGCCTGCTCTGTGTTTAAAAGTGACAGTGGCAATTGGATGAGCCTATACAGCCACTGTGCCCAGTTTAACTGCAGAGGTGCTTATTGATCCTTGACTCTGGGACCATGACAAGGCCCCCATGGTCCGGGCCCCATACCAACTGTGTGGGCTGCTATGGTAATAGTTCTGCCACTGGCTGTCATGTTTGAGAATGATCTCTATAAACTACACTAATGGTTCCTAAACACAGGGGGAATTCAGTATAATAACGTTCTCTTCCTTTGCACATTCAACATTCAGCAACCAATATTTAAATCTTTGCCAGCCCTTTAAAATGATTTGATCATGGTTGTCATCTCTCATGTCTTTACATGAGACAGTGGAGATTAATGATTATGTATCAGAGCCTGGGAAACAGAGCCGCAGACGAGGTCCAGTGGAGACGTGTCCCAGTTCTGGAGGTTAATCACTTTTATTCAAAGTAATTCCCAAACTTACATTTTCACAGTACTTGCTTTGAATTAGATACATTTAGGATTCAGGGGAAAGGGGAACATGCTGTAGTTCTCTGCCGAAGAGATACAGTATGTGGGGATTGGTGTTTACAGCTCAGCTGAAGAAACTTTCTTCATTCTTCCTAATTAAATCTGTGGACTCTGTGGTGTTGTGTAACCAGTTTTCCTACACTGCATGCACAATGTCCCTTTGTCTTATCCCAATCTTTTTTGTCACAATTTGGAAGACATGTTATTATGAAAGAAAACAAAACAACACAGGATTCTCACTGGGAAAGGAGGAGGATATGAAGGTAAAAAAAAAAAAATTGTAACATAAAGTCCTACAGCAAATAAACTTTCTGTGATAGGAATCTATCATTATGAAATCTGGGACCCAGGCTTGTGCTTTGAGAGTAAATGGTCATAACTTGACAAATAGCACTGAAACATAACAATCACACATCATTTTATTAATAAACACATTTCCTGGGTTAATGATGTGGGGGGAGGGGGGGGGGTGTTACTCCATCATGTATTATTCAGGAAGTGCCTACAGCGATGATGGCACTGCCTTCTTTTGTGTTCTTTGTTTTATCTAGAATTGAAATTATAGAGTACTGTCAGGAAATGAGACCAGCAAACTACTACATATTACTTAAAAATCAACAACTAGAATCACCACAAATCAGAATCATTGATGGTCCTATTTATATCCTATTCATCTCTCTATTAAGGGTCTGGCTATTAGGGTAATTAGAGAAACAGGGGTTTGTTGTGTAAAAGTAATAACAGAGAGAACAGGAAACAGACAAGATGGGCAGAGTGGAAAGGCTGCTTAATTTCAGAAAGTTCAGAAGGAGACAACGTTCACAAAGAAGACTGTGCACCTGTGGGTAATAAGAAAGAGAAAATATGAATGATTTTGAGGCCTTGCTGGAGCAGGTCAGGACTATAGCTGAAGTCAGATGTCTGCAATGGCTTCAACAATAGCTGACTTTCATGCTGTGGGGATCTGGGACTGATTCTTCTATTTCATTGCCAGTTTTTAAAAATGTTAGGAGGGTCCGACCTTCTAAGCACTTGAGTCCTTCCTACACCCCCTGGGTCCAGCTTCAGAGGGAGAGCCACCCTATGGACCATCCAGTGCTTCATTTCACCCATGTCCTTTTTTGGCATGTGTGAGAGGCCTGGGAGGAATTCCTTTTAAAGATAGGATTAAGGACCAGAGCAGGGAGTTGGCAGAGAGTTGGCTCAGCACAGGAGAGGTTCAGCAGCAGGCGGATACAGGAATCTATTTCTGCTGCTGCCTTAAGGGAGATTCTGGGACAGGAATCCACTCCACAATCCTGTGCACAGGACCTGTAGATGTCTCCTCCTGCCAAAGAACAGATTGAAAGCGTGGCTCAGTGCAGGAAGGGAGCAATTACAGTCAATAGGAGGGAACAGGAGCCCTTAGCTGCTTCTTAAGTGCAAATGACCAGCACAAAATCCATGAACAGATTGATGGCCGCAGAGGAGATTGCCAGAGTCACTTTTCAGCAAGTGGGGGTGCCCGTGGGCCCTATGGCTTTTGTAATGCTGACAACATGAATGGGGGGGGGGCAATAGGGCATTCGGGAGTCTGCAGGTTTGCCTGTTATACCAGGGCTTGAGGCTAGGTCACCTTGTGATACTCCAGGTTTATGTTTTCTGCTGGCTTTAGGGACGTGTTGGTGCATTGTGACCTTTCCAAGACTTCCCAGCTTGTGGTGGGGCCATTGAGAGCATGGGTTCCTGCTGTTACCATGTTGTGTTGTATATTTCCCACTGTGCATCCTACTGCATTGCCTTTGATGATGGTGGTGAGCAGACAAAAGGAAATAGCAGCAGCAGAACAAGGTTCATATACAACTCCTGCATTGGTGACGAATAACAAGAAGGCAAGTAGCGCAGAATCTCACAAGAGCATAGAGACTGAAGAATATTAGGTCTGTTTGACTGATTTGGCCAGATGTGAGATTTATGTGTGCTTTGAGGGCCCCCTAAGGGTTCACCTTAAGAAAGAAGGGGGACATTACTATGTCTCTCCTGCACTAAAATACAATTTCCCGCCTGTTTGCCCTTTACACTGAGCTACCTATGAATGAACTCCCACGCATGTGCAGGAGTGACGTGTTCTTAGCTGGGCCGCTGAAAATGGCCAAAACTCAGTACCCGGAAGTCGATCTGGCCAGAGATAACAGTGACCAATGGGAAACTCGGGGAGATAGCAGTACTATATAGAAGATGAGTAACGTTCCGCTATAGGTGTTAGTCCTATACTTCTTCCATACAATTATTTTTGGCTCTTTTAGCGCATCAATCCAATAGTTACACATAAAAATAGATACTGTGTTTTAAAGTATCTAGTTTACGAAAGCCTTCACTACAGAACACAGTTACAGAACACCAGTAAACTAATTGAACAATGACACAATAGGGAGAGATTTTTTATACCATATGCTAATGAAAAGGATGTTGTTATTTAGCTTATTAATGTCTGCAATTGCAAAAAAACACAGTATAAGTATATATATATATATATATATATATATATATATATAGCATTTTTTTTTTTTGCAATTGCAATTGCAGACATTAATAAGCTAAATAACAACATCCAACACCCCCTCACATTTTTGTAAATATTTTATTATATCTTTTCATGTGACATCACTGAAGAAATGACACTTTGCTACAATGTAAAGTAGTAAGTGTACAGCTTGTATAACAGTGTAAATTTGCTGTCCCCTCAAAATAACTCAACACACAGCCATTAATGTCTAAACCACTGGCAACAAAAGTGAGTACACCCCTAAGTGAAAATGTCCAAATGGGGCCCAATTAGCCATTTTCCCTCCCCAGTGGCATGTGACCCATTAGTGTTACAATGTCTCAGGTGTGAATGGGGAGCAGGTGTGTTAAATTTGGTGTTATCGCTCTCACTCTCTCATACTGGTCACTGGAAGTTTAACATGGCACCTCATGGCAAAAAACTCTCTGAGGATCTGAAAAAAAGAATTGTTGCTCTACATGAAGATGGCCTAGGCTATAAGAAGATTGCCAAGACCCTGAAACTGATTTTGAGCACAGTGGAAAAGACCATACAGCGGTTTAGCAGGACAGGTTCCACTCAGAACAGGCCTCGCCATGGTCGACCAAAGAAGTTGAGTGCACATGCTCAGCATCATATCCATTTTGGGAAATAGATGTATGAGTGCTGCCAGCATTGCTGCAGAGGTTGAAGGGGTGGGGGGGTCAGCCTGTCAGTGCTCAGACCATACGCCGCACACTGCATCAAATTGGTCTGCATGAATGTCTTCCCAGAAGGAAGCCTCTTCTAAAGATGATGCACAAGAAAGCCCACAAACAGTTTGCTGAAGACAAGCAGACTAAGGACATTACTGGAACCATGTCCTGTGGTCTGATGAGACCAAGATAACCTTATTTGGGTCAGATGGTGTCAAGCGTGTGTGTCGACAATCAGGTGAGGAGTACAAAGACAAGTGTGTCTTGCCTACAGTCAAGCACGGTGGTGGGAGTATCAAGGTCTGGGGCTGCATGAGTGCTACAGGCACTGGGGAGCTACAGTTCATTGAGGGAACCATGAATGTCAATGTGTACTGTGACATACTGAAGCAGAGCATGATCCTCTCCCTTCGGAGACTGGGCCGCAGGGCAGTATTTCAACATGATAATGACCCAAAACACACCTCCAAGACAACCACTGCCTTGCTAAAGAAGCTGAGGGTAAAGGTGATGGACTGGCCAAGCATGTCTCCAGACCTAAACCCTATTGAGCATCTGTGGGGCACCCTCAAACGGAAGGTGGAGGAGCGCAAGGTCTCTAACATCCACCAGCTCCATGATGTCGTCATGGAGGAGTGGAAGAGGACTCCAGTGGCAACCTGTGAAGCTCTGGTGAACTCCATGCCCAAGAGGGTTAAGGCAGTGCTGGAAAATAATGAATGATGGCCACACAAAATATTGACACTTTAGGTCCCATTTGGACTTTTTCACTTAGGGGTATACTCACTTTTGTTGCCAGCGGTTTAGACATTATTGGCTGCGTGTTGAGTTATTTTGAGGGGACAGCAAATTTACACTGTTATACAAGCTGTGCACTCACTACTTTACATTGTAGCAAAGTGTAATTTCTTCAGTGTTGTCACATGAAAAGATATAACAAATGTGAGGGGTGTGCTCACTTTTGTGAGATACTGTGTGTATATATATATATATATATATATATATATATATTCATATAGGGGCCTGAGATTACCAGCAGTCATTTGTAAAAGCAAACAGTTCGTCTTTAGCTCTTCCAAAAATAGGTAACATAAAGAGCTTTCATCAGCACAAACAAAAATTTCATAGTTCCAGTGAAACAAACAACTATACAACTGGTTTACGACCAAAATCTTGGCCCCACCACACAGGGGTAGGCTTCTTCCGTGTTTCAGGGTGCTGAGCAGGCTGCAGGAGTTCAGCAACACATGTCTAAGTTCCCAAGAGCGTTCACACTTTCTTACAAGTTGTGAGCTACTCCACACTGCCTCACTGACACAGTGCTGATTTCCCTCTGCTGCCTTACAAGGCTCCCTTGCCAGGGGCTTAACGCCCTTGAGTCCTGGTAGTAAGGTTTGGAGGTTCTTCCCACCCAACACTCTATGAACCTCTGAAATTCTGGGTCCTTGATATACTTTTCATTTGAGAGAGTACAGGAAATGAGTCCTCTCTCTAGCCAAACTTCTCTAGAACACCTCACCCTGCATGGGTGATAACCCCTGAGTACCAAGCAATGTCTCCAAAACTGTCCCCCTGAAAGGGACCACAACTCATATACTGGGATTATATACTTGCCATCCAGGACACATTCCTGATGTCCTGTAAAATATACAAAGAGTACTGTGCAAAAGTTTTAGGCAGGTGTAAAAAAAATGCTGTAAATTAATAATGCCTTCAGAAATAGAAGTGTTAATAGTTTATTTGTATCAATTAACAAAATGGAAAGTAAATGAACAGGAAAGAAATCTAAATCAAATCAATATTTGGTTTGACCACCCTTTGCCTTCAAAACAGCATTAATTTTTCTAGGTACACTTGCACACAGTTTGTGAAGGAACTCGACCCAGATCAGGGCTCTGTGGGGTCTGAGAGGCTTGTTTATAGTTGTAGTGCCACCCCCGATCCATCAGGATTCATCTGGATGCTTTCAAGGGTGTTGTCTTGGTGGTTTGCTAGCAGAACTGGAAATCCCGGATGAGCCCCCACATGTAGCACCCCCCCTGAAGGACCTGCTTGGTAAATTTAGTGTCTCTGATCTCCAACTCAACCCCAAGAATAACCTCAGCCCCCCTGGCCCACCTGGCTAAATTTAATTACTGCAACACACATTTAAAGACACATGTGGAAAATACTGTTATCCTGGCTGTGGATTATCACCAAAACAGACACACACCTGGTAGTGATAAACAAGTTGAATATATTATCACAGTTTAAAGCATATGGAAGCTTACAACACTGTTAAACCTTTCTGCAAAGCATTAATACATTAGAAAAGACAATCTTCAATACTTAGCAACTGTAAATTTAGAAAAGAGCAGTAATCTATATGTCCATAACACAGATGCTGAGAGGGAGGAGAGAATATCGATCAACTTCTCAGCTCCTTCTGGGCCACAAACACCATTGAAAGTAACAATACAAAAAGAAGAAATGGGTTAGCGGGTACAGTAAGCACAGTTCTGTAACTTTCCAGGTCCTGAGTTGAAGGGTACTAGTGTCTTTGCTAGCAAATGTTGGGGCCCTTTGTAAAGAGAGTAGGTTTAATCAATCAAAAGTGAGACAGTAATCCTCTAGGAAACCCCGTTAGGTAGTGGTTTGTAAGAACAGAATGGCTAAAAGTGGCAGCTCCAAACAAGCATCCTCTTACAGTAGAAAGGGGAATGTGTCTGTATGCAGTGTCTGTACTGTACTAAAAAAGATGTTGGGTTTACACCCGATCACCAATCCTCTGGGTGATGACACAACGGAAGTCCCAAATGGTGGTTCCGGCTCCTGGCAATGTTGTAAGGCACTGAATCACCTCCTATCGGCCAATCAGGATGGCTGGTAGCTGAATTGGCAGGGTGATGGGACAACAGCTAACAGGACACCTGGATGGGTCTTTTGATCCCCGAAGCAGTGTGTGGGTGGTCTCCACTGGGATAGATGGTGCTGAGTTGCTGAGCAGGGTCCCTGGGCTGAACAGTGGAGGACTGTGTGGGTGACACCGTTCCTGGCTCTTTTATCCTCAGTCTCCTGGCAGCAGTCTCGAGAAAAGCATGTCTCTCTCTCAGATGCTGGTAGACAGTGTGGCCCTCTCTTTCTTCACCACTCCTGTCCTCTATCCCCTCTCCTCATGGTAACTCTCCCTGGCAGTTCTCTCCCTCTGTTGAGTCACACAGTCCCTGGTGTCAGCGTGTGTCTCTCCCCTCAATCAGATGCTGGTATCTCAGACCGCTCTCCTCACTTTCCTCAGATCTTCTGTCAGCACTCTCTCTGTAGTGCTGTGTGGAAAACCTGTCTCTCTCTCTTTCAATCATCTCAGCACAACATGGCTGCTACATTTGGTGCCTACAGTTGACTGTCTCTGTCCTCCTCACACTTTAACAATGGCTGCTACATAGTGAATAGAGAAAGCTGTGCTCTATGCTTTCTCTGGATTTGGCAATTCCAGATCAGGGCCAGAGCTTGAAGTTTCCAAAGCATATTGGGCGGGACAGAATCTTCAATCCAGTATCCAGGCTTTGCTAGTTGTCTACAGAGTGCACAGGTGGTCATGATCATTATAAGATAGATCTGAGCATAGTTCAGGGAAGTTGCTTCCATTTGGAGACAGGGCCCTGTCAGGAGAGCTGGGTGTTCCTGCAAGAGACTGTATCCCCTGTGAGGGGGATTTCTTGCCAAAGGACTGGGAAAGTCTGGACAGCTACAAGAGTCTAGGAGACCGAGAGAGTGAAAAATAAGCTTGATGTGTGTAATACTTGTTGGGTAGTGAATATATGTGTCTATAAAGACTTGCTGGGGAATGTAGGGCTTTTATATGAATAAAGATTGGCTGGGTTCAGCTCAACTGTGGCAAATCAATCCACTGGGCTTCTAATTAAGTAATATTATTTATAATATAGGCTTCTGATGAAGGATGAAGCAGAATGCCCATTTACACTTTAAGCTCAGATCCAGACACAGGCCCTTTTCATTCAACTCAAACTTCCCGGATTTCTTGACACACTCAGATGACCTGATGATCCAAAGGTAGCTGGGTAAGTGATCTGCAGCCAGGTAAGAAGCCTTCCACAGTCAGAAATGGTGTACCAATACAATGGCTTCGAAAGGCCCACTGACTATTCCAATTCCATTTGGGTGGCCTTTGTCTTTGGGTTGTGGATCCCTCCAGCTGTTTACCTGTGTTACAGAGCTATCTTGGACATCAATGAGGTGGATGCTGTGTGAGGATAATTGGAAGTAGTCGTTTGTGTTCTGAACTGTTTTACTGAAGTCGAGATTCTCAGCTAGACACTTTGTCGTTATATAGTTATATAGAGACTGTGCTATGATGCAACATTACCATGCTTGAATTACAGAGACATTTTTTTGGAAAAGTGCATGTTTTTGCAGCTTTCATAATCTGTTTTAAAATACTCTGCAGTGTATGCATGCTCTTTGCAATCCTGATTTGCATTACTGATGCTAAACTGCAAGTTAGAGTTACTACCTGTCTGATCATTTGGATGAGTACCTATACAGTTAAAAGATTACAAGGTGTAGTCTACCATTGTCAGTATCATGGAAACCACCTTGTGAAATATCATGCAGACATTGCTTGAGTGCATAAATATAGAAAGGAAGTGTCTGCAAAGAGGCTTTGGGAAATTAGCAGCACTAAAATGCAAAGAGGAAGGAAAATACGGCAATGGTTTTTATACACATTGTTTTATGAAGCTACTGTATATTTATTTTTTTTGGCGTGTACACTTTAAATATTAATTCCAGGTTACAGGAAAATTTTACCTATCGTGCCCCACCCCACCCACCACATGGGTGAAATGTTTTGGGGTAAGGGAGTAGGGAAGGTGAAATACCTTATTCTTTATTCCCACTGGCTTTCTACCCTCTGTACAATCGGTGCCTCTAACCTACTGCTCTTTGCAGCTCCACCAGTCGCAGCTCTCTGACTACATTACGTACAGTGCAGGACCAGCGGTGGACACAGACAGCTCTCCAAAGTAAACATTGTGCTTATTCATATCTCCTTAGACAGAATTTTAATTAAGTCCTTACAGGGTGGGGAGCACTGGAATGTTAGATTTTATAGTAGCCTGGATTTCCGTTTTAAAGCTGAACTTCAGACAAACTTCTAAAACATACAAATTTATATTTTAGTTGTATTTCTGCCTATGAAGTCCTGAAATGTACACAGGACCTTCACACAGCACAGCCAGGTGCAGTAAATCCACAGCTTTTCATAAAATAATACCTATTAATCCTGACATGAACCTAGACTTGGCACTTCCTATTGTAGCTGAGCCATTGGACAGGATGGGTCCTCTGTTCTTTGCCTCGACCTTCTCAGGAACCTCAGCCCCTCTGACACACCAGGTTGCATGTACAAACATACAATATCAGAGGAAATCACTGAAAGTAATACTTAGTATCTAATACCAGTGCAATATCAAGGAAAACAGGCAGCAAACCAGGTAGTTAAGGTAAACTTAATATATTGTCACCCAATATGGTTGGTAACTAGGCCAGCAGAAAATGGATTAACAATGGTAATAACACAATTTTGCATACAAAGTGATTAACAGTAAGGACTAGGCATGAGATGACATTTGGCATTCAGATCATCATAAGCAGTAGCAAGACCACCTCAAGTGCAGCAGTGAGCAGTAGTAAAGTTTAACCACTTGCCCTAAGAAAGGTTTACCCCCCTTCATGATCAGGCCATTTTTTGTGTTAGGGCACTGCGTTACTTTAACTGACAATTGTTGTGCGATGCTGTACCCAAAAAAAAGGGGGCCTTTTTTCCATAAATAGAGCTTTCTTTTGGTGGTATTTGATCACCTCTGCAGTTTTTATTTTTTGCGCTATAAATAAAAAAAGACTGACAATTTTGAAAAAAAAACAAAAACAAAAAAAAACAATATTTCTTACTTTCTGCTATAAAACATGCAATAAAAAATGGAAAAATCTAATTTCTTCATCAATTTAGGCCAATATGTATTCTGCTACATGTTTTTGGTAAGAAAAATCCCAGTAAGCGTATATTGATTGGTTTGCACAAAAGTTATAGGGTCTGCAAACTATAGGATAGATTTATGGATTTTTTTTTTACTAGTAATGGCAGCAATCAGTGACTTATAGTGGGACTGTGACATTTCAGTGGACAAATCTGACATTGGGGTTGATTTACTAAATGCAAAAAGTCTGTGCACTTTGCAAAGTGCAGTTGCTCCAGAGCTTAGTAAATGAGCAGAAGCTCTATTGACTTTCATCATCCAATCATGTGCAAGAAAAAATGCATTTTTTTTACTTTACTTGCACATGATTGGGTATTCTTTGCAAAGTGAAGCCTTACCTAATTAACTAAGCTCTGGAGCAACCGCAGTTTGCAAAGTATACAGACTTTTTGCCTTTAGTAAAGTGAAACTTTTTGGGGACCAGTGACACTAATACAGTGATCAGTGCTAAAAATATGCACTGTTACTGTACTAATGACACTGGCAGGGAAGGGTTAACATCAGGGGTGATCAAATGGTTAAATATGTGCCTAGGGAGTGCTTGCTAACTGTGTGGGGGTGCTTTTACTATGGGAAGGCAGAGATCTGTGTCCCTGGTTTGTAGGAACACAGGATCACAATCTTCCCTTCTCACAGAACGGCGACCTGCCTTGTTTACATAGGCAGATCGCTATTCTGCCTCTGTACCAAACGACCGGTGTGGACCTGCTGATTGACTCCTGCTGTGTCCAAACACAGTGGGAGCAGGTTGCCGGAAGCACGCATTCTTTCCCCCAGACCTAGAAGTGCACGCTCGCTTACAGGTACATGATCCTGCCCAGGGGAGCCGCTTTGCTGCCGTAGATTTACTGTATATGGTCGGCAAGCGGTTAATATACAGAATGCTGAAAATATACTGCCAGAGCACATTTATGACGGCAATGCTAGTCCTAGACCAACTGTATGCACTGTCCAAAAGAAAAGGAGAATGGTAGTGGAGGGGGCAGGGGAACAAAGGGGGATTGCAGAATAATGTCAGTGACAGTCCTTTGAGATTTTCTTCTGCCAGCTATTATAGGGGCCCTTTAAGAGCATTTTTGCACTTAAAAACAGTCCCAGTTAACCGGCATGCAGTATAGGTATATTATAGTCTTGGCACAGGTGCAAGGTAGATGTGGTTCAGATGTGGTAAAGGTACAGTATACTGTGGTATAGAGTTGGCATAGGTGCAGTCTAGGTTTGAAATATGTGTGGTATAGAGTGCAGTATGGGTGCGGTATGGATTGGATACACTTAGTGTCCTGATCTCATTGGCTCGGTTCCTGCTAGCGGTATAAGCAATGGGCGAATAGCGCTCTCACCAATCCCCGGGATGCTGCAGTGACCTCTTGCTGTGGAAGGAGGGCCCCTCTGTCTCTCCCTAAAAGTCTTTGGGGATCAGTGGTGAGTGAACGCTCCAGTTTCCCTGCTGCAGCATTGCATTGTAGGTGCTGTGATGTGGGCAGTGCTGGGCTGCCTCCCGGTGTTCTCACTCCCAGTCTCAGGCTCAGATATCCATTGGTATGGTCTCACTCCCAGTCTCAGGCTCAGATCTCCATTGATATGGTCTCCCGCTAGCAGAAAAATATCCAGGCAGAGGTTCTATCTCTCTCTAACTCCCTCAGAGCCTCAAGAAGAACTTTCCTGAGCAGTTTAGTAAAAATCATCCCTCCATTTCTCCAACTGCACAGTGCATATTGGGACTTGTATTGTAAGAAGTCTCCTCATCCCATTACTGTATATGGTTGTCTTCTCAAACTACAACTCCCAGATTTCTCAGTGCTCTGCATAGGAGTCTATGGGCTTTCTTGGCTTTAGTGCTCTCCCTGTTGGCTAGAGGAGATTGGTGCAGCATAACATCAGTGTCTCAGTAGAGGGAGAGAAAAATAAAAGGCAATGAGGTTGATTTACTAAATCTGGAGAGTGCAAAATCTGAAGCAGATCTGCATAGAAACCAATCAGTTTCCAGGTTTTATTGCCAAAGCTTAATTAAACAAGCTGAAGTTAGAAGCTGATTGGCTACCATGCACAGCTGCACCAGATTTTGCACTCCCCAGTTTTAGTAAATCAACCCCAATTTCTCCTTCTCCATATTGCTGTAGCCCAGCATCTTGCTACAATATTATATGGTAACAATGGTCTCCAAGTTAAGCTCCCGCATTGTCACCCTGTCACATGCGTCCCTAGTGGTGACTACAAATGATCACACTGAAACACATTGTGCAGCCATGGTCCAATGTTGTCACTATCAGGAAATTGATCCAAAGCCATAATGTGCAGCTGTTGCTGCAATGCATTCCTCTTACTGCTGAAAAGAACAGACTACAGTAATTACACTACCTTGTGACATCCCCTCTCCACCCACCTTCTGCCTAACCTGCTCTTCCTCCGATTGCTTGCCCTGATTCCCACACCAATCAGTTCCAGAGCAGAACTTTACCTAGTTATGCTGCCCTCTGTGAATTAGCAAGCGAGTACTGGAAGTGGCTGAAAAAGGCTGGAGATAATCCGTTCCAATATACAAAAGGCAATAGAAAAGAGGCAAAAATAGTAATTCATGAATAAAATATGGCAGTTGTTTATGATATTGTGGTGCTTTGGAAAACATATGTGTGAACCACACAGCAGTAGGGTAGCAGAGGTTGCAACCAGCTCCACGTATCCTGAGCTTTATCATTAATGCCGCGTACACATGAGCGGAATTTCCGTCAGAAAAACCATCCAAGATTTTTCCGACGGAAATTCCGCTCATGTGTACGCGGCATTAATGATGAATTCCGCTCAAGCTTGGCTTGCATACACTCGGTAACACGAAAGTTTACGGAACTTTCGACCGCCAAAAATGCAGTGACATACACCACTACGATGAGCCAAGAAAATGAAGTTCAATGCTTCCGACCATGCGTCGAATTGTTTCCGAGCATGCGTAGGAATTTTGCGCATTGGAATTGCTACAGAGGATCGGAATTTATGATCGGAACTTTTTCCATCCGAAAAATTGAGAACATGCTCTCAATCTTTTGCTGGCTGGAATTCCACCAGCAAAAGTCCGATGGAGCATACACACGGTCGTATTTTCCGACCAAAAGCTCTCATCGGTCTTTTGCTGGCCAAATTTCCAATTGTGTGTATGGGGCATTAGAAGTCTTTCCTTCTCAAAAATGTCTATGAATTGATCTAAAGATTTTTGTGTGCTGTTAGTGTTATCAAAAAGTAGTTTACAAAGTAATACAAAGTAGTTTAGCTAAAAACATGCTGCATAAAATCTTTCTGTGCTGTTGCAGACACCATATAGTGTTTGTAGAACATCACTAGAGGCTTAGCAGGATCTCTGGAGATGTAGATTCCATTAGCAGATAAGATTAGACACTGTGACTGTGATTTAAGGACAACTGTTTATTAACATTTTCACAGCAGTTCAAAGAATAGACTAAATACACATAAATTAACATAGGGCTTAATGCAACTTGTGGGCACCAGCAAACGACAAATATGTTCTGGGTACATTTAAAAACCAATTGACCTAGAGCTGCCTACACACATTTGGCAGACCCCACCCAGACACAGGTCACATATTTTTTTTCCTGATTCAGCAAGAAAGAAAGGCACACATTTTTGTCAGGGACATAAACTCTGACATGTACTACCCCTATTATTGAGATTTGGCCTCTCCCTTTGTTGTGGAAGCCACTGTCCCTGGAACTGAAAGTTAGATAACATACAAAAAGTTGCCACTAGAACAGGGAAGTTAAGGGGACATATTTTACTGGGGACCCTGGTTTTTGTAAAAATGTGTAAGAGAGGATTTCCCTTTGGAAAGAAATCCTCCAGATTTGTGTTATGTCTACAAGACAGGAATAAAGAGAAATCTCATTGCAAAAAACCTGAAAGGTTATCACCAATCCATACTTTAGCTGAAAAAAAATTGAAGTTAGATATTCTTCATTTATAAAGAACTATATGTAAATTGTAACTGTGTGTGGGCTCACATGAAGCTTATGTTCATATTGAGGATGGGTTTGAAACCGTGTGAGCTCAGCTGAACTCGCACGACTTTAAACCGGCAATGCAGTCCGATTTCAGGGGTAATTTGACATCTGTGCAGGTTCATGCACAGATGTCTATTCAAATTGCCCCCGAAGTCACCAAAAGTAGTACAGTAACTACTTTTGGGAATCGGTGCGGCGCCGCAAAGTCAACGTCGCACCGTTTCAGATAATGCTGTTCCTGGCAATAGCCGGCGATTTGACATGCGATTTGACATGTCAACTTTTCAAAACGGCCCGAAGTGAACGTGGGCGGAAATACATGTGTTTCTACCCTAACAATAGACAATATTATATGAATGAGTGATTAGATATGCTGAAAATTTTAAATTATCTTTAAAGTGTACCTATAGCCATTTATTTTAAGTTTTGGATAGAGTGGGGAAATATTAGATCCCCAGTGCTTCATTAGAGAGCTTCCCCTTCCATTTTGATTATCAAAACACTTTAACCACTTACATAGTTACATAGTTAGTCAGGTTGAAAAAAGACACAAGTCCATCCAGTTCAACCAACAAAAAAAATACAATCCCATATACATAATCCCATACCCACAGTTGATCCAGAGGAAGGCAAAAAACCCCAGAAAAGCATGATTCAATTTGTTACAGCAAGGGAAAAAATCCTTCCTGATTCCCTGAGAGGCAATCTGATTTTCCCTGGATCAACTTTACCTATAAATGTCAGTACCCAGTTTTATGTTATATGTCAGTACCAATATTATGTATATTTAGGAAAGTATCCAGGCCTTTTTTAGAGCAATCTATTGAGCTTTCCAGAACCACCTCTGGAGGGAGTCGTTTCCACATTTTCACAGCTCTTACTGTGAAGAAACCTTTCCGTATTTGGAGATGAAATCTTTTTTCCTGTAGACGTAAAGAGTGCCCTCTTGTCCTCTGTGATGACCATAGAGTGAATAACTCAACACCAAGTTTACTATATGGACCACTTATGTATTTGTACATGTTAATCATATCCCCCCTTAATCTCCTCTTCTCAAGAGGGAACAGATTCAATTCTTCTAATCTTTCCTCATAGCTGAGCTCCTCCATACCTCTTATCAGTTTAGTTGCCCTTCTCTGCAATTTCTCCAGTTCCCCGATATCTTTTTTGAGAACCGGTGCCCAAAACTGAACTGCATATTCCAGATGAAGTCCTACTAATGATTTGTACAGGGGCAAAATGATATCTTGTGCTCTGGAGTCCATACCTCTCTTAATACAAGAAAGGACTTTGCTCGCTTTGGAAACCGCAGCTTGGCATTGCATGCTATTATTGTGCTTATGATCTACTAAAACCCCCAGATCCTTCTTCACTATGGATCCCCCCAGTTGTACTCCCCTTAGTATGTATGATGTTATTCCACTGCATAGCTTGGTGTCATCTGCAAAAATAGAAATGTTACTTTTAATCCCAGACCCTATATCATTTATAAAGATATTAAAAACTAAGGGTCCCAGGACTGAACGTTGGGGTACATCACTGATAACCTTGGACCATTCAGAGTAAGAGTCGTTAACCACCACTCTCTGAATTCTGTCTTTTAGTAAGTTTTCTATCCATTTACAAATTGATATTTCCAAGCCTGTAGACTTTACCTTACAATTGAGCCGTGTGTGGGGAACTTTGTCAAACGCTTTTGCAAAATCTAAGTATACCACGTCCATAGCCACCCCTCTGTCCAAGGGTTTACTTACCTCCTCATAAAAAGAAATCAGGTTTGTTTGACAACTTCTGTCTTTGATGAATCCATGCTGTCTGTTGCTTAAAATATTTTTTTCCAGCATGAACTTGTCTATGTGGTCTTTTATTAAAGGGGTTGTAAACCCTTGTGTTTTTTCACCTTAATTCATCCTATGTGTTTGTTATTTAAAAAAAAAACAAAAAAACGAGGGTTTACAACCCCTTTAAACTCTCCAGAATCTTCCCGACTATAGAAGTTGACCACTTCAGCCCCGGACCATTTGGCTGGCCAAAACCAGAGCACTTTTTGCGATTCGGCACTGCATCACTTTAACTGACAATTGCGCGGTCGTGCGATGTGGCTCCCAAACAAAATTGACTTACTTTTTTCCCCACAAATAGAACCTTCTTTTGGTGGTATTTGATCACCTCTGAGGTTTTTATTTTTTGCGCTATAAACAAAAAAAGAGCAACAATTTTGAAAAAAACGCAGTATTTTTTACTCTTTGCTATAATAAATATTCCCCCCCCCCAAAAAATTTTCTTTTCCTCAGTTTAGGCCGATACGTATTCTTCTACATATTTTTGTTTAAAAAAATCGCAATAAGCGTTTATTGATTGGTTTGCACAAAAGTTATAGCGTTTACAACATAGGGGATAGTTTTATGGCATTTTTATTCATTTTTTTTTACTAGTAATTGCGGCGATCAGTGATTTTTATCGCGACTACGACATTATGGCGGACAGATCGAACACTTTTGGCGCTATTTTGGGACCATTCGCATTTATACTGCGATCAGTGTGATTAAAAATGCATTAATTACTTTGTAAATGTGACTGGCAGTGAAAGGGTTAACCAGAATGGGACGCTGAAGGGGTTAAGTGTGTCCTAGGGATGTGTTCTAACTGTAGGGAGGGATGGGCTACATGTGTCACAACACTGATCACCTCTCCCAATCACAGGTAGCTGTGATTAGTGTCTTGTCACTAGGAAAAATGGGGAAATGCTTGTTTACATCAGCATTTCCCCATTCTTCCTCTCCGTGAGATGATCGCAGGTATCCCCACAGACATTGAGTCCGCAGGACCCTCGATCACACTCGTGAAGTTTGCAGCAATGCCGCGTCTTAAAGGGCAACGTATAGGTACATTAATATGCCTGTACATGCCATTCTGCTGACGTATATCGGTGTGAGCCAGCCAGCAATGGTTAAACTAACAGGTCTATAGTTACTTGGCAAGGAGTTTGATCCCTTTTTAAATATGGGCACCACAGTGGCCCTGCGCCAATCCATTGGTACAATTCCAGTCATTAACAAGTCCCTAAATATTAAAAACAATGGCCTTGAAATGACAGAGCTCAATTCTTTTAGCATCTGCGGGTGGATGCCATCTGGTCCAGGTGCTTTATCCACCTTTATTCTGTCTAAGTATTTCTGAACCATATCACTTTTGAACCATTGTGGATCATTTGGGGCTGTGTCACTACCACCCCCATTATTGACATGAGCTCCCTACGCTCCTTTGTATACACAGAGCTAAAGAAAGTATTTAATAAATTTGCCTTCTCTTTGTCCCCGGTCACCCACTCTAGATTATTTTGCAAAGGGCCAACATGCTCAGTCCTGACCTTTTTACAATAATATGTATATATACATATATGTGCCAGAGCACAGGACCAATGATCATACAATGTGATATACAATAAATTATACAGTGAACTGAAGATAAAAAGCGAATAGGACTATAGTTGCTGAATTATATAAAATGTCCATAACAATTTGCCAATGTAGTTTAAAAGCTGTGATAGGAAAATGAATAGTCCTTATATGAGAACCAGCGCTGAGGGCAGGCTTTCCTGGTGAGCGAAGTCAGCTCTCTAGGTAAACATGAGAAGAAAAACAGAAGAAAGCACCTCTGAGTGCAGGTATTTATTGTAGCAATAAACAAGTAATCCACACTTACAATAAGGTTAGGGAAGTACGGCTCCGATGGGGAAAATATCCTGGATTTGTCCTAGTGTCCATAGCAAGAGGCTGCAAGGTGGTTCTGAAGGGATGGCCGCGGTCCCCCGCAAGGAAAGATTAGCAGCTGGGCTGGATGGAAGCTCCATTAGTCCGACAGGACGCTCGTGGGCGTGTGACGTCACCAGGATAGAACAGGCCACAACGCGTTTCAGAGCATGCGCAAGGCTCTCACTGGGCATGTGCGCTCCTTTCTCAAGTGTTCTTCTCAGGACATTGGCTGGGAAGGGGTTAAACATCTAGGGCGAGCAAAGGGTTAACTGTGTGCCTAGCCAGTGTTTTTGAGTACTGTGTTAGGTGCTTTTACTAAGGCAAGTGATAGATTTTATTTTGGAGATATGTTATTTTGCAGGGACACAAAATCCATCCCATCACTCCCCCCCCCCATGTCAGAACAAAGCTCTGCCTTGCTTACATAGGCAGAGCTTCATTTTGTGTCTCAGCCTGACGATTGGGGGGTGCCATTGGCACAGCAGAAGCAGGCCAGCGTAGGAAGAAGTGCAGAATCACACACACATTATATATATATATATATATATATGTGTGTGTGATTCTGCACATGGGGTTGCCCTGTAGCAGTATATCTGCTATAGAGCGGTCCTTAATTGGTTAAAGTGATTGTAAAGCTATATATTTTTTAAAAAAATTACGAACATTTAATACTTACTTGCTCTGTGTAATGATTTTTAGTGATAACTCAGGTAATTATAAGGAGGGATGAGGTGGCATACTGCTACCTAAATATTTTGTACCTTAATACAGGGAATGTGACATCATGGTCACTGTGCTTGTGACTTGCCCCAGCTGGACTGCCTGGATGGCAGTTGGGTGGGTTGCACCCACCACAGAAATACTGAGGGGCCACATGTTAGGCGCCATTTTGGGAATATATCGCCACATGTGCTGCAGGTTCTACGAGGCGTGTCCTGGCTGGCTCCCCTCCATAGTATTGGCTATTTAACCAATCATTTTCCTAACTGACCCTTGGCATGGCCTCTATATTTTGTGACACTTATAGTCCCTTGACTGCTTCATCCAGCCAAGCCTGAGGAGACTTGTTTACATGAGCCTTTCCACTTATGTGAGTATATACAGTAGTAGATAAGTGAAAAAGGGAAGAAAAGGGATTTTTACGGTGCAATTTATTCAAATATAAAAATATAAAAGAAAAGGCTATATGTTTTTTTCCACTTTCTGTTATATTATATATTATATACCTTATATTGAATACCCCTTTGTTTTGCACAACAGCTTCTCCTGACTGCTCCCTGTGGTTGCATATTTAGCCTCCCTTGCTATCCCGCTCGGCTGTGCCTGCATATACTGGTTCTGACGAGTCCATCTAGGGTCAATTATTTTTGGGGGTAAGCCTCTACGGGTGCCTCAGAGTGATAACACATCCTTTATCTTATGTTGTATTATTATTGCCAAATATACTTTTCTATATGTAAAACCTTTTTTCTTCTTTTGTAGAATAATTTAAAAGTATTGGATGACTCGCTACTCAATTGCATACCCCTTGATAAAGCGACTAATGCGAAACATGTCGGGCTAGTATGCAAAAACGACTATTTGTGAATTTGTAGCGTATATCCTACATGTTATCCTCCATTATTGACCACGCTGTTTTAATTGTATTGTCACAAATTATTGACATATGTGTCTGTTTTTAATGTAAACAATAAAACTGTTTCTTTTAACAGAAAGTGGAAAAAAACATATAGCCTTTTCTTTTATATTTTTATATTTGAATAAATTGCACCGTAAAAATCCCTTTTCTTCCCTTTTTCACTTATCTAATCTTTATCTGGGATGAGGTGCCTACTTTAAGGGTGTTTCCCTTTCCGAAACCACAAACCTGTATAACCTATATACAGTAGTACTTTGCAGGGTGCTAAAACTGGCCTTGCGTTGCTTTCTCCACACATCTCTAAATTTGTTATATTGCCTTTATAGGCCTTAACATCCTTTGTAACCTGTGAGCCTTATATCGGACTCGCTGAGGTTTGATGTCCAAAATCTTTACTTAACTGGTCAGATATTGATCTTGATATTTGATTCCTTTTTTATACATACATTTCTTCTATTGTGGGCAACTTTGGAAAAATTGATATTTATTTTTATATATAGATTTTTGCCAAGAAAGGTTGCATACCAGGACACCCCCCCAAAACGGTTAGTTGCAGTGACACCTTGTGGGCTTTGATCTGGGGATGTGTGACCCGTGGGGCTCCCAGCAATGGTTTAAAGGAATAGTGTTGTAAGCGAATCCGGTAGTCTGGTTGTACCCAAGGTGATAGATCAATCAACTTGGCACATTCAGTCAGCCCATTAATGGTTGGAATCTTGAAGATTTGAATCATGAGGTTCAAACCATGTATGCCCTGTACACACAATAGGATTTTCAAACAAATTTTCCGACGGATGTTGGCTCAAACTTGTCTTGCATACACACGGTCACACAAAGTTGGTCCGAAATTCCGAACGTCAAGAACGCAGTGACGTAAGACACGTACGACGAGCCGAGAAAAATGAAGTTCAATAGCCAGTGCGGCTCTTCTGCTTGATTCCGAGCATGCGTGGCACTTTGTGCGTCAGAATTGTGTACACACGATCGGAATTTCCGAAAATTGGATTTGTTGTCGGAAAATTTGAGAACCAGCTCTCAAATTTTGTGTGACGGAAATTCCGATGGAAAATGTCTGATGGAGCCTACACACGGTTGGAATTTCCTACAACAAGCTCCTATCAAACATTTTCTGTTGGAAAATCCTATCGTGTGTACCGGCATAATTGTGTTTTTTTTTGTTTTACTCTCTGCTTTGTTACTATTTATTTTGTTTCTGTAGAAGTACCCCTGTTATCCCCTGATGAAGATTGTGAAGGTTAAATGAAACATGTTGGAGATTTATTGTCAGAAAGAAGTTCACATTATAATACTCTTCTGACCAACTTTCAGGGGTTTGTTGTCATTCTTTTATTATAATGTGGCAGAATATTGTTGTATATAGCGTCATCTTTTTAACGCATTGTAAAATAAACCATAATGTTTTTATGATAAATGTTGTGTGTTGCTGCATTAAAGTCCCATGAGAGAATTTTTGGTTTGCTGTTCTATTGGGGATGTAGCAGATCTTTTGCTCCAGGAAGATTCGCCTGCCCCTTTTTTAATGGAGGAGAGGGCAGGAAAGGGCGTGTCCTCATCAGATCATCTTTAGCTCAGCTGAGCACAGAGACCCAAAGCCGTTAACCACCACAGTGCTGGAATTGCAGCAGCAGGAAGAGGACAGGACAGCACCGCCGTGAAGATTCATATAGAATCCAGCAGCCTGCTCATTGTGGAATGTTCTTCATTATCCTTAAAGCGGGGTTCCACCCAAATTTTGAACATTATCTCTATGCATTCTCTTCCTTGCCTAGATGCTGACATGCTGTGTAAAAAAATTTAAATCGCCGTAATTACCTTTTTTTTTCTAATCTTCTTTGCACTTCCTGGTTTTCCTCCCATGGGAGTAGGCGTGTTTCTAGCCTCTCCCAGACCTCCCACAGTCCCTGGGAGCTTGTCTCAGGCTTCCCAGCATGCATTGTGCAACAGTGTCATCACAACATCTCTGCTCCCAGCATTCACAGCATCCAGGAAATACATGCTTGTGGGCTTCAAATGCCCACAATGAAGATGGAAACCGCCTTCAGTGAATTTTATAAGTTATTCTTTACAATGAAATCGGACACAGGCGGACTTATTACACAGAACATGTGAGTAGATAATCATGAGAAGAAAAGTCTGTGAATGAACTCCAAAAAAAAAAAACGATAGATAGGTGGACCCCCGCTTTAAGTAATGTAACTGAATTTGTAGAGAAAAAATCTGTAGAGGAAAAAAAACTTCAGCTTCAAAGTAGATCAATAGCTTCCTTTCATGCTATCTATTGTATACAAATGTGTTGCTAACTGTGATTGGTCAAAGTGATCACATGGTACACCCATCTGTACCATGTGATTAGCTTTGGCCAATCACAGCTAATCACAACAAAAGACACCGAATGAACTAGTTTCATTCAGTAAAAATGCTTGCTTATCCCTTTCATGACTAAGCCTATTTTTGATATTTGGTGTTTACAAGTTAAAATCCGTATTTTTTGCTAGAAAATTACTTAGAGCCCCCAAACATTATATATATATATATATATATTTTAGCAGAGAATCTAGAGAATTAAATGGCGATTGTTGCAATATTTTATGTCACACGGTATTTGTGCAGCGGTGTTTTAAACACAACTTTTTGGGAAAAGGGACACTTTCATGAATTTTAAAAAAATGAAACAGTAAAGTTAGCCCAATTTTTTTGTATAATGTGATGTTATGCCAAGTAAATAGATACCAAACATGTCACGCTTTATAATTGCACGCACTTGTGGAATGGCGACAAACTACGGTACCTAAAAATCTCCGTAGGCGAAGCTTTTAATTTTTTTTACGGTTACCAGGTTAGAGTTACAGAGGAGGTCTAGTGCTAGAATTATTGCTCTCACTCTGACGATCGCGGCAATACCACACATTTGTGATTAGAACACCGTTTACATATGCAGGTGCGACTTCCGTATGCGTATTCTTTGCTGCGCAAGCTTGCGGGATTGGGGACGCTTTAAAAAAAATTTTTTCTTATTTATTTTATTTATTTTTATATTAATTAATTGTGTAAAAAAAAAAAAAATGTTTGATCACTTTTATTGCTGTCACAAGAAATGTAAACATCCCTTGTGACAGTAATAGGTGGTGACAGGTACTCTTTATGGAGGGATCGGGGGTCTAAAAGCCCCCCGATCCCTCCTTTACACTTCAAAGTATTCAGATCACCGTTTTCGGCGATTCCGAATACTATATATTTTTTAAAACCGGCACCATTTGCAGCCAAGTGAACAGGAAGTGACGTCATGACGCCGCTTCCATGTTTACAATCAGGAGACTGGAACTAAGCCGTTTCCGGCTTCGTGCCAGTCTGTCCCTAACCGTCGGAGGTGGCGGATTGTCGATCGTGTCTCCTGATGGGACGGGAACCCCGTTGAGAGTGTTGGAAGGGGGGGACGTCCCCTCCTGCTCCTCCTGTAAAACAGCCAAGCCGTTTTTAGCCGCATCGGTTGTTATCCCTGGAAAGCCGATCGCCGGCATGATGCCTGCAGCTGCGGGCATCATCCCAGTATAAAACTCAAAAACTGAGGTCGCACATCTGCGTACACTCGGCGGTAAGGGGTTAAACTAGTTAAATTCACTGGTATAAGCATTCATAATACTGTATGTAAAAAAAAATCCTGTTCACTTCCCCAGAGTAGTACAATGTTACTATGGTAACGCTGTATTTCTCTGGTCACAGTGTGTTCGAAAAAAAAAAGTAAAAAAAAAGGATTAAAAAAAAAATTGAACAAATTAAAAAAAATATTATTTTCTTTAACGTATTGTCAGTTTTCCTGATCACCACCACACCCTTTATATAATAATGCTGTACTGCACTGGTGACAGTATGTAAAAGAAAAAGAATGTGAAAACATTTTTTTTTATTTTTTATTTCTTCATTTTCCAAAAAATTGTGCCAAATATTTACAACTTTAAAAAACTCGCCATGCCTCTTACTAAATACCTTGGACTGTCTACCTTCCAAAAAGGGGTAATTTGAGAGTATTTATACTTTCCTGGCATCAAGAAATTAGACCTTCAGTACATCAGTATTGATCTATTTTCAGATATACTGTGTATATATATATATATATATATAAATATATACAGTGGGGACGGAAAGTATTCAGACCCCCTTAAATTTTTCACTCTTTGTTATATGGCAGCCATTTGCTAAAATCATTTAAGTTGATTTATTTTCCTCAATAATGTACACACAGTACCCCATATTGACAGAGAACACAGAATTGTTGACATTTTTTGCAGATTTATTAAAAAAGAAAAACTGAAATAGGGCCCAAAATACATCCCTGGGAATTACAGACCAATTAGCCTAACATCAATAGTATGTAAACTCTTGGAGGGGATGATAAGGGACTATATACAAGATTTTAGTAAAAAGAACGGTATCATTAGCAGTAATCAGCATGGATTCATGAAGAATCGTTCTTGCCAAGCCAGTCTATTAACCTTCTATGAGGAGGTGAGTTGCCATCTAGATAAAGGAAGGCCCGTAGACGTGGTGTATCTGGATTTTGCAAAAGCATTTGACACAGTTCCCCATAAACGTTTACTGTACAAAATAAGGTCCGTTGGCATGGACCATAGGGTGAGTACATGGATTAAAAACTGGCTACAAGGGAGAGTTCAGAGGGTGGTGATAAATGGGGAGTACTCAGAATTGTCACGGGTGGGTAGTGGGGTTCCCCAGGATTCTGTGCTGGGACCAATTATATTTAATTTGTTCATAAACGATCTGGAGGATGAGATAAACAGTTCAATCTCTGTATTTGCAGACGATACTAAGCTAAGCAGGGCAATAACTTCTCCGCAGGATGTGGAAACCTTGCAAAAAGACCTGAACAAATTGATGGGGTGGGCGACTACATGGCAAATGAGGTTCTATGTAGAAAAATGTAAAATGATGCATTTGGGTGGCAAAAATATGAATGCAATCTATACACTGGGGGGAGAACCTCTGGGGGAATCTAGGATGGAAAAGGACCTGGGGGTCCTAGTAGATGATAGGCTCAGCAATGGCATGCAATGTCAATCTGCTGCTAACAAAGCAAACAGAATATTGGCATGCATTAAAAGGGGGATCAACTCCAGAGATAAAATGATAATTCTCCCACTCTACAAGGCTCTGGTCTGGCTGCACCTGGAGTATGCTGTCCAGTTCTGGGCACCAGTCCTCAGGAAGGATGTACTGCAAATGGAGCGAATACAAAGAAGGGCAAGAAAGCTAATAAAGGGTCTGGAGGATCTTAGTTATGAGGAAAGGTTACGAGCACTGAACTTATTCTCTCTGGAGAAGAGACGCTTGAGAGGGGATATGATTTCAATTTACAAATACCGTACTGGTGACCCCACAATAGGGATAAAACTTTTTCGCAGAAGAGAGTTTAACAAGACTCGTGGCCACTCATTAAAATTAGAAGAAAAGAAGTTTAACCTTAAACTACGTAGAAGGTTCTTTACTGTAAGAGCGGCAAGGATGTGGAATTCCCTTCCACAGGCGGTGGTCTCAGCGGGGAGCCTTGATAGCGCCAAGAAACTATTAGATAATCACCTGAATGACCGCAACATACACGGATATATAATGTAATACTGACACATAATCACACACATAGGTTGGACTTGATGGACTTGAGTCTTTTTTCAACCTCACCTATTATGTAACTATGTAACATGGTCCAAAGTATTCAGACCCTTTGCTGTGACACTCATATATTTAACTCAGGTGCTGTCCATTTCTTCTGATCATCCTTGAGATGGTTCTACACCTTCATTTGAGTCCAGCTGTGTTTGATTATACTGATTGGACTTGATTAGGAAACCCACACACCTGTCTATATAAGACCTTATAGCTCACAGTGCATGTCAGAGCAAATGAGAATCATGAGGTCAAATGAACTGCCTGAAGAGCTCAGAGACAGAATTGTGGCAAGGCACAGATCTGGCCAAGGTTACAAAAAATTTCTGCTGCACTTAAGGTTCCTAAGAGCACAGTGACCTCTATAATCCTTAAATGGAAGACGTTTGGGACGACCAGAACCCTTCCTAGAGCTGGCCATCTGGCCAAACTGAGCTATCGGGGGAGAAGAGCCTTGGTGAGAGAGATAAAGAAAAACCCAAAGATCACTGTGGCTGAGCTCCAGAGATGCAGTCGGGAGATGGGAGAAAGTTGTAGAAAGTCAACCATCACTGCACCCCTCCACCAGTCGGGGCTTTAAGGCAAAGTGGCCCGACGGAAGCCTCTCCTTAGTGCAAGACACATGAAAGCCTGCATGGAGTTTGCTAAAAAACACCTGAAGAACTCCAAGGTGGTGAGAAATAAGATTCTTTGGTCTGATGAGACCAAGATAGAACTTTTTGGCCTTAATTCTAAGCGGTATGTGTGGAGAAAACCAAGCACTGCTCATCACCTGTCCAATACAGTCCCAACAGTGAAGCATGGTGGTGGCAGCACCATGCTGTGGGGGTGTTTTTCAGCTGCAGGGACAGGACGACTGGTTGCAATCGAGGGAAAGATGAATGCAGCCAAGTACAGGGATATCCTAAACAAAAACCTTCTCCAGAGTGCTCAGGACCTCAGACTGGGCCGAAGGTTTACCTTCCAACAAGACAATGACCCTAAGCACACAGCTAAAATAACAAAGGAGTGGCTTCACAACAACTCCGTGACTGTTCTTGAATGGCCCAGCCAGAGCCCTGACTTAAACCCAATTGTGCATCTCTGGAGAGACCTGAAAATGGCTGTCCACCAACGTTTACCATCCAACCTGAGAGAACTGGAGAGGATCTGCAAAGAGTAATGGCAGAGGATCCCCAAATCCAGGTGTGAAAAACTTGTTGCATCTTTCCCAAAAAGACTCATGGCTGTATTAGATCAAAATGGTGCTTCTACTAAATACTGAGCAAAGGGTCTGAATGCTTAGGACCATGTGATATTTCAATTTTTCTTTTTTAATAAATCTGCAAAAAAAGTCAACAATTCTGTGTTTTTCTGACAACATGGGGTGCTGTGTGTACATTAATGAGGAAAAAAAATGAACTTAGATGATTTTATCAAATGGCTGCGATATAACAAAGAGTGAAAAATTTAGGGAGTCTGAATACTTTCCATCCCCACTGTGTGTGTGTATATATATATATATATATATATATACCGTATTTATCGGCGTATAACATGCACTTTTTTCCCCTTAAAATCAGGGGAAAGTCGCAGGTGCGTGTTATACGCCGATCCCCTGCGATCCTGTGGTGTCAAAACTTCAAAATCGCCGACCGCGATTTGAAAATGGCACCGCCGGCGCCGAAATACACAGAGCCGGTCCTCGGCTCTTTCCGGCGGCTCTCGTTCACTTTCGGCTCCACTCGTAGTCCTGAGCGGAGCTATCCGAACCTACTCGGCTAGGTTCGGATAGCTCCGCTCGGGACTACGAGTGGAGCCGAAAATGAACGAGAGCCACCGGAAAGAGCCGAGGACCGGCTCTGTGTATTTTGGCGCCAGCGGCGCCATTTTTAAATCGCGGTCGGCGATTTTGAAGCCCAATATGGCAGGGACAGGGGATCGACGGCTGCAATGGGGCAAGGCTGCACTGGGGAAGGCTGCACTGGGGAAGGCTGCACTGACAAGGCTGCACTGGGGAAGGCTGCACTGACAAGGCTGCACTGGGGAAGGCTGCACTGACATGGCTGCACTGGGGAAGGCTGCACCGACAAGGCTGCACTGACATGGCTGCACTGGGGCAAGGCTGCACTGAGAAGGCTGCAATGATGGGCATTTAAATGTAAGTTTTTTTCCCTTCAACTGCCCTCCTAAAAGTTTTTTTCCTTAAAATTCCCTCCTAAATTTGGGTGCGTGTTATACGCTGGTGCGTGTTATACGCCGATAAATACGGTATATATATATATATATATATATATATATATATATATATATATATATATACCATAGTTTGTGACTATGACTCTGGAACTTTCCTACAGACTAAATAATAAACACTGATTTGGGCTATTTTCACCAAAGAGATGTAGCAGAATACATTTTGAGATAAATTTTAACACAAACAAAGAAAAACTTTTTGGTCTTTTTTCATTTATTTAACAGAAAAAAGGCAACACAGTGGTAATTAAATACCACCAAAAGAAAGCTCTACTTCTGTGAAAAACATGATAAAAATGTCTTATGGGTACAGTGTTGCATGTCCGCGCTATTGTCATTCAAAATGCAACAACACTGAATGCTAAAAATTGGCCTGGGCAGGAAGGGGGTAAAAGTATTGAAGTGATTAAATTATTGTTAAAGTGGTTGTAAACCCTGTTACACCACTTTTACCTACAGGTAAGCCTATAATAAGGCTTACCTGTAGGTAAGGTGACTATCTCCTAAACTTGCACCGTTTTGGAGATGTTCACTGTATCCGCATGTGCCTACATCACACATGCGGCAAATGCGCACTAAAGGAATGGCTCGCTCATGCCGTCTCTTCAGGAGCTGTGCCATGACCGGCGGCTCCCACGCGCATGTGCAAAAGGGACACCATCATGAATCCGGCCAATCACAGAGCTGGAGCCTGCGAACCCGGAAATAACTCTGGGAGACATGTCGCCCGTCACATCGGTGTATGGTAACCACTGCAACATCTTCGAGCTAAGGTAAGTATTTCATAATGACTAGTATGCGATGCATGTACCAAAGAGTGAGGTGATCTGGCCAATATACAGTTTCAGAAGCATAATACCATGAGAAGTGTGGGTTACATGAGATTAAAGATCGTGGTCCTATCAATTGTCACCTAATAATAACTTGCCCAAACATGGCAAAAACACCATATATACAGTATCTGATGATCCCAGACAATGTCTAAAACCATAAAACAAATAGCAATTGCAATTAGACACAGCAACTCAGGTAGGACACACCTCTCCCCATGTACCAAGAGGGCTAACTCACAACTGAACAGTGTAAATACAAAAGGTAATAAAGAAAGAAGAAGGTGAAAAAAAGAGATTGCCAAGTAACCAACCATCCTACCCAGGAATGCTGCTCAAGAAGAAAGTAACCAGCTCAGGAATCTTCCATCAAATACTTAGTCCAGGTGACCCAGTTTTTTTCAAAAATTTGGACTTTATCATTCAAGATATCAGAGAGATGCTCATAAGCCATTAGACAGGACAACTTGGTTGTTACCAGCTCAAATGGTATTGTAGACATTTTCCAAGACCTACTGTATACCCTTATGATTACAGAGATGAGCTATATATGCATAAAACCTTTATTGATCCACCAAACATATACCTGGAGAGTGAAACATGGGTCCTGGAAATGTGAGGCCAAGGGACTATGAGGGACTTAAAATTATAGGCTGGAACTAACCTGTCCCATATCCCAAATGAGAGTGACAAGGAAGGGCACAATATAATGGGCCTGTCCCTAAATGGTAACCACAACAGATGTGCAATCGGTCTAAAAGGATAAGGAGGATATTCCGCCCACATCCATAATGGATAAGGCTGCTTAGTATGAAATCTAATCAACTGTGCCAACTGGGCTGCATAGTAATATTTGGGACACCTAAACCTTCCCTTGATTTGGGGATGTATAAAGTACAACTATTCACTCTGCGTCTCTTAGCTCCCCAAATAAACAACAGTATTTTCATCTGGAAGGTTTTAATATCATACTGCCACTGGGATAGTATGAAATAAATATAAGATTCACAAGAGGGCATTATCTTTTAATAAATACAGTCTTCTGAACCACGGTGGAGGATTAATTTCCCACCTATCCATATCAGTGGAAAGTATTTTGAATAATGTGGGATAATTCTTGCAAATTTTTTGTTTTTTTTTGGGTTTATTGACACTTTAATCATACATTTCCTTAGTTACTTTACATTCTGATCTGCTCTGCATTCCTTCCCATCCTCTTCTCTGACTTAGCTTAGCATTCATGTCCTTTTACGTTCAATCTTTTTTATTATATAAACAACAATTGTTTTACAGAAGATATGACAGTATACACACTTCTATCGTGGTTAATGCTTAACAGACAAATCTTACACATTGATGTTAACTCTATAACCTGTCTGAGTAAAAGATAAAGATCTGCTAGTGGTGCCCGTGATACGGGTCCGACGGCTGGCGCGGTATTCGAGATCCTTCATTTTGGTCCCCCCGCCCCCGCCAGCCGACCCCCGCCTCCCCAAGCACCGAAAATACCAAGTATTGTTGAAGTCTGTATGTTCTTAAAAGAAACTGGTTTCAAAATAGTATTTTAAGTAACTTTTTTATATTAACTTATTAGGAGAGTAGAAAAAAAGAAAGGAAAAAGATAAAATAATAAAATAAAATAAAGTGGTCAGTCAGCATAAATATTGATACCTCAGTATATGCTATCATTATCATTTTGTTAAGCCACTGATCTGCTGGCATACCATTTTTGCCATGGGGCCCACATTTTGGAGGCCCATTCGAACTTCCCTCTCGCGGAGTGATGTAACATCTCATATGTGCCATGTGTGTTAACACTTGTTATTACCTCTGTTATCGTCGGCATTTCTGTATCTTTCCAGTGTCTAAGGATGATGAGTCTAGTAGCTAGAATAATATGGGATACTATCATTTTAGAGTGTGGTGGTATGGATTCTAATTCTAGTGAGAGAATGGCCATTCCTGGAGAAAGCGAAAAGCTCGATTGGGTGACATTTCTTATGATATGTTCTGATTGATTCCAAATTGTAGTAAGTTTAGGGCAACTCCAGAGCATATGTAACAATGTACCAGGTTCCCCGCATAGTCTCCAACATGTCGGTGGGGTGTTTTTTAGAAATTTGCAAATGCGGATTGGGGTCAAGTACCATCCAAGGAGAATTTTTTGTTGCATTTCCAACAAATTAGTACTTTTGGTGGATGCATAAGTCAGTTTAAGTGAATTTCTCCATTGTTCTACTGAGTATTCCACTCCTATGTCTCTTTCCCAAGCTTTCATAGTTTCTGTTTTTACGCATGTGTTCTTCTCTTGGAGCCCTGAGTAAAGGATTGATATTCCTTTATGTATTATCGGTGATTGTGAGTAATAGAGAGTTATTTGTTTGGGTAAAATTGTTAGTATTTGAGGGTTTTTTTTAAGGAGTTGAGATAGTTGTGTGTGTTTATACTGATCTGTATATGGGAGATGGAATTCCGATTGTAATTCATGGAATGGTTTAATGGAGGTATTATCTAAAATATCTTCCAGATAGTGAATCCCTTTATTTTTCCATGGTGTTAGGTTTAGGTCTGGGATTAGTTGATTAAGGGCAGAAATAGGTAGTTTCAAGGGTAGAGTCGGACCAGACCAATTTTGCATTTTTCGGAGATAACCCCAAGCTCGTATGGATGCTAATATCGTGGGAGCTAGTTTGCTGTTTAGGGATGTGTTAGAATGGGCTGTCATTATGAAGTCTCTTAAAGAGCCTTTTGGTATTTGTGTTTGTTCTATTTCTGACCATAATGTTTTAGAATCTGGGATTAACCATTGTTGGAGTTGGGCCAGTACAGTCGCAAAGTAATAATCCTGCAAGTGTACGTGCCCCATCCCCCCTGCTTTTCTGTGTTTTATTAGTTTATTGAATGTGCATCTGGCTTTTTTTCCTTGCCATATAAACCTGTTTAGTATAGGTTGAAGGGTGGTAAAATATGAATTTGGTATTGGTATTGGGAGGGTTCTATAAAGGTATAGTAATTGTGGTAGTATTTGCATTTTAAAAGCTGCTAGTATGCCTAGCCAAGAAAGTTTGTTTCTGTTTATGGCTTTTAGTTTATTCTCTAGAAATTTCAAAAAGGGAGTGTAATTCGCACCTAGTAGGCCTTCTGTTTTAGGGGTTAACGTGATATCTAGATAATTAATACCATCAGATTTCCAGATGTAAGGGAATTGTTGTTCTAATCTTTGTTTAGTTTTTTCTGGGCTTCCTAAGTTGAGTATATAGAATTTGGACTCATTTACTTTGTAATATGATACGCTATTGAAGGTGTTTAGCGCCTTGTGAACCTCCTTCAGTGAGGTGTCTGCTTCCGAAAGCATCAATATGATGTCGTCTGCAAACAGACTAATGATATGTTGTCTTGATCCTATTTGTATACCTGTTATCAGTTGGTTTGAGCGTAAGTGTGAGGCTATTGGTTCCATTAAGAGGTTAAATATCAAAGGGGATAAGGGGCACCCCTGCCTAGTCCCGTTGCTTATTGTAAATGGGGTAGAGAGTGCACCTGAGATGAGCACTTGGGCTGAGGGTTGGGAGTAAAGGGCCATTATAGCTAGATAGATGGAGCCCTCGAACCCAAATTTTTGGAGAACCTGTGCCAGAAACTGCCAATGTATTCTATCAAACGCCTTCTCTGCATCCAGCGCTAGGAGCAGAGAAGGCGCTTTTTGTTTATTAGCTATGTGTATAACATTTACCAGGCGACGGGTAGCATCCGATGTCTGTCTCCCCTTAGTAAAGCCTGATTGATCTAAATCAATTAGTGTAGGTAGGATGTTAATCAATCTGTTAGCCAGTAGTTTTGCATACATCTTTACATCATTGTTCAATAAAGAGATAGGTCTAAAATTTTGTGGAGTTGTTGGGGCTTTTCCTGGCTTGGGTAATGCTATTATAGTTGCTTTTAGCATTTCTTGGGGAAAGGAAGAAGAGGCAGCAGCAGCACCAAACATGCCCACCAAGTACGGGTATAGAATTTCACTATAGGTTTTATAATATTCTCCGGTAAAACCATCAGGCCCCGGAGATTTGTTTAGTGGCATGGAATTTATTATTTGTCTTACCTCTATATCAGTAATGGGTGAGTTTAATGATGAGAGTTGGTCTTTTGTCAGTTTTGGAAGATTAACTGTCTTTAGAAAAGATTCTATAATGTCAGGTGTTGGTTGTGAGATTGTTGTGTCATCCTTGAGATTGTACAGTGAGCTGTAGTAGTGACTGAAAGCGTCAGCAATTTCTTGGGGGTGTTGATGTTTTGTTTGTGTCTTAGGATGAATTATGTGTTGGATGTTTGTTTTATATCTGTGTCCTCTCAGTTGTTGGGCTAGTAATTTACCTGCTCTATTGCCACAAGTATAGTATGACAGTTTTAGTTTCCTGGAAGCTTTTTCAAAGTCTTCCAGTAAAAGTAGTCTTAATTCTAATCTTAATTGGGTGATTTGGTCAGTTAGTACCTTGGAGGTGTGGGTCATATTTTGTTTTTCTAATGTCTCAATTTGGTTAACAATTTTCTCGGTGTGCTGCTGTCTCATCCTTTTAGCCCTCATCCCCTGTTGAATCAAAACACCCCTGGCAAAAGCCTTATGGGCGTTCCATAAGGAAAATGGGTTTTAGACCAAGGGTTGGTTTAATACGAAAAATTCTTTAAGCTGCCGTTCAACATATGACCTAGTCGGACCATGCTGGAGAAGGCAAGAATTAACCCTCCAAACAAAAGTGTTCTTATGACTAGTAAGTCCCCCAAGGTCCAACTCCACTGGAGCGTGGTCCGACCATGTAATACTATGAATTTTAGCTGATTTACATTTGTACAACAGTTGCTTATCTACCAAGAAGAGATCTATCCTACTATAAGTTTTGTGACAGTGAGAAAAAAAGGAGTAGTCCTTTTCATTCGCGTTTAAGCATCTCCAGGCGTCAAAAAGATCATATTTCCGTAGTATTGGCAACAAGGATGGTGGAAGTCTTTTGGATTTTGCTGTAGAGTCGCAGGATGGATCAGGGGTAAGGTTAAAGTCACCACACATTAGCAATGAACCCTTTTGGATAGTGTGGATCTTCTTCATTAGTTTATGGAAAAATTTGGTTTGTCTGACGTTGGGTGCATATAGGTTAACTAGTGTAGTTGTGTGGTTGTTGATTTCACACACTAGGATGATGAATCGTCCTTGAGGATCAATGACGCTTTCGTGTAGTTGGAAGGTCACCGTGTCCCTGATGGCTATCATCACCCCTCTTGATTTTTTTTCCGCATTCGCTAAATAGATAAACGGGAATTTTGGGTGAGAGCATTTTGGTGGAGCTGTGGATTGAAAGTGAGTCTCTTGGGTGCATAATATATCGCAGTTCCTCTGTAGTGCCTCCCTCCACAGAGACCTGCGCTTGGCTGGGTGATTAAGACCTTTTGAGTTAATGGTCAAAAATTTCAGCGCCATGTAAAAAAAATAAGAGCATATGTCGTCGTGTGTAGATAAAGACACTTACACTAGATGAGGTCGTTGTCCGTAGACTATGTGGTGGAGATCCTTCTTGAGGTTGCAGAGGTGTTGGTAGTGAGGCATATTTCTTTTCCTTTTTCTGTGGAGATGAGGTATCTGTGCTGACTGTAAAAATAACAAAGCAAAAAAAAAATTGTGCAGAAACGTAAAGTCAATAAAACTGTGGCTTGGTGCCATTTAACATGAAAAGAAAATAAGTGTGACTGGTAGTCACTCATGTTGTAACTTGGGGTTAGGTAGTCTTTAGACTTTTACGGGCCGGAGATGTAACTCTTCTCAGCGGGGAAAATGATAGATTGTACACCCACCTTAGGGTCAGTTGTGCGATCGTGCATTTTTACGATCAACCGTGCGCCATTCCGATTCAGATCTTGCGGAGGAATTTCTCTGGTAAGGGAATGGTTGAGGATCTGGGATTATCCCCCATGTATTTAGCAATGCCATGCCTTTTGCTACTGAGTCAATCACGTATTCTTTATCTTCTCTTGTAACAATCAATTTAGTTGGGAACCCCCATTTATACCCCAGTTTGTTGTTCCTGAGGGTTTTTGTTATGGTATTTAAATTTCTGCGTTTCTGCAATGTGTATTGGGATAAATCAGCGTAGAATTGAAGATTAGCATAGGATACGGGAATTTGTTCTTTTTGTCTTGCTGCAGTCATAAGTCTATCTTTTGTGTGAAAGAAGTGAAGTCTCATGATGACATCGCGTGGCACATTTTCTGATAGAAAGGAGGGTTTGGGCAGTCTATGAAACCTGTCCTCTGTAAAATCTAGTGCTGACATGTCCGGTAGTATTTCAGATAGGAGCTGGGACATATAGTCCCTCAGATCATGTTGTTTAACCGATTCAGGGATCCCCCTTATCTTCACGTTATTCCTCCTTGATCTATCCTCTATGTCCGTCATTTTGGCTTGCAGGCCTTCTATGTCATCCTCTCTATCTTCATTGGCATGTACCAAATCATTGATTGTAGTGGCGAACTCCACCATTTTTTGTTCCACGTGGGTTACCTTGTCTGAGACCGAGCGTATTTCAGTGCTAAACTTATGCATACATGAAATCATATCAGCATGGAGTGAACCCCTTAATGACACTAGCATCTCCTTTAGCATTGTATCTAGAACCAGCTGGCCGTTAGTGGGGAAAGCGTCTATGGAGTCTGGTAGTTCCCTGGTGTCATCCCCTGAATCTGAAAGGTAGCTCACCTCATGGCTTGCATCCACTGCATCCGCCTTGAATCTCGTCTTTTCAGGGCTTCCTAAAGGACGGTGTAGATGGGGGAGATTGCGATCCCTTAGGTGGGCTGCTTCTTTTCTGTGTTTTGCTCTGTTGTGGCCTGTTATTTTGGCCTGTTGCTGCTGGCGTGGATGAGGAGCCGGCGCCATTTTTCCGGGGCTCGGGGGATAGAACTCCGTCATGCGCTTTGGCCTGTTGTTTTCTTTCTTTCTCCGCGGCATTGTTGATAGTCGTTCCCCGTTCGAACGGGATCAGATTCGCCTTGTGTGGAGAAGGTAAGATGGACCTGGTGGGTAGATAATCGCCGCTGATGTCCAGCTGATACCAGAGCTCCGCTAGTAAGTGTCCATCTTGGTCTCCGGCTAGCTCTGCCCCCAATTCTTGCAAATTTTGAAAGCCAATGGTCCAAGGGCCAAAACAAACAATATAGGGGAGAGGGGGCATCCCTGGTGAGTTTGGGAAGAATACCTTTTAACCAGCAACGTTGAAATATGATCCTTATACAACATTTGTAACAATGACAAGAATCGTGGGCTGAAACCATAATCAAATGCATATTTTCTGGGAAAAGTACACTAAAATTAACTTTAGTGCACACATATAATCTGATACACAATTTTTTATAAAATCTAAAAGATGGGGTTCTGCCAGAAAAATAGATATGAAACAAGCCAAGCCTTAATATTGCATGTTGGTGAAATTGCAAAAAACTATGGTACCCAAAGTTGGTAACTGACAACAATTAAAAAGCCTATACGGGCTATACATTTGGAATAAAAAATGAATTATACCCTAAAATAATTGTTCTCATCCTGATGTTTGTGGCTATACCTCACATGCGCATTTTCTGTTTCCATACACGTGCACATCCTGCTTATGTTTCATTTGTGTATGTGGGGTGAAGAAGTTGCTTCCATTTTTTTTTTTTTGTATTATTTTAATATTATTATTATAATTAGATTTGTAACATTTAATATTATTGCTATCACAAGGGGGCAAACAAAGTCCCTATGCAATGGCATTGAAAGGTAATAGATCCTCTGTAAGGATACATCAGGGGTCTATTAGACCCCTAATATCCCCTTTGCCCGTCACTACAGCCAGTCAAAAACAGATTGTGCTTGATTAGCTGCTTCTCTGGCCAGAGCAGCCAGAGAATGATAGCTCTCAACTTGGAAATGACAAAATGCTTGTCACTGCTAGGTTCATTAGTCACAGAGTAGGTCCAGGAACATATGTTCCCTGAGCTCCTCCTTCCCTCCATCCTGACAACATTTACTGAAGGCCTGGGTTTGCTGGGGGAATGGGAGAGCCTAAGAACCCTGGGTGGCAAAGTGGGGGTCCCAGCTCTATCTCCTCAGTACCATAAAAGTGATCAGACTGGAAAACAGTATAAGTGGTTAAACTGAAATGCCGCGCACATACGATCGGAAATTTGGCCAGTAAAAGACAGATGAGAGCTTTTGGTCGGAAAATGCGACCATATGTATGCTCCATGGGACTTTTGCTGACCAAATTCCAGCCAGCAAAAGATTGAGAGCATGTTCTCAATTTTTCGGTCGGAACTTAATTTTCTCGGCTCGTTGTAGTGTTGTACGTCACCGCGTTCTTGACGGTCAAAAGTTCAGCAAACTTTTGTGTGACCGTGTGTATGCAAGGCGAGCTTGAGCGGAATCCCGTCGGAAAAGCCATCATACCTTTTTCCGACCAAAATTCCAATCATACGCGGCAAAGTTTATTTGGGTTTTAATATAGTACAGTAAAGCCTTGGTTTGAGAGTAACTTGGTTTGAGAGCGTTTTGCAAGACAAGCAACATTTTTTAATAAATTTTGACTTAATCTACAAGTGATGTCTTGATATACAAGTAGCTTCATGTCACAACTGAATATAAAAGAGAAGTGAGGTGCCTCTAAATTTAGCAATATGGTTACATTTAATGAAGGTACAACATTTAGCAACATATTGCTACACTTGGAGACGCCTCTCTCTCTTTTATACTTTGTAGTTTCTGCTGGATTTTGCTCCTAATCCCCTTGTGGAGGCTTGGATTTGTGGATGGACATTTTATGGTTAGACAACCTGGTCACATTGCTATAATCTTTTTATATGGACTATAAACTGAAGAACCTATGAATAAATGGTTGTGGAACGAATCATTTGAGTCTTCATTATTTCTTATGGGGAAATTCGCTTTGATATACACGCGCTTTGGATTACAAGTATGTTTCTGGAATGAATTATGCTCGCAATCCAAGGTTTAACTGTATTGTCATTTATATTCTTTTCAATATTTTAAAAAAATGCAACTTTTGTAAAGGCCATTATATTTTGGGCTCTCACTGCTAGGATGCACACTGTTTACAGTGTCCTCTAAAAAAATATAGCAAAGGAAGTGTAATGATTTTATACAGTCTGTATTGTTTTCATATTCATCATCTATTCAAAATTCTATCAATTTTTGTCACCTAAATACTAAAGCAGCAATACTTTTTTTCATACTGACTAAAAATAGAGTATATGCTGTCCATAAAACACAGCTTATGTATGGTTTCTGCTATAGTGTCATGAACTGCTGGCTCTGGCCTGTGATTTATACAATGACAGTTAGACCCCTTTCACACCGAGGGCGTTTTGCAGGTGCTACAGCGTTAAAAATAGCGCCTGCAATCAGCCCTCAAACAGCTGCTTCATTGTCTCCAGTGTGAGAGCCCGAGAGCTTTCACACTGGAGCGGTGCGCTGGCAGGACGTCAGGAAAAGTCCTGCCAGCAGCTTCTTTGGAGCGGTGAAGGAGCGGTGTGTTTACCGCTCCTCCACCGCTGCTCCCCATTGAAATTAATGGGGCAACGCTGCAATACCGCCGGCAAAACGCAGCTCCAGTGTGTTTACCGCTCCTCCACCACTGCTCCCCATTGAAATTAATGGGGCAACAATGCAAAACCGCCGGCAAAATGCCGCTCCGGCAGCGTTTTGCGGGCAGATTTAACCCCTTTTCGGCCGCTAGCGGGGAATTAAAACCGCCCCGCTGGCGGCCAAATAGCGCCGCTAAAACAACAGTAAGCAGCGCTAAAAATGGCGCCGCTTTACCGTCGACGACCCCCGCGGCTCAGTGTGAAAGCCCTATTAATGATTTTTGCTGGACTCAGTGGTGATGCAGCTTCAGATTTTTACAACCATGACAATGGCTCTGTCAGATACAACTTAGATTAAGTCAATAAATATAATTTCTGTTTCCTTCTTTATAACTTTTAAACGCTCAAAACCAACATTTTTATACTGTTTTAGATTCATGTATCAAGTTCTCTTCCTCACTAACAAATGAGAAGTTAAACAAAATCAGCTTATATACAGTATCTCACAAAAGTGGGTACACCCCCTCACATTTTTGTAAATATTTTATTCTATCTTTTCAAGTGACAACACTGAAGAAATGACACTTTGCTACAATGTAAAGTAGTGAGTGTACAGCTTGTATAACAGTGTACATTTGCTGTCCCCTCAAAATAACTCAACACACAGCCATTTGTGTCTAAACCACTTGCAACAAAAGTGAAAATGTTCAAATTGGGCCCAAAGTGTCAATATTTTCTGTATCTCTCATACAAGTCACTGGAAGTCCAACATGGCACCTCATGGCAAAGAACTCTCTAAGGATCTGAAAAAAGAATTATTGCTCTACATAAAAATGGCCTAGGCTAAAAGAAGATTGCCAAGACCCTGAAACTGAGCTGCAGCATGGTGGCCAAGACCATACAGCGGTTTAACAGGACAGGTTCCACTCAGAACAGGCCTCGCCATGGTCAACCAAAGAAGTTGAGTGCACATGCTCAGCGTCATATCCAGAGGTTGTCTTTGGGAAATAGACGTATGAGTGCTGCCAGCATTGCTGCAGAGGTTGAAGGGGTGGGGGAGTCAGCCTGTCAGTGTTTAGACCATACGTTGCACACTGCATCAAATTGGTCTGCATGGCTTTCATCCCAGAAGGAAGCCTCTTCTAAAGATGATGCACAAGAAAGCCCACAAACAGTTTGCTGAAGACAAGCAGACTAAAGACATGGATTACTGGAACCATGTCCTGTGGTCTGATGAGACCAAGATAAACTTATTTGGTTCAGATGGTGTCAAGCGTGTGTGGTGGCAACCGTGTGAGGAGTACAAAGACAAGTGTGTCTTGCTTACAGTCAAGCATGGTGGTGGGAGTGTCATGGTCTGGGGCTGCATGAGTGCTACTGGCACTGGGGAGCTACAGTTCATTGAGGGAGCCATGAATGCCAACATGTACTGTGACATACTGAAGTAGAGCATGATCCCTTCCCTTCGGAGACTGGGCCACAGGGCAGTATTCCAACATGATAATGACCCCAAACACACCAGCAAGATGACCACTGCCTTGCTAAAGAAGCTGAAGGTAAAGGTGATGGACTGTCCAAGCATGTCTCCAGACCTAAACCCTATTGAGCTTCTGTGGGGCATCCTCAAAGGGAAGGTGGAGGAGCATGAGGGCTCTAACATCCACCAGCTCCGTGATGCGGTCATGGAGGAGTGGAAGAGGACTCCAGTGGCCACTTTTGAAGCTCTGGTGAACTCCATGCCCAAGAGGGTTAAGGCAGTGCTGGAAAAAAATGGTGGCCACACAAAATATTGACGCTTTGGGTCCAATTTGGACATTTTCACTTAGGGGTGTACTCACTTTTGTTGCCAGCGGTTTAGACATTAATGGCTGTGTGTTGAGTTATTTTGAGGGGACAGAAAATTTACACTGTTATACAAGCTGTACACTCACTACTTTACATTGTAGCAAAGTGTCATTTCTTCAGTGTTGTCACATGAAAAGATATAATAAAATATTTACAAAAATATGAGGGGTGTGCTCACTTTTGTGAGATAATGTATATTCTCTAAAGTGGAACACAGCTCAAAACGTGAAAATTTGCTTTCTTAGAGGGAGAATTTAATACAATGTAATGTTAACTGTGCCTAAGATTAACCCTAAAAGATTTACCACCTTCAAAAAATTTACAGTGTACATCCTGTGCCTATATACAGCCTCATAGCTGTATATCTGCAGCGTAACATCATGGTACCACTCAGGGCCGATCCTAGTGTCACAGACGCCTGGGTGCAGAAATATTTCTGGCGCCCCCACATGGGCGTGGTCATCTTACCAACTCATCTTACTCAACATCTTATGGCAACTACTGAAACACAGAGATGCTCCCTTAAGAAGTCTTCATTACCCTAAGATCCTCCCATTATCTTTTAACAATAAAGAAAATACAAGAAGAGCGTACACTAATGAAACCTGGAGGGGAGTCTCTCTGATGCACACAGAGAGGGCTTCTGTTAGAGAGTCTGTTAGAAAGAGCCCCTAGACATAGTACAGGAGACAGTCAGAGACTGCAGACATACTACAAGAGATGGTCAGAGACAGCAGACATACTACAAGAGATGGTCAGAGACTGCAAACATGATACAAGAGATGGTCACTGACTGTAGACATGATACAAGAGATGGTCAGAGACTGTAGTTATGATACAAGAGATGGTCAAAGACTGCAATCATAGTACAGGAGATGGTCAGAGACTGCAGACATACTACAGGAGACAGTCAGAGACTGCAGACATAGTACAGGAGATGGTCAGAGACTGCAGACATACTACAAGAGACAGTCAGAGACTGCAGACATACTACAGGAGATGATCAGAGACTGCAGACATAGTATAGGAGATGGTCAGAGACTGCAGCTCCTATGGACGTTAGTAGATAATGGTCGATCGGCCCTCTCACCTGGCCCAGCAATACAGCAATGGTTCCTCTGATCAAGAATCAGCTCACGCTAAATTGCCCGTGGCGACTCTGCTGGGTAGCACCCAGATCTGTATTCCTGCAATAACTCCATTTCTTTCTCCGCCAGGGATGGCGCTAGGCTGTGTGGCTTTCCCTCTGGTGGCGCAGGGCAGTGGGGTTCTCTCTCTGATGGTGTCCTCTCAGCACTGTCCTCTCCCTCTGGAGTCCTGGGTGTACTTCCCTGAAAGCTTTCCCAGGCTCCTGTTTCTCTCTCTCTCTCTCTCTCTCTCTCTCTCTCTCTCTCTCTCTCTCTCTCTCTCTCTCTCTCCGATTCAACTGAGCATGCTGTGTGGGCTGTAGTTTCCGTGTTACAGTGGGGCTACCAGTCCTCGGGACTGTATATCCCACAATCCTCTTCTCTGCTCCTTTTTCTATTCTATTTCTTCCCTGGCTGATATGAAGGCGGGGGAAGAAACATAGTGGGCAGCTGTGCTGGCAAGCGCTGCTCACTAGTACAGCAGCGCATGAAGAGGAGAGGGGGAGGGAGGGAGAGGGAGGGGGGAAAGAAGAGCCCGCAGCTGCAGTGGCGTCACTAGGGTTGGGGTCACCCCTTCTTCCACCAACTATTGTCGCCCCTCAGTACAGACCCCCCTCCACTAAGTATAGACCCCCCTGTCAGTGCAGAACCCCCACTAAGTATAAACCCCTCCTTCAGTACAGACCTTCCTCAGTACAGACCCCCCTCCATCAGTATAGGCCCCCAGGACAAACCAGGCCCTCCATTAGTACAGACCCCCCCCAGGAAAACCCCCCTCCATTAGTACAGACCCCCCCAGGACAGACCCCCTCTCCATTAGTACAGACCCCCCAGGACAGACCCCCCCTTCATTAGTACAGACCCCCCAGGACAGACCCCCCTCCATTAGTACAGACCCCCCAGGACAGACCCCCCCCATTAGTACAGACCCCCCCAGGACAGACCCACCCTCCATTAGTACAGACCCCCCTCCATTAGTACAGATCCCCCAGGATAGAACCCCCATTAGTACAGACCCCCCATTAGTACAGACCCCCTCCATTAGTACAGATACCCCCTCCATTACTACAGACCCTCCCAGGACAGACCCCCCTCCATTAGTACAGACCCCCCAGAAAAGACCCCCCATTAGTACAGACCCCCACTCTATTAGTACAGACCCCCCTCCATTAGTACAGACCCCCAAGACAGACCCCCCTCCATTAGTACAGACCCCCCAGGACAGATCCCCCTCCATTATTACAGACCCCCCTCTCCATTAGTACAGACCCCCCCCAGGACAGACCCCCCTGCATTAGTACAGACCCCCCCTCCATTAGGGTACATATAAACACTCGGGCCGCAGCTGGAGAGGAGAGGACAGTGTGCAGCCGTGCCGCCCGGGTGGAGAATAGTTCACAGCAGGCAGGAGTGAGAGACGCAGAGAGGAGGAGGAGAACATGTGTCAGGCACAGACCGCCCCCCGCTGTGACGTCACTGCGTGGCTGGTCTCTCTCCACACAGAGACCAGCCAATCTGACTCCAATCTCATCTCCAGCTGCTCTCCTTCTCTGACAGGAGGAGAAGGGGGAGGGGCTTGAGCAGGAAACACAGTGGTGGCAGCGGTGACTGGCGGAGAGAGCTGCCTCTGGACACGGACAAGAGGAGGAGGAGGGTGGGGAGCACTCTGGCGCTTCAGCGCCCCCACCTCTCCGGTGCCCGGGTGCACTGCACTCCGAGCACCCACCTAGGATCGGCCCTGATACCACTCACTGCTAGTCTCATGAGATTTGGAGTGAGATTTGTTGAATTCATAACTGCGCTGTTCGAATCATCTTGCTGGAGAGAAAGCTGTACCTGAGGACTTGCTGTGCAAGATCTTTTCTTCAGTTTCATCCATTCAGGGGATGTGTGATTTCTGAACATCTTCTGTTGTTTATTAACCACTTCAGCTCTGGAAAATTTGGAAAGTTTACCCCACTTCATGACCAGGCCATTTTTTGCAATACGGCACTGCCTTATTTTAACTTACAATTGTGCGGTCGTGCGACACTGTACCCAAATAAACTTGATTGTTCTTTTTTCCCCACAAATAGAGCTTTCTTTTGGTGGTATTTTATCACCTATGTGGTTTTTATTTTTGCACTATAACCAAAAAAAGACCGACAGTTTTGAAAAATATATATATATATATTTTTACTTTCTGCTACAAAACATAGCCAATAAAAAAAAAAAGGTGAAAAAAAAATCAAATTTCTTCATCAGTTTAGGCAAATATGTATTCTCCTGCAAGTTTTTGATTAAAAAAATCCCAATAAGCGTATATTGATTGGTTTGCGCAAAAGTTTTAGCATCTACAAACTATGGAATATTTTTGAGGAATTTTTGTTTATTTTTTTTTTACTAGTAATGGTGGTGATCAGCGCCTTATAGCGGGACTGCAACATTGCGGCAGACAAATTGAACACTAAGTGACATTTTTGACACTTTTTTGGGAACCAGTGACACTAATACAGTGATCAGTGCTAAAAAATATGCACTTTCATTGTACAAGGGGTTAACATAAAGGGCCATCAAAGGGTTAAATGCATTCCCTGGGAGTGCTTGCTAAATGTGGGGGAGTGCTTTGACTGGAGGAAGACAGAGATCCATGTTCCTACTTAGCAGAAACACAGGATCTCCATCTTCCCCGTCACAGAACGGCAATCTGCCTTGTTTACATAGGCAGACTGCCGTTCTGCCTCACTTGGGAATGATCACCAGGTGCTGATGAACATTGGGTCCACCGGACCTGCTGATTGGCTCCGACTGTGTCCAATGACAGCAGGAGCAGGTCTCTGGTGGAATGTATGCGCGCCCCAGACCCAGAAATGAAAATGACGTACAGGTGCTCGCTTTTGCACTGAAGAGCCACCCTGCTGAAGTACATATACGTGGGGTGGTCTGGAAGCGGTTAAATATTGTCTCATCAGTCATAAAGAGACAGTTCTATATGAGGATGCAAAGCTCTAATCTTCCACCAAGATGGCCACCATCACACAGAAACACGGTTAAGAACAAGTCAGTAAGTCAGTAATGGGGAAAAGATTAGCTGCAGGGAGCCTAGAGGCAATACTGGTGACTAGTCCTTTACCTCCTGACTGCTTTTTTTGGGTACAGCTTCCAAAGTTCATTTCCTTTTTAGGCAAGTAAAGGATAACCCCCGTATTAACGCTATTTGGAAAGTGTAATTAAATTATTAAGCTTCAATATCTAAAAAAAATACAAAACGTTAAATAAATCATTTTGTAATTTCACCAGCTTTCTGATGTGCACACATTTTCGTCTTTAATTATTCCAGGTGTGCAGTTTTTTCTATGTCAAATTTTGAATGACAAAGAGGTGACCCTCTTCTTATAGTATTGCTCCCTTGCTCCCTGTACCGATATGGTCACTCTGTTGCTGATTCTTCGTTGCCAATCGAGAGTCCACTGCATTATGGACAGTGATGGATGGTCATTCATGATGAACATGGCGAGTACATTTAAGTGATTCTGCTGCTGGTCCTTAGTACACTCACTGGTAAGAAATAACCCTTGGGGTTTACGTGGCCTTATATTTATAAGATAGCTACTTTCTTTTTTAAACACTAAGTATCATTACAGATTAGCCAATTGTGTTCATGTTTTTTTATGCTTCTTCTCTAATGACTATACTCTTTGAAACTCAGATTTTTGAGACTCAATAAAGTCTTGGCTTGCATTAGTAATGCTGTACTTGACCTCTCCAGGATCAATAGGGTAATGGTATTTTAAGTTGTTTGCATTTCACTTAAATTACCTATTGATAGTCCTGTTGTGCTTTTAACACATTTCAGACATTAACTATTTGAAGCACTAATACTGTCACTATTATCTTTATTACTGTGACTTTTATGGACTTGTCACAGCTTTTGACATCTCTGGAACTTTATGTTCATTTTTTCCAAGCACATTTTATAACTAAGTAATGGTTGTAGCACAAAACGCAAAAAACACTGAAGGCACATTAAGGAAAAATGTGTTTGGCAATTTATTTTTACCTTCAAAATCATGTAACACTAATTAAAATACTGTTAATATTCAGAAATTTTTTGTATATTCATGCATAAACACTTCTCTTTTTGCCTTGTGGTGCCGGCTGGTTAGCTGGCCAGAAGGAGAAACTATATTGGCACTGTGCTGCAGCCACATGTTGTGCTCACACAGGATTGACTTAACCAGTGCTGTTCCACCTTCATCCACTAGAGGGAGCCAGTGGGACATAAAGGAATAGAAGGACTTCTAATGCAGACCACACTGTTTAATGGGAGATGTAGTTTGTGAAGAGATCTCTGCTGTGGAAGTAGATAGAGGACAGACTACAATCCCCAGGGGAGAGGTAATGAAAGAGGAGGAGAGAAAAAAGTTTTCCTAGACAGAGAAAAAAGGGACTTCCTCTTGCTGTGAGTGGACTAGAGGGTACACATCTCTGTTCCACCATGTTTTCCCCTATGCCAGTTGCAGCCTGAGCCCCAAGACAACAAACCAGACAACTGAGGACCAGAGTGGCCTGGAGGGGGATATATCATGTATGCAGAGCCAGAAGGATTGCTGACAGCCAAGTGTCCAGACCAAGGTTCGTTGTATGAATGGGATTGGTTAGCAGCCACCTGCTGTGTTTTATTTTACTGCTGCTAGCAGATTAAGAGAGACTGACCATCTATTCTAGTATTCAAATTAATGCATGCAGAGTTTGAAGGGACTGAACTGATGTGCACCACTTTAAAGACTGGACCCCACCAATTAACTGGCTGAAGGTTGACAGTCAGGAGCCATATACTTACCAACTGCTTCTCAGGGACCCTGAATTGCTAATTTCCAGAGGTAACCTCTCTCAGGTTATATGCAGAGTTATATAAACAGAGTGTACTATGAAACATTTACTGACTATTGGTTGCAGAGGAGCTTCTGTGGAATTGTTCATCCTTATTGATACTGTTGATACTGTTCATTGCCGATACTGTGTTTTTTTTTTTTCTTGGGCTAGTGGTACAGTGATTTAGACAGAGCTGCTATAAGCTAGTAATTACCTCCTTCAGCTTACTGTGAGGGAAAGTTTCTTCCACCTCCGCATATACTGTATATATTTGTGCATTGCTATTTACTTTTAACCTGTGACAATATACATGTTTTACTTACAATTGAGCAGTCTGGTGCTTATTTCCTGATACCCCAACATAGTTGTGTGTAGGATAATGATACTGGTGCTCAAACAGGTATTTGCAGCAGCCCCTTTAACTCAACCAGGTGTGTCAGAGTGGACAAATAGCTAATTATAGTGGGTATTTTTTACAATATATGGTTTGTATCTTGCCATCTTTCCCCCAGCGTTGGTGTCAATTCTCCCAGTAGATGCCAAGATCAATATTAGCCCCCAGCAGGGCTCCCTCACAAGAATAAGTCTACACAGCACAATTCTCCCCCTTCCTTCCCTGCACTAATTTTCCCCTTCCCCCAAACACAATCTCCCCACATAAAAATTAGCAAATATTGCTCCAGGACAAAACCCACTGCCCTAAAAGCAAAAATCTCCCTCTATCAATAATTTCCCTCTCTCCACGCAGACTGCCCAGACATCATTTAGTGTGCAGTACCCTGAGTACAGCAAGAGTTAGTCCTAGGTGTCCCTTGGCTATGTCATGTGACAGAGATGGGAAAGAGCCTTAGGGGCCTTCCTCCACTCTAAGGTACACTGTTTCTGAGGTCTGAATTTTGTGGGTGACAGGAATTGCAGTATTACAAGGACTCCTGTGTACTATGACAGTGTCGGTGTCGCTAAAAGCAGCATAAAAGAGGAGCACGTGCTGCAGAAGCTCTTGTGGAGGTTTGGACCCCCATATGTCCTCCATTATCTATGTCCCTGCCCTGCTTCAATTTTTTTTTTCTTGCTTCTACCTTTCAGTCCATTCTTGCTAAAAGTTTTATTAATTTTTAAGTTAGCTTTACTGCTGGGCCTATCCAATTTCTCTGCTTCAAAGGGAATAATCATGAATTAAAACATATCTTTGTTTTATACATTTTTTATTTAAATGCATTTTAACACATCCAAAAAGGGGGAAATGATCAACATTGTACATTAGATCAAAATGTAGTTGCCAAAGTGTATATGATAATGTGCAATGAATTAAAAGTATGACTGAAGCATGCATATAACATTACAAGTATAAACAGAGATATAAAGAACAATGGTGGGAATATAAGAACATATCTTTTTTACTGTCAGTTCCAAGAAGAGGAACTTGAATCAGATCAAAAGGCCGATCAGGCAAATTGTTGGCAGAGTTAGTTTAGTAAACGTATTTCTAGTAGATGGAAATTATCCAGCACCATGTATCAGGAAGCTGGCCATTAGACTGTGGCAGCAGGAACATCCTTTGAAGCCCATGTTATTTATAAAAGAAGTAGTATCACTGCTTAAAAAATAATGCTTTTATTTAGGAGAAACAACATCATTTTGACCATATCTGCCTGCTTCCTGAATTGATATTTGAGTCAAGCAGAACAATGAACCAAATCACGAACTGTTATGTAATATGTTTAAGTATTAAGCACCAAATTACAAAAGGATCTTGTATCTAGTAATTCCTGAGCCCTAAGAATAGTAGGTAACTAATTGATGTAGAACCTTGTCTCATTGTCTGCTTAGTAAGGTGACTGAGCTCTGAGTGCCCATGATAGCGGTATTGGCTGTAAGCCAAGCCTGCACCTTAAAGCGGAGTTCCAGGCAAAAATTGAACTCCGTTTAAAACCAACATACAACACCAAACCCCTGCCTCGTTTTTGGATATATTTTTTTTCATACCTTTTTGGTATGTTTTCTTCTAGATTTCTGTCTCATGGCGCCGCAGCGAAGTACATTCCGCATTTTTGGTGCCCTCCTCCTTCCCCCGGTGCATTCTGGGACGTGTGTGTGTCCCAGAAGATGACTGGACCATTCAGAAAGTGTTGCAGATTTCCCGTTTCCCTTAGTAAAGATGCTGGCGCTGGCACCCGGAAGGCCGATGGACAGTCCGGCTTTGGTTGCCAACATTGAGGGCTCTCTGGACAGGGAAGTATCCTTATATTATATAATTCAGCAGCTACAGTATTTGTAGCTGCTAACTTTTAAATTGTTTTCACCTAGGCTGGAACTCCTCTTTAAAGAAAGGTGGCACCAGGGAATAGAATGAAGTGTCCGGGACTGTAATGTCAGGGACAATATTTCTCAAAGGCTGGAAAGTGAGAACAACCATTCTGCTGCTTTATGTACTAACACATGCACAGAATAAAAAAATTGTGGAGGGTAACTGTGAGAGCCTTCCTTGTATTAGTGGCAAGATGAAGGAGGCTGGGAATGCTGTAAATGGGAAGGAGTCAAAGCAACTTTAGAAGGGGTGAGGCCCACTAGAAATGACTACACTAATAAATTGTAATGCTGTTAATAATAATAATAATAATAATAATTATAATAATCATTTGTTTGATGCCACTGGAAACCACTGAGTTACAGCTCTAAACAAAGACCTCTGTTTTCTTGCCTGATGGCTGAATAACAGGTCATTTCGGAAGGACCACTTACCAATTAATAGTATTTACATCAAGTTTAAAGCTGCTGTCTTTTTTGATCAATAAAAGTTGATCAGTCATCCTATTTCCTTTAAGCAGCAAAATGCAAATAGTCTCTTATGAGAAGGCAATTATTATTATTATTATTATTATTATTATTATTCAGGATTTACATACACCAACAGTTTGCACAGTGCTTTACAATATTAAAATGGGCAATAGTTACAATACTTTTGGGTAGGAGAGCCCAGCTTGTGAAAGCCTACAATCTAACAGACTTCTAAGAAATCTATCTCTGCTAATTACATTAATATGGGTGGCTCATTAGAGTTCTGTGGAAAAAAGCATGTGGAAGTAAAGATTCACAAGGCTGAATTTATGGAAGGTTCATGGGAGTTGGAGTCTTGTTAATTACTTGTTAATTACTTGTATATTCACTCACATGTTCGGGTTCTGAGGTCTGTGCCAGTAGGTCTCGTGTCAAAACTCAATTAGAGCTGGTTTATTTAATTAGGCCGTGATTTTATCTGTTTAATAAATAGTTTGGTTAAATGTTGTAAATGCTTTCAGCAGACAATCATTGCTAACAAAGAACCAAATAAGGAAGATATATACAGTAGCTTAACAACTCAGGCACAACATACTAATTATATACAAGTTGAATTGAATAAACATAAAAAGAAGGTAACCATATAGGCATAGACATGCACACATGTGTGTAGCACTTACCCATTCAGGAGCCACTGCGATTATGGGCTCTCCATTCTGCCTCAACTTTCTTAACTGTTTGATCCTCACTGACACACTTAGTTATAGGCTAAGGCCAGTTATACTTGTGTAACTTAAAAATGAGTAAGCTACCACACTGTAGTAATGCACAGGAATCAGGCCACAACAACTTGAAGGTAAATTAATTAAGTGTATTAAGACAATACAAGGAAACAAGGGGGTTAATCAATAAACATATAATTACACAGACTTAAGAGTACTATAAATGGTGAAATGGTCAATTACCCTCTAGCTGGCACTCAAAGGATATAGCAAGATTAGATTAAACTTCAACTGGGTAACAAGCGTCTCTAAACAACATCAATCAATTTAGAACAATACAAAAATGTAATATAAAGTCCATGCTGTCGTAAAGGAGGCTGCTACCAGAAAGGTTGATATACAAAAACCCTATTGAACCATAAAGATAATCATCGGCAGTGCCACACAATCAGAGTGCAACAGTTAAACACAAAGTTAGTCAGTTTTAGTTTTGGTTATCCTGGACCGAAGAGGGCAACAAGACACTTGTGTACATTTTGGTGGTTCCAGTTGTTGGTTCAAGATGATAGAAGCATCCATTTTGTTTCCATGAGGCTGGACTGCCAGAAGAAGTAGCATACTCAGAAGTGCTGAGTTTCTTTACATAAAATTCCACAGCCTGTTAGCCCTCTTTGACAAGTGTGGTGCACCGTCCCTTTTCCCATCATTCATGGTGCCTGAACAGTAAGTCCTTTCTGATGCTCCCATTGGCTCTCTTTTCTTCCCTATGATAGGATCTGATCCACCTGCCAGGAGAGAGGGGGAGATCAGAGGAGTGATTGAGGATTTCACACTGGCCACTCCACTAAGATGCTTTGTATGCACAAAATCCAGCATTGAGGGGCATGATGTGTGGGGGGTAGAGCACACACAGCCATCCTGCCTGCTCTTGGCACAGCATATAGTGTCCCAGCTGGGGAGAGAGAAGGGAAGTAACACATTCTTTCCATTCCCAAGTCTGTGCCTGTCACTGGTCAAATGGAGGGGGGTGGCAGATAATTTGGTAGCCAGCTACCATTTAAAGTTTGTAGGTAAATTGGATCAAATACTGAAAAGCAGATACAAAGATGGCCATATAGGAATCAGAATACTTAACATAATCTAAATGTAATGATAAGTGTTTCTCAAAAGTAATTTTAAATATTGAAAACCAACCATAGAAATCGCACACTAAAATGTGGCAGGTTAAAGTGGCAGATGTGCTTAATAGAGCTCATCCAGCCGTCCCTTGCCTTTTCTGCTGGCTTAAAAGCTGAAAAGCAGATTTGTAGGGAATTTAATAAATTATATTACCTCTATCTATTAATGAATTTTCAATATTAAAATAAACACAATTATGTATTCCCACTTAACCAGCAAATCTATGCTTAAAGGTAATTAGTCAAGGTATTTATTTAAAGATACCCAGAAGGTATGGAGACTGGTCTATTCCATCCTTTTTTTTTCTTTTTTTTTCTTTTTTTTAGTTACATACTTTTTATTAGAAAAAATCATAGATAAAATACATTTGTCTGCAAGACAACAATGTCTACATAATTTACATATTGAACATAGCTTCTGTCACCTTATAGGCCTGGCAATGACCATGATCTTGTTCCATTCAACTCCTCCATGTGTGGATGTCTGAATAGCGCCAATTGCTTTTAATATTCGGCAATTTTTTTTACAAATAAATATCTGGAAAGTGTGGCGGCATTTGTATTCAGTCCCCTTTACTCTGGTAACCTAAATTTAGTGGACCCTATTGCCTTTAGAGGTCACCTAATTAGTAAATAGAGTTCACCTGTGTATAATTTAATCTAAGTATGGATACAGCTGTTCTGTGAAGCATTCAGAAGTTTCTTAGAGAACCTTGGTGAACAAACACCATCATGAATGCCAAGGAACACACCAGACAGGTCAGGCATAAAGTTGTGGAGAGGTTTAAAGCAGGGTTAGGTTATAAAAAAATACCAAACTTTGAACATCTCTGGGAGCACTGTTCAATCCATCATCCGAAAATGGAAAGAGTATGGCCCACTTGCAAATCTACCAAGACATGGCTGTCCACCCAAACTGACAGGCCAGGCAAGGAGACCATTATATAGTTACATAGTCAGGTTGAAAAAAGACACAAGCCTACAGTGGGGACAGAAAGTATTCAGCCACACCTTAAATTTTTCACTCTTTGTTATATTGCAGCCATTTGCTAAAATCATTTAAGTTCATTTTTTTTTTCCTCATAAATGTACACACAGCACCCCATATTGACACAAAAACACAGAATTGTTGACATTTTTGCAGATTTATTAAAAAAGGAAAACTAAAATATCACATGGTCCTAAGTATTCAGACCCTTTGCTCAGTATTTAGTAAAAGCACCCTTTTGATCTAATACAGCCATGAGTCTTTTTGGAAAAGATGCAACAAGTTTTTCACACCTGGATTTGGGGATCCTCTGCCATTCCTCCTTGCAAATCCTCTCCAGTTCTGTCAGGTTGGATGGTAATTGTTGGTGGACAGCCATTTTTAGGTTTCTCCAGAGATGCTCAATTGGGTTTAAGTCAGGGCTCTGGCTGGGCCATTCAAGAACAGTCACGGAGTTGTTGTGAAGCCACTCCTTCGTTATTTTAGCTGTGTGCTTGGGGTCATTGTCTTGTTAGAAGGTAAACCTTCGGCCCAGTCTGAGGTCCTGAGCATTCTGGAGAAGGTTTTCGTCCAGGATATCCCTGTACTTGGCCACATTCATCTTTCCCTCGATTGCAACCAGTCATCCTGTCCATGCAGCTGAATAACACCCCACAGCATAATTCTGCCACCACCATGCTTCACTGTTGGGACTGTATTGGAGAGGTGATGAGCAGTGCCTGGTTTTCTCCACACATACCGCTTAGAATTAAGGCCAAAAAATTCTATCTTGGTCTCATCAGACCAGAGAATCTTATTTCTCACCATCTTAGAACCTTCAGGTGTTTTTTTAGCAAACTCCATGTGGGCTATTATGTGTCTTGCACTGAGGAGAGGCTTCCATTGGGCCACTCTGCCATAAAGCCCCGACTGGTAGAGGCTGCAGTGATGGTTGACTTTCTACAACTTTCTCCCATCAGCCGACTGCATCTCTGGAGCTCAGCCACAGTGATCTTTGGGTTCTTCTTTACCTCTCTCACCAAGGCTCTTCTCCCCCGATAGCTCAAGTTGGCCAGACGGCCAGCTCTAGGAAGGGTTCTGGTCATCCCAAACATCTTCCATTTAAGGATTATGGAGGCCACTGTGCTCTTGGGAACCTTAAGTGCAGCAGAATTTTTTTTGTAACCTTGGCCAGATCTGTGCCTTGCCACAATTCTGTCTCTGAGCTCTTCAGGCAGTTCCTTTGACCTCATGATTCTCATTTGCTCTGACATGCACTGTGAGCTGTAAGGTCTTATATAGACAGGTGTGTGGGTTTCCTAATCAAGTCCAATCAGTATAATCAAACACAGCTGGACTCAAATGAAGGTGTAGAACCATCTCAAGGATGATCAGAAGAAATGTCCATCAGAAGAAATGGACAAATATATGAGTGTGACAGCAAAGGGTCTGAATACTTAGGACCATGTGATATTTCAGTTTTTCTTTTTTAATAAATGTACAAAAATGTCAACAATTCTGTGTTTTTCTGTCAATATGGGGTGCTGTGTGTACATTAAAGTGGATGTAAACCCAATGTCATCCTTTCTAAACTACTGCCATAGGGGTTATCTATAAGGATATACATGCCTCCTGAATGTATCTTTACCTGTCAAATGTCTCCCCTCTGCCTGTTATTAGACCTGAAAAACTGCATATTCTGTGGGTGGGTCTGTTGTCTGGAGCTCGGTGAGTGGAGTCGTGATGTCAGTAGACTCCCCGCCCACCTCTACATTCCTTGTCAATATGCATTTTCTCCTGTGTATTTCTAACGCCTGCTGAACTTCTGCTATGATCTCTAACATCCAGTGAAAAGACAGGAAAGTAACCACATGCCAAATCATGCTGATGTGTGGAACAGCCAATCCTTGCAGAGCTGCTGAAGAAAGGAGTGGGAGAGGGAATTCAAAAATAATGCCTGTGTCTTAGGCTGTCATTCACAGCAAGGGGGAGTATTTGACAAAGTTTTTCTCAGTTTGTCAAGATTTTTTTCACTGAACAATAAAAGAGGATTGCTCAGAGATGGCTTAACTCTGTGTGGCAAGACTGGGCTCAAATGATAGGAAATCTTATACTCTACAGTATGAAATCAAAAAAAAAAAAAAAAAAATAGGAATTTTTGGGTTTACATCCACTTTAATGAGAAAAAAAACAAACTTAAATGATTTTAGCAAATGGCTGCAATATAACAAAGAGTGAAACATTTAAAGGGGTCTGAATACTTTCTGTCCCCACTGTATCTAGTTCAACCAAAAAAACAAAAAACAAATACAATCCTATCTACACAATCCTTCACCCACAGTTGATCCAGAGGAAGGCGAAAAACCCCAGCAAAGCATGCTCCAATTTGCTACAGCAGGGGGAAAAATTCCTTCCTGATCCCCCGTGAGGCAATTGGATCTCCCCTTGATCAACTTAATCCTATTAATGTTAGTACCCAATTATATTATGTACATTTAGTAAAGAATCCAAACATTTTATAAAGCAATCTACTGAGCTTGTCAGAACCGCCTCTGGAGGGAGTCTATTCCACATTTTCACAGCTTTCACTGTGAAGAAACGATTCCGTATTTGGAGATGAAATCTTTGTTCCTCTAGACATAAAGAGTGCCCCCTTGTCCTCTGTGATGACCTTAAAGTGATTAACTTAATACCATGTTCACTATATGGACCACTTATGAATCTGTACATGTTGAGGGCAGAGTCTACCAGCTGAAAAGGCAGCAATTGCAGTGCTAGAAATTTGGACAGGCTAGCATTTAGACGCTAAGCATGTGGACGGCCGGGACCAAATTTCTTTTTACGGTTCAGCAACTGGAGTAGGTAAATTTGCCTGCTAAAATCAATTGGTGGTGTACTGCTATCAGATTGGCTGCAAGTACTTGGGACACCTATTGCTATACCTTCATTACTCTCAGTGCAGGTTTTTGAGAGGACTGGAGGTATAGTAGGGTTGGAGATCCCAGATGAGGACCAAGGAGAAGTCAACCGTTTTCTTTGATGTGGGTCTTTCAAGTGCTGTTGTCAGCGGACTGCATTGCAGGTCGTCATATGTCTGGTCAAGCATGTGGCGCCCAAGCGGCTGCTGTTCTGGCCATGCTTGATCCGCTTCAGACATAGGTTAAAAACAGCAACAGTGCGATCTACTGCACACGTGTCAAAAAAGGCCCACACCAGGGAACTTTTAAAAGTCAGCGGGGAGCCAGTAACACTCTGCACCTGCGGAGTTCAGCGGTGTTATGCAATGGGGTGGCTGACCTTAGGCTGCTCCCTAGAGGATATCCTGCCTTGTTGGAGTTGTGCCTCCTCCTCCTCTCTTCTCTCAGGCTTCTCTCATCATCCCCTCCCTCCTCCAGCTGGGGGGGAACATGACTGCCAGTTTTTTGTGAAACATGTCTCATAGTATACGAATATGAGATCCCTGTTCAACATGAACTTTCGTCACCTGACCACCATAATTAAATGTTAAATGATACTCAACAAACTGCTATGGTTTTTAATCTTGTCTTTATTAAACTATAACTTTTTATATATACGGTTTCTATTATTATTTGCAAGCACCGTGATAATCACCTCCCAATTTCTCCCCCTTTTTGAATACATGACAGCCAGTTTCTTGTCCTTCTGTGGCACCCCTCTCTCTAGGCTCACATTACTCCCTTCCTCAACCTGGGAACCAACATCGGAGCCTTCAGATCGCTGCGCATCCTCCAGCAGCATGTACCCGACACTGTGGTTGAATAATTCTGGGGACTCCTCCGTGCATGTTGATGGGGCTACGGAAGGAGTGACTGTGGATAAGGAGCTGGTGGAATAGGCCACTGTGGCAGCTGCGTTGGAAGGCAAACTACTCTGAGTCTGGGTGACAGAGGATGAGGAGGATGAGGACGGCTTTGTTATTCACTCCACCAACTCTTCTGCATGCTCTTTCTCAATGACACGGCCAGCAGCAGAAAAAAAGGAGAAGCGTGCCCCACGGCCACCTGCAGAGGATGCACCATGTCCACGGCCAGCACTATTGACTGTAGATGCAGAGGCTGCTTGCCCTCTTTTAGTGGTCTGTGAGCATCTGCCTCTCCTTGGTGGCCTTCCGGACATGATGTATTTTTTGACAAAATATATAAATACCACGCTCACAAACAAAGACCCATGATAATTGTAAACAAAAACATACAGTCCATATAAAACTAAAAAAGTGCTTCACAACTAATGTGCAAAGTCGCAGGGAATGCTTTACATCAGGTGTGCAAAAAATGCGAAGAGAATGTTGCAGAAAAAATTTTTCAGGCGTACCAAGACACCCCACATGCGTCCCCACTCACCAGATCACAATGACACAAAGCTTTTCAGTCTGGGAGTCAATATAGGCTTATAGCGATATCCAGAGGATGTCACAGAATGGCAAGTTCATTGATGAGATTAGATGATAAACGATCCTTCAACGTTAATACTCGGCCATACAAAACAGGTACCCAGAAAGGAAAAAAAGAGGGACCAATGGTTTAGTATGTTAAGAAAGAATATTTATTGTGCATAAAAGGATATACTTACAAAAGTACGTTAAAATCAGGCATTGACATTGTAAGAGGATGCAGCAAACACCGTTATTGGTATTCCCACGAGGCCGGGGACGTGAGTCGTGCCTGAAGTGCATCGCGTCAATGCATTTCGCCCTCCCACAGGGCATCATCAAAGGACCTGACTTCCGATTGGGACTGATTGCCTTAAATCACATTGAGTAAATACACTCACCTTCCTCCCACCAATCAGGCAACGATGGCCATTTTGTTAGTTAGGAAAACATGTCGCCCACATGGATAGAGCACACTCCATATGAGGGACCAAAAGCCATAGTATTGGTTGGATAAACCTCAACATGAATAGACATCAATTCCGGTGTCATGGGAACAAATAAAAACGTGAACACTCCAAAAATTTAATATACAAATACAAATATAAAAATCACAAACATGAAAATAAAAATAAGAATAAAGATAAAAAGAAATGAAAAATAGAAATAAAAATAAAAATAATGAAAAATAAAAATGAAAATGAAAATGAAAATAAAAATAAAACGAAAAGGAAGTACTTATAAAAATAAAAATAAAAATGAAAATAAAAAATGAAAAATGAATAAAAATAAAAAACAAGACAAGCTGTGATGTTGGAAACCCTTTTTTATCCAGTTAACATGTTCACCTTCACGAACTCGCAATGCTCGGGTGGTCCTACCCACGTACTGCAGTCCAAAAGGACAAGACAGAAGATACGTGACGTGGGTAGTACTACATGTAATGAACTTATTGATCTTAAAGGACTCCCCAGAGGAGTGGGATGTGAACTCAAGTGTCTTCCTTACTCTATGTTTGGATGTTCTACACATCACACACCTCCCACAGCTGAAAAAAACAACTTGATCCAAAAAGGTAACAGTCTTCTTGGGGGGATCAACCACATTAGGTGCCAACTTCAGCCGTAGAGTGGGAGGTTTCGTGTAGATAAACAATGGTTTGTCAGGTAGGGATTTGGCAAGATCATTGTCCTTCAACAATAAGTGCCAGTGCTTACGAATAATTTTTCCTACTTGTCTATCTTGCCGGGTGAAACCTGTCATAAAAGCAATTCCAAAGTCTCTCTCATTTGCCTCTTTTTTCTTAAAAAGATCATCTCTGTTCATATTCCTTACTGAGAGTAGGGTTTTATTAAGCTCTCGTGAGGTGTAACCTTTTTCTATGAATCTGTCAAAAAGGATCCTCGACTGTGAATCAAAATCTTCAATTCTGGTGCAGTTGCGCCTGACTCTCATGAATTGACTCTTGGGGATGAAACCTAACCATCGAGGATGGTGGCAACTCCCCAAGGAAATATAACCATTACAATCTACTTCCTTAAAAAAGTTTTGGTGGACAATTGATGATTATCCTTAAAAATTACAAGATCAAGGAAGTTAATACTCTGATTGTCAGAAACTGCTGAGAAGGAAATACCATATCTGTTCTCACCATTTTTTGACAAAAAATGTAAGAACGACTCTTTTGATCCTGCCCAAACAATGACAATGTCGTCGATGCAACGCTTGTAAAACTTGAGCTGAGGTAAGTTACCACCAAAAATGGCATATTTTTCCCAGTGACTCATGAATATGTTTGCCACTGAGGGGGTATATTTGGCCCCCATGGCCACTCCCCTTTTCTGTTTGAAAAATTGTTTATCATGCCAGAAAAAATTGTGACTCATGGCTAGATCTAAAGCATGTACCAAGAAATCTTTTTGTTTATTTTTCATTTTGGTGTTATTCAAAGCCCATAGCACTGTCTCAATAGCATGTTTCTGTTGGATGTTGGTGTATAGGGAGTTGACATCAATACTGGCCAGAAGATGCTCCTCACTGACCTCAATCCCCCTCAATAATTGCATGAGATCCCTGCTATCCTTAAGATAGGCTGGACTGCTCTGTGCCATAGGCTGTAGAAAACTGTCCAGGTATTCACCAATTCTAGCAAACAACAAATCCACCCCACTCACAATGGGTCTCCCGGGTGGTTTGGATGGATTCTTTTGAATTTTGGGCAATTGATAAATTACCGGTACTCTCAGAGCATCAGGCTAAGTACCTGGACTCTTTCTTAGTGACAATACCCTCATCCTGGGCATTTTTAACCAAGCGTTTGAGTTTAGCTTTAAATTTGTTGGTGGGATTACCCCCCAACCCAATTTTTCATAAGTTTCAGCATCATAGACAAGTTTATTCAGTTCAGATAAATAATCAAATTTATTGAGAATGACCAACCCCCCCCCCCCTTTATCAGCACTTCTGATCACAATCTGTTTATTTTTTTTCTAAAGATTTGAGTGCCCTTTCTAAATCAGTTTTGCGCCTACTATGCTTAATGGGCAAATGTTCTAGGTTCTGTTGGATCAGGGATCTGAACACCTCGGAAAAATGGTTATTAGGATTTCTTGGGTTGAACACCGAATTATTTTTCATTAATTAGTGTGGCTGTAGTAAGGGACTTCCTGTCCTACTTGAGGTGACATTTTGCTAAAATGTTTCTTAATATTTATTTTCCTCATAAACTTCTGAAAATCAATAAAAATATCAAATTTGTTAAGTTCCTTGTCAGGAGCAAATTTGAGGTCCAACTCTAACACCTTAAGCTCGTCTAAAGTGAAAGTGGCATCACTAAGGTTAAAAAAACCCAGCATTAGGTCTTTCTCTCTCTTTCTTTTCCTTTTTCCTCCTCTGCAGCCTCTCCATTTACCGTGCCTGGTTCCTCTCTGTGCTGTCTGGGGGGCGCCATGAGGTACCAAGGTTTCCAATCCCCCCCTCCATTTAGCTGGGGATGTTGGCCTCTCCCCCTCCCTCTGGGGTACTGGCCCCTTCCCCTCCAGGGGAGCTGTCATACCCCCTTTTTTGAAAACCCCCCTATAGTTGGTGCCAGGGTGTCCTCTCTGTGCCCTTAGAGATGGACCACCTCTAGATTGGGGCGGAGCCCAACCCGGGCTATTCCAGCCACGATCATAGTGATCAGGCTGGTTATAACCCTCAGGAGGATAATAATCCTCTTGAGGTAAGGATTCATACCTATTATAAACAGGAACTCCATATGAATAGGAATCAACATGGGGCCTAACATCATTAGTACCCCTAAAAATTGTAGGGGTGGAGGTGTGGAGGCAGTTGCTGCCACTTGCCTAACCACACGTGCACACCTATGAGTTGGGAGTTGGTACTATCTCGGCACCCGTTAGTAACAAGCAATTCAGGGAAATTATATAAAAAACGTATAAACTTTAATAATTACAAAACACATTTGCAAAATAGTACATACATAGAATGCTAAAACAAATTAATACACCACACTTAGCACAAGCATAAACGGGTATAACCGTAAGATTTCTTGTGGAGAGGGGTATCTAAGATGGTTCCTCAATCAGTTTTGCGGTTAAGACCGCTTCTTCAGAAGGGATAGGTCTAAAACAATAAACTTTAGTTTAGACAAAAATGAACAAAAACAGCAAACAGAAGTAATAAACACCATACAAAGTTAGTAACAAAATAGAAGACTGGCTCACCAACTGGAACGGATTGAAAGGGATAGTAGGACCCCACACAATTCCCCCCACAGCGGACACAGGGGATTGTGGACAATTTCTGGTTAAATAAATAGTATTAAATTCTGACCAGAATCAGTGAACACCAGAAAGAGAAACAGCAAAAGAAAGAAGGAGATCAATTGCAATTAGAAGGACAAGGAGAGAGTGTGCGGGATGATAAGGCTCATCCCAGTAGAGTAACCAGCCCAAAATAACATGCAGAGTAAAAGGATAGAGCAAGGTGTAGAGATGACAGAGGGTGAAGGAGTCCACAGCCATTGGGCAACCGACCTTGAGAGGGAGAAAGATCACATAAGGCAGCCCAGTAGAAGCGTCCGTTGAGGCTCAACGAGCAGTCCCGAATGGGGCTGCTAGAAGAGCTCCCCAACCCGGAAGTCAGACGCACGCCGCCGTTGGCGGAGTCTGACGTAACCGGGTCTGTTTACCCGCACTGCGCAGGTGCACGGGGATCTGAGCGATCCATGTGCAGTGCAAGCAGGCTATTGGACCTGCCAGGTTAAACACATGTCCGCCGGGGGGAGAGAAGGCAAGGGATGTCACACCATACCAAAGCCGCTGAGAGGGAGGGGGAAAGGGAAGGGGAAGGGGGAAGAAAAAGGGGAGCGAGTCTTCTGTACAACAAAGATGTACAACATAGAATGAAATAAACATAACAAAAACGCTAAATAAATTCGTAGTATATGAATTTCTGGGGGTAAAGGAAACACCAGAATGTCACCAATCCTAGCATACATGTGGATCATTAACCTGGATGAAACACCCAAAAGAGGATACCAGGACATGAAATAATAAATGGTGTGAAAATGGGGGCAGGGGAAAAATGCGGGGGGAGAAGGGTGGGGGAGGAAAGATAGGGGAGGGGAGAGAGGGAAGGGGGGGAGGGAGGGGGAAGGGGGGAGGAAAACAAGGGAGCAAGGGGGGTAAAAGGGGGGAGGAAGGGAAGAAGGAAAAAAGGAAGGAGGGGGAGAGGAGGGGGGGAGGGAGAGAAGGGAGGGAAAAAGGGGATGAAAAAAAAGGGGGGGGGAGAGGGGGGAAGGGGATGGGATGAGGGAAATGCAGGAAGGGAGAAGGGAGGAGGGGGAAGAGAAGGGGGGAAGGGGAAAAGGAGAGGGGAGAGGAACCAGGGAAGGGGGGGTAGACCACGAGATCATAAAAAAGATTTGTAGGATATCGTTTCGCTGAGGCTGGGGGGACAGGTGGCATTCAGCCGTTCTATCCATAAGGTTTCCCTCTGAAGGACTGTATGATCCCAATCACCTCCCCTAGGATTGGGTTGCACCACCTCAAGGACTACGAATTGTATGACTGTAGAATTTTCAAATCTATGGTAAAGTCCAATGTGTCTACCAACTGTCGTCAATTTACCATTCTCGGAGTAGAAGAGGTGGTCACCAATCCTCTGTCTTAGTTCTTGAATGGTCTTTCCAACGTAAAAAGCTCTACAAACACATAACATCAAATAAACCACACCTCTGGTACCGCAATCCGCAAAAGTTTGTGGGGTGAAAACTTCTCCATTTGGTAAAATGAGTAATTTCCCCTCACGAACCCAGGGACAGCAGGGGCAATCACCACATCTAAATGTACCCTTAGGTCTGATCCTAGGAGATTTTTCAGAAGTGTAATGACTGGAAGTAAGTTGGTCCCGCAGAGAACATGCCCTGCGGATAACACCACTTCAGGAGTGGAACGAACATATTTACCTAGGATATGATGTTCGTTCAGGTGATGCCAATTATTAGATAGGATATTTCGGAGTACGTTATGATGTGCTGAATATGTGGTGATGAACCTCACGGGGTCGTTTTTCAATTAAATAATAAGGAGTTGCGGGATTGTGACAAGGCTCTATTGAATGCCTTTCTAAGGTTAGTGGAAGAGTATCTTCGCAGTAGGAGACGTTCACGTAACGCCTTGGCCTGAATTATGAAATCACTGTCCAGCGTACAATTTCTACATAAACGCAGATATTTTGTGTAGGGTATGCTACGCACTAAAGAACTGGGATGGGCGCTAGTAGCATACAATAGGGTGTTACCAGCCGTAGGTTTACAGTATAAATCCGTGCCAAGGGTGCCGTCTTGTTGTTTAATGATATTAAGATCTAAGAATGAAATCTGGTCGGAGTCAATTTTGAAGGGGAACTTAAGATTATGATCGTTATTATCCAACTCATGGAGGAAATTCAGAAGTTTCTCTTTAGGTCCTGTCCATACTAGGAATAAATCTTCTATGAAACGATACCATAGTAGGATGTCATCTAGAAATTCTGTGTATCTATCGTCCGAGTGGACAAGCCTCTCCCAACCACCTAGATAGAGATTTGCGTAAGCTGGAGCGCAAGACGTCCCCATGGCCACTCCTTGTATTTGTAGAAACAATTGGTTGTTAAGTAATTTAAGTAAAGTAATTTTTAGTTAAGATAAATTGTAATAATGTAAGCACAAAGTGATTGAGAGGCCATGTGGTGGTATCCTGCTCAAAGAGAAAGGAACCAGCCATCCGTATGCCCTGCTCGTGGGGGATACTGGAGTTGAGTGCCTCAATATCAACTGCCACGAGCAGGGCGTTCGGAGGGATCTGGATTCCCTCGAGGCACTGCAACAGATCGTTGGTATACCTAATGTAGGACGGGAGGCTGCGTACGTGAGGCATCAAAAATGCATCAACGAACTTGCTGGCGTTGTCGGTTAAAGAACCTATCCCCGAGACAATGGGCCTTCCTGGGGGGTATGAACATTTTTGTGGGTCTTGGGAAGGGCGTAGAAGGTGGGGACATGGGGAAATTTGGGGATCAGGAACTCCAGCGTGCCTTTGTCAATGAGGCCTGAGAAAAAGGCCTCAGTGCAAAGACTCTGGAGTACCTGTGCAAAGGATGACACATGGGATTGGGTGATAGATTGGTACCAATTATGGTTATTGAGAATGGCCAAACACATGGATTGATATTGATTGTGTGTCATGAGGACGATGTTACCGCCCTTTTCAGACTGTTTAATGACGACATCAGGGCGTCTCCGCAAAGATTTGAGTGCTTCAATTTGACTAGGGCTAAGATTAGAAGAGAATTCGGGCCATTGTTGTTTTTTAAGGTCTCTAATAGTAGCTTGAAGGAAGGCCCAGATCTCTGGACAAGTGTTCAGATCAGGGAATCTACGTGACCGTAAACGAAAGGATTGCGGTTGTAATTCTTGATTGCATGTAACGGTAGGACCCGAAACCTTGGGAGGGAGAGTATGTCGAGGGGGGGTCCCCAGAGGGAGAACTACCTGAGGGGAACCCGTTGAGGGTTGGATGGCCCGGGAAAGGTCCAAGTCCCCGGTATCCCCCTCGTCATACAGGAACATGAGATCACGGAGCGCCCAAAACTCCTCCATACTGAAGTGTCTGGTGAGCTCCGGGAGCTCACGCTCCAAGGTATGGTTGGTGCGGTCAGTGTCAAAAATGAATCGGTATGTGAGATTATGTGCAAACAAATAAAGGTCCTTTATAGTCTCTGTGACTTTGAGAGCATCAAGGGGGCAAAAGCCCAGACCCAGTTGTAATACTGAAGTTTCCTCATTAGTCCTCATTAGTCAACGTATAAGGAGTGAGATTTATAATGTTGAAGTTGGTGTCACATGGGAAGGGTTTTGTGAGGGTTGTGTGGGTTTCAGAACATAAGTGCCTAGATTGCCCTGTTGCTTCTTTATATCTAAAAAAATTAGATCTTCGTTGACCTTTGTATACTTGTTTGTCATGAGGGCTGAACTGAGAACTTTTGGAATGATACCATGTAGTGTGGAGTGGCCCACAGCCCCTTCAAGAGGAATAGTGGTATCGGAGGCAGGATGTGCAGGGGGGACACGTGTAGATTTTGGTCCCTTAGGGCCTTTGTTATCCTTTTTGGAAGTAGCTGGTGGAGTACCTCCACCGAAGCGTAGTCTTTTTCGCGAAGAATTATTGGCGGGTGTAGCAATAGAACGAACATTACTCTGGAGGGAAAGAGTGGAGGATAGAGATGAATCAGATTCGGTGTCCACAATGGAGTTCCTGGAAGTATTAGTCCGGGGGGGGCCCCTTCTACCTGGGTTTCTCCCAGACCAACGGTACGCAAGGCCCTCAGTGAAGGCTGTTCTATCTTTGCTAAATTTCATTTGTTTTTTGACAATGATGTCTTTATTCATTATCTCTAAACATTCTTTAAGCTCTTTCCACTTAGTTTTAAATACTGTGCTGTCAGCTAGATGGGAATAATTAGAGTTGAGACGTTCTATGTCACTATCGAGAGTAGTCATATCCTGGTGTACTGGGTAATAAGTAGTCTGATTAAATCAAGGCTGCATTTGGTTAAAATATTTTCCCACATTTTTTTAAAATCGATCGATGGGTCTTTTATGGTGGGGAAGATTTGACTTCTCAGGCCAAGAGGGCAGATGTTTTCAGTGACATACATTTTGAAGTATTCAACGTTCCAATGCAGGTGCAACTTACGTTTGAGCAAATTGAACATCTTAGCAAAGAACGTTTTGATGTCATCCTCAATTTTGTGGTCATTTAAACAAGCTGTTTTAAGATTAGTCATAAATCTTACCCAATCAGTGCCCAGGACATCCATGGCTACATTCATCTGAGATAAAACGATCCTAGTGTATGGTGGTGACAAGATTATTCACAAAAAACATAAATCAAAAACAATTATAAATAAGAGTAAGAATAGAGGGACTCAAGGGGAAAAGGGGGGCCTTAATCGATGTTTCTACCATCGAAAGGTGCACCAAAAAATGGGTGTGTTATCCACCCTATGTATAGCATAGAGGGTGAGTATAGCCTCAATTAAATCAGTAATGATACAATTCAGTAATCAGTGCCATCATCCCATTGGAACGACTAAAAATTGTAGGGGTGGAGGTGTGGAGGCAGTTGCTACCACTTGCCTAACCACACGTGCACACCTATGAGTTGGCAGTTGGGACTATCTCGGCACCCGTTAGTAACAAGCAATTCAGGGAAATTATATAAAAAACGTACAAACTTTAATAATTACAAAAAAAATTTGCAAAATAGTACATACATAGAATGCTAAAACAAATTAATACACCACACTTAGCACAAGCATAAACGGGTATAACCGTAAAACTTCTTGTGGAGAGGGGTATCCAAGATGGTTCCTCAACCGGTTTTGCGGTTAAAACTGCTTCTTCAGGAGGAATAGGTCTAAAACAATAAACTTTCGTTTAGAAGTAATAAATACAAAGTTAGTAACAAACTAGAAGACTGGCTCACCAACTCGAATGGATTGAAAGGGATAGTAGGACCCCACACAAATCCCCCCACGGTGGACATGGGTGATTGTGGACAATTTCTGGTTACATAAATAGTACATGAAAGGGAATTACAACTTATAAAGTAAAAAAGTTGGGGAAGTGCTCACCCAGGTGGAATGAATGGATGTCAAGGCGGGGAAGGTGATGTGATGGGGAAAAAAGGAAAAGGGGAAGGGAAGAAGGAGGGAAGGTGACAGAGGGACGGAAAGGAGGGGGATTTTAGTTGTTCCAACCGGGATGATGGCACTGATTACTGAATTGTATCATTACTGATTTAATTGAGGCTATACTCACCCTTTATGATATCATTTGTACCCCGTTGGGATGCCTGTGCAGTTGAATTGTTGCTTATAGCAATATCCAGAGGATGTCACAGGATGGCAGGTTCACTGATGAGAATAGATGATAAATAATATCCTCTGGATATCACTATAAGCCTATATTGACTCCCAGACTGAAAAGCTGGGTGTCATTGTGATTTGGTGAGTGGGGATGCATGTGGGGTGTCTTGGTACGCCTGAAATGTATTTTCTGCAACATTCTCTGCATTTTTTGCACACCAGATGTGAAGCATTTCCTGCGATTTTTCACATTAGTTGTGAAGCACTTTTTTAGTTTTATATGGACTGTATGTTTTTGTTTACACTTATCGTGGGTCTTTGTTTGTAAGCGCTGTATTTATATATTTTGTCACTTTGTCTAAGTGTTTAGTATTTTGTGTATAGCAGCTTCATTTATTTTTTATTACCTCTTTTTTTTTTCTCACACCATCAGTGCGAGTTTATATATTTAGATTATATATATTTTCACATGATGTATTTTTTGTTTTGCAACACCACACTACACTGTATTAGATACTGTGTAAACTGCCAGTACTGTATTAGAAACTGTACAACGGCTGAACTGTATTGTATACTGTGTACACCACCAGAAGTGTAGTAGAAACTTTACACACTGACTTTGATACTGAGTACACCACCAAAAAAGTAGTAGAAACTGTACACACTGTATTAGATAATGTGTACACTACTGGAGGAACATTCATAGGCCTTGAAGCTGCGAATGGGACGTACTTGGACATTCCAACATGACAATAATCCAAAACACAAGGCCAAGTCCACTTTGGCATTGGCTACAGCAGAATAAAGTGAAGGTTCTGGAGTGGCCATCTCAGTCTCCTGACCTCAATATCATTGAGCCACTCTGGGGAGATCTCAAATGTGCAGTTCATGCAAGCCCACCCAAGAATTTACAGGAACTGGATGCTTTTTGGCAAGAGGAATGGGCAGCTTTACCATCTGAGAAGATAAAGAGCTCATAGGGTAAATGGAATAGCCTTTTTATTCATCAAACATTTATATATGATCAAAACATGTATTTCTGATTATATATATATATATATATATATATATATATATATATATGTTGTATATTCTGTTAGAAGTCATATTTTGTAATAATTGTCTTGATTGTGTTCAAAGGCTATTTACACCTTCATTTGCAATGAGTGCTATGTCGGCTTTTGAAGATAGCCTTAGAATGGACAAGCTTATGTGAATTTTAGATAGTTAGCTAGTACCCACCCTTTTTGTAAGATATATACATTTGTATCAGCTGTATTGGGAGTAGAGCAATTCATTTTGAAATGAACATGTACTGTGATTTTGCTGTGATTTATGATTGCTCTCCTTGGCTGTAGCTTACAACTACAGGCTTGCATATTAAATACATATTTTTAATGTGGTTTCAGCAGTCAACATGTTATTGAAACCTCTTGAGTTCTGGGGTTTCCCTATCAATTGGACCTTCGGCACGCCAGAAGGATACATTCTACAGACACCGCTAAGACACAGAATGGGACAACACAACCTGGGAATTCACTTCTGCTTGCTAAGGTAAGCTAACTTTTTGCTTACTGTGACTTCCCCTTGTGCTGTGCTTATTTCTGTAAGTCGGTGTCATGTAGAAGTACTCTTTTCCAAGAACCTTGACTGTTAAATTTTGTTATTTTTTATTTTTACATTTCTTTTTACTTTCCACACTATCTGTAACTTAATACTGTCCTTTGCATGAGTGTGTTCTGTGTGTTCTGATGAATGACTTGCCCTATTTCAGGCGCAATGTGTGTTTCTGCAGTTCCTGCATCTGGGGTGACCGGCCAGGTCAGAGATCGGGTTTTCAGACTCAAGGTATCATTCATAGGCTGTGGCTGATAAGGTACTCACTGCTTAAAACCTTAGTACCAGTTTCAAATTAAATTCTGTTTTCCTTTCCTCTTCTGTGTAGTTCTCCATAAAACTACACCATGAGTAGAAGTACTGTCTTCTCCTATTCTGCAAACAGTGCCTATAAACTGATGTGGAAGACTTTAGTGAAGCAGAATTGTCAGATTCTTTATACTCTCTCTCGCTCTCCCACAGAGTATAGAACTTTCTCCCATTGAGATTTTTTTTTGTACTGCACTGCATTGATCTTTGTATATGCTGCCATGTGTCTTGCATATAAGTGGACTGTTTCTATCCAAAATGGAGTGTGTTTTTACATCTTAAATCCAGAGTTCACTGAAACTCCCTTTCCTTGGTCTGTGTGACTCAGTTGTCAGTTTGTGCGTCTGGATCAGCCTATGTGGCTGAGTTGTCAGTTCCTGCGATTGTTGAGTAAATCGTGTCTGTGTGACCGTGAGGCTTAATAATAGATTCATTCTTGAGGAAGTCTTACCACCGTGTGAGACTGGGAATTGTACCACCGTGTATACCACAGTCTGGGATCTGTGTATTCCCACCAGGAGCTTCTCCTGGATTGGCAAAGATTATATGGAACAGGAATGGCTGTGTCTCTCAAGGAATGGAACTAAGGCACACAGGGGTTTTGTATCACTAGAAGAAAAATGACCTTAAGCTCTGAAAAAAATGTAAAATGTACTATCCAAGTAATTTCAAAACAAGAAAAGACAGGCAGACTAAGATAGATGGATAAATGTGAGTAAGCAGTGTAAAAACATGTTGAAAAGGAGATTGAAAAGAAACGTTTTGCCCTGTGAGAAAGTTATATGAATACAGTTGTGAAGAGCTTGATAACAACATTTTTTGAAGAGTTTTTACAATGTGTACAGTATGGTGAAACATAAAACTTTCTTGTAGAGATGGGAACTTATAAAAATGTTTGTTTTTTGAGAGGCTTATCTTTAACCATGGTGAACAATAGTTTTTTTTTTATATAGTAATGGTATACCATGCAAAAATACTCGTGGTAATAATTAGTTTGACATCAAACAATTTTTGGTATTAGAAACAGTGCTCTGGTAAAACATCTAATAAATAAAATGTTCAAAATACTTACTGTATGCTAAATATCTCTAACCTTTGGTTTATTTTTAGGAGGAAAATATAATATGTTTTACTAAATTTTTGATGCTTATACAGAAGGACACTACAGCCATCAAAGACAATTCACCAATGGAAATATCGTTCCAAATTGTTTTGTTTCCTTATGTAAACATGCATGGGTTTTAACCCCCCCACACACACACACCTTCACCGTCTATTATCTATTATTGGTGCAGTCATTTGAGTTTGTACTCCCCTTAGCTGTTTCTTGTTCCTATTTACAGTATGAGGTGCTAGACCTTTTTTTTTTCTTTTTTTTTGTATTCTGATCTGACATGTATGAGATTTGAAATTTAAGGAGTTTCAATGCCCCAGATAATTAAGCGTCTCACATCTTAGGCTACGTTTCCACTATAGTGACCCCCAAAGTCCTGTGTTTTAGAGACTTTGGAGTGTGACTTTGGTCCAACTTTACAGTCTTTGGATCAGGGTTGCATTGAATGTCGCATCAAGGTAGTGCAGGAACCTTTTCAAAGTCACTGCAACTTTAAGTTGCACTAGTGGAAACTGAGGGGGTTATTTACTAAAGGAAAATCCACTTTGCATTACAAGTGCACTTGGAAATACACTGCAAGTGCACTTGAAAGTGCAGTTGCTGTAGATCTGAGGGGGACGTACAAGGAAAATAAAAAACAGCATTTTTGCTTTCATATGATTGGATGATAAAATCAGCAGAGCTTCTCCTCATTTCAGAGCTTCCCCTCAGATTTACAGCGATCTACAGCAACTGCACTTACAAGTGCACTTTAAGTGCAGAGTGGATTTGCCCTTAGTAAATCAACCCCTGAGTCTTATATAGTTTTTGTATATTATTTTATGATGAAAAGTTTTATTAAGATTGCATTGAATAATTGCTGCTCCAGTTTAACACTTATAGTATGCTAAGAAATATAATGAATGTATATCAGTATTACTACTTGGAGTGTTAAGATTTCAAATTAGGCCCATTTCACAGATCTTCAGCTATTCTACAGATCTGTGTCCTCTATTCCCCAAAGATCAACAGGTATACAGGTATTGTATTGGTATTGGCTGGTATTGGCATGTAGTTCCATTGCTTTAACTTATAAGGTCTGAGGTTATATCTTGTCCCACAAGACTTGTTTAAGACTAGTTAAACCTACTGTTGTTAATTGAATAAGCTACATGCTCAGCCAGTACTGCCTTTTCAAGCTAAAGATCATTGCCTTAGGCTTTGCATATTAATGTCCCTAGCAGTCTGCTTTTGTGTCTCCAGTATGTCACAGAGTATTTCAAGCCAGCCTCCTGTTCAGTGTCACCATGCAACTCTACCTGCTGTTATAGATTCCTGTGTAACTGTTTGCATGGCTACTACTTCTAGCTGTCTTGTGTGTCTTTGTGTATCTATCCCCAGTGTCTGTGAGTGTCCAAGCACACACCTGTAAGTTTGAATTTTACTCCATACTATTTAGTGATCCCAGCAGCTCAGCACTGCAAGGGGTCATCATTTGTCTATTGGCCCTTAGTTCTAGGTATCTGCCTGCTTGGGTGAGTAAGAGGGCCGCAACAGGGGAACTGTCTTCAGCGCAACCCATCTCCACCATCAGGAGCTCTGGAGAAGAGAAGACAGTTTCTTAGACTCTGCGTCTTGGCCCTTTCATGGGCCCTCACCATTGTTGCACGTGTGGACATGCTGCAGTCTCCCCAGATAGTACCATTCGGTATGCTTCCTGTTTTGGAATCCTTGTATGCATCAACTGTATCTTGTGTACCTGACTTCCTGTGAACCCTGAACCCCAGTGCTGCAAGTGGTTCTTACTAGCATTTTGTTTCCTGCCTGCCTGCAAGACCAGAATCCCAGTGCTGCACTATACTCCTGCCATTCTTGTAAATCCTGTATTCTGTGCTCTCCAAGTCTCTTGTCTCTTATATGTTCCTGGTTAACTGTAAGATCACTGATCCAAGCCATACGTGATAGGCACCCTTTGAGAAGTCTATTGTTCATGATATATGTTTCATTGAATTCAGGATAGTGTAGACATTTTAGTTTGAATGACAGTTGAATAACATTTTATACTAAATAAGAATGGTTTCTCCTTGTATTAAGACACTTTCTTTTCTTTTCTTCTAGGTCTTATTACCTCTAGAACATAGATTTACTTCAGCAGTAAAAAACTCAATGGCTTTATGGGCATTTTTGTTAATGATCTAATGTTGGACTAACAATCGGAGTGACGCTATCTTCCAAAATATCCTCCCTCATTCCTTGGCTTTATGACATCAGCCACAAACAGCATTGATTGAGAAGAGTGCTTTCAAAAGCTTTTTGACGTCTGAAGAACTTTGATACTTATCATGTCAGCTGTCTGAAAAAAGTCAAAGCTCAGTTTGCTATGATTGCAAAAAGATCTGCACACCTACCGGAAGTTTCTTGCCATGTGGACTGCAATAGTCCTGAAGAAAAGAATATTACGTATGAACATTGTATGGAATCTTAGGTGTTGCAGTGGAGTCTTATGGAGGACTAGCTGTCAAAGTAGCATTGGAGGAATCAACTAAAGACTTGGCGTTCATACACTGTTAGACCAACGCATCATTTTTAGATATTTTTGTATTTTTTAGCCTTGACAAAGCAAAATTAGATTTTTCTGCAGAAGTAAATTGGGTACATAAATTAGGAGAAATATGAACTACTGTAGAAAAATAAATATTTAAACTAAGATTAGGCAGTTAGAGGGAGGTGTCGGAATTTAGATGGGATAGTTACATAGTGTCAGGAAAGGGTCCATCCGCTGGTAAGATACATCGTTTGGCATGCAGTACTGGGGTCTGCTGATCCGGTGCCCGTTACCCAGTCTGCTAAACCGAAGTCCGTCACTTTGCCTGTCAAGCCAGTACCCGTTATCCAGTTTGCCGAACCAGTGCCCGGTGTCCAGCTCGCTGAGTCGGGGCCTGTTACCCAGCCCACTGGGCCGGGGTCCGTTACCCAGCTTGCTTAGCCGGTGCCTGTAATCCGGCCTGCCCTTACGGTACTCGCTGTTCGGCCTAATGCTCCAGAGACTGCTGCCCAGCTCGATGACCCGGAGCCTGCTTCCCAGCTCGATGACCCGGAGCCTGCTGCCCAGCATGACAACCCGGAGCCTGCTGCCCAGCTCGACGACCCGGAGCCTGCTGCCCAGCTCGACGACCCGGAGCCTGCTGCCCAGCTCGACGACCCAGAGCCTGCTGCCCAGCTCGACGACCCGGAGCCTGCTGCACAGCTCGACGACCCAGAGCCTGCTGCCCAGCTCGATGACCCGGAGCCTGTTGCCCAGCTTGGTTTGTTCCAGTCTGCTGCCCAGCTTGGTTTGTTCCAGTCTGCTGCCCAGCTTGGTTTGTTCCTGTCTGCTGCCCAGCTTGGTTTGTTCCTGTCTGCTGCCCAGCTTGGTTTGTTCCTGTCTGCTGCCCAGCTTGGTTTGTTCCTGTCTGCTGCCCAGCTTGGTTTGTTCCTGTCCGCTGCCCAGCTCAATGACTCTGACATGCCAGCTGTCCTCCCCGATGTGTCTGACGACCAGCCTGAAATGCCTTCTTCCACCATTCTGCCTGATGCCATAGACTATGGACAATTAAGACTAGTTGGAGCGTCCGGAGGCGGCTCCTTTAGGGAGGGGTACTGTCAGGAAAGGGTCCATCCGCTGGCAAGATATATCGTTTGGCATGCAGTACTGGGGTCCACCAGCAGGTGTCTCCTGACAGTGTTGAACTGTCAGGAGAATATTTCCCTGCTGGTGTCATTTCATCTTTTGGCCGCAGTACTGATGTCCACCAGTGGATGGATCCTGGCAGTATGGAGGAGACAACACTCCCTGCGCTCAGGTGTGACTTGAAGTCAATTATAGTCAGTCCTATAAATACCCGGCAAGCCTCACATGCTCGCCTTGGTATCTTTCTCCCTGTGCCCTGACCTTGCTGCCTGTATCCTGATCGTGAACCTGTTTCTGTCCTGCTCTGCTCTGATCTGATCCGATCCCTATCCCTAGCCCATCCTGTTCTTGTCCCTCCTGATTCCCTTGGATCCCTGCCCTGCAGCCTAACCATCCATCCTCTCCCTGTCCTGCTGGTTTCCCGTCCTTGCCCATCTGCTGACCTTCCTGTGTATGACCTTGGCCTGGCTTTGTTTACGATTCCGGTATCTCCATTTACTTGTATATACTATTTGTTGTTTGTGGGTCTGTGGTTGGTTTTGCACTGTTTATATTCCTCTTACTTGTCACTTGTGTAGCCTCCCTGGCGGTTTTCCCGAGTGTCGCTCGGGGTTAAAATTCAGGACCATTAGCGGTAACCCCGAGCCACACTCGGGATTACATCGCAGGATCCTGGTGTGGCATTACTTACCTTGTCCCCAGGATCCTGCGATGTCCCCCGCAGTGTCCGTGGGCTCCGTCCTCCTCTGAAGCCTCTCCTTGCCAGGCTCCGTTCCCTGCGAGCATCGCAACGCATGGGGGCGGAGCCTGGCGGCAAATTAAAAAAAAGTAAAAATCATAACACATACAGTACTGTAATCTTACAGATTACAGTACTCTATGAAATTATTTCACATCTCTTTTGTCCCCAGTGCTTTGGCCCATGCCCTGCATGCAGTTTTATGTGATATATACTGTTCTTTCTGCCTGGAAACTGGAGATTGTCCATAGCAACCAAAAAGTGTCCCTTTATGTCAAAAGTGGCTTTAGACCAGCTAGAAAATAGCGATAGTAAATTAGAACACTTGCAGAATTGAGCGATAGTGAATCGTGGGGAAATTTATTTTATTACTATTTATTTTTATTTTTTTTAATTATTTATTTTTATTTATTATATTATAATTTATGTTTTTGTGTTTCAAACTTTATCATACCCAGGATATCTACTAGACTCTTGTTTGGACAGATTTAAGTGTGTTATTGTTAAGAATTACAGACCTACAATATAAAACGCCAAATTTCCATGCAAAATAATTGTACCGCTTTCAGCACCTAAAATCCAAAATAATCATACCGCCAGGGAGGTTAATAAACACCATTATTTATTCACTTACATGAGTTTTGGGTTATCTCTGTGCAGTCCACACAGTCTGGTCTACTAGTCTCCTGACACATAGTTACATAATTACATAGTAGGTGAGGTTGAAAAAAAGACACAAGTTCATCAAGTCCAACCTATGTGTGTGATTATATGTCAGTATTACATTGTATATCCCCGTATGTTGCGGTCGTTCATGTGCTTACTTAATAGTTTTTTGAAACTATCGATGCCCCCCGCTGAAACCACTGCCTGTGGAAGGGAATTCCACATCCTTGCCACTCTTATAGGGCGTACACACAGTCTGACTTTGTTCGGACATTCCGACAACAAAATCCTAGGATTTTTTCCGACGGATGTTGGCTCAAACTTATTTTGTCTACACACGGTCGCACAAAGTTGTCGGAATTTCCGATCGCCAACCACGCGGTCACGTACACCACGTACGATGAGACTAGAAAGGGCCGGTTCAGAACCAAGCGCGGCACCCTTTGGGCTCCTTTTGCTAATCTCGTGTTAGTAAAAGTTTGGTGAGAGAGGATTCGCGCTTTTTCAGACTCGTGGCTTTCAGATCGTTTTCTGCCGTTCAGTTTGTGCTTGTGGGTTTGTATCTGCTCTTCAGTGCATGCAAGCAAGTTCCCCGTGACTTTAGGTAGTCATTGTATTCTTGTTCATTCGTTACTGGTTTTCAGGTCGCTCTTCACAGGCCTTGCTGTTCTTCAGTGCGTTCTGTTACTTCGTTCTGAGCAGCCGACCATTTTCTAGCCATGTTTCGTATGCGTACTCCTCGTAGAGTTCGTGCTGTGCGGGGGCTTGGTGTTGGGGTCCTGACCTTGACACAAGTCCAGTCCATGAACAGGGTGGGGAGGAGTTCATGGACCAAGAATTGGTTGCTTCAGCGTGACCAGTTCTGTCATATGCCTTTGCTCCGTGAGATCCGTGAGAATAATCCTGATGATTTCAGGAACTTTCTCAGGATGACAGGCCCCGTATTTCACCGTTTGTTGGCTTCGCTGACCCCCTATATCAGCAGGCAGGATACCTGCATGAGGCAAGCCATCACTCCGGAGCAGAGGTTGGTCGCTACCCTGCGGTATTTGGCCACAGGGAGAAGTCTGCAGGACTTGAAGTTCTCGACAGGCATCTCCCCCCAGGCTCTGGGTATCATTATCCCAGAGACCTGTTCTGCCATCATACAGGTCCTACAGAAGGAGTATATGAAGGTAAGATTTTTATCCTTTTATATCACATTTTATTGTATTGAATGTTTGCTAATATCTTGTATTTCTTTCCTCATTCCCTGATTACCATGATTGGAATATGCTGTGAATGTCCCCTTTCTCCTCATGCATGCTGGATTTTTATGTAATTATTATTTTAGGTCCTTCATACATATTTGCCCTTCAATAACCTCTCCAGCATGGTGTCTCCTGCCCTATATTCACCTCATGTAGTCACTTAACAATGTATTTTATCAGCTCCATAGTAGTGCTTTACCCCAAACACCCCCTAAAATGTTTGGAAATGTTATTTTTGATTTAAATTCAGGCAGAGTGCCAGAGGCTTTTTTTTGTGGTGTCCCCAAATAATTTTTAGTAACCCTCCCTCCCCCAACTGCTAAGTCAGCTGATCCCAATTCTCTATCCTCAATCATCTATCTACTGACTTTGCCAAACCCATACACACTATACCCACCTCTTTTGTGGTCAGATTTATGGATGAATTCCCCAAAGCATGTAGTGCAAGGGCCTGCCTGTATACTTTCCAATGGTGCTGTTTAAAGTTTTTGTATTCTATTATTATCTTGATAGGTAATAGCAGAATGTCCAAATGTCCTCAAATGTGTACAATGTGTATTTATATCTTTGTATTATTACACTTCTTACCTGTCCAGTGGTCTGCCAATAGTGTAACTAAGGAGGGTCTGTTCAAAGTAATACCCATTATTTAGGCATTCATCTCTCAATGAAGTGAAGAGGGTTACCTGTCCAAGATTTACACACACCCCCTATAATGTTAGAAATGGCCCATGAGAGGGGGGGGGGGGATATGATAGGTGTACCTTATACTTTGGTGTTGTTAAATTCCCCTTAATAAATGCTATCTGGAGGTTGCCCCATAATGTTTGTGTCTAATCTGCTTGCCATGTTTCAGAGAAAAAATAGTAATGTTTATTGTTTTTTCCTCAACAGTTTCCTTCCACGCCACAGGAATGGCAGACTGTGGCCTCCCACTTTGCCCAGCGGTGGGACTTTCCTAACTGCGGAGGGGCAATTGATGGGAAACACGTCCACATCGTCCCACCACCCAACTCGGGGTCGTACTATTATAATTACAAGGGGTTTAATAGTATAGTGATGTTGGCGGTGGTGTCAGCTATTTACGACTTCTTGTATGTGGACGTGGGGAAAAATGGCCGGATGTCCGATGGTGGAGTCATCGCCCAGACGGAGTTCTACAGGCGTCTCCAGAATGGCAACTTGGACTTGCCAGCCCCAGAGGACAATGTTGAAGGACTCCCATTTTTGTTCGTTGCTGATGAAGCATTTGCGCTGGGGGACCACCTGATGCGGCCATTCCCGATGAGGACCCTCACCCCGGAACAGAGGGTTTTTAATTACCGGCTGGCCAGAGCCCGAAGAGTGGTGGAGAACACATTTGGAATCCTGGCCAGCCAGTTCCAACTATTTCTGACACCCATCCATATGGCGGAGTATAAACTGAACCATATTATACTGGCGTGCTGTGTTCTCCATAACTTTTTAAGGAAACATTCGGCCAACTATGCTGGCTCAGTTGGGCCTGAGGCCGGAATCCTACATCAAACCACACTGACGGCGCTTGAAATTGGGCGTCCTGGCTTGCCCTCCCTGAGTGCCCGTGATGTCCGGTTACGCTACCTGGAGTTCTTTGCGGGTAGGGGGGCTATCAATATGCCAGACAATATGTGAAGCCTTTTTCTAATAAAAAAACCAAAAAAATTCTTGGTGGACATTTACTGCTTGTGTTTGTTTTAGCTGACCCTGTCATAAATGTGTTGAGTCCAGAAAATGTTGTGATTGTGTAACCTTATACAAAGCACTGTTGGCTGTTATTTCCTAAATGCAAAAACACATTTCACTACAAGTGCAGTTGCAACTGCACTGAAACAGCACTTGTAGTGCAAAGTGGATTTGCCCTTAGGAAATAGCCCCCATTTTCACAGAAAGCAGCAATTACATCACCACAAAAGTGTTGTAACGTTGAGACAATAATCCACACATTCTTGATTAACAATCTTTTTAATACCTGCACAATCACATGTGCATTTACCAAAGGTTTTTCAAACAAACCAACATGTTTGTTGTATAACAATTTTTGTGGTGCCATTATCCGAAATCAAAATGTCCATTTTATAGAAAACAGGCCTGTGTAAAACCAACAAGAAAAGACACAAATCTTGAACTTACAAACGTCACATTTGGTCAAATTTGAAGGCAATATCAGACATCAGTATTTAGGAACTGTGTTTGATATTGCGTTCAGATGGGGGGAAATCACCCCTGGAAAAGCCAAATTTGGAAGATGCACACCAATTTCCCAATGTCAACATGTGCTATCTGCCATCACGGGGGATCAAGGGATGTGTTTTGGGGGAGCAAGCCCTTCCTCACCGCTACTTTATTATTGAGGAAGGGGTTGCACCCCCAAAACGCGTCCATTGATCTCCCGTGATGGCAGATAGCACATGTTGACACACTGTGTGCATCCTCCAAATTTGGCTTTGGAAAAAATCACAAAAATATTTTGCACATTGTAGCACACAAAAGAAGAAAGTGATTTGGAGGGGTTTTAAACTCGCCCCAAAACATCAATGATGTTTTTATATTTTGGAATAGCATCATTGATGTTTTGCTTGATGTTTTCCAATTGTAAATTACACCCCATGATCTCCCCGATCAGGATCTGGGCACTTTCGGATGTGAAAGGATCTGGATCCACACCCTCACGATCACCTAAAAAGAGAGGAACCCCAAAATAAATTTGGTTTAAAAAAAATGCCGCCATCCATCTCTTATCTGAGCCTGTGGTTGCAGACACTCACCTGTTGTGGTGACTAGTTCCACCACATCTTCTTCTTCCTCCTGCTCAGCTTGTGTTGGGGGGATTTCCCCTTCTTCCAGAGGGGGGGGGGGCTCTGGTCTCCTCGGATGAGGGGTGTCCTCCGAGTCTTTTCTCCCCTATGTCAAACAAAAATGGTATACTTAGCACACAGATATTTGATGGCAGAACTAGAAATAGGAAACATTGTTTGGAAGTGGGGTACAATTGTCAATTTTAGCAGAGTTCCAAGATGTAGTTTTTTTAGTGTCCTTTGTCAAGCTGCAAAACTTTACCTGTTTGGTACAAGCTTCACAGATGTAGCCCCCCCTATAGTATACACTGGAGCACCTGTGTGCCCCCCCCCCTAAAAAAAATGGTGTTCTGGGGTCCCACACTAGTGCTCCAGTGTCCAGATGTGAAAACAGCTGCTCAGTGTCCTCTCCTTACACAGAATCTAGTTTGCATTTCATTCTAGTAACAAAGCCATCTACACAACCCAATTCTTTGAAGACAAGTATAGGGCGTCAAAATGGTGGCCAAATGCATATGGGCTAAAGAATGGTATTTTATAGTTGGAACGAAAAATGTTTGATCCAAACAAATAATGTGCCCATGAACATGAAAGTTGCCATTTTAAAGTGTACAACAGTTCCTAAAAGCACATGGAGCAGCACAAACGTAATAAACATAAAGAATAGGAACACAGCACAACTACTTACTTTTTTGCAGCACTCTCCGGATCTTTCTGTACTGCTCATGTTCTCGTAATTTCAGGTCCGACCACCACTTCCTGAGCTGATCTTTCGATCGTCGTACCCCGAAATTCCGGTGCAGACTCCTGACCACTTTTGCCATGATCTTGGCCTTTCGGATATTGGGGTTGGGGTAAGGCCCATACTTTCCATCATAGTCGGCCTTCTTCAAGATGTCCACCATTTCCAACATCTCCCCAAAGGACATATTAGAGTCCTTAAATCTCCTTTTGGATTGGGACGTTTCAGGCTCCGGCCTCTCCTCCTCCCCCTCCACCTCGTTGCTACAATTAGCATGCACCTGCTGTCTATCTGCCATGTGCTCTTCCCCCACTGCGCCGAACGAAAAGGGGCGGGGAATAGACTAGAAAGAACGCCAGCGGTGGGCGGAGTTATACGCATGCGCAGTGTGTTTGTGTCTAATCTGCTTGCCATGTTTCAGAGAAAAAATAGTAATGTTTATTGTTTTTTCCTCAACAGTTTCCTTCCACGCCACAGGAATGGCAGACTGTGGCCTCCCACTTTGCCCAGCGGTGGGACTTTCCTAACTGCGGAGGGGCAATTGATGGGAAACACGTCCACATCGTCCCACCACCCAACTCGGGGTCGTACTATTATAATTACAAGGGGTTTAATAGTATAGTGATGTTGGCGGTGGTGTCAGCTATTTACGACTTCTTGTATGTGGACGTGGGGAAAAATGGCCGGATGTCCGATGGTGGAGTCATCGCCCAGACGGAGTTCTACAGGCGTCTCCAGAATGGCAACTTGGACTTGCCAGCCCCAGAGGACAATGTTGAAGGACTCCCATTTTTGTTCGTTGCTGATGAAGCATTTGCGCTGGGGGACCACCTGATGCGGCCATTCCCGATGAGGACCCTCACCCCGGAACAGAGGGTTTTTAATTACCGGCTGGCCAGAGCCCGAAGAGTGGTGGAGAACACATTTGGAATCCTGGCCAGCCAGTTCCAACTATTTCTGACACCCATCCATATGGCGGAGTATAAACTGAACCATATTATACTGGCGTGCTGTGTTCTCCATAACTTTTTAAGGAAACATTCGGCCAACTATGCTGGCTCAGTTGGGCCTGAGGCCGGAATCCTACATCAAACCACACTGACGGCGCTTGAAATTGGGCGTCCTGGCTTGCCCTCCCTGAGTGCCCGTGATGTCCGGTTACGCTACCTGGAGTTCTTTGCGGGTAGGGGGGCTATCAATATGCCAGACAATATGTGAAGCCTTTTTCTAATAAAAAAACCAAAAAAATTCTTGGTGGACATTTACTGCTTGTGTTTGTTTTAGCTGACCCTGTCATAAATGTGTTGAGTCCAGAAAATGTTGTGATTGTGTAACCTTATACAAAGCACTGTTGGCTGTTATTTCCTAAATGCAAAAACACATTTCACTACAAGTGCAGTTGCAACTGCACTGAAACAGCACTTGTAGTGCAAAGTGGATTTGCCCTTAGGAAATAGCCCCCATTTTCACAGAAAGCAGCAATTACATCACCACAAAAGTGTTGTAACGTTGAGACAATAATCCACACATTCTTGATTAACAATCTTTTTAATACCTGCACAATCACATGTGCATTTACCAAAGGTTTTTCAAACAAACCAACATGTTTGTTGTATAACAATTTTTGTGGTGCCATTATCCGAAATCAAAATGTCCATTTTATAGAAAACAGGCCTGTGTAAAACCAACAAGAAAAGACACAAATCTTGAACTTACAAACGTCACATTTGGTCAAATTTGAAGGCAATATCAGACATCAGTATTTAGGAACTGTGTTTGATATTGCGTTCAGATGGGGGGAAATCACCCCTGGAAAAGCCAAATTTGGAAGATGCACACCAATTTCCCAATGTCAACATGTGCTATCTGCCATCACGGGGGATCAAGGGATGTGTTTTGGGGGAGCAAGCCCTTCCTCACCGCTACTTTATTATTGAGGAAGGGGTTGCACCCCCAAAACGCGTCCATTGATCTCCCGTGATGGCAGATAGCACATGTTGACACACTGTGTGCATCCTCCAAATTTGGCTTTGGAAAAAATCACAAAAATATTTTGCACATTGTAGCACACAAAAGAAGAAAGTGATTTGGAGGGGTTTTAAACTCGCCCCAAAACATCAATGATGTTTTTATATTTTGGAATAGCATCATTGATGTTTTGCTTGATGTTTTCCAATTGTAAATTACACCCCATGATCTCCCCGATCAGGATCTGGGCACTTTCGGATGTGAAAGGATCTGGATCCACACCCTCACGATCACCTAAAAAGAGAGGAACCCCAAAATAAATTTGGTTTAAAAAAAATGCCGCCATCCATCTCTTATCTGAGCCTGTGGTTGCAGACACTCACCTGTTGTGGTGACTAGTTCCACCACATCTTCTTCTTCCTCCTGCTCAGCTTGTGTTGGGGGGATTTCCCCTTCTTCCAGAGGGGGGGGGGGCTCTGGTCTCCTCGGATGAGGGGTGTCCTCCGAGTCTTTTCTCCCCTATGTCAAACAAAAATGGTATACTTAGCACACAGATATTTGATGGCAGAACTAGAAATAGGAAACATTGTTTGGAAGTGGGGTACAATTGTCAATTTTAGCAGAGTTCCAAGATGTAGTTTTTTTAGTGTCCTTTGTCAAGCTGCAAAACTTTACCTGTTTGGTACAAGCTTCACAGATGTAGCCCCCCCTATAGTATACACTGGAGCACCTGTGTGCCCCCCCCCTAAAAAAAATGGTGTTCTGGGGTCCCACACTAGTGCTCCAGTGTCCAGATGTGAAAACAGCTGCTCAGTGTCCTCTCCTTACACAGAATCTAGTTTGCATTTCATTCTAGTAACAAAGCCATCTACACAACCCAATTCTTTGAAGACAAGTATAGGGCGTCAAAATGGTGGCCAAATGCATATGGGCTAAAGAATGGTATTTTATAGTTGGAACGAAAAATGTTTGATCCAAACAAATAATGTGCCCATGAACATGAAAGTTGCCATTTTAAAGTGTACAACAGTTCCTAAAAGCACATGGAGCAGCACAAACGTAATAAACATAAAGAATAGGAACACAGCACAACTACTTACTTTTTTGCAGCACTCTCCGGATCTTTCTGTACTGCTCATGTTCTCGTAATTTCAGGTCCGACCACCACTTCCTGAGCTGATCTTTCGATCGTCGTACCCCGAAATTCCGGTGCAGACTCCTGACCACTTTTGCCATGATCTTGGCCTTTCGGATATTGGGGTTGGGGTAAGGCCCATACTTTCCATCATAGTCGGCCTTCTTCAAGATGTCCACCATTTCCAACATCTCCCCAAAGGACATATTAGAGTCCTTAAATCTCCTTTTGGATTGGGACGTTTCAGGCTCCGGCCTCTCCTCCTCCCCCTCCACCTCGTTGCTACAATTAGCATGCACCTGCTGTCTATCTGCCATGTGCTCTTCCCCCACTGCGCCGAACGAAAAGGGGCGGGGAATAGACTAGAAAGAACGCCAGCGGTGGGCGGAGTTATACGCATGCGCAGTGTGTATAAAGCGTAATACACATGCGTATTACGTACGATCTGTGAGCGGAGGAAGAAGCATCGGAGACGCCGATCGTGATAACGAAGGTAAGATCTAAACTTGCGCCTATACTGCTTCGAAATGGAAGCCTATATTGTAACAAGATTAGGGGAGTTTGGCCTGACATTAGGGTTTGTCTTGTGTTGTGTCTTGCAGAGAAAATGGATGGGTTCAACGACCACAATTTCCTCCCCCTGTTCATAGACAAATACAGGGAGCTGCCCTGTCTGTGGCAGGTCAGACACCCCCACTATAATCACAAACAGAAGAGGCAGGCAGCGCTGGAGAAACTGCTGGAGTTGGTGACGCCGGTGGTCCCCACAGCAACCATCCCCTATTTAAAAGCTAAAATTGGTGGCCTGAGGAGCACTTATCTTAGGGAGCGCAAGAAGGTCACGGTTTCCCAGAGGTCCGGAGCTGCAGCAGATGACGTTTATGTCCCCAGGCTGTGGTACTATGAGAGACTGCGATTTGTGTCAGACCACACTGAAGTCAGGGAATCCCTCTCTACTCTTCCTTCCACGCTTCCTTCCACCCCAGCTGAGGCTTCCGATATCCAACCTGGGCCTTCCAGCCAGGAAGAAGTGGAGGAGCCCAGCTGGAGTCAGGTATAGCATTCTTCTACAGATTTCTGGTCAATAAAGAAATGATGTTTATTAGATGTTATTATTGATCACTAATTTCTGATTAAAAAAAGTGTTTTACATACCAATAGACAGTAGTGGTCACCCAAAATTGCCACAAGAATGAAAACTGCTGGGCTCAGAATGATAGTCTGTTATATTTGTTAACATTGAATTTGCAACAGTCAGGAGGTGAAAATTGTGTGTGATTGATTGAAAAAATACTAAAACTATGTCCCTTTTTCATACACAGGAAGACCTCAGCCAGGAGGAGGTTGTGGAATGTGGCAGTCAGGAGGAGGCGGGGATTAGTGGCAGCCAGGAGGAGGCGGGGCTAAGTGTCAGCCAAGAGAAGCCTGGGACCAGTCGCAGCCTGACTGAGTCTCAGGTCCCTCCCCTCCGCCTGCCACATAAACGAGCCAGGAAGGCCACTCCGAGTCCCGTGCAGGATTCAGCGTTCAGGCTGATCCAGAAGGCTTCTGCGTCCCTCAGAACCTTATCAACTCCTGAAGAGGCCTTTGCCTGCATGGCTGCCACCAAATTGCAGGGCATGCAGGAAGGCCAACGCAGGCTCTCTGAGGACCTTATTTATAAAGTCCTACGTAAGGGGGTGAGTGGGGAACTAACACCCAAGACGGATGTCATTGAGATGGACGATCCTCCTCTTCCTCCTGCTGCCACAACTCCACCACCACAGCCACAGCGTGTAAGGAAGCATGGAAAGAAGACCTGAGAGTGATGACCCTGGGTTCAGTCTGGTCTGACAGAAGATGCAGTCTCTTGTATAACCAAAACCTGGGGACACAGATGTCATCTGCTGCTGTTCATGATCTCTGGGACTTCTGGACCAGACTGCCCTCCCTTAGATAAGGACTCCTCAGGCCACCAATTTTGCTTAAAAATAGTTGATGTCTGCCCTGGGGGTCCAAGGCTTCGCCCACTTCTGCAGTTTCTCCAGCGTTGCCTCCCTCTTTGTTTAGTTGTGAGCCCTTACTAAAATTTTTTTAGGTAAATTATACTCTCCTGTGTGTGTTTTCATCCAAAAAGGACCGTTTGTTGGTGACGATTCAGGTACATTTCTAACATAAAATGTGAAATTAACAAGAGACACCAACACCAAACAATCTCCTACAGATTAAATAGAACAACATATCAATGGTGTTGTGGGAACTTGTCAACAATAACACACACAAACATTTTCGGGAGTACAAATCAAAATCGCAAAAAAAAAAAAAAAAAACACAAAAAAAGAATCTACATTAAAGACAAAAAATATATAAAACATATACAAAAATATTTTGTCAGATGTGAGAAATCAAAATATATTGAGGGAATCACGATAAATAGTAAAGAAATAAGTTTGTGAGAAGTGTGTGTGAATATGAGCAGCAAAACTACTTAATTCTTGTCACATTATAAAGAAGAAGAGAGTGCGCTGTATTAAACCATTTTTAACATTGCAGCGTGACGAAAGTGCTGTATCCATTGCGAACGCTAAGTTTACCAGAACGAGCTGTTCCGTATCGGAATTTCTTCTGAGCATGCGTGGCACTTTGTGCGTCGGAACAGGCCACACACGGTCGGAATTGACGTGATCGGATTTTGTTGTCAGAAAATTTTATCTCCTGCTGTCCAACTTTGTGTGTCGGAAAATCCGATGGAAAATGTCCGATGGAGCCCACACACGGTCGGAATTTCCGACAACACGCTCCGATCGGACATTTTCCATCGGAAAATCCAACCGTGTGTACGGGGCATTACAGTAAAGAACCTTCTCTATAGTTTAAGGTTAAACCTCTTTGGATGGATAGGAATTGTAATTTTATCTGCCTATTTTTAACCACTTGCCTACTGGGCCCGTAAACCCCCCTCCTGCCCAGACCAATTTTCAGCTTTCAGTGCTCTCACACTGTGTACCCAAATTCATTTTTTGTCCTTTTTTTTCATACAAATAGAGCTTTCTTTTGGTGGTATTTGATCACCTCTGGGTTTTTTCTTTTTTGCGCTATAAATGAAAAAAGACCGAAAATTTTGAAAAAAAACGCATTTTCTTTTCGTTTCTGTGATAAAATTTTGCAAATTATTAATTTTTCTTCATAAATTTTGGCCACAATTTATACTGCTACATATCTTTGGTAAAATAACCAAAATTAGTGTATAATATTTGGTCTTTGTGAAAGTTAGAGAGTCTTCAAGCTGTGGTGCAAATCATAAAAAATTGATCATACCTGATGTACTGGTGGCCTACCTCATTTCTTGCGACCCTAACAAGCCAGGAAAGTACAAATACCCCAAAAGGACCCCTTTTTGAAAGTAGACATTCCAAGGTATTTAGTAAGATGCATGGTGAGGTTTTTGATGTTGTCATTTTTTACCACAATTCTTTTCAAAATGAAGATTTTTTTTCCCACAAAATTGTCATTGTAATAGGTTATTTCTCTCACATGGCATGTGTATACCACAAATGATGCCCCAAAAAACATTCTGCTACTCCTCCTGAGTATTACGATACCACATGTTTGGGACTTTTTCACAGCCTGTCCACATAGAGAGGCCCAATATGCAGGGAGCATCATCACGTGTTCTAGGAGCATAAATTACACATCTAACTTGTTGACTACCTATTACACTTTTGAAGGCCCTGGAGCACCAGGACAATGACACGTGACACTGATGTGGCACTTATGACAGATGGCACTGATACGTGGCACTGATGGCACATGACACTGATGTGGCACTGATAACAAATGGCACTAATACGTGGCACTGATGACATGTGATACTGATGACAGATGGCACTAATATGTGGCACTGATGACACATGACACTGATTTGGCACTGATGACAGATGGCACTAATACGTGGCACTGATGACAGATGGCACTAATACGTGGCACTGATGACAGATGGCACTAATACGTGGCACTGATGACAGATGGCACTGATACGTGGCACTGATGATACATGACACTGATAACAGATGGCACGTGACACTGACAGGTGGCACTGATGACAGATGGCACTGATACGTGGCACTGATGACAAGTGACACTGATAACAGATGGCACGTGACACTGACAAGTGGCACTGGGGACAGGTGGCACTGACAGGTGGCACTGGGGACAGATGGCACTGATAGGTGGCACTGGGGACAGATGGCACTGAAAGGTACTGTGTGCACTGTGTTGTGTTAGTGTGGCACTGTAATTTATGATTTTTTCACTCACGCTGCAGCACGGAAGCTCTCCCTCCTCACACACTGTCTCTGTGTGAGGAGGGAGAGCCGGCAATGAGAGATGATCTCATATGTTTACATATGAGATCATCTCTCATTGGACACTCCAATCGAGTGCTAAATGGCTGCTGTGATTGGCCATTTACTGTAGCACGATCTATGATTGGCTCTGTCCAAGGGATACGGGCAACACATATTTCCCCTGATGGGCGGCAGCGCGCAGGGAGGAAGTAAACAGGAGGACGTCCAGGGACGCTCTCCCGGCAATTGAGCGTCGTGCTGTAGCCGTCAGCTATAGCGCGGGCACGAAGTGGTTAAAATGCCATTTATGTTTTATATCTGTTATGAGACTTAGTTTGTTCCATTTTCCCAATATCACTACCTGTAATATTCACATCTAGTTAGGCCCTACACAGCTTTAACTGTCACCAAAGGAATCTCTAAACTGAATAGTCAAGAACCCAACTGTCCACAACCAGTGCATGAATTGTTTGTTATAGCGCTGTTATGTTTTAAATTTCCATTTTTTTGGAAGTGATAGTTATGTAGTAAATTTTTTATTTGACCAAGAGATGGGATTGATAGGGTAAATGGAATAGCCATTTTATTTATTAAACATTTATTTATGATCAAAACATGTATTTCTGATTTATTATATATATATATATATATATATATATATATATATATATATATATATATATATATACAAGGCTTTTTTTCTTGGAGAATAGGTGCAGGAACTCCTCCCCCCATCTGAGTCACCGCTTGTCTCTGCCCCCTACCCACCTCTGACCACTGCCCCTTGATTCCACCCCCTTAACACACACCAGTACTGCCCCTTTTAGAGAATACAGAATGAAGTATCATTTTGTGGTGCTAAATCATTTGTATGAAACATGTTGATGATAAAAAGAAAAGCAGTAAAATAGATCCCCTGCAGTCAGCAACAATAGAATCCCAGCAATAGATCCCCACACAACAATAGACTCCCCCAGCAACAATGGACTCCACCCCAACAACAATAGATTCCCTGCAGCCACTGTAAACTACCCGCAACAAAATATCTCACCCAGTAACAAAATATCCACCCAAGCAACATTAGAACCCCCTCAGCAGCAACAACAGATCTCCCAGCAATCAGAATCAGATCCTCTAGTAGCCAGTAAAAATAGACCTCTCCCTCAACAGTAGATCCCTTTCAGCAACACAAGACCCCCCCAGCAACAATAGATTCCCCATCAGCAACAATAGACCCCCATACAAAATCAGATCCCCACCAGTGACAATAGATCCCCCAGCAGCCAACATCAATAGACCCTCCAGCACACCCCACACCCCATGCTATTACATACATTCAGTGCTGGAGGTGCCGGAACTGCGTTCCAGCTGAAAAAAAGCCCTGCATATATATATATATATATATATATATATATATATATATATATATATATATATATATAACAAAGAAAATCCAAGAGGTTGCTGCACTTAAAAATCTTTGTTGCTTTATTTCATCAAGTCTTGAAGGAAGATTACAAAGCAGACATAATCATTCCAGACAAAATAGTAATCGTTGTCAAATCAGATATGTATGGATTACGTTTGGGGCTACTTTGCTTGCGCCCTTCCTAAGATCCATCAAAGCACATCTGAGGGTTTCCCCACAATCATTTGTTTAAATAGGTATTCATAGGTATCTTCACACATATGGATAATTATTCATAGCCTTAATTCAATTAATGTTTATATACACAAATTGTCTACCATAAACACAGAACATGGTTAGTAGCAGCTGATAAATTCATTCTCTCATTTTATCCTCTTCAAATGTATCCAGAATTCTGAAAGAGATATATACATACGTATATAGTGAGCATACACACACATCTTGTTCACCAAAAAGTGAATATAATGATTTGTCTGAACAGATGGACACATATACGTATATCCACATGCTCAAACAAATAAATAAAGATCCAAGTCTACATTTAAACCATACGGGGCAATAGTATTCAAAAAATGTATCCAATATACCTCTCTTTTCCTGAGGGTCATCTCCCGATCCCCTCCTCTCCTATTTTTCTCAATTCCCTCCAGGACCATATATTTTAGTTGCGATACACTGTGTCCAAATTCTAGAAAGTGTCGGGCGAGTGGTAACTGTGTTAATTTATCTCTTATGGAATACTTATGTCTTGCTATCCCGTCCTTCACTTTTTTTGTGGTTTCTCCAATATAAACCAACACGCATGGGCACTTAATGGCATATATAACATATGATGACTGACATGTGTAATATCCCCGTATAGGGATATTAAAACCCCTATGGGGATGTGAAAAATATTTGCCTTTAATCATAGAATTACACTGTATACATGACAAACAAGGGTATGAGCCCAGATTTTTTGGCCCCAGGAATGTTAATTTGGGTACTACTGCTGAGAACTGATCCAATTTTTTCAATCGGTCCCGTATCGTTCTACCTTTCCTATAAGATGACATAGGAGGATTCCAGAATTCTTATACTATAGGGTAACTAGTTCTCAAAAGATTCCAATATTTTTTAATGATTTTGGATATTTTATAAGAAAAGGGGTCATACTGCATAATGAAAGGAATTTTCTTTGTATCTTTTTTAGAGGTCCTAACAAAATTCATATTGGACCGTTCTTTTTTAACTAAAGCTTCAGGATACTGTCTATTAATTAGTTTAGCCTCCATTTCATTGAGCCTCCGATCCCGGCACAGTGGATCACTGACGATCCGATGCACCCTCATAATCTGGCTCTTTGGAATAGAGGCAAAAACATTAGGTGGATGAAAGCTATTAAAATGTAACAATTGGTTGCGGTCTGTAGATCTAACATACAGATCGCTGGTAATTTGCATATTTGTAAGTCTCAATTTAGTATCAAGAAAGGAGATTTCAGTTCCACCAATTTCGATGTTAAATTTAAGACCGGGAATCAGATAGTTAATATAATTGTCAAACAAAAATAAACTTTCCATGTTGCCATCCCATACAGCAAAAATATCGTCCACAAACCTATACCATCCTTGACAATGCCTAATAAATATGTCATTGACATAAATGAAAGAAGTTTCAATCATATTCATGAACGAGTTTGCGTATGGGGGTGCAAAGGAACTTTAGATAGTTAGATAGTACCTACCCTTTTTGTAAGACATATTGATTTGTATCAGCTGTACTAGTGAAAAGAGCAATTTATTTTGAAATGAACATGTACTGTGATTGTGCTGTGATTTATGCTTGCTCTCCTTGGCTGTAGCTTACAAGTACAGGCTTGCATATTAAATACATATTTTTTAATGTGGCTTCAGCAGTCAACATGTTATTGAAACCCCTTGAGCTCTGGGGTTTCCCTTTTAGAGCCTCATCCACAAATACCACAAAAGACTTCAAGCTGTCATTGACGTTAAAGGGGGGGCAATACACAGTATTAAGAACTGGGGTATGTAAGCTTTTGATAAGGGTCATTTGCATAGTTTCTGTTTTCATTATGATTTAAAAATAGTAAATACAGTTCCAGTGGCGGCCCGTCCAGTGGCCGCCTCCCCAAGCTCAAAAATACAAAACAAAGAAAAAAGTAACTTTAACAGTGACCGGTCGCCGGACATGCGGCGGTCTGTGGGAAGCTTCCCAGCCTGCAATCAGCTGATTTCAGGCTGGGAAGCTGATTTGCCCGTGTTTAGGGCGTGTGCAGGACACAAGCTGTGCGCCTGCACACACTTCCACCCTACTTTGATTGGTCAGTATGCCTACAGTGGTGGCTAGGATTGGCGCGGCGGGGACCGGAGGAGAGGACAGTGGGTGGTACTATTTGCATCAATGTGGGGGACAGGACGCCAGAGGAGAGGAGAGTGGGCATGAGCGGTGCTATATACATCACTTCCTGTTTCTAGGTTTGGATTCTGAGGGAGCAGAACCATTGAAGGTAAGTGCTGGCCATCTGCTCTCTTGAAACCCAGGCTGCGGAATATGCTCTAGCCAGTTACCTCTAGCCCCCCGCCAGCGCCAGCACCAGCAGCACCCCCCCGCCCTGGAGCTGAGTCCACTCTCTCCGTTCTCTCCACTCTCCAGAGTCACACCAGCAGTGCACACTTTCTAATCGGCAAAACCTGTGACTTTCCCCTGCCCCAACGGCTCCCGTGGCTTCAGTGGTGGTGACTGCTTCTGGACACACAAAGGACAGTCAGTCACCCATAGATAGGTGAGAGCCTAGGGGGCATGAGGGGTGGTAGGTGCCCAGGGGTCCGGTGGTAGGTGCCCAGGGGGCATGAGAGGTAGTATGAGTATAGCAAAGTATAGGGAGCCAAGTCCAGCAAGTGCAATGTTCTGTAGACTTGCCAGTATAAAGGGCAATGTTCTGCAGATATACATTATATGGAGCAATGTGCTGCAGAGTTATCACTTTAGCTGCCTGACTGGTAAGATACTCTGCAGAATATAGTATATGTCACAATGAGTTTGTTTACATTGCAATAAATGTTCTGCAGATATGCCACTACAGAGAGCAATTTTCTGCAGATATGTTATTATACGGAGCAATGTTCTGCAGACATGCCCTTATACGGAGCAATGTTCTGCAGACATGCCATTAAACAGAGTGACGAGCAGCAAAAATGCCATTATACAGAGCAATGTTCTGCAGATACGCTATTATAGTGAGCAATGTTCTGCAGACATGCCCTTATACGGAGCAATCTTCTGCTGACATGCCATTATACGGAGCAATGTTCTGCAGAGATGCCATTATATGGAGCAATGTTCTGTAGACATGCCCTTATACAGAGCAATGTTCTGCAGACATGCCATTATACGGAGCAATGTTCTGCAGACAGGCTATGATACAGAGCAATGTTCTGTAGATCCTTCACTGTATCTGCCTGGCTGATGAGATACTCTGCAGCATACAACATATCACAATAAGTCAGCTCATTGCAGTGTTCTTTATATATGCCATCATACAGTGCAATGTTGAAGATGTAGATGGCGGGTGTAATATATGGGGATAGGAATGAAGGGTGTATAATATGGGGATGGGGATAGGGATGATGATTATTGGTGTATAATGTGGGGATGATGACGATGGGTGTATTATACCAATGAGAAATGCTATATCCCAGGCTTTGTGAGAAATGCTATATACCAGGCTTTGTGAGACATGCTATATACCAGGCTTTGTGAGAAATGCTATATACCAGGATTTGTGAGAAATGCTATATGCTTCTGGGCTGTATACTCCTAGGTGATTCTGGGCTGTATACTCTGCTGCGATTCTGGGCTGTATACTCTGCTGTGATTCTGGGCTGTATACTCTGCGGTGACTCTGGGCTGTATACTCTGCTGTGTGTCTGGGCTGTATACTCTGCTGTGAGTCTGGGCTGTATACTCTGCTGTGAGTTTGGGCTGTATATTCTGTCCTGTGATGAGGTGTCCTGAGCTGTATACTCCTGACACTATGGGTGAAAGCAAGTGGAATACAGGGGACGGAGAGGGTGGATGCTGTAAGGGGAGGGGCTTATAGGTGGCAGGGGTCAAAAAGGAGGGGTCGGGTCCCCCCCATCCTAAAACTTCACCAGTCGCCACTGTACAGTTGATTGATAATAAATGGTTTCAGCCAAACACTAACCATGAGTGAAAGAAACGTTTTTGTGTTATCATTCATATTCTCTGAAAAATGGCCAAAAAATCATAAATTCTGCCAGGGTATGTAAACTTATGAGCACAACTGCATACACTGCTGTGCAAAAATTTTAGGCAGGTGTGGAAAAAATGCTATAAATTAGGAATACTTTCAAAAATAGAAATATAAATTGTTTATTTTTATCAATTAACAAATTGGAAAGTAAAAGAACAGAAGATAAATTCAAATCAATATTTTGTGTGACCACCCTTTGCTTTCAAAATGGCATAATTTCTTCTAGGTACACTTGCACACAGCTTTTGAAGGAACTCGGCAGGTAGGTTGTTCCAAACATCTCAGAGTACTATTCATATTGTACTAAATACATGGGTTTGTAGATTATCTACTAGAGGAAGCTCTCAGTGGCTTAATGCAAATACTTTGTCTCTCTCTTTCAGCATCCGATGAGATACAAGAATACATAACTCAGAGGAATGTTACAACTCCTGATGTTTAGGCTCCATTCATATGGGCATAGCTATTGATTTCAACAGGCCGCCCCATGCAGGGTGAGGTGACCAGCTGCACAGATCTTCAAGTACCTCCCAAAGAGTACAGATCAGAACCCAGACAAACTGTGCATCCCACGTGGGTGAAGATGGCCTTTCCCACCCCTTGTAAAGGGTTTACAACCACTTTAAGGCTGAACTCCAAGCAGATAAAAAATATACAGTATGCATTATTGTAGCTCTGTAATCAATAGAGAGAAACTGAACTCTGTAAGCAGAGGACAAAGGATTAGCTATCAGTATTGCCTGTGGTCTCCTGACAGTGGTTATTTTCCCTTTACTGACTTACTATGCCTTGTTCTGCATTAAGTCTCTGTGGTGGTGTAGCCATCTTGGTATTGGCAGGGTCTTGCTTACTTATGTCAGGGTATCCAAAAAGGAGAACACTAAGAGGAATAGTAATGACATCACCGATCCTTCCTCCGAATCCAAAAAGACTTGCAGTCGGAGGCACAAGTGCCTTAGCTCTCACAGTGCAGCATTACAGCCTTGATGAGAGGATATCAAGATAAGTGACACATTTTCCAGATACTGCTTATGAAAAACTAAAGTGTATCTATGGTCCAACTGCAAACCATCAATATTTATTTTATTCATATCCATATTTAATTTTTTATAGTTCTAGCCTACCCCAATCAATCAGAATGATCTTGAAGCAAACTTACTTTTTGAAATATTCCACATGATTTACGTCCTTTAATGCACTGATACATACAGTATCTCACAAAAATGAGTACACCCCTCACATTTTTGTAAATATTTTATTATATCTTTTCATGTGACAACACTGAAGAAATGACACTTTGCTACAATGTAAAGTAGTGAGTCTACAGCTTGTGTAAATTTGCTGTCCCCTCAAAATAACTCAACACACAGCCATTAATGTCTAAACCACTGGCAACAAAAGTGAAAATGTCCAAACTGAGCCCAAAGTGTCAATATTTTGTGTGGCCACCATTATTTTCCTGTTATAGGGATGAAACTTGCACGCTGCTATGCATAGTTAAAAGTGAAAATAGAACATCAAACTCCAGTGAATATAGTGAAATAGAAAATCTGAATAAACGCGAAAAAAATATATATAATGAATGTGCACAGCTGCAACCACTTAGTAGTGTACTCAAAATCACTGCATAAACAAATGAAAACAGAAGGGGGAGTGGTGCACTTATTCAATATAATGTTCTATTAACATACAACCTAAAAATAAAATAAACGAAAATATAGTGCAAAAAAAAAAAAGTCCAAGTAAAAATCAGTTTATATAGAAATAGATGTTTAATAGACCAGTAGCTTGATAGAAGGAAAACAAAACATCAGTCCAACATTGATTGTAAAATTTATAGATTGGCCGCTCACCTCCAACAATGACCAAAAGGTTAAACAAGGCTCATCAGATAGCAAATGGGGAATCCTGCTGGTGGATCAATGGAGATTTTCAGGTCCAAAGCAAAGATGAAATGCTGCATGGAAACTTATCACCAACACATCCTGCGCTCACCACTGAGTAGTTCCATATACAGAGAAAAGCTTGCTCCAAAAAACTTTGTGTGTAGATGGCACTCAAAGGAAACAAAAAACAACCATAGTGCAATATTGCCAAATAAAGTACAACTTGTTTAATAAAAAACTGCTTACATCAAGTAAGAACAAAATCTGCAATATAAAATGGGAGTAATGACACACTCGTCTCCTCACCATGCTTCCACAATAGACACCGGAAGTGACGTCACAGGGCTCCACTCGATGCGTTGCATCACTGGTCACGTAAATTCCTCAGGAATAACAGCCATGTGATGAGCGCCGGGTATTTATACCCCATCTACACCAATGGGTTTGCCTTAGTAACAAGTGAGTCATCAGGTAATTTGTATCCTATGTAATTAATTGGCCAATAAGAGAAAAAAACACCAGTCATGGCCAGAAAACTACCTAGCAACCGATGCTGAGGTAGGTTGAGTTCAATACAATTTGTATAATGATAAAATGTGGACTAATACAGAGAATTAAGCATTAAATATAAACATTACACAAATAATTACATTTTATTTTACAATCACAGTCTACTAAAGGGGTTTAGGAAAGAAAAAAACCCTAATTACATTAAAAATAAAAAATAAAATAAAATCCAAAACGGGAGAGAGAAATGCATTAAAGTGACATCTAGTGGGCAAGAGCGATTATGGTACCAAGTGAATATATGAAGATATGTATGTAAATAACATCTAGTGGGCAAAAACTGTTTCACTGCTATGTAGATCCTATATGTATATACGTATAAGGATGGCTTAAGATGGTCAGCATGGTGCCACTGTCCAAATGTGACATACAGTATTTTTGTTGACATTACACGTAGCAGGATAAAGTAGAGGAGAGAAGAACAAAAAATAAATAAAAATCTAGTAATCAGAGATAAAGCAATTAAGTTTAAAATCAATATTTAACCCTTGGAGGTGGAAAGATTTAATTTAAAAAATCTATTTATATTCGCATCTACTAAGTGTATTGACTCTATTGCTCCCTCTCCAGTGGGTGTATGTCTTTCAATTGCCCAGAATTTCAATACTGAAGGATCCTGTAAATAAAGTTGGGCAAAATGTCTAGGGACAGTATGCTTAGTGAAGCCCTTGCATATTTTTTGAAAATGCTCTTGAATCCTTTTCCAAATAGGATGTTTGGTCCTGCCTATGTATTGTTTCAAACTCGGACATTGGAGGACATATACCACCCCATTATAAATGCTTACTTCTTCCCACTTTGCCATAAACATATTGGCTACGCTTGGTGCATAGCGAGCACCCACGGCGATCCCCTTAATTTGTTTGTAGTAGTCAGAGTTAAACCAAAAATAATTATGGCTAAGCCCATAATCCAGACATTTAAATAAATATGATTTCTGTTTAGATGGTAACTCACTAAAAATATTAAAGGCCCATTTGGCTGATTGTGTAGCTTCATCATGGTCAATAATTGTATACAATGTGGACACATCTGCTGTTGCTAATAACAGCCGTTCATTTCTCACTTCCTTTCCATCAAGGATCTGTATAAGATGTTTGGTGTCCCGTAAATAGGATCGGGTATTTGGTACAAACGGTTGCAAGAACAAGTTAATATACTCCCCCAATCTAGCATTACTTGACTGTATGACATTGACAATGTGTGTCCCCAGTGGGTGGACCTGGTCCCTATGTAGTTTAGGTATGGTATATATCACAGGTACATGGCAAGTTTGGGGTAACAGCTATTTAGCTTCTTTGTCATTTAGAATAGTTTTCCTTATTCCCAGGTACTAAACTTTCCAGTTCTTTCTTATATTTTGTCACGGGGCTTCCCATGAATTTAAGATATGTATTGTGATTATTCAATTGTCCAGTAAGTTCGTTGTTGTAATATTCCTTGGTTAAAACTACAACCTCCCCCCCCATTTGCAGGTCTGATAACTACATTTTTTCTCTCCTCTAGCTCTTGAATTCCTCATTGAATGTGTTTTGGATCTCTTATCCTCTTTAGGATGAATCTGTGGGTTGAATAACAATTTATTCCTCAATTGTGTATGAGTACTCTCACTGGTAAGGTTCTGTGGCCTTTGGCTCGTAGCAACAGATTTATTCAGCATATACTTCTGGATATTCAGTTTCCTGGTATATTATTGAATATCTACATATGTGTCGAATTTATTCAAATTGCGTGTAGGTGCAAATTTCAGACCTTTGTCCAGTATTTTTAATTCGTTTAGGGTTAGTTTAGATCCACTTAGGTTAAAAACACCCTCTCCTAATGGTCTCTTTTTCTTTTGAACCTTCCATTCTTCTCAGTAGCCCCTCTTTGATTTGGACTTCTTCTTTGGTCTCCCATTCCCTCTTGCCGGGGTGAAGACCTTTCGTGTCTCCATTGGTCTAAAAAAAGGTCTCGTGGACCTTTTTCATAATAGTTCCTTAGTGGCTCACATCTATTATGGGTAGGAATTGGAATTCTCCTTGAATCATCATAGTAATTCAGCTGGTTCCCATATTTGTTGTAATAGTTGGGTTGTGGGTTTCTATGTCTATTACCATTTCTGTTCTGAAACCAATTCGCATTATTATTTCCATAATTATTACCGTATTGTCCGTTACCATTGGGGCCATATTGGTTCCCATGGTAATTACCACTATTGTTCCCATAGTTTCCATATTGGCTTCCGTATTGGTTTCCATGGTTGTAACCATTCGGTCTTCTTGGTGATTTAAACCAAGGTTTTTGGTTTCCCTTATTTTGCCACCAAGGTTTAAGCATTCTTGGGGCTTGATGATCAGCCCTAGGTTCCAACTGAGGAGGACGAATCTGTGTCCTCGGTTCTTGATCCCTTTGGGGAGAGGTGATCCGAACCTTTCTTCAGGTGTGGTATTTGTAGATGTGAGATTACCATTTTTTAATTGGAGTTGTCATTTCAATACAGTACCTGGTCCTGCTTATAGTCATTTGTAGGGATGAGCCGAACACCCCACGGTTCGGTTCCGGCAGAACATGCAAACAGGCAAAAAATTTGTGCGAACACGCGATAACGAAGGTGAAAAATCACAAGTGCTAATTTTAAAACTAATATGCAAGTTATTGTCATAAAAAGTGTTTGGGGACCCCGGGTCCTGCCCCAGGGGACATTTATCAATGCAAAAAAAAGTTTTAAAAACGGACGTTTTTTCGGGAGCAGTGATTTTAATAATGCTTAAAGTGAAACAATAAAAGGGAAATATTCCTTTAAATATCGTGCCTGGGGGGTGACTATAGTATGCCTGTAAAGTGGCACATTTTTCCCGTGTTTAGAACAGTCACTGCACAAAATGACATTTCTAAAGGAATGAAAGTCTTTTAAAATTGCTTGCGGCTGTAATGTAATGTCAGGTCCCAGCAATATAGATGAAAATCATTGAGAAAAATGGCATGTGTCGCCCCCCCCCCCCCCAACCCATTACCAGGCCCTTTGGGTCTGGTATGGATATTAAGGGGAACCCCACACCCAATGTACAAAAAAAAAGGCGTGCGGCCCCCAGGCCCTATATACTCTGAACCAGGGGCGTTGCTAGGTCTACAAAAGATCTGGGGCTAGAGCTCATAGCAGTGTAGTAAAGAAAGTCATATGCTTGGGCAGGCATACACATGTAGATACAGTAATATACGTGTGTGTGTGTGTATATATATCCCCAGAGAGCCCCCCACTTACATCAGGGTCCCCAGAGAGCCCCCTTACATCAGGGTCCTCAGAGAGCCCCCCCTTACATCAGGATCCCCAGAGAGCTCCCCCTAACATCAGGGTCCCCAGAGAGCCTCCTCCTTACATCAGAGTCCTCAGAGAGCCTCCCCCTTTCATCGGGGTACCCAGAGGGCCCCCCACTTACATCAGGGTTCCCAGAGAGCCCCCCTTACATTAGGGTCCCCAGAGAGCCTCCCCCTTAAATCTGGGTCCCTAGAGAGCCTCTGCCTTAAAATCAGGGTCCCCAGAGAGCCTCTCCCTTGCATCAGGGTCCCCAGAGAGCCCCTGCTCTGAACAGCAGTATACAGGCGGTCCCTGGGTTACAAACAAGATAGGGACTGTAGGTTTGTTCTTAAGTTGAATCTGTTTGTAATTTGGAATAAGTACATTTTTAAAGTGTAGCTTCAGCCAAAAAATCTATTTTTAAGCTTTTGGATAACATAGAGAAGGGTTATCACTCCTGTAACATGTGTTTTGCTGTCTGTGCCCCTGTTCAGAAGATTTCACCTCACTTTCTGTCCCAATTACAATTGGATTTTGAAAAATTTGGGTTATTAGGGAAACTAGGATTGGTGATAAAGCATCAGTGGAGACACCTTTTTCCCATAGGGGTAGATTTCCTCTCACTTCCTGTTGTCTCCCTCCATTTGTAAATAGGAGTCGTTTGTAAGTCAGATGTTTGAAAATAGGGGACCGCCTGTATTTACTATATGGTCTGCCCTATACGCTCTGCGGAAAATTGGGCCTTAGGTGTTGGTGGTACCAGAACACTGTAAGCCCTCACAGTTACTCTTGGTATGTGCTGGAACGGGCCCTGCTGTGAAATATTAGATCAAGAATTGTAATTACACGCCCCTGTTACACAGGGGCAGAAAAATTGGGCCTTAGGCAGTGGTAGTGGTGACATAACACTGTAAAGCCTAACAGATACTCTTGTTGAGTGCAGGAATGGGCCCTGCTGTGAAATATTACATCAAAAATTGTAATTATCTGCCCCTTTTAAACAGGAGCAGAAAAATTGGGCCTTAGGCGGTGGTGGTGATGGCACAACACTGTAAAGCCTCACAGATACTCTTGTTGACCGCAGGAACGAGCACTGCTGTTAAATATTTGATCAAAAATTGTAATTACATGCCTCTGTTAAACAGGAGCAGAAAAATTGGGCCTTAGGCAGTGGTGGTGGTGCCACAACATTGCAACCCCTCACATATACTCTTGTTAAACGTAGGAACGAGCCCTGCTGTTAAATATTTGATCAAAAATTGTAATTACACGCCCCTGTTAAAGGGAATCAGGGAAGGATAATCAGTCAGCATAATAGGATAGTCACTCAGCATATGCAGTCTTCAAGGGATCCCATATCCATAGAAAAATCAATCGGTTACATCAGTATCAGGTGCTTGGTAGCTGGTGATCCAAGACTGATTCATTTTTACGAATGTGAGCCAATCAACAGAGTCTGTGGACAGGTGCACTCTGTGATTGGTTACAAAGCCTCCAGCAGCACTGAATGTGCATTCAGAAAGAACGCTGGATGCTGGACAGGCCAGTAGCTCAATTTCATATTGAGCAAGCTCTGGCCAGTGGTCCATCCTCAAGACCCAGAAACCCAGTGGATGTTCTGTTGGAAAGGTCTCCAAGTCTGATCTTGCCCCTAGATATTCCTGCACCATGTAATTCAGACGCTGGTGATGGTTGCTGGAACCGATCAGACCTTGGCACTGAGGACTGAAGAATTGTCTGAAGGCATCGGTCAGCTGGCCACCTTCTCCACCGCTCTTTCTGTGACTGAACGAAGCCTCAGCAACACGTTGTCCAGCACCAGGAAATTGTAACCTCCCAGGCTCTGGAAACGCATTGCACAAGCCTTTCTGCCTCCCGAAGATGTTTCATCCTCTGCTCCCTCTGCGAAGGCTGTATAAGTTCTGCAACCTTACCCTTGTAATGTGGATCAAGAAGGGTTGCCAGCCATTAATGATCCCTCTCCTTGATACCACGGATCCTAGGGTCCTTTTGCGGGTTTTGCAGGATCGGGGAGGCCATGCAGCATAAGTTTGCAGAGGCATTCCATTCTGAGTCCTCTGGGTCACTAAGGATCACATGATCCTCAACCACCTCCTCCTAGCCACGTACAACTCCATGGCTTTCTGGGGACTGAAAACGATCCCTTGAAGACTGCTGCTGATGCTGAGTGTTATCCTCCAACCTCCATGCTGACACAATCCTCCTCCTCTTCTTCTTCCTGTGTGATCAGCTGGCCTGCAGGAATACTATCTGGATAAAGGGGGCCTTGAGAGGTAAGGAAGTCCTCCTCTTCCTCCTGCTGTTCTGCCTCAAGTGCCCTGTCCATTATTCCATGAAGCGTGTGCTCCAACAGGAAGACAAGAGGGACAGTATCACTGATACATGCACTGCCACTGCTCACCATCCTCGTGGCCTCCTCAAAAGGTGACAGGACAGTGCATGCATCCTTGATCAGTAGCCACTGGCGTGGCAAAAAAAAGCCAAGCTACCTTGACCATGTCCTGGTGCCATACTCACACAGGTACTCATTCTCCGCTGCAGCATTGCCAACATTGAGTTCCACCTGGTGGGCATATCACAAATGAGGCGGTTCTTGGGCAGGTTGCATTCTCTTTGAATGTCAGCCAGCAGAGCACTGGCATTATATGACCGGCAGAAATGACTACAGACTTTCCTGGCCTGCCTCAGGAGATCCTGTAAGCCCGGGTACCTGCTCAAGGACTGCTGCACCACCAAATTCAGGATGTGAGCCAAACAGGGAACATTGGTCAAGTGTCCCTGTCGGAGGGCGGAGAGGAGGTTGGCGCCATTGTCGCATACAACCATTCCTAGCTGAAGCTGGCGTGGCGTCAACCACCTCTGAGCCTGCCCCTGCAGAGCTGCCAGAATCTCTGCCCCAGTGTGGCTCCTGTCCCCTAAGCAGACCAACTCAAGCACCGCATGGCATCTTTTTGCCTAAGTGCTTGCGTACCCCCTAGAACGCCTACGCACCGCTGGTTCAGAGAACAAATTTGCAGAGGTAGAGGCCATAGAGGAAGAAGAAGAGGAGGGGGTGGAGGAGAGAGATGTAGCAGAATCACCACTACTAGCATTTTGGAGGCGTGGTGGCGGAACAAGCTCCAACAATACTGAACCCTGTCCTGCATCCTTCCCAGCTGCCAGCAGAGTTACCCAGTGTGCCGTGAAAGAAAGGTAATGTCCCTGTCCATGCCTACTGGACCATGAGTCACAGTTCCCCATAAACGCACCCTGCCTTTGGCCAATTATGGCTCTCTTAGCTGAGGGCGCTGGGATTGGCCAAAGCATGCCATGCAGGTCATGGTGCATGCTTTGGCCAATCATCGTACAGCAATGCACTGCGCTCCTGCAGTGCATTATGGGGCCTTACAAGGAGCTCAAATTTAGCGCGAACATAATGTTCAGTTTTTGACCAACGGGCGAACAGTCAATGTTCGAGTCTAACTCATGTTCGACCCAACCATAAAGCTCATCCTTAGTCATTTGCATCTCTCAGGTATTTTTTCTTTTTTCTCTGTTTCACTTCATGATCCTATTGTTCCAACACCCTATTAAGTAGTTGGATGAGTGTTGTGAATTGAGCTAGCTCTCTATGTGGTTCCAATTGTGCTTTACACTCTGTTATCTGCTTATTGATCCCACTCATTTTCCTTTGTTTTCTCTCAATCAAAAATTGTAATACTTCCAAACCTTTATCGTTAAAGAATTTATACCACTCATCGACTGAGTCTTTATCAAGAACACTGTCATTGAGAGGGACTTCCCACCTAAGTCTTCTTGGGACAAGTTGTTCTTTAATATATTGCTCATGGGTGATAAAATCCCACCACAGGCTCACCTTCTTTTCCATAAGGTGTCCACACTTTCTAAAAATACTTTCCATATCTCCCGTGTCTGAATTAGAATTAGTGGAAACAAATTCTTCTAGATTAACTGTGCAGTTATTAATACATGTAAAAACAGCCATAGCTGCAGCACAAGTGGTGCAAGAGTAAAGTTATATGTGTTATAGGGATGAAACTTGCGCACTACTATGTATAGTTAAAAGTGAAAATAGAACATCAAACTCCAATGGATATAGTGAAATAGAAAATCAGAATAAACTCAAAAAAAAATATATAATGAACGTGAACAGCTGCAACCACTTAGTAGTGTACTCAAAATCACTGCATAAACAAATTAAAAAAGAAGGCGGGAGTGGTGCGCTTATTCAATAAAATATGCCATTAACATACAACCTAAAAATAAAATAAACTAAAATATAGTGCAAAAAAAAGTCCAAGTAAAAATCTGTTTATATAGAAATAGACGTCTCATAGACTAAGTGGTTGCAGCTGTAGTACTCATACACTGTCGCGTACTTACATACCTGATGGATGAGCCCATTAGTGCAGAGGAAGGCCTCCTTTACGTATCTGTCTCTTGGCCTCTGGTAGCGCAAACAGGTGGCACGGGAGTGCAGAAAGGTATGGGTGCCTGGAGGGTCTGCTGTTAGAAAGGCTGCTCCGAGATTCCTGATGCTGCAGGGATGAGGACCAGCAGGGAGGAGGATCAGAACAGCAGAAAGGCTGGAAACTGGATCACCCGATATCCGGACACACACAACGAGATGCAGGGGCTGGCAGATAGTGGATCAGTCTAGAGGGATGTGGATAAAGGCAGGAGGTGCGTGAGCAAGGTAATTCCAGCTCATAGGCTACATCATTGATTCTTCTTTTTACAGGAAAGGGTTCCACAAATTTACGACCCAATTTTCTTGAGGGGCAAGCCAGCTTCATGTTTACTGTGGACAACCATACCTGGTTGCCAGGTTCAACGGTTAATTCTCCTAGTTTCTTCTTATCGAAGATCTTTTTATTGTACTCCTGCATCTTGGTCATTGTCTCTTGTAACAGTTAGTTGTTTCTACAGAAGAAGTCCATTGTTTCAGAGACTGCAGGAATTGAGCATTCTGGTATGGTGCTGGGCAGGAAGGATGGGTGGAAGCCGTAATTGGTGAAGAATGGAGTTTATTTGATGGCAGAATGAGAAGAATTGATATAAGCAAACTTGGCTATAGGGAGTAAGGAGACCCAGTCATCCTGTGAGAAGGATGATAAGTAGCGCAGGTACTGTTCCAGGGTCTGATTAGTTCTCTCCTTTTGCCCCTTCGTCTGGGGATGGTATGCGGAGGAGAAGGCCAGTTCAACCTCTAGAATCCTGGAAGTGAACTGCACTCTTCGGTCGGATACGATGTTGGCTGGAACTCCATGGAGCCTTACTATTTCTTTAATGAAAATTTGTGCAGTTTCCACAGCCGAGGTGTCCCTTTCATTGGCAGAAAATGGTCCATTTTTGACAGTCTATCTACCACCTCAAATATAGTAAAGCCTTCTGCCGGGGGAAGTTCCACAAAGAAGTCCATTGAGATCATTCTCCAGGGTCTCTCTGGAATGGGCAATGGCTTCAGCAAACCCCAAGCCTTTACCTTATTATTCTTACTTCAAGTGCAGGTGGTGCAGGATTCCACATACTTCTTACAGTCGTCTACTACCTGGGGTCACCAGAATGTGCGTTGCACAAGTTTGGCCGTCTTCTGGGCACCGAAGTGTCCGGCCAGCTTGTGATCGTAGCAGGGCTCCAACACCCTTAAGCCTCTAGGTACAAAGATTTTACCTTCATGCCATAGTAGGCCATCTTGTGCCTGTAAGCTGGTTTCAGAGGATGAGGCGGTTTCAGAAGAGGTCCGTTTGATCCAGGATAGAATGTTTTCCTGTAGCACAATGAAGTTTCCTGAGGGTAGGATAGTATCTAGAGGTATTACATTTTCAGTCATTGAACACGCGGGATAATGCGTCAGGCTTTGTATTCTTTGACCCTGGCCTTTAAGATATGTGAAATGAAAATCTGGAGAAAAATAGTGCCAATCTTGCCTGCCATGGCTTTAATCTCTTTGCCGTTTCAGGTATTCTAAATTCTTGTGGCCAGTATATACCAGGATTGGGTGTGCCGCACCTTCCAGTAAGTATTGCCATTCTTCCAATGCACCCTTGATGGCCAGAAGCTCACGATCTCCTACGTCATAGTTTCTTTCTGCTGTCGATAGTTTGTGGGAGAAGCATGCAACTGGATAGAGTAGGGCCTTAGATCCTTGTCATTGAGAAAGCACTGCTCCAACTGCTATTTCAGAAGCATCAACTTCAATAACAAATGGTAAGGCAGGCTCAGGTTGCTTAAAGATGGATGCCAAAGTGAACAACTTCTTGAGAGCTTCAAAGGCAGACTAATCTTTGGGGGACCAGAGGAATCAGATTCCCTGCCTGGTTAGTTCTGTAATGGGGGCGATAATGGCAGAAAATCCCCTAACAAATTTCCAATAGAAGTTGGCAAACCCGATGAAGCGTTGGACCCCTTTTTTATCTGCAGGTGCTGGTCAGTCTAAGATGGCGGTGACTTTCTGGAGGTCCATCTTAATGCCTTCAATTGAGATGATCAATCCCAAAAACTGGATGCTCTGAAGCTCGAATTCACATTTTTCCGGTTTGGTGTAGATGCCATGCTGCCGGAGTTGGATTAACACATTTCTGACTACAGCAGTAGTATGTCTACGATGGTCATCCTTTGAGGAGGAGAAAATCAGGATGTCATCCAGGTATACAATGGTCTAGGTAATCTCAGAAGATATCACTGACAAAGTGCTGAAAAGTGGCCTGGGGCATTGCATAACACAAAAGGCATGACCAGGTACTCGAAGTGCCCGAATCAGGTACGAAAAGCTGTTTTCCATTCCTCTCCTTTTCAGATGCGAATTAAGTTGTATGCTCCCCGGAGGTCCAGCATAGTGAAGATGACCGCAGCTCCCAGCCTTTGAAACAGTTCAGACACATGGGGTACTTGATAGCGATTTTTGATAGTGATTATATTTTGTTCTCGGTAATCCACGCAGGGGCATAGAGAGTGGTCTTTTTTTTTCAACAAAGAAAATGCCTGTGCCTGCCGGAGACTTGGATGGGCAAATAAACCCCTTTTTCAGATTGTCATAAATATATTCTTTCAGCATGCCCAGTCCAAGTTCAGTTAAAGGGAGGATCCACCCAAAGGGAACCTCGGCCCCCGGTAGAAGTTCAATTGGACAATTATAGGGTCTGTGGGGAGGAAGGGTCTTCTTGCTGAAAACGTCTAGAAAATCGTGGTAAGCCATTGGGATTGACTGACGTAACTCAGAGTCCGTGTCTAGGCAGAGTAAGGATGAGGGGTTGCCTGTGGCTTCTTGTAGACAGTGTTGCTGGCAATAAGGTGAGGGAAATTAGATTTCTCCGGTGGCCCAGTTGATGTGGGGATTGTGGGCATGCAGCCAGTGATGAGCCTGAGTGCAGAGGAACTGTGTATCTGACTCGCGGCCCCTGGTAGAGCAAACAGGTGGCACGGGAGTGCAGAAAGGTATGAGTGCATGGCGGGTCAGCTGTTAGAAATGCCGCTCCGAGATTCCTGATGCTGCAGGGATGAGGACCAGCAAGGAGGAGGATTAGAACAGGAGACAGGTTGAAGACTGGATCACCAGATATCACACACACACACCCAGATGCAGGGGCTGGCAGATAGTGGATCAGTCCAGAGGGATGTGGATAAAGGCAGGAGGTGCAGGCAGACTATATCTCCGCAGAGACAGTGGATGCTGGAACAGGTGCAAAAGGCAAGCAGGTCGGGTCACAGGCCGGGTCGGTAACTGGCGGAAAGCGTGGTATTCAAAAGAGCTAGCAAGATCAAGGTCAGAGGTGAGCCAGGGTCAGGTGCAGGCAGAAGCAAGGGAAGTCCAAAGGCAAGCCGGGTTGTTCAGAAAGTTGGTCACAGGAGCAGATTAACAGGAGCAGGGGTCACAGAAAGCTGCAGATCAGACAGCACTGGTCCTGTCTGCATGTCCTGTTTAAATAGGCCGTTTGGCACAGAGAATCGCGCGCCCATGCCGGAAGTTACTAGAATGGAGAGGACATCTCTGATGTTAGATCAATCTAGAAATGAAAGAACCACTTATGATCTTCCCATTATCTTGAATTATAATGTACAGCATAAGCAAATATAAAAAAATATTTAAGAAACATTGGTCCGTTCTAAGAGCTGATTCCCAGTTGTGTACCCTTTTACCAGTAGTTCCAAAAATCACGTACAGGCAAGCACCCACTTTACGAGATATGATTGCAAAGAATATTCCTGATCCTCCCAGCCAATTAGCTAGTTTTACATTTTTTCAAGGAAAAGGTTTTGTTCCATGTAGGAGATGCTATGCATGCAAGAGCACTAAGCTGAATGGTCAAAAATGAGATAAAGTCAAATTCACTGTAACAAATAAGGAATACCAGATCAAAGAATTCATTTCATGTAGGACAGAAGGGGTGGTATATGTTCTCCAATGTCCGTGTTTGAAACAATACATAGGCAGGACCAAACATCCTATGTGGAAAAGGATTCAAGAGCATATTCAAAAAATACACAAGGGGTTCACTAAGCATACTGCCCCTAGGCATTTTGCCCAATTTCATTCACAGGATCCTTCTGGTCAATTGAAAGATATACACCTCACTGGAGAGGGAGTAATAGGGTCAATACACCTAGTAGATGCAAATCTAAATGGATTTTTGAAATGAAATCTGTCCACCCCAAGGGTTAAATAATGATTTTGACCTCAATTGCTTCATCCCTGATTACTAGATTTTTATTTATTTTTTGTTCTTCTCTCCTCTACTTTATCCTCCTATGTGTAATGTCAACACAATTACTGTATGTCACATTTGGACAGTGGCACCATGCTGGCAATCTTAAGCCATTCTTATACGGATATGCACATAGGATCTACTTAGCAGTGAAACAGTTTTTGCCCACTAGATGTTATTTACATACATATCTTCATATAGGATTCACTTGGTAGCATAATCACTCTTGCCCACTAGATTTTACTTTAATTTCTTTAATTTTTTTAAATTTCTTTAATTTAATTTTAATTTATCTCTTCCATTTTGCATTTTATTTTTTATTTTTAGTGTAGTTAGGGTTTTTTCTTTCCTAAACCCCTTAGTAGACTGTGATTGTAAAAATTATTTTGTAATTATTTGTGTAATGTTTATATTTAATGAATAATTATCCGTATTAGTCCACATTTTATCATTGTACCCATTGTATTGAACTCAACATATCAGCCTCGGTTGCTAGGTAGTTTTCTGGCTATGACTGGTATTTTTTTTTCTTATTGGCCAATTAATTACTTAGGACACAAATAAACTGATGACTCACTTGTTACTAAGACAAACCCATTGGTGTAGATGGGATATAAATACCCGGCGCTTGTCACATGGCTCTTATCCCTGAGAAAGTCATGTGACAAGTGACGCAACGCATCGAGTGGAGCCTTGTGACGTCACTTCCTGTGTCTATTGCGGAAGCGTGGTGAGGAGGCGAGTGTGTCACTACTCCCATTTTATATTGCGGATTTTGTTCTTACTTGATGTAAGCAGTTTTTTTATTAAACAAGTTTTACTTTATCTGGCAATATTGCACTATGGTTGTTTTTTGTTTCCTTTGAATGCCATCTACACACAAAGAAGTAGTTTTTTGGAGCAAGATTTTTTCTATATATGGAACTAGTGGTGAGCGCAGGATGTGTTGGTGCTAAGATTCAATGCAGCATTTCGTCTTCGCTTGGGACCTGAAAATCTCCATAGATCCACCAGCAGGATTCCCCATTCTCTATCTGATGAGCATTGTTTGACCTTTTGGTCATTGTTGGAGGTGAGCAGCCAATCTATAAATTTTACAATCGATGTTGGACTGATGTTTTGTTTTCCTTCTATCAAGGTCTATGAGACATCTATTTCTAAATAAACTGATTTTTTCTTGGACTTTTTTTTTTGCACTATATTTTTGTTTATTTTATTGTTAGGTTGTATGTTAACAGCACATTAAATTGAATAAGCGCACCACTCCCCCCTTCTTTTTTCACCATTATTTTCCAGCACTGCCTTAACCCTCTTGGGCACAGAGTTCACCAGAGCTTCACAGGTTGCCACTGGAGTTCTCTTCCACTCCTCCATGACAACATCACGGAGCTGGTGAATGTTAGAAACCTTGTACTCCTTCACCTTCGGTTTAAGGATGCCCCACAGATGCTCAGTAGGGTTTAGGTCTGGAGGCATGCTTGGCCAGTCCATAACCTTTAACCTCAGCTTCTTTAGCAAGGCAGTGGTCGTCTTGGAGGTGTGTTTGGGGTCGTTATGTTGGAATACTACCCTGTGGCCCAGTCTCCAAAGGGAGAGGATCATGCTCTGCTTCAGTATATCACAGTACATGGCATTCATGGTTCCCTCAATTAACTGTAGCTCCCCAGTGCCAGCAGCACTCATGCAGCCCCAGACCATGACACTCCCACAACCATGCTTGACTGTATGCAAGACACACTTGTCTTTGTACTCTTCACCTGGTTGCTGCCACACACGCTTGACACCATCTGAACTAAATAAGTTTATCTTGGTCTCATCAGACCACAGGATATGGTTCCAGTAATCCATCTCCTTAGTCTGCTTGTCTTCAGCAAACTGTTTGTGGGCTTTATGTGCATTATCTTTAGAAGAGGCTTCCTTCTGGTACGACAGCCATGCAGATCAAATTGATGCTGTGTGCAGCGTATGGTCTGAGCACTGATAGGCTGACCCCCCCACCCCTTCAACCTCTGCAGCAATGCTGGCAACAATCATACGTCTATTTCCCAAAGACAACCTCTGGATATGACGCTGAGCACGTACACTCAACTTCTTTGGTCGACCATGGCAAGGCCTGTTCTGTGTGGAACCTATCCTGTTAAACCGCTGTATGGTCTTGGCCACCATGCTTCAGCTCAGTTTCAGGGTCTTGGCAATCTTCTTATAGCCTTTATTCTGGTATGTTGGGGGTATCAGCAGCCTCAAGGTCTGAGCACTGGGCGGAGCATTTTATGTGGGAAAGTTGCAGCGCCTATACACCTGTTTTCCTTTTCCTGGCCTCTCCCTCCTACTGAGTGCTCCCATAGCAAGCAGCTTGCTATGGGAGCACCCAAGCTGAGCCGCTGCTCTGTGTGTCTATTCAGACACAGAGCCGCAACTGGGCCCTGCCCCCTCTCTCTCCATTAGCTCACTGACTTTGATTGACAGCAGCGGAAGCCAATGGAGCCTGCTGCTGTCTCAGCCAATGAGGAGGGAAAGTCCCAGGCATCCAAGGCTTTTGTGCAACATCGCTGGATCAAGATGGGGCTCAGGTGTGAATTAGGGGGGCTGAGGGGGCAGTGGGGGCTGCTGCACACACAGAAGGTTTTTTATCTTAATGCATAGACCTTTAGAACCACTTTAACATGAAAGGAGATTGCATTGCAATTACAATGCTGTTATAAAATGAAAAGTATATGAAAGTATATGCCATAGCCATAGATTTAATTTAACATTTCAAAATGTTCTAAATGTTCCCTATAATATAGTAAATATTAATTTTTTAGTTTAGTTTCACTTTAACACAGTTTATATATATATTTTTTTAATACAAGGAATGTAAGCACCTGAATTTAAAGTGGTTGTAAAGCCACTTTGTCTACTTAATAGATTCCCCTATGTTCCACAAAGTTATGTGCCCCAGTGTATGTTCTATATAAAAAATATGTAGCTGTATGCCTTATTTCGGAGCACCGCTCAGGGCTCACGTAACCGCCCGCTGTTCTCTTCTCCTGATCTGAAAACTACAGTGGCAGGGTCTGAGAACCCCCCACTGATGTCAGCGAGAAGAGTAGAGCAGCGGGTGGTCACGTGAGCCCCATGCGGCGCTCTGAAATAAGGTATACAGGTACATAGTTTTTATATAGAACATACGCTGGAGCACATAACTTCATGGAAGATAGGGGAATCTATTAACTACACACAGTTATTTTAGCAGCAGGAGGGGAGGGAGAGGGGGAGAGAGGAGAGACAGAGGCAAATAAACTGACCAAGGTATCAGGGCTCAGCAGCCATGATAAACATGGTCAGTTTACAAAGGGGAAGGCAGAACCAGGCAGGATCAGCCAGGTATTTTATATGATAGAAAGGGCCAAGTTACATAGCACAAGCACTGTGCTGTTATTCACGCTTTATAGGAACAGGATAATTTTTTTTTTTTTTTAGGGTTACAATCGCTTTAACTTGGTATCTGCCTCTTACAGCCCACTTTGCAGCAATGGGGGTGGGAGAAGCAGAACAGGGAGCTAATCAGCAAGAAGCTTGCTGATAGGAGGAGAAAGCAGAATGATAGAGATGAGCTCATTGGTGTCCTGCTTCTCCCTTCATTGTCCAATCACAGGCCGAGAGTGGAGAGGATACCTGTAAGTGTTCCTGAACTGCAGAGAAAATCAGGGCTCATGTCCTGCCAGAACTATGAGTTAGCTGTGAAAATCTTAGAACCTTATGGACAGAAATACAAAGCTTTTGGAGAGTAAAATATCTCTCATATATGAATTTCATATGAGTATTTAGGTGTTTGCCTGGGGTTAAGCTTAATGTTATCAGCTTATTGTCATTGTACAGTGTATGAATTAGACAGAAAAGTATTTTGTTTATTTGTAAGTGGGCTGAAGAACTGATTAGAGAACTCATCGTGTCAAACTATCAAAGCTCTCTCTCAAAGCCAGGGTAAACATGAATGCATATCCTGTTTATGCCCAGAGAAGGTTAGTTTGTGAATGGCATGGTATGCCACTATTGCTTGCGTGAATTTCAGCAGTGCTGTTCAGTCACATGTTTTCATGCTGACATTCCTTATGCCTGATCTGGAATGTCTGCTGTCTTTTTTTTCTTTTGCATTACCAGTCTGCCTTCTGTGACTCTTCCTGGCATCCATGCCAGCTTTAAGGCCACCTGCACACATTCTCAGAATAAATAAAGCTTAAAGTCACTTAACCGGTTCTTTTCCACAATCCTCTTGGGAATCCACAGTTACTAGCTGCTTTTATGAAATCATACCAGAAGACGCTTAACCCTCAAAAGACCAGTGCTTGTTTATTAGGGGATTAAGGTGCCCTACCAACTGCTGTCTAGATCACAGGAAGTTTATACAGGAATCAATTATGTAAAAGAAAAGAACAATCTTTCTGGATGAGTAGAAACACCTGACTCTAAAAAGACATTTGTGACGACATCTATTACTCAAAACAACCTTGCTTAAAGGGTAACTCTACTTTTGTGGGAAAAAAATAGCAAATAAAATTTTTCTTTATAGCATATATAGTTGTGACTGAAGTCATATTGTAATTGATTGTTATTAAAATTTACCTTTCCTTTTCAATCGGCAGCTCTGTAATTTTCTGGAAATGCAATGCAATATGGCTACCTGGAGGTGTTCTGTACACAGAATGTATACAGAAAGCCCCCCAGAAACATAATTCCCTACTAGCGTGATTGGCTCACCATTTTTCCCAGAAGTCTGCATTAAGATACAAGTCAGACATCAGGCATCGCCTGCAACACAAATGACATTTTTGGTTAGATACTCCCAATAGGAAATTATGTCTAAAGGGAGACCCTTTGCAATTTTCCTCATTAGAGCCCTGCAAGTGCAGCAGCTGATTGATAACTATGAAACCACCCCCATTAGATTCACTTTCCACGTGGACACAGACAAACACACAGGGATTTCTTCAAAATAACAAAAGGCAGGAATCTGCAACAAGGTTTGTTAAAATCCTTGTAATTAATGTACATAGATTACCCAGAGGAGAATGTTTTTTTCTCAACAAAAGTGCATTTACTTTGTAACATGTCAGACACTGAATTTACCCTCTGCTCAGTTATCAGTCACACTAAACATCACAACTCATTTAACCCCCTCTTCCCACCTCCAATTGACCCCCACTCCTCCAGTACACACAGTATGTTTTGAAACAAGCATCTACTTTGGCCCTTAAAACAATAATAGCTTTCCTAAGTGCATGCACAGAACAAAAAAACAAACATTTTTTTAGAATGACCTAGTGCATGTGCAGGTTATTGGGAGTGTCAGAGTTTAGTCACAGTAACTCCCTGTCCACAGCGATCCTGCTGGACTAAGCTTTCATTTCTATTGCTGCTACCAGTGAATGGAGGAGTGTCTTTGTGGGGAGGAGGAGAGAGAGGATAAAGAACATTTTGCTAGGGCTGCATTTGCAGCCAGAGGTGCTGAAGGAGGCCCTGTCCACCGCCCAGGACAGCATTGGACACTGTAAGTGGCTGCTGTGCAGCCAAGGAGAGAAAACAAACTGCTGGGAGCTGCCTGGAACTATGGGGAGTTGTAGTCCCCACGAGACAGTTCTCCATCAAGCCAAGGACTGGATAGGACTACAAGTCCTAGGAGGACAGAAAGCTGCAGCAGGAGAAAAAGGATAGAGAAGCTCGGGCTTGGATGTGAGAAGTGGGCAGAGCAGTGGTGACTGCTGTTTTGTTTGGTGGGGGGACTGCAAACAACCACCCATCCTCCGCAGGATGCACCCACCCCACCCCCTGCTGTTTGCTGGTCGATCCGGCACTTATCCCATCATGGCGGGTGACAGGCAGCATGGTGCAGCGGCTCGGCTCCGAGTGTCCTCTCCTCCATGGCGGCTTCAAGCTCCTCCCCTCCTCCTCCTAGGCGTCCAATAGGATACCTGACTGGTATCAAAACTTGGTTCTGTGTCAAAACCTGCTTTCTGATTGGCCAGGAGGAGGATCAGGGTTACAATAGCGAATATTGATATGCTGTTGTAACACACCTGGGTGGGCTCGGAGTGCACTCTCTGCCCACCCTATATTGAAGCCTATTAGAGCCTCTGCCTCTTATCGGTGCTTCAAAAAAACAGCCCCTCCACATTGGAATCCATGTGCCGGTGTCCTGAAATGGGCCGGACACATGGATAGGGGAGGTGGCGATGGACAGAGGGGGGTGGCGCTCATGCGCTCTTAATGGACGGGCCGCCCCTGGGGCAGAGACAGGGCTGCTGAGTCGGACAGCTGCCTGCCCTGAGAGTTTGGTGTTGGAGAGAGACTGGGCTTCTACATCTGTGTGGAGGGCACAGTTGGAGAGAAGCCATGAACTGGAGGATAGGAGTGTCACCGGTTCAGTAAGACATCATCATGACAGCATTCTGCCACCGCTAGCGTCACTGATTTCTGATGCCAGAGATCCGGATTAGACTTAACAACAGACTGAATAGTGGTGAGAGACCACAGACCACTACTTCCTTGTCTTAAAGGGACAGTGACACCTTGCCTTGGGATACAATTTGGATATTTACGCCTTGTACCATGGTTATCTAAATAAGCCATTCTGTATGCTGCATTGTGGGCAGTATTTCCCAATATAAAACCTCTTTCTTTAGCTTTAGTGTGGCAGAGGGTGTAGCATTGCCAGAAATGTCATTGTTATCCAGATTTAGAGGACCCATACATCAGTGGCTCCTTCAAAGCGTATATGCCACAATACATTTTATGGGCCCTTGGGCAGGTCAGGCAGTGTAAACTTTGTGAAATTAATCCAGGGAGTTGCATGAAAGGTGCACTTATCATTTAAGCCTTTAAGCTTCTAACAAGGTCCAAGTAACATATAACTACATAATAATTGCTGTATATCCTAAAGCAATCACCTTACTTAAATACTAATATTTGTTTGTGGAAATTAGATCTCACATTCACGTCATGTATATGTACACTAAAATTATGAAGTTTTCTTTGGAAGTTGGCGATTCTTATTTACACAATGAATTTTGAAGAACATAAGCCCCCAAGGCCAAAACACATTTAACCACCCCCTACCCCACCCTACAAAGTAAATATCTAAGATGACCTCTGAAGTTGAAGTTTCATTGCCAGGGTACGCCTCTAGAATGCCCAACATGCTTAGAAACTTATGCTTTGACCATGAACAACAATAGCTAGTTTAAATGCATGCAGAAGCTGCCATAACTGATGTACAGTGGGGAAGGAAAGTATTCAGACCCCCTTAAATTTTTCACTCTTTGTTATATTGCAGCCATTTGCTAAAATCATTTAAGTTCATTTTTTTCCCTCATTAATGTACACACAGCACCCCATATTGACAGAAAAACACAGAATTGTTGACATTTTTGCAGACTTATTAAAAAAGAAAAACTGAAATATCACATGGTCCTAAGTATTCAGACCCTTTGCTCAGTTTTTAGTAATGCACCCTTTTGATCTAACACAGCCATGAGTCTTTTTGGGAAAGATGGAACAAGTTTTTCACACCTGGATTTGGGGATCCTCTGCCATTCCTCCTTGCAGATCATCTCCAGTTCTGTCAGGTTGGATGGTAAACATTGGTGGACAGCCATTTTTAGGTCTCTCCAGAGATGCTCAATTGGGTTTAAGTCAGGGTTCTGGCTGGGCCATTCAAGAACAGTCACGGAGTTGTTGTAAAGCCACTCCTTCATTATTTTAGCTGTGTGCTTAGGGTCATTGTCTTGTTGGAAGGCCCAGTCTGAGGTCCTGAGCACTCTGGAGAAGGTTTTCATCCAGGCTATCCCTGTACTTGGCCGCATTCATTTTTCCCTCGATTGCAACCAGTCGTCCTGTCCCTGCAGCTGAAAAACACCCCCACAGCATGATGCTGCCACCACCATGCTTCACTGTTGGGACTGTATTGGACAGGTGATAAGCAGTGCCTGGTTTTCTCCACACATACCACTTAGAATTAAGGCCAAAAAGTTCTAATTTGGTCTCATCAGACCAGAGAATCTTATTTCTCACCATCTTGGAGTCCTTCAGGTGTTTTTTTTAGCAAACTCCATGTGGGCTTTCATGTGTCTTGCACTGAGGAGAGGCTTCCGTTGGGCCACTCTGCCATAAAGCCCCGACTGGTGGAGGGCTGCAGTGATGGTTGACTTTCTACAACTTTCTCACATCTCCCGACTGCATCTCTGGAGCTCAGCCACAGTGATCTTTGGGTTCTTCTTTACCTCTCTCACCAAGGCTCTTCTCCCCCGATAGCTCAGTTTGACGGACGGCCAGCTCTAGGAAGGGTTCTGATAGTCCCAAACATCTTCCATTTAAGGATTATGGAGGCCACTGTGCTCTTAGGAACCTTAAGTGCAGCAGAAATTTTTTTGTAACCTTGGCCAGATCTGTGCCTTGCCACAATTCTGTCTCTGAGCTCTTCAGGCAGTTCCTTTGACCTCATGATTCTCATTTGCTCTGTCATGCACTGTGAGCTGTAAGGTCTTATATAGACAGGTGTGTGGCTTTCCTAATCAAGTCCAATCAGTCTAATCAGATACAGCTGGACTCAAATGAAGGTGTAGAACCATCTCAATGATGATCAGAAGAAATGGACAGCATCTGAGATAAATATATGAGTGTCACAGCAAAGGGTCTGAATACTTAGGACCATGTGATATTTCAGTTTTTCTTTTTTAACAAATCTGCAAAAATGACAACAATTCTGTGTTTTTCTGTCAATATGGGGTGCTGTGTGTACATTAATGAGGAAAAAAAATAACTTAAATGATTTTAGCAAATGGCTGCACTATAACAAAGAGTGAAAAATTTAAGGGGGTCTGAATACTTTCCGTCCCCACTGTATGTGCACATTATTATGTTTTATCAGCCCTGAGCAGGTGTAAAAATGCACATGTCACAGGCATGTGGTCCTATTTGAAAATGTACATTAAAGGAACTTTATTCAGGGAGTTGCATTAAAGGTGCATCTGTCATTTAAAGCTATAAGCCTATAACAAATTCCAAGTTAAATGTAACTACATAATAATTGTTGTAAATCCTACGTCATAGTCATAGGTTTGTTTATCCAATTCCCTAAAATGGGTGTACCAATATGTCCTCGGGAATCATTGGTTCTGTGGGCTGCAGTCATGACCCCAGTATCAATCTTTTAAGTAAGGGATGCTAAATAAAGTAAAAATAATCCAAGTGGCTAAATAGCTGCTGGATCGCTTTTACATGCGGCGGAAAGGGGTCTCCTTTTGCCTCCTTCCCAGGCTCTCCAGTCCCACCAGACAGTTTCAGCTGATGGTTCAGCTGGCTTACCATAGAGATGAACGAAGACTGGAACTTCCCCGATCATCTCTTTGGTCTAAGAGACTGGAAGTGACAAGTATTTTGTCATTTCCGGTTTAAGCCTAATGTAAGCAGTCCGTTACCGGCTTGGTTTGATCAGATGCTTTTAAGGGCTGAGAAGAAATCTGGGATCTAATAGACCCCTGATGGCTCAGTGAGGATTGCATGTTACTGCCCATGTTATCACAAAAGGATGTTGTTTATCCCTTGTGAAGCACTTTTAACCCCCGCTAGCTGTCGAATAAAGGGTTAAATGCGCCCTTGTAGCGCCACTGCCGAGGTGCTTTGCAGGCGCTTCGTCAGCGGTGCCCATTCATTTCAATGCAAATAAAATGTGGTAAAATACCGCATGCTGTAAATAAGAATTTAGTGTTAAATAGTTTTTTAATTACTCAGTAATTACCGTATTTTCTCATATGATGATTTATCGCACGTGTTGTTGCACGTGTTGCACATGGGTTGTTTATGGTCATTTCCATAAGATCGTGTCGGTGTTTAAGGGTTGAATTAGGTTCTCTGTGGGTGTTCTGTGGTTTGCAATAGGCCCCTCTTTCTGGGTCTTCTGTGGGTTGAATTAGGCTCTCTGTGGCTGGAATTAGGCCCCTCTCTGAGGGTAATATTGCACCCCATTCTGTGCATGGAATAGAGCCATTTCCTCTGGGTGGAATTAGGCACCTTTCTGTGGGTGGAATTAGCCCCCTAGCTGTGGGTGGAATCTGTGGGTAGTGTAGTGCCCTTTTCTGTGGGTAGATTTGTGTCCCATTTTAAAGGTTCTATTTGTGATGAACATGTATGAAAATCTCCTTGGTTGGTATAGTGCACCATTTCTGTTGGTGTTTCCTAAGGAGCAATGATAACTGTCAATTTGTGTGGGTGTCCTTAGTAGGAAGATGTGCCCATTTGTGTGGGTGTGAGGGGGGTGGGATGAGGGGGTGTTTAATGCCCAATTGTGTGGGTTTCAGAGTGACCATTTTTGAAAGGGTTATACAGAATCTCACAAAATTGAGTACACTCCTCACAATTTTGTAAATATCTTATTATATGCTTTCATGTGACAACACTGCAGAAATGAAACTTTGCTACAATGTAAAGTAGTAAGTGTACAGCTTGTATAACGGTGTAAATTTGCTGTCCCCTAAAAATAACTCAACACACAGCCATTAATGTCTAAACCACTGGCAACAAAAGTGAGTACACCCCTAAGTGAAAATGTCCAAATTGGGCTTAATTAGCCATTTTCCCTCCCCAGTGTCATGTGACTTGTTAGTTTTACACGATCTCATGTTTGAATGGGGAGCAGGTGTGTTAAATTTAGTGTTATCAAGACCCTGAAACTGGGCTGCAGCACGGTGGCCAAAACCATACAGCGGTTTAACAGGACAAGTTCCACTCAGAACAGGCCTCACCATGGTCGACCAAAGAAGTTGAGTGCACATGTTCAGCGTCATATCCATAGGTTGTCTTTGGAAAATAGAAGTATGAGTGCTGCCAGCATTGCTGCAGAGCTTAATGGGGTAGGGGGTCAGCCTGCCAGTGCTCAGACCATATGCCGCACAGTGCATCAAATTGGTCTGCATGGCTGTCTTCCCAGAAGGAAGCCTCTTCTAAAGGTGATGCACAAGAAAGCCTGCAAACAGTTTGCTGAAGACAAGCAGACCAAGGACATGGATTACTGGAACCATGTCCTGTGGTCTGATGAGACCAGGATAAACTTATTTGGTTCAGATGGGGTCAAGCGTGTATAGCGGAAACCAGGTGAGGAGTACAAAGGAAAAGTGTGTCTTGCCAACAGACAGCATGGTGGTGGAAGTGTCATGGTCTGGGGCTATGTGAGTGCTACACTGGGAAGCTACAGTTCATTGAGGGAACCATGAATGCCAACATGTACTGTGACATACTGAAGCAGAGCATGATCCCCTCCCTTCGGAGACTGGGCCACAGGGCAGTATTCCAACATGATAACGACCCCAAACACACCTCCCACTACCTTGCTAAAGAAGCTGAGGGTAAAGTTGATGGACTGGCCAAGCATATCTCCAGACCTAAACCCTATTGAGCATTTGTGGGGCATCCTCAAATGGAAGGTGGAGGAGCACAAGGTCTCTAACATCCACCAGCTCCGCGATTTCGTCATGGAGGAGTGGAAGAGTACTCCAGTGGCAACCTGTGAAGCTCTGGTGAATTCCATGCCCAAGAGGGTTAAGGTAAATAATTGTGGCCACACAAAATATTGACACTTTGGGCCCAATTTGGATATTTTCACTTAGGGGTGTACTCACTTTTGTTGCCAGCGGTTTAGACATTAATGGTTGTGTGTTGAGTTATTTTGAGGGGACAGCAAATTTACACTGTTATACAAGCTGTACACTCACCACTTTACATTGTAGCAAAATGTCATTTCTTTAGTGTTGTCACATGAAAAGATATCAGCTCCTTGGTCAGCCGGAACTTCTGTAGAGTCATACCCTCTATGAAGTCGTCCAACAGGGTCCTCTCCGCAAAATATCGCGGAGCCATCACCACAACCCTCCTCTTCCTCCTCTGACACTTTCTGAGCAAGTTAAATTGCAAAATATTGCATTCAAAAAGCTCCATAGCTGTTATGCTGCTAAGCACTCTCTCAACTCCCAATCACTTTAACAGGAAATACCGCACTGTTTACCGCTACAAAAAGGGTGGTGTTAAATGCCTTTTTTTAGTTCCTGTTCTGTTTATGAATTGGACTTAACAGCTTAGCGCACAATTTTTTGCGACGTTTACGGACAAATTATTTTTTTCATTATTTACCGCAAAATCGGTAATGACCCCATAATTCACTAAAGTTTTTTAATGGTTCTTATAGAACATACAGTATTATTTAAGCAAAGAGGTGAAAAATCGCGTAATCGCATTATTTAGGAATAACTTTCCTTTTATTGCATGGGCGTCCGCAGGTAGGGGCAAGGTTCAAGTGCCCCCCCCGAAATCAGGGATCGGATAGGCACATTTAGCACAGTGGCATCGCTATGGGGGTGCGGGCAGTCACTGGGGTGACACCATCAAGGTGCTGTCAAGCCCCCCCATCAGTGTAGTGTGACTGCAGGATCTTTTCCCTGCTCAGTCCAGCAGAGAACTCGGCAGCGCTGTGTCAGGAGAAAGGCAGGCTGCGGGCTGTCAGAGGTTTTTCCCGCTCGCCCCCTTTTCTCCTGTCAGGGAAAAGAGATGGCAGCTCTCACCAGGTTCCCTGCCCAGCTTCCTGCCTGCTCCGCTCCTTCCCCATTGGCCATAACTGAGGGCCAATCAAAGGAGTCTAGGAGAGGAGAGCATCATGGGAAATGTAGTCCCGAAGATTGGCGGCCACATTTTCCACAGGATGGAGGCTACAGCTCGATCAAGAGAGAGATTGAGAGACTGCAAAAAAGCTGAGGGAGTGAGTGCTACAGAACAAAGAAAGAGGCGTGTGCTGGACGGAAGCCAGAGAGAGAGCCATGCTGTCCAGTGTCACCAGAGAGAGCCACTCTTTGTTATATTGCAGCCATTTGCTAAAATCATTTAAGTTCATTTTTTTCCCTCATTAATGTACACACAGCACCCCATATTGACAGAAAAACACAGAATTGTTGACATTTTTGCAGACTTATTAAAAAAGAAAAACTGAAATATCACATGGTCCTAAGTATTCAGACCCTTTGCTCAGTTTTTAGTAATGCACCCTTTTGATCTAACACAGTCATGAGTCTTTTTGGGAAAGATGGAACAAGTTTTTCACACCTGGATTTGGGGATCCTCTGCCATTCCTCCTTGCAGATCATCTCCAGTTCTGTCAGGTTGGATGGTAAACATTGGTGGACAGCCATTTTTAGGTCTCTCCAGAGATGCTCAATTGGGTTTAAGTCAGGGTTCTGGCTGGGCCATTCAAGAACAGTCACGGAGTTGTTGTAAAGCCACTCCTTCATTATTTTAGCTGTGTGCTTAGGGTCATTGTCTTGTTGGAAGGTAAACCTTCGGCCCAGTCTGAGTGTTGTAATATGTTGGCCAATTTATGTATAATATTGTATTGGAGTGCCATGCTGACCAGAAATTCAGTTGCATTGTCCAACTGAATTTTAGCATAGCAAGGGAACAGCTGAAGACTCTTTGATGTGTTAATCTTATGCAAGTCTATTTGAACATTTCAAAGGGTATTCAGGTGGTATGGTAATCTAATCTAATTACATATATCTAAAGGGGACTTGTTGATGTTGATATGCGGGAGTGCAAATTGGGGCGGTTTATGACTGTAACTGTTCACGGCTGGGGGTTGTTGTCTGTTTGAAAGACTCCTAAATTGAAATGGCCAATCAAATTGCTCAGCCATTCAATATTTAGTGAATATAACGCGGCATTCAGTCTATGGTTTGGGGGAAGTGAGGCTCGTCTGTTTATGAGGGAGGCTTGTCTGTGTATGCACACAGACCTATGAACATGAGGTTCTGAATTATATCTACTCTGTCGGATTTCTTTGTCATCTGTGGACTTTGGACTTTGTTCTGTGTTGGAAGTCAATAAAGTGCATCTCTCTGGAAGAATTGGGTTGCTGCGGAAGAGTACTTACATCATCATCATTATAATAATACCTAAATATTAATTATCATACCCACTCTACATCATATCACCCAATATTAAACATATATTCGATCACTACACTGAGGTCCTGAGCACTCTGGAGAAGGTTTTCATCCAGGATATCCCTGTACTTGGCCGCATTCATTTTTCCCTCGATTGCAACCAGTCGTCCTGTCCCTGCAGCTGAAAAACACCCCCACAGCATGATGCTGCCACCACCATGCTTCACTGTTGGGACTGTATTGGACAGGTGATAAGCAGTGCCTGGTTTTCTCCACACATACCACTTAGAATTAAGGCCAAAAAGTTCCCAGGCTCTCTGGGAACGCCACCAGAGAGCCACACTACCCAGCACCACCAGAGAGAGCCACTCTACCCAGCGCCACTACGCTACCTAGCACCACCAGAGAGAGAGCCACACTACCCAGCGCCAGAGAGAGAGCTATGCTACCTAGCGCCAGAGAGAGAGAGAGCCACACTACCCAGTGCCACCAGAGAGAGCCACACTGCCCAGCGCTAGGGATGAGCTTCGTGTTCGAGTCGAACCCATGTTCGACTCGAACATCGGCTGTTCGGTCGTTCGCCGAATTGCGAACGATATGGGCCGTTCGCGCCAAATTCGTGTGGCGCGTCACGGCCCATAATTCACTGCGGCATCGCAGTGCATTGCTGGCTGATGATTGGCCAAGCATGCACTATGACCCGCATGCTTGGCCAATCACAGCGCCGTCAGTAGAGAGAGCTGTAATTGGCCAAAGCCAGGGTGGCTTTGGCCAATTATGGCTCAGGGGATTTAGTACACACCCCACACTATATAAGGCCGCCTGCACGGCGGCCCTGTGTAGTGTGTGTTCCGGTGTGCTGAGAGATAGAGAGAGAGAGAGACAGTGTCATTTGATTTGAGTTAGATAGATTAGGCAGAACAGTCAGTCAGTTAGCTGCACTTACAGTGTATTGTGTATATATATGCATCCCAGGTGTTGCATATATATATATATACACTGTATTCAGTTTAGCTAGATCCGTTCCTGTTATCTTCTATCTAGACTATTTACATTTAGTGCAGTGTGTCCTGCTCACAGTGTTCAGCTAGATCCGTTCCTGCTATTTACATTCAGTGCAGTGCGTCCTGCTCACAGTGTTCAGCTAGATCCGTTCCTGGTATTTACATTTAGTGCAGTGCGTCCTGCTCACAGTGTTCAGCTAGATCCGTTCCTGCTATTTACATTCAGTGCAGTGCGTCCTGCTCACAGTGTTCAGCTAGATCCGTTCCTGGTATTTACATTTAGTGCAGTGCGTCCTGCTCACAGTGTTCAGCTAGATCCGTTCCTGCTATTTACATTCAGTGCAGTGCGTCCTGCTCACAGTGTTCAGCTAGATCCGTTCCTGCTATTTACATTCAGTGCAGTGCGTCCTGCTCACAGTGTTCAGCTAGATCCGTTCCTGGTATTTACATTTAGTGCAGTGCGTCCTGCTCACAGTGTTCAGCTAGATCCGTTCCTGCTATTTACATTCAGTGCAGTGCGTCCTGCTCACAGTGTTCAGCTAGATCCGTTCCTGGTATTTACATTTAGTGCAGTGCGTCCTGCTCACAGTGTTCAGCTAGATCCGTTCCTGCTATTTACATTCAGTGCAGTGCGTCCTGCTCACAGTGTTCAGCTAGATCCGTTCCTGCTATTTACATTCAGTGCAGTGCGTCCTGCTCACAGTGTTCAGCTAGATCCGTTCCTGGTATTTACATTTAGTGCAGTGCGTCCTGCTCACAGTGTTCAGCTAGATCCGTTCCTGCTATTTACATTCAGTGCAGTGCGTCCTGCTCACAGTGTTCAGCTAGATCCGTTCCTGGTATTTACATTTAGTGCAGTGCGTTGTGCTCACAGTGTTCAGCTACATCCGTTCCTGCTATTTACATTCAGTGCAGTGCGTCCTGCTCACAGTGTTCAGCTAGATCCGTTCCTGCTATTTACATTCAGTGCAGTGCGTCCTGCTCACAGTGTTCAGCTAGATCCGTTCCTGGTATTTACATTTAGTGCAGTGCGTCCTGCTCACAGTGTTCAGCTAGATCCGTTCCTGGTATTTACATTTAGTGCAGTGCGTCCTGCTCACAGTGTTCAGCTACATCCGTTCCTGCTATTTACATTCAGTGCAGTGCGTCCTGCTCACAGTGTTCAGCTAGATCCGTTCCTGCTATTTACATTCAGTGCAGTGCGTCCTGCTCACAGTGTTCAGCTAGATCCGTTCCTGCTATTTACATTCAGTGCAGTGCGTCCTGCTCACAGTGTTCAGCTAGATCCGTTCCTGGTATTTACATTTAGTGCAGTGCGTCCTGCTCACAGTGTTCAGCTAGATCCGTTCCTGCTATTTACATTCAGTGCAGTGCGTCCTGCTCACAGTGTTCAGCTAGATCCGTTCCTGCTATATACATTTAGTGCAGTACGTCCTGCTCACAGTGTTCAGCTAGATCCGTTCCTGTTATCTTCCTACTGACAGGCAGGCTTGTCTGGTTACAGTATATAAAGCTACCTTAAGAAAATTACAGGTGTTCTTTTTGATCCTATTAGTACCACGGTCAGGCAGCTAGACTATTTACATTTAGTACAGTGCGTCCTGCTCACAGTGTTCAGCTAGATCCGTTCCTGCTATTTACATTCAGTGCAGTGCGTCCTGCTCACAGTGTTCAGCTAGATCCGTTCCTGCTATTTACATTCAGTGCAGTGCGTCCTGCTCACAGTGTTCAGCTAGATCCGTTCCTGGTATTTACATTTAGTGCAGTGCGTCCTGCTCACAGTGTTCAGCTAGATCCGTTCCTGCTATTTACATTCAGTGCAGTGCGTCCTGCTCACAGTGTTCAGCTAGATCCGTTCCTGCTATATACATTTAGTGCAGTACGTCCTGCTCACAGTGTTCAGCTAGATCCGTTCCTGTTATCTTCCTACTGACAGGCAGGCTTGTCTGGTTACAGTATATAAAGCTACCTTAAGAAAATTACAGGTGTTCTTTTTGATCCTATTAGTACCACGGTCAGGCAGCTAGACTATTTACATTTAGTACAGTGCGTCCTGCTCACAGTGTTCAGCTAGATCCGTTCCTGTTATCTTCCTACTGACAGGCAGGCTTGTCTGGTTACAGTATATAAAGCTACCTTAAGAAAATTACAGGTGTTCTTTTTGATCCTATTAGTACCACGGTCAGGCAGCTAGACTATTTACATTTAGTACAGTGCGTCCTGCTCACAGTGTTCAGCTAGATCCGTTCCTGTTATCTTCCTACTGACAGGCAGGCTTGTCTGGTTACAGTATATAAAGCTACCTTAAGAAAATTACAGGTGTTCTATCCCAGCTTAGTGCAGCTACAGGCCATTAGTATGTCTGGAAGGCCAAGAAGGAGAGGCAGACAGTCACAAGCCAATAAGAGAGGGCAAGCAGGCTCTGTGTCTAGTGCTGGTCGTGGAGACGGTGCATCCTCATCAGCACGTGGCCATGGGACACGCTTGGCCTTTTTTTCGGCAGCTGGCCGTGTTGAGCCGCAACATGCGGAAGACTTGGTCGAGTGGATGACCAAGCCGTCCTCATCCTCCTCATCCTCTCTCACCCATGCCCAGGGTGCTTTGTCTGGCAAAGCAGCGGCCTCTTCCCTCAGCTCAATGTCATCAGTGACTCCTTCCCTAGCTCCACCATGTCCTCATGAGGATTCCCTCGAACTGTTTGACCACAGTGTTGGGTACATGCTCCAGGAGGATGCCCAGCGTTTGGAAGGCTCTGATGATGATACTGAGCTCAATGAAAGCAGTAACATGAGCACGGACAGAGGGGGTGCCCAAGAAGGACAGCAATCTGGCAGTCATGCTCCCCCTGCTGCAGCATACTGCCAGGTTTGCTCCAGTGATGAGGAGGGAGGGGATGATGAGGTCACTGACTCAACGTGGGTGCCTGATAGGAGAGAGGAGGAGGAGGAGGAGGAGGAGGAGGTGGCACATCACCAACTAGGCAGGATGCCCTCCAGGGGCCAGCCTAAGGGCAGCACATTGACTGCATCACACCCCAAAGCTCCACATGTGCAGGGCGCTGCAGTCTCTGCGCGTTATTCAAAAAGTTCTTTGGTGTGGGCCTTTTTTGAGACGAGTGCATCAGATCGCACCGCTGCTATTTGCAACATATGTCTCAAGCGTATCTCGCGTGGCCAAAACATCTCCCGCTTGGGTACCACATGCTTGACCAGACATATGTTGACCTGCCATGCAGTTCGTTGGCAAGCGTATCTAAAAGACCCACACCAAAGAACAAAGACGATCTCTCCTTGCTCCTCATCAGCTGAGATTTCCAACCCCACTAGACCTTCAGTCCTCTCTGAGACCTGCAGTGAGAGGAATGAAGGTGTAGAATTAGGTGTGTCACAGCCAAGTACTTGTGGGCAATCTGCTTTTGGTACACCGACGTCAGATTGTACCAGGCAAATTTCCCTGCCCCAGCTGCTGCACCGCCGAAAGAAGTTTGCTCCCAGCCATCCACATGCCCAGCGGTTGAATGCTAGCTTGGCAAAATTGCTAGCACTTCAACTGCTGCCTTTTCAGTTGGTAGACTCTGCCCCCTTCCGTGAGTTTGTGGAATGTGCGGTTCCTCAGTGGCAGGTACCCAAACGCCACTTTTTCTCACGGAAGGCGATTCCGGCTCTCTACCGGCATGTGGAAGGCAATGTCCATGCCTCGCTGGACAGGGCGGTCAGCGGTAAGGTGCATATTACCGCTGACTCATGGTCCAGCAGGCATGGACAGGGACGTTACTTAAGTTTCACGGCGCATTGGGTGACTCTGCTGGCAGCTGGGAAGGATGCAGGACAAGGTGCAGTAGTGTTGGAGGTTGTTCCGCCACCACGCCTCCAAAATGCTGATTGTGACACACCTCTCTCCTCCACCCCCTCCTCTTCTTCTTCCTCCATGGCCTCTTCCTCGGAACCAGCGGTGCTCCGTAGGCGTTCAAGGGGCTACGCAAGTACGCAGGCCAAAAGATGCCATGCGGTGCTTGAGCTGGTGTGCTTGGGGGACAGGAGCCACACTGGGGCAGAGGTTCTGTCAGCTCTGCAGGGGCAGGTTCAGAGGTGGTTGACGCCACGCCAACTTAAGGCAGGAATGGTGGTTTGCGACAATGGCACCAACCTCCTCTCTGCCCTCCGACAGGGACAACTGACCCATGTGCCCTGTTTGGCTCACGTCCTTAACTTGGTGGTGCAGCGGTTCTTGGGCAGGTACCCGGGCTTACAGGATGTCCTGAGGCAGGCCAGGAAAGTCTCTGTGCATTTCCGCCGGTCATATAATGCCAGTGCTCGGCTGACGGACCTCCAAAAGGAGTTTAACCTGCCCAAGAACCGCCTAATCTGTGACATGCCCACCAGGTGGAACTCGACGTTGGCCATGCTGCAGCGGCTGCACACGCAGCAGAGGGCCATCAATGAGTACCTGTGCGACTATGGCACCAGGACAGGGTCAGGGGACCTTGGTTTTTTTTCCCCACGCCAGTGGGCCATGATCAGGGATGCATGCACTGTCCTGTCACCATTCGAGGAGGCCACGAGGATGGTGAGCACTGACAGTGCATGCATCAGTGACACTGTCCCCCTTGTCCACCTGTTGGAGCACACGCTGCGTGGAATAATGGACAGGGCACTTGAGGCAGAACAGAGGCAGGAAGAGGAGGACTTCCTTAGCTCTCAAGGCCCCCTTTATCCAGACAGTGTTCCTGCGTGCCCGCCGATCACACAGGAAGAGGACGAGGAGGAGGAGGAGGAGGAGGAGGAAGATTGTGTCAGTATGGAGGTGGAGCCTGGCACTCAGCATCAGCAGTCTTTAAGGGATCAGTCCCAAGGAACACATGGACTTGTACGTGGCTGGGAGGAGGTGGCTGCGGACGTTGTTGTCCTTAGTGACCCAGAGGACTCCGGACCGAATGCCTCAGCAAACCTACGCTGCATGGCCTCCCTGATCCTGCAAAGCCTGCGTAAGGATCCTCGTATTCGTGGTATCAAGGAGAAGGACCAATACTGGCTGGCAACCCTCCTTGATCCACGTTACAAGGGTAAGGTTGCGGACCTTATCTTGCCATCGCAGAGGGAGCAGAGGATGAAACATCTTCGGGAGGCCTTGCAGAAAGGTCTGTGCAACGCGTTCCCAGAGACTGGGAGGTTACAAACTCCTGTTTCTGGACAACGTGTTGCTGAGGCTTCGGTCAGTCAAAGAAGGAGCGGTGGAGAAGGTGGCCGTCTGACCGATGCGTTCAGACAATTTTTTGGTCCGCAGCCCCAAGGTATGATCGGTTCCAGCAACCATCGCCAGCGTCTGTTTTACATGGTGCAGGAATACCTAGGGGCAAGATCAGACTTGGACACCTTTCCCACCGAAAATCCTCTGGGTTACTGGGTCTTGAGGATGGATCACTGGCCAGAGCTTGCACAGTATGCAATTGAGCTACTGGCCTGTCCTGCATCCAGCGTTCTTTCGGAACGCACATTCAGTGCTGCTGGAGGCGTGGTAACCGATCACAGGGTGCGTCTGTCCACCGACTCGGTCGATCGGCTGACCTTCATAAAAATGAATCAGTCTTGGATCACCACCAGCTACCAAGCACCTGATGCAGATGTAACCGAATAATTTTTTTTGAAATCTCAGATCCCTTCAAAGACTGCCTATGCTGATGCTGAGTGACTATCCCTGAGTAATTATCCTCTTCCTCCTCAATCATCACGCTGATAGCTTGTAAGAACATTTTTGGTTCTGGGCGCCACCACCAGTGCCTAAGGCACAATTTTTCAGCCCCTGTTTAACAGGGGCGTGTAATTACAATTTTTGATGTAATACTTTGCAGCAGGGCTCGTTCCTGCATTCCAACTAGAGTGTCTGTGAGGGGTTGCAGTGTTGTGGCACCAGCACCAGTGCCTAAGACCCAATTTTTCAGCCCCTGTCTAACAGGGGCGTGTAATTACAATTTTTGATGCAATACTTTGCAGCAGGGCTTGTTCCTGCGTTTCAACTAGAGTGTCTGTGAGGGGTTGCAGTGTTGTGGCACCAGCACCAGTGCCTAAGACCCAATTTTTCTGCCCCTGTCTAACAGGGGCGTGTAATTACAATTTTTGATGCAATACTTTGCAGCAGGGCTCGTTCCTGCGTTCCAACTAGAGTGTCTGTGAGGGGTTGCAGTGTTGTGGCACCAGCACCAGTGCCTAAGGCCCAATTTTTCTGCCCCTGTCTAACAGGGGCGTGTAATTACAATTTTTGATGCAATACTTTGCAGCAGGGCTCGTTCCTGCGTTCCAACTAGAGTGTCTGTGAGGGGTTGCAGTGTTGTGGCACCAGCACCAGTGCCTAAGGCCTAATTTTTCAGCTCCTGTTCAACAGGGGCATGTAATTACAATTCTTGATCTAATATTTCACAGCAGGGCCCTGTGAGGGCTTACAGTGTTTTGGCCACAGCAACACCTAAGGCCCAAATTTCTGCTGAGTATATAGGGCAGGACCCTACTTTCAAACATCTAACTTACAAACGACTCCTACTTGCAAACGGAAGGAGACAACAGGAAGTGAGATGAAATCTACCCCTAAGGAAGGGAAATTCTCTCCTGTAAGAGTTAATATGGGAAAACAATTTCTCCTTTCCACTGATGCTTTCCAATCCTTGTTCCACAAAAAAACCCAAATTTTCAAAAAACATTTTTCATTGGGACAAAAAAGTGAGGTGAAATCTTCTGAAGAGGAGGAAAGACGCAAAACAAATGTCACAGGGGTGATAACCCTTCCCTATGTTTTCCAAAAAGCTTAGAAAAGATTTTTTGGCTGGAGCTAAACACATTAAAAATGTTCAAAATTACAAACAGATTCTACTTAACAACAAACCTACAGTCCCTGTCTTGTTTGCACCGCCTGAATACTGCTGTTCAGAGTATATAGGGACCTTTCCTTATTTTAATTTGGGTGCGGGGTTCCCCTTAATATCCATACAAGACCCAAAGGGCCTGGTAATGGACTGGGGGGTACCCATGCCGTTTGTCTCACTGATTTTCATCCATATTGCCATGACCCGACATGACATTAAACCCGCAAGCAGTTTTAAATGAGATTTTTTCCTTTAAAAATGACATTTGGTGCAGGGACTGTTCTAAACATGGGAAACACGCGTCACTTTACAGGCATACTATAGACACCCCCCAGGTACGATATTTAAAGGAATATTTCACTTTTTTTTTTTTACTTTAAGCATCATTAAAATCACTGCTCCCGAAAAAACGGCCGTTTTTAAAAGTTTTTTTTGCATTGATACATGTCCCCTGGGGTAGGACCCGGGTCCCCAAACCCTTTTTAGGACAATACCATGCAAATTAGCCTTTAAAATGAGCACTTTTGATTTCGAACGTTCGAGTCCCATAGACGTCAATGGGGTTCTAACGTTCGTGCGAACTTGCGGTCCGTTCGTGGGTTCTGGTGCGAACCGAACCGGGGGTGTTCGGCTCATCCCTACCCAGCGCCAGAGAGACAAAGACTGAGCCACTGCCAGGGTACAGACATGCTACACTACTGACCAGAATTGCCCCCAGGGGAACTCAAAGTGAGCGATCATCCAGCCGGAGGGATCACTGCTGTAGTTTCGCTGGGTCTGGTAAGAGGGCCTGTTGGCCAGTATCCATTACATATCCCAGGGACTGTACTAGGCTTGCTGTCTCTGACCATGACAATGTGATAATGACATTGACGAAAAGGGGCGGCGCATGGGTGACCCTAAAGTGATGCCCCCCCCAAAAAAAAGTTCTGCGGACGCCCATGCTTTATTGTGTAAAGATGATGATGGCTGACACCTCATATTTTATAGGTATTCTGTTTGAGCCTAATCATATCCTACATCCTGATGGATAGATCATTTAATTTAATACACAAATAATTTGAGTTACATAGTATATAGTTACATAGTAGGAGAGGTTGAAAAAAGACACAAGTCCATCAAGTCCAACCTATGTGTGTGATTATATGTCAGTATTACATTGTATATCCCTGTATGTTGTGGTCGTTCAGGTGTTTATCTAATAGTTTTTTAAACTATCGATGCTCCCCGCTGAAACCACCGCCTGTGGAAGGGAATTCCACATCCTTTCCGCCCTTACAGTAAAGAACCCTCTACGCAGTTTAAGGTTAAACCTCTTTTCTTCTATTTTTAATGAGTGGCCACATGTCTTATTAAACTTTTAAGTTTTATCCCTATTGTGGGGTCACCAGTATGGTATTTATAAATTGAAATCATATCCCCTCTCAAGCGTCTCTTCTCCAGAGAGAAATAGTTCAGTGCTTGCAATCTTTCTTCATAACTAATATCCTCCAGTCCCTTTATTAGCTCTGTTAGCCTTCTCTGTACTCACTCCATTTCCAGTACTGTACATGCTTCCTGAGGTCTGGTGCCCAGAATTGGACAGCATACACCAGGTGAGGCCGGAACAGAGTCTTGTAGAGTGGGAGAATAATCGCTTTATCTCTTGAGTTAATCCCCTTTTTAATGTATGCCAATATTCTGTTTGCTTGTTAGCAGCAGCTTGGCATTGCATGCCATTGCTGAGCCTATCATCTACTAAGACCCCCAGGTCCTTTTCCATCCATAGTTACCCCAGAGGTTTCTCCCCCATTGAGTAGATTGCATTCATTTTTTTGCCACCCAAATCATTATTTTAAATTTTTCCACATTAAACCTCATTTGCCATGTAGTTGCCCACCCCATTAATTTGTTCAGATCTTCTTCCAAAATTTCCACATCCTGCTGAGAAGTTATTGCCCTTCTTAGCTTAGTATCTTCTGCAAATACTGAGATTGAACTGTTTACCCCGTTTATGAACAAATTAACTAGGATTGGTCCCAGCACAGAATCCTGGGGGACCCCACTTTCCACCTCTGACCATTCAGAGTACTCCCCATTTATCACCACCCTCTGAACCCGCCCTTGTAACCAGTTTTCAATCCATGTACTCACCCTATGGTCCATGCCAACAAACCTTACTTTGTACAGTAAATGTTTATAAGGAACTGTGTCAAATGCTTTTGCAAAATACAGATACACCACGTCTACGGGCCTTCCTTTATCTAGATGGCAGCTCACCTCCTCATAGAAGGTTAATAGATTGGTTTGGCAATAATGATTCTTCATGAATCCATGCTGATTACTGCTAATGATACAGTTTTCATTACTAAAATCTTGTATATAGTCCCTTATCATCCGCTCCAAGATCTTGCATACTATTGATGTTAGGCTAACTGCTCTGTAATTCCCAGGAATGTATTTTGGCCCTTTTTTAAATATTTGTGCTACATTTGCTTTTCTCCAATCAGCTGGTACCATTTCAGTCAGTAGACTGTTAGAAGAAATTAGGAACAATGGTCTGGCAATTACTTGACTGAGTTCCCTAAGGACCCTCGGGTGCAAGTCATCTGCAAGTCCCGGTGACTTATTAATGCTAAGTTTTCCAAATCTAATTTCTAATTCTGTCCTCTGTTAGCCATGAGTTAGTTTCCTTCTAAAGTTTAATATTAACAGGGTTGGAGAATCTAATCACAGGTATTACACAATAGGAAATAGGCTTTAAAAGTTTTTTCGTTTCTCTTTCACCATCTATTTCATAGGCCAGTAGCGATGTACTCTGGTCACACTCTCAGATAACCAATTATTCTATTTACTAGACTCATACCAAATGTTTGGCACCATGGCAATCAAGTGTTTTAGTCTTTCAGTCTAAGTCATAGCTTGACTAAGGCCAAAAGGTTGAAAAGTGTAAGTGGAGGGGCGTGGCCAGCAGCCGAGGTGAATGGCCGCAGTGTGAGAGAGCTCTGACATCCACGGGAATACCGGAGCTCATAGAGCAATTCCTGAGCCTCAAAAAGCGGCGATTTTTAACCCACATCAGGTCGGGCAAACCCTAGGAACATGTCCAGGAAGAGAAAAGAAACTGGGAAGATCAGCAGAATGACGGACTTCTACATGCTTCCCCGCAGTACACAGGCCCAAGATGGCGCCGGTAAGCATAACGGCGGAGAGCGTGGCAGGCTCTCTAGCTACAATAACAACACACAGCGTTCCGTAGCTCATATTCACAAGGGGCACAAGGGAAAATATACTAATTCCCAGACATCCTCAGCATCATCTAGCCCAGTTAAGGCGAAACAGCAACACATGCAGGGAAAGAACGTGGAGGAGGAGGAAACAGACACATCCCTTAATGACACCAGGGAGCTCCAGGACTCCATCTTGGAATTTCCTACTAAAAACCAGCCGGTTATTGACACAACACTGAAGGACATGCTAGTGTCCCTCCGTAGTACCCTGCATGCGGACATATTATCCCTTACCAGTCATTTTAAATCAGAATTCAAGGCTGTCAATAGCAGGGTCACCCATATTGAACACAAGATGGGAGAGTTTGCGGGTGCCATCAATGAAGTGATTGATGCACATAATGAGAAAGATGACGAAATACACCAATTAAAGTCCAAGATGGCCGACCTCGAAGACCGTTCGAGAAGAAATAACATTAAAATCAGGGGAATACCCGAATCGGTTAAACCTCCAGAATTAAACGCTTACTTCCAAAACATCCTGCAAGAAATGCTTCCTGATGCTTCGGTGACGGATCTCTCTATCGACAGGATCCACAGACTGCCGAAACCCAAGCACATTCCTGACCACTTGCCCAGAGATACAATTGCAAGGATTCACTTCTATCAAACTAAAGAAAAATTTCTTCAATGCATGCGGAATCCTGACAACGCATTACCATGCATTCAAGGCCTTTCATTCTTCACTGATTTGTCTGCATATACAATGCAAAGACGGAAGAATCTGGTCACCATAACCAAACCTCTAAGAAACCACCATATTACCTACAGATGGGCCTACCCGGCAAAATTGCTCGTTACCAAAGATGGGAAAACGTTCCCTATCCAGTCAGTGGAAGACGGTATATGGCTACTGAAAGAATGGGACATCTTAGACAAGATAGAGGATCCACCTTCAAGTACCTCTTCACCTCGCCCACGTTCTCCTACCTGGCCACAAGATGCAATTGAGTGAGACTCAGGATATTTACAACCACTATTACACAAAGTTGTGCTCCGGTGCACCCGTGGAACTTTATTGGTTTCTCTTTTCGCTCCTCCGAAGTTACGGGATACTATCCCAACAGATTCAGTTGAATCGAATAATTTTGTTTTTATTATCTTTTTCTATATTTTTACTCAGAAACTTTTTCGTTTCTGCTGTACTAACCTCTGAGACAGTACCTAAACAGTTTTCCAACATCTGGACTCTGGTTCACTATTAAAACACTTCTTCAACAAAGGAACTGTACTACAATCTTCAGTTTAATAAGGTTACTAATCCTAGGAACTTTTTATTTTTTTTCTCAACCACCCTTCAAGATCAACGACATGGGGTTCAAAATCTCCTCGTTTAATGTCCGTGGACTGAACAGCCCACAAAAAAGATCAATGCTTTGGAAAGAAGCCCGACTACTGCAAAGTGACATTCTTTGTCTTCAAGAGACTCACTTCTCTACATCCAAGCCTCCGAAATTCTCCCACCAGAACTTTCCTACAACTATTTGCTCCAATGCTCCAAAGAAGAAGAGAGGGGTAGCCATTCTCATTAAGGACACCATATCTTTTCGTCAAATCTACAAGGACGTAGATGACATGGGTAGATTTATTATACTGGTTGGTGAGATAAACAACACAATATACACTATAGTAAATGTATATTTACCCAATGTGAAACAAATCTCTTTTTTGAACAAAATTTGGAAACGAGTACGTGCAGTGCGAAAGGGGTACATTATAATCTGTGGAGATTTCAACGCTATACCAAACAAAACTCTTGATGTCTCGGCCGAGACCCGAAAAGTCGGGAAAGAGTGACCCTTTCGCGCTTCATGGCCTCACAAAATCTACATGACGTGTGGCGATGTCAACACTCGACAGAGCGGGACTATTCCTACTTCTCGAGTGTGCATCGCACATACTCGAGAATTGATTTCTTCTTGGTAGATAAGTTTCTGCTACAGAATGTTAGTATGTCCACCGTACACAATATTACGTGGTCGGACCACGCTCCGGTCTCTATTGTAGTGGAGGGATCTCGCACCGAGACAAAGGCAAACAGATGGAAAAAACGATACCTTTCTTTACACACATCCAGACCAAAAACATAAAATTACTAAGGAATTGCACGAATTCTTTAACACTAATGCCGGCTCGGTGCCGGATCCCTTCACGATCTGGAATTGTCATAAAGCGTACATACGAGGGATCCTCATGAAAATGAGCAGTGTAGCCAAAAAGCAAAGGAACAAACAATTGAATGATCTACTCCAGCAGATAAAAAACTTAGAATCTGCAAATAAAAAAGCTCCAGACCACGCCACTAGCGTTCAACTAGACAACCTCAGACATGATCTTAGATTGCTACTTATATCTCAACACAAACACATGGTACAAAAATGGAAAGCAAACTATTATAGCCATGGCAATAAATCAGGCAAATTATTAGCTAATCAAGTGAAGGAAAAAACCATCAAACAAAAGATTCCATTTATTTCCCACCCGACCACAGGCATTAGACTATCTAATCCCAAAGATATCGCTAATGCTTTTAGGGACTACTATAATAATCTCTATAATCTTAAAGACGACAATACAACCCACCAACCATCACCGGAATTAATTCAACCATTCCTAGACTCTATCTCACTGCCCAAACTAAACGTAGACCAACTGCAATCTATCAACGCACCAATCTCTTTGTCTGAACTAAACAAAACAATACTATCTCTCCCAAATAACAAATCCCCAGGCCCAGACGGTTTTTCGTCTGAATACTATAAGACATTCCAATCCATATTAGGCCCACACTTATTAAATGTATTTGCATCAGCCATATCAACATCTTCATTCCCCTCAGAAATGCTAAAAGCCACAATTGTGACTCTACCCAAACCCGGGAAATCCTCCGACACTCCACAAAACTTCAGGCCTATATCTTTATTGAATGTAGACCTAAAGGTATACGCAAAGATTTTAGCCAACAGACTGGCACAATTCCTACCCAATTTGATTAAACAGGACCAAGTTGGGTTTATCCCAGGCCGTCAGGCTCCAGATGCAACACGAAGAATTATCAACTTAATTCATGCAGCGGAATCCTCGGGCACTCCTTCTCTGCTTCTATCATTAGACGCGGAGAAGGCCTTTGATAGGATCCACTGGGGTTATCTGAAACTAGTTTTGAACAAATTTGGTATATTGGGAAATATAAACTCAGCTATTTTATCACTATACACTAACCCATCTGCTATGGTTTACACAGAGGGAATGTTCTCAGACAGCTTCAATATCACTAACGGGACAAGGCAGGGCTGCCCCCTATCCCCGCTCATTTTTGCTTTACTAATGGAACCCCTGGCTGAAAAAATTAGATCACACCCAGAAATTTCTGGTATCATAATCTCCAAACAAGCACACACTATCTCCCTCTTTGCAGACAATGTGATTCTATCACTTTCCAATCCCAACACCTCCTTACAAACGGTACATAATATCTTGAACCATTTTAACCAAATTTCATACTACAAAATTAATGCATCCAAATCCAATCTACTTGCCATAAACATTGAAGAAAATACTCGCAAATCCCTACACTCACGCTTTCCATATCCATGGGCTGACAAACCTATACAGTATTTAGGGATAAAACTAACGACACCAAGCAGCAATTTATTTAAAGTGAACCTAGTTCCATTTATTTCCTCTATCCAATCAGAACTCACTAGACTAAAATCCTTCTGTTTGTCTTGGATGGGAAGGCTGGCGGCATACAAAATGCTTATATTACCAAAAATATTGTACTACTTTAGAGCTCTTCCTATCTCTATTCCAGCAAAATTTTTTACAACAGCGCAATCGCAGCTTCATAAATTTGTGTGGGCAGATAAAAAACCGAGATGCTCTCAGTCTTCCCTTTCGAAACACAGGAAAGCAGGAGGAATGGGTCTCCCAAATCTAAAAGACTACTTTGCTGCCTGCTTACTAGATTAAACAAAATACTGGTTCCAAAACCAATCCTCTAAACATTGGGCCACTATAGAACAAGCCTGGTCGAGCCCCATCTCCCTGAAATCCATATTGCTAGCAAATTCCTTCTCAAATACTCACTTCAAATCTAAGCACCTCATTATACAACTAGTACTAGACACATGGAAGAAATTCCGCTCCAATATAAAACAAAATTCAGACCTTAAGGAAATTCCCACTCCAATTAATACAATTTGCACATATATTAAAGATCTACAAACAACTCAATGGGAACATAAAGGAATAACCCTAATCTCAGATTTGTTTGACCGAGGGAAAATCATTCCCTTCAATACACTAGCCCATAAATATTCTCTTCCTACCTCTGATTATTATATGTACATAAGAATCTCATCATTCTTAAACTCCCACCAGCTGCAACCAACTAGAATTCCACAAAAAGCATGGACATACTGGACTGACAATTCTTCCTCAAAAAAAGGGATTTCCTTATTTTACACCTTAATACAACAAAAAGATGCATACAATAAACTGCCAGCACATCAAAAATGGGAGCTAGAACTCTCCACGTCCTTCTCAGATAAACAATGGCAAGAAGCTATTAAATCTAACCAATACTACACGAGATCCACAGCTCATTGGGAAACAGCCCAAAAACTATTACTTCGATGGTACTACACCCCCTACCTAACTGCAAAATTTTCCAGCAGCAGCTCCAATGAATGCTGGCGAGGCTTCGGAAAAGTAGGTACCCTTCTCCATATGATATGGGATTGCCCTAATCTATGGAGTTTCTGGAGAGCAGTATTCAAACTAATCTCAAAAATTACAGGTTTCATTAGAAAAGGTGAAGCAGAACTAGCAATTTTAAGCATAAACATAGACCAATACCCTCATGCTCTAAGACCAATAGTGATACAAATTCTAATGGCAGCCAGACTGACAATCACTGGAAAGTGGAAATCTAGCAGCTCACCAAATACTAGTGAAGTCATCAGAAAAGTTGATGAAGCTTTTAAATACGAACAGATGATGGCAAATATACATGGTAACACACATCGTTTATATAAACAATGGGAACCTTGGATTAGCTTCAGAAAAATTGCATAAAAATTACACTTGTATACTTTTCTCTGCCTTTTTCCTTTCTTAGATATGCTATAGGGAGCCAGAGTCCCTAACACTTTCATTAATAAAGTTTTCTTTTCTTTTTTATTCTTTAAGTTTAAAATATATACTCTCCATTTCAATATTCTGATTGACATCATAGATATTTAATTTTAATCAATCCACGATGGCTTATATAGAAGCTGAGAGGCGAATGTAAAAAGTGATTGGAGATGTATCAATGATTTTGTAAAATTGTTATACCATTTATGGAAATACTTTGTATGGTATAATTTTGTGAAATATTTTTCTTTTGAAAATCTTTAATAAAAAAATATTTGAAAAAAAAAAAAAAAAAAAGAAAAGTGTAAGTGGGCCTATTTGCATGCATTTCATTTTTTTTTTACATTTATATGATTCTGCCGTGGTGCCAACCTTTCTGGATATCATTGTTTCTAGCTAGCCTACGGGAGCATAAATCTGAGCACTTATGTCTCTCATTCACCCTACTTGGGATCAGAGTTTCAGCACAGTTATTTTTTTTCTTTGGTGCATACCAAATGTTTGATCACAAAGTAATCTAGCCAATTGGCGTTTCTCGTCCCTATTATAATTGTGTAAAAATCATTCTTGCAGACTGTTGTTCGATCGGTTATGTGTTGTCTTTTGTAACTCTAACTGTCAGTCATAGTTTAAAGGACAGCAGCACTACATACAAGTGAGAACCCTCACACGGTTGAAGCTGATATTGTCAGACTTCCTAAAGCTGTTCTATTTCTAAGTCATGTACATCACTGTGGATGATTCCACAGAGATTTGAACTACAACAGAACTAGCAATATATATATAGTGGGCCAGATTTACTAAACTAGTAAACTAACAAGAGCAGGGGTAAATCTCTGTTCACATTGAAAATCCATAAAATTCCTATTTTGTGTATTCCTTTCTGATAAAGTGCACTAAATAGTAAAAATGCAAGCTTCTCACGTACATTCCTTATCAAATGTGTACACTGTAGCTTGTGTGAACATGTCTGCGTATATGCCAGGATATGATTTGAATGTCTGTGTATGATTGATGCACTGGTATAGACACATCCCATAGCATATCGGTTTTCCATAGTATGTGTACTTGTACTTAGAAAGCGATTATTAGGAGGTCTTTTATTAAATAAACAGCTTTAAAAAAGAAAACTGCTAATGATAAGCTATAATAAATAAATAAATATATATATATATATATATATATATATATATATATATATATATATATATATATATACACATAATAAACTAAAAGCCAAAACCTAAGTAGATATGTAGCACCCTGATGTTTAGGCAGGTTTGCTCCTAAATTTACCTGCCAGGTGTATTTGCCTTGGCCAATTGCGAGGGATCAATTGATTTCACCCTAAATCTGGAATTGCTGCACTTCTGTCGCTAGATGGCCGGGCATCTGGTGACATTAGACAACACAAGGGCATTGCAAGGACAGATTAGTAACAGATATGATATCTCAGCCAATGGGCAGGGATTTTATTGGGTCCCTTGGCCTGCTGAGAGAGCCTATTTATTTGGGTGAGGTCAGGTGATCGGGGTTCTGTGCCACCTGGACAGCTGTCTGGGTCAATGTGTGTTGTGCTGCCCGGCATGCTAGGCCGTAGTTTGGGCCTATCCGCCACTAAGGGACCATCCACCTTGTTACCAGGGGCCATAATGAGTAGCTGAAGCAAGTACTGGAGCAGGATTCTCACCAACCGGGGACGGTGAAGAATCTGGAAACTTCAGCAGGTGCCAAGCCAGGGACCCATCCAGTGGGGTGATGCTTGAGGAGTATCTGGAGTGCCAGGCCAGGGACCCAGCAGGGAAGCAGGGGTGATGCTTGAGGAAGATACTAAAGTAAGAAGATTAGAAGAGCTCACGGGATTTAGTGGCAGTGAATCAGCAAGTCTAGTGAGAGAGACTGGGAGATCAGTTGGCTGAGAGTCTACAAGAAGTGACTGTATAAAAATAAAGGAGTTTGTTACAATTTTTGTTAGGAACTGTTCTAAGACTGTTGCCATAGGTGACAGTGCCCCTACACATGCAGATTTGGTGTCTTGCTGGATGCCTTTCCCTGCATGGCTGTCTACCTGTAAAAGTCTTGGAGTCTGCTAATTGACATTGCAACTACCTGGTTGTCCTGGCCCTAAAACCTCTCTCCCACTGTTCTGGAGAAAATAAAATCTCTTTGCATTCAAGAAGTGTCTGGCGCCCATGAATCTACCTCACTCTATACGGAATGATGTCAGCTGTCCCTGGCTCTGGAGGTTCTCATTAGACTAAATCAAGTTGATATATTTATAAAAAAAATATTCTTTCTAGTGAAATATAAAAAGTCTTCCACTGAGTCAAGGCCAAATGTGGTGCATTTGCCAGCAAATTAGATTGTTTTCCTGACAGCTAGAAAAAAATTGAATCATTAACACTGTATCTCAAATGTTTAAAAAACAATGAAGTCAGTAGTCTTCAGACCCTAATAAGATATGAAAAGCTTTTAGAGATCACTATCTTGAATTAAATTTTGAGCTTCTTAGAAACATTAAATTGACATTTTATAACTGCAGTTTTTGCTTTAAAATCACAATTTAAAAAATAGATCTACAGGTAGGACCAGATTGACGTAGGGGCTATTGGAGCTGTAGCTCCAGGCCCCTAACTTAAGTAAATGGTAAAATAAATATTATACGATACCTATGTATTAACTCGTCTAATCCCTATAGTTAGTTAGTCTATATTAAACTCTAAGCACATGTTACTGATGATATCCCTCTAATACTAGGTTATCTATGAAATCAAGCACACGGCTGAATAAAACGTATTTATTTCCAAAGACGACAGGAAACGCTAACATGAAAGTATTAAAAGATATTACAATATTACAAAGCTTACAATCAGAGCATAATACAAGAATATCAAAGATACTTATCACAGATCTTATAGACTCGTTGGCTGGTCTCCAGATGTTAAAAAGAGAGCTCTGGGCCGCATGGCTTAGGCCCAAGCCACCATCCAGAGCAAGGTCTCAAGGTGGTCAAAGACAGAGAGAGAGCCAGAGCCAATAGACTCAGGCAAACACCAGCAGCTAAAGAGACTGAACTCTTTCTTTGTGAGGATACAAAATAAGGTAGTACTGAGTATTACCAGAGAGGCGGACTTTTTAGGCTAAGAAACAGTGGAGAAGATATAGCAGTATAAAAAATATAAATTTATTGAAAAATACAAATATCTAAAAAACAAAATGACAGTTGTAGCATAAAGCATCTATGATTATTGTGCAGTGAGCCCTTGTATGTCTACGCGTTTCGCCGTTAGGCTTCCTCAGGACACGGCCAACGTTTACAGATGAGACAGAGAGGGAAATATGTCTCTATCTTAAATTGAAATGCAAAAACATGCAAATCATGGTAGGATGAGAAAGTTCAATCAGCAGTTAGAGAGTATATTGGATATAGCTAAATATCTCAGCAGACGTGTGCAGTGTAATGCTGTCTCCCAGTGGCACGCTGGAGTATTTGTATCCTGAATATGCAGCGATGGGATTATATTGAGCCTTCAGCATTGCTGATACTAAATCCTGGATCTAATTGGTGCATCTGGTGTTGGCCTTCCTCCCTCTAATGGCTGTTCCCATAATTAGTAACACTATCTACGTGCCCCTGCTGAGATATTTAGCTATATCCAATATACTCTCTAACTGCTTATTGAACTTTGAACTTGAACTAGAGACATATTTCCTTCTCTGTCTCATCTGTGAACCTTGGCCGTGTCCTGAGGAAGCCTAACGGCGAAACGCGTAGACATACAGGGGGTTAACTGCATTTAGACTTTCGTCAAATCAGCATGTATTAGTACAGCATTTCTCAACAGATTATATTACTGTCTGAACTGCTGTACTTTGGCCTCTACTTGGCAGCATTTGTCCATGAATCGCCACTGTCAGACCTGGGTCATATCTTTATAGACATCTTGGCCTTTGATCTTCTGTAACTCAATCCATCAGTCATCTTGGCAGCAGTGGCTCTCTTTGAAGCTTGTAATCACACATATCACAGAGGGTGTACTTGAGCCAAGCCATTGTTATTCTGATATGCTACAAAGCTTTGATGTGTAACTGGTTACATTCCAACTTAGGCCACCTGGCTGCATCAACCAGGAAATTGCTAACCTAAAATACACATGGGTCACACTATACCATAACATAAATCAACCCATTACCATAATATATACATATATATGTGACCCATCTACTTATGCATCCCGCTCCCAACCTCCTATAACCCTTTACTGTAAATATGGGTCAGCATTAGGCAGGCTTGCTCACAATGGTCTTTCCGACGCAACTTGGCATGTCTGCCGTACTTCAGGGCTCTAAATTGGCAGCAAAGTCTCTAACTTGTACGAAGAGACCTTACCATCAATTCATCCCTCAGTTTGCATAGATAAGTGGGAGACCCTTCTATATAAGTTTTGAGTCTAACAACACATACAAATCTGAAACAATGACAACCACAATATTCCATCCCTGTGCCTGGATTTCAGTGACCATGCCCAGGGTATATCATGCACCTCAACCTCTGTTAAGTTCAAGAAACACCCTATTTCCATGACTAACGTTACATCAGTATCCTTTAGGACTAAGAAAAAAACTCGTCTATGTCCCAAATAATACCCAGGTGCTTTCTTTCACAGCAATGATCTCTCCATCCAGAACACAGAGTAAAAAATCTTCCCAATATTTTTCGTTTACCACCATGTATTGACCTGGCATACAAAGGACGTCATGGTCATGCTTCCCACAGAGGGAAATATCCACCCGCCTCCAGTTTGAAGCTGGTCGATACCTCTGCCCGCCCCTGCGTGCACACCAGAGCCCATGACAGCTTTCAGTCCTGCACCATCACACTCTCTACCAACCTCTCAACATGTTTGATAAAATCCAGAGCCACTTTAACCTGGGTGTTTATGTGACTTTGTTGAATGTTATTAGGATGCCACCAATCTCTCTTAGTAACAAAGCTCCACTTAAGCTATGGCTGAGAGTTGGTTCCTGACTCCCGAGGATACCGATGTCCACTCCATTAACAACACCCATCCCAGCTCCTATTCCCCCCAATATAGTGCTGAATACATCCCTCCACTTTCGGTTACTCCTCAGAAATAAGCGACCTGCATGAACCTCATTCTGTGTCCGCACATCTCTGAGAGTAAGTCACTGGTATAATGACCACATTTGATTCAGTGTATACTCAGCACATATAGGGTAATAGGTTTTTATCAACCACTGCGAGGTGCTGAAGCGCCATGTGGTGAAGGCATGCTGTGTCCTGGTAGTCAGTGTTTGTTCCCTTTATTTAACGGAGCATGCTCATGTGTGTATTCACTGGCATTACCTGTGCAGGGTTTCAACCTCTCAAGTGAGACATCAACCAGGCGTATCTTCCCCATGTCCAGTTCTGGTGTCCCACATGTCCAGTAACCGAGAGCTTCTCTACAGGACTACTAAAATTGAGACACCACCTCTACAAGGAAGTTTTCACCCCATTGATGTGTCACCTGGCACCCTCTAGTCTGGCCAACCGACACCTTATTATGCATAAGTGCCAGCCTCCTGGGTACCTGCACCATATTAATTCTGTTACGTCAATACATGTCATACATTAAAAAGCTTTTCTTCTTTCAATTCCTCCTTCCAACAAAAAAAACATATTTTACATTTCATGTTCCGAAGGATTGGACAGGTTATATTCCTTCCCCAGCCTCCAACCCATTGCACATGTATTACCAGCACGTTTGCATTCATCAGGAGAGACTTTGAAAAATATTTCAAAGTCTTGTTGATAGGCACAGTCTTTCAGATTCAGCATAGCACTAAATTGTCCATAAGAAAAAAACAAGTATTAATCTGAATCTTTTTGTTTATCCCTTCTCTCCTGAATGTTTTTCAGAACTAATTTGTGGTGTGGTGTGGCACAGACAAACTGCCAACCAGATGATGATCTGTCATCCATGTTCCAGAGACCTCTCCAATCTCGCTCCACCAGGACTCTGGAAGTGAAAAACAAGAGCAGCATCAAATTCTTATCCACAATATCTGCTCGCTTGCTATGTTTACTTATAGTTCCTTCCTTGGAACACAGGAATTTAGTATTCCTGACTTCTGAAACTCTGAACAAATTGTCAAAACAACCATGATTCCTTTAGGATGAACCCACTCTAAAATGGATCCCCATGGTAAGAGCAAAAATCTAAAATAATGAACGTGAACGTTGCTTCTCAAAAGTCTCAATTTAAACACTAACAACAATGCATTTATCTATACCTTAAGACCTATGCACTAACCCCCCTTTCAGGTGGACAAAGCTTAAACCTTTTGGAACTCTTTCCACCCGAATAAAAATAATAGCAAAGAAAAAAAAAAAAAACAAACTCTAGCAGCTAGAATGCCTTCCAATAATTCTTGTCTTAAACAAACTGTATCCAGCTGGAGGACATATCCCATGACTAGGGATGAGCCGAACACCCCCCGGTTCGGTTTGCGGCAGAACATGCGAACAGACCAAAAATTTATGCGAAAAATCAAAAGTGCGAATTTTAAAGGCTAATATGCAAGTTATTGTCCTAAAAAGTGTTTTGGGATCCGGGTCCTGCCCCAGGGGACAGGTATCAATGCAAAAAAAGTTTTAAAAACAGCCGTTTTTTCAGGAGCAGTGATTTTAATAATGCTTAAAGTAAAAAAAAAGTGGCATATTCCTTTAAATATCGTACCTGGGGGTGTCTATAGTATGCCTGTAAAGTGGCGCATGCTTCCTGTGTTTAGAACAGTCCCCGCACAAAATGACATTTCTAAAGGAAAAAAAGTAATTTAAAACTGCTTGTGGTTGTAATGTTGCCCCCCCAGCCCATTAATGGGCTCTTTGGGTCTGGTATGGATAATAAGGGGAACCCCGCACCCAAATAAAAAAAAAAGGCTTGGCGCCCCCAGGCTCTATATACTCTGAACAGCAGTATACAGGCGGTCCCTGGGTTACAAACAAGATAGGGAATGTAGGTTTGTTGTTAAGTTGAATCTGTTTGTAATTTGGAAGAGGTAAATTTTATAAGTGTAGCTCCAGCCCCAAAATCTATGTTTAAGCTTTTTGGATAATATAGGGCAGGGTTATCACCCCAGTAACATTTTTTTTGCTGTCTGTGCCCTTGTTCAGAAGATTACTCCTCACTTTCTGTCCCAATGCCAATTGGATTTTGAAAATTTGGGGTTATTAGGGAAAGAAGCATTGGTGATAAAGCATCAATGGAGACACCTTTTTCCCATATTAAATCTTACAGGTTAGAATTTCCATTCCTAGGGGTAGATTTCCTCTCACTTCCTGTTGTCTCCCTCCGTTTGTAAGTAGGTGTCATTTGTAAGTCGGATGTTTGAAAATAGAGGACCGCCTGTATATACTATACAGCCTGCCCTATACACTCTGCGTAAAATTGGGCCTTAGGTGTTGGTGATACCAGAACACTGTAAGCCCTCACAGTTACTCTTGGTGGGCTCTGGAACGGGCCCTGCTGAGCAATATTATATCAAGAATTGTAATTACACGCTCTGTTACACAGGGGCAGAAAAATTGGGTCTTAGGCAGTGGTGGTGGTGGTGGCACAACACTGTAACCCCTCACACATATACTTATTGGGCTCAGGAACAGGCCCTGCTGTGAAATATTAGATCAAAAATTGTAATTACACGCCCCTGTTAAACAGGAGCAAAAAAATTGGGCCTTAGGCGGTGGTAGTGGTGGCACAAAACTGTAACCCCTCACAGATACTAACGGGCCCTGCTGTAAAATATTAGATCAAAAATTGTAATTACATGCCCCTGTTAAACATGGGCAGAAAAATTGGGTCTTAGGCAGTGGTGGTGGTGCCACAACACTGTAACCCCTCACAGATTCTGTTGTTGAGCGCAGGAACGAGCCCTGCTTTGAAATATTAGAGCAAATATTGTAATTACACGCCCCTGTTAAACAGGGGCAAAAAAATTGGGCCTTAGGTGGTGGTGGTGGCACAACACTGTAACCCCTCACAGATACTCTTGTTGGGTGCAGGAACGGGCCCTACTGTGAAATTTTAGATCAAAAATTGTAATTACACGCCCCTGTTAAACATGGGCAGAAAAATTGGGTCTTAGGCAGTGGGGGTGGTGCCACAACACTGTAACCCCTCACAGATTCTGTTGTTGAGCGCAGGAACGAGCCCTGCTGTGAAATATTAGAGCAAATGTTGTAATTACATGCCCCTGTTAAACAGGGGCAGAGAAATTGGGCTTCAGGGACTGGTAGTGGTGCCACAACACTGCAACCCCTCACAGATACTTTAGTTGAGCACAAGAACGAGCCCTGCTGCAAAATATTACAACAAAAATTGGAATTACACGCCCCTGTTAAGCAGGGGCAGAAAAATTGTGCCTTCGGCACTGGTGGTGGTGCCACAACACTGCAACCCCTCACAGATACTCTAGTTGAGCACAAGAACGAGCCCTGCTGCAAAATATTACAGCAAAAATTATAATTATACACCCCTATTGAAAAATTGGGCCTTAGGCACTGGTGGTGGTGCCATGAAACAAAAATGTTCTTAGAAGCTATCAACATGAACATTGAGGAGGAATAAGATAGTCACTCAGCATAACAGTATAGTCACTCAGCATAGGCAGTCTTCAAGGGATCTCACATTCATAGAAAAATTAATCTGTTACATCAGCATCAGGTGCTTGGTAGCTGGTGATCCAAGACTAATTCTTTTTTATGAATGTGAGCCGGTCAACTGAGTCTGTGGACAGGCACACTCTGTGATCGGTTACAAAGCCTCCAGCAGCACTGAATGTGTGTTCAGAAAGAACGTTGGATGCAGGACAGGCCAGCATATTGTGCAAGCTCTGGCCAGTGATCCATCCTCAAGACCCAGTAACCCAGTGGATTTTCGGTTGGAAAGGTCTCCAAGTCTGATCTTGCCCCTAGGTATTTCTGCACCATGTAAATCAGATGCTGGCAATGGTTGCTGTAACCGATCAGACCATGGAGCTGCCGACTAAAGAATTGTCTGAACACATCGGTCAGACGGCCACATTCTCCACTGCTCCTTTTGTGACTGACCGAAGCCTCAGCAACACGTTGTCCAGGAGGACCAGGAAATTGTAACCTCCCAGACTCTGGAAACGCATTGCACAAACCTTTCTGTAAGGCCTCCCGAAGATGTTTCATCCTCTGCTCCCTCTGCGAAGGCTGGATAAGTCTTGCAACCTTACCCTTGTAACGTGGATCAAGAAGGGTTACCAGCCAGTAATGATCCCTCTCCTTGATATCACGAATCCGAGGGTCCTTTTGCAGGCTTTGCATGATCCGGAATCCTCTGGGTCACTAAGGATGACATGATCCACAGCCACCTCCTCCCATCCACGTACAAGTCCATGGGTTTCTGGGGACTGAAAACGATCCCTTGAAGACTGCTGTTGATGTTGAGTGCCAGGCTCCACCTCCATGCTGACACAATCCTCCTCCTCCTCTTTCTGTGTGATTGGCGGGCTTGCAGGAATACTGTCAGGATAAAGGGGGCCTTGAGAGGTAAGGAAGTCCTCCTCTTCCTCCCTCTGTTCTGCCTCAAGTGTCCTGTCCATTATTCCAGGAAGCGTGTACTTCAACAGGAAGACAAGAGGGACAATATCACTGATGCATGCACTGTCACTGCTCACCATCCTCGTGGACTCCTCAAATGGTGACAGGACAGTGCATGCATCCTTGATCAGTAGCCACTGGCGTGGCGAAAAAAAGCCAAGCTCCCCTGACCCTGTCCTGGTGCTATACTCACACAGGTACTCATTGATGGCCCTCTGCTGTGTGTGCAGCCGCTGTAGCATTGCCAACATTGAGTTCCACCTGGTGGAAACTCACAAATTAGGCGGTTCTTGGGAAGGTTGCATTCCTTTTGAAGGTCAGCCAGCCAAGCACTGGCATTATATGACTGGCGGAAATGGTCACAGACTTTCCTGGCATGATTAAGGAGATCCTGTAAGCCTGGGTACCTGCACAAGAACTGCTGCACCACCAAATTAAGGACGTGAGCCAAACGGGGAACATGGGTTTAGTGTCCCTGTCGGAGGGCAGCGAGGAGGTTGGTACCATGGCGTCAACCACCTCTGAGTCTGCCCCTGCAGAGCCGACAGAATCTCTGCCCCAGTGTGACTCCTGTCCCCCTAAGCAGACCAACTCAAGCACCGCCTGGCATCTTTTTGCCTGAGTGCTTGCGTAGCCCCTTGAACGTCTACGGAGCACAGCTGGTTCAGAGGAGAAATCTGCAGAGGAAGAGGCCATAGAGGAGGAAGAAGAGGAAGGGGTGGAGGAGAGAGGTGTGGCAGAATCACCACTATCAGCATTTTGGAAGCGTGGTGGCGGAACAAGCTCCAACAATACTGCACCCTGTCCTGAATCCTTCCCAGCTGTCAGCAGTCTTACCCAGTGTGCCATGAAAGAAAGGTAACATCCCTGTCGATGCCTACTGGACCATGAGTCAGTGATAATATGCACCTTACCGCTGACCGTCCTGTCCAACGAAGGCCAAGACATTGCCTTCCACATGAGAGCCGGAATTGCCTTTCGTGAAATGAAATGGCGTTTGGGAACCTGCCACTGAGGTACTGCATATTCCACAAATTCACAAAAGGGGGCAGAGTCCACCAGCTGAAAAGGCAGCAGTAGGAGTGCTAGCAATTTAGCCAAGATAGCATTCAGCCGCTGAGCATGTGGATGGCTGGGACCAAATTTCTTTCAATGGTTTAGCAACTGGGGTAGGGAAATTTGCCTGCTACAATCGGATATTGGTGTAGTGATAGCAGATGGCCCGCAAGTACTTGGCACACCTAATTCTATACCTTCATTCCTCTCAGTGCAGGTTTCTGAGAGGACTGAAGGTATAGTGGGGTTGGAGATCCCAGGTGATGAGGAGCAAGGAAAGGTCCACCTTGTTCTTTGGTGTGGGCCTTTTAAGTACTGTTGCCAATGGACTGCATGGGAGGTCATCATATGTCTGGTCAAGCATGTGGTGCCCAAGCGGCTGCTGTTTTGGCCATGCTTGATACGCTTCAGACATATGTTGCAAACAGCAACGGTGCCATCTGCTGCACACGTATCAAAAAAGGCCCACATCAAAGAACATTTCAAAATACGCAGAGTGTCAGCAGTGCCCTGGACATGTGGAGCTCTGCAGTGTGATGCAGTCGGTGGCTGCCCTTAAGCTGGCCCCTGGAGGGCATCCTGCCTCGTTGGAGATGTGCCTCCTCCTCATCTCTTCTATCAGGCACCCACGTAGAGTCAGTGACCTCTTCATCCCCTCCCTCCTCTTCACTGGAGCAAACCTGGCAGTATGCTGCAGGTGGGGGAACATGACTGACAGTTTCTTGTCCTTCTTGGGCACCCCCTCTCTCTGGGCTCATGTTACTGCCTTCCTCAACCTGGGTACCATCATCCGAGCATTCAAAACGCTGCACATCCTCCTGCAGCATGCACCGACGCTGTGGTTGAACAGTTTGGGGGACTCCTCCGTGCATGATGGTGGGGCTAGAGAAGGAGTGACTGATGACATTGGAATGGCCGCTTTGACAGCTGCATTGGCCGGCAAACTGCTCTGAGCCTGGGTGACAGAGGATGAGGAGGATGAGGACAGCTTAGTTATTCACTCTACCAACTCTTCTGCATGTTGTGGATCAACATGGCCAGTTGCCGAAAAAAAAGACAAGCGTGCCCCACGGCCATGTACTGAGGATGCACCGTGTCCACGACCAGCACTGATGGCTGTAGACACAGAGCCTGCTTCCCCTCTTTTAGTGGCTTGTGAGCGTCTGCCTCTCCTTGGTGGCCTTCCAGACATGCTGTAAAATTTTATTAGCAAAACACCACCTGAAGTTTACTAGAAAAAGTACACCAGGAACGGCCTGCAGTCAGATATAGGCTTGGCTAGGCTAGAATGCAGTGGATATATATATGTAGGAGACTGTATATATATTTTATGCACTGCAGATCACTGAATCACCTGCCTGCCTGCCTGCCTGCCTGAAAGTGTATTTGAAAATGTACACCAGGAACGCCCTGCAGTCAGATATAGGCTTGGCTAGACTAGAATGCAGTGGATATATATATGTAGGAGACTGTATATATATTTTATGCACTGCAGATCACTGAATCACCTGCCTGCCTGCCTGAAAGTGTATTTGAAAACGTACACCAGGAACTGCCTGTAGTCAGATATAGGCTTGTCTAGACTAGAATGCAGTGGATATATATATTTGTAGGAGACTGTATATATATTTTATGCACTGCAGATCACTGAATCACCTGCTTGCCTGCCTGAAAGTGTATTTGAAAACATACACCAGGAATGGCCTGCAGTCAGATATAGGCTTGGCTAGACTAGAATGCAGTATATATATATATGTAGGAGACTGTATATATATATATATATATATATATATATATATATATATATATATATATATATATATATATATATATATATATATATATATATATATATATATATTTTATGCACTGCAGATCACTGAATAACCTGCCTGCCTGCCTGAAAGTGTATTTGAAAATATACACCAGGAACGGCCTGCAGTCAGATATAGGCTTGGCTAGACTAGAATGCAGTGGATATATATATATATATATATGTAGGAGACTGTATATATATTTTATGCACTGCAGATCACTGAATAACCTGCCTGCCTGCCTGCCTGAAAGTGTATTCGAAAACCTACACCTGGAACTACCTGCAGTCAGATATAGGCTTGGCTAGACTAGAATGCAGTGGATATATATGTAGGAAACTGTATATTAAAAATGTATGGCTCTCTTAGCTGTGATTGGCCAAAGCATGCAGGTCATGGTGCATGCTCTGGCCAATCATCATACAGCAATGCACTGCGCTCCCGCAATATGGGCCATTATGCGCCGCTCAAATTTGGTGCGAACGGCCCATAATGTTCGGTTTTCGACGAACGGGTGAACAGCCAATGTTTGAGTCAAACTCATGTTCGACTCAAATATAAAGCTCATCCCTACCCATGACCATCTATTCAGCTGCTAATTGAGGGTATATCCAATTACCCCCCATTCAGGTGGACTAAACATAATAATGTTTCCACATGAACAAAACAAAAATAAAATAAACAAATAAAATAAACAAATAACAAAAATATAAAAAAAAAATTAAAAACATTAAAAAAAATTAAAAAATTAATAAAAAGAAAAAATTTAAAAATTAAAAAAAAATAAAAATTATTTAAAAAAAAATTAAAAATTAAAAAGAATTAACACACATTAAAAAAAAATAAAAACAAAAATAAAATAAAATACAAAAAAAATTAAAAATAAGACAAGAGAAAAAAAAGAACATAGTGATCCTAACAGAAAAATATTAAAAAAAACCTAAAATAACAATTCAGAGGCCTATCCTTGAACATACTAAACACATATCAAGGTCCTCTAATATATTAGAAACATGAAGGGCAAAACTCACATCTAATCCTTTTCATAGCAAGGAAACATTGACCAGAAAATTCTTAGCATCCATGCAGCTCACTAAGTGCTGCTAACATTGTTTCCCCCAGTGCTATATTTGAATAACCATGCGGCTACCTCCATTTTGATATTACGCAACTGTTCTACATATTGATGGTTTTCAGTTTGTAGTCTCTGCATTTGGGTCTTAAAAGGGAAATGGGTTTGATTATTATGGCCTCCATGCTTTGGATTGCTACCCCATCTGACATAATAAACTTCATAACGCCTTGGTGTAGTTTTAGGGTATTTCCTTTGCATATCATTGTACACAAAAACATTTTAGACCTGGTTTCCCTGCATAGGCCCTTCTCTGATCATATGGCGCTGGAAACTCACATTGCTGGACAACATTACTATGATTGGAATGAACAGACTTTACACTTTCATCGTCTGAGGAGTCATCAGAAGTTTCCACTGTTTCAACTCCTGAATCAATTTCAAGTGCAGTTACTGCCCTTTTATTTAAATCTACAACATTGATAGTAACATCACTTGCAGCAACAATAGCATCTGGTTTACCAAATTGTTCTAGAGCCTCTATCTTTGCTGAGCACTGCGACTGTTCAGCTTTTGCATGTTTGGAGGATAACTCCATTATGGCTGCCTCTGCACCCTGCAATTCCTCTCTTTTTATAATTCCTAATCCTTGCCCAGTCCTTTCTGATGCAGGAGTAAAGAGAGAAGAACTTTGATTTGGGGATTCTTCAGGATTGTCAGCCGCATATATTGGCTGTTGTTCAATCAGCATCCCATCTCCCTGCTCCTGTGTCACAAAGGGATGCGCATCCTTGTTAGCACAACAATGGCTGTGTACTTTTTCCATTGCCTGTGCTTTCAAAGATAGAATGGCATGATCTTTTTGGGCTAGTTGAGTTTTATATTCTTGCAACTGTCTCTTAAGTATTTCTATTGCAGTTTGATTCCCAGCCTCCCTCTGCCCTAAAGATGCGATACATTGTTCCTTCAACATACATGTTTTCTCTAACTCATCCAATCTCTGTTCCAATATACATTTCTCAGTCACTAATTGTTGAATGTGATCAGCAAAATTTGCATCTGCCTTTACAACCATTGCTACCATATTGTCAGTTACACTTTGTACCTGCTCCAAGAATTGTCCTCTCTCAGCACACCATTGTACTTCTATCGCCATCACAATGTTTTTCATTTTCAATAACACGCATACCACATTGGCCATCTTGGCTTTCCTGCCTTTTTTTGAAGACTTTTTATGTTTTGCCTTATCATTATGACTATTACATTGCTTCAAAAGGTCATTGAATTGGTGTATTAAATCATTCTCTTCTATAGACTCGAATCTAACACAGCCGTGCTTGTTAACAAAATCTTCAATGACTTCCATTGATATGCTAATTAGTCTACTTGAAGCTGCTAAACTAGTTGCTTGCACAATGCACACAGAGAAAGACAGACAGATAAAGCTGTTTAAACCTACCAGTGACTTGCAGTTCTCCAAGACACAAGGCACACTCTTAATCAATGCCTTACTATACCACTGATTTTTAACCCTCTTAGATCGCAGGCCACATTGAACTTTTATTGGAACAGAGAGCTATTTCACACTCACGTAGGGAAAAATACAAATAAACTAATAATAAAATAAAAATAAAAAAATAAAAAAAAATAATTAAAAAAAAATAAAAATCTATATTTCTCCCACTTTTTCCTCAAAGATGTGTGGTTTATCCTGTCAATCTGCAGGCTATATCAGATAACCAGGGTTGATCAATTCCTCTCACCAGCCCTTTTGACCGGCTACAGTTTGCACTAACAATACAATAAACGTTTAACATATATACATATACCAGCCAAAAATCTCACCAGTCACTGATGAAATATTTCATAGAACTTTCAGGACCATTCAAGCAGGGCCTCCAAATTCACGAACCAGCGCAAATCTTTGTCCACAGCAGAGCAAGCCTTTCGTTCTAGGTGTTGGTTCCTTAGCTTATACGGACTCAAGACAAAAAATACATTACACACATACACACATTGTGGATTCTGTGTAGAAATAAATTCCACACGCCTTCTGGGGTGCCAATTGAAGTAAATGGTATAATAAATATTATACTATATCTATGTATTAACTGCAGTTTGCAACCCATGTCTGAAGCGGATTAAGCGTGGCCATAACAGCAGCCGCTGGGGCACCACATGCTTGACCAGACATATGACTACCTACCTTGCAGTCCATGGGCAACAGCACTTGAAAGACCCACATCAAAGAAAAAGGCGGACTTCTCCTGGCTCCTCATCTGGGATCTCCAACCCTACTATACCTCCAGTCCTCTCAAAAACCTGCACTGAGAGGAATGAAGGTATAGCAATAAGTGTCCCAAGTACTTGCAGCCAATCTGCTAGCAGTACACCACCATCTGAATTTAGCAGGAAAATTTCCCTACCCCAGTTGCTGAACTGTAAAAAGAAATTCGGTCCCAGCCATCCACATGCTCAGCATCTAAATGCTAGCTTGGCCAAATTGCTAGCACTGCAACTGCTGTTTTTTCAGCTGGTAGACTCTGCCCCCTTTCATGAATTTGTGGAATGTGCTGTAACTCAGTGGCAGGTTCCAAAATGCCATTTCTTTTCACAGAAGGCCATTCCGGCTCTCTACCAGCATGTGGAAGTCAATGCTTTGGCCTTGTTGGACAGGGCAGTCAGCAGTATGGTTCATATTACTGCTGACTCATGGTCCAGCAGGCATGGGCAGGGACTTTACCTTTCCTTCATGGCGCACTGGGTAACTCTGCTGGCAGCTGGCAAGGATGCAGGACATTGTTCAGTGTTGTTGGAGCTTGTTCCGCCACCATGACTCCAAAATGCTAGTGGTGAATCTGCCACAGCTCTCTCCTCCACCCCCTCCTCTTCTTCTTCCTCTATGGCCTCTTCTGAAGATTTGTCCTCTGAACCAGTAGTGCCCCATAAGCGTGCAAGGGGCTACGCAAGCAGTTAGGCTAAAATGCCATGCGGTGCTTGAGTTGGTCTGCCTAGGGGGCCGGAGCCACACTGGAGCAGAGATTCTGTCAGCTCTGCAGGGGCAGGCTCAGAGGTGGTTGATGCCATGCCAGCTTCAGCCAGGAATGGTTGTATGTGACAATGGCACTGTCAGGGACCTGTCAGCACCAGACAGGGGCATATGCGTGCGCGCATGCATGCCCCTGCTGGGGCTGAGCAACAATGTCTGTCCACTCGTGTGCATCAGCGTGTCCCACGGGCACACGCGGGCATGTGACGGGTGCATGTGCGCGCGTGGCAGGCGCACGTGCATGCGTGTTAGCACTGTTTGGAACCACTGAACGCATAAAGGACTCTCACTGTGTGCAGTGCTGTTTCGTCTTCAGCTTCTGTCATCTGTTACCTGCATCTGATTGTTGATCTGCTATACCGACCCGGCTCTGTCTGACTACCCTGTTCTCTCCAATCCGACCCGGCTTGCCTGACTCTGCTACAACTTCTGCCTGTGATCTATTGCCGACCTCTGCCTGTTTAACTGACCCTGCTTTTGCCTCCTGTGTTCAGCTGCCTGATTACCTGCCGACCCGGACTGTCTGACCCTGCTTGTGCCTGCTGCTTTGCTCTGTGTGCTGCTGCACTCCCAGCTCCTCGCATACAGCTCCAGTGACCGCTGCTCCTGTACTCCTCAGCTCTTCAGGCCGCTGTCTACCACTGACCACCATCACCTGCCTGCAGTCCAGCCATCCCTGGAAGGATCCCTACTCTGCTACCAGCACCGGCAGCTCCTACTACAATAGGCACTCCTACCCACTGTGCTCACGAGACCACTGTCCCCATTCCAGTGGCTCCTGAACCAATGTTGTAAGAGAGGTCTCCTCCTACAAGTCAGGCTCCACTACCAGGTATTAAACAAAATCAGGAGGGGAAAAAAAGTAAGGGGATATGGGAAAGGGAAAGGTGCAAGTACTACCTGTACTGGGTCAATAAGTGCTGTTGCCCGTACTATAATCTTAACCCGTTAGGGTACTGTTGCTGTAACCTTTTAAATTATGCAAAAGGAAAAGGGGTTGGGGGAAGGGATAAGCCCAATGAGGATGGGCTTGGAAAGGGGTTACCTTGAGCAACAATATAGTCACTAGGTTTCTATTAAAAAGATCAATTTTATTCAGAAAAAGTTAACAATTAAAATAGCATTAGAATAAATGCTATTATCACAACAATGGTACATATGAGGCCGCGGACGACAACACAGATTGGACAGACAATACATAAAACATTCATGTGGCTAACCCAGTCAGGGACGAATTGCATTAAACCTCGGTGGCCATAAGGCTGTCAATTAGTCAAATAGTGGTAAATTAGATCCACTAAAAGAAAAAAAATTTTGGTGTAAATTAGAATGCAGTCATCCGTGGTATAGTGCAATTAAAGGGTGGAAAGTGCTGGGGAGGAAAAGCACTTGTGCTGAACCCGGGATTTCAATATAATTAGGTATGGATTGAAATGTATTATAGGTATGGAAAAAATAACACTAATATTCCAATATACAAAACAGTGGTTGATATGTCATCAATTCAATCCTTATTGAAGGTATGAAAGTTCCTGATTCAGGCTAATGGCGGGCTGGTAACAGAAAAAGTTCTCAATCAAAGCTCACTGGTAGTTTCATTAATAATAGTAGTGCTTTATAGTCTGATATTGTTGCAAGCATTTGACAGAGCATAAGTACTTATGTGGATTGGTATGGCTGTACGTTACCGTCTACACCATTGCTGCATCGCTTTAGGGTGCTGTAATCCTCTAGGCTTGTGAGCCGGCAAATCCCGTGTAACGTATCCGGTGCTCAACAAATGGCTGCTGGTAAAAGCCGTCAATGCTGGGGGGATGGCTCGGTATTAACTTTGTCATGGCGACCTGGTAGATGATGAATCCCAATGGCTGTATATTGTCCTTATGGACTCCGTCGCCTTTAGCACATACCCCGATCGTGGGCTTCCTGCTGTCATGAGCCGCCCTGCACTCTCCTCTGTGCCCGTAACGCACAAAGACTGGGCAGCGTTGTGACGTCAACGCGTTTCGCCGTGGTTCACTGACGTAGCTTCATCTTGGACGTTCATTGGTCGGTTAATCACACACCCCTCTTATAGTATAATTTGCTGGTGGTTGCCGCCATTGAAAATTCTTTAAAAGATTCGAAGGGACTTAGGCCAATCGGATCAGACCTGTTTATCCACACGGCCTATCAGCAAGTATAAACGTTATTGTTGTGTTAATTTGTAGAGCGGCTAGGTCATTGATAATTCTAGTATGTCCTAGCACATTATATAAACCTCTATATGATGAGTATACGAACTCAGGGATAGGTATGGCAAATATAGGTGAAGAGGATAGGCAAGAATAGAGAAAGCAAACTCACCAAGAATAGACAGTAATGCTTAGTAGGATAGGGGACTCACTGTGCAGCATGCAAATGGTGACATATACAAATTGACACTTTAATAAATACTTTAGGTAGTATCACTCAATATTAGAAAAGCCAATGGGGCCTCGTATGGCTTTAGTGTCCTGCCCCTTTGTTCCACCTTTAGACAGGTACTCTTTTTTCATTTATCTTATATTGTGTCAATATTGGAATCCCTCCCAATCTAAATTAAGCTAAAATGTCAAGAAATAAGTAATGGTGCCAACACTAATGTTTATTCAGTGAGGACACCAACATTAGGGCTTAAGATTTATATGTTGTCTTTTAGGGTTCCAGGAACACTTGTAAATTTAGCTCAGTATTTAACCCTACCGGCACGAGTGACTTTAACTTGTAGACCCACCACTTCTCCTTTTGGAGAAGTATGCAGTCAAAGTCACCTCGTCTGGTGGGTAATTTCAGGGCATAGATCCCTTTAACTGTTAGACCTGCAGAAGAACCACCATGGCAAAGAGCAAAATGTTTGGCCAGGGGTTTCTCTGGTATTTTTCCTTTTGTACTAATTTCTCGTAGGTGCTCACCTATGCGTATCCTTAGGGGCCTTTTAGTTTTGCCTATGTAAAATTTTGGGACATGGGCATGTTATTAGGTAGATCACTCTTGATGTAGAACAGTTTATAAGGTCACGTATCTCGTAAGTCCTCTCATTTAACGCATCAGTGAAACAAGAAGTTCTATGTACATAGGGGCACACTTGACATTTATTGCAGGGAAACATGCCTTTTGAGCGTGGGTATTCGGACAACCAGGAGGGGTCAGGTTCTTTGACAAACTCCAACTGAATTAGCATATCTCCTAGGCTAGGGGCTCTACGAGCCACCATCTTTGGTGAGGTGCTTACTATTTTGGCAAGTTCCGGGGCATTGGTCAGGATTCCCCAGTGTTTTTCAAGAATAGAGTATACCTTATTCCACTGGGAGCCAAAAGGTGTTATGACTCGTACTGGCTCATTTGCTTGTACCGGTGGTTCATCTATGTTTTTTTTCCCTTTTAGCAAGCTTGCCTATCCTCTTCACCTATATTTGCCATACCTATCCCTGAGTCCGTATACTCATCATATAGAGGTTCATATAATGTGCTAGGACATACTAGAATTATCAATGACCTAGCCGCTCTACAAATTAACACAACAATAACGTTTATACTTGCTGATAGGCCGTGTGTATAAACAGGTCTGATACCGGATACGTGACACGGGATTTGCCGGCTCACAAGCCTAGAGGATTACAGCACCCTAAAGCGATGCAGCAATGGTGTAGACGGTAACGTACAGCCATACCAATGCACATAAGTACTTATGCTCTGTCAAATGCTTGCAACAATATCAGACTATAAAGCACTACTATTATTAATGAAACTACCAGTGAGCTTTGATTGAGAACTTTTTCTGTTACCAGCCTGCCATTAGCCTGAATCAGGAACTTTCATACCTTCAATAAGGATTGAATTGATGACATATCAACCACTGTTTTGTATATTTGAATATTAGTGTTATTTTTTCCATACCTATAATACATTTCAATCCATAGCTAATTATATTGAAATCCCGGGTTCAGCACAGGTGCTTTTCCTCCCCAGCACTTTCCACCCTTTAATTGCACTATACCACGGATGACTGCATTCTAATTTAGACCAAAACATTTTTTCTTTTAGTGGATCTAATTTACCACTATTTGACTAATTGACAGCCTTATGGCCACCGAGGTTTAATGCAATTCGCCCTGACTGGGTTAGCCACATGAATGTTTTATGTATTGTCTGTCCAATCTGTCTTGTCGTCCGCGGCCTCATATGTACCATTGTTGTGATAATAGCATTTATTCTAATGCGATTTTAATTGTTAACGTTTTCTGAATAAAATTGATCTTTTTAATAGAAACCTAGTGACTATATTGTTGCTCAAGGTAACCCCTTTCCAAGCCCATCCTCATTGGGCTTATCCCTTCCCCCAACCCCTTTTCCTTTTCCACTACCAGGTACCTAACAGTACGAAACAGCCATGACTGAGCCTGCAGGAGAGACCTCCCCTATGAAGGAGATCTGCACGCATCTTGCGGCCCTCACGCAATCCGTGAAATCCCTGCAGGATAACTATACCAGGCTTGAAGGACAAGTTCAGAATCTTACTGGCCCCAGTCCCATGGCTTCCTCTTCTGCCACTGCTCCAGTACAGACTGTTTCCTCTCCTTCTGTTGTGATGCTCCCACCTGAGCCAAAGGTCCCCATCCCAGAAAGGTTCTCCAGAGACCGAACCAAATTTCGGGCCTTTCGTAATGCCTGCCAGCTCTATTTTGCTTTATAACCCCGGACCTTCTCTCTAGAAGCTACTAAAGTGGGATTTGTGATCCCCCTCCTATAAGGAGAACCTCAGACCTGGGCCCATCGACTACTTGAAGGAGATTTGGTCCTGACCCATTCCCTGCATTCCTTTTTTGAAGCTATGGCCCAGCTTTATGAGGATCCCCAGCGGACTGCCACAGCTGAGTCCGCCCTGTTTGCGCTCCAGCAAGGCCGCAGACAGGCCGAGGATTATGTCGGGGACTTTAGGTGCAGACACTCAATGGAATGATGCGGCCCTGCGTCATCAGTTCTGCATAGGCCTGTCTGAAGGGCTGAAGGATGAACTTGCTCGAGTTGGCATACCAGACATCCTCTAAGCCTTAATCTCCTTGGCGATCCAGATCGATCGGAAACGCCGATCTGTACGTTCTACTCAGCAAACCTGCCTGGTGTAGATGACTGCAAAGGCGTGAGTTCCTGCCTCTCGCTATCTATCTCCATCCAATTTGAACCCAGTCAGCTCGGTGCCTGACGCTTCCGAGCCCATGCAGATAGGGCTGATGAGCCCTGCCTTGCCTCCAGAAGAATGAGCATGTTGCCATCAGCTAAACCTGTGCCTCTACTGCGGTGGAACGGGACACTACTCCCATAACTGTCCGATCAAGATGAGTAAGTGTCCATCTCCTGTTTCTACCAGTCTCTCTGCCTTGTCTGTCAATTCAACTCACCTTGCTCTTTCTCTCTCATTACAGCTCCGGTGAAAGATAATTGCATTCAACGCTATCATTGACTCCGGAGCATGCAGTTGCTTTGTCGACTCTACCTTTGCCAGCCAATAAGATATCCCCTTACAAGAAAAGACTCATGGACTTTCTGTTTTCTTGGCTGATGGCTCCCGCATCAGATCAGGACAAATAACCCAAGAGACTCTTCCTTTGCCTGTTACCGTTTCCTCCCAACATAAGGAGCTCCTGACCTTTGATGCCATCTCTTCTCCACTGTTTCCAGTTATCCTGGGCATACCCTGGCTCCAGGCCCACAATCCTCACATTAACTGGGTTACTGGAGAAGTAAAGTTTTTATCTCCTTATTGCCAAAAGCATTGCCTTACCGAACCCTCCAATTCTTCAGCTACAATTTTATGTTTAGACACCGACCAGAATTTACTCCAGTCCATATCCAAGCATTATCATGAGTTCATCAATGTCTTCAGCAAGAAGGGGGCAGACTCCCTTCCACCTCATCGCCCCTATGATTGCCCAATTGAACTGCTTCCTGGGGCCAAAATCCCTTTCAGGCGTATTTTCCCTCTATCAGAGAAAGAGCAAGAGGCACTGAAGACTAGGGATGAGCCGAACACCCCCCGGTTCGGTTCGCACCAGAACCCGCGAACGGACCGCAAGTTCGCACGAACGTTAGAACCCCATTGACGTCTATGGGACTCGAACGTTCGAAATCAAAAGTGCTCATTTTAAAGGCTAATTTGCATGGTATTGTCCTAAAAAGGGTTTGGGGACCCGGGTCCTACCCCAGGGGACATGTATCAATGCAAAAAAAACTTTTAAAAACGGCCGTTTTTTCGGGAGCAGTGATTTTAATGATGCTTAAAGTAAAAAAAAAAAGTGAAATATTCCTTTAAATATCGTACCTGGGGGGTGTCTATAGTATGCCTGTAAAGTGACGCGTGTTTCCCATGTTTAGAACAGTCCCTGCACCAAATGTCATTTTTAAAGGAAAAAATCTCATTTAAAACTGCTTGCGGGTTTAATGTCATGTCGGGTCATGGCAATATGGATGAAAATCAGTGAGACAAACGGCATGGGTACCCCCCAGCCCATTACCAGGCCCTTTGGGTCTTGTATGGATATTAAGGGGAACCCCGCACCCAAATTAAAATAAGGAAAGGTCCCTATATACTCTGAACAGCAGTATACAGGCGGTGCAAACAAGACAGGGACAGTAGGTTTGTTGTTAAGTAGAATCTGTTTGTAATTTTGAACATTTTTAATGTGTTTAGCTCCAGCCAAAAAATCTTTTCTAAGCTTTTTGGAAAACATAGGGAAGGGTTATCACCCCTGTGACATTTGTTTTGCGTCTTTCCTCCTCTTCAGAAGATTTCACCTCACTTTTTTGTCCCAATGAAAAATGTTTTTTGAAAATTTGGGTTTTTTTGTGGAACAAGGATTGGAAAGCATCAGTGGAAAGGAGAAATTGTTTTCCCATATTAACTCTTACAGGAGAGAATTTCCCTTCCTTAGGGGTAGATTTCATCTCACTTCCTGTTGTCTCCTTCCGTTTGCAAGTAGGAGTCGTTTGTAAGTTAGATGTTTGAAAGTAGGGTCCTGCCCTATATACTCAGCAGAAATTTGGGCCTTAGGTGTTGCTGTGGCCAAAACACTGTAAGCCCTCACAGGGCCCTGCTGTGAAATATTAGATCAAGAATTGTAATTACATGCCCCTGTTGAACAGGAGCTGAAAAATTAGGCCTTAGGCACTGGTGCTGGTGCCACAACACTGCAACCCCTCACAGACACTCTAGTTGGAACGCAGGAACGAGCCCTGCTGCAAAGTATTGCATCAAAAATTGTAATTACACGCCCCTGTTAGACAGGGGCAGAAAAATTGGGCCTTAGGCACTGGTGCTGGTGCCACAACACTGCAACCCCTCACAGACACTCTAGTTGGAACGCAGGAACGAGCCCTGCTGCAAAGTATTGCATCAAAAATTGTAATTACACGCCCCTGTTAGACAGGGGCAGAAAAATTGGGTCTTAGGCACTGGTGCTGGTGCCACAACACTGCAACCCCTCACAGACACTCTAGTTGAAACGCAGGAACAAGCCCTGCTGCAAAGTATTGCATCAAAAATTGTAATTACACGCCCCTGTTAGACAGGGGCTGAAAAATTGGGTCTTAGGCACTGGTGCTGGTGCCACAACACTGCAACCCCTCACAGACACTCTAGTTGGAAAGCAGGAACGAGCCCTGCTGCAAAGTATTACATCAAAAATTGTAATTACACGCCCCTGTTAAACAGGGGCTGAAAAATTGTGCCTTAGGCACTGGTGGTGGCGCCCAGAACCAAAAATGTTCTTACAAGCTATCAGCGTGATGATTGAGGAGGAAGAGGATAATTACTCAGGGATAGTCACTCAGCATCAGCATAGGCAGTCTTTGAAGGGATCTGAGATTTCAAAAAAAATTATTCGGTTACATCTGCATCAGGTGCTTGGTAGCTGGTGGTGATCCAAGATTCATTTTTATGAAGGTCAGCCGATCGACCGAGTCGGTGGACAGACGCACCCTGTGATCGGTTACCACGCCTCCAGCAGCACTGAATGTGCGTTCCGAAAGAACGCTGGATGCAGGACAGGCCAGTAGCTCAATTGCATACTGTGCAAGCTCTGGCCAGTGATCCATCCTCAAGACCCAGTAACCCAGAGGATTTTCGGTGGGAAAGGTGTCCAAGTCTGATCTTGCCCCTAGGTATTCCTGCACCATGTAAAACAGACGCTGGCGATGGTTGCTGGAACCGATCATACCTTGGGGCTGCGGACCAAAAAATTGTCTGAACGCATCGGTCAGACGGCCACCTTCTCCACCGCTCCTTCTTTGACTGACCGAAGCCTCAGCAACACGTTGTCCAGAAACAGGAGTTTGTAACCTCCCAGTCTCTGGGAACGCGTTGCACAGACCTTTCTGCAAGGCCTCCCGAAGATGTTTCATCCTCTGCTCCCTCTGCGATGGCAAGATAAGGTCCGCAACCTTACCCTTGTAACGTGGATCAAGGAGGGTTGCCAGCCAGTATTGGTCCTTCTCCTTGATACCACGAATACGAGGATCCTTACGCAGGCTTTGCAGGATCAGGGAGGCCATGCAGCGTAGGTTTGCTGAGGCATTCGGTCCGGAGTCCTCTGGGTCACTAAGGACAACAACGTCCGCAGCCACCTCCTCCCAGCCACGTACAAGTCCATGTGTTCCTTGGGACTGATCCCTTAAAGACTGCTGATGCTGAGTGCCAGGCTCCACCTCCATACTGACACAATCTTCCTCCTCCTCCTCCTCCTCCTCGTCCTCTTCCTGTGTGATCGGCGGGCACGCAGGAACACTGTCTGGATAAAGGGGGCCTTGAGAGCTAAGGAAGTCCTCCTCTTCCTGCCTCTGTTCTGCCTCAAGTGCCCTGTCCATTATTCCACGCAGCGTGTGCTCCAACAGGTGGACAAGGGGGACAGTGTCACTGATGCATGCACTGTCAGTGCTCACCATCCTCGTGGCCTCCTCGAATGGTGACAGGACAGTGCATGCATCCCTGATCATGGCCCACTGGCGTGGGGAAAAAAAACCAAGGTCCCCTGACCCTGTCCTGGTGCCATAGTCGCACAGGTACTCATTGATGGCCCTCTGCTGCGTGTGCAGCCGCTGCAGCATGGCCAACGTCGAGTTCCACCTGGTGGGCATGTCACAGATTAGGCGGTTCTTGGGCAGGTTAAACTCCTTTTGGAGGTCCGTCAGCCGAGCACTGGCATTATATGACCAGCGGAAATGCACAGAGACTTTCCTGGCCTGCCTCAGGACATCCTGTAAGCCCGGGTACCTGCCCAAGAACCGCTGCACCACCAAGTTAAGGACGTGAGCCAAACAGGGCACATGGGTCAGTTGTCCCTGTCGGAGGGCAGAGAGGAGGTTGGTGCCATTGTCGCAAACCACCATTCCTGCCTTAAGTTGGCGTGGCGTCAACCACCTCTGAACCTGCCCCTGCAGAGCTGACAGAACCTCTGCCCCAGTGTGGCTCCTGTCCCCCAAGCACACCAGCTCAAGCACCGCATGGCATCTTTTGGCCTGCGTACTTGCGTAGCCCCTTGAACGCCTACGGAGCACCGCTGGTTCCGAGGAAGAGGCCATGGAGGAAGAAGAAGAGGAGGGGGTGGAGGAGAGAGGTGTGTCACAATCAGCATTTTGGAGGCGTGGTGGCGGAACAACCTCCAACACTACTGCACCTTGTCCTGCATCCTTCCCAGCTGCCAGCAGAGTCACCCAATGCGCCGTGAAACTTAAGTAACGTCCCTGTCCATGCCTGCTGGACCATGAGTCAGCGGTAATATGCACCTTACCGCTGACCGCCCTGTCCAGCGAGGCATGGACATTGCCTTCCACATGCCGGTAGAGAGCCGGAATCGCCTTCCGTGAGAAAAAGTGGCGTTTGGGTACCTGCCACTGAGGAACCGCACATTCCACAAACTCACGGAAGGGGGCAGAGTCTACCAACTGAAAAGGCAGCAGTTGAAGTGCTAGCAATTTTGCCAAGCTAGCATTCAACCGCTGGGCATGTGGATGGCTGGGAGCAAACTTCTTTCGGCGGTGCAGCAGCTGGGGCAGGGAAATTTGCCTGGTACAATCTGACGTCGGTGTTCCAAAAGCAGATTGCCCACAAGTACTTGGCTGTGACACACCTAATTCTACACCTTCATTCCTCTCACTGCAGGTCTCAGAGAGGACTGAAGGTCTAGTGGGGTTGGAAATCTCAGCTGATGAGGAGCAAGGAGAGATCGTCTTTGTTCTTTGGTGTGGGTCTTTTAGATACGCTTGCCAACGAACTGCATGGCAGGTCAACATATGTCTGGTCAAGCATGTGGTACCCAAGCGGGAGATGTTTTGGCCACGCGAGATACGCTTGAGACATATGTTGCAAATAGCAGCGGTGCGATCTGATGCACTCGTCTCAAAAAAGGCCCACACCAAAGAACTTTTTGAATAACGCGCAGAGACTGCAGCGCCCTGCACATGTGGAGCTTTGGGGTGTGATGCAGTCAATGTGCTGCCCTTAGGCTGGCCCCTGGAGGGCATCCTGCCTAGTTGGTGATGTGCCACCTCCTCCTCCTCCTCCTCCTCCTCCTCTCTCCTATCAGGCACCCACGTTGAGTCAGTGACCTCATCATCCCCTCCCTCCTCATCACTGGAGCAAACCTGGCAGTATGCTGCAGCAGGGGGAGCATGACTGCCAGATTGCTGTCCTTCTTGGGCACCCCCTCTGTCCGTGCTCATGTTACTGCCTTCATTGAGCTCAGTATCATCATCAGAGCCTTCCAAACGCTGGGCATCCTCCTGGAGCATGTACCCAACACTGTGGTCAAACAGTTCGAGGGAATCCTCATGAGGACATGGTGGAGCTAGGGAAGGAGTCACTGATGACATTGAGCTGAGGGAAGAGGCCGCTGCTTTGCCAGACAAAGCACCCTGGGCATGGGTGAGAGAGGATGAGGAGGATGAGGACGGCTTGGTCATCCACTCGACCAAGTCTTCCGCATGTTGCGGCTCAACACGGCCAGCTGCCGAAAAAAAGGCCAAGCGTGTCCCATGGCCACGTGCTGATGAGGATGCACCGTCTCCACGACCAGCACTAGACACAGAGCCTGCTTGCCCTCTCTTATTGGCTTGTGACTGTCTGCCTCTCCTTCTTGGCCTTCCAGACATACTAATGGCCTGTAGCTGCACTAAGCTGGGATAGAACACCTGTAATTTTCTTAAGGTAGCTTTATATACTGTAACCAGACAAGCCTGCCTGTCAGTAGGAAGATAACAGGAACGGATCTAGCTGAACACTGTGAGCAGGACACACTGTACTAAATGTAAATAGTCTAGCTGCCTGACCGTGGTACTAATAGGATCAAATAGAACACCTGTAATTTTCTTAAGGTAGCTTTATATACTGTAACCAGACAAGCCTGCCTGTCAGTAGGAAGATAACAGGAACGGATCTAGCTGAACACTGTGAGCAGGACGCACTGTACTGAATGTAAATAGCAGGAACGGATCTAGCTGAACACTGTGAGCAGGACGCACTGTACTAAATGTAAATAGTCTAGCTGCCTGACCGTGGTACTAATAGGATCAAAAAGAACACCTGTAATTTTCTTAAGGTAGCTTTATATACTGTAACCAGACAAGCCTGCCTGTCAGTAGGAAGATAACAGGAACGGATCTAGCTGAACACTGTGAGCAGGACGCACTGCACTAAATGTAAATACCAGGAACGGATCTAGCTGAACACTGTGAGCAGGATGCACTGCACTGAATGTAAATAGCAGGAACGGATCTAGCTGAACACTGTGAGCAGGACGCACTGCACTGAATGTAAATAGCAGGAACGGATCTAGCTGAACACTGTGAGCAGGACGCACTGCACTAAATGTAAATACCAGGAACGGATCTAGCTGAACACTGTGAGCAGGACGCAGTGCACTGAATGTAAATAGCAGGAACGGATCTAGCTGAACACTGTGAGCAGGACGCACTGCACTGAATGTAAATAGCAGGAACGGATCTAGCTGAACACTGTGAGCAGGACGCACTGCACTAAATGTAAATACCAGGAACGGATCTAGCTGAACACTGTGAGCAGGACGCACTGCACTGAATGTAAATAGCAGGAACAGATCTAGCTGAACACTGTGAGCAGGACGCACTGCACTAAATGTAAATACCAGGAACGGATCTAGCTGAACACTGTGAGCAGGACGCACTGCACTGAATGTAAATAGCAGGAACGGATCTAGCTGAACACTGTGAGCAGGACGCACTGTACTAAATGTAAATAGTCTAGCTGCCTGACCGTGGTACTAATAGGATCAAAAAGAACACCTGTAATTTTCTTAAGGTAGCTTTATATACTGTAACCAGACAAGCCTGCCTGTCAGTAGGAAGATAACAGGAACGGATCTAGCTGAACACTGTGAGCAGGACACACTGTACTAAATGTAAATAGTCTAGCTGCCTGACCGTGGTACTAATAGGATCAAAAAGAACACCTGTAATTTTCTTCAGGTAGCTTTATATACTGTAACCAGACAAGCCTGCCTGTCAGTAGGAAGATAACAGGAACGGATCTAGCTGAACACTGTGAGCAGGACGTACTGCACTAAATGTATATAGCAGGAACGGATCTAGCTGAACACTGTGAGCAGGACGCACTGCACTGAATGTAAATAGCAGGAACGAATCTAGCTGAACACTGTGAGCAGGACGCACTGCACTAAATGTAAATACCAGGAACGGATCTAGCTGAACACTGTGAGCAGGACGCACTGCACTGAATGTAAATAGCAGGAACGGATCTAGCTGAACACTGTGAGCAGGACGCACTGCACTGAATGTAAATAGCAGGAACGGATGTAGCTGAACACTGTGAGCAGGACGCACTGCACTAAATGTAAATACCAGGAACGGATCTAGCTGAACACTGTGAGCAGGACGCACTGCACTGAATGTAAATAGCAGGAACGGATCTAGCTGAACACTGTGAGCAGGACGCACTGTACTAAATGTAAATAGTCTAGCTGCCTGACCGTGGTACTAATAGGATCAAAAAGAACACCTGTAATTTTCTTAAGGTAGCTTTATATACTGTAACCAGACAAGCCTGCCTGTCAGTAGGAAGATAACAGGAACGGATCTAGCTGAACACTGTGAGCAGGACGCACTGCACTAAATGTAAATACCAGGAACGGATCTAGCTGAACACTGTGAGCAGGACGCACTGCACTGAATGTAAATAGCAGGAACGGATCTAGCTGAACACTGTGAGCAGGACGCACTGCACTGAATGTAAATAGCAGGAACGGATCTAGCTGAACACTGTGAGCAGGACGCACTGCACTAAATGTAAATACCAGGAACGGATCTAGCTGAACACTGTGAGCAGGACGCACTGCACTGAATGTAAATAGCAGGAACGGATCTAGCTGAACACTGTGAGCAGGACGCACTGCACTGAATGTAAATAGCAGGAACGGATCTAGCTGAACACTGTGAGCAGGACGCACTGCACTAAATGTAAATACCAGGAACGGATCTAGCTGAACACTGTGAGCAGGACGCACTGCACTGAATGTAAATAGCAGGAACGGATCTAGCTGAACACTGTGAGCAGGACGCACTGCACTGAATGTAAATAGCAGGAACGGATCTAGCTGAACACTGTGAGCAGGACGCACTGCACTGAATGTAAATAGCAGGAACGGATCTAGCTGAACACTGTGAGCAGGACGCACTGCACTAAATGTAAATACCAGGAACGGATCTAGCTGAACACTGTGAGCAGGACGCACTGCACTGAATGTAAATAGCAGGAACGGATCTAGCTGAACACTGTGAGCAGGACACACTGCACTAAATGTAAATACCAGGAACGGATCTAGCTGAACACTGTGAGCAGGACGCACTGCACTGAATGTAAATAGCAGGAACGGATCTAGCTGAACACTGTGAGCAGGACACACTGCACTAAATGTAAATAGTCTAGATAGAAGATAACAGGAACGGATCTAGCTAAACTGAATACAGTGTATATATATATATGCAACACCTGGGATGCATATATATACACAATACACTGTAAGTGCAGCTAACTGACTGACTGTTCTGCCTAATCTATCTAACTCAAATCAAATGACACTGTCTCTCTCTCTCTCTATCTCTCAGCACACCGGAACACACACTACACAGGGCCGCCGTGCAGGCGGCCTTATATAGTGTGGGGTGTGTACTAAATCCCCTGAGCCATAATTGGCCAAAGCCACCCTGGCTTTGGCCAATTACAGCTCTCTCTACTGACGGCGCTGTGATTGGCCAAGCATGCGGGTCATAGTGCATGCTTGGCCAATAATCAGCCAGCAATGCACTGCGATGCCGCAGTGAATTATGGGCCGTGACGCGCCACACGAATTTGGCGCGAACGGCCCATATCGTTCGCAATTCGGCGAACGACCGAACAGCCGATGTTCGAGTCGAACATGGGTTCGACTCGAACACGAAGCTCATCCCTACTGAAGACTAATGCCGCGTACACACGAGCGGACTTTACAGCAGACTTTGCCCGGCGGACGGGTTTTTGTCGGACAATTCGATGTGTGTGGGCTCCAGCGGACTTTGTTTTCTCAAAAGTTGGACGGATTTAGATTTGAAACATGTTTTAAATCAATCCGTCGAAATCGAGTCCGGTCGAAAAATGTCCGCTCGTCTGTATGCTAGTTCGACGGACAAAAAGCCACGCTAGGGCAGCTATTGGCTACTGGCTATGAACTTCCTTGTTTTAGTCCGGTCATACGTCATCACGTATGAATTCGATGGACTTTGGTGGATTGTGTGTAGGCAAGTCCGTTCATTCAGAAAGTCCGTCATAAAGTCCGATGAAAAGTCCGCCGGGCAAAGTCTGTTGTAAAGTCCGACCGTGTGTACGCGGCATTATGGTGATGAAAACTTGGACAAGGAGTTCATCTGCCCTTCAACCTCCCCAGCCGGTGCAGGAATATCTTTTGTTACCAAAAAAGACAAGACCCTCCACCCATGTGTAGACCTCCGGGAACTGAATAAGATTACGGTCAAAAACCATTATCCTTTACCCTTGATACCTGAACTCTTCCAGAAATTAAGATCTGCTGTCATATTCACCAAACTTGACCTGAGAGGGGCGTACAACCTGGTCCCCATTCGGGCCGGTCACGAATGGACGGCTTTCCGGACCCAATTCAGGCATTATGAATACTTGGTCATGCCCTTCGGGCTCTGCAATGCCCCTGCTACCTTCCAACATCTCATCAACGATGTATCTAGAGACTTTTTAGACATTTTTATGATTGTCTACCTGGACGACATCTTAATATTCTCTGGATCACTCGATCAGCATCGAGAGCACGTCTGCTGGGTCGTCTTCGCTTGCACAGACTGTATGCAAAGGCAGAAAAATGCGAGTTCGAGCAACAAAGCATCCAATTTTTGGGTTAATAATCTCTCCAACTGACATCAAAATGGATCCCTAAAAAGTGTCTGCCGTTCTGGACTGGCCAGTACCCTTAGACAAGAAGGGTATACAACGTTTTATTGGCTTTGCAAACTTTTATAGAAAGTTTATCAAGGGATTCTCCGCCATAATTGCACCCATCACACAATTGACCAAACAGAACTCCTGTTTCTGCTGGAATCAGATGGCCCAAGACGCCTTCGAGAATCTCAAAAGATTTTTACCTCTGCTCCGATCCTCAGCCATCCTGATCCATCGTTACCTTTCATTTTGGAAGTAGATGCTTCCGAAGTAGCCGTGGGAGCAGTCATTTCACAACGTCAAGGTAATAAAGATCTAATGCACCCTGTGGGGTTCTTCTCTCAGAAACTCTCTCCTGCAGAAAAGAACTTTGACGTTGGTGCCCGGGAGCTACTTGCTATTGAAGCCGCCTTGGAGGAATAGAGGTACCTGTTAGAGGGCGCTATTCATCCGGTATTAATATATACTGTAATAGAAATTTGTACGTTCTGTATATAATTGTATTGTATTTTGTATGTATTGCACACTGCCCTCACTGTGCACACAGAACTAATAATGTTTTCAGTAAATGTTTACATTCTTTCGAGTCCTGATTAGAATTAGCCTGCCTATGTAACGCCCCTTGTTACCATAAACGTACAATTGTAATATTAATGTGATACCTACGTAATCATGTGCATAAAAACCTTCAATTGCGTCATAATAAAGCAAAACAGTAATTTGGAAAGATGCTGAGCGTATCTTTTGTGTCTGTTCCCTACTGCAGTAGTTATTAATAATTTGGAACCACTAATCAATATGAGGATAGGAGTTGCCTATCATCAATTTAACCAAGTCAATACTGACCACAAAAACTTAGAATACCATAAGATCTGCTAAACGTCTGAAGCCTCTACAAGCCCGCTGGGCCCTGTTCTTCTCATGCTTCTGTTTTCACATAACCTGCAGGCCAGGGTCAAATAATATTAAACCGGACGCTTGTCACGCATGTATGACAACCCGAAAGAGTTATCTGTTCCTGATACCATCCAGCCTGCAAGCAACTTTTTACTCCTGCAGATAGATCTTCTTTCCCCGATCAAGGAAGCATCCTCGGACTCGTCAAGACCTCCAGAGATCACTTTAACGTTCAGCGATGGCTTGTTTTGGAAGGGGTGCCAAATTTTCATTCCTAAGGACAGTCGAGTCAAAGTTTTAACCCTATTCCATGACTAGCCGCTGGCAGGTCACTTTGGGGTCCGCAAGACCCTTGAACTTATGTGACGCAAGTTCTGGTGGCCTAACCTGAAAGACTTTTGTGAGAAATATGTCAGTTCTTGCCCTATTTGTATCCAGAATAAGACAACAAGAAACCGAGCTTGGGGACTGTTAAAACCTCTGCCTTTACCCGATAGACCCTGGAAAATGATTACCATGGATTTTATAGTGGAGCTTCCATGTTCTGAGGGGTGTTCAGCTATTTTTGTGGTTGTAGACCGCCTATCTAAAATGGCTCATTTCCTACCCTTAAAAGGAACTCCATCTGCTATAGAGATTGCCCGCATATTTATTAGAGAGATTGTCAGACTACATGGGATCCCTGCAAACATAGTATCAGACAGAGGGGTACAGTTCACCTCACGTTTTTGGAGGGCCCTGTGTGAGATCCTAAAGATTGAGTTGGCCCTGTCCTCGGCCTATCACCCTCAAAGCAATGGGTAGACAGAGAGGACCAACCAGACTCTTGAACAATACATTAGGGGTTTTACTTCATTTGTACAAGATGATCGGGTGTCCCTGCTGACCTTAGCGGAATTCGCCTATAATAATGCTAGCCATTCAGCCACTGGACAGTCCCCCTTTTTCGCCAATTACGGCTTTCATTTAACCTTTCTACCTGACTTTCCTCCAGAGTCTCCAGTTCCGGCAGTGCAGGATACAGTGGAGTTCCTCAGCCACAACAACCGGGTGTTGCAGGAGGCGGTGTCCAAAGCCCAGGCAGACAGCAAAAGAGCCTTCGACTGGAGAAGAAGAGGGGAACTGAACCTGCAGCTTGGCAACCAGGTATGGCTTTCCACCAATAATATTAAGTTGGCTTGTCTGTCCAAGAAGCTTGCACCTAAGTTTATGGGACCTTTTCCGGTAAAGAGAAAAGTCAATAAAGTTTTTTACGAACTAGCCCTGCCTGATTCTCTTAAAATCCATCCAGTGTTTCATGAGTCAATGCTAAAACCTGCCGTACCTGATCCTTTTCCTGATAGAGGAACCAAACCTCCTGAACCTATCTTGGTGGATGGAGGTGAGGAGTATGAGGTGGAGGCTATCCTTGACTGCAGAAGTAGACAAGGGCAAATTCAGTTTTTAATTAAGTGGAAGGGGTACGGTCCGGAGAACAATTCTTGGGAACCTGACAGCAACATTCATGCCAGGCGATAATTTGCACTTATTTTTCTGCCCATTCTGAAAAAAGAGAGTATTTAGGCATCCGGAGGCTGCCCTTTGGGAGGGGGCAATGTCAGGGACCTGTCAGCACCAGACAGGGGCATATGCGTGCGTGCATGTGCCTGCGCGCCCCTGCTCAAGCTGAGCAACAATATCCATCCACTGGTGTGCATCAGCGTGTCTCTCAGGCACCGATGGGTGCGTGTGCGCATGCGGCGGGTGCACGTGCGTGCACATTAGCGCTGTTTGGCGCCACTGAGCGCATAAAGGACTCTCAGCTGCACTGGTGCGGTGCTCTTTCGTCTTCACCTTCTGTGATCTGTTACCTGCATCTGATTGTTGATCTGCTATACCGACCCGGCTCTGTCTGACTACCCTGCTCTCTCCAATCTGACCCGGATTGCCTGACTCTGCTACAACTTCTGCCTGTGATCCGTTGCCGACCTCTGCCTGTTTAACTGACCCTGCTTTTGCCTGTTGTGTTCACCTGCCTGATTACCTGCCGACCTGGACTGTCTGACCCTGCTTGTGCCTGCTGCTTTTCTCTGTGTGCTGCTGCAATCCCAAATCCCCGCATACAGCTCCAGTGACCACTTCAGGCCGCTGCCTACCACTGACCACCATCACCTGCAGTCCAGCCATCCCTGGAAGGATCTCTACTCTGCTACCAGCACCAGCAGCTCCTACTTCAACAGGCACTCCTACCCACTGTGCTCACGAGACCACTGTCCCCATTCCAGTGGCTCCTGAACCAGCATTGTAAGAGAGGTCTCCTCCTACAAGTCAGGCTCTACTACCAGGTACCCAACAGGCACTAAACTTCTTTCCGCTCTCTGACAGGGACACTTGACCCATGTTCGGCACATGTCCTGAATTTGGTGGTGCAGCTGTTTATAAGCAGGTACCCAGGCTTACAGAATCTCCTCAGGCATGCCAGAAAAGTCTGTGGTCATTTCCGCCGGTCATACAATGCCAGTGCTCAGCTGGCTGACATTCAAAGGGAATGCAACCTGCCCACCAACCGCCTCATTTGTGACATGCCCACCAGGTGGAATTAAACATTGGCAATGCTGCAGTGGCTGCACACACAGCAGAGGGCTATCAATGAGTACCTGTACGAGTATGGCACCAGGACAGGGTCAGGGGAGCTTGGCTTCTTTTCGCCATGCCAGTGGCTACTGATCAAGGATGCATGCACTGTCCTATCACCATTTGAGGAGGCCACAAAGATGGTGAGCAGCGACAATGCATGACAGTGACAATGTCCCTCTAGTCTTCCTGTTGGAGCACGCGCTTCGTGAAATTATGGACAGGGCACTTGAGGCAGAACAGCGGGAGGAAGAGGAGGACTTCCTTACCTCTCAAAGCCCCCTTTATCCAGATAGCATTCCTGTGGGCTCGGCAAACACACAGGAAGAAGAGGAGGAGGATTGTATCAACATGGATGTAGAGGATAACACTCAGCAGCAGTCTTCAAGGGATGGTTTTCAGTCCCCAGAAACCCAAGGAGTTGTATGTGGCTGGGAGGAGGTAGTTATGGATCATGTGATCCTTAGTGACCCAGAGGACTCAGGAGGCCTTGAAGAAACATTTGTGCAATGCATTTCCAGACCCTGGGAGGTTACAATTTCCTGGTGCTGGACAACATGTTGCTGAGGCCTTGTTCAGTCAGAGGAAGAGCGGTGGAAAAGGTGGCCGGCTGACCGATGCCTTTAAACAGTTTTTCAGTCCTCAGGGCCAAGGTCTGATTAACAGGGGCATGTAATTACAATTGTTGATATAATATTTCACAGCAGGGCCCATTCCTGCACCCAACAAGAGCATCTGTGAGGGGTTACAGTGTTATGGTACCACCACCAACACCTAAGGCCCAATTTTCTGCAGAGTATATAGGGCAGGCCGTATAGTATATATACTGCTGTTCAGAGTATATAGTGCCTGGGGGCCTGGGAACCACCACGCCATTTTTTTTATCTGGGTGCGGGGTTCCCCTTAATATGCATACCAGACCCAAGGGGCCTGGTAATAGACTGGGGGTGTGGGGAACCCATACCGTTTTTTTCAATGATTTTCATCTATATTGCTGGATCCCTACAATACATTACAGCCGCGAGTAGTTTTAAATAACATTTTACACTTTAGAAATGTCATTTTGCTGTGGTATTGTTCTAAACACAGGAAAAAATTGCTATTTTACAGGCATACTAAGGACACCCCCCAGGCACAATATTTAAAGAAATATTTAATTTTTATTGTTTCACTTTAAGCATTATTAAAATCACTGCTCCCGAAAAAACGGCTGTTTTTAAAACTTTTTTTTGCATTGATACATGAGATCCTTCCCCTATCGTGTAACTGTAAACATTAACAAGGGAAGTGATGTCATCTCTCATCGCGTTGGTCTTTTCCGTTCCATACCGAGGAGAGATAACATCTAAAAGTGAGTTGCACCAACACTACACTGACACCAGGTCACGTAGGCACACAATTCACCCCCCGATCACCCCCCAGTTAACCCCTTCACCACCTGTCACTGTGTCACTCAGTACAGTAATCAGATTTTTTTTTGATCACTGTACTGGTGTCATTAGTGACACAAATCAGCATCAGGGCAATCAGTATTAGCCCCAGATAGGTCTAGGGACCCCCCCCCAACCCCCTCCCCCAATTAAGGTTTAACCCCTTGATTACCCCCTGTCACCTGTGATCCCTGTATAAGTGTCACGGGTGACGCAGTTTAGCTAGATTTTTTTTATAGCGTCAGGGCACCCGCCGTATTTTACCCAATACCCAAAGGTTTAACCCCCTGATCACCCGGCAGGTGATCAAAGTTAGATTTTAGCGTCAGATAGGGTCTGCATCACCCCAGGCAACCTCAGATCAGTGCCAGTAGTGCTCACACTCTCACACGCACCATACACCTCCCTTTAGTAGTATAGTGTCTAAACGGATTAATATCTGATCTGATCAGATCTATACTAGCATCCCCAGAAGTTTAGGGTTCCCAAAAACGCAGTGCTAGCGGGATCAGCCCAGATACCTGCTAGCACCTGCGTTTAGCCCCTCCTTCCAGCCCAGCCCACCCAAGTGCAGTATCAATCGATCACTGTCACTTACAAAACACTAAACACATAACTGCAGCGTTCGCAGAGTCAGGGCTGATCACTGCGAATGCTAACAGTTTTTTGGTAGTGTTTGAATCAGTCGCTAACAGTCAGGAGCTTTTTTACCTCTCACTACTGTACCAGTAAATTTAGAGACCAAAATGTCAAATCGAAGGTACAGTAGTGAAGAGGCCTACACGTTTTTGAGGATGACAGATAGTGAAGAGGAAGTCACTCATCTGTCAGATTCAGGCTCAGAATACGAACCTGTAGACAGCAGTGGCACCCTGACAGATAGCTCTGACGACGGATATGTGGTCCCTGCCAAGGTCAGGCATACCAGACCCCGTTCTTCTTCTGCTGTCGTTGAGGTGCAAGAACCGCAGGTCCCTCGTATGGAGCAGAGAGCTAGTACTAGCGCGGCTCATCCTTCTGGTGAACTGGCAAGCACCAGCGGCCTAGTACATCCTGGTCGTACATCCAGCACTGCAGTAACACTTGGCGATGTGGTGAGTCCCATAAGTGTAGTTCAAGCTGGCGAGATGGCAAGCACGAGTAGTGTCCCACTGCCACTAAGAAGACAAACACAGGCCCGTTGAGCCCATAGTGCCCTTCCTGCTGCATTCGCCAATCCTAATTGGGAGCCCACCACTTCTGCAGCACCCGTACTTCCCCCATTCACTGGCCAACCCGAAAACAGTTGATTTTACGTCACTTGATTTTTATTTGCTGTTTTTCACCAAAGATTTCTATAGATCTATTGTGGACCAAAGCAATTTATATACTGGTCAATTCATCGCCGCTAATCCCCAGCTGAGCCTTGCCAGAGATTTGAAACCAAATACGGTTTCCAAATTTAAGACCTTTCTGGGCCTATCCCTCCTCATGGGCATAACTAAAAAGAGTGAGTTGCAGTCATATTGGTCCACTGACCCAATTCATCATATGCCCTTGTTCTCTGCCTCCATGACCAGGACACGATACGAGCAGATCTTGCGGTTCATGCACTTCAATGACAATGAACTCTGTCGTCCTCGGGGTGACTCTGGATTTGATTGGCTCTACAAAATTCGGCACCTCGTAAATCACTTGAACCAATGTTTTGCAGCCTTGTTTACTCCCGATCAAGTTGTCTGTGTTGATGAATCCCTGATTAAGTTTTCTGGCCACTTGTCTATCAAACAGTATCTTCCCAGCAAGCCTGCCAGATACAGGGTCAAGATGTATAAGCTTTGTGACAGGGCAACAGGCTATACATATAGTTTTATGGTATATGAGGGAAAAGATAGTCATGTAGAGCCGGAGAACTGCCCAGACTACATAGGGAGCGCTGGTAAGATTGTGTGGGATTTGGTGTCACCGTTATTTGGAAAGGGGTACCACTTGTATGTGGACAATTGTTACACGAGCGTTCCACTTTTTAGTCATCTTTTTGATAATGGAATTGGCGCATGTGGCACCGTGCGCTCTAATCGCCGGGGCTTTCCCCAACGGCTTGTAGAATCCCGACTTAGACTGGGGGAGAGAGCCTGCTTGAGGTGTAATAATTTGTTAGCAGTGAAGTGGAGGGATTCATGGAATGTTTTCGTTCTCTCCTCGCTTCACGCAGACACGGCAGTCCAAATTCCTACAGGGACTGGTGATGTGGAGAAACCCCTCTGTGTCCATGAATACAACCATAACATGGGAGGGGTGGACCTCAACAACCAGTTGTTGGCGCCGTACCTAATTGCCCGTAAGGCCAGACGCTGGTACAAAAAAGTGTCTGTTTATTTATTTCAATTGGCTTTGCTGAACGCTTTTGTGCTATACAAAACTTCAGGACGGACTGGATCCTTCCTTAAATTCCAGGAAGAGATCATCAGAGCCCTTCTGTTTCCAGACGGTGCTATTGCCCAACTTCCACAACACAAATGCAGTGAGCCGGCTGCATGATAGTCATTTTCCTTATGTCCTCCCTGGTACCCCTACCCAAAGAACACCCCAAAGAAGATGTCGGGTCTGCAGTAAATGCGGATTTAGGCGTGACACCTGCTTTTATTGTCCCTCCTGTCCTGACCAACCTGGTCTCTGCATTGGTGAATGTTTCAAATGATACCACACACTAGTTGAGTATTAGCGTAGGGTACAGCACCACACATTCCTAGGCACATTAATACAGGATCTCAGGGTCTTGAAAGATGTGAAGGCCATCACATTTTGAGAGACCCTAATCTGCAACGTTCATTTTACAGTTTTTATAAAAGTGAAAAAAGTGAAAAAAAACACATGAAAACACAAAAAAATAAAATAAAAAATCCAAAAATAGTTGTGATTGTATTTTTCTTCTCTATTGTTTTCTCTCTGTTTGCTCTCTACTGTCCGCTCACTATTGTTCTATATCTATCGTTCTCGCTCGGTTTTATTTTTACTATGTTTTATTGTATTTGCTTTGCAGGTATGGTATGTTATACTGTAATGTTTGTTTTATTGTTAACCATCATTTGCTTAGCAGTTACGCCATCAGCTGCAGCACGGGTTTATTTATCTTGACAGCAACAGCGTTTGCTCCCATGATACACAAAGCCGTGACTCCAGTGCTGTCGGAGGTGATTTCACCACGACAGTTAAAAAAAAGGTGCATGTATGCCCATCATTAGAAGTGGGTGGATGAAGGGCGGTATTCTAATGGTGGGCATGCCCATGGATCAATCTCTTTTTTTCGTTCAGCCCACATACTGCATGAAAAAAAGAACATTACAATGTATGCCCAACAAGGACCAGCAACATACTGGTATGTTCCTGGATTTTGAGTGGTTATACCAGAATGATGCCTGCAGGTATAGGTATCATCTTGGTATCATTCTTTTCAGCCAGCAGTCGGCTTTCATATAAAAGCAATACTAGTGGCTAATTAGCCTCTAGACTGCTTTTATAAGCAGTGGGAGGGAACATCCCCCCTCCCACCGTCTTACCTGGTTTTCTCGGGCTCTCCTGTCCCAACAGGGAACCTGAGAATGCAGCCGGTAGTTCAGCCAGCTGACTATAGAGCTGATCAGAGACCAGAATGGCTCCAATCATCTCTATGGCCTAAGAAACTATGAGCATTTCATGACTTAGGTTTCACCAGATCTAAACAGTGCTATTGGGAAATTGGCAAAGCATTTTATCACACCGATCTTGGTCAGATGCTTTGAGGGAAGAGGAGAGATCTCTGGTCTAATAGACCCCAATTTTTTTTAAAAGAGTACCTGTCACTACCTATTGCTATCATGGGGATATTTACATTCCATGAGATAACAATAAAAATGATTAAAAAAAAAGAAAGGAACAGTTTAAAAAAAAGATAAAAAAGCAAAATAAATAAATAAATTTAAAAAAAGCACCCCTGTCCTCCCCGTGCTCACGTGCAAAGGCGAACGCAAGCGTCGGTCTGGTGTCATATGTAAACAGCAATTGCACCATGCATGTGAGTTATCACCATGAAGGTCAGATCAAGGGCAGTAATTTTAGCAGTAGACCTCCTCTGTAAATCTAAAATGGTAACCTGTAAAGGCTTTTAAAAATGTATGTAGTTTGTCGCCGCTGCACGTTTGTGCGCAATTTAAAGCAAGTCGTGTTTGGTATCCATGTACATGGCATAAGATCATCTTTTTTATTTCATCAAACATTTGGGCAATATAGTGTGTTTTAGTGCATTCAAATTTAAAAAAGAGAGTTTTTTCCAAAAAAAATGCATTTGAAAAATCGCTGCGAAAATACTGTGTGAAAAAAAGGCAACACCCACCATTTTAATCTGTATGGCCTTTACTTTAAAAAAATATATAATGTTTGGGGGTATAATGTAATTTTCTTGCAAAAAAAAAAAAAAATTCATATAAACAAAAAGTGTTAGAAAGGGCTTTGTCTTCAAGTGGTCAGAAGAGTGGGTGATGTGTGACATGCCATGACAATTCAACCCCCCTCCCCAAATGACCCCTTTTTGGAAAATAGGCACTCCAAGCTATTTGCTGATAGGCATGTTGAGTCCATGGAAAATTTTATATTTTGTCACAACTTTCGGGAAAATTACACTTTTTTTTTTTGCACAAAGTTGTCACTAAATGATATATTGTTCAAACATGGCATGGTTATATGTGGAATTACATCCCAAAATGCATTATGCTGCTTTTCCTGAGTATGGGGATACTTCATGTGTGAGACTTTTTGGGAGCCTAGCCGCGTACAGGACTCCGAAAACCAATCACTGTTTTCAGGATTTGGAAGGATGTAAATGTTTGATTTCACTCATCACTACCTATCACAGTTTTGAAGGCCATAAAATGCCAATATAGCACAACCCCCCCCCCCCCCCCAAATGACCCAATTTTGGAAAGTAGACACCCCAAGCTATTTGATGAGAGGCATGTTGAGTCCATGGAATATTTTATATTTTTCCACAAGTTGCGGGAAAATGATTTTTTTTTCTTTTTGCACAAAGTTGTCACTAAATGATATACAGTATTGTTCAAACATGGCATGGTTATGTGTGAAATTACACCCCAAAATACATTCTGCTGCTTCTCTTGAGTATGGGGATACCACACGTGTGAGACTTTTTGGGAGCCTAGCCACGTACAGGACCGCAAAAACCAAGCACCGCCTTCAGACTTTCTAAAGGAGTAAAATTGTGATTTTATGCCTCACTACCTATCACAGTTACGGAGGCCCTGAAATGTCCACATAGCACAACCCCCCCCCCCCCCAAATGACCCCATTTTGGAAAGTAGACACCCCAGGGTATTTTGCAGATCTCATTTATTTTTTATTTTTTAAATTTTCAAAACTTTGTGACAAAAAGTGAGATCTGCAAAATACTCAACATGCCTCTCAGCAGATAGCTTGGGGTGTCTACTTTCCAAAATGGGGTCATTTGGGGGGGGGGGTGCTATCTGAGCATTTCATGGCCTCTGAAACTTTGATAGGCAGTGAGGAGTGAAATAAAAAATGTATGCCCTTAGAAAGCCTGAAGGCGGTGATTGGTTTTTGGGGTACTGTACGCGGTTAGACTGCCAAAAAGTTCCACACATGTGGTAAAAAAAAAAAGTTTTTTTCCCAAAACTTATGGCAAAATAAAAAATATTTTATGGACTCAACATGCCTCTCAGCAAATAGCTTGAAGTGTCTTCTTTCCAAAATGCGGTCATTTTGGGGGGTTTTGTGCTATCTTCCCATTTCATGGCCTCCGAAACTGTGATAGGTAGTGAGGAAGTAAAATCACCATTTTACGCCCTTAGAAAGCCTGAAGGCTGGCTCCCAAAAAGTCTCACACATGTGGTATCCCCGTACTCAGGAGAAGCAGCAGAATGTATTTTGGGGTGTAATTTCACATATGCCCATGGCATGTTTGAGCAATAGATCATTTAGTGACAACTTTTTGCAAAAAAAAAAACATTTTCATATTCCCGGAATTTGTGGCAAAATATAAAATATTCCATGGACTCAACATGCCTTTCATCAAATAGCTTGGGGTGTCTACTTTTCAAAATTGGGTCATGGGGGGGGGGGGTTGTGCTATCTTGACATTTTATGGCCTTCGAAACTGTGATAGGTAGTGAGGAGTAAAATCAAATATTTACACCCTTATGCCCTGTACACACGGTCGGACATTGATCAGACATTCCGACAACAAAATCCATGGATTTTTTCCGACGGATGTTGGCTCAAACTTGGCTTGCATACACACGGTCACACAAAGTTGTCGGAAAATCCGATCGTTTGAACGCGGTGACGCAAAACACGTACATCGGGACTATAAACGGGGCAGTAGCCAATAGCTTTCCTCTCTTAATTTATTCTGAGCATGCATGGCACCTTGTTCATCGGATTTGTGTACACACGATCGGAATTTCCGACAACGGATTTTGTTGTCGGAAAATTTTATAGCAAGCTCTCAAACTTTGTGTGTCGGAAATTGCTATGGAAAATGTGTGATGGAGCCTACACACGGTCGGAATTTCCGACAACAAGGTCCTATCACACATCCTATTGTGCGTACAGGGCATTAGAGATCCTAAAGGCGGTGATTGGTTTTCGGGGTCCTGTACATGGCTAGGCTCCCAAAAAGTGTCACAAATCAGGTACCCCCATACTCAGGAGAAGCAGTATAATGGATTTTGAGGTGTAATTGCACATATAACCATGCCATGTGTGAGCAATATATCATTTAGTGACAACTTTGTGTAATTTTTTTTTTTTGTCTTTTTTCAATCACTTGTGACAAAAAAATAAAATATTCAATGGGCTCAACATACCTCTCAGCAATTTCCTTGGGGTGCCTACTTTCCAAAATGGGGTCATTTGGGGTGGGGGTTGTACTGTCCTGCCATTTTAGCACCTCAAGAAATTAGATAGGCAGTCATAAACTAAAAGCTGCGTAAATTCCAGAAAATGTACCCTAGTTTGTAGACGATATAACCTTTGTGCAAACCAATAAATATACACTTATTGACATTTTTTTTTACCAAAGACATGTGGCTGAATACATTTTGGCCTAAATGTATGACTAAAATTTAGTTTAATAATTTTTTTTATAACAAAAAGAAGAAAATATAATATTTTTTTTCAAATTTTTGGTCTTTTTGCATTTATATCGCAAAAAATAAAAATCGCAGAGGCAATCAAATACCAACAAAAGAAATCTCTATTTGTGGGAAAAAAAGGACGCAAATTTCATTTGGGTACAACATTGCATGACCGCGCAATTACCAGTTAAACAGTACAGTGCCAAATTCTAAAAAGTCCTCCGGTCATTGAGCTGCAAAATCCTCTGGGGATGAAGTGGTTAAACATTAGTGGATTACTGTACAGTACTATAAACTTCACTCCAACCCCCCACTACAGCCCATGGCCCTCCACTAAAGGCTTGGATCCCCCCACTACAGCCCCTGCCCCCCCCCCCCCCCCCAGAAGTGAAAAAAGGTATTGCTTCACTTTAAGTACATTTTCGTTTTACATACATGCTCTGGTCCCATTGTGTACTTAAAAGTGGGGTATGCCTGTATAACAAAGAGTGCAAAAGGGGCTATTACTTCCTAATAAATACTGAAACAGTTTTTTTGAAAAAAAAACCCATCAATGAATAAATTAATTTATCTATGTTTAATTTCTAAATGTAATTCATATTATTTATATAATATATTGTATGTAAAGTATATACAAGAGGTTATAGTAGCAATTAATACTAATTAGATTGCATAGACAGTTTAAGTTATTTTTCCTTTTCTCACATATATTTTGTGAATTTGAAAGATTGATATTATCTCGTGTCTATTTGCAAAGTCTTAAACTGCCAAAAATTGTCACTGGGATGTTTTGTTTTTCCGGGCATTGTTTTGTTCTAGTTTCAAATTTACATGCTGACAGGATGTACCTTTCAGCTACAGTACAGGATAAAACACGTGCTCAGGTGTATTTAATATATTTTGTATTTGTAATACATACTTTCTCCATAGTTCATTTCATAGTGACCTTTTGCAAAAGGGTGCTGTATGTCAATAGTACTACAGATAGAACTTTACTAGCAACGGTTCAGAGCAGAAACAGATAGAAAGTTTATAAACGCATTAAGGAGGCATTAAGTGGGCTTAACGCTCTAAGGTTTTGTCAGCCTTCATTTTATTTAGTTCCTCTGTTATTTTGTTTTAGGCTTTACATGCTTTGTGACATATTCTGTCAAGCTCTAGTATATATGCAAACAGACTATAAACACTGTTCAGTTATTGACATTTATATGCTTCATTAAGCAGCTCAAAGAGCAGCTGGCTCAAAACCATCTTTAAAAGCTTTAATGTTTTTCACAGTCTAAAAACCTGGATATTATTGCAGACTGAGGCTTAGCTTCCAAACAGCAGTTACTGCATACTGCAGTATGTACGGAGTAGGGTAGACTTTTATGCATTGCTTTCATACAAAACCTTGCTCTCTTGGGCCGCTTAGGAAGCTCCTCTGAGCCCCACCTACATCAAGGAAGACATGCCTTTGGCTCTTCAAAATATCCAAATACAAACATCTAGGTAATAAGAATGTCCATGGGGTTCAAAAAAACCCTTAAAGCAGTATTAAACCCAAAAGCAAACATTTATTTTATTGCAGCTTACCAATTCTTAAGCCTCGTACACACGATCAGACTTTCCGACAACAAAACCGTGGAATTTTGTTCGAAGGGCGTTGGCTCCAACTTGTCTTGCATACACACAGTCACACAAATGTTGGCCAACAATTACGAACGTAGTGACGTAATAGATGTACGACGAGCCAATAAAAAGGAAGTTCAATAGGCATTGTGCCACCCTTTGGGCTCCTTTCGCTAATCTTGTGTTAGTAGAAGTTTGGTGAGTAACGATTCGCACTTTTCAGGCTCATGCTTTTCAGTTTGTTTCTGCTTTTCAGGTTGTGCTTGTCGGTTCGTATCTGTTTTTCAGTGCAAGCTTGACGGGTCGTTTCTGTTTTTCAGTGCCTTCTATTTATAGTTTGCTTCTGATTTTTAGTGCATGGCTGTCTGGTCGTTTCTGATTTTCAGGTCATGCTTGTCAGGTCCTTTCTGATATTCAGTGCGTTCTGAACGGGCGTTCGTACACTAGCCATGTGGCGTTCTAGTCAGAGAGATCGTGCTATTATTGTTGAGCTTGGAGTTATTGCTTTGACCCAAGTCTGATCCAAGAGCAGGGGGAGGAGGAGTTCTTGGACCAAGAATTGGTTGCCTAATCGTGACCAATTCTCTCATATGCCTTTGCTGCGTGAGCTCCAGGAGAATAATCCTGATGATTTCAGGAATTATCTCCGGATGGCGGACCCCGTCTTTCACCATCTATTGGCTTTGCTGTCCCCCTATATTGCTAAGCAGGACACCTGCATGCGGCAAACCATCTCTCCCGAGCAAAGGCTCGTCGCCACCTTGCGGTACTTGGCGACGAGGAGAAGTCTCCGGGACATCCAATTTACAACTGGGATCTCCCCCAGGCTCTGGGAATCATTATTCCATAGACCTGTTCTGGCATCATTCAAGTCCTGCAGAAGGACTATATTCAGGTAAGTTTTATCCTTTTACATCACATTCTATGTATTTAATGTTTGCTAATGTATTGTATACATTTCTTCATTCCATAATTACCATTATTGTAAAATGCTGTGAATGTCCTCTTTGTCCTCATGCATGCTGGAAGCTTTTAATGCTTCATTTTTGTCCTTCATGCATATTTGCCTTCACTAACCTACCCAGCATGCTATCCTGGGCCTATACACAACTAGCCTAGTAACTTAACAATGTATTTTGTCAGCTACATTTTAGTGCTTACCCTAAACACTCCCTAAAATGTGCACAAATGTTATTGTTGTCCTTAAATTCAGGCAGAGTGTAAGACTCTATTTTTTTGGGGCACAAACTCATGTGGAACCTTCCCTCATCCACAACCCTTAAGTCAACTGATACCAATACTATGCTGACTTTGCCAAACCCACACACACTATACCTCTTTTGTGGTCATATTTATGGATGAATGTAGTGCAAGGGCCTGCCTGAATACTTTCAAATGGTACTGTTTAAAGTTTTGGTCTCCTATTATCTATATAGGTAATAAAAGAATGTAAAAATGTGCGACAATTTTGTACATTGTTTATTTTAAACAGTTCCTTGACGAAACGCGTAAGACGTGGCCTCGTGATACGCACACGTCAGCTTCTCTCTGCCTTGTTCCGGTTTCTAGCAGACGGGCGGTGGAACGCACGCTACTTCACGCTGCCCATCAGCTGTGAGCCGGCTATTGGAGTGTGGTTAGCTCCTGTGTTTCTACTGTTTTAACCATTCCACCATATTCTTATGGATTTTACTAATAAACTCAATTTTTTCGGATTCACGCTATGAGGTTTTTTTTTCTTTCCTTACCTCACATGGATGTTTAATATTGGGGACACTACAATACCAGAGAAGGATAGAATGCCCCCGGACGGAGGATCGCTTCCTGGACTCGCCACCGCAGGATTTTCTACACATGCCTTTTACCCCTGCAGGGGTTGGGCAGTCCGGTGAGTGTAAACACGAGTGGGGGTGCAGTGAAGGACGGGGGTAACACCAGTTTATGCTGAGACCACGTTTTTCTTCACCATAAGCATACACATTAGGACACTTATTGCTTTTTAAGATTTTGTGTGTGTTTTTTCTATACACATTTTCTCTCACATTTTTTACATATTTTTTTTTTCAATATAACTGTGTTTTCATTTTATTTTTTATGTACACATGGGGATTCTTTAATTTTAAAATTGTTTGCATTTTAGATTTTTTGCATTTAAGATTTTTCGCAATTTTTTGTTTTTTGTTGTTTTCTCAATCTGAGGTACATTCCTATATATATATATATAGGCATACGGTAAATACTGAGATTTTGGCACATGTATAAATATTTCAGTAGCACGTTGCACTTTATTATATTATATTGTTGGGTGTGTTGTCTGCACGTGGGTATGCCCCAGCCCCCACAACACATTGATTACAGGCATAATTAATATTATTAATTATTTTTATTTCATCAATCTTTTTTTACATATATGTTCCTTGCACATAAATTTTTTTTTTGTACACTTATATGAATCACTAGTAATGCACTTATAGCCAGACAGCGCCAATTCCCCTGTTTAAAATAATCAGGTTTATCGGATTTCACCCAGGTGATTTCCAATTTTAGGGGGGCTGCAGTCCTTTCCTGTTTCTATCTTCCTAAGCGCGGAATCACTGTCACTCAATTTGGACATTGTGTATCCTTATTTTTGTATTATGACACTTTTTACCTGTCCAGTGGGCTGCCAATAGTAAAAGTAAAGAGGGGCTGGCCAAAGCAACGCACATTATTTATGCATTCAGCTCTCAATGAAGTGGAGAGGGTTACCTGTCCAAAACATCTCCCCCCTAAAATTTTTACAATGGGCAACAGAGGGGATGAGGAATTTGATAAGTGAACCTTATACTTTTGTCTTTAAATACTCATTTCAATAAATGCTATACTTATGTTGGCCAAGAATGTTTGTGTCTAATCTGCTTGCATAGTTATGTGCAAAAGTACTTTTTTTCTTGTTTGACTCCACAGTTTCCTTCAAACCCACAGGAATGGCAGACTGTGGCTTCCTAGTTTCAGCACCAGTGGGATTTTCCCAATTGTGGTGGTGCTATCAATAGGAAGCATGTAAGGATCACCACCACCACCACCCAACTCGAGATTGTATTACTATAATTACAAGGGGTTTTGTAGTATTGTGATGTTGGCGGTGGTGTCGGCCGATTATGAGTTTCTCTATGTTGGGAAGAACGGCAGAAACTCTGACAGGGGAGTGACCGAGTTCTACAGGCGGCTACAAAATGGCACATTGCAGTTGCCACCTCTGGAGGAGAATGTGGAGCACCTAAATTTCATTTTTGTCACGTATGAGGCCCTAGCTCTGGGGGAACATCTCATGAGGATTTTCCCATGAGGAACATGACCCCAGAGCAGAGGATTTTTAATTACCGGCTGTCACGTGCCAGAAGAGTGGTGTAGAATGCCTTTGGCATAATGGAAAGCCGGTTCCTTGACTCCCGATCTCTTGGAGTCTTGGACCGTATTGTGCTCCCTATGAAATGGACTCTTCAGGTTTTACAGTCAAATAATTTATGTCTGCCCTGGGGTACAAACGCTTCACCAATTCCAACTGTTTCCTCCATCGTTGCCTTCCTCTTGATTTTGATATGACCTTGTGCTCCTATTGAATTAAAAATTTGTTTTTTGACAAATACTTGGCTATGTGTTTTAATTCAAAAAGGACGGTTTGTTTGTGAGTAGGCAGGTACACTTCAAAAAACAATATGTGAGAAGGGGTCCCCAAGGAAGATTGGGATTTTAAGGGCAACTGGGTAATGGTACACAACCAAGTATCGATTTATAACAAATTGTCATTTATTAAATATTGTAAAAAGCCAATATCTGCATCAAGGTTGCAATTTGACTATTTAAGAACAGCATCAGAATGTACAAAAAATACACTAAGTACAAATAAGTATTGTCTCCTAGATGGAAATTACACCCAACGCGTTTCAGGAACTTGTCCTTTCTTCAGGGGCGGTTCCTTGTGGAAGACAATGTACATCTATAATAAAACATAAATCAACATTGAGAGACATATAAACAGAATGCATGAAGTGAGCATTTTTAAGGGCAGGGGAGTACAAGAAAATCACGATCCCAACCCATACAAAACTATCCCCACCTTCAAAAAAAAATAAAATACATTTTTTTAAATATATATATATTTTTTGGAGGTGGGGTTAGTCTTGCATGGGTTGGGATTGTAATTTTCTTGCACTCCCCTGCCCTTAATGATGCTCACTTCATGCATTCTGTTTATATGTTTCTCAATGTTGATTTATGTTTTATTATAGATGTACATTGTCTTCCACAAGAAACCGCCCCTGAAGAAAGGACAAGTTCCTGAAACACGTCGGGCGTAATTTCCATCTAGGAGACAATACATATTTGTACTTAGTGTATTTTTTGTACATTCCGATGTTGTTCTTAAATAGTCAAATTGCAATCTTGTTGCAGATATTGGCTTTTTACAATATTTAATACATTTGTTTTTGTGACAATTTTTGTGACAATTTGTTATAAATCAATACTTGGTTGTGTACCATTACCCAGTTGCTCTTAAAATCCCATTCCTCCTTGGGGGACATATTATTGCATGGGATGGTGGCAACAAATTAGTTCGCTTATGGTGAAATATATTCTTTTGGAGTTATCTTTCAAAAAACAATGTCAAATTAACAAAGGACACCAACATAGTTGAACCTTTCAGGTTAAAAAATACAAGATAATAATGGTGTTGTGGCAACTTGTCACACAAAAAACAAAAAAAAATCATTCTGGAGATCACTAGGAAAAAAAATATTCTGGAGATCACTAGAAAAAAAATTAAATTAATTTATTATTCTGGAGATCACTAGAAAAAAAATATTATTCTAGAGATCACTAGAACAAAAAGTAAAATAATAAATACATTTGTCACAACTCTGTGAATATTACCAGCAAAGCAGCTTCATTATTATGCCATTATAAAGTAGAAGAGAATGCGCTGCATTGAGAGATTTTATAATTTGCCACGTTACAAATGTGATATCTCCATTACGAATGTTAGTTTTACAAAACAGATTACTTCTGGCTCATCCTTGCTTCCGAGCATGCGTGTTTGTACTTTGGACTTTTGTCCTACGGACTTGTGTACACACGATCGGAAAATTCCGACAACACACATTTGTTGGTGGAAAATTTGAAGACATGCTAGCCAACATTTGTTGGCGGAAAGTCCGACAACAATTGTCCGATGGAGCATACACACGATTTTCTGCCAACAGCCTGACAGCCAACATTTCCCATCAGAAAATCCGATCGTGTTTACAACGCATTAGATGTGATGGCTGCATTCAGTTTATTTTTTTTGGCTTTCTTTCTTCTAGTTCGATTTGATAATCCAGTGAATAAGTCTGTTTTTTCAAAAGAACAAGCTCCCTTGCAGATGTATCAGTTATCAGGGATGAGACAAAGCAAATATCACGTACTTGGTGATGACCGGAATGTTGTGGAGGCCTCTTGCACCTCCTGCCCGACACTCCAGAAAGTGGAGCCAGAGTGTGAGGGCACGGAGAGGTATGAGTGCCAGTGTAGCTGGCTGATGAAGGGTGCTCTTAGATGGATAAAGCTGGGGTTAGCAGTCCTAAGAACAGGATACCCGAAATAGCTTGGCACCGGAGCAGAAGATGGTAGCAGAGCCAGTATGCAGGCAGCTGGGCAACAAGCGACCAAATCAGCAGACAGAGCAAGTCCAGGAAGCAGGCCAAGGTCAGTAACAGCCGGGCAGCACAGTACAGGAAAAAGCTGGGTCTTACACAGGCAAGCAGGTTCAATGGATAAGGTCACAGGAATACAGGTACAGTACAAGCTAAAGACCATTTAGCAACTGCTCATGGTGACAGGCCAGTTTAAATAGGTCACTGGGCGCCAAGTATGCACTCTAATAGACATGTGCACTGCCAAAAAATATGTTTGTTTTAGTTTCATCCGTTTTTTGTTTTTTTCTGAAATTTGAAAATTCTGAACTTCCAAAAATTCAAAAAAATTGAATATTCGGAAATTCGGAATTCGAAAATTCGAATATCTGAAAATTCTAAAAAAATGAAATCCGAAAATTCGAAAGAACGAAAATCCAAAAATCCAAAAATTTAAAATAATAACTAAATATTAAATTATAGGTATTGGAATTTCCTTTCAGATTTGGCTCTTAGTGAACGTAACAAATACAAAATGTATACGAAGTTACAAATTATCTGAAATAAAGAAGGCCGCATCTAAACAAATGGAACGGAACAAAATAATTAATAACAATACGTTTTTATTATTATTATTTGGTATTATTAATTTGGTACGTTCCATTAGTTTTGTTACGGCATTCGTTATTACGGATAATTCGTAACTTCGGATAAATTCCTATTCGTTACGTACAAACGCCAAATTTGAAAGGAAATTCCAATACCTAAAATGTAATAGTTAGTAATAGTTAAGTTATTATTAGTCAGTTATTATTTCAGATTTTCGAATTTTCAGATTTTCTATCTTATTTTCAGATTTTCGATCTTTTGAATTTTCATTCTTATTTTTGGATTTCAGAATTTTCTAATTTCAAATTTCCGAATTTCGAATTTCCGAATTTTTGAATATTCTGAAAAATTCGTAAATTCTAAAATTCAGATATTTCCGAATTAACAAATTTATCTTAATTCGTTAAACGAATTCGGAACTCAACAAATTGCACATGTCTACACTCTAATTTGTATGCACATGTGCGCGTCGAATGCCAACTGGAATAGTACATCTACTGCCTCTTTGCCTAGAAGTATTAGCATGTGAGCAATACACACAAGCACGAATCTGGACTCGTTTTCTGGTGCTGGGAATCTGGTTTATCTTACACCATTTAACACTGACAGGGGTGCCTACAATGATCAGCTTTTATTTATTCATGTAAAACCTTTATCCCAAAAGGAAATCTGTTTGCTGGAACTGATTATAAAGTGTGAGCTGGAGTTTGGCTTCAATTTGTTTGTGTATTTAAATCTTGAATGCATCTAACATTCCCCCAAACTGACTATGCTGCTGTCCAAAGGCACTCCTGTTCTTATTCATCCAGAATGGGGCACTCTAATACAGGAGGTGTGTTACTGGCCAGATCACCAGGTGAAAACAGAGGTTAAAAAATAAAACAATTGCATCCACCACATCTGATGATTAGTAAGCTGCAATATATTTCATTTAAGCTCTAACGAGTAGGGCCTTCTGATTCTGAGTCCTGTATGGAATTGTATTGTAATAGTACTGTTTGCCCTCATACTGTAAAACACTGCACAAACTGTTGGCGTTATATAAATCCTGTATAATAATAATTTTTGATTTTGGGTTTAATACCATTTTATGCAATGGGCAGGGGAGAAAGCAGAAAGGGAGCATGCTGGCTCAACTGAGAGCAGTTTGTTGCAGTCAGGCGCGGATCGGGGGGGCAACGGGGCAATTGCTTCCCCCGAGAAAATAATGCGGGTGAATGAGCAGGCCAAGCCGGCGGGTGCTAGAGCGGACAGGCAAGCTGCTGAGTGAGCAATCATCGCGACGGGTGGTGAGCGGGCTGGCAGGTGTAATGTCAGGAAGCCGCTACCCATCTAAATATGCAGCTGAAGAGACGTTGCGTCGCGGCCATCTTGGTATACCCACACTCGTCCAAGTAAGCCTAGTGTTATAAGTCGGCAAGCAGACATCTTTATACACCCACCAGAGTCTTGCTTTTCACAGTTATTTTTAACAGTAAACTCAACTTATATTTCACTAAATAAGCTGAGTTTACTTTTAAAAATAACTGTGAAAAGCAAGACTCCGGTGGGTGTATAAAGATGTCCGCCTGCCGACTTCTAACTCTAGGCTTACTGCGGACAAGTGGGGGTGTACCAAGATGGCCACAATGCAATATCACTTTGGATGCATATTCTGATGAGTAGCGGCTTTCTGACAACATCCTGCATCACCGCAGCTCAGCTTCTAACAGAACACCGCCATAACTGTACAGGTGCGGGCAGCAGAGAGATTACATTATCTCTTACTGCCCCCTCACTCTGGGACACAGCCACTGGCAAGTAGGGATGAGCCGAACACCCCCCGGTTCGGTTCGCACCAGAACCCGCGAACGGACCGCAAGTTCGCACGAACGTTAGAACCCCATTGACGTCTATGGGACTCGAACGTTCGAAATCAAAAGTGCTCATTTTAAAGGCTAATTTGCATGGTATTGTCCTAAAAAGGGTTTGGGGACCCGGGTCCTACCCCAGGGGACATGTATCAATGCAAAAAAAACTTTTAAAAACGGCCGTTTTTTCGGGAGCAGTGATTTTAATGATGCTTAAAGTAAAAAAAAAAAAGTGAAATATTCCTTTAAATATCGTACCTGGGGGGTGTCTATAGTATGCCTGTAAAGTGACGCGTGTTTCCCATGTTTAGAACAGTCCCTGCACCAAATGTCATTTTTAAAGGAAAAAATCTCATTTAAAACTGCTTGCGGGTTTAATGTCGTGTCGGGTCATGGCAATATGGATGAAAATCAGTGAGACAAACGGCATGGGTACCCCCCAGTCCATTACCAGGCCCTTTGGGTCTTGTATGGATATTAAGGGGAACCCCGCACCCAAATTAAAATAAGGAAAGGTCCCTATATACTCTGAACAGCAGTATTCAGGCGGTGCAAACAAGACAGGGACTGTAGGTTTGTTGTTAAGTAGAATCTGTTTGTAATTTTGAACATTTTTAATGTGTTTAGCTCCAGCCAAAAAATCTTTTCTAAGCTTTTTGGAAAACATAGGGAAGGGTTATCACCCCTGTGACATTTGTTTTGCGTCTTTCCTCCTCTTCAGAAGATTTCACCTCACTTTTTTGTCCCAATGAAAAATGTTTTTGGAAAATTTGGGTTTTTTTGTGGAACAAGGATTGGAAAGCATCAGTGGAAAGGAGAAATTGTTTTCCCATATTAACTCTTACAGGAGAGAATTTCCCTTCCTTAGGGGTAGATTTCATCTCACTTCCTGTTGTCTCCTTCCGTTTGCAAGTAGGAGTCGTTTGTAAGTTAGATGTTTGAAAGTAGGGTCCTGCCCTATATACTCAGCAGAAATTTGGGCCTTAGGTGTTGCTGTGGCCAAAACACTGTAAGCCCTCACAGGGCCCTGCTGTGAAATATTAGATCAAGAATTGTAATTACATGCCCCTGTTGAACAGGAGCTGAAAAATTAGGCCTTAGGCACTGGTGCTGGTGCCACAACACTGCAACCCCTCACAGACACTCTAGTTGGAACGCAGGAACGAGCCCTGCTGCAAAGTATTGCATCAAAAATTGTAATTACACGCCCCTGTTAGACAGGGGCAGAAAAATTGGGTCTTAGGCACTGGTGCTGGTGCCACAACACTGCAACCCCTCACAGACACTCTAGTTGAAACGCAGGAACAAGCCCTGCTGCAAAGTATTGCATCAAAAATTGTAATTACACGCCCCTGTTAGACAGGGGCTGAAAAATTGGGTCTTAGGCACTGGTGCTGGTGCCACAACACTGCAACCCCTCACAGACACTCTAGTTGGAATGCAGGAACGAGCCCTGCTGCAAAGTATTGCATCAAAAATTGTAATTACACGCCCCTGTTAGACAGGGGCAGAAAAATTGGGTCTTAGGCACTGGTGCTGGTGCCACAACACTGCAACCCCTCACAGACACTCTAGTTGAAACGCAGGAACAAGCCCTGCTGCAAAGTATTGCATCAAAAATTGTAATTACACGCCCCTGTTAGACAGGGGCTGAAAAATTGGGTCTTAGGCACTGGTGCTGGTGCCACAACACTGCAACCCCTCACAGACACTCTAGTTGGAATGCAGGAACGAGCCCTGCTGCAAAGTATTACATCAAAAATTGTAATTACACGCCCCTGTTAAACAGGGGCTGAAAAATTGTGCCTTAGGCACTGGTGGTGGCGCCCAGAACCAAAAATGTTCTTACAAGCTATCAGCGTGATGATTGAGGAGGAAGAGGATAATTACTCAGGGATAGTCACTCAGCATCAGCATAGGCAGTCTTTGAAGGGATCTGAGATTTCAAAAAAAATTATTCGGTTACATCTGCATCAGGTGCTTGGTAGCTGGTGGTGATCCAAGACTGATTCATTTTTATGAAGGTCAGCCGATCGACCGAGTCGGTGGACAGACGCACCCTGTGATCGGTTACCACGCCTCCAGCAGCACTGAATGTGCGTTCCGAAAGAACGCTGGATGCAGGACAGGCCAGTAGCTCAATTGCATACTGTGCAAGCTCTGGCCAGTGATCCATCCTCAAGACCCAGTAACCCAGAGGATTTTCGGTGGGAAAGGTGTCCAAGTCTGATCTTGCCCCTAGGTATTCCTGCACCATGTAAAACAGACGCTGGCGATGGTTGCTGGAACCGATCATACCTTGGGGCTGCGGACCAAAAAATTGTCTGAACGCATCGGTCAGACGGCCACCTTCTCCACCGCTCCTTCTTTGACTGACCGAAGCCTCAGCAACACGTTGTCCAGAAACAGGAGTTTGTAACCTCCCAGTCTCTGGGAACGCGTTGCACAGACCTTTCTGCAAGGCCTCCCGAAGATGTTTCATCCTCTGCTCCCTCTGCGATGGCAAGATAAGGTCCGCAACCTTACCCTTGTAACGTGGATCAAGGAGGGTTGCCAGCCAGTATTGGTCCTTCTCCTTGATACCACGAATACGAGGATCCTTACGCAGGCTTTGCAGGATCAGGGAGGCCATGCAGCGTAGGTTTGCTGAGGCATTCGGTCCGGAGTCCTCTGGGTCACTAAGGACAACAACGTCCGCAGCCACCTCCTCCCAGCCACGTACAAGTCCATGTGTTCCTTGGGACTGATCCCTTAAAGACTGCTGATGCTGAGTGCCAGGCTCCACCTCCATACTGACACAATCTTCCTCCTCCTCCTCCTCCTCCTCCTCGTCCTCTTCCTGTGTGATCGGCGGGCACGCAGGAACACTGTCTGGATAAAGGGGGCCTTGAGAGCTAAGGAAGTCCTCCTCTTCCTGCCTCTGTTCTGCCTCAAGTGCCCTGTCCATTATTCCACGCAGCGTGTGCTCCAACAGGTGGACAAGGGGGACAGTGTCACTGATGCATGCACTGTCAGTGCTCACCATCCTCGTGGCCTCCTCGAATGGTGACAGGACAGTGCATGCATCCCTGATCATGGCCCACTGGCATGGGGAAAAAAAACCAAGGTCCCCTGACCCTGTCCTGGTGCCATAGTCGCACAGGTACTCATTGATGGCCCTCTGCTGCGTGTGCAGCCGCTGCAGCATGGCCAACGTCGAGTTCCACCTGGTGGGCATGTCACAGATTAGGCGGTTCTTGGGCAGGTTAAACTCCTTTTGGAGGTCCGTCAGCCGAGCACTGGCATTATATGACCGGCGGAAATGCACACAGACTTTCCTGGCCTGCCTCAGGACATCCTGTAAGCCCGGGTACCTGCCCAAGAACCGCTGCACCACCAAGTTAAGGACGTGAGCCAAACAGGGCACATGGGTCAGTTGTCCCTGTCGGAGGGCAGAGAGGAGGTTGGTGCCATTGTCGCAAACCACCATTCCTGCCTTAAGTTGGCGTGGCGTCAACCACCTCTGAACCTGCCCCTGCAGAGCTGACAGAACCTCTGCCCCAGTGTGGCTCCTGTCCCCCAAGCACACCAGCTCAAGCACCGCATGGCATCTTTTGGCCTGCGTACTTGCGTAGCCCCTTGAACGCCTACGGAGCACCGCTGGTTCCGAGGAAGAGGCCATGGAGGAAGAAGAAGAGGAGGGGGTGGAGGAGAGAGGTGTGTCACAATCAGCATTTTGGAGGCGTGGTGGCGGAACAACCTCCAACACTACTGCACCTTGTCCTGCATCCTTCCCAGCTGCCAGCAGAGTCACCCAATGCGCCGTGAAACTTAAGTAACGTCCCTGTCCATGCCTGCTGGACCATGAGTCAGCGGTAATATGCACCTTACCGCTGACCGCCCTGTCCAGCGAGGCATGGACATTGCCTTCCACATGCCGGTAGAGAGCCGGAATCGCCTTCCGTGAGAAAAAGTGGCGTTTGGGTACCTGCCACTGAGGAACCGCACATTCCACAAACTCACGGAAGGGGGCAGAGTCTACCAACTGAAAAGGCAGCAGTTGAAGTGCTAGCAATTTTGCCAAGCTAGCATTCAACCGCTGGGCATGTGGATGGCTGGGAGCAAACTTCTTTCGGCGGTGCAGCAGCTGGGGCAGGGAAATTTGCCTGGTACAATCTGACGTCGGTGTACCAAAAGCAGATTGCCCATAAGTACTTGGCTGTGACACACCTAATTCTACACCTTCATTCCTCTCACTGCAGGTCGCAGAGAGGACTGAAGGTCTAGTGGGGTTGGAAATCTCAGCTGATGAGGAGCAAGGAGAGATCGTCTTTGTTCTTTGGTGTGGGTCTTTTAGATACGCTTGCCAACGAACTGCATGGCAGGTCAACATATGTCTGGTCAAGCATGTGGTACCCAAGCGGGAGATGTTTTGGCCACGCGAGATACGCTTAAGACATATGTTGCAAATAGCAGCGGTGCGATCTGATGCACTCGTCTCAAAAAAGGCCCACACCAAAGAACTTTTTGAATAACGCGCAGAGACTGCAGCGCCCTGCACATGTGGAGCTTTGGGGTGTGATGCAGTCAATGTGCTGCCCTTAGGCTGGCCCCTGGAGGGCATCCTGCCTAGTTGGTGATGTGCCACCTCCTCCTCCTCCTCCTCCTCCTCCTCCTCTCTCCTATCAGGCACCCACGTTGAGTCAGTGACCTCATCATCCCCTCCCTCCTCATCACTGGAGCAAACCTGGCAGTATGCTGCAGCAGGGGGAGCATGACTGCCAGATTGCTGTCCTTCTTGGGCACCCCCTCTGTCCGTGCTCATGTTACTGCCTTCATTGAGCTCAGTATCATCATCAGAGCCTTCCAAACGCTGGGCATCCTCCTGGAGCATGTACCCAACACTGTGGTCAAACAGTTCGAGGGAATCCTCATGAGGACATGGTGGAGCTAGGGAAGGAGTCACTGATGACATTGAGCTGAGGGAAGAGGCCGCTGCTTTGCCAGACAAAGCACCCTGGGCATGGGTGAGAGAGGATGAGGAGGATGAGGACGGCTTGGTCATCCACTCGACCAAGTCTTCCGCATGTTGCGGCTCAACACGGCCAGCTGCCGAAAAAAAGGCCAAGCGTGTCCCATGGCCACGTGCTGATGAGGATGCACCGTCTCCACGACCAGCACTAGACACAGAGCCTGCTTGCCCTCTCTTATTGGCTTGTGACTGTCTGCCTCTCCTTCTTGGCCTTCCAGACATACTAATGGCCTGTAGCTGCACTAAGCTGGGATAGAACACCTGTAATTTTCTTCAGGTAGCTTTATATACTGTAACCAGACAAGCCTGCCTGTCAGTAGGAAGATAACAGGAACGGATCTAGCTGAACACTGTGAGCAGGACGTACTGCACTAAATGTATATAGCAGGAACGGATCTAGCTGAACACTGTGAGCAGGACGCACTGCACTGAATGTAAATACCAGGAACGGATCTAGCTGAACACTGTGAGCAGGACGCACTGCACTGAATGTAAATAGCAAGAACGGATCTAGCTGAACACTGTGAGCAGGACGCACTGCACTGAATGTAAATAGTCTAGCTGCCTGACCGTGGTACTAATAGGATCAAAAAGAACACCTGTAATTTTCTTCAGGTAGCTTTATATACTGTAACCAGACAAGCCTGCCTGTCAGTAGGAAGATAACAGGAACGGATCTAGCTGAACACTGTGAGCAGGACGTACTGCACTAAATGTATATAGCAGGAACGGATCTAGCTGAACACTGTGAGCAGGACGCACTGCACTGAATGTAAATAGCAGGAACGGATCTAGCTGAACACTGTGAGCAGGACGCACTGCACTAAATGTAAATAGCAGGAACGGATCTAGCTGAACACTGTGAGCAGGACGCACTGCACTGAATGTAAATAGCAGGAACGGATCTAGCTGAACACTGTGAGCAGGACGCACTGCACTAAATGTAAATACCAGGAACGGATCTAGCTGAACACTGTGAGCAGGACGCACTGCACTGAATGTAAATAGCAGGAACGGATGTAGCTGAACACTGTGAGCAGGACGCACTGCACTAAATGTAAATACCAGGAACGGATCTAGCTGAACACTGTGAGCAGGACGCACTGCACTGAATGTAAATACCAGGAACGGATCTAGCTGAACACTGTGAGCAGGACGCACTGCACTGAATGTAAATAGTCTAGCTGCCTGACCGTGGTACTAATAGGATCAAAAAGAACACCTGTAATTTTCTTAAGGTAGCTTTATATACTGTAACCAGACAAGCCTGCCTGTCAGTAGGAAGATAACAGGAACGGATCTAGCTGAACACTGTGAGCAGGACACACTGTACTAAATGTAAATAGTCTAGCTGCCTGACCGTGGTACTAATAGGATCAAAAAGAACACCTGTAATTTTCTTCAGGTAGCTTTATATACTGTAACCAGACAAGCCTGCCTGTCAGTAGGAAGATAACAGGAACGGATCTAGCTGAACACTGTGAGCAGGACACACTGTACTAAATGTAAATAGTCTAGCTGCCTGACCGTGGTACTAATAGGATCAAAAAGAACAGCTGTAATTTTCTTAAGGTAGCTTTATATACTGTAACCAGACAAGCCTGCCTGTCAGTAGGAAGATAACAGGAACGGATCTAGCTGAACACTGTGAGCAGGACACACTGTACTAAATGTAAATAGTCTAGCTGCCTGACCGTGGTACTAATAGGATCAAAAAGAACACCTGTAATTTTCTTCAGGTAGCTTTATATACTGTAACCAGACAAGCCTGCCTGTCAGTAGGAAGATAACAGGAACGGATCTAGCTGAACACTGTGAGCAGGACGTACTGCACTAAATGTATATAGCAGGAACGGATCTAGCTGAACACTGTGAGCAGGACGCACTGCACTGAATGTAAATAGCAGGAATGGATCTAGCTGAACACTGTGAGCAGGACGCACTGCACTGAATGTAAATAGCAGGAACGGATCTAGCTGAACACTGTGAGCAGGACGCACTGCACTGAATGTAAATAGCAGGAACGGATCTAGCTGAACACTGTGAGCAGGACGCACTGCACTGAATGTAAATAGCAGGAACGGATCTAGCTGAACACTGTGAGCAGGACACACTGCACTAAATGTAAATAGTCTAGATAGAAGATAACAGGAACGGATCTAGCTAAACTGAATACAGTGTATATATATATATGCAACACCTGGGATGCATATATATACACAATACACTGTAAGTGCAGCTAACTGACTGACTGTTCTGCCTAATCTATCTAACTCAAATCAAATGACACTGTCTCTCTCTCTCTCTATCTCTCAGCACACCGGAACACACACTACACAGGGCCGCCGTGCAGGCGGCCTTATATAGTGTGGGGTGTGTACTAAATCCCCTGAGCCATAATTGGCCAAAGCCACCCTGGCTTTGGCCAATTACAGCTCTCTCTACTGACGGCGCTGTGATTGGCCAAGCATGCGGGTCATAGTGCATGCTTGGCCAATCATCAGCCAGCAATGCACTGCGATGCCGCAGTGAATTATGGGCCGTGACGCGCCACACGAATTTGGCGCGAACGGCCCATATCGTTCGCAATTCGACGGACGGTCGAACAGCCGATGTTCGAGTCGAACATGGGTTCGACTCGAACACGAAGCTCATCCCTACTGGCAAGTAACAATCCGCATCTTGTGGCAGGCGACATTGGCAAGTGACAATCCACATCTGGTGGCAGGGAATGTGGCAAGTGACATGGCAAGCGACAATCTGCATTTGGTGGCAGCCAACGGTAGCAAGTGACACACTGCATCTGGTGGCAGGCGACAGTAGCAAGTGACACACTCAGGGCTCCCACTGATTCTGCATTATGGTGAGTTGAACTATTTAATTTTATATTACAATGTAATAACAGAAACAATGCACTTCAATCATCCTGACACCATATCAACCATGGCGCTATGATAATTGAAGCGACACAAGCCATTGCCCCAACAAATTGCCCGCAATAATTTCTGGCAGTGCCCATCCCTAGGCTAGCCTCTGGATCCGCCCCTGGTTGCAGTTGAGGATCACAAATCTTTACTCAAGTTTCAGGCTACAGGAAACAGAAATTTGATTGGTTACACTTGGTTATCAGATAGACCTTGCCCATCACATTTTCTTTATACTGCATAATAGGATAAGCTGGAGGTTCCATTGGATTCCTAAGCTCTGGTGTTTTATTTGGATTTTTTCAGACCTGAGCATTTAGTCGTATGTACATATCAAAGTGTCAATCTTTTTTTTTATTTGCCAGATTAATGTTAGTAACCACTTTAATAGAACATCAAGATGATGTGTTTTTCCTGTTACAAAGGTTTTATGAGAAGGAATGCATTTGTATTAATTAACCAGACTATTACCAATCCCAGAAGGGATTTATTACCATGGTACCATTGATATAACAGCTGATAAGTGCTTTTGATAAGGGCTGGTAAATAATTTGGAAATGGTGTTACACATCTGCTTTAAATACCTTAGAGATGAACATGTTTCAATATTGACTGCATTGAGGTTCAAGTACCACTGAAGTACTTAAGATTGAAACCGTGCCCTTCTGTTAATTAGATAAGGCCGGGCTTACAGTGAGTATCCAATTTATACAATGAAACTGATGTTCGTGCATAGAATCTTAACTCAACTGCATTTTATTGAATTGAGCTGTGACAAAAAATATGTAACAAATAACCACTGTGTTCATCCTTCTCTGGATACTAATCAGTTTAAAAAGTGGTTTTCTTCCAGTACCAGTATAAGGATGGCCCATAAAAAATAGCACCAGGTGTACCCCTAGATTTAGTGTAAATTGTCCACATCAATTTGTATGCTCCCCAAATCCATCATTTTGAGAAAATACACTGTCCAGTGAAATGTGCAGTTTAAAGAGGAGCTCCAGTCTGGAAAAAAAATAAAACAAAAGTCAACAGCTACAAATACTGTACTGTAGCTGCTGACTTGTAATATAAGGACACTTACCTGTCCAGGGATCCCACGATTTCAGCATCCCGAGCCGATTTGTCAATTGACTTGGGGTGCAGGCGCGGCATTGTAAGTAAGGGAAACCGTCAGTAAAGCCTTCAGGCTTCTGGGTGGAGCTCCGCTTTAACCGCTTGCTGACCGGCTTACGCCGATATACGTCGGGCATGTACAGGCATATTCACTTACCTGTACGTTGTCCTTTAAGAAGCGGTTTGCAGACGCGTGCGCACGCCTTCCCGCCGCAAACTTTGTGAGTGTGATCACGGGTCCCGCTGACTCGATGTCCGCGGGGATACCCACGATCGTCTCACGGAGAGGAAGAACGGGGAAATGCTGATGTAAACAAGCATTTCCCAGTTCTGCCTAGTGACACTGATCACAGCTCCCTGTAATCGGGAGCGGTGATCAGTGTCGTGTCACACATAGCCCTTCCCCCGCACAGTTAGAATCACTCCCTAGGACACACGTAACCCCTACAGCGCTACCTAGTGGTTAACCCCCTCACTGCCAGTCACATTTACACAGTAATGAATGCATTTTTAATCGCACTGATCGCTGTATAAATGTGAATGGTCCCAAAATAGCGCCAAAAGTGTCCGATCTGTCCACCATAATGTCGCAGTTACAATAAAAATAGCTGATCGCTGCCATTACTAGTAAAAAAAAAAATTATTAATAAAAATGCCATAAAACTATCCCCTATTTTGTAGACGCTATAACTTTTGCGCAAACCAATCAATAAACGCTTATTGCGGGTTTTTTTAGCAAAAATATGTAGAAGAATACGTATCGTCGTAAACAGAGGTAAAAAAATTGTTTTTTTATATATTTTTGGGGGATATTTATTATAGCAAAAAGTAAAAAAATAATGCGTTTTTTTTAAAATTGTCGCTATTTTTTTGTTTATAGCGCAAAACATAAAAAATGCAGAGGTGATTAAATACCACCAAAAGAAAGCTCTATTTGTGGGGAAAAAAGGACATCAATTTTGTTTGAGGGCCACATCGCACGACCACGCAATTGTCAGTTAAAGCGACGCAGTGCCGAATTACAAAAAGTGCTCTGGTCTTTTGCTAGCCAAATGGTCCGGGGATTAAGTGATTAAAGGTTGTCATTGACTTTTAAATACTGATTTTCAGATGTAATTTCTTCCTGGTGATATTGTACCTTTATTAATTGATATTGTCAAACAGTGGGATAACATAATAATTGTGTGCCTTATATAAAGTACTACTTATTAATGCATATGTCATAGTCCTACTAATCAAAGGAATTAAAAGCAGATCTTCAGCCAGAAAAAAAAAAATTACCAAACATAAGACTGCAGTGTAACAGAGCTAGGAAATTTACAAAGCCCTGTTCAAGTGACATCATTTAAAACTTTTTTTTTAACTCACCTAATAATTATTGAAGTTTATTTACAAAGCTTGCAATCTTGCCTTGTACCTTTAATCCCCAGGTGTTACACTATCTACATGGAGTTTATTTGTTTTATCCATATTTGTGTATTTCCTTTAGGTGCTCAGATTTCTTCCCACAATCCTGTAGCGTTAATTGGCTTCCTCTCATATCTGGCCCTACTGTCTATATGAAACATGCTAGGGATTTTATGTGTTTTGTACTATTTTGCTGCAATACAAATACACAAAATAAATATTTCTGTCATGATCTTACCAGGTAAACCAAAAATCAAATAACCAGTTCTAAAATGTACAGTGTAGGAGCATCTTCAGTCTTGTGACGTCTTGTTATAGCTTTAAACTACTATAAACAGGGCTGTATTTACATCTCAGGAGCCTATATGCAGAAAATTCTGAAGCGCCCCCCGCCCAAAAACAAAACAAAACACAAATAATTAACTGTCTCCTGCTACTTATCCTATCTCATGAATTTAATCATCTATATTTAATCAGATTCTATTGGCACTATTTATCTATTTATACTCATCAATTGTATATATATTGCACCTTTATAAGTTTATCATTTATTTATTTTTTATTACGGAGGATTCAACACTTATCACAGGGAATATATCTAATTTATTTATTTATTGGCACTAATTTGGATTGATTACTATTTGTAAACGCATTTTTAGTATATTTATACACAACTGTTGCTTAGTTTACTTTGGAGATATCGCACCACTTCCAGTGGATTTGTATAACTGGAGGAACACAGTTTTTAAATATTTGCGATTTTTTCATATATTTGCGATTTTATATATATAAAAAATCTATGAATGGAGGATGGCCAGAAAAAACAATAGTACATTTCCTCCATTCATAGATCTTATTTCATTCATTGAAGCTATAGTAGAGGCAGTGACGGGACAAGGGCATCCAGCACCCAGGGCAAGGATGCCAAACTGCGTCTCCCCCCCCTTTCCTTAGGGTTAGGGTCAGGGTGACCACCCATCCCTGCAATAAACCATTGCGCCCAGGGCAGCTAGCCCTTCTGCCCACCCCTTGTCCCGGAGTAAAGGTCCTATGAATGGAGGAGGTGGGTGAAAAGGGTGGGCATAGCCGGCACTCTTGAAGAGTGCCTGTCACAGGTCCAGAAGGTTACAGTGGCAGGGGTAAAGAGGATAAGAGGAGAAAGATTTCAGCTAATGCAGGAGGCAGCAGCACACTGGACACATCTTATTGAATGTAAGTAATGCCCCTTTTGCTAATTTTTGTCTTTTCATTTTTGACTAAATTTAGGCCTAATGTGATTGCTGTAATATTTTTCACACATTATTTTGGAGAAACACTAAAAATCTGGAAACCTTTACGTGTGAACTTCTGAAAGCACAATGTGATGTCTGCATAAGATGTTGTTTAAGTGCAATCTTTTAAATTTTATAAACACACTGTATAACATTATCTCACAATCCAGATTTCATAAAAGAACTTTGGAATGATCACAAGGCATGCATGAGTAACTGTTTAAAATCTGTTCAGTCTGTAGGTTCAGATTAGTCTGACCCTGGGCATGTTTTTGAATCAGGTCACACAGATCTACCAATTAAAATATGTGCAAGGACATGAGTAATTGTATAAAAATCTGTCCTGTCTGCCGATTGTTTGGTTCACCTTTAATGATCACATTTGGTTATTATCACTGGAGCATTTCCTTATGACAAATCATTTACATAACCACTGAGACTATTACCATAGCAGGGAGGAGGTGGACAGCTATAAATGTGATTGCTGTTAATATCGGTATGTACAGTACTTACTGTGACTGCAATTACATTTTTAATGCTGTCATTCTTTTATTTTTAGGACAACAAAGTAAAATTCCCAACAAAGGGAAAGTCCAATACCCAGTTAAAACAATAAAACCATATTCAAGCCATTCTAATGGCCATTGTAATTTTTTTTCTTTTCCAAGTTAGTTCTTGTGTTTATGAGTAATGTTGATACTGTATAGCTGCTTCTCTAGCAGATCACATATGCCTAGCCTGCCTTTATTTTACCATATTGTCTATACCAAAAGAGTCTTGAACTCTGCCTGAACTCTGCATGGCAACTAAACACCTTCCCAGCTTATGTCCAAGACAAGATACTCATGTTAAAATGAACCTGTGCTCCATAAAGTAAAAGCATTTTGAACAAGCAGATATCACAAGTTACTATTAAGTATTAAGTAGACGTGTGCATGACAAAAATTTTAAACATTCAAATCGATACATTTCGGATCAGTCAAACAGAACATGTTATATGCTTTTTTGATTCGAATGCGGAAAAGTGAACAAACAAAAGAAAAATCATCATCAAATGATTACAATGACTCTTTAAATTACCTTTGGCTTAACAAAAACAGCATTACTTTGAAATGGTACTCTAACACACACAGTCTTTGATTTAAAAAAATATGTTTACAGTTCGAAGGGAATTTGGTGTAAAATTCTATTCGAATTTCAAATTGAATTTCGGAAATTCTGACAAATTTTGTTTCGTTATTTGGAGCATTCGGTAAACTGCATTTATACTGTAATTCGGGTGTTTGAATATATACGAATCTCCGAATACAATGTTTTTGCCGAATATTAATTCAGAACGAAATTAACCGCACATGTCTACTATTAAGCTTATTATCTAGAAAAGCCAATTCTCTGTGACTCTGATTTAGTTTCACTTTGGTCCTGGACCTTGAGTTTCCCTGACGTTAGCCTAATGCCACGAACAAACGTTTGGAATTTCCGGCGGGAAATGTTCGATGTGAACTGGTTGTCGGAAAGTCCAACCGTGTGTATCGGCTCCATCGGACATTTGCTGTCGGAATTTCCCCTCACAAATGTTTGAGAGCAGGTTCTCAAATTTTCCGACAACAAACTTTGTTGTTGGAAATTCCGAGCATGTGTACACAAGTCCAACACACCAAATTCCACGCATGCTCGGATTCAAGTACGAGACGGAAGCACTTGGTCTTGTAAAACTAGCATTCGTAATGGAGATAGCACATTTGTCACGCTGCAAATTTTGAAATCTTTCAATGCAGCACATTCTCTTCTTCTTTATAATGCTAGAATAATGAAGTTGCTTTGCTGCTGATATTAACACACCTTTCTGACAAACTAATTTCTTATTATTTCTCGTGATCTCCTGAATAATCTTTGTTCTTGTTTGGTATTTTTTTACAAGATCTCCAGAAAAATCTTTATTTTATTTTTTTTATCGTGATCTACTTTTTTTTTATAGTGATCTACATAATATTTTTTGTCATTTTGTGTGTCAAGTTACCACGACACCATTGTTATCTTGTATTTATTAACCTCAAAGAGGTTGGTTGGTGTCCCTTGTTAATTTGACATTGTATTTTTGAAATGTACCTGCCTACTCACAAACAAACTGTCCTTTTTTAAGTAAAACACATAGCCAAGTATTTGTCCAAACAAAAATTAAAAATGTATTAGGGGTCCTAACAAAATAAAGTGGAAGACAACACTGGAGAAACAGTTGGGGTTGGTCTAGCCTTTGTACCACAGGGCAGACATCAATTATTTGACAGGCAAAATTGGTAGCCTGAGGAGTCCATTAATAGGGAGCTCAATCCAGTCCAGGACTCCGAGAGATCGGGAGCAGCAGCAGATGACATGTATGTGCTGAGGCTGTGGTCTTACAACAGCCTGCGTCTTTTGCCAGACCACACCAAGCCCAGGCCATCACTCTCAAGGCTTCCTTGCATGCTTCCTTCCAGGCTGTGGCTGTGGTGTTAGAGGTGTTGCTGGATGTGGTGGAGGAGTCATATGGTCCAACTCACAGACGTGGCTTTTATTAGTGAGTTCACCCCTCACCCCCTTATTTAGGGCCTGAAATATGACCTCCTCACAGATGAGGCATTGGCCCTCCTCCATTATTTGCATTATACTGGTCATCATACACGCAAAGGACCCCTGGACACTAGGGGTGGTTGTGAGTACCGCAGTAGCCTGCCGAATCAAATTAGTCACTGACTCCTCCAGGTTCCTCTTCTTCCTGGTCCTTTTTGTTGGAAGTGTAAGGGGAGGAACATGGGATTCGGTCAGGCTGCTGGGCACGGCCACCTCCTGGCTGCCACTTTCCACTGCCCCCTCCTGGCTGCCACTTTCCACGGCCACCTCCTGTCTGCCACTTTCCACAGCCTCCTCCTGGCTGAGACTTTTCTGTGTATGAAAATGGGACATAGTTTTAGTTTTTTGGCCATCAATCACACATAATTTTGAGCTCATGACTGTTGCAAATTGAATGTTAACAAATAGAAAAGACTATCTTTCTGACCCCAGCATTTTTCCCTCTTGTCCCAATCATGTTTGGCTACTGCTGTCTATTGATATGTAAACCACTTTGTTAAATCAGAAAATAGTGATCAATAATAACATCTAGTTAACATCATTAGTTTTTTTTAAAAGAAATATGTTGAACAATGCTACACCTGGCTCAAGCTGGGCTCCTCCACATCTTCTTCCTGGGTGGAAGGCCTAGGTTGTACGTCGGAAGCCTCATCCGAGGTGGAAGGAAGGGTTGAGAGTAATGGCCTGGGTTCACACTGGTCTGACAAAAAAACGCAGTCTGTCGTAGTACCAGAGCCTGGGGACATAAACATCATCTACTGCTGCTCCTGATCTCATGGAATCCTGGACCTATTTGAGCTCCCTATTATACGTGCTCCTCAGGCCACCAATTTTGCACTTCAAATAGGTGATGTCTGCCATGGGAATCACCAGCTTCACCAATTCCAACAGTTGATCCAGCGCTGCCTATTTCTTTAGTTTGTTGTTATAAAATTGGTGTTTCATATGCCACAGACAGGGCATCTCCCCTGTACTTATTAATGAACTTGAGGAGGAAGTCATGGTCATTAAATGTATCCATTTTCTCTGCAAGACACAACACAAGACAAACCCTAATGTCAGGCTAAACTCTCCTAATCTTGTCCCAATATAGGCCTCAATCTATAAAAGCAGTATAGGCCACTAACCACTGATGCCCCAAGTTAAAATTGTACCTCAGTTTGCACGATCGGCGCTTACGCTACTCCGTCCTCCGCTCGCAGATTGTACGTACGATGCACGCATGTTATGCTTTATATACACCGCGCATTCGTGAAACTTCGCCCCTGACCTTCTTTCTAGTGTATTCCCCGCCCCTTCTCTTTCCGCGCAGTGGGAGAGCACATGGCAGAGAGACAACAGGTGCATGAGAATTGCAGCAACAACGACAATGAAAGCCCGGAGCCAGAAACGTCCCGATCCAGGAGGACATTTAAGGCCTCAAATATGTCCTTTGTAGAGATGGTGGAGATGGTGGACATCTTGAAGAGGGCCGACTATGATGGGAGGTATGGACCGTACAGAAACCAAAATGTGATAAAGGCCAAGATCATGACTAAAGTTGTGAGAAGTCTGCAGAGAAATTTCGGGGTACGATGATCCAAGGAGCAATTGAGGAAACACTGGTCAGACCTGAAATTGAGGGAGCAGGATCAGTACAGAAGGATCAAGAGAGTGCTGCAAAAAAGTAAGTAGTTGTTGTGTGTTCGTATTATTATTAGTACTTTAGTGTTGCTCCATGTGCTTTTCTTTACTGTTGTACAGTTTAACCACTTCAGCCCCGGAAGGATTTACCCCCTTCCTGACCAGAGTACTTTTTACAATTTGGCACTGTGTCACTTTAACTGCTAATTGCGCGGTCATGCAATGCTGTACCCAAACGAAATTTGCGTCCTTTTCTTCCCACAAATAGAGCTTTCTTTTGATGTTATTTGATCACCTCTGCCGTTTTTATTTTTTGCGCTATAAACAGAAAAAGACCAAAATGTTGAAAAAAAATTATATTTTCTACTTTTTGTTATTAAAAAAATCCAATAAACTCAATTTTAGTCATACATTTAGGCCAAAATGTATTCGGCCACATGTCTTTGGTAAAAAAAATGTCAATAAGTGTATATTTATTGGTTTGCGCAAAAGTTATAGCGCCTACAAACTAGGGTACATTTTCTGGAATTTACACAGCCTTTAATTTATGACTGCCTATGTCAATTCTTGAGGTGCTAAAACGGCAGGGCAGTATAAAACCCCCACAAATTACCCCATTTTGATAAGTGGACACCCCAAGGAAATTGCTGAGAGGCATGTTGAGCCCATTGAATATTAATTTTTTTTTGTCCCAAGTGATTGAATAATAACAAAAAAAAAAATTGCAAAAAGTTGTCACTAAATGATATATTGCTCACACAGGCCATGGGCATATATGGAATTGCACCCCAAAATACATTTAGCTGCTTCTCCTGAGTATGGGGATACCACATGTGTGGGACTTTTTGGGAGCCTAGCCGCATACAAGGCTCCGAAAACCATATTTTTTTTGTTTTTTTTTTTGTAACTGTAACTTTTGTAACTGTAACCGGTTACAGGTTCGGGACTCTCAAAATGCGATGGCATCTTGGGAGACCCTGTGAAAGTGCGCCTATTCTGTGCAATGCTATACCCTACGCTAATACTCATCTAGTGAATGGTAGCGTTCAAAACATTCACCAATGCAAAGACCAGGATTGTCAGGACAGGAGGGACAATAATAGCGGGTGTCACACCTATATCCGCACTTGCTGCAGACACAACATCTTTTTTGGGGGGGTTCGTGGGGTAGGGGTACTCGGGAGGACATAAAGAAAATGCCTCTCATGCAGCCGACTGCATTTGGTTGGGGATGTGAACGAGGGAAGTACGGGTGCTGCAGAAATGGTGGGTTCCCAATTAGGATTGGCGAATGCAGCAGGAAGGGCATTATGGGCACGACGGGCCTGTGTTTGTCTTCTTCTTGGTGGCAGCGGGACACTACTTGTGCTTGCCACCTCACCAGCTTGAACTGCACTTATGGGACTCGCCACCTCACCAAGTGTTACTGCAGTGCTGGTTTGACTACGACCGGGGTGTACTAGGCCGCTGGTGCTTGCCAGTTCACCAAAACGCTACCAAAAAAACTGTTAGCGATCGCAGGGATCAGGCCTGACTCTGAGAACGCTGCAGTTATGCGTTTAGTGTTTTGTAAGTGACAGTGTTCGATCGATACTGCACTTGGGTGGGCTGGGCTGGGCTGGGTGGAGGGGCAAAATGCAGGTGCTAGCAGGTATCTGGGCTGATCCCGCTAACACTGCGTTTTTGGGAACCCTAAACTTCTGGGGATGCTAGTATAGATCTGATCAGATCAGATATTGATCCGCTCAGATACTATACCACTAAGGGAGGTGTACAGTGCATACGTGGGTGTTAGCGCTACTGGCGCTAACCTGGCGCTGCCTGGGGTGACGCAGACCCTATCTGACCCTAAAACCTAACTTATATCACCGCCGGGCGATCAGGGGGCTAAACCTTTATTAGGTAATAAACGGCGGGTGCCCTGACACTATAAAAACTAAACTAACTTACCAGCGTCACCCGTAACAGTTATACGATGATCACTGGTGAAAGGGTTAACTAGGGGGCAATCAAAGGGTTAAAACCTTTACTAGGTAGTATATGGGGGTCCCTGACGCTATAAATCGCTGACGGCAAACCTAAATATTTACCTCCCTAACTAGCGTCACCAGTGACACTAATACAGAGATCAAAAAAATGATCGCTTAGTGACACTGGCGACGGGGGGTGATCAAGGGGTTAAAACTTTATTAGGTGGGTTAGGGGGGTACCCTAGACCTAAAGGGGGCTAACACTAACTGCCCTACCACACTAACTGTCACAAACTGACACCAATGCAGTAATCAGGAAAAAAAAACTGCTTGGTGTCAGTGTGACAGGGGGAGAGGGGTGATTAGGGGGTGATCGGGGGGTGATGGGGGGTATAATGTGTGCCTGGCATGTTCTACTGTGTGTGTATGTGTTTTACACTCACTCGGATGTCTTCTCTCCTCGGCGCTGGAACGGAAAATACCGAGCTGAGGAGAGATGACATCACTTCCTCGGCTTCTGTTTACTATACAGAAGCCGAGGAAGCATTTCATTCGCCAGGAGCGATTGCGAGGGGGAGCCAGGGATAAGTGGCCTCCCCCTCACTTTTGATCGCCCCTGACAAGAATGCAACCACCGCAGGCACCGGGGGGGTCCGATCGAACCCCCCGCCCATGGGAAGACAAGGACGTACCTGTAAGTCCTTTTGCCTGCCCTGCCATTCTGCCGACGTACATCGTCGTGCGGCGATCGGCAAGTGGTTAAAATGGCAAGTTTCAGGTTCGTGGGCACAGTAATCGTTTGCAGTAAACATCGTTCCTTTGACCACTAATACGATGTTTTTGTTTTTGGCAGATGCAGATTAACTACATTTGTCCCTGCCTATTTGTATTAAAAGAAGTTTAGTACATTGTTGTCTAGATGGGTTTGCAACTAGAATGAAATGCAAACTTAATTCAGTGTAAGGAGAGGACACACAGCAGCTGTTTACACACCTGGATGCAGGAGCACTAGTGTGGGACACCAGAACACCCATTTTAAGGTGTCCCACACAGGTGCTCCAGTGGATACTAGGGGTCTGTGTGTGATACTTTACCAAAAAAGGTAAGTAATCCAGCTTTAAGAAAGGGAGAAAATCATGTCTTCAGCTTGGAATCCAGCCAAAACAGACAATTGTACAACACTTCCAAGCAATGTTTCATGTTACCATATCTTGCCTCAAATATCTGTGTGCTAAGTATACCTTTTTTTTTATTCACATAGGGGAGAAAAGAATGGGGACATCTGAGAACACCAGGAACCCCACTACTTCAGAAGGGGAAATCCCCACACACCCTGAAAAAGATGTGGAGGGAGGAGAGGTTCATGAATTGGATGAAATAGTGACCACAACAGGTCAGTGTCTGAAACCACAGCTTCAGGCTGATGGTTATACATGGACATGGACTGTTTTCTGATTTTTAGGTGATGTGGATGTTGTGGAAGAAGAAACTCATTTCAACAGTGCAAGTGCACTGTTCCTCATCGGGAGATCATGGTGTGCAATCGGGAATTAGAGAAGGTCAAACATCAATAATGTTGAAAAAAGACTCAACAACATCATTGATGTTTTAGGCAGAATCTAAAACACCCAAAAATTTTACAGATTGTCATTATATTTTTTATTTTTACTAAAGTTTTAAAGTAATTTGAAAGCCAAATTTTGAAGATGCACACAGTGTGTCAACATGTGCTATCTGCCATCACGGGATATTAATGTATGCGTTTTGTGGGTGCAACCCCTTCCTCGCAACTAAAGTAGATGACAGGAAGGGTTTGCACCCCCGAAACACATCCATTGATCCCCCATGATGGGAGCTAGCACATGTTGACATGAGGCATGGGATCAGGAGGGAAATCCACATTTTGACTCCCAATTTGTGTGCATCTTCAAAATTTGCCTTTTACAGGGGTGACAACACCCCATCTGATGAAGGCAAGATCAACACAGTTTTGACATACTAATACACATATTGCCTTCAATTTATCAAAGTTGAACTTTGTAAGTTCCCGAGTTGTGTATATTTTATGATTTTAAACATGCCTGTTTAATTAAAAAAAATCTATATACTGTCACACATACATGTTATACACCAAAGATGTTGGTTTGTTAAAAAACCCTTTTCTAACGCACATGTGAATGTGCACGGAGTAAAATGTTTTATACTCTGTGTGGCTTCTTCTTTCAATGCTCAATACCAGTTTTTGGAGTAAGTAGTTACAGTGACAATGGGGGTATTTACTAAAGGAAAATCCACTTTGCATTTACAGTGCACTTGTAGTGCAAAGTGGATTTTCCTTTAGTAAATAACCCCCACGGTGCTCTAAAATTTGCCCCAATCAGGTCATTTTAGGGACTCAAAGCAATTAATTCATGGAGCTGAAAAGATTGATAATTTTTTTCATGAATGCATTACATATTATTATTCCAAACACATTCTCCACCACTCTTCTGGCTCTGGCCAGCCGGTAATTAAAAACCCTCTGGTCCGGTGTGAGGGTCCTCATCGGGAACAGCCACATCAGATAGTCACCCAGCCCAAATGCTTCATCAGCCACAAAGACAAATGGGAGTCCTGCCACGTTGTCTTCCGGAGGTGGCAAGCCCAAGCCGCCATTCTGGAGACGTCTGAAGAACTCTGGGCGATGACTCCACCATCTGAAATTCCGGACATTTTTCCCCACGTCCACATACAAGAACTCGTATGTCGCCAACACCACCGCCAACAACACAATACTATTAAACCCCTTATAGTTGTAATAGCATGACCCCGAATTGGGGGGTGGGACTATGTGGACGTGCTTCCCATCTATTGCCCCTCCGCAGTTGGGGAAGTTCCACTGCTGGGCAAACTGGGAAGCCACAGTCTGCCATTCCTGTGGGTTTGAAGGAAACTGTGGAGTCAAACACGAAAAATAAAAATTAGTACTTTTGCACATAACATTGCAAGCAGATTAGACACAAACATTCTTGTCCAACATAAGTATAATATTTATTTTAACGAGTATTTAAAGACAAAAGTATAAGGTCCACTTATCAGATTCCTCATCCCCTCTGATTGCCCATTGTAAAAATTTTGGGGGTGGAGATGTTTTGGACAGGTAACCCTCTCTACTTCATTGAGTGCATAAATAATGTGTGATACTTTGGCCAGCCCCTCCTTACTTACAATATTGGCAGCCCACTGGACAGGTAAGAAGTGTCATAATACAAAAATATGAATACACACTGTACACATTTAAGCACATTTTTACATTCTGCAATTACCTATCAAGATAATAGGAGAACAAAACTTGAAACAGTACCATTTGAAAGTATTCAGGCAGGCCCTTGCACTACATGCTTTGGTGAATTCATCCATAAATCTGACCACAAGGTAGGTACAGGTAGGTATAGTGTGTATGGGTTTGGCAAAGTCAGCAGATAGAGGATTGATATTGGTTGACTTAGCGGTTGTGGGGGAGGGAGGGTTCCAAATGAGTTTTAGCCCCCTCCCCAAAAAAAAGTTGCACTATGCCTGAATTCAAGGACAACAATAACATTTGGACACATTTTAGGGGGTATTGAGGGTAAGCACTACAATGGAGCTGACAAAATACATTGTTAAGTGAAGGCAAATATGCATGAAGGACAAAAAAGGAGCATTAAAAGCTTGCAGCATGCATGAGGACAAAGAGGATATTCACAGCATATTACAATCATGGTAATTAGGGAATGATGAAATAAATACAATACATTAGCAAACATTAAATACATAGAATGTGATGTTAAAGGAGAAAACTTACCTTAATTTAGTCCTTCTGCAGGACCTGTATGATGACAGAACAGGTCTCTGGAATAATGATTCCCAGAGCCTGGGGGGAGATCCCAGTCGACCCCAGAACTTGATGTCCTGCAGACTTCTCCCCGTCGCCAAGTACCGCAAGGTGGCGATGAGCCTTTGTTCGGGAGTGATGGCTTGCTGCATGCAGGTGTCCTGCTTCGTAATATAAGGGAACAGCAAAGACAACAGATGGTGAAAAACGGGGTCCGTCCCATCCTGGGATAGTTCCTGAAACCGTCAGGATTATTCTCCCGAATCTCCTGCAACAAAGGCATATGAGAGAATTGGTCACGCTGGAGCAACCAATTCTTCGTCCATGAACTCCTCCTCGCCCTGTTCATGGACTGGACTTGGGTCAAATCAAGAACCCCAATACCAAGCCCTTCCACAGCACGAACTCTATGACGAGTACATACCCACAACATGGCTAGAAAATGGTCAGCTGGTCAGAATGAACTAACAGAACGCACTGAAAATCAGAAAGGACCTGAGAAGAACGATCTGAAAATCAGAAACGAGCGGACAAAAAACGCACTGAAAAACAGATACGAACTATTAAATAGAACAAGCTGAAAGACAGGAATGAACTGACAGCAAGCACTGAAGAACAGATAGGAACCCACAAGCACAAACTGACAAGCAGAAACAAACTGAAAAGCACGAGGCTGAAAAGTACGAATTGTCTCTCACCAAACTTCTACTAACACGAGATTAGCAGAAGGAACCCAAAGGGTGGTGCACTGCCTAATGAACTTCCTTTTTTTAGTCCCGACAACCGTGTTGTACGTCACCGCATTCTGGACGTTCGGAATTCCTGATAACATTTGTGTGACCGTGTGTATGCAAGACAAGTTTGAGCCTAAATTCTTTGGAAAAAAATCCACGGTTTTGTTGTCGGAATGTCCGATCGTGTGAACGGGGCATTACACTACTTGAAGTTTGTCCAATTCCTGCTGGCTCGGCCAAAATTCGAGCAGTGTATAATTCTGCCGACACCACTCTGTCAAAAGTCGATTGTTGGGGGGGCGTGTCTGGCCGGCGAGGTAAATGGCTGCTCTCTTTTGAGGTTCCACAATCCCCCAGCTACTACAGTGGCAACACACCGCGGCGACATATAGCCCCAAAGCTGTGGCTCACTCCCTGTTAGCTCCATTGACAATGACCCAGCGCAGGAAAACAGCTGGACGGCTGCAAAAGCTGAAGGATGTCTAGCCGGCCCGCGGCGCAGGTCCTGCTCAAGATGGCACTGGCGTGGCATGGAGTTCACCTCCTCCACTACACCTAACTCAGGGAGACGGAACACAGGACCACAGGCTGGCATTCCCTCTCTATTGGGGGACGACCCTGGTGAGTCCTCTCCTCCCTTATCTTCCACATCCCGCAACCCCATGAAATATAGGCCCCAGATGGAAGGCTCTGCTCAGAACACAGCTTCACCTGCGTCCATGCCCTCCCTCATGCCTGCTCTGCAACTCCAATCTGCCATTGATTCATTACCTGCCACTGACCAGCCAGTGTCAGAATTGGCCATGAAAAATATGCTACTTTTCTTGAGACACAATCTGCACACTGATCTATCTGCAGTCTTAGCTCCTCTCTCTTATACAGTACAGGAGCATGAACAGAGACTGACACATGTTCAGGGCCGATCCTGGGCGGGTGCATGGGGTGCACTGTGCCCGGCTCTGCAAGCTGCTGCAGAAGAGGGGTGCCGAAGCTGTGGCACTCACTTGACTTAGCAGTGGCACCATCCCGAGACCCATCCCGTCGTCTTGTCCACACTCCAATGCCTGCCCTAGCTGGCCGCCACTGCTGCGCGCTGCACTGATTGCTAGAGCATCCTGATGCCTGGCGTCTAGCAACCAGTGACATCCGAGGCCGTGGCCACCCCAGCATTCAGAGCGCTCCAAGCCTAGTAAACTAGCTCCACCCACCCCCTCCATGTTCTTCAGACAGCGTGGCTCAGAGCCAGAGGGAGGGGAGCACATCTGAAGAGAGCCGCCTACCCATGAGTGACTGAGCTGAGCAGCTTTCCACCTGCGCTGCACCAACATAGCATCTGTCGGCTGCCGCTGCCCGAGCCTGGTGTTGCTGCCTGACACTGTCTGTTCTGGAGGCTCTGAATTGACCCTCGGCCTCACCCTGTTCATTCTGCCACCAGGCTATTCTACAGGTAAGTTGTGGCATCAAACACCGCCACTGTGCCCATCAAACGCAGCCACTGTGCCCATAAAATGTCGGCCACTGTGCCCCATCAAACGCTGGCCATTGTGCCCCATCAAATACTGCCACTGTGCCCATCAAATAGTGCCACATCAAATGCTGTCACTGTGCAAATCAAATAGCGCCACATCAAATGCTGTCACTGCGCCCATCAAATAGTGCCACATCAAATGCTGTCACTGTGCTTATCAAATAGTGCCACTGTGACCCCTGCCAAAGGGGAGAAGTTAGTAAGATGACCACGCCCATGTGGGGCACCAGAAATATTTCTGCACCCAGGCACCTGTGACCCTAGGATCAGCCCTGCACATGTTGAAACCAAAATGGGCAAGATGTTTACTGCCCACAATAATCTAGTGGACTCCCACACTGACCATGACAGAATTGCACCAAATGAGACTAAAAATAGTAGACCTTGAGCACCACGCTAGATGGAATAATGTCAAATTCCACAGTATACCGGAATCAGTCACACCAGATACACTGGTCCCTTATATCCAACATCTTATGAGACAACTTATCCCGTCACTCATGGATCTGGAAATGGCCATAGATAGAGCCCACAGAATACCCAAACCTGACTTCCTTTCGCTTCAGTCCCTAGAGACATCTTTGCATGCATTCATTTTTACCACGCCCAAGAAAAACGTATGTATGCCACTAAAAATGCCTCCGTGCACCCCGCACCCTATACTGGGATCAAACTTTATGCAGACTTATCCAAAGCAACACTCCTCAACAGGAAGAATCTGGTCACCATCACTAAGGCTCTTCGCAACAACATCATTGGATACCAGTGGGGTTTCCCCACCAAACTTACGATCAAAAGACAAGGGAAGTCCCACACAATCAGAAGTCTGGAGGCAGGCCTAGCCCTACTCAAAGAATGGGGGATCATACCTGTGGAAGATCATTCTCCCACAACTCATCAGCCTCACCACATGGAGACAGAATAAACCTAAGGAACCGCCCATCTACATATCACCCCTGACGCCTCGTCGCTCTAACACTACCAGTAGCTGGGAAACTTCGGCCTCCCAGTGTGGATAATTTTCAGTTTTAATGTTTTTTTCCCCATATAAATCAGTTGTTGATATGGTCACTCTTCTCCCCATTGTTGTTAGTAGCAGTGTTTGTTACCCATCACCCTTGCTTTCTACGCAAGTCCTTTTTAAAATCTCCCTCTTGTTCTTCCCCACTTTGTGCATCAAACCAGTCATTACTTGTCCAGTTCATTAAACCCTATTTCTGGAACACTAACTCTACTAGAGCAACTTCTCATGAGTTTACCATACCTTCTATGACCACATTGCTTTCAGCCCCACTAATCCTGACCCCTCAATGGCCTAGATTGTGGTACCACCAAAAACAAGTAGAACATCCGCCAAATCCGAGAATAATTACACATTGATTGGGTCATCTTAAATTCTTACAACACCATGCCGATTAAATTTACCTCAATGGCCTAGATTGTGGTACCACCAAAAACAAGTAGAACATCCGCCAAATCCAAGAATAATTACACATGGACTGGGTCATCTTAAATTCTTACAACACCATGCCGATTAAATTTACCTCTCTTAATGTACGAGGCCTCAATTCACCCTTTAAACGCTCATCCCTCACTTGAGAGGCTCGCTCTTTAAATACGGATATTCTCCTGATCCAAGAAACGCATTTTGCCACGTCTGAAACACTTACTATCACCCTGAAACACTTCCCTCATATATTCACAGCCTCTAACACCCACAAGAAAAACAGGCTTCTCACAGCTATCCAGGACTCAACCCACTTCCAACTACAATCTAAATTTGCAGATCCCCCAGGCTGCTACCACAACCTAATCTGCGACATCTATGCCCCAAACTCTAAACAGATCAGATCAGTTCTGCAAGCACCTCTTCGCAAAAAATGTATCTATGAAAAGCAGCAGGCTCATCACTGAAGGAGACTGCAATGCAATTGGCAACGCCGCCCTTGATACCTCCACGGGTAAAAGTGCTACCCACCAAGCCATAAACCATCTTCTACACACACACATGACTTATACGACATCTGGAGATGCCAACATGGAGCATAAAAATACTTCTCTTACTACTCACCTTCCCACCTCTCATACTCCAGGACTTTTACCTTACGGACAAATGGACCCTCCAGCTGATTATTGCTCCACAGATTGGTACGATAACATGATAACATAACAAACTCTGTTCCCTTCTGGAGGTACCAATTTGACAATAATCTTAAAAGAATCAAACGCGACCTGCTACTCATCGAGGAACAAAGCTGGTTCTCTCTTAGCATAATCGGTCAAAGGTCAAACAACAACACTTAAAAACCAAAATCACTTCAGTCCTACATCCCAACTCCAGAACCCCTGTGGTTAACCCCTTGGATATTGCTGATGCATTTAGCAATGTTTATCAATTCTTATTTAATCTTAAAAACTACCAATCCACTCCCCAGCTAAACACCTCAACCATACAGATCTTTTTGGAATCAGTGAACCTCCCTACCCTCTCGTCTTCCCAAATTCAATCCTTATCCAAACTCTTCTCTCCACTAGAAATTAAATTAGCTATTAAAACCCTTCCAGCTAAGAAATCTCCAGGCGGGGACAGTTACACAAACAAATACTATAAACAATTTGCTTCCAGTATCTCTCCACATTTATCTGACCTCTTCAATTATGCTGCGTCCTCTGACTCGCTACCTAAAGAAATGTTATAATCCATCATTACAACAATCCATAAACCTGGTAAGGACCACCAAGAAGTACAAAATTACAGATCTATCTCTGTTATAAACACCAACGTAAAGTTTCATGCAAAAGTAATAGCGAGAAGACTACTTACTTTCCTTCCCACACTAATTCACAGATTCGTTCCGAGCCGATAAGCCCCAGACACCATAAGGAGACCAACCTCCCTAATCTATGACTTAGAAATCAAGAAAACGCCTTCTCTGCTTCTATCCTTAAATGCAGAAGTGGCGTTTGATCGAGTACATTGGGGATACTTGCAAGCCGTACTGGGAAAATTTGTTATCACAGGCCGGATACAGATTGCCATTTTGTCACTTTATTCCTCTCTATCTGCCAGGGTGTTATCAGACGGAGTATGCTCCAAGCCATTTGACATCACTAATGGCACCACACAAGGATGTCCCTTATCCCCCATCATATTTGCACTCCTCATTAAACCACTTGCTGCTAGAATCTGAGCTGAACCTCACATCTCAGGCATTTTGTTCCAAGAGACTGAACACAAGATCAGTCTCTTTGCGGATGACCTAATCCTGATGGTTTCTAACCCCTCCCAATCCCTCCTCTCAATTCGTGCTATTCTATCCTAGTTTGCTGGAGTTTCCTACTACAAACTGAATGAATCAAAATCCTTGATACTAAACTTACACATACCCAGAAATATGCAATTACTAAAAATTTCCCATTTAGTGGGGCTAAACAATGCAGCCCATACTTAGGCATTAATCTAACACCCTCAACTACCCAACTATTCGAATGTAACCTCAAACCACTATCACAGTCCCTATCCAAGGATCTACTGCCCTTTTGATCATTTGGCATGTCCAAATTAGGATGAATCGCAGTAGTCAAAATGTTCATACCCCTTAAACTGTTATACCTGCATAGGACCCTTCCTATCCCTCTCCCTTCTAAATTCTTTCACAATGTTCAAAGACAAATAAACCAATATGTTTGGGAATGAGAATTATATATGGATGGGACTTTTTATGAGCCGTGACCATCCGGTACACAGGACTCCATCCCCGATAATTTTGCACAAAAGGGAAAGGGGGAAAAGAGGGAAATCGGGACTTTGTATGAAACAAGGCACTTGGGATAGATAAAATCAATCAATATGGTAAAATAACAATAATAATTTATTGGTGACACAGAGGGAGGTAATACAGTCAATATATTAATGGTAAATCAATATGTAATTGGCAGAATTAAAAGGTATGATAATGACATAACACAATAAAATTCATAGTACAGTAGCATTGTTACACATGATTAATAATAAACTAGCAGTACATTCCGAAGTGTGTATATAGTAATAACCAATAAATTTAATTGATGATTTAAATAGATCAAACCCATAGTAGAATCATGGTCATTGGGTCATAGCATCCAATAGTAAAAAGCTTGACGCGTTTCGTGGATTATTTCCACTCATCAGGAGCTGCTGTGAATTGGGGGTACCTGTAGTAAGTAATATAATATAAATCAATGATAATAGATAGTAAAAAAAGGGGGAAGAGAGGGAGCATAAACAATGGTCCTAGCAACTCTTACCTATGGGTAGCAATTAGTATACATGTAGATAATGGTAGTAATGCTAAAATTCAAAAAGCACTGGCATGTGGAATTAACATCCCCCCGGGAGCTGAGGTAACAGCCAAAGGTCGGCGTGCTGGCCAATTGGTGGAATGAAACACAATAGTGAATGGGGTTCACTCTACCTTGCATGAAATGGCAGAAGTGAATCCGAAGAACTGGTGAAAAACACATAATGGGATAGTGTTAGTGGAGTGTGAAAATGAAGGACTAAGTGGACAAAGGTATGAGAGGAAAGGAGAAAGAGTGGGTGAGAGATACATTAGACCAGGACAGAAGTAGGGAAGTGAAGAGAAGTGTGCAAGGAGTGAGCCAGAATTGGAAATCAAAGTGATGATCCACCATAAGAGTGAAAAAGAGACCCAGCATGTAAATAGTGGTTACCTGAAGCTACACATGGAAGTGTGTAGTGTGGACGTGACAATTATATAGGAGCTGATAAAAACACTACAAAAGAGATAGGTGGAGAGATTGGCCCGCAACACCGCTGAGGATGTGACCAACGTCACGCTAGATGTCCACAGCTCAACGGGAGAGAGCACCCACGTCCGAGCGACTTGCGCTCATATGTAGGAGCCCGGCATCCCTCGTGCTGGGCGTAGTTGGATTATAGACACGTCAGCATGTGGCATCACAGATGACGCCAGACGTAAGGCGTGTGGGCGTGGTGTCGACGCGCAGCGAGGGCGAGCCGCCGCCCCACATGACCAACCGGCCAGGGGGGTGGGGGATAGCCGCGGTGCGTGTCGCAGCTCCCGGATGTGGATGAATACACCCCCCTTGTAGCAAAAGGTAACCTCATAAAAAACAGGATTGTTGAGAAAAAGAGCATGAACCTAAGCTGGCTAAACTAGATGATAAGCCCACAATAGACCATGGGGTAAACATGATAGATAAGTGCAATGTTTCCATCCCTAATCAGTTTATGAGAATTATATATAGGTGGGACTTTTTATGAGCCGTGACCATCCGGTACACAGGACTCCATCCCCGATAATTTTGCACAAAAGGGAAAGGGGGAAAAGAGGGAAATCGGGACTTTGTATAAAACAAGGCACTTGGGATAGATAAAATCAATCAATATGGTAAAATAACAATAATAATTTATTGGTGACACAGAGGGAGGTAATACAGTCAATATATTAATGGTAAATCAATATGTAATTGGCAGAATTAAAAGGTATGATAATGACATAACACAATAACATTCATAGTACAGTAGCATTGTTACACATGATTAATAATAAACTAGCAATACATTCCGAAGTGTGTATATAGTAATAACCAATAAATTAAATTGATGATTTAAATAGATCAAACCCATAGTAGAATCATGGTCATTGGGGCATAGCATCCAATAGTAAAAAGCTTGACGCGTTTCGTGGATTATTTCCACTCATCAGGAGCTGCTGTGAATTGGGGGTACCTGTAGTAAGTAATATAATATAAATCAATGATAATAGATAGTAAAAAAAGGGGGAAGAGAGGGAGCATAAACAATGGTCCTAGCAACTCTTACCTATGGGTAGCAATTAGTATACATGTAGATAATGGTAGTAATGCTAAAATTCAAAAAGCACTGGGATGTGGAATTAACATCCCCCCGGGAGCTGAGGTAACAGCCAAAGGTCGGCGTGCTGGCCAATTGGTGGAATGAAACACAATAGTGAATGGGGTTCACTCTACCCAGCATGAAATGGCAGAAGTGAATCCGAAGAACTGGTGAAAAACACATAATGGGATAGGGTTAGTGGAGTGTGAAAATGAAGGACTAAGTGGACAAAGGTATGAGAGGAAAGGAGAAAGAGTGGGTGAGAGATACATTAGACCAGGACAGAAATAGGGAAGTGAAGAGAAGTGTGCAAGGAGTGAGCCAGAATTGGAAATCAAAGTGATGATCCACCATAAGAGTGAAAAAGAGACCCAGCATGTAAATAGTGGTTACCTGAAGCTACACATGCAAGTGTGTAGTGTGGACGTGACAATTATATAGGAGCTGATAAAAACACTACAAAAGAGATAGGTGGAGAGATTGGACCGCAACACCGCCGAGGATGTGACCAACGTCACGCTAGATGTCCACAGCTCAACGGGAGAGAGCACCCACGTCCGAGCGACTTGCGCTCATATGTAGGAGCCCAGCGTCCCTCGTGCTGGGCGTAGTTGGATTATAGACACGTCAGCGTGTGGCGTCACAGATGACGCCAGACGTAAGGCGCGTGGGCGTGGCGTCGACGCGCAGCGAGGGCGAGCCGCCGCCCCACATTTAACAGTTACCTCAGCTCCCGGGGGGATGTTAATTCCACATCCCAGTGCTTTTTGAATTTTAGCATTACTACCATTATCTACATGTATACTAATTGCTACCCATAGGTAAGAGTTGCTAGGACCATTGTTTATGCTCCCTCTCTTCCCCCTTTTTTTACTATCTATTATCATTGATTTATATTATATTACTTACTACAGGTACCCCCAATTCACAGCAGCTCCTGATGAGTGGAAATAATCCACGAAACGCGTCAAGCTTTTTACTATTGGATGCTATGCCCCAATGACCATGATTCTACTATGGGTTTGATCTATTTAAATCATCAATTTAATTTATTGGTTATTAATATATACACACTTCGGAATGTACTGCTAGTTTATTATTAATCATGTGTAACAATGCTACTGTACTATGAATGTTATTGTGTTATGTCATTATCATACCTTTTAATTCTGCCAATTACATATTGATTTACCATTAATATATTGACTGTATTACCTCCCTCTGTGTCACCAATAAATTATTATTGTTATTTTACCATATTGATTGATTTTATCTATCCCAAGTGCCTTGTTTCATACAAAGTCCCGATTTCCCTCTTTTCCCCCTTTCCCTTTTGTGCAATATGTTTGGGAATCTAAGCACCCTAGGTGCTCCTCTCACCTCCTACACTGACCAGGAAAAAGAGGTGGAGCCGGTCCCCCACATGCACGCCTCTATTACAAAGCTACATTACTCGACCAAATATATTTCAGGTGGCACCCAACCAGGGAAAACTTGGTCGCTGATGGAACCTCCATTATTCTACCCAACCACCCCACGTAACCTTCTGCTGAGATCTGCATACTTTAAACACCATACCTTAAACCACCCATGCATTAAGGCATCCCTTGAAGCATGGTCCTCGCTATTGAAACACAAATTCCCAGAAATCAGATCATTAGCGCTACCTGTTGAGATCCTTAAAGCTATAATACCTGACCTAAACCTAACACCCTGGACAAACGATGGTATCCATATGCTACAAGACCTCCATAGAGGTGATAAATTACTACCCTTCAGAGCCTTGTAAAATATCTCCCTCTGAATTTTATACGTATATAAGAATTTATCACTGTTTACATACCTGCGCAATCCGTCCTAACACGGCTCTTTCAGCCCCTATTCTGCAGTTTTATGACAATCCCAAATATTTGAGACATGGAATATCATTCTTTTATTCCTATCTTAACAAACTAGAATTTCCCACTAGGACACTTTCCTTAAACAAATGGGAATCGACCCTAGGATGTAACATCTCAGACCTCTTATGGCAAAAAATATTTTCTCACACCGTTCTCATGCCTCCCGTTTTGCAAATCATTGGGAGTCTTTTCTTTTCCAAAAATCCTTCACCTTTGGTACTTAACACCCTTGAAACTCTCCAAAAATCTACCCCAACACAACACTACAGCCCATTGCTGGCACCAATTCAGTGAACAAGGTTCACTAATGCATATCATGTGGTCCTGCAAATCCCTCAGATCCTACTGGAACAAAACTTTAACAGAGGTGACTGATAAAATAACCAACCCAGACCCCAATCTAGCTCTACTCTACATAGGCATAGAGGAATGTCCCTCTAATTCTAGGACTAAAATTATCCATATACTTCACACAGCAAAATTAGCCATCACTAGACTGTGAAAAAAGCCCAAAATACCTTCCATTTCTGAAACACTTGCAGAACTCAATCACCAATGTGATATGGAGTGAAGCTTTGCGCTAAAAAACTTCACTTACTCCAAATTTGTCCAAATGTGGTCATCATGGTTACACAATCACAATTGTACAGTCCTATGCTGATAATTAATTCAACACTAGAGTGTAATAAACGCTTTGCAAACTGTTGGCGCTATATAAATCCTGTATAATAATAATAATATGTAAACGCTTATATTATACTAGACTGGTACACTGTTTACCCGATCATCTTAACCCTCTCTCCCTCCCTTTGTCATTCCTCCCTCTTCCCTGCTCCCCTTCCCATACCCTATCTCTACTTCCCAATCCACCTTCTCTTTGAGTTCATCATCTCTCTGTTAACCCGTAGGCCACATAAGTTTTTGTTAATGTTGTATGCCTAACACATGCCTCTTATGGAAACATCTGTACTGTCTATAAGTGGTGAACTCATGTACTTACCGTGTTCATGTTTTGATTCAAAACTCAATAAAAATGACTTAAGGTATTAAAAAAAAAAAGTTGATTGTTCAACTGCCGAAGGAGCCTATTGGAAAATTGTTGTCCTATCAGATTCAGGCACTGTTTGGTTCTGACAGCTGGCATGTGTGGCCAAACTACTTTTCACTTACTGCCACCCCAGTGTCCAAAGAGAGCACCACAATTGCCACTCAGGCACTCTCGTTGGACTGTGGAATGGCAGTTTGTAGAGCTTAGCCTGAAATCTGAGTAGTCAAACCCCATTAACAAAGTAAATTTTGATCAAAAAGAAGCTTTTCTGGACAACTAATAACAGACATCTTGTGGTATTGCAACTACATAGGATGCTTACTTTTAAACTTTAATGTGGCTGCAAAAGAAGACTCCTGATACTTGCCTTTCCAGTGAACAGTCCTTGCTTTGCTCTCTTCAAAAGCTATGGCCTCCAAGAGAAACTTCAACATTCAACCTATTTGAGTGTGTCAGATACTAGCGGATCCTATATCAACACGTACACATCAGGGTACTAGGCAGCCCCCATGTCAATACAGAACCAGGCATCTTACACACCCAGTGTTTCAACTGTGAAGATTTTGCGATACCAGAGGATATAGCTTTTGAAAACAATGAAGTAAGGTTACGCTACCCAATGGAGAGTGTCTTCATTTGCAAGTAATTTTTTTCAGGTGGCAGTATCACTTTAAAATAGAATACCGGTTAACGGTTTAGAATATGTAAACCCAATAAAATCTTATATAAGCCTAAACATGTTAATCTAGCCATACTCGAGCCAGCTTGGTGGTGGGTGGCCTTTTTGGCCACCATCTGCTCAACATCTCTAGATTAAAAACATTAAAGCAGCCAGGTGGAAACTTGATACCCTAATAGTGCCTGTATCCAAACATGTGAAGACATATTCAGGTATTTTGACAGCTGGCAGGGCTGGTTGGCAAAAAATAGCCGCAGCAGGAAATTTGTCCATCTGTGCTGTGTAGTGTGGACTAAGAAACTGTTACCTAGGGATCTTGTTAGTAACAGAACTTTATATTTTAGGCTGACAGCACTAGGCCATTACATTACAAGTTGCAGCAGTGTTTTCAGCCTACTATGCGTGCTACTTCAATTGGCCATTGGGCTACGCATGCTTTCTGTAGACCTGATGGGCAGCCCAATGGCCAACTGGAGGGGTGCACACAGCCGGCCAACAATGCTGTTACTAATTACAAGAACACGTGCTGTCAGCCTGAAAAGGGATGTGGTGTTAAGAATTAACAGAAAATGATTTGCCTAACAAAACTTTGTAGAGTAAGACATGATGCTAAACATACTGTAAAACAATTGTGGTGTAAAGAATAATGGGAAATAATATAGAGCAGAATTAAAAGTATATATGTAGCGTCACAATTTAGATTAACAAGGTTTTAAAGCCACTATGTATAGTAAGTACATATACTGTATAGTATAAATTGAGCTTATGAATTAAACATTTACAATAAGATTAAGCTACTGTATAGGTTGTGTTTTGCACTCTATAGTTTCTGCTTTTCTTGTTCAAATATGGTAGAGCAACAAGAACAAGAAGACAATGCAGTAAAACACTGTGTACCATTACCAGTCTACAACAAATGTCTGGAATGGGCACATGGATTATCACCCAACATTCACAGCCTGTCTTAGTCACAGCTGCCTGTCATGCCTATGTCACCTTATGAGTATTTTAGGAATATCTGCACTTTCACTTTTTGCTCCTCACACATACTACAGTTCTGAACATTTCATTCTTGAGTTGATATTACATTGTCATCTAAAACAGTACTTGTCCTGACTTCAAACCACGCTTCAGAAGTCTACAGTGATAGAATATTCATATCCTCAGGAGACAGTTTGTACTCTGGTGCATTCCATTGTATTCACTTTCACAGGACAAAGTCAACAAATTAACTCGATAAGAAATGCCAGTAGCCATAGATTCAACTAAAGGAGCCTAGATTTTAGTTATTTCATGCTAGAAAAAGTCACTGGGTTTCATTAAACAAGAACAGAAATGTATTAAATTTAGTGATTTTATTTTTCATGCTAAAATCAGGACCAAATGTACACTCCCTGCACTCCTAGGCCAACTGCTTTGTGCTACCTCCTTCCTAGTCTTATTATCACACTAATATCTATAAAAGGTACACCGAGGCTGGGGATGGAGTCAGTTTGTCCTCTCAGCCTCAGTGAGAGGGCAAACTGACAACTTGAAGCCTAGAACAAACTGTCATTCTACTCTGCTACCAGTTTAGTTCTAGATGTACAGAGCCCAAGTAGGTGAACACTAAGGCCTCTTTCACACAGGCGGCTGTTCTGCTGCTGTTAAAAGCATGTTTGTTATTTTGAAATTCCAAGACTCCAGGCACAGCGATCACTTGCAGTTGTACATTTCAATTAGCAGCGTTTATGTGCGTTTACATGCGGCTGCGTTTAGCTGTGGTGGAACATTCTCAGACATCCCAACCTGCAGAAACTCATTTCAAGGAGGTGGCAAACTCATTTCAGGGAGGTGGCGCTTCGCCCCCACCACCCGCGGCAAAATATTTTTTGAATCACTTTTTCAATATTTTTTTCGCAGTGCTTCTGGGGAAGGGGGCGGGGGTTTGTGGTATGTGGACGGTGTCAGTAGTTTTTTTTATTTTTAATCATTTCTTTTTTTACAATTTAATTTGTTTTTCATTTTTTTTTCACAATGCTTTTTGGGGGGAGGGGGATGGGGCAGTGGACAGTGTTGGTAGGGCAGGGGAGAGTGGTGTCCGTAGTTGTTTATTTATTTTCTTCACACTTTTTCATTTTTTTAGAATTTTTTTACAATTTTTAAAATATATTTCTTGGGGGCTTTGGTGAGATGTCAGGGGTCTAAACAGGCCGCTGACATCTCCCCTTTGAGACAGACAAAGGGACTGAGGACACATCCCCCAGTCCCTTTCTCAGCACTAAAGATGAATGAACAGGAGACAGAGGCTCCTGTTCATTCATAAACTGAGCAGAGTGAACAGTTTACTCTGCTCAGCAATCACAGGAGGACACTGGAGCAATCTCGCTCACTGTGTCCTATTACTAGTTCTCCCCGCAGCCGGCGGTAGAGGAGAGGAGGGGAGCCGGCTGCGGGGGACAAGAGGGGCGGGGGCGGAGAAAGACACGGAGGGTGCCAGGGGAGGAGCAGACAGAGCAGCTGGGAATGATCGGTGCACAGCAGCAGGGATAGCTGTGATCACTGATCTCCCTGTATAGCTTTTTTGCTGACAGCCGCGGGAGGGAGAGAAGGAAAAGCGTCTGTCAGCTAAAAATCGATACAAAGGAGATCAGTGAGCACAGGCTGTTCCCAGCTGCACCAATCATTCCCGGGAGATCAGGAGGCTCTTGCGGGTGTGCGGGAGCCGCCGCAGAAATGTTGGAGTCTCCCGCACCTCCCGGGAGACTTGAGATGTTTGCATTCTTGCCATTTCTGATGTGCTTCCTGTTGTTTTTATTCCCTTGTTGCCGCTGCTATCAGCAGGTGAAATAGTACACTGCGATTACCTGCGGTTATGTAGAGATAAGAAAATAAATGGAATACCGCGCTAGAAAAACAAAGATCACAAAAAAGCTGCAACGAAAACCATCAAATATCCAAATGGTAAAAGTAAGTGAAATAAAAAATAGGTTGTGCTAAGAAATAAGCAATCGTACCAAAAGTGACATACACTGAGGATAACAGGTATTGTAATGATGATCATTCAAATACAAGTCCATACGCACAGTTAAAATCATCAAAGTCCTCCAGGGTTGTGTATTCCAATGTCCATCACCATTCACTGAGGATGGGGTTAAAATGGAGAAAGGAAGATGGGACTCAGTCTAACAGGATGAACTCTATAAGTGGGAACTCTTACCAGAGCTGGTGGACCCCCTTAAGAGCAGAGTCAAACACGCAAGCAGATAGAGCCCTCTGCAATATGCGGAAAGAGCCTGGCAGGTGAACGCTCCGATCTGTAAAGAGACACACTTGGGCCCGGAGCCACGACTGCAAAAAACGAAGGGACTCCAATCGTGTAGTAATTTTAAGAAAGGTATGCCTTTAATACTAAAAACCAAATGGTGACATCCGAAAAAAATACATGTACAGAAATATAAAAAGTCGGCTAGTTAAAAAACAAACAAACAAACGCCCGTGTTCCGGGGTCACATGTGGCGTGATGGCGTCAGCACAAAGCACCGCCCTACATGTTATGTAATACCTTACGTCTTCCTGGGGCACGGGCGATGTGCTGATCCATCACTTAAATAGCAAAACAGCTAAACCCAAGCCTTACTTTCGTCTCGGGCGCCATGTTGTGACTCTCAGATCCGATCCAACGCAAATAGGAACCAGACCTCGATCCAAAGTTCATAACAAACACATATTAATAAAAAACTTAAGAGGTAGATGGGTATACTGAAAAAAGATGCACAAAGATGATCAGGACTAAAAATGCGATTTAATCGCATATAGGTATATAAAGCACTATTTTGGTGCCACTTAAATATTATTATAAATATGGAAAGGGACTAAAAAAGGCCAAAAACAATAAGAATGAAAAATATCAATGAGCTTCGCATTGAGGTCGAGCCCTCACCCAGGTACATACAATGATATAAACATCTAGTATCAAAAATACAAGCATGAAAAACGTCAACATTTTACAAAATTCCAGAAAAAAACATTATTTCTCAAGAGTTGTCAAAAAAGCATTGATCTCTATATCTACATTAAGGTCTAAGAGCCTGAGACATCCAACTTTATAGATCCAGCTCTTTTCAAGCTTAGAAATCGCACGGCTCTTTTTGGCCCACCTCTCCAGGGTAATCTCAACTTATCTATCCCTATCATTGAAGTTCTCTTGGGATTTTGTTGATGCGCCTCTAAATAGTGTCTGGACACAGGATGGCCTTTAAAACCTCTCCTAATGTTCCCTGTGTGTTTGTTCAACCTGAAGCCCACATGGGCAGGTCAGCAGATAAACGACACAAGTAGTAGAACATGTTATGATTGATTTAATCGCAAAAATCTGATTAGTGCTTGTAGAGGTAAATTGTAAAGTTTTCTTGTCTCTAATAGCGTTATTCAGGCAAACTGCACATTTATTACATCTATAAAAAGCCTGCTAAATTTTGAAAAAACATTGGCTTATTAATAGGCGGTTCGCAGACAATAAGTGCTACGAATTGTTTTATTGAGGGAGCCCCTCTAAACACCACTTGTGGCTTCTCAGGAAGAGCGGGACCTCAGGGATATAGTATAGGCATATAGTCAAAAACGACTACGTGTTAGGTCCTATAAATGTAATAAATGTGCAGAATATAACAGACAATAAAAGAATAGAATAGAGTAAAACAGAACAAAATAGAAAATAAAAGAACAGAATAGAATAAAAAAAAGAATTGAATAGAATAAAAAGAATATAACTATCTTCTGAAATTCAAATTTCAAATAGAATAAATTTGAATACATAAGAAAAGAAAATAATAAAAAAAGAATAGATTAAAAAAAAAATAGGAGAGTCAAGAGAAAGGGGAATAGGAGGGATGATGGGGTCAGCTAAGAATAGTTTAGAACAAGTTCGAGAGGAGGGGAAGGGAGGGAAGGGAGGGAGTAGAGGAGGGGGGAGGTATATTTTGTATCATGTTTTTGGTATCTGGTTTATCACTGTGTAATATATTAATTGTTGGCGAGAATGTTTTCTTGGATTTTGTATAAGATGATATAAAGAAAATCAATAAAGAAAAAGAAAAAAAAAGAAAAAAATAGAATAGACTAATAGAATAGAAAATAATAGAATCAGAAAAGCAATAGAATATGATAGAACCATTTCCAAAAATTCTAATAGAATCCATTTGAATAGAAAAGAATAGATTAGAATAGAATGAATATAACCATCTTCCGAACATTGAATTTCGAATAGAATAAATTTGAATAGAATAGAAAAGGATAGAATAGGATAGAATATAAAATAAAATAGAATAGAAAATAGCATAGAATTAAACAAATAGAAAATTAAAAAAAAACAATAGAATAGTATAGAAAGAATATAACCATTTCCCAAAATTCAATCAATTTATTTTGAATAGAATAGAAAAGATTAGATTACAATAGGAAGATGGTTATATTCTATTCTATTTTTTTTTCTATACTATTGTTATTTTCTATTCTAATCTATTCTTTTCTATTCTAATCTATTCTTTTCTATTCTAATCTATTCTTTTCTATTCAAATTTCTATTCTAATGTTTTATGAATTATATTATTTTCTATTCTATTCTTTTCTAATCGAATTTCAGAAGATGGTTATATTCTATTTTATTCTATTCTAATCTTTTATTCACTATTCTATTTTGTTCTGTTTTACTCTATTCTATTTTATTCTCTTTGGAAATCGGAAAACTATTTGAATACTATTCGAAAATTAATTCGAAAACTATTCTTTGAATCGATTTGAATCGTATAAACAAAACGAATTAAACATGTTAAACCAATTTAACTAAACAAATTTATGTAAATAAGGAATCAAAACTAAACTAAACTAAACTATTTTTTTTGTTCTGCACAGGTCTAGCCTTGACTACTATTGGCATTGTGGTGCGAGTCTTATTTGTATTATATTCACTCAGTGGCTGCATTTGGGATAGCAATGGCAGGTAGGGTGGCAGTTTGGAGCCTTTTACTATAAATAGTATTTGATACTGATGGTCAGTAGGGATGAGCTTCGTGTTCGAGTCGAACCCATGTTCGACTCGAACATCGGCTGTTCGACCGTCCGTCGAATTGCGAACGATATGGGCCGTTCGCGCCAAATTCGTGTGGCGCGTCACGGCCCATAATTCACTGCGGCATCGCAGTGCATTGCTGGCTGATGATTGGCCAAGCATGCACTATGACCCGCATGCTTGGCCAATCACAGCGCCGTCAGTAGAGAGAGCTGTAATTGGCCAAAGCCAGGGTGGCTTTGGCCAATTATGGCTCAGGGGATTTAGTACACACCCCACACTATATAAGGCCGCCTGCACGGCGGCCCTGTGTAGTGTGTGTTCCGGTGTGCTGAGAGATAGAGAGAGAGAGAGAGAGACAGTGTCATTTGATTTGAGTTAGATAGATTAGGCAGAACAGTCAGTCAGTTAGCTGCACTTACAGTGTATTGTGTATATATATGCATCCCAGGTGTTGCATATATATATATACACTGTATTCAGTTTAGCTAGATCCGTTCCTGTTATCTTCTATCTAGACTATTTACATTTAGTGCAGTGTGTCCTGCTCACAGTGTTCAGCTAGATCCGTTCCTGCTATTTACATTCAGTGCAGTGCGTCCTGCTCACAGTGTTCAGCTAGATCCGTTCCTGCTATTTACATTCAGTGCAGTGCGTCCTGCTCACAGTGTTCAGCTAGATCCGTTCCTGCTATTTACATTCAGTGCAGTGCGTCCTGCTCACAGTGTTCAGCTAGATCCGTTCCTGGTATTTACATTCAGTGCAGTGCGTCCTGCTCACAGTGTTCAGCTAGATCCGTTCCTGGTATTTACATTTAGTGCAGTGCGTCCTGCTCACAGTGTTCAGCTAGATCCGTTCCTGCTATTTACATTCAGTGCAGTGCGTCCTGCTCACAGTGTTCAGCTAGATCCGTTCCTGGTATTTACATTTAGTGCAGTGCGTCCTGCTCACAGTGTTCAGCTAGATCCGTTCCTGCTATTTACATTCAGTGCAGTGCGTCCTGCTCACAGTGTTCAGCTAGATCCGTTCCTGCTGTTTACATTCAGTGCAGTGCGTCCTGCTCACAGTGTTCAGCTAGATCCGTTCCTGCTATTTACATTCAGTGCAGTGCGTCCTGCTCACAGTGTTCAGCTAGATCCGTTCCTGCTATTTACATTCAGTGCAGTGCGTCCTGCTCACAGTGTTCAGCTAGATCCGTTCCTGCTATTTACATTCAGTGCAGTGCGTCCTGCTCACAGTGTTCAGCTAGATCCGTTCCTGCTATTTACATTCAGTGCAGTGCGTCCTGCTCACAGTGTTCAGCTAGATCCGTTCCTGCTATTTACATTCAGTGCAGTGCGTCCTGCTCACAGTGTTCAGCTAGATCCGTTCCTGCTATATACATTTAGTGCAGTACGTCCTGCTCACAGTGTTCAGCTAGATCCGTTCCTGTTATCTTCCTACTGACAGGCAGGCTTGTCTGGTTACAGTATATAAAGCTACCTGAAGAAAATTACAGGTGTTCTTTTTGATCCTATTAGTACCACGGTCAGGCAGCTAGACTATTTACATTTAGTACAGTGTGTCCTGCTCACAGTGTTCAGCTAGATCCGTTCCTGTTATCTTCCTACTGACAGGCAGGCTTGTCTGGTTACAGTATATAAAGCTACCTTAAGAAAATTACAGGTGTTCTTTTTGATCCTATTAGTACCACGGTCAGGCAGCTAGACTATTTACATTCAGTGCAGTGCGTCCTGCTCACAGTGTTCAGCTAGATCCGTTCCTGGTATTTACATTCAGTGCAGTGCGTCCTGCTCACAGTGTTCAGCTAGATCCGTTCCTGGTATTTACATTTAGTGCAGTGCGTCCTGCTCACAGTGTTCAGCTAGATCCGTTCCTGCTATTTACATTCAGTGCAGTGCGTCCTGCTCACAGTGTTCAGCTAGATCCGTTCCTGGTATTTACATTTAGTGCAGTGCGTCCTGCTCACAGTGTTCAGCTAGATCCGTTCCTGCTATTTACATTCAGTGCAGTGCGTCCTGCTCTCAGTGTTCAGCTAGATCCGTTCCTGGTATTTACATTTAGTGCAGTGCGTCCTGCTCACAGTGTTCAGCTAGATCCGTTCCTGCTATTTACATTCAGTGCAGTGCGTCCTGCTCACAGTGTTCAGCTAGATCCGTTCCTGCTATTTACATTCAGTGCAGTGCGTCCTGCTCACAGTGTTCAGCTAGATCCGTTCCTGCTATATACATTTAGTGCAGTACGTCCTGCTCACAGTGTTCAGCTAGATCCGTTCCTGTTATCTTCCTACTGACAGGCAGGCTTGTCTGGTTACAGTATATAAAGCTACCTGAAGAAAATTACAGGTGTTCTTTTTGATCCTATTAGTACCACGGTCAGGCAGCTAGACTATTTACATTTAGTACAGTGTGTCCTGCTCACAGTGTTCAGCTAGATCCGTTCCTGTTATCTTCCTACTGACAGGCAGGCTTGTCTGGTTACAGTATATAAAGCTACCTTAAGAAAATTACAGGTGTTCTTTTTGATCCTATTAGTACCACGGTCAGGCAGCTAGACTATTTACATTCAGTGCAGTGCGTCCTGCTCACAGTGTTCAGCTAGATCCGTTCCTGGTATTTACATTCAGTGCAGTGCGTCCTGCTCACAGTGTTCAGCTAGATCCGTTCCTGGTATTTACATTTAGTGCAGTGCGTCCTGCTCACAGTGTTTAGCTAGATCCGTTCCTGCTATTTACATTCAGTGCAGTGCGTCCTGCTCACAGTGTTCAGCTAGATCCGTTCCTGGTATTTACATTTAGTGCAGTGCGTCCTGCTCACAGTGTTCAGCTAGATCCGTTCCTGCTATTTACATTCAGTGCAGTGCGTCCTGCTCACAGTGTTCAGCTAGATCCGTTCCTGGTATTTACATTTAGTGCAGTGCGTCCTGCTCACAGTGTTCAGCTAGATCCGTTCCTGCTATTTACATTCAGTGCAGTGCGTCCTGCTCACAGTGTTCAGCTAGATCCGTTCCTGCTATTTACATTCAGTGCAGTGCGTCCTGCTCACAGTGTTCAGCTAGATCCGTTCCTGCTGTTTACATTCAGTGCAGTGCGTCCTGCTCACAGTGTTCAGCTAGATCCGTTCCTGCTATTTACATTCAGTGCAGTGCGTCCTGCTCACAGTGTTCAGCTAGATCCGTTCCTGCTATTTACATTCAGTGCAGTGCGTCCTGCTCACAGTGTTCAGCTAGATCCGTTCCTGCTATATACATTTAGTGCAGTACGTCCTGCTCACAGTGTTCAGCTAGATCCGTTCCTGTTATCTTCCTACTGACAGGCAGGCTTGTCTGGTTACAGTATATAAAGCTACCTGAAGAAAATTACAGGTGTTCTTTTTGATCCTATTAGTACCACGGTCAGGCAGCTAGACTATTTACATTTAGTACAGTGTGTCCTGCTCACAGTGTTCAGCTAGATCCGTTCTTGCTATTTACATTCAGTGCAGTGCGTCCTGCTCACAGTGTTCAGCTAGATCCGTTCCTGGTATTTACATTCAGTGCAGTGCGTCCTGCTCACAGTGTTCAGCTAGATCCGTTCCTGCTATATACATTTAGTGCAGTACGTCCTGCTCACAGTGTTCAGCTAGATCCGTTCCTGTTATCTTCCTACTGACAGGCAGGCTTGTCTGGTTACAGTATATAAAGCTACCTGAAGAAAATTACAGGTGTTCTATCCCAGCTTAGTGCAGCTACAGGCCATTAGTATGTCTGGAAGGCCAAGAAGGAGAGGCAGACAGTCACAAGCCAATAAGAGAGGGCAAGCAGGCTCTGTGTCTAGTGCTGGTCGTGGAGACGGTGCATCCTCATCAGCACGTGGCCATGGGACACGCTTGGCCTTTTTTTCGGCAGCTGGCCGTGTTGAGCCGCAACATGCGGAAGACTTGGTCGAGTGGATGACCAAGCCGTCCTCATCCTCCTCATCCTCTCTCACCCATGCCCAGGGTGCTTTGTCTGGCAAAGCAGCGGCCTCTTCCCTCAGCTCAATGTCATCAGTGACTCCTTCCCTAGCTCCACCATGTCCTCATGAGGATTCCCTCGAACTGTTTGACCACAGTGTTGGGTACATGCTCCAGGAGGATGCCCAGCGTTTGGAAGGCTCTGATGATGATACTGAGCTCAATGAAGGCAGTAACATGAGCACGGACAGAGGGGGTGCCCAAGAAGGACAGCAATCTGGCAGTCATGCTCCCCCTGCTGCAGCATACTGCCAGGTTTGCTCCAGTGATGAGGAGGGAGGGGATGATGAGGTCACTGACTCAACGTGGGTGCCTGATAGGAGAGAGGAGGAGGAGGAGGAGGAGGAGGAGGAGGTGGCACATCACCAACTAGGCAGGATGCCCTCCAGGGGCCAGCCTAAGGGCAGCACATTGACTGCATCACACCCCAAAGCTCCACATGTGCAGGGCGCTGCAGTCTCTGCGCGTTATTCAAAAAGTTCTTTGGTGTGGGCCTTTTTTGAGACGAGTGCATCAGATCGCACCGCTGCTATTTGCAACATATGTCTCAAGCGTATCTCGCGTGGCCAAAACATCTCCCGCTTGGGTACCACATGCTTGACCAGACATATGTTGACCTGCCATGCAGTTCGTTGGCAAGCGTATCTAAAAGACCCACACCAAAGAACAAAGACGATCTCTCCTTGCTCCTCATCAGCTGAGATTTCCAACCCCACTAGACCTTCAGTCCTCTCTGCGACCTGCAGTGAGAGGAATGAAGGTGTAGAATTAGGTGTGTCACAGCCAAGTACTTATGGGCAATCTGCTTTTGGTACACCGACGTCAGATTGTACCAGGCAAATTTCCCTGCCCCAGCTGCTGCACCGCCGAAAGAAGTTTGCTCCCAGCCATCCACATGCCCAGCGGTTGAATGCTAGCTTGGCAAAATTGCTAGCACTTCAACTGCTGCCTTTTCAGTTGGTAGACTCTGCCCCCTTCCGTGAGTTTGTGGAATGTGCGGTTCCTCAGTGGCAGGTACCCAAACGCCACTTTTTCTCACGGAAGGCGATTCCGGCTCTCTACCGGCATGTGGAAGGCAATGTCCATGCCTCGCTGGACAGGGCGGTCAGCGGTAAGGTGCATATTACCGCTGACTCATGGTCCAGCAGGCATGGACAGGGACGTTACTTAAGTTTCACGGCGCATTGGGTGACTCTGCTGGCAGCTGGGAAGGATGCAGGACAAGGTGCAGTAGTGTTGGAGGTTGTTCCGCCACCACGCCTCCAAAATGCTGATTGTGACACACCTCTCTCCTCCACCCCCTCCTCTTCTTCTTCCTCCATGGCCTCTTCCTCGGAACCAGCGGTGCTCCGTAGGCGTTCAAGGGGCTACGCAAGTACGCAGGCCAAAAGATGCCATGCGGTGCTTGAGCTGGTGTGCTTGGGGGACAGGAGCCACACTGGGGCAGAGGTTCTGTCAGCTCTGCAGGGGCAGGTTCAGAGGTGGTTGACGCCACGCCAACTTAAGGCAGGAATGGTGGTTTGCGACAATGGCACCAACCTCCTCTCTGCCCTCCGACAGGGACAACTGACCCATGTGCCCTGTTTGGCTCACGTCCTTAACTTGGTGGTGCAGCGGTTCTTGGGCAGGTACCCGGGCTTACAGGATGTCCTGAGGCAGGCCAGGAAAGTCTGTGTGCATTTCCGCCGGTCATATAATGCCAGTGCTCGGCTGACGGACCTCCAAAAGGAGTTTAACCTGCCCAAGAACCGCCTAATCTGTGACATGCCCACCAGGTGGAACTCGACGTTGGCCATGCTGCAGCGGCTGCACACGCAGCAGAGGGCCATCAATGAGTACCTGTGCGACTATGGCACCAGGACAGGGTCAGGGGACCTTGGTTTTTTTTCCCCACGCCAGTGGGCCATGATCAGGGATGCATGCACTGTCCTGTCACCATTCGAGGAGGCCACGAGGATGGTGAGCACTGACAGTGCATGCATCAGTGACACTGTCCCCCTTGTCCACCTGTTGGAGCACACGCTGCGTGGAATAATGGACAGGGCACTTGAGGCAGAACAGAGGCAGGAAGAGGAGGACTTCCTTAGCTCTCAAGGCCCCCTTTATCCAGACAGTGTTCCTGCGTGCCCGCCGATCACACAGGAAGAGGACGAGGAGGAGGAGGAGGAGGAGGAGGAAGATTGTGTCAGTATGGAGGTGGAGCCTGGCACTCAGCATCAGCAGTCTTTAAGGGATCAGTCCCAAGGAACACATGGACTTGTACGTGGCTGGGAGGAGGTGGCTGCGGACGTTGTTGTCCTTAGTGACCCAGAGGACTCCGGACCGAATGCCTCAGCAAACCTACGCTGCATGGCCTCCCTGATCCTGCAAAGCCTGCGTAAGGATCCTTGTATTCGTGGTATCAAGGAGAAGGACCAATACTGGCTGGCAACCCTCCTTGATCCACGTTACAAGGGTAAGGTTGCGGACCTTATCTTGCCATCGCAGAGGGAGCAGAGGATGAAACATCTTCGGGAGGCCTTGCAGAAAGGTCTGTGCAACGCGTTCCCAGAGACTGGGAGGTTACAAACTCCTGTTTCTGGACAACGTGTTGCTGAGGCTTCGGTCAGTCAAAGAAGGAGCGGTGGAGAAGGTGGCCGTCTGACCGATGCGTTCAGACAATTTTTTGGTCCGCAGCCCCAAGGTATGATCGGTTCCAGCAACCATCGCCAGCGTCTGTTTTACATGGTGCAGGAATACCTAGGGGCAAGATCAGACTTGGACACCTTTCCCACCGAAAATCCTCTGGGTTACTGGGTCTTGAGGATGGATCACTGGCCAGAGCTTGCACAGTATGCAATTGAGCTACTGGCCTGTCCTGCATCCAGCGTTCTTTCGGAACGCACATTCAGTGCTGCTGGAGGCGTGGTAACCGATCACAGGGTGCGTCTGTCCACCGACTCGGTCGATCGGCTGACCTTCATAAAAATGAATCAGTCTTGGATCACCACCAGCTACCAAGCACCTGATGCAGATGTAACCGAATAATTTTTTTTGAAATCTCAGATCCCTTCAAAGACTGCCTATGCTGATGCTGAGTGACTATCCCTGAGTAATTATCCTCTTCCTCCTCAATCATCACGCTGATAGCTTGTAAGAACATTTTTGGTTCTGGGCGCCACCACCAGTGCCTAAGGCACAATTTTTCAGCCCCTGTTTAACAGGGGCGTGTAATTACAATTTTTGATGTAATACTTTGCAGCAGGGCTCGTTCCTGCATTCCAACTAGAGTGTCTGTGAGGGGTTGCAGTGTTGTGGCACCAGCACCAGTGCCTAAGACCCAATTTTTCTGCCCCTGTCTAACAGGGGCGTGTAATTACAATTTTTGATGCAATACTTTGCAGCAGGGCTTGTTCCTGCGTTTCAACTAGAGTGTCTGTGAGGGGTTGCAGTGTTGTGGCACCAGCACCAGTGCCTAAGACCCAATTTTTCTGCCCCTGTCTAACAGGGGCGTGTAATTACAATTTTTGATGCAATACTTTGCAGCAGGGCTCGTTCCTGCGTTCCAACTAGAGTGTCTGTGAGGGGTTGCAGTGTTGTGGCACCAGCACCAGTGCCTAAGGCCTAATTTTTCAGCTCCTGTTCAACAGGGGCATGTAATTACAATTCTTGATCTAATATTTCACAGCAGGGCCCTGTGAGGGCTTACAGTGTTTTGGCCACAGCAACACCTAAGGCCCAAATTTCTGCTGAGTATATAGGGCAGGACCCTACTTTCAAACATCTAACTTACAAACGACTCCTACTTGCAAACGGAAGGAGACAACAGGAAGTGAGATGAAATCTACCCCTAAGGAAGGGAAATTCTCTCCTGTAAGAGTTAATATGGGAAAACAATTTCTCCTTTCCACTGATGCTTTCCAATCCTTGTTCCACAAAAAAACCCAAATTTTCAAAAAACATTTTTCATTGGGACAAAAAAGTGAGGTGAAATCTTCTGAAGAGGAGGAAAGACGCAAAACAAATGTCACAGGGGTGATAACCCTTCCCTATGTTTTCCAAAAAGCTTAGAAAAGATTTTTTGGCTGGAGCTAAACACATTAAAAATGTTCAAAATTACAAACAGATTCTACTTAACAACAAACCTACAGTCCCTGTCTTATTTGCACCGCCTGAATACTGCTGTTCAGAGTATATAGGGACCTTTCCTTATTTTAATTTGGGTGCGGGGTTCCCCTTAATATCCATACAAGACCCAAAGGGCCTGGTAATGGACTGGGGGGTACCCATGCCGTTTGTCTCACTGATTTTCATCCATATTGCCATGACCCGACATGACATTAAACCCGCAAGCAGTTTTAAATGAGATTTTTTCCTTTAAAAATGACATTTGGTGCAGGGACTGTTCTAAACATGGGAAACACGCGTCACTTTACAGGCATACTATAGACACCCCCCAGGTACGATATTTAAAGGAATATTTCACTTTTTTTTTTTTACTTTAAGCATCATTAAAATCACTGCTCCCGAAAAAACGGCCGTTTTTAAAAGTTTTTTTTGCATTGATACATGTCCCCTGGGGTAGGACCCGGGTCCCCAAACCCTTTTTAGGACAATACCATGCAAATTAGCCTTTAAAATGAGCACTTTTGATTTCAAACGTTCGAGTCCCATAGACGTCAATGGGGTTCTAACGTTCGTGCGAACTTGCGGTCCGTTCGCGGGTTCTGGTGCGAACCGAACCGGGGGGTGTTCGGCTCATCCCTAATGGTCAGCAACAAGATTGGGGGGTAGCTTTGTGTCACCCCTTGCAGACCTGCTGTCCTACGTTACACTCTATATTGACCATGCAGAGATCTGGCCTTGACTACTATTGGGACTGTGGTGTGAGTCTTACTTGTATTATATTCACTCAGGGACTTTATTTTGTTGGCTACACTAAAGCCTCGTACGCACAGATTTTCCGCAGACAAAACCTCAGACTTTTGTCCGAAGGCGTGTGCCTGGATTTTGTCTTGCAAACAAACGGCACACAATTGTTGGCCAACAAACACGAACGTATTGACATACTAGACATACTATGAGCTGAAAAAGAGGAAGTTCAATTGTCAGGCACCACCCTTTGGACTCCTTCTGCTAATTTCGTGTTATTGGAAGTTTGGTGAGTGTCGATTTGCGCTTTTCATTTTACACTTTTTATTTCACACTTTTCAGTTAGTTTTGTCAACCAGCCATGTTGCGGAATCGGAAGAGATAATGTGTTATTTATTATTGGCCTTGGAGTTATTGCTTTGACCCAAATCCAGTCCAGGAACAGGAGGAGGACGATTTCTTGGACCAAAAATCGGTTGCTTTATTAATTGTGACCAATTATGTCATATGCCTTTGCTGCGGGAGCTCCAGGAGAATAATCCAGATGTTTTTCGGAATTATCTCCGGATGACGGTCCCCTGCTTTCACCAACTCTTGGCATTGTTGACCCCCTATATTAAGAAGCAGGACACATTTTATTTGATTTTATTTTTTGGTTAAATAATGGTTTGATTTGGTATATTTTCTATATTTTTGGATGCATAGAATGCACCTTTTGGTTAAGTTCTATTGGCAGATAGCATGTCTAATTTTATTTGTTTGGTTTTTTTACCGCAATAAAAAAATTGTGGAGAATAATACTTGGCTATGTGCTTTTCCTTCAAATGACAGTTTGGGAGTAGGCAGTTACATTTCAAAAATATACAATGTCAAATTAACAAGAGACACCAATATAGTTGTATCTTTGATCTTAAAATCTACAGGATAATGGTGTTGTGGTAGCTTGCACCAAAAAAAAAAAAAAAATAACAAGCATAATAACATTATTCTTGATATTACTAAAAAAAAAAAAAGCCTTTGAAAATGTGTTTGCTATAACTCCATCAGTATCACCAGCAAAGCAGCTTCATTATTATCCCATTAAAGAAGAAGAGAATATGCGCTGCATTTCGAGATTTCATAATTTGCGACGTCTCAAATGGTAATTCTCCATTACGAACGCTAGTTTACAAGACTGACCGCTTCTGGCTCGTCCTTGCTTCGTCCTTACTTTGGACTTTTGTCCGACGGACTTGTGTACACACACTCGGAAAATCCGACAACAGACATTTGTCCGTGGAAAATCCAACAACAATTTGAGCATACACACGGTCGGATTTTCCGCCAACAGCCTGTCATCACACTTTTCCCATCTCGTGTACGCGGCTTTAGTAGAAGTCTATGAAGACCTAAGCAGGAGGTGTTACCATTGCAGTCTGGATACTTTTAAGAAATGAGTGGACATAGGGCAAATGTTCCTAAAACTACAGAGCTCAAACAGTCTCAGATTCTGAGAGCACAGTCCAATATGCCATATAAAAGTCTCACTGTCTTTCACTGTAATTGGTGCAGGGTTGATTTACCAAAACTGGAGAGTGAAAAATCTGGTGCAGCTGTGCATGGTAGCCAGGCCCGGACTGGGACAAAAAATAGGTCTGGGCATTTTGGATTGAGCAGCCCATGACATGTTAACTGGCCTTCCCCACTCTCCACCCTGACAGATCCCCTGAGAGAGGGGAGGGGGAACCCAGCAGAGGTGTGTGGGGGTGAGATGGGACCAGGAAAGAGCATGGGGGGATGGAGAGCACAGGGAAGAACCTTGAGAACATGGGGTGGGGCGAGAGCACACGGGAGAGGCAGAGAACACAGGGAGGAAGAGTAGAGCACAGGGGGGCACAGGGGGGCAGCGGAGAGCATGGGGGAGGTGGAGAGCACAGGAGGCAGCAGAGAGTATGGGGGGAGGTTGTGAGCACAGGGAGGGTGGCAGAGAGCTTGGGGGGAGGTGGAGAGCACAGGGAGGGCGGCAGAGAGCACTGGGGGAGGTGGAGAGCACAGGGAGGGCGGCGGTGAGCTTGGGGGGAGGTTGAGAGCACAGGGAGGGCGGCAGAGAGCATGGGGGGAGGTGTAGAGTACAGGGAAGGCGGCTGAGAGCATGGGGGGAGGTGGAGAGCATGGAGGGGCAGCAGAGAGCATGGGGGCAGCGGAGAGCACAGAGAGGGCAGCGGAGAGCATGGGGGAGGTGGAAAGCACAGGGAGAGCGGCGGAGAGCATGGGGGGAGGTGGAGAGCACAGGGAGGGTGGCGGAGAGCATGGGGGGAGGTGGAGAGCACAGTGGGGGCAGCTGAGAGCATAGGGGGCAGCAGATCGCATGGGGGGATGCGGAGAGCATGGGGGAGGTGTGGAGAGTACGGGGGGCAGAGGAGAGCACGGGGGTGATGTGGAGAGCATGGGGGTGGCATAGAACATGTGGGGAGGTTAAGAGAATGGGGAGGAGGTGGAGAGCACAGGGGGTGGCAGAGAGCATGGGGGAGGTGGAGAGCACAGGGGGGAGGCAGAGAGCATGGGGGGGAGATGGAGAGCACTAGGGGGGGAGGTAGAGAGCATGGGGAAAGGCGGACAGCGCTGGGGGGGTGGCAGAGAGCATGGAGGGAGGTTTAGAGGACTGGGGGAGGTGGAGAGCACTGGGGGGGCGGCAGAGAGCATGGGGGGAGGTGGAGAGCACAGAGGGGTGGCAGAGAGCATGGGGGAGGTGGAGAGCATGAGGAGACAAAGAGTATGGGTGGGGTGGAGAGCCCGGAGTGGCAGCAGAAAGAAGCAGGTAAGGAGGAGCAGTGGGGGCGGCTGCATATAGAACAATCATTCTCTCCATCTTCCTCCTGCAGTCTCAGAATGCCTGCTGCTCCTCTACCTCTCGCAGGCATTCTGATACAGCAGGTGGAAGATGAAGAGAATGATTGTTCTATATGCCCCCACTACTCCTCCTATCCAGGTTACAGGGGGGGCTGCACTCATGTTTTCTGTTATCCGGCCTCGAGGTGTCTGTAGCAGGTGTCTGCTCTGGCTCCTCCCCCCTTCGCAGTCACGCCCCCCGGCACCGACGACTGACCTATACGGGCGCCGTGCGGCCGTGGAGAGGCTAAAGGCATCTCATTTAGCTCCTCCCCCCGGCGCCAATGACTGAGCTTAACTAGCAGCTGGGCAGCCGCGGAGGGGCTGGATGAGCAGTGCGGGCTCAAAGAGCAGCCCAGCTGCCTTGGGCCCTACAAGGACTTGCAGCCTGCCGGCCCTGGGGGCTGCCAAGTGCCCGGTTTGCCCTATGGTCAATCCGGGCCTTATGGTAGCCAATCAGCATCTAACTTTAGCTTGTTTAATTAGGCTTTACCAAAAAATACTACACCATTGAAGGCTTCTTTCTCTTTCCCCTCCTTCATTCCACCGGGCCTGTGGAGCCTTGGTGGAAATTGTTTTAATAGTTATAACCTTACATGAAGAATGGGAAGGCAAGGAATTCAGCCACTAACAGATGTAAAAGCCTGATTACTATTACGCTACACCATACAGTGTCAACAAAAGATTCCGATTGATGCCTGAACACATTCTTTTTAAGGTGAGAGTTCTGAGAGCCTGATAACATCGGGACTTTCTACATGAAGATTAATATGAATGTTTATTCATCTATCTTACATATTTGATCCCAGCTTACTTACCCCGTCACTCATGAACTTTATACTTTTAAATGTATTAGTCACTTAGACAATACACACGTCATAAGGATATTCATTTATTTTGAACAGTGTGTAATTGTTCTTCTTTTTTTCACATCACTTTTACTTATTGTACTTATTAGTCACTATTTATACCATATGGTGATAGATTTTATGTGCGAGATCTTTTTACTTTCATTTTGTATGCAGAGTTGCACTGGATTTTGCACTCTCCAGCTTTAGTAAATCGAACCCTATTGATCACATCTAGAGGCAGGAGTACTCAAGGACTGTTGGGGGGGGGTACTAACCTAGTGAGCCAAAGCAAATGCCCTATTTTTGGTCCCAGGCAGCCAGGCACACAATAGTTCAGTCACTCAAGTCATAAAACAAAAAATGGTTTATTTGCTGGATTAACTTGGATAGGGTGAGGGTGAGCGTTGGGATACTCAAAAAGCAACTAGTAAAAATGCAGCAGAGGACACTAAAGGTGGTCTGCTCCTTCAGCGTGTAACCACCCTCTTGAATGTGAAGCTTTCCCAAAGGTGGCAGGAAAAGTCTACAGAACCTTTAAGGCTAGTACTCATAGGCGTGTGCACAGGGTGTGCCAGGTGTGCCTGGGCACACCCTAATCACCCTGTGTGGCACATATTCCCCTTGTTTAAACCCCTGATATGTCACCAAATAAAATTGTAAAACATAATATAAACCACTGACACTGTCCACACACACACATATACACACACACAAACACACACACAGTATGGGTTTGAGCTTTAGGGTGCACACCCAAATGCAATAGGTTGTACACACCTATTCTAGTACTTACTGTACCCTGGGTACTGTAATGACTCTTGTAGTAGCAACCAGCCTCTGTACTTGGTGCCTGCAGTCTGGATCCCCTGTACAGCTTCCTGCGCTGCTTCAGGATACTTTGGGCAGAGTTTCCCAAGCTCTAACTAAAGCTGGGACCCCAAAAGGATTTCTTCAGTTCTGTTGCTGGCACTCAGGCTGGGTCTTACTCCTCCAGGAACAAGACAGAACTATTTTAGGCTGCAGCCTATTTATATCCCTCCCAGCCCCCTGCTGATCACTCACTCTCTTGACCAGGAATTAACTGAAAGTGCATGAATATGCAGGCCACGGTCAGACTCTCCCACCCAGAATTCAGTGGGATGCAGAGAAAAGTAGTTGGGCCTGTACCAGCAGAACTCAGAACAGACAAAAGCAAATGATCACTGCTCCCCTCCTACAGGGAAGCGAAAAATGAAATTTACCTAAAACACTAGCAGCCTAACTAGGAGGGTGCTACATAATTAAAGCCGCCCTGATTGCAGTCATGACCAATGATACCATGGCCACTAACTGGCAAAGAGGATAGGAGCATAAGGGAGAGGATAGAACCAATAGCTAGAAGTATGGTGAGGACATTTGTATAGCAGACTGGGGAGCTGAATAAAGAGCTGAAGGGAATATAGTGGCAAAGGGAAGACAGGAGGTCTTTACTGTGATCTGTATACACTGGTCATCCCCCAGGGTTTCACTGCATGACCAACTAGTGTTGTACGATATTGAAATGTCTATGCAATTGGAAACTTCTGATTCTCCTTGTGTACTTTATTTATAGCCAGTTACACTAATGTGTGCATGTCTGACTGATGCTATCCAGAATACAAATATGCTTATCAGGTTCTTTTTAACATCTCAAGTGTTTCTTTGGGTAAAATAAATAAAACAGTATAAGCTAAAAATAAAAAATACACTATAATGTAGTGATGTACTACGTGGTTTTTCAGCTCTTTAGCGCCACCCTTTGGGCTCCTTCTGCTAATTTCGTGTTAGTAGAAGTTTGGTGAGTGTTGATTCATGCTTTTCATTTTGCACTTTTCATTTTGCGCTTTTCAGTTTGTTTCTGAATGGCCGTTTGTCAACCAGCCATGTTGCGGAATCAGAGGAGATATTGTGTTATTTATTATTGGCCTTGGAGTTATTGCTTTGGCATTATTTTTCTGATTGCATAATGATTTGATTTGGTATATTTTCTATATTTTTGGATGCATAGAATGCACTTTTTGGTTAAGTTCTATTGGCAGATAGCATGTCTTATTTTATTTGTTTTCTTTTTTTTAATGCATAATAAAAAAAATTATGTAGAATAATACTTGGCTATGTGTTTTACTTCAAATGACAGTTTGGGAGTAGGCAGTTACATTTAAAAAAATACAATGTAAAATTGACAAGGGACACCAACATAGTTGTATCTTTGATCTTAAAAACTAGGAGATAATGGTGTTGTGGTAACTTGCCCAAAAAAAAAAAAAAAAAACTGTATTCTTGATATCACTAGAAAAAAAGCCAAGCCTTTGAAAATTTGTTTGCAATAACTCCATCAGTATCACCAGCAAAGCAGCTTCATTATTATCCCATTTCTTCTTCCCACTCTTCTATAAAGGTCAGTTTTGTGCACAACTAATGTCGCGTACACTAGATCGTAATTCTCGTCGGAAAAAGCTATGATGGTTTTTCCGACGGAATTACGCTCAAGCTTGTCTTGCATGCACACGGTCACACCAAAGTCCGACCGTCCAGAACGCGGTGACGTACAACACGTACAACGGGTCTACAAAAGGGAAGTTCAATAGCCAGCGTGCCACCCTTTGGGCTCCTTCTGCTAATCTCGTGTTTATCTCGTGTTAGTAGAAGTTTGGTGAGAAACGATTTGCGCTTTTCAGACTCCTGCTTTTTCAGATCGTTTTACTGCTGTTCAGTTTGTGCTTGTGGGTTTGTATCTAGTTTTCAGTGCGTGAAGTCAGTTTGTATCTGTTTTTCAGTGCGTTCTTGTCCGCTCGTTACTGAGTTTCAGCTCGCTCTTCACAAGCCTTGCTGTTCTCCAGTGCATTCTGTTTAGTTTGTTCTGACCAGCCGACCATTTTGAAGCCATGTTGCGGGTACGTGCTTGGTGTAATAATCCTAATTATGTTGCCTCAGTTGGGCCTGAGGCCGGAGTTTCAGAAACTCCAATGACGGTCCTGGAAGCTAGCCGTCCTGGCTTGCCCCCCCAAAGTGCCTGTGAAGTGCAAGAAAAATATGTAGAATATTTTACGGGTAGGTGGGCCATTGCTATGTCAGCACATTTTGAATACATTTTCTCTTTTATCAGATCAAATCTTGATTTTCATTTACTGCTTGGGTTTATTTTTGCTGTCTCCTAGGTTCTCCTAGTGCACTTGTAGTGCCAAGTGGTTTTTCCATTATTAAATAACACCCATTGTCACTGTAAACACAAACTTAACACAAAAAAATGGTATTGATCATTGAAAAAAGAAGCCACACATTGTTGAGTATAAAACCTTTTACTCCGTGCACATTCACATGTGCATTTTATAAAACATTTGGCGGTAAAAAAAAAATACTTTTATTTTTTTCAAAGTTTTACCTTGAAATTTCTGAAAAAATACAGAAACAGGCATGTTTACAAACATAACATACACAACTCTGGAACTTTCAAAGTTCAATATTGCAAAAAAGAAGGCAATATCTGACATTTTATAGTGTGAAAAAGGTCTTGATCTTGTCTTCATCAGATGGGGTGAAGTCACCCCTTTAAAAGCCAAATTTAGAAGATGCACACAAATTGTGAGTCAAAATGGGGATTTCCTTTCTGATCCCATACCTAATGTCAACATGTGCTATTTCCCATCATGGGGGATCAATGGACGTGTTTTGGGGTTGCAACCACTTCCTCTCACCTACTAGAGTTGGGAGGAAGGGGTTGCACCCACAAAATGCATACATTGAAATCCCCTGATGGCAGATAGCACATGTTGTCACACTGTGTGCATCTTCCAAATTTGGCTTTTAAACTGTATTAAAACTTTAGATAAAACTATTGTAAAAAAAAAAAATTCCAGGAATCTTTTTAGGATTTAAATTCTCCCTAGTACATCAATCATGTTCTTCAGTCTTTGTTCAATCTCCTTGATTTTTTCTTTGATAATGTCCAAATCACAACTACAAAATATGATTTCCTGGATCATCCGTTGTGCACTGTCACTGGTGAAATCATTGGATTTTGGTACCACAACCTGAACATCACCTAAAATAAAAATACACACCATGTATTATAAATATGCAGGCAAACATCTATTACCTGAATCTGTGGTGTCTGACACTGACTTGTTGTGGTGACAATCTCCACCACATCTCCTTCCTCCACATCCTCAGGTTGTGACCTGTGTTCCCCTTCTTCAGGAGATGAGGGGGGGGGTCCTCTGCTTACAATACACTGAATCAAGTTTGCAATTCATTGTAGTTTGAAACACATCTAGACAACAATGTCCTATACTTCTTTGAGTACAAATTATCATGACCAAATGTAGTTAACCCTGTATCTGGCAAAAACATTGTATTTATTTGCAAACAAACAATGTTTACTACAACTGATTACTGTGCCCACGAACATGAAAGTAGCCATTTTAAACTGTCCAACAGTAAAGAAAAGCACATGGCGCAGCATGCAAGTAATAATAAGAATAGGAACACACGACAACTACTTACTTTTTAGAAGCACTTTCTTGATCCTTCAGTACTGTACCTGCTTCCTTAATTTGATTTCCGACCAGCGTTTCCTCAGTTGCTCCTTGGATCGTCGTACCCCAAAATTCTGGCGCAGACTCTTCACAACTTTAGTCATGATCTTGGCCTTTCTCACATTTGGGTTTAGGTACGGTCCATACTTCCCATCATAGTCGGCCCTCTTCAATATGTCGACCATCTCCACCATCTTTTCAAAGGACATGTTTGAGGCCTTAAATCTTCTCCTCCTGGATCGGGACGTTTCTTGCTCCGGGCTTTCCTCCTCGTTACTGCTATTAAGCACCTGCTGTGTCTCCGCCATGTTCCTCTCCCACTGCGACGAAAGGGCGGGAAATATTCTAGAGAGAACGTCAGGGAGGGGCAACGCGGGTGTAGTTTCACGCTTGCACGGTGTATATAAAGCGTAACACGTGTGCGTCGTACGTACGATCTGTGAGCGGAGGAAGATGTAGCTGAAGCGCCGATCGTTATCACGAAGGTACAATTTTAAGTTGGTGCATCAGTGGCCTATACTGCTTATAGATTGAGGTCTATATAGGGTCAAGATTAGGAGAGTTTAGCCTGACGTTAGGGTTTGTCTTGTGTTGTGTCTTGCAGAGAAAATGGATCTATTCAATGACGAGTACTTTATGCCCATATTCATTGATATGTACAGGGAGCTGCCCTGTCTGTGGCAGGTAAACCACCCCTATTATAACAATCAAACTAAGAGGAAGGCAGTGCTGGATCAATTGGTGGAATTTGTGAAGCCGGTGATCCCCATGGCAGACATCCCCTATTTGAAGGCCCTGATTGGTGGCATGAGGAACACTTATAATAGGGAGCTCAAGAAGGTCCAGGATTCCCTGAGATCGGGACCTGCAGCAGATGACATTTATGTACCCAGGCCGTGGTACTATGACAGACTGCATTTTCTGGCAAGTCAGAATGCTCCCAGGCCACTGAGGCCAGTACTCTCCAGTCTTCCTTCCACACTTCCTTCCCCCCCAGCTGAGGCTTCTGACGTCAAACCTGAGCCTTCCAGGCAGCAACATGTGGAGGAGCCCAGCTTGAGCCAGGTATAGCATTCTTCAAAATATTTCTGGTTGTCAAATTAATGATGATAAATATATACTAATTTTGATCACTAATTTCTGATTTCACAAAGTGGTTTACATATCAATAGACAGCAGTGGCCAGAAATGATTGGGACAAGAATGAAAAATGCTGGCCTCAGAATGATAGTCTTTCCTATTTATTAACATTAAATTTGCAACAATCATGAGTTGAAAATTGTGTGTAAATGATGAACCAAAAACTAAAATGATGTCCCTTTTTCATACACAGGAAAGCCTCAGCCAGGCCGTGGAAAGTGGCAGCCAGGAGGTGGCTGGTCCCAGTAGCCTGCCAGAATCGCAGGTCCCTCCCCTCCGCCTTCCACCAAAAAGTGGCAGGAAGAGGAGTACAGGGAAGAAGGCAGCAATTGGCCTATTTCTGAAGGCTACTGCGGCCCTTAGAACCCCCCACAGTGTTCAAGAGGACTTTGCGTACATTACAGACTGCAAAATGTTGGAAATGGAGGAGTGCCAACACCTCTTATGTGAGGAAGTGATGTTACAAGCCCTAAACAAGGGCTTGAGGGTCCAACTCAAAAGTCAAAGCCACATTTGTGAGTTGAACCATGGTCCTCCTCCTCCTCCTCCAGGTTCTCCTCCTCCTCCTCCACCTCCTTCCACACCTCCAACACCACAGAAACAGCCTGGAAGGAAGCATCTAAGGAAGACCAGAGAGTGATGGCCTGGGTTCAGTCTGGTCTGGCAAAAGATGCAGGCTGTGGTATGACCACAGCCTGGGGCCAGATATGTCATCTACTGCTGTTCCTGATCTCTTGTAGCCCTTGACCGGATTGTGCTCACAATTATAAGGACTCCTCAGGCTACCAATTTTGACTCTAAAATTATTGATGTCTGCCCTGGGGTACAAAGGCTTTGCAAATGTCACCAGTTTCTCCAGCATTACCTTACTCTTTATTTTGTTATGACCCAGAATAAATGGATATTTTGTTTTCATAAATACTTGCCTATGTGTTTTACTTCAAAAAGGACAGTTTTTTTTGAGTAGGCAGGTACATTTAAAAAATACAATGTCAAATTAACAAGGGACACCAACCAACCTCATTGAGATTTACAAAGACAAGATAATAATAGTATTGTGGAAACGTGACATACAAAAAAAAAAAGAATGGAGATCACTATTAAATAATTAAAAAAAAACCAACAGGAAATCTTGATTCCCAAAAAACTAAAAAATGATTATAAAATTTAATTATAAACATTATTAGGGAGATCTGGCTTTAAAAACCAAAAAAGATTATTCAGGAGATCACAAGAAATAATAAAGAAAGAAGTTTGTGAGAAGAAGAGAATGCGCTGCATTGAAAGATTTAAAAATTTGCAGTGTGACGAATGTGCCATCTCCATTATGAACAGTCGTTTTACCAGACTGAGCGGCTCCGTCTCGTACTTAATTCTGAGCATGCGCGTTTTTTTTGCATGTCGGAATTGCATACACACAAACAGAATTTTCGATAGAAGCTTTTTTCGTCGGGAAAATTAAGAACATGCTCTCAATCTTTTGCTGGCGGAAATTCGGCCAGCAAAAGTCCGATGGAGTATACACACGGTCGCATTTTCCGATCAAAAGCTCTCATCGGTCTTTTGCTGGCCGAATTTCCGATCGTGTGTACGCGGCATTATAGTTGTCCTGTGGGCAGATTCTCCCACCTGAGCTGTAGACCTCTGCAGCTCCTCCAGAGTTACCATGGGCCTCTTGGTTGCTTCTCTGATTAATGCTCTCTTTGTCCAGCCTGTCAGTTTAGGTGGACGGTCATGTCATGATAGGTTTGCAGTTGTGCCATACTCTTTCCATTTTCAGATGATGGATTGAACAGTGTTCCATGAGATGTTCAAAGCTTGGGAAATTTTTTTATAACCTAACCCTGCTTTAGCCCAGGTTCACACTGAGCTGCAGGAATGAAGCCGCGCAAGTTCAGCTGAACTCACACAATTTCACTCCCGAATGTCAGTCCCGATTTCGGACGCAATTTCACAGACATCTGTGCAGGTTTCTGCACAGATGTCAATGTAAATCAGGCACCGAAATCGCAAAAAGTAGTACAAAAACGACTTTTTGAAATTGGTGCGGCGCCGCAAATGCAGTGTCGCACCAATTAGGCCAGTGCGATTGCCGGCAACTTCTTAAACTTCTCCACAACTTTATTCCTGACCTGACTGGTGTGTTCCTTGGCATTCATGAAGCTGTTTGTTCACTAAGGTTCTCTAAAACACCTCTGAGGGCTTCACAGAACAGCTGTATTTATACTGGGATTAACCACTTGCCGACCAGCAGCCGCAGTTGTACTGCAGTGGCAGAATGGCACGGCTGGGCAAAACAACGTTATGTAACACTGCTTCACCCTGTGGCCACTAGGGGTGTGCCCCCCCACTCGCCCCCGAGCCGATGCGAGTGCCCGGCAGTCACAATCACCGCCAGGCCCCTGCGACCGCTGCTGACCCATGGAGAACCGAGATCTGTGTGTGTAAACCTATAGTTTCCGGTTCTCTGAGGGGAGAACAGACAGATCGTCTGTTCATACAGAGTATGTACAGTGATCTGTTATCTCACCTGCACAGATCCCTCCCCCCTTCAGTTAGAACACACACTACACTAGGGAACACAGTTAACCCCTTGATCGCCCCCTAGTGTTAACCCCTTTATGCCAGTGACATTTTTACAGTAATCAATGCATTTTTATAGCATTGATTGCTGTAATAATGCCAATGGTCCCAAAAATTTGTCAAAATTGTCTGTAATGTACGCCATAATGTTGCAGTCCCAATAAAAATCGCAGATCGCCGCCATTACTAGTAAAGAAAAATTTATAATAAAAATGCCATAAAACTTTCCCCTATTTTGTAGACACTATAACTTTTGCGCAAACCAATCAATATACGCTTATTGCGATTTTTTTTTTACCAAAAATATGTAGAAGAATACATATCGGCCTAAACTGAGGAAAAAAATAAAAACCGCAGAAGTGATCAAATACCACCAAAAGAAAGCTCTATTTGTGGGAAAAATTGGACATCACTTTTGTTTGGGTGCAACGTCGCATGACCGCGCAATTGTCAGTTAAGGCGATGCAGTGCCTAATCGCAAAAAGTGCTCTGGTCAGGAAGGGGGTAAAATCTTTTGAGGCTGAAGTGGTTAAATTACACACAGGTGGATTCTATTTACTAATTACCGGTAGGTGATTTCTGAAGGCAATTGGTTCCACTAGATTTTAGTTAGGGGTATCAGAGAAAAGGGATCTGAATACAAATGCATGCCACACTTTTCAGATATTTATTTGTAAAACATTGGGAAAACCATTTATCATTTTCCTTCCATTTCACAGTTATGTGCCACTTTGTGTTGGCCTATCACATAAAAAGGGGGAAAATCGTGTGTGCATGTTATACGCCGATCCCCCGCCGATTGTGAGCCTTTTGGTGGCCCTCGGCGGCTTTTGGCCGCTCTGGGCGGCTTTCGGCCATTCTCGGCGGCTCTCGCCTGCTCTCAGCGGCTTTCGGCCATTCTCAGCAGCTTTCGGCCGAGTGCATCTGAAAGCCGTTGAGAGCGGCCGAAAGCCGCAGAGAGCAGCTGAGAGCTGCCGAGAGAGGCCAAGAGCCGCCGAGAACGAATTTCTGCAAATGAAGGGCAAGGCTACAGATGGACACTGACAAGGCTGCAATGGGGGACAAGATTACAGATGGACACTGACAAGGCTGCAATGGGGGACAAGGCTGCAATGGGGGACAAGGCTGCAATGGGGGCCAAGGCTGCAATAAGGGACAAGGCTATGGATGGACACTGACAAGGCTGCAGATGGACACTGATGAGGCTGCATTGATGGACATTTAAATGTAAGTTTTTTTCCTTAAACTTCCCTCCTAAAAGTTTTTTTCCTTAAAATTCCCTCCTAAACTTAGGGTGCATTTTATCTGCCGGCGCGTGTTTTCCTCCGATAGATACGGTATTTATCAGCGTATAACACACACTTTTTTCCCCTGAAAATAGAGGGTAAACGGTTCCTGTGTGTTATATGCCGATCATTTTTTTTTTTTACCTATGAGGGGAGGGGACTGGGCAGTCCTCCCCGGGTGCCACACATTGGGGGGGGTGTCAGGCTGGCTTCCCCGCCTCTCCTGGCCCTGGGACAGCACTGCCTGCATAGTCTAGAGTTGAGAAAAAATCATTTGCCAGCCCCTTCTCCTACACTGCTTCTCCTGTGTCACTGTCATTGTAAAACAAAGCTTCCAAATACTTTAATAGCTCTGTTTTTTCTGGCTGCTCTCCTCCTCCTGTTTCTCCTCCTCCTCCGAGTGTAGCTTTAGATTGGAGGAGAGCGGTCACATGACCATCTATGAAACGTAAGAGGAGAGCAGTCATGTGAATGGGTCACTGTGCAGGGGGAGGGGAGGTGTGTACTGTGCAGGTGGAGGGGGGCTGTGTACTGTGCAGGTGGAGGGGGGCTGTGTACCATGCAGGGGGAGAAGGGCTGTGTACCGTGCAGGGGGAGAAGGGCTGTGTGCCGTGCAGGGGGAGAAGGGCTGTGTACTGTAAAGGGGCTGTGAAAACATTATTTCCTTAAACTTCCCTATTAAAATTGGGGTGCGTGTTATAAGGGGTATGAATACTTTTTCAAGGCACTGTACACAAACAGCTGAATAAGTCCTACTGCCTGCCTACTCTGTTCAGACATAGCATTTGAAGATTTATTAGGAGAAAAAAACTAAAACCGAACAGCTGCTGCTATGCTTTCTCTTTAGAAAACTTTTAATGTTTTTTGAGTCCTGAGTGATGGTGTACTTTGTACTAAATATTTATTAGTGAAATAAAGATTTTTATGTAAATATTGTGATATTGGGGGTTGTTAGCTCAGTGGTAAAAGCATTTGTAGTGATTCGATGCTAGTCTGAACTGTAGTTTTAAAGCTTGCCAACCCGCTTTTACAAAGCAAAATTAAAGTTCAATAGAAAACAATTTACCATCAACAAGTAACACACCAAGCCACCTGGCTCCCTTTTCATCAGCGCCACTACTCTTTTCACTGGTCCCCCCCACCCAGCTCTCCTGACCCTCTGGATTCTCCTATCTCACTCAGCACCCTGCTTCATGGACCCATGCCTTGGCCTCTCAGTAGAGGATCTTCTGGAACCCCCGACAGTCTCAATCCTCCAAGAACTCTAGATTCCATCAGTCCCCTGGACTCGCCTTGTTGCCCTGGCTTCCTCAATCTCCTGGACCCACCACCACCCTCTCACTGTTGTGGGTAAGGAATCTCTACTCCTGAATGGGGTGCTGTCTCTTTAATGGAACACATCGTATAGGGAGCCCACAAATGACAAGAGCACACCTGTCTCCTGGGTGGAGCACACACCTGTCTTTTGAAGGGAGACTTGAGCTATGGCCAAGGCTGTTATTTTATAGGCTGTGCACACCTCAACACACACCCTGCTGGTCTTTAGCAAGACCTGGACACTGGAAAGGAGATTTCTTCCATCCCACAGCATTTTGAAATCTCCAAACTCCAGAGCCCCATCTGGGGATACCAAAACCCAGAGAAAGCTGTGAAAACAGTCACAATATTAAGAAAAGCACATTTCTTCATCACATTCAGAGCTTGTTTCTGGAACCACAAAATAGAGTTTTTAGCTTACTTTTAAGCCCTTGGCTGGACACTTGTTTGGTTTAAGTGGAGTAAAGCCTTTAACCAACAAAACAAAATGTTACACATGTTCCTAGAGCAGTGCTTCTCAACTCCAGTCCTCGAGGCGCCCCAACAGGTCATGTTTTCAGGCTGTCCATTATTTTGCACAGGTGATTTGATCACTTTCACTGCCTTAGTAATTACCACAGCCGTTTCATCAGAGGGAAATCCTGAAAACATGACCTGTTGGGGCGCCTTGAGGACTGGAGTTGAGAAACGTTGTCCTAGAGGTTAAAATGTTGATTTTTAATAAATGTTATACTTGCCACAGGGAGATTAAAAGAGGATAATCTACCTCCTCAGTAGGGATGAGTCGAACACCCCCCTGTTCGGTTCGCACCAGAACATGCGAACAGGAAAAAAGTTTGTTCGAACACGCGAACACCGTTAAAGTCTATGGGACACGAACATGAATAATCAAAAGTGCTAATTTTAAAGGCTAATATGCAAGTTATTGTCATAAAAAGTGTTTGGGGACCTGGGTCCTGCCCCAGGGGACATGGATCAATGCAAAAAATTTTTTTAAAAACGGACATTTTTTCAGGAGCAGTGATTTTAATAATGCTTAAAGTCAAACAATAAAAGTGTAATATCCCTTTAAATTTCGTACCTGGGGGGTGTCTATAGTATGCCTGTTTCCTGTGTTTAGAACAGTCTGACAGCAAAATGACATTTTGAAGGAAAAAAGCCATTTAAAACTACCCGCGGCTATTGCATTGCCGACAATACACATAGAAGTTCATTGATAAAAACGGCATGGGAATTCCCCAAAGGGGAACCCCGAACCAAAATTTAAAAAAAAAAATGACGTGGGAGTCCCCCTAAATTCCATACCAGGCCCTTCAGGTCTGGTATGGATATTAAGGGGAACCCCGGCCAAAATTAAAAAAAAAAAATGACATGGGGTTCCCCCTAAATTCCATACCAGACCCTTCAGGTCTGGTATGGATTTTAAGGGGAACCCCGCGCCAAAAAAAAAAAAAAAACGGTGTGGGGTCCCCCCAAAAATCCATACCAGACCCTTATCCGAGCACGCAACCTGGCAGGCCGCAGGAAAAGAGGGGGGGACGAGAGTGCGCCCCCCCCTCCTGAACCGTACCAGGCCACATGCCCTCAACATTGGGAGGGTGCTTTGGGGTAGCCCCCCAAAACACCTTGTCCCCATGTTGATGAGGACAAGGGCCTCATCCCCACAACCCTGGCGGGTGGTTGTGGGGGTCTGCGGGCAGGGGGCTTATCGGAATCTGGAAGCCCCCTTTAACAAAGGGACCCCCAGATCCCGGCCCCCCCCTGTGTGAAATGGTAAGGGGGTACAAAAGTACCCCTACCATTTCACTAAAAAACTGTCAAAAATGTTAAAAATGACAAGAGACAGTTTTTGACAATTCCTTTATTTAAATACTTCTTCTTTCTTCTATCTTCCTTCATCTTCTGGTTCTTCTGGTTCTTCTGGCTCTTCTGGTTCTTCCTCCGGCGTTCTCGTCCAGCATCTCCTCCGCGGCGTCTTCTATCTTCTTCTCCTCGGGCCGCTCCGCACCCATGGCATGGGGGGAGGCTCCCGCTCTTCTCTTCATCTTCTTCATCTTCTTCTCTTCTTCTTTTCTTCTCTTCTTCTCTTCTTCTCTTCTTCATTTTCTTCTCCGGGCCGCTCCGCACCCATGCTGGCATGGAGGGAGGCTCCCGCTGTGTGACGGCGCTCCTCGTCTGACAGTTCTTAAATAACGGGGGGCGGGGCCACCCGGTGACCCCGCCCCCCTCTGACGTACGGGACATGACGGGACTTCCCTGTGGCATTCCCCGTGACGTCACAGGGAAGTCCTGTCAAGTCTTATTTAGGAACTGTCAGACGAGGAGCACCGTCACACAGCGGGAGCCTCCCTCCATGCCAGCATGGGTGCGGAGCGGCCCGGAGAAGAAAATGAAGAAGAGAAGAAGAGAAGAAGAGAAGAAAAGAAGAAGAGAAGAAGAGAAGAAGATGAAGAAGATGAAGAGAAGAGCGGGAGCCTCCCCCCATGCCATGGGTGCGGAGCGGCCCGAGGAGAAGAAGATAGAAGACGCCGCGGAGGAGATGCTGGATGAGAACGCTGGAGGAAGAACCAGAAGAACCAGAAGAACCAGAAGATGAAGGAAGATAGAAGAAAGAAGAAGTATTTAAATAAAGGAATTGTCAAAAACTGTCTCTTGTCATTTTTAACATTTTTGACAGTTTTTTAGTGAAATGGTAGGGGTACTTTTGTACCCCCTTACCATTTCACACAGGGGGGGGCGGGATCTGGGGGTCCCCTTGTTAAAGGGGGCTTCCAGATTCCGATAAGCCCCCCGCCCGCAGACCCCCACAACCACCGGCCAGGGTTGTGGGGATGAGGCCCTTGTCCTCATCAACATGGGGACAAGGTGTTTTGGGGGGCTACCCCAAAGCACCCTCCCAATGTTGAGGGCATGTGGCCTGGTACGGTTCAGGAGGGGGGGGCCGCACTCTCGTCCCCCCCTCTTTTCCTGCGGCCTGCCAGGTTGCGTGCTCGGATAAGGGTCTGGTATGGATTTTTGGGGGGACCCCACGCCGTTTTTTTTTTTTTTTTTTGGTGCGGGGTTCCCCTTAAAATCCATACCAGACCTGAAGGGTCTGGTATGGAATTTAGGGGGAACCCCACGTCATTTTTTTTTTTTTAATTTTGGCCGGGGTTCCCCTTAATATCCATACCAGACCTGAAGGGCCTGGTATGGAATTTAGGGGGACTCCTACGTCATTTTTTTAATTTTAATTTTTTTCCCTTTGGGGAATTCCCAAAATTTTTTTTTTTTTGGTGCGGGGTTCCCCTTAAAATCCATACCAGACCTGAAGGGTCTGGTATGGAATTTAGGGGGAACCCCACGTCATTTTTTTTTTTTTAATTTTGGCCGGGGTTCCCCTTAATATCCATACCAGACCTGAAGGGCCTGGTATGGAATTTAGGGGGACTCCTACGTCATTTTTTTAATTTTAATTTTTTTCCCTTTGGGGAATTCCCATGCCGTTTTTATCAATGAACTTCTATGTGTATTGTCGGCAATGCAATAGCCGCGGGTAGTTTTAAATGGCTTTTTTCCTTCAAAATGTCATTTTGCTGTCAGACTGTTCTAAACACAGGAAACATGCGCCCCTTTACAGGCATACTATAGACACCCCCCAGGTACGAAATTTAAAGGGATATTACACTTTTATTGTTTGACTTTAAGCATTATTAAAATCACTGCTCCTGAAAAAACGGCCGTTTTTAAAAAATTTTTTTGCATTGATCCATGTCCCCTGGGGCAGGACCCAGGTCCCCAAACACTTTTTATGACAATAACTTGCATATTAGCCTTTAAAATTAGCACTTTTGATTTCTCCCATAGACTTTTAAAGGGTGTTCCGCGGCATTCGAATTTGCCGCGAACACCCCAAATTGTCCGCTGTTCGGCGAACTTGCGAACAGCCAATGTTCGAGTCGAACATGAGTTCGACTCGAACTCGAAGCTCATCCCTACTCCTCAGCTTTATATACTGTCACTATATGGTTGAACAAAAAAAGTGCATCAAAACAGTGCAACTTTCCAAAGCACACAGTTTGAACATCCACCCCGTGAAAATGGCTCTGTGCACAATATACTATTTTGATTAATCAAAATTGCCTGGGGATTTCACCAGGCTTGATAACAGGCCAAAATGCTTCACCAAATACACTAATTAGTTGCTGTCAATGGTTGTGGCACAAATGCATTTTTCTCTTTTCATATCAAAGAGGTGTATTCCTAACTCCAGCTTTACAAAGACATAGTTAACTTTCCTCTGGCCCCTCACTGATGGGTAAACTCAAACTTCAGCTTTAGCTAAAAAAATAAAATTGACGTTTCTCAAGGGTTTTTTTTTTTTTTTTTGGTACAGATACCTAAGGCTGGGTTCACATATGAATAGAACATATGTAACGATGCAGCGCAATAAAGGACAAATGGAATAAAGTTCATGCAATTAGCAATCAGAAATGATGAATGGCAATGAGAAGTAAAGCCAAAACGTGAACTTGAAAAGATCTTCAATTGGTGATCAAAGTGACAAATCCTCCACCGCCAGTGATGTATCCTCTTACCAGATCAGATGATCAATCTCGCTTGTTCATAGTTGCCAACATTGCAAAAAAAAAATTCGGGACACTTTTTTGCATGTAGGCGGAGCCTTGCTATAATTAGGGGGCGTGGCATTGTTTTGTAGGCGAGGCATACTGTACCAGAAAAATGCGCAGTGCGAAGCATGGGCGTGGTTTGAGCGGAATAGTGGGCGTGTCTTAAATGGGCGTGGCTCGGAAGGGGTGTGGTATGAGATGAATGAGGGATGGAGGGAGAAAGAAAGAAAGAGGGAGAGAAAGAAAAAGAAAGAGAGAAAGAAAAAGAGAGAAAGAAAGAGGGATGGAGTGACAGCAGGCCCAGATCCTACACAACAGTAGAAATATGTGTATTCCAGAAAGTTTAACAATCAGCAGGTAAAGATATTCCAAACACCTGGTGTTGACGCTTCAATCATCCCGGCACCATGGTTGTTATGGTGTCAGGATGATTGAAGCGCATTATTTCTATTATTACATTGTAATATAGAATGAAATTATTTAACTCACCATAGTGCAGAATCAGTGGGAACCCTGAGCGTGTCACTAGCAACGTCCCTGCCACCAGATGCCATAAGGTGTCCCCAGCGGAGTCCTCCGTTACATCAGGCATTGCAGCGGAGTCCCCCCTTACATCAGGCATTGCAGCGGAGTCCCCCCTTACATCAGGCATTGCAGCGGAGTCCCCCCTTACATCAGGCATTGCAGCGGAGTCCCCCCTTACATCAGGCATAGCCAGCAGAGTCCTGTCTTTACACCAGGCATCCCCCAATGGAGCCCCCCCTTTCCACACAGATCAGGCATTCCCAGCAGTGCAGAATGGGACAAAATAGCCAGGTGACCGCCAATAGCAATTGAGCTGCGGCGCCGCCCACCCCCGCCCATTCCCACATCAGGTCACAGACAGACGGCAGCGGGGCGGGAGGTGGGCGGTGCCACAGCTCAAATTCTATTGGTGGTCACCCGGCCATTACTAAATAGTAATTTGGCCTCCGGGAAAATGGCGGCCGGTGGAGACATTGTCTTCGTCGGCCACAGACCTCTAGCGGCGGGTGAAAAAAAAATCGGTAAAATAAGAATTTCCCGGGACATTTCCCGGGAATGGCTAAATCTGGGAAAGCGGGCTAAATCCCGGGAATGTCCCGGGAAATTCATGACAGTTGGCAAGTATGCTTGTTACCACCATGGGTGAGAGGAAGGAATCCAGCGACAGCGATCCAGTGACACAGGCACGGTGTATACAGTGTGGATACAGAGGGGGCAATTATATTCGCCAACTTAATCAACGTGAATCCTTCTGGATCCATAAAACTCAAGTTCTGCTTCCGGGGGGTTTAAACGTTGATTTTGATTTGAACTGCTTTATTTCAGATAAATAGGCCTAATAGGCATTATTAGGATTTTATTTTTCAGGTTTTCTAATGCACAGAATATCGGCGGGTGTATGTCTGTTTTGCATATTATGTTTTTATTTTCTTAATTGTGTTTTAAACACATTATATATCTGAGTTTTGATTATGTAGCCAATATATAGATGTATTTGTATATGGTATTATACTTTTATTGTATTTTATGAAAGGCAATTCCTGTGTCCCCATAGGAGTAGTTGGCGCATTGTGTGCAGGGGGTGGCTTCACTTCCGGTCGTGGCTCCCTTCTGTTTTCGCTGTGCGCTCTCCATGGTAACTAGGCTGTTATATAAGGTTCTTGGGTGACGCTGTAGCTCCACCCACCGCTGACGAAATCCGTTTAGTACATAACATACGTACGGGGGGAGGAGCTGTTATGCGGACGTCACCCGCTTTTTATCTGTTTATCTCATTTATACCTTACGGCTTCCATACCGTTGGTTTTTAACATTTGGTTTGATATTTGAGCCTAGTGTATGGCTGTTTTTAATAAACAATCTTTTCAGTGTGCACTTAGATCGTTTTTATTTTTATTTTTGGCATACATTACCTGCTTCAATTTATTCCACCTATGCTGCTGGATTCATACCATTGGAGGTATCTACGCTGTATACACCGTGCCTGTGTCACTGGATCATTGTCGCTGGATTCCTTGCTCTCACCCATGGTGGTAACAAGCGAGATTGATCATCTGATCTGGTAAGAGTATACATCACTGGCGGTGGAGGATTTGTCACTTTAATCACCAATTGAAGATCTTTTCAAGTTCACGTGGTGGCATTACTTCACATTGCCATTCATCATTTCTGATTGCTAATTGCATGAACTTTATTCCATTTGTCTTTTATTGCGCTGCACCGTTACATATATCTATTCTTTTGCTGAGGTGTTTGTGATTTGCTCCTTTTGGTGTTCAGCTTGCAAGTTCTATTGTTGCTATTTTTGTGTGCGCTGATTGTCTATTTTGAATGTATGGGTTCATATATGAGCCTGCAGCGGCTCACAGCAGGAGTCCGGTGCATCTCCATTCACGGTTTCAGGTCCAATTTCAGCCCAAATTCACACTAGTGTGAACCCAGCCTAAGTGTTTTTAAAATAAAAGTGAAAATAATTCTGTTTTTTGCTTTTACAGTTTATGGTCAAAATTTTAAATCATATATTCATTTCCATTGTATTTCAATTATTTCTAGCGTACTCCTTCTAATCTGAAGAACCTTGAAGATTGTAAAATGACTTTGTGAAGACATTTTTTTCCCTTGAATTCACTATACCCTTTGAGTGGACACTGCTGTGTCACACATTTCACAGAGCCTACATTCTGAACTACTGAGATACAGAAAAGAGAAGTTTTAGGAGGTGGAGTCAGTATAGGAATTGTTGCTTGCAGGCAGCAAGGTACCATAGGATATGTATGGGGATTGGGGAGAAGTTGCAAAGCATGCAGGGAATCCAGGAAGTTGTGGAAAGAGATGACCAGCAGACAGGCAGCAATCACATTTATATTGTGTTTAACTGGGGATTATTATAACTTATAGAAAAGCTTGGAGGGAGGGGGAGGCTTTGGTTGGGGTGCATGGAACATACCAACACACAATGTGGCAATGTACAGAAAAGGAACCATTTTGGTTCACTAAATGCACTGCTCTTGCATAAGGTATAAGAGGATTTTTGACTTCTTTCAGGGCTCATCCATGCTTATGTGTTGTGCTAACATATGGTAAGATGCGTTTAACTGCATATGACCACAACACACATGAAGACACACTGAGGCAGTATTCAGGCATTTTTTTAGCTCTAGAAAAAGCACCTGTAAAGTGCCTGAAAACTGCCTCCCATTCATTGCAATGGGTGCTTTCACACCCAAGTGGAGCGCTTGCAGGACGTTAGAAGAAGTCCTGCAAACAGCATCTTTGGGGCGGTTTGGGAGCGCTGTATACATTGCTCACAAAACGCCCCTGCCCATTGCAATGAATAGACAGAGATTTCAAAGTGCCTGAAAAGCGTTTTGGAAGTGCCACAACACGGAAGTTTTTACCCCCTTTTTTGGGTTAAAAGCACCATTCTAGCAGCCAAAAAGCGCAGCTTAAACAGTGGTAAAGCGCCGCTAAAATGAGCGATGCTTTACCACGAATGCACGGGCAGCCCCAGTTTGAAAGGGCTTTAGCATGGCCCACCTCTGGCCTATGGATTGGGGTTTTCCTGACCCCCCCAATAGGAGCCAAACTGATTCCTGGAACTGAGACCTCTGTCTCCTGACTTCTGGCTGTGCCCTCTGACCCCTCGATGAGACCTTCCGTACTCAGGCTTCCGGCTGGGGCCCTCTGACCCCTTCTGTCTCCCACACTGGGAGCTGTCTCCAAAGTGGGAGCCCTGAGCTATCCTCAGATCTGAGTTTATAACACCACCGCACACCTGGGACACAGGATTGAATGCTCCGATCCACAACTACAGAATCCAGAGAAAGCCCAGAAACACTAGTCTTGAACGTCGCATTTACCCTGAATGTGAACCCTGTGTCACATTTTCCTATATTCTCACATATGCCTTAAAGGGGTTGTAAACCCTCTTTTTTTTGTTATCATAACAAATGTTATACTTACCTCCACTGTGCAGTTTGTTTTGCACAGATTGGCCCCGATCCTCAACTTCTGGGGTCCCCCGGCGGCGCTACCAGTTCCTCCCTGGGGGTTGCCATGCGAGTGGGCTCCCGAGTCCAGCATTTGCGTCCATAGACACAGAATGCCGGACTTGACCCCACCCCCCGGCTCCCGCGTCATTGGATTTGATTGACAGGGAGGATGCATTAAGGTGAAAAAACACAAGGTTTTACAACCCCTTTAACACCACAGTGGCATAGCTAGACATACTTTCACCCGGGACAAAGACTCAGTTCAGTGCCCCCCCTCCTCCGAAGAGAACTGTGTCAGGGATGCGATGCATACTAGCACATTATGATATTACCTTGCAGGAATTTTTTATAATTTTTTTTAACCACCAGTACTTTAGGGGCCCTTTTACACTGCAGCGTATGTATTTTTTTATTGCAATGCTTTTAAAACACACTATGCATTTTTAAAAAATGCTTAGCTTGTTTTAAATGCATTGAAGGCAACACATTAGCCGGTTGTTAAGGACACCGATGCCAGGAGCTATTCATTGCACCTTTATCGTTTCTTATAACTCTACTTCCTCCTCTCCTCTTCCTTTCTCTGTTGGGGTCCCTCAGGGTTCTGTTCTTGGACCTCTACTATTTTCAATCTACACCGCCTCCTTGGGTCAACTGATTGCCTCCCATGGCTTCCAATACCACCTCTACGCTGACGACACCCAAATCTATTTCTCTACCCCTCAGCTCACTCCCTCTGTCTCCTCATGTATCACTAATTTACTCTCAGATATATCAGTCTGGATGTCACATCACTTCCTCAAACTCAATCTAGCCAAAACCAAACTTATAATTTTTCCTCCCCCATATGCCTCTTCCTCTGATCTCTCTGTCAAAATCGATGGCACAACTATAAGCCCATCCCCACATGCCAAGGTTCTAGGTGTAGTCCTAGACTCTGAACTCTCCTTCAAGCAACACATCCAATCACTGTCCAAATCCTGCCGCCTCTACCTCCGCAACATCTTCAAAATACGCCCCTTTCTAACCAATGACACAACAAAACTCTTAATTCACTCTCTGGTCATCTCTCTCCTCGACTACTGCAACTCCCATCTCATTGGCTTACCTCTACATAGTGTATTACCTCTTCAATCCATTATGAATGCCACTGCCAGACTCATCCACCTTACCAATCGCTCTGTGTCTGCCACTCCTCTCTGTCAATCCCTCCACTGGCTTCCGCTCGGCTAAAGAATTAAATTCAAAATTCTAACAACTACGTACAAAGCCATCCACAAATTCGCCCCCAGCTACATCACTAGCTTAGTCTCTAAATACCAACCTACTCGCTCTCTTCGTTCCTCTCAAGACCTCCTGCTCTCTAGCTCCCTTATCACCTCCTCCCAGGCCTTTTCCAAAGCCTCTCCAATCCTATGGAATGCCCTAACCCAATCTGTCCGCTTATCTCCTATTTTATTAGCTTTCAGACGATCCCTGAAAACCCTTCTCTTCAGAAAAGCCTATCCTACCCACACCTAACAACTGTATTTTCATTTTTTCCATCAGCTCATCCCCCACAGTTATTACCTTGTGTTTCCAATTGACCCTCCCTTCTAGATTGTAAGCTCTAACGAGCAGGGCCCTCTGATCCCTCCTGTATTGATTTGTATTGTTAGTGTACTGTCTGCCCCCATGTTGTAAAGCGCTGCGCAAACTGTTGGCGCTATTTAAATCCTGTATGATAGTAATAACAACCAGTGATAATGCCTCCCCCCTGGTCAGCATGCGCCAGTTCAGAAGCAATGCTATCACTGGGGGGGGGAGGCAGAGAGACAGCGGGCAGAATAGTAGGGAGCATCGGCTTCCAGAATCTGAGGGAAGGAGGCAGGGAAAGGCCGGCCCAAGCTACTGTTGAGCACCAATGGGACTGTGCGAGGGGGGACACTGTTTATATTCCAGCTGATTCTTAGACCCCTTTCACACTGAGGGTGTTTTGCAGGCGCTAAAGCATTAAAAATAGCGCCTGCAAACCGCCCTAAAACAGCTGCTCCATTCACTCCAGTGTGAAAGCCCGAGGGCTTTCACACTGGAGCAGTGCGCTGGCAGGGTGTCAGAAAAAGTCCTGCCAGCAGCTTCTTTGGAGCGGTGAAGGAGCGATGAACTCACCGCTCCTCCACCGTTCCTCCCCATTGAAATTAATAGGGCAGCGCTGCTATACTGCCAGCAAAACACCGATGCGGCGGAGATTTGCGGGCGGATTTAACCCCTTTTCAGCCGCTAGCGGGGGGTTAAAACCACCCCACTAGCGGCCGGATAGCGCTGCTAAAATGACAGTAAAGTGGTGCTAAAAATAGCGCCGCTTTACCGCTGACGCCCTAGGCGGCACAGTGTGAAAGGGCTCCTAAGGAAGCCAGCATGTGGCCGTTCCTTAACAAGCTTAGCTTTTCACTGGTTGTGAAGGACGCCACTCTTTAACAACCAGCAAAGACGCACCTAAAACGCACCCTGGATGCAGCGTGTAGGACTTTTCAAGCCGCAGCACAAACGCAGAGCAAATGCAAGGCAGCAATGTGAAAAGTCTCATAGGCTTTAAAGGCAAATCATTTTGGATGCGCTTTTGTCCTGATGGAAAGGCGTGTTCCAGAGCGGCAAAAGTGCATCAGTGGGAAAGGGCCCTAAAGGAACCACAACCCAAACAATGGTGACACATATCTACTTTCGTGAAACCCATCCCTGGTGTCCTGTACAATACCAAATAAATGCTGTTAATGCAGTATAAATGAGTCTTTCTCTCTGGGCTGTTTTTTTTTTTTTTTTTTTTTTTTAGACTTGCTTTACATCTATCCACATCTGTGTTTTACTAGGCATCATGGCAATACATGTGCACCATACCATGTGAACCTCAATGCACAAAAATAGCAACTGCGATACAGCACATCACAATGCACACAGCATGTGTTATTTTGCCCTGCATTAAGAAAATCCAGCAAGTCTAGTATTTTATTTATTGATGTGTTGGCAGGCTATTTAAAATTAATTGGAATGCAAGATAAAATGTAGATTAGAGCACATTAATGGACTGCGAAGGTCTGAAGGGGCACTTAGACAATTTTTTAAGTGCTAGTAAAAAAATTTTGCTGCCAGACAAACTAAAGTATTTCTAACTATGTTTGCATCAGACAAGTACAGGAGCCCACACCTTATAGCAACTATTTTTTATACTAAACATTGGTTAATTCAGTACTGATTATTTATGCAGTTATAGTATATTGCTGAATTGCAAATACTGTATCTCAGAACAGGACATTTTGTCCTGGAAGTGCCATTGACTTTCTAGTTATAGGACCGTATGGACAAATCAAATGCAGCAGCTTGCATACAGTGTATGTACTCTAAATTATCAGTTTAAATAAGCATGTTTGTTTTTTATAAGTTAACACACTAAAATGGTTTATGGATGGAACAATGTGCGTCGAACAAGGATGCATAATCGTTTACAAATTAACCACATACATGTAGACAGAACAGAAACTGCAAAAGAAAACAAAATGTGTGTATGTACAGTAAACTGATCTTTACACATGTAAGGACAGTTTGTTCTCAATCATCAGTTTAATCCGAAGGCTCAATTACGTGAGTGAGAGATCATATTCAGGAAACTGCAAGTTCCGGGTTACTCACGTGTGATTATTAAAATAAAAAACTGTGTGCAAACACTGAGCTAAATGCTCACTTCCTACATCTTGTAAACACTGCATGAAATTAATACATAAATATGTCATTAATCATTTCTCATAACTCCCTTTACAAGGGTCTGAGTTGTCCAAAATAAAAGTTTTCTACCATTTTAACATTGAACGTCAGGTGGAAAAAAAAAAGTCAGTGCAATCATATGTGTTATTTACAGTGCCTTGAAAAAGTATTCACACCCCTTGAAATTTTCTACATTTTGTCATGTTGCGACCAAAAACGTAAATGTATTTTATTGGAATTTTATACCCAACACAAAGCGGCACATACTTGTGAAGTGGAAGGAAAATGATAAATGGTTTTCAACATATTTTACAACTAATCTTCTGAAAATTGTGCCGTGCATTGTAACATGAAAAAATGTGGAAACTTTCAAGGGGTATGAATATCTGTTCAAGGCATTGTATATACAAGGGTTGTTTAAAATGATTTCACGCTTTTTTTTAACTCTATTAAATATAAAAAAGTGCAGAAACTTTTTGAAGACCCCTTGTAGAATCGTGATAGAACATCTTGCTTTCAGTGAAAAGTTTGTGTCCCCCTCCCCAGGATATCATGCTGATTGATGAGAAGCTTATACAGAAGAGACTTTGTTGTTGCTATTATAACCATAATTTTCCATAATGACCCTTGGAAATAACAATCAAAAGCTACCTATATCAATTGTTATGGCAAATGACACATGCGTTAAGCTTGGCAAATTAAAGATTGTAAACGGTCATCTTGTAAAACAACCCATTTAGTTTAAAAAAGAAATGAAAGGTAAAACATTTTTGTACATATATAAAAATAATATTATAAATACTTTTTTTTCCCTTTTTATAAGTGATCACATTCCATCTGTTCTCAGCTGCATTAGAGCTGGGGGGGAAGATAAGCAGCAGCACACTAATCTTCCTGGTGACAGGCTGCGCAGTGGGGGCGTGTCAGGATAAGTCTGATCATTGGAAGAGAGCAGACTGAGTTCCCAGCACAGCTAAGGAACTGACCACGGTGTGCTCTCCTGCTTAGTGTGGTCAGATTTTAATAGGAAAGCAGAGGAAAGCAGATTTTAATAGGAAATCCAGGAATACCAAGGATTTCATACAAAGGAAGCAATACAAAGAGAACAAGATGCTTTCTCATACAAGTACATGGTGCAGCAGGCACATATCAGGAATATGAAATGTTGGCGTAACAAACACTTTAAGTCTCTTCTGACATATGGGGAGAAGTGACCGCACATAACTTATTTATTGGTTTATTATATATTCTAAGTGTCTCTTTATTCTAAACTGAACTTGTTGACAGGCCAATCAAGTACTAAAAACCAGTAGATGAGCTTTAAAACAAACCTTCACTAATCTCTGTAGCTGTAGGCACTGTAGAGCAATCCACCTTCAAATTTCTCAGGAGATTCTCCTAAGCAGTCGAAGTCTGTTCTCACAACATTGTGTTTCCCTCTCCCAGATTTGTAAATACTGTATCAAAAAGTGCAGCACAAATATCACACATTTTTACCAGCTGTATCTACCCCAGTGGAAGATGTATAATTTTATAAACCTTACATATACACAAATAATCTCCAAACTATAATAAATGTGCCCAAAGAAAGTCCACTCTATAGTGTTCATGCAAGTGCATATATATAAAGTCCATCACTCCAATGTTTAGAATAAAAGTGAATAAATCCAACAACAGTGTCTTGTGGTTCATTGATAATATTCACTGCAGTGTACTTCCTCACCAGTCACACCATCTGCTTACCTATAGATATTGACCTATGGTGTTAATAGGTCACTGTGCACCTTGCCCTTTATTTGGGCCTTCTCCACCTCCAGGTTTCACCAAATGTTCACTCATCCAGCGTTTCTTCTGTATGGTTATATTAGAGATTAGAAGGCTGGAAGGTACTGATAAGAGGGTGCAGCAGAATCAGCTGTACTGCTGAATTTTAAAGTGCTGCAAAATTTTGAGGATTAATTACTCCACAGTGCTTACATCTACAGAGGTCTATGAAGGCTTGTTTTAAAGTTCATTGACTGCTTACTATGTAATTTTTTGAATATTCATAGCCTGGCCACAGTTGCACTAATATTCCAGTTCCTGGGAAACTTTAAAATGATGCTTTGCAGTGGAGTTGTGCCTGCATTGCAAGGGTTATTTGTTCACTTAGGTCTAGGGGATACAGAAAAGACTGACATACTCGAACCCCTGCGCTGCTACACAGCTACAACGTCTTCTCCCCTATGCTCCAGCAATCTAAGGTCCTGACATCGAGACCAATGTAAGGTTCATGGCCCTGCATTGAATGTGATGATGCCAAATGACAGTCCACCACTAGAGCGCAGGGTAGTGCTGTCTGCTGGGGGAACAATGGAATGGGCTCTACTCCTCTCCCTTAGACAAACTGAGCACAGCCCCACTGCAAGGGGTAATTTTAAAGCTTCTGGAAGTTGGGTTTTAAAGGGTGCTATCATTGGATAGTAAGACGATTGGTGGCCAGTGCTTGTAACTGAATGGCATGGTTAGAAAAAGTTTTTTTTTTGGTTTACAAAGATAAAGTAGATAACCTGCACCACCTTTTTCTTAATCACTTCAGATCCGCGCTATAGCCAAATGACGGCTACAGCGCTGACCTGCTTTGCTGGGAGTACATCCATTGATGTCCTCCCGTGCCCTGCAAGGCGCGCGCGGTGCGCTCTGTGATCAGCTAGTCTATGAGACTTGCTGGATCACAGATCAGAGTACGGGGTCGATCCCGACCCCTTACCATGTGATCAGATGTCAGCCAATGACAGCTGATGATGTGATGTCAACAGAGCCGGTAATCTGCTATTTTTTCTCCTCGCGCTGACAGCGCGAGGAGAAAAAAAAAGCCGATCACCGGCGGCTGTGAGAGGGACATCAGTCACTCCAAATTGCGCGAATCAGGCAGATTTGGGCGTTTTTGGAGTAGGAAGCAGATGACAAAATCTAAAAACATAGCAACAAATGATGAAACAGATGATCATTTTTCCTATTGGCTAATAAAAAAAAACACCAAAGCTCAAAAACGATGGACAACGCTGCAGGGAAAAGCGCAAATATGCCCAAAAAAAGCGCAACAAAACGCCAGAAAAACGCTCAAAAATCCTACGCTCAGGTGTGAATGGGGCCTTCATTTATATTTATTTATAAATCTGTTTATTTATTTTGTTGTAGAGAAACTCACCATAACAGACTGAAAACTTTAGCTACTCTTACTCTAGCAGTTATTGTGCTGTACAGTGATGTACTGCACATACAGAGTTGTACATTTGTTACCTGTATTGTTTACTGTTGCATAACACTTTCCGCATTTACACCTTAATCATTACCTCTTTGAAGCCTTCATTTCATTACTCGTAGTAAAAGTATTTGCCAAAGGTTACGTAAATGTAGGTATACCTTTACTGAATAGAGATCTATAGCAAGCTGTCACTCTCCAGAATTGTGGTGTTAAACGAAAAGCAGCATAGATTTAGAACAAGGAACTTAGTAAATCACTACATATACAGTATCTCTATAACACTTTTACTATTTGTCCTGTCTGAAAATAGAAAATATAGTGTAGTGCCTTACACCATTGAAAATGTGTTGATCCCAGCCTTCCCATCACATCATGCTGACTGGCCACAGAGATTAAGGATAGCAAAGAGCATCTATTGTATCAGATCCATGCCTATTTTTCAAAGTTAAAGCTGTTCATCTATGACATAAGGAAGAAGACCAGGGGGTTCTATTTTTGTAAATGCACACTTGTGCCTGATTTGTATAAGGCCCACTTACTTTCTTAGGGCTAGTTTACAATTGCTTCAAAACATTGCTGCAGACACGCTTTGTTAAAGGTCTCTGAACGCCAGTCAAAGCCCCTGTCACTAACTAAAATAGTTAGCTTACAGTCCTGTTTACACCTTGCTTTTGCTTGGCGCTTCGATGAGGCTTCGCTGAGGCTTTGGTGGAGCTTCAATGGGGCTTCGATGAGCCTTTTGGTGGGGTTTCAGTGAGGCTTTGTGGGGCTTCGATGAGGCTTCGGTGGGGCTTTAGTGTGGCTTCAAGTGAGCTTTGCCATATGGAGGTTTTAAAGATGCTTTGAAGCACCACTAAAGCTACAAGGGGTATATTTTTTGAAGTGAAGCCGAAGCAAAGCAAAGCAAAAGCAAGGTGTAAACAGGACTGTAAGCTAACTATTTTATTTAGTAACAGGAGCTTTGACTAGCCTTCAGAAAGCTTTAAAAAAGCCTGTCCAAAGCCTTGTTTTGAAGCAAGTGTAAAGAAGAGAAAGAAGCACCACTAAGTGTAGTATTAGGTACAATTTATTATAGCCCCCATATTGGGTTACTCGCAAGAGGTAGATATAATACAGGCTCTTTATCAATGTAATCGCTGGGGGATCTGTCCGTATGCTCCTTGTGCGCCGAGTAGACTGGATGTCTCACGCTGTGGGGAAATGGAGCTTGTGGATGGGGGAAGTCCTCTGAAGCCCTCTCACTGTTCCAGAATCCAAGATGGACCATAGCGTGGAACACAGCGTAGCGCAGATGGTACGAGGGGTGCTAGTCACAGGTCCCAGAATGCTGTGCGACGCATTTTGGAGCATGCGCCATGCTGTGTATGAGCAATGACCACTCCTTTGTCAAACTAGAGATAGGACGGGGAGCCTGGTGTTTATAGTTATGGAGCCGGAAGTAGTGGCCACATATAAGCAGGTTAAGTGCAGCACATCAAGAAGCAGAATATTAATAAATAAAATAATGTATATAGAAATAAAATTTAAATTAAATTTAAATTAAAAAAAAAATATATATATATATAATAAATGGCAAATAAAATATTATAGAACTATAATATATATATATATATATATATATATATATATATATATATATATATATATATATATATATATATATATATATATATATAAATAATTAAATAATAAATAGTCAAAAAATGGAAAAAAAAAACAAAACCAAATATATGTAGAAATTGGTATACATTGGATCTTATTATACACCATCCTAATACTATCTGATAGTTATATAGGGTCAGGTGTACAGTAGTACATATCCATATATTGGAGCAACTCAAACACCATACATATGGGTGTTTTTGATACCATGTGGATATTAATTTGGTGGTATAAAACACCCTTTGAGGTAAAATATATATTGATTATCGAGCACCAATTGAACTTATATTTGGTTATTTTAATTAATAAGAATATATATAACTAAATGCTATAACTAAAACCTGAATATAACATGTACATAATAAGATGTAAGATGAACTATAATTTATGATAAAATGGATTTATCAATAAAAGATCAGTTATTAAATCAATTAATTTTTATGCATAAGTAGTTATTAGATCATTATGGAATATATTTTTATCATTATCAATTTACTTACTGGTGTCGAGGTCCCGACCACCCCCAAATATAGTTTTATGTGTATATATAAAAAGAGAAAATAATTATTCCTGTATGTTGGGAAAGAAAAAAATGAAAAATTGAAAGACTGATCAAGGGCATGTATATTGTATTATAAATGTAGCCTCCTGTTCCTAAAATTGGGGCTATAGTGTAAATGTAGTTTATGGCTGAGCTCGGATTGATTGTGCATAGTATATTTGGTTCTGTTCTAAACTTGACTGTTTTGTGCATTTCCCACTGTTGCCAGTAGGTTTCACTGGTACCACAGGACAGTGTGAAAATAAGAACTAGGTTGAGCTGTATTGAATATTCTCTTTCCAGAAACAGCCCAGCAGGAGGTTCCTGGCCGCTGTGCAATCTGGGAAGGGGTATTTATTGGGCAGTGCCATGTGCTCTTAGTCAGTTCTTACCTCATGGCCCTCCAGGCCTGAGGCTACACTGCTACAAGCTGTGCAAGTAGGCCCAGAAGCCTGTCTGGGGCCTACTTCTCCTGAGGTGGTCCTTAGGCTGTCTTGCCTGAATGGAAGAAGCCGAGCCAAGCTGAGGAGATCTAGGTGAGGACCCTTGCTGGAGAGAGCCAGGATGAAGGCTGGTCTCTCAGAAGGGCCTGGTGACTCGGTGGGAGGACGCACCTACATCTAAACAACCCTCACAGTACCACCGGATGGCTTAAAGGTTCTGGTACTGTGAAGCTGTTCTACAATCTAATCAAGGTAACAATCTACTGGCTGCTAAGTCTGTGAGAGAGACTTATCCAGGCATTTACTGGCTGCTACATCTGTGAGAGAGGCTTATCCAGGCACTTACTGGTTGCTAGGTCTGTGTGAGAGACCTACCCAGGTATTCAAGATCTGCTAGAAGAAAAGCTGTTTTGTCCTTTGATTCAAAGAGTAAGTGATCTGCTAAAAAGGGTATCTGAAACCTCCACCTCTTTCCTACAACCTTTCACAAGTTATAATTAAAGCATTGAAAAATACCTAAAGTGACTGGCACCTATATTCTGTTCAAACTTCCCATTATAGCCATGGACTCAGCCCTGGGGTGAATGTCAGCCCGCTCCCTGTATCTGGAGGTACCTCTTTGCTCCCAGTAGACCCAGGGGGGCGCCCAATGTGCGGCCTGGTGGAATAAAGTTGCCGTTGTCCCTAGCAACCAACTGCAACTCAGGAATTTCGTCATGGGGATTGTGAACTGTTACCTCAAGTAAAGCTCTTGAGACTGTTTCCAAAGTTCTACACTATTTACTGGGGAAGAACCCGAGAGTCTCTGCTAAAGAGGGGTTCCCGGACTTTGTCACTTTCTCCAGGAAAACAGGGGTTAATTGCAAGATCACATTTCTGACTGCATGAGCTGTGAGTGGAGTGAGAGAAGCCTGGGAGCTACATGATCAGAAGAGCAAGTGGGAGGAGCTGCACTTGCTGCCGCGTGAGACGCTGTGTGTGTGTCTGGCACTGAAGAGAGAGAGAGTTCTCTGCTACCACAGGAAAGATTTGTTCGTTGCCTGCACTGCGGGGAGTACCTTTTTTCTGTGGAACACCCTACCATGCTGCCTTGTGCCTACAGAGTTGATTGGGTCACAGGTGCTGCGACAGTGGATGCTGCTGTTTTTGCTCCTGCAGAGAAAGCTACCCTTACCGCACCTGCTACTGTGAGATGATGTCGCTGCTACTGTTCCTAAAGTGCCATCAGCAGACATCGCCATCGCTATTGTGCCCGCTGCACCTGTCCAGAAGAAGGTGGGCTATGTAAAGGCATCCCGCGCCCGCGATCGAGGCCTCCCCCAGAGACCACCAGGACTGGAACCCAAGGAAGGCATCACTCCTGGAAAATCCACGTCAGGAACTGGTGAGAAATCTGGGACAAGCATTTTAGTGACTTCAATGTGTAAATATAGGCCTGCTGAAGAATTAAGGGATTTTGAGCTGGATTCCTTGTCTGATTTATCTGGTGATGATGAACTGTTTGAATCTATGTCACAAGAACTGTTGTGGGCTAATAGTGAGGATGTTACTTCTGTCTTCACTTTCCCAGAATGGGCAGCTCTAGACTTTGGGGAGACATCAACTAGTGTAGAAACGCCAAGTGTTACTAGTGAGCCTCTGCCTAAAGTTATCAGACCAGCTGAACCTAAAAAGTTGTCTGTTAAAGCTATGGTGCAAAAGTCTCTGAATCCATGTGTGCTTCCTGGGCTGGGACATACCAGAGCCTTACCAAAGCTTGCTCGTTTGCAAAGAGTGCTTAACAAAAGAGTTGCCACAGAATATGGTTTGGAATTTCCATATGTTCCTTCAGAGACTATGCAAGAAATTGAATTAAAATGAGAGGAGTGGTGCAGTGAAGCGATCTGGGACTACCTGTCTGTACCAAAGCCTTTCAGAAAAGCTGGCTATTCATCTGTCATGGATGAGCATTATGATGGATGCCTGCTTCAATGGAACTATGGCCGGCATATTTACTCTGACAAAGTAGTCATCTGCAGACCTGGAAAAGAAAATGTTGTTTACTTTGTCACTACTGTGGATAACCAAGGGAAACCAGTTACTTTGCCTGATCCTCGTTTCTACTGGTAACCATTCGAAGGGACTGTCATAGTTCAGCTGGCAAATATCAGTCTCTGCTATAAAGCAACCGTTTTGTTTCTGTTTAAACCACGGAAGAAGAGTCTTCAGTTTTTGAAAGAGACTGAGAAAAATTCTTTGCTCTAATTGGACTATGGGGTACATAGCCAGATAGTTATAGGTTTAGAGAACTTTGTGGTCAAGAGTCTCTACATGTGTACAGTAATTCCAATACTTTGCCATTAAGGACTTTTATCATACCGGTTTCTGCCGCTAGATGGTGGCCAAGTTATTTATAGAAAGGGATGGACTTTTAAGTTAAATTCTAGCTTACTTTGCATTTAAAATGTGGAAGAAAGTTTCATTTTTCTGGGAGTGAGGCTTTGCTCAGGAAATCACAGGAAGTCTCAGAGGACGCTGCTGGAACACAGTTCTATAAACTGTATTCTGTACTAAGCCCTATGGAATCTAGATGGTATCTCTTTATTTTGCTTATGGCAAAGTCCCAGACATAAGAAATAATTTTGAACAAATAAATGTGGAGATATCACCCACAGAAAGTAAAGGATGCAACAAAGGATGTTACCACAATCTGTTCTTCAGTCAAGCAGAGGAGGCTTTGTATTTATTGATAAAAATGCAAAGCTTCCTCTGAATGGCTGAGAAGCACTCAGCCTGACTCGGTTATGTTCCAGCAACAGACGGGAAGCCTCAGGGGATGGAGCTGGAAACACAGTTCTCTAAACTGTATACCGTACTTAGCCCTATGGAATCTAGGTGCTATCTCATTACTTTGCTTTTGGCAAAGTCCCAGACAAAATAAATGATTTTGAACTAATAAATGTGGCGATATCACCCATGGAAAACATTCAAATTCCAGCTGTCACTTCTTCTTAGCAGATTAGAAAATAGAAGCAAATATTTAATCTGCTATGAGCAACACTTCTTCTTTCCGTTCCACAATTTTTTATAAACGATCCTTAATGAGGTTAACTGGCTTATCCAAGCAAGCTGAGCAATGTTTCCTGAGACCAGCTGGCAGGTGATATCTGTTGCTAACCATAAATATCAGATTGCAGTAGTACAACTACTTGTTTTGATGCCCAAGAAGAAGTCATCAAATGTATTTGTGATTCACAGCACAGTATGCCCAATGATAATTTGACTCATAAAACTTGGAAACCATTTAATGATTTTATAGTCTGTGCTGATATATTCCCAGGTTTCCAAATTCTCAGCATAAACCAAAAATCATTTTCAGATCCAACATTTACTTCCCAGTCCAAACTACAATGCACAATCCCTTAATGTATAATAAAAACACAGTGGGGTCCCCACTAGACAGGAAACCAAATGTCATTGTTGTAAATAATTCCATACAATAATGTCATTAGAAAACTACAGTTATTACAGCAGATACAAACTCAGTCACAAAAATCTCATATAATGTTATATCATTTCAAGTCATTTTGTTTTTTTAGTCTGCTGCTTTCATTACAATAATACCTGGTGATCCTTCCGTAATAGTATTTGTTCAGGCACTTCTTGTTATAGGGTGACAACCTTTTGTCCCTGTCTACCAATTGTTCTTTTGAGTTGTCACCCTGTCACTGGGGCTACCAATAGAGCCTACATGTAGCCATTTCCACACATATTGAGTTGAGGTATGACCCATTGTTGTCCCCTTCAGGAAACCTGTCCTCAGAAATGCCATGCAGCTAGAGTGCATGCATGTAGACAGAATTGTACTGCACAGAGGCTGCAGGAGCTTAGCATCACTGAGATGCAACAAAGGATGAAAATTATTTTTTTATATAACGAATGACAATTATTTATGATATACAGCTGTCTATTCTAGCAAAGTAGATGTAATTAATAAAGGGTTTTCATCTACTTTAATGAGTAAAAGTGATTCAACCTGTGCTTGACTATTTGCCTCATTTAGTTTTTAATGAAGTAGATGTTCAAAGTGTTGGCCCTGAAATATCCAGCTCTGTTATTAGAATATACATTTACATGTCAAAATTTGTACCATTCTCTTAAGCATTTGTTGACTCTTTAGCCACACCTACCTCCATGATCCCTGGCATTCTGTTTGACTCATCAAGTAGCTTGTTTGACTCTTGTAACAGTCAATCAAAAGGGGTCAGGGGAATAGGTCCTCCATCCACATAAAAACCTAGCAAACAGATACAGGCTACTATTCTATATGTTGTGTGGGGAGGCAGAAGGTGGGAAAGGGGCAAGCATGTTAAGTAGGCAGGCAGTTGGCAGAGTACAAGCATGTACACGCCCTCACTTTTTTATATTTTATTTTTAGAAACAAAAAGTTGTCAGTATATTCACACTATTAGGTTAAATTTACATGGATGAGGGTGGTGGGGGGTAGGAGGAATAGGCGGTGTCTATAAAATAGGTGGTTTATCAATTTTTTTATCGACCCCCGACTCATATGGCGGTCGGAGGGGTGAGACAGATGTGATGCTTCACTCCACAATTGGGCAATTTTATAATGAATTGCATAATGAGTTTAACAGGTTTAAACTTGTCTATTGAAGTCAACAGGACCATGCTGCAATCACATGTTAAATGCAGCTACGTCAGTTGGTGGATGTCAGGGCCCAGATCTGAAGCTGCAAACTCTGTTGTGTTTGGCAATGTCTCTTCTTGCTGAGCCACCTGGAATGCTGGAAGGCTCCCTGGACAAATCCTGTACAAGACTCCCTAGACAAAAATCCTGCCTTGAACCTTGTTTTTCAAAAAACCTTAAACCCTTTGCCTCTCCCATGAACTTCCTAATAAAGCCATACCTTTGCACTTCCTGTTTGCCAGATTATTGTGCTCCCTCTAGTCAATATCTTGCTCTTGTCACTCCTGCTGCTGTCCGAATTCCTCGCTACCACTCGTTACCGACCTTTGGCTTGTTTACTGACTATGCTTCTGCTTATCCCTACCTGCTATATCTTTTTCTGGACCCTGGTTGCTCACCTCATGGTGGGGCAATCTTGAGGACCTTGACCTGGTACTAACATACAGCAAAACCCATTTCTGCCATCAGAAGCCCTGGAGAACACTGGTTAGTACCTCAGGTGAGCCCGTGTCATCCGCCCGGGGTGTCCCACTTCTGTATTTATCTAGCTGGTCGGTGGATGCCTCACTACTGCTATAGCTACTGTCCTCCAAGCCTGACTCCAGATTGTGACAGTAGGTCAATATATAATCCCTATTGGGATAGGACAAAATCCCCCTGGGGATCAATCAAACAGGCATACAGGAAACAATGGTTTTGCTTCCTGAATGCCTGCAAACCAGCTTTCAAATGCAGTCTGAAAGTGATGCGCTGTGGATTTGTTTTTAAAGAGGGGTAAAATCTGTCACCAGTGAGAAAGAGGCCTTAGACAGGCTGAAAACAGTAGAAGATTGTCATGGTTATTATAAGAGAATTGGGAATAGGGGTGTTTGTATGCTATTTCAAACCCACCTTAGCAGGAAGCTGTCACTGTTCTGGGCCAATCATCTTTGAAAAGGGTGTGTGCTGGATGGAGAATGCCTTGGCCACTACTGATTGACCCAGTACAGTGAAAACACCCTGGTGAGATCACTCAGATGAGTTCAGACTAAGATCTAAGCAGTGGCAGAGCTACCAGGGTCGCAAAAGTCACACTTGTGACTGGTCTCTAGCGTCTCGCCACTGTCAGGGGGCCCCGGTGGGGTTACTGGCTGCAGGACTCTGAGCTGAGAGTGTCTCTCTCATACAGTCCAGAGCCTGTACTGGCAGTTCCCCCTCCTTTGCACAGATTGGAGAGGAGAGAGCTGATCTTCTCCTTCTGCTCCCGCACCCCTCTCCTCCTGTGTGCACCATTAGAAGTGTAAAGCTCTGCAGCTGAATTATTCAGCTGCTGGGCTTCACACTTCCCGTGGAGCACACACAGGAGAGAGGGGCCGGAGAAGAAGGCGCAGATTGGTTCTCTCCTCATCCATCCGTGCATGGGAGGAGGGAGGGGGAACTGTCAGTGCAGGCTCCAGGCTTCTACCAACTCAGAGTCCTGCTGAGAAGGCACTGATGAGGAGGCACTGATAGGTGGCACTGATAGACAGTACTGATAGGTGGCACTGATGGGCAGCACTAATAGGCTGCACTGATGGGCACTGATAGGCGGCATTGATGAGTACTGATAGGTGGCACTGATAGGCAGCACTGATGGGCACTGATAGGTGCCATTGATGAGCACTGATAGGCGACACTGATAGGCAGCACTGATAGGCGGCATTTATGAGGACTGCTAGATGGTACTGATAGGCAGCACTAATGAGCACTAATGGTGCTGCACTTATTATCAGTGTAAACAATGTACTGACAGTTTTGCCGGTTAAAGGCTCTCCTTTCCTCACACAGACACAGCATGGGAGGAAAGTACTGCCGATACTCGACAAGTTTGTTTACATGTGATCAGCTGATCACATGGTAAAGGGTCAGTGTAATTGGTCGTTTACCATGATCTGTGATCAGCTGAGACACAGCAGCCTGGATGCCCGCCCCCAGGGAAGCACACAGGAGGCAGGGTCCTGGGAGAATGTCCATGGACAAACTCCCAAAACTGAAAGCCCAGGGCTCAGATGGAAGAGGGGTGGGTCGGGGGGGTTAGAGGGGCTCTCCATTGTTTCTTGCACTGGAGCCCTGAAGATTCCAGTTACACCTCTGGCTCTAAGCACACAGCATACCCTGAGCTCATGCCTATTTGGGAACCTATTGTGTGGATACAAATTCAACCAATTACTATAGTATATTCCTTTAATGGTAAAGACAAATTCATGTGTGCTTAGGAAAGTCTACTATTCGCCATGGAGCAGAGTGATTGGTGAGCATGACAAAAAATGGTTTTATTGTGACAGTCATTTTGCAAAATACCATTGTTTTTCAAACAAGAGGTGTGACAATCTATTTCCACAGTCAAGACTATTAAAACTGCTTGGCATTTTTCTAATAGTATATAATTCTTGCCAAAATTCCTTGCTGTTTAAATCTTAGGAGCCGATAATAATTTTCCAAACTTGTTGTACAAAGAGCGGCACTTGTTTGGGGAAATAGGGTCAGTTTTGACAAACTATATTGAGGTTTTAGCACCAGAAGCAGCAGAAACAGTCTATTACTAAACTCTGGGGTTAATTTACTAAAGGCAAATCCACTTTGCACTACAAGTGCACTGAAAGTGCACTTGGAAGTGCACTTGTAAGTACAGTCGATCGCTGTAGATCTGAGGGGAAGCACAAATGTTGTTTTTTGTTTCCCTTGCATGCCCCCCTCAGATCTACAAGGACTGCACTTCCAAGTGCGCTTGCAGTGCAAAGTGGATTTACCTTTAGTAAATAACCCCCGGAGTGTAGTAAAAGATGCATTTTTGAGAAATGTGTTTATAAAATACATTGCTTTTTAAGTAATGGCGCTGACAATTTATTTCCAGACTCAGTGTACTAAAAGCTTGCATTATTCACTCACCTACAATCATATATATTTTACACTCACACTCCTGGCAGAGGTGTAACTAGAAATTGCTGAGTTCCACGAAAAATGTTATTGGCTGTCCACCACAGCTAATAGTTCAGGTGTGTTGCCATATTATAACAATTTCTACAATATTTAATTATTACAAGCAATGTGCTATAATTTATATATTTAAAGCGGAGCGCCACCGAAAATTTTTTTTTTAAAAGTCAGCAGCTACAAATACTGCAGCTGCTGACTTTTAAAACATGGACACTTACCTGTCCAGGGCGCCCGCGATGTCGGCACCCGAGGCCGAAGCGTCTCTCCGTCCTCGGGTGATGCCGCCTCCATCTTCGGTAAGGGAATCAGGAAGTGAAGCCGTGCGGCTTCACTTCCCGGTTCCCTACTGCGCATGCGCGAATCGCGCAGCGCAATACGGATGGTCCCTGCTGCCTCTGGGACCCGTGTGTTTCCCAGCAGGCAGCGGGGAGGGAGCAGGAAGTGGCGTAAATACCCGCAGATTCTGCGGCTATCTATGCCGGAAGTGGGTACAGATACCTGTAATTAACAGGTATCTGTACCCCCCTCCCCCCTGAAAGGTGCCAACTGTGTCACCGGAGGGGGGGAGGAATCTAATGAGTGGAAGTTCCACTTTTGGGTGGAACTCCACTTTAATTATATCACTTGAAAGCTAGATTTTAAGGGTTTCTCTGAGTAGTTAACGTTCAGGGCATCTTGGTCAGGACAAACAGTAAATCTGTATATTAAAATACAATCTAATCCCTTTGCCCCGGCCCCTCATGGCCCTTTAAGGAATTTCAGAAGCTGGGAGGCAGGCAGGGTTTATGATTATGTGACCACCATGACTGGCTGTTACAGCAGTCACATGATCAGAAAGCTCCCGATCGCAAGAAGTGATTGGGAGCTTTCCATTACCTATCGGTAACTGATCCAGGTGCGTGCAGGGAGCGCGCTCTAGGCACAGCTGTATCTGCAAGTTGGTATGCAAATATGACACCTCTTGGCACCAAGGTTAACTGAGTGCCCTTAAATTTACCATTCTATAATTTTGGTGATATTCGAGGTATCAGTTTTGCCAACCCGCTGCAGCTTTCTTTACTGACAAAACATGGGAAATTTACTGACAGAGCACATTTTTTACTGGCAACCTGAAAAATTATATGAAAAACGAATACAATCAATATTTAAACAGTGGAAACACAATATAAAAACACTGACAATTCCCATAGCAAGTAGTTTGATTGGTTTACACTTACAAAAGTCAACACAACATGAAAAATTATCAGACCCTGATATCTACAGACAGTTGTAAAAATGACAGATACATTTACTGACAATTGGCAACCATGAGGGGTATGCGATCAGTCTATATCTGAACTGCTTAGTTCTAGTTGTTATCTTCTTCACACACAACATTACTCTGTATATCACAAATCAGGGCTATTTATAACTTCAGCAGCTAGTCAGTACATGCGCTTAGTTTTCCTATGATGCTTGTCATGTGCTGATTCCAGTGTGTAATTAGTGATATTACCAACAGCAATGAGCATGTTAATTAACAAATCGAATGAATACTGTTTTCAAGTCTCACTATTATCTTGTATAATGTCCAGTGAGGTGAAACTTTCTCCTTCTGGTTTTGTTATTAGGCACTTAAAGTTGACATTTCAGTCATTTTACTACAAATTAGTAATTTCTCAGTAAAGCTCTATCTTTATCATTAAAAAATGCCTAGCTGAGATTATGCCATTGGTCTGCTGCAGGCAGGAGGATGCATTTCATCAGTCTCCTTTATCCCAGTGATCAGCTTGCAATTGAAATTTTGTAGCACATTACAAGGTGAGAGGCTGCAGCTTGTATTAGGCATATAAGCACACAGCAAAGATCTGCACGGGCAGCGGGATGTACATGTTTCATGCCTGAGCCAGTATCTCGTTCCAGGAAGTAGATGCTGAGGCTAGATAATGCTTGATCAAAGATGGTATCTCTGGACAGGAAAGCAGATAAAGACAATGTCATATGCACATTATTTAGCAAGCATGCACTTGACATTAAAAATATACTGTATGTTAGGTCCATGCTAACAAACAATCATTGCTGTACAGGAATTCTTTCTATAAGCTCACTGGTAAGATCTAGCATCGTTTCACATCGATGAGAGCTTCTACCATTGGAATGAAAGTAATTTTAAAAAGTATAGGATTCCCACATAGATTGAAAGTATATCTAAACCCAACAACAAATATGTAATACATTGCAGCTTACCAGGGGCGTAACTAATATCAGGCGTGTGGGATACTTTGACACTCTTCCTTAGCTATGTGCTCCAGATCTAACAGGCAGTAGGCGAAGACCAGAGTTGGCAGCTGAGTGTGCACCCAACCCCCGGGTGTGCAGTGAGATTATTTATGGCTACATGCTGAGCTCGCGGAGATGGTTGTGAGGGCAGCAGATTTAAATGGCTGCTTATTGCTGTCTTTAGCTGTCTAGGGCCAGCCATACATGGATCGAAATGCGTCTGGTTCAGCAGAGACTGGCTGAATTTCAATCACTGTATGGGAAGGCCGATTAAATAGAAGTTCCTCTATCAATCGACTTTTGAACAACCAGCCTGTCGGGTTTCTCCCGAATGATCAGTGCTGCTAGCTATAACTGGCAATACTGATCATTTTATACTGACAGCGGAGAAGGTTCCTCCATGTCAGAACACAATACCACAGTGGAAGAAATTGCTATCCACATTGAATGTGTGGATGGGAAAACCAGATCATTTTTTTTTTGTTTAATCCGCTGGTTGAACAAAATTAAAAAGGATCAATGCATGGGCTGTCTAAGTCAGCTCAGATGCTGCTTTCTTGTATACTGCCTGACCATAGGGGACACCAAGCCTGGCCTTGGGGTTGTGTATTTTGTAGCTGTTTGGAGTTCAGCTTTAAGCACAAATTGAATTATAGAAATTTTGACTTCCTTATCTTGGAGTACAGTATAGAACACATGACTTATATTCATAGACCACCTTTAGGTGATTTGGACAATGGCAAAAAATTTGCTGGGGTGGCTCCTAGTGAACACTCATAAAACCTTGTCCATGCCATGATACTCCTGTTTTTAGCAACCAATAAGGAATTATCAAGACAGAGGGGAGGTGTCAGGAACATGTAGCTCTCCTGTTCCTTGATAGCTGGTCTCATTCCAGCATCCTGGTTTTAGTTGTAATGCATTATCTCTGCATGTCTGTCCAATTGTAAGGTGATTGATATGGCCAGTCTCTGCGTGGAGCTCAAACCTGATTTAAGCCAGCCAAGCCTGCAGTCTCATGCTTGTGATAGCATTTTACTACATGCTTCAAGCTTCCTGTTTGTCTGCCCTGCCTGCTAGTTTGGATTACCTTGTTTATGACCTTGGACTGGAACTCCAGACTATTCTCTGAACTCTCCACACCGTGGAAGCAACAGCAACACCGAGCACTAGTGCTCATTAGTGTCTCCTCTTCACCAGCATGCAGGCATACAGTCCACTCACCGGAATTTTTTGACCCTAATTACAGGCAGTCAAAAACAGCATTGGGTATTTTGTGGTTCCACTTTCGCTAGTCCGCTGTTCTGATTATACAAGGACTATCTTGGGACAGCCCCTCAGCTGCAGCTCCTGCTCCCTTAAATTTTCATACCAGAACTCACAGAATTGAAGATAATTTAGATAAAGATCTGTTCTTCGGCAGCCACAGATGACTTTCTATCTGGTCCCAGGGTGAAAAGCTTCAGAGGAACTTTGGTTTGCCTTTTAAGACCTCCACTTCTTGTCCTCTTCTGGAAGCACAACAGGAACACTTCCTGTTGTGTTTCCAGAAGAGGAGAAGAAGTGAAGGTCCTAAAAGGCAAACAGTTTACAGGTAAGTCAAAATTCATATCATTTTAAACACACAGTACAGGACACAAGACTTGTATTCATAGACCATGGAATGCCCCTATGCAATAAACTAAGATGTGGGCAACAACATAGCAAACAGAACTCCCAACAGGCCTACAAAAAAACACAAGGGTTAAAGAAACAGAAAACACTGAGATAACAACTTGAACTATCCTATAAGGCTAAAGCTTTCATCAGCTGAGGCTTGCACCTCGCCCTGGTAGAACTTGGAGAATGTGTGAACAGAGGGTCAGGTGGCGGCTGTGAAAATCAGGAATATAGATGTTTTCTGCTAAAAAGCACCAAAGACACCAACAGCCCTAGTGGAACAAGCTCTGATAGGGAAGGGAGGAACCCTTTCATTAAAGTGATTGCAAAGGATATTTTTTTTTTATTTTAAATTAAAAAAGTTATACTTACCTGCACTGTGTAGGATTAAGATAATAATATTTTTCTAAATTTCTGAAATCAAACACAAGCACAGGTGAGTTGTATGTTATTTATTAGCTGTTGTTTGTGTGTAGCTTCACCAATATACTGGTATCAATAAATTACTGAATACTTCATCTAGTAGTATGTATGAAGTTAGTATACCTATGATATGCAATGCTAAATTGTAATAGCTTCCTCTGAGAATTTTACTTTCTTTAGTTGGTGTGTATTCACTGGATTTTCTTGTGTTTAATTTAAAAAGTTTATAAAAATAATAGAAAATTGTCATGATAAAAAGGGGGGGAATTTATGTTGCATAAATAGCCAAAACTACTTAGATTGAGAGTGCCAAAAAGTTCACTTTTGGAAACAAACAATAGTAAAAAAAAAACCTTTGATATGAAAATATTTATGTTTGCTGCTAATAAGCTTATACCATTTTTACCTTCTTCTCCCGGGAGTCCATTATGTCATAATTTGTATTTTTTATAATTTCTACATCCATGGTCTTGCTTTTCATGTAATTTTTGCAACTTGCATATTTAATATTGTTCTACCAGGTGATGGTATAATTCAAATTTCGGCTGAAGTTCAATCAGTGTATGAAAAGCTTTAGTCGGTTATAACTAACAGTTTTAAAGGTATGGGTTGCTCATCACTTTGTGCTTCAGTGACAATGTTCAGCAGGACTAGTAGAGAGGGTGAAGATCCCTAGCAAAGGCAAAGACAGCATTAATAACCTTGGATTATGTAGGTAGATGGTCCTGGATCTTTAATTGCCTTAGTTTATTTAGAGTGAGGGTATGTTCATACTGTGGAGCACAATAGCTCTGGCTAGGCTGCTCTCTAACATGAAGGCATCGCAGATGAACAAAAGAAGATGTAGGAAAAAGACTGCCACACCAAAGGTTTAGGAGTCGAAGTATATTTATTCCATATCAGAAGATAACAGAGATGACAATCTAATGCAATTTGGCGACTACAAAGTTCTCCCTTCATCAGAGCTTAAACTGCTGTTTTTGGACTTTTATAAGTTCATAGAGGGTAAAGGATTTAGCTTCAAAGGGAGAGCTTGCTAGGAACTTAGTCCACTCAGAATAATATGCTGAGCCCACACTGCAAAGGTTAATTGGCCATTTAGGTCTGGGGGACACAGAAAAAAAAAATATTTATCCAATCCTCCACTACTCCACACTGCTAGACCAAGACCAATGCATCTTCAAGACCAATGTAGGGTTCATAGTTCAGCACTGGACATGATGATGCTGATGGACAGCCAGTGGGGAGAATGGAAGATTGCGTAAGTAAAATTGCTTCTCCTCTCCCCTAAAATAGAACAGTTACAAGGAATAGTTACGTTTCCCAAAGATGGGTTTTACCCTTATTGCATACAACTGCAAAGTTTAACTGGTTGCCGCCCGGCCACCGTCAAATGACGGCGTCCCAGAACAGGCACGCAGCGCGGCGATCGCAGAGCTCCGTGTTACTAGGACATGGCGTGACCCCGATCTGTGTAAAGAGCCGCGTTCGTGGCTCTTTAACCATGTGATCGGCTGTGTCCAATCACAACCAATCACATGTAAAAACAGAGATGCCAGTAATCGGCTCTCCTCGCCTTACACTGGCCTTACACTATTGTAATCAGTGCCCTGATTACAATAAAGAAATATAGTGTCACAATACAGTGCCCACCATTGCCCACCAATCAGTGCCAGCATACAGTGCCCACCAGTGGCAGCAATCAGTGCCCACCACTGCCCACAAGTGCCACCAATCAGTGCCAATTAGCCATGCCAGTCAGTGCTGGCAATCAGTGCCACCTATCAGTGATGCCCATCAATGCCCATCACTGCTGTCCATCAATGCCCATCAGTGTCGCCCATCAGTGCCACCCATCAATGCCCATCAGTGCCCATCTGTACCGCCTATCCGTGCCGCCTATCTGTGCCACCTACCTGTGCCCACCAGTGCTGCTTATCAGTGCCAGCCACTGCCGCCTATCAGTGCCCACCACTGCCGCCTATTAGTGCCCATAAGTGCCACCTAACAGTGCCCATAAGTGCCACCTAACAGTGCCCATCAGTGCCGCCTATCAGTGCTCATCAGTGCCACCTATCAGTGTCCATAAGTGCGGCATATTAGTGCCTCCTCATCAGTGCCACCTCATCGGTGCCCATAAGTGCCGCCTCATCAGTGCCCATAAGTGCCACCTCATCAATGCCCACCAGTTCAGGCTATCAGTGCCCATTGGTGCCGCCTCATCAGCGCACATCAGTGAAGGTGAAAAATTACTTAGTTACAAAAATTACTGACAGAAAAAAAGTAAAAAAACTTTTTTTCAAAATTTTTGGTCTTTTGTTTTTTGTAAAGAATAAAAAACCCAGCAGTAATTAAATTCCACCAAAAGAAAGCTCTATTTGTGTGAAGAAAATGATAAAAAAATTTGTTTGGGTACAGTGTAGCACGACCGCGCAATTGTCATTCAAATTGTGACAGCGCTGAAAGCTGAAAAATGACTTGGGCAGGAAGGGGGTGTTAGTGCATGCTAGGCAAGTGGTTAAAATGGATTTCTTAGGAAGATTATTTTACAGTTTGTGCCTATTTTTACTGGTGGATTTTGATTGATCAGTTAGACAGTTCTGTTTTAATCCTGAACAGTGGAAAGAAAAAGAAATGCGGGGCTTCTATTTACATAAAATAATGTGGTTAGCTCAATCAGATCTTTTTCTTCCTTGGCAGTTCCCATATTCCCTATTGTCCTTTTTACAAAAGATATTGCTTTATGAATTACCAAGGAATCAACACTGGATCATTTGAAACAAAAGATTGCCATTCATCACGTCTTTCTTCACGTTCTAAAAAGCTGCAAAGCATGATGTGCTTAATGACATATAATGTAGAGTACTGTTTAATGATAATATGCTTGATAATGAGAGAAAAGTGCTAATGAGATCTCATCATGTCATCAAAGCAATTAATAGACCATTCAGTTTACAAACCACATTGTTATCACAAAATTTGACCCCCAAGCAATAATAAAATGTTATAGATCCCTATTTTAACTAACAAGTTAAAGGTATAGTAACACTTTTTTAGGAGGGGACACAAGCAGGATGGACAAGCTCACATTAGCTATGAAAAAATTAAAGTGTTACTAAAATCAGGACCCTGCTTTTACTATATTTGGTCTCCCACAGTACACAGAACATGGAAATGCAATTATTTTATTAAATATAAACTGTGAAACAACTTTTCTCATCAGCAGTTAGAGCAGTCTTGTGACTTCCATCAGTGTCTGGTTAAAGCTTGTAGGAGGAGATTTCATTCTACTCTGACTGTCCTATGAGGCTGCAGGACCTCTGATCCTCTGTCTGGACAGTGCTAAATGGCATGCACCCTCCGAAGAAAAAAAAAACTCTAGCAATACACACCAAACTGGGCATGTGCAGAGTGACTCCAAAGACTGCCTTATCAGGAGATGGATTGGGGACAGTGGAAGATGGGGAGGGTCAGAGAAGACAGGATCAAACAGCCTTTTTACACAATGCAGCGGATTAACCCCTTAGGTTCCACGGTAAGTATAACAAGCATGCTTTGCTACATATACTGACTAATTTTTCTGTTGTGGGTTTAGTAACACTTTAAGAAACTTTAAAAACTTAAAAAAAAAAATGTGTTTCACTGCATGCCTGCTCTGAAGCCTTGGACCTCACAGGGAACTTTCTATGCCGCGTACACACAACCGGACTTTACGGCATACTTTGCCCGGCGGACTTTTCGACGGACTTTACGACGGACTTACCGAATGATCGGAATTGCCTATACACGATCAACCAAAGTCCGACGAATTCGTACGTGATGACGTACGACCGGACGAAAACAAGGAAGTTCATAGCCAGTAGCCAATAGCTGCCCTAGCGTGGGTTTTTGTCCGTCGGACTAGCATACAGATGAGCAGACTTTTCGACCGGACTCGAGTCCATCGGATATATTTGAAACATGTTTCAAATCTAAGTACGACAAACTTTTGAGAAAACAAAGTCCTCTGGAGCCCACACACGATCAAATTGTCCGACGAAATCCGGTACGCCGGACCAAGTATGCCGTAAAGTCCGATCGTGTGTACGCGGCATCACATGCAGACAGGTCAGTGAAGCAAACTACAAAGTTTAATCGTAGATAGCAAAGACTGTGAACAAGCTATAGCCAGGGCTGGTGGTATGCAAGAAGAATCTCTAGAGGTGGAGAATCATCCCTAAGGACAGCTTACCAGTTTTAAGGAACGCTGCTGCTTTTGTTAAGAGTTTGGCATTTACAGCCTGGTAGTTGTATACATCATACACCAGGACAATGTCATACCTGCTGTTCAGCAGGCTTTTGTGAGAAAAGACTGATACCTCGCTACCAACCTAATAGGTCAGTGATGGCAAACCTTGGCACCCCAGATGTTTTTCAGAGTGCCAGAGCATCATGGGAAATGTAGTTCCAAAACATCTGGGGTGCCAAGGTTCGCCATCGCTGTCATACCTCTCAACTTTCTGGGATGAGAAGGAGGGACACCTATTAGCAAAAGTATGTAGGCATAGGACACACTTCCTACCATGCCCTCTTAAAAGAGAATTGTGAAGAAAAAATGATTGGTTAAACCCACAAGTGCTTTTTTTACAACTACAATTCTTTTACATTAGCTTTTGGAATTTACTAATGCAGCAATTTAGAAATTGAATGAAAGGACTTTACACATGGATTTTCTTAGAAATTGAATTTGTCTGTTCATATGGGGCTTTGAATCAGAAGTGCAAGAAGACAGTATGGCCATGTCCCAGTTTCTTTCTTCAGTATCCTGGGAGGTGCAAAAATAATAGGATTTAATATAATACTACATCTTATGTCTACAAAGCTAAATTCCCAAGCAACAAAAGAAGCAGCCAGCAAAGTTTTCTCAGCTGGCTCAAAAGCACTTCTGAGTTTAATGCCCCGTACACACGGTCGGATTTTCCGACAACAGATGTTGGATGTGAGCTTGTTGGCGGAAAGTCCAACCGCGTGTATGCTCCATCGAACATTTGTTGGTGGACTTTCCGGCAACAAATGTTGGCTAGCAGGTTCTCAAATTTTCCGCCAACAAATGTTTGTTGTCAGACTTTCCGATTGTGTGCACACAAGTCCGTCGGACAAAAGTCCACGCATGCTTGTAATCAAGTATGAGCCGGAGATATAACTAGCGTTTGTAATGGAGATATCACGTTCGTCTTGTATGTCACTACATTCGTAATTGTTGGCCAACATTTGGGTGACTGTGTGTATGCAAAACAAGTTGGAACCAACATCCTTCGAACAAAAATCCACGGTTTTGTTGTCGGAAAGTCAGTTAGTGTGTACGGGGCATAAGACTTTCCTAATACTAGAAACAATCTAGAAGTCAAACTATTTATATTTTATTAAAAAAAAAAAAAAGCATAACATAAAAAAAGCCTAGCAAAATGTCATATATTGAGGCTTACCAGTCCCTAGATTGGGTGAATATATTAGTTTTTCCACACTATGAACATTTTCAACAAGTACAGTAAAAAAACCTGGTGTTCCTTCCAGAATTTAAAGTGTATATCCCCTTCCCACTGAGCGTACGCAGATGTGCGTACTTGGCTTTCCGGGGTTATACCGGGATAATGCCCGCAGCTGAAGGCATCATCCCGGTACTGTTGTTTAGAGCCGGCGATCGGCTATCCAAGTATAACAACCGATGCGGCTAAAAACTGCTCGGCTGTTATACCGGAGCAGCGGGAGGGGACATCCCCCCTTCCCGCCGCCTCCCGTCGCTCTTACCGGGCCTCCAGTCGGTGGCCAATCAGCTGCCTCCAGCGGCTGGGGGTGGGCTGGAACGAAGCTGTGGGTGGCTTTGTTCCAGCCTGCTAATTGTAAATGCAGAAGCGACGTCATGACGTCACTTCCCGTTTACTCGGCTGGCAATGGCGCCGATTTAAAAAAGAATACACAGTATTCAGAATCGGCGTTTTCGGCGATCTGAATACTTTGAAGTGCAATGGAGGGTTTGGGGGTCTTTTAGACCCCCGATCTCTCCATAAAGAGTACCTGTCACCACCTATTACTGTCACAAGAGATGTTTACATTCCTTGTGACAGCAATTAAAATGTCATAATTTTTTTTTAACACAATAAATAAATATATAATTAAATAAAATAAATAATAAAAAAAAAATTTTTTAAGCACCCCCGTTCCCGCGAGTTCGCGCAGCAAAGAATACGCATACAGAAGTCGCGCCCGCATATGTAAATGGTGTTCAAATCACACATGTGAGGTATCGCCACGATCGTCAGAGCGAGAGCAATAATTCTAGCACTAGACCTCCTCTGTAACGCTAACCTAGTAACTGTAAAAAAAAAATTTAAAGCGTTGCCTATGGAAATTCTTAGGTACCATAGTTTGTCGCCATTCCACGAGTGCGTGCAATTATAAAGCGTGACATGTTTGGTATCTATTTACTCAGCATAATATCATCTTTCACATTATACAAAAAAATTGGGGTAACTTTACTGTTTGTATTTTTTAAAATTCATGAAAGTGTCCCTTTTCCCAAAAATTTGTGTTTAAAACACCACTGCACAAATATTGCAACAATCTCCATTTTATTCTCTAGATTCTCTGCTAAAAATATATATATAATGTTTGGGGGTTCTAAGTAATTTTCTAGCAAAAAATACGGATTTTAACTTGTAAACACCAAATTTCAAAAATAGGCTTAGTCATGAAAGGGATATAAACCCTCGCCTTGTAAAACGACCCATTCAGTTTAAAATAGAAATGAAAAGCAAAACATTTTTGTACAGATATATAAAAAAAAAACATAAATACCCTTTTTCCATTTTTTATAGGTGATTACATTCCCTCTTCTCAGTTATATAAGAGCTGGGGGGAGAAGAAGCAGCAGTAAATTGAGCTTCCTGGTGAATGGCTGTGTGTGTGTGTGTGTGTGGGGGGGGGGGCATAACAGGACAAGTCTGATCATTGGAGGAGAGCAGCCTGAGTACCCAGAATTGCTAGAGAACTGCCCATGGTGTACTCTCCCGCTTAGTGTGGTCAGTTTTTAATAGGAGAGGGACTGGCAGGAACACCAGGGATTTCATACAAAGGAAAGACAATACAAAGAGAACAGGATACTTTTTCATATAAACGGTATAGAAGGCACTATCAGGAATATGAAATGTTGGGGTAACAACACTTTAAGTGTACTTTTCACTTCATATGGGCTCACCTGGACTCATTATATTTGTGTAAACAACTAGTTCCACAATTCCCCAGCTAATGAACACGAAAAAGGCAGACATTTATGCAGACTAGTTGGCAACCATGGCTCCCTTGATAGATGCAGTGGAGGAGTGAACATAGCCACCCTAGGACAGGTAGTGTGGTAGTGTGTTATTTGCAGTATTGCTAAGTAAGAATTAGGGAAAAAGCCAAAGAAAAGAAAACTAATGCAGCCATCACATCTAAGGACTGGTAAGCTGCAGTATATTAAATTGTTGCTTCAGTTTTAGATAGGCTTTATTTTTTTAATCACCAATTAAGTACCATGATAAAATAAAAAGAATAGGGATTTAGATTCACTTTTCAGGTACTAACATAAAATGTTAGTTTAGTGAATAATCGGCATAGGGAGATGTTTAAGGGCACACTTCCCACACTCTATAAATAGACTGGTATAATTGCAGTGCTTGCCAAATTGCATGATGCTGAAGATGACAGGAACCATTGTTCAAGCTTGTTATAGTCATTGTCAAAGAGGAGGAGCTGAGCTGTTTAGGCAACGTCTCACACCCTGAGAGTGGTTAGTACACACTCTCTACAATTTCAGTTCTTTCTAATTGCAGGTATTACCAGTGGTTTACAGAACAGCAAGACATATGAAAACTTCACATAATGCATCCTTTATTAGTTACTTTTTCACTTACATAATCTACCCGAGTTTCTTTTATGCTGTTTTCTATAGAAAGAGTTAGAAGCAACCAGTACATACTAAAAGATAACAGTGACACTCATCCATGCGTATTTGATTTTTTACAGATTATTATAGTGCAACAAGCAAAAACATTTAGGAACCTAAATAGCTAGGGAGGATGGGGCCCTCAATTGGGGGGGCAAATTCAACCTTTATAATACATTGTATGTTAACAGGGGAAGTGGTTCTTCTTTCTTTTTTCTTTTTATTCTTTCTTTTTCCTTTTTTTTTTGCTTCTTCTTCTTCTTCTTTTTTGAATAGAATATCTTGAAATGTGTATATAGAGTTTTGGATAGTATGTACAGTAAATGTTATATATGGACACATGTTTCTGTCCTTAATTGATTGTTAAGCTGAATTCTAATAAAATAAAATTTAATTATGAAAAAAAATAAATAGATTTTAATATGTAAATATATGTAACGTATGAAATATTGTAGACAATTAGATAAAGTCCAATTTTATAATATGCAAAAACAATAACTATCCATTGTGCTTATAGCTATTTCATTTTTATTTAAGTGCGTTAAAACTGATATCTTAATTTGAAAAGGGCATATATCATTTATGTTTTCTGTACACAAACCAGAATGATTACCTACAAATACTTTATAGCTATCAACGTTCAACCTCTGGGTGATCCTATCCTTTAATTGGGCAAAGTGCTAGCAGGAAAGTAGGTGAGGCTATAGCTGTAAGAGAGGTAACCAGTGATATATATAAAGGGGTCACAACAAGTTCTAGTAGTGACAGGAGTGTATCATCAAATTAGTTGGCGTGTGTGCAAGATCCCAAATGGTTTAAACTTCATTAAATATTGGGCGGAGCATGATTAAAGAGTCTGAGATAAAAGGCGAGAGAGAGCTCAGAGAGAGAGAGAGAGAAAAATGAGAAGAAGACGCACTACCAATGCCACATCCAAAAATATGTAGGCAAAAAAGAGGATACTATAAAAGTAGCCAAAAACCTCTCTAAGGCTTACTGCTTTTTGTGATGCCGGATTCCTCAGCACCATTGTCCTGATGGTCTCTCCTCCTTCTGTTACAAGTCATATGCGGGCCCCTGCTTGTGGATATAAAAGATTCAAAACGAGTAGGTATTTTGACCCAATTAGGATTTAATGATATATATAACTTTTCACTGCAGTATTTTTCTTATGTTAGAGCTTTCTGCATTTTTTTACTTTTTCATAGATTACATATTTTGCACCACGGGGATTTCTATACGAGGCCTACCAAATCAAAGGAACCCTTTCACTGCCATCTTACTGTTCTCTCAGATCCCCCCCTTTTTTGGAGGGCTCAGCACACGCTTTTTAATGTAATAATATGTTGTAATGTGTTTATGCAACGTGTCTGTTTTTAATTGTAATGCATCTCATTTCAGACACTTGTTCTCTGTTTCTCTTTTGTTACGCCTTTGAACCTTGATCGTGTCCTGAAGAAGCCTCACGGAGAAACGCATAGGGCTCACTGTACTAATTGTATCAGCTTTCATGTTTTTTATCTCTTTTTGAACATAGTGTTTATTATTGTACTTTTTTCAATAAATATTTTGCATTCAATTTTTTCACCTCTTCATTGTTTCCATGCCTACAAAGTCTGGTTTTTGGCTACTTTTATAATATCCTCTTTTTTGCCAGCGAGAGAGAGAGAGAGAGAGAGAGAGAGAGAGAGAGGAGAGGAAGAGGGGGGAGAGGGAGAGAGGGGGAGAGATAAAGGGAGAGGGAGAGAGAGAGATAAAGGGAGAGGGAGAGATAAAGAGGGAGAGATAAATAGGGAGAGGGAGAGATAAAGAGGGAAAGATAAAGAGGGAGAGGGAGAGATAAAGAGGGAGAGGGAGAGATGGAGAGATAAAGAGGGAGAGAGATATAGAGAGAAAATTATATAAAGAGAAATATAGAGAGAAAATGATATAAAGAGAGATATAGAGAGAAAATGATATAAAGAGAGAGAACGATATAAAGGGAGAGAGTGATAAAGGGAGAGAGAGATGAAGGAAGAAAGAGAGAAAGATAGAGAAAGAGAAAGGAAGACAGAGAGCGTGAGTGAAAGAGAATAGGGGGAGGGAGACAGAGAAAGAAGGAGATAAAGAGAGAGTCAGATAGAGAGAGAGAGAAGTGAGGAGTCTGCAGCATGCCTCGTTTTTCTTACCAAGCTACTTAGTGCATTAGGTGAAGCACGGTGTGCCTGTGTAAGACTTGGTTCGGCAGTGGCTGCAGGGGATTAGTTCACTTCAGCCTCCCCTCCTCTCCCGACTACAACCTGCACAGAATCCAACACCTCCTTCCCCTCCTCGGCCGTTCTCCTGTGCTGCAAAGCCTCGCCCTTAGAATTTATAGAGCTCGGGTGCTGCACTCCAAGGCATATCTCTCCGCCAGGCCCAATTGTAATGTAGTGGGCGGCGCCGCCTTCCTGTAAGATAAAAAAAAGTCCCAAAGCTCCTAGCCTGTACTCCATGTGTGCAGAGTGTAACAGGGCACAGTGCCCTGCCCCCCCCCCCCCGCCCTGGGGGCCTGTGTGCAATAAACACCCTGCACACATGGATGATATGCCACTGAGTACAGGCCAAATTACTGGTGCAAATGCTGAAACTTTTGTTTGTATACCACTGCTTGTACATATCTATACCTAAGGATACACACATTAACCGAAGACCAGTAAGACCACTGGCACTGCCTGTCAAGATTCAGAGAAGAGACCTGCGGTGCAAGGAAGACTATTTGAGCTTTTATGGTGATAGTTTTGAACCATGTTTCAAGTGATTAAAAATAAAATCACAAGTTTTAGACTGTGTTTCAACATTGAAGAAGTGCTGCAAATAGCAAATTAAGCAAAGCCAGGTAATTTTAAAGAAAACTTGCAGATTTTTTGGCAAAAAGGGAAAGGGAAAAGAAAACAAAGTTGATGAATGACCTCCAGGATATGACAGGCAGCCAAGATGTAAGTCAGATTTTTTACCTAGCATATGATAAGGCCAAATGGAAAGCAATGGTGAACACAAGGGCCCTAGTTTGCAGTTAACCTAAGAGAAGTCATAGTAGTAGTAATGGTAATTTTCATGTGAATGATAAAGGGATTGTAACAGCAGAAGGTTTTTTTTTTTTTACCCTCTTGCATTCTATGCATTAAGATTAAAAACAAACCTTCTGTGTGCAGCAGCCCTCCTAATACTTACCTGCCCCGGACTCCCCTCCTCATTGTCTGAGACAGCAGCGTGGCGTGATTGGCTCAATCAAAGTCAGTTAGCCAATCAGGAGAGAGTGGGCGGGGTCGGTTCGCGGCACAGGGAGCTGTGGCTCAGCTCAGGTGCCCCCATAGCAAGCTGCTTGTTGTAGGGGCACTCAACAGGAGGGAGAAGCCAGAAGCACAGAAGAGAGACCCGAGAAGAGGAGGATCGGGGCTGCTCTGTGCAAAAGCCAACTGCATAGAGCAGGTAAGTATAACATGTTTGTTATTTTTATAAAAAAAAAACTAGACTTTACAATCACTTTAACATTTTTTTAAATTAAAACAACCTGTTCTTGAATACAACAGCATCTTTTCCTTCATACTTAGTTACATTAATCCAGTTTTCTGTGGATATCCCCTTATTACGTTATAATTTGTTGCCCTTTACTGAACTCTTTTTAGTTCGAAGACGTCCTTTCTGTGGATTGGGGACCGAAACTGAACTTCAAGATGAGACTGAACCTGTGTTTTGTAAAGGTTAAAATTATTGATTTATCTCTTGAATGTATGCCTTTTTTTAGTGAGTGGGAGTGTTCTGCTAGCTATGTTAACATGCTAAGTCTGTGATCAACAAGGCCCCCTCAAATCTTTTTTTACATTACTTATTTTACCAGAGAAGCCCCTACTAATGAATATTTTGCATGTGTATTCTTGGCACCCAAGTGAATAACTTTACATTTTTCAATATAATTCTTTTTCAGCCATGTAGCTGTCCATCCCCCTATTTGTCAAGGTCTTCTTGAAACATTACTACATTCTGTGTCAAATGTATTTCCAGCATAATTAACACGCTGTTTTCATGAACAGGTATACAAAAACTGTCATTATGTTTTTTTGAACAGCAAATTGTATTATATTACATTGTAGTATATTATGCTTACATACTTTATATGATTGTTAGTATTATGAGTGACAACCGTAGCTTGTAAAGGTTTACATTGATCGGGAATGCTTTGGGAAAACAATAAAACTATCAAGTCCATAACGGCAAATGCAAGAAGTCATAGAATGTGTCTGTTTGTGCTTGTTGTGAGGTATGTACACAGTGTTTCATTGCCCTAAGTATCTTAGGAAAATAGGAACTGAAAATAGGTGTAGCTCATAGAGTTCATAAAAAGGATACTGTACACGTACATAGTCAGTCATTACATCGTAATGATTCAACTGCTAAACTGTCTCTCCGTAGATATCACTAGACCTGAGCACCTGGGTAACATCTTGGCTGGTGACCCAGGGCTAGCGCAAGAGTGACATGTTTAGCTGTATGCAGGCAGCACTGGGTGGAGTGATATACAGTCCAACACTGCCTGCATAGTCCTGACATAATGTCACTCCGGAGGCAGTGCTGAAGAACAAGGAGTCCTGGAAGTGATGGTTTGTCTCCCACAGAGCCCTGATCTTAACATTGAGTCTGCCCGGGACTACATGAAGAGACAGAGGCAGCCTGCATCCACAGAAGATCTGTAGTTAGTTCTCCAATATGTTTGGAACCACCTACCTGCTGAGTTCCTTCAAAAGCTGTGTGCAAGTGTATTTAGAAGAATTTGATGCTGGTTTAATGCCAAAGGGTGGTCACAACAAACATTGATTTGATTTAGATTTTTCTTCTGTTCACTGGGCTTTTTACAGGTTTTTTTCACACTTGCCTAAAACCTTTGCACAGTGCCTTGAATATGTATGTAGGGCATTTTTTGCACTTTGGGCATTTCTTTTTTTCAGGGAATTTTCAGCCCTTTGTTATTTTAACTGACAATTGCACAGACATGCAACACGGTATGAAAATAAAATTGTTATCCTTTTTTTCACACGAATAATGCTTTCTTTTGGTGGTATTTGATCACGACTGGGTTTTTATTTTTTTGTTAAATAAACTAAAAAAGACCGAAAATTTTGAAGAAAAAAAATATTTTATACTTTCTGTTATAAAAGAAATCCAACAGAATCAAATTTCATAAATGTAGACCAAAATGCCTTTGGTAAAAAATAAACCAATAAGTGTATATTAATAGGTTTGTGTAAAAGTTTTAGCGTCTACAAACTATGGTATATATATCTGAAAATTGATCAGTCCTGATGTACTTACCGCCTATCTCATTTCTTGAGGCCCTAAAATGCCAGGACAGCATACCCTCCAAATGACCCTTTTTTGGAAAGAAGACAGTCCAAAGTACTTGGATCCCTTGAGAACGTGCATGCACACAAAATGCGTTGGGAGGGGCCTACATACTGATGTCATTGCCACCACGACCTCGTGGTATGAGTGGTGGCCATCTATGTAGGTTTTGTTCGGCTTACTTTCATTTGTATGCTGCAGCTTGATATGTACTGTGATTTTAATAAATACTACATTATATGAGCATTATTTGGGCTTCCGTTGGTGAGCTTTCTTTGCACAGCGCCAGTTCCTTGTAAGGTCCTCCTAACCCCCCTACAGTTCTGGATATGATGTCACCAGGTTCTATGGGAGTGTTCAAGGCTAATAATGGCTTACCGTCTGGTGAGTGTAAAGAATGGTGGGGGGCTATCACGGATAAGGAGCACTGTGTAACACTTTGGGTGCAAGTGTTTATAATTGAATGCTGGATATTATTCGCTCTTTGGTGACTGTTTTGGCACATTGCACTGTCACAGTGGACTTTTGTATTAAGAAAAGACCGTCAGTTTACAGCAGTTCATCACACATAGGACTTTGTTTATTTATCTAACACATGGACTTTCATTTATGTAAAGTGCTGCACCAAATCTGTTTATCGTATTGTCTTGGAGGTTGCATATTCAACTTTGTGTGTGCTAGCTGCTACATTATTATTATAATTTTTTCACTTTTTTCTATTTATTAGTCCAAAGTATTTAGTAAGAGGCCATTAATGACTGTTTTGTTGACATTGTAATCAGGTGATCGCTATGATCAATCACTGATAACCCCCTTCCTGCGCTTCCTTCCCTTCCTGCCCAGGCCATTTTTCAGATTTTAGCATTGTCACACTTTGAAAGACAATTACTCAGTCATGCAACACTGTACGCAAATAAAATTTGTATCATTTTATGAAACAGATAAAGCTTTCTTTTGGTGGTATTTAATCACCACTGTTTTTTTTATTTTTTGCTATGTAGATGAAAAAAGACAGAAAATTTTGGGGGGAAAATGGTGGTGAGTGATGGTGAGTTTTTTTTAAGTTGTCAATTTTTTTCACTTTTTTTGGAAAATTAAATGATTTTTTTTTTTATCAAACTGTTGTCATTTTTTTTTCATGTTAAAGTTTTAATTTTAACTCATTATTTCTCACAGACGGCTTAGGCATACTTACAAATAAAAGCCAAAACACATTCTTCTATCCCTCCTGAGTATGGGGATACCACGTGTATGAGACTTTTTCACAGCCTAGGTGCATAGAAGGGCCCAAAATCCAAGGAACACTTTCAGGCGTTTCAGGGACATAAATTATACCTAATATCTAATTTCCTGACTGCCTATCACATTTTTGGAGGCCCTGGAGCACCAGGACAGTGGAAACACCCACAAAGTGACCACATTTGAAGTGTGAAGCTATTTTTTTATTTGTGAATAGATTTGTATTATGTTTAAAGGCAAATACAAACATAAATTGCCAATGGTGGGTACAAAGAGGTACAAAAGTATAACATGGGCTAAGAAAGCACATAACGATAGAGAAACGTACATGCTAAGTGACAATGGGCCACTAAAAAGGCACTTAGGGATAAACACTTAGGCCCCTTTCACACTGGGGTGGGGGCGGCATTGGGGGTAAAGCGTCGCTATTGTTAGCGGCGCTTTATCGTCGGTATTCGGCCGCTAGCGGGGCGGTGAAGGAGCTGTGTATACACCGCTCCGAAGATGCTGCTAGCAGGACTTTTTTTCCCGTCCTGCTAGCGCACCGCTCCAGTGTGAAAGCAGGCGCTATTTTTAGCGCAATAGCGCCTGCAAACCGCCCCAGTGTGAAAGGGGCCTTACATAACACATGAGTTGTCATTAGAAGACTGCCAAGGCACTGGTACGGTAAGTATCATTTGTGAATCCAAGTGGAACAGGGTTCCCACAATCTATCAAAGGTGACAACAGAGCCGTTCCACAATGCAAGAGTTCTTTCATACTAGAAATGACTAGTGCAATAGCCTCAGATGGGTTGGGTGCTGATTGTTGTTTCTAGTGTATAGCTATCACAAGTCTGGCAGCTATAAGTATATGAGTAACAGTTGTACAAAAAGAAGTAGCCACCCTATCAATGTCCAGACTCAGAATAGCTAGAGCTGGGTTTGGAGGCAATAAGACCCCTGTCAATGCAGATATCACTTGTAATATTTTTCTCCAAAAAAACTAATTATCCTTTTACAAGACCATAGGATGTACAATAAATTCCCCTTTTGACCACAACCTCTCCAGCATAGAGGAGAATGAGAGAGGGGATATCTAGGCTAGGAGGCATGGGGTTAGATACCAATAAGTGAGATCTTTTGTGTCAATTCCAAGTGTTGTACAAAGTATGTGGCATTATATACAGTGGGGCAAAAAGTATTTAGTCAGCCACCAATTGTACAAGTTCTCCCACTTAAAAAGATGAGAGAGGCCTGTAATTGTCATCATAGGTATACCTCAACTATGAGAGACAAAATGTGGAAACAAATCCAGACAATCACATTGTCTGATTTTTGAAAGAATTTATTTGCAAATTATGGTGTAAAATAAGTATTTGGTCACCTACGAACAAGCAAGATTTCTGGCTCTCACAGACCTGTATCTTCTTCTTTAAGAGGCTCCTCTATCCTCCACTCATTACCTGTATTAATGGCACCTGTTTGAACTTGTTATCAGTATAAAAGACACCTGCCCACAACCTCAAACAGTCACACTCCAAACTCCACTATGGTGAAGACCAAAGAGCTGTCGAAGGACACCAGAAACAAAATTGTAGACCTGCACCAGGCTGGGAAGACTGAATCTGCAATAGGCAAGCAGCTTGGTGTGAGGAAATCAACTGTGGGAGCAATAATTAGAAAATGGAAGACATACAAGACCACTGATAATCTCCCTCGATCTGGGGCTCCACGCAAGATCTCACCCCGTGGGGTCAAAATGATCACAAGAACGGTGAGCAAAAATCCCAGAACCACACGGGGGGACCTAGTGAATGACCTGCAGAGAGCTGGGACCAACGTAACAAAGGCTACCATCAGTAACACACTATGCCGCCAGGGACTCAGATCCTGTAGTGCCAGATGTGTCCCCCTGCTTAAGCCAGTACATGTCCGGGCCTGTCTGAGGTTTGCTAGAGAGCATTTGGATGATCCAGAAGAGGATTGGGAGAATTTTATATGGTCAGATTAAACCAAAGTAGAACTGGTTGGTAGAAACACAACGCGTGTTTGGAGGAGAGAGAATGCTGAGTTGCAACCAAAGAACACCATACCTACTGTAAAGCATGGGGGTGGCAACATCATGCTTTGGGGCTGTTTCTCTGCAAAGGGAACAGGACGACTGATCCGTGTACATGAAAGAATGAATGGGGCCATGTATCGTGAGATTTTGAGTGCAAACCTCCTCCCATCAGCAAGGGCATTGAAGATGAAACGTGGCTGGGTCTTTCAGCATTACAATGATCCCAAACACACCGCCTGGGCAACAAAGGAGCATTCATAAGAAGCATTTCAAGGTCCTGGAGGGGTCTAACCAGTCTCCAGATCTCAACCCCATAGAAAACCTTTGGAGGGAGTTGAAAGTCTGTGTTGCCCAGCGACAGCCCGAAAACATCACTGCTCTAGAGGAGATCTGCATGGAGGAATGGGCCAACATACCAGCAACAGTGTGTGACAACCTTGTGAAGACTTACAGAAAACATTTGACCTCTGTCATTGTCAGCAAAGGATATATAACAAAGTATTGAGATTAACTTTTTATATTGACAAAATACTTATTTTCCACCATAATTTGCAAATAAATTCTTTCCAAATCAGACAATGTGATTGTCTGGATTTGTTTCCACATTTTGTCTCTCATAGTTGAAGTATACCTATGATGACAATTACAGGCCTCCCTCATCTTTTTAAGTCGGAGAACTTGCACAATTGGTGGCTGACTAAATACTTTTTTGCCCCACTGTATGGACTTGAGACCCTTGCTCCATTGTACAGCAGTAAACATGGTGGCAAGATCCCCTTCCCATAAAAGGAAGAGCTTGAATTTAAGAAAGGTCATCTTTTCTTGAAGTAAATAGTAAAAAAGAGAAATGCCCTTTCTTCTAGGAATAGATGCCGCACTGGGTCAGAAATGTGTATATCGGGAGGGGAGGACACAAAAAGATGTTGGATTTGTAAATAGGTAAAATAGTCTTTGGATGTCAGCCCAAATTCCACCCTCTGTTCCATTATGTTTTGAGTGAGCGTTTATGAAGTATGTCATCAATAACTGTAAAACCTTTATTGCACCAGGTTTGAAGGAAGAGATTCAGAATAAAGGATGCAAGAGCAGTGATGGGAATAGATAACTTGGTGCCATTAAGGTCTGAGTTGAGAGCAAAGTGGAGGGCTCTCCATGCTAAGAGGGACATATGCACTTGGGGAGGTATGTCACCTAGTTTTGTGGGATGCCATAGGTCAGCAAACAGAAGAGTGTGGAAATTGAAAGCTGAAATTAGGGCTTGTTCTATCTCTGTCCAAGGCATAATAGAGGGAAGTTGGGATCACTGTTTTAGCTGGTCTAGATGGGCTGCGAGATAATAATCATTAACGTCCATGTAGGCCAAGCTTCCTGCCCATCTGTGCTTAAATGTGAGACTGTGAGAGTGTGAACATCTAGCTCTCTTCTTTTGCCATATAAATTGTCTGAACAGGGATGTGAAGGTGCGGAAGTGCTTTATTTAAGAGGGGCTAACAAAGTCCTGAATAGGTATAGTGGGAGGATGAACATTTTAAGGGAAACCAATCTTCCAGACCAGGACAGCTCAAATTTGGCAAGGTGGGTCAGTTCTTCAGACACTTTCTTGCTGAGGGCGTTAACATCTGCTAAATGAGCTGGCTTAAGGGGTCAGAGTTATACCTAGGTAGGGGGTGCTATTAGAGTTACAGGAATAAGGATTCAAGTTTTGTAAAGATTCTGTAACTGCCGGAGGGATACCCAAATCCAGAAATAGGGATTTGGAAAAATGTATTTTATAGTAAGAAGTTTCACTATATTGAGATAAAAGCTGGAGGGAGTAGGGTAAGGAGGTGAATGGGTTTGTAAGAAGAAGGATCACATAGTCAGCAAAGACTAATAGTCAGCAAATAAGTTAAATATGGTGGGACAGTGGGCACCCAGTGGGTCTATCAGTAATCTCACAAGCTGTGGATAGTAAATTAGACGTGTATACCTGAGCATATAGGCAGGAGTATAGGGCCAGTATGGCAGAGAACATAGACCCTTGAAAACTGAATTTCGATAGCACACAAGACATATAGACCCAGTGAATTCTGTTGAACGCCTTCTCTGCATCCAACGAGAGGAGCAGAGAAGGTGTCCGATGAGTCTCAGCATAGTGAAGGAGGCTAATTATCCTTCTAGTGGCATCAGACGCCAGTCTCCTTTTTGGTCAACTTTAACCAGTTCCCATGTAGCCTGTAGTGAAATGACGGCTGGGCAGGACCTTCATCGTTCCAGGTGAATGTCATATGATGCTTGTAGCTAAGAAGCTTCTTTCCACATGAACGATCGTTTGGCAGGTTGGTTCAATCCTCAAGGAGAGGTGTTTAAGGAGACAATTTTAAATACCATGGTGAGAAAAAATCAGGACAGAGACGGGAGTAATCCGATGTCTCAGAATGAGTATTGTGCATGATGTGTAGAAAGAAGTTTGTGAGTGTGCCAGGAATAGGGTTATGGTGATCGTGCCTACCGTAGGAGCTAGTAGCAAACATTTAAGGGGGTCAAAAAAATGCAACTGGTGCAGTATCGCACAGATAACCAAGTCCATAGGGCTGCCATGATGAGTCGACAAAGGTTCAAGGAATTGTGCATAGTACGAGCTACTGGAGGAACAGAGGTAGGAGGCTGCTGCAACAGGATAAGGTGTTGAAGCAAAGAAGGAATCAAAAATGATGAAAACACGTATCCAGTGCCGGTGTTCTGACATATAGTGTCCTCCTATCAGATAGTGTCCGCCCCGTACTGCACAGGCGCAGCGCCTGCACAGTACGGAGGAGCAGGAGATGCCGAAAATGTCCGAAGTTGATCAGCTGACCATCAGCTGTACACGGCGCTCGGGCACTTGTTAGCAATGGCTGTGTAAGAGGGCCCCTCGCGGGCTCGCTTCGCTCGCCACGCTTCGGGCACGGCCTCGCTGCGCTCGGCAACTATTTATTCTAACTCTATGTACACTTGGATAGTAGGGAATGATCCTGGACATAGGGTAAGAATAAATGTGCAGGCGCCGTGTACAGCTGACGATCAGCTGTTGAACTTCGGAGACTTTCGGCGTCTCGTTTGTCCTCCGTACTGTGCCTGCGCAGTACAGGGCGGACACTTTTGGATAGGGGACTGTATTCGACAAGACACCGGGACAAGAAGAATCAAAGACTTGCACAGAATGTGCTAGGCTGCATTATGGTGACAGTTAGATGAAATAAAAGTGAACTGGGATGGAAACTGTGTCAGACAGATGGGTGTATAGACTCCTAGTGTGCAATGCCCAGAGCTGAAACAGGAGTGTCAGGAAAGACAAAATGTGCCCAGGTGCATAGTTATGCACAGACGGAGAATTCTGGTTAGCCAAACCCGTCAGGAAAGACAAAATGTGCCTAGGCGCATAGTTATGCGCAGACGGAGAATTCCTGTCAGCCTAACCTGTGCTCATGAGCATGCGTCTGACTAGCGCCAAGTGGGCTATTTAAACACTTATGCTGCGCTAGGACCTTAGCTTATGGTCTACAGCATTCTGCTACCTGTTCCTGTGTTTGATCTCCTGTTGCCGTTCAGATCCGTCTGACTACGCTTGCACTCTGCCTAAACCGACAACTGGCTTGCTCTTTTACCACGTTTCTGCCTGATCCCTCTATCTGTCGATTTTGTTGCCAACTCCAGCCTGAACCTGACTATGCTGCTGCCTGCTGCTCTGTTCCTGACGTGACTGCTACTGACCGACCCAGCGTGCCGAACCCTGCTCTGTGTCCAACCTGTGGTGGCGATCTTTATTCATGCTGTCTGTCAAGTACCTGCTGTCTGCCACCTGCCAGCCTGTCAAGTACCTGCTGTCTGCCACCTGTCAACCTGCCCAGTGCCTGCTGACTGTCAACCAACCTTCTGTGCCTGCTGCCCTACATCGCGATCCAGCCTGCATCAAAGTATGCACAGACCTCTCATCTGCAGCCACCATCACCTGAACTTCCAGGCACTCCTGCCACTCCAGGCTCTCATCCCTCCTGGTACTTTACTAGGGGTACTAAGCTGAAGGTGTAAGAGATCACCTATCTTTCCACCTCAGGCTCACCAGGTACATGACAAGGAAGCTGCATAATGTGTAAACACATATTTATTTGAGGGGAGCACATAGCAGAAGGAGAAGAACTGGACCAAATAAGAGTAACTTTAACAGTGAAGAAGGTGAAGTGACCCCGGAAAGAAAGCTAGCTGACAGCTGGAATATTGCTTACTGAAGGAAAGTGATTAATAGTTGCAGAAGTAGAAGAGATAAGACATATTTGGAGTGGCTGCCATGGAGGAGTTGGGGAATCGTCACGTTGTGCAGAGATATGAAGGGAAATGAAGGTCAATCTGCTCAGTGAGGAAGGAGAAGCAGTGGAAGCTCCCAGTGTGCCCCCCTCACCATGGATTAAGACTGTGCCCAGGGCAGGTGCCTCTTCTGCCCACCCCTAGTTCTGGCATGTGACATATCAAAGGAGGTTAAAAAGGAACAGGTCCAGAGAAGAACTTTGTGCAGATAAATTGCTAAAAGATGGGGGGGGGGGTGAGCTGGGTGATACGTCCTCCTAGCTGGGGACTGTAGGGTTGTTGATCTACCTTATTAGGGCATGTCACAACCCAACATGATATTGTTTATTAGATGATCTTTAGCAGGAGACCACTTAACAATCAGAGGAGATTTCATGAGGAGCCCTGGATTCAGGTGGTGGCAGTGGGTCTTCTGGGACAATGAACCATTTGTGTAGTAGGTGGAAATCTTCTTCCAGGGAGGTTGGGGTGGCAGTTTCTACATTGTGTGTGATGAAAAGGGCAACAGTACTGCTAGTGATGCAGGATTTTGTGGTTCCTGAGAGCCTTGGTGATTGTCGCTAGGTTAATGTGCCTTTGGGGAGTGTATTGCGACAGGTTAGAAAGCAGCTGCAGCCTGGGAAACCAATTTGGGAGCTGGTTTGCATGGTAAAAAGCAGTGAGAATTTTGTCTTTAGAATGGTAAACATAAATCTGTAAGAGTACATTACACGGTACAGCTTGCGGCAGATATATAGGTTTCGGGATACAATGGTGAGATCTTCCTGTGTCAGAGAGGGTGCTACATATTTAAACAGGTCTTGCACATAATGGGGAAGTTGTGCGATTTGAACAGATTTAGGAATGCCTTGAACCTTAAGGTTGTCGTGACCGGTCTTCCAGGTCAGCTACTTTCGTTTTCAGCAACTCCAATTCACCGCCGACCACAGTGCCTGGGTGCGGTGCCTGGGCAGAATGACATGGTGGGTCTGATGTGAGCTCATATTCCCAGCTAATCTCAATCAGCGGCCATTAACCAGAGTAGTCGCCACACCCCCAGGCATAGTAAATCTTTTGAAAACATATTTTTTTGCCACACGTTTTTGGAAAATGTAGGACATTGAATGAAAATTTTTTTTTTTCTTTTTTTTACACAAAGTTGTCAATTAATAAGATATTTGTAACACACTGCATAGGCATACTTAGAACTGGTGGTACCATGTGTGAGACTTTTTCACAGCCTATCCACATAGAGAGGCCCAAAAATCCTAACAGTACTTTCATGTTTTCCAGGGGTATAATTTATACATCTACTTTGCTGACTATCTATCACATTTTTTTGAGGATTTAGAGCAGGACAGTGGCAACACCTACAAAATTACCACACTGGAGAGCAAACACCCCAAGGTATTTTTTTAAGAGGCATGGTGAGTATTTTGAGACCTCAAGTTTTTGGCAAATGGGAAAAGAAAATTAAACTTTCATCTTTTTTACACAAAGTTGACATTTTAATAAGATATTTCTCACACACAGCATGGGCATACTTCGAATTGCACCCCAAAAAAATTGTACTACCATGGTGATACCACACGTGTGAGACTTTTTCAGTGTCTGGACTGATTATGTACCAAACAATGTATCTTGTGTATCACACAAATCAAAAATGTTATCAAAACCAATGTCCTGTAATGGTCGCCTCAGTATGACTGATGAGGGAATATAGTTTAGTGTAGCGTCACCTATAGCAGTCACACTTCCTCTAAGCCAAGCAAGCCTAGCCTACTGGTATGTAGCTTCCCCCCGGAAAGCCATGTTCAGTGATTGGGAAGTACAGGATATTCTTTTTTTTTTTTCTTTATTGCTTCCTTACTTGTGTCACAGCTCTTTCTAGATACCAACAGTAGATATCAGCTGTGAAAACTCTGTGTACACAATAAGGGGAATTTATTAAGACCGAAGCAGCCAGAATCTGAAGTAGCTGTGCATGGCAACCAATCAGCTTCTGTCTTTCATTTCATCAAAGTTTAACTAAACAAGCTGAAGATAGAAGCCTATTGGTTACTATGCACAGCTGCTCCAGATTCTGGCTGCTCCAGTTTTAGTAAATTCCCCCATGGACATTACTTTTAGAAATCGGATGTAGAGAGTGCCTGTGTAGTATGTGGAATAACATGTGCTCTTCTCTGGAAAAAAATAAATAAACCCATAATGCTTTGGAAATCCTTTAAAATGTATGAAATATGTATTGTAAAATAAGATAATATACTATATATAATTTAAAACAAAAAACATATACACCTTGAAAGAATAGTACTGGCTCAAAAGCATGATAGTTTATAGAATGTAAAGTGAGCACACAGCTGGAAAAATTAACTTAAAGTGGTTGTTAACCCACTTTCAGAAATTTACACTATCCTTTCTGTCTCTAATGCAGTGCCCCCCTGTCTCTGTGTTTTATTAAAAAAAAATACCTCCTTCACCGCATCTCACGGCAGCTCCCGGCGCTCATGTAACTGGCCGTGTCTCCTCTCTGCCCATCTTGCACAAGCAGCGAGCGGGGCCAAGATTTCCCCACTGATGTCAGCGGGACACAAGGAGGAGAGGAGAGAGGAGACATGGCTGGTCACGTGATCGCCGGGAGCTGCCGTGAGATACTGCGAAGGAGGTATTTTTTTTAATAAAACACAGAGACAGGGGGGCACTGTATTAAGATACAGAATGGATAGTATACAAATCTATATGTTATTCCTGCAGCAGGAGGGGAATGCGGCGGCACTGTCAATAGGTGACATGCAGAGAGGGGAGGGGGGAGGAGGACAGATCAGACAGACATGGAAGTGCAGGCTGAGGATGACCGAGGCACGCAAACAGACCACGGTATCAGGGGCTCAGCAGCCATGATTATCGTGGTCTGTTTGCAGAGAGGAGAGCATAGCCAGGCAGGATCAGCCATCTATTACAGGTGTTACAGGGTGCCAAATTATACAGCACAAGTACTGTGCTGTATAATATGCTTTAAAGGAACAGAATCTGTGTTTTTTTTTTTTTTAGGGTTAACAATCACTTTAATAGCTATATTATGATCTTATAACCCCAGAAGCCATAGCATCTTCTGTAGTTCCACCCTATATTTTTAGTAATACAATACATTTAACTTTTTAATTTACTTTTGAACACATAAACATGAATATTCTTTGGGAGTCTGTGTTGATGCAATCACTTTAAGTGAGAACAATATTGACATTTCGCACATTATTTATAGTAGATTTATTATCTGAGTTAATTAGGTGTTTAGATGTATTACCTGGCCAGATAGTGCTGACAGCAACATTCTCTGTTTCCTCTGTTGGCACATTCTGCTTCAATAAAGTCACAGGAAGTAATGTAGATCATTTCAGGTACAGTAAAGCTGTAGAACCAGGATGCCCCATTACACACAGGTATGGAGCACGTTGGCCATCCACACCCTAACCCAGTTATATAACAAGCCTGATGCTTGTGTCACGCCAAGCCCTTGTTACTAATTGATTATATGGCTCAGATGAACCATTTTTAGCATTTGCACAGCCAGTTTCCTCACCTGACACAGGTGTTTTCCAGTGTTTACTGTACTGTACACACTGCAAATCATGTTAGCTGTCTCCAAGCTACAAAACATGGCCCACATTTGTAGACAGGACGTGAAAAAAATTATCTGCCTCATTTCATAAAGCTCCCATGACACTGAGAAATTCTAATTGCAAACAGAGCAAAGTGCTCACTTGAAATGCCTTTGCTTGGAGATAAATATAGCTTTAGCTTTGGAATCTATTTCTAATGCCCTATACACATGATCGGACATTCTGACAACAACGACGGATGTTGGCTCAAACTTGTCTCGCATACACACGGTAACACAAAGTTGGTCGGAAATTCCGAACGTCAAGAACGCAGTGACGTGCAACAAATTAACAAATTAAGTTCAATAGCCAGTGCGGCTCTTCTGCTTGATTCTCAGCATGCGTGGCACTTTGTGCATTGGAATTGTCTACACACGATCGAAATTTATGCGAACGGATTTTGTTGTTGGAAAGTTTTAGATCCAGCTCTCAAACTTTGTGTGTCGGAAATTCCGATGGAAAAAGTCCGATGGAGCCTACACATGGTCGGAATGTCCAACAAGCTCTGATCGCACATTTTCCGTCGGAAAGTCCGATCGTGTGTACAGGGCATTAGACACACTAATTGAAATGAACACACAGCAATTGAAATGAAAGCTGTTACAGCGATGTTCCTCAGAGCTCTGATGATCTGGCCAGCAATCATATTTCTCTCCTCTCTTCCCCTGCACAGGTAAGCTGCATTGTTGGGCACAGGTAGGCTGCATTGATGGACACAGGTAGGCTGCATTGTTGTACACAGGTAGGCTGCATTGTTGGACACAGGTAGGCTGCATTGTAGGGCACAGGTGAGGCAGAATTGATGAACTTAGGTAGGCTACATTGATGAACACAGGTAGGCTGCATTGTTGGGCACAGGTAGGCTGCATTGATGGACACAGGTAGGCTGCATTGTTGGGCACAGGTGAGGTAGCATTGATGGATACAGATAGGCTGCATTGTTGGGCACAGGTAGGCTGCATTGATGGACACAGGTAGACTGCATTGATGGACACAGGTGAAGCAGCATTGATGGATACAGGTAGGCGGGGCTGTATGCGACAGCGAGCGTGGGGAACACACAGCAATTGAAATGAAAGCTGTTACAGCGATGTTCCTCAGCGCTCTGATAATCTGGCCAGCAATCCTCTCCTTTATTCCCCTGCACAGGTAGGCCGCATTGTTGGACACAGGTAGGCTGCATTGATGGGCACAGGTAGGCTGCATTGTTGGACACAGGTAGGCTGCATTGTTGGGCACAGGTAGGCTGTATTGATGCACACAGGTAGGCTGCAATGAGGGACACAGGTGAAGCAGCATTGATGGACACAGTTAGGCTGCATTGTTGGGCACAGGTGAGGCAGCATTGATGGACATAAATAGGCTGCATTGATGGACAAAGGTAGTCTGCATTGTTGGGCACAGGTAGGCTGCATTGATGGACACAGGTAGGCTGCATAGATGGACACAGGTAGGCTGCATTGATGGACACAGGTAGGCTGCATTGTTGGGCACAGGTGAGGTAGCATTGATGGACACAGGTAGGCTGCATTGTTGGGCACAGGTAGGCTGCATTGATGGACACAGGTGAGGCAGCATTGATGGACATAAATAGGCTGCATTGATGGACAAAGGTAGTCTGCATTTTTGGGCACAGGTAGGCTGCATTGATGGACACAGGTAGGCTGCGTTGATGGACACAGGTAGGCTGCTTTGTTGGGCAGAGGTGAGGTAACATTGATGGACACAGGTAGGCTGCATTGTTGGGCACAGGTAGGCTGCATTGATGGACACTGGTAGGCTGCATTGATGGACACAGGTAGGTGGCATTGAAGGACACAGGTAGGCTGCATTGTTGGGCACAGGTGAGGTAGCATTGATGGACACAGGTAAGCTGCATTGTTGGGCACAGGTAGGCTGCATTGATGGACACTGGTAGGCTGCATTGATGGACACAGGTAGGCTGCATTGATGGACACGGGTAGGCTGCATTGATGGACACAGGTAGGCTGCATTGTTGGGCACAGGTAGGCTGCATTGATGGACAAAGGTAGGCTGCATTGATGGACACAGGCTGCATTGGTGGACACAGGTAGGCTGCATTAATGGACACAGGTGAAGTAGCATTGATGGACACAGGTAGGCTGCATTGTTGGGCACAGGTGAGGCAGCATTGATGGACACAGGTAGGCTGCATTGTTGGGCACAGGTAGGCTGCATTGATAGAAACAGGTAGGCTGCATTGATGGACACAGGTAGGCTGCATTGATGGACACAGGTAGGCTGCATTGTTGGGCACAGGTGAGGCTGCATTGATGGACACAGGTGAGGCAGCATTGATGGACACAGGTAGGCTACATTGTTGGGCACAGGTGAAGTGACATTGATGGACACAGGAGGCTGCATTAATGGACACAGGTAAGCTGCATTGATGGACACGGGTAGGCTGCTTACTTGGGCACAGGTGAAGCGGCGTTGGTGGACACAGGTGAGGCAGCATTGATGGACACAGGTAGGCTGCATTGTTGGTCACAGGTGAAGCGACATTGATGGATACAGGAAGGCTGCATTGTTGGGCACAGATGAGCCTGCGCTGATGGGCACTGATAAAGTTGTTAATATTTATTTTTATAACTTAATTCTGCATAAAACTTTTGTGTCATTTCATGAGATAGTTTATGAGGGTGTGTTTAGGGGTGGAATTAGGGAGGGAATTAGGAGCAGGGCAGGGTAGGGTTGGGTGGGGCAACTGGTGGCAAGTAACCCTTGAGGCCTGGCTAGTAGCTCAGGACTTGAAATTTTGAGCCCTTATTATTATTATTATTTCATATAATAAACTTCTATATTAATCCATGAAAACATATATAAAGAACACAATTTTAGGGACTTTTATGGTGTCAGATACAACAATGTACTACATCATAATTTAAAATCCGTATCAAATTTTATTGGGTACATTAAAAATACTTTGTTTTAAAAGAAGATTTGAATAAAGATCACATGTAATCCAGGTGTATAGTACAGCAATTTTTGCTCAACATGTTTTGCCAAAAGGTGGCTTCTTCAGGAGACTTCTTAATTACTGTACAAGATATTCACTGTGGACAGAAAAAATGCACATTTAGAAACAGTATAACATGGGGCCATGATCACTATTGTTTATATTCATTCACAATTAATTAATTGTAACTTCGATGTATGCACAATTAATTAATTGTAACTTTGATGTATATGAATTAATTGTGCATGAAAATTATCAATAGGGCTGTATGGCCTTATGTTATATTGTTTCTAAATGTGTATTTTTTCTGTCCACGGTGAATACCTTGTACAGTAATTAATACGACTCCTGAAGAAGCCACCTTTTGGCGAAACATGTTGGGGAAAAAGCACTGTGCTATATACCTGGATCGCATGTGATCTTTATTCAAATCTTCTTTTAAAACAAAGTATTTTTAATGTACCCAATACAATTTGATATGGATTTTAAATTATGACGTAGTACACTGTTGTATCTGGCACCTTAAAAGTCCATAAAATTGTCTTCTTTATGTATTTTTTAATTTTTGGGATGTGGTGCCTTGCTCTCCAGACCTCTACCCGACAAACCTTTTTTCACTATCATGAAAACCTATAGCTGACCTAAAACATATCTAATCCCCAGAGTAAAAATGTAGAATATTGCAGCTTACCAGCCCTTAGATATTGTGGCTGCATTACATCTCTTTTTTCAGGCTTTGTTTCCTTTATTGTTTACCTGGTGATCCTGCCACAACAACACTCACTCACTGCACTCTCTACAGAGAAGCAGTTTTGCCAACCTAGGACAGGCTGTTAGAACTATAGCACAACTCTCCCTCTCCTTTTTTCCATACCATAATTGGAGGTGTTCTGTAGTCAAACTAGAGAACTGGGAACTACCTTTAGAAAAGACAGCGCACAGGAAGTTTCAACCCATGAGATTTCTGGCAGAATCAACAGATATTTGTTGCCCTTATCGAACATATAGAAGAAAAATGCTTTAAATTGTATGAAGCACTGGGCTAGGCTCTTTAACCACTTGATCTCCAGAAGATTTAGCCCCTTCATGACCAGGCCATTTTTTTGCGATATGGCACTGTGTCACTTTAACTGAGAATTGCGTGGTCATGCAGTGCTGTACCCAAAAAAGTATGTAATTTTTGTTCCACAAATAGAGATTTCTTTTGGTGTTATGTGATCACCACAGCGGTTTTTATTTCTTCCGCTATTAACCAATCAAAGGGTTAACTGTGTGCCTAACATGTGTTTCTGCATGTACTATGTTGTGGTTCCAGCCTAGGTTCACATTGCTGCGTGTCACAAATCGTGTGAGCTCAGCTGAACTCGCACGATTTCAACCCAGCAATGCATTCCGACTTCGGGGGTGGGGGGCGATTTGACAGACATCTGTTTGGATTCCTGCACAGATGTCTATTGAAATCACACATGAAGTCACCAAAAGTGGTATAAGTGGTTTAATCCTGCCCAGCAGTGCTGACTAAGTAAACATCAGCAAAGACATTTTTTTCCCTCTTCTCTCCTGTGATGGATAGCTGCAGGCGAGGTAGGAGGTTGGACTGTGCCCTGATTAACTGTTGCTTCAGCTAAGGATGACCCACCCCTAGCAGCCCCAGGGAAAGAGTACTTCTGTTCAACTTTCTGGGTCAAGCTGGATCTTGATTGGTAGCTGGCTGTTTTTAGCCCCACCCACCACTGGGAGAGGAGGGAGATGCACGTGGAGGCTAGATAAGAGAGAGCTAACAGTTGAAGAGCAGGAGTGTCTGGGCAGTACAGTATATGCCCAGGGAGTGCTCTGTAAGGCTTAGTTCACATATACACCAAATGGATGGGTTTTGAACGGCATTTGATTCGCATAACATGTGAACCAGCAGCTTTCTCAATGCAGCCGGCTCACTCACGTGCGTGGCAGCCACAGCGTGGTTTTAACCACTTGCCTACCAGGCACTTACACCCCCTTCCTACCCTGGCCATTTTTCAGCTTTCAGTGCTGTCGCACTTTGAATGACAATTGCGCGGTCATGCTACACTGTTCCCAAACACATTTTTTATCATTTTCCTCACACAAATAGAGCTTTCTTTTGGTGGTATTTAATCACTGCTGGGTTTTTTATTTTTTACAAAAAAAAAAAAGACCAAAAATTTTGAAAAAAAATGTTTTATACTTTTTTTCTGTCAGTAAATTTTGTAACTAGTAAGTAGTTTAAGTAGCAAGTAATTTTTCGCCTTCACTGATGTGCGCTGATGAGGTGGCACTGATGGGCACTGACAGGCTAAACTGGTGGGCATTGATGAGGTGGCACTTATGGGCACTGATTAGGTGGCACTGATGAGGAGGCACTAATATGCCACACCTATGGGCACTGATAGGTGGCACTGATGAGCACTGATAGGCGTCATTGATGGAAACTGTTAGGTGACGCTGGTGGGAACTAATAGGCGGCACTGGTGGGCACTGATAGGCAGCACTGGTGGGCACTGATAGGCGGCACGGAAAGGCGACACTAATGGGCACTGATGGGCATTGATGGGTGGCACTGATGGGCGACACTGATGGGCATTGAATGACAGCAGTGGTGGGTATTGATGGGCAGCACTGATAGGTGGCATTGATTGCAAGCATTGACTGGCATCGCTAATGGGTACTGATTGGTGGCACTTGTGGGCAGTGGTGGGCACTGATTGCTGCCACTGGTGGGCACTGATAGATGGCATTGGTGGGCAATGTTGGGCACTGATTGGTGACAGTGTATTGCACTATTCCTACATGTCCCCCCTGTGCACTATTCCTACATTTCCCCCCTGTGAGGAGATGCCGCTGATCGGCTCTCCTCACCTCACACTCTGTCTTGTTTACATGTGACCGGCTGTGATTGGACACAGCCAATCACATGGTTAAAGAGCCGCGGACGTGGCTCTTTACATAGATTGGGGTCGCGCCGTATCCTAGCAACACGGCACGACCGCGGAGGCAGTGCTGCGCGCCCCCTGCAGGCGCGCGAGAGCGGCCGTTCTGGGACGCTGTCATATAACAGCATCCCAGAAAGAGAGCTGCACCGCCCCGCTGTCATTTCATGGTGGGCGGGCAGCAAGCAGTTAAAAAGAGTCCTGTATGATTTTGGGTCTAGTTCAGGTGCAATTTCATGTAAAAATTCACACCTGAACCAGTGAATAGCACCGCACTGGACTCCCGCACTAAAACCATGGCCATATATGTGTGAACCCAGCCTAAGTGGGGAACAGGGCTTTCTGTGACTGCTGTTCAGAGCCTGGGAGCCGAAACTGTGCTGTATGCTGTGTGTACAGAGCTCAGGGCTGCAAGAAGTCACAGGACTAGTTGTCGTTGTGAGATGCTGACCGCGTGCTCCTGCCAGAGGATCTGTTCTGCCAATAGAGGTTTGTTGCACCTGAATTGCATGCTGAAACGTGTGCATGGACCAGGCCAGGGGCTACTATATGCAGTAAAGGAGAAGAGACTGTGCTCCTGTTTCAGTGTTTTCCAGGGATGCCTGGTTCACTTGACCAGCTGCAAAGACAGCTTCCAACAGGTACAGGCTGACATCATCTTGCCTGGATTCACACAAGATCTGACCTGGGTGAGAAGGCCTTTCTTACTGCAATGCTGGCCCGGGTAAAAGTACTTTGCTGTTTCCCCCTCCAGTGTGGCTGTTCACAAAACGCTAACACACCAATCTTATATGAGTCCATTTTTTTGTATACTTTGTTTCTATTTAGCCACTTCAGCCCTGGAAGAATTTACCCCCTTCCTGACCAGAGCACTTTTTGCGATTCTGCACTGCGTTGCTTTAACTGACAATTGCGCGGTCGTGCGCCGTTGCACCCAAACAAAATTGACATCCGTTTTTTCCCAGAAATAGAGCTTTCTTTTGGTGGTATTTGATCGCCTCCATGGTTTTTATTTTTTGCACTATAAACAAAAAAAGAGCGACAATTTTGAAAAAAAACAAAAACACTTTATTTTGTACTTTTTGCTATAATAAATATCCCCATTTTTTTTAAAAAAAGCTAATTTTTCTCAGTTTAGACTGATATGTATTCTTCTACATATTTTTGGTAAAAAAAATCTGAATAAGCGTACATTGATTGGTTTGCGCAAAAGTTGTAGCGTCTACAAAATAGGGGCTAGATTTTTAGTATTTGTATTATTATTTTTTTTTTTTACTAGTAATGGCGGCGATCTGCAATTTTTATCGTGGCTGCGACATTATGGCGGACACATCGGACAATTTTGACACATTTTTGGGACCATTGGCATTAATACAGTGATCAATGCTATAAAAATGCATTGATTACTGTAAAAATGTCACTGGCACTGAAGGAGTTAACACTAGGGGGCGATCAAGGGGTTAACTGTGTTCCCTGGGAGGTGATTCTAACTGAAGGGGGAGGGGACTGACTAGAGGAAGTGACGGATCGTGGTTCCTAGCTAATAGGAACACACGATCTGTCACTTCTGTCAGAACAGAACAGGGAAGTGTGTGTTTACACACACTCATTCCTGTTCTGTGTCTCCTGGTCACGATCGCTCGTGGCCAGGGGTCATCGCAACCATCGGCCACGAGCATCAGTACCCCCACTGTGCAGCGCGCCTGCTATCCCAACCCCGCAAGCTGATGTATAGCTATGACGGCTCGCACAGGGAAGCCAACCTGCCGCAGTATAACTGCGGCGGTTGGTCGGGAAGCGGTTAATAAAGTGTTTCACTGCGCTGGATTTGCGCTTCCCTTTTCTTGTTTTTTACTGAAAGCTTTGTCATTACCTTGTGTTGACAGGGAATCTGCAAAGAATCTGGCAAATTCAGTAAAATTTCAAGGATAATATACTGCTAAGGACTATTTAAAGTGGATCTTCACTGCTTCTGAGCACCACAAACCAAAAACACTATTTAAATACTGTTTTATTATTCAAAGCAAACTCCCCCATTCATTTGGGTCTCTAAACTTTTTTTTGTTGAAGAATTGCTTTGAAAACACCCCCTAGCATTCTTGGCTGTGGTCATCTTGAGTAAGGGCAAATGATTCATGTAGAAATGACTTCCTGGAATCCATGTGCCCTTAGCTCAGGCATGCATGCAGGAGAGTGTGCTTAGCTGAGAAAACCCCTACTCCTCTCCTCCCCTCCTGAGGACTCCTGGGATTTATGACATTATTTGTCTAGGCAAGAAAGCAGGACGTAACTGAAGAAATGTAAAAAAAAAAAGTAATGTAAAACAAGTAGATATGACAAACTTTCTATCTATTTACTAATGCTAGCATCATGAGGATTAAAAATAATCAATGTTGATTGAGAAAGTGAAGTTCCACTTTAAGGAGAGGGGCTATTGAACCTTATATAGCGTGGATACATGTGCTTTTCTTTTTTGTTCAGCTACAATGATCTGTAGATCTTTTCAATGATATAGCACTTTTATCTGTTAATCAGCCATTTGCCTGATTAACTGGAAATATGACACATACAGTATATTAAAAAAAAAAACAATATGTCCTTTTTGGACTGATTAGTAAAAGTAGTAAGTAAGTTCAGCTCTGCTGAACACATGTTTTTAAAAGCTGAAACTGGTGTTTAGAAACGCCTGTTTTGCCGCGTTTGCAAGCCGCGTTCAGCTGCGTTTAGCCGCGTTTGCATCTAGAAGTGTCTGCAGTGTTTTGTGACCCGACTTTGGGACCCCGTATCTCGGGGTCACTTGGTGCTAGGAACCCCAAATTTGATGTGTTAACACAGTGGAACTAGCACTACAACATCCAAATTTGGGGTTCCTAGCACTAAGTAATATGGGGCCCCAAAGTCGGGTCGCAAAATGTCAAGCACTTCTGCAGCAATGAATGACATTTTGTGGCCCGAATTTGGGGCCCCATATCTCGGGGCCACTTGGTGCTAGGAACTCCAAATTTGGATATGTTATATTGTTAGTCCAACTGTGTTAGCACATCAGATTTGGGGTTCCTAGCACCAAGTGGCCCCGAGACATGGGGCCCCAAAATCGGGTTGCAAAATGTCAAGCACTTTTTTGCAGCAAAGAATGACATTTTGTGATCCAACTTTGGGGCCCCATATCTTGGGGTCACTTTGTGCTAGGAAATTTGGATATATTGTAGTGCTAGTTCCACTGTGTTTGCATTCCAAATTTGGGGTTCCTAGCACTAAGTGGCCCTGAGATATGGGGCCCCAAAGTCGGGTTGTAAAAAACACTTATAAACGCAAACGCAGCTAAACGCGGTACCCGTGGTACCCGCGTTTAGCTGCGTTTGGCATCTGAAACGTGGAAAACTTTTGCGTCTGAACCCAGTTTTTTGCTTCTGGAAAAACGAGGTTAAAAGAAACTGCCTAAAAATGCCAAAAAACGAGACTGTGTACATGGACACATAGGATAACATTGAATGGGTTCAGGGGCAGTTGAAAAAAGTGTCCAACTGCCTCTGAACACGAGTTTAACAGCGTCTCGTGTGCATGAGGCCTAACTTCACTGAGAAAACCAGTACAAACCTGTAATAAATAAAATAAATAGCTGTAACTATCCTAAATAACAAATCAGAAACAATGTCAGAGAACAAAATGGCATTAGGTTATGTATGTTTTCTTTGTGTTTTTTTTTTTTTTCAAAAGTGAAATAGTCCATACACGTAAGGTCTGCTATTTATAAAGCTAGGTTTCTTTGGAAAGGATCTACCAGTACAATATATGAACACTAAACTCTGTATTAAAGGCTTAGATGGGTACAATACTGGAAAATATTAGAAAAACAACCACGCTAAAAGTCTTGCCCAGGGGAATCTGAAAGCTTTATTTTGATGTTCAAAGGGAGCAGTTTTAGATACTGAAAGACCTTGGTAAACATCCCCATGTGGTAGTATGTATTTGACTCATCGAATCAATGCTAAGACATACATTTAATGACGTTGAAATGGAACAGTCTGATCCTTCTTTGATCTTGTAAGTCAGGGTTATCATGGCAAATGATTTTGTTGAAAAATACAGATCAATTCATGTTCACTAAATAATCAATACCCACCAAAATCTGCTGCTTTTTTTGTCCTTGCTGATGCTTACACTGGAAGGGATTGCCCAAATTGCATATAAACATGTACTGTATGTCTTTATGTATATCTGTACAAGTCCAGATCTCTATCATCAAGTATAGCTTAATTGTTTATTGTTATTATTATTATTATTATAATACAGGATTAATATAGCACCAACAGATTACACAGCGCTTCACAACATGAGGGTAGACAGTACACTTACAATACAAATCAATACAGGAGGGATCAAAGGGCCCTGCTCGTTAGAGCTTACAATCTAGAAGGGAGGGTCAAGTGGAAACAAAAGGTAATAACTGTGGGGGCTGAGCTGATGGAGAAAATGAACAAAAAAACGGTTGTTAGATGTGGGTAGGGTAGGCTTTTCTGAAGAGAAGGGTTTTCAGGGATCATCTAAAAGCTAATAGAGTAGGAGATAATCGGACAGATTGGGGTAGGGCATTCCATAGGATTGGAGAGGCTTTGGAAAAGTCCTGGAGGCGAGCATGGGAGGAGGTGACGAGGGAGCTGGAGAGCAGGAGGTCTTGGGAGGAACGAAGAGAATGAGTAGGTTGGTATTTAGAGACTAGGCTAGTGATGTAGTTTCGGTGCTAAATTGTGGATGGCTTTGTACGTAGTTGTTAGTATTTTGAATTTAATTCTTTGCCCGAGCGGAAGCCAGTGGAGGGATTGACAGAGAGGGGTAACAGAGACAGAGCAATTGGTAAGATGGATGAGTCTGGCAGCAGCATTCATGATGGATTGAAAAGTTGATATACTATGTAGAGGTAAGCCAATGAGAAGGAAGTTGCAGTAGTCGAGGCGAGAGATGACCAACGAGTGAAGTAAGAGCTTTGTTGTGTCATTGGTTAGAAAGGGCCGTATTTTGAAGATGTTGCAGAGGTTGAGACGGCAGGATTTGGTCCATTAATTATGCATTCAAGTACATCTCCCAAACTTGAGTTGGAAAACGCTGGCATACAAGTGCCAGGAATTAGTGATATCTATGTGAATTATTAAGGAATCCCACTTAATATGTCTACTACAAGGAAGCATTCTCTAAATATTAGCTGTGCTTAACCACTTGCCGACCGGCTCACGCCGATGTACGTCGGCAAAGTGGCACGGGCAGGCAGAATCACGTACATGTACGTGATCTGCCTCCCGCGGGTGGGGGGTCCGATCGGACCCCCCCGGTGTCCGAGGCGGTCGGCTTTTGTCCAGCGGCGCTTGGAGGTGAGGGGAAGACCATCCATTTGTGGCCCCCACCTCGCGATCGCCGCCAGCCAATAGAATCATTCTTCTGCTGCTGTATGCTAAACAGCAGCAAAGGAAATTATGTCATCTCTCCTCGGCTCTGTATTTTCTGTTCCGGCGCCGAGGAGAGAAGACTGCAATGTGAGTGTAAAACACACACACAGTAGAACATGCCAGGCACACAAAACACCCCCCTTTACCCCCCGAGCCCCCCCCGATCACCCCTCCCCCCCTGTCACACTGACACCAAGCAGTTTTTTTTTTTCTGATTACTACATGGTGTCAGTTTGTGACAGTTAGTGTGGTGGGGCAGTTAGTGTTAGCCCTTTTAGGTCTAGGGTACCCTCCTAACCCCCCCTAATAAAGTTTTAACTCCTTGATCACCCCCGTCGCCAGTGTCGCTAAGCAATCATTTTTCTGATCGATGTATTAGTGTCAGTAAATTAAATAAGTGCAGCGCAAAAGAATATAAATGATCATGGAGTATTGAATAATCTAGTAAATAGCAAAAGTCCTTAAATATGAAATGGTGAAAGTAGCAGGTAGCAGAAGGTAGCAAATAACTCTCTTCTGGGGACACTGGTAACAAACTTAAATCCGTGCGGTAAGTGTGTAAAAAAGTTGCGCTTACCAGATCCAATTGACCCCTTGATTATAGGGGGTCCGAAACAGCATAAGTGGGTCCGTGGCAAACTGCTGGGCTAGCTGGAATCTGTAGAAATCCCCTCAGATCAGGAGTATAAAATCATAATACCGCTGGATACTTTCTTTTCTTTCTCAATTAGGCTATATCCCTCGGAGAGGGAGGAGGTCCGTGTTGAAATGCCAGGCGGAGAGGTAGAAATCCCCAGGAGCAGTAAATGACATAAAGAAAACTTCTAAGAGCGATCCGTATGGAAATCAGTGTTCAACATTTATTCAATAGTTTAAAACAAGAAGACGCTAGCAGAGCGCCAATATGTACACGTCTGAAACCCTTGGGATGGGGGTGGGAACCCTTGCTGACGAAGTCTTTCAGACGTAACGCCGCGTACGAGGGCGGTATGGATTGACCACCGTCACCCGCAGCATTCTCCTGCTGACAGCTGTTCTGTCAAGAGCAGTCTGTCCCATCGTTGCTCACTGCCTCAGCACGTGTACATATTGGCGCTCTGCTAGCGTCTTCTTGTTTTAAACTATTGAATAAATGTTGAACACTGATTTCCATACGGATCGCTCTTAGAAGTTTTCTTTATGTCATTTACTGCTCCTGGGGATTTCTACCTCTCCGCCTGGCATCTCAACACGGACCTCCTCCCTCTCCGAGGGATATAGCCTAATTGAGAAAGAAAAGAAAGTATCCAGCGGTATTATGATTTTATACTCCTGATCTGAGGGGATTTCTACAGATTCCAGCTAGCCCAGCAGTTTGCCACGGACCCACTTATGCTGTTTCGGACCCCCTATAATCAAGGGGTCAATTGGATCTGGTAAGCGCAACTTTTTTACACACTTACCGCACGGATTTAAGTTTGTTACCAGTGTCCCCAGAAGAGAGTTATTTGCTACCTTCTGCTACCTGCTACTTTCACCATTTCATATTTAAGGACTTTTGCTATTTACTAGATTATTCAATACTCCATGATCATTTATATTCTTTTGCGCTGCACTTATTTAATTTACTGTATATCATTGAGGTTGGTGTTTTCCTCCTAGTGTTCAGCCTGCATACTGTTCTTTTATATTTGGTTTGCGCTGATTGTTTTCTCATTTTAGATGTATTAGTGTCACTAGTGACGCTAGTTAGGGAGGTAAATATTTAGGTTCGCCGTCAGCGTTTTATAGCGACAGGGACCCCCATATACTACCTAATAAATGTTTTAACCCCTTGATTGCCCCCTAGTTAACCCTTTCACCACTGATCACCGTATAACCGTTACGGGTGACGCTGGTTAGTTCATTTAGTTTTTATAGTGTCAGGGCACCCGCCGTTTATTACCGAATAAAGGTTTAGCCCCCTGATCGCCCGGCGGTGATATGCGTCGCCCCAGGCACTGTCAGATTAGCGCTAGTACCGCTAACACCCACGCACGCAGCATACGCCTCCCTTAGTGGTATAGTATCTGAACGGATCAATATCTGATCCGATCAGATCTATACTAGCGTTCCCAGCAGTTTAGGGTTCCCAAAAACACAGTGTTAGTGGGATCAGCCCAGATACCTGCTAGCACTTCTCGTTTTGCCCCTCCGCCCGGCCCAGCCCAGCCCACCCAAGTGCAGTTTCGATCGATCACTGTCACTTACAAAACACTAAACACATAACTGCAGCATTTGCAGAGTCAGGCCTGATCCCTGCGATCGCTAACAGTTTTTTTGGTAGCATTTTGGTGAACTGGCAAGCACCAGCCCCAGGCAGCGTCAGGTTAGCGCCAGTACCGCTAACACCCACGCATGCACCGTACACCTCCCTTAGTGGTACAGCATCTGAACGGATCAATATCTGATCTGATCAGATCTATACTAACGTCCCCAGCAGTTTAGGGTTCCCAAAAACGCAGTGTTAGCAGAATCAGCCCAGATACCTGCTAGCACCTGCGTTTTGCCCCTCCGCCCGGCCCAGCCCAGCCCACTCTAGTGCAGTATCGATCGATCACTGTCACTTACAAAACACTAAACGCATAACTGCAGCGTAAATAGAGTCAGGCTTGATCCCTGCGATCGCTAACAGTTTTTTTGGTAGCGTTTTGGTGAACTGGCAAGCACCAGCCCCAGGCAGCGTCAGATTAGCGCCAGTACCGCTAACACCCACGCACGCACCGTACACCTCCCTTAGTGGTATAGTATCTGAACGGATCAATATCTGATCCGATCAGATCTATACTAGCGTCCCCAGCAGTTTAGGGTTCCCAAAAACGCAGTGTTAGCGGGATCAGCCCAGATACCTGCTAGCACCTCTCGTTTTGCCCCTCCACCCGGCCCAGCCCAGCCCACCCAAGTGCAGTTTTGATCGATCACTGTCACTTACAAAACACTAAACACATAACTGCAGCGTTTGCAGAGTTAGGCCTGATCCCTGCGATCGCTAACAGTTTTTTTGGTAGCATTTTGGTGAACTGGCAAGCACCAGCCCCAGGCAGCGTCAGGTTAGCGCCAGTACCGCTAACATCTATGCACGCACCGTACACCTCCCTTAGTGGTATAGTATCTGAACGGATCCGACCCGAACCTGGAACCGGTTACAGTTATAAAAGTTACAGTTACAAACAAAAGTGTAAAAAAAAAAAAATATATATAAAATTAAAAAAAATAGTTGGCGTTTTATTGTTCTCTCTCTCTCTATTCTCTCTCTGTTGTTCTGCTCTTTTTTACTGTAATCTATTCTGCAATGTTTTATTGTTATTATGTTTTATCATGTTTGCTTTTCAGGTATGCAATTTTTTTATACTTTACCGTTTACTGTGTTTTATTGTTAACCATTTTTTTGTCTTCAGGTACGCCATTCACGACTTTTAGTGGTTATACAAGAATGATGCCTGCAGGTTTAGGTATCATCTTAGTATCATTCTTTTCAGCCAGCGGTCGGCTTTCATGTAAAAGCAATCCTAGCGGCTAATTAGCCTCTAGACTGCTTTTTACAAGCAGTGGGAGGGAATGCCCCTCCCCTCACCGTCTTCTTTCTCTGGCTCTCCTGTCTCAACAAGGAATCTGAGAATGCAGCCGGTGATTCAGCCAGCTGACCATAGAGCTGATCAGAGACCAGAGTGGCTCCAAACATCTCTATGGCCTAAGAAACCGGAAGCTACGAGCATTTCATGACTTAGATTTTGCCGGATGTAAACAGCGCCATTGGGAAATTGGGAAAGCATTTCATCACACCGATCTTGGTGTGGTCAGATGCTTTGAGGTCAGAGGAGAGATCTAGGGTCTAATAGACCCCAATTTTTTCAAAAAAGAGTACCTGTCACTACCTATTGCTATCATAGGGGATATTTACATTCCCTGAGATAACAATAAAAATGATTAAAAAAAAAAATGAAAGGAACAGTATAAAAATAAGATAAAAAAGCAAAAAAAATAATAAAGAAAAAAAAAAAAGCACCCCTGTCGCCCCCTGCTCTCGCGCTAAGGCGAACGCAAGCGGCGGTCTGTTGTCAAATGTAAACAGCAGTTGCACCATGCATGTGAGGTATCACCACGAAGGTCAGATCGAGGGCAGTAATTTTAGCAGTAGACCTCCTCTGTAAATCTAAAATGGTAACCTGTAAAGGCTTTTAAAAATGTATTTATTTTGTTGCCACTGCATGTTTGTGCGCAATTGTAAAGCATGTCATGTTTGGTATCCATGTACTCGGCCTAAGATCATCTTTTTTATTTCATCAAACATTTGGGCAATATAGTGTGTTTTAGTGCATTAAAATTTAAAAAAGTGTATTTTTTCCCCAAAAAATGCATTTGAAAAATCGCTGCGCAAATACTGTGTGAAAAAAAAAAATGAAACACCCACCATTTTAATCTGTAGGGCATTTGTTTTAAAAAATATATAATGTTTGGGGGTTCAAAGTAATTTTCTTGCAAAAAAAAATAATTTTTTCATGTAAACAAAAAGTGTCAGAAAGGGCTTTGTCTTCAAGTGGTTAGAAGAGTGGGTGATGTGTGACATAAGCTTCTAAATGTTGTGCATAAAATGCCAGGACAGTTCAAAACTGAGCAATATATCATTTAGTGACAACTTTGTGCAAAAAAAAAAAAATTTGTCACTTTCCCGCAACTTGTGTCAAAATATAAAATATTCCATGGGCTCAACATGCCTCTCAGCAAATAGCTTGGGGTGTCTACTTTCCAAAATGGGGTCATTTGGGGGCGGGTTGTGCCATCTGGGCATTTTATGGCTTTCAAAACTGTGATAGGTAGTGAGGAGTGAAATAAAAATTTACGCCCTTAGAAATCCTGAAGGCGGTGCTTGGTTTTCGGGGCCCCGTACGCGGCTAGGCTCCCAAAAAGTCCCACACATATGGTATCCCCATACTCAGGAGAAGCAGCTGAATGTATTTTAGGGTGCAATTCCACATATGCCCATGGCCTGTGTGAGCAATATATCATTTAGTGACAACTTTTTGTAATTTTTTTTTTTTTTGTCATTCAATCACTTGGGACAAAAAAAAAATTAATATTCAATGGGCTCAACATGCCTCTCAGCAATTTCCTTGGGGTGTCTACTTTCCAAAATGGGGTCATTTGGGGGGGGGTTTGTACTGCCCTGCTATTTTAGCACCTCAAGAAATGGCAGTCATAAACTAAAAGCTGTGTAAATTCCAGAAAATGTACCCTAGCTTGTAGACGCTATAACTTTTGCGCAAACCAATAAATATACGCTTATTTACATTTTTTTTACCAAAGACATGTGGCCGAATACATTTTGGCCTAAATGTATGACTAAAATTGAGTTTATTGGATTTTTTTTATAACAAAAATTAGAAAATATCATTTTTTTCAAAATTTTTGGTCTTTGTCCGTTTATAGCGCAAAAAATAAAAAACGCAGAGGTGATCAAATACCATCAAAAGAAAGCTCTATTTGTGGGAAGAGAAGGACGCAAATTTCGTTTGGGTACAGCATTGCATGACTGCGCAATTAGCAGTTAAAGCGACGCAGTGCCAAATTGGAAAAAGTCCTCTGGTCTTTAGGCAGCCAAATGGTCCGGGGCTGAAGTGGTTAACCTAACCTTTGTGCTGCATAGTAAGATGTGCTAACCACAGCAAGCTCCTATGGAGGCGCAGTCCTTCACACCTGCCTACTGGTATTCACAAAGTGTTAAGAGACTAAGGTCATTTAACACTTTCTGAATCATTAATGAACTGTCATTACTTCTTCCTTGTGGCAAAAATTATAGTTTTTACACTCCTACCTATGTGCGAAGTGTAAGTAAAGCTTAGTGCGCTAACCATGATGCAATGAAAAAAAAAAGCAAAAGAGAACTGTATTAACGACTTAATTAACTACTTAATTGCCCCCTTAATGACTAGGCCATTTTTTTGCGATACAGCACTGCGTCGCTTTAACTGACAACTGCCCGGTCATGTGACGTTGCGGCCAAACAAAATTAACATCCTTTTTTTCCCACAAAAAGAGCTTTCTTTTGGTATTATTTGATCACCTTTTTTATTTTTTGCGCTGTAAAGAAACAAAGAGCGACAATTTTGAACAAAAAATATTTTTTTTTTACTTTTTGCTAGAATACATATCCAAAAATATATAAATATATATAAAAAACTAATTTATTCATCAGTTTAGGCTGATATATATTCTTCTACATATTTTTGGTAAAAAAAATCGCAATAGGCATATATTGATTGGTTTACGCAATAGTTATCGTGTCTACGGATTTAGGGATTTTTTTTTTTATTGTTTTTACTAGTAATGGCCGCGATCTGCGATTTTTAGTGGGACTGCGACATTGCGGTGGACAAACCTGACCCCAGATTACACTTTTTGGGGACCAGTGACATTATCACATTGATCAGTGCTATAAAAATACGACTGCCCGCAACTGCGCCTGCGCGAACCACCGTACAGCTACTGCAATTCACGCAGGAGAGCCAACCTGCCGCCGTATAACGACGGCGGCTGGTCGGCAAGTGGTTAAAAATACACTATATTGTCAAAAGTATTGGGACACCTGCCATTGCACGCAAATGAACTTTAATGGCATCCAGTTTTTCAGGCAGGCAGGCAGATGATTCAGTGATCTGCAGTGCAAAAAATATATATACAGTCTCATATATAGGCCAACAAGGCCTAGGCCTAGGGTGGCACTTTGCGGAGGCCGCCCCCCGCATGAGAGAAAGTCCCCCCACCCGATTCCCGGCTCCCGCGGCAGCCCACGGCAGCCGCCTTGCTGTAGCAGCACTGCTGTGTATGGGCATGCTTGGCAGAGGGTGGAGGGGCGTGTCATGTCCCTTCACCCTCTGCCAATCATGCCCATACACAGCAGCACCGCCACAGCAAGGCAGCTGCCATGGGCTGCATGTGTGCGGGGGGCGGCCGTGTGAGCCGGAAATCGGATAGGCGGGTGGGGACTTTCTCTCATTTGGGGTGGGGGGGCGGCGGAGCCCTATGCTCTGCCTACCCTCCTCCGCACTGCTTTCCGTGAATCTTCTTCTCGGCACTGGGGCGGGGTCTGGCAGTGACGTCAGGAGGAAGGAGAGAGAGAGAGAAAGAGAGAGGAGCATGAGGGAAACCCCCAGGACAGCAGGTAAAATTATTTAATAAATTATATCGGTGTTATGGGCACAGTGGCTGCAATTGATGGGCACAGTGGCAGCGTTTGATGGGGCACAGTGGCTGCGTTAGATGGGGCACAGTGGCTGTGTTTGATGGGCGTTTGATAGGGCACAGTGGCAGCATTTGATGGGCACAGTGGCTGCGTTTGAGGGCACAGTGGCTGCGTTTGATGGGGTACAGTGTCTGCGTTTGATGGGGCACAGTGGCTGCGTTTGATGGCACAGTGGCTGCCATTGATGGGCACAGTGGCTGTGTTTGAGGGCACAGTGGCTGCGTTTGATGGGGCACAGTGGCTGCGTTTGATGGCACAGTGGCTGCAATTGATGGGCACAGTGGCTGTGTTTGAGGGCACAGTGGCTGCAGTTGATGGGCACAGTGGCTACGTTTGATGGCACAGTGGCTACAGTTGATGGGCACAGTGGCAGCATTTGATGGGCAAAGTGGCTGCATTTGGTGGGTACAGTGGCCACGTTTGATGGCACAGTGGCTACAATTGATGGGCACAGTGGCTGCATTTGATGAAACAGTGGCTGTGTTTGATGGGGCACAGTGAGGCTGCAATTGATGTCTTCTTTTCTGAATTTTTTAGTTTGTTTGCGCCCCCCCCAAAAAAAATTTTGAGCACCAGCTGCCACTGGCATGTGCAAAGTGCTTCGTGCATGCTAAAATCAATGAAAACCCATTAAACAGTCCACATTTAGTGAAAGTGCATTAATATGCAGATCATGATATTGCAATAAAGTGCTCCATCAATGCTGAAATCAATGCAAACTCATTAAAGAGGTGTCCCGCCTACACCCTGTGAAAACATTAAAACTCAGCAGCTACAAATACTGTAGCTGCTGATTTTTAATATTAAGGCCGCGATGTCGACACCTCAGCCGATTTTTGGATTGGCTCTCGGGCTTTGCCACGATCATTCATGGTAAGAGAAACCGGACGGTTCACTACTGCACGTGTGCGAAGTGCGTTGCACTTTCTGAATGGCCCAGTGGAGGAAGGAGGAGGGGGGCCGAACTTCAGAGGGGGGCAGTGCAGTCTCTCGAGAGTGGGGAAGGGTACCTGTCAAAAACAGGTACCCGTTCCCCCCTGAAAGGTGCCAAATGAGCCTAAAGAGGAAGGGGTGTGGTTTACAGATGATAGGGTGGGTCTTAAACAGGAAAGGTGTGGCCTCGGCAGGAAGGGGTGGGTCGTATTTAAATTAGGGGGTGCATGAGTTTAGTCAGGCCTAGGGCAGCACAAAAACACCACTGTATATATCCACTACATTCTAGTCTAGCCAAGCCTATATCTGACTGCAGGTAGTTCCTGGTGTACATTTTCAAATACACTCTCAGGCAGGCAGGCGATTCAGTGATCTGCAGTGCATAAAATATATATACAGTCTCCTACATATATATATCCACTGCATTCTAGTCTAGCCAAGCCTATACCTGACTACAGGCCATTCCTGGTGTACATTTTCAAATACACTTTCAGGCAGGCAGGCAGGCAGGTGATTCAGTGATCTGCAGTGCATAATATATATATATATATATATATATATATATATATATATATATATATATATATATATATATATATATATATATATATATATATATATATATATATATATATATATATATATATATATATATATACTGTCTCCTACATATATATCCACTGCATTGTAGTCTAGCCAAGCCTATATCTGACTGCAGGCCATTCCTGGTGTACTTTTTCAAATATACTTTCAGTCAGGCAGGCAGGTGATTCAGTGATCTGCAGTGCATAAAATATATATACAGTCTCCTACATATATATCCACTGCATTCTAGTCTAGCCAAGCCTATACCTGACTACAGGCCATTCCTGGTGTACGTTTTCAAATACACTTTCAGGCAGGCAGGCAGGCAGGTGATTCAGTGATCTGCAGTACATAGAATATATATACTGTCTCCTACATATATATCCACTGCATTCTAATCTAGTCAAGCCTATATCTGACTGCAGGTAGTTCCTGGTGTACGTTTTCAAATACATTTTCAGGCAGGCAGGCTGGTGATTCAATGATCTGCAGTGTATAAAATATATATACTGTCTCCTACATATATATCCACTGCATTCTAGTCTAGCCAAGCCTATACCTGACTATAGGCCATTCCTGGTATACGTTTTCAAATACACTTTCAGGCAGGCAGGCCAGGCAGGCGATTCAGTGATCTGCAGTGCATAAAGATATATATACAGTCTCCTACATATATATCCACTGCATTCTAGTCTAGCCAAGCCTATACCTAACTGCAGGCCATTCCTGGTGTAATTTTTCTAGTAAACTTCAGGCGGTGTTTTGCTAATCCAATTTTACAGCATGTCTGGAAGGCCACCAAGGAAAGGCAGATGTTCACAGACCACTAATAGAGGGCAAGGAGGCTTTGTGTCTACAGTCAACAGTGCTGGTCGTGGACACGGTGCATCCTCAGCATGTGGCTGTGGGGCACGCGTGTCCTTTTTTTCGGCAGCTGGCCGTGTTGAGCCACAACATGCAGAAGAGTTGGTAGAGTGGATGACAAAGCCGTCCTCATCCTCCTCATCCTCTCTCACCCAGGCTAAGAGAAGTTTGGCTACCAATGCAGCTGCCAAAGCGGCCTATTCCATCGGCTCACTGGCATCAGTCAATCCTTCACTAGCCCCACCATCATGTCCTGAGGAGTCCCCCGAACTTTTCGACCACAGTGTTGGGTACATGCTGCAGGAGGATATGCAGCATTTTGAAGGCTCTGATGATGGTACCCAGGTTGAGGATGAAGGCAGTAACATGAGCTCAGAGAGAGGGGGTGCCCAAGAAGGACAAGAAACTGTCAGTCATGTTCCCCCAGCTGCAGCATACTGCCAGGTTTGCTCCAGTGGCAAGGAGGGAGGGAATGATGAGGTCACTGACTCTATGTGGGTGCCTGATAGAAGAGAGGAGGAGGAGGCACATCTCCAACGAGTTGGGTTGCCCTCCAGGGGTCAGCTTAAGGACAGCCAACCGACTGCATCACACCGCAGAGCTCCGCATGTGCAGGGCACTGCTGACTATGTCTGAAGCATATCAAGCGTGGCCAAAACAGCAGCCGCTTGGGCACCACATGCTTGACCAGACAGTACTTAAAAGACCCACACCAAAGAACAAGGCAGACCTCTCCTTGCTCCTCATCAGCTGGTTTCTCCAACCCCACTATACCTTCAGTCTTCTCAGAGACCTGCACTGAGAGGATATGAAGGTGTAGAATTAGGTGTCCCAAGCAATTGCGGGCAATCTGCTAGAGGTACACCTAAATCCGATTGTAGCTGGCAAATTTCCCTACCCCAGTTGCTAAATCGGCGAAAGAAATTCGGTCCCAGCCATCCACTTGCTCAGCAGCTGAATGCTAGTTTGGCTAAATTGCTAGCACTCCAACTGCTGCCTTTTCAGCTGGTAGACTCTGCCCCTTTTCGAGAATTTCTGGAATGTGCGGTACCTCAGTGGCAGGTTCCCAAAAGCCATTTTTTTCTCAGAAGGCCATTCCGGCTCTCTACCAGCATGTGGAGGGCAATGTCTTGGCCTCTTTGGACAGGGCAGTCAGCGGTAAGGTGCATATTACCGTTGACTCATGGTCCAGCAGGCATGGACAGGGACATTACCTTTCTTTCACAGCGCACTGGGTAACCCTGCTGGCAGCTGGGAAGGATGCAGGACAGGGTGCAGTAATGTTGGAGCCTGTTCCGCCACCACGCCTCCAAAATGCTGATAGTGAAGATTCTACCACACCTCTCTACTCCACCCCCTCCTCTTCTTCTTCCTCTATGGCCTCTTCCTGTGCAGATTTGTCCTCGGAACCAGCGGTGTGCTGTAGGCATTCTAGGGGCTACGCAAGCACTCAGGCAAAAAGATGCCATGCGGCGCTTGAGTTGGTCTGCTTAGGGGACAGGAGCCACACTGGGGCAGAGATTCTGGCAGCTCTGCAGGGGCAGGCTCAGAGGTGGTTGACGCCATGCCAGCTTCAGCCAGGAATGGTGGTTTGCGACAATGGCACCAACCTCCTCTCCACCCTCCGACAGGGACACTTGACCCATGTTCCCTGTTTGGCTCATGTCCTTAATTTGGTGGTGCAGCGGTCCTTGTGCAGGTACCCGGGCTTACAGGATCTCCTGAGGCAGGCCAGGAAAGTCTGTGGGCATTTCCGCTGGTTATATAATGCCAGTGCTCGGCTGGCTGACCTTCAAAAGTAATGCAACCTGCCCAAGAACCGCCTCATCTGTGATATGCCCACCAGGTGGAACTCAATGTTGACAATGCTGCAGCGGCTGCACACACAGCAAAGGGCCATCAATGAGTACCTGTGCGAGTATGGCACCAGAAAAGGATCAGGGGAGCTTGGCTTTTTTTTGCCACGTCAGTGGCTAATGATCAATGATGAATGCACTGTCCTGTCACCATTTCAGGAGGCCACGAGGATGGCGAGCAGTGAGAGTGCATGCATCAGTGATACTGTCCCTCTTGTCTTCCTGTTGGAGCACACGCTGTGTGGAATAATGGACAGGGCACTTGAGGTCTTCCTTACCTTTCAAGGCCCCCTTTATCCAGACAGTATTCCTGCAGGCCCGCCTATCACACAGGAAGGGGAGGAGGAGGAGGATTGTGTCAGCATGAAGGTGGAGCCTGGCACTCAGCATTATCAGCAGTCTTCAAGGGATCGTTTTCAGTCCCCGGAAACCCATGGACTTGTACGTGGCTGGGAGGAGGTGGCTGCGGATCATGTCATCCTTATGGAACCAGAGGACTCTGGACCGAATGCCTCAGAAAACCTACGCTGCATGGCCTCCCTGATCCTGCAAAGCCTGTGAAAGGGCCCTCGGATTTGAGGTATCAAGGAGAGTGACCAGTACTGGCCGGCAACCCTTCTTGATCCACTTTACAAGGGTAAGGTCATATGACACCAGCAGGATAACATGCCGCCGCGCGCCCGCTGGGGCGCGCATCGCGGCGATCGGTGGATCGTTGTGTCAGTCTGACACACCGCTACACCGATCTTGGTAAAGAGCCTCCAGGGGAGGCTCTTTACTACGTGCTCAGCCATGTCCAATCACAGCTGATCACGCTGTCAATAGGAAGAGCCGTTGATTGGCTCTTCCTCACTCGAGTCTGACAGACGCAAGTAGAGGAGAGCCGATCGGCGGCTCTCCTGGCAGGGAGGGGCTGTGCTGATTGTTTATCAGTGCAGCCCCCCCTCAGATCACCACACTGGACCACCAGGGATCGCCACTAGGACCACCAGGGAAGGGGTAACATGTGGATGGCCAGGTATGTACCCCATGGTCATCCACATGTGCCCAGTGTGCCCAGTCAGTGCCCAATCTGTGCCAATCAGTGCCCACAAATGGGCACTGATTGGCACCATTATGTTGCAGTGATGCCCAGCAATGCCACCCTTAGGGGCATCAGTGCAAACAATCAGTGTCATCAGTGCCACCCATCAATGTCCATCGGTGCCACCTGTCAGTGCACATCCGTGCCCATCAGTGCCCACCTATCAGTGCCCATCCGTGCCCATCTGTGCCAACTATCAGTGCCACCCATAAGTACCCATCAATGCCACCTACGAGTGCCCATCAATGCCACCTACGAGTGCCCTTCAGTGCCGCCTATGAGTGCCCATCGGTGCCACCTATGAGTGCCCATCAGTGCCGCATACCAGTGCCACCTATCAGTGCCCATCAGTGCCACCTATCAGTGCCCATCAGTGCCGCCTATCAGTGCCCATCATCAGTGCCCTTCAGTGCCACCTCATCAGTGCCACCTCATTGGTGCCACCTCATCGGTGCCCATCAGTGCCGCCGTATCAGTGCCCGTCAGTGCAGCCATATCAGTGCCCATCATTGAAGAAGAAAACATACTTATTTACAAAAAATTTTAACAGAAACAAAGAAAAACTTGTTTTTTTTCAAAATTGTCGGTCTTTTTTTATTTGTTGCGCAAAAAATAAAAACCGCAGAGCTGATCAAATGCCACCAAAAGAAAGCTCTATTTGTGGGAACAAAATGATAAAAAATGTGTTTGGGTACAGTGTTGCATTACCGCGCAATTGTCATTCAAATTGCGACAGCGCTGAAAGCTGAAAATTGGCCTGGGCGGGAAAGTGTCTAACTGCCTGGTATTGAAGTGGTTAAACAGGGGCATGTGATTACAATTTTTGCTGTAATATTTCGCAGCAGGGCCCGTTCCTGCACTCAACAAGAGTATCTGTGAGGCTTTACAGTGTTGTGTCACAACAGGGGCACAGACAGCAAAACAAATGTTACAGGGGTGATGATAACCCTTTCTTATGTTATCCCTATGTTATCCAAAAAGCTTAAAAATAGATTTTTTGGCTGGAGCTACACTTAAAAATGTACCTGTTCCAAATTACAAACAGATTCAATTTAAGAACAAACCCACAGTCTCTATCTTGTTTGTAACCCGGGGACTGGCTGTATACTGCTGTTCAGAGTATATAGGGCCTGGGGGCCCCATGCCTTTTCTTTTTTTTATTTATGTGCGGGGTTCCCCTGAATATCCATACAAGACCGAAAGAGCATGGTAATGGGCTGGAGGGTTACCAAGGCCGTTTTTCTCAATAATTTTCATCCATATTGCCTGGACCCAACATTACATTACAGCTGAAAGCAGTTTTAAATGACTTTTATTCCTTTAGAAATGTCATTTTGTGCAGGGACTGTTCTAAACACGGGAAGTATGCGCCACTTTACAGGCATACTATAGACGCCCCCCAGGTATGATATTTAAAGGAATATTTCACTTTTATTTTTTCACTTTAAGCATCATTAAAATCACTGCTCCTGGAAAAAAGGCAGTTTTTAAAACTTTCTTTTGCATTAATACATGTCCCCTGGGGCAGGACCCAGGTCCCCAAACCCTTTTTAGGACAATAACTTGCATATTAACCTTTAAAATTCTCACTTTTGATTTCTCATGTTTAAGTCCCATAGACTTTAACAGTGTTCGAATTTTTATGAACCATATATATTCACCAGAGGCAATATGTTAGGATAGAAGGCTGTTAGCTAGCACTACTAAAGACAAAGCTAATATAGTCCATAAGCTTAGCACCTTGTATTGTTACACTGACACTTAGATATTTGTTTTATGATTTGCATGCACATAGTACAGTATCTGCATTGCAATGAAATAGTATCTGCATTGAGCAAACACAAATAAAGCATGGGTTTACATCTAGGTTTTACAATGTGACACAGATCACTTCAAAATGAGTCATTTAACTCACATTTTAACTCATGTATGTGTAGTTGTTGGAAACGATAAACAGATTATTAATGGAAGTTTCCATGAGCTATCTCATACAGATAACATATCTTTATCTGCTCTGCATACAGTTGTATTCCTTATATGCATTACTTGTTCTGTATTTTATTTGATATTTTGTTCTTATCTAGACTATGTGTTATTGTTTAGCAATGCCTCAATTTTACCAGCTGTAACGAGATCTTAAAAAAACAGGATGCATAAATAAGCTAGGGATTTAGGTATGCTTACTTAGTGGGTGACATAATACAATTAGCAAAGGATTCATGTATATCAGTATCCAAACCTTTTTTTGTCTTCCATTAGAGTGGGAAAACCTGATTAGAACCTTTGTCACCCTTATTGTTGTCTAGTGGGGATTTACCCATCTGTCTGTCCTGAAGATCACTATCATACAATAGAAAATTATCGGAAATACAACATTTTACAGTTACACTCTGGAACAGGAGGTGAAGGGGGATCTCCCAATGGGGACGCTTAAATAAAGGAATTTCCTCTCACTTTGGAGAAATTTTCTCCCAGTTGCTGTTGTGTCTCTAGAACAAGACGTGAAGAAAAATCTCCCCAGTAGCATGCACACAGAAAACAAACAGTACCAGAACAAAACAGAAACAGGAAAGAACTACAATAACCTCCCCCCGGCGCATTCCCCCCATCCGTCTGCTCCGCTTGCCAGGACTCCTCTCACTCAGCCCGCTCCAGGAGCCCCAGAGTCTTCCGTCGGTCCCGCTGGCTTTCCCCCCCGTGAGCACCCGCTCGTCAGCACGGGGCGGGAGCTGCGACGCTCCCCGCCTCTCACCTCCCGCAGTCACAAGCAGTCGCCGACCCTGGTTCCCCCTGCTCCCCTGGCGCTCGGCGAAGCGGGGGTGGGGGGGCCGCACGTAGATTGTCCCGTGGTGTCAGATGCCGGGCACACCAGCTGCGGCACTGGCCACCCATCCTCCTCCCTGCTGCATTATTCAGCCAGAATGTCCCAGCCGGCATCTCTCTCTGTGCCCAGCTGGGTAGGAGATTCAAATTTGGCTCCAGTCCTCACAGCCTCTGCAATGTCCCCTGTGAATCCACATCTCCCTGCACCTGGCTGGGTGGGGGATGGTGGAGCTGCATATTCTGCTCACCCCCTTCCGCTGACCCCTGCCTTCCTGCATCCCCCTGCACCCAGCCGGGTGGGGAATGGCAGGTCGGCACATGCCGCTCACCCCTTGCCGTCCCACATCCCCCTGCACCCGGCTGGGTGGGGGGTGGCAGTGCTGCTCAGGCCTCTCGCCCCCCTGCCTCGGACCCCTGCCTTCTCACATCTCTCCACGCCTGGCTGGGCGGGAGATGGCCATCACTGACCTCTGCCCACCGGTTGCTCCCTGCGCCCGACTGGGTAGGAGATTCCGTCCAGATGTCCGCTGCCACAGCCTTGTCCCGTTCTACCACCCTGCACCATCTCCCTGCACCTGTGAGCATGGGAGATTCCCATTGAATGCCTGCCACTGCGGCCTTGCCCCTGCATGCGGCTCAGCACCATCTCCCTGCGCCCGGCAGGGTGGGAGATGCGCATGCCATGCCCGGGATATGGGCTGCACCTGCTACGAGTCCCACATCCGGGGTCTCCAGTTGCTCCAGATGCTGCTCGGCTGCCGTCCTCGGCCCCCCCGGGCTCTTCAGGGTCAGTGGCCGGACCTCCGCCCCGGACCTCTCCTTCCGCCAGCATCCTTCGGCCTCGCCAGCTATCAACATTCCTCAAGGTGATGGACATTGTGGCCCCCTGCCAGCTCCTCCCACGGACGATCCTGCACCGGGCATTCCACCTGGACCTGCCATTAATTGCCCTTCTTTGGGTGCACATCCGTTCCTCAGTAAATATATGATTGCGATCCGATTTGGGGTAGGACCAGTGACGCTGCCGTATCAGGTCCGCCAGACGAATGCATTGTTTCAGTCATAAAATCGGTCCTGTCTCGCATGGGTGTGTCGGGTCTGGCATGTAGTCCGGCCTCTTCTGCGGGTGGCGCTTTGTGGGCAGTTTCGCCTACTGGCACGCACCCGTCAGAAGACGTCAAGGATAGGATTTTACGTCATGAATTTATGGATTTCCTCGCTTTAGTCCCTCCCGACCGAGAGACGGTCGACAAATCCCATTGGGTTGACGTCGCGGCGCAGGGCGGAAAATCTAAGCAGCTTCCTCGGACTTTCGGGAACTGGCTGCAGGGGTTCTGTGCTTACGCCGGAGTGCTTTGCGACCATTTTGCAGAGTTAGCTGCATCACTCTTTTGCTATCTTGAGGTGCCTACAAAGTGTATGGGGTACAGTGTTCATTCCACTACGTTTCGTCAAGAAATGGCATCCAGGAAGGAGATTGTCAGGACCTGTGGTTATTGCTCATGTGCCCCCACAGGCCTTCGTCCCTTCAGTCCCCAGCCGGCGCTCCTTCCGGAGCGTCGGCTGCCCCCAAAAAAGGTCTATGCTGGCTGTTCAATGAGAGCCACTGCAAGTGGTACACCGCGTGCCGTTTCAAGCACAAGTGCTCACTTTGTGGGGGTGCTCACCCAGCCAGCCAGTGCTTCTGAAAGGAAAAACAAATACTTTCCCAGCCGGGGGCCAAGCCTGACATTCCCAAACTGGAGGACCCCAGTGATCGTCTCAGAGATGCTTCCCTGGCTAGACCGGTACCCCCTTCATAGAGAGGCCTTGATCTTGAGGGACGGTTTGGACTGCGGTTTTTGGATCCCCTTTACTCCTTCGGATGTGCCGACCATGGCTGTTCAATTTGAGTCCTCGTTGGCCGAGAAACTCTAGAAGGAATTGGATTTGGGGTGTATGATCTTCCCCCTTTCCACAACCTGAGGGTTTCACCCCTCGATGTGGTCCCCAAAAGGGCTGAGGGAAAATTCCGCCTTATCCACCACCTGTCCTATCCTTCTGGCTCCTCGGTCAATGACAGCATCGACAAGAAGGAATCCAGGGTCCACTACACGTCTTTTGACAAGGCGCTCCACTTGGTCAGGTCGGCTGGTCCTTTGGCTTTGCTGGCCAAGGCACACATTGAGTCCGCCTTCAGCCTCCTCCCGGTCCTTCCGGAATGCTTCCATCTGCTGGGATGTTACTTTTAGGGAAACTACTTTTTTGACATGTGCCTTCCCATGGGCTGTGCTATTTGTTGTCATTTCTTTGAACTCTTCAGTAGTTTCCTTGAATGGGTAGTTGTCCAGGTGGCTGGTTTGCATTCCGTGTTACACTATTTGGATGAATTCCTCTTCGTCGGCCCAGCTGATAGCAGTGGGTGCCAGCAGCTCCTGTCTGTTTTTTTTTTTTTTTAACAGAAAAGAGTTTTATTGAACAATAAGACAGTACAAATTTAGAAGGAGTTATACAGAGGAATATCACTAAATGCAGATACAGTATTTTCAACAGCATGTTTATGTTTCATTATATGAGTAATCAGTTGTTAATACAACATCCTATTGATATCCAAGGGATCTATATGGTTTACACATTCTAATACAGGTGGGGTAGCTGCGAAATCATACACCTGAAAACCGGGGCCCAGAGGGGTCGGGAAGTTCCCACCTAGGTGATATTAGTACGTCCTCAGGTCCCCAGCAGGTAGAAGGGGGAGGTGGAAGGATAAACGTGGAGAACTGGGCGAGAATAGGAGGGAATGTGGGATGGGGGGGGGGGGGGAGAGCAAGGGGGGGGGGGGGCCGGGGGGGGGGACGGCACGAGGGGGGGGGGGGGACGGGGGGGGGGGGAGGGGGAGGGGGAAGAAGACATCCTCCACAACGACATTTTTCCAGGTGAACGACTGTCGTCCTTCCCCCAACCCCCCTGAACCTTAGCAGAGATAGATGCCCCAAGTCCTGAGGTCACAACCCATTAAACCATCTGGAACACAAACGTTCGTCCCACCACAAGGGTCATACACCCCCATTAACGTCATCCACAGGTGTTCACCCAGTTTGACCATACTTTGTCGTATTTCTGTGGGCAATTTCTACTTTCGTAGGTGAGCCTATACAGGGGCAGTACACCATTGATCGACTTTTCCCAGGCTGCTATAGTTGGGGGCTCCTTTTGTTTCCACCTAAGGAGTATTTCTCGTCTAGCGTAAAATAGGGAGTATGTAAGGCAGAGTTTAACATATCGATCTCCCTCTATGTCGTCCAAGTGACTCAGTAACAAAGTGAGGGGGTTGAGAGGGATTTTGATCCCACATATGTTGCCTAGTATATCCGCTACTGAGGTCCAGTAAGGGCGCAACTTAGTGCATGACCACACTACGTGAAAAAAGGAACCCACCTCTGCACCACACCTATTACAGTTGGGACTAAGTCCTGGGTATATATTAGCCAGCCTTTGTGGCGTGTAGTACGCCCTGTGGAGGAATTTTAGTTGAACAAACCTGTCTCTAGCGGCTATCATAGTAGGGATAAAGGTCGTCAGGCATTCCTCCCATTCCTCCTCCCCCATAGAGGGGATATCTGCTTGCCACTTTACCATTGACCTGGTTGTTTTTACATCGTGTGCCACTGTGAGGTGCATGTATAGGGTTGAGAGAGGTTTGTCTAGCATTCCCGAAATTAGGACACGTTCTATCGGATCTGGTTCAAGGGTTACCCGGGAGGGGAATTGTGCTCTGAGAGCGTGGTGTAGCTGCCTATATTTGAAGAAGAAGGTCCGCGGCAGCGCACGGGTCAGTCCCAGCTCGCGGAACGGAATGATACCCTCCCTGCGAATGACATGTTTTAATTTGACAATCCCCTTTTTAGCCCAACTTGCCGGATCTGGGATGGTCAGGAGGTGGGGGAGCATGGGATTAGCCCATAGTGGGGTGTGCGGGGAAATAGAGGACTTCTCTATGAGGGCTGCTCTGGATGACTTCCAGACCTGAATGGTGGCCCTCATGGGGCCTGTAACTTCGACTCCAGTCTTTACTCCCCTATATGGTAGGTTAGACAGGGTTGCGTAGGAACCCACTATGGCTGCCTCAAGGGTGACTGCTGGGTTGAGTTGGGGTTGCGCGAACCACCACCTCACCGTTACTAATACAGCGGCCCAATAGTACATCTGAAAATTGGGCAGTGCCAGGCCGCCTCTGGACAGGGGGAGGTAGAGTATGTTCTTTGCAACCCTCGGTGCTTTACCTGCCCATATGAAGGAGATCACTGTGCTTTCTAACCGCCGAAAAAATGACTTGGGGATTATTACAGGAGTGTGTCTAAAAAAATATAAAAATTTCGGGAGGTATACCATTTTTAGGAGATTTCCCCTCCCCACTGGAGTCAGCGGGAGAGTTTTCCATGTGGAGCATTTTTGTTGGAGTTGTGAAAGTAGCGGGAAGACGTTCTTGTCTAGGTATCCTGCAGGGTCCCCACCTACTCTTACTCCCAGGTATTTAAGTTCCTTCGTCCATTTTAAAGGGGTACCAGTTTCTATCAGGGGCATGGACGAACTAAGGGGGAAGAGGACTGACTTGTTCCAATTGATTCTAATTCCAGAGAAGTAACCGAATTTGTCTATGATTGCTAGGGCCGATTTTAGGGAGTCAGAAGCATCCGCTAAGTATAAAAGGGAGTCATCCGCATATAATGAAAGTTTCTCCATCAGGGGACCCACACGTATTCCCCCGACCGAGTTATCCGCCCGCAGAAGGGCCGCAAGGGGCTCCAATGCCAGGGCGAACAGCGCCGGGGAGAGCGGACAACCTTGTCTCGTGCCTCTCCCCAGCGTGAACGCCCCCGAAAGTGTCCCATTGGTGCGGATTCTGGCAGTAGGGTGGGAGTAAAGCATTCCGAGCCATTTCAAAAACTTGGGACCAAACCCAAACCTACCGAGGACCTCCCAGAGGTAGCCCCACTCGACCGAGTCGAAGGCCTTCTCGGCGTCGAGCGAGGCCACCACTCCCCGTCCGTCCGAGGGGGCCCTCGCTATATGGGTGTGTAGGCGCCGGATATTTATGTCTGTCCCCCTCCCGGGCATAAATCCCGTCTGGTCCGGATGGACCAGAGCTGTAATGACCGAATTGAGTCTGTTTGCCAGAATTTTGGCGAGAATTTTTGTGTCTACGTTAAGTAGAGATATGGGACGGTAGGATGAACAGAGGGTAGGGTCTTTTCCGGGCTTGGGAATGACAATTATTACTGCTTCATGCATGGAGTCTGGGAGGCGAGCGTCCTCCAGTGATTCGGTAAACAGAGTTTGGAGTTTAGGGGCAAGTTGTTCGGCATAAAGTTTATAAAACTCCACCGGGAAACCGTCCGGTCCCGGTGTCTTCCCGGTCTGCATCATTTTTATGGCCTTGTATATTTCCTCAACTTTAATGGGGCTATCCAATTTAGCAGCATATGTTGGGGTGAGAGTTGGAATGTCAACCCCATCAAGGTATACAGTGAGTTCCTCCCTTGCGTAAGACACTTTAGAGGTGTATAGTGACTGGTAGAAGGAGGTGAATTCTCTATTGATTTCAGCTGGGGTGGACAGTAATGAATTATCTGGGGCTCGGATTTGGCCTATAGACATTCCCACTGTCTGCTCCCTAGAGAGCCATGCTAAAAGGTGTCCCGTCTTTTCCCCCTGTTCGAATATTTTTTGTGTTTGGTGGAGGAGCCTCTTCTGCGTGAGAGAAGTCCTCAGCAGGAGAGTGTCCCGCAGAAGGGATTGCAGCTTGGTATAGGCCTGTGGACTTGGTGATCTAATGTATGATGCCTCCTGTCTTGATGTCTCTGCTTCTAGGTTGGTAAGCTCCTCCCTACGTGCACGGCGGACCTTAATGATTATTTTTTGGTATTGTCCCCTAGAGAATGCCTTAAAAGCATCCCATACGGATGAGGCTGAGGCTGTACCCGCATTTATCCCCCAGAACAGGTCTAGTTCCTCTCTGTACTTCGGTTCCACCTCCACATCCGAGACCCAATACCTCGACAGCCTCCAGAGTCTGTCTGAGGGGGTCAACGAAAGGTCCAACTCTAGGAGGAGTGGAGCGTGGTCCGAAATACCCCGAGGAAGGATTCTAACCTCGCGGACCTTTGGAAGAACCGGGCTGCCCGCATAGACCAGGTCAATTCGGGAGAAGGTTTTATGGGAAGCAGAGTGGCACGTGAATGCTCTATCCTGGGGGAATTTCCATCGCCACAGGTCAACCAGGCCATACGTGTCAGCCCAGTCCGCAAGCCCCTTACGAGTCGTACCAGCAGGAGACAGCCTGTCCAGGTCCGCGTCCGGGACAAGGTTGAAGTCTCCCAGGAGGACTACATTGTCAGTGGAGAATTCAGCTATCTTAGATGTAATTTGGTTTAAAACCTGGAGGGAGGCCGGAGGGGGGAGGTAGAGGCCCACTATCACCCAAGGTACATGATGGATCAGGGCATGGATCACCACAAATCTACCATTAGGGTCCAGAGCTAGGTCAAGGAGCCTGAAAGGGAGCGATTTAAGGATTAGAATGCTTACCCCTCTGGAAAAGGTGGAGTAGGTCGAGTGGTAATGGTAGCCCACCCATGGCTTCTTAAGGGACAGCGTTTTCTTGCCAATCAAATGTGTCTCCTGGAACACACAGATGTGTGGGCGGTAGGACTTAATAAATTGAAATACCAGAGATCTTTTTATAGGTGAGTTAAGTCCTCTGGTGTTCCAGGAGATCATCCTAAGGGAAGACATCTAAATGACTAATGGGTAAGTTAGGAGGACCAATTTGCAAAAGGCATTCCACGACCCAGCTCTTAGACCCTGAAAAATTCACACAAGAGCCAGAATACCCTAGTTCAATGCCATTAGTAATTAACATCTGTACTGTCTTATACCATAAAAAGAGAAAAGAAACGTAAAACAAACTTAAACCATAGGGCCAATACAGGGCCTGCAACGGCAGACCAAGATAGCCGGTAGAACCCCCCCCCCACCCCGCCCATCCCCCAGAACAGCAGGAGGGCATCTCTCCCCAGGTAGAAACAAGAGCTGTCTAGCTCAACTTGAGGGCAGTGTGCAAAAGGCGCACCTGCTTTTGTACCAAAATGCGTATAACAGTCCGGCAGAAAACAAAGTAGAGGCAAAAAATAGAAAAAAAGAAAAAAAGGAAGGAGGATTAACTTGTGTAAATCACCCGGATCCCCGGGGGCTCATTCTTCAGACCCGGGGGGAGGTAGATATAACATACTGACATAACAAAGTCAAGAGGCTCCCCCCAGAGTAGTACTGCTGGTTCTGGCCAAAGTTCCCGGATTAGAGTGTCAGCTCAGCCTGGATTCGGACTTCCCGTCAGCCTCCAACCGCGCACAGCAGATAGTGAAGTTCTCTAGGATACATGACCTCCTATATCCCAGGGTGGGAGCGAGAAGTGGCTAAAGTTGTTGTCAAGGGGGGGAGGAGGCAACCATGAGGGTCCAGGGGCCATGGCCACCGATCCCCTCCCGAAGACCCCCCCGGCGCCCCGCAAGAAGGAAAGGTCATAGCCGGAGCGCGTCCATTTAGAGAAGTCAGAGGGGGGCCGCTGCCACCTACCCCCCCCCTCGAGTGAACGGGGGCGAACTAACATAGTTGCTCGGAGGAACAGTTCAAGGATCAGTCCTGATAGAGAGTTAGTTTCCGATCATGGTCACACCCCCCCGCAGGAGTCCAGGAGATTGGGGAGGAGGGCGCACAGCCGCCATATTCCCGCCAAACCGTGGTGACAAGGCCCCTGCAGCTCATCAGCTTCCTCCTACTTGGGGCTTATTGAGCAAGTTCAGGTTTGGGAGCTTGAAGTGTAGACCAGCAGTACAACATAAAAACAAAAAGCAAAAGTTGCAACGTACCATATGGCGGCTCAGTTAGGTAGCGATTCAGCCCATGCCACGGCATCTCTTGGCGAGGTAAAAAACTGGACACGTTCCCCATCTTGGACGCGTAGTTTCGCAGGGAAAAGCATACTATATTTTATACCCTTCTGGCGAAGCATGCCTCGTACATGATCAAATGCTTTTCTTTGGCGCTGTGTCTCCACCGTGTAGTCGGGGAATATAAGCAGTTTCCCGTTTGCAAATTTCAGCTCGCCCTGAAGTCGGGCTGCCCGCAGCACGGTGTCCCGGTCCCGGTAGTGCAGCAGCTTGAAAATAAAGGTGCGAGGTGGATTCCCAGGGGGCCCTCTGGTAGCTGGGATGCGGTGGGCTCTTTCAATCGAAAAATGTGGGGAGAATTTTGCCCGGGGAAGCAAGGATGGTAGTAGGCCCTCCATGAAACTCACCGGATCTTCTCCCTCTGCCCCCTCCGGGAGGCCGAGAACTCTCAGGTTGTTGCGCCTGTTGCGGTTCTCGGCGTCTTCCGCTCTATTCTCCAGGTGTTTTACCTTCAATTGTAACGCTCGGATGTCCGCATGTTGTTCTCTCAGGGCGTCCTCTGTGTCCGATACTCTTCTCTCCACTTCCGTTACCCGTTCCCGAAATCTATCCATATCTCTGCGGATAAGCGCCGTCTCGGTCTGGACATGCTCTATCTTTGTTGTCAGAGCAGCCTGACAAGTGGAGATTGCCGTCATGAGAGCCTCAAATGCCGCCGAGCCCGCTTCTATGGCCCCCGCAGGCGGCGGGTCTGTCTGAGTTTCCATGTGCGAGGCCTCGTGGGGAGTAGGCCGCGACGTGTGTCGGGCGCTTACAGGGGTGGCAGCGTTCGATTTTGACCCTGCTTTTCTGCCTGCGGGCATCGCCCGAGCCTCCTCCCAAACAGCCGCCGAAAGGGACGCGCAGGACGAGCCTTTTACACCAGGATTCGCTCAGGATGTTACTGCCGGAGAGGAGAGCGGAGTTAACAAGCGTCCGCTCTCTGCGCCATCTTGGACACGCCCCCTCCTGTCTGTTTTTTAGGACACCTGCGAGCGGTTTGCCATTCCACTCAGCTGACAAGACCGAGGGCCCTGTGACGGTTCTGGCCTTCTTGGTTATTGAAATCGACACCATGTCGATGGTTTTTCGGCTGCCCAGTGACAAGCTGGCCAGGCTCCTCTCCCTGGTCAGCTTGGCAAAAGGGGCTAAAAAACTGCAGTTAAAACAGCTTCAGTCTTTGCTGGGTCACTTGGTCTTGCCTGTCGAGTCATCCGCATGGGGAGGGCTTTCTGTAGGCGCCTGGTGTGGGCCATGAAGGGGGTGGCTGCCCCCCACCATTATATGCGTATCACCAAGCCCATGCGGGATGACTTGCGGATGTGGCTATCCTTTCTCCAATCCTACAATGGCCAGTCATGTTGGTTGCTGGAGGAGGTACCGAACTCACAGCTGGAGCTATACACCGACGCGGCAGGCTCCTGTGGTTTTGATGCCTTTTTCCAGGGGGAGTGGTCTGCTGAGTGTTGGCCGCCCTCATGGGTCTGCATGGATCTTTTGCTCAACCTCACACTGCTGGAGCTCTTTCCGATTATTGTCGCCATTGAGCTGTGGGGTGAGTGGTTACGCAATCGCCAGGTAGTTTTCTGGTCCGATAACATGAGTGTGGTGCAGGTGGTCAATCAACAGTCTGCCAGGTCCCCTCTGGTCGTGTCGTTGCTGCGTATTTTTGTATTAAAATGCCTGCAGTTTAACGTATGCTTTAGAGCTAGGCATGTTGATCGTTTCCGCGTTCTGGCCCTGTCGGCTTCTCTGGAGAGCCTCCCCTGTCCGGTCTACTTGTGGAACCTCATTTCCAATGTTTGCTAGCCCTCCTCCGGGCGTCGTTTTCCCTGCGGACGTGGGCGTCGTACTGTCGCGTTTGGGACTAATGGGTTCAGGTGTTGCACAGTGAGTTTTCCATCTTGTCTCCACAGGAAAGACACATGGCTTTATTTTTTTATCTTGTTTATTTGCCACAAAAAGGTTCTCCTGGTTCCATGGTTTCGTCGGATTTGTCTGTTTTGTCCTTCTGGTTTCATCTACTTGGGTGGGAAGACTAAAGCATTTCCTGTTCATCAGGTCTTGCGGGGTTGGAGAAGTGCGACCCATTCCCCCAATTCCCGGTGCCCAGTTTCCCTCCCTATTCTCTCCGGTATCCTTTCCTTGTTACCATCCCCTTGCTTTTCCCCATTCGGGACCCTCCTTTTCCAAGTGGTTTTCTCTTGGACATTTTTCGGGGCTTTCTGCATCGGCGAACTGGTTTCAAAATCCATGTCCTCGGCACACGGTGTTCTGGTGGAGGACATTACCTTCTCTGAGTGCTGCGTGTCAGTTTTGTTGCGCACATCAAAAACCGACAGCGTTGGCAAGGGCAGAAGGGTTGTCTTGTTCCCTTGCGGGGGCCCCTTCTGCCCTGTTTCGTTGGCCTCCCCCTTCCTGTCCTTACACCCCCGTCCCCTAGTTTCTTCGTCCACGCCGACTCCTCCTCTCTTAGCAGGTTCCAATTTTTGCGGGTTTTTCATTGCTCCCTCGAAAAACAAGGCCTTCCTTCACGTGAATTTGCGACCCACTCCTTTTGAATAGGCGCTGCCACCGCGGCTTCGGGTATGGGTTTCTCTGATATGGAACTCCAGTGTTTGGGTAGGTGGAAATCGTTCCATTTTTCTTTGTACGTCCGCCCACACCTGTTGTTTTAATTTTCAGATCGTCACCCGATTCTTGTCTGGATCGTTGGAGATTCCTTGATTTACTGGGCCGCTCGTCGGGTGGAAGTTCGGAGCCACGGGAAGAATTTGGGTTTTAACGATGATCTCACCAGGGTCCGCTGGCTCAGGCTTCGCGGTTCATGCTGGCCTCAGGTCCTTCCGGAGTGTTTGCGCCTTCGGTCCCACATGTCTGGCCCTAGCATCTTGATTCTTCACGCTGGTGGGAATGATGTGGGTTATACATGTTCTGTGGACTTAATCTCTGCTATCAAGCGGGACATTGCTCATTGCTATGCAGTTTATACCAATTTGGTGCTCATCTGGTCAGAAATCTTGCCTCGCCTGCTATGAGCCAGGGAAATACCTGGCCCCCAGCTGGATCGCTTCCGTCGTAAAGTTAACGCCCAGGTTGCCAAGTTTGTTCGGCAAATCAGGGGGTTCCTCATCCGTCACAAGGATCTGGAGGGTAATAATTATGATCTGTTGAGACGGGATGGCGTTCACCTTAATGACATTGGGTTGGGCATCTTCAACCTTGGTCTGCAGCAAGGTGTGGAACAGGCGCTGGCTGTGGTGGGGCACTCGTCAGCTATCCGCTGATGGGAGGATGGTGGTTTCTTGACCTTGACAGCATTTAAAGTTGCTGTAATGGACTATGCCCTTGATGAAAAATTGGAAGTAGGCTGTCTGTCCAGCACTTATGGTAAGGACAGGCCCCACTTCCCCCTTTTGGATTTGAGTGCTCACAGTACCACTGTGACTGGCACTGGTTAAATGTGTTTACATGTTACATATTGGTATGTAATAAAGCTGTGGCCTTGCCCTTTCCAACTGAATGGTTGTAAGTGTTTTATTTAATGGGGTAAAAGGGCAAGGGTGGTGGGGGATTCAATACCATTGGGTTACATTAATTCGGACTTAGGCCCATTGCGCCTCAGCAGTCATGAAGGTCTCTTGAGCCCCTTCCCTAGGGAAAGAGAGCCTTGACTGATGGGAGCATGGACAGGTGCCAGACAAGGGAAATGATTGGTAGAAACATGGGAGATGGGATGGGCCTGAGCTCAGGGAATGTGTGCCCCAGAGAATTCTGGGTCTTTAGGAAGAATCGGATAGAAGAGCTGCCCACTCTATCGCCCCTTTTTTCCTCTCTTACTGTATGTCACAGCTTGCTGCAGGTTCTTGACCTTGCCAGCATTTAAAGTTGTTGTAATGGGCTATGCCCTTGATGAAAAATTGGAAGTAGGCTGTCTGTCCAGCACTTATGGTAAGGATAGGCCCAACTTCCCCTTTTGGATTTGAGTGCTCATAGTACGACTGTGACTGGCACTGGTTAAATGTGTTTACATGTTATGTTTTGGTGATTAATAAAGCTGTGGCCTTGCCGTTTCCAACCGAATGGTTGTAAGTGTTTTATTTAATGGGGTAAGAGGGCAAGGGTGGCGGGGGATTCAATCCCATTGGATTACATTAATTGGTACCTAGGTCCATTGCGCTTCAAGCAGTCAAGAAAAAAAACCTTTATAAGGAGACAAGGGCAACACAGTAGCTATCCCAATGATAAATACAACCGTTGTTGGGTTATGATAAAGTTATTTAGTGGTAAAGTTTCAAAGTATCAAAATTCTTCCAAAAATAAAAACAAGGGAAGTATAAACCTCCAATCTCAGGGGACACACATAGACCCACTTAAGTCATTCAGCCACATTGGGTTGTACCACAGCAATATTGCCAATATTAATCAAAGTCTCAATGGTAAATGGTTTCTGAAATTAGTGTTATATGTTTTTGTTTGTTTGGTTGGTATGCACGTTTGTATGCATCCTAACTTGGTCTATGTGTGTCCTCTGAGGTTGGAGGTTTATGCTTCCCTTGTTTTTATTTTTGGAAGAATTTTGATACTTAATAAACTTTACCAAAAATTAACTATATTATAACCCAACCACAGTACTTTTTATCATTGGAATAACTACTGTGTTGCCCTTGTCTACTTATACAAGGGTTTTTTCTTTTCTATGCTTAGCTAGGAATAACAGTAATCGACAACAGACAGTGCAGGCAGAGAGCTTGAGAAATTATCAGCTTAAAATTTCAGACTAGAGCAACAAGCATTTTTGTATTATTTGTAGGGATGAGCCGAACGCTCCCCAGTTCAAAAAAATTTGTGCGAACATGCAAACACCGTTAAAGTCTATGGGACACGAATGTGAAAAATCAAAAGTGTTAATTTTAAAGGCTTATTTGCAAGTTATTGCCATAAAAAGTGTTTGGGGACCCTGATACCAGACTAAGGGGACATGTATCAACGCAAAAAAAAAGCCGTTTTTTAGGAGCAGTGATTTTAAGAATGCTTAAAGTGAAACAATAAAAATGAAATATTCCTTTAAATATCATGCATGGGGGTCCCCTTGGTCTCCCTGTAAAGTAGCGCATTTTTCCCTCATGTTTAGAAAAGTACCACAGCAAAATTACATTTCTAAAGGAAAAAATGTCATTTAAAATTGCTCACGGCTTTAATGTATTGCCAGATCCTGGCAATACACATAAAAATCATTAAAAAAAACAGCATGGGTCCCCCCCCCCCCCCATTTCATACCAGGTCCTTCGGGATATTAAGGTGGATATTAAGGAGAACTCCATGCCAATTTTTTTTTTAAATGGTGTGGGTGTCCCCCCCCAAAATCCATACCAGACCCAAAGGGCCTGATATGGACGGGGGAACCCATGCCGTTTTTTTCTTAATTCTGTCATAGGGCTCCACTTAACCACTTCAATACACTATATTATATATTGTACACTGCACTATATACCCTGCACTGGATTATATATACTACACTGAGTGCACTATATATGCTAAACTGCAGTATATATACTATACGGACTGCACTATATACTCTGAACTGCAGTATATATACTATACAGACTGCACTATATACTCTGCTGAAAAATTGGACCTTATGTGTTGGTGGTGGCAGAACACGGTAACCCCTATTATATACTGTGTACACCACCTGAAGTGTATTTGAAACGGTGCACACTGTATTAGAAACTGTACACAGCTGAATGCACTTCTGTATATATAGGCTACGCTGAATGCAGAGTATATATATATATATATACACTAGTCTGACTGTATATATATCAAATACACTGCCTGTACTGACTGAATATAGAGTTTACACTGTATATATAGGCTATGCTGAATGCAGAGTATATATATATATATATATATATATATATATCAAATACACTGCCACTAACCAGCTAACCTGCTTGCCTAATCTAGCTCAATCTCTCTATCTCCATCCACTATAACACACTATACAGCGCTGTGTAAGCAGCCTCTTATATAGTGTGGGGCGTGGACTTAGTCCCTCTAAGCCATGATTATTAGTATTATGGCTCTCGCTGAGGAGTGTGCTGTGATTGGCCAAAGCATGCGGGTCAGGTGTATGCTTTGGCCAATCATCATACAGCAATGCACTGTGGTCTTGCAGTGCATTATGGGGCGCTGGAATTTACTGCGAACGCCCCATATAATTCGCTGTTCGGCAAACAAGCGAACACCTGATGTTTGAGTCGAATTTACATTCGTCTCAAACTTAAAGCTCATCCCTAATTATTTGCACTTAACAGATGTAGGAAAACACTTTCAGAAGGAAAAGGAACAAATTAGAGAGGTTCATTGTTTTACATAATCTTTAATAGTAAAAAAAATAATGTATATGGACCCCTTATAAAAACATCCAGGGCTCGTAGATGGCTCTTTGGTTGAACTTTTCCAAGTTGAACTTTTTTACATTAAAAGCAAAATATGTTTTTTTATTTTTCATGTTCATGTTTTTATTTATAGGGCGTTACGCGAAGAAAGTGTGATACAATTAACAGAGAGCACAGTCAGGAACAAAATCACTGGTAAGCTTACATAATCACAGGTTAATGCATGTAATGGGCAGGGGAGGGTAGTGTGGTGTAGAACACAGGCACAAAGAAAAACATTCACAAGCAGTGGCTCTGGTTCACTGCATAACAAGATAAAGCAAAGTCTGCCCAGAGTGGTATACTCACACTGCTAAATGTTTCTCATATTCATTGGTTTGCTATCAACTAAGTACTGCTACAATGACAGACATGCAGCAGTGTTAGGCCTTATGCACACTGGACGTTATCACAGCTGGTGTTTTTGGCTTCAGAATGCTAAAAAAAAACTATGAAAAACGCGGCTATTCGATGTTTTTCAGCGTTTTTGAGTCATAAGCTTTTGTGGGAGTATAGTTTTCCTAAAATAGGCTACAGCTAAAAAACGCTGAAGAACACTACTGCAAAAATGCTGCAAAACTCATTCTATAGCTACAGTTTTCTACAGCTAACGCATGTCCAGTGAACATGAAGCCTTAAACATACACTTGAAACCACACATTTGGGGACATTAAAGGCAGTGGCTTTTGCAACCTGCAAAGTAGAGGTATGAAGGTTGAGTTGCAGGCCAGGTTCACCACAGAGCACTGCGGATTGCATGTTTTAAAGGCGGCTTTAGGTGTGCTCACATTGATTTCTATTAGGCTGTGCTTATTCATGGACAGTGGTGGCCTGTCCATAGTGGGCGCACGGGTGCCCCCCCACCCAGCAGTCACAAAAAAAGTTTAAAAAGGCCCCTTTAAAAAAAATAGAAAAAAATGTTCTTTAGGTGCACTGTGTTCGGGCGCTGGACACAGTGCACTATGGGAAGCGCCATTTCAATGCAATCATGAGATTGCAAAAGAGGCGCTTCATTTGCAGGCTTTTGACCTGCTTTCCGGCGCATTCCAAAGCGCCAGACAGCTTGTTCAAGTTAAGAGGTTACTTCCAATTTCCCTGTTCCACTTGGAACGCAAGGCCCAAGCGGAGCTGCCTGTAAGGTAAGCAAGTGAGGCTGCATTTGATGGGGCACAGTAAGGCTGCATTTGAGGGGGCACAGTGAGGCTGCATATGATAGGGCACAGTGAGGCTGCATCTGATGGGGCACAGTGAGGCTGCATATGATGGGCACAGTGGCTGTATTTGATGCTGCACAGTGGCTACATTTGATGGGGCACAGTGGCTGCATAAGGTGGGCACAGTGGCTGTGTTTGATGGTACAGTGGCAGCAATTGATGGGCACAGTGGCTGCATTTGATGGGCACAGTGGCTGCATTAGATGGGACAGTGGCGGCAATTGATGGGCACAGTGGCTGTGATTGATGGTACAGTGAAGCTGCAATTGGGGTTTTTTTCAGAATTTTTCAGCTTGTTTGCGCCCCCCAAAAAATTTTGAGCACCAGCCACCATTGTTCATGGAAGTGCATCAAAGTCCTGCATGTTGCCTTTTTCATGCGCTTTCAGAAAACACACAGTCTAATAGAAGTCAAAGAAAGTGCACGCAAAACTGTGTGTAAAATGTGCATACAATTGCGCTGCAATCAAACTGCAGCTCACCAGTGTGAACATGGCCGTACTGTCCTTTGCAGCTAAATAACTCCATAAACCCTTTGGATGGCTAAAACATGAGCAAAGTGTTCATGTACAACATCCTTAAGTCAGCATGTCCCAACTCACTTGATAGCTGCAGAATTGTGTCACCTGACTTTCGTAACACTCGGCCTTGTACACACAGGCATACCTAAGCATACCCCCATGTGAGTGCCTGCATGGGAGACACATTTGTTCCATGCATCCGCATGCAGACAGTCCCATTTATGTGAATTTGGACGCATCAGCTGCACAGACACAGTCACTTCTCCCAATTTGACATCTGTGTGGTGCAGGTGCGTGCAGGTGCATGTCCCTGAACTCACACTGTCTGCATTTGTGAACCTGCACCCACCTAAATGTCAAATTGGGAGCAGCAGCTGTGTCCATGCTGCCATTGCATCTCAACTGACATCAATGGGAATGCCTGCACAGGGATGCACAAAACACCTGTACATCCTGTGCAGGCAAAACATGGCCCTCACATGCTATCAAATGAGTAGGTACGTGCCAAGTTAAACACTCAGGAACACTCTGCTTTATGTCTTAGCCAACTAAAGGGATTATGGAGTAGTTTTGCTGCAAATGATAGTACAACCTCCATACAGCTACTTTACAGGTTGCAAGAACCACGGTCTCTAATGTTTCCAGATATGTGGTTTCAAGTGTCTGATAGCATATATTTGTTTATTTTGGAATTCAGTTTTATTTAAATTAGTGGTTTTGTGTTCAGAGAAATTTTGCCAAAATCAGTCTCTAATTTTGCCATGTGCCATTGCTGGCAAAAAGTTTAGAAAAATAAGTAATTTAAATCTTCATGTGGTAAATTGTGGCCATGCAATTTTCCTTCCATCACCGAGCAAGAAACCTTTGTAAAGTTGACAAAGGCTTCCCACTTCTGACCAGCTTTAATGAATTGGCTCTATTTACAGGTATCTGTTTTGTGCAAGCAACCAATGGTCAGTTTTTACAGACTATGGAACAAGGGCAACAAATGGGCATCAGTTACAATATATATGAAAGGAGCTTCTCTAAGCCTCAAGAGCTATTTAAAGTCCACCTCCCCTAAAAAGAAAAAAAAAAAACACCAAAAACAACTTTAATATCTCATATCCATTGATGCCAAAGCATGTTGCCAAACTTACAAAAACTTTGCTACCTGCAGTGCTCCCAAATTTGGATTCTAGAATTGCAGTTACATCATTGTAAGTATAATGTACTAACAAAGTAATGTAAATTCATTATAAATAGTAAAACATAAGCTAGCATCACCCCTGGCTGGATTTGTATCACCTTCCTAAGGGTACAATTATGTTAATGCTTGCACCTCCAGGGTAATGTCTGTGTCCTGCTCCACCCTGCACATCACAATAATATTCTGCTGGCTCATATAATAGGTTGTTTCTAGGTTATGCAATATGTTATTGTTGTTGTAGAACATTTAAAGCAAAAGATCACACTGTTGATGTATGATATCTAGACAAAAAAGCTTACACTCCGATTAATTACTTTTGCTAATACTGTACAGAAAGTAGTCTATACAAAGTCCCCAGAAAAACATTTGCCAGCACCAAGAACTGAATCTTACCACATATATTTTTTTAAATGCTACCCATGTGTAGCACCATCCTAGGTAGTTTTTGGTTTCTCTGCTTAACATGGAGACAGCTAGGTAAATTTAATTGCTGTCTGCTTAACAGAGAGTGGTGATCAGCTCATGCTGTCGTGATGTTTCACTGTATCCTAGCAACTAAGGAAAGTTCTGAATAATAGGCAGAAACCATACGGATGGGACATGAGTATTCATACAGCCCTGACCAATTACAAGGGGGGTGCCTGCATTTATATTTGAGGCGCACATGGGCTCTGGGTTTTTCCTAGCAGGGGATTGCACCAGGCTGGGGGAGAGGCGCTGCCGCCTCCTCTGGCACTTGCTGATATGTGGCCTCCGGTGCGCAACCTGAGGGCTTGAAGTCTGTGTGGCTGACCCAGGTCATACCATAGCTGACAGAGGGAGAGTCTTTAGTGCATCTGGTCTGGTATCGGGAGCAGTGATTTTAATGATGCTTAAAGTGAAAAAATAAAAGTGAAATATTCCTTTAAATATCTTACCTGGGGGCTGTCTATAGTATGCCTGTAAATTGGCGCATGTTCCCCGTGTTTAGAACAGTCCCTGCACAAAATGACATTTCTAAAGGAATAAAAGTCATTTTAAACTGCTTGTGGCTGTAATGTAATGTTGGGTCCCGGCAATATAGATGAAAATTATTGAGAAAAACGGCATGGGTAATCCCCCAGACCATTACCAGGCCCTTTGGGTCTTGTATGGATATTAAGGGAAACCCCTGCACCCAAATAAAAAAAGAAAAGGCGTGGGGCCCCCAGGCCCTATATACTCTGAACAGCAGTATACAGGCGGTCCCAAGAAAGACAGGGACTGTAGGTTTGTTCTTAATCTGTCTGTAATTTGAAACAGGTACATTTTGTAAGTGTAGCTCCAGCCAAAAAATCTATTTTTAAGCTTTTTGGAAAACATAAGGAAGGGTTATCATCACCCCTGTAACATTTGTTTTGCTGTCTGTGCCCCTTTTCAGAAGATTTCACCTCACTTTCTGTCCCAATGACAATTGGATTACGAAAATTTGGGGTTTTTAGGGAAACAAGGATTGGTGATAAAGCATCAGTAGAAGAGACACCCTTTTCCCATATTAACTCTTACAGGAGAGAATTTCCCTTCCTAGGGGAAGATTTCCTCTAACTTGCTGTTGTCTCAATCAGTTTGTAAGTAGAAGTCGTTTGTAAGTCAGTTGTTTAAAAGTAGGGGCCTGCCCTATATACTCTGTAGAAATTTGGGCCTTAGGTGTTGGTGATACCAGAACACACAAGAATTGTAATTACATGCCCCTGTTGAACAGGGTCAGAAAAATTGGGCCTTGTTGGTGTGGTGGTGTTGCCACAACATTGTAAGCCCTCACAATTACTCTTGGTTGGCGCAGGAACGTGCCCTGCTGTGAAATATTGGATCAAAAATTGTAATTTCACACCCCTGTTGAACAGGGCCAGAAAAATTGGGCTTTAGGCACTGGTGCTGGTGCCACAACACTTCAGCCCCTCACAGATACTCCAGTTGAGCGCAGGAACAAGCCCTGCTGCAAAATATTACAGCAAAAATTAAAATGACATGCCCCTGTTGAACAGGGGCAGAAAAATTGGGCTTTAGGCACTGGTGCTGGTGCCACAACACTGCAACCCCTCACAGATACTCTAGTTGAGTGCAGGAACAAGCCCTGCTGCAAAATCTTACAGCAAAAAATGTAATTATACGCCCCTGTTGAACAGGGACAGAAAAATTGGGCTTTAGGCACTGGTGCTGGTGCCACAACACTGCAAACCCTCACAGATACTCTAGCTGAGTGCAGGAACAAGCCCTGCTGCAAAATATTACAGAAAAAATTGTAATTATACACCCCTGTTAAACAGGGGCAGAAAAATTGGGCCTTAGCTACTGGTGGTGGTGCCCAGAACCAAAAATGTTCTTACAAGCTATCAACATGAACATTGAGGAGAAATAGGATAGTCACTCAGCATAACAGGATAGTCACTCAGCATCAGCATAGGCAATCTTGAAGGGATATCACATTCATAAAAAAATATTCAGTTACATCAGCATCAGGTGCTTGGTAGCTGGTGATCCAAGACTGATTCATTTTTATGAAGGTGAGCCGATCAACCGAGTCAGTGGACAGGCGCACTCTGTGATCGGTTACAAAGCCTCCAGCAGCACTGAATGTGCGTTCCGAAAAAATGCTGGATGCAGGACAGACCAGTAGCTCAATTGCATACTGTGCAAGCTCTGGCCAGTAATCCATCCTCAATACCCAGTAACCCAGTGACCCAGGTCATACCATAGCTGACAGAGGGAGAGTCTTTAGTGCATCTGGTCTGGTATCGGGAGCAGTGATTTTAATGATGCTTAAAGTGAAAAAATAAAAGTGAAATATTCCTTTAAATATCGTACCTGGGGGCTGTCTATAGTATGCCTGTAAATTGGCGCATGTTCCCCGTGTTTAGAACAGTCCCTGCACAAAATGACATTTCTAAAGGAATAAAAGTCATTTTAAACTGCTTGTGGCTGTAATGTAATGTTGGGTCCCGGCAATATAGATGAAAATTATTGAGAAAAACGGCATGGGTAATCCCCCAGACCATTACCAGGCCCTTTGGGTCTTGTATGGATATTAAGGGAAACCCCTGCACCCAAATAAAAAAAGAAAAGGTGTGGGGCCCCCAGGCCCTATATACCCTGAACAGCAGTATACAGGCGGTCCCAAGAATGACAGGGACTGTAGGTTTGTTCTTAATCTGTCTGTAATTTGAAACAGGTACATTTTGTAAGTGTAGCTCCAGCCAAAAAATCTATTTTTAAGCTTTTTGGAAAACATAAGGAAGGGTTATCATCACCCCTGTAACATTTGTTTTGCTGTCTGTGCCCCTTTTCAGAAGATTTCACCTCACTTTCTGTCCCAATGACAATTGGATTACGAAAATTTGGGGTTTTTAGGGAAACAAGGATTGGTGATAAAGCATCAGTAGAAGAGACACCCTTTTCCCATATTAACTCTTACAGGAGAGAATTTCCCTTCCTAGGGGAAGATTTCCTCTAACTTGCTGTTGTCTCAATCAGTTTGTAAGTAGAAGTCGTTTGTAAGTCAGTTGTTTAAAAGTAGGGGCCTGCCCTATATACTCTGTAGAAATTTGGGCCTTAGGTGTTGGTGATACCAGAACACACAAGAATTGTAATTACATGCCCCTGTTGAACAGGGTCAGAAAAATTGGGCCTTGTTGGTGTGGTGGTGTTGCCACAACATTGTAAGCCCTCACAATTACTCTTGGTTGGCGCAGGAACGTGCCCTGCTGTGAAATATTGGATCAAAAATTGTAATTTCACACCCCTGTTGAACAGGGCCAGAAAAATTGGGCTTTAGGCACTGGTGCTGGTGCCACAACACTTCAGCCCCTCACAGATACTCCAGTTGAGCGCAGGAACAAGCCCTGCTGCAAAATATTACAGCAAAAATTAAAATGACATGCCCCTGTTGAACAGGGGCAGAAAAATTGGGCTTTAGGCACTGGTGCTGGTGCCACAACACTGCAACCCCTCACAGATACTCTAGTTGAGTGCAGGAACAAGCCCTGCTGCAAAATCTTACAGCAAAAAATGTAATTACACGCCCCTGTTGAACAGGGACAGAAAAATTGGGCTTTAGGCACTGGTGCTGGTGCCACAACACTGCAAACCCTCACAGATACTCTAGCTGAGTGCAGGAACAAGCCCTGCTGCAAAATATTACAGAAAAAATTGTAATTATACACCCCTGTTAAACAGGGGCAGAAAAATTGGGCCTTAGCTACTGGTAGTGGTGCCCAGAACCAAAAATGTTCTTACAAGCTATCAACATGAACATTGAGGAGAAATAGGATAGTCACTCAGCATAACAGGATAGTCACTCAGCATCAGCATAGGCAATCTTGAAGGGATATCACATTCATAAAAAAATATTCAGTTACATCAGCATCAGGTGCTTGGTAGCTGGTGATCCAAGACTGATTCATTTTTATGAAGGTGAGCCGATCAACCGAGTCAGTGGACAGGCGCACTCTGTGATCGGTTACAAAGCCTCCAGCAGCACTGAATGTGCGTTCCGAAAAAATGCTGGATGCAGGACAGACCAGTAGCTCAATTGCATACTGTGCAAGCTCTGGCCAGTAATCCATCCTCAATACCCAGTAACCCAGTGACCCAGGTCATACCATAGCTGACAGAGGGAGAGTCTTTAGTGCATCTGGTCTGGTATCGGGAGCAGTGATTTTAATGATGCTTAAAGTGAAAAAATAAAAGTGAAATATTCCTTTAAATATCGTACCTGGGGGCTGTCTATAGTATGCCTGTAAATTGGCGCATGTTCCCTGTGTTTAGAACAGTCCCTGCACAAAATGACATTTCTAAAGGAATAAAAGTCATTTTAAACTGCTTGTGGCTGTAATGTAATGTCGGGTCCCGGCAATATAGATGAAAATTATTGAGAAAAACGGCATGGGTAATCCCCCAGACCATTACCAGGCCCTTTGGGTCTTGTATGGATATTAAGGGAAACCCCTGCACCCAAATAAAAAAAGAAAAGGCGTGGGGCCCCCAGGCCCTATATACTCTGAACAGCAGTATACAGGCGGTCCCAAGAAAGACAGGGACTGTAGGTTTGTTCTTAATCTGTCTGTAATTTGAAACAGGTACATTTTGTAAGTGTAGCTCCAGCCAAAAAATCTATTTTTAAGCTTTTTGGAAAACATAAGGAAGGGTTATCATCACCCCTGTAACATTTGTTTTGCTGTCTGTGCCCCTTTTCAGAAGATTTCACCTCACTTTCTGTCCCAATGACAATTGGATTACGAAAATTTGGGGTTTTTAGGGAAACAAGGATTGGTGATAAAGCATCAGTGGAAGAGACACCCTTTTCCCATATTAACTCTTACAGGAGAGAATTTCCCTTCCTAGGGGAAGATTTCCTCTAACTTCCTGTTGTCTCAATCTGTTTGTAAGTAGAAGTCGTTTGTAAGTCAGTTGTTTAAAAGTAGGGGCCTGCCCTATATACTCTGTAGAAATTTGGGCCTTAGGTGTTGGTGATACCAGAACACACAAGAATTGTAATTACATGCCCCTGTTGAACAGGGTCAGAAAAATTGGGCCTTGTTGGTGTGGTGGTGTTGCCACAACATTGTAAGCCCTCACAATTACTCTTGGTTGGCGCAGGAACGTGCCCTGCTGTGAAATATTGGATCAAAAATTGTAATTTCACACCCCTGTTGAACAGGGCCAGAAAAATTGGGCTTTAGGCACTGGTGCTGGTGCCACAACACTTCAGCCCCTCACAGATACTCCAGTTGAGCACAGGAACAAGCCCTGCTGCAAAATATTACAGCAAAAATTAAAATGACATGCCCCTGTTGAACAGGGGCAGAAAAATTGGGCTTTAGGCACTGGTGCTGGTGCCGCAACACTGCAACCCCTCACAGATACTCTAGTTGAGTGCAGGAACAAGCCCTGCTGCAAAATCTTACAGCAAAAAATGTAATTATACACCCCTGTTAAACAGGGGCAGAAAAATTGGGCCTTAGCTACTGGTGGTGGTGCCCAGAACCATAAATGTTCTTACAAGCTATCAACATGAACATTGAGGAGAAATAGGATAGTCACTCAGCATCAGCATAGGCAATCTTGAAGGGATATCACATTCATAAAAAAATATTCAGTTACATCAGCATCAGGTGCTTGGTAGCTGGTGATCCAAGACTGATTCATTTTTATGAAGGTGAGCCGATCAACCGAGTCAGTGGACAGGCGCACTCTGTGATCGGTTACAAAGCCTCCAGCAGCACTGAATGTGCGTTCCGAAAAAATGCTGGATGCAGGACAGGCCAGTAGCTCAATTGCATACTGTGCAAGCTCTGGCCAGTAATCCATCCTCAATACCCAGTAACCCAGAGGATTTTCGGTTGGAAAGGTCTCCAAGTCTGATCTTGCCCGTAGGTATTCCTGCACCATGTAAATCAGACGCTGGTGATGGTTGCTGGAACTGATCATACCTTGGGGCTGCGGACTAAAAAATTGTGTGAACGCATCTGTCAGACGGCCACCTTCTCCACTGCTCCTTCTGTGACTGACCGAAGCCTCAGCAACACGTTGTCTAGGATCAGGAATTTGTAACCTCCCAGGCTCTGGAAACGCATTGCACAAACCTTTCTGCAAGGCCTCCCGAAGATGTTTCATCCTCTGCTACCTCTGCGACAGCTGGATAAGTTCCGCAACCTTACCCTTGTAACGTGGATCAAGGAGGGTTGCCAGCTAGTACTGATCCCTCTCCTTGATACCACGAATTCTAGGGTCCTTTCGCAGGCTTTGCAGGATCAGGGAGGCCATGCAGCGTAGGTTTGCTGAGGCATTCGGTCCGGAGTCCTCTGGGTCACTAAGCACGACCTGATCCGCAGCCACTTCCTCCCAGTCACGTACAAGTCCATGGGTTTCCGGGGACTGTAAATGATCCCTTGAAGACTGCTGCTAATGCTGAGTGCTAGGCTCCACCTGCATTCTGACACACTCCTCCTTCTTCTCCTCTTCCTGTGTGATTGGTGGGCCCACAGGAACACTGTCTGGATAAAGGGGGCCTTGAGAGGTAAGGAAATCCTCCTCTTCCTCCCTCTGTTCTGCCTCAAATGCCCTGTCCATTATTCCACGCAGCGTGTGCTCCAACAGGTAGACAAGAGGGACAGTATAACTGATGCATGCACTGTCACTGCTCACCATCCTCGTGGCCTCTTCAAATGGTGACAGGACAGTCCATGCATCCTTGATCACTGGTGTGGCGAAAAAAAGCCAAGCCCCCTTTAACCTGTCCTGGTGCTAATAGTCGCACAGGTACTCATTGATGGCCCTCTGCTGCATGTGCAGCCGCTGCAGCATGGCCAACGTTGAGTTCCATCTGGTGGGCATGTCACAGATTAGGTGGTTCTTAGGCAGGTTGTATTCCTTTTGGTGGTCAGCCAGCCAAGCACTGGCATTATATGACCGGCGGAAATGCACACAGACTTTCCTGGCCTGCCTCAGGAGATCCTGTAAGCCCGGGTACCTGCACAAGAACTGCTGCACCATCCAATTAAGGACGTGAGCCAAACAGGGAACATGGGTGAAGTATCCCTGTCGGAGGACGAAGAGGAGGTTGGTGCCATTGTCGCAAACCACCATTCCTGCCTGAAGCTGGCGTGGCATCAACCTCCTCTGAGCCTGCCCCTTCAGAGCTGACAGAATCTCTGCCCTAGTGTGGCTACTGTCCCCTAAGCACACCAGCTCAAGCACCGCATGGCATCTTTTTGCCTGAGTGCTTGCGTAGCCCCTTGAACGCCTACGGAGCACCGATGGTTCCGAGGACAAATCTATAGAGGAAGAGGCCATGGAGGAAGAAGAAGAGGAGGGGGTGGAGGAGAGAGGTGTGTCAGAATCACCACTAGTAGCATTTCGGAGACGTGGTGGCGGAACAAGCTCCAACAATACTGCACCCTGTCCTGCATCCTTCCCAGCTGCCAGCAGGGTCACCCAGTGCGCCATGAAAGATAGGTAACGTCACTGTCCATGCCTCGAAAGGGGGGCAGAGTCTACCAGCTGAAAAGGCAGCAGTTGGAGTGGTAGCAAGTTAGCCAAGCTAGCATTCAGCTGCTGGGCATGTGAATGGCTGGGACCGATTTTCTTTTGCCGGTTTAGCAACTGGGGTAGGGAAATTTGCCTGCTACAATCGGACGTTGGTGTAGCGATAGCAGATTGCCCGCAAGTACTTGGCACGCCTAATTCTACACCTTCATTCCTCTCAGTGCAGGTTTCTGAGAGGACTGAAGGTATAGTGGGGTTGGAGATCCCAGCTGATGAGGAGCAAGGAAAGGTCTGCCTTGTTCTTTGGTGTGGGTCTTTTAAGTACGCTTGCCAACGGACTGCATGGAAGTTCGATATATGTCTGGTCAAGCATGCGGTGCCCAAGCGGCTGCTGTTTTGCCCACGCTTAATATGCTTCAGACATATGTTGCAAATAGCAACGGTGCGATCTACTGCACATGTCAGAGCTCTGGAGCGGAGTCAGCAGCACCCTGCACATGCGGAGCTCTAAGTCAGTGACCTCATCATCCCCTCCCTCCTTGTCACTGGAGCAAACCTGGCAGTATGTTGCAGCTGGGGGAACATGACTGCCAGTTTCTTGTCCTTCTTGGGCACCCCCTCTCTCTGGGCTCACGTTACTGTCTTCCTCAATCTGGGTACCGTCATCGAAGCCTTCAAAACGCTGCGCATCCTCCTGCAGCATGTACCCAACACTGTGGTCGAACAGTTCGGGGGACTCCTCAGGGCATGATGGTGGGGCTAGGGAAGAAGTGACTGATGACATTGAGCAGATGGAGGACGCCACTTTGGCAGCTGCATTGGCAGTCAAAGTACTCTGAACCTGGGTGACAGAGAATGAGGAGGATGAGGACGGCTTGGTCATCCACTCTACAAACTCTTCTGCATGTTGTGGCTCAACACGGCCAGCTGCCAAAAAAAAGGACAAGCGTGCCCCACGGCCACGTGCTAAGGATGCACCGTGTTCATGACCAGCAATGTTTGCTGCAGACACAGAGCCTGCTTGCCTTCATTTAGTGGCCTGTGAGCGTCTGCCTCTCCTTGTTGGCCTTCCAGACATACTGTATTTGATTTATTTGTAATGTATTTGAATATGTACACCAGCAATGGCCTGCAGTGAGATGTAGCTGCACAAAGCTGGCATGTATATATATATACTGATTCTGAATATACTGCAGCTAACTGAATAAACTGCCTGCCTGTAGTATATTAGGAAGAGAACAACGGGAACGGTCTGCAGTGAGATCTAGCTGCACAGGATACAATACTGAATATACTGTAGCTAACTGAATCAACTGCCTGCCTGTAGTATATTAGGAACAGAACAACAGGAACGGTCTGCAGCGAGATCTAGCTGCACACGGATACAGTACTGAATATACTACAGCTGACTAAATTAACTGCCTGCCTGTAGTATATTAGGAACAGAATAACAGGAATGGTCTGCAGCGAGATCTAGCTGCACAGGATACAGTACTGAATATACTGCAGCTAACTGAATGAACTGCCTGCCTGTAGTATATTAGGAACTGAACAACAGGAACGGTCTGCAGTGATATCTAGCTGCACAGGATACAGTACTCAATATATACTGCAGCTAACTGAATGAACTGCCTGCCTGTAGTATATTAGGAACAGAACAACATGAACGGTTTGCAGCAAGATCTAGCTGCACAGGATACAGTACTGAATATACTGCAGCTAACTGAATGAACTACCTGCCTATAGTATATTAGGAACAGAACAACAGGAATGGTATGCAGCGAGATCTAGCTAAACTGGATCAACTGCCTGCCAGAAGTAGATTACAAATAGTACAGCATGAATGGTCTGCAGTGAGATCTAGCTAAACTGGATCAAATGCCTGCCTGAAGTAGATTACAAATAGTACAGCAGGAACGGTCTGCAGTGAGATCTAGCTAAACTGGATCAACTGCCTGCCTGAAGTAGATTACAAATAGTACAGCATGAACGGTCTGCAGTGAGATCTAGCTAAACTGGATCAAATACCTACCTGAAGTAGATTAGAAATAGAACAGCAGGAATGGTCTGCAGTGAGATCTACCTAACTGAATAAACTTACAAGTTATGCGCTGCGCTTGGGTGACCCCAAAAACAAAATTAATAATAATCAACTCTGTGCTTACTAGTGCGATAATATTAAATACAAATAATATGAATGTTGAATAAATAAACAAGGTGTGAAAAAACAAGTGCTTGTTACACCATAAATTAGTGCTTAATAGTGCTTGTTACACCATACATAGTGTCTTAATCAACATAAAAAGTGCTTAGTGCTCAATATACAGTATCCTGCTTTTTTAAATGAAAAAATTAATAAATAATGAAAAAAAGTTCTCTTTGGCACTTGAAATAGTGCATGCAAATAATGTCCAGCAGTGATAATAAAACAATGCGTGCAGGTGGTGTTCAGCTGTGACAACAATCCAACATAATGCTGAAGATATCCTGAGTGCTGCAAAACATGCTCCTGTGCTCCTTCGTGACCCCCTTAAGCTAATGTGCTCACCTCAGAGCGTGTGACTCAACTTCTACCCTGAGTCCAAATATTCTTTGGAGCCACCCCTGGGCTCAGTCTCAGTGTCTGCTGCACTCCTCCAGCTGGAAACAATGTGGCTCCATACATATAAATGAAAAGGAAACTATATAGTGTAATATAGTCAAAATACTTTTATTAAAAGAAAACGCTCCCCACACCAGGGTACTCACATGGCACTGGTACATCAGTGCGCCATACTATAACGGCTTTCTATGCAAAATCATTGGATGTTTGGTGCGGTATGCTGTGCTGAGACAGCGCTGGTGTAAAGTCTGTGTCAGTCTCTCCGTCCTGGCCCTTTCCCTAAGCGTCTTCGACATAGGGATCACGTGTCATCACGTGTCATCCCCCTGATGATGACATGTGATCCCTGTGTCGAAGACGCGAGTCACACGCTCTGAGGTGGGAACATTAGCTTAAGGAGGTCACGAAGGAGCACAGGAGCATGTTTTGCAGCACTCAGGATATCTTCGGCATGATGTTGGATTGTTGTCACAGCTGAACACCACCTGCACGCATTGTTTTATTATCACTGCTGGACATTATTTGCACGCACTATTTCGAGTGCCAAAGAGAACTTTTTTTCATTATTTATTAATTTTTTCATTTAAAAAAGCAGGGTACTGTATATTGAGCACTTTTTATGTTGATTAAGGCACTATGTATGGTGTAACAAGCACTATTAAGCACTAATTTATGGTGTAACAAGCACTTGTTTTTTCACACCTTGTTTATTTATTCAACATTCATATTATTTGTATTTGATATTATCGTACTAGTAAGCACAGAGTTGGTTATTATTAATTTTGTTTTTGGGGTCACCCAAGCGCAGCGCATAACTTGTAAATTTATCCTATGCACGTTATATGAAGCGTGATTAGCGCATGCAGCTGGAGGTAGCACAAGCAAGGCATAAGATCATTGTGGCTCACAGAATTTTTCCAATTTGATAACTGAATAAACTGTCTGCTCAAAGTAAATGAAATGACACACTTGGCCAATCATCAGCCAGCAAAACACTGCGATGACGAAGTGCATTATAGGCCGTGGCGCGCCGCTTAAATTTTGCATGAACGGTCCATAATGTTTGATCTTCATCAAACGATCGAACAGCCGATGTTCGAGTCGAACTCACGTTCGACTCGAACTTAAAGCTCATCCCTAGTCACCACCATTCTGAGTGCAGTCCTCTCCATTGATTCCTGGCAATCACTGAGTGTTCTGGTGAGAACTACAAGTTCATCTGTTGCATTGGGTGATGGAACCTATAGTTCATTCATTCACAGCTACCTGTGAATAAATGACGTGGTCGGGCGGATAGAGCCCCACACAGCTGTGCTGATTTCAAATGTGACAGCGGCTGTGGGGGATAATCCTGAGGGTTTCTGGGGGTGGGGGGAAAATCCACTTGGCACCATGTTACACCGTAAAAACAAGATTAACATGGTGTGAAAGATGGATTTAACCTTTAAAGCTGAACTCTGGGATAAGCAAATGTCTAAATACAAGGGCCATGTGTGTTCTTATTTGAAACTTATGCCTCGTACACATGATCGTACTTTCCGCCAACAAAACCGTGGAATTTTGACCGAAGTGTGTTGGCTCAAACTTGTCTTGCATACACATGGTCACACAAATGTTGGCCAACAATTACGAACGTAGTGACACACTAGACGTACTACGTGGTTTTTCAGCTCTTTAGCACCACCCTTTGGGCTCCTTCTGCTAATTTCATGTTAGTAGAAGTTTGGTGAGTGTTTATTCGTGCTTTTCTTTTCGCGCTTTTCATTTCGTGCTTATCAGTTCATTTCTGAATGGCCGTTCGTCAACCAGCCATGTTGCGGAATCGGAGGAGATAACGTGTTATTTATTATTGACCTTGGAGTTATTGCTATGACATTATTTTTTTGTTTGAATAATGATTTGATTTGGTATATTTTCTATATTTTTGGATGCACAGAATGCACTTTTTGGTTAAGTTCTATTGGCAGATAGCATGTCCATTTTTCTTTTTTTTTAATGCACAATAATAAAATTGTGTAGAATAATACTTGCTTATGTGTTTTACTTCAAATGAGTGGGAGTAGGCAGTTAAATTTTAAAAAATACAATGTGAAATTGACAAGGAACATCAGCATAGTTGTATCTTTGATCTTATAAACTAGGGGATAATGGTGTTGTGGTAACTTGCACAAATAAATAAAAAAAAAAACATAAAAATATTATTCTTGATATTACTAGAAAAAAAAAGCCTTTAAAAATTTGTTTGCAATAACTCCATCAGTATCACCAGCAAAGCAGCTTCATTATTATCCCATTAAAGAAGAAGAGAATGTGCGCTGCATTTGGAGATTTCATAATTTGCCACGTCACAAATGTTAATTCTCCATTACCAACGCTAGTTTTCAAGACTGACCTCTTCTGCTTCTGAGCATGCGTGTTTGTACTTTGGACTTTTGTCCGACGGACTTGTGTACACACGATCGGAAAATCTGACAACACACATTTGTTGGCGGAAAATATGAAAACATGCTAGCCAACATTTATTGGCGGAAAGACAACAATTGTCTGATGGAGAGATTTTCTGCCAAGAGCCTGACAGCCAACATTTCCCGCCGGAAAGTCTGATCGTGTATACGGGGCTTTAGCGTGCTTTGTGTATTTATTCCAGAACTGAGCATTAATCCAGTGTGAAAACTTTGCCTTTGTTTAGGAGCTTCCTGTACTAAAGGCCAGTCACTGCTGTTCCCTCTGTTTGTACAGAGTGACTGGTCTTGTCTCCACCCTTTCATGCAGTTTTCTGAAAGCAGCCTGTAGTGGGTGGAGCCTCTGTATCCTTCTCACGGCTCTGATCTCTACACAGGCTGCGTACAATAGAGAAATGACACCAATGATACTTTTACAATGTAATATCTCAGTAACCTAAGGCATTTGGTGCACACGAAGGGTGTTCATATCCTTTATGGTTATTGATCTTAATATTTAAATATTTTTTGTGCCTGGGCTTCAGCTTTAAAGTAACATTAAAGGTTTGGTTTTTTGTTGTCGTTTTTTTTATAAATAATGAACATGTGATACCTGCTCTGTGCTAAGGTTTTGCATAAAGCAGCTCCGATCCTAATCTTCTCGGGTCCTTGCCGGCACTCCAGGCCCCTCCAGGCTCCAGGTAGCTTGCTATGGGGGGACACAAGCAGGCTCGCTCTTGAACCGCTGCTCCATGTATCCTTTCAAATACAGGTTGCAGCTCGGCTCCACTCCCATTCTTTCCTCATTGGCTCAAGGGCTACAGCTGCTGTCTCAGCCAATGAGGAGGGATTGGGGTAAAGGGCCAATCACAGTGGCCCTTTATCATTGTCAGTCCTTTCCTCACGCGCTGTGTCTGTATAAGGAAAGGAGTGCCGATAACAGAAAAGGCTGTCAGCACACTGTTTACACTGATAATCAGGGCACTGATCTTCATTGCCCTGATCATCAGTGCAGCCCCATCAGTGCTTATCAGTGCAGGTTTTCAGTCCCGCTTATCAATGCCCATCAGTGCAGCGTCGTCCGTGCCCATCATTGCAGCTTATAAGTGCATATCAGTGTTGCCTCATCAGTGCCCGTCAGTGCCCACCATTGCAGCTTAGAAGTGTTGCCTCAACAGTGCCCATCAGTACCATCTCATCAGTACCCATCAGTGCCCATCAGTGCAGCCTCATCAGTGCAGCCTATCAGTGCCCATTAGTGCAGCCTCATCAGCACACTTCAGTGAAGAGGAAAAATTACTTATTTGAAAAATTTTACAACAAATTAAGAAACACTTTTTTTTGTTTTGTTTTTTTTCTGCCTTTTTTCATTTGTTTAGCAAAAAATAAAAAACCCAGTGGTGATCAAATACCACCAAAAGAAAAATATATCTGTCTCAAAAATATTATAAAAATGTTGTTTGGGTATAGCATTGCATGAGCATGCAATTTTCATTCAAACTGTGACAAACTGTGACAACAGTGAAAGCTGAAAATTGGCCTGCGCAGGAAGGGGGGGGGGGGGGGTGCCTGGTATTAAAGCGGTTAAGCAGCAAAATCATTGTAGTAATTCAACACTTTAGCAAATATGGATTTGTGACATTCAGGTGTACAAGATGCAACCACATTGCTATATGACATTCTGATGTTTTGTTAATGGCACAAAACCTTTTGGTTGATTTCACAATAATCTTTCTTTTCATAATGATTCAACAAATGCCTGCTATTTGTGATGATATTTTTAGAACTAGAACGGAAACCATATATGCAAAGCTACTAGATAAAAAAAAAATAAAGTACCCTCGTCCTAAAACTGAATAGAGAAATTGGAAATTGTGGAGGCAATATGGACTTTCATGGTACAGAATATACTTACACAGTAGTGTTACAAAAATATATATTTATTATCCAAAAACATATAATGTTAAAAACCTAGACATATAGATACTAAACACCGGATGCTACTTTTTAAGGGGCACCCAATTCTCTGACGTAATCTGGGAAAAGAAAGATCAAACAAATTCTGCGATAATATACACGGAAATAATTAATCAGTTGCAAACTCTACATGTTTCGCGGCGACCCGCTTCCTCAGGAGTATACTTGTCAGAGAATGATCTACAAAAGAAACATAGATAAACCAACATATAAAATTTGGGATAAATAATCATGATCAGATAGCAGACATAAAACGAGTCACCAACCAACATGGTGAGACGCAGGGGCGTTGCTGGGTCTACAAAAGATCTGGGGCTAGAGCCCATAGCAGCGAAGTAAAGAGAGTCATACGCTTGGGAGGGCATACACATGTATATAATATACGTGTGTATATATATATATATATATATATATATATATATATATATATATATATATATATAACGTATTTATCGGCGTATAACACGCGCCGGCGTATAACACGCACCCCAAGTTTAGGAGAGAATTTTAAGGAAAAAAACTTTTACATTAAAATGCCCATCAATGCAGCCTTATCATGTCCATCTGCAGCCTTGTTAGTGTCATTATAGCCTTTTCAGTGTCAGTGCAGCCTTGCCCCAGTGTCCATTGCAGCCTTGTCAGTGCAGCTTTGCCCCAGTGCAGTCTTGTCAGTGCAGCTTTGCCCCAGTGCAGCCTTGTCAGTGCAGCTTTGCCCCAGTGCAGCCTTGTCAGTGCAGCTTTGCCCCAGTGCAGCCTTGTCAGTGCAGCCTTGCCCCAGTGGTCAGTGCAGCTTTGCCCCAGTGGTCAGTGCAGCCTTGCCCCAGTGGTCAGTGCAGCCTTGCCCCCAGTGTCCATGCTTGGACAGATCACCGCCGACATACACATAGCATGTACGGTAGTTTTAAATATGGCGCCGTGGAGTTCGGAGGGACTCGGCGGAGCTGAACGAACGCCGCCGAGATACACATAGTCGAGTGTACTCGGCTCTTTGCGGCGCCGCTCACAGTCCCGCCCAGTCCCGCCCTATGATGGACATAACACAGGTCCAATGGCCAGACTGGGCGTGAATGTGAGCGGCGCCGGAAAGAGCCGAGAACACTCGACTATGTGTATCTCGGCTCCGCCCAGTCACTGTGATTTCGGTGGCACTCGTTCAGCTCCGCCGAGTCCCTCCGAGGCGCCATATTTAAAACTACACGCTATGGGATCGGCGTATAACATGCACCCACGATTTTCCCCTGATTTTAAGGGGAAAAAAGTGTGTGTTATACGCCGATAAATACGGTATATATATATATATATATATATATATATATGTGTGTATGTGTGTATGTGTGTGTGTGTGTGTGTGTGTGTGTGTGTGTGTGTGTGTGTGTGTGTGTGTGTGTGTGTGTATATATATATATATATATATATATATATATATATATATATAAATATACCGTATTTATCGGCATATAACACACACTTTTTTCCCCTTAAAATCAGGGGAAAATCGTGGGTGCATGTTATATGCCGATCCCAGCTAATTGTGATCTATCAGCGGCGATCGCCGCCGACATTTACATAGCGTGTAGTTTTAAATATGGTGCCTCGGAGTTCGGAGGGACTCGGCGGAGCTGAACGAGTGCCGCTGAAATCACAGTGACTGGGCGGAGCCGAGATACACATAGTCGAGTGTTCTCGGCTCTTTCCGGCGCCGCTCACAGTCACGCCTAGTCCCGCCATTTGGATATGCTGATGACCTCGGGCAGACTTGGGGAGTGGACCCACAAGGTCCATGGCAATCCTCTCAAAGGGCACTTCAATAATGGGCAAGGGCACTAAATGACTTCGGAAGTGTTGTAGTGGGGCTGACATCTGACACACAGGACAGGATTGACAATAATTCTCAATATCCTTCTGTATCCCAGGCCAATAAAACCTGCACAACACCCTTTCAGTAGTTTTCTCAACCCCTAAATGACCTCCTAGCAAGTGCCCATGGGCAAGTTCCAACACCACCCGTCTGTATGGCTTAGGGACCACCAACTGTTCAACCACTTCATCATTTTTGTTACATACACGATACAGTAAATCCTCATTGCTGCTAAAATAAGAAAAACAGAGCCTGTCCCCTGATTCGACAGGTACATCATTAATCACCATTACATTTCCCCAGGCCCTGGCAAGGGTTGGGTCTTTTCTCTGCTCGGTACCAAAAATTTTCCTTGTGTACATTAAGGTCTGCAAACTCCAACGTAGGCTCAGATTCAGCAGATGGCTGTCCAGCTCCACTGGTTGTGGGGACCTCCTCAGGCTCCTCCAGCTCTTCTGCCATAACCGAGAAAGGAAAACCCAGGGAGCCCTGAGAAGAGTCCCCTGAACCCACATTGTCAGTAGTGGCCAGGAGTTCTGGCTCTGTCACTGAGTCAGCTACTGCGACCGGGTCGGGACGATCCCACATTTCCCAAAACTTAGGGAAGTCCCTACCAACGATGGCCTCGTGCACCAAGTGGGGCACAAGTCTGACCGGATGGGTCACCGTACCTAAGCCAGTTTTAAACTGAACAGTGGCTATAGGATACTCGTGGGTATCCCCATGTACACAGATCACAGCAACTTTTTTAGCATGCAAATTCACAGTTTCAACCATCTCAGCTGTAACTGTAACAGTCACTAGACTTCCAGAGTCTATTAAGTCTATTAACAGTCATTTGGCACATGTGTTTTTCCATACTTGGCGCTGCAGCGCATGAAACAGCAGCAAACATAGACTGCCTTCTAATAAATAGATCACACTGCATTGGTTCATCTGTCAATGGACAGTTTGCTGCAACATGTCCCAGTTCTTGGCAATGAAAACACCTGATGTTTCCCCAGTTTGGTTTGCTGACAGGCAGTAGCTTCCCTTGTTTGGGACGCCAAACTTCAGTCCTGGCACCAAAAATCCTCCCCCCTATTTCCTTGCCATGCTTACTACCCACTTCCCCTGGAACAGTCTTACCGGTTACCTGGGGAGACCGTGGCTTTGGGTGGAAAGTCCGGTGGTGACCAGGCTCTCTGCAGCAAAGTACCTTTCAACGAGTTCCACGAGGTTGTCCGCCGAGTTGGGGTCTCCTTGACTCACCCACTTCTGCAGGGGAACTGGTAGTGACCTCAGGAATCGGTCCATGACCACACGCTCCACTATTTGTGGCCCAGACAGGGACTCCGGCTGTAGCCATTTTCTCACCAAGTGAATTAGGTCGAACATGTGCGATCTTGGGGGCCTCTCGTCTTGGAAGAACCAGCTGTGGACCCGCTGTGCTCGAACTGCCAAGGTGACACCAAGTCGCGCCAGTATTTCCCGCTTGACCTTTTCATAGTCTCCTGCTTCTGCTGACTCCAAATCATAGTAGGCCTTCTGCGATTCTCCAGACAGCAAGGGGGCAACCAGTCCTGCCCACTGGGTTTTGGGCCAACCTTCCCTCTCAGCGGTCCGTTCAAACGTTAAGAGAAAGGCCTCTGGATCATCATCTGCAGTCATCTTAGAAAGAAAGCGACCCACATGGATGGCTGAGGGTTTGTCTCCAACAACATTAACTTTAGCAGGTGACCACTGTGCTAGTGTCTCCACAACCGCAGCCAGGGTTTTCCTATCCTCTTTTGCATCAGTGGCTAACTGTTCAAACAGCCTCTGCGATAGCTCCTGTACAGCACCAATCTGTTGGCACAGCGCCTTGGTTTGCTCCTGTGCGATAGCGTTTGTTTGCTGCTGTGTAGCGTTTGCTTGATGCAGTGCAGCATTGGATTGTTGCTGTGCAGCATTGGATATCACCAATTGTTTTAGGATTTCCTCCATGTTTAGTCACTCTAGGTACTGGCCTTTTAAGTAGTAACTTACTACAGCTGGTCGCAGTCTCCACCATATGTAACCTGGGGGACAGGTAGCAGGTACAAAGCTCCCTGGGATGAGCAGTCTTTCAGGCACAGATACCAAATCCAGTGAAATAGTGACAAACAGTGCGGTGTTTATTTGTGATATATACAAGTCTATATACAGGTGCTGTACAGTGTTCCAAAAAAAACAAATAGGAACAAAAATAGCCAAATCAAAACCTAGCCGTGTCTCGGCACTAACTAAACAATATTTACAGATCCTAACTACCAGGTTGAGCAAGCCTACAGCTTGTCAGCTTCCACATACCTTTTTGCTATCCAACACAGAAGTTATCTGAGTATCCCAGGCCAAGAGCAAAGGCTGTCTGCTCATGTGAGCAGGTGAGCTTAAATTAGCCTGGGGGAGAGGACCAAGACCTGAACTGGACCATGGATCAGAGATCCCTGAACGTGTATGAGAGGAGCCTGGGAGATGTATAAACCCCGAACAGGACTTTTCCTGGCTCTCTGTGGGACGCTCTGCTACAATAAATATATATATATATATATATATATATATATATATATATATATATATATATAAACATTATATATTATTACGTAAGGGTCCCCAAAGCCCCTCTCATTACATCGGGGTCACCAGAGAGCTTGTCACGTCACCTGCCACCAAATGTGGATTGTGTTTACAGAGAGGCTGGGAATATACAGAGAGGCTGGGTATACAGAGAGGCTGGGTATATACAGAGAGGCTTGGTATACAGAGAGGTTGGGTATATACAGAGAGGCTGGGTATACAGAGAGGCTGGGTATATACAGAGAGCCTGGGTATATACAAAGAGGCTGGGTATACAGAAGAGAGACTGGGTATATACAGAGAGGCTTGTATATACAGAGAGGCTGGGTATACAAAGAGGCTGGTATATACAGGGAGGCTGGTTATACAGAAGATGGGCTGGGTTTATACAGAGAGGCTGGGTATATATAGAGAGGCTGGTATATACAAAGAGGCTGGGTATATACAGAGGCTGGGTATACAGAAGATAGGCTGGGTATATACAGAGAGGCTGGGTATATATAAGATAGGCTGGGTATACAGAAGATAGGCTGGGTATATACAGAGAGGCTGGGTATATACAGAGAGAATGGGTCTACAGAAGATAGGCTGGGTATACAGAAGATAAGCTTATATACAGAGAGGCTGGGATATACAGAGAGGCTGGCTATATACAGAGAGGCTAGTTACATACAGAAAGGCTGGGTATACAGAAGATAGGCTGGGTATATACAGAGAGGCTGGGTATATACAGAGAGGCTGGGTATACAGAGAGGCTGGGTATAGGCAGAGAGGCTGGTATATACAGAGAGGCTGGGTATATACAGAAGATACGCTGGGTATATACAGAGAGGCTGGGTATACAAAAGAGAGGCTGGGTATACAGAAGAGAGGCTGGGTATATACAGAGAGCCTGGTATATACAGAGAGGCTGGTTATATACAGAGGGGCTGGGTATACAGAAGCTAGGCTGGGTATATACAGAGAGGCTGGGTATATCCAGAGAGGCTGAGTATACAGAGAGGCTGGGTATATACAGAGAGGTTGGGTATAGGCAGAGAGGCTGGGTATATACAGAAGATAGGCTGGGTATATACAGAGAGGCTGGGTATATAGAAGAGAGGCTGGGTATATACAGAGAGGCTGGTATATACAGAGAGTCTATGTATACAGAGAGCCTGGTATATAAAGAGAGGCTGGATATATACAGAGAGGCTGGTTATATACAGAGAGGCTGGGTATACAGAAGATAGGCTAGGTATATACAGAGAGGCTTGGTATATACAGAGAGGCTTGTATATACAGAGAGGCAGGGTATATACAGAGAGGCTGGGTATACAGAAAATAGGCTGGGTATATACAGAGAGGCTGGTATATACAGAGAGGCTGGTTATATACAGAGAGGCTGGGTATATACAGATATGCAGGTATATACAGAGAGTCTGGGTATACAGAAGATAGGCTGGGTATACAGAGAGGCTGGGTATATACAGAGATGTGGGTATATAAAGAGAGGCTGTGTATACAGAGAAGCTGGGTATTTACAAAGAGGCTGGTATATACAGAGAGGCTGGGTATACAGAAGATAGGCTGGGTATATACAGAGAAGCTGGGTATACAGAAGATAGGCTGGGTATATACAGAGAGGCTGGGTATACAGAAGATAGGCTGGGTATATACAGAGAGGCTGGGTATACATAAGATAGGCTGGGTATATACAGAGAGGCTGGGTATACAGAAGATAGGCCGGTATATACAGAGAGGCTGGGTGTACAGAAGATAGGCTGGGTATATACAGAGAGGCTGGGTATATACAGAGAGGCGGGGTATACAGAGAGGCTGGGTATACAGAAGATAGGCTGAGGATATACAGGGTATAACAGAGAGGCTGGGTATATACAGGGAGGCTGGGTATACACAGAGAGGCTTGGTATACAGAGTTTCCCCCATGGTCTGCACTTACCGACTCAGGAGAGATTCATGTGACAAAGCTCCTCCCGATTCTATGATATGGGCGGAGCAAGGGAGGAGACTGACTCTCACACTGATCTCCTGGCTCTGGCTGTCTCACTGAAGCATGGAGTGCAGACTCAGTGAGAGTGTCGCGGCTGTGCAGGAAGCGCTGTGTCCAGCAGCCTGCGACTCTCTCATGGTAGGGCTGACCCTTGACTCGGGGCTATGGGCCCCAGATTCTGGGCTCCAGCCTCAATGGCCACCCCTTAACGACACCACTGGTGAGACGTCATATACCTGTACGCTAAGGTTTACATGGGCACCATTGTATAACCCCTTCAAGGCGACCCCAGTGTTAAAGATAAGACCCAATAGGAATGTACTTATAGAAGCCAAATGGCCAGCACCAAAATGCTTAGGTGTCACAAAGCCTGTAAAGGCAATCTCCTTGGCGAGTGCGGGAACCAGGTAAAATAAAGATGCGTAAAACACTGTTTCAAAAGAGAAAAGTTATATATATATATATATATATATATATATACAGTGTCTCAGAAAAGTGAGTACACCCCTCACATTTTTGTAAATATTTTATTATCTTTTCATGTGACAACACTGAAGAAATTACGCTTTGCTACAATGTAAAGTAGTGAGTGTACAGCTTGTATAACAGTGTAAATTTGCTGTCCCCTCAAAATAACTCACACAGCCATTAATGTCTAAACAACTGGCAACAAAAGTGAGTACACCCCTAAGGAAAAGTGGCCAAATTGGGCCCAAAGTGTCCATATTTTGTGTGCCCACCATTATTTTCCAGCACTGCCTTAACCCTCTTGGGCATGGAGTTCACCAGAGCATCACAGGTTGCCACTGGAGTCCTCTTCCACTCCTCCATGACAACATCACGGAGCTGGTGCATGTTAGAGACATTGCGATCCTCCACCTTCCATTTGAGGATGCCCCACAGATGCTCAATAGGGTTTAGGTCTAGAGACATGCTTGACCAGTCCATCACCTTTACCCTCAGCTTCTTTAGCAAGGCAGTGGTCGTCTTGGAGGTGTGTTTGGGGTCGTTATCATGTTGGAATACGGCCCTTCGGCCCAGCCTCCGAAGAGAGGGGATCATGCTCTGCTTCAGTATGTCACAGTACATGTTGACATTCATGGTTCTCTAAATAAACTGTAACTCCCCAGTGCCAGCAGCACTCATGCAGCCCCAGACCATGACACTACCACCACCATGCTTGACTGTAGACAATAAACCAGAAAAGACAAGAGTGTAACCCTGCGCTTACCCAACGAGAAAGCAGCTCACACAACAAATAAGGATTTTGTCAAGATTTCAAATGCATATACAAGTGTAGCGCTGTAGGTTTAAAAAACTTATAAAGATATAAGAATAAAGAAAACGTCTATATCAAACAGCAAAAATTACAAAATGTGGTAGCTTGACAAATAAACAAATAAAGTCTCTGATGTTCTTCAGATGTTTTAAGAGCTGAAAGGGACTGATGTTAGTCCAAAGGTATGTATAGTTCCTTATTCACCACGTGGATAACACATGCAAAAGTGTGATGGACCCTCCACATAAAGACAAAGTGAAGGCTTACCAGAAGGATTGAACTCATAGGAACGTACGTTCAATGAGTCAATCAAGCTTGTAACCCCAACGGGTAATCAAAAGGAGGAACCTCACGACTGGATGGCCGCAAAGCTTCAGAACATGTCCACACTTCTGACGGAACTTAAAATGAATGGCAAACCTTCCCACGGATCATCTCAGATGGATAGTCCATATAAGAATAAAGAAGGGGGGCCACATAGCATAATACCGTTTGGAAAAACAGATTTATTAAAATAAGTAAACAACTTACATTTCGGTAGTAAAAAAAGCGCTTCAAATAAAATTATGGCAGGCAGTGGAGTCTACCGACGCGTTTCGTCTTAAAAGACTTCTTCTGGGGTGCTCACTCACTGCTGCCATACCCCTTAATATAGATATCTTAGCCCCCTTAATGAGGATACAGCTCATGTCTAAATTTCTAAGGCACTTCCGGGTTTAGCCAAGATGGCGGACCCGCGTGCGTTCCACGCCTCTATTTGGCATATACACACACCAAAGAAGTGTGGACATGTTCTGAAGCTTTGCGGCCATCCAGTCGTGAGGTTCCTCCTTTTGATTACCCGTTGGGGTTACAAGCTTGATTGACTCATTGAACGTACATTCCTATGAGTTCAATCCTTCTGGTAAGCCTTCACTTTGTCTTTATGTGGAGGGTCCATCACACTTTTGCATGTGTTATCCACGTGGTGAATAAGGAACTATACATACCTTTGGACTAACATCAGTCCCTTTCAGCTCTTAAAACATCTGAAGAACATCAGAGACTTTATTTGTTTATTTGTCAAGCTACCACATTTTGTAATTTTTGCTGTTTGATATAGACGTTTTCTTTATTCTTATATCTTTATAAGTTTTTTAAACCTACAGCGCTACACTTGTATATGCATTTGACTGTAGACAAGACACACTTTTCTTTGTACTTCTCACCTGGTTGCAGCCACACACGCTTTACACCATCTGAACCAGATAAGTTTATCTTGGTCTCATCAGACCACAGGACATGGTTCCAGTAATCCATGTCCTTAGTCTGCTTGTCTTCGGCAAACTGTTTGCAGGCTTTTTTGTGCATCATCTTTAGAAGAGGCTTCCTTCTCGGACGACAGCCATGCAGACCAATTTGATACAGTGTGCGGCGTATGGTATGAGCACTGACAGGCTGACCCCCCGCCCCTTTAACCTATGCAGCAATGCTAGCAGCACTCGTATGTCTATTTCCCAAAGACAACCTCTGGATATGATGCTGAGCATGTGTACTCAACTTCCTTGGTCCACCATGGCGAGGCCTGTTCTGAGTGTAACCTGTCCTGTTAAACCGCTGTATGGTCTTGGCCATCGTGCTGAGGCTCAGTTTAGGGTCTTGGCAATCTTCTTAAAGCCTAGGCCATCTTTATGTAGAGCAACAATTCTTTTTTTTCAGATCCTCAGAGAGTTCTTTGCCATGAGGTGCCATGTTGAACTTCCAGTGACCAATATGAGAGAGTGAGAGCGATAACACCAAATTTAACACACCTGTTCCCCATGACTAATGAGTCACATGACACCGGGGAGGAAAAAATGGCTAATTCGGCCCAATTTGGACATTTTCACTTTGGGATGTACTCACTTTTGTTGCCAGCGGTTTACACGTTAATAGCCATTTGTTAAGGATTTTTTTGAGGGGACAGCAAGTTTACACTGTTATACAAGGTGTACACTCACTACTTTACATTGTAGCAAAGTGTAATTTCTACAGTGTTGTCACATGAAAAGATATAATAAAATACACAAATGTGAGGGGTGTACTCACATTTGTGAGATACTGCATATATATATATATATATATATATATATATATATATATATATATATATATATATATATATATATATATTTGTACACAAATAGAAAAAAAGTGTATCATATTAGAACTGATTCCCAGAGTTTAGGGGTTTATGGGGCAGAAATAAGGATCTCTCACCCACTCCTATTAGGGTAGTCAATAGTATAACATTTTGTATGTATAAAGAATATAGAAATAGAGAACAAAGAAAAAGAAGAGGTTTATATTAAACATCTATAGCATCTTTACAAAAATGGATGGTGGTTGCCTAAAATGAACGTAAAGATTCTGTATAGGGTAGGCAAAAGAAACACACCAAGGAGTAAAGATTGTTAAAGCATCTATGCTCAGTGTCATTTACATCAGAATCATCCAATGTATGACTGCAGAGAGAAGCACTCACCTATTCAAGGATGTTGAAGTGAATGGAATCACAATTTCTTATGCTGCGTACACACGGTCGGACTTTTCGGCTACAAAAGTCCGACAGCCCATCTGACAGACTTTCGACGGACTTTTGGCGGACTTTTGGTGGACTTGCGGCAGACTTTCTAATGAACGGACTTGCCTACATACGATTACACAAAAGTCCGACGGATTCGTACGTGATGACGTACACCGGACTAAAATAAGGAAGTTGATAGCCAGTAGCCAATAGCTGCCCTAGCGTGGGTTTTTGTCCGTTGGACTAGCATACAGACGAGCGGATTTCTGGGTCCGGCGTAGTTACGACGTAAAGATTTGAAGCATGTTTCAAATCTAAAGTCTGTCAGATTTGCGGCTGGAAAAGTCAGCTGAAAGTCCGGGGAAGCCCACACACGATCGTATTGTCAGCCGGCTTTAGTCCGTCGGCGTCCTTCGGACTTTTGTAAATGAAAAGTCCGACCGTGTGTACGCGGCATAAGTGTTGGGGTCACAGATAGATAAAATGACCCACCGCCAAAGACTCCAGCAAGAGCCCAGTACTCAATAAGCACAAGCATAAAAACCATCAGACAGCACTTCCAAGAACAGAGCAGGTCTAGCAAAATACCTAAGTTCGACAAACATACCCATCAAACATGCTGGTATATAGTTTATATATGAGCATTGTTGTATCAACAGCTGAGATAAGGGTTAAGCATACCAATCAAGCCACTCCAAAAGACCTCTCCACCGCCATACAGACTATCACAAGGAAAGTTTAGGGAGAAACAGCTCCCATTAAATACAGCCATGTACACCTGATTCCTATCTGGATGACAATCACAGCAATGTGCCGAGGCGCCTCTGAATGACGTCACCGGACACAATCCCAGACCGCGGATGCGCACGCACAATGGCGGCGCATGTGCAGTACCCCAAGACGGCCTTTTAGTATGTTAGGCTTCATATTTTTGTAAAGATGCCATAGGTGTGTAATATAAACCTCTTCTTTTTCTTTGTTCTCTATTTCTATATTCTTTATACATACAAAATGTTTTACTATTGTCTACCCTAATAGGAGTGGATGAGAGATCCTTGTTTCCGCATCTTTATTTTAACCTGGTTCCCGCACTCACCCGGGAGATTGGTGCTGGCCATTTGGGTGAGTCCCTTTTGCTTCTATGAGTACATTCCTATTGGGTCTTATCCCTAACTCTGGGGGTGGTTTTGAAGGGGTTATACTATAGTTCCCATGTAAACCTAAGCGTACAGATATATGACATCTCACCATGTTGGTTTGTGACTCGTTTTATGTCTGCTAGCTGATCATGATTATTTATCCCAAATTGTATATGTTGGTTTATCTATGTTTCTTTTGTAGATCATTCTCTGACAAGTATACTCCTAAGGAAGCAGGTCACCGTGAAACATGTAGAGTTTGCAACTGGAGAATTGTTTCCATGTATATTATCGCAGAATTTGTTTGATCTTTCTTTTCCCAGATTGCGTCAGAGAATTGGGTGCCCCCTAAAAAGTAGGATCTGGTGTTTAGTATCTATATGTCTATGTTTTTAACATTCTATGTTTTGGATGAAAAATTTATATTTTTGTAACCCTACTGTGTAAGTCTATACTGTACCATGAAAGTCCATATTGCCTTAACAATTTCTGATTTCTCTAGAACTGAAACCAAAGGCTTATTCGCATTTTATAAAATAATTTTTTTAGGGGTTTCATAAACGGAACAGTGGTTTTCAGAAGGGCTGTGTTTTTAAAAAAAAAGTTGGGCTGTACTACCAGTTTTCATATGAGTAGAACCATTAGTTTTCATTTTCGTTGGCACATCTCTCCATATCTAATGAACTTCCCCTTTGTTAACTTTGCTACATATTGCATATTATACAACTTTTATTGACCGGCCTGTAGTTTTTAATCAGTGCTAAAATCTAGTTTCACCAAGATGTACTGTGCCTACACGCTGGCTCTAATCAGAAGTGCTGCAGTTAGCACAACAGTATATTTTTTAGTATTTGTTGGCTTTACGTATTTTGCAATCAGACTGTGTTTATCTGCCTAGTTGCTTAGAAGCAACCTGAAAGGATTATTGGTAATAATTGTTTCACTTAACTTCAAGAGATGAAGAATGGTAGCAGCACCTGCAGTTAGAATGTGTGGCAAATGATTGACCCTGTATGCAGTATGCACATTCAATTTAAATAATGTAGTCATTGTCTGCATAATGTGTTTGCAATGGTTCTTTACCTGTCGGAGACATAACTTACCCAACCATGGGGTTCCCAGTAGTGGCGTAGCATGGGTAGTCAGCACCTGGGACAAGGCAAATAATTTGCGCCCCCTACCCCGTGGACTTTTAGATACCCCCACTCTGATCACACCCCCAGATATTCCACCCGACCCTGATCACACCCCAGATACCCCTACACTGATCACACCCCCAGATTACTCCCTGTGACTGGCTGCACACACTAATGTCGTATACAAACGGTCGGAATTTCTGACAACAAATGTTTGATGTTTGATGGAAATTCCTGTTGTCGGAAATTCTGACCATGTGTAGGCTCCATCGGACATTTGTTGTCAAAATTTCCAACAACAAAAATTTGAGAGCTGGTTCTCAAATTTTCCGACAACAAAATCTGTTGTCATGGGCGTCCGCAGGTAGGGGCAAGGGGGGTCAAGTGCCCCCCCCCTGGAATCAGGGATCAGATCGGATAGGCACATTTAGCACAGTGGTGTCACTATGGGGGTGTGGGCAGCCAGCGGGGTCACACCATCAAGGTGCTGTCAAGCCCCCCCATCAGTGTAGTGTGACTGTGGGATCTTTTCCCTGCTCGTTCCAGCAGCGCTGTGTCAGGAGAAAGGCAGGCAACGGACTGTCAGAGGTTTTCATCGCTCGCCCCCCTTTCTCCTGTCAGGGAGAAGAGACGGCGGCTCTCACCAGGTTTCCCACCCAGCTTCCTGCCCACTTTGTTCCTTCCCCATTGGCCATAACTAAGGGCCAACCAAAGGAGACTAGGAGAGAAGAGCATCATGGGACATGTAGTCCGGAAGATTGGCGGCCTCATTTTCCACAGGAAGGAGGCTACAGCTCGATCCAGAGAGAGATTGAGAGACTGCAGCCTGGAAAAAAGCTGAAGTAGTGAGTGCTACAGGACAAAGAAAGAGGCGTGTGCTGGGCGGAAGCCAGAGAGAGAGAACCACGCTGCCCAGTGTCACCAGAGCGAGAGCCACGCTGCCCAGCGCCACCAGAGAGAAGAAGACTGAGCCACTGGCAGGGTACAGACATGCTACACTACTGACCAGAATTGCCCCCGGAGAACCCAGATTGAGTGATCATCCAGACGGAGGGATCACTGCTGTAGTTTTGCTGGGTCTAGTAAGAGGGCCTGTCGGCCATTATCCATTACTTATCCCAGGGACTGTAATACGCCTGCTGTCTCTGACCATGACAATGTGATAATGACATTGTCGAAAAGGGATGGCGCATGGGTGACCCTAAAATGATGCCCCCCCATGTCCGTTGTCGTAAATTCCGATCGTGTGTACACAATTCCGACGCACAAAGTTCCGCGCATGCTCGGAATCAAGCAGAAGAGCAGCACTGGCTATTGAACTTCATTTTTCTTGGCTCGTCATACCTGTTGTACGTCACCGCGTTCTTTGTGTGACCGTGTGTATGAAAGATAAGATTGAGCCAACATCCGTCGGAAATAAGTCCAGGATTTTGTTGTCGGAATGTCCGATCGTGTGTAAGTGGCATTAGGCTCCATGCACACTGGAGCTCAAAAACTGCCACTTTTTGGAGTTTGGCCATTTTTTTTAACAGCCCATAAACTCCACTGTATATTATCCTATGTGTCCATGCACACATGAATGTTTTTCAGCTTTTATCAGCAGTGGAGTTAATGGGCTGTTTTCTGAACGCCATAAAATCACGTTAGTGCTGTTTTTCTGACCACAAAAAACGCTCATAAACGGCCGTTAATTAGCCTTCTGCGTTTTTTATGTCGGAGCTTAAAAAAAAGATACAGGAAATCCTGTGCATACAGGAAGCAACATTTGACCTCCCATTCACCCCTCTTGAGCAGACCACCTCCTCTCTTGCTGCACACACGTCTGGTGAGTCTTTTGCAAAATGGCAAAGTATGTTTCGCAGGCACAGCTCATTGCTGCAGTGCAAATGCACCCTGCAATTTGGGACTTGTCTCACCATCGCCATGGGGACCGTGTATCAAAAAGGAACGAATGGAATGAGATCTGCTGCAGTCTAACAGAGGACTGGGATGGAATGACCCATAGGATGAAGAAAGATCGATGCAAGTGCATATGTGCGCATGAATGTAATGTTTTTATGTGCATGTTGTATATAGTTTCAAAAATGCTTAATAAGTCCCTTTTTTTGTCAGTTGTGGCTTTTGCAGAAATGATGGAAGTCACTAGTTGACCGAATAAGGAGGGAAGTAAAAGAAAAGTTGCTTGCCCAGCGCAGTGAAGCACCTTCAAATATTAGGCCGCACCCCTTAGCAGAAGAGCTGCTTTTCCTAAGACGGTCCATGGTGTTGAGAGCGTAAGTAATTGTTATTGCAGGGAGGGGCCAGTGAGGTGATGTAACATTGGTATTGAGTATATTATACTTTTGTATAATATTTTTTTTAAATAATTGTATTTATTTTTAAAATATTTAAACGAATCCAATATTTTTTTAAAAATTATAAAATATTAACCCCTTCCTGCCGACCGTACGCACATCTGCGTACTCGGCTTTCCAGGGTTATACCGGGATGATGCCCGCGGCTGCAGGCATCATCCCAGTACCGTTGTTTCGAGCCGGCGATCAGCTACCCGTATATAACAACTGATGCGGCTAAAAGCCGCTCGGCTGTTCTACCGGAGGAGCGGGAGGGGACATTGCCCCCTCCCGCCACCTTCTGCCGCTCTTACCAGGCCTCCCGTGCGATCGGGAGGCCCGGAGTCCAATCGGCCGCCTTCGGCGGCTGGGGGCGGGCTGGAACGAAGCTGTGGGCGGCTTCGTTCCAGCCTTCTCAATGTAAACGCCAATGGCGCCGGTTTTAAAAAAATATACAGTGTTCAGAATCGCCGTTTTCGGCGATTTGAATACTGGGAAGTGCAAAGGAGGGATTGGGGGTCTTTTAGACCCCCCGATCCCGCCATAAAGAGTACCTGTCACCACCTATTACTGTCACAAGGGATGTTTACATTCCTTGTGACAGCAATAAAATAAAAAATAAAAATGTTTTTTTTAAACACAATTTACAAGTATAAAAAAAAAAATAAATAAATAAATAAAAAAAAATTTTTTTTAAAGCGCCCCCGTCCCCGCAAGCTCGCGCAGCAAAGAAAACGCATACGGAAGTCGTGCCCGCATATGTAAATGGTGTTCAAATCACACATGTGAGATATCACCAAGATGTGCCTCCTGAAGTAGGAGAATATCAGCTCCAAGAGATTGTAAGCTTTAAATGCTTTCCTCCTTTTGTGTGGGGAATTAAACCTTTTTTATATTGTGGGAGATTACCTTAAGACCCATGGTGTGTTTAAGGTGAAAAAGTTTGGATCAAAGGGGGGTCCAGGCCAAGGGGGGGCACCCAAGCAGCAGTACATTTTGCCCCTAAGGGAGCATACAGCCAATGTAAATAACCCTACAAGGAGACATGCAATTTCAATTTGACCTGACTGGGGGGAAAGCAACACATGCATCACAATGGTGGAAACATCTGATATGAGTAGCACAAAAAGAGTTAGAAAAATAAAACATGAAACAAAAAAAAAACAAAAAACCTAGTAACCATAGAACTGGGCCAAAAAATGGCAATACATAGTCTTGGGGGGTCAAGGGGGAAAACGCCCCAGAGACCCAAACAAAAATGTCCATTTGGACCAAAAGGTCCAACACTCTAAATTCTTGAGTCCGTAGAGTTTGCATAAATGCAAAAGTATCATGAGAAATTACCTGTGAGGGGCCCACCTGCTCAGACACCACTAAACAGATGGGGAGCCGACGGGCCCCAGACGGTGAAGAGTGTGGGGTCAATCAATCGGACGCAACTGGAAATCCGCGATGAGCCGGGAGAGTCCAGGTGCAGCAAAGCATGGTGGGAGAGGTCCATTGTTCTTAACCTTGAGAGAAAAAAAAGAAGAGACAAAAAACATAGAGAGGAAACAAAAAGGTAAAAATGAGTGGTGCAGTTAGTCTCGACGTTGATCTCGGCGATCTCTTCTGGGAGGTGGGGTAGCCCAAATAGCTGAGTGACGTGGAGTGGAGGGCAGCCTGGGCAGGGTAGCCGCGTCTAGGAGGCCCTGCTATTGTGGTAACGTTGTAGGTCGTGCCATTGTGTGGTACCTAGAGCTTAAAGGGGTAACCCCAGCGGTAGCGGATATTTGCAGACTGAAGAACCGATGTAACCTCTTTCATCTTCCTCCGCTTGTCAAGGGTGGTGGGGGAGATATCCGGGTAAATTTGAATAGGGGTACCCTCTAGGCGAATGTTGGGAGTGTTCCTTGAGGCCCTGAGGATGTCCTCTTTAATCAGGAAGTCCTTGAGGCAAAGCACTATATCTCTGGGGGGCTTCTCCGGGGGAGGGCGCAGGGCCCTATGAATCCTATCACAGGAAAAGGCTGTCGGGTGGAATCGGGCAGGAGGGATTGAAATAGCTTCTGGATCGCGGGTAATAAATTGATCACAGATTCCGGTACTCCACGCACCCTGAGATTGTTACGTCTATCGCTGTTGTCCAGGTCTTCAATGTGGGCTTGAAGTTGCAGGACTGTCTCGGACAAGGACTCATGCTCCTTTCTGAGATCCGAACACACTAGTCAGTTCTGCTTCCCAGAGCTGCAATCTCCAGAGATAACGTGTTGGTAGATTTATGCAGCTCTGATTGGAATTTCTGGGCAATCTTGTCATACATCAGAGTAAGACTTTCATCCAGATCGGCCTTAGTAAGTTGCAAGTAATACTCACAGTCTCCCAAGGAATGTGACGGTGAGGAGGCTGCAGAATGTGGATATACCTGTGACTGTGTCTTCTGGGCGCAATCTTGGGCCTGCATTTTCTTGTCCCTCACTCTCAGCAAGTAGGTGGTAAGTGATCTTTGGGCCGGTTTTCTGCAGCGATTTTTTGGTCCCGGAATGCGCTATACGTTCCACCAGGGGTGCGGGGAAGAATTAGTCCGAAAAACTGTGTTGATAACCCCGAAGAAGTGCCGTTCGTCTCCGCGGCTCACTGAGCTCTCACTGAGCTCTCAGCCCTTGCTTCCTTCCCAGTTCGCGCCGCGCATGCGTTTGTGTTTTTAAATTGTGTTGATTTTTTAAAAATAAAATATATTAGAATTTTTTTATATTTTAAACTAATATTAATAAATTTTTTTATTTTATTTTTCTTAATTAAAACAAAAATACGGTGTGACATAAAATATTGCAACAACTACCATTTTATTCTATAGGGTCTCTGCTAAAAAAAATATATATCATGTTTGTATGTTCCAAGTAATTTTCTAGCAGAAAATAATGATTTTTACTTGTAATCAACAAATGTCAGAAAAGGTTTGGTCTTTAAATGGTTAAACTTCCTTCATTTACATACATGCTGGAGTTCTTTCCTTTGATAAAACAACAAAAAGATACTTTGTTTCTACTTATGTGTTGTGATTAAACTTGGCAGGCTGCCAGGGTTTATTATTTTTTTTCCCAGCTGTGAGAATTCTCTGCACAGAAAGAATTGTGACATGCTGTTTTAAAGAAAAAGATTTCGATTCCTAACGATTAATCGTGCAGATCTATCTATCTATCTATCTATCTATCTATCTATCTATCTATCTATCTATCTATCTATCTATCTATCTATCTATCTATCTATCTATCTATCTATCTATCTATCTATCTATCTATCTATCTATCTATCTATCTATCTATCTATCTATCTATCTATCTATCCCTTTTGTAAAAATCAATTATCTGCTTGTTTCTCCATAAGAAAATACAGTTCGCACGCTCTGCCAGTGTTGGTCGTGGACGTGGTAATCGTCGGCAGCGTGAACCAGACAACACCAACAGCAACCAAACGGAACAGCGCATTGTATGAACAAACAGAGAACCGAAAACAATGTCTTTATGGACCATAGTCATCCTCGTGTGACTTTCTGTCGCAGCCTATTCATGTTGCTCTCAGATCTTGATGCTGAATGGGAGGAAGCAGTGCACGGAAAACATGTACACATATGTGTCGGCCTGTAGGGTGGCGCAAAGGAGTGGAAAGCCAACACCACCCATTTTGGTTTCTCCTTTTGGCAACATCTCCAGCACGGCTTCTCCTGTTCAACCAAATAATTCCACCTCTTCTGAAATAGTGCCAGGTCCCTCTTCCACTGCTCCTCCTGGGCCACCAGTGTACCAGTCCACCTATTTGCCAGGTTCCTCTTCCACTGCTCCTTCTGGGCCACCAGTGTACCGGTCCACCTATGTGCCACTTCCCTCTTCCACTGCTCCTCCTGGGCCACCAGTGTACCAGTCCACCTATGTGCCACATCCCTCTTCCACTGCTCCCCCTGGTCATTCTGCCTACCTATACAATGTGCCAGGCCTCACCTCCTACGTACAAAATGTGCCTCCTGCAAGCATGCCATCCTCACCTCAACACCAGGGATGTCGATTTGGCACCACTAATCCCTCCAAATCACCACGCCAGGAATCACAGAGTGAATATCCTGTTCTTGAGGAATTATGCTTTTATGTTTATTAAATTTGTGTTTTTTGAAGTTGTCATCCATTTTATTGACCTCAAATAAAAAGTTATTGGCCAGTTGATGGTCAGTTGTTATACAGTTTTGACCTTTTTTTGAAAAAGTTACACTATATTAAAGAAGTAATTTTGTAAAATCATAATGTTTGGTTGTATTATTTTCCATTTTCCATTACCAAATAAAAAAAGAAGCAAAAGGATCTGAACTTTATTGTAATGTAATGAACTTTATTTAAATTTACTTAACTTTATTGACATGAAAAAAATATGCAATTTTTTTAATCGGTGAGAACATCCAGGTAAGGCTAATATCCAGAAAAATTAAAACTAAATATATTGGTCTTGCCAGGCCAAACTACCAGCAGGGGAAACAAAAAATTTGGCAAACTGATTTTGGATGTTTATAACTCTAGCAGTGCTGCCCAAGTCCATGAATTGCATATCATGTCCTGTGTTTGGGGGTGCAGGTTCTGTGGAGACTCTCTCGTTGACAATTAAAAAGTTATGCAACACGCAGCATGCTAGGATGACTTTTATAGCGCTTTCCACATCAAGCTGCATGGCAGAGAGAAGTACACGCCACTTTGGTGTGCATACTCCAAAGGCACACTCCACAACACGTCTGGCTCGACTTAGTCTATAGTTATAAATTCTCTGCTGGTAAGTCCGCTTCCACTATATGGGCGCATTAGATTTTCTGCTAAGCCAAATGCTTCATGGGCTATCATCACCAATAGAAGACTGGGCTCCGTAGTGCCCTGAAGTGGACTACAAGAAAGAATCCCTAGCCGTCCTTCATGCAGCCGAAGACCCAGTGCAGACTCCTGGAATATTCGGACACCCCCCTGACTCCCGTAGGCCCCCACATCCACAAATATGAAGCACAGATTTGCATCCGCCAATGCCAGAAGTACAACAGAAAAGTACTTTTTATAATTGAAATAACATGACCCAGAGTTAGGTGTTTTTTTTTTTACTCAGAAATGTTTTCCACCCAGAGCTCCTATACAGTTTGGAAACTATCTTTTCCCAAAATTCTTTAGTCACCTGTTCCTACGTTTCTTCTGTAGGCTCAGGCATCATATCGGTTTTTAACTCCTCCCACAGAGCAAGGCAGGTTTCCCGGGTCACTTTTGCCACCGTGCTTACACCCATCACAAAATGGTGATGCAGCAAGACAAACGATTGTCCTGTGGCCAGGAACCTACAAAGGAGGAAGGAAGAGGAGCTCGAGCATGCTACAGGCTGCAGCTTATACGCAGCGGTGGCCAGCGACGTGGCTCGGGCCCCAAGCCAGCTCGCGGCCCCAAGCATATGCTTGTTTTGCCTGTCCTGTCACGACGGGCCTGCTGATCATGTGATACAAAGTATGAACAGCGATCTGTCATCTCCCTTAGACAGTCCCATCCCCCCTTCAGTTAGAACACAGAGAGGGAACACAGTTAACCCCTTGATCGCTCCCTAGTGTTAACCCCCTCCCTGCCAGTGACATTTTTACAGTAATCAGTGCATTTTTATAGCACCGATCGCTGTATAAATGCCAATTGTCCCAAAAATGTGTCAGAAGTGCCCGATGTGTCCGCCATAATGTCGCAGTCCCAATAAAAATCGCAAATCTCCGCCATTACTACTACTAAAAATATATATATATATATATATATAAAAAAATAATAAAAATGATATAAATCTATTCCCTATTTTGTAGACGCTATAACTTTTGTGCAAACCAGTCAATATACGCTTATTGTGAGTTTTATTACCAAAAATATGTAGAAGGATACATATTGGCCTAAAATGAGAAAAAAATTTGCTGTTTTAAAAAAAAAAAGGGGAGATATTTATTATAGCAAAAAAGTATTGTGTTTTTTTCAAAATTGTCACTCTCTTTTTCTTTATAGCGCAAAAATAAAAACCGCACAGATGATCAAATACCACCAAAATAAAGCTCTATTTGTGGGAAAAAAAGGACGTCAATTTTATTTGGGAGCAGCGCCGCACAACTGCGCAATTGTCAGGTAAAGCGATGCGAGTGCTGTATCTCAAAAAATTGCCTGGTCATTCAGCAGCCAAATCTTCCGGGGCTGAAGTGGTTAAGGACAATTGTGGAAAGCATGACTGTTTAAAGAAAAAAAAATTTAACATTTTAAATACACATGACTAAAATAATGAAATACCTGAGTGTCACCAGGAGACGTTCCTCAAGAGACAAGCTCCTCCTCATCTGGGTGTCCATTCTAGTGAGAAGTGGTCGCAGCCTCTCTAGCAGATTGTCATATGTGCCAACAGACATCCTTGTAAAATTAAAAAACTTTTCAGGATAGTTACTCTGGTCCTCTCATTCATTTCTCTCAGTCTTCTGATCCGACGTAACAAAATCAGGAGGAGTATTTCCTGCACTGAAGACAGTGCTCTTTCTGCTCTAAAAATTCTATTTTATCAATGCATTGTGGGATTTTTTTAGTGTCCTCTGTGTATTTTTATAAAAAACACCCATAAATGCTAACGCTAAAAAACGCTCATAAACGCTAGTACAAAACGCTGTTGAAAGCGAGTTTTTCAACCAGCGTTTTCTGCCAGCAATCTGGAATCCAGAAAAAGCTTTTTTGAGCTCCAGTGTGCATGGAGCATAACGATTTGGATTTTGTACTTGCTGACTGTAACTTTTTTTCAAGAAATGACTGAAGAAACTATTTAAATATGCATCTTGTCTTTTTAATGCAGTGTTTTTAAAACGTATGTAACACAAGGTGGTGACATGACTATAAGAGCACACTAATTAAAAAGCATATTGCATTTTTATTGTGTCACCCTTAACTGTAATGTAGCATGCGTTTTTCCAAAAGTGCACAAAAAATGCAGCAAGTAATAGCTATAAAAATGCACCACACTGTTCAGTCAAGCAACACAATGATGTGAAGAGCTACATAGATTGTTATGGAAGCTTTTTTTCTCTGGGATTTTAAATCATGCTAAAAAATCCTACCATATTTTCAAGCAGTAGTTTGTCAATGTTACCAACACCAAGGCTGTGTTTAGCTGCAGTTTGGCCGAAGCATGGGTGAATCGTCAGGTTTCATGCGTTTTGCTCACATTTTTAGCCACGGCTCTGTTGCCACTACTGCGAGTTGTTGTGCGACTTGACACATGTGAAGTTGCATGACAAGTCAAAACCCATGTATTTCCCCATTGCCCGTTCTAATTGGTGCGACTCAAGTCGCAGCGACTCCAAACGAGGTTCTTGCACTACTTTGTTCCGTCTTCAGTACAACTTGTTCTCCATAGAAAGGAATTAAGTTGCAATACAGTCGCATGTACATATCTGACACCGTGACTTTGTTGCAACTTCCACGGAAGTCTACAGAAGCACATGATCTCTACTCCTCCCAAATACATCACTTCCTATATTGATGTACGTGAGTGTGGAAGACAGCAGGAAGCATGCCTAGGGCTAGAAAGAACAAGCGGCAAGTTCATGACAAGGAAGAAATTATTCGGCTTGTCAGACAACGTCCGGCAATATATGACCTCAGAGATCCAGGTTACAAAGAAGGAGAGAGCATGATTGGAAGTGGCTCGCATATATTTTGATACCTGGGACTCTTTTTCAGCTACAGAACGGACTTCAAAAAGTAAGTGGTTGATATATGCTGCTTAGCATTTTGCGGCTTGCACCTATTTAAATATTCAGCAACCAATGGGTGTATGTTAACAATGTGCACTGTGTTTTCTTGGTGGGGACCGCTTCTCCTGCCGGGAGATCACAATGGTTTGGCAGGAGGGAATCACCTGTCAACACTATCTGTGTTGATGGTGGAATTTAGCTAGTTTCTTTCCTGCAACCTGTGGCTGCAGGAAAGTAAATTTGTGCCTGTGTGTGTGGGCCACCAAATAATATTTGCCCATGGTCCAAACAATATAAAGATGGCCCTGTCGACATGCTTCAGCACATGACAAATTATGCAGGTGTCATGGATAATATATCTACCGGTTGTTTTCCCACTATCAACATCAATTATGCAGCCTAGCAAAATGAATGACCTATGGGCAGTTAATAAAGAATGATTTTTTGAACTTGGTATTGTCTTTATATTTTGCAGTGCACTCGTTACAAGCTCGATGGAGAAGTCTCAAAGACTGTTACAACTGGTACTTACGAAGATTAAAAGAAGGAGTTGTGGTCCCTGCTAGGGTCAGGCGTACCAGACCCTGAACTTCTTCTGTCCTTGAAGTGCAAGAACCGCAGGGCTCTCGTATGGAGCAGAGAAGTACTAGTGCCGCTACTCCTTCTGGTGAACTGGCAAGCACCAGCGGCCTAGTACACCCTGGTCGTACATCCAGCACTGCAGTATCACGTGGTGACGTGGCGAGTCCCATAAGTGCAGTTCAAGCTGGCGAGGTGGCAAGCACAAGTAGTGTCCCGCTGCCACCAAGAAGAAGACGAACACAGGCCCGTCGTGCCCATAGTGCCCTTCCTGCTGCATTCGCCAATCCGAATTGGGAACCCACCACTTCTGCAGCACCCGTACTTCCCCCTTTCACTGGCCAACCCGGAATTCAGGTGGAAACAGTTGACTTTACGCCACTGGATTTTTATTCGCTGTTTTTCACCGAAGATCTCTATAGATCTATTGTGGACCAAAGCAATTTGTACGCTGGTCAACACATCACCACTATTCCCCAGTCCTCCCTTGCCAGAGATTGGAGACCAATTACGGTCTCCGAATTTAAGATCTTTCTGGGCCTTTCCCTCCTCATGGGCATAACCAAAAAGAGTGAGTTGCAGTCATATTGGTCCACTGACCCAATTCACCATATGCCCGTGTTCTCTGCCTCCATGACCAGGGCACAATACGAGCAGATTTTGCGGTTCATGCACTTTAACGACAATGAACTCTGTCGTCCTCGTGGAGACCCTGCATACGATCGGCTCTACAAAATTCGGCCCCTCGTAAACCACTTCAACCAATGTTTTGCAGACTTGTTTACCCCCCATCAAGTTGTCTGCGTTGATGAGTCCCTGATTAAGTTTTCTGGCCGCTTGTCATTCAAACAGTACCTTCCCAGTAGCGTGCCAGATACGGGGTCAAGATGTATAAGCTCTGTGACAGGGCCACAGGCTATACATGTAGATTTATGGTTTACGAGGGAAAAGATAGTCACGTAGAGCCGATAAATTGCCCTGACTACATAGGAAGCGCTGGCAAGATAGTGTGGGACTTGGTGTCACCCTTATTCGGAAAGGGGTACCACTTGTACGTGGACAATTATTATATGAGCGTGCCACTTTTTAGTCACTTGTTTGATCATCAGATTGGAGCATGTGGCACCGTGCGACCTAATCGCCGGGGCTTTCCCCAGCCGCTTGTAGAGTCCCGTCTTAGGCTGGGGAAGAGAGCCTGCTTGCAGTATAATAATTTGCTCGCTATGAAGTGGAGGGACAATAATGCCCCGTACACACGGTCGGACATTGATCGGACATTCCGACAACAAAATCCTAGGATTTTTTCCTACGGATGTTGGCTCAAACTTGTTTTGCCTACACACGGTCGCACAAAGTTGTCGGAATTTCCGATCGCCAAGAACGCGGTGACGTCAATCACGTACGACGAGACTAGAAAAGGCCGGTTCAGAACCAAGCGCGGCACCCTTTGGGCTCCTTTTGCTAATCTCGTGTTAGTAAAAGTTTGGTGAGAGACGATTCGCGCTTTTTCAGACTCGTGGCTTTCAGATCGTTTTCTGCCGTTCAGTTTGTGCTTGTGGGTTTGTATCTGCTCTTCAGTGCGTGCAGTCAGTTCGTATCGGAGTTTTCTGTGCGATCTTGTCCGCTCGTTGCTGTTTTTCAGGTCGCTCTTCACAGGCCTTGCTGTTCTTCAGTGCGTTCTGTTACTTCGTTCTGAGCAGCCGACCGTTTTCTAGCCATGTTTCGTATGCGTACTCCTCGTACAGTTCGTGCTGTGCGGGGGCTTGGTGTTGGGGTCCTGACCTTGACACAAGTCCAGTCCATGAACAGGGTGGGGAGGAGTTAATGGACCAAGAATTGTTTGCTTCAGCGTGACCAGTTCTGTCATATGTCTTTGCTCCGTGAGATCCGTGAGAATAATCCTGATGATTTCAGGAACTTTCTCAGGATGACGGACCCCGTGTTTCACCGTTTGTTGGCTTCGCTGACCCCCTATATCAGCAGGCAGGATACCTGCATGAGGCAAGCCATCACTCCAGAGCAGAGGTTGGTTGCTACCTTGCGGTATTTGGCCACAGGGAGAAGCCTGCAGGACCTCAAGTTCTCGACAGGCATCTCCCCCCAGGCTCTTCTCTGTGGACATTTACTGCTTGTGTTTGTTTTAGCTGACCCTGACAGAAATATGTGGAGTCCAGAAAATGTCGTGATTGTGTAACCTTATACAAAGCACTGTTGGCTGTTATTTACTAAATGCAAAGACACTTTTCACTACAAGTGCACTTGCAACTGCACTGAAACTGCACTTGTAGTGCAAAGTGGATTTGCCCTTAGGAAATTACCCCCATTTTCTCATAAAACAACAATTACATCACCCCAAAAGTGTTGTAGCGTGAGACAATAATCCAAACATTCTTGATGAACAATCTTTTTAATACCAGCACAATCACATGTGCATTTACCAAAGATTTTTCTGACAAACCGACATGTTTATTGTATAACATATTTTGTGGTGTCATTATCCAAAATCAAAATGTGCATTTTATAGTAAACAGGCCTGTGTAAAACCAACAAGAAAGACACAAATCTTGATCTTACAAAGTTCACATTTGGTAGAACTTGAAGGCAATATCAGACATGAGTATTTAGGAACTGTGTTTGATATTGCGTTCAGATGGGGGGAAATCACCCCTGGAAAAGCCAAATTTGGAAGATGCACACAAATTTCACAATGTCAACATGTGCTATCTGCCATCAGGGGGGATCAAGGGACGTGTTTTGGGGGAGAAAGCCCTTCCTCTCAGCTACTTTATTATTGAGGAAGGGGTTGCACCCCCAAAACGCGTCCATTGATCTCCCGTGACGGCAGATAGCACATGTTGACACACTGTGTGCATCCTCCAATTTTGGCTTTGGGAAAAATCACAAAAACATTTCGCACATTGTAGCACACAAAAGAAGAAAGTGATTTTGAGGGGCTTTAAACTCTCCCCAAAACATCAATGATGTTTTTATATTTTGGAATAACATCATTGATGTTTTGCTGGATGTTTTCCAATTGTAAATTACACCCCATGATCTCCCCGATCAGGATCTGGGCACTTTCGGATGTGAAAGGATCTTCATCCACAACCTCACGATCACCTAAAAAGAAAGGAAACCCAAAATAAATTAGTTCTAAAAAAAATGCCGCCATCCATCTCTTATCTGAGCCTGTGGTCGCAGACACTCACCTGTTGTGGTGACTAGTTCCACCACGTCTTCATCCTCCTGCTCAGCTTGTGTTGGTATTTCCCCTTCTTCCAGAGGGGGGGGGGGGGCTCTGGTCTCCTCGGATGAGGGGTGTCCTCCGAGTCTTTTATCCCCTATGTAAAACAAAAATGGTATAATTAGCACACAGATATTTGATGGCAGAACTATAAAGATGAAACATTGCTTGGAAGTGGGGTACAATGATCTATTTTAGCCGAGTTCCAAGATGTAGCTTTTTTAGTGTCCTTTGTCAACCTGCAATACTTTACCTGTTTGGTACAAGCTTCACAGATGTAGCCCCCCCTATAGTATACACTGGAGCACCTGTGTGGCCCCCCTAATAAAAATGGTGTTCTGGGGTCCTACACTAGTGCTCCAGTGTCCAGATATGAAAACAGCTGCTCAGTGTCCTCTCCTTACACACAATCTAGTTTGCATTTCATTCTAGTAACAAAGCCATCTACACAACCCAATTCTTTGAAGACAAGTATAGGGCGTCAAAATGGTGGCCAAATGCATATGGGCTAAACAATGGTATTTTATATTAGCAACGAAAAATGTGTGATCCGAACGAATAATGTGCCCATGAACATGAAAGTTGCAATTTTAAACTGTACAACAGTTCCTAAAAGCACATGGAGCAGCACGAACGTAATAAACACAAGATCAATAGGAACACAGCACAACTACTTACTTTTTTGCAGCACTCTCCGATCTTTCTGTACGGCTCATGTTCTCGTAATTTCAGGTCCGACCACCGCTTTCTGAGCTCATCTTTCGATCGTCGTACCCCGAATTTCCGTTGCAGACTCCTGACCACATTCGCCATGATCTTGGCCTTTCGGACATTGTGGTTGGGGTAAGGCCCATACTTTCCATCATAGTCGGCCTTCTTCAGGATGTCCACCATTTCCAACATCTCCCCAAAGGACATATTTGAGTCCTTCAATCTCCTTCTGGATCGGGACGTTTCAGGCTCCAGCCTTTCCTCCTCCTCCTCGTTGCTGTACTTAGCACTATCCTGCTGTCTCTCCGCCATGTGCTCTTCCTCCACTGCGCCGAACGAAAAGGGGCGGGGAATAGAATAGAAAGAACGTCAGGGGCGGGCGGAGTTATACGCATGCGCAGTGTGTATAAATCGTAACGCGCGCGTCTTACGTACGATCTGTGAGCGGAGGAAGGAGCATCGGAGACGCCGATCGTGCTAACGAAGGTAGGATCTAAACTTGGGCCTATACTGCTTCGAAATTGAAGCCTATATTGTAACAAGATTAGGGGAGTTTGGCCTGACCTTAGGGTTTGTCTTGTGTTGTGTCTTGCAGAGAAAATGGATGGGTTCAACGACCACAATTTCCTGCCCCTGTTCATAGACAAGTACAGGGAGCTGCCCTGTCTGTGGCAAGTGAGACACCCCCACTATAACCACAAACAGAAGAGGCAGGCAGCGCTGGAGAAACTGCTGGAGTTGGTGAAGCCGGGGGTCCCCACAGCAACCATCCGATATTTAAAAGCTAAAATTGGTGGCCTGAGGAGCACATATCTCAGGGAGCGCAAGAAGGTCACAGATTCCCAGAGGTCCGGAGCTGCAGCAGATGACGTTTATGTCCCCAGGCTGTGGTACTATGAGAGACTGCGATTTCTGTCAGACCACACTGAAGTCAGGGAATCCCTCTCTACTCTTCCTTCCACGCTTCCTTCCATCCCAGCTGAGGCTTTCGATGTCCAACCTGGGCCTTCCAGCCAGGAAGAAGTGGAGGAGCCCAGCTGGAGTCAGGTATAGCATTCTTCTACTTATTTCTGGGCAATAAAGAAATGATGTTTACTAGATGTTATTATTGATCACTAATTGCTGATTAAAAAAAGTGTTTTACATATCAATAGACAGTAGTGGGCAAAAATAATTGGGACAAGAATGCAAAATGCTAAGCTCAGAAGGATAGTCTGTTATATTTGTTAACATTGAATTTGCAGCAGTCAGGAGGTGAAAATTGTGTGTGATTGATGAAAACAATACTAAAACTATGTCCCTTTTTCATACACAGGAAGACCTCAGCCAGGAGGAGGCTGTGGAATGTGGCAGTCAGGAGGAGGCGGGGATTAGTGGCAGCCAGGAGGAGGCGGGGATTAGTGGCAGCCAGGAGGAGGCGGGGCTAAGTGGCAGCCAAGAGAAGCCTGGGACAAGTCGCAGCCTGACTGAGTCTCAGGTCCCTCCCCTCCGCCTGCCATATAAAAGGGCCAGGAAGGCCACTCCCAGTCCTGTGCAGGATTCAGTGTACACGCTGATCCAGGAGGCTTCGGCGTCCCTCAGAGCCTTCCCCAGTCCTGCAGAGGCCTTTGTCTGCATGGCTGCCACCAAATTGCTGGGCATGCAGGAGGGCCAACGCAAGATCTCTGAGGACCTGATTTATAAAGTCCTTCGGAAGGGGGAGAGTGGGGAACTGACACACAAGACGGATGTCATGGAGAGGGACGATCCTCCTCCTCCTCCTCCTCCTCCTCCTGCTGCCACAACTCCACCACCACAGCCAAAGGCTGGAAGGAAGCGTGGAAAGAAGACCTGAGAGTGATGACCTGGGTTCAGTCTGGTCTGACAGAAGATGCAGTCTCTCGTATGACCACAGCCTGGGGACACAGATGTCATCTGCTGCTTTCCGGATCTCTGGGACTTCTGGACCAGACTGCCCTCCCTTAGATAAGGACTCCTCAGGCCACCAATTTTGCTTTTAAATAATTGATGTCTGCCCTGGGGGTCCAAGGCTTCGCCCACTTCTGCAGTTTCTCCAGCGTTGCCTCCCTCTTTGTTTTTTTATAGTTGTGACCCCCTTAATAAAATATTTTGAGGTAAATTCTACTCTCCTGTGTGTGTTTTCATCCAAAAAGGACAGTTTGTTGGTGAGTATTCAGGTACATTTCTAAAGTACAATGTGAAATTAACAAGGGACAACAACACCAAACAATCTCCTCCTACAGATTAAATAGAACAACATATCAATGGTGTTGTGGGAACTTGTCACAAAAAACACACAAACATTTTCGGGAGTACAAATCAAAATCAACAAAAAAAAAAAAAAAAGAGAAACACAAAAAAAGATTCTACATTAAAGTAAAAAAAAAATAAAACAAATATGTTGTCAGATGTGAGAAATCAAAATATATTGAGGGAATCCCGATAAATAGTAACGAAAGAAGTTTGTGAGAAGTGTGTGTGAATATGAGCATCAAAACGACTTAATTCTTGTCACATTATAAAGAAGAGAGTGCGCTGTATTAAACCATTTTTTACATTGCAGCGTGACGAAAGTGCTTTATCCATTACGAACGCTAAGTTTACCAGAACGAGCTGTCCCGTGTCGGAATTTCTTCTGAGCATGCGTGGCACTTTGTGCGTCGGAACAGGCCACACACGGTCGGAATTGACGTGATCGGATTTTGTTGTCGGAAAATGTTATCTCCTGCTGTCCAACTTTGTGTGTCGGAAAATCCGATGGAAAATGTCCGATGGCGCCCACACACGGTCGGAATTTCCGACAACACGCTCCGATCGGACATTTTCCATCGGAAAATCCGACCGTGTGTACGGGGCATAAGAATGTTTTCGTTCTTACCTCCCTTCATGCAGACACGACGACCCAAATTACTACGGCGACTGGTGTTGTGGAGAAACCCCTCTGTGTCCACGAATACAACCTTAATATGGGAGGGGTGGACCTCAACGAACAGTTGTTGGCGCCGTACCTAGTTGCCCGTAAGGCCAGACGCTGGTACAAAAAAGTGTCTGTTTACTAATTTCAATTGGCTTTGCTGAATGCTCATGTGCTATACAGAGCTTCAGGACGGACTGGATCCTTCCTTAAATTCCAGGAAGAGATCGTCAGAGCCCTTCTGTTTCCAGATGGTGCTCCACCTCACCTTCCCAATCCAAATGCAGTAAGCCGGCTGCATGGGAGGCATTTTCCTTATGTCCTCCAGAGTACCCCTACCCAACGAGCCCCCCAAAAAAGATGTCGTGTCTGCAGCAAGCGCGGATTTAGCCATGACACCCGGTATTGTTGTCCCTCCTGTCCTGACAATCCTGGTCTATGCATTGGTGAATGTTTTGAACGCTACCATACACTAGTGGAGTATTAGCGTAGGGTTCAGCACGGCACAGACTAGGCACACTAACACAGGGTCTCCCAAGATGCCATCGCATTTTGAGAGACCCAAACCTGGTACAGTTGCAGTTAAAAGTTAAAGTTACTAAAAAAAGTGTTAAAAAAAAAAAATACAAAAAAAATAAAAAAATAAAAATACAAAAAAAATATAAAATAAAAAAACCAAAAATAGTTGTCGTTTTATTGTTCTCTCTCTCTATTCTCTCTCTATTGTTCTGCTCTTTTTTATTGTATTCTATACTGCAATGTTTTATTGTTATGTTTTTATCATGTTTGCTTTATAGGTATGCAATTTTTTTATACTTTTTTATTGTTAACCACTTTTTTGTTTTCAGGTACGCCATTCAGCTGCAGAGCGGATTTATTTATCTTGACAGCAACAGCGTTTGCTCCCACGATATATAAAGCCGTGACTCCAGCGCTGTCGGAGGTGATTTCACCACCACAGTTACATACTTCAGCATATATGCCAAAGCGTGGGGGCAGTAGTGGGTGGAGGAGCAATTTGCTCCTGCCTTTTGCAGGAGGATGCCCCCATGCTTCGGCATATATATATTTTAGGTAGGCACAGGTTGCGTTAAATGTTTTATTTTTTACTATGTTTTTTTTGTATTTGCTTTGCAGGTATGGTAAGTATTACTGTTATACTGTAATGTTACTTTGTTTTTTTGTTAACCATCATTTGCTTAGCAGGTACGCCATTCAGTTGCAGCGCGGATTTATTTATCTTGACAGCAACAGCGTTTGCTCCCATGATATATAAAGCCGTGACTCCAGCGCTGTCGGAGGTGATTTCACCACCACAGTTACATACTTCAGCATATATGCCGAAGCGTGGGGGCAGTAGTGGGTGGAGGAGCAATTTGCTCCTGCCTTTTGCGGGAGGATGCCCCCATGCTTCGGCATATATATATTTTAGGTAGGCACAGGTTGCGTTAAATGTTTTATTTTTTACTATGTTTTTTTTGTATTTGCTTTGCAGGTATGGTAAGTATTACTGTTATACTGTAATGTTACTTTGTTTTTTTGTTAACCATCATTTGCTTAGCAGGTACTGTACGCCATTCAGTTGCAGCGCGGATTTATTTATCTTGACAGCAACAGCGTTTGCTCCCACGATATATAAAGCCGTGACTCCAGCGCTGTCGGAGGTGATTTCACCACCACAGTTACATACTTCAGCATATATGCCGAAGCGTGGGGGCAGTAGTGGGTGGAGGAGCAATTTGCTCCTGCCTTTTGCGGGAGGATGCCCCCATGCTTCGGCATATATAAATGGTGCATGTATGCCCATCATTAGAAGTGGGCGGATGAAGGGAGGTATTCTAATGGTGGGCATACCCACCGATCAATATCTTTTTTTCGTTCAGCCCACAGGCTGCATGAAAAAAAATTTTACAATACAAGGACCAGCAACGTACTGGTATGTTGCTGGACTTTGAGTGGTTATACCAGAATGATGCCTGCATGTTTAGGTATCATCTTGGTATCATTCTTTTCAGCCAGCGGTCGGCTTTCATGTAAAAGCAATCCTAGCGGCTAATTAGCCTCTAGACTGCTTTTACAAGCAGTGGGAGGGATTCCCCCCCCCCACCGTCTTCCATGTTTTTCTCTGGCTCTCCTGTCCCAACAGGGAACCTGAGAATGCAGCCGGTGATTCGGCCAGCTGACCATAGAGCTGATCAGAGACCAGAATGGCTCCAATCATCTCTATGGCCTAAGAAACCGGAAGCTACGAGCATTTCATGACTTAGATTTCGCCGGATGTAAACAGCGCCATTGGGAAATTGGGAAAGCATTTTATCACACCGATCTTGGTGTGGTCAGATACTTTGAGGGCAGAGGAGAGATCTAGGGTCTAATAGACCCCAATTTTTTCAAAAAAGAGTACCTGTCACTACCTATTGCTATCATAAGGGATATTTACATTCCCTGAGATAACAATAAAAATGATAAAAAAAAAAAAATAAAAATGAAAGGAACAGTTTAAAAATAAGATAAAAAATCAAAAAATTAATAAAGAAAAAAAAAAAAAAAAAAGCACCCCTGTCCCCCCCTGCTCTCGCGCAAAGGCGAACGCAAGCATCGGTCTGGCGTCAAATGTAAACAGCAATTGCCCCATGCATGTGAGGTATCACCGCGAACGTCAGATCGAGGGCAGTAATTTTAGCAGTAGACCTACTCTGTAAATCTAAAGTGGTAACCTGTAAAGGCTTTTAAAGGCTTTTTAAAATGTATCTAGTTTGTCGCCACTGCACGTTTGTGCGCAATTTAAAAGCCTGTCATGTTTGGTATCCATGTACTCGGCCTAAGATCATCTTTTTTATTTCATCAAACATTTGGGCAATATAGTGTGTTTTAGTGCATTAAAATTTTAAAAAGTGTGTTTTTTCCCCAAAAAATGCGTTTGAAAAATCGCTGCGCAAATACTGTGTGAAAAAAAAAATGAAACACCCACCATTTTAATCTGTAGGGCATTTCAAAGTAATTTTCTTGCAAAAAAAAAAAACTTTTTCATGTAAACAATAAGTGTCAGAAAGGGCTTTGTCTTCAAGTGCTTAGAAGAGTGGGTGATGTGTGACATAAGCTTCTAAATGTTGTGCATAAAATGCCAGGACAGTTCAAAACCCCCCCAAATGACCCCATTTTGGAAAGTAGACACCCCAAGCTATTTGCTGAGAGGCATGTCGAGTCCATGGAATATTTTATATTGTGACACAAGTTGCGGGAAAAAGACACAAAGTTGTCACTAAATTATATATTGCTCAAACATGCCATGGGAATATGTGAAATTACACCCCAAAATACATTCTGTTGCTTCTCCTGAGTATGGGGATACCACATGTGTGAGACTTTTTGGGAGCCTAGCCGCGTACGGGACCCTGAAAACCAAGCACCGCCTTCAGGCTTTCTAAGGGCGTAAATTTTTGATTTCACTCTTCACTGCCTATCACAGTTTCGGAGGCCATGGAATGCCCAGGTGGCACAAACCCCCCCCCCCCAAATGACCAAATTTTGGAAAATAGACACCCAAAGCTATTTTCTGAGAGGTATAGTGAGTATTTTGCAGACCTCACTTTTTGTCACAAACTTTTGAAAATTGAAAAAAGAAAAAAAAAATATGTTTTTATTGTCTTTCTTCATTTTCAAAAACAAATGAGAGCTGCAAAATACTCACCATGCCTCTCAGCAAATAGCTTGGGGTGTCTACTTTCCAAAATGGGGTCATTTTGGGGGGTTTTGTGCTATCTTGGCATTTTATGGCCTTCAAAACTGTGATGGGTAGTGAAGAGTAAAATCAAAAATTGACGCTCTTAGAAATCCTGAAGGCGGTGATTGGATTTTGGGGCCCGTATGAAGCTAGGCTCCCAAAAAGTGCCACTCATGTGGTATCCCCGTACTCAGGAGAAGTAGTAGAATGTATTTTGGGGTGTAATTCCACATATGCCCATGGCATGTTTGAGCAATATATCATTTAGTGACAACTTTGTGCAAAAAAAAAAAATTGTCACTTTCCCGCAACTTGTGTCAAAATATAAAATATTCCATGGACTCAACATGCCTCTCAGCAAATAGCTTGGGGTGTCTACTTTCCAAAATGGGGTCATTTGGGGGGGTTTTGTGCCATCTTGGGATTTTATGGCCTTCAAAACTGTGATAGGTAGTAAGGAGTGAAATCAAGAATTTATGCCCTTAGAAATCCTGAAGGCGGTGCTTGGTTTTCGGGGCCCCGTACGCGGCTAGGCTCCCAAAAAGTCCCACACATGTGGTATCCCCGTACTCAGGAGAAGCAGCTAAATGTATTTTGGGGTGCAATTCCACATATGCCCATGGCCTGTGTGAGCAATATATCATTTAGTGACAATTTTGTGCAAAAAAAAAAAAAAATTGTCACATTCCCGCAACTTGTGTCAAAAAATAAAATATTCCAGGGACTCAACATGCCTCTCAGCAAATAGCTTGGGGTGTCTACTTTCCAAAATGGGGTCATTTGGGGAGGTTTTGTGCCATCTTGGCATTTTATGGCCTTCAAAACTGTGATAGGTAGGTAGTGAGGAGTGAAATCAAAAATTTATGCCCTTAGAAATCCTGAAGGCGGTGCTTGGTTTTCAGGGCCTCGTACGCGGCTAGGCTCCCAAAAAGTCCCACACATGTGGTATCCCCGTACTCAGGAGAAGCAGCAGAATGTATTTTGGGGTGTAATTCCACATATGCCCATGGCATGTTTGAGCAATATGTCATTTAGTGACAACTTTGTGCAAAAAAAAAAAATGGTCACTTTCCCGCAACTTGTGTCAAAATATAAAATATTCCATGGACTCAACATGCCTCTCAGCAAATAGCTTGGGGTGTCTACTTTCCAAAATGGGGTCATTTGGGGGGGTTTTGTGCCATCTTGGCATTTTATGGCCTTCAAAACTGTGATAGGTAGTGAGGTGTGAAATCCAAAATTTATGCCCTTTGAAATCCTGAAGGCGGTGCTTGGTTTTCGGGGCCCCGTACGCGGCTAGGCTCCCAAAAAGTCCCACACATGTGGTATCCCCGTACTCAGGAGAAGCAGCTAAATGTATTTTGGGGTGCAATTCAACATATGCCCATGGCCTGTGTGAGCAATATATCATTTAGTGACAACTTTGTGCAAAAAAAAAAAAAATTGTCACATTCCCGCAACTTGTGTCAAAAAATAAAATATTCCATGGACTCAACATGCCTCTCAACAAATAGCTTGGGGTGTCTACTTTCCAAAATGGGGTCATTTGGGGGGGTTTTGTGCCATCTTGGCATTTTATGGCCTTCAAAACTGTGATAGGTAGTGAGGTGTGAAATCCAAAATTTATGCCCTTTGAAATCCTGAAGGCGGTGCTTGGTTTTCAGGGCCCCGTACGCGGCTAGGCTCCCAAAAAGTCCCACACATGTGGTATCCTCGTACTCAGGAGAAGCAGCTAAATGTATTTTGGGGTGCAATTCCACATATGCGCATGGCCTGTGTGAGCAATATATCATTTAGTGAAAACTTTTTGTAATTTTTTTTTTTTTTGTCATTATTCAATCACTTGGGACAAAAAAAATATTCAATGGGTTCAACATGCCTCTCAGCAATTTCCTTGGGGTGTCTACTTTCCAAAATGGGGTCATTTGTGGGGGTTTTGTACTGCCCTGCCATTTTAGCACCTCATGAAATGACATAGGCAGTCATAAAATAAAAGCTGTGTAAATTCCAGAAAATGTACCCTAGTTTGTAGACGCTATAACTTTTGCGCAAACCAATAAATATACGCTTATTGACATTTTTTTTACCAAAGACATGTGGCCGAATACATTTTGGCCTAAATGTATGACTAAAATTGAATTTATTGGATTTTTTTTATAACAAAAAGTAGAAAATATCATTTTTTTTCAAAATTTTCGGTCTTTTTCCGTTTATAGCGCAAAAAATAAAAACGGCAGAGGTGATCAAATATCATCAAAAGAAAGCAGCTCTATTTGTGGGAAGAAAAGGACGCAAATTTTGTTTGGGTACACCATTGCATGACCTGCGCAATTAGCAGTTAAAGCGACGCAGTGCCGAATTGTAAAAAGTGCTCTGGTCAGGAAGGGGGTAAAACCTTCCGGGGCTGAAGTGGTTAAACCACTGTGTGGTCTTGGCCACCATGCTGCAGCTCAGTTTCAGGGTCTTGGCAATCTTCTTATAGCCTAGGCCATCTTTATGTAGAGCAACAATTCTTTTTTTCAGATCCTCAGAGAGTTCTTTGCCATGAGGTACGATGTTGAACTTCCAGTGATCAGTATGAGGGAGTGAGAGTGATAACACCAAATTTAACACACCTGCTCCCCATTCACACCTGAGACCTTGTAACACTAACGAGTCACATGACAACGGGGAGGGAAAATGGCTAATTGGGCCCAATTTGAACATTTTCAATTAGGGGTGTACTCACTTTTGTAGGCAGCGGTTTAGACATTAATGGCTGTGTTTGCGTTATTTTGAGGGGACAGCAAATTTACACTGTTATACAAGCTGTACACTCACTACTTTACATTGTAGCAAAGTGTAATTTCTTCAGTTTTGTCACATGAAAAGATATAATAAAATATTTACAAAAATGCAAAAATGTGAGAGATGTACAGTACTCACTTTTGTGAGATACTGTATGTATATATATATATATATATACACTATATTATCAATAGTATTGGGACACCTGCCTTTACGCCCACATGAACTTTAATGCCATCCCAGTCTCCCAGGCATCCCAGTCTTAGTCCATAGGGTTCCAATGAGAATGTTTGACCATTCTTCCAGGAGTGCATTTATGAGGTTAGACACTGATGTTGGGAAGAAGGGCTGCCTCGCAGTCTGCACTCTAATTCATCCCGAAGGTTTTCTATCGGGTTAAGGTCAGGACTCTGCAGACCAGTCAAGTTCCTCCACTACAAACTCGCTCATCCAGGTCTTTCTGGACCTTGCTTTGTGCACTGGTGCACAGTCATACTGGAACAGGAAGGGCCAACCTCAAACTGTTCCCACAAAGTTAGGAGCATGAAATCCAAAAGTCCAAAATGTCTTGGCATGCTGATGCCTTAAGAGTTTTCTTCACTGGAAATAAGGGACCAAGCCCAACCCCTGAAAAACAACCCCACACCTTAATCCCACCTCCACCAAATGATTTGGACCAGTGCACAAAGCAAAGTCCATAAAGACATGGATGAGCGAGTTTGGGCTGGAGAAACTTGACTATCTTGTACCCAATAGAACACCTTTGGGATGAATTAGAGCGCAGACTGCGAGCCAGACCTTCTCTCCAACACCTGTGACTAACCTCACGAATACGCTTCTATATATATATATGATAATAATATTAAAAGTGGTAATCAAGCTCTGGAGCTAGCTAAGTCCAAGGAAGTTCACGCGCAAAACATTGTACTGAGCTCCATCCAGTATATAGATAATAGAAGTCACAAGAGTGGATCAATATCACCCAATGGCATGGTAATGCAGTACCGGAGGGACCCTGCGGTGATGACAGTATCCACACTTGCAGACTTGCTTGTGATGGTGGAAGGAACGGATGGGGCTGGCTAGGGACCTGGTTAGAATACCACATGCCTTGGGTCTTGAGTCAACTATCTTAGAGGGTGTAGCTGTAGGAATGGCAGTGGATTAGAAAGCCTGATGCTGGTTCAACAGAACATGTTTCAGTCTGAGATGTTAATGATGTTGAACAGATTTTCCACAAACATACAAATAATATTTAAATTCATAGTAACAGAACTAAAGTTAGAAAGAGAGGGACACAGTGGGATTTATTAAAACTGGAGAGTGCACAATCTGGTGCAGCTGTGCATGGTAGCCAATCATCTTCCAGTTTTTTTCTCAAAGCTTGATTGAACAAGCTAAAGTTAGAAGCTGATTGGCTACCATGCACAGCTGCACCAGATTTTGCAGCTGTGTTTTAGTAAATCAACCCCACTGTGTATTTATTTATTATTACAGGTACTTACAGTAGGGCAATTATGGGGCTGGAGCTGGGAGTCTTTACCTTCATAAATGTGAAAGGTGTAAACATATCCAGTGGCTCTATCACAAAGTTTGTTTAGTTTTAACCCGTACCTGGCTCTCTTACTTGGAATATACTGTTTGAACTGCAGTTGACCACTAAAGTGGATAAGGAATTCGTCCACACAAAGATTTTGGTCTGGGACAAACACTTCAGCAAATCGCTTGGAAAAATAATTTATTAGGGGGCGTACTTTGTACAATTTTTTGTGGTTGGGATGATATTGGGGAGGGCACTGCGCATAATCATGTCATAGCATGTCCTGGATATGACACCAGAATATATCGGCATGTGGTCGAAGGGGTTGGGGACCAGTAGGCGGCATGCAGTTCGTTCTTCATTGTTAGCCCCATATTAAATGTAAGGCCCAAAAACAATTTGAATTTGTCTAGTGTGTGATGTCCCCAATAGAACATATGGGCATAGGATGAATTGGGGTTGGAGGCAATAAATTGCTCTGCATAGAGATTTGTTTGGTCCACCATATACTGCAACAAATCTTCTGGGGAAAATAAATAAAAATAATCTAACTGGGACAAATTTGTAGTGTTGGGCTGCGCACCTGGCTGTGTGGTGAAAGGGGGGTTATAGCTGACCCTGAACTGGCAGGCAACTGTAAGGGGTTTGCCAGGGCATCAGGAAGGTAGGACTGGGCCAGGATTCTATGGGTTGGGTTGTAATTCCAGTACTGGTACTGGGCTCCTCTTCCTGGAGTCTAGCACTGCTGGTGGTAGGCAGGTCTTCTGATCTTGTTCCTAATCTCCTTATTCTTTCTGACTCGGTCTCCGATCCACTACCCTCTACTGGCTCGTATTCCGAACCAGAATTGGATGATGGGAGCTCCCCGCTACTCTCATCATCCCACATAGTAAGCATGGTATATGCCTCCTCAGGTGTAAAAAATCTTTTGACCATGATGACGGTACTGATGGCGGGCCTGTGTGATGGTACTGATGGCAGTACTGATGGTGGGCCTGTGTGACTGTACTGTAGGTGGTACTGACAGGTCACTGATGGCGGGCCTGGGTGACGGTACTGATGGCAGTACTGATGGTGGGCCTGTGTGGCGGTACTGATGGTGGTACTGATGGCAGTACTGGTGGCAGGCCTGTGTGACAGATGCAGATGGACTGTGTGACAGATGGGCTGTGTGACAGATCCAGATGGACTTTGTGACAAATTCAGATGGCTGTGTGACAGTACTATGGTGACAGGTTCTCTTTATTGGGGGGGGTGGTGCACAGTAAGGTGTAAAATACTCAGACAGACAGTAATCAACTCACTGATCAGTGTGTGAGGAGAAGCAGGGATCTCCTAGTAACTGCTGTGTTGTTTACATCTGTCACCAGCTGTGATTGTACACAGCCGATCACGTGGTAAACAGCCAATTGCATTGTATTTAAACTGGCCGCACTGTATCTAGCTTCTGACAGGCTGCACAAGGAGCCCTGTGTCTCCAGGACCATAGGTGCCAGGAACCCCAAATTTTGACCAGAGGTGTGGTACAACCCTCGAAGCTTGATCATTTATTTGTTTTGTTATATGTTCTGCCTCACCTGCCTCCCCTGACTGCACATCCCTGGTGTGCAGAGATCAGAAGTGTGTGGTGTAAAGAGTGCAGGTTTCAGGAGTGTGCTACATACAGTGTACAGAGTTAGGGTGCATGATATGTACAGAAGACACAGTTCAGGACTGCATTTCTGATTAGCCATTTTAAATAAAAAATGACCCCCGCACAAATCCTCAACCTACACAGGATTGACATTCCTCTTCCAGCAAAAGTCCCCCCCTCCTATAAACCGTCTTCCCCTGCCATAAATCATTTGTCTCTCCTCCCCCCATAAATGTCCCAACACGGACCTCAGATACAGCGTGGGCTCAGGCTCTATGCAGGCGAGAGATGTTCTTTCTCCCAGGCTCCTCCTCGTGTGGTCTGTCATATAACATGTCAGAGCCGAGAAGGAGCCTGGGGAAAGCGTCCTTGGTTCTGTTACTATGGGTTGACAGGGGGCAACTGGCATGGGAGATGCTGCGTCTGGATGGATGCCTGGCACTAACAATGTCAGACCCCTCCCGTACATTACACTATGTCCGTACTGTCATCTCTGCAGAAGCCGGGCTTCTGTATTCAGAAGTGACAGCAATGACCAGAAAGCTAGTGTCCCCACTGGAAGATTTCCCCTCTATTAGTGTTCTAGGAACAACCCAAATTTGGGGATTTTCTTACACTTTCGGTGATAATGGTATATTTATAATTTTTCTCCACTCTATTGAAAAAAACAGTTTTGCCTTTAATTATACTTTAAAAATAAAATGGTTTTCGAGTGTCCCTTTGGATGCATTGCTTTCTTGCGGGGTTGCTTTTAACAGACCTGTGTAAGCCTGGTAGTTACTTCAGTGCTTGTGTGGTGTCATTTGTCATTTTCTATGCTGTAAAATACCTGCTTGATCTTGCCTGATCCTGTCCCCCCCATGTGAACTGACCACGGTAGTCATGGCTGCTGATCCATGATACTGTGGTCAGTTTTCCTGCCTCCATCACCCCGCTCTTTGCTCTCTTCTGTGAGTATCCCCCTCCTTCCCTGCCTGTCAGCTCCTAGTGTGTGTGAGTCAATCTCCAAACCCACAACAATTGCTGCCAGACCCTCTATAATATCAAGCTATATTAAACAGTGCCTGTTTTTTTTTTTAATTATGCAGCTAAATACCTTATTTCGCAGTCACATGACCTCCCGGCTGATATCAGAGGTGAATCTCAGCCCCCCCCCCCCCCCGCTGTAGTCCTCAGATTGGGGAAGGAGAGTGGTGGGATCTCATGTGACTGCTCTGAAATAAGGTATTTAGCTACATACGTTAAAAAAAAAAAAAAACACATATATAGTACACTGTGCAACCAAGCTTGTTATAACAGACAGGGGCGGATCCAGAGCCTAGTCTCGGGAGGGGCACTGCCAGAAATGTACATTTTTTTTGCGGACAATTTATCAGGGAAATGGCTGTTGTTGGTGCTTTAATCATCCCAGCACCATGGTTGTTATGGTGTCAGAATGATTGAAGAGCATTATTTCTATTATTACATTGTAATATAAAATGAAATCATTCAACTCGCCATAATGCAGAATCAGTGGGAACCCCGAGCGTGTCACCTGCCACCGTCGCCTGCCACATTTTGTGGATTGTCACTTGCCTGCCACCAGATGCAGATTGACACCTGCCACATGTTGCGGATTGTCACTTGCTACATCAGCTGGCACTAGATGCGGATTGTCACTTGCCACACCTTGTGGATTGTGACTTGCCACGTCACCTGCCACTGATGCAGATTGTCACTTGCCACGTCATATGCCACACATTGCGGATTGTTACTTGCCACGTCATATCCCACACATTGCGGATTGTCACTTGCCACGTCATCTGCCACTAGATGCGAATTGTCACTTGCCACGTCATATGCCACACATTGCGGATTGTCACTTGCCACATCAATTGCCACTAGATGCTGATTGTCACTTGCCACGTCATATGCCACACATTGTGGATTGTCACTTGCCACGTCATATGCCACACATTGCAGATTGTCACTTGCCACGTCATATGCCACTAGATGTGGATTGTCACTTGCCACGTCATATGCCACTAGATGCGGATTGTCACTTGCCATGTCATCTGCCACTAGATGTAGATTGTCACTTGCCACGTCATCTGCCACTAGATGTAGATTGTCACTTGCCACGTCATCTGCCACTAGATTCAGATTGTCACTTGCCACCAGATGTGGACTGTCACGTGCCAGGTAAGGTGGTGTTTTGCTTGTTTCTTGTTTCCTTGTCCCAGAGACAGGCAGCAGAGAGATAATGTAATCTCCCTGCTGCCCACGCTACCTGCACAGTGAGGGCGGAAGTTAATGCAGAGATGTGGGGGCGGTGAGAGATGATGTCATCTCTCTGCTCCCCTGCCCGTCGGCTCGCTGATTGGCCAGTCACCCCCACACACACCTAGCTTGCTCAGCCTCAGTCTCACCTGCCCATCCACACACAGAGCCGCCTGGCCAATCCGCTCTCTCTCCCGCCTGCTGCCTGCCCGCCCTCACACGGAGCTGCCCAACACTCCCGCGGAGCCGCCCGCTCTCTTATACGCCCGTGGGGGAGCCGCCCGCTCTCGCTCTCGGAGCCACTCGCGGTGAAGCCACTCGCGGCGGAGCCGCCCGTGGAGCTCACCTGCTTGGCCCGGCTGCAACAGATTTCTCGGGGGTAGCAATTGCCCCGTTGCACCCCCCTGAATCCGCCGCTGATAACAGAGGGGCAGGCAGTAATTGTAATCTCTGACTTTACAATCATTGACAAAAATATATACAGCATATACTGTATGCGGACAGTAGAAAATATGGACACATATGAACACTGTTAGGCAATTGATAGAATGTAACTATATTTTATTACTAAAAAGGCATAGCTTGCTGTTTTTTCACATTTTTAAAAAAAAAATCTTGTGTCTGTGCAAGTCATACTTTTTTTATATAAAGAAGCATAAACTTTAGTGCTTTCTCTGGCTGAAATATACATGTCTACAAAATTGGTCACCTTTGAATGTCTGGGCCTACCTTTTCCAAATCGAGACGGCAATAATGTACACCTACCCTTAGCAACCAATTAGACTTCAGCTTTCATAAATTTAGTGCAAAATACTGAAATATTATTTCTAGTTTGACCACTCTTGGAAACTCTCCTTTGCATACAATTGGCAAAGAATTTTTTTGTAGAATAAAGCAATTTAAATGCATTAGAGACAAAATCATTAACAACTAATCCAAATTGTTGAAGGAAAAAAAGAAATGTATTACATCGTGTGATCTGCGTGTACATATGCATTTTGCAACAATGTGTTGACATTCTATTTCAAAACGCTTTCAAAACCACCAAAAGGAAGGAAAAAGTGTTTTTCTCTCTGTGCTACCGCTTCACATAGGTCTAGTTATTAGTACATTGTGTGTGGTCCAGCCATTTGACTACAGTGGTAGATCTAAATGTCAGAAACACTTGAAAAAGATATACCGTATATACTCGAGTATAAGTCGAGTTTTTCAGCACATTTTTTTGTGCTGAAAGTGCCCCCCTCGACTTATACTCGAGTCAAGCACTTTTCTGCAGCAAAAAATTCCATTTTCCAAACTGAATTTGGGGCCCCGTATCTCGAAGCCACTTGGTGCTAGGAACCCCAAATTTGGTGTTCAAGCCCAGTGGAACTAGTACCATAACATATGCAAAGCTAGAGTTCCTACCACTAAGTGGCCCTGAGATACGGGGCCCCAAAATCGGTTCGGAAAATGTCATTCTCTGCTGCAGAAAAGTGCTTGACATTTTCTGAACCGATTTTAGGGGCCCCGTATCTCGGGCCACTGGATGCTAGAAACCCTAGCTTTGGATATTTTATGGTGCTAGTTCCACTGGGTTTGCACACCAAATTTGGGGATTCTAGCACTAAGTGACCCCGATATACGGGGCCCCAAATTTGGTCAAGTGTGTCCATCTGCAGCAATGTCATTTTGGGACCCTTTGGGTTCAGAGACCCCAAATTTTGTCTGCAATTAGGGGGCATCTAGGAACCCTTAACTACCGAGTTTGAAGTTTGGGAGACCTATGGCTGCAAATGGGCACAGTGAGGCATGCAAATGGGCACAGTGAGGCTGCAAATGGGCATTGTTGACCCTCTTTTCCACTTACAGTAGCTGTGCATTTCTCACCCTCATCTTATACTCGGGTCAATACGTTTTTCCCATTTTTTTGTGGTAAATTAGGGCTTCGACTTATACTCGGATCGACTTATACTCGAGTAAATACGGTAGGTGAGTTATTGCAAAAATAATTTAACACTGACTAACCAAGCTAGCATTGCCTGGAAACAAGGAGATTAACCACTTCAGCCCCGGAAGGATTTACCCCCTTCCTGGCCAGAGCACTTTTTACAATTTGGCACTGCGTCGCTTTAACTGCTAATTGCGCGGTCATGCAATACTGTACCCAAACGAAATTTGCGTTCTTTTCTTCCCACAAATAGAGCTGCTTTCTTTTGATGGTATTTGATCACCTCTGCCGTTTTTATTTTTTGCGCTATACACAGAAAAAGACCGAAAATTTTGAAAAAAAATGATATTTTCTACTTTTTGTTCTAAAAAAATATAGTAATAATAAGTGTATATTTATTGGTTTGCGCAAAAGTTATAGCGCCTACAAACTAGGGTACATTTTCTGGAATTTACACAGCCTTTAATTTATGACTGCCTATGTCGTTTCTTGAGGTGCTAAAATGGCAGGGCAGTACAAAACCCCCACAAATGAAGCCATTTTGCAAAGTAGACACCCCAAGGAAATTGCTGAGAGGCATGTTGAGCCCATTGAATATTCATTTTTTTTGTCCCAAGTGATTGAATAATGACAAAAAAAAAAAAATTACAAAAAGTTGTCACTAAATGATACAGGCCATGGGCATATGTGGAATTGCACCCCAAAATACATTCTGCTGCTTCTCCTGAGTATGGGGATACCACATGTGTGGGACTTTTTGGGAGCCTAGCTGTGTACGGGGCCCCGAAAACCAATCACTGCCTTCAGGATTTCTAAGGGCGTACATTTTTGATTTTACTCCTCACTACCTATCACAGTTTTGAAGGCCATAAAATGCCCAGATGGCACAAAACCCCCCCAAATGACCCCATTTTGGAAAGTAGACACCCCAAGCTATTTGCTGAGAGGCATGTTGAGTCCATGGAATATTTTATATTTTGACACAAGTTGCGGGAAAGTGACAATTAATTTTTTATTTTTATTTTTTTTGCACAAAGTTGTCACTAAATGATATATTGCTCACACAGGCCATGGGCATATGTGGAATTGCACCCCAAAATACATTCTGCTGCTTCTCTTGAGTACGGGGATACCACATGTGTGGGACTTTTTAGGAGCCTAGCCGCGTACGGGGCCCCGAAAACCAATCACTGCCTTGAGGATTTCTAAGGGTGTACATTTTTGATTTCACTCTTCACTGCCTATCACAGTTTCGGAGGTCATGGAATGCCCAGGTGGCACAACCCCCCCCCAAATGACCCCATTTTGGAAAGTAGACACCCCAAGCTATTTGCTGAGAGGCATGGTGAGTATTTTGCAGCTCTCATTTGTTTTTGAAAATGAAGAAAGACCAGAAAAAAAAATTTTTTTTTCTTTTTTTAATTTTCAAAACTTTGTGACAAAAAGTGAGGTCTGCAAAATACTCACTATACCTCTCAGCAAATAGCTTTGGGTGTCTACTTTCCAAAATGGGGTCATTTGGGGGGGGTTTGTGCCACCTGGGCATTCCATGGCCTCCGAGACTGTGATAGGCAGTGAAGAGTGAAATCAAAAATTTACGCCCTTAGAAAGCCTGAAGGCGGTGCTTGGTTTTCGGGGTCCCGTACGCGGCTAGGCTCCCAAAAAGTTTCACACATGTGGTATCCCCGTACTCAGGAGAAGCAACAGAATGTATTTTGGGGTGTAATTTCACATATTCCAATGGCATGTTTGAGCAATATATCATTTAGTGACAACTTTGTGCAAAAAAAAAAAAAAATTTGTCTCTTTCCCGCAACTTGTGTCACAATATAAAATATTCCATGGACTCGACATGCCTCTCAGCAAATAGCTTGGGGTGTCTACTTTCTAAAATGGGGTCATTTGGGGGTGGTTTGAACTGTCCTGGCATTTTATGCACAACATTTAGAAGCTTATGTCACACATCACCCACTCTTCTAACCACTTGAAGACAAAGCCCTTTCTGACACTTATTGTTTACATGAAAAAGTTTTTTTTTTTTGCAAGAAAATTACTTTGAACCCCCAAACATTATATATTTTTTTAAAGCAAATGCCCTACAGATTAAAATAGTGGGTGTTTCATTTTTTTTTTTTCACACAGTATTTGCGCAGCGATTTTTCGAACGCATTTTTTGGGAAAAAACACACTTTTTTACATTTTAATGCACTAAAACACACTATATTGCCCAAATGTTTGATGAAATAAAAAAGATGATCTTAGGACGAGTACATGGATACCAAATATGACATGCTTTACAATTGCGCACAAACGTGCAGTGGCAACAAAATAAATACATTTTTAAAAGCCTTTAAAAGCCTTTACAGGTTACCACTTTAGATTTACAGAGGAGGTCTACTGCTAACATTACTGCACTCGATCTGACCGTCGCGGTGATACCTCACATGCATGGTGCAATTGCTATTTACATTTGACGCCAGACCGACGCTTGCGTTCGCCTTAGCGCGAGGGCAGAGGGGACAGGGGTGCTTTTTTTTTTTTTTTTTTTCTTTATTATTTTTTTGCTTTTTTATCTTATTTTTAAACTGTTCCTTTCATTTTTTTTTTTTAATCATTTTTATTGTTATCTCAGGGAATGTAAATATCCCCTATGATAGCAATAGGTAGTGACAGGTGCTCTTTTTTGAAAAAATTGGGGTCTATTAGACACTAGATTTCTCCTCTGCCCTCAAAGCATCTGACCACACCAAGATCGGTGTGATAAAATGCTTCCCCAATTTCCCAATGGCGCTATTTACATCCGGCGAAATCTAAGTCATAAAATGCTCGTAGCTTCCGGTTTCTTAGGCCATAGAGATGTTTGGAGCCACTCTGGTCTCTGATCAGCTCTATGGTCAGCTGGCTGAATCACCGGCTGCATTCTCAGGTTCCCTGTTGAGACAGGAGAGCCAGAGAAAAACACGGAAGATGGAGGGGGGGGGGGCATTCTCTCCCACTGCTTGTAAAAGCAGTCTAGAGGCTAATTAGCCGCTAGGATTGCTTTTACATGAAAGCCGACCGCTGGCTGAAAAGAATGATACCAAGATGATACCTAAACCTCCAAGCATCATTCTGGTATAACCATTCAAAGTCGTGAATGGCGTACCTGAAGACAAAAAAATGGTTAACAATAAAGCACAGTAAACGGTAAAGTATAAAAAATTGCATACCTGAAAAGCAAACATGATAAAACATAATAACAATAAAACATTGCAGAATATAATACAGTAAAAACGAGCAGAACAATAGAGAGAATAGAGAGAGAGAGAACAATGAAACGACAACTATTATTTTTTATTTTATATTTTTGTTTGTGTTTTTTTTTTTTTTTTACACTTTTTTTGTAACTGTAACTTTTATAACTGTAACCGGTGCCAGGTTCGGGTCTCTCAAAATGCGATGGCATCTTGGGAGACCCTGTGAAAGTGCGCCTAGTCTGTGCAATGCTGTACCCTACGCTAATACTCAACTAGTGAATGGTAGCGTTCAAAACATTCACCAATGCAAAGACCAGGATTGTCAGGACATGAGGGACAATAATAGGGGGCGTCACGCCTATATCCGCACTTGCTGCAGACACAACATCTTTTTTGGGGGGGTTCGTTGGGTAGGGGTACTCGGGAGGACATAAAAATGCCTCTCATAGCCGACTGCATTTGGTTGGGGATGTGAATGGGGGAAGTACGGGCGCTGCAGAAGCGGTGGGTTCCCAATTGGGATTGGCGAATGCAGCAGGAAGGGCATTATGGGCACGACGGGCCTGTGTTTGTCTTTTTGGTGGCAGCGGGACACTACTTGTGCTTGCCACCTCACCAGCTTGAACTGCACTTATGGGACTCGCCACGTCACCAAGTGTTACTGCAGTGCTGGTTTGACTACGACCGGGGTGTACTAGGCCGCTGGCGCTTGCCAGTTCACCAAAACGCTACCAAAAAAACTGTTAGCGATCGCAGGGATCGGGCCTGACTCTGCGAACGCTGCAGTTATGCGTTTAGTGTTTTGTAAGTGACAGTGATCGATCGATACTGCACTTGGGTGGGCTGGGCTGGGCCAGGTGGAGGGGCAAAACGCAGGTGCTAGCAGGTATCTGGGCTGATCCTGCTAACACTGCGTTTTTGGGAACTCTAAACTGCTGGGGACGCTAGTATAGATCTGATCGGATCAGATATTGATCAGTTCAGATACTATACCACTAAGGGAGGTGTACGGTGCGTGTGTGGGTGTTAGCGGTACTGGCACTAACCTGACGCTGCCTTGGGCTGGTGCTTGCCAGTTCACCAAAACGCTACCAAAAAAACTGTTAGCGATCGCAGGGATCAGGCCTGACTCTGCGAACGCTGCAGTTATGCGTTTAGTGTTTTGTAAGTGACAGTGATCGATCGATACTGCACTTGGGTGGGCTGGGCTCGCCTGGGCGGAGGGGCAAAACGCAGGTGCTAGCAGGTATCTGGGCTGATCCCGCTAACACTGCATTTTTGGGAACCCTAAACTGCTGGGGACGCCAGTATAGATCTGATCAGATATTGATCCGTTTAGATACTATACCACTAAGGGAGGTGTACGCTGCGTGCGTGGGTGTTAGCGCTGCTGGCACTAACCTGACGCTGCCTGGGGCTGGTGCTTGCCAGTTCACCAAAACGCTACCAAAAAAACTGTTAGCGATCGCAGGGATCAGGCCTGACTCTGCGAACGCTGCAGTTATGCGTTTAGTGTTTTGTAAGTGACAGTGATCGATCGATACTGCACTTGGGTGGGCTGGGCGGAGGGGCAAAACGCAGGTGCTAGCAGGTATCTGGGCTGATCCCGCTAACACTGCGTTTTTGGGAACCCTAAACTGCTGGGGACGCTAGTATAGATCTGATCGGATCAGATATTGATCCGTTCAGATACTATACCACTAAGGGAGGCGTATGCTGCGTGCGTGGGTGTTAGCGGTACTGGCGCTAATCTGACGCTGCCTGGGGCGACGCATATCACCGCCGGGCAATCAGGGGGCTAAACCTTTATTCGGTAATAAACGGCGGGTGCCCTGACACTATAAAAAATAAACGAACTAACCAGCGTCACCCGTAACACTTATACGGTGATCAGTGGTGAAAAGGTTAACTAGAGGGCCATCAAGGGGTTAAAAAATTTATTAGATAGTATATGGGGGTCCCTGACGCTATAAAACGCTGACGGCGAACCTCAATATTTACGTCCCTAAATAGCGTCACCAGCGACACTAATACAGCGATCAGAAAAATGATCGCTTAGCGACACTGGTGACGGGGGGTGATCAAGGGGTTAAAACTTTATTAGGGGGGGTTAGGGGGGTACCCTAGACCTAAAGGGGGCCTAACACTCACTGCCCTAACACTGTAACTGTCACAAACTGACACCAATATAGTAATCAGAAAAAAAAAAAAAAAAAAACCTGCTTGGTGTCAGTTTGTGACAGGGGGGGTGATTGGGGGGGGATCGGGGGGCGACCGGGGGAGGGATCGGGGTGTAATGTGTGCCTGGCATGTTCTACTGTGTGTGTGTGTTTGTGTAACTCACAGTACAGTCTTCTCTCCTCGGCCCGGAACGGAAAATACCGAGCCGAGGAGAGATGACATCATTTCCTCTGCCTCTGTGTACAATACAGAGGCAGGGAAATGATTCCATTGGCTGGGAGCGATCGCGAGGGGGGGGGCCACGAATGGATGGCCCCCCCCTCACCACCGATCGCCAGGGGACATTTTCCGACCGCCGCAGGCACCGGGGGGGTCCGATCGGACCCCCCACCCGCGGGCAGGCAAGGACGTACAGGTAAGCCCTTTTGCCTGCCCGTGCCGCTCTGTCGACGTACATCGTCGTGCGGCGGTCGGCAACTGGTTAAAACAGCACTCCACTTAAATGGAAAAATAGGATGTTTTTTTTTTTAAATGAGAGCTGTCATCATTAAAGCAAACTTGACCTGGGATTAAATGTTTCTAAAGTTAAAAAAGTGCTCAAATGCAGGCATATTATGGTGCCTGTAAGGGCATGTGTTAGTGTTGGAAGGCAACATGGTTTAATATCATATTTCTGGAGTTTTACTGCCTGTTCGATACAGGCATTTTCCTATGTTGAAAAAAAGAGGGCCTGATGGCCAAACGCTGCGCTAAAATTAGATTAACAACTAAACAAGGATAGATCAAAAGAATCAAGAAAAAATAAGCAGCCCCCACCAAGAGCCTGCAATACAAAACCCAAAATCACAAATTATATAAACAGTGCAGCGCTAAATTAATAAATTATTAAAATGAAAACAAACTAAACCAAGAAAACTAAAGCAGACACATGTGAAATATACTGGTGTTGTGAAAGTTGAATCACTAAGTGATATAAAATTAGTCAAATATACATCACTAATATGCACATAAACAACAATGATGAACGAATCAATAAAATCCACAGTTACAATGATGTGAATCTGATAGTCACAAGTGAAACATAATGACATGCGTGATAAATAATAAATAAATAATAAAAATAAGTTCCAATGAACTTGCAAGAGGAAGAAGAAACTTCAACAGTGAGTACTACAATTAGCACTGTGATGAGAAAAAAGTCCCTTTATCCAATGAAAACGGAACACCCAAGGTGAATAGGTTGGCTCCTTACCAGCTAAACAGACCAAATAGTTGGTCTCACCGAGCCTAGGGAATTGGGTCTCCCAAAAACCATATGGACAATTCAAGGCTGTGGCATCTGTAACGCCTGAGAGGATAGGAGGGACCAAGGCTGCTCCACTGTGGAGCAACAGGCTGGTTGTACACAAGTCAATCGATGGGTCTGGTTGTATACAACCAGAGTGCCCATACATGTATTGAAATTTGGTTGGTCCGTGCTGAACCGTTCGAATTTCAATGCATCTAAGGCTGGCTTTAGTCTTTAGATTGATCACTGTGTCCCCATGGAATCCCTTTAATCCCAGGACAAGGTTGTAAAATAGCGACCCACTTGCCCCCTTAAAAAACACTTCTATACTGCAGAACATCATATGGCGTCCTGGGCTTTCAGTGGTGATATCTGAATGATGCCTGCAGTTACAGATATAATTTTTTTCATCCGGTGATTCCCTACACCATAAGAACATTCATAGCAGCTGTTCAGCCACTTGATCGTTCTTAAAGGTGGCGGGAGGGGACCCCCCCCTCCCGCCGCCCTCCAGTGCTCCTACTGGCTTGCCTGTGCGATCAGTGAGCCTGAGAAGGAATCCGCCGGCGCAGGAAGTTAGCTATAGAAATGCTAACTTAAAACACAAAGAGAATACTACAGAGCATGTAAAACAAATGAGTAGGGGTGATACAATACCATAAGTGCTTCCTTTCAGGCTCTGTATATACTGGCTGGGTTCCAAGGAAAAGAGTAAAGAGGAAGAACTTTAGCTGATCATTTCTTTTAAAACTCACTCAGATACAAACAGGGCCATGGATAAATCCATGGAAAAAACCAAGCTTAACTTACCACCAGCTCACAGACAATCAAAAAAAGTGTCTAACAGTATGCGTTAAAAGCAGGGGTTTAGTCTGCACACAGTTGCAAATGCATGTGAAAGCCACAGAGCCTCGTCAAGGCACCCCGGTATCTATGGTACCTAACACTAACTTATGAGTGTCACTCAGACACCACCCACACAAACACCCACTGCCTGCCTGTCATAGAAAAAAACGAGGGCCAGATGGTCCCTGGCAGTCTCTATAACTCTCAGAGAACTATGACGTCACGTCCGGGCTGGCAGAAGTAAACAATGCCGGGGACTCGGCTGGAAAGCCTGAGATTGTTAACTTTATTTTTTTATCTCATGCTTTCCAGGCTTGAGGAGGGATGTGGGGTCTTATAGATCTCACATCTCTCCATAAAGAGGACTTGTCATGCCCTATTCCTATTACAAAGGATGTTTACATGCCTTGTAATAGGAATAAAAGCGATCAAAAAAATGTTGAAGGAAAAGTGTAAAAATAACAAAAATTAAATAAAATAAACAATGAAAAAAACATAAAGAACAAATGAAAGTGCCCCCATCCCTGCGTGCTTGCACGCAGAAGCGAATGCATACATAGGTCTCGTCCGCATATGTAAATGACGTTCAAAACACACGTGAGGTATCACCACGAACATTAGAGCGAGAGCAAGAATTCTAGCCCAAGACCTCCTCTGTAACACTAAACAGGTAACCTGTAAAAAATGTGAAAACGTCACCTATGCAGATTTTTAAGTACCGAAATGTGTTGCCATTCCACGAGTGTATGCAATTTTAAAGCTTGACATGTGAGGTATCAGTTTATTCGGTGTAACATCATCTGTCACATTATATAAAAAAATTGTGCTAACTTTACTGTTTTGTTTGTTTTTTTACACATAAAAGTGCTTTTATTTTCCCAAAAAATTGCATTTGAAAAATTGCTGAGCAAATACCGTGTGACATAAAAAGTTGCAATGACTACCCTTTTATTCCCTATGGTGTCTGCTAAAAAATATATATATATATATCATTTTTGGGGGTTCTAAGTAATTTTCTAGCAAAAAAATTATGATTTTTACATGTAGGAGAGGAGTGTTGGAATTTGCGTGGTATGGAAGTGGTTAAAGACCTAGATTTGATTTATACCAACCTCAATGCAACCATCCCCTTCTAGGTACTGGTAGTGTCAAAGATCCTGATGACCCTCTCAGCGTCAGGCACTGGTGCTTTGGAAGAATGGAAGAAATACCCCTTCTTCTACAGTGTTCTTGGTTAATAATTAGCCTTTTGCTTTACTGGCAAAAGTTTGGGTTATCCAACTTAGGTGTGCAAGTTTTCATCAAATATTCGTTTGCCTATGTAGTTTTCTCAGATTGCATTGAGATTAATTTTCATATGTTACTAGATCAGATGCAATCATTATCTACCCGTGGACTTATATAAGTGACTAAAAATAAAGATTAAAAACAAAAAAAAAATTCCCTGAACGTGTTGCTTTGATGACAACACTGTTTAGCAGTAATGTTAGGACAGTAGAAGTAGCAATCACGGCTAAAAACCTACACTAATGAGAGGGGTGCAGAATGGTTTCATCAAACCCCCCCCCCACACACACACACACACACACTCACACACTTTTCATAGTGGTGCTGTATCTCAGCAAGCATCCTAAAGTATTATATTCAGACACAGCCATGCAATTTTCAAAAGGGGGTCAGCAGTGGCAGCCTCCATATTTCAAGCCACAGAGTCCCTTCTGATTGTCATAATAACTTTTAATGCATTACCACATCATTTACCAACTATTAATTTCATGCATCTTCCAGGTGTATGCATTTTAAATTCCAATGATTGATTTACTACCAGTAAATGTATGGTGAAAGTCACATTCACTTTATAAATACTTAAATAAATAAATAAAAATTACTCTAGTCTTAAAGTTTATTAACAACTTAATCTTAATGTGATATGACACACTTAATGTATACATCATAATGTGAAAAAACACAAAAAACAAAACAATAAATAACACTTCAGAGTTTGTTCAGAGTGAATACTTATAGTTGGTGTAAAAAGTCCAAAAATAAGAAACTGTGGCACTCCACACACAGTAACCAAGGACTCTGACCGGATGGCAGGGACCAGGGACCACCTATCGCTAGGATGGTCAGACAAGGCAATCTGATGATAGGTGAGTCCTCCAATGTAATCCCCCCTCGCAGTGGGACATCCAAGTCATCCAGGAACAGGAGATGAACTATATAAAAGAAAGCTCCAATAGTGTAATACTATCTAAGTAACTTTTATTGAAAAGAAAGCCAAATGGCTACTTACAATGAATAAAATGTAATTGCAAATACGATAAAATCATTTGCCGGCAAACATGAAACAATCACCCACACTTCTGGGGTCACGTGGGGCGCAAAGCTCCGCCTGACATGTTTCGTCACACGTGACGTCTTCCTGGGGCTGCGAGGAGGGATTACATTGGAGGACTTACCTACCATCAGATTGCCTCAACGGCTTGGTTTCTGTTACCCTACTGGGGTTTTTCTGCCTGCTTGTCTGACCATCCAAGCGATAGGTGGTCCCTGCCATCCGGTAAGAGTCCTTGGTTACTGCGTGTGGGGGGCCACAGAAGGCTCCGCATCACGTTTTTTGGTGGTGGAGCATCTGTTTCTTATTTTTGGACTTTTTACACCAACTATAAGGATTCACTCTGTGCACAGACTCTAAAGTGTTATTTATTGTTTTTTGCACTTTGCACATTATGATGTTTTGTATGCATTAAGTGAATCATATCACATTAAGATCGAGTTGTTAATAATTTTTAAGACTAGTTTTATTTATTTATGTTACCTGGTTTATATCACTAGGTTAATCGCTGCAGTCCTCATCTACATACACTACAATTTACTTTAGCGCGGTATACCACTTTGTATTGATAACTTTATCAATACTGTATGTCCCATAGTGTTTGCTTTTTTGCCTTTCCAAAAATAACATCATTGTGATATTTGACTTTGTAAAAGCAAATAGCCTTTTATTTTGCAATATAGGCAAACAAATATTGCCTTTCTTCAACATACCAACACAAATATATGGCTCACCACCAGCATAATCCTTTCCCACCACAGGGTTTTAAAGTTCCCTCCTGTATCAGGGGTCCAGATTAAAGGTCACAAGAGCCCAGCAGCGTCTAAGCCAAAAAACAGCCCACAACTGTGTGCTATTTCACATCACAGTTTATGGATACCTGCTGGCTGCTTCCTGCCCTTTTCAGCCCTCTCTTGCAGGTGGGTTTACCCGTTCAGAACCACAGTACCCATAGTCATGGTTAGAGGCTCTTTCCCAACCCAAATCTATCTGAGCCTCTGAACTCCAGTACCCATACAAAAATTTAACAACCCTGGAAAACTGCAAATCAGTTTTCCCTCTTTATCAGATCACCCCAGAACCCCTCACCCAGTGAGAGTCACTGAGTACTTCAACTGCTTTTTGTCACCCCTCTTTAAGGCATCACAACCCAAACAATGGGGTCACATTCCTCAGTCAGAATCCATCTCTGGCATCCCGTTCAGTCATAAATGAAGATTAGCTTTCATTTTACTTAGCTTATATCCAACATCACTTTTTCTTTCACTTTTTTTAAGGCATTTGAGTTTATTGAAAGTAAGATTTATGAGACACAAAATACCTGACATACTTATGTTAAAAAAAAGCAAAGAAAATATTTTTACACAGACATAAATGATTATTGATGTTGCTCCTTGGTTATTTTTCTTTAGATTCCCTAGGGCTGTATTTGCCACATAGGCATACAAAGAACGCATCGCAACAGAATTCTTCAAAGAGGGAGTATTGTTAAGTAATAAGAGCAGAATAGGTTTTGTTTTCTTTTTCAATGGACACCATCATTTTTTTTATTTTTTTTTATTTTATACAGTATCATCTATAATATATATTTTTATTAATGCTATAAATAAATAAATAAATATTTTACACAGGGTGCTTCCAGATTGCTTTGTTTTTAGAAATTTTGGACTCCTAATAAGAAAGTCAAGCACTGCCTGATGGCTACTTAACTGCTTGCCAACCAGCCGCCGTCAAAGTCAAGCACTGCCTGATCACCTGTTGGCTACTTAACAGCTTGCCAACCAGCTGCCGTCATTATACTGCGGCAGGTCAGCACAATCCCGCGAACCATCGTAGCTATACGTCGGCTTGCAGCATCGGTATAGCAGGCAAACGCGTGCCGCCGGAGGCGTGTGCGCCCGCTGCACAGCTGGGGTGCCGATGCTCGTGGCCGAGAGTCGCGATGACCGTCGGCCATGAGCGATCGTGAGCAGTAGAGGCAGAAACACTTCCCTGTTCTGTTCTGGGAGGAGTGACAGATCATGTGTTCCTATTCGCTAGGAACCACGATCCGTCACTTCCTCTAGTCAGTCCCCTCCCCCTTCAGTTAGAAACACAAACAGGGAACACAGTTAACCCCTTGATCGCCCCCTAATGTTAACCCCTTCCCTGCCAGCGACATTTTTACAGTAATCAGTGCATTTTTATAGCAATGATCGCTGTATAAATGCCAATGGTCCCAAAAATGTGTCAAAGGTGTCCGATGTGTCCGCCATAATGTCGCAGTCCCGATAAAAATCGCGGATCGCCGCCATTACTAGTAAAAAAAAAATAATAAAAATGCTATAAATCTATCCCCTATTTTGTAAACGCTATAACTTTTGCGCAAACCAATCAATATAAGTTTATTGCGATTTTGTTACCATAAATATGTAGAGGAATACATATCGGCCTAAACTGAGAAAAAATTAGCTTTTTTTTTTTAAACAAATGAAGATATTTATTATAGCAAAAAGTACAAAATATTGTGTTTTTTTCAAAATTGTCGCTCTTTTTTTGTTTATAGCGCAAAAAATAAAAACCGCAGAGGCGATCAAATACCACCAAAAGAAAGCTCTATTTGTGGGAAAAAAAGGATGTCAATTTTGTTTGGGTGCAGCGTTGCACGACCACGCAATTGTCAGTTAAATCGACGTAGTGCCGAATCGCAAAAAATGGCCCGGTCATTCAGTAGCCAAATCTTCTGGGGCTGAAGTGGTTAAATGGTACTGAAAAAGGGGTTGGAGGGTGTGGGGAATGTGAGAGGTGTAAATAAGGTAGTTTAGGCGTTATTCTTGCACTTCATTTTTCTTTCAAACAATGCGAAAAAAAAAGAAAACTTTTAACAGACTGTCAGCAACAACTGCATGATGTGCTCTAATTACCCCAAGCATAATGTTATCATTTTAAAAAATGAAGGGAAAAGACCCAATTTATTAGAAAAATAGTGTTGACCATTGAAGTGTTAGTTTTCAGTCAGTTGCTGCAGACAGATATTGGTCCTTGAAAGCATTCTTTGGGTTTACAGATCTGTGTACACAGTCAAAGCACATAAGGAAATGTACCCCAGGCTTCTTTCACACTGGGATGGTGCCAGCATTAAGGGTAAAGTGCTGCTCGCTTTAGCAGCGCTTTACCGCTGTTATGGCGGCGCTTCAGCGCCACTTTTTAAGTGGTAGCAGGCGTCACTTTCAACCCCCAAGAAGGGTTTAAAAAGGGGTTAAAAGCGCCCGTGATGTGCCCATTCATTCCAATGGGCAGGGGCGGTGGGGGAGCGGGATGTACACCGCCCCAAAGATGCTGCTTACAGGACTTTTTTCACGTCCTTCATGTGCACCGCCACAGTGGCTTTCACACTGGGGAGGCTTGAGAGGCAGTTTTCAGTCGCTTTACAGGTGCTATTTTTAGTGTTAAAACGCCAGAAAACTGCCTCAGTGTGAAAGGGGTCTTATATAGATCGTAACTCCGTTTTTGTTGAGAAAAAAACATTCCCCTCTGGGTGATCTATATACATTACAAGGATTAAAACAAACTTTGATGCAGATTCCTACCTTTTGCTATTCTGAAGAAATCCCTGTTTTTGTCTGTATCCATGTGGGAAAGTGAGTCTAATGGGCTTGGTTTCATAATTATCAACCAGCTGTGCACCTGCAGGACTCTAATGGGGAAAGCAGCTGGGCCTATGTCCCTTTAGACCTCATTTCCTATCGGGACCATCTAACCAATAATGACATTTTTGTTGCAGGGGATGCCTGAAATCTGATGTGTATCTTAGGGCAGACTTCTGGGAAAAGTGGTGAGTCAATCACACAAGCACACAAGTTTTCTGGGGGGGCGTTCTGTGCACACATTCTGTGTACAGAACACCTCCAGGTAGCCATATTGCATTTCATTTTCAGAAAATTACAGAGCTGCAGATAGGAAAGGTAGAGGTCATTTTTAATAACATCCAATTACAATATGACTTGTGTCACAATTGTATACACTATATTATTTTTTCTTTATTTGCTATTTTTTCCAAACGGAAAGGGATTTACCCTTTAACAGCTGGCTACACTGTTAAAAGGGCCTTGTTTGGGCACTCAGTGTTATAGAGTGATAATGCTCTGCCCCTGTGTCCCACAATTTCATGCCTGTTAATCAATCGATCACTCACACGCCTTAACAAAGAAAAAAAAAAAGCTTATGTGCCTCAGGAAAGGAAAAGTAATTTTAAAGAACATTGCATCCAGCAATAATAAGGAAATATGTGGTGTGAAAAAACACATGCAGCCAGTTGTCAGTGAAGTGCATAAGGATATGGACAGGCTGTAAAAAAAAAAAATTACAGGCCTGTTAGGACTGTAGTGCATGGATAGGTTGTAAAGAAGTTGTAGGATATACATCAGTAACCTCAATATGTAAAAATCATAGCTCCCAACATTTGGAGATGGGAATGAGGGACACCTACCAGCAAATGTATGTAGGCATGGGACACGCCCCCTGCCACACCCCCTTATAGGAGAATTAACCTAGGAAAAAGATTAATTAAATTCACAAGGGCTTTTTTTTTAACACTACTATTCCTTTATACTGGCTTGTAAAATGTACAAATGCAGCAATTTAGAATTTGGAAAAAAGGTTTAGCACTGGGAAACACTTTTTGAAAGATAAAAAGCGCATTTTAATGGCTCTTGAGGGAAGTCTGTTCTGTAGGTAGGTTGCAGTCATAACTGCTCCTCCCTAGTACTTGTGAGGTAGGTTGGCATCCGACAACATGCATCTGGCCATTTCTTTAAGAGTGCAATTTTTCCTTTCTGCTACACCGTTTTGTTCAGGAGTGTATGGTGTGGTTGTCGGGTGTACTATTCCTTGGCTCTTCAGGTATGAGGCCACTTCTTTGCTTATGTATTCTCCTCCATTGTCAGTGCGTATTATTCCTGGTTTACATTGGAATTTGTTGCTAGACATGGCAAGAACCTCTTGAAGTTTCTCTGATGTTTCATTCTTGTGTTTCATCAGATAAGTAGTTGTGTACCTGGAAAAATCATCAATGAAAGTCAGTAGATATCTGTTCCCACCTAACGTGGGAGTTTTCATTGGACCGCATATGTCACTGTGTATGAGCTGCAGGGGGTGGGTAGTTTTTCTTTGAGATGCCTGTGGAAGGGAAGCATGTGTGGCTTCTGCTTCAATACAGCACTTTCATGAGTACTTTGCAAGGCATTATTGTCAAATCGTCTGATAAACCTCTCTTTCAAATGTAAGAGACAAGAAAAGGAGGCGCCTCTGGGTGCAGACTGTATAACAGGTTTTAATCAAGCACATTTCACCACATTTTTGCAGTAAAATAAGGCATGATATGGTCCCAAACAACGGGGGGCATCAGTGGTGTCAGTCCCTTGGAAGCCAGTGGATGTGCTTTCTATGTACTCGTCTCCAGAACCGCTAGGTGGTATTCGTCTGGCAGCGGTGAATGGGCAGCTTGAGAAAGGAGCGCGGCCGTCATGCAATCCACGGCCTGCCAGCTCGAGAAACGCACTGCATTTCCAGTGACGTCATCACCCTTCTCCTGGATTCCAGTCTGCATCCCAAGCCTCGTTTTGACGCCCATTCATCGCTGCTGACCGAATACCACCTAGCGGTTCTGGAGACAAGTTCATAGAAAGCATATCCACTGGCTTCCAAGGGACTGACACCACTGATGCCCCCCTTTGTTTGAAACATCACCATGCCTTAATTTACTGCAAAAATGTGAGTTATGTTTACAACTCTTGCTTGATTAAAACCTGTTATACAGTCTGCACCCAGAGGCGCCTCCTTTTCTTGTCTTTTTTCAGTGTTTTTTGGGAACATGGTTTCTGTTTCCACCGGATGGCTACCGTGAGTGTGGACTTTTTCTCTTTCCCTCTCCTCCCCCTCCCCTATCCCGTTCACCTGTATTGCCATTGAGCATATTGTGCCTCTATTGCCATTGTGCACTATTTATGGACTTGCTTACCACCATAAACCATACAGAGCGGACTTGAAGTCTCTTCTGTGCATAAATTTAATGCTTATTCAGCACCTTGTTCTTTTAATTATCTTATCATATATTGGATTACTGTTTTAGTTTTTGTGCCATTTACTTATATGAGCTCTTTATAATATCCTGTATAGCTTCTGGACTTCTGTGCCCCAGCCACTTGTGCCATAAGTGAATAAATTTGTTGTGTATGTCATTATATTAGCCTGCTGGTCTGTGGTGATGAGACTGTATAGGTGATCATCCAGTTTTCCTTTTGCGCTTATCATTGTGAATTGTGCATTCATGACCCAGGAACTTAACTGTGAGACCGTTGTTTTCAAGACTTTTCATTGATAGAAGGCTGCCTTCTAATTCTGGAGCATACAGCACTTTCTTTACAAGGATACTGTGGTGACCTCCTTGTTGTGGTTTAATGCAGTTCAGGAAGCCCTGGCCTTTACCCTCTGCAGTGATGCTTTTCCAGTTTGCTAGGAAAACTTTGTCTTTTGCACTGTAATCAATGTTTGTGAAGAAGGTCTCATCGTTAGTCATGTAGCCATTGGCGGCTGGTGCTCAAAATTTTTTGGGGGGCACAAAGAAACTGAAAAATACTCAACCCCCCCATCAATTGCAGCCTCACTGTGCCCATCAAATGCAGCCATTATGCCCATCAAACGCAGCCACTTGTGCACATCATATGCAGCCACCTGTGCCCATCATATGCAGCCACCTCTGCCCATCAAATGCCACCACTTGTGCCCATCAAATGCAGCCACTTGTGCCCATCAAATGCAGCCACTTGTGCCAATCAAATGCAGCCACCTGTGCCCATCAAATGCAGCCACTTGCCCATCAAATGCAGCCACTTGTGCCCATTAAATGCAGCCGATTGTCCATCAAATGCAGCCACCTGTGCCCATCAAATGCAGCGACTTGTGCCCATTAACTGCAGCCACTTCTCTATCAAATTCAGCCACCTGTGCCCATCAAATTCAGCCACCTGTGCCCATCAAATGCAGCCACTTGTGCCCATTAAATGCAGCCACTTGTCCATTAAATTCAGCCAACTGTGCCCATCAAATGCAGCCACTTGCCCATCAAATGCAGCCACTGTGCCCATCAAATGCAGCCATATGCCCATCAAATTCAGCCACTTGCCCATCAAATGCAGCCACTTGTCCATAAAATTCAACCACCTGTGCCCATAAAATATGCAGCCACTGTGCCCACCACTCACGCAGATCTCGGCTCTGGCACCCCCCGCACGCGGATCGATGCTCTGGCACCCAAGGGGGGGTGCCAGAGCCGCGATCCATGCGCAGGGGGGTGGGGGATCTGACTTACCTCTCAGAGCGGCGGCGATCTCCGCTCCAGCACAAGTCTCCTCGCTCCTCTTCCTAAGCACCAGGCATCCAATAGGGTGGCCTGGTGCTTTGGCCAATCAGGAAGCAGGTCTGACGTCCTGCCTCCTGATTGGCGGGGAGGAGGGTTAGATTGGAAATAGCGAAAATTAATTTGGTATTGTCACACAATTGGGTGGGATCAGGGCACACTCTCTCCACCCCGAGCCGACCCTATTTTGAAGCCTATTAGAGCCTCAGGCTTTAATCAGGTGCTTAAAAATGTACTACCCCCTCCCACCCCCACCATAGGAATCCATGCGTCCGGCATCTTGAAAGGGGCCGTGCGCACAGATGGGGGGCAGCGCCCGTGCGCCCACAGTGCACGAGCCACCACTGCATGTAGCTTGTCGCACCTGAGTCTATGCACCAGTCACGTGGCTTGCCGCTTTGTGTTACTTTAAAGGTGCCAATCCATGATGTGTCTTCAGTTTCCTTTGTGGCTGCTTTGACTCTTTCTTTTGTGGATAGCTCTTTCGCTGCTCGGCTTTCCAGATAGAACAGTCATTTTTTTAAGTGACCAATCTTTTTTTTTACAACCAAAACAGGCTCTGCTTTCTTTGTTGCACTTTGTGCCTTTGTACATTCTAAGGGCTTTGTCATCATTGTGCGCAATTTCTTTCCTTCTGTCATATTAATCAATTTATTTCCCTTTGACATATTCCAGTGTCAGTTCCTGCTTGGGTCTGGTTTCTAACGCGTTAATAAGAGCAGCATATGTCTCTGGAAGGCTGCAGAACAGCAGGGCAACAATATAAATATCTTTGATGTTCTCTCTGATGTCACACAGCTGCTCTATGATCTCTAGCATAGCTTTCACATGGTTACACATTTGCTGGCCTTCTTCTAGTCTCATTGTATATAGCTTCCTTAGAAAAAATAGTTTGCTGTTGAGACTTGAATGCTCATGCAGCTTTTGTAATGAAGTCCACATACCTTTGGCCGTTTTCTCTGTTTTTATGTGGATAAGCTGGTCATCTTCCACTAGTAAGCTTATAATTCCTATCTGTCCTTCCTATCCCAGTCCTCCCTCTCTCCATCTGTGGGTCTGTCTGTAATCAGCACTTGCCACAAGTCATCCTTGCTGAGAAACACTTCCAGTTTAAACTTCCACGGCTGGTAATTGGCATTGTTCAGCTTTGCTATTGCATACTTCAAATCTGAACAGCTTGCCATCTTTTAGCAGCTATACAGTATTCACAGACTCACTGTACTCACTGAGTTGCAGAATTCTCTTTCCAGTGCCTGGGTGTTTGTAGTATTCTCTCCAATGTCTCTGGGTGCTGCTGGGTGCCTGGGACCCATAACCTATTAGCAGGTTATTGAATTATGCGCTTGTAAGCTTGTTGTATGCAGAGAATACTTTACCTTCATGGAGGATAAGCAATGCATGTCTTACAGCATTAGGAAACATGACACAGGAAACAGGAATATACAAGTACATGCATTTAACATAGACAGAACATCCTTTTATTACTTTACCATAGAATAACACACTATCATACTGCAGTGCCACCTGCTGGATAGAAAGGTATAATGCATATACACAGTCACAGTATGTAAGCAGATTGCTGTTGTTCTTCCAATACAAAATATTATATGTATTGACTTGTCAGGTATTAAAGGGGTTGTAAACCCTTGTGGTTTTTCACCTAATGCATTCTATGCATTAAGGTGAAAAAACCTTCTATAGTGCAGGACTCCTCCCTCTCAGACCCCCCCCCCCTTTTACTCACCTGAGCCTGGTCTTTCCAGCGCTGAAAATGAGCACACCAGCTCCAGCCTGTGTCTCGGGTCCTGATTGGATAGATTGATAGCAGCCCAGCCATTGGCTACCGCTGCGCAGGGGGGGGCTAGTCCTGCTGCCTGTGTCAACAGACACAACAGCAGGACATGGGAGCACGCCTGCACCAGTGTCCTGAGGGAGAGCGCTTCTCCAACGGGGCACTCGAGAAGAGGTGGAGCCAGGAGCACCGATGAGGGACCCCAGAAGAGGCAGATCGGGGCCACTCTGTGCAAAACCAACTGCACAGAGAAGGTAAGTATGACATTTTTTATTGTTAAGTGTGTATTGTTATTAATATACAGTATATGTAATTTTTAAAAAAATGTAGATTGATATATGAGTGTTTGTGTTATGTTCTGTGTAGAGCTATGCCTGAATTTCATTGTATGATCTATGGGACCAGCCTCATTTTGGAATTTAGGTGTTTAAATGTTTAAAACATTTTTTTTTGCTAGAAAATTACTTAGAACCCCCAAACATTATATATTGTTTTTTTTTCTAACACCCTAGGGAATAAAATGGCGGTCATTGCAATACTTTAAAAAAATAAGACAACAGTAAAGTTAGCCCAATTTTTTTTATATTGTGAAAGATAATGTTACGCTGAGTAAATTGATACCCAACATGTCATGTTTCAAAATTGCGCCCACTCGTGGAATGGCGTCAAACTTTTACCCTCAAAAAATCTCCATAGGGGACATTTAAAAAATTCTACAGGTTGCATGTTTTGCGGTACAGAGGAGGTCTAGGATGGAATTATTGCTCTCACTCTCACTGATAGGCATCCCTGGTGGCACTGGCAGTGGTAGGCATTGGAGTGGGCACTGATTGGCAACTGCCTGTTCATTGATTGGCAGCTGCCTTTGCACAGATCAGTATTTCCCTGGGGGTCTAGGGGGCATAACTGGTTGTCCAGTGTGGCTGGTTTCCCTGGTGGTCCTGGGCGGCTTCCCTGGTGGTCCTGGGCGGCTTCCCTGGTGGTCCTGGGTAGGATCCGAGGGGGGGCTGTGCTGATAAACAATCAGCACAGACCCCCCCTGTCAGGAGAGCAGCCGATCGGCTATCCTCTACTCGCGTCTGTCAGACGCGAGTGAGGAAAAGCCGATCACTGGCTCTTCCTATTTACATCGTGATCAGCCGTGATTGGACACGGCTGACCACGTGGTAAAGAGTCTCCGTCAGAGAATCTTTACCTAGATCGGTGTTGCGGGGTGTCAGACTGAGGCTGGGGGGAGGTTAATTACCAATGCTACCTATTTTTTAATTTCTGTAATATGCAGCATGGGGGGGGTAATGTACTGCCACTGGTCACTGATGCATCAGTGACCAATGGCAATACATTACCCCCCCATGCTGCATATTACAGAAATTAAAACTAGCATTGGTAATTAACCTCCCCTCAGCCTCCTCCCCTCCCCCAATCGGATCCAGACCGTTCATTTATTAATCTGCAGCAGAATAATGAATGAACGGTCTGGATCCGATTGGGGGAGGGGAGAAGGCTGAGGGGAGGTTAATTACCAGAGGTGGGGGACTCGAGTCACATGACTTGACTCGAGTCAGACTCAAGTCACCTGTTTGAGGATTTGCGACTTGCTTGACAAAATTAAATAAATGACTTGACTTTGACTTGTCACTAATGACTTGCTACTTGACTTTGACTTGGGCTATTTGACTTGCAATGACTTGGCACCACCAGTGCTGTGTCTTGGCCTAGGCAAAAGCCGCCCCCCCCCACAAAAGAAAGCTCCCCCCGAGTCCCGGCTTCGGGGTAGATCAGTATTTTGACTTAATTTGTGACTTGACCAAATAAATGACTTGACTTGACTTGCTTGACTTCTAGCAGGGACTCGACTTGACTTGCTTGCTTTTCGCCACAGTAACTTGGGACTTGCTTGTGACTTGAAGGTTAAGACTTGAGACTTTCTTGTGACTTGCACATGTGTGACTTACTCCCATCACTGTTAATTACCAATGCTAGTTTTAATTTCTGTAATATGCAGCGGGGGGGGGGGGGGTTAATGTATTGCCATTGGTCACTGATGCATTTGTGATCAGTCACAGTTAATTAACCCCTTTGTGCATTAGTGGCACCAGGCTCTACATTAAAAAACTTAAGCTCCCTTTCACACTGGGGCAGGGTGGCATCGGCGGTAAAACGGCGCTATTTTTAGCGCTGCTTTACCATCGTTACACACCACTCCTTCACTGCTCCAAAGATGCTGCTAGCAGGACTTTTTTTACCATCCTGCCAGCGCACCGCTCCAGTGTGAAAGCCCTCGGGGCTTTCACATTGGAGACACAGTAGCGGCTCTTTCAGTGCGCTTTAAAGGTGCTGTTTTTAGCGCTGTAGCACCTGCAAAGTGCCCCAATGTGAAAGGGGTATAAGTGTAAACATCTAAAATAAAAGTTTTTGTCCTCCTGTTTACTTCCTCCCCGCGCGCCGCCGCGGGCGCACATCGGGGAAAATCTGTGAAAAACGGGGGTCGGGGGGGGCGCAGTTTGCCATCTTGCCCTGGGCACCAAATGGTCTTGTCCCAGCACTGGCTGGAGCACTGACACTGCAGCACTGGAGGGCTTTGTGTTTATCCTGTTCTAATTAATACTGGTCATTAGACTATCTATCTATCTAATCTATCTAATCTATCTAATCTATCTATCCTTTTTGGCTCTATATACCACCACAATGGATTTGAAATGAAACAAACAAGATGTGCTGTAACTGTGCAGACTTTCAGCTTTAATTTGAGGGTATTTACATCTAAATCAGGTGAACGGTGTAGGAATTACAACAGTTTGTATATGTGCCTCCCACTTTTTAAGGGACCAAAAGTAATGGGAGAGATTAACAATCATCCATCAAACTTTCACTTTTTAATACTTGGTTGCAAATCCTTTGCAGTCAATTACAGCCTAAAGTCTGGAACGCATAGACATCACCAGACGCTGGGTTTCATCCCTGGTGGTGCTCTGCCAGGCCTCTACTGCAACTGTCTTCAGTTTCTGCTTGTTCTTGGGGCATTTTCCCTTCAGTTTTGTCTTCAGCAAGTGAAATGCATGCTCAATTGGATTCCGGATCAGGTGATTGACTTGGCCATTGCATAACTGTTAGGTACCTGGTAGTAGAGCCTGACTTGTAGGAGAAGACCTCTCATACAACGCTGGTTCAGGAGCCACTGGAGTGGGGACAGTGGTCTCCTGAGCACAGTGGGGTAGGAGTGCCTGTAGAGCAGAGTCTCTGATGCTGAAGTGATGAGAGATCCCACAGGGATGGCTGGACTGCAGATCAGGTGGAGACTGGAGGCAGCAAGCTGGAACACTTGGAGATGCAGAAATCACTGAAGCTGAAGCTGAAGGTGCAACAGCAAGGACAACAGCAGGCACAAGCAGGGTCAGACGGTCCGGGTCAGCAGGGATATGAGACAGGCAAAACAGCAGGCAGAGGCCAAGTCGGTAGGCAGGCAGAGATCGGCAACGGTATCAGGCAGGCAGTCGAAGAGTAGTCAGGCAGGCCGGGTCGGATTGGAGCGGGACGGATGGTCAGACAAGCCGGGTCAGATAGGTAACAAACAATCAGGTTCAGGTTAACAAGAATCACGAAGCTGAGACGAAACAGCAATGTGCCAGAGGCACAGGGGGACTTTTATGTGCACTTTGGCGCCAAACCGGCGCCAGCGCGAACGCGCACACGCCCGTACGCACGCACATGCGCGCGCGCCCAAGCGCCGCGTACCCGCGCGCACCCTAGCGCCACGCTGACGCCCGGGAACAACAGAAACTTGCTGAAATGTGCGTAACTGAGCGCTCCGGCGCATAGGCGCATGCCAACGCCCAGGTCCGGCGCCAATGGTAACCTGACATTGCCCCCCCCAAGGGGCAACCTCCGGGTGCCCAAAAGCCTTTTCTTTTCGGGATGGTTAGAAAAATAGGCTCAAACTAAACGCCTAGCATGCACATTACTATCTGGTTCCCATGAATTACTTTCTGGGCGGTAGCCCTTCCACTTGATTAGGAACTGGATCTGCCCTTGTCTCTTCCTGCAATCAAGGATAGCCTCAACCTCAAATTCCTCGTTGCCACAATAGGTTCAGGAGGTCTAGTTCCTCTTCCGGGGAAGGGATCAGGTACAGCAGGTTTGAGCAATGACACATGAAATACGGGGTGTATTTTAAGAGAGTTAGGCAAAGTCAGTTCATACGAAACTTCATTGATCTTTCTTTTAACCGGAAAAGGTCCCATAAATCTAGGTGCCAACTTCTTAGAAGGACATGCTAGTTTGATATTACTTGTAGAAAGCCATACCTGATCGCCAAGCTGAAGCTTCAATTCCCCTCTTCTCTTCCGGTCAAAGATCCTCTTGCTGTCCGCCTGAGCCTTGGATACTGCTTCCTGCAACATCTGGTTGTTATGATTGATGAAGTCTACCTTACTCTGTACTGCCGGGACTGAGGATTCTGGAAGGAAATCGGGTAAAAAGGTTAGATGGAAACCATAATTAACCAAAAAGGGGGATTGACCGGTGGCTGAATGTTTGGCATTGTTGTAGGCAAATTCTGCCAAAGGCAGCAAGGATACCCAATCATCCTGTGAGAAGGAAGTAAAACATCTGATATACTGTTCAAGAGTCTGATTGGTCCTCTCCGTCTGACCATTGGTCTGAGGGTGATAGGCCGAAGACAAGGCCAGTTTGATTTTTAAAGACTCACACAGGGCTCTCCAGAAACGTGAGGTAAATTGTACCCCTCTGTCAGAGGTTATGTTTACAGGGATTCCGTGAAGTCTAATGATTTCCTTAATGAAGATGTGAGCCGTTTCAATAGCTGACGGAGTTCCTCTTAATGGAAGAAAATGGGCCATCTTGGTAAAACGGTCTACTACCACAAAGATAGCAGAACACCCCTCAGAACATGGAAGCTCTACAATAAAGTCCATGGATATCATTTTCCAGGGCCTATCGGGTACTGGTAAAGGTTTTAACAGGCCCCAAGCTTGACTCCTGGAAGTTTTATTCTGGGTACAGATAGGGCAGGAGCTGACATACTTCTCGCAAAAGTCCTTTAAATTGGGCCACCAGAAGGTACGCTGTACCAATTCCAGGGTTTTACGAACCCCAAAGTGACCTGCCAGCGGGTGATCGTGAAGGAGTGCCAAGACCTTGACCCGAACCTCCTCAGGAACAAAAATTTGGCTCCCTCTCCAGAACAGTCCGTCCTTGTTACTTAAGGTAACCCCTGTGGGTCTGGCTGATTCAGAGGATGCTTCCTTAATCTGAGAGAGAAGATCAGTTTGTATGAGCAGAAAATTGTTTGCAGGTAAAATGGTGTCCGGAGCAGATAAGTCCTTTGGGTTATCATGCATTCGTGATAATGCATCTGGTTTGACATTTCTTGAACCTGGCCGATAAGTAATGTGGAAGGAAAAGCGTGAGAAAAACAGCGCCCAGCGGGCTTGTCGGGGTTTTAGTCTTTTAGCAGATCGTAAATATTCTAAATTTTTGTGCCCAAGAATTGAATGCTTTGTTGTTCGAACTCGCATTTCTCCGATTTTGCGTAAAGTCTGTGTAAGCGGAGACGACCCAACACTTGGCAAACATGTTTCGATGGAGATCCAGGGATTCTGAAAAGATCAAAATATCATCTAGATATGCGATCACAAACAGATCTAGGAAGTCTCTAAGCACATCATTAATTAGGTGTTGAAAGGTCCCAGGGGCATTGCAGAGTCCAAAAGGCATGACTAAATATTCGTAATGCCCGAATCGGGTCCGAAAAGCTGTTTTCCACTCATGCCCAGCCCGAATGCGAATCAGATTATAGGCCCCTCTTAGATCAAGCTTAGTAAAAATGACGGCAGTCCTTAATTTCTGGAACAGTTCGGGTATCAAGGGTAGAGGATACCGATTTTTGACTGTGATTTTATTCAGTTCTCGGTAGTCAATACACGGGCGGAGAGATTTGTCTTTTTTAGCAACAAAGAATATTCCCGCACCTGCTGGAGAAGTAGAATGGCGAATGAATCCTTTGGCCAAGTTTTCATCTATGTATGTCTTCAACACTTCCTGTTCCTTCTCAGATAGGGGAAAGATGCGTCCGAAGGGAATTTCGGATCCTGGCAGCAATTCGATGGGGCAATCGTAGGGACGATGAGGTGGAAGAGAATCTGCCCCCTTTTTGCTAAAGACATCAATGTAGTCATGATAATGTTTGGGAATGACCTGACAATTTTTCTGGTCGCACACCCTAGCACCACGCTGACGCCCGGGAACAACAGAAACTTGCTGAAATGTGCGTAACGGAGCGCGCCGGCGCATAGGCGCATGCCAACGCCCAGGTCCGGCGCCAATGGTACCCTGACAATAACATTTCACTTCTTTCCCTTAAAAAAATCTTTGGTTGCTTTCGCAGTATGCTTTGGGTCATTGTCCATCTGCACTGTGAAGTGCCGTCCAATAAGTTCTGAAGCATTTTGCAGAATATGAGCAGATAATATTGCCGAAACACTTCAGAATTCATCCTGCTGCTTTTGTTAGCAGTCACATCATCAATAGATACAAGAGAACCAGTTCCATTGGCAGCCATACATGCCCACGCCATGACACTACCACCACCATGCTTCACTGATGAGGTGGTATGCTTTGGATAATGAGCAGTTCCTTTCCTTCTCCATACTCTTCTCTTCCCATCATTCTGGTACAAGTTGATCTTGGTCTCATCTGTCCATAGGATGTTGTTCCAGAACTGTGAAGGCTTTTTTAGATGGTGTTTGGCAAACTCTAATCTGGCCTTCCAGTTTTTGAGGCTCACCAATGGTTTTCATCTTGTGGTGAACCCTCTGTATTCACTCTGGTGAAGTCTTCTCTTGATTGTTGACTTTGACACACATACACCTACCTCCTGGAGAGTGTTCTTGATCTGGCCAACTGTTGTGAAGGGTGTTTTCTTCACCAGAGAAAGAATTCTTCAGTCATCCACCACAGTTGTTTTCCGTGGTCTTCCAGGTCTTTTGGTGTTGCTGAGCTCACTGGTGCGTTCTTATTTTTTAAAGGATGTTCCAAACAGTTGATTTGGCCACACCTAATGTTTTTGCTAGCTCTCTGATGGGTTTGTTTTGTTTTTTCAGCCTAATGATGGCTTGCTTCACTGATAGTGACAGCTCTTTGGATCTCATATTGAGAGTTGACAGCAACAGATTCCAGATGCAAATAGCACACTTGAAATGAACTCTGGACCTTTTATCTGCTCCTTGTAAATGGGATAATGAGGGAATAACACACACCTGGCCATGGAACAGCTGAGCAGCCAATTGTCCCATTACTTTTGGTCCCTTAAAAAGTGGGAGGCACATATACAAACTGTTGTAATTCCTACACCGTTCACCTCATTTGGATGTAAATACCCTCAAATTAAAGCTGAAAGTCTGCAGGTAAAGCACATTTTGTTAGTTTCATTTCAAATCCATTGTGGTGGTGTATAGAGCCAAAAAGATTAGAATTGTGTTGATGTCCCAATATTTATGGACCTGACTGTATGTGTGCGTGTATGTTCATGTATGTACATATGTACATTGGGGCAAAAAAGTATTTAGTCAGCCACCAATTGTGCAAGTTCTCCGACTTAAAACGATGAGAGAGGCCTGTAATTGTCATCATAGGTATACCTCAACTATGAGAGACAAAATGTGGAAACAAATCCAGAAAATCACATTGTCTGATTTTTGAAAGAATTTATTTGCAAATTATGATGGAAAATAAGCATTTGGTCAATATCAAAAGTTCATGTCAATACTTTGTTATATATCCTTTGTTGGCAATGACAGAGGTCAAACGTTTTCTGTAAGTCTTCACAAGCTTGTCACACACTGTTGCTGGTATGTTGGCCCATTCCTCCAGGCAGATGTCCTCTAGAGCAGTGATGTTTTGGGGCTTTTCGCTGGGCAACATGGACTTTCAACTCCCTCCAAAGGTTTTCTATGGGGTTGAGATCTGGAGACTGGCTAGGCCACTCCAGGACCTTGAAATGCTTCTTACGAAGCCACTCCTTCGTTGCCCGGGTGGTGTGTTTGGGATCATTGTCATGCTGAAAGACCCAGCCACGTTTCATCCTCAATGCCCTTGCTGATGGGAGGAGGTTCGCACTCAAAATCTCGTGATACATGACCCCATTCATTCTTTCATGTACACAGATCAGTCGTCCTGTTCCCTTTGCAGAGAAACAGCCCCAAAGCATGATGTTGCCACCCTCATGCTTTACAGTAGGTATGGTGTTCTTTGGTTGCAACTCAGCATTCTCTCTCCTCCAAACACGACGAGTTGTGTTTCTACCAAACAGTTCTACTTTGGTTTCATCTGACCATATGACATTCTACCAATCCTCTTCTGGATCATCCAAATGCTCTCTAGTAAACCGCAGACGGGCCCGTACATGTACTGGCTTAAGCAGGGGGACACGTCTGGCACTGCAGGATCTGAGTGCCTGGCGGCGTAGTGTGTTACTGATGGTAGCCTTTGTTACGTTGGTCCAAGCTCTCTGCAGGTCATTCACTAGGTCCCCCCTTGTGGTTCTGGGATTTTTGCTCACCGTTTTTGTGATCATTTTGACCCCACGGGGTGAGATCTTGCGTGGAGCCCCAGATCGAGGGAGATTATCAGTGGTCTTGTAAGACTTCCATTTTCTAATTATTGCTCCCACAGTTGATTTCTTCACATTAAGATGCTTGCCTATTGCAGATTCAGTTTTCCCAGCCTGGTGCAGGTCTACAATTTTGTTTCTGGTGTCCTTCGACAGCTCTTTGGTCTTCACCATAGTGGAGTTTGGAGTGTGACTTTTTGAGGTTGTGGACAGGTGTCTTATATTCTGATAACAAGTTCAAACAGGTGACATTAATACAGGTAATGAGTGGAGGACAGAGGAGCCTCTTAAAGAAAAAGATACAGGTCTGTGAGAGCCAGAAATCTTGCTTGTTTGTAAGTGACCAAATACTTATTTTCCACCATAATTTGCAAATAAATTCTTTCAAAAATCAGACAATGTGATTGTCTGGATTTGTTTCCACATTTTGTCTCTCATAGTTGAGGTATACCTATGATGACAATTACAGGCCTCTCTCATCTTGCACAATTGGTGGCTGACTAAATACTTTTTCGCCCCACTGTATATATGTATCTCTCATCTATGTATGTATGTTTGTATCTATCTGTCATCTATGTATGTACATTATGTATTTATTTATCCATCTATCATCAATCTATGTATGTATGCCTGTATCTATCTATCATCTACTGTATGTACGTATAGTATGTATGTATTGTACAGGACACCGGGAATGGGTCCTGAATGGCAAGTACCATGTTTACCCGAAAATAAGATCGGGTCTTATATTAAATCTGGCTACAAAAAACACACTAGGGCTTATTTTCAGGGGATGTTTTATTCAAGTGGATTTAAACCCGATTTTTTTTATCATACTGTAGAGTATAAGATTTCCTATCATTTTAGCCCAGTCTTGCCACACAAAGTTAATCCATCTCTGAGTAATCCTCTTTTATTGTTCAGTGAGAAAAATCTTGACAAAGTGAGAAAAACTTTGTCAAATACTCACCCTTGCTGTGAGTGACAGCCTAAGACACAGACATTATTTTTTAATTCCCTCCCCCACTCCTTTCTTCAGCAGCTCTGCAAGGATTGGCTGTTCCACACCTCACCATGATTTGGCATGCTGAAGTCATGTGGTTACTTTCCTGTCTTTTCACTGGATGTTAGAAGTTCAGTTAGAAATACACATGGGACAGCACAAAGGACTAAAGAGGATATATAAATAAAGAGACACAACACAAGTTCATGTTGGCAATAATGGCCACGGCATTTATTAAGGGGTTACCCAAATGAACAATAATCATTTATAACCAAATCTTTAACTTAAAATTCCATACCATAAAATATTTAATTTATTAATATCACGTAGTCCATCCAGAACTGAACTGGATGACAAACCCCACTAAAAAATGCCATGACAGATTTAAATATTATATTTAGGGAGGGAGGGTGGGAGCAGCGTGGGTCCGTCTTGTGCAATGTCTCCTCAGGCGGTGAACGGAGGCGGGAAAGCCGCCAGCTATATAAAGCCACAGCCTGGCTCAATCCCACCCGATCCAGCCAATCGGAGACTGTTGCTACGCTGTTCCAAAGTCTGCCATCACCTGGGGCAACCTAAACGATGAAAACAGAGAGGGGGGACACTGGAAGATACCACCGCCCTCTGTACTGTCCCATGGAGCCCCGCATAAGCGCTAGGGGCTCAGTCATGGGACAGCACAAAGGACTAAAGAGGATATATAAAGAAATAAAGAGACACAACACAAGTTCATGTTGGCAATAATGGCCACGGCATTTATTAAGGGGTTACCCAAATGAACAATAATCATTTATAACCAAATCTTTAACTTAAAATTTCATACCATAAAATATTTAATTTATTAATGACATCACGTAGTCCATCCAGAACTGAACTGGATGACAAACCCCAACAGCTGAAAGCCACTCAAGAACTGAGTGGCTGATCCCCCAAAATGCCGCGGCCTGCTCAATCATATTCTGCAAACCTAAAATAAAAATGTCTAAACCAACTTCCGACAGGTGAACAAAATCAAATCCATATAGACCAGGCAGGAAACCCTCCAGATCTACATGGCGATATGAAAAACCACCTTGGGAAACGACTAAATTACGTATTGTTCTATTCACTCGTTTCCTAATCTTGTCCATATAATGAAGATTAGTTAACTCTGACCAAAGGAGTCTAGGCACTATTTCTGAAATAATTATGACTGTAGAAGGAAATAACAACTTAAAAGAAGATAAGTCTCTTTTCATTTCACAAATCAACTCCCAAGTTTTGATCCTACCCAGGTCATTGCCCCCAGCATGAACAATAAGAGCATCGGGAGAAGGCCACTGACTTAACAAGTAAATTAACTGGTCCTCCATCTAAGACCTCTTATTCCCCACCATAAAACTTGAAAACGTCTTTCTTCCAGACCAATATTGACTGTGCCATTCTTGATGGAAGCTCTCCTTTTGGCCCAAAATATAAAGGAATGTCCAATTATCCAAATAATGCGCTTAGAAGAACCTAAGAAAAATTAGACAATAACCAGATCAGGACGAATATACAATTTAAATCTATCACTATCCCAACTGTTTTAAACCATCTTTAGAAAACCCAAGAAGGCTGGCTTCCGTGGCCACCTCAATCCTAAAAGAATGAGAAGAGAAATGAAAACCAGAAAGATTAAGTTTCTTTAGACAAGAAGACAGGACAGATGAAAATTGATATCTAGTTAATGGAGATAGATTAAGATGAATAAAAAATGAACCCGATGCAGGGGGTCGAGAAGACAGATACTGAGTGACTCTAAAAACTGGACATATGGCTTCAAAAGGGGCTTTATAAAGTGTCAACCAACATCCTTTGCCTGATCGATCCATTTTGGATCTACGTATAAAAATTCTAACCGAATCTTCTAAAACAGAGATGTCTGAAAAAACTAAAATGGAAGAAGAAGATTTATTAGGTGCTGTGAATTCACCTAATCTGAGAGCACCAAAGAATGCCAAAACGAAAGCCGTTTTGAACAGCAGTCTCAAAAGAGGAAAAGCAAACTGATTCCAGCGTAGCCATAAGTTTCATCAATAAATTAGAGGAAATAGGGCGTCTACTGTCCAACGCTGGAGAGGATCTTCTAAAACCCTTTAGCATTTGTCTAACTGGAAAGAAGGAATTAATGGCGGGAAGTCCAGACATTTTCAAAAAGAATGAAGCCCCTGCTACAATTTTGCTAATTGAAGCAGGGCTAAGTTTAGCTTGAATCAAAAAAGAGACAAAACATAACGCCATCTGCAGGGTAACTGTATTAAAAGAAAAATTATAATCTTCACAAAATTTACACCATCTAAATCAAGCTTGTGAGTATTCTTCCCAAGTTTTGGGAGCAATGGAATTCCTTATATTTTCTTAAATTACTCCCATATCAGGCCCCAGAGAAAATCTGGGCAAGAGAAACCTTCCTGGTCCGCCTCTGGAACAAGTTCCCGAAACCTCTGGAACTGCAAACGAGATAAGGAATCAGCAATCTCATTAGTAATACCCGGGACATGTTTTGCTTTCAGCCAAATATTAAAAGTCATGCATTGCAATACCAAAAAACGGAGTAGTTTTATCACTAATTCAGACTTAGATGACAAGCAGTTTACTGCAAAAAATACTCCTTTATTATCTGTATGTAGCATAACTCGTTTATTTTCAAAGAATTTACTCCAAATGGTAATGGCCACCACTACTGGAAACAATTCTAATAATACTAAATTACGATTAATATCTGGTGACCTCCAAGACTCAGGCCATCTTTTAGCACACCAATGACCATCAAGAAAGGCACCAAAACCAACCGCACCAGATCCATCAGTAAACAGGCGAATATCAGAATCTTTAACAGATTCGCTCTGCCATACAGCTTGGCCATTAAAGTTGATCAAAAACTGATCCCACACTCTTAGATCCTCCTTAGTGGGCCGTGTAATGGATATATGAGAAAAAGGATTTTTCAAACCCCCAATGGCTAGAGCAAATCTCAGAGAAAAGATTCTCGCCACTGGGATGACCCTGGATGCAAAAGCAAAAAGACCCAACAAGGACTGAACATCCCTCAACAAAACCCTTCTTTTCGACAAAATTTTTTTTATCAAAAACCTCATTTTTATAATTTATCCATCGGCAAACGGAATTCCATGGCTACAGAATCGATTGTGATGCCCAGAAATTCAATAACCGATACTGGACCGACAGTTTTTTCATTGGCTAAGGGAATGCCAAAAGAATCACAAATGTTGAAAAAACAACTCAACATTTCTGAACAAATTTGAGATTCGGCTGGGCCTATAAATAAAAAATCATCTAAATAATGGATAATGCCACTTTGAGGTGAATTTTGTGACAAAACCCACTGTAAAAAAAGTCGAAAAAGCCTCAAAATAACAGCAAGATTTGGAAAAACCCATGGGCATGCATTTGTCAAAATAAAATTTATCTTCAAAATAAAAACCCAGGGAGTTAAAACCAATGGGATTAACTGGCAAAAGTCGAAATGCGGATTTTATATCTGCTTCTGCCTTAAAAGATGCTTTTCCAAAACGCTTTAATAAGCAAAGAGCCTCTTCAAAAGAAGCATATGACACTGCTGACTCAAAATCAGCTATCTCATCATTTAGAGAATCTCCACGAGGAAAAGATAAATGATGAATCAGCCGAAAAGAACCTGGCTCCTTTTTTGGTACCAGGCCTAAAGGAATAAAACGAAAATTTTTAAATGGAGGAGAGGAAAAATGTCCATCGATTCTGCCTTCTTTTAATTCCTTAATTTTTTTTTCCCTGACTATATCAGGATACGCAATGACAGATCGTAAATTTTTAACTAAAAGACAACCTTGTCCTGAAAAAGCAGGAATTGAGAAACCAAATTTAAATCCTTCATAAAGAAGGTCCGTTATCCTGCGGTCTGGATACTGATCTAACCAGAACTGCATTTTTGACAATCTCACTGGCGTCCATGCCCTTTGCATTAATGTCCCTTGACTGAGATGTGGTAGCTGATTTTTTGAAACACCGGGATGCTGGATGGGTACCTGCGCAGAATGAGCATTCCTGCTTATATCTGCAGTTCGATAAGAATCGGGAATCGTTAATGGCGGTATGCCTCCGCCACTATATCCAGGTGCTAAAATAAACCTGAACATTTATCCGGAAAACGTTCCCCCATAACAGAGGCAAAAATACAAAAGGCCTGAAGCCAATTTTGAAAAGTTCGGGGAATTGCCCTCCTCCTATCTTCCTCAGACCTATCGTCTATTCTTTTTTTTTTTTTTCCATAAAAGTTTTTATTGTGAACAAAGTGTTGTTACACAGTTTCTACAAACAATAGGTGAATAGACAACACAAACCTTATTGACATGACTTATCTCACTGAAGTATATCGAGTCAGATATATGTTTAACAGTAAATCAGACAGGCGTATAAAGGAGTAAAACAGCCTCGAACTCGAGGTTTACCTCATCATCTGAGATCAGGAACCATCTTAGACAGGAGTGTCACTTTGATTATGGTTTCAAAAATTAGGGGCTAATTGGAGAAGTGGCAGTGTGTAGTTAGATATAAGTCCGTTTGTTTGTTCCTGAGCACGTGTGGAAGTATCGGGCTTGCAAGGTGGGGTATGTCTGTATGGGGAGTTAGTCTCGTCGGTTTTTAAGATGTGAGGATTAAATGGCATATTATACACAAAAGTTAGGGTAGCCATGGGGGTATGTAGATGGTTAAAGTGGTGTTTCACCAAAAAAAAAAAAATTAGATGTCAGCAGCTGCAAATACTGCAGCTGCTGACTTTTAAAATAAGGACACTTACCTGTCCCGGGGTCCAGCGATGTCGGAACCCGAGACCGAGCCGTCCCTCGATCCTCGGGTGCTGCCGCCGCCATTCACACTGAGGGAATCAGGAAGCGAAGCGTTTCCGCTTCACTGCCCAGTTCCCTACTGCGCATGCGCGAGTCGCGCTGCGCGTCTTCACTGGTCCCCGTTGTGTTGTGGGAACTGTGTATTTCCCACAACACAACGGGGGTGGGCGGGGAGTCTGCGGCTAGCTGCGGCTAGCTGTACCCGGAAGTGGGTGCAGATACCTGTATTATACAGGTATCTGCACCCCCCTCCCCCCTGAAAGGTGCCAATTGTGACACCGGAGGGGGGGAGGAATCCGATGAGCGGAAGTTCCACTTTAGGGTGGAACTCCGCTTTAACGTCGTCTATTCAGTTGGGGTAGGGATGTAGAAAGGGGAGTAGACATAGAAGTGAGTGGGATTGAGGGATAAAGTGAAAGACAGACGTAGGGAGGGGAGAGAGGGAACTGGGATATCCCCTCCCCAGTCTCCACCGGGCTTCAAGAGCATGCAGGTTTTCGTGGGCGGATCCCTGTCTGAAGGGGGATTCCCCCCGGGATCCGCATTAGGGCGGGAATGAGAGAATCAGCGAGTTTTGATGAGAAAGTGCGTATCTCAAAGGAGTTATTTGGCTTATTTCAGTCAGTCAATGTGGAGGGATTCGGGACGGTTTGGCCTCATAATGGAGGTATATCTCTCTGTGGTGCAGAAGTAGGTCCAACAGGCCCACGTTTGGGAGTATTTTGATGGCGAATCTTTTGCAATGTGGATTAGTTCCTCCATTTCAGCCACTTTGCCCACACGGGAAAACCATTCAGACATAGTTGGGATACAGGGGGATCTCCAGTGGGCTGAGATGTATAATTTGGCTGCGTTGATCATATGTATCCCCAGAGACTTTCTGTATGTGTGGGCTGAAGTGGAGGAATGGTGGAGAATCAGCCTAACAGGAGTATAGTCCAGAGGGTATGTGGTTACCTGGGAAGTGATGTCATGAACCTGTTTCCAGAAAGTCTGGAGAAGAGGGCAGGACCACCAGATGTGTAAAAATGTACCTATATCGTTGGAGCATCTCCAACATTTATTTGACGTCTCAGGGTTAAATTTGTTTAGTAATTCAGGTGTACGGTACCAACAGGATAGGGTTTTGTAGTTATTCTCTTGTATCGTGACATTGAGGGAGCCTTTGTGTGCTATTGTGAAAATTTGTTCGCAGTTCTCTTCCGTTAGGTCTATTTGAAGTTCCCTTTCCCAGGCCTGGCAAGCTTTGGTGTCTTTGGGGGAAGTCAGGGCAAAAAGCATAGAGTGGGTATTTGCAGTCAAGTGTTGTTGCGGTGTGGTTTGGGAGCATAAGTTTTCAAATGGGGTTAAGTTTCTAGATAGAGGCGTGTTTTGGTGCGTTGTTGTGAGAAAATTACGAATCTGGAAGTAGTTCCATAGCGGGAGGGGTTCGCCCCCTGTATTTGTTGGAAGTGCAGCACGGTTTAGAAATTTGCCACCTCTAAAGAAGTGTTGGGCTGACATGTCTTTGTGTGGCCAAGTATCTTTGAGGAAAGTGTTGGACATCCCCGGGACAAAGGCTGGGTTAAGTCGGATAGGCTTAAGGGGCCCTGCGTTAGAGGAGATTTTGAATTTTTTTACATACTTCCCTAAAGCTCCTGAGGGTAACCTCTATTAGGGGGTGTTCTTTTAGGGTTTTGGGAATGTGGCATTGGAGAATCCAGGGGGTGCTTCTGATGGGCAAGTGGGAGAAAGAGCCTTCTAGTCTCACCCAGTCTTTAACCCCTTCGTGTACTGACCAATCTACAATTCTTCCCAGATGGCAAGCTCTGGAGTAGTTTTGCAAGTCTGGTAGACCAATACCCACTTTGTTTTTGGGTTTCGAGAGTTGGGTGTAGCTTATCCTAGGGCGCTTGTGTTTCCAAAGAAACTTCAGAGATTGTTGTTTAATTGTGTGAAAGAAAGCTGCAGGGAGTTTGATGGGTATTGTTTGTAGCAGATATAGGATACGAGGGAGCACATTCATCTTCAGAATGGCCGCACGGCCGAACCAAGAGAAATGGGGTTTATCCCATCTGCGTAGGTCCTCGGATATTGTGCGAATCAGCGGGGTAAAGTTTTTAGTGTACAAGTCCGATAGGTGTGTGGTCAATTGGATTCCCAAATAAGTGATGGCATTTTGTTTCCAGACAAAGGGAAAATTATCTTGGCATTGGGAGACTAGATCTTTCGGGAGGGATATGTTGAGGGCATGGGATTTTGAGAAGTTAATCTTTAAATTGAATATTTATCGAAATAGGTCAAAATCTCTGAGGAGGTTTGGGATCGAGGTAAGTGGGTCACTTAGAAATAGCAGAATGTCACTGGCGAAAGCCGCTATTTTATACGTATGTCCTGCAATGGGAATACCTTTGATATTCTCATTCGATCGTAGGCAACGTAGTAGGGGTTCTAGTGTTAAGATAAAAAGGATAGGGGACAGTGGGCATCCTTGTCTCGTTCCATTCCGGATGGAGAAGGCGTCCGACAGGTGGCGTTGACTTTGACTTTTGCTGTTGGTGTGGTGTATAGGGACATAATTAGGTTGAACATTCGGTTCTGTAGACCTAAGTGGCGTAAAACCGCCCCCAGGTAGTCCCAGGCCAGCCTGTCAAATGCCTTCTCAGCATCCAGGGACAGAAAGAAGCCTCTTTGTTTTTGGGAGGTTAGCCAATGATTTATATTAATTGCCTTAATGGTGTTGTCCCTGGCCTCTCTGCCAGGAACAAATCCAACCTGGTCTTTCCCTATTATTGCAGAAAGGAGGGGAAGGAGTTGGTTTGCTAAAATTTTGGCAAATAATTTAAGATCTACATTGAGTAGGGAGATTGGTCTGTAACTAGTGACTGAAGTGGCATCCTTCCCCTCCTTCGGGATGACCGTGATATGTGCTTCTAGTAATCTGTGAAAAGGTAACGTTGATGAGGTTAAGGAGTTGAATGTCTTCAGAAACGGGGCTGAGAGTATATCTACAAAGGTCTTATAATAAGGTGCTGAAAAGCCGTCTGGGCCTGGGCTTTTGCCCGTTTTTAGTTGTTTGATCGCTCTCTTAAGTTCCTCCTCGGATATGGGGTTGTCTAAGTCGCGAGCCTCTTCCCAGGGTATGGGTTTGGGGCTGAACTTTTTGAGGAAATCTGTGATAAGGGCTTTTCTAGAGGTTTGGCCTACAGTTGTTTCGGGTTGCTGTGGTATATTATAAAGTTCTGTGTAGTAGCGTTCGAATTGAGATGCTATGTCTGCGGAGTTCGAGCTTGAGTTACCTAAAGAGTCTTTTATGGTGTGGATGTTAGTGCTAGCTTTCTTAGATTGGATAGCTCTGGCTAGTAGCTTCCCACACTTGTTTCCTTGTTCATAAAATAGCTTTTGATTTAGCATAAATTTGCGTCGGGTTTTGCGGTTGAGGACTTCCAACAGAAGTTTCCTGGTGTGAGTAAGTTCTAGGTATGTGTCTTGTGACTGAGACTGCTTGTGAAGTAGTTTTAGTCTCTTTATTTTGTTAGTTAGTTCCCGTAAAGTTATTTGTTGTGCTTTTTTCCGATTGGCCTGAAGTGTGAGAAATTCCCCTCGGATGACGCACTTGTGCGCCTCCCAAAGGGATAGAGGTGCTGTTTCGGAGTTGTCATTTTCCCTGAAGTAGTTGCCTAGGCTAGTGCGGATGTGATTGGTGTCAATTTCTGAGGTGAGGAGAGATGGGTCAAGACGCCATATCTTTGTGACCAAGTTTCTTTCCGGGAAGGAAAGGGAGAGGGTAATCGGGTGGTGATCTGAGATGAGTAGGGGTTCAATGGTAGCAAATTTTAAGAAGGGGAGATCTTTTTGGGAGAGGAAAAGGTAGTCTAGCCTGGAGTACCTATTGTGAGGTGTGGAGAAAAAGGAGTAATCTTTCCCATTCGGGTGTAGGGTGCGCCATGTGTCGTGTAGAAGGAGTTCCTGTATTTGTATTTTAATTTGTCTCAGTGCTCTGTAAGGTAGGGTGGAGGACCCCGATGAGGAATCTAGGATGGGCTGAAGTGTCACATTGAAATCGCCTCCAAGGATTGTAATCCCCGCTTGAAAGCCTGCAAGGGTGGTTGCGATAGAACGGAAGAAACTGACCTGGGCGGTATTGGGGCTGTATATGTTTGCTAAAGTGATCGTCCGATTATGGATGACTCCCTTTAGAAATATATAGCGGCCTTCTGGATCTACTAGGGAATCTGTCAGTTGCCAAGGGAGGTTTTTAGAGAGCAGGATCGAGACCCCCTTTGTTTTGGCTAGAGGGTTTGTGGCATGGAAGGAAGTAGGGTACATACGGCTTGCTAGTTTAGGGGTATTGTTCGTGCGGAAGTGGGTTTCTTGCAAAAATACCACATCTGCTTTTAATTTACTCATCATGCTGAGGATTTGACTACGCTTTTCAGGGATATTTAGTCCTTTAACATTTTGAGAGACTACTTTGAGAGTGTTGTGTTGCAGACTAGAATGTAGGGGATCCATGGTAATTGGGTATAATCTGGTTGGTGTATTAGGCACGTGGTGGGGTTGCACATTATCAATGTGACCAATGTGGGTAAGTGGAATCCGTAGAGAGTTGTACACCCTTCAAAGGTTTTTAAGCGTTACAGTGGGAAATGCTACGGTGGAGACTAGGGGGGGGGGGGTGAAACCCAGATATAGAAAGGGGGGAAGGGGAAGGGAGGGAGAGAGAGAGTATGGGAAGGGGGGGAGTTGGGAGAAAGAAGGGAGGAGGTTAGTCTAGTGGGATTTAGTAACGGGGAGTAAGATGTACTTACCGGAGGTAAAAGTAGTCCGGCTACCTTACCCTGTTAGGGGTTGAAACGTCCGGTGTGGGTCAACTAGGATAGTCACTGTCCTGTTGTGTGGAGGAGTGGAAGGTGTTCGGAGGAAGGTTCGAGGGATGTCCTGTCCGTGGGAGGTCATCCTGGGTCTATTCGACTTGTATGGAGGAAGCCTGCTTTCATATCAAAGGGAAAATACGTGGTGAAAGATCTCGGATTGATGATGTGGTATCATTAACAATCAACAATATAGACAATTGAAACATTGAACTTTAGATTATGTTCCTAGAGATAATCTCGCTATGTTAGTAAACTCGGGAAGGTCGCCACCCAGACAGCAAACAAACAGGCACAGGAAGAGTGGTAGTACTAAACCATCTATAAACATATCTTAATAATAATACTGATACTGGTAGCAGCAATAATATTAATAATGGGTCGGAATTAGTGCAAATTATGATCTCGTGTTAAGTAGTGGGAATATATGGGGGCGTGAGGTAGCGCATCATCTAAAAGGCTAGCTCGCTATAATTTAGAGGGGTATTTGGTTAAGGGGGGGAGATGAATATGGATCCATTGATGTTTAAGTGTAAGGATTGGTCTAAGTGTGGTCCAATCAACAGGTTAGGATAGAGCTGTACCTCAGGCAGTTGCTCTTTCCCAGAATGGTCCATAGCTGTTCATGGCAATATTTAGCAGTGGGTTAGGTATGTAGTGGCCTTTTATGGGTATTTAGTTGATGGTACAAAACTCAGCGGCTATGGCCCTAGAGTGGTTAGTTCAATATAACCTGCCCACCAGTAGGAAGCTCGTCCCACATGGAAGCCCCTGGCAAATGTAGAGCGAGTAGGGGTGTGCTGTTTAAGGAAAGAGCCCTTATCCATGTGGGACGAGCCCCCCTTCTTCGCGATAAACATATCAAGACATTCAGCATAAGCATATTCAAAAACATGAAGTAAAATTAAGGAAAAAAGAAAAATAAAAAAGCCAAAAAAGAGCGAACTCCATATGTAATTCAGAGCATGGTGGAGTACCGTAAGTTAAGCATCTAACTTGTACTTGTCTCAGATGTTGTGTCATCTTTAGTCTGGAGAAGGTACCTTAATGTGTGGGGGGGTTAGGGGGGTAGGGAAGGGGAGGGAAGGGGGGAGAGGAGAGGAAATGGAGAGGGGAGACCCAAGTGGTGCTATGAACTGTGGCGGATGACATCATGTTGATAGGGGGATCCATCCCAGGCTTCCAGTCATGGGCTCATTAAAGGCTGACGGTTAAGTAAGGGTGTTGGTGGATTGCGTGGTATTCAGTTGTTCGATCAAACAACATTCCTCTGGAGATGTATTCGACTTCAGTTCTGCTTCTTAGAGGAGTGTTTCGGATTCTGTTGGGGTCTGTGGAAGAGGGATATCCCCCTGGGGAGAATGTCTTGGTGTTGAGTTGAAGCGGAGGGATAAAGCGTGGGATCTTCAGGGGTTTCTAAACTTGCATAGATGTAATATTGTCTATCTGAATCTGGTGGATCCAGTTCGGGTCGGGTTTGAAATAGGCCACCGCCGGATGGGTTTCAGGTGCCGGTCAGTTTGCTGTTCTGTCCTGATTCTATGGCACTGGAACTTGGGTTGGGGTGGCGACCTAAGAAAGACTGCAACTCTGAACATGAGTTGTGCTGTTCTCAAGCATTTGGGCAGGAAAAATTAAGACTGATCTGACCTAGCCCGCCTGTGGGCTGGGGACGCTGTTGGGCTTTGTCGATCTCTATCCAGCTGATCCCTCTGAGGAAGTGGTCTTGGAGAGGATGATCTGCGCCTTCTAATGTGAAATTTATCTCTTACCGGGATTGCTTCCATGGAGTTGGTTCTTTGGAGCTGGGGAGTACGAAAAGCTCTATACCAGTCCGGAAGTTCGATGAATGGTATCTGTAGAGTATTGCAGAACCCCCTGAGATCTTCCGGCACTTTTAGAATGGCAGTGCGTCCAGCATTAGATGCAGACAGGCAAAAGGGAAATTTCCAGCGATATTGGATCCCTTTATGGCGTAGTAGGTCGAGCAGCGGGCGCAGGTCTCTTCTGTTTTGTAGGGTTATGGGGGACAGATCTTGAAAAATCTTGATTTCTGCACCCTGGTACAGCAAGCTGCGGCGCTCCCTGGCTCTTCTCAGGATGTCTTCCTTCAATCTGAAATTTATTAGGCAGCATATCACATCCCTGGGAGGGTCTGAATCTGGGTTTAAGAGCTCTGTGTAGACGCTCATATTCAATGGGGGTCTCAGGGGGTCTTCCCAGCAAATCATTGAAGATCTGGATTGTGGCCTGTATAATGTGATTCTGCTCAACGGACTCAGGCATGCCTCTTACCCGTACATTATGGGGTTGTCCGCGATTGTCCAGATCCTCCATGTGTCTGTGTAAATCTCTAAGCTGGCTATTGTATATCTGAGATGAATGCTGTAGCTGTTGTAAGGCGGCATCATGGCGGGTTGTGGTTGTTTCTAGATCATCAATTCGCAAGTGCATCGATTGAATGTCTCTCCTGAGATCTGTAAATGCAGCAGCAAAGGAATCTTTTATGTCTGCTGCTACTGATCTGAGATCACTCATGTTAAGTGGTCGGGCAGCAGATGGGCTCTCCGTGCGCTGAGAGCTTCTCCTGGCAGGGCTGAGGCTGGAGGAGCGTGTTCCGGAGTAGGCCGGAGATGAAGCCGGGGCCTCGCGTGATCGCGGCCGGAAGATTTCCGGGATATTGTGATCCGTGCTTCTGGGGGATCGGGACCAGGACTGGGATGCTTTGTCCTTCAGTTTTCCCATGTTGGCTGCGATTAAGGGCTCCTTTAGATAGCTTGCAGGACCTCCGTGGGACAGAGCAAGGAGATCAGGCAGCCATTCTCATTCGGCACCAAGCCAGACCCCCCTTTTATCAGATTTTAACAAAAATTCTTTAGATGACGGGAGCAATGATAGAATATCTATGAATTCTCCACCCAAATTTTATCTTTAACAGCAGTAGATAAGTGATAACCAAGAGGAGATAATTCACAGGGCAGAGCCTCTTTAAAACAGGATTCAGAAACCAAAGTTTTAACAGGTAAAGAAAATGTAGAATTAGAAACAGAAAAAGGCATAGAGGGAACATTTATATTGGTATTATGTACAGGTAATTTATTTTCATTCAAGTGGTTGTCAGTCATTTTCAGATACCATTAAACCTCCTGAGCCACTGCCACTCCACACATTACCAATATTAACCACTTCAGCCCCGGAAGGTTTTACCCCCTTCCTGACCAGAGCACTTTTTACAATTCGGCACTGCGTCGCTTTAACTGCTAATTGCGCGGTCATGCAATGCTGTATCCAAACGAAATTTGCGTCCTTTTCTTCCCACAAATAGAGCTTTCTTTTGATGGTATTTGATCACCTCTGCCGTTTTTATTTTTTGCGCTATACACGGAAAAAGACCGAAAATTTTGAAAAAAAATGATATTTTCTACTTTTTGTTCTAAAAAAAATCCAATAAACTCAATTTTAGTCATACATTTAGGCCAAAATGTATTCGGCCACATGTCTTTGGTAAAAAAAATGTCAATAAGTGTATATTTATTGGTTTGCGCAAAAGTTATAGCGTCTACAAACTAGGGTACATTTTCTGGAATTTACACAGCCTTTACTTTATGACTGCCTATGTCGTTTCTTGAGGTGCTAAAATGGCAGGGCAGTACAAAACCCCCACAAATGACCCCATTTTGGAAAGTAGACACCCCAAGGAATTTGCTGAGAGGCATGTTGAGCCCATTGAATATTCATTTTTTTTGTCCCAAGTGATTGAATAATGACAAAAAAAAAAAATTACAAAAAGTTGTCACTAAATGATATATTGCTCACACAGGCCATGGGCATATGTGGAATTGCACCCCAAAATACATACTACCTATCACAGTTTTGAAGGCCATAAAATGCCCAGATGACATAAACCCCCCCCAAATGACCCCATTTTGGAAAGTAGACACCCCAAGCTATTTGCTTTGAGGCATGTTGAGTCCATGGAATGTTTTATATTTTGACACAAGTTGCGGGAAAGTGACAAATTTTTTTTTTTTTTTGCACAAAGTTGTCACTAAATGATATATTGCTCACACAGGCCATGGGAATATGTGGAATTTCACCCCAAAATACATTTAGCTGCTTCTCCTGAGTATGGGGATACCACATGTGTGGGACTTTTTGGGAGCCTAGCCGCGTACGGGACCCCGAAAACCAATCACTGCCTTCAGGATTTCTAAGGGCGTACATTTTTGATTTTACTCCTCACTGCCTATCACAGTTTCGGAGGCCATGGAATGCCCAGGTGGCACAACCCCCCCCCAAATGACCCCATTTTGGAAAGTAGACACCCCAAGCTATTTGCTGAGAGGCATGGTGAGTATTTTGCAGCTCTCATTTGTTTTTGAAAATAAAGAAAGACGAGAAAAAAATTTTTTTTTTTCTTTTTTCAATTTTCAAAACTTTGTGACAAAAAGTGAGGTCTGCAAAATACTCACTATACCTCTCATCAAATAGCTTGGGGTGTCTACTTTCCAAAATGGGGTCATTTGGGGGGGTTTTGTGCCACCTGGGCATTCCATGGCCTCCGAAACTGTGATAGGCAGTGAAGAGTGAAATCAAAAATTCACGCCCTTAGAAAGCCTGAAGGCGGTGCTTGGTTTTCGGGGTCCCGTACGCGCCTAGGCTCCCAAAAAGTCTCACACATGTGGTATCCCCGTACTCAGGAGAAGCAACAGAATGTATTTTGGGGTGTAATTTCACATATTCTCATGGCATGTTTGAGCAATATATCATTTAGTGACAACTTTGCGCAAAAAAAGATAAAAAAAATAAACAATTGTCTCTTTCCCGCAACTTGTGTCACAATATAAATTATTCCATGGACTCAACATGACTCTCAGCAAATAGCTTGGGGTGTCTATTTTCCAAAATGGGGTCATTTGGGGGGGTTTTGAACTGTCCTGGCATTTTATGCACAACATCTAGAAGCTTATGTCACACACCACCCACTCTTCTAACCACTTGAAGACAAAGCCCTTTCTGACACTTATTGTTTACATAAAAAAATAATTTTTTTTTGCAAGAAAATTACTTTGAACCCCCAAACATTATATATTTTTTTTAAAGCAAATGCCCTACAGATTAAAATGGTGGGTGTTTCATTTTTTTTTTTCACACAGTATTTGCGCAGCGATTTTTCAAACGCATTTTTTGGGGAAAAACACACTTTTTTACATTTTAATGCACTAAAACACACTATATTGCCCAAATGTTTGATGAAATAAAAAAGATGATCTTAGGCCGAGTACATGGATACCAAACATGACATGCTTTAAAATTGCGCGCAAACGTGCAGTGGCGACAAACTAAATACATTTTTAAAAGCCTTTAAAAGCCTTTACAGGTTACCACTTTAGATTTACAGAGGAGGTCTACTGCTAAACTTACTGCCCTCGATCTGACCTTCGCGGCGATACCTCACATGCATGGTGCAATTGCTGTTTACATTTGACGCCAGACCGACGCTTGCGTTCGCCTTAGCGCGAGAGCAGGGGGGACAGGGGTGCTTTTATTTTATTTATTTTTTTTCTTTATTATTATTATTTTTTTATCTTATTTTTAAACTGTTCCTTTCATTTTTTTTTTTAAATCATTTTTATTGTTATCTCAGGGAATGTAAATATCCCCTATCATAGCAATAGGTAGTGACAGGTACTCTTTTTTGCAAAAATTGGGGTCTATTAGACCCTAGATTTCTCCACTGCCCTCAAAGCATCTGACCACACCAAGATCGGTGTGATAAAATGCTTTCCCAATTTCCCAATGGCGCTGTTTACATCCAGCAAAATCTAAGTCATAAAATGCTCGTGGCTTCCGGTTTCTTAGGCCATAGAGATATTTGGAGCCACTCTGGTCTCTGATCAGCTCTATGGTCAGCTGGCTGAATCACCGGCTGCATTTTCAGGTTCCCTGTTGAGACAGGAGAGCCAGAGAAAAACACGGAAGACGTTGGGGGGGGGGTCATTCCCTCCCACTGCTTGTAAAAGCAGTCTAGAGGCTAATTAGCCGCTAGGATTGCTTTCACATGAAAGCCGACCGCTGGCTGAAAAGAATGATACCAAGATGATACCTAAACCTGCAGGCATCATTCTGGTATAACCACTCAAAGTCGTGAATGGCATACCTGAAGACAAAAAAATGGTTAACAATAAAGCACAGTAAACGGTAAGGTATAAAAAATTGCATACCTGAAAAGCAAACATGATAAAACATAACAACAATAAAACATTGCAGAATAGAATACAGTAAAAAAGAACAGAACAATAGAGAGAATAGAGAGAGAAAGAACAATAAAACTATTTTTTTTTTATTTTATATTTTTGTATGTGTTTTTTTTTTTTACACTTTTTTTTGTAACTAACTTTTAAAACTGTAACCGGTTCCAGGTTCGGGTCTCTCAAAATGCGATGGCATCTTGGGAGACCCTGTGAAAGTGTGTCCTAGTCTGTGCAATGCTGTACCCTACGCTAATAGTCAACTAGTGCATGGTAGCGTTCAAAATATTCACCAATGCAAAGACCAGGATTGTCAGGACAGGAGGGACAATAATAGCGGGTGTCACATCTATATCCGCGCTTGCTGCAGACACGACATCTTTTTTGGGGGGGTTCGCTGGGTAGGGGTACTCAGGAGGACATAAAGAAAATGCTTCTCATGCAGCCGACTGCATTTGGTTGGGGATGTGAATGGGGGAAGTGCGGGCGCTGCAGAAGCGGTGGGTTCCCAATTAGGATTAGCGAATGCAGCAGGAAGGGCACTATGGGCACGACGGGCCTGTGTTTGTCTTTTTGGTGGCAGCGGGACACTACTTATGCTTGCCACCTCACCATCTTGAACTGCACTTATGGGACTCGCAACGTCACCACGTGTTACTGCAGTGCTGGTTTGACTACGACCGGGCTGTACTAGGCCGCTGGTGCTTGCCAGTTCACCAAAACACTACCAAAAAAACTGTTAGCGATCACAGGGATCAGGCCTGACTCTGCGAACGCTGCAGTTATGCGTTTAGTGTTTTGTAAGTGACAGTGATCGATCGATACCGCACTTGGGTGGGCTGGGCTGGGCCGGGCGGAGGGGCAAAACGCAGGTGCTAGCAGGTATCTGGGCTGATCCCGCTAACACTGCGTTTGTGGGAACCCTAAACTGCTGGGGACGCTAGTATAGATCTGATCGGATCAGATATTGATCCGATCAGATACTATACCATTAAGGGAGGCGTATGCTGCGTGCGTGGGTGTTAGCGGTACTGGCGCTAATCTGACGCTGCCTGGGGCTGGTGCTTGCCAGTTCACCAAAACACTACCAAAAAAACTGTTAGCGATCGCAGGGATCAGGCCTGACTCTGCGAACGCTGCAGTTATGCGTTTAGTGTTTTGTAAGTGTCAGTGATCGATTGATACTGCACTTGGGTGGGCTGGGCTGGGCCGGGCGGAGGGGCAAAACGCAGGTGCTAGCAGGTATCTGGGCTGATCCCGCTAACACTGCGTTTGTGGGAACCCTAAACTGCTGGGGACGCTAGTATAGATCTGATCGGATCAGATATTGATCCGATCAGATACTATACCATTAAGGGAGGCGTATGCTGCGTGCGTGGGTGTTAGCGGTACTGGCGCTAATCTGACGCTGCCTGGGGCTGGTGCTTGCCAGTTCACCAAAACGCTACCAAAAAAACTGTTAGCGATCGCAGGGATCAGGCCTGACTCTGCGAACGCTGCAGTTATGCGTTTAGTGTTTTGTAAGTGTCAGTGATCGATTGATACTGCACTTGGGTGGGCTGGGCTGGGCCGGGCGGAGGGGCAAAACGCAGGTGCTAGCGGGTATCTGGGCTGATCCCGCTAACACTGCGTTTTCGGGAACCCTAAACTGCTGGGGACGCTAGTATAGATCTGATTGGATCAGATATTGATCCGTACAGATACTATACCACTAAGGGAGGCGTATGCTGCGTGCGTGGGTGTTAGCGGTACTGGCGCTAATCTGACGCTGCCTGGGGCTGGTGCTTGCCAGTTCACCAAAACGCTACCAAAAAAACTGTTAGCGATCGCAGGGATCAGGCCTGACTCTGCGAACGCTGCAGTTATGCGTTTAGTGTTTTGTAAGTGTCAGTGATCGATTGATACTGCACTTGGGTGGGCTGGGCTGGGCCGGGCGGAGGGGCAAAACGCAGGTGCTAGCGGGTATCTGGGCTGATCCCGCTAACACTGCGTTTTCGGGAACCCTAAACTGCTGGGGACGCTAGTATAGATCTGATTGGATCAGATATTGATCCGTACAGATACTATACCACTAAGGGAGGCGTATGCTGCGTGCGTGGGTGTTAGCGGTACTGGCGCTAATCTGACGCTGCCTGGGGCGACGCATATCACCGCCGGGCGATCAGGGGGCTAAACCTTTATTCGGTAATAAACGGCGGGTGCCCTGACACTATAAAAAATAAACGAACTAACCAGCGTCACCCGTAACGGTTATACGGTTATCAGTGGTGAAAGGGTTAACTAGGGGGCAATCAAGGGGTTAAAACATTTATTAGGTAGTATATGGGGGTCCCTGACGCTATAAAACGCTGACGGCGAACCTAAATATTTACGTCCCTAACTAGCGTCACCAGCGACACTAATACAGCGATCAGAAAAATGATCGCTTAGTGACACTGGTGACAGGGGGTGATCAAGGGGTTAAAACTTTATTAGGGGGGTACCCTAGACCTAAAGGGGGGTAATACTCACTGCCCTAACACTGTAACTGTCACAAACTGACACTATGCAGTAATCAGAAAAAAAAAAAAAAAAATACTGCTAATGTCAGTTTGTGACAGGGGGGGGGTGATTGGGGGGGGGATCGGGGGGCGATCGGGGGTGTAAGGTATGCCTGGCATGTTCTACTGTGTGTGTGTGTGTGTTGTGTGCACTCACTTGTCTTCTCTCCTCGGCGCTGGAACGGAAACTGCCAGACCGAGGAGAGATGACATCACATCCTCTGCCTGTGTGAAACTACACACAGGCAGAGGAGGATTCCCATTGGCTGGGAGCGATCGCGAGGGGGGGGCCACGATCGGATGGTCTCCCCCTCGCCTCTTGACGCTCCCAGTCAAATGCCGACCGCCGCTGGCACCGGGGGGGGTCCGATCGGACCCCCCGCCCGCGGGAGGCAGATCACGTACGGGTACGTGATTCTGCCTGCCCGTGCCATTCTGCCGCAGTATATCTGCGTTAGGCGGTCGGCAAGTGGTTAACAGGTTCACCCATTTTCGCAAGTACATTGGCTAAAGAACCAACTACTTTACCCAATTCTATTAAATGTGAATAATTTCTCTCACCAGAATAATGGTCCACGCTGACAGGCTGCCCAGATGCTGGCACCTCACAGGATAAGCCCGCAGAAGCTCCCTGAGATGATTCCAATCTGGCTCTGTCTGAAGAGCGTGACCTTTCCTGAAGTACCTGCTCTCTCACAGGGGAAGAGGGAAAATTATCGCCTCTCAACCTCTTTCCCCTGTTACCTCTGCGCCCTCTCTTCATACCAGCAGAGGGAGCTGGGTGACTGTCATTAATAATGACTTCAGTGGGTACCGACTGGGCATGCTCCATGTTAGCCGAGGCTGACGCCGACGGAACCGCATCTTCCTCTAAGCACCGCCTTAACCACTCCGCCCCTCCACGGCTCTCAGCTTTGTGGATAAGGCGGCGCAGCAGTTCTTCCATCTCACAGGTATGCTGACTGGAGCAGCGCGGGTCCGTCTTCTGCAATGTCTCCTCAGGCGGTGAACGGAGGTGGGAAAGCCACTAGCTATATGTAGCCACAGCCTGGCTCAATCCCGCCCGATCCAGCCAATCAGAGACTGTTGCTACGCTGTTCCAAAGTCTGCCATCACCTGGGGCAACCTAAACAACGAAAACAGAGAGGGGGGGGGGACACTGGACGATACCACCGCCCTCTGTACTGTCCCATGGAGCCCCGCATAAGCGCTAGGGGCTCAGTCAGGGGAGTGTAGAGGTGGGCGGGGAGTCTACTGTGTCATTTACCGCTCTCTATGTTCTAAAAAAACCTGGAATAAAACAATAAAATGTTTTTTATAAAGTTCTTGGGTCCCCTATCTTCTCTCCGCATCAGCTCAGGAGTCAACATAATGACATTCTGTAATCCCAAAAATAAACCTTAGTTAAAGTCATTGTAAAATGATGTAATCCGTTTTGTAAAAAGATTATATAATGTGCAGTGTGTCTCCTTTTGTGACTGTATTGCAGAAAATACCTTATACTGCTTTGCTTAACTACTATGGCAATTCTGAACCAGATTATGAACTATTTTGTGTTCTTTGTTTAGTCCCGGTTCACACTTGTGCGTGGTGCGAGATCGCATGTGATTCGCACCGCACTGCAGTGCAAATCACATGCGATGTCCGTGCGATGCAATTTCAGCCATACAGATAGTATGGCTGAAATCGCATCGCATTCGGACCAAACTCGCACAGGACAAGGGTTGCCAACCTCCCGCAGCATTTTTTACTGACAAAACATGGAACATTTACTGGCAACCTGAGAAATTACAGAAGTCCTATTGAAAACTAACACAGTAAATATTTGAACAGTATAAACATGATATGGAAACACTGACAATACCATAACAAAGTAATTGGCTTAATTTACTCTTAAAAAGTCAACACAGCATGATATTGTCAGCCCCTAATATTTACTGGCAGTTGTAAAAAAAACACTGATTTTTACAAACTGTCAGTAAATTTACTGGCGGTTGGCAACCCTGCACAGGGCCCTTTTTCTTGGTCTGCAGCAGAATTGGTTAGCATGGGTGTTCATACCCATGCGATCTGATTCATGTCCGAACTGTCAGTTCGCAGTGTGATATGCCATAAGACTTGACATATACATACATGATCTAGAATAAATGCTGGAAGCAGCATAAAAGGGTCCTCATATTACTAGTATGTCTCTGTGATTGTTCCCTTACTGTTTACTTTAGTTGCTCAGCTCCCTTTCTGGTTGTAGGCATTCTATATCACTTCCCCACCCCTCAATGTTCTTCCTCTGCAAGTAATCTTTTCCACTGAGGCTGTCTAGGAATTTCCTCAAGGATATAGGCACACCTGCTGTTCAATACATCAAGAAAAAGGCAATTACAAGAAAAGCCTGTAGGATAGCCTACTAGACACCACTAGACTACTACCAATCTGGTATCACTATTCTCCTAATTATTACAGGATATAATGTCCCTGGCCATTAGATCTATATATGTTGTCAGTGACTTTATTCCAGTAAGGCTCTGGAGGCTGTGAATGAAAAGCCAGGCTTGCACTTGTCGGATTCTGCTGCCTCCCAGTGCACTCTCCTTCCTACTGTTCTGCTGCCTGTTAATCATATCATTTCCTTCATCACAATCTCTAGTAGAGGTGGAAACATTGTAGAGGCATAAGTTACTGGATACAGTCTGTTGTCCTCCAGTCTGATTAACCTCTGAGGATCCTCTGCATGACTAATGTGCCAGCAATGTGTCCTAGATCACTTACACCTGAGCATCAGGAATAGCTTGTCCGAAGTCTATTATATTGGGGCACACAATGTATGGAGATATGGAGCTTCTTTTATCCACTCATCATAATAAAACTAATGGCCTTTGTGAAATCTGAGGCTGATATATGCTGGATCGGAGAGGACAGAAAAATGACAGCTGTTCTCTACAGTGACCAATCAAAGGCCTGAAGTCATGTAATCAGTGCAGTGAGCGATGCCAGCTGGAATGGAACTACATGTTATAGTTTTGTTAATTATATATATATATATAAACACATTTTTTGTCACAGGCTAAGCAGCTCCATATACATCATACATGTAAAATAGAACCTATGACTTTCCAAGTGTTATGGTGATGTAACCAGGATGGATTCGCAGTATGAAGGCTGGTTATTGTAGTTCCATAACTAGAGGCTCTCAGCTTTCCTAGAACTGCTCTACACAGTACATAGTATGTTGTGGATTAAACCCCTGCAAAGCCAAATAATATAGATAGATAGATAGATAGATAGATAGATAGATAGATAGATAGATAGATAGATAGATAGATAGATAGATAGATAGATAGATAGATAGATAGATAGATAGATAGATAGATAGATAGATAGATAATGGATATATCAATAGATAGATAGATAGATAGATAGATAGATAGATAGATAGATAGATAGATAGATAGATAGCTAATGGATATATCTATAGATAGATAAATAGATAGATAGATAGATAGATAGATAGATAGATAGATAGATAGATAGATAGATAGATAGATAGATAGCTAATGGATATATCAATAGATAGATTTAATGGATATATCGATAGATAGATAGATAGATAGATAGATAGATAGATAGATAGATAGATAGATAGATAGATAGATAGATAGATAGATAGATAGATAGATAGATAGATAGATAGATAGATAGATAGATAGACAGACAGACAGACAGACAGACAGATAGATAGATAGATAGATAGATAGATAGATAGATAGATAGATAGATAGATAGATAGATAATGGATATATCAATAGATAGATAGATAGATAGATTGATAGTCAATGGATATATCTATAGATAGATAAATAGATAGATAGATAGATAGATAGATAGATAGATAGATAGATAGATAGATAGATAGATAGATAGATAGATAGATAATGGATATATCAATAGATAGATAGATAGATAGATAGATAGATAGATAGATAGATAGATAGATAGATAGATAGTCAATGGATATATCTATAGATAGATAAATAGATAGATAGATAGATAGATAGATAGATAGATAGATAGATAGATAGATAGATAGATAGATAGATAGATAGCTAATGGATATATCAATAGATAGATTTAATGGATATATCGATAGATAGATAGATAGATAGATAGATAGATAGATAGATAGATAGATAGATAGATAGATAGATAGATAGATAGATAGATAGATAGATAATGGATATATCATTAGATAGATAGATAGATAGATAGATAGATAGATAGATAGATAGATAGATAGATAGATAGATAGTCAATGGATATATCTATAGATAGATAAATAGATAGATAGATAGATAGATAGATAGATAGACAGCTAATGGATATATCAATAGATAGATTTATAGATAGTTAATGGATATATCGATAGATAGATAGATAGATAGATAGATAGATAGATAGATAGATAGATAGATAGATAGATAGATAGATAGATAGATAATGGATATATCAATAGATAGATAGATAGATAGATAGATAGATAGATAGATAGATAGATAGATAGTCAATGGATATATCTATAGATAGATAAATAGATAGATAGATAGATAGATAGATAGATAGATAGATAGATAGATAGATAGATAGTTAATGGATATATCTATAGATAGCTGCAATCCCAGAGTTCTTTCACAATAGAGCGGTGCGCTGGCGGAGCGTCACAAAAAGTCCTGCAAGCAGCTTCTTTGCAGTGCTGTAGGAGCAGTGAATACACCGCTCCTATAGCGCCCCACAGCGCCCGCTGCAGCGGTGTTTTTTGGGCGGTTTTAACCCTTTTTTCGGCCGCTAGCGGGTGTTAAAACTGCCCCGCTAGCGGCCGAATAGCGCCGACGCCCCGGCTCTTACTCGGATACCCCTAACTAAAATCTAGTGGAACCAATTGCCTTCAGAAGTCACCTAATTAGTAAATAGAGTCCACCTGTGTGTATGTTAATCTCAGAATAAATACAGCTGTGAAGCCCTCAGAGGTTTGTTAGAGAACCTTAGTGAACAAATAGCATCATGAAGGCCAAGGAACACACCAGACAGATAGAGAATGAATAGATAGATGCATAGATAGAAAGTGGATGGATAGATAGATAAATCATGGATAGATGCATAGATATATAGATGAAGATATGATGATGATAAGAGGTCTTGTAGATCCTGGATGGGTGAATAGATAGAGATATATAGAACTAGGTGGTAAGGCTAGGCAGAGCGGTGATCAGAGTTCCTGTACTTCCACATAGGGAGGGAGTAGAGTCCTCCCCAGGCTGTATATTGTGGCAGAGGTGTGTGGAGGAGAGGAGGACACCTGTCTGTCTGTGTCTATGGACGGAGTCTCCCAGCCAGTACTGAGAAGCGGGCGATCGCTGTGAAACTTGTACACTAACTTCATGACAGCGAATGACAGTGCCTCCGCCGCCGCGGCTCTCCGGGGATTGGCCTTCGGGAGGTGACGTCACGAGGGGTGTTATTAAAGGCAGCTGTAAGGGAGATGAGTTTAGAAGTGGCAGGGACTGTCTTTGGGACGGGAGAGCTGCGCATCCTCCAGCCAGCGTCAAATGTACGATACGGGGCAACAACGCCTCCCGTACGGGTGAGAGGATCGGGGCCACCCAGGCAGCTACATGCAGGAGGACACTAGCCACAGCGCTGGACGAGCAAGCCAAGTGAGCCGCTTTAAGGAATAAGACAGAAGAAGTTCACCGCTATGGATCACACCCCCAGCCCAGCACCGAACTTCACCAGACCACAGAACAGCACCAAGCCTGATGATGGCTGGATGGTAGGCATGGGCATCTTGATGTCCATCATCGTCCTGATCATCGTGCTTGGGAATATCATGGTGATCACGGCTATAGCCAAGTTCCAGAGACTTCAAACAGTCACTAACTACTTCATCACCTCCTTAGCCTGTGCCGACCTGGTGATGGGCATGATGGTGGTGCCCTTCGGAGCAAGTATTACCATCGTGGACTCGTGGCAGTTTGGCAACTTTTGGTGTGAGTTTTTCATATCAGTAGACATTCTGTGTGTCACTGCCAGCATAGAGACGTTGTGTGTGATAGCATTGGACAGGTATTTCGCTATCACCTCTCCATTCAAGTATCAAAGCCTGCTGACCAAGTGCAAAGCCAGAATGGTCATCCTCATAGTTTGGGTTGTGTCAATCCTCACCTCTTTCCTCCCCATCTACATGCACTGGTATAGAACTGAGGAGAGCAAAGCTGTGGATTGCTACTCCGATGAGACCTGCTGTTACTTTTATACCAACCCTGCCTATGCCATTTCATCATCCATCATCTCTTTTTACCTACCCCTGGTGATCATGATCTTTGTCTACGCTAGAGTCTTTCAGGAGGCCAAGAAACAACTGAAGAAGATAGACAAAAGTGAGGGGAGGTTTTATCAGCAAGATGCCAATGGCAAAGTGGGCAACAGGAGGACATCCAAGTTCTGCTTGAAGGAGCACAAAGCACTGAAGACACTGGGCATTATCATGGGCATCTTCACTTTGTGTTGGCTCCCTTTCTTCATAGTCAACATAGTTCAGGTGATGCACAAGGAGATCATCCCTGTGCAGCTTTACACCTTCTTGAACTGGGTGGGCTATGTCAACTCTGCCTTCAACCCATTCATCTACTGCAGGAGTCCAGACTTTAGATACGCTTTCCAGGAGCTACTTTGTTTGAAGAAGTCAAGCACCAAGCTCTACACCAATGGATACGCCCAAAGCAATGGGAACAGTGTGTACAATGAAGAAAGTGATGCTGCTCAGATGGGCAAGGAGAGAACTAATGAGGTCTTCAAGGAGGAGAAGACCCCAAGTCCATCGCTACTGAGCTGTGAAGGTACTGTGGTGGACTACAGCATGGCTCCCCTAGGCAAGAATCACAACACGCAGGGTGATTGCTTATTATAGGATCCCCTTTTTTTTAAGAAACACTGATGACAAACTGGATGTTTTGCAATACAAGGGTCAATCAGATCTTTCTCTAATGTATTGACATGAAGGATATGGAGGTTTTTCTTTATATTAAAGTTAAATTGCAGCTGGGCGGTGCCCATGACTTGCAGGATGTATACTTTTTTTCTATTAGGCAAGTGTTTTGTTTTTTTGTTCTGTATAGTTTCACTTCCTAAATTAAGGTAAGAAGACATTCACTAAAGCATTAAGGCTTTTTGATTGTGTTGCTGTCTTATATATTTAGCAAAACTAGAAGAATCTACCTCATGGATCTGAAAAAAAAGAGAAAAGTTATGTTCTTGTGTTTTTAGAATTTTATCTTTTTTTTATGTCTTGCATATTTTATGTTATATTTTGTGTCCTGTTACATGTTGTGATTGCAATATGAACACTTGTCTGCTGGAGTGGCTGGTCTCTCCAGCAGTGGATAGGTTAATTTGTCGGATGTCAATCCCAGATTTATGTATAAAACAACAAACATAGGAAAAGACAGCGTAGAACGTGTGTGAGAAACCCATTTCTGAAAGCTGAAACTCAACGCCTTTAACCCCTTCATCCTGAGATCCAGGATCAAACAGCATGTTGGAGGGACATTACTATACTATGGGCAAGTGACACCCCATATTCAGTGTTGCCAACTGTCAGTAAATTTACAAACAGTTTGAAAAAAATCATAATTTTTGCATCTGTCCGTGAATGTCCATTACGGACGTCCATAACGGACATTCACAGACAGATGCAAAAATGACAGATTTTACAAATTGTTCATAAACTTACTGACAGTTGTCCGTAACGGACATTCACGGACAGATGCGAAAAAGTTACGGATTTTACAAGCTGTTTGTAAATTTACTGACAGTTGGCAACCCTGCCCATATTTTGGGCGCTGACAGTAGTTGAATGGACGACCTTCATGTGAAGGATTCCCCCAGGCATGAAGGGGTTTAAAGTTATTTTGAGTTCACTTAATTTTAGCAGGAAAGCCCACACGGAGAACCCATCCCCCTTCAAGAGACCTGCGGACTATGACAGTCGGAGGGTGATTTATCAATGCAGTTTTATGAGAAGCCCTGTTGGCTTCAAATGAAAAAATGTAGGAGTTGACTTATGGTCACTGTCCACTGGAGTGTCATATGGTAGGTTTAAAGGGCCACTATTGTGAAAAATAACACATTTTAACTGTATGTTATTTATAGGTAAAATAATAGTATTCATTGTGTTTTTCATTTTTTTTATTAGATGTTTAATTCCTCCACATTTATGTGCCAACCAACTGTCCAGATGGCATACATTGACACAAACTATGACATTGGCAGAGATGCTTGGGCAGTTGCAGATTTTTTATTTTTTTTTTTAAAAGATTCAAACTATATGAATAAAAGGTGACTGTTGTAAGCACCCCAGAAAGTGTTCTAGTTTGTTGCAACCTATATAACGTCCACGCTTGTGGGACAATTTGGTCTGCACGCGAAGGAGGGGATGAGCTAAATCTATAAAGCAAGTAAATTATACTGAATAATATTATTATAGCTACTAACATAGAGTTTTATATATAAATATATTTATAATTATTTTTTATTTATTTATTTTTGGCGATAGTGGTCCTTTAATAACCAGTCCAACACTGAATGTATAAATGTAAACTTGTGTTGGTCTGCTTTTCTAGTCACCAAATAACAACAAGCCGTACAGGTCTTTCCAGATGGAGAAGAACAGATGTTCCCCCACGACCTGCTCACTGTGGAAGTTAATCAATTAACTGACGCAGTCCTGCTGATTCAGACAGGTTTCTAGCCAGAAACTTGTCACTAATCAATTTTTCCTTTCGCCATATCCAGTTTAACTAATACTGTTGAATAAATTGTGTCTCTCGAAAAGATTTAAGTAGCCTGTGATGAGGTCCATAAGCTGCAGAATTGGTTTTTCCATCGCAGAGCATGGCTAGGTAATAGGGAGAGCGTTGGAAATAAATGAGAGGATTTCCTAGCTCCTGCTTGAAGCATGCTGAGTTAATCAATTACCGAACCTGGAAAAAAACAAAAAGATGGGATGACTTTTTTTTAATGATTGACTGGAGAAAAAAGTCTTCTAGCGGAGTCTATAATATAGGGGGATGAGTTCTCCTGGTTAGTTAAACACTCGGGCTTGTTTAATAAGATAAAATAAAGATAAAATAAAGCGCATAACCCATAGCAACCAGATTTCCTTTTTCCTCACTTGGTCACATTTTCGTAAAATAACCTTGGTTGCTGTGTGTTATGGCACTTTGCACCTTCATTGTAGTTTGCACAATCTTACTAACAAAAGCCCGCAATCAGCTTGTTTAATACTACAGTGCAAAGAGTAATAGTGTACTGTGAAATTGGCCCCAAATGTTACTCCTTGATCGTGCAACTCTTCTTTGGATTTGCCACCAACTATTTGGTATGAAGGGCTTTCTAAGCAATCACCTTTATTTATGTCTAAGCTGGTAGACCCTTCAACTGCATAGTTGTTGGCAACTCCTACGGTCACCATACACATTACTATCTGACTGTACAACCTTTCCACAATCAACTTCAGCTTTACCAAAATCCTGTAATATGAGGACCTACCTAAACTCTCCAATCAATGTATGTCGAATCAGGCAGGCTCTTGCACTTAATAGTTGTTGGTAGATCTAAAGGGGATTGTACAATCAGAATGTAATGTGTGTGTTGAGCTTTAGGGAGATTGTACAATCAAATTGTAAAGTGTGGGGCCAGGTTTGGTGTAGCCAGACTAATGAAAGCTAATGTTTGACTGGTTTCTGTTGAGTACAGTACATAATTGCTCTTTGCTTCATGTTACTTAATGATGGCCATTGTGACTAAGCATGACTACAGGTATTCCTGTCCACTTCACTGCATGCAAGGCCACCAGCAGATCAGCTCCTTTGCACATTTCCAAGCCGTACAGTATTGTGTGCCGCTCGCAATTAAAGGTCATTGTACTATGAGTCCAAGTTGTTTGTGTTTTTATATTGTTTACATTTTTTTTGATGTTGGGTTAGCATCGGGTCTGGAGATGTAAATAGATTCAAGAGGCAGAAAATATAAATGACATGTTACTTTTTATAGAGGGACTTAAAATAAATTGATGGCTTTTTTTTACAAAGGTTCTTATATCTGTACAGCAATCAAGTCATTTGACATTGGAGTTGACTAATACTATGAAAGCTAATGGGGTTTTTTTCACCCTTGCCTGTGGTCAAATAACCGGTACTGAACAGGAAATTTCTATTTTTAATTTCAAATTCCTTGAAACTTGATTGGAATTTTGAAGTGAACTCACACAAGGGTAAAAATTTTAATTTCAAATTCCTTGAAACTTGATTGGAATTTTGAAGTGAACTCACACAAGGGTAAAAATTACTTCTTTAGTCCAAATCAGTTCTCAAACACAGCAAGATATTTAAGATATTTATTGAAAAAAAAAAGAAAAAAAAGTTACAGTTGTTTCTAACTCCAATTGATTTGAAAATGACAGTCACATAGCTAAAAGAAAAAATTGGTATTATTAATTTTAAGCTTTGCGACTTGAGCCTATTGTGGTTAAAAAGACACTGTGGGGTCGATTTACTAAAACTGGAGAGTGCAAAATATGGTGCAGCGCTGCATAGAAACCAATCAGCTTCCAGCTTATTTTGTCAAAGCTTAAATGAACAAACTGAAGTAAGAAGCTGACTGGCTACCATGCAGAGCTTCACCAGATTCCAAGTGCTCCAGTTTTAGTAAATCAACCCCTGTGGGGTTGATTTACTAAAACTGGAGAGTGCAAAATCTGGCGCAGCTGTGCGTAGAAACCAATAAGCTTCCATTTTTTTTTGTTGTCAAAGCTTAAAGTGGAGTTTCTCTCCCCCCCCCCAGCAAAAAATGAAAATTCAGCAGCTACACATACTGTAGTTGCTGACTTTTAATATTAGGACACTTACCTGTCCTGGAATCCAGCGATGTCAGCACCCCAGCTGATGTTTCCATCGGCTCTCGGGTGCTGCCGCCATAAGGGAAATTGGTGGCAGCACCCTGTAAGGGAAAGCACCCTGTTAGGGAAACCGGCCGTGAAGCCTTGCGGCTTCACAACCGGTACCCTACTGCGCATGCACGAAGCACGCTGTGCTTTCTGAATGGCCCGGCACGGGGGAAAGCGAAGGAGGGGCCGAACTTCCGAGTGATCTTGCCACGGTGAGATCTCTCGGAAGTGGGGATGGGTACCAGTCAAAAACAGGTACCCGCCCCCCCCCCCCGAACGGTGCCAAATCTGACATCGGAGGAGGGGAGGAGGCAGAAAAGCGGAGCTTCCACTTTTGGGTGGAACTCCACTTCAATTGAACAAGCTGACGTTAGAAGCTAATTGGCTACAATGCAGAGCTGCACCAGATTCTGATCAACCTGCGGGGTTGATTTACTAAAACTAGAGAGTGCAAAATCTGGTGCATCTCTGCATAGAAACCAATCAGCTTCCAGGTTGTTTTGTCAAAGTTTAATTGAACAAGCTGAAGTTAGAAGCAGATTGGCTACCATGCAGAGCTGCACCAGATTCTGATCAACCTGCCGGGTTGATTTACTAAAACTAGAGAGTGCAAAATCTGGTGCAGCTCTGCACAGAAACCAATCAGCTTCCAGGTTATTTTGGCAAAGCTTAATTGAACAAGCTGAAGTTAGAAGCTGATTGGCTACCATGCACAGCTCCACTAGATTCTGAGTGCTTCAGTTTTAGTAAATCAACACCTACAGGCTCAAGTCACAAAGTCAACACACCCGGATAAGTTTACTTACACTAAGAAAGTAACAGTTATTTTCAGTTGATGCCGATGAGATTTGAAAATGACATTCACATGGTTAAATTAAAGAGCCGTATCTTTGTGTTAAAGCTTTGTGAATTGAGCCTATTGTGTTGTTTACCCTTTTGCTCTACAGCCAGTTGTTAAAATGACAGTTGGTATAACACGTGACATGTGATTCCAGATCGGCCAGTCAACATTCTGTAGCAAAACATCTTTCCCAAAAATACCACCCTTATCTCAAATGCACTCAGTACTGATAAGCTCCTGAACATTTGCAAAATGTATCTGTGAACATTTATTAAAAGCTCTTTGAACTATACCAACCTCTAACTTCTGCTTCTATGTTCTATTTTTATGTTTACTTTTCTCCAAATACTGCTACTGTCTACATAGATTAGTGATTCATTCCTGGGGTGCCCCCCCCCATCTGGCAGTGCCCCTGTCCCTTGCAGCTCTGAGTGTTACAGCGCCATGCCATCCTTAATGACTGGGCAGAATGATTGCATTTACTATAAAGAGAAGCCTGTGTAATACAGTGCCGTGCTGTCATTGGGCTTTGTGCAGTAAGCGGTGGAGGTGCATTCCTTGCTTGCAGTGTCTACAGATCCTGTGCAGAGTAGTTTGGTCGGAGGACTGTGTGCCGGGTGCCGCTGTCAGTGTGACATACACCCTAACAGGTGCTCCACTGACTCATGTCCTAATCAGCGCACAGACACAAGCATGGAAACTTCACTTCTATTTGTTTATGATAATGTTCCCAGAAATATTTATTATATCGTAATGGCAAAAAGCAGAACGGAGCCCTTGCACTTTACACTTATCAACAACGTATAGATCATACACTGAGCTTATGTAGAATTTATTGTTGCGAACTATGTTAGAACTTTTTTTTGTTTTCATTAAAAGTTCATTTAGGGTTTAGCCTATATTGTTCCATATGGGAAGTTATTTTGTAAATTAAGTGAAACGTTTGAAAGCTTTGAGGAAGCTTAGCTTGATGATGAGCATGTGTAACTGCGGTATGTGATATAACCTTTATTGCCTCGAACCATATGGCACGTACAATATGTTCAGAACCAGAAAGGTCATATTTATTCAACGGAAACAAAGGTGTTCGCGGGTGAATGTCAGTACTCAGGGCAGCTAAATTAAGAGATTCTCATGTAATTGATTTGAATTCAGCTTGTGTTATGGTGATAGAGAACTGTTTATACTTTTCTTGCCATATGCTAAAATTAGAAAAGGGTTGTGACATCATAGTTCCTATCGATAAAGGCAAAGTAACTTAAAGCGGAACTTCAGTCATTTTTTAAACTTTCCATCTATTAAATCATCTGCCCTTGTTGCTTTAACTTTGGATAGTAAAACATTTTTTTTTTTTGCCAGTAAATACCTTATATTAGGTGTCTCAAACCTGCGGCCCTCCAGCTGTTGCGAAACAACAAGTCCCATCATGCCTCTGCCTGTGGGAGTCATGCTTGTAACTGTCAGCCTTGCAAAGCCTCATGGGACTTGTAGTTTTGCAACACCTGTAGGGCCGCCAGTTTGAGACCCCTGCCCTATACAGTCCACTTCCTGTTTTTTGTCTGGTCATTAACCTAAGCTTATTTATTTATTTTATTATTTATTTATTTATTTCAGGTACTTATATAGCGCCGTCAATTTACGCAGCGCTTTACATATACATTGTACATTCACATCAGTCCCTACCCTCAAGGAGCTTACAATCTAAGGTCCCTAACTCACATTCATACATACTAGGGACAATTTAGACAGGATCCAATTAACCTACCAACATGTCTTTGGAGTGCTTATGACATCGTGCACAGCTCTCTCTCACTTTTGTGAGAGTTTGCCAGGAAGGGAGGGGGGGATGAGTCATAAGAGGGCCAATAAGAGCTGCAAATCTGGAGGTGTGCCTCTGTGTGTGTCTGTGTAAATCCAGGAAGTGAACAGGCATCGGCTTCAGCTGCCCACAGTTAAAATGGATGCAGCCAGAATTAGTGGAGGGAGATTTCTGCAGCATATTTGGGAAGTACAGAATCACAGTATGTATAAAATAATATGCAAAGTGGTTGGAGGGAAGCTTCAGAATGGCAAAGATGTTTTTATTACAAATAAATGTATGTTATGTGAGCAGACTGCAGTTTCTCTTTAAGGTGAATTCATGTTAGGAACTTTTGCTATAGACCAGAAGTCTCCAAACTTTCTAAACAAAGGGCCCAGTTTACTGTGCTTCGGACCTTAGGGGGACCACACTGTGGTCAGCGGGAATATAATTTTAATTTTATTTTTTTTGCATCAGGGGGAGTAAACAGGTCCCTATATTTGGTATTAGGGTGAGGAATAGTGCCCCATAATTGGTGTCACTGGGAGGAATAGTATCCCGAACGTTGATGTCAGTGGCAGGAAATATGCTCCATTGTTGGTGTCAATGTGCAGAATAGTGTCTTAATAAAGGCAAGTAAAGGGCCACAGTTTGGAGACCCCTGCTATAGATATATATATATATTTGTACTCCTGGAGATTACCAGTTATTTTTCAGGCTTGCCCTTCTACTGATCTTTTCTATTTTAGGATTTTTTGTCATTTTTCCTAGACACGACTCCCTTTTTTTACTATACCTTTGTTAAAGTGTTTACAAACGATCACCTTGTAAAACAACCAATTCAGTTCAACCGCTTTCGGACCACCCACCGTAGATATACTGCGACAGGGTGGCCTCTCTGTGCCAGATCATGTACCTAGTAGGTAGCGCGCATTTGCGCCCCTTCTGCCCTGGCTGTGCTGAGATTGGCTGCAGAACCAACCAACCAGCACCCCATGATTGGCTCCGGACATTACCAAAGAAAGCCCTGTGTAGGTAAACAAACACAGGGCTTTCTTCTGACAACATCAGTGTGCTGTTTTTTTCCTTCCTGCACTGCTTAATAGAAACCCCTCACACAGTAACACATGTTGGCCACACATTTAACCCCTTGGTCACCCTAGATGTTAACCCCTTCCCAGCCAAGATGACGCCTGACATGTTTCAGACTCTTACGTCCTTCTTACGTTGAGCCTATGAAGAAGGACGTAAGAGTCTGAATCATGTCAGGCATCATCTTTAAAAGCTGCGTGCACTAAGCCTTTCGTACTAGAGGGCAACTACAGATATGCTTGTATTTTTGCACTGAAATTGATTTTAATTTTCTACTGTTTCATTATTGTATTTTTCAATAAAAATTACTTTTTAAATACTTATCTGGTCTGTTCTAATAAATCCCGAGGGGTTATGCTTTGCTTATGAGTACTAGGTTTTGTTTGCATGCCACCAAAAGAAAGCTCTATTTGTGGGAAAAAAAGGACATCAATTATATTTGGGTACAGCGTCACATGACCGCGCAAATTGTCAGTTAAAGTAATGCAGCGCCATATCGCAAAAAATGGCCTGGTCATGAAGGGGGTAAATCTTCCAGAGCTGAAGTGATTAAAATAGAAATGAAAGGCAAAACATTTTTGTATAGGTATAAATAAACATTATAAATACATTTTTCCCTTTTTTATAAGTGATCACATTCCCTCTGTTCACAGCTGCATAAGAGCTGGGGGGGAGGGGGAGAGGCAGCAGCACACTAAGCTTCCCAGTGAATGGTTGTGGGGCGGGGGCGTGTCAGGACAAGTCTGATTATTGGAGGAGAGTACACTGAGTTCTCAGCATAGCTAGAGAACTGACTACAGTGTGCTCTCCTGCTTAGTGTAGTCAGTTTTTAATAGGAGAGCAAGGGGACTGGCAGGAACACCAGGGATTTCACACAAAGGAAGCAATACAAAGAGATAAGGATACTTTCTCCTACAAGTACATGGTACAACAGGCACATATAAGGAATATGAAGTATTGGGGTAACAAACACTTAACCACTTAAGGTCAGCTCTATAGCAGTTTTACTGCTACTGGGTGGCACCTCTGCGACGGATCTATATATCCGACGGATGTATATATACGTGATCCGGGTCTTCCGGGTAGGGGGCATGCATGCGCTCCACCGCCAGCTCGCTCCGCTGCGATCACACGCAGCGGGAGCTGAGCAGCGGGTACCGTGGACTCGATGTAAACAAGGCAGATCGCCATTCTGACAGGAGGGAAGAGATGCAATTTGTGTCCCTGCAAAGCAGGGAATAAATGGCACCTCTTCCCCTAGTAAAGGCACCTCACACAGAATAGTAAAACACTGGTTAGGCACACAGTTAACCCTTTCATCGCCCCTGATGTTAACCCCTTCCCAGCGAGTGTCATTAGTACAGTAATACAGTATTTTTTAGCACTGATCACTGTATTAGTGTCACCGGTCCCCAAAAAGTGTCAGTGTCAGAATGTTTGCCGCAATACCGCAGTCCCGGAATTCGCTGATCACCGCCATTACTAGTACAAAAGAAAAGAAATAAATAAAAATATCCCATAGTTTGTAGACGATATAGCTTTTATACAAACCAATCAATATAAGCTTATTGGGAATTTTTTTATTGGATAGTTTTTGTAGCAGAAAGTAAAAAATATTGTTTTTTTTTCAAAATTGTCAATTTTTTTGTTTATAGCACAAAAAATAAAAACGCAGAGGTGTTTTTAAATTCCACCAAAAGAAAGCTCTATTTGTGGGAAAAATATTACATCAATTTTATTTGGGTACAGGGTAATTGTCAGTTAAAATAACGCAGTGCCGTATCTCAAAAAAAATGGCCTGGTCAGGGAGGGGGTAAATCTTCATGAGGTTAAGGGGCAGTGTACCCAATAACTGATATTTTAGTTCTAGTTGGGGTCTTGTGGGCAGAGCTTTCATAAGTCTTGGATACTACAACAGAATGATCTCCCTAATGAAATTATCCGTAATTAAATTCCCAACTCTGTTCTGTCCATCTGGCTGTTGGTTGTTCCCATGCAACTTTTTGCATTTTTCAGCACCTCTTGTATTTTCAATTATTATTTAGGGCTAGTTCACACCACATGCAGTCTAGTGCTTTTTTCTGCATCAAAAACACATGGGCAGTAGGTTACATGGATTTCAATGGGGAGGTTCACACCACTGCAGTGCATTCTGGGACAGTCAACAAAAGTAGAACATGCTGCATTTTTTTCTGCAAGGAACTGCACTGAATTGCATCTAGATGCATCAAACCCCCCCCCCCCCAAAAAAAAACTAGTAAACTTTATAATGAAAAAAAATAGGGGAAAAAAATATTGGGAAGCATTAAAAAACATCAAAAACGCACCGGAATGCATTAAAAATGTGCCTACAGTAACGTATCCGGATTGCATCTGTACTGAGTTTCTGTGCGTGAACTGGCCCATAAAGGGGTTGTAAAGTCAGAAGTTTTTTTTTTATCTTAATGCATATTATGCATTAAGATAAAAAGTCTTCTGTGTGCAGCAGCCCCTCTCAGCCCCCTAACACTTACCTGAGGTCCCTCTGTCCAGCGATGTCCACAAAAGTCTCAGCCATCTGAGATTCTCCTTCCTGATTGACTGAGACACAGCAGTGACGCCATTGGCTCCCACTGCTGTCAATCAAAATCAGCTAGCCAATCAGATGAGGGCGGGGCCAGGTCAAGGGTCAGTGTCTGAATAGACACAGGGAGTTGTGACTCAGTTCCGGTGCCCCGATAGCAAGCTGCTTGCTGTGGGGGCACTCAACAGGACGGAGAGGCCAGGATCACAGAAGAGGGTCCCCAGAAGAGGATGATACGGGCTGTTTTTTACAAATCCACTGCAGAGCAGGTAAGTATAACATGTTTGTTAATTTTATAGGAAAAAAAATGAGACTTTACAATCACTTTAAATAAATAAAAATATCTAACAGTGAGAGTGGGGTCCCCGATAATGGGTGCGGCTTTTGCAAAGTCCAAGGAATTTAAGCGGAGATATTCTACCAATAGCGTCCCCAAAAAATATAAGAAATTATCTGGTGGTTAAAAATGTATGCAAATCCTAACCCCTAATGAGCTTCTCTGATTTGCTTAGTTAAATACACCATTGGAACATTTTGTTTTAGCTGGCAGACCTATGCAAAAAAAAGAAGAAAAGAAAAGGTCAGCACTGGGCAATGTATGCTTATTGTGTCATTTCAAACAGCCCTTCTAGTTCTTTTCTTAAGCCTCGTACACACGATCGGATTTTTGGCAGGTTATTGTGTGATGACAGACTGTTTGCCTAAAATCTGACTGTTAGTACACTCCTTCAGACAATTGTTGTCCAACTTTCTGCCAACAAATGTTGGATGGCAGGCTAGTGAATTTTCCACGGACAACGGTCTGTTGTCAGATTTTCGTATCGTGTGTACACAAGTCCATCACACAAAAGTCCAAAGTACAAACATGCATGCTTGGAATCAATGCTCATCGCTGAAATTCCACGTAGTACGTCACTACGTTCGTGTTTGTTGGCCGACAATTGTGTACCGTTATTATTGTCCTGGCATATGCCCTTTGGACAAAAGTCTGACGCTCTGTTGGCCAAAAATCCGATCGCATGTACAAGGCTTTAGACTACAAAATGACTCGTTTTTACATTGCAAAGATTGTGGGAGTGGCTGAGTAGTTAGCAAATTTCAACTGGGAAGGCTGACACAACTCAGTCCGCAAAAATGCTGTGTGTTGTCAGCCTGTAGCAGGACTATAGCTGGCCGTTCACTAGTAGAAATGTTTTATTTTAAGAACGTTCAATTTTCTAATCGTTGGGGGGGGGGGGAAATCGATGTTTATTTTTGATCACAGTGACAATAAAATTCAAAGAAGCAGGATGGAAATATTTTCTTGAACAAGCGAATTTCCAACAGTGAATATGTTTTTTGTTTGGGGCAGTCTATTTATTTTAAAATCGAATGTTCAAAGCAAACAAAATTTTGAAGTACTTTCCAGGAACTTTTGTCACATTATCGAAATGTAAAAAGAATTTTCATCTGAATGTTCATACGAATATTTGTCCTGGGGGTGTGGCCAGCTTGAAGAGTTGAGTGTTTTTCTGGCAGATCACCAGTTATTTTTTCTGTACTTGAAGGGTCTATAAAGGTATACAAAAAAAAAAATTAAAAATAAACATACACTGTGTGGTTGGCTTACTAAAACTGGAGAGTGCAACAATTGGTTCAGCTGTACTTGGTAGCCAATCAGCTTCTAACGTCAGCTTGTTCAATTAGGAATTGACAAAAAAACTGGACGCTGATTGGTTTCTATGCAGAGCTGTGCCAGATTTCGCACGCTCCAGTCTTAGTAAATCAATCCTTGTGTGTACAGTAGACATCTCCATACACTCTTAATGACAATGAACACGTAAACCTAATTAGTTCAGTCCACTCTGATCATTGCACAAATCTGATCTTTGTACATACTTTCTAGAATGGACTGCTTCAAATTATTGTTTGTATATCTCAACGCTCCTCTGCTGATGAAGTGCTTGCACTTTATTCTGGATAAGATATAGGAAAAGTCAACAGAGAAAGAGAATCCTTCCTATAATGGAAGCTGCAAATATGAGGAGTCTAAAGAAGCAATACAGGAATATGATTCAACCTTACCGTAGACTATAATTATAAGTAACAAGAGCAGGGTATTTTTTTTTATTGACTTTTTATATTATATGGCAACGATTAAAGCAAATTTTTATTTTTTAATTATTAATGTAATAATTAAAGTGATTGTAAGGGTTAGTTTTTTGGGTTTTTTTTGTTTAAAATAACAAACATATCATACTTACCTCCACTGTGCAGCTTGTTTTGCACAGAATGGCCCCGAACCTGCTCTTCTGGGGTCCCCCCGGCGGCTCTCGCGGCTCCTCCCCACATCAGCTAACCCCCTTAAGAGAAGGGCTTCCCCGAGGGAGTTACCTTGCGGTCACGCTCCCGAGTCCAGCATTTGGTGTCCATAGCCACCGAATGTATGACTCGGCCCCACCCCCCCGGCGCCTGCGACATTAGATTTGATTGACAGCAGTGGGAGCCAATGGCTGCGCTGCTATCAATCTATCCAATCAGGGCAAGAGACACTGGCTAGAGCTGGTGTAGTCATCCCCGGCATGAGAAAAAGAGGGTTCAGGTAAGTAAAACAGGGGCACTGGGGGGCTGCTACACTGCAAGAGGTTTTTCACCCCAATACATAGAATGCATTGAGGTGAAAAACCACGAAGATTTACAACCCCTTTAACTTCTCTTTGATTTATAAGAGATTTTTAACCATTTCAGCTCTCACACCACTACACCCCCTATAGACCTGAGCAATTTTTACATTTCTGCTATGAGCCTGTTTATTCGGCAATAACTTTGACAATACTTAAAAGATAACAGATATTACATACTTTATATCATTTTTTTTAAAGACAAATACATCTTTCTTTTGGTGATATTGTCTTTTGGTTTTATTTTTTATGCTATCCATAGACAAAAAAGTAAAAAAAAAAAAAAACCCAAAAAAAACATTTTTTTTCCACTTTTTATTTCCACTTTTTTTGTTAGTTTAAAAAACAAGTACTGTTACTGTAGATTTTAAAGATGCATTTAATTCTATAATTTGTCATGTTTAAAATTATTCTGGTACAAAAACATTGCAAAATAATTTAGAAATAAAGGCTTTTTTTTTCACTGTTGCTTTTTTTAATGAGTCGTTTTTCATTTGATATTAAAAACAAAAAAAGTTTAAATATTAATAGTTTGAAAAATAGAAATAATAATAAAGCAGGAAAATGATAGAAACAGGGACAAATAACACTAGGGGAGCCTCTGAGACATATAGGAAAATGGAATATGATATAGCCCCACAATAGATTATATATTTTTTTTATAATTTGTCATTATACAATTGCTAATGGCTGAAGGGAAAGAAGAAGATAATTAAGACTGAAAGGTTATTAAGGGATTAAATGGAATCAAATTTTCTTAAAAAAAATAAAAAATAAAAACCCTAATGGAGCGGCCGCCACTGGTTTCTACCATTATTCTAACCTCCTACACTGGAAAGTATTGTTTATATTTATGTTATTGAGCTCATTTTTATCATTAGTACATGCAAAGCCACCAGACACTCAAGCTTACATACATGGGTCATTTTTTTTTCATTCAACCTGCTGCCTGTACAAAAAAAAATAACCCATTGCCCCATCCACACATGTGAGGTGGATGTGGGAATCCTTCCAGCTGTGTTATTGTATTTTGACAGTGGAGGAGTCAAATGGACTCATCAGCTGTCAAAATAGACTGATCAGTGTTGCAGCCTATTGGCTGCAGTGCTGAATGAACTAAAGTTTTCCAGCAAGCCCGTTTGTGAGTTGTCAATCAGTAGATCAACTGCTGTCAAACAGGAATGGCCATAGATGGATCTAATTTCAGCTGATCCCTGCTGAGGTAGCCAAATTTCAATCCATCTGTGGCCAGCTTTAGAAGTCTATTTCACAAACAGTTCACACAACTTTTCCCCAAAATTCAAACATTTTTGCCACAGGCTCCAGTTATAAAATGTGTAAATCTTTGATGAAGGCAGTGTACATCCTGTGTGAAAATATTGACACTGATGAGGAGGTACTGATGGGCACTGATTGTCAGCGCTTGTGAGCACTGTTGGGACTGCACTGATAATCAGGACACTTATAATCAGTGCTCTAAATATCAGTGTAGATGTCCCCTTTACAGAAGTCGGTTATCAAACTCTCTTCTCCTTTCCTCAGGCTGTCAGCATGAGGAAAGAAGTGCCGATAACCGGCTTCTGTTTACATCCGTGATCAGCTGTGATTGGACACAGCTGATCATGTGGTAAAGAGCAACTGATTGGCTCTTTTCCTCAATCTGTGATCAACAGTTTTTGGAGGAACAGAACACTGTTTTTTATTGCTGTTTGTGCCCCCATTAGGGAGATTCACCCTATATGTTTGCCCTTTTTACTATTATGACTGAGAGTGAAAATCCCAAAGCTTTGGTTTGCACCAGAACAGATGAGAAATCTGGGGATTTTCTGGTTCTGGTGATCCTGGTTATTCCCAGGAATTTCTCTACTTTGTAGAGTGTTCCTTTCACTTCCTGTTTTGGCTATGGGACAGGAACTGATAGGAAAATTTCCTCAGGACATGCATGGCAAAAAAGCTGACGGGGTATACCTTCCCTTGCGCTATCCAAAATAAAAAAATAAAATTTTGCCTTTAACTCTACTTTATGTTATCTTCCTTTATCATTAACCCCTTCTCGCCGACCACACACATACATGCGGCCTCATAAAAGTGTTTTTTTTTTCCGTGGGGCCGCATATATGCTTATCTCCCTTTTTGCTGGGAGCGCGCCACACAGCATGCTCCCAGCACAGAGATTGGGCTCTCACCGAGAGCCCCGGGGTCTCGTACTAATGGTCGGGACCCAGGGCTCTCGGTACATTGTATCTTTCTCTTCCTGCAAGAGAGGAAAATGTAAACAAACCAAAGTGTGTAAAGAAAAAAGAAATCAAACAAAAATTAAAAATAGAATAACAATAAAGAAAAAATAACAAGATCAAGGTTTGCCAGGGTTAGTGTTAGGGTCAAGGTTGGGGTCAAAGGTCATTAAACATTTTTTTTAAATTAATATCAGTGTCAGTTAGTGTCAGTGTGTTTTAGCTAAGATAAAAAAACAAAATGCGCACCCCTGTTTCTGGGCTGTACTACGGGTACAAACAGCTAACATACACAGCGATATGTAAGTATTGCTGCAATCGTCAACAGCAGGAGAATTTATTTTGGGTTGTTCTTTGGTGGTAAATTATGATAACAGCAAGAAATATACAGCTAAATAGAAAAAAAAAAAGATTTTGGGACAGTTTTCCTTTGATAATAAAAAAGAAATTCGAAGAAATTATCATTTACAATCAAAAGAAAGCCCAATTTGTCCTGAAAAAAACAAGGTATAATCCACCTGGATACACAAAGTAATTGTGACGATATGTACGGTTTTACTAACACAATTCAAAGTTGCAAAATTGTGCTTAGGCTTTAACATTTGTTTTACCCTAAAGCCCAATACACACTATCAGATTTTCTGCTGATTTTTGTCTTCAGATTTACCAAAACCATATAATATGAGATCAAACCTTAGGAGTTTCAATTTGTATGCAATCAGGCAGGCCCTTGTACTACATGGTTTTGGTAAATCTGAAGACAAAAATCAGCAGAAAATCTGATAGTGTGTATGGGGCTTTAGGCGTAAAGGGGTAAACCTAAATAATTGGTTTGAGTGGAGGTCCTCCTTATGTCTGCTAGCAGAAAATCTGCTAATTTTATATATATCTATGCATCTATATCTATTGATACTTCCATCAGGACCAAGCTAGAGTAGTAACTGATTGATGATAATGTAAAGTCTGCAGTTTCTTTTAAAGTGGTCCCAGGTTTTCACTTAAAGTGGACCTTTTGCTCTTAATATCATGAATTTGTTAGACACTGATTTGCAGGAGCTCACATATTTTTAGCTATTGCTTGTTTAGTTGATGGCTTTTCCTGTGAGACCACCATATGGTCAAGTCAAGGTGATGATTAGGTCAAGTTGCTGCCAGGGCTTGGTTCAAAGCCTGCCATTGGTGAAGAATTCGACTGGCTGTTAAAATCAACTGTAGGTTACAATGGTAGCCCAATATATGGCTGAGTAATTAGTGCCTATATAATAATGATCCCACTTTTCTTGTGGGTCAATTGATTATAATGTTGGGTCTCCTGGTTACAAAAAAGATATGGTCTGTAGGTTTGTTCTTAAGTTCAATCTGTTTGTAAGTCGGAACAGGTACATTTTTTAAGTGTAGCTCCAGCCCAAAAAACAATTTTTGGATAGCATAGGGAAGGGTTAACACCCCTGTAAAGTTTGTTTTGCTGTCTGTGCTCCCGTTTAGAAGATTTCACCTCACTTTCTGTCCCAATGGAAACAAGCCTTGCTGATAAAGCTTCAGGGAAGGTACCTTTTTCTCATAATAACTCTTATGCCACATACACACGAGCGGACTTTACGGCAGACTTGGTCCGGCGGACCGGAGTCCGTCGGACAATTCGATCATGTGTGGGCTCCAGCGGATTTTTTTTTCCCAAAGTTCGACGGATCTAGAAATGTTTCAAATCTTTCCGACGGACTTGAGTCCGGTCGAAAAGTCCGCTCGTCTGTATGCTAGTCCGACGGACAAAAATCGACGCAAGGCAGCTAATGGCTACTGGCTATGAACTTCCTTGTTTTAGTCCGGTTGTATGTCATTACGTACGAATCCGTCGGACTTTGGTTGATCGTGTGTAGACAAGTACGTTCATTCGGAAAGTCTGTCGGAAAGTCAGTCGAAAAGTCCACCAGACCTAGTCCGTCGAAAAGTCTGCCCGTGTGTACGCAGCATTACAGGAGTGAATTTACCTTCCTAGGGGTAGATTTCCTCTCACTTCCTGTTGTCTCCATTCATTTGTAAGTAGGAGTCATTTGTAAGTTGAAGCTATATGTATATCCACATGCTGACAATAGGACGTCCATGGACGTTCTCAGATTGCATTGGTTTACCCGGGATGAAGCCAGCGATTCCCTGTACTGCAGAAGTGATTTAAGTGGCTAAAAAGCCACTCGATCACTTCTGCAGGTGGCAGAAGGCCCCCCCCCCCTTTCCGTTGCTGCCACCTTTCCTGGGCTCTGCTGTCTAAACGCAGAGCCTGGAAATGATGTAACTGGTGGCAATGGCTGCACAGCACAGAGAGAGAGGAACTGACGTTGTTCCTTCCTCTCTGTGACCCCGGAAACCTCAAGCAATGAGTATGTCGTCACTTCCGGTTCCGCCTCTCTGTTTACCTGGTCATTAGTGGCTAGGAAAGCAGCTGATCAGACCAATCTGTGTCTGATCGGCTGACTTTGGAGGCCCCAATAGACCCCAAAACTCTCCATAAAGAGGACCTGTCACAGCCCATGCTATCAAAAGGGATGTTGTTCATCCCTTGTGATGGCAATAAAGCAATAGAGTTAATAGAAAAAAAAAAAAAAAATTGAGAGAGTGTAAAAAAAATGTTTTGGATAAAATAAATAATAATAATAATAAAAAAAAAATTAAAGCGCCCCCCCCCCCATGCTTACGCGCAAATGCAAACGAATACATTGCTCACACACGCATATGTAAATGGTGATTGGACCACACATGTGAGGTATTGTCACAAATGTCATTGTGAGACCAATAATTCTAGCATCTCCTGTGTATCTCTAAACTGGTAGCCTGTAAAGGCGTTTAAAGCGTCGCCTATGGAGAATTTTAAGTACTGAAGTTTGCTGCCATTCCATGGGCGGACGCAATTTTAAAGCGTGACATGTTAGATATCTATTCACTCAGCATACCAACATCTTTTATATTTTACAATAATATAGGTATTATTTTGAGTTTTTTTCTTTTCTGAATTAAAATTCATTAACTACTTGCTGACCGTGCCATAGCCAAAAAATGGCTGCAGCGTGGTCAGATAACTCTGGGAGGGCGTACTATAACGTCCTCCCAGAATCGCGCTACCGCATGCCCCCAGGGGCACGCAACCGAGAATGTCTGTGACCATCGGGTCTCCCAGACCCGGCGTGTCATGGATCGGGGTAAAGGGCCAATGACAGCGGTCCTTTACCATGTGTTCACTTCGTCCAATGAGCATGTCCAGTTCGGCGCCTCCCCTCTCCTCACGCTGATCGGTATAGTGTCTGAGGAGAGGAGGGAGCCAGTGCCGCAGCACTGTGGGCTGGATCTGAAGTGTCCACAGCGCTGATCTATGCCCACCTGTGCCCATCCCTGGCTCATCCATCCAACCCTGGCTCATCCATTCACATTCTTGCCCAGCCATGCTCCATCCCTGGCTCATCCATCCTCATTCATGCTCATCCATGCTCCATCCCTGGCTCATCCATCCTCATTCATGTTCAATCCCTCGCTCATCCATCCATCCATCCCTGGCTCATCCATCCACATTCATGCTCATCCATGCTCCATCCCTGGATCATCCATCCTCATTTATGCTCCATCCCTGGCTCATCCATCTATCCATTCCTGGTTCATCCATCCACATTGATGCTCAGCCATGCTTCATCCCTGGCTCATCCATCCTCATTCATGCTCATCCATGCTCCATCCCCGGATCATCCATCCTCATTTATGCTCATCAATGCTCCACCCCTGGTTCATCCAGCCTCATTCATGCTCCATCTCTGGCTCATCCATCCATCCCTGGTTCCTCTATCCACATTCATGCTCAGCCATGCTTCATCCCTGGCTCATCCATCCTCAATCATGCTCCATCCCTGGATCATCCATCCTCATTCATGCTCAATCCCTGGCTCATCCATCCACATTCATGCTCCATCCCTGGCTCATCCATGCTCCATCCCTGGCTCATCCATGCTCCATCCCTGGCTCATCCATCCATCCATCCATCCCTGGCTCATCCATCCACATTCATGCTCATCCATGCTCCATTCCTGGCTCGTCCATCTACATTTATGCTCATCCCTGGCTCATCCATGCTCATCCATTCCCATCCATGGCTCATCCATGCTACATCAGTGACTATCCGTGCCACATCCATGCCACATCAGTGCTCATCTGTGCCACATCAGTGATCATCCGTGCCACATCCATGCCGCATCAGTGATCATCCGTGCCAGATCCATGTCACATCAGTGCTCATCTGTGCCACATCAGTGCTCATCTGTGCCACATCCATGCCAGATCAGTGCTCACCCATGCCACATTAGTGCTCATCTGTGCCACATCCATACCACAACAGTGATCATTAATGCCACATCAGTGCCCAACCATGCCACATCAGTGCTCATCAATGCCACGCCAGTGCTCATTCGTGCCACATCCATGCCACATCAGTACTCATTCTTGCCACATCCATGCCACATCAGTGCTCATCTGTGCCACATCCATGCCACGTCAGTTCTCATCTGTGCCACATCTGTGCCACATCAGTGATCATCCGTGCCCCATCTATGCCACATCAGTGCTCATCCGTGCCACATTAGTGACCATCAGTGCCACATCAATGCCACATTAGTGCTCATCTGTGCCACATCAGTGATCATCCGTGCCACATCAGTGATCATCTGTGCTACATCCATGCCACATCAGTGATCATCTGTGCCACATCAGTGCTCATCCGTGCCACACCCATGCCATATCAGTGCTCATCCATGCAACATCCATGCCACATCAGTGCTCATCCGTGCCACATCAGTGATCATCCGTGCCACATCAGTGATCATCCATGCCACACTAGTGCTCATCCATGCCACATCAGTGCTCATTCATGCCACATCCATGCCACATCAGTGCTTATCCATGCCACACCAGTGCTCATTCATGCCACATCCATGCCAAATTAGTGATCATTCGTGCCACATCCATGCCACATCAGTGCTCATCTGTGCCACATCAGTTCTCATCCGTGCCACATCAGTACTCATCTGTGCCACATCAGTGCTCATCCATGCAGCATCAGCTCTCATCCGTGCCACATCAGTTCTCATCCGTGCCACATCAGGTCTTATCCGTGACACATCAGTGCTCATCTGTGCCACATCCATGCCACATCAGTGTTAATCCATGCCACCTCAGTTCTCATCCATGCAACATCAGTTCTTATCCGTGCGCCATCCATGCCACATCAGTGATCATCCATGCCATATCCATGCCACATCAGTGCTCATCTGTGCCACATCAGTGCTCATCTGTGCCATATCCATGCCACATCAGTGCTCACCCATGCCACATCCATGCCACATCAGTGCTCATCTGTGCCACATCCATACCACATCAGTGATCATCCATGCCGCATCAGTGCCCAACCATGCCACATCAGTTATCATCCATGCCACGTTAGTGATCATCTGTGCCACATTCATGCCACATCAGTGCTCAAACATGCCACGCCAGTGCTCATTCGTGCCACATCCATGCTACATCAGTGCTGATTCGTGCCACATCCATGCCACATCAGTGCTCATCCATGCCACATCAGTACTCATTCTTGCCACATCCATGCTACATCAGTGCTCATCTGTGCCACATCCATGTCACATCAGTGCTCATCCGTGCCTCATCCATGCCACGTCAGTTCTCATCCATGCCACATCAGTGCTCATCTGTGCCACATCAGTGATCATCCGTGCCCCATCCATGCCTCATCAGTGCTCATCCGTGCCACATTAGTGACCATCAGTGCCACATCCATGCCACATTAGTGCACATCTGTGCCATATCAGTGATCATCCATGCCACATCAGTGATTATCCGTGCTACATCCATGCCACATCAGTGATCATCTGTTCCACATCAGTGCTCATCCGTGCCACACCCATGCCATATCAGTGCTCATCCATGCAACATCCATGCCACATCAGTGAACATCCGTGCCACATCAGTGATCATCCATGCCACACCAGTGCTCATCCATGCAACATCAGTGCTCATCCATGCCATATCCATGCCACATCAGTGCTTATCCATGCCACACCAGTACTCATTCGTGCCACATTCATGCCACATCAGTGCTCATCTGGGCCACATCAGTTCTCATCTGTGCCACATCAGTACTCATCCGTGCCACATCAGTGCTCATCCATGCAGCATCAGCTCTCATCCATGCCACATCAGTTCTCATCCGTGCTACATCAGTTCTCATCTGTGCCACATCAGTGCTCATCTGTGCCACATCCATGCCTAATCAGTGCTCATCCATGTCACCTCAGTTCTCATCTATGCAACATCAGTTCTCATCAATGCCACATCAGTGCTTATCCATGCCACATCAGTGCTTATCCATGCCACCTCAGTTCTCATCCATGCAACATCAGTTCTCATCCATGCTACATCAGTGCTCATCTATACCACATCAGTTCTCATCAGTGCCATATGTTCAAAATCACATGTTCAAAAGACTAATTATGCTTTAAACGTGCCACATCAGTGATCATCCATGCCATACCAGTGCTCATCCATGCAACATCAGTGCTCATCCATGCCGCATCCATGCCACATCAGTGCTTATCCATGCCACACCAGTGCTCATTCGTGCTACATCCATGCCACATCAGTGATCATCCATGCCACATCAGTGCTCATCTGGGCCACATCAGTTCTCATCTGTGCCACATCAGTACTCATCCGTGCCACATCAGTGCTCATCCATGCAGCATCAGCTTTCATCCATGCCACATCAGTTCTCATCCGTGCTACATCAGTTCTCATCTGTGCCACATCAGTGCTCATCTGTGCCACATCCATGCCACATCAGTGCTCATCCATGCCACATCAGTGCTTATCCATGTCACATCAGTTCTCATCCATGCAACATCAGTTCTCATCCATGCCACATCAGTGCTTATCCATGCCACCTCAGTTCTCATCCATGCAACATCAGTTCTTATCCATGCCACATCAGTGCTCATCTATACCACATCAGTTCTCATCAGTGCCATATGTTCAAAATCACATGTTCAAAAGACTAATTATGCTTAAGATGTGTAGTCAAGGGCAGAAGAAATGTCTTTTTATGTTGCACTGTACCCGAAAATAACACTTAATGGGTGTTCCGCGCAATAACTATGTAAAACATCACTGGCCTGCAGTGAAGCTCTACTCTATTCTTTGTATGGACTGGACTGAACCATTAATGGTGCTGCTGCATCTAATTATATTTTCTCAGAATATTTATGGCGCCAAAATGATTTTATCACACTTTGATAATTGCCAAATAGTCCACATGTTTGGCAGCTGTCAAATGTTTTTTTTCTACAACACAGCATTATTGAATGAAACAGTTAATTGGCTTTCTTGTATAAGTGCATCAAATACATTATTAACTAAGGCAACTACTAAAACAGTTTTTCATGCTGAGTTTCCACAGAGGGGAAAGGTTTGCCGTTTTCACAGCTTAAAATTGCTGGCAAACATTGATTAGCAGCTTGGATATGTTTACTCCTGCCAAAGATTTTAGATGGTAGTCTGTCTTTTGAAGATTATCAGAATGCTGAACTATTATCAGAAAGTGCATGTACCTGTGCTGACATACTACAGTGTTCTAGCATTTTGTTGTTATAAACTACCAAGCTTGTCTTGTACCTATTACCCACATGATTATAGCCGTGGAGCTACACCAAACATTAAATTGACCATGTCACCCAAGTAGAAAGTATTAACAAAGCACATACTTGTAAAGAAGAGATGGAATACTTACCGTATTTTTCGCTCCATAAGACGCACCTGACCATTAGATTTAACCTAGGTTTTATAGGAGGAAAACAAGAAAAAAAAATTTCTGAACCAAATGGTGTACTAAAATATTTCTCAGTGCCAGTGAAATGCAGCCTGACCTGTGCCAATGAAATGCAGCCTTACCAGTCCCATAAAAATGCAGCCTGAGCAGTCCCATAAAATGCAGCCTGACTAGCCCTCCCATAAAATGCAGCCTGAGCAGTCCCATAAAATGCAGCCTGACTAGCCCTCCCATAAAATGCAGCCTGAGCAGTCCCATAAAATGCAGCCTGACTAGCCCTCCCATAAAATGCAGCCTGAGCAGTCCCATAAAATGCAGCCTTACCAGTCCCATAAAATGCAGCCTGACTAGCCCTCCCATAAAATGCAGCCTGAGCAGTCCCATAAAATGCAGCCTTACCAGTCCCATAAAATGCAGCCTGACTAGTCCTCCCATAAAATGCAGCCTGAGCAGTCCCGTAAAATGCAGCCTTACCAGTCCCATAAATTGCAGCCTTACCAGTCCCATAAAATACAGCCTGACCAGTCTTCCCATAAAATGCAGCCTGAGCAGTTCCATAAAATGCAGCCTGAGCAGTCCCATAAAATGCAGCCTGAGCAGTTCCATAAAATGCAGCCTGAGCAGTTCCATAAAATGCAGCCTGAGCAGTCCCATAAAATGCAGCCTGAGCAGTTCCATAAAATGCAGCCTGAGCAGTCCCATAAAATGCAGCCTGAGCAGTTCCATAAAATGCAGCCTGAGCAGTTCCATAAAATGCAGCCTGAGCAGTCCCATAAAATGCAGCCTGAGCAGTTCCATAAAATGCAGCCTGAGCAGTTCCATAAAATGCAGCCTGAGCAGTTCCATAAAATGCAGCCTGAGCACTTCCATAAAATGCAGCCTGAGCAGTCCCATAAAATGCAGCCTGACCCCCGCCTGTCACTCAGACAAGACAGAGCAGCCCGAACGGTCGTGCCCCATTCGGCTGCTTTGTCTTCTGTCTGAGTGACAGGCCCAGCTGGGAGAGTGACAGGCCCAGCTGGGATATCACCTGGCGCTCGCAGGGGCTTGGGATGTCTGTCCTCCTCTCTCCTGCCTCTCTTCTGCCGGTAACATGGTGGGAAGGCCTGGTCAGTATTCGCTCCATAAGACCCACAGACATTTTCCCCCATATTTTTGGGGGGGAAAAGTGCATCTTATGGAGCGACAAAATATGGTATCTCTCCTGCCACCTGCACCGCTGAACTCTGCTCAGTTGCTGTGAAATGACCACCCAAATTGGTAAATTGACACTCTAATTAATATCCAATTTCTGGATCCCCTGCATGTCTCACTGGTTCTTTCTGCTGATCTCCACATCATCACGTTTACCCAATGACTTCAGGGGACCATTTCACCACAAGAAAACAGAGTTCAGCGTCTTCTTTACAAGCATCTGCTTGATCTATACTTTACCTAAGTGACAGGATCACTTTTAAAAAAAGAGCCTCATCTCAAGTAACATAATTCTAAGAAATTTAGGACCAGTTTGTTACCTTCCTTTTTGGCCTCAGAAATACTCATAGACATCAAATGTCAATTGTTGTTCAATGGGTTGTGTTGGCCAAGGCTACCCACCACAACACATTTTAGTGTGAATAGGTCCTAAGGCTGGCTGTACACACTTAGATTTCAGGCTGACTGAAAGCAAGTCAGACTCCTTCACCTACCCTATACAGCATGGATGGATGAATCTCCAGCTTTTAATTGACAGTTTCCCACTGGCTCCTTTAGTTTTTCAATGAAGGATGTCAGATGGGAGGGGGCCTACAGGGCCACCTACTAAGCAAATCAGGAACCAGCTGAAATTCTAACAGTGTATGGCCTGCTTAGCTCAGGTATCAGTAGTCCCACTGACAGTTCTGTGGATTGCATTATTTATGTTTTGAGATAAGCACTATGGCTGAATGTTTACACTGTAATTTGACCTGCAATCTTAAAAAAACACAAACATGGTGTATATGCCCTGTGTGTGCAAAGTTCAGTTTGAGCAATTGAGTTCTGTAAACAGGCTGTTACATCATAGAAACAAAAGAAGGTTCACACGGGCCAGAGAAATGTAAGCCTAAAAAGCAGAATGTGAATCTTCAATTTACCTTTCTAAAGATCTTTTTTTTTTATTTGATTTTTTTTTTGGCTATAATAATCATGCACAAAATCACTACATATTCCGTAGGCTTTATTGTGCTATTAACATTTTTATGTTATTAACATGGTCAAGTAGAAGACACATTGAGGTTGGTTTACTAAAGCTGGAGTGTGCAAAATCTGGTGCATCTGTACTTGGTAGCCAATCCACTTCTAACTTCAGCTTGATCAATTCAGCTTTGACACACAAACATGGAAGTTGATTGGTTTCTATGCAGGGCTGCACCAGATTTTGCACTCTCCACTTTTAGTAAACTTAACCCCTCTGTGTTTGGGGCCACACCCCTGCCATACTTGCCAGAATATGTTTAATGGTTCAATGCATTGATTTTGGCAAAGGAGCCCATATGTTTTGGTGTTGCTCCTGGTTCAAGATAACCCAAAACTTTCAAACAGGTAAGTAAGGATTTGAAGGTATCAGCTTAGTGATTGAGGTTAGGGGGTTACATTGTAATGCAAATGGGTCAATTTTTAGGGTGAGGGTAAGGGATTAGTGTTGAAGTCAGGTAACGGATTACATTTCTGGGTTAAGTTATTAAGTTTTGTGCTAGGAGAGATTTAAAGTAAAATAGAATGTCATATAGGGCACTGTGCAGATAGTAGTTCTTTATGAAGTCAGAATATAGAAAATAGAGAATATATTTAATATTATTATTATTATTATTAACGATTTATATAGCGCCAACAGTTTACGCAGCGCTTTACAATGTATAGGGGGGACAACACAATTACAGTACAGTTCAATACAAAAGGTTCAGGAGGGCCTCTATCTATCTATCTATCTATCTATCTATCTATCTATCTATCTATCTATCTATCTATCTATCTATCTATCTATCTATCTACTGTATTTATAGCAGGCACTGTTATACAAGAAAATTGTGAGGTTTAGGGGCAAAAACATATCAAGCCCACAGGTCAGCCTCTTCATGTTTCCATGCTGTTGTTGAGTAGGCTTATATTAAGACATGATTATGAAAATAATAGAAAAACATAATCTACTATTTATATTACCAGTATTGTTACAAACATTTAAAGCTGAACTCCAAGAAAATAGCTATATATAGATATACAGAGATATAGTACATGTGAGATTTGCACAGCCCTCCCTCACAGCATAGTGCTGTCTGGCAGGAGACCTGATTTTTCTCTGCTGCAGTTTCACTTTCACTTAGGCCTCATGTACACTGCTGCTGGTAAACGAACCTTCAGAGGCAGTTGCTTTTTTCAGCTGCCCCTGAACTCATCTAATGTTATCTTATCAGTACATGTACACAGGTTCGTTTAATGTCATTTTTAGGCAGTTGAGTTTAGCGGCCTTTTTTGGAAAGCAAAAAAATTAGTTCAGACGCTGAGTTTAGAGGCATTTCAAGCACCAAACGCTTCTAAACGTGGCTAAACACGGTAACTCGTGTTTAGCAGCATCTCGTTTACAGGCATTTTTCATTTTTTGCTATTTTGAAAAAAATATATATATATTTTTTCAAACGCTTCTAAATGCAAACATGGCTAAACGTGGCAAAATGGACGTTTTAAACGTGGGTTAGTATCTGTCAATTTAAATCGTTCAGGAGAGGTTGTAAAAACGTCCCGTGTACATTAAGCCTAACATGTTTTGTCATATCGCTTCCTCCCCATTTCCTCAAAACCTACCGTATGTTGGGACAAATCAAGGAGAAGAAGCTGACTGTTGAACTCAACTCTTTCTTACTCCTCTTATCGCTCATTGCACTGGAGCATACCTTTTTGTCTCCTTGTGATGCTTCTCCTTTTCCCAGTCTGAGTGCTTAAGTACAGGGACTGAAAAGAGACTGATTCTGAGTTAATTTCAGATATTTACACAGTTAGCATTAAAATATACATTTAATGATTTATTGATAATTACAGAGCTGCATACATTTTTTGTATTTTATACCTACCTGGAGCTTAGCTTTAGGTTTTTTTTTTTTTTTTTATTGAATATGTAAATGGATTAACTGTACTTTTTATATATGACGGGAATGCCAAAGGGTTCTTCATAATTCATGCATCGTGTTTTCAAACTCTAAACTTTTTAAACGATTTATTAAAAATGAACACTATAAATAAAAGCCTGGATGACTTTAAATATACACATAAATGTACATACATTTTGCTTTAACTATATAGTATTTAAAAAATACACAATAATATCAAACAAATACAGTAGCCAATTATTAGGTTTAAAGTTAGTTTAACTTACTAGTTAAAATAGGTTACCATTACAAGTATTCTGTTTATCCTCTTTGCTTTTTATCTCACCAGTGAGATTTAAAAATGTCTTTAATTATGTGATTAGAGGCGAAGAACAGGCTTTGTTATTGCTCCAAAGACCACATTGAGCCAAACTGACCTACTACTGTGTTGTAGTTTATATATGCATCACAGCACAGGTCAGGTACAGCAACACACCCGCTGGTCTAACCAGACCATGAATAGGTCTGGTTTAATGAGAACACCCAGGGAACTGCGCTTATATGGGCTAATTTAGTAACATGATGCAAAGAGCACTGGTGTGCAGCAGGCCAGCAACTGGATAGAAATCAGCTTCCATTAATGTGTATTGATGCATTTTGTTGAATTCTGCTAAATAGTCAGAATACAACATACAAAGAAGAAGGTGGTGCACTCCAAATGGTTTCCCAGTCAAACAAAAGCGAGTGTTGTAATGATGCACAGGGAATAGTGCTGCTATCACATCTTCAATGGGAGAATATCATTGGCGCATTGTATGCTCAGAATACAGCCATTGATTAGTCCAGCATAAGCAATGTTTCAAAGCTCTTGCATCTGCTTCATCAGGCAACAATGCCAGTAATGGTAAAATCAAGAGTTCATCAGTTCAATATACCGTATAGTACAAAGAGCCAGAAGGAGGAAGACCCCATCCAAAAACAAAATGCAATCATTGTAAGTAATAAAAATATATATATATATGTAGCACCCTCTACCATAGGTAGGTGCTAGAGTGAGGATTTTTGGTAGGTTCTGTCAGTACAGGTAAATTTAAGCAGGCCTATACTGCAAGCTAGGCCTGTCTGTTTTTGATCTGGGGGCAGGGAGTGGTTAGTGCAGCAGTGGGTGTGACCACCTGTACTTTTGTTCTGAAGCACCTCTCCTGCTTCCAGGGAGAATGTTTTGGAAGAGGGGAAGGGCCTAGAACTGGAGTGGCAGGCAGCTCATGTGAGAAGCCCTGACCAATCCCCAACTGGAATTGGCAGGGGGCAGGCCTCCCATATAAGCTGAAGTAACAGGCCACTGGGAGGAGTTGTCGGCTGGGAGAAGTAGAGAATGGAGTACTAGACAGCAGCAGGAGGACACCCCCATCTGGGGGGGGGTGCCAATCATGGGAGGAGGCCCGGGAGAGCTATGAGGGAGCTTCACTCTTACATGGTCATGGGTGAAGTCCTCATCATTACACGGTCATTGATGAGGAATTCCTGGAGAAGAGGGGTAGGAGAAGCTGTCGGAACGTATGGTCCGGTTAAGTTTTTCACCATGGACTCGTTGCAGAAGAAGGTCAGTGAGTGTGCCACAGTGGAGTGCTGGATGTGGAGACATGCCAGGGAGTCTGTGAGGGAACTTCATCCTTAGACGGTCATGGGTGAAGTCCTCATCTTTACAAGGTCATTGATGAGGAGTCCTGGAGCAGAAGAGAGACTGTGGGGAATAGTGTCAAATCGATGTGGCCCGAGGGCGCAGGATTTACAAGCTGGACTAGCTGGGAACAGTAGTCCACCATTCAGCACATGCTATTAAACTACTAGGCCTTCGGGGAGAATTACTGCAGGCCTCTAGCTTAGTAGCAACAACCAATGAGAGTCAGCATTAGAGACTATTCAGAGTGGGATCTTTTGCATATAGAAGAGGATGTGACAGGAAATATAATGTGCTGCAGAATAAGTTTGTGCAGGAGGGAAGGATTCCTGGGAGCAAAAGTCTGCAGGAGTTACGCAGAGGAGGAGCAATAATCTGCATGGAGATGCAGGGAAGAGACTGTAGATGTTATATATGTGCATCATTTCTTCAATGCTCATTCGAAGATCTAATTTATAAATATGATGGCAAGGTAATTTGAAGCTATGGGCATCCCATATACCCTTTCCCCAACCAAGTTATATCCCCCCAATAAACAAAAACAAAACAAAGCAAATAAATGTTCATTGTCTCAGGAGTGATATATGAAGGTCAGCAGCAGGGTGATATGGTGGATGTTAGTAACTAGTGGCAACACACCGCTACATATATATAACATGGTATAAATAATCATTTCTGTGCAAAGTTTCTAAAATGCTTCTATTTCTCTCAGTAGCACCTTAAGAGTTACATAGGCAAAATAAACATTTTATATTATATTTCTACATTATTATGTGGTGCCATTTGTGCAGTCCAAGTTAAGCAATTGTTTGCATTATTAAGTGGTGCCATTTGTGCCATCCAAATGAGAGCCAAAGCAACTGTCTGCAAACAAGCCACCGCTCACCCGGAAGTGATGTCCTGCCTGGTATCTGTATACTCCTGGCTGTCAGTTGGACGCACTTATACATAATTATGCAGAGACACTCATCTCTGCAAATTATTAATTTTGCCCATGTGACTCTCGAGGCTCTAAAAGAGAGGAATGGGACCACCTGAGAAGCTTGGCAGAGTAATCTTAGCACAAACTATCATGCAGGGAATTACTAATCTACAGTTTGCAGTTAGGAATTAAATAGGCAAGGTTCAAATGTTTAAATCGGCCCACAGGCTTGCATTTTAGGAAGTGGTTAGGGCACTAATAGTAATTAACAGACACATAGGTTGATTTCCTTTTTAAGTAGAGTAGAAATTGATAACTTGAAAAAGTAAATGTTACCTTTGCAAAGTAAATGTCCACTTATCTTATAAGGTGAAGCATTGTTGACATCAATCATCCAAACCATGATTTTTTTTAAATTCTGTTGTACATATTTAAAATGAGCAAAGCTTCACCTTTATTAATAAGCTACATGAAGGCCTAATTTGCAAAATTAACATCAATTTTCTAAGAAAATATTTTCTATTGCTAAAATAAACTCTTCAGGAAACCATATGGCACTAACTTTTTATTTTAATTGAGGTCTATTTACAAAAAGTAACCACTTAGATTAGTGATTCGAGTAAAGTTGTTGTTGACTTGCATAGCCAATCATGTGCAGAGGAATATATAAAAATTAAAAAAAAAAAACAGGATTTTATCTGACACATGCCTGGTATCCAAGCTGGCACATGATTGGATGAATAATAAGAAATGGTTGACGCCTTTGCCTCCCAGGAAAAGGGAGGAAACTTATTGCTCTCATATAACTTATTGCTCTCATATAATTAGAGTTTGTCAGTGCTTTTTAATTTGTTTGCATTTTATTATCTGCAGTGATAAATACCGGTACATATTGCTGTATATATTGTAATGTAAATTGTTGTGCTCTGCAGTGACTTCTTACAACCAATAAAAAAATCGAGTTGTTTAGAGTGAGTGAAATATTATAAAATTATTTACTGGTACTAACTATTAACACAAGTTGTACTAGTTTATTTACAGTACTTTAGTTACATAATAGATTTTAATGAATGCAGTGACGGGTATGACAAGTTTCACGCCATAAATTGTCTTGTACATCTCAGCACTTGTTATTCCTTTAAATGTTTTTTTCTGATGGTACACATAAATAGTAATAGATTTGTATAAATATATTTTATTTGACATGTTGATAACAAGCTAGAGACTGAGCTGGCTCATGACATGAGGCCAGTTGTAGTACAACAGAGATAGGACACATTGAGGCTATCGGAGGGATGGTGTCCATTAAAATGAAAGGAACATTTATCTTAATATAAGTGTAAACTTATCCTCATATAACCCTTGGCCTCATATTTGTTGACAGGTCACTATTGTAAGTTCAGTGAAGAATAGACTAACAGGACTAAGTACACAATGGTAAAGCACTTTCTGGGTTATACACAGTATAAAGCTGTAAAATATTAGAAGGGTGCTGAAGCGTGTCTAAAAATAATGGGATATCTCATCAATATCGCTGTAGGACTTCTTGGCTTTTTCATTTTCATCATTTTCATCTGAATGCAGTTGGACTTAGGAGGTTTCTTCCAGCTGCGGTAGGCTGTTTGAGGTTCCCAGACTGCACAAAGTTTAATTTATTTCTAAATTGATGTCTGGATTAGGGATGAGCCGAACACCCTCCTGTTTGGTTCGCAGCAGAACATGCAAACAGGCAAAAAATTGAGCAGAACACACGAACACTGTTAAAGTCTATGGGACATGAACATGAATAATCAAAAGTGCTCATTTTAAAGGCTTATATGCAGTTACTGTCATTAAAAGTGTTTGGGGACCCGGGTCCTGCCCCAGGGGACATGGATCAATGCAAAAAAATGTTTTAAATGGCCATTTTTTTCGGGAGCAGTGATTTTTTTAATGCTTAAAGTGAAGCAATAAAAATGAAATATTCCATTAAATATCGTGCCGGGGGGGGGTGTGTGTCTATAGTATGCCTGTAAAGTGGCTCATTTTTTCCGTGTTTAGAACAGTACAACAGCAAAATGACATTTCTAAAGGAAAAATTATGAATTGTCGGGTCTCGGCAATATAGATAAAACTCATTGAAAAACAGAGCATGGTATCCCCCCCAAGTCCATTACCAGGCCCTTTGAGTCTGGTATGAATATTAAGGGAAAACCCCAAACCAAAATTAAAAAAAAAATTGGGTGGGGGTCCCTCTAAAATCCATACCAGGCCCTTATCCGGGCACGCAACCTGGCAGGCTGCAGGAAAGGAGGGGGGATGAGAGAGTGCCCCCCCTCCTGAACCATACCATGCCACATGCCCTCAACATAGGGAGGGTGCTTTGGTGTAGTCCCCCAAAGCACCTTGTCCCCATGTGGATGGGGACAAGGGCCTCATCCCCACAACCCTTGCCCGGCGGTTGTGGGGGTCTGCAGATGGGGGGCTTATTGGAATCTGGAAGCCCCCTTTAACAAGGGGACCCCCAGATCCCGGCCTCCCCCTGTGTGAAATGGTAACGGGGTACAAGTACCCCTACTATTTCACAAAAAAAGTGTCAAAATGTTGAAAAAAAACAATACACAGCTTGGGACAAGTCCTTTATTAAAAAATAAAAATGTCCCACGATGTCCATTCATCTTATAACGCTCCGCCAATGGACTGAAAGAGAAAAAAAATCCGCCACCGATCCGCCTCCATGGGAGGCTCCCGCCGTGTGACGCTTTATCGCCTTTGACAGTTCTTACACACCCGGGGGACCCCACCTCCTCTGATGCCACGGGAACTTTCCCATGGCTTCCTCGTGGCGTTAGAGGGGCGGGGTCACCCGTTTACATAAACGGGTGGCCCCGCCCTCAGTTATATAAGAACCGTCAAAGGCGATGAAGCGTCCCACGGCGGAAGCCTCCCATGGAGGCGGATCGGTGGCGGTTATTTTTTCATTTTCGGTCCATCGGCGGAGCGATATAAGAAGAAGAATGGACATCGTGGGACATTTTTATTTTTTTATTTTTTAATAAAGGACCTGTCCCAAGCTGTGTATTGTTTTTTTTTAACATTTTGACACTTTTTTTGGGAAATGGTAGGGGTACTTGTACCCCGTTACCATTTCACACAGGGGGGAGGCCGGGATCTGGGGGTCCCCTTGTTAAAGGGGGATTCCAGATTCCAGTAAGCACCCCGCCCACAGACCTCCACAACCACCTGGCAATGGTTGTGGGGATGAGGCCCTTGTCCCCATCAACATGGGGACAAGGTACTTTGGGGGGCTACCCCAAAGCACCCTCCCCATGTTGAGGGCATGTGGCCTGGTATGGTTTAGGAGGGGGGGCTCTCTCGCCCCCCTCTTTTCCTGCGGCCTGCCAGGTTGCGTGCTCGGATAAGGGTCTGGTGTGGATTTTGGGGAGGCCCCTACGCCATTCTTTTTAAAATTTTGGTGCAGGGTTCCCCTTCATTTCCATATCAGACCCGAAGGGCCTGGTATTGATTTTAGGGGGACCCCCACACAATTTTTTTTTAAATATTGGTTCGGGGTTCCCCTTAATATTCATACCAGACCCAAAGGGCCTGGTAATGGACTGGGGGGGATCCCATGTTCTTTTTTTCAATGAGTTTTCATTTAAATTTATTTTTGTTTTGTTTTTAATAGGCTTAGGGCTCATTCACGCCAGTAGCACTGAGTTGTGTTGGTCTGCATCAGACATGTGCAGAATGAAAAAATGTGTTTTGTTTCGATTTGTTATTTACATAAATTCATTTAGTTAAATTAGTTTAATCTGTTTCATTTTCTGAATTTGTTTTGTTTATTCATATTCGAATTCGGATCAATTTTGAAAAGTTTTCAAATTCGAATAGTTTTCCAATTTCCAAAGAGAATAAAATAGAATAGAAAATAAAGGAAAAGAATAGAAAAAAAAATAATAGAATATAACAGAAAATAAAGAATATAATATAATAGAGTAAAACTGAAGAAAATAGGACAGAAAATAAAAGAACAGAATATAATAAAATAGAATAGAAAGGAATAGAATAGAATGAAAAAAAGAATAGAATTAAATAGAAAGATTATAACCATCTTCTGAAATTTGAATAGGTCTTTGGCCAATCATGGCCGTTACAGTACATTGCGCTGTGATTGGCCAAAGCATGCTTTGGCCAATCGGTAGCCTTCAATGCACTACGATTTCGCAGTGCAATATGGGGCGCATCGTGGCGGGCGATCTTCCCGCGAGCGCCCCATATGTTCGTTTGTTCTACAAACAAATGATCACCCAATGTTCGAGTCAAAATTACGTTCGACTCGAGCATTGGGCCCATCTCTACTGGTTATCTTGTCCTGCAAACCACTCTGAGCCGGCATGCATTCCAAACGGCCGAATGTCCTCACCAGATCAAGCCAGAAATTACGTCATGTATGGCAGATTTACTATTATTGAAAACATTTATCGGTTCATAATTACTAAAATAATTGCATTTCCATGTTCTGTGTACTGTGCGAGACCAGATATAGCGAATGCAGGGACCTGAGTTTAGTAACACTTTAACTTCCCTTTTTTTTTTGCTGCTGGAAATTTCACCTTGCTTTCCTTCTCTGTGAGAACTAGATATGAATTGGGGTAGTGCCTGTCACCTGGAAACAACAAAAAGTAATAATAACCTGACAGGAGTTCTAACCTTTGACCATTTAACTCAAAATAGTGTTTGCAGTCTGTGGGACCACAGGAGATATTTCCCCATCATGTTTTGTCTTGTCAGTTTGGTTTGTCAAGAGAGATTTACTATCTATGGTCCTTTTTTTAGCTTTGTAATGACCATTTTAAGTTGTGGGTTGTGTTTATCTTTTTTATTCATATGCTTTCAGTAAATGTCAGTTATTCTTGTGGTTCAACAAGCAGAACAGAAAGGTTCTACTGTGCAGATTTCAGTTGCAGATATTAATTCACATAGATGTCATTGTTCTATTCTATCTTTCTATTGATTTACAGTATATGAGATTTAATTATATGTCCAAAAATCAAAAACCTATCTGAAACCATACTAACCACTTGCCAACCGCCTACAGTACATTACATCATTATTTTGACGTTAAATATTGTTGTTATGGCATCAGCTAGCTGCCATAACCTTGGTATTATTTTGTACTGTGGGCGATTCTGCATCTGCATCTGATAAAAGTGGTCCCAGTAGTGGATTTGCCATAGGATCAATTTTGGCATTGGCGGGAGAGGTGACCCCCCCAACCCCCCCCCCCCCCACACCGCTTCCCGGTCATCTCCGGGCTTACCAGAGCTGTCAGTAAGCCCGGAGCCGATCCGTTCCATCAGATGCCTGGGCAGGAAGCCAAGTGAGGACAAGATAGTCCCCACTTAGCCACTTGACCTTATGCCCTTGGAGGACCGGAGGGATGTCTGACGTCACTTCCGCCTCTTGGTCTTAAAGGGCTTATTTTTGTTTTGTTTTGTTAAAGGCAAAATGTCATTTTTTGGGGTTTTGTTGTTTTTTCTTTTAGGTGTAAATGAGAGATCTGGGGTCTTTTTGAATGTTTGTAATAGGAATAAAAGTTCTAAACAAATAAATAAAGAGACAGCGTAGAAAAAAAAATAAATAAGGAAAAAAAAAGTAAAGCTTTCCTCCATGCTCGCGTGCAGAAGCGAATGCATACGCAAGTCGCGCCCGCATATGTAAACGGTGTTCAAACCACACATGTGAGGTATCACCACGATCATTAGAGCGGGAGCAATAATTCTGGCACTGGATCTCTGTAACTTCAAGCAGGTAACCAGTAAAAGTGTTTACACCCTATAGAGATTTTTCAGTACCGTAGTTTGTTGCCATTCCACGAGCGTGCGCAATATTAACCACTTAAGGACTGAGCCTCTTTCTGAGATTTGGTGTTTACAAGTATAAAACAAAATGTTTTGCTAGAAAATTACTTATAACCCCCAAACATTATATATAGATTTTTTTATAACACCCTAGAAAATAAAATGGCGGTCATTGCAATACTTTCTGTCACAACTATTAATGTAAACATTCCTTGTAATAGAAAAAAAACATGACTCTTAAATATGAGACCCGGGATCAAAAAGAAAAAAAAAAAGAAAATTAAATGTCATTTGAAAAAAAAAAGTCTCTTTAAGAGGTATGGACGGAATTGACGTTTTGACATCGCTTCCTCCCTGCAATGGTATGGAGATGAGTGGGGGCCATCTTCCCCTCACTCATCTCCATACCACACATGGAAGAGGATCCAACCGCCTCCGCCGCTACCAACGGAGCACCGAATCCGCCGCAGAGACCACTTTTATCTGAAAGCGGACCCGCCCCTGAAGAAGGGGAAGCCAGGGTTATGGTAGCTAGCTGCTGCCATAACAACGACATTCCTCTTCAAAGTACGGACGTATAGCGACGGCGGGCGGTCCGTAAGGGGTTAAAGCATGTTAGGTATCTATTTACTCGGCATAACATCATCTTTCATATTCTACAAATAAATTGGGCTAACTTTAGTGTTTTTTTTTTTATTCAAAAGTGTGTTTTTTCAAATAAAATTGTGTTTGAAAGACCGCTGTGCAAATACAGTGTGACATAAAATATTGCAACGATCGCCATTTTATTCTATAGGGTCTCTGTTAAAAAAATATATATATATAATGTTTGGGGGTTCTAAATAATTTTCTAGCAAAAAATACTAATTCAAATTTGTAAACTAAAAGTTCTAGAAAAGGCCTGGTCTTAAAGTGTTTGTGATGTTATTAGCAACTAAAGCATTTAAACATTTGTGAACTACACATTCCTGTCATTCATTAATCCTTCAGATATTATACATATCCTTGTATTAGCAATATTTGCTCCAAATAGTTGGTTCACCTCAAGCTTGGTGTAGTTGTTAGAGAGGATCTCAAGGGAAATGTAAACACTATTAGGTATAAGTGAGGTTAATCTACTAAAAGTACATATCTTAGTGAACTAGGTGAAGCTTTGTAAGTCGTAAATAGTCATGTACAGAAGTATTTAAAATATTTGGAAACTCCTTTGCATATGGCTGAATGATTAATGTACATTAATCTTGTACATGTTGTTGAGTGCAAATCTACTTCCTGATCCATCAAACCTTGTGTATAGTTATGGAATGCCTGATAAGTTGTTCTCTTTGTCATCATCTACAAACCTCTGGGGCTTTCCCGTACCTTGATTTTAATTTGATCCCTGTGACCTTGTGGAACTCCTTGCAACTCCAGGCCCAGTTGCAAGTTGAGGCCCAGCATCTTGAGAGGGCAGGTCTTAACCACTTCAGCCCTGCTTGCTCTAGACTTTTAACCCCTTCTCACCATCCATACATAGACATGGTTTTAGTTGTTGCGCCTCCACTTGTTTTACTTAACTACTTCAGCCCAGGATGAATTTACCCCCTTCCTGACCAGAGCACTTTTTGCGATTCGGCACTGCATCGCTTTAACTGCTAATTGCGCGGTCGTGTGACGTTGCACCCAAACAAAATTGACGTCCTTTTTTTCCCACCAATGGAGCTTTCTTTTGGTGGTATTTGAACGCCTCTGCAGTTTTTATTTTTCGCGCTATAAACAAAAAAAGAGCCACAATTTTGAAAAAAACACAATATATATTACTTTTTGCTATAATAAATATCCCCATTTTTTTTAAAAAAAAGCAAATTTTTTCCCAGTTTAGGTAGATATGTAGTCTTCTACATATTTTTGGTAAGAAAAAATCACAATAAGCGTATATTTATTTGTTTGCACAAAAGTTATAGTGTCTACAAAATAGGGGATAGATTTATAGCATGTTTATTATTATTATTTTTTTTTACTAGTAATGGCGGCGATCTGAGATTTTTATCGGGACTGCGACATTATGGCAGACACATCGGACAATTTTGACACATTTTTGGGACCATTGGCATTAATACAGCGATCAGTGCTATAAAAATGCATTGATTACTGTAAAAATTTCACTGGCAGTAAAGGGGTTAACACTAGGGGGCGATCAAGGGGTTAACTGTGTTCCCTGGGAGGTGATTCTAACTGAAGGGGGAGGGGACTGATTAGAGGAAGTGACGGATCGTGGTTCCTAGCTAATAGGAACACGCGATCTGTCACTCCTCAGAACAGAACAGGGAAGTGTGTGTTTACACACACTTGTCCCTGTTCTGTGTCTCCTGCTCACGATCGCTTGTGGCTGGCGGTCATCACGACCGTCGGCCACGAGCATCGGCACCCCCGCTATGCAGCGGGCGCACGCGCTTGCTATGCCGACCCCGTGAGCCGACGTATAGCTACGACGGCTCGCACAGGGGAGCCAACCTGCCACAGTATAGCTGCGGCGGCTGGTCGGGAAGCGGTTAATCTTCACTTGGAGAGAAGTTGAGACCTAAATTCATTGTTGTCTTAGGATCAACAGGGCACAAGGATCCATGTGAAGACAAAAACATCCTGATTGTCAGCATTGTTACTTTGGGACAGTCATTATTTGCCAAGGTTCCCCAAGGCTACTTTTACACTGGGGAGGGCATCGTCGGTAAAGCGCTGCTTTACTGTAGTTTTAGTGGCGATATTCGGCCGCTAGCGGGGCGCTTTTAACCCCAGCTAGCGGGTAAAAAAGGGTTAAAACTAACCGCAAAGCGCCGCTGCAATGTCGCTTTGCCGGTGGTTTGGCGGCGCTGCCCCATTGATTTCAGTGGGCAGAGGCACTTTAGGAGCAGTGTATACACTGCTCCTACAGCGCTGCAAAGATGCTGCTTGCAGGAATTTTTTTACCATCCTGCAAGCGCACCGCTCCAGTGTGAAAGCACTCGGACTTTCACACTGAAGAGACAGGAGAGGCTCTTTACAGGCGCTATACAGGCGCTATTTTTAGCGCTGTAGCGCCTGTAAAGCGCCTCAGTGTGAAAGTAGCCTTATGCAGCATACACGCGATCGCACATTCCGACAACAAAATCCATGTTTTTTTTTCCGACGGGTGTTGGCTCAAACTTGTCTTACATACACAGGGTCACACAAATCTTGTCAGAAATTCCAAACGTCAAGAACGCGGTGACGTACAACACGTACGACGAGCCGAGAAAAATTAAGTTCAATAGCCAGTGTGGCTCTTCTGCTTGATTCCGAGTATGCGTGGAACCTTGTGCGTCAGAATTGTGTACCCACGGTCGGAATTTATGACAACGGATATTGTTGTCGGAAAATTTGAGATCCAGATTGGACATTTTGTCGGAAATACCCAAGGAAAATGTCCAATGGAGCCTACACTCGTTCGAAATTTCCGACAACAAGCTCCCATCAAACATTTACCATCGGAAAATCAGACCATGTGTACGCGGCATTAGGGTAACTGGTGGAAGTGGCAGATTATTTTGTGACTGATATTGTTTGCACAGCTCTGGCACCAATGTCACTTGGCAGATCCATTTGGGATGGGAACAGCAGAACCTGTCCTTCTGCTTCTCTAGTAAGTAACCACTAACAACAATAATCATAGCTGTCTGTAAATAGGGGCATTCTTCCCACTAACCTACAAGATGAGGGGACTAAATTTTCAATATATGCATTTCTTTTGTCCCCCCTCCCCAAAAAAAAAAAAATATTTGTTTTACAGAAAATTGTTTTGTGTTATGGAGCTGAAGTGTTAAGTTCACTCTTTAAAACAAATACTGTAGGCATTGCATAATTACTAATTCTAATATTTATGATTATATTTTCAACTTACTTATCACACTAATGTTCCACCATGTGCTGTAGATATTGTTTCCTGAGACCTGAAAATTGTTTAAATTGTTCCTCCATGATAAATAGGTTAAAAAAGGCTGCATTAGGCGCTTTTAAAGTCATACCAGTTTTACTTGTTATGCAAATCTATTTGTAAAATCAGAGTAATATGCAACAAAGGTAGTAAATACCTCTTCTGCAGCTGCCTAAAGACTGTTCTGCAACTGATACTTATAAGAATGTCCTGCTGCACTCAGCAGTTGCTCCACCAGTCCCTACCTCACTAAAGGACACAGTGGTAAATCAGGGGTTAGCTGATCAAAACACTTATTTAGGGCTGGTTCACACCAGATTCGATTGGAATGTATTGGGTGATTATTCCAGCGCAGTCCCATCGCATGGACAAGGCAAACTGCCTTGTCTACTATGTGCCCAGTTCATACAACTGTGTTGCAGTGTTGTGTGGGCAAGGTGCGCTGAAAACAAGTACTACATGTTGGACTTTTTCAGCGTAGTGGGAGGCAATCGACTGCTGTGTGACATCTCAATAAAGTTTGTTAAAATAAAAAGGAGACAGTGTGATCCGCTGAGCTCAGCGCATGATCACTGCGCTGATCTCAACCAGATCGCACCACACCCCAGCCAGTGCGCTGCAGTGGTGTGAACCAGCCCTTACATTGACAGTCAGGAGATGGTAAAATAGGTAGTTAAACCACAGTTTTACTCCCCATCCCCCCTACGACCCCCACTACACTGCAAAGGCAGCTGGATGGGGTTGTACAAAAATTATACTTCCTGCAGACAAGTAAATGGGGCCATATCTCAACCACCCTGCAATTGTATGGAATGTGGTGGTGTGGGCTTTCAAGAGTTAAAACAGGCACTGAGGAGGCGACAGCTGCTTGTCAACCCCCCCCTCTGAAAAACAGTCTACCGCAGATCACTTCTCAGAGGGTAGCAAGGGCTACTGCATGTGTAAATGAGCCCTAAGGCTTGGTTCACACTGCTGTGACTTGGGATCAGACTTGTGAGACCCCAAGTCGTGTGACCTGGGAAATCCTATTTTAGTCAATGAGAGCTGTCTTAATTAGCACTACTGAAGTCGCTCCGACTTTAGAAAAGGTTCCTGTACTACTAGAAGGTGACTTCTATCTGACTTGTGCCCTTAGTTTTTAATGGACGTTGCCACCAAATTGAATCCTCATCTTAATTGATGTGATTGGTATCCGACATTACAGGAAGATTACACAGGCATTCCCTGAAGTTGCGCTGAAGTCATGCTGATTTTGCGCCAAAGTCGTCTGGTAAAGTAGCACTGTAGTTCGCGGCAGCGTAAACTAAGCCTAAGTGCACTGGAGGACCAGGAATCTCACGCACTCGGAAATGTAGATTCCTTAAGGGTCTTCACATGGCTTCCTTGCAAAAAATCTTCTTTGAGCTTTCATTTTATAGACAGTGTCATGTTAATAAAAGTTCATGCGTGGCAGTTAAATAATTGGTATATTACTTAATGCCAGAGTACATTATCCATCAAGGTGTTTTTGGTATATGTACATGTCAGATTAATTTCCCCGGATAATACCCATGTTTAGAACATGTGGTTACACACTCCAAGAACAAAGTTTTGCATTTGCAGAACAACGTGTCAGTGCTTATTCACTTTATAAATATGCATGCAAGCATGTAAGCCTTAACCACCTGGTATGAGGCAATGTTCAATGACAAAAAAGAAAAAGACAAATAGACTACACAGGGTTGTAGCATTCTGCCAAAAATAGTTAAGAGTGGCAAACACGGGTGTCTCGCCAAATCCAGTTTAGCAGATCACAAACAACAGCTCTAGTGTCCAAAGTTCTATGACTGAAGCAAACATTTGTCACTCAGCTTAAATTTTTATTTTCTCTGTAACTGAAAGCTACAAGGAAGCTGTTTTGTTACTGATAATTAAAGAAATATTTTGAACGAAACATGTATTATTATTACAGCTGCATGGCTTATGGCTTTGTCTTAAATGCAGCTTGCTAATCCTATGCATACATTTATTTATTTTCAGCATTTCATTAACATGGTTGTAAACCCTCACATATACCCAGTGAAGTGAACAGCCTCAGATGATACATTGAGATGAAACAAATCCTTCTTCATAGGTTTTACTGGTTTATCTGCAGCCCTCTCAATCCCTACACCCCTTCAAAAGGAATTGTGTTAAAATCCTTCTCCATCTGTTAGTATCACAGAGGAGGGGGCGGAGAGGCTACAGTTACAGTGTGTGAGAGCTGATTGGAGGAAAGGCACACACCCTCTTTCACACAGCATAAGAACTGTGTTGTGAATAGACAAGCTGCTTGCTGAGATCCATCCCCAACACAAATTGTATAGAAGGGATAGTGATAACAAGACTTTTAGAGTCTACTACTCTGCGGACTCCATGCCACTGCTTCCAGCTTCATCTTTAGATAAATATTAAACATCATCTTTCATAAAAAATACACATTACAGATTAGTTCATTTTTACTGCAAGCCAATTAGACATTAGGGTAGTGTAAAACTGGCCATACACGGCTCAGAAGAAGTTTTTTTTTTTTTGTTCAACCAGTGGACTGAACAAAAAAACTGACCTAATTCTCCCATCCACAAGTTTGATATGAATGCAGGAATCCTCCCTGCTGTTTTATTATATTTTGACAACAGGGCTTCTCAGACGTTAGAACACACTGGTCAGCATTGCAGCCGATTGGCTGCAAGCACTGGTCGAATGGAAATTTTCCAGCAGGACCGGGCAAGAATAGTCGATCTGTAAATCAACTTCTCGTGAACAGGAATGGCCATAGGTTGATTGAAATTTGGCTTTTTCCTACTGAACCAGATGAATTTTATATCTGTGTATGGCCAACTTAAAGTATAACTAAAGGAAAAACTTTTTTTTTTTGGAAAGAGCGGAGAGGGATTGGAACGCTTGTCATTTTTTATTGCTATCTGTGCTATCGTTTAGGGGAGATTCACCCTCTCTATTTGTCCTGTTTGCCATGATCATTGAAAGTGACAGTAAAAGAAAATCCCAAATTTTGGGTTGTCCCCAGAATCATAATAGAGGGGGAATTTCCAATGGAGACACTAGTTCTGGAGACCTGTAGGTCCCCAAGGAATTCCCGTAAATTGCAGGAATTTCCTCTCACTTTATGTTTGGCTGTGGGACAGGAAGTGAATGGAAATCTCCGCAATGGGATACAGATGGCGCAAGAAAATTTGATAGAGGTTACAACCTTCGCTTCCCATATCCAAAACGAAAAAAAACACATTTTTTGCCTAGTTTTACTTTAAGACCTGTCCAAGTAAAGACAGTCATAAACTATAGCATGTAATTAAATATGTCTGTATTATTATAGTTTTTTATTTTTATTCTTTATTTTATTTCATTTTCCATGAATGTGTACTCATTTGCCATGCTTGCTCCCTCATTTGTGGGTTACCAATATGTGGTCAACGGCCCCAAATAATTGGCTGGGGTTCCTGCTGTGTCAGGTCCTGCCCCTGCCTGTTGGGTGGAATCCACCCTCCCTGTGATTTGGGGCACATCTGCGGTCATATGGACGCCCAGGGCACCGAGGGGTGTCATCCCCAATCGGTGCCCCTTTCACATCATTGTCCTGTGCGTGCTGTCCCGCCCCCTAGAGATTTGCCACCTTCTGGTGTCTATCTCTCCCCTTCACTTTTTTTCCAGCTTTGTGTGGGACCTATCTTTCCTCCTTCGTCTGCCATTCTGCCTCGGGGCGTGGTGAGGGAGAGCTGTCCGGTGGGCGCGGCGCTTGTTTGGTTCTCCTTCCTCGCGTCTGTGCCCCCGGACATGCCCCCCTGCCGCTCACAACCTGGCATTGTGGTTGCTGTGGTATGAGTTATCACGTCTGCATCTGGTCAGTGATGTCACACGCTGACCAGTGCATCCCTCAGTTTTGGATGCATTTTTGATCTTGTTACTGATATTTCTAAATATTAATTTCGACTTCAATGGTCTTTTAACTATTTACAATTTCCATATCCTTCCATAAAATATCACCTAAAAACCTTAGTATCTGCTTGATCCTTCTACCCACAATTTGATCAACCAGTATATCTGACCATGAGATGTTAAATCTACCTCAGTCTTACATATTGCTAATTCTTGTTTTTCATTCTTCTCTGGTCAATTCCTTTCTCTGTTTTTCTCTTCCTTTTTATTGTTCTTCCACCAACTTCTCATTATTATTCCTTTTTTACTCCAGAGTTGTTTAGTACATCCCTATCGGATTTCAAAATTTCTTTATATACCCCAGACTCCCTCCACCCCATGCTCTGAATTTATTCATTTTAAATGAGTATTTATTTTCCACCCCAATTTCTCCTTATTTCTGATTTATCACTTTGGCACCTCATTACGATTCTGATGCCAAATTCCTCTGTACTGTAAACTAAATATTATATAATTCTCATATATATATTCCCCCCCCTCTTGTTTGACCACCCTACAGCCCGGTCACTGTGTGTCTTCTGTGGCAGCGCAGGGCTCCTTTCCTCTTGGGTCGGTTGGTCCCCCTTGGCAGTGGTCGCTCCCTGAAAGTGTGGCACAGTAGGTTCTCCTTCCCAAGGGGCAGGCATTGGCAAATGATGTATACCTTTATATTTGATGATACAAATATATTTTTTATTTTGTACTTATTTAGTTCCTTTTTGTATTTCTGTACAGTCTTACGCATTTCCTGACTGATTCATATATCCCCTGATGAAGCTATTAGGCGAAACATGTCGAGCTAGTATACGAATATGAAACTTCTGTTTAAGCTGAACATTCGCCATATGACCACCTTCATAATGAAATGTTGAATACTCTTGAATGAATTGACCCTGTTTGGTTTTAACTTTATTCTCATTAAAATTATTATATCCTTTTTTTTAAATATATGGTTTCCATTATTCCAATCCCCATCTTTCTTTCCCATTTTACATATATAACATAGAGGGGTTCAGCATGTGGGGAGCACATGGTGAACACAACAGTCCAGTTGCAGAGAAAACCACTTGCTGGCCAGGATTTTCTATGACACTTGTTGTTTACAAGTAAAAATCTGTATTTTACACTAGAAAATTACATAGAACCCCCAAACATTATATATATATATTTTTTAGCAGAGACCCTAGAGAATAAAATGGCAGTCATTACAATTTTCTTATGTCACACAGTTTTTGCACAGCGGTTTTTCCTATGCAATTTTTTTTTTTAAAAATACACTTTAATGAATTAAAAAAACAAAACATAATATATACCCACATTTTTTTTTCTATAATATGCGCCTACCATACGCACATATACAGCCTTGGCTTGAAGGGGTTAAACCGGGGTAATGCCTGCAGCTGCAGGCATTAGGCTGAGACTGGAACAAAGCTGGAAAAGGCTTTGTTCCAGTCTCCTATGTAAAAACACGTAAGTAACATCGGCTGCCAATTTTTTGGTGATCTGAATACTTTGAAGTGCAAAGGAGGGATTTGGGGTCTCCATAAAGAGTACCTGTCACCATCTATTACTGTCACAAGTGATGTTTACATTCTTTATGACAGTAATAAAAGTGATCAGAATTTTTTTTTAAAGTGACCATGTAAAAAAAAAAACAAATAAATTAAATAAATAAGAAAAGAAAATGTGTTTAAAGCACCCCCCGCGAGGTTTCGCAGCAAAGAAACCGCATGCGTAAGTCGTGGCCGCATATGTAAACGGTGTTCAAATCACACATGTGAGGTATCGCCGCGATCGTTAGAGCATGAGACATAATTCTAGCAAAAGACCTCCTCTGTAACTCTAACCTGGTAACTGTTAAATGTTTTTAAAGCGACGCCTATCGAGATTTGTAGGTACCGGAGTTTGTCGCCATTTTTTTTTTTGTTTAGTTTTTTTCATGATAGTGTCTTTTTTTTCCCCAAAAAATTGCATTTGAAAGATCGCTGTGCAAATATCGTGTGACATAAAATATTGAAATGATCACCATTTTATTCTCTAGGGTTTCTGCTAAAAATATATATATAATGTTTGGGGTTCTAAGTAATTTGCTAGTAAAAAATATGGATTTTACCTTGTAAGCAACAAATGTCAGAAATAGGTTTAGGCATGAAAGGGTTAAAATTGCACATGCTCGTGGAATGGCACCAAACTATGGCACTTGAAAATCTCCATAGGCAATGCTTTTAAAATTTCTACAGGTTACCATTTTAGAGTTACTGAGGAGTTCTAGTGCTAGAATAATTGCTCTCGCTCAGACATCCACGGCGAAACCTTACATGTGTGGTGCGAACATATATATGGGCGTGACCTATGTATGCGTTCACCACTGCGCGCAAGCTGCGGGGATGGGGGCGCTTTAAATTTTTTTTTATTATGATTTTAATTACATTTTGTTTATTTTTACATTGTCCCTTTAAAAACATTTTTTTTTTAATCACTTTTATTGCTATCGCAAGGATTGTAAACACTCCTGTAGTGTTATCGCAAGGGATGTTTACATTCCTTGCGATAACAATACAGCATAGTTACATAGTTAGTCAGGTTGAAAAAAGACACAAGTCCATCTAGTACAAACAATAAAAAAAACAAAAAAAAAACAAAACAAAACTATACAATCTCATATACACAATCTTATACCCACAGTTAATCCAGAGGAAGGCGAAAAACCCCAGCAAGGGGTCCAATTTGCTCCACCAAGAGAAAAAATTCCTTCCTCATCCCCTGAGAGGCAATCAGATATTCCCTGGATCAACTTTACCTAGCATGAGACATGGAGAGATCTGGGGTTTAAAGCTGGGTTCAAACTATGTACGGCACAGGGCATGACAGGGGGTCCGGGGCGTCCCCGTTCACCATTTCAGGTCCGAATTAGGTCAGAATTTTTGCCTGAATTCGGACCTGAAAGGGAGCCAAAGACGCACAGGACTCTTTTGCAGTGCGCTCTGTGGCTCCATTGAGAGCTGGTCACACTCTTCTTTCATGTGAATTGGATGCGGGGAAACCCATGTAAAGCCAGCCTAAAAGACCACAAATCTCTCCTCTACCCTTAAAAGCAAAAGATAAAAAAAAAAAAAAAAAGACCTCGTTTACATGTGCCTGGAACTGGAAGTGACGTCATGACGCTGCTCCAGTCCTCCTAGGGCATAGATATAAGCGGAGGCCATCTTTCCTTCTTTCAACTCTGTGTCCAGCCGCCGCCAGCGCCAGATCGATTTCCAGGCTTCCCGATCCACCAGGTAAGCCTGAAAACCACAGAGTCCGCTGACTGCCCATAGGTCAGAGCGGACTTAATTCATGTACACTATGCATAAACTGAACGGACACGGACCTGTCAGCCACTTGCTCTGCTCTGATCAGCAGGAGATCAGCAGACAGATCCTCTGCTGATCAAAAATGGAAGGCTCCTGTGTGAAAGGGACCTAACAGAAATAAGTCCACGAGGTGGCATGCACATCATTAGACTTAATCCAAGTGGCTGAATTTCTGGAGTTCAGCTTTAACAAAAAATAATTTGACAAAAAACATTATAAATTCTGTTTAGTCTGATGACAGCTAACAGCTGCCTCAGGATCCTTTGGTAACTAAATCTTTATTAGAGGAAGTCTAATTTATTATTTTTTTTTATTGTTTTCAAACAATGCTAGTGCCAAAATAAACTCTTCTGTAACATTTACTTTTTTAAACAAATGAAGATGCAAGGAGATGGAACATATACTGCACTAGGGACCAACTTTTTTCTACAGCTCAGAAGCAATCCTGTTCTTTTCTCCAGCATATCATCCGCACAACAACGTTTAATTATTGTTGACATGTTAAAAATAGACTCATGATCAGCGAGATCTCTCTGCTGCTAAACTCACATAAGACAATGCTGCTTGGCTTGTGCTGCATGGTTGCTGACATGCAGGAAAAAAAGGAATCTTTTGAAGGACGAATGAGTAATCTGTAGCCACCTATCAGAGTTCACATTTCACAGAGCAGTCATTTTTATCTGGTTGTTCTGGACTTTGCACGATCTTCAGTTTTCAACATCCAAAACAAAAATTGATTTCAAAGCTGAATGGTTTAAAGAACAGAAAAATAGTAGCAGTGTCAAAACAAGTTGATGCTGTATGGATTCTGAGATAACAAAATAAGCAATATTCTGGATGTTTTTTTTATAATCATTAACCACCCCGGAAGGTTTACCCCCCTTCATGACCAGGCCATGTTTTGCGATACGGCGCTGCGTTAGCTGAACTGACAATTTTGTGGACGTGTGACGCTCTACCCAAATAAAATTGATGTCTTTTTTTCCCCCACAACTAGAACTTTCTTTTGGTGGTATCTGATCACCTCTGCGTTTTTTATTTTTTGCTCTATAAAACAAAAAAAGACTGATAATTTTGAAAAAAAAACTATATTTCGTACTTTCTGCTATAAAACAAATCCAAAAAAACAAAAAAATGGAAAAAAAAACGAATGCAGTTTAGGAGGTCAATATGCATTCTGCTACATATTTTTGGTAAAAGAAATCCAAACAAGCGTATATTGACTGGTTTGCACAAAAGTTACAATGCCTACAAACTATGGGATAGCTTTACGGAATGAAAACATTTTTTTCTTTTACTAGTAATGGCTACAATCAGCGACTTGTAGCGGGACTGCGACATTGCGGCGGACAAATTGGACACTTTTTTGGGGACTAGTGACACTAATACAGTGATCAGTGCTAAAAATATGCACTGTCACTGTACTAATAACACTGGCAGGGAAGGGGTTAAAATCAGGGGCAATCAAAGGGTTAAATGTGTCCCTGGGGAGTAATTACTAACTATGGGGGATGTGTTTTTGCTGTGAGAAGGCAGAAATCCATGTTCCTGCTTAGCAGATACACAGGATCTCTACCTCTCCTACTAACAGAACAGCACTCTGCCTTGTTTATTGAGGCAGACCGCTGTTCTGCACCTCTCCCGAAAGATCGCTGGTGGACAATGAGTCCGCCACTCCAGCTGATTTCCGTTCCCACTGTGATTGGACACAGTGGGAGCCAAAGTTCAAAAAAAGAGAGCGCCACTCCACGTGAGCAAATCAGTGCAATACAGATATGCTGGGTGCTAGCCACAGCTCGTCACTGAAGACAATTGGAAAAGAAGAAAAGGCTGCACACCAACGGAAACGATCCAACGTGATTTATTTGATCAAATATGAGTCACACATGACAGCCACTAAGACAAAGACACGGGACCCAGAAGGTGACACGTTTCACACTGTCTATAGTGCTTCTTCAAACCTAAGGCACAACTGAAGCATTGAGCTTTATAAGGGCTCCCTCCTCCTATACAGGTGTCGGATAATGCACTCAGTGTACCAAGTGTTTGACAAGCAAATCCTCATTACACATAAAACCAAACCCTTGTGTAAAATATCATTATCCATATTACCTTATTTTACAAATAAAATATTACATATATAACCTACATACAAAAAATAAACACTAAAGAATAACATAGAAACAACATATATACATAAAGGTCAAATCAACATATCTTTTCATATATTCTGCCTTTGTGGATATATGTTGCTTCTTTGTTATTCTTTAGTGTTATTTTTTGTATGTAGGTTATATATATTATTTTATTTGTAAAATTAGGTAATATGGATAATGGTATTTTACACAGGGGAATTGTTTTATATGTAATGAGGATCCACTTGTCAAACACTTGGTACACTGATTGCATTATCCAACACCTGTGTAGGAGGACGGAGCCCTTATAAGGCTCAGTGCTTCAGTTGTGCCTCAGGTTTGAAGAAGCACTGTTGACAGTGTGAAACGCGTAACCTCCTAGGTCCAATGTCTTTGTCTTGGTGGCTGTCATATGTGACTCATATTTGATCAAATAAATCAAGTTGGATCGTTTCCGCTGGTGTGCAGCTTTTTCTTTTCCAACAGTGGGAGCGGGTTGCCAGCGGAAGTGGAAGACCCGGAATTGCTGGACCCGGACCCGGAAGTGCAGAATCACGTACCTGTAAGTGATTCTGCCCAGTGGAATCCCCGCCCCAGCAGTAAATGTACGTGGGGCGGTCGGCAAGAGGTTAAAGGGAAAGTGTATTGGATTCCTCATGAGCACATGTTTTTGGTTATTTTAGTATGCAAACTAAAGTGTATCTAAAAGCTTCTGTTTGACACTAAACAAGCCCTATATCCAGTTACTATGAGATGCATAAGTTTCATAAAGTAAACAACAACCATTCCTGATTGAGCCAAATCCTCCTTCATTTGTGTCTCACAAACTCCCCTTCCCAGACACTGCAGGTTACAGTGGGAGGGTTTCAGAAACAGAGGCAGTGCTGCCAATCCAGCAAGCAGTAGACAGGATTGTGTGTGGCCAGTTGCGACTGACTAGCTTCACGCTTGTGAATCAGCAGGTGACAATGCAGGTAGTCACACCCCCCCGCAACATAGTGTTGCAAGCAGGTGCAGCATACATGACATTGGCAACTCTGCTCTGAATTCAGGAGCAATGCAGCATTGCTGCCACAACATCACAGAAAGCTGCATTAGGTGGACTTTGCTGGCAGGATTTACAGGTATTTGAAGGGCTTGCAGGAGGACTAAGAGAAAACTACACCAGGTTTATCTTTTTTACATCAACTTTACATCTAAAATCAAACTGAAAAGACACAGTATTCTTTTTACAGACAATAATATTACCCTTTTGCTACTCATGCTTCTGTGCTTAGCAATAAACATTGGATAGAGCTTTTCTACCTATTGCCTACTCAAGGCAATGGCTGGAGTTGGGTTTAACCACTTGTACACCACCATATGTTGTAAAACAGTGAAGTGGTGGACATGTGTTTAATCACTCTCAGAAGGCCACTGGGCCTGTTAATGGCTGTGAACTGAGCTGTTATCGGACATTGTATACAGAGCTAACCCAAGCAGCTCTAAACCTTGTGAGCACTGTAATAACCAATCACAGAGATCACAAATCTAAACAGTGTACTATTTGCATCTGAGAGCCCTCCCCTTCCTTCCCTCACAACAGAAGAAAGGGAGGAAGTGAGGATCAAAATGGTGGTTAGGTATCTTAACTGATTACGAGATTGTTTTTACCACTTTCACCCTTCCTCCCTTCATGTACATCTCATCGACAGGCTTTCTCTAGGCATTCTATATATGATCTTCTTCACCTCCCTTACGCTCCACATTACCCCATCATCTCTACATCAAAACCAGCATGTTTACTCATTTCAAAAAATGATGGCAAATGAGATTACAATGGGTTGTCTACTATCCAAAAAGGGGTTAAATTCTGTTATGAATGCAAGTGAGAGAAACTGTTTTTTTTTTATATATATTTGGCCTTTTTTCATTTGTATAAAAACGCCAGGAGTCATCAAATACCACCAAAATAAAGTTCTATCAGTCTAAAAAAAATCACATAAAATAATTTGGGTACAATGTTGCATGAGTGAGTAATTGTCAGCCAGATTATCACAGCACTAAAAGCTAAAAGAAACAACCTAGTATTGATGGTATATTACAGGCTGTTACTCACATGGATAAAGGCTACCCATCCCCATCTCTACCTTTTTTTCAGGTGTCTTCTGGCTGATCACGTGATGCGCAGGGTCATCTTTCTTATTTCCTCAATGGTTGGCCCTGGGTGATGCAGAGAGTGTTGCTGGTACTAAGCAGCGTTGTGAGCCAAGATAGATGTGTTGACACACACCCAGGGGTTGTATTCATGTCAGCCTGGGCTCACAGGAAGTAGATTAAATGATGCTAAGCATAATTCAACCCAGAAGAGGACCATTGCTGGAACACAGAGCTTTGACTCTGTCAAGAACAGAAAGTCGGAAATTGCAACAAAAGCTGAATTTCTTTTTTATTTTCATTTGTGCTGGTCAAATTTATTTGTAATTCTAAATAGAACTGGACCATACACCCAAATAATTAATATGAGTTACTATTAGGTATTATCTATAGTTTTTATTAATCAGACCCTCTGTATACAAAACATTTCAGCAAAAATTCTACAAAGTTAAAGCAGAACTATACTCACGTCAGATCCAGCAATGCGGCGTCCAGGAGCTCCCCGCCGACCGCTGACATCTTCGGGCAGCCAGCTTCCAGGTCTCAATCGCCAGCCCCTTTCATTTATTGAGTGGTAATATCAACTTCGACATTTCTGAATGTGTACAGTAAGCTACGCATGTGCATCTCACTGAACAGGAGCGGACAGGCAGGTGGATAACGCTAATGCAGAAGAGACAAAGCATGTCTCTTCTGCATTAGGAATCCTGACTGTTCACTCATTTTTGTTAGCATAAAGTTCCACTTTAAACATTATTGTCCATATGTGCTTCATTGAGACACATGTCCATCATCAGAGAAAAGAAAATTAATTCTGTGACATGGTAGAAAAATCTGAAATAATGAAACTTGGATGATTTTCTTTGTTAAATAAGTCTTCCTTAGTATGATATATGTCCTTTAACCTGTAAGGTGTGATGGTGTCCACAATATATGTGATTTTCCATGGTCCATGAGTCTATTACATTTTAGCAATGCAGTAAGTGATAATTTCTAAGTGACAATTTCTAAATGAAAATCCATTTTCTACTTCCTTGTTTATCGATCTGCTCCCTCAACAATGAAATGTTACTGCAGCACTGTAACAAAGAACATTATTAGTTCTAGACCTAGAGCACAGCCACAGCTACACAGTAGGATACTTATCACCACTTCATGTTCGTAGAAAAACATAACAAATGAGACTCTAGATTGCCTTAGATTCATAGATACACACAGACGTTGATATCTTTCCCAGATTTACTTCAGTATCGTAGTAAAGTGTTATATATTTGGATACAAATAAGAACATGTATGACAGCCGAGGCTATATAGTATAGTATATAGTATTTCAAGTTGCACTCAGTGGATAAGTCAACAGTCAGAGCATGTGCCCAGGTCATGGTAGGACATTCTGTTCAGTACTGGGCATGTCACCAATATTTAGGAGCATGCTGAGATTCAGACCCATAGCCTTCAAGTAGAGCTGCAGTCTGGAAGAAGAGTCAATAATACATAATATAACCTTACACAGGAACATGCTGGTCTGATCAAGAAGCAAATATGGACTTCAGTTTAGTGTTCTGAGCACATTACAGAAGACATTCACCCAAGGCAAATAAAAACCTTTCCCTTCCCTTCTCTTTTTTTCTCGTGCAAGTGGAAGTGATAAGAGTCCTGCATATGTAAGATCATAAAACATCACAAAATATTAGGTCTGACTAAAATCAAACAATATTGGACAAGAATATACACAATAATCCACTCTGTTACCAATATCAATTTACCGAAGCATAACAGCCGTCTTAATTTAACCAGTTCACAGACCAGTTCACAGACATTCTCAGACACACCCAGACTCTCATCCCCTATACCTTCTTAGCAGCAAAAATGTCCATAGGCAAATGATGGAAATGGACTGTGGTTGATATTCCAGCAATTAGAAACAAGATTTACCGGATCAAGCTCCATGAGAGATTAACATACATTCTACAGAACAAACAAGACAGGTTCAAGAGGGTCTGGAATCCATGGATATGACATGTACAATCTTCCGTTTAAAGAGGATCTGTACACTGTAAGCAAAAATGTAAGTCAACAGCTACAAATACTGGTCATACTGGTCATCTGTGATAACATACATAGTTGGCTGCCCACTGGGCATGTGGTAGCCACACTGTGCCCTGCAGTCTTCTGGGACCTGTGACGTGTCACAAAAGGCTGCGGGGGAAGGGTGGCAAGCTTCTACTCAGAATCAGGTACCTGCCCTACCAAAAAAAAACCATTCAAATATGGGAGGGGATGGGGGGAGGAGGAGGAAAATTAGAACTTCCCCTTTCAGATGAAGTTCCACTTTAAGACCACAAAAACAGAGGCTGGGATGAGTCAATGACTTGACCAGAGGAGCATCTCTCTTTTTGTCTTTCTTATACTTTCCCTATCAATACCCCTTTCTTTGGGAGACATTTGCTCCACTTTACTGTAAAGGTTCATTCAGAATTTTAGTCACGATGGCACTGGAAAGTTGACTGTTTGGGCCACTGGCAAACAGCCCATTGTTATCTTATCTTTGTACTCCAGCTAAAGATGGCCCTGCTTAGACCCAAACCTGCTTCTTATGCTAAGGTTAACCCATGGGCATAGCATAAGGGGTTGCGGGGGTCACATTCGCAACCCCGCTCCTAGCTCCAGGGGGCCCCTGCAGCCTCCCTGTCATATTATCATATCCTTCACAAAGTCCAGCTCCGATCTGCCCTAGGGCCCCACAGCCACGCTCCAGTACTGGGCTTCCACTTTGCCGTCCTCAACCCTCTGTTCTCATTGGCTGGGGAGAAGCTGTGAGCCATTTCCTGAATGGAGAGGAGCATGGAGTGAGAACAGCCCAGGATGGGGAAGTGTCTGTGCTGTGTGCTGGCAACATGGAATGGTAACCAAGCTTAGCGAGTTAAGAGGAGTCGAGTGCCACCTGTATCCACAATGGGACCGATGTCACTGCTGAGGTAAGACACTGCTCAGTGTATTCTAGTCACTAGCTGGGATTCTCTGTACCCCCCCCCCCACCCAGGGATGTCCGCTTACCCCACTTCCCTGACAACTGGGGAAAAGACACAAACCACCGGGAGGTGACCTTCCCCCAACACCTGCCAACACTGACAGAGAAACCTTCAGAAATTGCTAAAACAAATCCCTTAACACCTCCTGAGGGGCCCCTGAGGGGCTGCAGGCTGCAGTTTTTATGGCACATGGCTTTGCCCCCCCCCCAGATCTAAGTTTTTCCCTCCCCCAAAGCCCCCTGACCACCCCCTCCACCCTGGGTGCTATGCCCGCTGCTGAGCTTCTTTCCCAGTACAGCACTCTATACTGCTCCTCCTCCGCAGGGCTGAAATCACATTCCTTTAAAACACAGCCAGTCAGACATGATCTGCATTGGGTGTATTTGCCTACTGCAACTACACTGCCGTTCCGAACAGGGGATTTCACAGGTCAGAACGGCAACATAAAAGCCAGATACACCCTGTGAAGGCTGATAGACTTTGTGCAAAGAATGCGATTTCAGCCCTGTGTATTGTGGGGGGCGGGGGAGCTGTTTACAGTGCTGGGATGGGAAAGGAGCTCTGCCAAATGACCTGCCAGGGGTCCCTGTGCTTTGATTCTCCAGCAGTGATCCCTGTCCTCTGATTTTCCAGGGGTGATCCCTGTCCTCTAATATAAAGAGGAACTCTGGGAACTCTAAACTCTTAAGCCACTTTGAGTATCTTGGCGTGCAGTGGGTGTATCTGCACACACGGTGGAAGTGGTGGGTGGTAGTGGGGGGGGCTCAGGTCAACTTTTGCATCGGGGCCCACAAGCTTCAAGCTATTATACCTATAGTATATTGTGCCTTGCTCCTATTATCTTGTTGCTGTTGTATTATGCATAAAAAGCAAGCCTGCCAAATGTTTGTGAAACTTATTTATTGCAAGTAATAAAAATTATTGAAACATAAAATATTAGGTCAACCTTCTCTGTACTTATTTTTATAGACTGCCACAAAAATGCCAACAGTTATGTACAGAGGAAAAATTATTTCAAGGCTTTGCTTTCCTATAATATTACTCTCATTCTGCGCGTTACAATCACATGTTCTTAATTATCAGTGTAGGCAACTTCTTTTCACTAAATGCCTAGACAAAGGGCATACTAGATAGGATTGGGATAAATCCACAAATGTAGTCCTAGGCTTGTTTTTTACTTGCAGTATTATGATATCATTGGGTACTCAAATGGACAACCTATGTAATTCCTTTATGCACAATGAAGGCTTTATCATGATCTCTGCTTTTAACTGATTTGGGGGCATATGACGCTTTGTCAATTGTCATAGACAGAAATAATGCATGGGTCTTAAACCAACCCTCAGTTGTAAATGATGGGAACAAGCCTTCAACGCAGCTATACCTGCACAACAGACCTACTTTGGGTTAAGCACATGATAGGATACACTAAATAAAAAATTACAGATCTACCTCTACCTAATGAAAAAACAGTTAATCAGCACTGCTGGACAACTCTACAGAGTAAAAAAGACTCAACTGTGGCAGAATGAATTTTTCATTGGCCTTTAATCCTTTCTTTTAAATCTTGGGGTTCCAGGTTATGAACGTAAGTATACAGGTATATTGTGTAATTTTTTCTTAGCATGAAGTCATTACACCTTACTTTCAATTGTGGGGCCTCATTTAGCCTGCCTGACAGGGTCCCCCTCTAAATCTGCTGCACATGGAAGCCGTTTTATATAATTCACCCCACACAGAGAAAGGACTTTAAATATCAAGCACAGCAATCCTGCCAGCTGTGGTTCCCAGCAATTAAATATTTTTTATTCGGCATATCATTTTTTTAACATACACACACACAAAATAACTGAAGGAATGAAGGAATAAAGTGGTGCACTGAATTGTGGGTGTGGATAATGTGTGTTGATGGGAGGGGATTAAAGGGCCACAGATTAAAAAATCTGAACCTACTCACTGTATACACATCACATATACAGTATACAACAGTACAGAGTGCAGGGCTCAGGAGTGCATATTGTAGAAAGTGCAGAGCTCACAAGTAGATAACACACAGGCCACTGCACAGAATACAACCAAAATGTACTCCCTACTGCCAGTACTAATCTATCTCACCCATATCCCCCACAGTACAAATCTCAACCAGCAGCCTCCATCACCCCCCAGTACAGATTTTTCCCCACAGCTCTAACCGCCCCCTAGCCCACCAGTACAGACCTCCTTCCTAGCCTAACCCCTCAGTACAGACCCCCCAAATACAGACCTTCACCAATACAAACCCCCCCCAGCCTAACCCTTTACTACAGACCCCCCCCGTGGTTCAGTCCACTATTCCAGAGTAATTACCTCAGTACATACCCCCCTCCAACCTAGCCCTTTAATAATAACCCCCCAGCACAGTCGCCCCCCCCCCCCCCCCCGCCTATTCCCTCAGTACAGAACCACCCCCCCACTAGTCTAATCCATAAATAAAGATCCCTCCTCCCATCTCAATCCCACAGTACAAATCCCCTAGTACCACCCCCCCCCCCAGTCTAGCCCCCAGTACAAGCCTACTCCTTCCAGTCTAACCCCTAGAGACCCTCCAGTACAATCCCCCTTACAGCCTAACCCCTCAGTACTGACCAACTTCCATAGTACAGTCCCCCTTCCCAGCATAACCCCTCAATGCAGATCCCCCTTCCAGCCTAACCCTCAATAAAGACCCCCACCTTTCAGCTTAACTTCTGAGTACAGACCTTCCATCCAAACCCTTCAGTTCAATCCCTCCCAGTACAGCCCCCCTTTCCAGCCTAATCCCTCAGTACAGACCCCCTTCCCCTTTCACCCTAACCCTTTAGTACAGACCCCCCAATACAGCCCCCCTCACAGCATTAACCCTCAGTAAAGACTTCTCCTTCCAGTATAATCCCTCAATACTGACCACCTCCTCCCATCCTAACCCCTCAGTACAGACCTCCCAGTACAGACCACTTAGTACAGCCCACTCTCCCAGTCTCTTAGTACAACCCCTCTTCTAGTTGTTTTGGCAAATTTATTACCTCACGTATCTGCCTGATAATAAATATAATAAGTGAATACTACATTTGCTTATTCCATAATCAAGCTTTCCTGTATCCCTTAAATAAAATTATTAAAACAAATAATAAAAGCAGTGTTAAATAAATATAGATCTACAGTAATTTATTAAAAACAGAAAGGAATATTTGCTCTTAATCAAGTATAACAAAAATGAAGTAAAAGATATAACTTAAAAGTTTGTTACAAATTAGAACACAAAATATTGCCAAAGGACAGAGCCAATTACAGAAATGAAAAGTTACAGATAAAGAAATGTAACAATAGAGTTATGTTACACAGGCATCCTTACGTTCCATTCCATTGCACGGCCAGAGAGAGAGGGCTAGAGGTCTGTCTTTTGAAGTTATATACGCTTGCAAAGGCCACCCCTATACCCACCCATCCAGGTATAGACAAACCCTTCCAAATATTTCAGTCAAGTCAATCTTAAAGCCTAGTACACATGCCTAGTTTATTTTTGTTCAACCCAGCGGGCTGAATGAAAAAAAACTGACAGCTCAGGTCGGAGCCGCTGTACTAACACTTCGATGTTAGTACATCAATCTCCCCTGGTGTTCTATTGTGTTCTGATGGGGATGCCCTCCCTGCCAAAATACTCCGGTCAGCGTTCTCAGACATTGGCTGAGAGCACTGATCGGGAGCTGGTAGGGAGACCTTTTTTGGTCTTGCCCCCCTTTTTCATTCAATGGATGGTGATGTTGGACTGTGGCCAAGCACAAAGACCACTGGTCAGCTGTAGGTCAACAGCTGGCATTAATGACAATCATGTCCAGCTGTGCTAACATTAAATTCTCACAGTCCGATCTACTATAATACTTCCTAGGAGGTGTTAAAAATTACATTGAGTCCAGGCAGGGTCGGTGCCTGACTGTTTCGCACCCTAGGCATAACTAACACCACCCCCCACCGCCCGCCCAGTCCGGTGTGGGAGGGGGTGTGGCAGTAGTCTTGCCTAGGGTGCGGGTGACTACAACAGGGTCAGAGCAGTCTTACAGGGGCAGCAGAATTTCTCCTACGTCTGGAGACCTGAGACATGGTGCCCACCTCCTCCACCTCCCCAGCTGTCCTCGTGCCTGCCTCCTCTGCCTCCCCACTGTCCTCCTTCCCTCCCCAGCTGTGCCCGCCTCCTCCACCTCCCCAGTGCCCCCCCCCCACTGTCTTTTTCATTTCACAGTCTAACCACTCAGTAGAGACCCCCTAAGTTCAGACCACCCTTCCAGGCCAACCATTCAGTACAGACCCGTCTTCCCATCCTAACCACTTAGTACAGACCCCGCCCAGTACAAACCCACACAACATAAACCCTCAGTACAGACGACCCAGTACAGAACCCCCATGTTACATACCTGGTGGTAGAGCCTGAAGCATTGAGGAAGGCCTCTCTTACAGCCCTGGCTCTGGAGTCCCTGGTAAGGTGACAGGGAATGTCGGAGCGCAGAGTGGCACGAGTGCATAGTAGGTCTCTTCCTGGCAGGTGCTGATATGCATCCGCACTGACACATTGCACTAGTGCAATTCAAATATCTATTCTGGTGCCAATGTGCGCTCGCACATGTGCACCCATTTGCACACCTGCTAACTGGCCACAGGCTTGTGTGTCTGTGCACACGAATATTCCTTTCCTGACACCCCCAGGTAAAACCCCCCTCCCAGCATAACACCTCAATACAGATCCCCCTCAGTACAGACATCCTGCAAGTAAAGACCCAATCAGTACAGACACCCCCCAATTACAGAATCTACTTCCAGCCTAATCCCCCAATACATACCTCCCAGTACAGTTTTCCCCATAGAGACTTCCCCAGTCCTTCTCTCTGCTGTGTCATGTGACCAGAGTCAAGGTTGGTTTATTACATTTACTTCCCACTGCTTGTACATCTATTTTCCAGTACTCCACTCAAATTCACCACATCTTTAAAGTTGCAAAACTGAAATTTACAAAAACAAACTGTCAGATTAATAAGACACCGTTATTATTATGTATAATTTAGCCATAATTATTTCAGTGCCTGACTCTTGCTCAGCTTTCCAGGGCCTCTTCATTATTTTGTAGTTTCCCTAAATCATTTTACAGGGTGTCCCAAAAGTCACATACAGTATATAGGAAAAATTAACAAATTCATATTATTTTATATAATATTTACAGTATATTACAGTGGGGACGGAAAGTATTCAGACCCCCTTACATTTTTCACTCTTTGTTATATTGCAGCAATTTGCTAAAATCATTTAAGTTAATTTTTTTTCCTCATTAATGTTCACACAGCACCCCATATTGACAGAAAAACACAGAATTGTTGACATTTTTGCAGATTTATTAAAAAAGAAAAACTGAAATATCACATGGTCCTAAGTATTCAGACCCTTTGCTCAGTATTTAGTACAAGCACCTCATTGATCTAATACAGCCATGAGTCTTTTTGGGAAAGATGCAACAAGTTTTTCACACCTGGATTTGGGGATCCTCTGCCATTCCTCCTTGCAGATCCTCTCCACTGTCTCCAGTTCTGTCGGGTTGGATGGTAAACGTTGGTGGACAGCCATTTTTAAGTCTCTCCAGAGATGCTCAATTGGGTTGAAGTCAGGGCTCTGGCTGGGCCATTCAAGAACAGTCACAGAGTTGTTTTGAAGCCACTTCTTAGTCATATTAGCTGTGTGCTTAGGGTCATTGTCTTGTTGGAAGGTAAACCTTTGGCCCAGTCTGAGGTCCTGAGTACTCTGGAGAAGGTTTTCATCCAGGATATCTCTGTACTTGGCCGCATTAATCTTTCCCTCGATTGCAACCAGTCGTCCTGTCCCTGCAGCTGAAAAACACCCCCACAGCATGATGCTGCCACCACCATGCTTCACTGTTGGGACTGTATTGGACAGATGATGAGCAGTGCCTGGTTTTCTCCACACATACCGCTTAGAATTAAGGCCAAAAAGTTCTATCTTGGTCTCATCAGACCAGAGAATCTTATTTCTCATCATCTTGGAGTCCTTCAGGTGTTTTTTAGCAAACTCCATGCGGGCTTTCATGTGTCTTGCACTGAGGAGAGGCTTCCGTCGGGCCACTCTGCCATAAAGCCCCGACTGGTGGAGGGCTCCAGTGATGGTTGACTTTCTACAACTTTCTCCCATCTCCCGACTGCATCTCTGGAGCTCAGCCACAGTGATCTTTGGGTTCTTCTTTACCTCTCTCACCAAGGCTCTTCTCCCCCGATAGCTCAGTTTGGCCGGACGGCCAGCTCTAGGAAGGGTTCTGGTCGTCCCAAACGTCTTACATTTAAGGATTATGGAGGCCACTGTGCTCTTAGGAACCTTAAGTGCAGCAGAATTTTTTTCTGTAACCTTGGCCAGATGTGTGCCTTGCCACAATTCTGTCTCTGAGCTTTTCAGGCAGTTGCTTTGACCTCATGATCCTCATTTGCTCTGACATGCACTGTGAGCTGTAAGGTCTTATATAGACAGGTGTGTGGCTTTCCTAATCTAGTCCAATTAGTATAATCAAACTCAGCTGGACTCAAATGAAGGTGTAGAACCATCTCTAGGATGATCAGAAGAAATGGACAGCACCTGAGTTAAATATATGAGTGTCACAGCAAAGGGTCCAAATACTTAGGGCCATGTGATATTTCAGTTTTTCTTTTTTAATAAATCTGCAAAAATGTCAACAATTCTGTGTTTTTCTTTCAATATGGGGTGCTGTGTGTACATTAATGAGGAAAAAATGAACTTTAGCATGATTTTGAAATGATTTTAGCAAATGGCTGCAATATAACAAAGAGTGGAAAATTGAAGGGGTTCTGAATACTTTCTGTCCCCACTGTATATATATATTTTTTTATTATCTTAATTGTTATTAGTTACATTATTATTAATATTTTGTAAAACTGTGTAACGTGTGTGATGTAGGGCAACTTTTAGGACACCCTGGGGCTGATTTACGAAAAGCCGTGCATCATCAGTAGAGGCGCAACGCACATTTTCATATTTATGAAATGGTGCGCCAGGAACAGAGCACAAATCCCCCATTTACTATAGTGATCTCGGCGCACGGGATCTGTGCAATCTGTGCACCACTATGGACATGGCGCACAGCATCTACAATTCAATATTAACAGAAGATGGAGGTGCTAATATTATGGGGTGGTGTGGGAAAGTTTAGTAACAACTGCCCAAGTAACAAATATGCCCAAAATAGAATGAGAAAGTAACTTTTTCAGAGAAAGCCTGCTGTGTCTGCAAGTACGTTTAGAACTGCGTGAGATCAATGTAAGCAGTGCACATGTGGAAGCAACTCTTGCGCTCGTTCAAATGCGTTTGTTCACTGCACGGCCAAAATCTTAGTAAATTTTAAGCAACCTACATGCAATTGCGTGGGTTGAACGGGCGCACCTCTAAACTTGATATATTTTTTTTTTTACGCTGGTTCACCTTTATGTATTCTTTTAAGCAGATTTGCACACAGGTCATGTTAACATGTTACTTTGCCAACATGTGACATGCACCTTATTAAAATTATGTAAAAAGACTCTCGCTACCCTCTAGCACCTCCAAAAAGGGCATTTAACCTTCCCCCTCTAATGCAAATGATTTCCTTGGGCTAACTTTTGCTTTTAAAGGGGAACTCTACACTCCATTCTCCAATGCTCTTGTCTCCCCCTTCTAACCCCTTGGATTTTCATGGGCTAACTTTTGCTTTTAAAGGGGAACTCCACACTCCATTCTCCAATGCTCTTGTCTCCCCCTCTAACCCCTTTGATTTCCATGGGCTAACTTTTGCTTTTAAAGGGGAAATCCACACGCCACTCTATTCTCCAAAGGCTGTGAGCTGCCTTCACCAATCCAAACCACATCCTTTTTCAGAGCATACAACAGGGCCAGCTAGAAAAGGGGCGAGAAGAACGATCGCCCAAGCCCCTCCTGAACCATTCAAGGCCACATGCACTCAACATAACTGATTGCCTTTGGGGCATGTTTGGCTCAGCCCAATACCAACCACAAAGCACCTTGTGCCCACTAGTTTAAAGGGGCTTTCAACATTCCATAAAGCCCCTTGTCTGCAGCCCCCCACAACCCCAGCCTAGGGTTGTGTGGAATAGGCCCTTGTCCCACTGAATAGGGGAACAAGGTAGTTGACTTTTGGGGTGCCTGAGCCCCTCCTGCCCCCCAAGCATCCACCCCCTTTCATGGGCTGGCTTGCTGTGTGCTTAGCTAGCAGTTTGTTAGTGTGTGGGAGGGGCACAATATTTTTTGAGTTTGGGGTGGTATTTTTCACGTGGGGGTTCTCATTTTAAGCCTTAACAATCCCAAATGGCCTTGTATGTAATATCTTGAAGCTGCAATGTAGATTTGTAAATTTTTCTAAAGCCGTACATCTTTAAAGCAGCATTTTGGATACATGCTACAGATACACCACTTTATAGGCAGAGTAAGCCCCCCCCCCCCCCAAGTTACTAGCTTTAAAGCAATTTTGCATTTTTTAAGACACTTCTCCTTGTTTTGTTTTTGGGGTTGTCCAAATTGGCGACATTGATATATGTCCCTCAGGGTGGGACCTGGGCCCCCATATCCATTTTAAGGCCAATAACTAGAATATAAGCCAGCCAAGTGGGGACTAGCAAAATTAACAATTCAGTTCCCATAGACTGAAATGGTATTTGTTGTATAACTTTTGCCCATGTTAGGCTCTTTGTTTGCCCCCTGGACCGGGGGGTGTTTGTTCCATCTGTAATTGTGTAGCATGTTGGATGATGCGTTTAATTTTGGACAGGGGGTGGCTTATTTTATGCTAGCTGCATTTGGGTTGTTCTGGGCATGCTCAGAGAGTGTGTTTTTTTGGGTTCGTAATTTAAGGACATCCTTAACAGGTGTACCCACTTTGAAGTTCTGTCTCTACATTGGGTGAACTTGTATTTTGTGTGTTTCATGGGCTGTGCTTGTGTTTTCAATAGCCTCATTAACACACAAACCTATGTTATATAAAGCTTGCAGATAGCATTTATTACCTTGCCCTGAAAAGAGGGTGTGTGTGTGTGTGTGTGTGTGTGTGTGTGTGTGTGTATGTGTTATGTTTTGTTTTTATAAAACAGATGTGTTTTAGAGCAAGTATTTTATTTATTTTTTTGGGGGGGGGATATTTTTCACTGAAATATTTTTGGGGTTGATTGTAGGTTGTTAGTTTTACTTTGATTTAATTGTCTGTGCTGCATTATTTTGCCTTTTAACTCCTGTCAATTTCAAATTAACATACATGTGTTTTTTGCTTTCCCTTCTCTTTTGTCCTGTTTTGTTGAGCAAAAAAATCTGTAGCAAACTTTTTATGTTTTATGTGTTTTGTTAATAATTTGTTTTGCAAATGCATGCTTAATCCAATTTCCTGGTGCTTTCATGGTAGCATATGCATGGATTGTGCGTATGCTGCCATGGTTAGGAACCAGGAAAATTACAGAGATGTAAGTATTCAATTTTCCATTTTAGGAAAAAGATTCTCAGCCTCAGTCATCAATTACCCTCGACAGGACATGTTTTGGGAATTTATCTTAGGTAAAATAGCTGTCCAAAATACCAAACCATTGACTGTGATTTAAAGCACCTGTGCAAGATGAAGGTAAACTTGCAAACATGGCCTGTTGGGGGTACTTGAGGACAGGGTTGACAACCACTGATTTAGAGCACTAAGCTAAAATCTAGCTCAAGACAATCCTATTCTAATTGTGGGCATTTGAGGGAAATCAAGTGAGTGTTAGAACCCCTGCTTGTCTTTTTCAGGTTGGGCTTTGTGTCCCTTTTCGGAAAATTGGCTTCACTTCCTGTCACATAGCCAAACAGGAAGTGAGGGTAAAACCCTACCAATGTCTTTCCTTGGGGACACACAGGTCAATCTAACTAGTGTCCCCATTAGGCAAATTGCACTCTGGCCCTTTGTTGTGTACACCCCAAATTATTAGGTATTTTAGGGTTTATTAAAGGCAAATCCCCTCTGCAATACAAGGTGATTTTTTCATTCAGTCATGTAGAAGCAAAGATGCTGTTTTTTTTATTTTCCTTGCATGTCCCCCTCAGATCTCCAGCAACTGCACTTCTAAGTGCACTTGTAGTGCAAAGTGGATTTGCCTTTAGTAAATAAACCCCAAAGTCCAAGATACCTAATAATTTGGGATGTACACAGAAAAATACAAGAGTGCAATTTCCCTAATAGGGAAATATTTAGATTGACCTGTGTGTCCCCAAGTAAAGACATTGGTAGGGTTTTACCCTCACTTCCTGTTTGGCTATGTGACAGGAAGTGAATAAATTTGAAGGAGGCCCTGAAGTGACAGCATGAATTCATAATTTTTGATAAATGTAGTCTAGTCTTACTTAAAGCCAAGAGCAATAAACATAGTTGCTTTGTGCAATAAACACACTGGGCAAAAGCATGGTAGCAGAGCATCACATTGGATTTAAAGGATTATAGGACCTTCCACGACTCAGAGAAGCGATCAGAATCCTATTAATCCATTTATTCACTTACAACCTGCTTATATAGCATAGCTTAGAGTTGCCACCTCATCCCTTTAAATCCGAACACATATGAATTACACAAGTTCTGAGGCTAATTTAATGCAGATAAGGCACCAAGTGAGTTTAATTGCTACCTTAATCAGCCACGGAAACTGTGTAATTAATATTTGTTCAGTTTTAAAGGGATGAGGTGGCAACCCTAGCATAGCTGCATGTCAATAGACAAACTATAACACAGATTTTTAACACCAGGGAAACCCTGAGATTATACTAGATAACAGATAATTCTCTCATGAAAATCTCTGATATAGTGCGCTGATATAGTGTTTTTACCTTTGAAAAGGTTAGTCTTCTTAAAGTATATCTAAACCCGAGAACAAAAAATAAATATATTACAGCTTACCAGCTCTCAGATTTGTTGGCTCCATTTATTTTCATTTTTCAGTATAAGAACATTCTCAGCAAGTACAGGAATTACCTCCTGAACTTTTCGTTTTTCTGTGGGTTCCTAAATAAAGGCAGACCTATTTATGATCCAAATCAAGAAATCAACCTGGTTGACAACAATGGCTCCCTCCATAGATACAGTAGAGAAGTGAGTATAGCCACCCAAGGACATGAAGTGTATTATTCACAGGATAACCAGGTAAAAATATTTTTATGTCAGAGGGTAAAAGTTGAGTACAATGGATTAACCCAAATTTCATTTTGGTAATTTTAGGAAGAAATACAAAAATGTATTCAATAAACACACAACTCTCACCATCGATGAAGAAACACTAAGCTCTTCACCAAGATCATAACTGGAATTAGGACTTTGAAATATTGCCTGGGTAACATTGCCTAAAATTCTGTTTTTATTATAGAGTGGTAAATTAAGCTTGTGATAACATTACTTGATTGCATACACATTATTTCTAATTTCAGAATCTTATAATGATAGATGAATCTGCACAGGTTTGATTTGCCATGGGTTTGGGGAATCTTGTTCAAAATAAGGCAAACCCAAACTTAGAGGTGAATCTCATGGTAGTCTATAATGGGTGAATCTTGTTAAGTTCCGGACATTTCTAGGACTGGCAGGCAGACTACAGTCAAAAAAGGCCCAGGAGGCTGGGCACTGACATGGGGGGATATGTACCAATGCAAAAAATAAACAGTACAATTTTCACTCTCTAAAATCTTCTCTAACTTTTTAATAAAAAGTACACTTTCATTCTTGTAACAACAGCCTCCAAACCTACTTGATCAGTTATCTATACTGATGAGAATTACAGTTTTAAACCACAATGGCTCTGAGTACCTCTGAGTAAATCTGTTCTGGGATGATAGATTAACCACTTCCGGACCATTCGCATGACATGTACTGTGAGCGAGCGGCACAGCCAGGCTGGATCACATACCTGTACGTGATCCAGCCTGTTCTATTTTGGCGTGCACATTGCACCGCTCCTGTGACTGCTGTGACCATGATTGGTCATAGTGATCACATGATACTAATGTAAACAAACTGTCATGAATGAATTTCCATTCATAAAAAGCTTGCTTACAATTGTGATCTGTAAATGGCCCACAGCAATCACATTGTATCTGGCTACCTGTACCATGTGATTAGCTGTAGCCAATCTAAGATCACAACCATAAGCAAGCTGTGGGCGAGTGTTCACCCATTCATGACAGCTAAAACGAATGCCTCAAGGCTCTTTCACACGGAGGATCCGTATGTCCGTTTTTCATCCTGCCGTTTTCGGATGAAAAACGGAGATACGTGTATCCCTATGGAATAGCGGATGTCAGTGGATGAACGTCCGCTGACATCCGACCCGCTCCGATCCGAAAAAGTGTAACGGAGGAAAACCCTACTTTTCCATCCGTCTTTGGATCGGATCGGGTGACGATGGACTCTACGGTCCGTCATCATCCGATCCCCCATAGGGGAGAGCGGCGCTCTGACAGGTCCGTCACTGCACAGTGTGCAGCGACGGACCTGTCATCTTCCTGCTCAGCGGGGATCGGCGGAGCGATCCCCGCTGAGCAAGCGGATATTCATGGGGCGGATCATCACTGATCCGCCCTATGTGAAAGAGCCCTTATACAGTGATCATCACTGTATACGCAATAACAGTTTGAAAAAAAATACCTGATCACCCCCCCCCCAGAGTGGTACAGTGTCACTATGGTGATACTGAACTACTCTGATAACAGGAAAAAATGTACGGAAAAAAAAGGTAAAGGTATATATACCTATATAATAAATTATTTATTTATTCGTTATTTTTTTACATATTACTACTGTCACCAGTCAGTATCCCCAAACACCAGTACACCACTCATATGATGACGCTGTACTGCACTGCTGAGAGTATGTAAAAAAAAAATGTTGGGAATTGGTACTGTCCTGTCATTTTAAGGTACATCAGGATTGATCAATTTTCAAATATATAAAACATAGTTTGTAGACACTATAACTTTTACACAGACCAATTTATATTTACCTATTGGGATTTATTTTTTTAACAGACATGTAGGAGAGTACAGAGTACATTTTGGCTTAAATTTATTAAGAAATTTGATTCATTTGATATGTTTTATAGCAGAAGGTAGAAAAAATTGTTTTTGTTTATATATCAAAAAATAAAAAACCCAGTGGTGGTCATATACCACCAAAAGAAAGCCCTATTTGTGTGAAATTTCATTTGGGTACAGTGTTGCATGATTACATAATTGCCAATTAAAGTAGCACAGTGCTGAATAGCAAAAAATGACTTGGTCATGAAGGGGGTAAAACTTTCTGGAGCTCAAATGGTTAATCATTCAGTTTAATGAGGATCAGGTCTTCTGTCTCCAAACAGTACCCACTAGTGTTGTCCAGTACCAACTTATTTGGTACTGGACAACACTAGGATATGAATACAGAGGATATGAATACAGAGCCTGAATGTGTTGCTGGGAACAGAATTCATCTTCAGAAATTGTAAATTGTGGAAGTATAGATGGGTGCGGAACATAAAGTAAGATGTAGTCAATGTGGTTCTCTTTCAGTTGACCAATCCTGTTGGGCATGTATTGACATGTTGCTGGGTATCTTTTCATCTTATTAATCCAGCTGTACTCCAGACCTCACTGATCACGATTGGTGCATTGTGTGAACACATTATATTGCATGTTAATGTGTGTTAAGGCAGCTTATTCAGTTTCAATGGGCTGCCAATGTACCAGAACGGACAGAAAAATGCACCTTTAACTACAATCTCCCCATATACCTCTTTAATCATTTTTTAAAAATCCACTTTTCTATCCTGCTTGGTCTTCCCCTAAATCTTTTAAAGCATGGACCTCCACTAATCTAACTCAACTCTGTCAACTAGCTTTCTCTACTTCATTCAAAACTTTCCCTGACTTGTGAAAGTTACAAACTTCCTAATTCAGAGCTCTTTCGATATCTTCAGATTAAAAAAAAATATGCCTTATATACAAGGAAGAATTATTCATTTAGATAAATTAACGTGCTTTGAAAATATATGTAAATGTGACACACACACTAAGGGACTTATTTCAACTCTTTACACTCATCTTATTACTAAACCCAACTCAGATCCACCATCATATGTGGCTATGTGGGAGATGGATCTTGGGGTTTTGATGGAAGCAGCCAATTGGGATAAGATTTGGATCACAACAAAGTCATCCTCACAAAATATAGCTGCCTTAGAGACAAATTACAAAGTGCTCACACGGTGGTATTTGGTCCCTGTCAGAATTGCGAAATATCCTCCAAATTATTCCCCATCTTGTTTTCATGGCTGTGGTGACACATCTCCATACTTGGTGGGTTTGCCTGGTAGAAAGAAATTTCTGGAAAGATGTATTTCTTATGATTTCAACACTGTTTGAAATCCCTATCAATCCTGATTCTACAATAGCACTTTTAAACTTAAAACCGGCCACTCTCTCCTACCACCAATTCAAACTCCTATTGCAGATCACTACAGCCGCAAAACAAACAATTGTTAAAGCTTGGAAATCCCCGTCCTTAATAATTGCTGAAACTAAAAATAGAGTCAATCAAGCAGTGATCCATGCCAAAACAGAGGATATAACTCAGAATAAAATATCTAACTTTCAGAATATTGCCTTCCAATTTTGATGCTTCCATACTAAGACCTTGGTAATCTCAATGTATACTTCCATTCTCTGCATTCATGGTATGTGTTTATTCCCTTGTACTACACCGGGGACCCCTACTACCTCTCATTTCTTTCTTCCCTATCTATTTTTCCTGCTACCTAAGATTACTTTTTCTTTTATCTTCTTTCTCTCTTCTACTTTTCCCCCATATTCTCTCTCTCCTCTTTCAATTTACTCTTTATATAGTTCTGGTAGCAGAACTTTTATTTCCTTGGTTATCATTATACCAATTAGCTTTTTTAGCTTCTATAATACATTTTTTTATTTAAAAACTATACTCTTGATAATAATTAAGACCTTTTTTTTATCTGAGGTCATCTTATATTAACCTGGTCTAAGTTGGTTTTATCCTTACTTATACAATGTATGACGTAATCTTTTGAGTAGTTAGATAAATGCTAAAATTATTTTAGTTAAACTACTTTTAGTTTATATTGGAACTACAACTCAATATTACTACCATATATGTGATCTTTTCTTTTGCTGCCACCATATGTGCTCATGTATGCTAATTGTTAAAATTCAATAAACAAATTTGACAAGAAAAAAAAATGCACCTTTTTTTCTCGACACCGCACACCACAACACGTTAGTGCATTATTGTGAATTGTAAAAAAGGAGACCCAAATTGGGTAAAAGCTGCGCTTAGGTTAATAAAAGGAAAAAGAAAAAAGCTGCCAGCACCCTGAAAAAATCCTGTATCTGACTTCCAAAAGTATAATAAACAATAAAGTGCAGCGCTAATATGTGAAAAAATACAATTGAGTTCCACCAAGTGACATATAAAACAATTAGTGACAAAACATATTGCAAATACAAGTACAAAGCAAAACTAAAATCACAAGTGTATGTGAAAAAATCCAAAAGTTCTTGGTAAGTCCACAAATAAATATAAAGAACACCCGTCCAAGAGAGGTAGTGATGAAAGGTGCCTAGATATGATCCACCAAAACGTGTATGAGTAGAGTCTGCTTACCAGACGGCGATGACTGCTATGATGGCAGTCTCGCCCAGCATAGGGATTATGGTCTCCCAAAACCCAAGGTGCAATGCGGGATCGGTGGTTCTAATATCAGTCCCTTTTTAGTGAATCCTGAGGTCCAAAAGGCTGCTGCACAGGCTTTCTGTTATACAGGTCCAGATCTTGAGTGTCAGGATGGCTTCAGCTACGCCTAGCTGAGGCTGGAACTGGTATGAGATTTTAGCTGCTCCTACTCTCATCCACTGGCTCTCTCCTGTCCTTCCTTCTGCCCAGGAGCAAAGCCCCCCAGCACAGGGATCCCCTCCAGGCAACAGGACCCTGGACTCTGCTCTCTCACTGCCAGGCTCCTGAAAATTTATGGCCTATTTCCCCACCTTCTGGGCCTTGCAAATATGTTTTGTCACTAATTGTTTTATATGTCACTTGGTGGAACTCAATTGTATTTTTTCACATATTAGCGCTGCACTTTATTGTTTATTACATTATTGTGAATTACTGTGTTTTAAAATGCAGGTGCTTGGGTTGCCATTCAATCTACTCATCACACTAGGATTTTGATGTGTGGATATCAAACACATGATCAAAGATAAAGATGTCAAAGTGACCACCTCAAGCTTTTTCAATATTATTATGGCAGGCAAAATGTGATCTACCTTCTGTGATCTAAGGTAGCCAAAGCGCAATTTTCTTTTCTGCAGTTTTTATAAGGGCGTTTAAACCCTGTTTCTGTGAAAAGTTTTTTTTTTAAGGTGGCTCTAAAATAACAAATGCAAATTGTATTGGGCCGCACATAAACAATGAAAAAGAAATGGCTAATGGAAGTAGGAGACCCTTAAAAACTGGAGCAAGCATTTCAGGATGACCACTATCCTTAGTAGAGATGAGTATTCAGGTTACCAAAGAGTGCACAATTAGAGATGAAACGGGGTAGATTGTGAGCATCAGAGACCTGAGGAGGCTGTTAAGTTGGTGAGATTAGAAAACTGCTAGTAATAGAGACCATAGAGGTTCAAAAGAAGAAACATGAGATACTATAAAGGAAGCTTTACAGTGAGAACTTGTGTATGCTTTGAAGCCTGTATTTACCTAAAACAAGAAAATAAAAATAATTTGAACTAGGGACATTACTTACCTTCAGTGAGATTTGTCTCTTGTGCTGTTACTACAACTCCTATGAATGAAACGTTATCCATGGATCGAGGGGGGGGGGGTATAGTGGGGCTCCCCTGATGAGTGCCCCTTAATTCTTTTAACCCCTGCTGCACCAGAAGATTATGGCATCAGGGGTAAGCGAGGGGGGGTGGGGCATTGGGGAGGAAGATTCTGGTGAAAACAGAACACAGCAGCACAAGGGACACGTCTCATTGAAGGCAAGTAATGCCCCTTGTGCTGATTTTATTTTTTTTAGGTAAACTTAGATTTTAAAGGTTTAGTACACCTTACGAACTTCTGCCAAAAACATCCCCAGGCATTGCAGCATCCTCAGTACATTAACATGCAGTGCTCCATTTTGTAAAATAATGCACACTTTTTCAGCTGCTCATTTCATTGCCCTCCCCTCTCCTTTTTCAGATGGCAGGATGTACCGAACGTTAAATTGGCAGCCTTAGAAACCCAGAAAGGCCTTTATAGACCTTGCTTTGTGCACAGGTGCGCAGTCATGTTGGAACAGGATGAGGCCATCCCCAAACTATTCCCACAAAGTTGGGAGCATGAAAATTGTACAAAAAGTCTTGGTATGCTGATGCCTTAAGAGTTCCCTTTTCTGGAACTAGAGGGCCAAGCCCAACCCCTGAAAAACAACCCCACACCATAATCCCATCCTCCACCAAATGATTTGCACCAGTGCACAAAGCAAGGTCCATAAAGACATGGATGAGCAAGTTTGGGGTGAAGGAACTTGATTGGCCTGCACCTCAACCCGATAGAACACCTTTCGGATGAATTAGAGCGGAGACTATGAGCCAGTCTTCTCATCCACATCAGTGCCTGACCTCACAAATGCACTTCTGGAAGAATGGACAAACATTCCCATAGACACGCTCCTAAACCTTGTGAACAGCCTTCCCAGAAGAGGTGAAGCTGTTATAGCTGCAAACTCAATATTGAGCCCTACGGACTAAGACTGGGATGCCTTTAAAGTTCATGTGTATGTAAAGGCAGGAGTCCCAATACTTTTGGTAATATATTGTATGCAATTTGCATGAAGTGACACTGCTGACACTATCATTGTAAGGAAAAGGATAAAGTGTTATTTAGTTATGTTTAGTAATTGCAACAGTGCTTTGTTTAACCACTTCAGCCCCGGAAGATTTTACCCCCTTCCTGACCAGAGCACTTTTTACAATTTGGCACTGTGTCGCTTTAACTAACAATTGCGCGGTCATGCATTGCTGTACCCAAACGTAATTTCCATCTTTTTTTTCCCACAAATAGAGCTTTCTTTTGGTGGTATTTGATCACTTCTACGTTTTTTTCTTTTTGTGCTATAAACAAAAAAAGAGCGACAATTGTGAAAAAAAAATTATTTTTTACTTTTTGCTATAATAAATATCCCCCCCCCAAAAAAATGCAATAAGCATATATTGATTAGTTTGTGCAAACGTTATAGCGTCTAAAAACTATGGGAAAGATTTATGGCATTTTTATGGCATTTTTATTATTTATTTTTAGCGGTACTGCGACATTGCGACAGACAGATCGGACACTTTTGACACATTTTTGGGACCATTGACATTTATACAGTGATCAGTGCTATAAATATGCACTGATTACTGTGTAAATGTCACTGGTAGAGATGGGGTTAACACTAGGGGGCGATCAAGGGGTTAAATGTGTGTTCCCTCAGTGTCTTCTAACTGTATGGGGATAGGACTGACTGGGAGAGGAGACATATCGTTGTTCCTACTTAGTAAGAACAAACAATATGTTTTCTCTCCCCTGACAGAACAGGGATTTGTGTGTTTACACACACAAATCCCTGTGCTGGCTCTCGTGCACGCAATCGTGTGTGGCTGGTGGCGAACGCTCCCTCCGGCCATGCTCATCAGGTCCCTCGTCATGTGGCTGGCGCACGCGGCTCCAGCGGCTCTAAGAGGGAAGGATGTACCCATATGAGGTTTCATCCAGGAGAGTCATTGTGCCACAGTATATCTGCATGAGCCAGTCGAGAACGGATTAAAATTACATCTTGTTTTTCAGCTAATGGTGTTTGACTTTAAACTGGTGTGGCTCCTATACGGTACTAATTAGCTCTGTATACCAGGTACAAAGGGGCTGGCTGCTGTCTGGCTTATAGGACTGAGCTCAGTAGTGCTGGCATACTGCACTACTTTGTACTTCCCTACATTGCAGACAAGATACAATAAACAACCTGCCTTTAAATTCATAGCAATGAACCCTACAAAATATTTAGTAGGCTTGATTTATGGATCAAACAGGGTAACTGCTGTGCTATATTAAATTTACACAGTCAAACTAGCCAATTATTTATAAAATGTAACTCCCAAACCAATATTAATTACAATTGTAATCTCACAATTTGAATTTTATAAATTTGATATAACTGTATTTAAGCAAATATATACATACGTATGGTGCTTAATCTTTTTTGGTATACAGCAATTTAATTGTAGTACAGATTTCTGTCATCAACTAAATAAAAGCATTGTCTGAAAAAGTCAAAGTCTCTCATTAAGGTTCTGTATCATTTCCGAACACCGTGCCCATGCCCGCGCGCGAACCTTCGCGCGTGACGTCATGACGTTTACACGATTGCCGCGGAAATGACGACAGAGCCGGGACTTTCTTCTTCCGGTGGAGCCATACATGGAGTGACGCCAAGCGACACTATCCCCATCAGGGAGGACTAATTGGAGGGTGGATCTGAAGCACCTGCACACCATTGAGGCAATTCATCAATGGTATGTTTTCCTATATAAGGAGATGGAACATTCTGGGGATCTTGTTTCAAACCCTAATGTTCCACCTGGACATCTACGCATTTGCTGTGCTGATTGAGGTACTTCTACACTTGGTACTTGTACACACACACTGTTTTCATACACACTATCCTACACTTACCACAATCTCCATACCATTTTTCAATTCGCTGTATCTGGATCTCCTTCGGTCTTTTCCCTTTTTCCCTTTTTCCCTTTCCCCCCCTCCTTTTTCATTCCCTTCCTTTCCCCCCCCTTCCCTTTTTTTTTTCTCATCCCCTTCCCTCCTTCCATTTCCCTCCCCCCCCCCCCTTTTTTCCTCACCAGTCTTACCGCACCATACCTTTCCTCCCCCTCCTTTCCTTCCTCCCTCCCTCCTCAACCACTCAGACACATTTGGCTGAAATAACAGATAATATAGTATACATAGAGTGTAGATATATAAATAATATATACACACATACAGTATATACAAACTTTTCAACTGCCCTCTTTAGCCGTCCATTCACTACCTTTACTATTCTCAAACTTGAGTACTAAAAGCATATAATTTTTCTACTGCAGACACTGCTTATCCCCCTCCGCTGCCTCCCTAAACCTTTGGTATTGCCTGTAGTGTGACTCCTCGCAAGACACATATGAACAGTTGGCTCCCTCCTGTGATTGTGCGGGCCGTTCGGGGACGCTGGGATCAAGCAAGGGGGTTCCCCTTTAGAGGCTATTAAACATGGCTTAACACAATGTGATTGGTAACTATATATGAAAATGTCTAGGGTTTCTAGGGTCAGGATTCATATACAAGATTCATGTACCATTTTTATCCACAGTATCTGAGCACTGTATATTATTGTGTACTGTTATGTCAGTGATGTTGTTTTTATCTTTTGCACCACAGCTCATGTTTTGACCAATTATGTCTAAAGCATTTTTGATACTTTGTTATAAATAAAAAATCCCATTAACGCAACTTCATATAGTACCTTTCAACCTTTTTTGCTGCCTAGAAAACCCCTCATGGGGGACAATCCTCTCTTCCTATGTCATGGTAGTATGTGGGAAACATGTGGGAAATTCTGACAATAGAGTTGCAACAAATGGGAAATTGTGACATGATTTGGGCACTAAAGGGCAACTGTGACACTTATTGGGCAACAAACAGACAGTTATGACAATATGTAGGCAAAAATGGGAAGCCATGACAATATGTGGGCATCAGGCATTCATGGCTTTGTATTGGGGAACATGCATTGCTTGTTGATAGAATTAGTGCTGGCCCCATTTTTTTTCGAGGGGGGGGGGTTACTGAAGGTTAAAGTGACACTAAACACTATCCTTATTCTCCAAAAATAATCCATACACATCCACTACAATAGACCTGACATTTGTTTTTTCTTGAAATAGTTTTCTACTGTGTTTTTCTGCCTCCTTATAATGAGCTCTTGAACCTTACCTTTTTCTTCTCACTTCTGTTTCTTTGAATGGGCAATATTAGTTGTGGTCAAGTGAACTGCACTGTGCACACTATAAATCCCAAAGTTCATATTCCATAGTCTCTAGTTCATCTTGGAAGCAAGCAAGAGAGGGTGGCTGCCTTCCTAAATATAGTGGGACCGTGGAGAAGAACATAGCCACCCTCTAACATAAAATTTTATTACAGCAGCAAAAAAAAAGAAGTAATTTGGATATTTTGAAGTGGCTGAAAGCAATATAATTTTTTTTGAGTTAAGAGTACAAACTTCAATAGAATTTTATTTTTTTAAACCAGAGTTTAGTGTCACTTTAATTTTTATATAGAAGATACTTTTTGTCCTCAACAGCAATAACCATAGGCAACATCTCAGAATTGTGTTGACTGATATCATAAGTGATGGTAAAATTTACAATCAAAATTGTTATTATTAGCTTGGCTTATGGGAGTACATTCATAATGCACGTGCCTTCAAATAAAGACATTAGTAAGGGCAGGTTGAGACAACTTACACGTCTTTAAACAGTAGCTTTTTCTAAGAGAAAAGTGGAACACGGTTTGCAGAAGTATAATTACTAACGCTGGCGTAAGGATCATTTGACATAAAAACATCCATATATTAATATAAAGTTCATGTTTTTTTAAATGCAGAATTACTCAGCATAATTGCCATAACTTCCCAAACTGGGGTGTGAATTGTGAATTTCTGTTTAAGGTTAAGCCTTAATAAAATACGAGTACCAGCTGACATATAGTTTAAGATTTGCAAAAAGACATTCTTACAATTTTTTTTTACATTTTTGTAATAGAAAACAAAAAGTGCCTACTTCCAAAAATAATCCAGAGCACTAAGATAGGTTAGTATCACTCCTAATATGAATGGTTATTTTTGGCAAAGATGATAATCAACATAAAAGGGTTGATTTACTAATGGCTTATAGGCTTTTGACTTTCCAAGGAAATTTTCACTTTGCAAGGTAGCTTAGTGAATGAGTTAAAGCTCTGCAGACTTCCATCATCCAATCATGTGCAATCAAAAATACTTATCACATTTTCACAATTCATCACATTCACTAAGCGAAGGGAAGTTTCTTGCAAAGCAAAAATTATCTTGAAAAGTGAACTTTTTACCGTTAATACATTAACCCCCAAATCTCTAACAGAATGTTTATGGTGGTAGAGTTCTGACTGCCATGGTGATATAATTGTGGAACTGGGGATTGCCCAACCATTTCATTGTCCAAAAAAAAATTGCAACTAATGGGCAATGAAGCACTATATTTGGATATGGAATTGTGTGACAAAGCATAACTCTAAAGTTGGTGCTTAGGTCAAGTGTTATATGTGCATTTCAGGTGCACTGTGATCCACCTTTGCCTTGATAAGCAGACATACAGCTTTGTCACCAGTTAAGTATTTGACAGTTTACTGGAATATTGAGGTAGAGAGGGAACAATGCTGAGGCTGTGGGTATCTGTGGTTATATAGTCACATATCTCCCATGATTCCTTCTGTTTCCTTCTCCAGGCTGCTGAAATCACCATGCTCACATTACTCATTTCATGTTCAAACAGTTCCTTCTACATGAATAAATGTAGTAACAGCATGATGATCTAATACATATATTTTTACTGTAGCGCTTTTAAAAGTCTCTACACAAACCTGGCCATCAGGCACCGAGTGATGTCATGGCCAGAATGTGCAATAACACAGCAGGGTGACACAGCCATCCAATACAACCAGAAGACTTTACTGGAGCTTGTAGCTCTGTAGGAAATTCAAGCACCTATCCAAAGGAGGCAGTACTGTTAAATATTGTATGTGCATTGTAGAGTACTGTATAGTACATGCATTTCAAATTCCTTTGCATGATAAAGTTTGGGCACTCCTAGCCAAATGGCAAATTTAGTTAATTATTTACGTGATCAACTACTGCAGTATACGGTGCATTAAAAACAATATATTTGCATAGATTAATGCATTTACTTTTTATTTGTGTTTTCAAAGTTCTTAACCCTAATTACCTCACGAGGCCTTAACAATCATTAGGCATTATCACATGTTGACAATTGCATCTGACACTAAAATTTTGGACTACTACTGAACCTAGGGTTCATTTACCCAACTGTGTGAGAATATAAAAATGATGCCTAAAAAAAATAGAGAAACACTTCCAAGCCACAATTTCAACTGTCTGTAATGTCATCAAGAAATTGTATTTAATGGGAAGTGTGGAAGCCAAGGCAAGGCCAAGAAAACTCCCAGAGAGAGAGATGCCCATTTGCTAGCCAGAAGGGCAAAGACAAACCCTCATTTAACCGCAAAAGACCTGCAGGTAGGTTTGACTGACACATGCATGGTCTTGCACCATGCAACTGTGCAGTGTTGCTTGTACAAACATGATCTGCATCATCAGGAGGATGCCTTTCCTTGAGAAATGCAAAACAGCATCTAGATAAGCTAAAGGTCTTTTGAAAAACATGGCCTGTGGACTGATGAAGTAAAACTGAACTTCCTGGCCTTCCTGGATAAAAAAGCGGAATTTGATTAGAACAAAACCTTCATACTGTTGAAACTAAACTCCATGAATGTGACAAAAACAACCCCTACTGCAAGGGCTAAATGCTGGTTTAGTCTAGAGGTGCACAGATAAAGCGCCCTTGATCTGTGCTCACCCCCACCCATAAAATATAGGCTAAATAGCTGTACATTGCATGTGATGCTGCTGAGACCTTGTCGACAGACTATAGCCTTAGTGAAAAAAGGAGAGCACCATAGCCAGGAGTCAGGCAAGTAAAAATACCTTCCCTCAGACTAAACTAGCATTTGACCTCTAGTGAGGGGGGTGGGGACTGGAAGGGTTTTTGGTGTCTTATTCCTAGAATTACTTTTTTAACTTGAGGATGGATCCATTATGCACTGGGGTTGTGTGGCAGCCAGTGGCACAGGAAACATTGTAATGGTAGAAGGAGAAATGAATTCCACTAAATCATATATTTTCTGGATGCCAATGAAAAACAATCAAAGAAGATGAACGGGGCTTGTTCCTACAACAAGATATTGTTCCTACACATAACGTACCTCAAAAACCCTGTAGGTATATCTTAAAGTGTTTGTTACCCCAGCATTTCATATTCCTGATTTGTGCCTGCTGTACCATGTACTTGTATGAAAAAGTATCCAGTTCTCTTTGTATTGCTTCCTTTTCGTGAAATCCCTGGTGTTCCTGCCAGTGCCTCTGCTATTCTTTTCTAGGTTTGTTGGGAACTCAGCCTGCTCTCCTCCATAGATCTGACACACCCCCTCTGCACAGCCTCTCCCTGGGAAACTCAGTGTACTGTTGCTTGTCCTCCCGCAGCTCTTCTGCAGCTGAGAACAGAGGGAACAGAGGTTATGTGATCACTCTTGAAAAAGGGGGAAAAAGATTTTTATAATGTTTTTTATATCTATACACAATTTAAAGCCTCGTACACATGATCGGATTTTCTGGATGGAATTGTGTGATGACAGACTGTTGGCCTAAAATCCGACCATTAGTACACTCCATCAGACAATTATTGTCCAACTTTCTGCCAACAAATGTTAGATGGCAGGCTAGTAAATATTCAGCGGACAACGGTCTGTTGTCAGATTTTCCTATCGTCTGTACACAAGTCCGTCACACAAAAGTCCAAAGTACAAACACACATGCTCGGAAGCAAGGACGAGCCGGAAGTGGTCGGTCTTGTAAACTAGCGTTCGTAATGGAGAATTAACATTTGTGATGTGGCAAATTATGAAATCTCGAAATGCAGCGCATATTCTCTTCTTATTTAATCGGATAATAATGAAGCTGCTTTGCTGGTGATACTGATGGAGTTCTGCCAAACATATTTTCAAAGGCTTTTTTTTTCTAGTGATATCAAGAATAATATTATTATGCTTTTTTTTTTTTTTTTGGGGCAAGTTACCACAACACCATTATGCCGTAGTTTTTAAGATCAAAGATACAACTATGTTGGTATCCCTTGTTAATTTTACCTTGTATTTTTTTTAATGTAACTGCCAACTCCCAAACTGTTATTTAAAGTAAAACACATAGCCAAATATTATTCTGTACAATTTTTTTTTATTGTGCATTAAAAAAAGCAAAAAACTGAATTAGAGATGCTATCTGCCATCCAAATATAAAGAAGTTAAACAAACAGTGCATTCTATGCATACACAAATATAGAAAATATAACAAATAAAATCATTATTCAACAAAACATAAAAAAAACAATTAGTAAAGGGGGTAGGGGTGCAAACTCCCCTTGACCAACAGCCTTGTTTGGGGTATTGTGGCTGGTATTGCCACTGACTGCCATGCTGCTGTGGTGGGTGGGGTGGCTGTGGTGTGTGGGTTGGCTGTGGAGGTGGTGGATGTAGGGCCATAAAATTACGCAGGTGTGTGTTTTTGGCAAATTGGCCCCTGACCCCCTTGTTGAGGAGCTGCAGGATGAGTTCCTCGCACCTGCTCCTTTGCTCACCGTCAATCTGGTCCTCCATCACACACAGTTTTGATCTCCTCACTGTTGCAAATTGAATGTGGACAAATAGAAAAGACTATCATTCTGACCCCTGTATTTTTTATTCTTGTACAAATTATTTTTGGTCACTACTGTCTATTGATATGGAAACCACTTTGTTAAGGCAGAAATATTTTAACAATAAGGTCTAGTTTTCATTATTGTTTTTTTGGATACAAATATGTTCAGCAATGCTATACCTGGGTCAAGTTGGGCTCCTCCACATCTTCATCCTGTGCAGCAGGACCTGTGTGGACCTCTGGAGCTGTGGCCTCAGCAGATGTTGAAGGGAGTGTAGACAGCGATGGCCTGGGTTCTGTCTGGTCGGACAAAAACCGCAGGCTGTTGAAATACCACAGCCTGGGGACATATATGTATGGGGACATGTATCTAATGTTTTTGAACATGCCTGTTTAGCCCCAAAAAGGAGAAATAATGCAAAACATACATGTTATACACCAAGATGTTGGTTTGTTTTAAAACCTTAAAACGCACATGTGAATGTGCTTTGAGTAGAATGTGCTTTGAGTAAAATGTTTTTTACGAAACAATGTGTGGCTTATTATTTCAACGCTCAATACCATTGTATTTGTTAAGTTGTAGTTATAGTGACAATGTGCTCTTAAATGTGGCCAACTCCGGCAATTTTTTTGCCTCCAAAAAATTCAAGGAGTTAAAAAGCCATAATATTTTTGAAATTCATGAATTAGATCCATTAAGAACAAAAACATTGTGTGTGTGTAGCAGACCCACAGCACACCATAATAGTTAGCTCATGTAGCAAATAAGGTACATTTGCACTATTGTAGCAAGTGGCCAAAAAAAAGGCCATTTGAGAACATATTATACAGATAAGAAACACAGACAACAGTAGTTCAAATGAAAGATGAGTTTTTGATCAAATAAAAATATTATTCAGGATCAGCTTCAATTTGCTGCCAGGACACTACCCCTCTACCCACAAAATAATCAATAATAAATAATCTTCATAAGATGTTCCCCCAGAGCAAAGGCTTCATCTGCAATAAAAACAACACTGAGGCCCTCAACATTCTCCTCAGCAGGTGGAAAGTTTATGGTGTCATTCTGGAGCCGCTTGTAGAACTCTGTCTGCATAATGACTCCTCCATCAGAGTTGCGGCCATCAAGAAACAAGAACTCATATGTGGCAGACAATACAGCTAGCAGGACTATGCTGCAAAATCCCTTATAATTGAAATAATATGAGCCATAGTTGGGTGGTGGGACAATCCGGACATGTTTTCCATCAATAGCACCACCACAGTTTGGAAAATCCCACTGATGATGGAACTGGGCTGCAACGTCCTGCTATTTCTGTGGGTTGGAAGGAAACTGGATTAAAAAAAGGGAAAATAAATGACTACTTCTGCAGATAACATTGCAAAGCAGATTTGACACAAACATGCTTGGCCAACATAAGTATAAAACGTAAATGAGTATTTAAATACAAAAGTGTAAGGTCAACTTATCTGATTCCTCACCCCCTCTGGTGGCCTATTCTAAAAATGTTATGGTGGGGGGAGGTAATGGGTAGATGTTTTGGACAGTAACCTTCTCCACTTTCATGAGAGCTGTTTGCATAAATAATGTGTGATACTTTGGCCAGCCCCTCCTTACTTACACTGTTGGCAGCCCAGTGGACAGGTAAGAAGTGTCATAATCAAAAAATATGGATACACACTGTCCAAATTGCAGCACATTTTAACATTCAGAAATAACCTATTAAGATAATAGGAGACAAAAACTTTCTATGTTACAATTTGAAGGTAATCAGACAAGCCCTTGCACTACATGCTTTGGTGAATTCATCCAGAAATATGACCACAAAAGAGAAATAGTGTGTATGGGTTTTGCAAAGTCAGCAGATAGAGTATTTGTATTTGTTGACTTAGCATTTGGGGGGGGGGGGGGCTCTTGCACTCTGCCTGCATTGGAGGACAACAATAACATTTGGACACAAATTAGGGGGTATTTAGGGTAAGCGCAAAAATGTAGCTAAAAAAAAATGGTTGAGTTACTAGGCTAGGTGTGTATGGGCCCAGGATAGCATGCTGGGGAGGTTAGTGAAGGAAAATATGCATGTAAACCAAAAAAGGAGCAAGAAAAGCTTACAGAATGCTTGAGGCCAAGAGGACATTTACAGCATATTACAATAATGTTAATTATGGAATCAAAAAATTAATACAATACATTAGCAAACATTAAATACATAGAATGTGATGTCAAAGGAAAAAACTTACCCGAATATAGTCCTTCTGCAGGACTTGAATAATGGCTGAGCAGGTCTCTGGAATAATGAGCTTGGGGGGAGATCCCAGTGGTAAACGTCAGGTCCTGGAGACTTCTCCCCGTCTCCAAGGTGGTTATAAGCCTTTGCTCAGGAGTAATGGCAAGCCTCATGCATGTGTTCTGCTTCTTAATATAGGGGGTCAACAATGCGTTGTGGTGAGCAGGGGTCCATCATCCGGAAATAATTCCGAAAATTATCCGGATTATTCTCCTGGAGCTCCCACAGCAAAGGCATATGACATAATTGGTCACAATTAAGCAACCGATTTTTGGTCCAAGAAATCCTCCTCCTATTCCTGGACTGGACTTAGGTCAAAGCAATGACTCCAAGGCCAATAATAGCGTGTTCTCTCCTCTGATTCCTCAACATGGCTGGTTGACAAATGGCCGTTCAGAAAACTGAAAAGCACAAATTGAAAAGCACGAATAAACACTCACCAAACTTCTACTAACATGAAATTAGTAGAAGGAGCCCAAAGGGTGGCGCCTGACAATTGAACTTCCTCTTTATCTGCTCTTAGTACGTCTAGTACGTCACTACGTTCGTGTTTGTTGGCCGACAATTGTGTACCGTTTGTATGCAAGACAAGTTCACGGCTCACGCCCTTCTGACAAAAGTATGACGCGTGTGTACAAGGCTTTAGTTTTAATTGAAATTGGTTGTTTTACAAGCTGTTCATTTACAATCACTTTAAACATGCTGTGGATGCAATAGGACCCAAGAATATTTCAAAGTGATCTTCAAAGAAGAGTCGGCAAAAACTGAAGAAAACTTTAATTGAGTACAAAAGGAGTTTGCAACTGTACCAAAGACGGTGTTACTAAATACTGACTTGCAAGGGTGTTTGAATTTTTGCACATGCCACATGGGATTTTCCTTGGTCTCTCCATTTCGATGGAATAAAAATAAATAATCTGCTTGGTGTATGTGAATAAAATTAGAATAAAATGAATGAATGAATAATAAATGATAAACAGTAGCACTCACAACATTGTACACAGCAGCATCCAAAAATATATAGAAAAACGTGTTGCGCTAAATATGTGAATCAACCTTCAAATATAATGAATAATAATCATATAAACAATAAAATCCATAGTGATGAAGTGCAAAAGTCCTTAAAACAAGTGCAACATCCAGTGCTTGAATAGATCAGGCAAAATTGTCTCCTTACCAGATCCAAAGGCCTATCAAGCCTGGGCAGCAAATAGCAGTGACGTCAATGCGCTTGTGAGAGTGCTAGGACGATTTTTGTTTCCTATGTCTCTGATTACAGTCTTGTTCAACGATCCCCTGCTGGGAGGCTGGATAAGTCAAGTGGATCTGCACCTAATGTGAGGGGTAATAGAGCTCACAGATGAGAGTATTTATAGGTCTTTGGATTTGGTAAGGAGACAATTTTGCCTGATCTCTCCATTTTGATGTTCATGAAACAATATGTAACTTTATATTTTTTATGTATGGTATTGCTTGCACTTATGTATGTTTTTGTGCATTTTAAATGTGTTTTTGTTGGTTTCAAACATGTTTGTGTGTTAGTCAAAGTAAGACTGATGTGTTTCTCCCTTATTTTGTTTTTCTCTTCTCTCTCTCTTTTTTCTTTTATTAAGATGTGCCTGACATCGCGTGGACCCCATATAGGGGTTTGGGGTCTGCGCGAGAGCCCAGTTAATGGGAAAGCTTGTTTCAGTTTTGACCCTAAAATTAATTGACCTGTAGAGCCTTATTTATGTACAAAAATTCTTCTTACTTGGGAAGACAATTGCATTTCCTTTTCCTTGCTTTTGTTTGTAGGTTTAATTGAAAACTTGAATAAAATATTGGAAGAAAAAGAAGTATGGACTTGCAGGGGCTGTACCACCACCAAGTCACAGTGAGCTCCTAAGGGGGTGACTGGTGGGGGGAGACAGCACCTCCTGTCCTATTTATACTCCTTACAAACCATACAAATGTGATGTAACTGTAAGGTAAAAGTACGATTTTGTTAGCTGTTACTATCTATACCACAGTCTTACGATACCCGTTCATGTATGTTTACCCTTTTTGTATGTTGACAAAATTGAATAAACATTGATAAAAAAAAAAAAAGACTGATGCTATCAGAAGAGGGATTTCACATGGTGCAGATACAGCATGTTTAAATGCAGTATGTCCTGTTTTTTTAAAGACACACTAATCTTCAGTGTCCTCTTAAAGGATAAACCTGAGTCTCCTTAAATAAGTCTCATAATTGTGATAATAGTCTACATAATTGCTTACCAGAGATTCACAAACATGATATGTAATGAATAACTGTAAAAATAGGATACTTTGTTAAGTGTTTTATAATCAGATTTATTTAGACAATGATTGTAAGTTGGTTTTACCTGTTGCTATGGCTTTGAATTTTGAGTTTTCAATGTTTGTATTACAAAATAATAAATCCATTTTTGATCATTTATGAGGCTGACCCTTTTGGGTCAGCACATCTTGCTTAGTTTAAAGTGTTTTAGAAAGTGTTCTTTGTTTTTATTTGTTTTAACTGCTTGTGGGGAGGTACATCATGGTGTGGCAGCAGCAAACTCTCAGAGTCCAGTTGCAGAGAACAGAACTTGTATTAAAATGTATTAGTGCACAAGCCCGGTGTGAAGACGTCCGACCAGTAACACTCACAGAATGTAACAGCAGTGTGTAGCAGAGCAGGTCTTAGATGTGCCAACGGTGTCTGTCTGGAAGGGCGGAATGTAGCCTGGTCCTTCCGTACCCAAGTAGGGAGGTCTCCAGGAAGGATGGTGTATCCCTATCATTTTCCTACTTGTCTGGAAACTGTACCTACCGCTAATCAATGTCCCTACCATATGAGTGATCTGTCTCAACACTACCCACATGTGAAATGCGCACCATACCCAGGAGCCAGGGCCTTAAATAGGCTCTGCCTAAATCAAGATGACCGCCAGAGTCACATGGGCCTGCAGAATCCAATTGGATAGCTTCCTCAGTGACCCAGGAAACCATAGAGGAACCATGTTCCTCTTGGCTTCCCTCTAATTGCAATGGAGAAAATAGACTGCACCTGCCTACATGCTGCCTCCCACCCACAGTAGATTTACTGCGGGTGAGCGGCACACTCAGGCCAGACAAAGTATTGGTATGTCACCAGCTTGCTTCTGGGTTTGCTGGGTTTGATTGGACACAGCACAAGTTTGGCAGTAGATTTCAGCCAATGATTTTGGCTGAAGTCAGCTGATCGGCTGTGGTCAATCACACACAAAGTTTGTACTATGAATAGAGATCTGGCTGTTTCTTCTTCCTGCAAAGCAGAGAGAAAAACACACCATTGTGGAAAAGTGTTAACCCCTTCCCAGCCATTAGTACAGTGTCAGTGTACAGTATTATCACTGTAGTCATTACCGATGTCAGTGTCAGTTAGTGACCCTCCCAGATGGCGTCTTTTAGTACCAGATTGTCCACCACCCTATCACAGTCACACTGTAAGTTGCTGATCACTGCCATTACAGTATAGTGTTTATAGCTGCTAACTATATACTATAATTTGTAGATGCTATAACTTTTGCACAAACCAATTAATATAAACTTATTGGGATTTATTTTTTATTTTTACCAAAAACATACATACATACATACATTTCGGCCTAAATTTATGAAGAAATTATAGTTTTTGATTTTTTTTTTATTGGATATGTTTTATAACAGAAAGTAAAATATATTGTTGTGCCCATAAGTTTACATACCCTGGCTGAATTTATGATTTCTTGGCAATTTTTCAGAGAATATGAATGATAACACAAAAACATTTCTTTCACTCATGGTTAGTGTTTGGCTGAAGCCATTTATTATCAATCAACTGTGTTTACTCTTTTTAAATCATAATCATAACAGAAACTACCCAAAATGACCCTGATCAAAAGTTTACATACCCTAGTGAGTTTGGCCTGATAACATGCACACAAGTTGACACAAAGGGGTTTGAATGGCTATTAAAAGGTAACCATCCTCACCTGTGATCCGTTTGCTTGTAATTAGTGTGTGTGTATAAAAGGTTAATGAGTTTCTGGACCCCTGACAGACCCTTGCATCTTTCATCCAGTGCTACACTGACGTTTCTGGATTCTGAGTCATGGGGAAAGTAAAAGAATTGTCAATGGATCTGCAGGAAAAGGTAGTTGAACTGTATAAACAGGAAAGGGATATAAAAAGATATCCAAGGAATTGAGAATGCCAATAAGCAGTGTTCAAACTCTAATCAAGAAGTAGAGAATGAGGGGTTCTGTTGAAACCAAACCACGGTCAGGTAGACCAACTAAAATTTCAGCCACAACTGCCAGGAAAATTGTTCGGGATGCAAAGAAAAATCCACAAATAACTTCAGGTGAAATACAGGACTCTGAAAACATGTGGCGTGGCTGTTTCAAGATGCACAATAAGGAGGCACTTGTAAGATGGGTTGCATGGTCGAGTCGCCAGAAGAAAGCCATTACTACGTAAATGCCACAAACTATCCTGCTTACAATACACCAAACAGCACAGAGACCAAAATTGAGCTTTTTGGCCACAACAATAAACATTACATTTGGAGAGGAGTTAACAAGGCCTATGATGAAAGGTACACCAATCCTACTGTGAGGTGGATCACTGATGTTTTGGGGATGTGTAAGCTACAAAGGCACAGGAAATTTGGTCAAAATTGATGGCAAGATGAATGCAGTATGTTATCAAAAAATACTGGAGGAACATTTGCATTCATCATCCAGGAAGCTGCGCATGGGACATATTTGGACATTCCAACATGACAATGATCCAAAACACAAGGCCAAGTCGACCTGTCATTGGCTACAGCAGAATAAAGTGAAGGTTCTGGAGTGGCCATCTCAGTCCCCTGACCTCAATATCATTGAGCCACTCTGGGGAGATCTCAAACATGCGGTTCATGCAAGACAGCCCAAGAATTTACAGGAACTGGAGGGTTTTTGCCAAGAGGAATGGGCAGCTTTACCATCTGACAAGATAAAGAGCCTCATCCACAAATACCACAAAAGACTTCAAGCTGTCATTGATGTTAAAGGGGCAATACACGGTATTAAGAACTGGAGCATGTAAACTTTTGATCAGGGTCATTTGGGTAGAGTAAACACAGTTAACTGATAATAAATGGCTTCAGCCAAACACTAACCATGAGTGAAAGAAAAGTTTTTGTGTCATCGTTCATATTCTCTGAAAAATGACCAAGAAATTATACATTTTGCCAGGGTATGTAAACTTATGAACACAAGTGTGTGTGTGTGTATATATTTTTTTTTTCATTTGTATCGCAAAAAAAAAAAAAAACAGTGGTGAACAGCACCAAAAGAAAGCCCTATTTGTGTGAAAAAATGATAAAAATTTCATCTAGGTACAGTGTTGCATGGCCACGCAATTGCCAGTAAAAATAGCGTAGTGCTGAATAGCAAAAAATAGTCTGGTCATGAGGGGGGTAAAACTTACCGTAGGTCGAGGGATTAACAAGCAAAACATTTTAGGACACTAAATGGAACTGGAAATATGGGAACCAGAGAAATTAGGTATTAAGGTACATATAAACGGTAAGGGTCCTTTCACACTGGGGCGGGCGTCGGCGTCGCCGGTAAAGCGCCGCTATCGGTATGCGGCCGCTAGCGGGGCGGTTTTACCCCCTGCTAGCGGCCGAGAAATGGTTAAAAACCACCGCAAAGTGCCTCTGGAGAGGCGCTTTGCCGGCGGTATAGCCGCGCCGTCCCATTGATTTCAATGGGCAGGAGCGGTGAAGGAGCGGTATACACTCCGCTCCTTCACCGTTCCGAAGATGCTGCTGGCAGGACTTTTTTTTACCGTCCTGCCAGCGCATCGCTCCAGTGTGAAAGCCTTCGGGGCTTTCACACTGGAATGCAAGCAGCGGCACTTTCGGGTCGGTTTGCAGGCGCAATTATTAGCGCAATAGCGCCTGCAAACCGCCCCAGTGTTAAAGGGCCCTAAGTGAACGACAGTTTGCTATAGCACTGTTTATTATTGTTAGTATGGCTGCTTGTAGTTTCCACCAGGTGTGTGTGTGTGACAGGGTGACAATACAGGAACACAATTCAGAGATGGTTGTTACTCCATAGCTGGAAGTACCTGAACAAGGACCTCAATGGCAGGATAACCAGATGTTCTTTTGATAAAAGCTGCAGAGTTGAAAAGATTGACAGAAAGGTTTTAAAATACATTGCCACGTTAAAGTGTATATTAGAATTCCGTTATTGATCTACTTTAAATGTTGAGCCAATAAAACTGGAAGCTTATAGTACAATGTATCCACAACTCTCATACCTTAGCCTGACCCTTTCAATCAATGAGTCATACTAAATTATTCTATCTACTTTTTTTTCTGTTTCAGTCATTTTTATTAGGTTGTATACAAACAGGTCGATATCTGCTTTTTTTCTAATAAATAAAAGGGCACACTTTTGTTTGTGCAGATAATATTTTTTGGATTCAAATTTCAGACCCCGGCACAAGGTAGGAATGTTATTATTCCTTGAAGGAGAAAATGAATGAGAGATATGACATACAACATTAAACAGTCGCAAAGATTTATTGTAGTGGATTGCATAATGAAAGCAGCCAGTGAGAATGTATTTGAAATTTAGACATGCAAATTATGTCTTGAGGATTTCACAAGTACACCTGTCAGTTCCTGATGCTTTCATATTGCACTATCCAATATAGTTTTTAGCTGAACCTGCCAAATGCCTTGTAGATGATATTTCAGGAGATCAATATTAGAAAGTCTTAATCATCAGATATAAACTCCTCTACTTAACCATCTGCTGCAATGTAGGCCCCACGTGCTTGTGTAAACATTAGTTATGAGATGGAGCATAGCAAGGCACTCTAAACTCATCTGTAAACATAGACAGATTACCAATTTAAAGCCTTAAGCTTCTCATAATTTTCCATGTTCTCACCTATCCATGAGATAGTTGTTTGCTTTCAAATGACAGATACCATACAATTCAAAACTCAGTGCTTAGCTATAGCTCCCAACTTTTCCTGATTTGGAGGTACTGTCCCATTTTAGTTCCTCTGTCCCTCTTTACTCCTCATTTGTTCCCCATTTTGGTCTGATGTAGATGCCTATATAAAAATGTGCTATTTATCTATCAAAAAATGTTTGCAGTTTCAAACCGTTCACACAATTATTAGTAGTGGTGAAAAAAAACTATTTTTTTTTGAATATTCATTTTCCATATGTATCCTTGACCTACATACTTTTTTCTAAGGCCTCATGTACACTGGTTTCTTTTACTATATACACTGTTTATCCCGATAGGAGAAAATAAGCATTATAAACTCACCTAAGCTGCATTGTTTTTAGGGATGAGCCCGAAGTTCGAGTCGAACTTAAGTTCGACTCAAACTTCGCCTGTTCAACAAATAGCGAACAAATTGGGGTGTTCGCTGCAAATTCAAAAGTCGCGGAACACCCTTTAAAAGTCTATGGGAGAAATCAAAAGTGCTAATTTTAGTGTTTGGGGACCTGGGTCCTGCCTCAGGGGACATGTATCAATGCAAAAAAAAGTTTTAAAAACGGCCGTTTTTTCAGGAGCAGTGATTTTAATAATACTGTGGGGTGTCTATAGTATGCCTGTAAAGTGGCGCATTTTTCCCGTGTTGAGAACAGTCCCTGCACAAAATGTCATTTCTAAAGGAAAAAAAGTCATTTAAAAGTACTTGCAGTTATAATGAATTGTTGGGTCAATACAGAAAAAAGCTATTACCAGGCCCTTTGGGTCTGGTATGAATATTAAAGGCAACCCCGAACCAAAATTTAAAAAAAAATTGTGTGGTGGTCCCCCCAAATTCCATACCAGGCCCTTCAGGTCTGGTATAGATATTAAGGGGAACCCTGCGCCAATTTTTAAAAAAAAAATGGCGTAGGGGTCCCCCTCAAAATCCATACCAGACCTGAAGGTTTTAAGGGGAACACTGTGCCAAAATTTGAAAAAAAATGGCGTGGGGGACCCCCAAAAACCCATACCAGACCCTTATCCGAGCACGCAACCCCCCAAAGCACCTTGTCCCCATGTTGATGGGGACAAGGGCCTCATCCCCACAACCCTTGCCGGGTGGTTGTGGGGGTCTGCGGGGGGGCTTATCAGAATCTGGAAACCCCCTTTAACAAGGGGACCCCCAGATCCCGCCCCCCCCCATTTGAAATGGTAACGGGTACATTGTACCCGTACCATTTCACAAAAAATGTTTCAAAATGTTAAAAAACCACAAGACACATCTTGGCACAAGTCTTTTATTAAAAAATAAAAAAAATATAAATGTCCCACGAAGTCCATTCATCTTCTTCTCTCGCTCCGCCGACGGACCGAAAAAATAAATAATAAAATAAAAAAGATCTGCCTCCATGGGCGGTACCTGCCTTATAACGCTTCAGCGCGATGACAGTTCTTTTATAACTGAGGGCGGGGAAGCCATTGGGAAGTTTCTAAAACTTTTTTTGCATTGATACATGTCCCTTGGGGCAGGACCCAGGTCCCCAAATACTTTTTATGACAATACAATGCATATAAGCCGCATATAAGAGCATATAAGACAATTCATTATAGCCGCGAGTACTTTGAAATGACTTTTTTTCCATTAGAAATGTCATTTTGTGCAGGGACTGTTCTAAGCACGGGAAAAATGCGCCACTTTACAGGCATACTATAGACACCCCCCAGGTACAAAATTTAAAGGAATATTTCACTTTTATTGTTTCATTTTAAGCATTATTAAAATCACTGCTCCCAAAAAAACGGCCGTTTTTAAAACTTTTTTTGCATTGATACATGTCCCCTGGAGCAGGACCCGGATCCCCAAACACTTTTTATGACAATAACTTGTATATTAACCCTTAAAATTAGCACTTTTGATTTTTCACGTTCGTGTCCCATAGACTTTAATGGTGTTTGCGCGTTCGCATGTTCTGTTGCGAACTGAACCGGGGGTGTTCGGCTCATCCCTAATTTTTTTCAAAACAGTTTAGTTGAGTTTAGCAGAGTTTAATAGAGTTTGGAGTTTGGGGGTTTATTTTATTGGCCAGAATTTTAATTTATCGTGGCCATTGAAATAAATAAACGTTGAAGTGCTAAACGTGTCTGGAGTTTATGCGCATTTATGCGCGTGTAACAGTATTCAGCGTTTTCTGTGGTCAGAATTCCCACTCCTGAATGGGATTTTAGGGCATTCAGAAAACAGCCTATAAACTCACCTGCTGACAAACCGCTAAAAACATGTATGTGAGCATGGGCACATAGGATAGCATAGAGGCAAGTTTAGAGGGAGAAAGAAAAACGCCCAAACTCACACAAACATGAGTTTAACAGCAGCAGTGTGCATGAGGCCTAATAGGGGTTCCTCTTTCCAATCTCAGAAAGTTGGGAGGTATGGGTAAGCTAGCGCAAATTATATATAAACACCATTGGCAAGATCAAACTTCTGCATATATGTTCAAAACAGTGCTCACATGTTCGGATTATGCAGTGTTATAAAGTGGCACCTTATCAATGCAAAGTGTCCTTCTTGTTCACCAGCCATAAAAATTTTCTCTTGTTTACAGCACAATGGCAATTAGACCAGGACCTTTCCTTGATTTTGGACCCCTTCAAAAAAGGGTCTTAAAAGGCCAGTCCATTCAAAAATGGTGATTTAATTTCAGGTTTAGCCTGGTGGACCCGCATGCTGTGCCTGTACAGCTGCATGTCCTAATATACATCAATAAGCTGCCTGCATAGAGCAGATGGAAGTTACCGGCACTGCAAAAAGCGCTATACAAGCATCATCGCCTTACTGCTAATAAATGATTGCCACCTATTTCCACAGCCTTTTTATTCTCATGTTTTCGAAAGGAAGAAGGCAAGACTTTTAGATTTAACTCGGATGCCCAGCGGTCTTGCCAACATGTGGCACAGGGTATCAATGAATAACTCAGACAGTTTGCAGTACTCATTACTGAACTCTTTATTGATACAAAAATGAACAATCATTGAATTCACTTACATACTTGTCTTTACAAGGCATGCACTGTGAAGGTATAGAAAAGTAGTTTGCGCTGCACTTCAATCTGCTCAATATAACCTTCTGGAAATATAGTGTGAAAATCAGTGATAAACCTATTGACATTGAAATAACATCCTTCTGAGATGGAGGGATTTTTTTTTTTTTTTTGGGGATGGCCACATGGTAACAAATATAGAATCTCTGTTACCCAGTGAAAAAACGCCATGCCAATGTGGGTGGTTGTACTCCTTTTTCTTTTTTTCTTCCTTTTGTGGTTGGCCTAACACCTTGACTGCATGAAAGTTTAAACTAAGAACGTTTATACATTTTTGATATTTGTATGTACAGTATATGTTTGGTTTCTGTTTCTTTTTCCTCTCCTTGTGGTTGATTAACTAAAATTGGAGAGTGCAAAATTTGGTGCAGCTCTCCATAGAATCCAATCAGCTTCTAGATTTTTTTTTTGTCAAAGCCTAATTGAACAAGTTGAAGTTAGAAGCTGATTGGCTACTATGCGCAGCTGCACCAGATTTTGCACTCTCCAGTTTTAGTAAATCAACCCCCTTGTTTTGTAAATATATGAAAGTGTTCTTTTAAAAATAAACAATTAAAAAAAAAGATCTTTCTAACAAAATATTCTTTTTGTATCATACACCACAATGACAACAAAGATATACAGTATCATTTTCTCAATACAACTAAGCTGTGCATTTACACCAAAAAACACAAAAGTACAGCAATCATGTGACGAAATCAACCAATAAGTAAATTGATGAATCAGTCAGAAAATGATGACCAAAATCCCAACACTTCATGCACAGCAAAGGCAATTCCAAACACAACCTCCACCTTCAGCTGGGGGTTATGGTTTTAATAAGGGAATGCCATTTTCACTGCATAGGTCCATTACATGTTTGTGACACAAGGTTAAGGAAGGGGAAGTAAAATGGAAGGTTTTACTTTACAATACATTAAGACCCCTTTCACACTGGGGCGCTTTGCAGGTGCTACAGCGCTAAAAATAGCGCCTGAAAAGCGACCTGAAAGAGCCGCTCCCTTCTCTTCAATGTGAAAGCCAGAGGGCTTTCACACTGGAGCGGTATGCTGGCAGGACGCTAAAAAAAGTCCTGCTAGCAGCATCTTTGGAGCGGTGAAGGAGCGGTGTGTATACCGCTTTTTTACCGCTCCTGCCCATTAAAATGAATGGGGTAGCACGGCTATACCGCCGGCATAGTGCTTTGCGGTGGTTTTAACCCTTTCTTGGCCGCTAGCGGGGGGGGAAAGTGCCCCGCTAGTGCCCGAATAGCGCCGCAAAATTGACGGTAAAGCAGCGCTAGAGATATCGGCGCTTTACAGCCGACGCACCCACCGTGAAAGTAGCCTTAGACTGGTTTCACACTATTGGGTTGCCACAGTGCAGAGTAGTGCTCATTATGCATTTTTGGTGTATTGCAGTACAATTTATTTTGAATGGCACCTTCACAATGATGCAACTGTGTTCCAGCAAACCAACAATGCATGGTACCGCATGTTGTGGTGCGCTGTGTAAAAAAAAAAAGGTTTAGGTATGTTTTTCTGCCTGCTCTGTGTGGCAATTGGCAGCTCATGCAAAATGAATGGGCCACTCTAATGCAACACGTGTAATGATCAGCAGACCTTATGCAGACCAAAGATACAATATTTTGACTAACACAAAAATCCATTTTGTATGAAGCCTACAAATGGAATTTTTATGACAAATCTTCTGTTGCTATATGAATGGTTGGTTCATGTTTTTTGGGTTCCGGGATTTTTTACTCTTTACTGCAATAAAAAAGTATGGTTAATGGAAACTGTAGGTTTGATTTACTAAAACTGGAGCGTGCAAAATCAGTTGCAGCTCTGCATAGAAACCAATCAGTTTCCAGGTTTTTTATGTCAAAGTCTCCATTCACAACTAGGTGATTTGAAACGCGGGATGCGTATGCAATGTCATTACATGTTAATGGCACCCCAATTGTGGTGCAATTTTGCTGCGGTTGTCATGCGATAAATCGTGTCAAAATAGCAACGCGTGACGCTGTCGCTCCAAAGAAGCTCCTGCTCCTTTTTGAGCGTCACACTTTGCGCATTGCGATTTTGCATGCTTGCAATATATCGGGCGCACTGCGATTGGGGTGCAATTAACAAGTAATAGCATCGAAAACGCATCCAGTATTTTTTCACAAATCTGGAATCAAGGGCAGAATCACAGCGATTCTGCCTGTGATTCAAATCACCTAGGTGTAAATGAAGCCAAATTTAACAAGTTGAAGTTAAAAGCTGATTGGTTTCCACTCTCAGCTGCTCCAGAGTTTGCACTCTCCAGTTTTAGTAAATCAACTCATATATTATTTGTATTTATTTCTAGTAATGGGGCTGTTTTGAGTATCACAAAGGACAAGCTCATGGTACAAGATATAGAGTACCAGAAAAATACAGCTTTTTCCAGCAAATGTTTTTAACATTTCATTTCGCAAGTTTTGTACATACAACAGTAATGCCACCACCTTGAGAGTGCCTAACTTTTTTAGAATTTAGATGGTTATTTTATGTATATAAAGCTTTAAAAAAGAGATCAAGAAAGATGCAGAATGCGAGACCCAGATTATTATTGCAGTGTGGATAAAATATTAGGGCTGTCAGGTTTGGAAGGAGACCTTATGTACGGTACATACTCAGAATTTGGGCAGGAATAAAAAGGTCAGTGCATATTTTTACATATGTTTGCACATCTTGACCACTTGTCATGCAAATGTGTTTTCCACATTTCCTAGAATTAGGATTTCTTTTTGAAGGGAACCTCCACTTTATTAAAAAAATAAATAAATAACCACCCGTAACATTTAACTAGCCTGAAATGATTTTGGAAGCTTGCCTTGTTTCCAACTCACTCAATGTATGTACTTGCCTAACAGTCAATGAAAATTTGTCCAAAAGCTAAATATATCTATCAATTGAGACACTAAGGTAACAGTAATAAGACGCCATAATTACCTGTGGTTTGTATGTAAGAAGATTCTGCATTTTTCTCATCTACATGGGTGCCTCTGCCTTACCATACACCTTTTGAATTGACCCAATGTCTACCCTATGTCTCACTGGTATCTGGCTACTCCTAATGAACTACCCCAAACACCTTTGAGATCTGCCAAGTACAAAAGTTCAACATAGAGACAGACATTCTCTACAGGCCTAAATACAAGCTGTTTGATCCCCACTGAGTTTCTCACAACCTAACAGATTTGAGTAATGTCCTCAAGATTTTCAATGCTCATGTTTAAAATATTTCCATCTCTGAAAAATCATGGTGGCTGCCATTGCTAAACTTTCCTTTTCAGGAAGTTAGCTCCCTGGCTGTCATGCTGTGCTTTGGCTTTAATGCTATATGAGTCACTGACCTGGAACAGGTGTAGATTCGCACCAGGGGATTTTTTTAAGTTCTGCTAAGGGTATATATATACTATATATATATATATATATATATATATAAATATATATATATATATATATATATATACATATATATATACATATATATACATATATATATATATATATATAATTATTTCAGGAAAACCAATGGTTTTGGTGACGTTGTTTTGCTTATTTTATCTATGCAATCTATAATTTATCTACTTTGACCACTGTTTGTTTAAGGAAAATGAGTGCTATTATAGATAAAAGGTATACATGTTATTCTATAATGTGCCCTGTTTTTAATTACACTAAAATTACATTACAGGTACAAAACATTGCAGAGATATTTACACCTGGCAATGGTGGAGTGGGAAGCAGACTGCCCCCACAAGGGCCCACAGGCAGACAAAGTTTCAATCTTGTATACAGAAGCCATCGCTGCTACGTAGATCCTGATGGCTCTTACCACACCCAGGCAATGTAGGGTAATTTCCTTGTAGGGCATAGTTGCCAACATTAAAAAAAAAATTTTAAGGACACTTTTTTTGGCTGTAGGCGGAGTCTTATTATAATTAGGGGGAGAGGCATGCGTCTGTTGGCTTGGCATAGGGGGAAAGTAAAAATGTGGTGTGCGAACAGTGGGCGTGGTTTACACAAAATAGTGGACATGTCTTAAGTGGGCGTGGCTCAAAGGGGGTGTGGTTAGAGTCTGAGATGAATAAGGGATGGAGAGGAAAAGGGGGGGAGAGGGATGGACAGCAGGCCCAGATCCTACACAACAATGGAAATATGTGTATTCTAGAAAGTTTAACAACCAGCAGATAAAGATACTCCAAACACCTGGTGTTAGCACTTCAATCATCCCGACACCATGGTTGTTATGGTGTCAGGATGATTGAAGTGCATTATTTCTATTATTACATTGTAATATAAAATGAAATCATTCAACTCACCATAATGCCGAATCAGTGGGATCCCTGAGCGTGTCACCTGCCACGTCAACCTGCCACCAGCCGTCTGTTCTTGCATCAGGTGCCCCCAGCAGAGTCCGTCCTTGTATCAGGTGTCCCAGTAGAGTCCGTCCTTGCATCAGATGTCCCCAGCGGAGCCCCCCTTACATCAGATGTCCCCAGCAGAGCCCCCCTTACATCAGATGTCCCCAGCGAAGCCCCCCTTTGCATCAGATGTCCCAAGCGGAGCCCCCCTTACATCAGATGTCCCCATCGCAGCCTCCCCTTACATCAGGTGTCCCCATCGGAGCCTCCCCTTACATCAGGTGTCCCCAGCGGTGCCCCCTTACATCAGATGTCCCCAACGGAGCCCCCCTTACATCAGGTGTCACCAGCGGAGCCCCCCTTACATCAGATGTCCCCAGCAGAGCCCCCCCTTACATCAGGTGTCCCCAGCGGAGCCCCCCTTACATCAGATGTCCCCAGCGGAGCCCCCTTTACATCAGATGTCCCCAGCGGAGCCCCCACTTACATCAGGTGTCACCAGCGGAGCCCCCCTTACATCAGATGTCCCCAGCGGAGCCCCCCTTACATCAAATGTCCCCAGCAGAGCCCCCCCTTACATCAGATGTCCCCAGCGGTACCCCCCCTTACATCAGATGCCCCAGCGGAGCCCCCATTACATCAGGTGTCACCAGCGGAGCCCCCCTTACATCAGATGTTCCCAGCGGAGTCCCCCCTTACATCAGATGTCCCCAGCGGTGCCCCCTTACATCAGATGTCCCCAGCAGTGCCCCCCCTTACATCAGATGTTCCCAGCGGTGCCCCCCTACATCAGATGTCCCCAGCGGTGCCCCCCTTACAACAGATGTCCCCAGCAGAGCCCCCCTTACATCAGGTGTCACCAGCAGAGCCCCCTTACATCAGTTGTCCCCAGCGGAGCCCCCCTTACATCAGGTGTCCCCAGCGGAGCCCCCTTTGCATCAGGTGTCCCCAGTGGAGCCCCCCCTTACATCAGGTGTCACCAGCGGAGCCCCCCTTACATCAGATGTCCCCAGCGGTGCCCCCCCCTTACCTCAGGTGTCCTAGTAGGAGGGGGTATACAAAATAATGTATCCCTCCGCCGGCCGCGTGGTTACAATAGAACCCCGCCCCTTTCCATAACAGACCGGCAGCGGGGCAGGGGGTAGGCAGGGCGAGGTGGAGCGGGGTGCAGGGTGGGCGGTGTCGCAGGAGCTTCGTCTAGCCACCCAGCCGTTCCTGGTCTTCTTTAAAATGGTGGCCGGAGGACCTCTAGCGGCGGCAGGGAAAAGTCGTGAAAAAACGGATTTATCGGAACATTTCCAGGGAAACAATAAAATCGGGAAAAGAGTCCAAATCCCGGGAATGTCCCGGGAAATCCGGGACAGTTGGTAAGTATGGTAGGGTAGGACAAAAGGGGGAAAGAACAATGTCCTCACTGAGGTGAAAAAGAAGAGACCACCTTAGGGTTTTGGTCCCATAATCCCTTTGTCCTTGTGCAAAACAAGAAAAGGCTTTTTTCATGAAAGAGTTGCCAACTCAAAAACAAACCTAACAGATGCAATGATGACCAAGAAGGTAACCTTACAAGTGAGGTCTTCCAATTATTTGTCTCTAATCGGTTCAAATGGGGATCTCTGAAGAACAGAGTACACCAGATTAGGATCCCAAAGTGATACAGGAAGTTGAATTGGTGATGTGTTGAATTGGGGGATTTATATGAGCAACTCATTAAAGAAATGCAAGAGGTTTCTGGAATAAAATTGATAAGGCAGAAACCTGATAACAGAGAAGTGGTAATTGCCATAATTCATTCACATAAATCATATATATCATGGCACTGTATTTTAAAAAATATATATATTCTAAGTTCCTTATTCCTGCAGCGCTGTTGTGTGGTCACATGATCTTTCCCTGTTGGCATCTGCAGGGAAAGATCTTTGGGAACAGCTTATTAATCTGTTGATGTATGCTCTCTACGGTATGAGTCTGTGTCTGCACAGCCCCGATTGGTGCTGTGCCAGTCACATAACTATGAAAAAAAGTTTCAAGAGAGCAAGTCAAATTAGATTATAATAATCAAATAACTGTTTTACGGCTCCCAATAAATCTTTATTGAATATCAAATGTGTAATTGGGTGCATTAATATGGTGTAGGCGGAGTCAAAGATGATACTATGACACTAGCTTTCATTTTGTTCAGACGGCATCTACATCCAAGGCTATTTTTTTACTTTACAGGTATTAGCAATTACATTAGATATATTTAATATTGATTTATACTAAAACTAAGCATAATTTGTGAGTTTCTTAGTGAATGTACTGTAATACATCAGCCTACTATATACCATCCCCATAGTGTTTAGCAATAGGAGGACATGGAGGAGGAAGGAGGGAAGGGTGTGCAATTTACCACTGTATATGCCAAATATGTAACTCCATAATCATATGGCTGCACAGATAAGAAAAAGGAGGAAATTATAAGCTTAGAGATAAGCTGAAATTGAGCATGCTCATAGGAAGTGTCAGGCATTTTGCTTTTCTGGAAAGTTTTAACAGGTATTTTCTGTACTTGCTGAAATGTGCTTAGTGTGAAAAAAAGAAAATGTATGTAGCCACCACATCTATAAACCGATAGGCTGCAATATATTACATTTTTCTTTTGGGGTTCAATTATACTTAAAGTGTTACTAAACCCTCCTTTTATTTACATTAAAATAACAAACATGTTATACTTACCTGCTCTCTGAAGCAGTTTTGCACAGAGCAGCCCAGATCCTCCTCTTCTCTGGTCCCACACCAGCGCTCCTGGCCCCTCCCTCCTGCCGGGTGCCCCCACAGCAAGCAACATGCTGTGGGGGCACCCAAGCAGGCGTGTTCCCAACCAGCTGCTCTGTGTGTCCATTCACACATGGAGTCACGTCTCAGCCCCGTCCCCTCCATCTCCTGATTGGCTCATCGGCTGTGATTGACAGCAGCGGGAGCCAATGGCGCAGGCAAAATTACCTCTCTGGTTGTTGCAGACATCTGATCTATTAAAGGGATCATATTGAATGGGCAGTCTTTCTGTCCTAGTTCCACACAATCTGTCACTAACAGGGACACAGGCTGGAATAAAAAGCCTAAACTAAAAAATGTTTTTGGTGGAGATATCAAGTGAAAAATAATGGGCACAGCGCCAAATAATAAACGTGCACTCTACAACCTAATGCTGCTCCTAAAATTAGTAAAATACTAATAAACAATATACAAACAGTGAAGGGTGCATCAATAGTGCAATAATAAATTAATAAATGTCGTGTTGACTCAATCATGTAATAAGGTGCAACAGTGCATGTACAATAAATGAAATCATGTAATGCCAATAAAGTGGATATAGTGCAAAAAAAGTTCAGTTTGTCTTCTTATTAATATGAAACAAAACCACAATCTTCTTAATTAATCCAATCACCACATGATAATAAAGTGCAAATGCTATCTTATTCGTGCTTCACCCGAAGTGGTATGTCAAAGTGCTCACCAAACAGTATTGGCCACAGAGTGACCCTCGGGCATGGAAAGGATCAGGTAAAATAATTCATCAAAGGTAACTTTCCGGATATCCTGGCATGAAAGAAATCAGTGCAGAAGGACTCCAGTCACAGGAAAGCAGGAGCGTATATATATGTAACTTCTTGTAAAGAGTGGCTCCCCAGGAAAGCCACAAAAGCTCAAATAGTGTAAAAACGTCTTTAATCCAGATAAAAACTTTACAGCCAAACAGGTATGCAAGGTACAGGACGAGAAACAGACCGGGCTGCAGCTATGGAGGAGAAGCAGAGACCAAAGCAGTACCTTAAAAATCTGTGGGTACTCGATGTGCGTCTCGGCGTGCGCTCCAGCTGATACCAGGAACGGAGGACTCGTTGCTGCGTGTCGAGCCTCACTTTCAATATATTTCACACTGTGCGTGCGTCATCAGCAAAAACTTAAGAAGATTGTGGTTTTGTTTCATATTAATAAGAAGACAAAGGGGGTCATTTACTAAGATGAATGTGCTGAGCCGGTTCATACCTTAATTGAGCGTGTGAACCGGCGCAGCAGTACCTGCCTGTGAGAATGTTTCCAGCGCATTCCCATCGCGCTGGTTCTCGGCGAGATACATCTCGCGCTCGCTGCAATAGGAAAAACACATCGTTCTATTAAAGCAGCGCGAGAAAAAACGGCATGGGTTCCCGGAGGGCATGCCAGGCCCTTTGGTCTGGTATGGATTCTAAGGGAAACCCCCTACGCTGAAAAAATGGCATGGGGGGGTCCCCCCAAAATCCATACCAGACCCTTATCTGAGCACGCAGCCCGGCCGGTCAGGAAAGGGGGTGGGGACTAGCAAGCGCCCCCCCTGAACCGTACCAGGCCGCATGCCCTCAACATGGGGGATGGGTGCTTTGGGGAAGGGGGGCGTGCTGCGGCCCCACACCCCAAAGCACCTTGCCCCCATGTTGATGAGGACAAGGGCCTCTTCCGACAACCCTGGCCGTTGTTTGTCAGGGTCTGTAGGCAGGGGGCTTATCAGAATCCGGGAGCCCCCTTTAATGAGGGGGCCCCCAGATCGCGGCCCCCCACCCTATGTGATTGAGTATGGGGTACATGGTACCCCTACCCATTCACCTGGGAGAAAAAAGTGTGAAGAAAAAAAAACACTAGACAGGTTTTTAAAGTAATTTATTAGGCAGCTCTGGGGGTCTTCTTCCGACTTCGGGGGTCTCTTCCGCGCTCTCCAGCCTCTTCATCACGCTCTCTGTATCTTCTCCCAGTCTCCGGTTCTTCTCCGCGCTCTCCAGATCTTCTCTGCACTCTCCGGTTCTTCTGCCGGGCTCCTCCGCTATCTTCTGCTCTTTTGCCACTCCTTTGCTAGCGGTGGCCCGATCTTCTCCCGCTGTCCGGTTCTTCTGTCGCTGTCCGGTTCTTTTCCGCTTGACGGTTCTTCTGCCGGGCTCCTCCGCTATCTTCTGCTCTTTTGCCGCTCTTTTGCTAGCGTTGGCCCGGTCTTCTGCCGTTGTCCTGTTCTTCTGCCGCTGTCCGGTTCTTCTGTCGCTGGCCGGTTCTTCTGTTGCTGTCCGGTATCTTCTGCCGGGCTCCCCCGCTATCTTCTTCCAGCTCTTTTGCTAGCGGTGGCCCGGTCTTCTCCATCATCGTCGTCTTCTCCCCTCTTCTCTTCTCTTCTTCCGATGTTGACACAAAGCTCTCTCCTGCTGTAATGCCATCTGCGAGGTGTGCGGCGACTTATATAGGCATGGGGCGTGGTCACCGTGTGATGTCACCGGGTGACCCCGCCCCTTATGACGGCACAGTCCCAGGGCATATATGTGTTAGAAATTCAATAAGGACACCCAAATACACACACCACACACACACACACACACACACACTTGGCTCTTTTCAGGGCAAAATAAAGAATGCTATCTGCAAGCTTTATATAACATAGGTTTGTGTGCTAATGAGGCAATTGCAAACACATGGACAGTCCATGAAATACACAAAATGCAAGTTCACCCAATGTAGAGAGAACTTCAAAGTGGGTACACCTGTTAAAGATGTCCTTAAATTACTAACCCCAAAAACACACTCTGAGCATGCACAGAAACATCCAAGTGCTGTTCACACACAGAAAGAACCACCAAAAAAAACAAAGTCCCTAAGCATGCCCAGACCAACCCAAATGCACATCACACACCAAAAGGCACAGGAAAAAACAAAGTCCCTGAGCATGCCCAGAACAACCCAAATGCAGCTAGCACACAATAAGCCACCCCTGTCCAAAATTAAGCACATCATCCAGCATGCACCAAAATTACAGATGGGACAAAACACCCCCAGTCCAGGGGGGCAACTAATGAGCCTAACATGTGCAAAAGTTATACAACAAATACCATTGCAGTCTAAGGGAACTGACTTGGCAATTTTACTAGTCCCCACTTGGCTGGCTTATCTTCTAGTTATTGGCCTTAAAATGGGTATGGGGACCAGGTCCCACCCTAAGGGACAGATATCAATTTCACCAATTGGACAACCCCAAAAATGAAACAAGGAGAAATGCCTTTAAATATGTCAAATTGCTTAAGGGCCAGTTCACACCAATGCAGTCCAGTGCATATTTTATGGATCAAAAATGCATGGAAATTTGGTTATATGGTTTTAAATGGCATAGTTCACACCAGTGCTTGCAGTTCCAGTGCGTTCCAGTTCCAGAAAAAAAAGTAGAACATGCTGCATTTTTTCTGAACTGGACTGTACTGGAAAGCTGTAAAACGCATCAAAAACGCACTGGAACACACTTGTCCTTATTTAAGGTTAAGAAAAAAGAGGGGGGAAAAAAGCACTGGACTGCATCAAAAATGCTCCAAAAACGCACTAGAACGCATCAAAAACGCGCATGCAGAAAAGCACCTGGAACGCGTCCGGACTGCATTTCTATGGTGTGAACTGGGCCCTTAGGGCCAGATCACACCATAGAAATGCAGTCCGGATGCGTTCCTGGTGCTCTTCTGCATGCACATTTTTTATGTGTTCCGGTGCGTTTTTGGTGCGTTTTTGATGCATTTTACAGCGTTCCAGTACAGTCCAAAGTATAAAAAATGCAGCATGTTCTACTTTTTTTCTGGAACTGAAAATGCACTGGAACTGCAAGCACTGGTGTGAACTATGCCATTGAAAACCATATAACCTACTTTCCATGCGTTTTTGATGCAGAAAAGAAACGCACTGGACTGCATGTGGTGTGAACTGGCCCTTAAGGAATAAAAGTTATTTAAAACTTCTCGCGGCTATAATGAAATGTTGGTCCGGCAATACACATAAAAATTCATTGCTAAAAACAGCATTAAGAAAAGAAACTAATTTAAGGAAAAAAATGTGTGGGGTTCCCCCGAAATTCCATACTAGGCCCTTCAGGTCTGTTATGAATATTAAGGGGGACCACACGCCAAAATAAAAAAAAATGGCGTGGGAGTCTCCCTCAAAATCAATACCAGGCCCTTCAGGTCTGGTATGGTTTTTAAGGGGAACCCTGCGCCAAAATTAAAAAAAAAATGGCGTAGGGTCCCCCTAAAAATCCATACCAGACCCTTATCCAAGCACGAAACCTGGCAGGCCGCAGGAAGAGAGGGGGATGAGAGAGCGCCCCCCCCCTCCTGAACCGTACCAGGCCACATGCCCTCAACATTGGGAGGGTGCTTTGGGGTAGCTCCCAAAGCACCTTGTCCCCATGTTGATGAGGACAAGGGCCTCAGCCCCACAACCCTTGCCCGGTGGTTGTGGGGGTCTGCGGGCGGGGGGCTTATCAGAATCTAGAAGCCCCCTTTAACAAGGGGACCCCCAGATCCCCCCCTGTGAAATGGTAAGGGCCTACCATTTCACAAAAAAAGTGTCAAAAATGTTAAAAATGACAAGAGACAGTTTTTGACAATTCCTTTATTTAAAGTCTTCTCCTTTCCATCTTCAGGTCTTCTTCCTTCTTCCTTCCTTCATCCTTTGGTTTCTTCCTCCATCTTCTTCCCTCCCAATGTTGAGGGCATGTGGCCTGGTACGGTTCAGGAGGGGGGGGGGGGCGCTCTCTCATCCCCCCTCTTTTCCTGAAGGGCCCGGTATGGATTTTGAGGGGCACCCCCACGCCACTTTTTTTTTGGCATGGGGTTCCCATTAATATCAATACCAGACCTGAAGGGCCTGGTATTGAATTTCGGGGGAACCCCACGCATTTTTTTTTCTTAAATTTGTTTTTTTTCTTAATGCTGTTTTTATCAAAGAACTTTTATGTGTATTGCCGGACCGACATTTCATTACAGCCGCAAAGTGAACCAGCGTTAAAAAAAAAAGTTTAGAGGTGCGCCCGTTCAACCTATGCAAATGCATTTCCGTTGCTTGACATTTTCTAAGATGCATTTCAGTTGCTTGACATTTGAACAAGCGCAAATGCCGTTTGAGCATGCGCAGTGCATAAATTCACCTACCACAGTTCTAAATGTATTTGCTGGCGCAGGCGGCTTGTCAGAAAAAGTTAATTTCTCATTCTATTTTGGGCATATTTGTGACTTGGGCAGTTAGTACTAAACTTCCTCACATCACCCCACATCACCCCCTTAATATTGGCACTTCCAGCTTGTTTAAATTTTAAGTTAAAGATGCCGTGCGCCATGTCTATAGTGGCGTACCGATTGCCTCTTCCCATACGCCGGGAAGAGAATAGTAAATGGGGGATCGCGCTGTGTTACCGGCGCAAATGTTTTGTAAATACCAAAATGTCATTTGCGCATCGGCGTGCGCCGCAACTCATGGCGCAAACGCTTCGTAAATCAGCTCAAAATTGAACTTTTTTTGCACTATATCCACTTTATTGGCATTACATGATTTAATTTATTTTACATGCACTGTTGCACCTTATTACATAATTGAGTCAACACGACATTTATTGATTTATTATTGCGCTATTGATGCGCCCTTCACTGTTTGTGTATTTTGGTGGAGATATACTTTAACAACAAGCCATATGCATCAAAAATCAGTCAAGATAAATATAGACAATGGGCTTAATTTACTAAATGATATGTAAATACACTAGAAAAGTGAGCGTGCACAAACAAACTAATTACATGCTCATGAAATTAACTATGCCCTTACTATACGCTTAGAAGAACACACAGGCTACAATGTATAATGTATATGTGGAATTTACTAATAAAGGTGGTTTGCTATCCATAATGACATATGCTTGCTATGGTTTGTTAGCTTTAGTAAATAAGGCCCAGTAAGTCTGTGTTTTATATTTTCACATTAACTCAGTAAGAAATGCTCTTGTACATTTTCAGCTTGGCCTGCGCTACTTCCTCTGGGTGATTTATTTTTCTTTTGGCACAGGTTGTTCAATCACAAGCTGTCTGATACAGTTCCTTTCATCTGTCCTTTTACATCCATTTTACTTTCTTTAAGCGCCAGTGTATTCTAATAAAGGTAAAAAATAAATGACCACTGTAACCTAGAAAACCTGTTGATTTTCCTGTATGTACAAAACACGGGTTTGTTTAACCACTTGCCGACCGGCTCACACCAATATACGTCGACAGAATGACTCTCCTGCGCAAACTGATGTACCTGTACATCAGTCTGCAAAAGCAGGATAGTGGGTGCGTGCCAACCATGAGCCACAGACTCAATGTCCGCCGGCAGCCCACGATCGCAGCGAGGAGAGGCAGAAAGGGGAACTGTAAACAACGCATTTCCCTGTTCTGCCTAGTAACATGACAGAGATCTTCTGTTCCCTGTCATTGGGAACAGTGATCTCTGTCATGTTTCAGTAAGCCCATCCCCCTACAGTTAGAACACACTGAGGGAACACACTTAATCCCTTGATTGCCCCCTAGTGTTAACCCCTTCCCTGCCAGTGTCATTTTTACATTGATCAGTGCTGAAAAAATGCACTGATCAATATAATAATGTCACTGGTCCACAAAAAGTGTAATTTGGGGTCAGATTTGTCCACCGCAATGTCACAGTCCTGCAAAAAATCGCAGATCGCTGCCATTACCAGTAAAAATAATAAAAGTCCCTAAATCTATCCCATAGTTTGTAAACGCATTAACTTTTGCGCAAACCAATTAATATACGCCTATTGTGATAAAATATATCTGCCTAAACTGATGGTTAAATTCACTTTTTAATTTTTTTGGGATATGTATTATATCTATATATATTTTTTTTTCAAAATTGTCTGTCTTTTTTTATTTATAGCGCAAAAAATAAGAGCCACAGTGGTGATCAAATACCACCAAAAGAAAGCTCTATTTGTAGGATAAAAAGGACACAAATTTTGTTTGGGTACAGCATTGCAAGACTGCACAATTACTAGTTAAAGCAGTGCAGTGCCAAATTATTAAAAAAGCGCTCAGGTAAAAAAAAAGTGGTTAAGAAAAAACGTCAGCATAGCATAAGAAGGGTGACAAGACTTTTAGAGTTTTCTACTCAGCGGACTCCATGCTACTGCGTCCAGCTTCATCTTTAGATAAATATTAAACATCATCTTTCATAAAAAATACACATTACAGTGCAGTTAATTTTTACTGCAAGCCAAGAAGACATTAGGTTAGTGTAAAGCTGGCCATACATGGCTCAGAAGAAGTCTTTTTTTCTCAAATCACCTTTCAGGACAACCTTGGAGAGAGCATAGCTCCGCCTTCTTCACAGGAAACACATGCAGCCTTTAAATCCCTCCTTTTCCACCATGGCCTCAGTTATTGTGTTTCCTCTGCCATGGTGGAAGCATGTGTGGGAACCAGGGAGCTGCGCTCTCTCCAAGGTTGGAGGGGGTTAGGCTTACCATTTGTTTCTATCCCTGTGACCATCCCAGCACCCCCCCAGTATGGGCGGGGGGTTGTTCCGGAGTCCCCAGTCTCTCCATCTCAGGGGAGGTGAGGGCCCGCAGGAGGCTCGATGTCTGAGTGCCTGGAGTCCGCTCGGATGGCTCTGGTGGCCAGATGGTTGCCGCTGGTCAGCGGCATGTCCCGCATGTCTGGTACGGTGACGTCATGTCCGGTAACGCGGCTTCCTGTGGGGGTGTGGTTCCAAGCGCCTGGAACGCAGGGACCAGGGGGTGGGTCCGTCGACCGGCGCTTCTGGTTCCGGCCCTCGCTGATGACGCGGGGACCGGGAAAATGTAAAAACCTGATGCTTTTTGTCATTGCTGCTGCATTCTCTGCTAGGATGGAAGAGAAATCGACAGCCACGATGGACACAAGCGCCCCAAGTACCGGTCAGGCCCAGGTAAGAGGGGTACAGTGGTGCCTATTCTGATCCATATGGGCTTGTGATTTGTTGTTATTTCCTTCCTACGGGGAGTCTGTGGCTGCAGGGTCAGAGGTTACTTCTCTCAGACCCTGCAGCATGGACTGGGTGCCTTACTGCTTGCACTGCTCGGGTTTTCTGTTTTCTTTTTGGCTTGGTGGTGGTTTAGCTGCGCACTAGTAGTAACTAATTAGTAATTCATTTTATACGAAATTTGAATTTCGGAAGATGGTTTTATATATATATATATATATATATATTATTTTTTTCTATTCTGGTCTATGGTTTTTCTATGCTATTCTTTTCTATTATTTTCAATTTTTTTCTATTCTTTTCTATTTGAATGCAAATTCATTCCATACGAAATTCGAATTTCAGAAAATGGTTATATAGAAATAGAATGAAATCGAATTCTAATAGAAAAGACTAGAATAGAAAAAACAATAGAACAATATATATAAAACATCTTCCGGAGTTGGAATTTGGTACAGAATGAATTTGAATTTGAATAGAAAAGATTAGAATAGAATATATTATATTTTTTTCTATTCTGTTCTATTGTTTTTGCATGCTATTCTTATTTTTCTATTCTATTTGAATCTTTTCTATTGGAATTCGATTTCATTCTATATGAAATTCGAATTTCGCAAAATGGTTATATATAGTTTACTTTTTCAAATTCGGTCAAAAATTTTTTCGAATGCGGTAAAATTTTTTCGAATTTGATAGTTTTTTTTCGAATGAGGTAGAATTTTTTCGAATTTGATAGTTTTTTTTCGAATGCGGTAGAATTTTTTTTTAATTTGATCGTTTTTTTTCGAATGCGGTAGAATTTTTTCGAATTTGATAGTTTTTTTCGAATTCGGTAGAATATTTTTCTAATTTGATAGTTTTTTCGAATGCGGTCGAATTTTTTCGAATTAGAATACGAAACTAAACGAATCCCGAAAACGAATGTAATGAATGCAACTAATTTAACTAAACTAATTTAGTTAAATAACGAACCGAAACTAAACTAAACTAAACTAATTTTTTCATCCTGCACATGTCTATATACAAGGACTTATTCTCTTCAGTACGGGAACTTATGAACTCGCTGAGTTATGTCAAGTCCATGTTGGTACAGAACCCAGCAGCTCAGATTGAGCCCCAGCATCCACCACCTAGTCCGAGGGCTTCCTTGTCCAGACCATTGAAGGCTGAGGATAGCCGAGCCTCTTGATACAAGCTATCTTTGGAGGAAGTGGAGGACCTCTTGAGAGCAATCTACGCTACCCTCAAAATTCAGGAAGAGAAGGTGCAATTGTCAGTCCACGACAAAATGTACCAGGGGCTGTAGGACACTAAACTCAGAGTGTTTCCAGTCCATAGGGTTCTGTCAGAGACAGTTAAGAAAGAATGGAAGGATGCTGACAGAGGCCCGTTCTTTTCTAAGACCCTTAGGAGAAGGTTTGCTTTCGAAGATAAGGAGTCTGAGGTTTGGAATAAGAAACCGCGGGTAGATGCCACCTTTTCGCAGGTTTTCAGGATGCACAGACCTTACTTTCGAGGACATGGGGGTGCTGAAGGATGTGATGGATAAAAGGACAGATTCCCTCCTGAAAAATGCCTGGGATTCCACGTCAGTCAGCCTCAAACCTGCTATGGCTTCCACGGTTGTGGCAAGGAACCTGGAATGCTAAGTGGAGAAGCTATAAAGCCATGTTGAAGTGGGCACATCGCGGAAAGATCTGTTGGAGTCCTTTCCTTTAATATTAAAAGCAGTAAAGTATATGGTCGATGCATCTGCTGAATTGGTCAAATTGGCAGCAAGGTCACATCAGCACTAGTGAATTTAGCCAGACGTGTGGTCTGGCTGAAGACCTGGTCTGGCAACACAGCTTCCAAGGTTAAGCTTTTTCGGGTGATCTGCTTTTTGGTCCAGACGTTGAAACAATCTTGGACAGGACAGCCGACAATAAAAAGGCTTTCCCTTCCAAGAAGGAACAACCGATTAAAAAGAATTTTCATGCTGTTCAACAGCCCCATAAAAATAGGGAACAAGACCATAAGAGCTGCTGGGTCTCTCAAGGGGGTAAGGAAAGGGGAGGAGTTCTTTTCAGACCTCCCCCAGACCAGCCCCTCAAAAGCAAGTGACAGTCTTACCCCAGTGGGGGAAAGATTGTCTGCTTTTCACCTACAGTGGAACAAGATATCTCCAAGTAAGTAGAAGGAAGCTGGTGGAAGCACCCCCCGAGAAGACCAAGCAGTAGGCATAGATGAGTTTGCCCATCAGTGGCATTACCAGCTGTGCTACGCTTTCCCCCATTTCCCTTGATACCACTGGTCCTAAGTAAATTCAGAGAAGAAAAGACCAATCTGATCCTGGTCACTCCCTTCTGGCCAAAAAGGCCTTGGTTCGTGGCTCTACTTAATCTGGCCACAGAACCTCCATGGAAGCTGCTGTCCAGAAAGGACCTACTAACGCAGGGGTCAGTGAACCATCCAGAACCAACCATCTACATCTAACTGCTTGGTTTCTGAGGAAGACCTCCTGAAACCCAAGGGGCTGTTCGATAAATTGGTAAAGACCTTACTTTCCAGTAGAAAAGAGGTCACTTAGGCTATATATCTGAAAGTCTGGAAGAAATTAAATTCCTGGTGTGCTTCTAAGGGCCTCCAGGTCAAAAGTTTAGTGTCAGTTTTAGAATTTCTCCATGAGGGAATGGAGAAGGGGCTGGCAGCCAGCACAGGAAATAGTCCTGACCACTTTCTCTTCAACTCCTGCCAATCCAAGAGAGGAAGTCTTTCACACACTGGATGTGAGGAGATGTTTGTTACACTTCCTTACAGTAACTAAGGAATTCAGAAAGTCAAATGCTCTCTTTGTGAATTTCTCAGGCCCACGCATAGGAGTGAAAGCCTCCAAGAGTACGCTGGGCAGATGCCTTAGATTGGCAATCACAGAGGCCTATAAGGCCAAAGGAGAAATACCTCCCTCAGGTATTGCTGCTCATTCTATGAGGTCAACAGCAGTTTCCTGGGCCGAAAGGTCTGGTGCTACGCCTGAACAGATTTGCAAGGCTGCCACTTGGTCCAACTACTCGACATTTCTCTGATCAAGATCAAGGTACTGCAGGCAGTAGTCCCACCCTAGGGTAAGTTTCTCTGTTATCCTCTCCAAGGTTGTCCTGAAAGGCGATTTGAGAAAGACTTAGTTAGACTTACCGGTGATGGTATTTCCAGAGCCTTTCAGGACAACCGCTACTTCCCTCCTTTGGTTTATCTTAGAAGTGGTTTTAAGTGTCTATCATGGTTGTCGTGTGGTTTTCTGTGCTTTGTTTTCCAGTTGTCGGAGACCACAATAACTGAGGCCATGGTGGAAGAGGTGGGATTTAAAGGCTGCATGTGTTTCCTGTGAAGAAGGCAGAGCTATGCTCTCTCCAAAGTTGTCCTAAAAAGATCTTATGCCGTGTACACACGGGCGGACTTTCCGACCGGACTGGTCCGACGGACCGAATCCAGCGGACAATCCGACCATGTGTGACGTCATAAGGGGGCGTGGTCATCGCCTATATAAGCCATTGCAGAGCGCTCACACAGCATTACAACGGGAGAGAGCGTCGTGTCAACATCGGAAGAAGAGAAGAGGGAAGAAGACGACGCAGAAGTCTGGGCCACCACTAGCAAAAGAGCGGCAGAAGATAGCGGAGGAGCCGGCAGAAGAACCGGACATCGGGAGAAGAGGTCGAACACCGGGAGAAGAGGCTGGAGAGCGGGAGAAGAACCGGACACCGGGTGAAGAGGCTGGAGAGAGCAGCAAAGTCGGAAGAAGACCCCCGAAGTCGGAATAAATTACTTTAAAAACCTGTGTAGTGTGTTTTTTTATTGACACTTTTTCCCTAGGTAAATGGGTAGGGGTACGATGTACCCCATACTCATTCACATAGGGTGGGGGGCCGGGATCTGGGGGCCCCCTTATTAAAGGGGGCTCCCGGATTCTGATAAGCCCCCCACCTGCAGACCCCGACAACCAACGGCCAGGGTTATCAGGAAGAGGCCCTTGTCCTCATCAACATGGGGACAAGGTGCTTTGGGGTGGGGGGGCCCCAAATTACCCCCCCCCCATGTTGAGGGCATGCGGCCTGGTATGGTTCAGGAGTGGGGGGCACTTTCTCGTCCCCACCCCCTTTCCTGACCGGCCAGGCTGTGTGCTCGTATAAGGATCTGGTATGGATTTAGGGACCCCCACTGGTTAAATGGAAATTTTCCAGCAGGGCTGGGCAAGAAAAGTCGATCTGTAAATCAACTTCTCGTGAACAGGAATGTCCATAGGTTGATTGAAATTTGGCTTTTTCCTACTGAACCAGATGAATTTTATATCTGTGTATGGCCAACTTAAAGTATACTGCCACGTACACACGATCGCACATTCCAACAACAAAATCCATGTTTTTTCTCTGACAGATGTTGGCTCAAACTTGTCTTGCATACACACGGTCTCACAAATCTTGTCGGAAATTCCAAACGTCAAGAACGCACTGATGTACAACACGTACGACGAGCCAAGAAAAATGAAGTTCAATAGCCAGTGCGGCTCTTCTGCTTGATTCTGAGCATACATGGAACTTTGTGCGTCGGAATTGTGTACACATGATCAGAATTTACGACAACGGATCTCAAATTTTGTTTGTCGGAAGTTCAGACGGAAAATGTCCTATGGAGCCTACACACAGTCGGAATTTCCGACAACAAGCTCCCATCGAACATTTCCCGTCGGAGAATCCAACCGTGTGTACGCGGCATAACTAAAGGAAAAACTTTTTTTTGTTTGTTTTGGATAGAGTGGAGAGGGATTAGAACACCTGTCAGATTTTGTTGCTGTCTGTGCCCCTGTTAAGGAGATTCACCCTCTCTATTTGTCCTGTTTACAATTATCATTAAAAGTGAAAGTAAAAGAAAATCTCTCCTACACTATCCAAACTGAAAAAAAGACGTTTTGCCTTTAGTTCTACTTTAAGATCAGATATTAGCACGCTAGTTTGAAGCTGGCCACTGGCCAGTAAAAAGAGAAGCAGCAAACTGATGAGCTTAGTTCTCTGACACGTAGCTCTCTTCTATCGGCATGTTTCTTGGTAGTAAATGGCCTGATTAATTATTTGCTTGTTTTGTTTTTTCTACCTCTCCCAGTTTGAATGCTGCTGTATAGGGGACAGCGAAAAACTGCTACCAGGTCATATTTAGATACACTTGCACGAAAAAAAAAAAACATAATCTATTAAAGTGGTTGTAAACCTCAGTCATGGGATTTGAGGCAAAGCACATATACCTGCAATGTTTGCTTATCTCTCTCCAAAGCTCTTAGTTTCGTTTCTCTCTGGTGTTTCATTCCTCTGTTATCAGCATAAGTCACTTCTGACAAGTTTTCCCGACACATGAAATAAATTTGTGTCGGAAGGGAGGGGGAGGGAGAGTTTAGAATGGAACAACACTGTTCTTGTGGTATGTGGAGGTGGGTGTGTTCCTTTCCTCTAATCAGCTCTCACACAGTGTAAAGCCTTGTACACACAATCGGATTGTTGGACTTTTGCCCGAAGGGCATTGGCCCAAACTTGTCTTGCATACAAACGGCAAGGAATTGTCGGCCAACAAATATGAACATAGTGACGTACTATGTTGTTTTTCAGCTCTTTAGCACCACCCTTTGGGATCCTTCTGCTAATTTCGTGTTAGTAGAAGTTTGGTGCGTGTTGATTCGCGCTTTTCATTTCACACTTTTCATTTTGCACTTTTCAGTTCGTTTCTGAACGGTCGTTTGCCAACCAGACATGTTGCGGAATCGGAGGAGATAACATGTTATTTATTATTGGCCTTAGAGTTATTGCTTTGACAATTTTTTTTGGTTGAATAATGATTTGATTTGGTATATTTTCTATATTTTTGGATGCATAGAATGCACTTTTTGATTAAGTTCTATTGGCAGATAGCATGTCTAATTTTATTTGTTTTCTTTTTTTAATGCACAATAAAAAAAATTGTGGAGAATAATACTTGGCTATGTGTTTTACTTTAAAAGACAGTTTTGGAGTAGGCAGTTACATTTAAAAAAATACAATGTAAAATTGACAAGGAACACCAACATAGTTGTATCTTAGATTTTAAAAACAACGGGATAATGGTGTTGTGGTAACTTGCCCAAAGAAAAAAAAAAAAAGAAAAAAAAAACATAATAATATGTGTGAGGGTTAACAACCACTTTAAAGTGGAAGTCCAGGCTATTCCTAACTATGCTTAAAATCTGCTCCCATCCCCATTCTAAGTTCTGTTTCGGAGGGGGAGACACAGGAAGCACCACCAGAGTGTAGTATATTAAATACAATTTATTGACAAGGTAGGTAATGCACTTACAAAAAAAAAATTAAAAGCAAGCTCATTTGTATGGGGTGGTGTGGTCTGGCATCCAAAACGAGCCTATTCCCAGGGCGCATCAGTCCAGTCACATGATCTCCCTAGTCGCCAGCTTCAGGAAAGAGAGTGCCAGAATTGGGTACAATTAGCTGTCAGCCATCCCTCCTCTCCCATGAAGCTGATCATGTGACCGGACCGAGCGCCCTGAGAATAGATAAGTATAGGCATCTTCCTTTCACTTTCACTGGGTAGTTAGAATTGGAGTAAGATAGGGCGTGGTAGCTGGTTTAAGCTTAGTCAAGAAAAGCCTGGACTTTTATTTATTTAGATAAATTCCTGAAGCTCTCCTTTACACAAAATCGCACTGCATTGCACTGAAGTAGCACAGGACTTGTCCCCAAAGTCGCATCGCAGCTGCCCTGTATTATTGTGAATGTGCACCATTGGAATCATTGTTATTTCCATTTTCATGCAATTCAGTGTGACCCAAGTCGCATCTGAAATGACATTGGTGTGAACCGGGCCTAACTCGCAGCTCCCAGTCTTCTGACCAGCAAAGGCAGTCCATGGCTACCCCATCCTGAATGACTGCAAATACTGTATACAGTAATTGATAATTAAGATTGTTTTTAACACAAATCTCCAGTAAAAAAGGCAATAATAACTTACTAATTAAAAATACATTAAAAAAGTGTTTGCAGCAATACTGACCTGTCCTATGCAGTGGTTCTTCTATGCCAAGATATCCTGAGTCTTTCGGATTGAACGTTGACCAGCATGATTCAACTTACCTGAGCCCAGGCTGTCCTGTAACCAACTACAGCATTTCACTGGACAGTGAAGGAGAAGAATAACAGCAATGAGCTCATGAGCTATCACTCTGCTGTCTCCTCCCATCAGTATGCTTCTTTTAAGCACATAAACTGACTGGCTGTTTGTACTACTTCTTCCACCTCCATTCTGAGCTCTTCTCTGCAGAGGCTGCAATATACCCTGGAGACTGATGGCGATTAAAATGTAGGCACTTACATGTCTTATGCCACGTACACACGATCGGACATTCCGACAACAAAATCCATGTTTTTTTTCTGACGGATGTTGGCTCAAACTTTGGCGTTTTATATTGTAGGCCTGTAATTCATGGGACTTTTTCCGTCGTAATTTCCAACACACAAAGTTTGAGAGCAGGATCTAAACTTTTCCGACAACAAAATCCGATTATTTAAATTCCGATTGTGTGTACATAAATCCAACGCACAAAGTGCCACGCATGCTCAGAATAAATTAAGAGACGAAAGCTATTGGGTACTGCCCCGTTTATAGTCCCGACGTACGTGTTTTACGTCACGGCGTTCTGAACCATCGGATTTTCCGCCAACTTTGTGCGACCGTGTGTATGCAAGACAAGTTTGGCCCAAGATCCGTCGGAAAAAATCAGTCGGGAAAAAATCAGACGGATTTTGTGGTCAGAATGACCAATCAATGTCCGAACGTGTGTACAGGGCATTAGTGTGTATTCTTTACACTTGTTATACTCTCTGTACCATTTTGTACTACGTTTTGTACTTTGAAAAATTTCTTTAATAAGAAAACAATTGAAAAAAAAAAACATGAATATTTATAGTGCCTAGATAACATTTTACTGGATGCAGTGTAAAAGATCAAGGCTTTCCATGTTTTTTTTTTTAATGCATTCTATGCATTAAGGTGAAAAATCTTTGGTGCTGTAGCTCCCCTGCCTACTGTCTCTCTCCTTATTGGATAGACTGATAGCAGCAGGAGCCATTGGCTCCCACTGCTGTCAATCAAATCCAGTGATGCGGGAGTGGGTGGGGGGCGAGTCCCACTGTCTGTGTCAATGGAGGCAGCAGCAGGACTCGGGAGCGACTGAGGACTCGGGAGTTTACAACCCCTTAAGGCTGGGTTCACGCTATTGCGAATTGGATGCAGAATTTGCATAGCAGGAGATTGTGACCAGCTCTCTATGGAGCTGATTCACACATCTCGGGAGCAGCTCCGGTGCTAATTGCACAGGAGTCCTGTGCATCATTTGGTCCATTTCAGGACCGAATTCAGCCAAAAATTCTGTCTGAAATTGAACCTGAACCGATGAATGGAGACGCACCAGACCCCTGCTGTGACCCGCTCCATGCTCTAGTGTGAACTTAAAGTGTATTTAAATTCAAACCTTTTTTAAGTATTTTTTAAAAATATTTAAATATGTATTCTCAAAAGAATAATTCTAGGCATTGGTATGTAATAAATAGTTACTGGAAGCAAGAGGAGATCACTGGAGAAGCATTTTCTACAGTACTTCAGCGATTTCCAGCTTCCAGGGGCATTGGCCAGGTATAGAATATCCACAGTTACATTGGTCCAAGCTGGTCCAAAACTTTGAATAAAATACCCATTGGAATTATTCTTTACCTCAAAGTACCTTCTATTGCTTTCAGCCTCCTCCTCATCTCCAAATTCCTTTATTTTTGTTGCTGTGATCCAACTTCCAGTTAGAAGGTGGCCATGTTCATTTTGCTTGATCCTACTGTATGTAGCAACATATCCACCCTCTTTTGCTGACGACACAGTAAAATATGAATTCATGAAATATACAGTAAATGACAGGACCATTAAGGAGTAAATGTGTATGGATTATTTTGGGAGAATAACAATATAGTTTAGTGTCACTTTAAACAGGTTTAAAGCTGAACTCCAGCTTTTGCTAAACTTTGCATAGATCGTTTGGGCCAACAGGAAATCTCGGCTCGAACCCGGAACACAGTGCTGTAAGCTGTATGTACCCTCAACTGCATACATTTTATACAGCACATCCAGTGGCCTCACATGTTTGTGAGGGACATAGTTTGGGCCAGCCTCACCCAAACAAAGTATGTAAAGTGTAACAAAAGCTGGAGTTCAGCTTTAAGTGTTATCCTTGTCCACACTAAGGAGATTTAGCCTCCTGATGACTACTGTCCATAGGACTGGAAGTAAGGAAATTGAAACATTTTAAGCTGCCACTAGAAAAGGAACATAAAGAAGATCTTATACCGGGTAAAAAAAGCACCTTATTTATAATTTGTGAAAATTGCTCCTATGACCCAGAAGTTACATTTAATGTGACATGACTACTATAATGTTATTATAAAACACCACCAGCAAAAAGTATGTTGCAGTGTTCTTGTAGGAAGTTCAGTTGACTATGATGATAATTCATTTGTAAAACCTTCATTCTCCTGTCACAGGAAATACAAAATACTGGATACATGTATTTCTAGATACAAGAAGTATTTAGAACATGTTAATAACATATTACAAAAAGCAATGATATTCAAAAATCAAAAGCAGCAGAATCACAAAATGAATTTTTGGTAGCCATTGTAAGTCACACTTGTATAGGCTGGTTTCAGAGTGGCTGGTACTGCCATCACAGCTCTTTGCATGGAATCATTTGATCTCACCATTCTCTTTTAAAATACTTGGCTAATAAAGTTTTTCTTTGTTGTGGGAAATTGGTGGTGGTTCTAATTTCAGTCTACTTTTCGGCAAGTCAAAACATGTTCCAATAAATTTTAAACAAAAGGTTGGCTTGGGCAGCCTAATATTGAATTTTTCATTAGAGAACTCATTGGTTACACTAACGGTAGTCTTTTAGATTGTGGTCACATGGCATGTTTTGGTACATTTCTTGAATAACTGGATTGCCATCCATAAGTAACAATGTATAGCGTTGAGTGAACCAATCCCAGGGGCGGCCATGCTCAAACAAGCCATTACATTGCCTCAGATGAAGTTATTATTATTATTATACAGGATTTATATAGCGCCAACAGTTTACATAGCGCTTTACAACTTGAGGGTAGACAGTACAAATACAATACACTTTGATACAGTAGGAATAAGAGGGCCCTGCTCCTTAGAGCTTACAATCTAAGAGGGAAGATCAAAAGATACAAGAGGTAATAACTGTGGGTGATGTGCTGATTGAGAAGATAAATGTACAGTTGTTAGGTGGGAGCCAGATAGGCTTCTCTGAAGAGATGAGTTTTCAGGGATCGTCTGAAAGTGGATAAAGTAGGAGAAAATTGGACGGATTGGGGTAGAGCATTCCAGAGGATGGGGGAGGCTCTGGAGAAGTCCTGAAGGCGAGCATGGGATGAGGTGACAAGGGAGTTTGAGAGCAGGAGGTCTTGGGAGGAGCGAAGAGAACGATTAGGTTGGTATTTTGTGACTAGGTTAGAGATGTAGCTGGGGGCCAGGTTGTGGATGGCTTTGTAAGTTATAGTTAGTATCTTGAATTTAATTCGGTGACTGAGTTATATGCTTTAGGATAATCTGCAGTTTGTTCTTGTTGCCAGAATTTAACCTTGTTATCACTTCATCCTATCCATTGAACACCTTTATTTTAAAGAGCTTTCTGGAAAGATAAACACAGGAACTAGGCTAACTGCTAATAATATGCACAATTTACTAAAAGCTCTGGAGCAGAATTTGAGGCAGACAGAAGTTTTTGTAAATCCTAAATCCTCTGTTCAGACAAATGCAGAGTGTCACGGAACGTCCCTCACTCCGCTTGAGTGCTTCTGTCAGTATACCACTTCCTTGTAGTCTGGACTCAGATATCAGATATTCCAACCACTCTCAAGCATAAAACAAGGCGAGACTTGCTTAGATGCTAACATGGACTATTTCTTTATTAGAACCAGAATACAGTCTTATATACAGGAGATGATGAGGTTCCCCCCTCCTGCTCATATTACTCTAACAATACAAATGTAACCTAATTAACCTAATTAACATGATCATTTACCCAGACCAGAGGACTCAGAGACATGACCTGTAGGACACATACTTGTGGGCACCGAGCTTCACACAGTAACAGAGTTAATTATCATAAGTACAACCACAGGACATTTTCTCACAATAGCAGAAGCTCCAATAGGTGTCGGCCAGTCTCCTACATTGTATAGAGGACAATGTGATCAGCTCACTCAATTACCATGTTGAGTTCAAAATCAATCAAACCAAGAATAGTCTTTACATACATCCTGGGAGATATTGTGGACAAATATTACTGTCCCATTTTAAGTAGTCCAAGATATATTTTCTCACTCACACTGGCACAGGGTGACTTAGACATAAGAGGTGTATGGGGAGCTGAAACAAGGGCATCCCCTACTTAACTAGAGATTCTGAGTTCCACTGCCCCTCCCGTCACATCTCTTCCATTTCGGCAGAAGACTAACACAATAGGAGACCCCAGATGTGTTGACTCCAAAGTTAGTCAGTAGTTCCAGTCCTCTAATGCCTGTACCCACACAGTACCCCAAACAAATTGTTCCAAACAAAGCATTACTCACCCAGCCAACCTCTGCCTCTCTCAGAGAACATATCTGCCGCTGGGGAGAGGCCTGGACTGGCCCTTCTCCCTGGAGTCCTTTCTGCCGCTGGAGAGAAGACAGGGGGACTGGGCTCACTCCATCCTGCTTGTCAGGGACATGTCAGTAGCCGTCGGGCGAATCTGCGTGCACGCAGGTGCACGAGGGGTCTTTCTAGGACAATTCAGCTCAATTCCCCACCAGGGGGTGCTGGAGCGCTCCCGCGTGTGCCCGTACGCGCATTCGTGGGTACGCGCGCATGCCCGTTCGCGCTAGCGCTGTTTTGGCACCAAGGTCCCTTTAAAAGAATGACAAGTGCTCATGTCAGGTGCTGTTCGTCTGCAGATCTGCACCTGAAGTTCCTGTATCTGCCTATCTGTTATTTTGCTAGTGACCCGGCTACGTCTGACCATTCTCCAGTCTCCTATCCGACCCGGCTTGCCTGACCTTGCTTATTCTGTTACCTGTTGCCGAACTCCTGCCTGCCTGACTATCCTTGGATCATCCCTCCTGTTTATACTTGCCTGATCTCCTGCCAAAATGGACTGTCTGACTTTGTTTGCCTGTGTCCTGTGACGCTGCTCTCAGCCTGCTTGTTTTGCATCCAGCTGCTGTCTTCGCATCTGTCTGCCTGCCTCCCGGCCTGCACCAGCTTACCTGCATCCGCAGCTCAGCCATCCCTGAGGAACATCCTTCCAGTTCCGGTATCTGCTTCTGCTGGACCCTGCATCAGGCCCTCCTACCCACTGCGCTCAGCAGACCACTGTTCCCACTTCCAGCGGCTCCTGAACCAGCGTTTAAGAGAGGTCTCCTTCTACCAGTCAGGCTCAATTACCAGGTACCTAACAGTACGAACAGCCATGACTGAGCCTGCAGGAGAGACCTCTCCCATCAAAGAGATCTGCACGCATTTAGCAGCCCTCACCCAAGCAGTAAAGACCTTACAGGACAGTTACAACAGACTGGAGGGTCAAGTGTTAAACCTCAGTGGTCCCGGTGGTGTGGCTCCTGCTACCACAGCCGCTCCAGTACAGGCTGCTGCACCACCCTCTGTGGTCATGGTCCCTGTTCCTGAAAAGTTCTCTGGTGACCGAACCAAGTTTTTGGCTTTCCGCAGCGCTTGTCAACTTTACTTCGGCTTACAGCCACGGACTTTCTCCTTGGAAGCTGCCAAAGTGGGATTTGTCATATCCCTCCTCCAGGGGGAACCCCAGACCTGGGCCCACCGCCTGCTTGAAACCAACGCTATACAGATTCAGTCTTTACCTGCCTTTTTTGAAGCCATGGCCGTAGGCCGGCCAGCAAGGCCGTAGGCCGGCCGAGGACTATGTTATTGACTTTCGACGCTGGAGCGCGGACACTCAATGGAACAACGCAGCCCTGCGCCACCAGTTCCGCATGGGGCTATCTGCGGGTCTTAAGGATGAACTTGCCCGGGTAGAAATGCCTGACACCTTGGAGGAGCTCATTGCTATTACCATCCAAATTGATCGACGCCTTCGTGAGCGCCGGTCTGAACGATCTTCTCAACAAACGCGGCCTATGTGGATGACCGCAAGAGCCCCGCTGCCTGCCTCCCGGTATCTACCTTCTGCCGGTCCAAGTCCAGTCAACCAAACAACTGATGCTCCTGAACCTATGCAACTGGGACTTATGCGTACTACTCTGACCCCTGAAGAACGAGCCCGCAGGCGCCAACTGAATCTTTGTCTCTATTGTGGCGGGACGTGCCACTATGTGAACAACTGACCAGTAAAGATCCGTAAGTGTTTTTCTTCGACTCCAACCAGTTTATCCGCTTTAACAGCCAATGCCACTCAACTTGTTCTCCCTCTCTCATTACAGCTCCAGGGAAGAACAATTCAAGTCAACGCCATTGTTGATTCCGGGGCATGTAGCTGCTTTGTTGACTCTGTTTTTGCTACCCAACAAGATCTTCCTTTAAAGAATAAAACACACAGACTTTCAATTATTCTGGCCGATGGGTCCCATATAAGATCTGGACAGGTCTCTCAAGAAACCCTTCCTCTGTCTGCTACCTGCTCATCTCAGCACCGAGAAATCCTAGTCCTGGACGTTATTTCATCACCTCTTTTTCCAATCATTTTGGGTATGCCCTGGCTTCAGGCCCACAATCCTCTTGTTAACTGGGCCAGGGGCGAGATCAAGTTTCAGTCACCCTATTGCCAAAGACATTGTCTACCTGAACCCATTAATTCTGCTGCTACCTTACTTTGTATGGACATTGACCCAGATCTGCCTCAAGACGTACCAGAGGTCTATCAGGAATTTGCAGATGTGTTCAGCAGAAGGGAGCAGACTCTCTGCCACCCCATCGTCCCTATGATTGTCCAATTGAGTTGCTCCCTGGAGCTGAGATTCCTTTTGGGCGCATCTTTCCGCTATCTGAAAAAGAACAAGAGGCACTTAAGGTTTACATAAACGAAAATCTTGAAAAAGGCTTCATCCGACAGTCCACTTCACCTGCTGGTGCAGGAATATTTTTTGTCTCCAAAAAAGATCAAACGCTTCGCCCTTGTGTGGATTATCGGGAGCTAAAAAAAGTTACGGTCAAAAACCATTATCCGTTGCCCCTAATACCTGAACTGTTCCAAAAATTAAGGTCTGCCATCATCTTTACCAAATTAGATCTGAGAGGGGCTTACAATCTGGTCCGCATTCGGGCCGGGGATGAATGGAAGACGGCCTTCCGGACCCGTTTCGGACACTATGAATACCTAGTCATGCCCTTCGGCCTTTGCAATGCTCCTGCCACGTTTCAGCATCTGGTCAATGATGTGTTTAAAGATTTCCTGGACATCTTTCTAATTGTCTACTTGGACGATATTCTAATCTTCTCCAGTTCACTCGAGCAACATAGGGAACATGTTCGTAAAGTCCTGGCCCGACTCCGCCTGCACAGATTGTATGCTAAGGCGGAGAAGTGCGAATTTGAACAAAAGGAGAATCAGTTCCTGGGGTTAGTGATCTCCCCAACCGGCATAAAAATGGATCCTCAGAAGGTGTCTGCTGTGTTAGAATGGCCAGCACCCATGGACAAGAAGGGCGTACAACGCTTCATTGGGTTTGCAAACTTTTATAGGAAGTTTATCAGGGGGTTCTCTGCCATCATCTCCCCCATCACGCAGCTAACTAAGCAGAATCTTCGTTTCCACTGGACCCCGGAGGCTCAGGGGGCCTTTGAAGAGTTAAAGAGACGTTTCACGTCAGCTCCGATTCTTAGCCATCCTGACCCATCCTTGCCCTTTATCCTGGAGGTTGATGCTTCCGAAGTAGCCGTGGGTGCTATTATTTCCCAACGGCAAGGCAACAAGGACCTGATGCATCCCGTAGGGTTCTTTTCTAGGAAACTTTCACCGGCTGAGCGGAACTATGATGTGGGGGACCGGGAGCTACTTGCTATCAAGACAGCTTTGGAGGAATGGAGGTATTTGCTTGAAGGCACAGTCCACCCAGTACTGATTTATACGGATCACAAAAATCTTGAATATTTAAGATCTGCTAAGAGACTAAAACCCAGACAGGCCCGTTGGGCTCTATTCTTTACACGGTTTTGTTTCCATATCACCTACCGGCCAGGATCCAAAAATGTAAAGCCAGACGCGCTGTCGCGCATGTTTGATAATCCTAAAGACTTTTCTGTGCCTGACACTATTCTGCCGGCAAATAGTTTTCTTCTCCTTCAAACAGATCTTCTGTCCATGATCAGAGAAGCATCCCCAGAACCTTCAAGTCTCCAGGGGTCCTCTTTAACATCTCGAGATGGACTATTATGGAGGGGAAGTCAAATTTTTGTACCAGAGAACGTCCGAGTCAAGGTGCTGACACTTTTGCATGACCATCCACTTGCAGGACATTTCGGGGTCCGTAAGACCCTTGAGCTGGTGCAGCGCACCTTTTGGTGGCCTAACCTGAAGGAATTTTGCAGAAAATATGTCAACTCCTGTTCTGTCTGCATCCAGAATAAAACTCCCAGGAACAGAGCTTGGGGATTACTAAGACCATTGCCTATACCAGATAGGCCCTGGAGGATGATAGCAATGGACTTTATAGTTGAATTGCCATGTTCTGAGGGATGTTCAGCGATCCTTGTGGTCGTTGACCGGCTTTTCAAAATGGCCCACTTTGTGCCCCTAAAAGGAACACCTTCTGCTGTGGAGACGGCCCGTGTGTTCATCAGGGAAATTGTCAGGTTACACGGAATCCCCGCAAATATAGTGTCCGATAGGTAGGTACAGTTTACTTCACGCTTTTGGAGAGCCCTTTGTGAAAATCTGAAAATTGAACTAGCCCTGTCCTCAGCATACCATCCCCAAACAAATGGGCAAACTGAAAGGACAAATCAGACTCTGGAGCAATACATTAGGTGTTTTACATCTTTTGTGCAAGATGATTGGGTGTCCTTGCTGCCCCTAGCGGAATTCGCTTACAATAATGCCAGCCACTCTGCCAACGGTCAATCCCCTTTCTTTGCCAATTATGGGTTTCATGCATCTTTTTTACCAGATTTTCTTTCAGAATCATCAGTTCCAGCGGTCCAGGACACAGTACAGTTCCTCAGTCATAATAACCGGATCTGGCAGGAAGCGGTATCCAAGGCCCAAGCGGACAATAAGAGGTTCTTTGATCAGAAAAGAAGAGGAGATCTAAACCTTCAGCTTGGCGACAAGGTATGGTTGTCTACCAATAATATTAGATTGACATGTCCTTCCAAGAAGCTTGCCCCTAAATTTATTGGGCCTTTCCCTGTGAAAAGGAAAATTAACGAGGTGTCTTATGAATTATGCTTACCTGACTCACTTAAGATACACCCTGTGTTTCACGTATCACTCTTGAAGCCTGCTGTAGATGATCCTTTTCCTGATAGGGGCACCAGGGTCCCTGAACCAGTTCTGGTGGACGGCAATGAGGAGTATGAAGTGGAAGCCATCCTTGACTGCAGAAAGAGGTCTGGGCAAGTACAGTTTTTAATTAAGTGGAAGGGGTATGGTCCGGAAAACAACTCATGGGAACCTGACTGCAATATTCATGCCAAACGTTTGATTCATGCCTATTTCTCTGCCCATCCTGAAAAGAAGAGTTATCTGGGCATCCGGAGGCTGCCCGTTGGGAGGGGGCAATGTCAGGGGTATGTCAGTAGCCGTCGGGCGAATCTGCGTGCACGCAGGTGCACGAGGGGTCTTTCTAGGACAATTTAGCTCAATTCCACATGAGGGGGCGCTGGGGCGCTCCCGCGTGTGCCCGTACGCGCGTTCGCGGGTATGCGCACGCGCCCGTTCACGCTAGCACGGTTTTGGCGCCAAGGTCCCTTTAAAAGAATGACAGGTGCTCATGTCAGGTGCTGTTCGTCTGCAGCTCTGCACCTGAAGTTCCTGTATCTGCCTATCTGTTATTTTGCTAGTGACCCGGCTACGTCTGACCATTCTCCAGTCTCCTATCCGACCCGGCTTGCCTGACCTTGCTTATTCTGTTACCTGTTGCCGAACTCCTGCCTGCCTGACTATCCTTGGATCATCCCTCCTGTTTATACTTGCCTGATCTCCTGCCAAAACAGACTGTCTGACCTTGTTTGCCTGTATCCTGTGACGCTGCTCTCAGCCTGCTTGTTTTGCATCCAGCTGCTGTCTTCGCATCTGTCTGCCTGCCTCCCGGCCTGCACCAGCTTACCTGCATCAGCAGCTCAGCCATCCCTGAGGGACATCCTTCCAGTTCCGGTATCTGCTTCTGCTGGACCCTGCATCAGGCCCTCCTACCCACTGCGCTCAGCAGACCACTGTTCACACTTCCAGCGGCTCCTGAACCAGCGTTTAAGAGAGGTCTCCTTCTACCAGTCAGGCTCAACTACCAGGTACCTAATACTGCTGTTGGGGATCTGGGCCGACTGCCCAGCATCCCTGGGGTATACAGGTGGGGACTGAAGCCCCATCTACTGACACCAGATCAAGCTGCAGTTGTGAGGTGATGACTGCATTCTCTCCTTGGATCCTGATCTGCAGCTCGCGATAGACTGCCACCTCCTCACTTTGGGCCTCCACAATTGCTGCAGGTGTGGGGCAGAGGTCTTGGACCCTCTGTCCGGTTGCCAGCACTTCTGCTGGGGGTTTGCTAGGTGGTTCCTCCTCTACAGAAACGTCTATCAAATCCTCAGTCTCTGGAATTGCTAAAAGTGTGGGACAAAGGTCTTGGACCCTCTGTTCAGATACCATATCTTCAACTGGAGAAGTTTGTTGCAATTCCATAGATGCTGCTGGCAGAAAATCACATGTCCCTGTCAGTGTTGTGGGAGAAAGGCCGACTACCTCTTCTCTCAAGAAGGCCGAAGCTACTGTTGGTGCTGAGCAGAGCACATAGGATAGTTAGAAAATGTGAAATGTTATTATATCCCCAGAAAATCAGTGTGTTTGGATTAAAGATTTACCTATAAGGCCAATTTACAACCTATAACTATTATTATTACAGGTTATTATATAGCACTGACAATTTACATACCGTACATTCATCAGAATGAGGGTAAATGTAGAAAAATGTAAAATAGTGCATTTGGGTGGCAAAAATATGAATGCAATCTATACACTGGGGGGAGAACCTCTGGGGGAATCTAGGAATCTAGGATGGAAAAGGACCTGGGGGTCCTAGTAGATGATAGGCTCAGCAATGGCATGCAATGCCAAGCTGCTGCTAACAAAGCAAACTGGCGTTTTTAATTTTTGACTATTTAAAAAAAAACGCTTCTAAGCACAAACGCGGCAAAACGGACGTTTTTAAACGTCGGTTACTATCTGTCAAGGTAAATTCAGGAGAGGTTGTAAAACATCCCGTTTACATTAAGCCTAATGCCCTGTACACACGACAGGATTTTCCGATGGAAAATGTTCTATGGGAGCTTGTTGTCGGAAATTTTGACCGTGTGTAGGCTCCTTCGGACATTTTCCATCGGAATTTCCGACACACAAAATTTGGGATCTGGTTCTCAAATTTTCCGACAACAAAATCCGTTGTCAGAAATTCCGATTGTGTGTACACAATTCTGATGCACAAAGTTCCACGCATGCTCGGAATCAAGCAGAAGAGCCACACTGGCTATTGAACTTCATTTTTATCGGCTCGTCGTACGTGTTGTACCTCAACGTGTTCTTGACGTTCGAAATTTCAGACAATATTTGGTGCCATGTGTATGCAAGACAAGTTTGAGCCAACATCCGTCGGAAAAAAAACATGGATTTTGTTGTCGGAAAATTCTTTTGTGTGTACAGGGCATTACTGTTGACTGACTCATTATCTCTGCTGAAAATCTATTCCAAGTATCCACTAGTCTTTTGGTAAAATAATACTTTCCAAGATTTGTTTTGAACTTTCCTCCTGCTAGTATGAGGTCATGGCCCAATGTTCTTAGCTTTATATCAAAGATATTGCCCTCCTGAACCTCATTCACATTCTTAAAGTACATAGAAACATTGAACTGTAGTTTCCACTGCTTTGACCAATCGTTCAGCAATGTCAAATCAGGTTATAGACACTTCCAGGAATAGCAATCCTACAGCACGCTAAGTCGCCTGACAAGTCATCCCAGTGTGAACCGGCACTAAAGATGTCTTATGCAACCAGCAATGAAGTTGTGCAGGGATGTAGGATTCAAAGTCGCACGACTTTGAAGCCGTGGCATTGTGAACAAGGGCTTAATCTACCAGAGGCAACATCACAGGGAGCAGGGAAGATAAGCACAGCATATGCATAATTATTTTATGTACTCACAATAGGTCAAACAGAAAACCCAATTGTACAATTAGAAAGACTCTTCCTGAAAGAGGGACAAAAACCACAAAGGTCAATCCAATAATGGTAGTGCAATGATACCTTTTATCATTAAGGTCTTTGGTTCAATTACACTAGGTCACCATAACTTTGGAATGTATATATTCTCCATCATGTTTTTGTTGGAGGTTAAAGGGGTTGTAAAGGTTCATGTTTTTGCATCCTATGCATTAAGGTGAAAAACACCTGGCAATGACGGGCCTCCCAGTCCCCCTCCGTTTTACTTACCTAAGCCCATTTACCTGCTCAGCTCGTCCCCGGTGTCCTCTTCGCCATGGAGTCTTGGCGTTGATTGGATAGATTGATAGCAGCGCAGCCATTGGTACCCGCTGCTGTCAATCAAATACAATGACGCGGCCGCCGGGGGGGCGGGACCGAGACATACACTCTGTGTCTATGGACGCAGAGTGTATGGGACAGGAGCACGCCTGCAACCCCCCCCCCCCCGAGGGGGTTAGCTATTGTGGGGAGGAGCCTCGAGAGCCACCGTGGGACCCCAGAACAGGAGGATCGGGGCCACTCTGTGCAAAACAAGCTGCACAGTGGAGGTAAGTATGACATGTTTGTTATTTTTAAAAAATAAAAAATGAACCTTCACAACCCCTTTAAGGCTTCCTCCACAACATATTGGTAGGTCATCTGGCTTATGTCCAAATTATCTCTTATGGGGTATATGTAGCTGGCTGCGGACATGAGATGAGCTTTTCCCAAGCCTGGATTCACCATCTATCAATGGTTACAATAGATAGTACCAACCTATCAGCCTTAAGGGGAAACATTGAATGGACAGGTTTAAAAACCTTCTCTGACTGCTATTGTTTGTCTTAATAAAAAGCAGTGCAAAATGTATCTGCTGGTTCCTCCTTCTTGCAACAGGTGTTTATGTATAGATCAGCAGAGAGTCTTACCTGGGTCTGGTCAGATCCCTTCTCCATGTATAACCACCATCCTTTATCTATATGCACCAATGACTGTCCTGGAGAAAGCATATTTGAGGCACTGTACCTGGATCTTTTGTCTGACAGACAGGAGATATTGGTTGTTCTTGATGGTCAGACCTTGGCAGCTCTATCCCAAAGCAGGGGCCCTCCTATTTTATATATATTATGAAACGCGCTGAAGGGAGAGGAGCTCAGTTGACCTTTAAAGGATAAGTTCACCTTTCCGTCAGAATTTCACTTTTTATAATAAATAAAAGCATTTTCCAATGCCATTTCTGGCCCAGCCATCCCAGTGTTCTTTTTTTTCCACCTTATCCACGGGAGGTTTAAAATCTTGTCAGTTTATTTGAATTTTGAAAATGATTTTCAGATTCCATCACTTCCTGTAGATCGTCTCTCAGCATTCACTTCCTGTAGGTCACTCCCTGTAGGTGTGTTGCATCACAAAGGAGGGCATAATAGGGTGTGTCCACCACTCTGGACCATGCCTCCCTCATTACAATACCATCTTCCACCCACTTTATAAACAATCTGATTGTACAATCTCCTTTAGATCTCCCATAAGCTATATAGTACAAGGGCCCGTCTGATTTGATACAAATTGAATGGATTGTTCAGGTGGGTCTTTCTATTCCATAGTTCTGGTAAATCTAATGGAAATTGTACAGAGATTGTACAATAAGATTGCATAGTGTATGACCATCTTTCTTGTTCAATATTTTTAATGAAGTTTACAGGGAGAACAGAAAAAACAAAGGGGGGGGGGGGACAATGTCAACCTTACAAAAGGACATAGGGAATGGGGTCATAGGTATGGGTACAAATGTAAAGATAGTAATAATAAACCTGTGCATACAATATAATACATTTCAATGATTGAGTTCAAGGTCAGGAGGATCATCCAACACCTGCAGACACCCCATCTGGGAACAAGCTATGTCGTGAGGGGGAGACCATTCAACTAACCTTTAATTTATTGTTCAAACATTTTAGTAGGAAAACAGAATCGGTATATGATGTAGAGGTAGAGGGGGAGACCTCCCCTCAGGAGTAATGGTATTGTGTGAAACATAGGTAAACCATGGAACCAGTAGGGTAATGGTACAGTAATGGTAGCAGCAATAGTACAGTACATTCAAAACCGGTGAGTGATGTGACATATAGGCAATATACATCAAGTTAGTAGTGAGGCACGGTGTATGACCATCTTTATACAAGTACATATAATGGAGTTGACGGAGACACTCGGTTGTCAGGCCTCGTTCACCTCTCCACATAGCGAAAATTCACATTCCTGCATTTGTTTTTTGGGTGTTAGAGCTTTTTCATTCGGCACGCATAGGGCAGCCTATTTACTTGAATGGGCTGCTCTATGTGCAACGATCGCCCCAGAGAAGCGCCAGAACTTTTTTTTGGAGCGGAGCATGGTGCATTACCGCAGTTTTTGGTACATTTGCTGCATGCGGGGAGCCTTTAACATGTAACGACAACACAACATAAACACGATGCACATTTGCAGTGTTTTTAAAACACATGGCAAAGTGCGCATTTTCTGTGCGGTTTGCCATGCATTTGGAAACACACACATGTGACCAATTTCACTTACAGGCCCCATTCGCACCTAGAGCGCATGTTTTTTGGCTCCTTTTTCTAGTGATACACTTAAGGCAACCCGTTGATTTCAATGGGCTGCGCTACTTGTGGCAAAGTAACTCATGGGACATTTTGGCGTGGTGCGAGTTGCACATTTTTTACTGCACGCTTTTCTGCGTTTGTCACCTGTTTTTTCATGTGGCAAAATGTGTGTTTGCTTCTGTGTTTGGTGTGCCGATAACAATAAATGACACTGAAAGTGCAACTAGGTTATTTTAGGTGAATAAATGTGGCCATACACTATACGATCTGATTGTACAAGCCCTCCATTGGATCTGTCTATCCAATCACTTTATATCCAATCAGGCAGGCCCTTGCAATACATCAGGGTGTACTGTGGGCTGCATGTGGCCCAGGGAGTTTAGCATGCGGCCTGAGCATGTCTAGAGGAAGCAAGGCAAATGCGTGCGTGGAGAGAAACCGGGGATGCTGTGCAAACATAGTTGATGGGTGAAGGGTGTGCTAATGAGGCCAGCTGATAAACTCTTTCTTGTGTCTTACTGGTTTCTCCAGCCCAAATCTACATACCAGCAAGTGATGAAGCTTTCTACGAAATACAGCAGGGGCTAAGGTAGGGACTTGTTCTCAAAATCAAAGAAAGCTTTTATTTTTATGCAACCGAGGTACATAAATAGTATATTGGTACATAGGGGAGCTGGATTTTAGCCTTTAAGTTGTGAGTTCCGTTGGGATTCACATCACTGTTTGTTGCTCTTTAAGTTACATCAGCAATATAAAAATACATAAAATAAATAAACAATAAAATACATGCATACGTTTAATAACACATTCATAATACATTATTAGTCACAGAAGTGTGGCTTTAGTCATCTTTTTTATCTCAGCATATTGGTTTCTTTAATCAACAGGATGAATCAAAGAAATAATCTTAATATCCTTCTACTGAAATAAATCAAATATGTCATATCTGATCTAGCAAACTGACAAAAGTAGAATGTTATCTTACACAAACAGTTAGAAAGCTCTGGCTTTAGACCAACTGCTCCATCTAGAAATTGAAGTCCAGAGAAGAACAAAGAGACATTGGATGCATACCCTGGAGATCAAGAACGTGCAGAACAATTTTACAATTTTTGCATTTAATTTGTTAGTCTGTTTCAGTTTATATGTTTAATGTTGAAATACGTACGTAGAACAAAATATACAGTATATTCACACTAGAAATGCAAGTGGGACTGTATGGTAAGTGGAAAAGAATGCATTTGACCAGTTTGTAAATTAATTGATCATCCATACAACAAAACATACTGTAAACATTGGGGTAAGCTCGACTGTTAGAAAATACAACAGTGAAGCGAGCTACTATAGACAGTGAACAGTTATGGACATTAGGGGGTATATTTCTCCTATTCTAACAACTGCACCTACAGATACTTCTGCTTTAGACCTGTCCACTGATTACTGGGTAAGAAAGGATCAATGCTTCTTACAAATTATCTATAGGGAATGAAGAGATCCTAATGAAAAATAAGCTCTAGGATTAGGTGGAAAGTAACCTGCTGCACACTGTTCAACTGGACAAGCTTCTACGGTATGTTGGAAGTTGAAAGTGGTCAAAGGGGATGCTGCTGAACACTGGAAGGTGGCAAAGAGGGTCACATTTTATATTAGTCACTTGGGAGCGAGAATAGATTCATACAAGTCCAGATTTCCACATAGACCATGGTCTAAGGCATAAAAGCAAACTGGGACAGCACCCAGCAACCCAAACACCATTGCTTCACACTCTGAAGCAGGCAAAGCCCCATTCAAATCAATCAATGGAAGCCAGGAGGGGCTAAGCCTGGTCACATCACCTGTCAAAATCATATGACCAGCATTTCTACCTATCACACAGAGCTCTCTGCAGTGTTATTATCTGCATTTTATAAATTAATTCAGCACACAAGGTAGAATTTAAGTGATACCCTTTATTGACTAATTAAAGTTATCAAAAATGTAAGCTTTCCAGACTGGTTATGTCCCTTTTTCCGGAGTTATGCAATTTACAATCTGATACTGCTCTAAATGAATCATAAAATGCAGGCACAGTATGTCCATCAGAAAGTGGATTGCAGTATCTGCTCTCCCTTATAAATAGCCCTATTATTGCCTGAATTCCAATGCTTCACTGTTCCTGCCCTCCAAATCCAGGACGCTTTGGTCAGTCACTGATACTGTATCTCCTATGTGACCAAAGAGCAAAAAAGACTAGTTAAACACATCAAGCAACCAACCAAGCAAGCAACCACCAACATTTAATGAAGTAAAATAAAAAAAAACACACCTTTATTCTACACCATCATAGTGCATTAGTCTGTATTAGCATGTCCAACCAACAAACTACATTTGAACGTGTTAGCCCCTCCTAAGCCAAGTATGCATTATCTAACTCATTTTATATTTTCAAGGTATACTAAAAGAGCCTTATCACAAGCAAATAAACTCATATTCTTTGTATGTTTCTAGATGTATTACTGGATTCCTGTATAGAATGCATGAATACAGTGAGGGAAAAAAACGTATTTGATCCCCTGATGATTTTGTACATTTGCCCACTGACAAAGAAATGATCAGTCTATCATTTTAATGGTAGGTTTATTTAAACAGTGAAAGACAGAATAATAACAAAAATATTGAGAAAAACGCATTTCAAAAAAGTTATAAATTGATTTACAATTTAATGAGTGAAATAAGTATTTAATTCCCTATCAATCAGCAAGATTTCTGGCTCCCAATTGTCTTCTATACAGGTAACGAGCTGAGATTAGGAGCAATCTCTTAAAGGGAGTGCTCCTAATCTCAACTTGTTACTTATATAAAACACACCTGTCCACAGAAGCAATCAATCATTTAGATTCCAATCTCTCCACCATGACCAAGACCAAAGAGTTGTCCAAAGATGTCAGGGACAAGATTGTACACCTACACAAGGCTGAAATGGGCTACAAAACTATCGCCAAGCAGCTTGGTGAGAGGGTGACAGTTGGTGCAATTATTCGCAAATAGAAGAAACACAAAATAACTGTCAATCTCCCTCATTCTGGGGCTCCATGCAAGATATCACCTCGTGGAGTTTCAATGATCATGAGAATGGTGAGGAATCAGCCCAGAACTACACGGGAGAATCTTGCAAATGATCTCAAGGCAGCTGGGACCATAATCACCAAGAAAACAATTGGTAACGCACTACGCCATGATAGACTGAGATCCTGCAGCGCCCGCAAGGTCCCCCTGTTCAAGAAAGCACATGTACAGGCTCGTTTGAAGTTTGCTATTCTACATCTGAATGATTCAGAGGAGAACTCGGTAAAAGTATTGTGGTCAGATGAGACCAAAATCAAGCTCTTTGGCATCAATTCAGCACCTTGTTTGGAGGAGGTAGAGGAATGCTGCCTATGACCACAAGAAAAACATCCCCACCATCAAATATGGAGGTGAAAACATTATGCTTTGGTTGTGTTCTACTGCTAAGGGGACAGGACAACTTCAACACATCAAACGGTCAATGGATGGGGGGCCATGTACCATCAAATCTTGGGTGAGAACCTCCTTCCCTCAGCCAGGGCATTGAAAATGGGTCGTGGATGGGTATTCCAGCATGACAATGACCCAAAACACACAGCTGAGGCAACAAAGGAGTGGCTCAAAAAGAAGCACATTAAAGGCCCTGGAGTGGCCTAGCCAGTCTCCAGACCTTAATCCCATAGAAAATATGTGGAGGGAGCTGAAGGTTTGAATTACCAAACGTCAGCTTTGAAAACCTTAATGACTTGGAGAGGATCTGCCAAGAGGAGTGGGACAAAATCCCTCCTGAGATGTGTGCAAACCTGGTGACCAACTATAGGAAACATCTGACCTTTCAACAAGGGTTTTGCCACCAAGTACTAAGTCATGTTTTGCAAAGGGGTCAAATAATTATTTCACTCATTAACCTCCCTGGCGGTATGATTATGTCGGATTTTAGGTGCTGAAAGCGGTACAATTATTTTGCATGGAAATTTGGCATTTTTTATTGTAGGCCTGTAATTCTTAGCAATAACACACTTATATCTGTCCAAACCAGAGTCTAGTAGACATCTCGGGTGTGATAAAGTTTGAAACACAAAATCATAAATAATAATATAATAAATAACTATAAATAATTATACCAAATAATAATATAATGATAATAAAACATATTCAACACACTGAAATTTTCTCAGTTGCAGAATTGTCGCTGTCATTACTTTTCAGTATTTGATGACGGATCTCCCCACAAATCACTATCGCTCAATTCTGCGAGTGATTCTAATTTATTATCGCTGTTTTCTAGGTGCTCTAAAATCACTTTTGATGTAAAGGGACAGTTTTGGTTGCTATGGACAATCTCCAGTTTCCAGGCAGAAAGAACAGTTTTTATAATATAAAACTGCATGCAGGACACTGGAGAAACCACTAGGGACAAAAGAGATGTGAAATAATTTCATACAGTAATGTAATCTGTAAGATTACAGTGTACTGTATGTATTGTGTGTGTTTCACTTTTTGAATTTGGTGCCGTTCTCCGTCCCCGTGGGTCGCAACGCTCGCAGGGAACGGAGCCTGGCTCCATGATAGATCGAGCGGAGGACAAGCCGCTCACACTGCGGGGAGACATCGCAGGATCCAGGGGACAAGGTAAGTAAGCTCTTCCTGGATGCTGCAATGTGATCCCGAGTCTGGCTCGGGGTTACCGCTCTTGGTACTGAAATTCCACCCCGAGCCACACTCGGGAATACCCCCAGGGGGGTTAAAATGCAAATCAATTTATACATTTTTTGAAATGCATTTTTCTGGATTTTTTTGTTGTTATTCTGTCACTCACTGTTAAAATAAACCTACCATTAAAATTAAAGACTGATCATTTCTTTGTCAGTGGGCAAACATACAGAATCAGCAGGGGATCAAATACCTTTTTCCCTCACTGTAGTGGCCACACATCCTATTTCTAACATTTAGTAATTTTGTATAATACAATTTTGCACACTTGTTCTTTACCCGTCATTACTATCTTCTTACTGCTACTGCACAACCTGTGCATTTTTATTGGCAGCATAATATATTGTGTAACTATACTGGGTAAAACTGATAACAGGGCAGTTGAACGGTTTGTCCCACCCTTCTTGAAACTGCCTCTAGATTTCCTGGAGCAGAACCTAGTCATGCTTGTCTCCTATTATTGAGTAGCTTTGGGAGTGGCAAAGAACAGTTGAATGGGGGGGGGGGGGGGTTGGGTAGTAAGTATACATATTGCTTACAATGAGAATAAACTATTACAGCCAATATTAAGCAGTAGGTTTCACACCTTGTGCTGGAGACCAATGCATTCTAGAATAGGGGCAGTCAGAATGAAAGCAGCTCTAAAAGGTCTGAAGTAGGAACACATTTATACATAAGGCCCTTTGCCATTACTTTTAATGAACAAATAAAACTAGAGAACTTACACTTGTCAAACTCAACAAGCACCCAGAATTTTAACACAATCAAACGGTATGAATAAAAGCTTGAATAAGGCATACTGTCTTTCCATTGCTTTGTTTCTTTTCACTTCTCAGATCTTTAAAAAATCATTAAATTAAGCAATGTACTTGCTAGAGTTGATTTTGCATGTGAATTCAGGAAACCACAAATTTTCAGTGAAGTTTCATGTGGTCCTGGGTAAAATATCTACGAATAATTTAAGGCATGCAGCTTCTCAGAGAGAAACAATAACAAGTCTTCCCAAGCTTCACACAGCACTTTTGTAGCAGATCGACAACTGGCAATATTTTGTACATTTCCCTGCTGGAGCAACTTTCATCTTAGAGAAAGTATAGCTACAAATTCATACTGGTTCATTGTTTTCTTTTTAAGGCTAGTATGTTATCACATTGCACCAGACTTTTCACTGCAAGCAAAGAATAATTACAATGCTAGGCCATGGGGTTGATTTACAAAGTTCCCTTTGCAAGGGAATTTTCTCCAGGGTTTAGTGAACGTGGTGAAATTTCCCTTTGCAAAGAATAGCCAATAGACTCAGCAATAGCATGTAATGCCGAGCTACAGCAAGCAAGGTCAGCACACTATTCGCATACAATAAAAAGGGTATTTATTTAAGAAATAAAACCATAATTCCAACACTTTACAATACTCTGGTTGGGGACAATCCTAGAGTGACAGACGCCTGGGTGCAGAAATATTTTTTGGCCACATGGGCGTAGTCATCTTATCCCTCCCCTTTACAAATGTTTCCATGGCAACAACTCAAACACAGAGATGCTCTCCAAAGGAGTCTTCGTTACCCTGGGATCCTCCCACCATCCCTTAACAATAAACAATTTACAGGAAGAGAAGCAGAGTACTCTAATGGATCCTGGAGGGGGGTCTCTCTAATGGATACAGAGAGGGCCTCTGTTAGGGCGTCTGTGAGAAAGAGCCCCCAGACATACTATAGGAGATGGTCAGAGACTGCAGACATGATACAAGAGATGGTCAGAGACTGCAGATATAGTACAGGAGATGGTCAGAGACCTATTATTATATTATTACTTGGAGCATGAGCTCCTAAGCATCTGCGTATGCTATATTCTTTGTACTTACTTTCAAAAACTTTATTAAAAATCTATTGACATAAAAAAAAACTGTGTGAACTGTGTGTGTATGTATATATATATATATGTAGGAAGGCCAGTATGGTGGCCTGAATTTATGGGAGGAGCCCGGGGGGTACTTAAGCAGCCCGCTCACCTGTGGTGCTTGTCGGTTTCCTGTGCGCGATACACGTCACTAGGCCGACTATTCGATATACCAGCGTCCGCAAGTTCTTGCCTCGCAAAATTCCGTATTCGATACCGTTCTCAAAACTTTCGAAATCCGCGTTTTTCGTTCGTAGTTTGTACCACGCGGCTGGCTTGGCTGTCGCAGGTAAGGTCCCGTCGGACTTTTCGTTTTCATATCAGGTCACTAAACCGTAATTTCAAAAATTTTCGTTTCACTCGCTTTTTCATAAACTGCAATGTATATCGCATTTTTCGTTTCATGTCATGTCACTAAACCGTACTTTCAAATTTCGTTACTCGCACTTCACTATTGCAATGTATATCGCTCGTACTTTCGATATGTTACCATTTCGACAGCACCGCGACGCAGACGTCGCTTCATTTCTAGCATGTCGGTGTTTAAAAATATGCATCAATAAACAGCCATAGCAAGTCACAATTTGCAAGTTATCGGATCAAGTCAGTTCGATACCAATCATTTCTCATTTCTGAAACATTCTAGAACTCATTTCTGACGTTTCAAATCATTTCAAAACATTTCTCATTTCAGTCACCTACTGCGCTCCGATTCGAATCCAGTCGCATCAAAAAAGATGCACCGATTCGTTCCGGTGTGCCCCAGTTATTTGGCCTCATTTCTATACATGCTCCAGAGTTACGTTATTGTCTGCCATTAGTACCTCTGTCATGCTTATCATATCATTTCCACGTATCACGTTCCGACATGAATCCAGTCGCATGCTAAATGCACCGATTCGTCTCGGCGTGCCCCAGGATTGGCCTCATTTCTATACATGCTCCAGAGTTTCGTTTGTCAGTCATTCGTACCTCTGTCATGGTTATCATTTCATTTCCACCTATCACGTTCCGGCATGAATCCAGTCGCATGGCAATGCACCGATTCGTCTCGGCGTGCCCCAGGATTGGCCTCATTTCTATACATGCTCCAGAGTTACGTTTCAGTCATTCATACCTCTGTCATGGTTATCATTTCATTTCCACCTATCACGTTCCGACATGAATCCAGTCGCATGGCAATGCACCGATTCGTCTCGGCGTGCCCCAGGACTGGCCTCATTTCTATACATGCTCCAGAGTTACGTTTATCAGTAATTCGTACCTTCTGTCATGGTTATCATTTCATTTCCACCTATCACGTTCCGACATGAATCCAGTCGCATGGCAATGCACCGATTCGTCTCGGCGTGCCCCAGGACTGGCCTCATTTCTATACATGCTCCAGAGTTACGTTTATCAGTAATTCGTACCTTCTGTCATGGTTATCATTTCATTTCCACGTATCACGTTCAGACATGAATCCAGTCGCATGGAAATGCACCGATTCATTACGGCGTACCCCAGGGCTCGGCCTCATTTCTGATACACGCTTCAAAGTCCGGATCATAGCTAGTCGCAGACATCGGGGGATTCATCCATGTCTCTGCCATGCAGTTACTACCATTTCACTCCCACAACGCATCACCGTTCCGGAACCAGTCGCATCTGACATGCACCGATTCTTTACGGAATGCCTTGCTGGTTCCGACAGCATTTCATACCTATACCAGGGCTCGGTTGGTTGCCAGTCGCAAACACGGCACAACCAATTCAAGCCTTGGTCTAATAATCATTTCTCTCATTTCATTTCATACGAAGCTCCGATTCGAATCCAGATGCATCAAACACGCACCAGTTCGTCCCGGGTGCACCAATGTTTTCACTTGCCTCATTTCAATACATGCTCCAGAGCCCGGTTCTCGGTCGAATCAATGATGACGACCAGGCCGGACCTCTGTCATGGAGTCCGTTCATAATCAAGGCAAACATTTCGAATCATTTTCATTGTCATACAAATCGTTGCTTCAAAAAATCAGTTGGCAATCCCTTCACGAATTGTCACCTTTTCGTTTTTCTCAGGTCAGTCAAAGTTCAGTAGGTCCACCCTGCACCAGGTTGGACGATATCCCCCCAGGTAAAAAAAAAAAAAAAAAGGGGAATGGGAGAATAAGTCGGGTAAGTATGACTCAGCGGATCAAAGAAAAAACTTGAAATTCATCTCACCCCTAATAGGTTACAGTCAACCAGGAAATAAAAGCTCAAGAGAATCCTCACCAGAGCAACCATGTCTCAGACCGGCAGCGAAGACCTCACGGCCCCTCTGTCACCTTCTCCGGTCTCAGAAAGCGGCAGCGTGCAATCCCTTAGGGGATGGACTATCCCCAAACTGACGGCAGAGCTCAGACGTAGAGGTGTCCCCTTCCCCGCCACAGCAAGGAAAGGCGAGCTTTTCAAACTCCTCTTTCCCCCACCAGCAGCAGGACCCAGTACCCAACAGGCATCCCTTCAGTCGATATCATCGGCCATTTCGCAATTACACACGATGGTGTCATCTCTATCCACCTCAGTTGCAGACGTCCAAACCAGGGTTGCACTTCTGGAGGCCCGACCGGCCACGGCTGTCCCCGACCCAACGGCAACTCAAAGCTTGACACCTCTTCCTGCAGGTACCTCAGGCTCGAGCCACATTGTCTACCCCTCCCACCTGGTCCCAACCAGTATCAGGAAGGACATCTTGGACGGCAAGGACGTCAACCTGGCCTCTCTCCTCATCTCCGTGCATGATTTGGCAGAAAATAAAGCCTACTCCTGGGGTGACATATCAGTGGTCCTTAAAGCCAAAGACCCCAGATTGAACCGCAAGCTAACAGTCTCAGAGTTTACCCTGGCCTTTGGCATGCTCAGAGATGTCCTGTGCTCAGCCACCCCTAGCAGGCGGGAAGAGCTGGACCTCTATCTCCATACTGTGGTAGACTTGGGCCACAAGTACGGAGGTTTTGCCTTTTACGATTACCATCGTTCCTTTTCAGCCAAGGCCGCGGCCAGACTCATACAGTTCCAGATCACGACAGATTGGAGTCTCATGGACACAGAGCTCTTCTGCCGCCACTTTGCCGGCTTACGCTCACCTCTGTGTGCGATTTGCCAGTCTTCCACCCACACTGCCACCTGGTGCGCCAATACGGCAATCAGACGGCCCTTCGAGTTTCCCTCTACCTCAGGTTCAGTACAGGGTCAGCCGATCCCTGAACCAACGCCTCAGGTGGACAAACTCGGACGCCCAGTCCGAACCGTGGGAGGGGCAGCCATCTGTAATAACTTTAATCATGGGTCCTGCAACTTCAGCCAGTGCCGTCTACTTCACCTCTGCACCTTATGTCATAGAGCACACCCTAGGATTTTGTGTGAAGTCAAGCAACACAAGAAGGCGTGACTAAGCCGGATCAACCTCTTATGGTTAGGATGGTATCTCACTTCACATCCCACCCCTTCCCTGGCCACCTTCCTTATCCAAGGCTTCACAGCAGGCTTTCACACCGGCCTCATTTCACTACCCCACACTACTCACGAATGTGCCAATCTTCGTTCGGCAGCCATTGACGAACAAGCCATAGATCAGCTCTTGCAGACAGAGGTGGATCGAGGTTACGTGATAGGCCCTTTCAGTTGCCCCCCTTTCAGCACATGGAGAGTCAGCCCTATTGGGCTTGTCAAGGGCAAGTTTTCGAATAAATTGCGTTTGGTGTACGACTTGTCTGCGCCTCATTCTTCCCACATACCCAGTCTCAATTCCCTGATCCCCTCCGAGGAGTTTTCCCTAAAATATTCTTCCGTGGACATGGCAATACAAGCGATCATCAAAGCAGGCACAGGCGCCTGGCTCTCCAAAGCCGACATCTCGGATGCTTTCAAGCTCCTGCCCATCCACCCATCCCTTTGGTGCTGGCATGGCATCAAGTGGAAGGAAGCATATTATTTTGCTACAAAGCTCACCTTCGGTTCGAAGAGTAGCCCGTGGCTCTTCGACACGTTCGCCCAGTCCCTCGGTTGGATACTATTACACAAGGGTCAATGCCATGAAGTCATCCATTATCTAGATGACTTCCTACTGATAGAACCACCCAGCAAGCCCCCAGGAGATCTCGACAAACTTAGGGTAATTTTTGGAAACCTCAATGTTCCTATTGCCGAGCACAAAGTCGATGGCCCAGCAAATAGCATCACTTTTCTCGGGGTCAGCTTGGATACCTGCGCAATGCAAGCCAGTCTCCCCCTCGACAAACTAACACGCATTAGGACAGTCCTTCACGAGTTTACACACACCAAGGACTGTACCAAAAAACAGTTGCAGTCCCTCCTGGGTATGCTCAGCTTCGCTATGCGAATTATTCCACAAGGCCGCACATTTGTATCACGCCTACTCAGATTTCTGTCGGAAACTCAAGACCCTGACCAGATTTTGAATTTAGACTCCGCAGCCATAGCGGACCTATCCATGTGGGAGGAATTCTTGTCCGCCTGGAATGGCATATCTCTATTCATACCTATAGTTTCGGTCCATTCACCCCAGGTGGTAACGGACGCCGCAGCCTCCACAGGTTTCGCGGCAATTTTTGGCCATCATTGGTTTTCAGGACCATGGCCTCAACAGATACTAATGATACCCGGCTTTTCCCAAACATCTGCCCTCTTTGAGCTTTACCCCATAGTGGCAGCCGCACAACTCTGGGGCCACCACTGGACAGGACAAACTGTAGTCTTTAGCACCGACAACCAGGCCACGGCAGACATCATCAACAAAGGCAGGTCCAAGTCCCTAGCAGTCATGTCCTTCCTGCGCAGGTTGGTACAACTGTCTTTACAACATCAGTTCAATATACACTGTGCATTTATTCCCGGCAGATACAACTCAGCAGCTGACGCACTGTCACGTTTCAATTATACCTCCTTTTTCAAGCAGGTTCCCGATGCCGATCCGATGTCGGCCCCTATCCCTGTCTGGTCACAACTGACCCTGGACTAGTTCAACATTTACACGGAGCTACGCAACTCATAAATCATTCCCTCTCCTACAACACACTTAAAGCCTACCAGACAGCTTGGAAGGCCTTTAACAAATTCCTCACGTCCTGCCGTAAAGGACCAACAGGTATCAAGCAGGTACTGGCCTTCACTGCACACTGCCACACGCAGCTGGCCTTATCCTACAACACCATCCGGCTATACCTAGCCGGCATTCAACATTTTATGGCGCTTGAAGACCCCACGAAACCTTCACTATTCTCATCTCACGCTATACGAGCCGTTCTAAGGGGAATTCAGAAACAACAACCAGTCATCAGCACTAAGCGCTTGCCCATTACGGGACCCATCTTTAGGGACATGTCAACTATTCTGGCTACCTCGCCATTCGGTCTGCTCCGCAGCATCGTCTTACAAGCAGCGATATATCTAGCGTATTATGGGTTCTTGCGCCCTGGAGAATTCACCTCTAACAAATCCACAGACCGAGTACTATGCAGACGACACTTACTTAGATACCAAGACCACTTCATCCTGCACCTCGAGGTCTCTAAAACCCAGCAAACGGGCTCAGGAGCGAACATTCACCTCTACAAAACCGACAACAGCTGGTGTCCAGTCGCCGTACTCAACCGGCTCCTGTCACTCCTGCCTGAACAACCAGACAGCAGTCCCCTTCTACCGTTCCCAGTTAAACCCTTAAACGCCTCTCAGTTTGTGGAACACATAAGAATACTTCTCCGCAATCTTCATCTTAACCCTAGTCAGTATTCCGGACACTCTTTTCGCATCGGAGCAGCCTCCGCGGCGTCCCGCCACGGAGTTCCAGACCACATCATTAAAAGACTGGGCAGGTGGAAGTCAGCCTGCTTCGCCCGGTATATCCCCAATCCACAAACAGAGATGGCACAGGTATTCTCCAAATTGGCTCAATAAATAATTGAAAATCAATAAAATCATAACCCTACCTGAATATTTTTGCCCCCTTATTTTGGCATACCGGCCATTAGACCAAGGCACACTTTCAGGTCCATTTCATATGGTAAGTCCACACTTTCAGGTCTATTTCCGATGGTAAGTCCTATCTTTACTGTAAGTGGTATCCATGTACATACCGGACATAGGGCTCCAACCATAAGTAGGAAGGCCAGTATGGTGGCCTGAATTTATGGGAGGAGCCCGGGGGGTACTTAAGCAGCCCGCTCACCTGTGGTGCTTGTCGGTTTCCTGTGCGCGATACCCACCCTCCCATCCCCATTTCACAGCATTTCTCAAACTATTCATTTCATTCATTTCTCTTACAGAATAATCATTTCTTAAACCAGGGTATGCCCCCTTATTTTGGCATACCGGCCATTAGACCAAGGCACACTTTCAGGTCCATTTCATATGGTAAGTCCACACTTTCAGGTCTATTTCCGATGGTAAGTCCTATCTTTACTGTAAGTGGTATCCATGTACATACCGGACATAGGGCTCCAACCATAAATATATATATATATATATATATATATATATATATATATATATATATATATTATATATATATATATATATATATATATATATATATATATATATATATATATATATATATATATATAATATATATATAAATATATATACTGTATCTCACAAATGTGAGTAATAGTAAAATCTTTTGTAAGAATGGATGGATGCAGCATCTGTCCCCCCATGAATCTAATGCCGCGTACACACGAGCGGACTTTCCAGCAAACTTTTCCGGCGTACCGGAGTCCGTCGGACAATTCGATCGTGTGTGGGCTCCAGCGGACTTTTTTTTCTCAAAACATGTTTCAAATCTATCTGACGGACTCGAGTCTGGTCGAAAAGTTCGCTCGTCTGTATGCTAGTTCGACGGACAAAAAGCCACGCTAGGGCAGCTATTGGCTACTGGCTATGAACTTCCTTGTTTTAGTCCGGTCATACGTCATCACGTACGAATTTGTTGGACTTTGGTTGATTGTGTGTAGGCAAGTCTGTTAATTCAGAAAGTTCGTCGAAAAGTCCGCCGGGCAAAGTCTGCTGTAAAGTCCGGTCGTGTGTACGCGGCATAAGGCTAAGAACCGAGCGATCAAAAACTGCTGATCACACAGTTCTCAGTGCTCCCTGAGCAGAGAGCTGGTGACTGTCAGTCAGCGCTGCCTGCTCTGCCCCCCCCCCCCCACACTCACTGAAGCACTGGGTTGTGGAGGGGGTGGAAACAGCTGAGTCAGGCTCTCAGCAACATGCTGAGAGGCTGAGTCGGGTGCTCTTTCAGGCATGTGGGTGGATCCCGACTATATGGTCGCACTCTTTTCCCAGCCTGGATCGGCTCTGTGATGTCAGCTGTCTGCTGAAAATGAGTCACAGGAGTGCAGAACGAACTGCACGTCTATGATCCACATGAGAAGTACAGACAAACGAGCTTTAGCTGTACTTCTCCTTTAAAAAAAACTGTGAGAAAAAAAAACACTGACATACTGGATATAGAAGATTGGTCATCATGTTGGTAAGTATATGCAAATATTCACTGGATAAAGGTAAGGAACCTCACACCTGGCAGATTGATTCTTTCATTTCTATATACAGTATCTCACAAACGTGAGCACACCCCTCACATTTTTATAAATATTTTATTATATCTTTTCATGTGACAACACTGAAGAAATGACACTTTGCTACAATGTAAAGTAGTGAGTGTACAACTTGTATAACAGTGTAAATTTGCTGTCCACTCAAAAGAACTCAACACACAGTCATTAATGTCTAAACCACTGGCAACAAATGTGAACACACCCCTAAGTGAAAATGTCCAAACTGGGCCATTTTCGATCCCCGGTGTCATGTGACTCGTTAGTGTTACAAGGTCTCAGGTGTGAATGGAAAGCAGGTGTGTGAAATTTGGTGTTATCGCTCTCACTCTCTCATACTGGTCACTGGAAGTTCAACATGGCACCTCATGGCAAAGAACGCTCTGAAGATCTGAAAAAAAGAATTTTTGCTCTACATAAAGATGGCCTAGGCTATAAGACGATTGCCAAGACCATGAAACTGAGCTGCAGCATGGTGGCCAAGACCATACAGCGGTTTAACAGGACAGGTTCCACTCAGAACAGGCCTCGCCATGGTCAACCAAAGAAGTTGAGTGCACGTGCTCAGCGTCATATCCAAAGGGTGTCTTTGGGAAATAGACATATGAGAGCTTCAGGCATTGCTGCAGAGGTTGAAGGGGTGAGGGGTCAGCCTGTCAGTGCTCAGACCATACGCCGCATGGCTGTCATCCCAGAAGGAAGCCTCTTCTGAAGATAATGCCCAAGAAAGCCTGCAAACAGTTTGCTGAAGACAAGCAGACTAAGGACATGGATTACTGGAACCATGTCCTGTGGTTTGAGGAGACCAAGATAAACTTATTTGGATGGTGTCAAGCGTGTGTGGCGGTAACCAGGTGAGGAGTACAAAGACAAGTGTGTCTTGCCTACAGTCAAGCATGATGGTGGGAGTGTCATGGTCTGGGGCTGCATGAGTGCTGCCGGTACTGGGGAGCTACAGTTCATTGAGGGAACCATGAATGCCAACATGTACTGTGACATACTAAAGCAGAGCATGATCCCCTCCCTTCGGAGACTGGGCCGCAGGGCAATATTCCAACATAAGAACGACCCCAAACACACCTCCAAGACAAGCACTGCCTTGCTAAAGAAGCTGGGGGTAAGGGTGATGGACTGGCCAAGCATGTCTCCAGACCTTAAACCTTATTCAGCATCTGTGGGGCATCCTCAAACGGAAGGTGGAGGAGCGCAAGGTCTCTAACATCCACCAGCTCCGTGATGTTGTCATGGAGGAGTGGAAGAGGACACCAGTGGCAACCTGTGAAGCTCTGGTGAACTCCATGCCCAAGAGGATTAGGGCAGTGCTGGAAAAAAAATGGTAGCCACACAAAATATTGACACTTTGGGCCCAATTTGGACATTTTCACTTAGGGATGTACTCACTGCCAGCGGTTTAGACATTAATGGCTGTGTTTTGAGTTATTTTGAGGGAACAGCAAATTTACACTGTTATACAAGCTGTGTACTCACTACTTTACATTGTAGCATGTCACATGAAAAGATAGAATAAAATATTTACAAAAATGTGAGGGGGTCTACCCACTTTTGTGAGATACTCTCTCTCTCACTCTCTCTCTCTCAGGGCTTTTTTACAGGGGGAATGCAGTTCCGGCACCTCCAGTGCTGAATGTATGTAATAGCATGGGGTGTGGGGTGTGCTGGAGGGTCAATTGATGTTGTCTGCTGGGGGATCTGTTGTCACTGGTGGGGATCTGATTTTGTGTGAGGGTCTATTGTTGCTAAAGGGGAATCTATTGTTGCTGGGGGGTCTTATGTTGCTGGCTGCTGGGAGATCTGTTGTTGCTGCTGGGGGGGTCTAATGTTGCTTGGGTGGATATTTTGTTACTGGGTGTGATATTTTGTTGTGGGTGGTTCACTGTTGCTGCAGGGAATCTATTGTTGTTGGGGTGGAGTCCATTGTTGCTGGGGGAGTCTATTGTTGTGTGGGGATCTATTGCTGGGATTCTATTGTTGCTGGCTGCAGGGGATCTATTTTATTGCTTTTCATTTTATTATTACCGAGTTCCATACAAATGATTTGGCACCACAAAATTATACTTGGTTCTGTATTCTCTAAAAGGGGCAGTACTGGTAGGTGGGTAGGGGGTGGAATCAAGGGACGGTAGTCAGAGGTGGGTAGGGGGCAGAGACAAGGGGTGACTCAGACGGGGAGAGTTCCTGCACCTATTCTCAGAGAAAAAAATCCCTGTATATATATATATACATTATTATATATTATCCTACATAAATTGGCCAACACTAAGGTCTCTAAAAGGAGGCACACACAAAGTTGGCAGGGAAGCAGTTCAATCTTAAACTGCATAAGGCATTCTTTAAAACCCTTTCACACCGACAGCATGTCAGCGGTAAAGCGCCGCTAAAACTAGCAGCGCTTTACCGTCATTCTAGAGGTGCCCCACTAGCGGCCGAATAAAGGGTTCAAAGCACTAAATGCTGCTATTTTTAGCGCTAAAGCACCTGAAAAACGCCTCCAGTGTGAAAGGGGTCTAACTCTAATGCCCCGTACACACGGTCGGACTTTGTTCGGACATTCTGACAACAAAATCCTAGGATTTTTTCAGACGGATGTTGGCTCAAACTTGTCTTGCATACACACGGTCACACAAAGTTGTCGGAAAATCCGATCATTCTGAACGCGGTGACGTAAAACATGTACGTCGGGACTATAAACGGGGCAGTGGCCAATAGCTTTCATCTCTTTATTTATTCTGAGCATGCGTGGCACTTTGTCCGTCGGATTTGTGTACACACGATCGGAATTTCCGACAACGGATTTTGTTTTCGGAAAATTTTATATCCTGCTCTCAAACTTTGTGTGTCGGAAAATCCGATGGAAAATGTGCGATGGAGCCTACACACGGTCGGAATTTCCGACAACAAGGTCCTATCGCACATTTTCCGTTGGAAAATCCGACCGTGTGTACGGGGCATTAGAGTGGTAAGGATGTGGAACGCTCTTCCAAAGTTTGTGGTGGCAGCGGTGAGTATAGATAAATTACAAAACAAATTTAGATGTGTTTCATAGCAAACACAATGTACAGGGATACTGAAAATTGTAGAAACACACACACACATGCACATACACTCACATACACACACTCAGGTTATACTGAATGAACTGGTGTCTTCATTTAACTTTACTGACTATGTATCCATGTAACTTGCAAGGAAAACAAAAAATAATTTTTTCTTGAACATGCTTGGATGATGGTAGTCAACAAAGCTTTATCTCATTCACTATGCTCTGGGGAAAATTCCCTTGCAATGTGCAACTTTGCTTGCAAAATGAACAGTTTGTTTGTCTTTAGTAAATCAACCCCAATGTGTCTCTGTTGTCACAAACGACTGTTTAACCCCCCTGGCGGTATTCACGAGTCTGGCTCGGGGTGGATTTTTCATACCAAAAGCGGTATCCCCGAGCCAGACTCGGGACTGCATTGCAGGATCCAGGAAGAGTTTACTTACCTTATCTCCTGGATCCTGCGATGTCTCCCTGCTGTGATCGGCGAGCCGCTGTGTCTCGCTCGATTCACAGTGCCGAGCTCCGTTCCCTGCGAGCGTTGCGACGCACGGGGACGGAGTTCGGCGGCAAATTCAAAAAGTGAAACACACAGTACAGATACAGTATACTGTAATCTTACAGATTACAGTACTGTATCAAATAATGAAACATCCCCTTTGTCCCTAGTGGTCTGCCCAGTGTCCTGCATGCAGTTTTATATATATAAAAACTGTTCTTTCTGCCTGGAAACTGGAGATTGTCCATAGCAACCAAAAAGTGTCCCTTTACGTCAAAAGTGGCTTTAGACCAGCTAGAAAACAGCGATAGTAAATTAGAACACTTGCAGAATTAAGCGATAGTGAATCGTGGGGAAATTTATTTTATTACTATTTTTTTTTTTTTTTTAATTATTTATTTTTATTTATTATATTATAATTTATGTTTTTGTGTTTCAAACTTTATCATACCCGGGATATCTACTAGACTCTGGTTTGGACAGATTTAAGTGTGTTATTGTTAAGATTTACAGACCTACAATATAAAACTCCAAATTTCCATGCAAAATAATTGTACCGCTTTCAGCACCTAAAATCCGAAAGAATCATACCGCCAGGGAGGTTAATCAGTTTGCATTACACTGCCAAATATTTTAACAATAATGTAAGTCAATGTTAACAGGAATGATGACAACAATGCTATTGACTATAATGACACAGATCTCATCATATGTTTTGCGTGCAATATCACATGCAAAAAAAACGCACTAAAAATGCAGAAGTGTAAATGTGGCCTAAAGTCTAGTTTTACTCTAGGTTGATTCTGCTCCTAGTCTGATATCAAAATGACTGAAGCTAGACTTTTTTCCTACATCAATTCTAAATATAATTTAGAACAACAACCAAGACAGACCTGTGGTTTACTAAAGTTGAGCTATCTGATGTAACTGTTTCCTTTTCCTATTTTACTATGAGAAAATATTTTTTACTGAAATGCATGTTTGTAATAGATACTAGAAATATTTTCACAGGAGACGTAACAGTCTGCAGACCTCCTTTAGGTCTAGGCCCACCCATGTTAGTTGGGAATCTTTCTGCTCATCATTTGGGGATATATAATACCCAGTGAAGAGGATGGAGTGTAGTTGTGGGCAGGGCCTACTCACCCTGCACATGAGGGTACCTTTTGCTGGTAGTAACAATGCCCCGGATCAGGCAGAGACTGCAGTCATGTGAAAAGTCTAACATTAAGACAGTTCCCCGACTTAGAGATGAGCCTTCACTGTGTGCAGTAAAAGTGCAGACTTCATCTAAAAAGTAGTGTCCCATGTCACTACACAATGTAACTTGATGTATGTTGCATTGGAGGGACGATGCCGAGCCTGCGCCCTCTCCACCAGTCCAGAGTACCTCTGTTACCTCACTCCCAGTAACAGAATAGGGTCCCGCCATGCAAATAAGGTGGACCTCATACATGCCCTTGTTAACTCCCTCTTTCCTGTACCTCGTGACCAAGGCCATGGATCTCTGTAACGTGGGTTTGGTTTTGTTGCTACTGGAAAGCAACTGCTAGGGAGGGAGCCAGAACATCAACCCCCTCGCTACCGGAGGACCTGTCACCTATAATAAGTACCACTCCTAACTACTGGCAACTATTTGACTTCTCCTGTTTGTCTTGCCAAGTAGCCTTTTAGTAGTAGCTGGTCTTAATACCCATTTGTGTGTCACAAACCCTGGTACTTTTGATATGCCAGAATCAACATGCACCTCTTTGAATAACTTCAGACCAGGCTCAGAACAGCGGATGCAACTTCTCAAAGTTTTTTAACAATACAGTTCACTGTGAACATAGTTAATTTCCTGACCCTAACAACAACTGAATAGCTGCCTAGGCATACCCTTTGCAAGGTAGCAGCCCATCTTGGTGTTTCCAATGCTTGTATGTTCTCCGGACCCCTGGTGCCTCTGACAGACTGCAAGGTGAAACAGTCCTCCTTAACAGCATGTACCACTCAGAGTGTGCAAAGACAAGGAAGAATAAGCACCGAACCCAGCCTTCTCCCAAATTTATATTACTGGTCAGTAGGCTGGATCCAAAAAGCGCAGAAACTGAGCATACACTTAGCTCTTTCCTCCCTCAGCATGGGCCAGCCACTAACTAGCTAATAAATCTGTAGGCAACCTTACGCTATTAAGAAGTAAGAAGAAGTATGGCAAGCTAGAGTTTTTCTTGTGATGAAAACCTATCCTAGAACCATGTAGAGACCTGGGATTACTACTGGTGTGTGGCCACCCTTGGTCAACATGTTGAACATTAGATCAACTTCTATTGAAGGGACATGCTAGAAAACTTTTGTAGTTAAGCTGCTTCAGCCAAACAGCTACAGGCACTGATAAGTGTATTCTCACAGTGGTGAATCCCTCTGTCAGAATACAATATTCTAGGTAAGGATACTAGGGGATTACTTCATCCACTTTGTGTGGATGGAGGAATCTGTTTTAGCAGACTGTTTTAGCAGACTGAACAAAAAAACTACCAGTCTATTCCCAGCTTAAAGTGGAACTTCACTCAGAACGTGAAGCCCCGCTGGTTGGCACACTCCCTCTAGCCTGTAACTTAGAGTTAGAGTATTTTTTTTATCGGTACGCATTCCCACTTCCACAATTCTCACCTGCCCGTGATCCCAAATCGCCAGATGTAAACGGGGCCCTAAAAATGAATGCGATTAGCATATCAAATAACATGTAAGGAAAATAAAAAAACAGCATTTTTGCTTGCACATGATTGGATGATGGAAGTCAGCAAAGCTTCCCATCATTTACTAAGGTCTGGAGTGCACTTGCAAAGTGCACAGTCTATTTGCCTTTAAATCCAACCTATAGATGGCATACATATCCCATTAACCAAATAACTTTATTAAAAGCTGTGGAAAAAAAAAAATGTACTCATTTGTGTTTTCTTCAGCCTTGGAAATGGTCCTGATCAACAGAATGCAATTTCTTTCATCTGTCAATATGACAAGTTGAAAAGCTTAAAAAGTTAGTACTGATCTGTGACAGTTCACAGACCAGTATCCCATAAAAACTACAAGATTTAATCATTTTTCTGCTAAAGCTCTGATGAATTAGAAGGTCTATGAAATACGATAATTCAGAACTGCCAACAGATCACACTATGTTACATTGTATTCACTCCATCACTGACAAAGTAGGAAATGTATTCTTCATTATATATAAATATTCATTAGAAAAAAAAGTTTAAAACTCGCGCTCAGTAAGGAGATTGTCTCCTTTTCTGAGGACGTCTGTTCTGGAGAAATGTGTAGTGGGGCTGTTCTGTGACATCAACTAGCACGCCGGCCGGTCCTGCAGCGGCACTGTGTATACTCTTTACCATTTGTTTGTTCCTACTGAACATGTAAATGCAATACTTTTTCAATAAATTCATGTTTTAAGCTGTACTGCACTATGAGACTTCTCCTTTGTTTAATTTGGCTTTTATCTGTGGATTGGAATGTGGGCTAAGGCTCGGTTTACACTGGTACAATGCGGGAAACCCTGCGATTCCTGTGCGGTTTCCCGCATTGCACCTGACTCGCAGGGGGTTCACACTGACATCTGCAAACCGCTGCGGGTGTCAATGTAAAGTTAATGACACCCCTAAATCGGTTCACAGATTGCAGTGCAAACGGTACAGGAATCGGATCGCGTGGGTGGGAACACCCACGCGATTTGATTCGAGTGCGGACCAAAAAAAGGGTCCTGCACCATTTTGCTGCAAATGCAACGCAATTTCACCCATACAGTTTGTATGGCTGGATTTGCATCGCACAGACATTGCATGTGATGTGCACAGCAATGCAGTGTGAATCATCACATGCGATGTCTGGGATCGCACTAGTGTGAACAGAGCCCAGATATCCTCTGTTGTTATCATACTGGAGCTGATTGCCAGGACCCTCAGTATTATTGAAAGCACTCTGTGATCTTTTCTCTGGTAAGAGGCTGTGCATGGGAGAGTGACTCCTGAACACTGGAAGCACTTATATTGATGAATTGAATGAAGCACCTTGAGCCACTGGGGTCTTTTGATATAATTGTATGTATAATATAATGACTTTTTGGCACATACAGTATGTATTTATGCTTTGTTCTTATTATTCATCATGTTTATGTTTTTTGGTTTTGTTTTACTTTGTGATTACATTTAAAAAGGGACACACGCATTTATTTTTGTTTTATATAAATATTCATTACCCATACCAAAACACAACTGATATGCTCCCCCTTCCCATAAAAACCCTTTCTGGGGTAATTAACAGGGCCTTTAGCTTCTACATGCAGCCCCCAGTTTGTATTTAATATATAATATATTATATAGATTTAAACAAATATACAATATTACTTGCATCGATAATTACATAACAACAATAATAATAAATCATAAACAAATAACAAACAAAACACTCTAATTTCTTTTTTAAATAAATGGTAGGCAAACAGAGTATCACCCAATGTCAACTATCAGTATGGGAAAAGCACCAAGTATGTTTTGTAAATCCTTTCCCTTAATCATTGTCCAATGGGCACTGGCCCAAATTGATGTCTAATGACTTGGTTAGATAAATTTGGATAGCAGAATACAAGGATTCAAAATGTCTAATCGCTGTGTACTAAAATTAGTTGCAGTATTACAATGTGTTAAGAAACATGGTATGAACAACACCAGCAATAGACATAATAAGAACAGAAATAACAGTAACAACCAGTCACTATTAACACACAGGTATAATGTTATAATATAAATACAAAAACACAAAACTAACTATTAATGTAAAAAAATATTAAAAACTTTATTTATGTGTCTAATGTACCTGAATATGTCTTGACACCAACCTCTGGCAATCCCCTGCACTACAGACTGGGAGAGAAATGGAAAGCAATAGGATAAGGCGACTAGACTTTTTTTAATGGCAAATGGTAAACTATTTTATAAGCATATTTTCCTCAAATTATATATGCAGTGCACTGTATGTGGCATGTGTTTATGGAATGATTATATGATATATACGTTATTGCTCACATTTTGGCCATCAGATAAACAAACAAAGATACTTCTTAGAATTTTTAGGGATATGACTACCAAATGTTAAGAAGATAAGATAGAGAAAAAAAACTTTTCAATGCATGTTTTGTAATTTATTCTTACCAAAGAATTGTGGTTCAACAATAACAATATAAATTAACACTGTGTAGATTACAGGCCTCCCCTCATATCACCATCCAGAGCACTGTGTACATCACAGGCCTTCCCTCATACCACTGTCCAGAACACTGTGTACATTACTGGCCTCTCATATCACCGTCCAGAGCACTGTGTACATTACAGGCCTCTCCTCAGACCATGATCCAGAGTACTGTGTACATCACTGGCCTCCCCTCAGACCATCGTCCAGAGCACTGTGTATATTACAGGGCTCTCATACTACCGTCCAGAGCACTGTGTATAACACAGGCCTTCCCTCATACCACTGTCCAGAGCACTGTGTGCAATACTGGCCTCTCATATCACCATCCAGAGCACTGTGTACATTACAGGCCTCCCCTCATATCACCATCCAGAGCATTGTGTACATCACAGTCCTTCCCTCTTACCACTGTCCAGAGCACTGTGTACATTACAGGCCTCCCCTCATATCGTTATCCAGAGCACTGTGTACATCACAGGCCTTCCCTCATACCACTGTCCAGAGCACTGTGTACATTACAGGCCTCCCCTCATATCACCATCCAGAGCACTGTGTACATCACAGGCCTTCCCTCATACCACTGTCCAGAACACTGTGTACATTACTGGCCTCTCATATCACCGTCCAGAGCACTGTGTACATTACAGGCCTCTCCTCAGACCACGATCCAGATTACTGTGTACATCACTGGCCTCCCCTCAGACCATCGTCCAGAGCACTGTGTATATTACAGGGCTCTCATACTACCGTCCAGAGCACTGTGTATAACACAGGCCTTCCCTCATACCACTGTCCAGAGCACTGTGTACAATACTGGCCTCTCATATCACCATCCAGAGCACTGTGTACATTACAGGCCTCCCCTTATATCACCATCCAGAGCATTGTGTACATCACAGTCCTTCCCTCATACCACTGTCCAGAGCACTGTGTACATTACAGGCCTCCCCTCATATCGCCATCCAGAGCACTGGGTACATCACAGGCCTTTCCTCATACCACTGTCCAGAGCACTGTGTACATTACAGGCCTCCCCTCATATCACCATCCAGAGCACTGTGTACATCACAGGCCTTCCCTCATACCACTGTCCAGAACACTGTGTACATTACAGGCCTCTCCTCAGACCACGATCCAGAGTACTGTGTACATCACTGGCCTCCCCTCAGACCATCATCCAGAGCACTGTGTACATTACAGGCCTCCCCTCATATCACCATCCAGAGCATTGTGTACATCACAGTCCTTCCCTCATACCACTGTCCAGAGCACTGTGTACATTACAGGCCTCCCCTCATATCATTATCCAGAGCACTGTGTACATCACAGGCCTTCCCTCATACCACAGTCCAGAGCACTGTGTACATTACAGGCCTCCCCTCATATCACCATCCAGAGCACTGTGTACATCACAGGCCTTCCCTCATACCACTGTCCAGAACACTGTGTACATTACTGGCCTCTCATATCACCGTCCAGAGCACTGTGTACATTACAGGCCTCTCCTCAGACCACGATCCAGAGTACTGTGTACATCACTGGCCTCCCCTCAGACCATCGTCCAGAGCACTGTGTATATTACAGGGCTCTCATACTACCGTCCAGAGCACTGTGTATAACACAGGCCTTCCCTCATACCACTGTCCAGAGCACTGTGTACATTACAGGCCTCCCCTCATATCACCATCCAGAGCACTGTGTACATCACAGGCCTTCCCTCATACCACTGTCCAGAACACTGTGTACATTACAGGCCTCTCCTCAGACCACGATCCAGAGTACTGTGTACATCACTGGCCTCCCCTCAGACCATCATCCAGAGCACTGTGTATATTACAGGGCTCTCATACCACCTTCCAGAGCACTGTGTAGCCCCCTAATCTGTACAATCCCCCCAAGTCTGCACACCCCCCCTCCCCAGTTCTGCACAATCCCCCCCAGTTTGTACAATCCTCTCTCCCCCCAGTCTGCACAACACCCCCTCCAGTTTGTACAATCCCCCTTCCCCCAATCTACACAATCCCCCCCCCCTGTCTGCACAACCCCCCAGTCTGCACAATCCCCTCTCCCCCTGTCTGCACACCCCCCCTAGTTTGTACAATCCCCCTCCCCCAGTCAGCACACCCCCCCCCCCCCAGTTTGTACAATCCCCCTCCTCCAGTCTGCACAATCCTTCTTCCCCCCAGTCAGCACAATCCCCCCAGCCTGCACAACCCTCCCTCCCCCCAGTCAGTACAATCCCCACAGTCTGCACAATCTCCCCAGTCTGCACAGTCCCCCTTCCCCCAGTCTGCACAGGGGGAGAATGTAATGAGAAGGAAAATAAGAGGCAAAGCAAAAAGGTCGGGTGAGTGAGGAGGGTTGTTCACAGAGCAGATGGATCACTCACCAATTATGCCTCCCCTCTCATGGGCGGGGTTTGGCGGATACCAATTTGAAGCGGAGTGTCGGATTGGATAGGCAGTGAGAGAAGAGCTAGGAAGTGCTGAAGGGACGAGCAACAAAGTTGAAGTCTGTAGACTAAATGTGTCAGATTTGATGAGTCCTTTCCATGCCATTGCGCTTTTTTGAATTTTATGCTTTTGTGATCACAGAGAAAATTTTCTACTTGATGCAATACATCTTGGAATCTATGTAAAGCTTTTTTATTTAAAAAAAACCCTTAACCATGCGGTTTTTCGCTATGTGGAGGCCTTCTGTTGTTTTTTATGGATGCTGCTAACCATAAACCTACCTGTGGTGGAAGGAGGTTTTTTACCATCTGGGACATTGCGATCCTGATCCATATTCTTACATGCCGGGTCGAGGTTGCCTGAGGTGGCTCAGCTGAGGAGGAGATAAAATTGCACCACTCGCTATTCAGAGCTTTGATATCACATGCCTGATTGATGCTACCTTCTGATAAGCGTATTTAACCACTTGCCGACCGCTGCACTCTAATATACGTCGGCACAATGGCAGCGGTGGGCAAATGGCTGTACCTGAACGTCCCCTTTAAGAAGCGGGGATAGCAGGCGCGCACGCGCCGCCGGAGGCGTGAACGTGCCCTCGAGTCTGCCGGTCTCCCGGCGTTCGTGTCATGGAGCCTCAGAATGGGGAAGTGCCTATGTAAACAAGGCATTTCCCTGTTCTGCCTTGTGATATTACAGAGATCACTGCTCCCTGTCATCGGGAGCAGTGATCGCTGTCATGTGACTAGTAGCCCATCCCCCCACAGTTAATATCACTCCCTAGGACACACTTAACCCCTTCATCGCCCTCTAGTGGTTAACCTCTTCCCTGCCAGTGTCATTTACACAGTAATCAGTGCATTTTTATAGCACTGATCGCTGTATAAATGACAATGGTCCCAAAATAGTGTCAAAAGTGTCCGATGTGTCTGGCATAATGTTGCAGTCACAACAAAAATCGCAGATCGCCGCCATTACTAATAAAAAAAAAATTAATACTAAAAATGCCATAAAACTATCCCCTATTTTGTCGACACTATAACTTTGGCGAAAACCAATCAATATACACTTATTGTGATTTTTTTACCAAAAATATGTAGAAGAATACATATTGGCCTAAACTGAGGAAAACATGTTTTTTTATATATATATATTTTTGGGGGATATTTATTATAGCAAAAAGTAAAAAATATTGCATTTTTTTCAAAATTGTCGCTCTTTTTTTGTTTATAGCGCAAAAAATAAAAAAAGGTGATCAAATACCACCAAAAGAAAGCTCTATTTGTGGGAAAAAAGGACTTCAATTTTGTTTGGGTGCAACATCGCACGACCGCGCAATTGTCAATGAAAGTGACGCAGTGCCGAATCGCAAAAAGTGCTCTGGTCAGGAAGGGGGTACAATCTTCCAGGGCTGAAGCGGTTAATCTTTTCCCCTTGGCCGGTGGATGCACACACGGTGGTGATTCCTTTAGTCCTACACTCCTGGATTCCTTCCCATCAATATATACTAATGGATTAATGTTTTAATAACCAATGTGACTATACTACTACCAATGTTGATTTACAATTTGCACAGTGCACTTTATTTAGAGACACTATCAATCACATGGTGGTGTTAGAGTTTTTTGTATATGCTAATTACACGCGAACAACATTAAAGTCTATGGGACACGAACATGAAAAATCAAAAGTGCTAATTTTAAAGGCTTATATGCAATTTATTGTCTTAACCACTCACCGACCGGCGTACGTCGATGTACGTCGGCAGAATGGCACAGCTGGGCAAATGGGCGTACAGGTACGTCCCTTTGAACTTCCCGCCGTGCGGTCGCTTGCGCGCCGCCGGGCGGGAGCTCCGTGAGTCGGGTCGCGGGTCCCGCGGACTCGATCGCCACGGGGATACCTGCGATCGCCTTACGGAGAGGACGAACGGGGAGATGATGATGTAAACAGCATCTCCCTGTTCTGCCTAGTGACAGTGTCACTGATCTCTACTCCCTGGTATCGGGAGCAGAGATCTGTGACGTGTCACAGCTAGCCCATCCCCCCTACAGTTAGAAAACACTCCCTAGTACTGACTTAACCCCCTCCCGTCCCCTAGTGGTTAACCCCTTCACTGCCAGTGTCATTTACACAGGAATCAGTTCCTTTTTGATAGCACTGATTGCTGTATAAATGACAATGGTCCCAAAAATGTGTCCGCCATAATGTCACAGTCACAATAAAAATTGCTGATCGCCGACATTACTAGTGAAAAAAAAAAATGTTAATAAAAATGCCATAAAACTATCCCCTATTTTGTAAACGCTATAACTTTTGCGCAAACCAATCAATAAAAGCTTATTGTGATTTTTGTTTACCAAAAATATGTAGAAGAATACATATCGGCCTAAACTGAGGAAAAAAACTGTTTTTTTAAATATTTTTTGGGTATATTTATTATAGCAAAAAGTAAAAAAATAATGCTTTTTTTTCAAAATTATCACTATTTTTTGTTTATAGCGCAAAAAATAAAAACCGCAGAGGTGATCAAATACCACCAAAAGAAAGCTCTATTTGTGGGAAAAAAAAGGACGTCAATTTTTTTTTGGAGCCACGTCGCACGACCGCGCAATTGTCAGTTAAATCGATGCAGTACCGAATCGCAAAAAACGCACTGGTCAGGAAGGGGGTAAATTCTTCCGGGGCTGAAGTGGTTAAAAAGTATTTGGGGACCTGGGTCCTGCCCCAGGGGACATGTATCAATGCAAAAAAAAGTTTTAAAAACTGACGTTTTTTCGGGAGCAGTGATTTTAATAATGCTTAACCACTTCAGCCCCGGAAGAATTTACCCCCTTCCTGACTAGAGCATTTTTTTTGATTCAGCATTGCGTCGCTTTAACTGACAATTGCGCGGTCGTGCGACCTGGCTCCCAAACAAAATTGACGTCCTTTTTTTCCTCACAAATAGAGCTTTCTTTTGGTGGTATTTGATCTCTGAGGGTTTTATTTTCTGCGCTATAAACAAAAAAAAAGCTACAATTTTGAAAAAAACACATTTTTTACTTTTTGCTATAATAAATATCGCCAAAAAATATTTTAAAAATTTTTTTTTCCTCAGTTTAGGCCGATAAGTATTCTTCTACATATTTTTGGTAAAAAAAAAAAATTGCAATAAGCGTTTATTAATTGGTTTGCGCAAAAGTTATAGCGTTTACAAAATAGGGGATAGTTTTATGACATTTTTATTATTATATTTTTTTACTAGTAATGGCAGCGATCAGCGATTTTTATTGTGACTGCGACATTATGACAGACACATTGGACATTTTTGACACATTTTTGGGACCATTGTCATTTATACAGCAATCAGTGCTATACAAATGCACTGATTCCTGTGTAAATGACACTGGCAGTGAAGGGGTTAACCACTAGGGGGCAGTGTAGGGTTAAGTTTGTCCTGGGGAGTGTTTCTAACTGTGGGGAGGGGGGGCGTGGCTACGTGTGACAGGTCACTGATCTCTGCTCCCGATCACAGGGAGAGATCAATGACACTGTCACTCGGCATACCGGGGAGATGCTTGTTTACATTAGCATCTCCCCATTCGTCCTCTCCGTGAGGCGATAGCAGGTATCTCCGTGTCGATCGAGAACGCGGGACCTGCGACCCGACTCACGGAGCTCCCGCCCAGCGCGCACATGCGCCACCGGCGGCGTGCACACAACGGCACACTGGCAAATTTAAAGGGATGTACGGGTACGCCCACTTGCCCAGCCATGCCATTCTGTCGACGTACATTGACGTGCGCCGGTCGGGAACTGGTTAAAGTGGAACAATAAAAGTGAAATATTCCTTTAAATTTCATACTTGGGAGATGTCTATAGTATGCCTGTAAAGTGGCAGATGTTTACCGTGTTTATAACAGTCTGAGAGCAAAATGACAAAGGAAAAAAAGTCATTTAAAAGTACTAGCGGCTATAATGAATTGTCGGTCCCGGCAATACACATAAAAGTCATTGAAAAAACTGGCATGGGATTCCCCCACTGTCCCTTTGGGTCTGGTATGAATATTAAGAGGAACCCCAAACCAAAATTAAAAAAAAAATTGTGTGGGGGTCCCCCCAAATTCCATACCAGGCTCTTCAGGTCTGGTATGGATATTAGGGGAACCCCGTGGCAAAATTTTAAAAAAATGGTGTGGGGGTCACCCAAAAATCCATACCAAACCCTTATCCGAACGTGCAACCTAGCAGGCCACAGGAAAAGAGGGGGGATGAGAGAGCGCCCCCCCTCCTGAACCATACCAGGCCACATGCCCTCAACATGGGGAGCGTGCTTTGGGGTAGCCAAAGCACTGTGTCCCCATGTTGATGGGAACAAGGGCCTCATCCTCACAACCCTTGCTCAGTGGTTGTGGGGGTCTGCGGGTGGGGGGCTTATCAGAATCTGGAAGCCCCCTTTAACAAGCGGATGCCCAGATTCCGGCCTCCCCCCTGTGTGAAATGGTAACAGGGTACAAATGTAACCCTACCATTTCACAAAAAAAGGGTGAAAATGATAAAAATGACAGGACAAGCCCTTTATTAAAATATAAAAAAATAAAAATGTCCCACAAAGTCTTCTTCTTGTTGGGCCGAAAAAGAAAAAAAACAAAACACGACGACCTGCCTCCATGGGAGGCACCCACTGTAATGACCGTCCTCTCAGATGACAGCTCTTTTATAACTGAGAGTGGGGCCACACGGTGACGTCGTGGGTGACCCCGCCCCGCTGTGATGCACAGGGACATCACTATGGCTTTCCCATAGTGTCAGAGGGGGGCGGGGCCTCCCGGTTATGTTACGTATTTTTACCATTTTCACACTTTTTTTGTGAAATGGTAGGGGTACCAAAGCATGCAGGTTTGGAATTTGGGGGGATCCCCACGCAATTTTTTTTAAAATTTTAGTTCGGGGGTTCCCCTTAATATTCATACCAGACCCTAAGGGTCTGGTAATGGACTGTGGGGGAATCCCATGGCATTTTTTTCAATGACTTCTCAGTGTATTGCCGGGACCGACAATTCATTATAGCTTTTATTATATATTATAGGATTTTATTGAACATTTTTCCTGACTCCAGTAGGTTACAGTGTCGTGGAAAACGTAGTTTTGTGTCTTCTGTTGGTCAAGAGAGGAGCGTTGGAGAAGGCGTCTGCCTTAGTGAGGCATTTCAGAATTTTTTTAGTCCTCGCCCCAGGGCTGTCAGCTTCCACATACCATCGGCATCACATGGTGGACGATTACCTTGGGGACAAAACAGAGATGGAGAGCTTTCCAGCTGACGATCCACTGACTTACTGGGTCAAGAGAATAGACCACTGGCCAGAACTTGCTCAGTATGCTATTGAGTTGTTTGGCTGCCCTGCATCCAGCATGCTTTCAGAACGGGCACTCAGTGCTGCAGGAGGTTTTGTTACTGATCATAGAATGCATCTGTCCACAGACTCTGTGGACTGTTTGACTTTTATAAAAATGAATCAGTCCTGGATTACCAGCTATGAAGCTCCTGATGTCGATGTCACTGATTAGGTCTTTTTGGGATGTAGAATCTCTGCAGGACTTCGAGGCTGCCTAGCTTTGAGGGTGTTCAATCATTTCATCTGGAAGAATATTTTTGGTATAGGTTTCATGGACACAATTAACACCCAGAGAGCAATTTTTCAGCACCTGTTTGACAGGTGCATATCATTGCAATTTTGTACAGCAAGGCCAATTCTTGCTTTCATCAAGAGTACCTCTATAGGGTTACGGTGACACCCAAAGACCAATTTTTACGCACCCGTTACTACTCTCCAAAGTCAAAGTGACACCAGAATGTATCCAAGAAATCTCCAGTCTTGTTCTCAGTGCACTACATTGTGGCCTCATCATACACACTGGCTCCCCAGCTGTTGCTGAGAAAAATAAAGGCAGCTTGCAGGGAAAATGTATTTTTTTGTCTTTATAAATGCAATTATTGCTGCAGCAGATTCTAGACCTGGTACAGATCTGCCACTTTATGGATAGACTAAGGGGACCCCCCAGACACTATATTGGAAGGAATCTTTCATTTTTATGCTTTCACTTTAAAATTAAAAAAAATCACTGCTCATTTAAAAATGACGTTTTCACAAACTTTTTTTTTATTGATACATGTCCCAAAGGTCAAGACCCGGACCCCTAAAACCATTGTATGCCCAATTACTTGCATATACGCCTTCAAAATGGGCACTTTTGATTTTTGACGTTCTGGTCCCATTGACTTTAATGGGGTTCGCTATACGGGTCCGAACTTTTGTGGTGTTCGAAAGTTCTGGTGTGAACCGAACAGGGGTCCATTAGGCCAATCCCTAGTGAGCAGTATGGTAGTGGCAGTCAGTGAGCGGTATGGTAGTGGCAGTCAGTGAGCGGTATGGTAGTGGCAGTCAGTGAGTGGTATAGTAGTTGCAGTCAGTGAGCGGTATGGTAGTGTCGGTATGTAGTGGCAGCCAGTGAGCAGTATGGTAATGGCAGTCAGTAAGCAGTAAGCAGTATGGTACTGTCTGTATGTAGTGGCAGTCAGTGAGCAGTATGGTAGTGGCAGTCAGTGAGCCGTATGGAATTGTCGGTGAGCAGTATAGAAGTTTAAGTATGTAGTGTCAGACAGTGAGCGGTATGGCAGTGTCAGTATGAAGTGCCAGTCAGTGAACAGCAGGGCCGTCTTTAATATTGATTGGACCCTGAGCAAAAAAAATTTTTGGGCCCCCCTCCATGCAGTTTTGCTCTTCACCTGCTTTGAGACATACAATAAAAAGCAGCTAGACTCAAAATCAGTTTACTGAATCAGATAAGACAGCAATTGCAATTGGTTGCCAGAGGTTACCACTCACTGACTGGTTGCTAGAGGTTAGAGCACATAATTTCTGCTTGTTGATTTGTTGCTAGAGATTACTGTACATCAATACTGCTCACTGATTTTGGAAAAGGGTTTGGGAGTTTCTTCCGCATTTGTAGCGCATAGAGCAGCCCGTTGAAATGAATGGGCTGCCCTACACATGACCTACATCTTCTTTATCCACCCTGTCATTACACCTTTGCATCCTTAAACCCATGCTAACCTCTGCACCCCAAACCTCCCCCATGCTCTCCACTCCCCCTCCCCTTTTACTCCTCTGCTCATCTTTCCAACCACCTTACTTACCTCTATACATCCCCTCCTTGCTCACCTGTGCACCCCAAACTGTAATTCCTTCGCTGCCTACCTATGCACACCCCACAATACCCCCCCCCCCCACTAATTTGCTTACCTTTGCAGAACAGGCTGATGGTAGGCTTAATAACCACAGTTGTAGGCAGGACTTTCAAGTATGCCCTTTACCTCCCCAGTGGGCAGCATTCAGTATAGGTGATGGTGGATATGACCTTATGACCTCCAGGGGGGCATGATATACATATGAATACTGCCTCTATTTACATATGAATCCTGCTGGTCTTCCGCTTTACTTATGAATGCCGTCACTATTTACATATCAATGTCCGTATTTACATATAAACACAGGGTCTGCAGGTGAGTCATCTGTACACAACAATAGGGCAGAGCTGGGCAGCATTAGTAACAGAACTTTACACCGAGATATCAGGACACAGCACGGGACTCAAGGGACAAGGGAATTTAAACTGGGATAGTTGCCAAGTATTAGGCAGCTGCTTTGGGCCCTACAACAATGACAGGGCCCAGGGCAGCTGCCCCTTTTGCCCTGCCTTAAAAATGGCCCTGGTGAACAGTATGGTAGTGGCAGTCAGTGAGCGGTATGGTAGTGTCAGTATGTAGTATCAGTAGGTGAGCAGTATGGTAGCTGCAATCAGTGAGTGGTATGTTAGCTGCAGTTAGTGAGTGGTATGTTAGCTGCAGTTAGTGAGCGGTATGTTAGCTGCAGGCAGTGAGTGGTATGGTAGTGTCAGTATGTAGTGGTGGTCAGTGAGCGGTATGGTAGCTGCAGCCAGTGAGTGGTATGGTAGTGTCAGTATGTAGTGGTAGTCAGTGAGCGGTATAGTAGCTGCAGCCAGTGAGTGGTATGGTAGTGTCAGTATGTAGTGGTAGTCAGTGAGCAGTATGATAGCTGCAGTCAGTGAGCGGTAAGGTAGCTGCAGTCAGTGAGTGGTATGGTGGCTGCAATCAGTAAGTGGTATGGTAGCTGCAGTCATTGAGTGGTATGGTAGCTGCAGTCAGTGAGCAGTATGGTAGCTGCAATCAGAAAGTGGTATGGTAGCTACAATCAGTTAGTGGTATGGTAGCTGCAGTCAGTGAGCTATATGGTTGTGTCAGTATGTAGTGGCAGTCAGTGAGAAAAAACATGGAATTCCAGCTGGAGAAGGCTCTCTCCATCTGCCACTTATCACACCACTGGAGCTGAAAGGAGACTTGCAGGGCTGCTCTCTCTGTTCCTTCATCTATAGCTGCTGGATCAGCCATAGCAGCCACCTGTGTGATGAGGGAAGGAGCTGACCACACCCCAGTTGGGGGAGGAGAAACTCTTGAGGAGATGAGAGCGCCACAGACAGCCCCCACCCCTATGACCTGTACCTCCCTATCAGTTGCGGAGGTAAGTCTGGGGAAATCAAGGACGTTGGGCAGGCTCCCAATGTGCTCCTTAGCAACTGATGATGTAATTGGTTGGCAAGATACTGAAGGGCAGCCCGCAAAGCACAGAAGGTTACTGTGCATGCTGGTGTATAAGGCACAAGACCGTCACTGCAATCTAGAAAAATAGCTTGAGCTGTTAGTAAAAGAAGTTTGCCTGCCTTAGGGAAGTTTTTTCTGCTTCTGCCACGGCACCCCTAAGGACTAGGGATGAGTCTGATGTTCGAGTCAAATGTAAGTTCGACTCGAACATCAGGTGTTTGCCTTTTTGCCAAATTTAGAACATTATGGGGTGTTTGCAGGGAAATTTGATCGCCCGCGGAACGCCCCATAATGAACGGCGAGACCATCAATGCACTGCGAGATCGCAGTGCATTGACGGCTGCTGATTGGCCAAAGCATGCACCTGACCTGCATGCTTTGGCCAATCACAGCGCGCTCTGCTGTGAGAGCCATTATTGGTCAAAGGCAGGGTGCCTTTGGCCAATCATGGCTCAGGGGTCTGAGTCCATGCCCCACACTATGTAAGGCTGTTTACATAGTGGTTGTACATAGTTTTATGAATGAGGGCAGCAAAATTACATTTGTAAAGGAAAATGTAAAACTGCTTGCGGCTGTAATGTTTTCCCAGCAATGTAGATAAAAATCACTGAAAAAAACATGGGCCCCCCAGTCCATTACCAAGCCCTTCGGGTCTGGTATGGATTTTCAGGGGAACCCTGTGCGAAAATAAAAAAAATGGCATGGGGGTCCACCCTTAAATCCATAAAAAAAAAAAGCTGTACCAGGCCCTTATCCGAGCACGCAACCTGGCAGGCCGCAGGAAAAGGTGTGGGACGAGAGAGTGCCCCCCGTCCTGAACTGTACCAGGCCACATGCCCTCAACATAGGGAAGGTGTTTTGGGGTCCCCCCACAACAACTTGTCCCTATATTGATGGGGACAAGGGTCTTTTCCCCACAACCCTTGCCCGGTGGCTGTGGGGGTCTGCGAGCGGGGGGCTTTGTCAGAATCTGAAAGCCCCCTTTAACAAGGGGACCCCCAGATCCCGCCCCCCCATGTGAACGGGTATTGGGTACATTGTACCCCCACACATTCACCAAAAAGTGTCAAAAAAGTAAAAATGACAGGAGACAGTTTGGGACTCTATTAAAAAAAAAAAGGTCCTGTGATGTCCATCCATCTTCGAATCACAGCGCAGACGGACTGAGAAAAAAATATAAAAAGGAAAAACTCTGCCTCGATGGGAGGCTCCCGCCGACTGTAGCCTTTTTGCTGTGACGGCTGTTATATAGCTGAGGGCCGGGCCACTTGGTGATGTAAACGGGTGACCCCGCCCCCTCTGACGTTACGTGACATCACATGGCCGCGCCCTCAGGTATATAACAGCTGTCGAAGCAAAAAGGCTGCAGTCAGTGGGGACCCCAAAACACCCTCCCCATGTTGAGGGCATGTGGCCTGGTATGGTTCAGGAGGGGGGGCGCTCTCAAGTCCCCCCTTTTCCTGCGACCTGCCAGCTTGTGTGCTTGGATAAGGTTCTGGTATGGATTTTGGGGGAGACCCCACACATTTTTATTTAAATTTTGGCTCGGGGTTCTCCTTAAAATCCATACTAGACCCGAAGGGCCTGGTAGTGATTTTGGGGAGGACGCCATTTTTTTTATTTTGGCGCAGGGTTCTCCTTAATATCCATACCAGACCTGAAGGGCCTGGTATGGATTTTGGAGGGACCCCCACGCCAAAGGGTATAGTAATGTATTGGGGGGGACCCACGCATTTTTTTTCAATGATTTTCTATGTTTATTGCCAGGACCCGACAATACATTACAGTGCAGTGCAGTGCAGTGCAGTGCAGTTTTGGATGAAAGTTTTCCTTTAGAAATTTCATTTTGCTGCGGTACTGTTCTAAACACGGGAAGTATGTGCTACTTTACAGGCAGACTAAGGACACCCCCTCAGGCACGATATTTAAATTAATATTTAATTTTTATTGTTTCACTTTAAGCATTATTAAAATAACTGCTCCTGAAAACAAACAGACAAACAAAGAAATCTCTGTCTCTAGAACACAAGCCCGTACATAGTGAATCAATGTCAGGGGCTTGATCATATCACACCTGGATGACAAGAAAAAAAAAAAAAAACCTATTATACCTCACTACAGTGAGTTCTTGTAAGCATTTTGGTTATACTTATCCACTTCTTTTTCGATAGGTTCAAATACATCCTACTAATTTCATTCTATCATATTTTGTAGATATACCACTAGCACCCGCCCCTGATGAGTGTAATATACACGAAACGCGTCGGACATTGTTTGGGATGCACATACTAGCCCCTATTCAATCATTTATTCTAGGCATTCTGGGATGTTTCCTCACATCTCGATCATTCTACGTTTTTCTTTTTCAATTTGATTTTGTATTTTACTGCGGTCTCATTGTCTCTTTTGCAAGTGTTGTTATATACTTTATGTACCATTATGAACTCATTGGAATGCATTGACTGATCAATCCAGACCACTGCGGGGCACTTGGCTACCATACCTAGATGTACCCTAGTTGCCTGTATTGCACGCACACTTTTAATAGTGTGTGTGAACAAACATGAAATTACATTTATTATAATGTTGTCTCACCCATGTGGTTCCTGTTATTGACATGTTTTATGACTTTTATGACAATAAATGTGTACTTTTATTTTATCTATCTCCACCATGTCTATGGCCTCACTCAAAGTCCCAAACTTCCCATTTTCTTCGAATTAGGGATGGAGGCGCATCCTATATGTGCCTCATAAACTACCACAACCCTTCCCATTGTTTTACTAAGGACTCTTTGCCACACCCCAGGGTGCCATGAAATCCCGGTTGAGAAACCCTGGCCCAGTGAATATATTGTCTAGTGAACTGTGATTGACCTAATCCTTTACTTAATCATTTATGTGCATACTGCTATTTACAGCAACCCATGACAATATAATCGGTTCATTTACCACTAACCAGTCTGATGTTTGCTTTTTTGATACTAAACATTAGTTGTGTGCAGCGTATGTATATTTGTGTTCCCAGTAGCAGTGCTGTATTCATTTGCCTAACCTAGTGTGTCAGTGGTTGTTCTCAGAGTCGAGGATGATAAACAGAAAAAATAATCTAACAAGCGAAATACTCAAGAAAATAAAAATCAGCCAATAGGCAGTGTATTCAGATTTTTTTTTTTTACAGCAGAAGAAAGGTCACTCAGTAGTTACCAATAGGTATTTTGTGTTTTGTAATATTGTGTTTGAGTTGCACTGTGCTGTTTTTATCCACTAATTTAGCAGGATTACCCATCTGATAATCTGCAAGACTGTTTATCTCCTTATGTACTGTTTCAACAATACATTTGACACACCTTATTGTTATCAGTGACTAGCTTCTTTTTCCTTCTTCTCTGCTGGGCCACCAGTGATGTTTGAGCCTCTCAGCACACACAGCAACACCTTAGACTCACCTGCTGAAAAAAGTCTTCTCCCCTAGATCTTGCAAAAATAGTTTTTCTTCGACAGATGAGGGTAATGTCAGTTGCCACATGCATGAGATGTGGAGTATGACATCATGGGCTATATGGCATTACACCCATCTATAAGTCTAGGTTCACATCTATGCTGCTGCCCTAGTTTTGTATGCGTTTTTGTATGCAGTCTTCATGCATTTTGCAATTTACGTTTTTTTTTCTCTTTAAATGCACTGTAAACACATTATGTATAGCTGGTTGCTAAGGAGGGGGGCAGGAAGCTGTCCGCTGCGTCCTTAACAACTGATGAGTCATCAGCTGTCAGAAATATGCCGTAAAAAAAAATCTCAGAAAAAACGGCGTGGCGACCCCCCAGGTCTATACCAGGCTTGTCTAGTATGTCTTCCCGACAGATTAGCTGAGTGATGGAGAGAAGAAACACTGGCATACTAGTCAGTACCAATGTACTAAGGTGTGTTTGCTTTGGAAGAATAAATCACCTCTAATGTTGGGCGTCCTACATGTGTGAATGTTGCTGCGATGTTTCAAACTATTTGTTTTTTACATTAAGGATGGAGTGCCCCGAGATTTTCAAGGGTGCCTTGGCTAAAAAAAGGTTGCGAAACACTGCTTTAAGGTTTCTCTTTAAAATAGGTTTTCTTAATCACTTTTCGACCACCCCATAGCAGTTTTACTGCTACAGGGCAGCCGGACTGTGCAGGATCACAAATACAGTATCTCACAAAAGTGAGTACACCCCTCACATTTTTGTAAATATTTTATTATATCTTTTTATGGGACAACACTGAAGAAATTATACTTTGCTACAATTTAAAGGAGTGTACAGCTTGTATAACAGTGGAAATTAATGTCTAAACCACTGGCAACAAAAGTGAGTACACCCCTAAGTGAAAATGTCCAAATTGGGCCCAAAGTGTCAATATTTTGTGTGGCCACCATTATTTTCCAGCACTGCCTTAACCCTCTTGGGCATGGAGTTCACCAGAGCTTCACAGGTTGCCACTGGGGTCTTGTTCAACTCCTCTAAGACAACATCACGGAGCTGATGGATGTTAGAGACCTTGTGCTCCTCCACCTTCCTTTTTGAGGATGCCCCACAGATGCTCAATAGGGTTAAGGTCTGGAGACATTCTTGGCCAGTTCATCACCTTTACCCTCAGCTTCTTTAGCAAGGCAGTTGTCATCTTGTAGGTGTGTTTGGGGTCGGTATCATATTGGAATGCTGCCCTGCGGCCCAGTTTCTGAAGGGAGGGGATCATGCTCTGCTTCAGTATGTCACAGTACATGTTGGCATTCATGATTCCCCAGTGTGGGCAGCACTCAGGCAACCCAGACCATGACACTCCCACCACCATGCTTGTCTGTAGGCAAGACACACTTGTCTTTGTACTCCTCAACTGGTTGCCGCCACACACGCTTGACACCCTCTTAACCAAATAAGTTTATCATGGTCTCATTAGACCACAGGACATGGTTCCAGTAATCCATGTCTGCTTGTCTTCAGCAAACTGTTTACGGGCTTTCTTTTGCATCATCTTTAGCAGAGGCTTCCTTCTGGGGCGACAGCCATGCAGACCAATTTGATGAAGTGTGTGGCGTATTGTGTGAGCACTGACAGGCTAACCCCCCACCCCTTCAACCTCTGCAGCAATGCTGGCAGCACTCCTATGTCTATTTCCCAAAGACAACCTCTAGATATGACGATGAGCACGCATACTCAACTTCTTTGGTCCACCATGGCAAGGCCTATTTTGCATTGAACCTGTCCTGCTAAACCACTGTATGGTCTTGGCCACCATGCTGCAGCTCAGTTTTGGCAATCTTCTTATAGCCTAGGCCATCTTTATGTACAACAACAATTCTTTTTTCAGATCCTCAGAGAGTTCTTTGCCAAGAGGTGCCATGTTGAGTGAGTGAGAGCAATAACACCAAATTTAACAAATCTGTTCCCCATTTACACCTGAGACCTACTAGAGAATACTAACGAGTCACATGACACCGGGGAGGAAAAATGGCTAATTGGGCCCAATTTGGACATTTTCACTTTAGACATTAATGGCTGTGTGTTGAGTTATTTTGAGGGGACAGCAAATTTACACTATTATACAAGCTGTACACTCACTACTTTACATTGTTGGAAAGTGTAATTTTTTCAGTGTTGTCACATGAAAAGATATAATAAAATATTTACAAAAATGTGAAGGGTGTACTCACTTTTGTGAGATACTGTATATACATGATTCTGCACTTCCGTATCAAGCACAAGTACGTGCTGCTGACAGCTCATGCCTGCTGTGATTCTACACAACAGGAGCTGATCAGAGGGTCCTGTGGACTCGACGTCCGCTGGCACCCAGACAGAATGGCGACCTGCCTATGTAAACAAGGAAGATTGCCATTCTGTCAGTACAGAAGGCATGGATCCTGTGTTTTTGTAAAGCAGGAGTACCAATGCATTCCTTCCACCAGTAAAAGCACCTCCCCAACTACACTGAAAGACCAGCTAGGTACACAGTTAACCCTTTGATCGCCCCTGGTGTTAGCCCCTTCCCAGCCATTAGTACAATGTCAGTGCATATTTTTAGCACTGATCACTGTAATAATGTCACTGTTCCCCAAAAAAGTGTCAAAAGTGTCAGTTAGTGTCCAATTTGTCCGCCCCAATATTGCAGTCCCACTATAAGTTGATGATGGCTGCCATTACTAGTAGAAAAAAATAAATAAATAACAACTCCTTAAATATATCCCACAGCTTACAAAGTGCCTGATCCCCATGCTACTATGTGTGAAATAATATCTATTATATAACAAATAAATTGTATGGGTGTGAGCTTGCTGCAAAGTACCCAAAATGTTCCTGAAAAGTGAAAAATTATATCTAGTATTGGTATAAGGCTCCCCCTAATTAATCATAAACATGAAAAGTATATTCTCAATGCTCTATGTGAATCCTCTATTTTAAATGACAACTCAGTATAAGAAAATAAAGATAAACAGTGAAAACAATCCAACAGTGTCACTTTAAACAAATAAACATGACAAATGCAGTAAGTCACCACTGTGATATCAGTGTCCATAAGTGAAGTGTATCTTGCTTTTAAGCTGGTATCTTAAAGATATATATAGCATGAAGCAATACAGTCCAGAGGTTCAAAGTAAATATATAGGTGCTGTGCTAGCACGCAAACACCTTCAGAGTCCCTCCACCTTAATTCTTATGCGCCCCCCAAAAATTTTGAGCACCAGCCGACACTGGCTTGTTGACGCCACTGGCTTTGGGTTAGTTTTACCAAAGATATGTAGCAGCATACATTTTGGCCAAAATTTATGAAGAAAAATGACTAATTTGCAAAATTTTAAAACAGAAACAAAGAAAAATTCTTTTTTTTTTTTTTTTTTACCAAATTTTCTGTCTTTTGTTTATTTATAACGCAAAAGAAAACCCAGAGGTGATTAAATACCACCAAAAGAAAGCTCTATTTGTGTGAAAAAGGGACAAAAATGTCATATGAGTACAGTGTTGCATGACTGAGTAATTATCATTCAAAATGTGAGAGCACTGAAAGTTGAAAATTGGTCTGGTTAGGAAGGGGGTTTAAGTGCCCAGTGTGACATTTTGAAAATGTTGGCATACATCCGTGTATCTCCCTGCTGTGTGCACTTGTGGTGGTTAGCATATTTCACTAGCCATTGCAGCCATTGCACCTCCACTACCAAAAGCTGTCAGATAGCCCTGGAAGAGCATGAATATGTCATCATACAGTATATGTCTCCTTATAGAAAGGTGATGAAAACAAATGTAAACTAAAATACATGCAGCCATGCACATGAAATGAAAACTCTTCACACTGCCCTAACAACCCTGCACTGCCCAGCATCCTAACTTTTAAAGGAGATCGATGGTTACGGCATACATTTTCCTTTTTATAACATCAATACAGTAATAGCAATATAAACAATATTTATTTTTGGCAATCCAATATAAGCTTTCTTGAAAAATCTATTTGTTTTCTGTGAGTGCTACCTGTCTGCTGTCCATCTCTTTCCACAACTTCCTGGATTACCCTATTCTTTGGAGCTTCTCCTCTTCCATTTACTTTTTTACTTTTAATTTCTAAGGACTACATATCCCATGGTACCTTGCTGCCTGCAAGCAGTGATTCTTCTACTGACTTCCTGAAACTCCTCTCTCAGTACCTCTGTAGTTCAAAAAGCAGAATCCGTGGAATGTATGACACAGCAGTGTTCCCCAGGATTTTTCATCCTCCCTCTATAGTGGTCCCCAGATTCACAGGAATGTGCAGAATATCATGACCGTCATTCTGTCCAAAGAGGACTGCTAGAGCATGACTGAGGAGGAAGTCGGCAATAGCTCTGGAGCATGGAGGGGATAAGTAGCAATTGGAAAAAAAAAAGTTTTAACACAGGAGAGGGGGGACTAAAACACTGGAGTTCCCCTTTACAGTGATTCATACCACTGACAGTTTTTTTGCTATTTTATGTCATAATGTTATTCTGCCCCTGACCGTGGCTTGGAAAACGCATCATGTTCTTCCACAATCAGTGTTTTTCTGTTGCTCTTTCAACTACAGGATTAGAAGGCCTATTTTTTCCTAAGTTACGAAATAGTGAATAAAAGTAGCACTCGTCAGACCTGTCTTGCAAAATAGAAGTTACTTGGCAGCTTCAAGATGCGATTTTCTGCTTATATCATGATGAACATGGTTCATTAAACACAATTCAGTGTGTTTCGACAATGAAAGGTTGCAATACAATAGACAAAGTATCACTTGCTGACTTTTCTTGGAGCTTTCTTTTAGACCACACGGGGTGGTCAACATCAGCTGAGAGTGTGCAAAATAAAAAAGAACTGAAAACTGGAACCTGGTACTCTGTTTTATATTTCTTTACATTTCAAAGGATGTGAATAGAACAGTCTAAAGTGGAACTTTAGTATTAAAAAATAGTGAGCAAGAAAGCTTTTACAGCAGAAGTGACTTGGCAGGAGCTCATGGATGTCCCGTTTCTTGAAGATTGGTAAGTATTGCAGACTTTAGTTACACTTTAGTGTAGAAACCGTTGGAGAACCTTTATACTTATCTGTTAAAAGGCTGCCCTTGCTGTTGTCAGCTCTAGGCTCCCAGTGGCAGCTTGCATCCCAGTTGCTAGACAATGGCAATAGGCACTGCTCCTCTTCTGCTTGGCCAGCAACTGGACACGGCTTTCCAGCTCCTCCAAGAGGTTACTGGCTGATGCCCCGTACCTGTCCAGACTTTCCTGTCAGCTGAGAATCACCACATTCCCCCCACCCTTAGCTCTGGGATTGGTCCATGGCACCGGAGATGCAACCTGTGCCTATGTGATTGTGATAGCATTTTCTACTGACCAAGAGGGCCTGATTAGTTTGTTTCCTTTTGCAAACCTTTGCTACATTTTTGGATTCATCTGCTGCCTGCTCTGACCTTTAATATGTTATGTGATAACTCTACTGTATCGGTGGCAGGGGCATTGCTAGATTGTTTCTATTGTTACTTTCTAATATATAATGAAGTGGTTCAACTCACCATAATGCAGAATCAGTGGGAGCCCTGGGAGTGTCATTGGCACAGCTCCTGCCACCAGATGCAGCGTGTCACTTGCCACTGTTGCCTGTCACCAGATACAGTGTGTCACTTGCCACCTTCGCCTGTCACCAGATACAGCTTGTTACTTGCCACGATCACCTGCCACTAGATGTGAATTGTCACTTGCCATGTCGCCTTCTACCAGATGTGGATTGTCACTTGCCACTTCACCTGCTACCATTTGCAGATTGTCAATTGCCAAGTCACCTGCCACCATTTGCAGATTGTCACTTGCCACATCACCTGCCACCATTTCCAGATTGTTACTTGCCACGTCTCCTGCCACCATTTGCAGATTGTCACCTGCCACATCAACTGCCAGCATTTGCAGATTGCCACATCACCTGCCACCATTTGCAGATCATCACTTGCCACGTCACCTGCCCCCATTTGCAGATTGTCACTTGCCACACCACCTGCCACCATTTGCAGATTGTCACTTGCCATGTCCCCTGCCACCATTTGCAGATTTTCACTTGCCATGTCACCTGCCACCAGACCTGGGTTGTCATTTGCCATGTCACCGACCTCCAGATGTGGGTTGTCACTTGCCAACTGATGTGGATAGTCACTTGTCATGTCAGCCAGTGCCACCAAATGTGCATTGTCGCTGCATTGGTGGCAGGCTGGCAGCACTGGTCCATTTAGTGAGGGCAGGAGAGCGGTGATGCGGGACGGACAGTGAGAGATGATGTCATCTCGCTGTTCCCGGCTGCACCTCCGACATTGAAGCAAGGGGGTCTGGCTGCAAAGTGGAGCTCCACCGATGACAGGAAGCACGTGACCTCCACTCCACCACGCTGTGAGGGCGGAAGAACGCTGATGTGTTGGGGGCAGTGAGAGATGATGTAATCTCTCTGCTCTCGCTGCATCTCACTCCCACATTGAAGAGGCCCAGCTGTGAAGAGTGCTGATGTGGAGCGGGCAGAGATAGATGATGTCATCTCTGCTCGTCCGCCCGTTCACTTCTCTCCTCTTCTCCGCCTCTCTTATGCAGCCAGCCTGCCCACCCACCTCAGCTATGGCCACGGCCTTGGCTCTCTAGGTTGGGCAGGGACCCTGAGGCAAGAGACTCAGGGCTATCAGAGTGCGCATGCGCGGGAGTTCCAATATGGCTGCTTGAGCCAGAAGCTCCGCTCCACCCCGGACCGCAGAGCCACACTACGGCAAATACAGCCCTCCCCGCCGATTGCAGCTAACCCTCCCGTGTCAGGGACCCTCCGAGGAGCCAGCGGAGATGTCCGGCCCCCCGGTGAGGAGAGATCTCGGCCCGCTTTTCGATACGGCGGGAGCAGACGGGAGTCCCAAGATGGCCGCCAGCACGGACTCCACACAGCCACACGCGGCCCAGCACCCCAAGGCTCCGGAACACAGGCCAGTACTTACCCCACCGACTCTCACTTATGCCCAGGCTGCACAGGGGCCCTCATCTGCCCTTCAAACTCCCCATCAAAGCTCCCAGAAACCCCAGGCCTCTGCAAAGGCCTCCACAGGCTCCACAAGCATGACGCTCCAGGAGATGTCTCCCCAGGCCCTCCCCATACAGGCCCAGCTCTCAGGGGTAGCTCATCAGCCCTCAGGCTTTTCATTAAATGACTTTACCCAAATGCAAGAAGACATGTTTCTTAAATTCTCCTCATTGCTGGAGAAAGGTCTGGCCAACACAGCACACCAGATCACTAACACTATCAAAGCTGACCTATCAAATATAGGCTCAAGAATAGAAGCAATAGAGGAAAAAGTGGAGTGCACGGTCTCTAAAATGAACCAAAATGCAGCTCACCTTCAGTCTGTTCAGGAACAACTAGATGTGGCCCTTTCCAGGATAGACGAACTCGAGAACAGGTCCAGGAGGTATAATTTCAGAATTAGAGGCCTCCCTGAAACCTTCACGGATATTCCCTCCACGGTTCAGGACATTATCTCTGAAATCATTCCTAATATCCCCTCCCAGCGTCTCGAATTAGACAGGGCTCACCGATCCCTCGGTCCCCCCAGACAAGATGGCTCACCCAGAGACATAATTGTGAAACCACACTTTTTTGCGACCAAGGAGGAAGTCATGCGACAATCCCGTCAGAACCCCAAACTGCAACACCGGGGTCATCAGATCCAGATTTTTGGGGATTTAGCACCCTCCACCATTCAGAGACGCAGAACCCTGAAACCTCTTCTCTTGATCCTATCACAAAGGGACGTTAAATATCGCTGGTCCTTTCCTTTCGCAGTCAAATTCACGCTGCAGGGTAAAACCCATTCCTTTTCCAGCTTCCCAGAAGGTGAAAAACTGCTTCTTTCCCTTAAACTCATCTCACAGGAAGCCCCAATGGACTTTTCTGCATCCTCATCAGGCTCGACAAAACGCCCCCCACCAGGCAGCCCTGTTTCCCCCTTATGGAATAAGAATACGTCCAAGAGGAGCAAGGAGGGAAAACCATCATAAGGCCAGGCTGGCCTCTTCTCCTTTCTATGTCCCAGCAGGGACTTTTGTTCGGGGTGTTAGTCCACACAGTTGCCGGAGCTGGAGCTCCACACCCCACCACGGCTCAAAGGCTTGATAAGCCCATCAACCGAACTACACCCCTCAATGCACTTCATAGCACCAATTTTCCACAACGAAAACCCCCCCCACAGGGGATAGGAAGTACCCTGCCATCACCAGAATTTCTACATTCTTCCCTTCAGCGGAACTGTCCAGCGGACGCAGACGCTCCCCGGAAGAAGTTCGGATGGTCGGGACTTTAGGCCTAGCGGACTGTAGATTGGTTTTAGTCATAATGGGTCTCTGGTTCCTAGCCCCGCTCTAGTTAAGGGCAAGATTACTTATATGTCTAGCTCTTGATGACCCAAAGTACGTTTTTTTTTTTTCCACTACAATGCAGAGCCCGGGTCGTCCAGGAACCCCGCCATCTCAGATTGGGGGTCGGGAGGGGGGTGGAAGTGCTGTAGCGGGTGGGGTGTTCTCCTTTTTCATTTAAATATTAGGGTATAGTACCACTTAACCTGGCAAGTAGTGCCATGAGTTAAGGGCTGTTTGAATCTTACTTCAGTTGCACTTTAACGTTAGTGTGTATGTTTCCATGTTTTACAGTGTTAAAGATAGGGTCCGGGGTGGATCCCATGTGCCTCCTCTCATCTCCAAAGAACCTCAGTGTCCTTTGGACTTGGGACTTCAGTCGGCCTCCCAGCTGGACTGAAGGTTTATTTTGGGTTTGTTGTGGGAAATTTTCCACAAGATCCCAAGGGTCATATTTTGAGACCCATGTTGCTACTATTATTGCTGTTATGTGTCTGTTTGTCCCTTTCTACTCTTTATTTCCTCTCATCCCCTTTCTTTTTTCCAGCCGTCCTGAGGGCAGGAGCCTCGCACCCCCCAGAGATAAACATAGAAGACGCCCATTACGTATCTTACCCGGAAATGCATGGAAGACTTCCATTGGTGAGTGACTGCTTGATCTTGAGTCCCCCTCCCCTCTGCTCAGATGACTGACGCACTTACACTAGGAACCGATCTCAAGGTAGCCTCTCACAATGTCCAGGGACTAAATTCACCTAGAAAAAGGAGACTAGCCTTGGATCACTACAAATCCTTAAGACTCGATGTAGTTCTTCTTCAAGAGACTCACTTTCCCATCCGGTACACCCCAAAGTTCCTCCACTCGTACTACCCATCCTTCTTCCTAGCGAATGCCCCTAACAAGACTAAGGGGGTGGCAATCCTTTTTTCCAAGAATAGCAAATTCTCCTATATTTCGGATTATAAGGATCCGGAGGGAAGATTTCTAGTGGTGAAGGGGACCCTGGAAGGAGTTCTATACACAATCATCTCATACTACGCCCCGAATAAGGGTCAAGCATCCTTCTTCCAGGGACTCCTCGGTACAATAGAACCCCTTCTGGAAGGGAAGGTCATTATGGGAGGAGACTCTAATGTGGCGTTTGACCAGGGCTTGGACAAAACTAGACCCCCCAAGGAACAGCTCACACACCCCACGAAATTAAGTACTAAAATAGCTAAACTGCTACATACCCATGGACTTATAGACATCTGGAGGGAACTAAACCCCAGAAGTAGGGACTACACTTACTTCTCCACTCCCCACCAATCTTACGCCAGGATTGACCACATACTGATCCCTTCCTCACTAATTCCCATCTCCAAAAAAGCCACAATATTGGACACAGCCTGGTCGGACCATTATTTGGTCCTCCTTACCCTGAGAAACGTCATCTCGGGACGAGGTGGCTCCTACTGGCGCCTAAACGAATCCCTGCTCTCTGACCCCCGCTACTGTAAGGAGATAGCAGACTCCATTAAAGAATACTTTACCCTGAACGACATAGACAATATCTCCCCAGAGACCCTGTGGGCTGCCCACAAGGCAACCATCAGAGGCACTCTAATCAGGATCGCGACTCAATACAAAAAGGAGCGCTTAATAGATATTCAACGCCTTGAAAAAACATTCCTCACCTTAAAAGCTGAACACAAAAAACACCCGAACAGGGTCCTTTTAGAAAGGTTAGATGCGACTAGACTTGAGCTGAACCTCACCTTAACGGCCAAAGCAGAGAAAAACATCAGGCGGAGTGGAGCCAAATTTTATTGCCAAAAGGACAGATTCGGCTCAATGCTAGCCTCCAAACTCACCCCGAGATTCCCTTCCTCTTCTTTCCCTAAACTTAGAATCGCAGGTCATCCCCCAACAGCGAACCCCAGTAAAATAATGTCAGCCTTTCATGAATTTTATGAAAATCTCTACAAATCCCCACAATCAGGGAAGGGCCCTTTAACCACGGCCTTTCTAGACAATCTGCAGATCCCTTCGATCTCCAAAGACTGCAGAGACCTAATGAAAGGAGCCTTTTCAGTAGAGGAGGTCAGGACGGTTATAAAAAGCTTAAAGCCCGGATCGGCCCCAGGGCCAGATGGCCTCTCGGTCCCTTACTACAAACAATATGGAGAAATCCTAGCTCCGTACTTGGCTAAATTTTTCAATTCTATTAAAACAGGTAACCCCCTTGATACACAAATGAATACTGCATTTATCTCAGTCATCCCCAAACCCAACAAAAATCACGAGGAAGTTGAAAATTACAGGCCGATCTCCCTGATTAATAATGACCTCAAAATCCTCACCAAAATCCTGGCCAACCGCCTCTCATCTTTTATTAATCTCTATATACACAAGGACCAGTTTGGTTTCATACCAGGGAGACAGGGACCAGAACAAATTAGAAGAGCAATAGACATTGTTTCCATCCTCCAATCGAATTGGGAAGGGGGACCGAAACAGGAAGGTTTCCTCCTCTCCTTGGACCTCCATAAGGCCTTCGATTCTATCGAGTGGCCTTATCTTTTCTCCTTACTGGAGAAATGGGGATTCAGTCCTAGGTTTCTTGGGACCCTAAATGCCTTATACTCCACCCCAAGAGCAGTAATCCACTTACAAGGCCATTACTCCAAACCTCTATCTATAGCAAGAGGTACTAGACAGGGATGTCCTCTATCCCCCTTAATTTTTGCCATTGCGATTGAAACCCTAGCAATCGCAGTCAGATCGGATCCCAATATTTCAGGGGTGAAATGTGGCGAACAAGTCCACAAATGCGGGCTCTTCGCCGATGATATGCTCTTATTCATCACATCACCAATCACTTCCCTACCAAATCTGTGCAAACTCCTAAAGGAGTTCTCACGGATATCGGGCCTACAGGTAAACTACTCAAAATCATCCGCACTGAACATTTCCCTCAAACCACATGTGGTCTCCTCCCTCCAGAATGCCTTTGAGTTTAGATGGAGCGACACTTTTATTGAATATTTAGGGATCAGGCTCACCGCGAAAACAGAGCTACTCTATTCGGCCAACTTCCCTCACACATACCGCAAACTGGAGTCTGACCTAGGCAACTGGGCTAAGGGAGGAATCTCTTGGCTAGGTAGAGTTCATGCAGTTAAAATGACCTTACTACCTAGACTCCTCTACCTTTTCAGGGCCCTCCCGATAAGCATTGTAAAAGATCATCTTACTGCATTCCAAAGGAAAATCATCAAGTTTATCTGGGGAGACAAGGGGCACAGACTCCAGCAAAATACCTTATACTTGTCCAGATCTCAGGGGGGCTTAGGTCTCCCTCAACTTTTCTGGTACTATCAAGCGGCTAGACTCGCCCAGTTTTCAATAGTGTATGGGAAGACAGAAAAACCAGATTGGATCCAAATAGAGAGACAGGCTGTACCATCATACACCCTAGACTTCCTAATGTGGGTCCCCCCTAGAAAACGCCCCTCGATTCTCTCACCTACTCTTTCTCAATCCTTTAAATTATGGGACTCTCTAAGAAACAATCGGAGCTTGATCTCCAGTTGCCACCCACTTGCTCACATATTTAATAACCCGAAATTCGTTCCAGGTCTAGACATCAAAGCATTCCGTTGGTGGTTGGATAAGGGGTTGTACCGGATCGGACACTTCTATACGAGTTTAGGCCCTATTACCCTGGCCTTTTGTGTAAGCAAATTAAAGATGCCTGCCTCGGAGAGATTTAGATTTCACCAAATTCGTCACTTCCTCGCCCACAACGGGGAGGCAAAATTGGCCCCCCACTCATTCACGCCTTACAAACTCTGGTGCGGCGGGTCTTCTGAGCAGAGGGGAGGCATCACCGTCATATATAAGTCACTCGCCAATCAGTCAACCAAGACCCCATACATGCTCGCGTGGGAGTCAGACCTGTCTATGCAGTGGGACCTTGATAAATGGAGGACCACCTTTTTCAGGGCTTACAGGGGCATTAAGAACATTTCCATGATAGAGTCTAGTCTTAAGGTTTTTACCAGGTGGTATCTACCTCCTGACAGATTAGCCAAGATGTTCCCCTCGGCTGACCCTAGTTGTTTTAGAGGATGTTTACTCAGGGGCACGCTGGTCCATATATTCTGGGAGTGCCCAAGACTGAGGACATTCTGGAATAAGATCTTCCTCCTGATAAAGAAAATCACCAAGGCCCATATCCCGAAAATACCATCGATGGCTTTCCTAAATGACAATTTGCCCAGGGTCCCGAAGCTTGCCCGCAAACTTATACATTTTATTTTCCTGGGCGCTAAGCTCACCAATAGCCAAGGCTTGGAAGAAACCCAAAGTATCCCTTAAGGCGACGATCTGGAAAATTTCCTGGATCATGGCCCAAGAGAAGCTTGCTAGCATTCTCGACAACTCAGTGGACCGGTTTGAGGCTACTTGGGAACCCTGGGCAAGTTTCATTGGCATCTCCCTGATTCCGGGTGTGCAACCATAACTCAGCTGATTGTTACAGGGTTGCGGGGCGCCTCCCCGCGGGCTGGCTCCCTTTCCTCTCTTCTTTCACCCTCCCCCTCCCCTCTCCTTTTTATACTCTTTTCTTTCTCGCTTTTCAGCTGTCTTAAAGTTTCGAACCACAGACAGTTCGATGGTCTTAGTATCTCTCTTAATCCCTGTTGGTTCCTGCTATAAGGGGTTCTAATACTATGATGTTGTTCTCTAGCTGGATGTTTATTTTTCAGCAATGTTTACAGGGCGGTGGGGGGGGGGCTGTTGGAGGTTTCGCCGGTCACAGTGAGTTCCCTTTTGGGGTGCCGACGGAACCCCCATGGCCTCCTACAGCTGCCCATTGGTTAGCCCAGAGATTTATCCTCTCTTTAGCTCCTTTCCTATGGTAAACGGTGTTGTTCCTTTGGATTATCTGTTAAAACCACAGGCCGGAACCTAACCCCTCACACTTATTATTTTTTTCTTTTATTGTCTGTGTTTCGTTTGTGATTCCTCTTCTTTTTGAAATACCTACCCCACTGGGGTCTAACTGTATGTGATCAGACCAATGTGCATTTATGACTCAGTGACTGAACGATGTATGACTTACTTTTTTGAAAAATCCAATAAATATTTTGAAAAGAGACTCAGGGCTATGGGCCCCAGACTCGGGGCTATAGCCCCAATAACCACCCCCTAGCAACGCCTCTGATCGGTGGTGATATTGGATTGGCATCATGGCATGCACGCTTTTTTTCACTGGTTTGATGTAAGCACATTTCCATTTTTGTACTCAGTTCCCAGTAAATACTACACTATGTAGGTGTTTTTTTGCTTTTATAAATACTTTCTGGAGGATTGCACAGTTGGAGAAGTATCTGAAGAGTGGACTTGGAGGAAGGAGGGAGACACCGGGAGGCTCACTAACAAGCCTATTAAGAACCATTATTATACATTGGTCAAAATATCTGGTGAGACTCTAAAATTTTTTGGATTACAAGATGTATGGGAAAACTGTTTGAGGAAGATTTACTTTGAGGATATTGAACATTTCATATTATATGGACACCATGATTCTGTAGGTTAACACTAAGGGATTTATTTGGTTAATAATTTATATAGCTCTGGTAATTTTTCCTGTAGCCTTCCAGGTTGTTTCTACCATCGCTGTAGAGTACAGCTACTCTATTTTACCTTGGGGTCACAACATTCTACAGCCAGAGCATATAGTTCTGTGCATTAATCCCCAAGGACAACCTAGTACCCGGAGGTCTGCTTACCCTAAAGCAGGGGTCTCCAAACTATGGCCTCCGGTTGTTTATGAACTACAATTTCCATCATGCCTAGTCATGTCTGTGAATGTCAGAGTTTTACAATGCCTCATGGGATGTGTAGTTCTGCAACAGCTGGAGGGCCGTAATTTGGAGATCACTGCCCTAAAGGAAGGGGGCTTCTAAAGGTTAAGCTTCTTCTTCTGATAACTATGACTGGAGTGTCTGTGTGACCTTACTTTATCACACACCAGATGACACTCGTGGATGAATCCACACAACTGTTCACTCCTGAACTTGAAGAGCTGACCCAAGACTTTTCCCTCAGGGTGTTGCACCAAGAAATAGCCCTAGTCTTCACACTTGGAACAAGAATCCAAGGTTTACCTTTCAGATAATTTTTCTGTGGACTGTCAGGGCTTGTCTAAATTTGCAAACAGTTGTAAACTTTATTTCCTGTTCCAGGTCCAAAACCCACAGGGTCAGGATTATTATTTCTTTGCACCAAGGTGACCCGTAATCCTGGGTTTTTAGCTTGTCCTCCCTAGAATATGGCTGGAATGACCTGGCCCTCCATTGCCAATTCAGGTGGGGTCTTTTATACAGCATAAAGAACTCACTAGTTCATTATCTCACTCCTGCCACCTTACAGGAAGCCATGGTCACCACTATATGTATCCCTTATTTGCAAGATAGAAGATTGGAATGCAGTACTTCCTTTCCTCAGGTACCTTTGCCTATCACTAAATTTACCTCTAGACTGCTACCAGTACTGTCAAGCTAACCCAGCTTTGGGTCACTCATTAGTCCTCTGACAATATATATTAGTCCTCTGTCTTTACTGTGGAGCCCAGGATCATAGGTTGGACATTGTGTGACTAATTGTCCAGTTAGAGCCTGAAAGGATCTAGGACTGTCCCTCTAGTCTAAGCCAGTCTAAGTCCTGACTTCCAGTCCACTCGTCACCACTTGTCAGCCTTTTTGGATGCAGGTGCTACCAGTAACTTCATGGATCTAGCTTTGTCTCAGCTCCTTCATATCCCACTTCTCCTGGTCAAGAGTCCATTCTCCTTAGGCAATTGGTGATATCCTCCCATGATCCATGTCTTGCTTCCAAACATTCCTGTACTAGTACATCCATGTCACGTCTGTGAGTGCTACTGCTCTCCCTTCCTGTTATTCTGATTTTACAGATGCTTTTGTGAGAAAGTTGCTACTGTTCTATCTCCTCACAGGCGACTGCCAAATTGGATCCATGACAGGTACTTCTCCTCCGACAGGCTGTGTCTACCCCTTTCTGAGCCAAAGAACCAAACTATGAGGGAATACATTGAGGAGAATCTTAGAAATGGTTTTATTAATCTGTCTTTTTCCCTGCAGGTGCAGGGTTCCTCTTTATTAAAAAATAAATAAATGGCATCTTATATCCCTGCATCAATTACAGGGGCCTCCATAAGATAATCATTCCCATTAGGTATCCTGTACCATTTATTAATAAATTGTTAGACGCATCAAATGGGCTTAGTGACTTCTTTTGTGATACAATCTTATCCAAACTAACCCAGGAGACAAGTAGAAAATGGCCTTTAAGGCTGGGTTCACACTTATGCGAATTGGATGCGGGTTTCCAATTTGCATGGCAGGAGATTGTGACAGGCCCTCAATGGAGCCGGCTCACAAAAAAAAAAAAAGTCTGATCTAATTTGAACATCATACAGCATAGTGTGAACCCGTCTAATACTTGCGAAGGCCATAAGCCATTTATTAATGTGTTTTGGGTCCAGAAATTCTCCTGCTGGGTTCCAAGATTTTGTCATTATATCTTTCATCATTAATTAGGTGATTTTGTATTAATTTACCTAGATGAAATCCTAATTTTTCGGTTTCAACTGTTTTTATTATTGTTTTAAAAAAAACGAAGAAAAAAGATAATTTGGCAGAGCAGCGAACAATCCTTGCTCACTCCAGACATGTAACAAACAAGGCATATGAGTATTGGGTTTAGAAGGAATAAAAGAAGACCATAACACACAGGTTAGGTCTGCTGTGAGGCCCCATAAAAGCACACACACATTTCTGTAGTAAGAAGGACCATGACTGATTATAAACGGAGTATAAAGTGCATGAACATCATGAACTTCAAGAGGCAACCATCTGGCTGACCACCTAGTAAATCATATATATCCAAAACAGTATGACCATGAGGTCAAAACATCACTATGGCATAACCGCAGTAAATTGGTCTAGGTGGTGATGATAGAGCCTCTGACCTGTGTTGTGCAATTTTTAAGGCACTTCCAACTATCAGACATCACACCACGTTCCCAGGAGAATACAGTGTCTTGAAAAAGTATTTGTACCCCTTGAAATTTTCCACATTCTGTCATGTAACAACCAAAAACGTAAATGTATTTTATTGGGATTTTATGTGTTAGATCAACACGAAGTGGCACATAATTTTGGAGTGGAAGGAAAATGATAAATGGTTTTCAAAATTTTTTACAAACAAATATCTGAAAAGTGTGGCGTGCATTTGTATTCCGCCCCCCTGAGTCAATACTTTATAGAACCACCTTTTCGCTAAAATTACAGCTGCAAGTCTTTCTGGTTATGTCTCTACCAGCTTTGCACATCTAGAGAGTGAAATTGTTGCCCATTCTTCATTGCAAAATAGCTCAAACAGTGTCAGATTGGATGGAGAGCGTCTGTGAACAGCAATTTTCAAGTCTTGCCACAGATTCTCAATTGGATTTAGATCTGGACTTTGACTGGACCATTCTTTTTTTTTAATCAAAGTGAAGTTTATTGAGCATAATAAACAGGATACACGTTCAAATATAAAGTGCAACAGGCACCAATCAAAAGGATAGAGCATTTGACATAACCATTATAAATATAAGATATTGCCAATGATAGGCCAGAAACTGATCTAGCAGGATCTATTGCGTCTGAATGTTGGTTTAGTAGCTGACTTAGAGAGTGTGGCGGGAGATGTGGCATAGTGCAATGGGGAGAGACGTACAGTCAATCAAAATGAGAGTGAAGGGCAGTGGCATGGGATACACCAGGAACCCTGTGTTGTACAGAAAATATTCATTGTCTGTGCAGGTAAAGGAGTCCTCCATCCATCTGTCCAAGATTTTATTAGATTTGACCGGACAACTCATATATTAATATAGTACATTTTTTATAAGGGAGTGTAGCGTTCACTGCCCTAATCCATTGTTGAACAGTGGGGGGGGGGGGTGACTCTTTGATCCAAGACCGGGCTATATCTCATTCTAGCCCTGAACAGAGTCTCTTTCAGAAATATAATTAGGTATTTTTCCTCCTCAGGGATGGAGAAAAGGCCTAGTGGACACTGTCAGGGGCACAGTGTTAGGGGGGAGCCCATGCGGTCATAGAGAAATGTAACCACCTGCGACCAGTACTCCTGAAGGGGATGGCAGGACCATATTATATGGTAGAACATACCCCTGGGGTCCCCACATCTTGAGAAGGCTGGACTGTAATCTGGTTTATATTTGGAAAGGGGAAGCGAGGTAAGGTAGGACCTATAAAGGAAATACAGGTGTGTGAGCAATCTGACAGTTTAGGGGATACCATTTTACAGGAAGACAGCACCTCCTCCCATTCCTCATCCTCCACATCCCCCAGGTCCGTCTCCCATTTGGCTTTTAATTGATAGCATGGGTAGTGGCCGAGGGCAGCAAAAGGTGGTGGTAGAAGAAGGAGATCAACTTCTTGGGATTTTGACCAAAGACCACTTTGACCAGGGATATCAACTCCAGTCTTGGAATGGAGTCGCTGAATTGGGAGTTGAGGGCGTGCCGGACCTGAAGGTAGCAGAAGAGCATATGATTAGGTAGTTATCTTTGAGAGCTTGAAATGACCTGACTGTACCATTGGCAATAATCTGTGAAAGAAATATGACACCCCTGGCAACCCACAGGTTATAATCAGGAAAAGTCAGCAGTCTGGGCAAGTGGGGGTTGTCCCACAACGGTGTGTGGATGTGAAGGGCAGGGGCCCTGGTAATAGCCATGGCAAGCTGCCAAATCTTACAGTGATGAAATGCCATATGACATCTGTTACTTTTATGTGGGGACCCATAGGTGCCACTAAACAGAATCTGGAAGGGATGGGCCACCATGTTAGCAACAGAGAAGCATACCAGAGTAGAGTACCTAATATTATCTACCTGATTAGTAGAAAAAGTGGGACAGTTATGAGGCAATGTAGTAAAATGCAAGGTCGGGTAAGGCAGTAATACCCACATGGACAGGGCATTTCAGAGTTCGCCACAAGAGTTTATGACGGGAGGAGCCCCATACAAACATGTTGAGGATAGATTCCATAGATTTGCGGACACGGGCAGGGATATACAAAGGAGCATGCCAAAATAGGTAGAACTGCTTGGGAAGGAGAATCATCTTTACCAAATTGATACAGCCAATAATTCCAAGGGGATTCCGGGACCAGAATTGAGTTTTGTTTTTTTAAGGAGATCATATAGAGGTTCTAGGTTCCAGTCTATATAGTCCATACAAGGGCATGTCAGGCTCTGGAACATTGCACACCCAGGTATTAGATCGTGCTTGCTCTAACCAAGGGAAGTGCTGCTTGGTCAGCTGTAGGGACAGTAACATCTAATGGGAGGATTTGAGACTTGGACCAGTTGATCTGCAGTCCAGAGAATGCTCCAAACTGTTTTATCAGCTGTAGAGCTGCCGCCAGTGAAGGGCTGGTGTCCTCCAAGTACAAGGGCATATCATCCGTATAAAGATTGAGGACCTCGGTCACTCGTCCCATATGAAGGCCTTTAATGGCAGGATGCGCCCTGATGGCAATGGCGAGAGGCTCCACAGCTAATGCAAACAGTAAAGGGTATATGGGTCAGCCCTGACGAGTGCCTTGGGATAGCGAGAAGCAGTCCGAAATCCTACTATTGACTTGGATCCGGGCAGCGGGAGCCTGGTAGAGGAGTTGAAGCCATTTAATACATTTTGGGCCGAAGCCAAACCTGCAGGGACACTCCCACAGGTAGCTCCACTCCACAGAGTCAAATGCCTTAGCGGCATCTAGGCTGACCACTACCCTGGACTCAATGTTGTCATGTGTGGCCTGGAGATTCATGAAGAGTCTCTTGAGGTTAAATGCTGTGTTCTTGTTGGGCTTAAATCCCGTCTGATCCGAGTGTATAAGACTAAGTATTACCTTGTTTAGCCGCAGGGCAAGAATTTTAGCAAGGATTTTAACGTCCAATTGTAGGAGCGAGATTGGACAATACGATTCTGTGAAAACCAGGTCCTTCCCAGGTTTCGGAATTAGGACAATAAGGACTTCACCCATGGAGCTCGGGAGTGTGGCAGAGTTGAACATGTGGGTGTATAATGACTGCAATTTAGGAATGAGGACCTCTTGGAATTGATTGTAGAATTCTAAGGGAAGGCTGTCAGAGCCAGGTGCCTTAGAGGATGGGAGATGTGCCAGTGCCTCTGCTATGTAGTCTGTTGTGATGGGCGCCTCCAGCTGGTTGATTTGAGAGTGGGTAAGGGTGGGGAAGTTAATGTCCTGAAGGAATAGAGTCAGTTCGTCCCGGGAGTGACTAGCAGTAGAGGTGTAAAGGTCAGAGTAAAACCACTTAAACTCATCCGCCACCTGGACAGGGTCTGTGATCGTGGCTCCAGATGCCGATTGAAGTTGGACCACCGCTGGGGGCCTATGATCCAGGTGAGCCATATATGCAAGCAGTTTTCCTGCACGTTCCCTGTGTTCAAAGACTGGTTACTTACTAAAAAAGATTCCCTGTTTGGCTTTCTCAAAGGGTAGTTGGTCAGTGAGTCTAGACTGCATGTGCACAAGGGTAGCATTAGTCATGGATGGATCATGAGGAACACTTGTTCAAAAGAACTCAGTCACTCCTGAGCCTACTGTAGAACAAATTTAGATGAGGCTTTGTGTCTGTAAATGCGTGCAGAAAGAATCATAAGAGAGTGGAGCTTGAAAGCCTCCCACACCACCCCCACAGAGGCCGACCTTAGGTTGGAGCGGAAAAAAATGACCTATTCTCGCTGGATATCCTCCAGGTCCGACATAATGGCAAACCAAAACAGGTTCAGCTGCCACATGCGGACCGAAGGGACTGAGGGCAGTCGCAGGCCACCCAGTAAGGTGAGTGATGAGAGAGTACCCTGGCACTGAACCCAGCATTGAGGACGTCAGGCACCAGGGTAGGGGAGATCCCAATCATGTCAATACGAGACATAGCAGACTGTGAGGGAGTAAAGTAAGAGTAAGCAACTGTTGTCGGGTACCTATGCCGCCAAATGTCTATCATGGCAAACTCTGAAAGGAACCTCCCAAATCTGGTGAGTGAGGGCTGGGGCAGTGTCAGGGCAGAGTAGTTGAGTCTATCAAGGGTGGGATCAATCATCATGTTAAAATCTCCAAGCCAGATAGCAGGCACTGTGGGTTGTTTGGCCATGAAAGCCACTCCCTCCTGTAGGACAGAAAACTGAAATGGTGGTGGAATATAAATGCCATAAGAAGAACCCCCAGGTCACCAATGGTGGCGTAAAGGAACAGGGACCGACCCAGCGGGTCCGACTACAGATAATGGAGCTGAAATTGTACTGATTTAGCAATTAGGATAGCAACACCATGGGAGTTGGAGGTATAGGGGGCTTGGTATAATCAACTGACCCAGGACTTTTTGAGCGCCAGTTGCATCTGCCCTGTAATATGGGTTTCCAAGAGGATGGAGACGTCCAGATATTTGAGGTGGGATAGGACAGCCACACGTTTGGGTTTGGCACAAAGCCCACGCACATTCCATGTGACTAGTTTAAGAGAGGCCATGACAGTGTTAGGGGTATAGAAGTTTGCAGTCGGATCCGCAGGGAGCAGCCTCCAGTAACACATATAAACATCTCAGACACAATGCAGGACAGTAAACACTTCAATGAAAGCATAACATAGACATATGTGGCAGATCTGTGTGAGCAGGCTGCAGAGTTCAGCTGCCTGCAAGAGCTGGTTATACAGAGAGCCACGAAGAGGAATGATTGACCATGAATATATAGCATCCAGTGGATATGAACACATTGAGAAGTGAGGTAAATCAAGCATAGGTATACAAATACATGTAACACATAAACTTTGCCTACACTGGACCAGCTTGGCAGAGTGAACAAATAGCTGCCCACTATGGCCGTGGGGGCAGCAGCTGGCCAGGGAAACCAATCTTGTAAAGTCAGCGATGTTCGCCAGAACAAAAAAAGAAAAAAGACCATGGTTCCAGGTGTAACCTTACTGGCCTCAGGGGATGGCTAGTAACTGAGGAGTGCACAACGGTGCAGGACGAAAAACCTCCAACAGTTCAAGGGGGTGCAGACGTTCATCCAAGAGCGGCTGGGGTCAGTAAGGTGGGGGGTAATAAAGAATAACAATAAAATAAAAAATAGAATTGACAACGAAAAGATGATCTGGGTTGGGGAGCGGGGGCAAGGGGTATAGACAGCTCCAGGGTTGACTGGGATGTAGCAAAGTAAATGCAGGAGGGAGGAAAAACAGGCATAGCCCAACTCACAGTTCAAGAAAAACTGGCCGATCCGTAGATGAGACTGTAGGGCCAAAGCCAGGAGGACCCTTTCACAAGAAAAAGAAAAGGTGGCATCCACTGAAGGTTTAGGTGGGCACAGGACCAGCCACATCATGATGCCCCAACCAGGACAGGATCACAGAGGGATCTTCAAAGAAGTTGGTCTTACCATCACAGACTACACGGTGTCGCGCCGGGAACAGCATTGCATATGTTAGGTGGTAAATGTGTAATTGCCGCTTTGCCCCAGTGAACTGTGCCCTCTTCTTTTGCACTTCAGCGGAGAAGTCTGGGAACACTGCAACATGAACATTGCCAAAAGGGATATTGCCTCTCTCACAGGTGAGGTGCAAGATGGTGTCCCAGTCACAATAATTCAAATGCTTGGCTATGAAGGTGTGCAGGAGAGCCCCGGAAGGCAGGGGGCGAACAGCCAGGCGATGAGTACACTCCACCACAAATGTGGACGAGAAGGCATCTATGCTGAAAGTTTTGATGAGCGGGTTCTCAAATGTGGAGGGGTCAGAGCCTTCCACCCTCTCAGGCAGACCCACAAACTGGAGGTTGCATCTGCGGAGCTTATTTTTCATGTCGTCCTATTTGCTTAGGACAGCATTGAGTTGGTGCTGCAGCCATTCGGTGGTTACCTGCAACAGTGGAATTACCCTCTCCCCCAGTTTATGGATATCCTGACTAATGAGGAATATGTCGATCTTCACCTCTTCCAATTTAGAGGTGGGGGTTGCCTGGCATAGTGAGACGGCTTCCAGGATTCAGGCAGTGTCCCCCGTAGGCGGTTCCTCCACCTCCGGAGTGAGAGCGATGTCATCTTCCGCCAGATCCCGCTCTTCATGCGGAATCTGTCCAGGTTTGCCAAAGCCTCTGAAGCCTGTTTCTGTGGCGACATAGTTACGGGTGTGTTGTAGGATGTATTAGGCAGCTTGTCTGTGTGGAAGAGGCAGCATTACCCCCCCAGGATCGGTATGAAGGAGAAATCTTCAGCTGGAGCTCTCACTCTGCACACCCTACGCCATGCAGCTCCAGGCCACGCCTGACTGGACCATTCTAACACATGAATATTCTTTGATCTAAACCATTGCATTATAGCTTTGGCTGTATGTTTAGGGTCATTGTCCTGCCGGAAGGTGAACCTCTGCCCCAGTCTCAAGTCTTTTGCAGACTCTAACAGGCTTTCTTCTAAGATTGCCCTGTATTTGGCTCCATCCATCTTCCCATCAACTCTGAACAGCTTCCCTGTCCCTGCTGAAGAAAAGCATCCCCACAACGTGATGCTGCCACCACCATGTTTTACGGTGGAGATGGTGTGTTCACAGGGTGATGTGCAGTGTTAGTTTTCCGCCATACATAGCGTTTTGCTTTTAGGTCAAAAAGTTCAATTTTGGTCTCATCTGACCAGAGCAGCTTCTTCCACATGTTTGCTGTGTTCCCCACATAGCTTCTCGCAAACTGCAAACTGGACTTCTTATGGCTTTCTTTCAACAATGGCTTTCTTCTTGCCACTCTTCCATAAAGGCCAGATTTGTGGATTACACAACTAATAGTTGTCCTGTGGACAGTCTCCCATCTGAGATTTGGATCTCTGCAGCTCCTCCAGAGTTACCATGAGCCTCTTGGTTGCTTCTCTGATTAATGCTCTCTTTGCCCGGCCTGTCAGTTTAGGTGGACGGCCATGTCTTGGTAGGTTTGCAGTTGTGCCATAATCTATCCATTTTTGGATAATGTTTTCGTGAGATGTTCAAAGCTTGGGACATTTTTTATAACCTAACCCTGCTTTAAACTTCTCCGCAACTTTATCCCTGACCTGTCTGGTGTTTTCCTTGGGTTTCATGATGCTGTTTGTTCACTAAAGTTCTCTAACAAACCTCTGAGGGCTTCACAGAACAACTGTATTTATACTAAGATTAAATTACACACAGGTGGACTCTATTTACTAATTAGGGGACTTCTGAAGGCAATTGGTTCCACTAGATTTTAGTTAGGGGTATCAGAGTAAAGGGGGCTGAATACAAATACATGCCACACATTTCAGATATTTATTTGTAAAAAAATTTGAAAACCATTTATCATTTTCCTTCCACTTCACAGTATGTGCCACTTTGTTTTGGTCTATCACATAAAATCCCAATAAAATACATTTACATTTTTGGTTGTAACATGACAAAATGTGGAGAATTTCAAGGCGTATGAATACTAAAGGCACTGTACACAGGAGTAAAAAAAAACAACAAAAAAAACAAGAAAACTGTAGAAACATAATGCCAAGATTGGCAAGAAACAAAGGAATGAGAGGAAAAGAAGAGAAAGGAGGAGAGGAAAGGGTGAGTCTGTCTGGGAGTTCCTGGCGGCCTTCCGTGGAATCAATTCTGTATATCAGGGACCTGTAAGAAAACAAGCCAGAGAGACCATATTTTATCAAAAAGTTTTTTGTCTCACAGAACACAGTTTTTTCATTTAGAATGATCCACGTGAGTTTACCTTTTATTAATGCTATGTCTATAATGGGGCTTTTCCATGCTGTGGCAATGGCAATTTTGGCCGCTAGGAACATGAAGTGTATTAACGTCTGGGTATGTCAGGGATCATTTTCCACTGGGTTGTTCAGTGACATCCTAATTTTTAACTCTTATTGAAAATTCCAAACTTATTTGCATTGTCCTATCCAACTTCCAGGAACATACTCTCTGTGCTATACTCTCTGCATGCATCGTTTATCATTCCTAAGTCTCCTGCCTTAAATACATCATCTCCAATACCAGAATTTCGATGAATTCAGAGAAATTCCAGGCGATCCTCCATTGAGCTCTACCCCAAGATTTGCTTTGCCAATTTCTACAAAAAAATTAAGAATGTGTTTATGATCATTGCACCCATTACGGCTTTGACACAGAAGGGTCCTCATATTTTGACTTGGCCCCCAAAGGCTCTGTCAGCCCTTGAGACTCTAAATAAAAGTAGAAAAAAGAAAACTGCGCTCTGAGATAATGGAAAGTAGCTAACACTCACTAGACAAATCGTGTAAACAAATACAAAATAATAATAGTGCAGCACTTAAAGTGGATGTTAGCTAACTCTCATTATTTCTAAATTACTTCCATAGTGCTGATCTATAAGGATATACATGTCTCCTGCATGTATCCTTACCTGTCAAATATCTCCCGTTTAGCTGATTGGAGCCCTGCAATACTCCGGATTCTGTGGGTGGGTCTGTTACCCAGGGTTCGGTGGGTGGTGTCGTGATGTCAGTAGACTCCCCGCCCACCTCTACACTCCCCTTGGCCAGGTATCGATATTTCTTACACTGAACTTATACTGGTCTCGTGGATTATGCCCCATGATCACTAACATCCAGTCAAAACCCAGGAAAAGTCACCACATGAATTCAGCGTGCCCAATCATGGTGAGGTGTGGAGCAGCCAATCCTGGGAGAGAAAAAAAGGAAGGGGGATGTGTAGTACACAGAATGCCTCTCTCACACTTATGCATGAGATAAGGAAATGAGCTGTTGCAGCAAGGGGGGAGAAAACAAACACCTATTTCTCTGTGTGTCTGTTTTTATCTTACTGACTGTCAAAGAGGCCCTAGAAGAGTGGCACTTTTGGTTAGAAGGTACCTGGCACCAGTTCACCATGTAAGTATACTGATCATAAGAATTAGGGATGAGCCCAACGTTCGAGTCAAACGCAATATACATAAAAAAATCATTGAAAAAACAACATGGCTACCCCCCCCCAGTCCATTACCAGGTGAATATTAAGGGGAAGCCCGCACCAAAATTTTTTAAAAAATTGCGTGGGGGTCCCCCCAACATCCATACCAGGCCCTTCAATTCTGGCATGAATTTTAAGGGAAACCCAGGGCCAAATTTTTTTTAAAAAATGGCGTGGGGGTCCCCCCAAATTAATGCCAGACTCTTATCCAAGCACGCAATCTGGCAAGCCGCAAAGGGGGGACAAGAACCGTACCGTGCCCTCAACATGGGGAGGGTGTTTTGGGGTCCCCCAAAACACCTTGTCCCCATGTTAATGAGGACAAGAGCCTCTTCCCCACAACCCACCTGGGGGACTGCAGGTGGGGGCTCGGAATCTGGAAGCCCCCTTTACAAGGGGACCCTCAGATCCCACCCCCCATGTGAATGGGTATCAGGTACATTGTTTAAAAAAAAAGTCCTTTACTTAAAAAAATAAAATAATAAAAAATGTCCCGCGATGTCCATCCATCTTCGATCAAACCAAGAAAAAAAACAAAACTCGCCTCGGTGGGAGGTGTCCCCGTGACTGCAGCCTTTTTGCTTTGACAGCTGTTATATAGCTGAGGGCGGGGCCACCCAGTGACGTAAACAGGTGACCCCACCCCCTGACCCTGCCCCCTCTGATGTTATGTGACATCACATGATAATAGGAGGAGGCAGGGTCACCACCTTACGTCACCGGGTGGCCCCGCCCTCAGCTATATAACAGCTGTCAAAGCAAAAAGACTGCAGTCGGTGGGAGCCTCCCGTGGAGGTGGAGTTTTTACTTTGTTTTTTCTCGGGTCGTCTGCGCTGTGATTGAAGATGAATGGACATTGCGGGACATTTTTATTTTTTATTTTTTAATAAAGGAATTATCCCAAACTGTCCACTGTAATTTTTACTTTTTTGACACTTTTTTGGTGAATGTGTAGGGGTACAATGTACCTGATACCCATTCACATAGGGGGGGCAGGGATCTGGGGGTCCCCTTGTAAAAGGGGGCTTCCAGATTCCGATAAGCCCCCCCACCCAGAGACCGCACAATTACTGGGCAAGGGTTGTGGGGAAGAGGCCCTTGTCCCCATCAACATGGGGACAAGTTGTTATGGGGCGGACCCCAAAACACCCTCCCCATGTTAAGGGCATGTGGCCTGGTATGACTCTCTCATCCCCCCTATTCCTGCAGCCTGCCAGATTGCATGCTCAGATAAGGGTCTGGTATGGTTTTGGGGGGGACCTCACACCATCTTTTTTTTAATTTTGCCTCGATGTTCCCCTTAAAACCCATACCAGACCTGAAGGGCCTGGTAATGGACTGGGGGGGGGCATGCAATTTGTTTAAATTATTTTTTATGGCTATTGCTGGGACCCGACAATACATTACAGCCGCAAGCAGTTTTAAATGACATTTTTTCCTTTAGAAATGTAATTTTGCTGTGGTACTGTTCTAAACACGGGAAAGATGTGCTACTTTACAGGCATACCAAGGACACCCCCCAGGCACGATATTTAAAGGAATATTTCATTTTTATTGTTTCACTTTAAGCATTATTAAAATCACTGCTCCCGAAAAAACAGCCGTTCTTAAAACTTTTTTTGCATTGATAAATGTCCCAAAACACTTTTTATGGCAATAACATGCATATAAGCCTTTAAAATTAGCACTTGTTTCTAAATTACTTCCATAGTGCTGATCTATAAGGATATACATGTCTCCTGCATGTATCCTTACCTGTCAAATATCTCCCGTTTAGCTGATTGGAGTCCTGCAATACTCCGGATTCTGTGGGTGGGTATGTTATCCAGGGTTTGGTGGGTGGTGTCGTGATGTCAGTAGACTCCCCGCCCACCTCTACACTCCCTTTGGCCAGGTATCGATATTTCTTACACTGAACTTATACTGGGGGGGGCATGCCATTTGTTTCAATTATTTTTTATGGCTATTGCTGGGACACAACAATACATTACAGCCGCAAGCAGTTTTAAATGACATTTTTTCCTTTAGAAATGTAAATTTGCTGTGGTACTGTTCTAAACACGGGAAAGATGTGCTACTTTACAGGCATACCAAGGACACCCCCCAGGCACAATATTTAAAGGAATATTTCATTTTTATTGTTTCACTTTAAGCATTATTAAAATCACTGCTCCCGAAAAAACAGCCGTTCTTAAAACTTTTTTTGCATTGATACATGTCCCAAAACACTTTTTATGGCAATAACATGCATATAAGCCTTTAAAATTAGCACTTGTTTCTAAATTACTTCCATAGTGCTGATCTATAAGGATATACATGTCTCCTGCATGTATCCTTACCTGTCAAATATCTCCCGTTTAGCTGATTGGAGCCCTGCAATGCTCCGGATTCTGTGGGTGGGTCTGTTATCCAGGGTTCAGTGGGTGGTGTCGTGATGTCAGTAGACTCCCCGCCCACCTCTACACTCCCTTTGGCCAGGTATCGATATTTCTTACACTGAACTTATACTGGGGGGGGCATGCCATTTGTTTCAATTATTTTTTATGTCTATTGCTGGGACCCAACAATACATCCGCAAGCAGTTTTAAATGACATTTTTTCCTTTAGAAATGTAAATTTGCTGTGGTACTGTTCTAAACACGGGAAAGATGTGCTACTTTACAGGCATACCAAGGACACCCCCCAGGCATGATATTTAAAGAATTATTTCATTTTTATTGTTTCACTTTAAGCATTATTAAAATCACTGCTCCCGAAAAAACAGCCGTTCTTAAAACTTTTTTTGCATTGATACATGTCCCAAAACACTTTTTATGGCAATAACATGCATATAAGCCTTTAAAATTAGCACTTTTGATTTTTCATGTTCGCAAGTTCATCCCTAATAAGAATCTTGAATATATTAGAGCAGTAAAATGTTTGAACTCCAGGCAAGCATGTTGGTCTCTGTTTTTCAGTTAGTTTAACTCCCAGATCACTTACAGACCCATTTCCAAAAATATTAAGGTTGACACTCTCTTCTGCAGCTTTCTGCCATCATTCAATACTCCTGCACAGCTATAGTATACCCTCCTCCTTCAGCTCACACAGGTCCTAGGAGTGGTTTCTTTGTATCTTTCTACTTACATTACCAAGGCACAGAGGAGGGCTCCAAAATACCTCCTAATAGGGAAATTGTTTGTGCCCCCTTACCTCAGACCTAAAAGTCTCCTCAAGATTCATAGTTTCTAAAAAGCAGGGCATCCTGGCATCTCCCAGATTCTCTTTATAGTCTTCAATGTCTTATGGTGGCCCTCCATGAGAATAGATGAAACTCTGTACATCAATATTGTGAAGTCTATGCTAGGTCCAAGTCTTGTAGAATAAAACATTCAGATCTCCTGATGCATTTTTCCATTCTCAACAGTCCATAGACTCACTTTGCCATAGGTTTTTGTTGATCTTCCTTGTTCTCCTGGCTGCACCGCAGCATAGGTTATAGGTGATTGTTTCGGCACATTTTGTGTCTTTAACCTAATTTACCGATAGCTAATCAAAAAAGCAATTTTTTTTTTAACCACTTCAGCCCTCGAAGATTTGGCTGCTTAATGACCAGGCCATTGACTGCTTAATTTTAACTGACAATTGCGCGGTCGTGCGACGCTGTACCCAAACAAAATCGACGTCCTTTTTTGCCACAAATAGAGCTTTCTTTTGGTGGTATTTGATCATCTCTGCGGTTTTTATTTTTTGCTCTATAAACAAAAAAAGAGCAACAATTTTGGAAAAAAAACAATATTTTGTACTTTTTGCTATAATAAATATCCCCAATTTTTTTTTTAAAAAAGAACATTTTTTCCTCAGTTTAGGCTGATATGTATTCGTCATCATATTTTTGGTAATAAAAATTGCAATAAGTGAATCAATCAATATTGATTGGTTTGCTCAAAAGTTATAGCGTTTACAAAATAGGGGAAAGATTTATGCCACTTTTTTTATTAGTATTTTTTACTAGTAGAGGCGGTGATCAGCGATTTTTATTGGGACTGTGACTTTATGGCGGACAGATCGGACACTTTTGACACAGTTTTGGGACCATTGAAAATTATACAGCGATCAGTGCTATAAAAATGCACTGATTACTGTGTAAATTTCACTGGCAGGGGGTTAACACTAAGGTGTTAACTGTGTTCCCTTGTGTGTGTTCTAACTGTAGGGGGAACACACAATCTGTCTCTCCTCTCCTCCCAGAACAGGGATCTGTGCCTGGATTTGTCCCTGTTCTGGCTCTCGTGCCCGTGATCGCGCGTGGCCGTCGGTCATCGCCACGCACATCGACACCCCCGCAGTGCAGCAGTTGTGCCCACTTAAAGGTCCGACGTACAGCTACTACAGTTCGTGGGCATGTGCCAACCTGCTGCAGTATAATGATGGCGGCTGGTCGGCAAGTGGTTAAATACATTTTCAGATTGTATAATATTCCCTTAGATAGGGTGGATTTACTACAGGCAAATACAAAGACTAAAAAGGCAAATAGTGCCTTTGCTCCAGAGCTTAGTAAATGAGATAAAGCTTCACTTTGCAAAGAATACCCAATCACATTCAAGGAAGATAAAAAAACTGAATTTTTGCTTGCACATGATTGGATGATAGACACACCAGCAGGCCTTCACCTGATTTACTAAGCTCTGGTTAGTTGAGGCTCTTAACCCCCCTGGTGGTATTCCCGAATCTGGCTCGGGGTAGATTTTTAATACCAAAAGTGTTATCCCCGAGCCAGACTCGGGATCGCATCGCAGGATCCAGGAAGAGTTTACTTACCTTGTCCCCTGGTTCCTGCGATGCCTCTCCGCTATGATTGGCGAGCCGCTGTGTCTCGCTCGATTCACAGTGCCGAGCTCCGTTCCCTGCGAGCGTTGCGACGCACGGGGACGGAGTTCGGCGGCAAATTCAAAAAGTGAAACACACAGTACAGATACAGTATACTGTAATCTTACAGATTACAGTACTGTATCAAATAATTACACACCCCCTTTGTCCCTAGTGGTCTGTCCAGTGTCCTGCATGCAGTTTTATATTGTAAATACTGTTCTTTCTGCCTGGAAACTGGAGATTGTCCATAGCAACCAAAACTGTCCCTTTACATCAAGAGTGGCTTTAGACCAGCTAGAAAACAGCGATAATAAATTAGAATCACTCGCAGAATTGAGCGATAGTGATTTGTGGGGAAATCTGTTACCAAACACTAAAGGTAACGAAAGCGACAATTCTGCAACTGAGCAAATTTCAGTGTTTTTGATTTGATTACATTATTGAATAATTTTTATTATTATTATATTATTATTTGTTATTATTATTTATAGTTATTTATTATATTATAATTTTTTATTACGTTTTTCAAACTTTATCATACCCGGGATGTCAACTAGACTCTTGTTTGGACATATTTAAGTAAATTATTCCTAAGAATTACAGGCCTACAATATAAAACGCCAAATTTATGTGCAAAATAATGGTACCGCTTTCAGCACCTAAAATCTGAAATAATTATACCGCCAGGGAGGTTAATATGTTCTGGCAAGCCTTTTGCTACCATCTGGGGTATCTCAGATAACCAACTAGACTGGGCATTCCATTTGCCCTGGGCAGAATTTGCTCATACCAATATCCCATGTTCTTCATCAGGGATGTTAACTTTCTTTTGTGTGTATAAATATCATCCAAAGCTCTACCATCACAAAAATTTGCACCCAGGTTCATTGGCCCACACTGGAATAATCTGAGAATAGATGTAAAATTATTTTTGTCTTAGATTACCTTCTTCCTTAAAAGAGTCCTAAAAGGTTTCATGTGTCCCTGCTGAAACCGGTGCACCCTCAGACTACAGTGGCCTTCATATATCTCCTTTACCAATGGACAGACAAGAAGAGTACAAAGTACAAAACATCTTGAACTCCAGAAGGGTCAGAAACTCCCTTCTGTACCTTATTCAATAGAAAGGCTGCGGCCCTAAAGAATGCTCCTGGGTCCCGGCCTCTTCTATTAAAACTACACATTTATACATACATTTTTTCCAGTCTCATCCTGAGAAACCAGCTCCTAATATGTTTTAATTTATCTATGGTACACATCAGCACTTTTACACATAGTGCTTGAGTTATATTGCACAAGTGACGCACTTTTTTTGTCCCTATATTGTGATACCTTCTACTTGAGTATTGTGCCAGCAGCCTTCTTTTTTTACTTGGGCCCTAACACGAAAGTTTTCCTCCTGCTTTTCATTCCCTGATGAATGACTGATGAAGGAGAAGGAGAATTACACCCATGCTTCTGGTGGAGGTGAGGCTGACTGTGCTTAGCAGACAAGCCTACGTGATTCAGTCTCAAGGCCTCAGTACTTTTTTTTTGTCTACTGCCCAACCCTCTCTCCTTATTATTGCTGTAGCAGTTGAAAGATAATTGTTTGCTAAAAGAGGTACAGGAAGCTGATGAAGAAGTTTGGGATTCTGAATTGGAACAATACTTATAACATTATTTGCCCTGTTGTATCCAAAGTTTTTTAAAATGTGTGCCTGCATAGCCTAAATGTAAATATGGCCCCATGCACACTGGGCATTTAGCTCCCATGCATGGGTGTGCGCAGCCTATTGCATTAGGGTGTGCAACCCAAAGCTCCAACACATATGAATTTGACATATTTACCGGCCTCTTCCCCGCTCTCCATCCTGAAACAATGGGAGGAAGGGGGAGCAAGGGAGCACATGGGAGACCCGGACAACAGAAGGAAGAGGAACAGGGAAATAAAGGGTGGCGGGGGTGGCATATATTAGTACCAATCCCATATATTTTCCTCCTGTGGCAGCTGAATGTTGACAAAAGGGAGAGGAGAAGCCTACTTTCAGCTGCTCCAGGAGGAAAATACAGATCGGTTCCACTAAATTCCACCAACGCCACCTATCCTGTCCAGGTTCTGAGGGTCGGCAAGGAAGTGTTGTGGTTTACCTGTCACCTGCCCACCATTGACAGGTTGCCAACCCCAGGATTAGGGTATGCCCAGGCACACCTGGCACACCCCTTGCGCACGCCTATGCTTCCATGCATAGGGCTTTGGCGTCTAAGTGTGGAAAGAGGACACAAGTGCACTTCCCAGCCCTGCTGTCAGCAACCTCCTAAACTATGAGAGTCTGACAGCTGCTGCTGGACAGGGCTTGGCGGCACACCAAGTGGTACCTAAAGCAGTATGGGCCCAGGGACAAATGCCAAAAACGGAGACTGCTTTCACTCTGAGCATTTATTCCTGGGTGCATATTGCACTAAACATTTGTACTGCTTGATGCACTATCCAGCTCCATCCAGCCACAGCAGCTATCAGCCTCTCATAGAGCGAAGCTGAACAGTGCACCTGTGCCTTCCACCAGCACCTAAATGTTGAAGACTCATGTGCTGGGGCTAAACACCCAGTGTAAATGAGGCCTTACTTATATATTAGCTATATTCTAGTGTGCAGATGAAATAAAGGTTTAATGTTACTGACTTATAAATCAGCTTGAGAATTAGAATAGCTGCTGCTGCTGATGTTGCCACCACCTTTGTAACCAGTATAATGTGGGTGAAGGTGAGAATGTAATTTTGTTTCTAACATTATTAGAGTGATATTTCCTGTTTAGCAAATTAAGTACGGTAATTAAGAAGAGAGTGTGGGAACTTATGTGTGTGAATCTCCCAGGGCTGGAATCCCCTGAATGAAGACATTATGGGACTTTGCTTCCCAAATTTTAAACCTAGGATTGTTTTAGGTAGGATTATTTTAAAGCGGTAGTAAAGTCTATTCCTTTATTATTAAAAATGGTCCCCCATGCAGACTTAGGTCATAATGTACTAGTATGCAATGCATACTTGTACATTATGACAAAACTTACCTGCAGACGGAGCTCTCCAGCGCTGCACTGACATGGCTCTCCTTGGTCCATCTTCGCCCGGTCTTCCTTGCAAGTTCCCAATCTTCAGGCACTTGAATGGCTGGTCCGCAGGTGACGTCACTCCCGTCCATGCGCACGGACACACATCTTTGCGGTACGCAGAGCGGGCCATAAATGTGGTCTGAGCTGCGCATGTGTGGCTCAGATAACATTACCCACTGACAGGCAGGAGGGACATTTATGACAGAAGAGACCTCTAGGGTCTCTTCTGTTATAAAAAGCCTGCCCATCAGAGGATTTTCAATTCCAAAAGTTTACTACCACTTTTAAGAACAGGAGTCCTGTTGCAGAAAAATTGAAGCTTTGGGGTTTTTTTTTTTTTTGATCTTTCCTTTTGTGTTTTTTTTTTCTCTTGGGGCATAAAAAATATGGAAGAAAATAAGCACTGAGCATATGCTTTAAAGCAGAACTCTACAAGTGTCCTTACAAAAATTCTTAGCAGATAAACTGAAAACGTCTCTTCCGCTGTAAAAGTTTCTGTCTTAACTGCTCACAATTTTCTTCAGTTATACAGGTGAAGCTCAGTGTATATTCTCATCATGTACTGGGTGGCGGGATTATTCCAGGCAGGACAATCATGATGGCTGAGGATGCTGACCCTGGTAGAGGATCGGGGCAAAAATATCAGTGGTGTTGATGGTGCAAAAAGGGAATTACATGCAAAGTTTTCAAGTGCACTTTCTTACAATCATTTGGCCATGTTGTAAAGTTGTATGTCATTAGCACACCATTTAGCCCAAAACTCTTTTAATGATCATGAGTAAAGAACTTATTTGTGCTACTGATTCATTAGGTAAAATAATACAAGTGACAAGGGAGATTGCAGATGTCGCACCACTGGATGGACCACAGTGCCAGGTAAGTTTGCCATATTGTGCAAGTATGCTTTGCCCACCCACCACAATGCAAACTTTGGTGCTGCTTTAAATTAGGCCCTTTTTTTGGAACCTTCCTCTTGAAGCCCTTACAATGAGGAGACTAACCCATATAACTGAAATAAGGAACACATTTTTACTTAAATAAGAAGTATGGGAAAAAAATCTTTTGTAAGAATTATACTTAGCTAGGTGGGTGCAGCATCTGTCCCCCGATGACTCTAAGACTGAGAACCGAGCGATCGAAAACTGCTGATCACTCGGTTCTCAGTGCTCCCTGAGCAGAGATCTGGTGACTGTCAGTCAACGCTGCCTGCTCTGCCCCCCCCCCCCCACACACACACACTCACTGAAGCACTGGGTTGTGGAGGGGGCAGAAACAGCTGAGTCTTTTCCCAGCCTGGATCAGCTCTGTGATGTCAGCCGACCACAGGCTTCAGCTCGCTGTCTGCTGAAAACGGGTCACAGGAGTGCAGAACAAACTGCACATCTATGATCCACCAGGGAAGTACAGCCAAACAAACTTTAGCTGTACTTCTCCTTTAAAAAAAACTGTGAAAAAATAAAAACACTGACATACTGGATATAGAATATTGGTTATCATGTTGATAAGTATATGCAGATATTCACTGGATAAAGGTAGGGAACCTCACACCTGGCAGATTGATTGTTTCATTTCTATATACAGTATCTCACAAACGTGAGCACACCCCTCACATTTTTATAAATATTTTATTATATCTTTTCATGTGAGAACACTGACACTTTGCTACAATGTAAAGTAGTGAGTGCACAGCTTGTATAACAGTGTAAGTTTGCTGTCCCCTCAAAATAACTCAACACACAGCCATTAATGTCTAAACCGCTGGCAACAAAAGTGAGTACACCCCTAAGTGAAAATGTCCAAATTGGGCCCATTTAGCCATTTTCTCTCCCCAGTGTCATGTGACCCATTAGTGTTACAAGGTCTCAGGTGTGAATGGGGAGCAGGTGTGTTAAATTTGGTGTTATCGCTTTCACTCTCTCATACTGGTCACTGGAAGTTCAACATGGCACCTCATGGCAAAGAACTCTCTGGGGATCTGAAAAAAAGAATTATTGCTCTACATGGCCTAGGCCAGTGATGGCGAACCTTGGCACACCAGATGTTTTGGAATTACACTTCCCATGATGCTCCACTACACCGCAGACTCGCAGAGTGCATGAGCATCATGAGAAATGTAGTTCCAAAACATCTGGGGTGCCAAGGTTCGCCATCACTGGCCTAGGCTATAAGAAAATTTCCAAGACCCAGAAAACTGAACTGCAGGACGGTGGCCAAGACCATAAAGCGGTTTAAAAGGACAGGTTTGGCTGACCAATGAAGTTGAGTGCACATGCTCAGCGTCATATCCAGATGTTGTCTTTGGGAAATAAACGTATGAGTGCTGCCAGCATTGCTGCAGAGGTTGAAGGGGTGGGGGGTCAGCCTGTCAGTGCTCAGACCATACGCCGCACACTGCATCAGATTGGTCTGCAAGGCTGTCATCCCAGAAGGAAGCCTCTTCTAAAGATGATGCACAAGAAAGCCTGCAAACAGTTTGCTGAAGACAAGCAGACTAAGGACATGGGTTACTGGAACCATGTCCCATGGTCTGAGGAGACCAAGATAAACTTATTTGATTCAGATGGTGTCACGCGTGTGTGGTGGCAACCAGGTGAGGAGTACAAAGACAAGTGTGCCTTGAAAACAGTCAAGCAAGGTGGTGGGAGTGTCAGGGTCTGGGGCTACATGAGTGTTCCCGGCACTGGGGAGCTACATTTCATTGAGGGAACCATGAATGCCAACATGTACTGTGGCATACTGAAGCAGAGCATGATCCCCTTCCTTCGGAGACTGGGCCGTAGGGCAGTATTCCAACATGATAACGACCCTAAACACACCTCCAAGATGACCACTGCCTTGGTAAAGAAGCTGAGGGTAAAGGTGATGGACTGGCCAAGCATGTCTCCAGACCTAAACCCTATTGAGCATCTGTGGGGCATCCTCAAATGGAAGGTGGAGGTGGAGATGTCTCTAACATCCACCAGCTCCGTGATGTCGTCATGGAGGAATGGAAGAGGATTCCAGTGGCAACCTGTGAAGCTCTGGTGAACTCAATGCCCAAGAGGGTTAAGGCAGTGCTGGAAAATAATGGTGGCCACACATGATATTGACACTTTGGGTCCAATTTGGACATTTTCACTTAGGGGTGTACTCACTTTTGTTGCCAGTGGTTTAGACATTAATGACTGTGTGTTGAGTTATTTTGAGGGGGCAGCAAATGTGTGCTGTTATACAAGCTGTACACTTACTTCAGTTTCTTCAGTGTTATTTCTTCAGCGTTGTCACCTGAAAAGGTATAATAAAATATTTACAAAAATGTGAGGGGTGTACTCACTTTTGTGAGATACTCTATGTGTATCAATATTGAGCTTATCGATGGGATCCAGGTCAATTGGTTTTCCAATTGGTTGTCTATCTACCAATATATAAATAAACAATACCAATAATCACCCCTGGCAAAGTTTAATGCCATGGAAAAATGTCAACCTCTATTCAGTTTACTGCCCCTCCACATGCTAAAAGCCTCCAGTTGATTAGCCCTGTAAATTTCTATGTGCTATTGCAAATGGACCCTGTGATTACTTCTTGCTGTTTTAAGCATAGCTATTACATAATATATATTGAATTTCACATTAAAGCAGAGTTCCACCCAAAAATGGAACTTCCGCTAGTGATAGTGACCCCCTGACATGCCACATTTGGCATGTAATTTTTTTGGGGGGGAGCGGATACAGCTCCCACTTCCTCCTGGGGCTTCGCTGCGCCGGAAGGAAGTTCACCTCTCCCTCTCTGCAATCTTCTGGGACATGTCACAGGTCCCAGAAGATTCCGCTGCCATTCACAGCATGCAGCATGGCTCACGCATGCACAGTGTGTGCGCGGCTGTGAAGCCACAGCCGGGTGCCCACAGTAAGAATGCCGGTACCGTGGAGAGGAGCGGGGCTTTGTACACCCACATCGCTGGACCGTGGGACAGGTGAGTGTCTGATTATTAAAAGTCAGCAGCTACACTTTTTGTAGCTGCTGACTTGTAATTTTTATTTTTTCGGCGGAACTCCGCTTTATGTATATGTTATATAATATGTTTTACAATGCCATAAGCAATCTAGAAAAATGGTTTTGTTAACAGTTTTTAGGGTTCCCAGGAGCTGCCTTTTTATATTGCTCCTTGCTATAAGTATGCACTTTATAAGGCAATAAAATGAATGGAGTCATTTCTCTGGCAATGCCTTTTTTATTACACTAATTCACTATAATACAGGATTAATAACAATTTGAATCAATACATCCCTAATTAAAAAATGGCATATAAACTACAGCAGACACATTTTTCTAGGTCCGTGTAAAGGTTTTCAATAAAACATTGTAATCTCAGCGCCCCAATTCAAAAGCATTTTATCCTTCCCCAGGATGTCACTGTCATTTGCTCATAAAATTAAAGATTTATATTAATACCTCTATTGCAGTTTGATTATTTAAAAAAGCCAAATGTGCTTACACAGACCATTTGCAAAAACACATCCATTACAACAGAAAGGTAGATAGATAGATAGATAGATAGATCATTAGAGATATCTGATTCCCATAACCTCCTACATGTAATATCGCATTAAATAAACCTGCAATGGGAAAACAATTTCTAATATTCAGTGGGGCCAAATCAGGGTCGCCATCAGGGTGGTACAGCCGATACAACTGTAAGGGGCCTGGAGCACGAGTGGCCCGGGCCAGAAGAAGGCAGGACGGGTAAAGAGGGGGGCTGTGCTATGATGTCAGCTTTGTGGAAATAAGAGCTGGAAGTAGGTAGGAAGATTTCCTTTACAAGTAGGGGCTGTGAAGGAAAGGGAGGGGGGCTGTTTGTGTACAGGGAGGGGCCAGAGGCTTGTGTGTTTACAAATTTGTGTATGTGTGGGGCTGACATATATATATATATATATATATATATATATATATATATATATATATATATATACAGGTGGGGGGTTTGACATATATACAGGTGTGAGGAGTACCCCATACTCATTCACATAGGGTGGGGGGCCAGGATCTGGGGGCCCCCTTATTAAAGGGGGCTCCCGGATTCCGATAAGCCCTCCGCCCGCAGACCCCGACAACCAATGGCCAGGGTTGTCAGGAAGAGGCCCTTGTCCTCATCAACATTGGACAAGGTGCTTTGGGGTGGGGGGCCACAGGGTGCCCCCCTCCCCCAAGGCGCCCACCCCCCATGTTGAGGGCATGCGGCCTGGTACGGCTCAGGAGGCGGGGGGCACTCGCTCGTCCCCACCCCCTTTCCTGACCGGCCGGGCTGCTTGCTCGGATAAGGGTATGGTATGGATCTTGGGGGGACCCCCACGCCAATTTTTCAGCGTAGGGGGTTCCCCTTACAATCCATACCAGACCTAAGGGCCTGGTATGCCCCTGGGGGGGAACCCACGCCGTTTTTTTCATTTAAAATTTGGCGCGGCGTTCCCCCTCAGGATTCATACCAGACAGCTGTCAGCACTGCCTGTCGCTCATTGCGAAAGGAAAAAAAAGTTTTCCTTTCCCAATGAGTAAGCCATCTCGACGCTGGCCCCTGCGATGGGGCTCGCAGGTGTGAAATCTCGCCGATAACTGCGGCGAGATTGACACAATATCGCGGTCACCTACTGTACAGGTGGGGGTGGGGCTGACATATATACAGATGTGAGGGGGCTGGCATATATACAGTATTGAGGTGAGGCTGACATGTATACAGGATTGGGGGGGCTGAGTGCATACAGGTGGCTGGTGTGTGGATTTGGTGGGATGGCCTATGGGCAAGCCCCGGGGAATGTTGGTGGCAGGCCCGGACAAAAATTAGGCCCTGGCATTTTAGACTGAGAAGCAAACTTTTCCAGGGACCGGGGGGGGGGGGGTGTTGGTAGACATTCGCAGGGGTGTATAGGGGCACTGCAATGATTACAGTGCCCCTTTACAGTGCAGTCCCCTTTATATTACAGTGTCCCAGTCCTATTGTGGCCATACAATGCTAGTACTATCTGTCTCCTATTGTGCCCACACTGCCCAGTGACTTTGACCTGCTCTCTTTCTGGTGGTGCAGTACAGCGTGGCTCTCTCTGGTGGTGTGGTACAGCGTGGCTCTCTCTGGTGGTGCAGTACAGCGTGGCTCTCTCTCTGGTGGTGCAGTACAGCGTGACTCTTTCTGGTGGTGCTGGGCTATTAGTCCCCCCAGCACAGTCCTATCTTTCGTTTTCCATGTCTCCTGTAGTAGCTGCTACAAGCACTCCTCATCTTGTTTCTGGGTTTTCTCTTTCACCCCAGCAGAGTGCATGCTGGGGACTGTAGTCTGCTCCCTGCTGAGAACAATTGGGCCATCTATCTCTGGGACTACATTTCCCATGATGCCCCTCTAGTTGCTTTTGATTGGCCCTCCACTGTGGCCAATGGGGAGGGAAGAAGAACAGACAGGAAAGCCTTCTCTTCCACGTGCTGCCGACATGAGAAGGGGAGGGGAGGCGGGCGGGGGAAATATTGTGTCAGCAGCCTGCAGCTCTCCCCACTGTGCAGACGCCCATGGCTGGAGGAGGAGAGCGGAACTGTCAGCGCGGCTCTGAGGCTGAGCTGTGTGTGAGAGAGACACACAACTCAGCCAATGCAGCTGCCAGAGATGACGCAGGCACCGTCGCATAGCGGTGGGCGAGCGGCAGCCGCGGCCTGTGTTAATCATGTTCAGGCCGCGGTCGCCGCTTACCTCCCGCTATGCAGCCTGATCACCAACAGGCTTTCGGAGCGGGCGGCCTCTGCCCACTGGGCAAATGCCGGTCTGCCCTATGGCCTGTCCGGGCCTGGTTGGTGGTCAGGCTCGGGGAGGCCTATGCCTAAAACTGTGTAAGGGGCCCAAAAATTTCTAATGGCTGCCCTGGGCCAAGTACAAGTGGAATTTTCATCATAAACTCACGTTTCTGTAGGCTAAAGAAAGTGTACCATGCATAGTCTGCTATAATGTCATGTTGATTGGTGAAACCTCCTAATTCCTAAATAACATAGATTACTGTGACACACTCTTTCATATCTTCCAGACTCAGTTTCCTTTATGGATCTTTGCACCCTGTCACAAAACTTCTCTGAGCAACAAAGGAAGTTGGTGCTGGGAGACTTTCCTCTGGTTCCTACTCTGATCAATATCTGAAGTGGGGAGCATCTCCATTCAGGGTCACCAGTGCAGCATATGTAATTAGTATTGACCCATGGGGAAATGCTCCCTATCCTAGTCCTCCCTTACTGTAAACAGATTGCAATTATTTCCAAAAAGATTGTGGTCCAGACTTTGTAAGGACATGTTATTGCTTTAATTACGTAGTAACTGACTAAAATTTTTTTTTCGATCTACAAAAAGCATTTTTTAATTCTTTATTTTTTTATTTTTCACAAAGGTAACACGCTTTTACAAAATTTCTAACGACACATTCACCGGGACAGAAGGTCGAACATGAACAGAACACAGCTCATGCCAACCTGTATTTCAAAATACATAATACACTAAAAAAAATACCTTATTGACATCGCTCAGCACCATATCCAAAATATATATTTTAAAACGTTGCTATATCAACAAGGTTTTTGTTAATTTCACTTCAATTTAGCTAATACACACACTCAATTCCTATACGGATTGTGACACTTCTTGATTGTGACAATTCTTCTTACACTTAGACCCCTTTCACACTGGGGCGCTTTACAGGAGCTACAGCTTATAAAGCGCCTCTCCTGTCTTTCCATTGTGAAAGCCCCAGGGCTTTCATACTGGAGGGCTTTCACACTGGAGCGGTGCGCAAGCAAGCAAGCATCTTTGGAGCAGTGAAGGAGCGGTGTATACACCGTTCCTACCCATTGAAATCAATGGGCACCCCTGCAGAACCGCCGGCAAAGCGCTGCTGCAGCAGCATTTCGCGGGTAGTTCTTTTCTTTTTTTTTTTTTTAGTCCTTTTTCAGGTTAAAACTGCCCCACTAGTGGCCGAAAACCCCTGCAAAAACTACGGTAAAGCGCCGCTAAAAATAGCCCCAGTGTGATAGGGGTCTTACAGTATTTCAGCTCAAAAGGCTAAGAGATGTATTGTGTATACCAAATGTGGTGCACCTGTCTTCTACTTAAAGCGGAGCTCCACCCAAAAATGGAATTTCCACTTATGGGGTCCCTCCTTCCTCCGCTGTCACATTTGACACCTTTCAGGTAGGAGGGGAAGCACTGAGCAGATACCTGTCTAATACGGGTATTTGCTCCCACTTCTAGCAATAGATTCTGCGGCGATCTACGCTATGCCCGGCCCCTCCTCCATCCCCCCTGCTGTCTTCCGGGAGACACACACATCCCAGAAGACAGCAGGGACCTGTCAGGATGTGCGGCGCGACTCGCACATGCGCAGTAGGGAACCAGGCTGTGAAGCTGCAAGGCTTCACTTCCTGATTCCTTTAGTGAAGATGGCAGCGCCTCCACCTGGGACTCAGAGACGGGTCGGCTTCGGGTGAGGACATCGAGGGCGCCCTGGACAGGTAAGTGTCCATATTTTAAAAGTCAGCAGCTGCAGTATTTGTAGCTACTGACTTTTAATTGTTTTTTTCGGTGGAACTCCGCTTTAAAGTGGCGCTTCACTCCAAAGAGAATCAAAAGTAGACTAGTATGAAGGATGTACTAAGTCTGGGCCAATACAGGCCAATCAAAAGAAAGAAAAAAAAGAAGAACTGATGCAGCAAGGAGACAGTAGATTATTGCCTACCTGCTTTAAAACATTTACTTAATATCCATCACTACAAAGAAAGTCCTTATATTCCTGGGTAAATGTGAACACCAGCGGTGCCAGCTTTGTTTGAATTTTTCCACTTGGTGGTTTAATGAAGCAGCGAGGTTCTCCATAAGTTAAATCTTGTTTACCTTGGAAAACTACAGTTTAAGTGTGTGTGTGAAGGAGGGGATTGCCCCTAGAGGGTAGGAATGTGGGTCTTGACTACTTTTAGATGTATCACTAATGATTTACAATATTTGTGTCTTGAGAGGATATGTGGCAGGTTGAGTGCCAAAATTGATATTAGATATTATCACAATAATACTGTGAACTCCCTGCCAGAAATCTCTAAACTTGACACAAGATAAAAAAGTGTGCACCGAATTTTCCCTACTTTCCTGACATCTCCAACAATCTTGTAGAGTGTGTGGAGACATTTTGTGTAGTACTGAGGGAACTCTATACCAGCGAATAAGAAGTTTATAACTTGCCTCCTGATATTTACTAGCTATAGAAGACTTATGATTAAAATATATTGTATCAGAGGATGCGGTAAGGAAAGTACAATATACCACACTTGGTGGACCTGCCCCAAGGTCAAACAATTTTGGATATGCATTTATAATTTTATATACTCACTGACCCAAGTTAACCTTACCAAATCTCCACAACAAGCATTACTGGGGGATCAAGTAGAAAGTATACCTGGTCATACCAGGAAACTCATATCTTTTATATTTACAGCATCTAGAATAGCAGTAGCAAGATCCTGGAGAAAGCCCCTGATACATTTTGAAAGGGTTAAAGCAAAATTGACGTGGATTATGATTAATGAACGCCTCTCGGCAATTCTTTTAGATAAACAGAGAGCTTTCGACAGGATTTGGGAACCATGGTTGTCCTATTTGTCTACAAGCTTTGATAATTAGCGGATCCTGAGAGGGATTCCTAGGGGTGCACTCAACCCAAACTTCTCTCTCACCCTATTCTCTCTCTCCCCTTTCCTCTTTATTATTCCTATCCTTTTTCTTTTCCTTCCCCCCTTCTCTAATACACCTTGCAGGACTTCCTATTCAAAATTGTTGTCATAGTGACAGATACGAAAAATCTGAAATATGAGTAATAAGAGGGGGAGGGTGTGGGGCGGGGGCCCCCCCGTCCACAGTAGAGACCCCAATTGGGGTGGGCGGTCGGGTCCCGGCGGTGCACCCTCTTTTCCACACACAACAGAAAGGTGGGAAATAAACATTTGAAATGATAAATAATTATAATAAGCAAAATATGTATCCGAATGTACTATGCTTGAGATTTAATCTAGATACACATGTAGGTGGGAGATGTCTGACTGACTGGGTACAGGCGGGTAGATACACTCACCTTATATAGTGAAAAGAAACAATGAATGATATGGTATGTTCATGGGATTCCTGCTGGAAATATAGGCTGAAATATGTTTCTCCCCCCCCCTATTCTTTTTCCCCTTCCCTTTTTTTTTTACTATACAATTTCATAATGTATGAGTTATGCATTTTGTACATGTTATTTTATAATTTTCAATAAAAATCATTGGAAACAAAATATATTGTATCTGACATTGTTCAGGATATAGGGATATAACCAAGACATTTTCCAATTTAATCAAAATTGTGGTAAAAAGTCCTTCCATCACAACTACTTTTTGCATCCAGGTGGATTATACCTTGTTTTTTTTCAGGACAAATTGGGCTTTAATTTGGCGGTAAATGGTAATGGATATCTGTATGATATATATATGATATATGTATTTCTTGTTACCACTATAACCTACCACCAAAGAACAACCCAAAATAAATGATCAGAATCTGGAAGATGTGATAAGCTCCCAGATCCTGCCCCTCCATGTGAATGAGTATGGAGTACATAGTACAGGAGTTAAGCAAATATGGTGGCCAGAGGCCGCTTACCATTCTGAAGTCCATTGCAAAGTTTCCTCGTTCTCTTGGGTATCTGTAACAAGTGTGACCCCGCACATGCTCCAAGGGGGCTTGTGCGGCCTCCTTCTCACTTCAGGTGTTATGTCGGCAGCGGCGCACACTGCCACATCCGGACACTCAGTAAGGAGCTCAGCTGTCACATCCAAGATATGGAGAAGCACATCATGGCAGACAGAGACCCACCCCCTCCCCCAGCAGCCTATCAGGCGCTCTGATTTGGGGCTAACTCATACTGAGCATCCCAGAGGGGTGGACAGGGCAGACTTAATCAGCAGGCCCCTGCACTTTCATTTTTGCAATTAAGTACTGCTTAGCCATCGTGTCAGCAGGGGGCCCAGCAGGGTGTGTGTGCCTATAACACTCCTCTGTCATCACAGTCTGATCCTGCAGCTGAAGGAGGAGACAGAGGAGAGAGCACATGAGCCATGGGTGTCTTCATTACCAGCCAAGCTATAAGTTACTGCACACTGTCACTAACTACATACAGCCCCAACCTGCCCTATACCATCCCAATCTGCCCTATAGTATCCCAACCTGCCTTATACCACCCTAACCTGCCCTATACTACCCCAACCTGCCCTATACCACTCCAACCTGTCCTATTCCACCCCAATCTGCCCTATACCACCCTAACCTGTCCTATACAATCCCAACCTGACCTACACCACCCTAACTTGCCCTATACCACCCCAGCCTGTCCTTTACCACCCCAACCTGCCCTTTACCACCTCAACCTGCCCTATACCACCCAAACCTGTTCTATACCACCCCAACCTGCCCTATACCATCTAACCTGTCATATACCACCCAACCTTCCCTATACCATCCTAACCTGTCCTGCAACACCCCAACCTGCCCTATACCATCCTAACCTGCCCTATACCATCCAACCCTGCCACTATACCACCCTTACCTGTCCTATACCACCCCAACCTGTCCTATACCACCCCAACCATGTAACTATACCAGTGTGTGTGTGTCACCGGCGCAAAACCAAAATCTCCTAATTACTTTACTTGTAATTGCCTTAGCTGCTGCATCCAAAAAAACTTCTCATAGAGATATACTATCGGTGCTGTGTGTGTGAATGCGCTGCTCCCATCTAAATATGCTTATATCCTACCTATAAAGTGCAGACATTTACCATATACAACGTAAGATCATTCAATACTATATGCCAAAAATTATGAAACGATTATGAAAGTTCAATAATTCAATGATGTGTCCATTTATGTCAAATAATAGCAAAGTCTCCCGGTGGTATATTCAAATCTTCTATCAATTGCCGTTAATGGCGTGCTCTGATGTTAATACAATGTGCTAGTGACTTAGTGCTCCACCTCCACCTGTGAGATTGGCCACTCACCAGATACTCCTTTAAAACTACACCTTTGGTTCATTCATGGGGATAACCACTCCACTCAAAAGGGAACTTCTTCAACAGATGTAATTGGACCTTAGTGTTCCTCATGAAACATGAATAAAAACGATCATCGCGCAATACCGTTAATACTGTTTATTATAAAACACAAATAAAAACTGTGCACTCACATTTATGTGTGCCTCCCAGCCGGCACAAAGCTATTCCAACAGTTAGGTACGGGTAGGTATAGCCGCCTAGTTCGTCTATATGTGCTGTGCGACCTCCGTTCCTCCCCTCTTGCCTGTTCGCGTCCTTACCAATCCCGTTCGTATTGGATCACGTGGGTTTGTGTTTCCCAGCAGCCTCTCTGCTGGGAAACACAAACCCACGTGATCCAATACGAACGGGATTGGTAAGGACGCGAACAGGCAAGAGGGGAGGAACGGAGGTCGCACAGCACATATAGACGAACTAGGCGGCTATACCTACCCGTACCTAACTGTTGGAATAGCTTTGTGCCGGCTGGGAGGCACACATAAATGTGAGTGCACAGTTTTTATTTGTGTTTTATAATAAACAGTATTAACGGTATTGCGCGATGATCGTTTTTATTCATGTTTCATGAGGAACACTAAGGTCCAATTACATCTGTTGAAGAAGTTCCCTTTTGAGTGGAGTGGTTATCCCCATGAATGAACCAAAGGTGTAGTTTTAAAGGAGTATCTGGTGAGTGGCCAATCTCACAGGTGGAGGTGGAGCACTAAGTCACTAGCACATTGTATTAACATCAGAGCACGCCATTAACGGCAATTGATAGAAGATTTGAATATACCACCGGGAGACTTTGCTATTATTTGACATAAATGGACACATCATTGAATTATTGAACTTTCATAATCGTTTCATAATTTTTGGCATATAGTATTGAATGATCTTACGTCATGTAACTATACCACCCTAACCTGCCCTATACCGCCCTAATCTGCCACCATACCACCCTACACTACCCTAACCTGCCACTATACCACCCTAACCTGCCACTATATCACCCAAACCTGCCCTATACCACCCAACCTGACCTATACCACCCCAACCTGCCACTATACCACCCAAACTGCCCTATACTACCCCAACCTGCCCTATATGACCCCAACCTGCCACTATACCACCCTAACCTGCCACAATACTAACCCAACCTGCCACTATGATGTTTACTAATTGCCCTATTATTACATACTTCTCACTGACTTGCCTGTCATTAAATACTGCTCACTGACTTCCCTGTCACTACATACTGTTCACTGACAGCCCTGTCACTACATACTGCTCTATTGTCACTTTCTGCTTTTAAGGCAGTGTAAGTTTATAATTTTACAGTGACATTTGTTTTATTATATTTAATAAAGTTTTCCTCAGTATTTAGTTATGCCTTGCTAGTTCATTTCTTTTATTTTTAAAGGTTGCATAACTCCGGTGAGCTTTGATCTCTTTCACGTTGCTCAAGTAGTTGGTCATGTTGACATACCTCCCCAACTAATTTGAAATACCCTCTCAATATGTAAATAAAGGCCTGAAATAACTCTTTAGCCACTTGGAGTATCTTGGCACTGTGGGAGTATCCTGACGTGCAGTCGAAGTTGCAGGTGGTAGTGGGGGTGCTCAGTTCAACTTTTGCATCAGGGCCCACAAGCTTCAAGCTACACCTCTGCTCTGAGGTGTGCAAAAATAAACACCTGCAGCTCTATATTTCAGTAAAGAGATGCACCCACATACCTGCTGAAGCTTTCAACACCATTCTGACTGGCAAAGCTCTGATACTTCTTGATAGTGCCAAAACTTGCCTGCCCTTTCCTGCTTCTTGCACATTCAAATTGACCTTTAAGGTTTGTAGCAAAGTGTGTATTTACTCACTGTGCCCGAATGCCAGTGCAAGTCACTTTATCTCAATTTCCCACAACTTCCTGCATTCCTGGATATGCCCAGGGAGACTAAAGATTTCTCTCACACAGCAGCTTAAGGAGAGACCACACCTGATGAGAGGCAGGGGTAGCTAGGCAAGACATATGCAGTCAATTGAGAGACCCCCCCCTCGTTAACCATGTTACCGTAATTGAGTCAAAAAGGCACTGTGCATAGTTCATGTCATGCCTTGTGCTTCTTATGTTCTTTTGTTAATTGTTGAATATGCTAATGGTATGTAAATTAAATTCTAATATTGCCATCTAGTGGCTCTCTTGCATACTTATAGTTCTATAGATTAATTACTGTAGGTAGACATATTGTTTCTTGAAAGTCATCGTAGTTTCCCATTATTCCAGTGGACTAGACCATGAGGTCTGAGAGAAGGCCCCCAGTAGCCATCTTATTTTCATCCATGCGTCTTCTCCAGAGGACTCCACACCTATTTAACTGCAATTCTATTGTCAGCCTAATGGAAACATTGCTGGTGTTTTTATAACCCCTTTCCCTAGTTAGACTAGTGTGTCAGGACTGTATATTTTGTATATTGTATACACTGATTTTGACTTTGTAGTTTTACGCTAAAGCCCCATACAGACTATCAGATTTTCTGCTGATTTTTGTCTTCAGATTTACCAAAACCATGTAGTGCAAGGGCCTGCCTGATTGCATACAAATTGAAACTCCTAAGGTTTGACCTCATATTACATGGTTTTGGTAAATCTGGAGGAAAAAAATCAGCAGAAAATCTGATAGTGTGTATGGCGCTTTACTTTCCTGCAATAAAAGTTGAAAAAAGTACCTACGCCTGCCTCAATGAGTTCTTAAGGGAGGGAGGAGTGTTAGCTGTCTGTCTTATTATACCTCAGCCACATGTAATGAGGGCAGAACAGTAAAAAGGTGGCTCCAAACAGGCTTGCACATAGAAGGCCGTAAACGGTGACTCCAAACAGGCTTGCACACAGAAGGCCAAAGAGACAGCAGTCTTTAACAGGCCTCCACGTTGCAAGACATCATATCAGAGAAAAAGTCAGAGCCATTAGAGAAGAGGTCCCAAGTCTCGGTTTACTCCAGGAGCTCAAAAAGGACAATGAGCAGTGTCTTGGTCGCTATCGCCCGCGCAAAAGCAGACGCTGCAAAACTAAAGGCTGCCTTTGACGAAAAAGAGATGCAAATTAAATTAGAGAAGCTACGTATAGAAGCTTTGTTAGAGAAATTAGCTGCAGAGAAGAAAGCAGGGGCAGCAGTAGCTGAGGCAGAGATCTTAGAGGAACTTGCCAAACCCACCAATGAGAGACATACTTGAGATTAAACCATCATGACTGTTCACAGCGTACTACAAACTATGTGCTGCAACATGCCAAACCAGATGACTGCCTGCATTCAGCTCCAAGAGCAGAGTCGACTCCTGCGATCCACACACCCAACATTAAACAAGAAAATAATTTCATACTCATTCAGCCTTCAGTGCAACTTGCATCTAAGCTATCAAACCCCTAATCCCAAACGCCAAAATCACAGCGACAGCATTTATGACGACCACAAATTCCCACTAAGTCCCCCGCACAGCAGAGTACCTCCAGACTTCTCATACAAAGATTGTCAAAAAATCCCCTTTTATTGGTAGGTGGATCAATAATATTGTCAGCAACTGTGCCTTTAATGGAAGCTGCCCCCTTATAAACCACCTGAGGTCTAGAAGGGAGGATGGTATTAAGGGTGGGATCACTCATAAGGATGTGCCAATGCTTTTTAATCATCTGGCCTATCTTCCTATGTAGGAATAAACTAGGGACTATTCTCCATTCTTTAGTACATTCAATGTAACATAGTAATCACTGTCTTACATCAATTTTATGGAAATCTTCCTCCCTGAGGTTACTAGCTTGCCCACAAAATGATGGGATAATGATTTCCTTCAACCGATGAAATTCTGTTGACACTTTGGGAAGGAAGCCTGGGTCCAGAGATAGAATTACCCTATCGGACAGAATGGAGCAGTATGTCTCTGCTATGGACAGCCTGTAATTCGCTGACTTCTGACTGTGACCAGTGCCACTAAAATACAGTTTTGTAAGTTAATATTTTTAACATACTTTCTTCTAATGGCTAGAAAGGGTGTTTTGCGAAACTTTGAAGGACCGTAGACAAATCCCACAGGGGAAACTTTGAAGGACTGCGGTGCTGTTCTCCCAGAGACGGCCTTCTTGTTATCGTGTGTTATGACAATCTGGGATCCAAAAGATTGGACAAGGCTGCCACCTGCACTCCTAAAGTATTGGGAGCTAAACCTAGGTCCGTGCCGTTTTGAAGAAAGTCCAATACTGTTGGAACAATGGGTCCAGAAATCGTGTTATTGTCCCTATGCCAATAGCAGAATATCTTCTAAACTTTAGCATACAGTATATTGAATTTGTTGATTTTTTTCCTGCTGTCTATTGTGTCAATCACTTTTTCCGTCAACCCTTTGTTCTTTAACAGAATCCGCTCAGAAGCCAAGCCATCAGAGAAAGATGGTTCATCTGCGGGTGGCATAAATCCCCCTGGATCAGCAGATCGTTCCTCTCTGGAAGCCTCTAAAGTGTTGGACAGTTTCTGTATTGCGGCAAACCATGGTCTTTTTGTCCAAGCCGGAGCTAATAAAATTATCTTTGTGCTTGAGGTTTTGACTTTCTGAATCACCTTTGGTATGAGCCTAAATGTAGGGAAGGCGTACAAGAGATCCTCCAACCTTGGGAAGGCAAATGCATCCAGACCCAGACTACGAGGATCCCTGTGAATTGAGAAAAAGTTTTTCACCTTTGCATTTTTGGAGGAGTCGAACAGATCTATTAGTGATCGGCCCCACATTTCTGTGAATGCCTCGAACACTTCCTGATTTAAGCTTCATTCCGTGTGACAAGTCTTCTCCCTGCTCAAGAAGTCCACTAGCGAATTCAGCTCCCCTTTGAGAGGCCCACATAAGGATTAGCTTTGCTACCTCCATGAGTGAGGGTGCCTGCGTATCCCCTTGTTTGTTTATGTAGGACACTGCTGCTGCTGTACCAAAAATGTCTTCCTTTTATGTTGGGTCCAAAGGAGAGAAGTGCTTTCCACACTGCCTTTAGCTCCCTTACATTGGAAGAGCAGTCAGCTTCCATTTTCTCCCATTTTCCCTGGGTTGCCAGATGCTCCATGTGGGCTCCCCAACCCCACGCACTCGCATCTGTCCTTATCCAAACCGGATCTTCCTGTGTCCAAGATCTTCCTCTTGATAAGTTGTCTTCCTGTAGCCACCAATGTAAAGACTTTTACTTGATCCAGCAGGATTACTCGGTCCCTAAGCCTCTGTTCACACCAGAGGCGGCACGACTTGCAGGTCGCCTCACCGAGGCGACCTGCACACGACTGCACGGGCGACTTGCAAAACGACTTCTGTATAGAAGTCTATGCAAGTCACCCCCGAAGTAGTACAGGAACCTTTTTCTAAGTCGGAGCGACTTGCGTCGCTCCCCTTAGAACGGTTCCATAGCACAGAACGGGAGGCGACTTGTCAGGCGACTAGGTCGCCTGACAAGTCGTCCCAGTGTGAACCGGGGCTTAGGGTACTCTGATGGCCGTTCCAGACTGACAGGGAAAAATTCTGCATTGTTCTCATGTGTGCCTGGGCCCAGGACATTGCTGGGATTGATACCGTCATGAGACCCAAAGGCCTCATCTGCTCCTTGATGGATACTGCCTGTCTCAGTAGGAGATTGGAGATTTCTATCTTTAACAGATCTTTTCTTTTTTTCTTTTGTTTCCACGGCATCCGCTATCTAACCCAGGAAGATAACTTTCTGAGATGGATGCAAATTCGACTTTTCTATATTCACTATCCAACTCAGCAACTGCAGATGATTCATTGTAAAGTTTAGATATTTCTCTAACTCTTACCCCTAAATAAGAGCAGATCGTCCAGGTAGGGTATTATCTGAATGCCTGTAGTCCTTGAATTGAAAGAAGATCATCTGGCCTGGTTCTTTCACTGCAAACCTGAGGAAAGCTTGTGAACAGTCTCCGTCCAAGATCTTTTAGGTAGATTGTCGCTATGAAAGCTCCTTTGAATAAAAGCTTTCTTGACGTAAATATCGTGTCCATTTTGAATTTTTTGTAAAAAACATTTTTGTTGACTTCCTTTAAATTCAGGATCAACCTGTATTTTTCCAAAGGTTTTCTTCTGATGAACACATGTGAATAGAACCCTCCCCCCCGTACCCTTGCTCTCAAGGGATGGAGGAAATGACTCCCTGATACAGAAACTCCTGGATTAGATTTGTCAGGGCTGCTGCCATGTTCGTGTCTTTTGGCAGTGGAGTCACCAAAAAGCGACTTGAGGGTATTTGATGGATTTCTATCCTGTATCCCTTGTCGATTAGATCCAGGATGAACCCATTGTTTGTAACCCTTTTGCCAAGAGGGTAGGAAGGCCTCCAGCCTCCCTCCCCCCCTGCAAGGGGAGGAGGGAGCTTTTTTGTCTTTGGCTTGAGAGGGATTAAACAGAAATCCCCCTCTGCCTTTACCCTTCCTCTGCTGCCAGGGTCTATTTTGCTCTTTTTTCCTGAAAGGAGGAAAAGGCTTTTTAGAATGCTGTTTCTTCAGTATTGGAAAGTCTTTTTTATCTGCAGATCTCTCCAAAACCGAGTCCAAGTCTTCACGAGTACTACATTTCCTTTAAATGGTAAGGAGCATAATTTTGCTTTAGAAGCTGCATCCCCTGCCCAGGCCTTAAGCCAGATTGCACGTCTAGCCTTGTTTATGAGGGCTGTACATCTAGCCAAAAACCTGATGGCTTCTGCGGAAGCGTCTACAATATAAGCAACGACTTTGCTGAGAAATGGGAGCAAGTCTAAAATTTCCTCTTTAGGGGTATCCTGTGCAAGGAGGATTTTTAAATGCTTCAACCAGAGATCTACTGTCCTGGCTTCACAGGTGAACACAATGGCCAGCTGAAAGTTAGCTGCCCCTGCGTTCCATGACTTCTTTAAATAATCTTCTGATTTTTTTATCCATGGCATCTTTTAGTGCCCCTGCATCTTCAAAAGGTCTGCTTTTCCAGCCACTTTAGATAGAGCTGTATCCAGTTTTAGACATTTTTCCCATAATGCCAAATCCTCTTCCTTAAAAGGAAATCTTCTTTTCAAACTGGAGAGAAAGACTTTCTTTTCAGGTTCCCTCCATTCCTGCAGTATGGTGTCTTTCACTGCTTTGTGTATGGGGAACATTTTTGCCTGCTTTGATTCCAAACCTGCGTAGAGTTTATCATGTATGGACAGATTTTGGCTCTCCTCCTCTTCTAACTCCAAAGTATCGTATATACTTTTCAGTCTAAAGGAAACAAAAACTTTTGGACACAACTCCCTTTTTCTTCTCTAACTTCTCCCTAATCTGTGCTAAAAACTTCACTGGAGTTGTCCTACAGCTCAATGGGCAGGGATTTTCTTGGGCCCCTTAGCCTGATGGGAGAGCCTATTTATTTGGGTGAAGTCAGGTGATCAGGGTTCTGTGCCACCTGGAAGGCTGTCTTGGTGGACGTGTGTTGTGCTGCCCGGGCTGATAGGCCGCAGTTTGGGCCTATCCTGGGCACATCTGGCTGCTAGGCTGTCAGAGGGCCTATCCAGAAGCAAGAGAGCAGCATAGGGTTGGGATTGCAGCTTGCAGTCCAAACAGAAGTGACGGTTCTGCCAGCCAGAGAACCTGTCATGGTCGAAGGTAGAGGGGAAGCTGTGGCCACTAAGGGACCAACCACCTTGTTACCAGGGACCACAGTGAGTAGCTGAAGCAAGTAACGGAGCAGTATTCTCACCAAACGGGGACGGTGAAAAATCAGGAAACTTCAGCAGGTGCCAAGCGTGGGTTGACGTCTGAGGAGTATCTGGAGTGCCAAGCCAGGGACCCAGCAGGGTAGCGGGGGTGACGCTTGAGGAAGATACTAAAGTAAGAAGATTAGAAGAGCTCACAGGATTCAGTGGCAGTGGATTAGCAAGTCTAGTGAGAGAGACTGGGAGCTCAGTGGGCTGAGAGTCTACAAGAAGTGACTGTATAAAAGTAAAGTTTGTTACAATTTGTGTTAGGAACTGTTCTAAGACTGTTGCCATACGAGACAGCGCTCCTACACATGCAGATATGGTGAAGATAAAAATAAGAGGAATTCAGTGCTTCCGCTTAGAGAGTGGGATTTGGAGACATTTGTCTGTTTCTGGAAACAGTCCAACAACACTTTCTCTTATACATGCAGATGTGGTGTCTTGCTGGATGCCTTTCCCTGCATGGCTGTCTACCTGTAGAAGTCTCGGAGTCTGCTAATTGACATTGACTGGTGTCCTGGCCCTAAACCCTCTCTCCCACTGTTCTGTTCAAGAGAAAATAAATCTCTTTGCATTCAAGAAGTGTCTGGCGCCCATGAATCTACCTTACATTACACCCACTATGCCTTGCAATCCACTCTATACAGAAGGGTGCCAGCTGTCCCTGGCTCTGGAGGTACTCATTAGACTAAAGGAGGCGGTGCGGACGCATGGGCCTGAGGAGCTGAGTTAGCATTTGAAGTGCTGGGCAGCGACATGTCCGCAGGTCCTAGTTCTTGCAAAGAAGATCTGAATGACTTAAAGGTTTTGACCATCTCTGTATTCATAGTATCCAGCAGTTTTCTAAACATAGAGCTAGTTTCTTTCTTTGTCAAAGATGTTTATTGGTTTTAACTTAAGACATAGAAACATGTAGACATGGGGTAAACCATCCCAAAATGCGTATACACTGGAGCAGGTGGGTAACCAATCATAACAAAACAGAGATTACAGGTAAAAAAGGAAAACAAGGATGGATGTTGGGTAGGATTGTCAGCGAATTACTTTAACAGAATTATCATATTAAGTATGCACTGACACAATTAAACACAGTGTACATCTGCAGGTTTCATTACAATTTACTACTAATCCTGCCATGAGGATCCCTGTTCAGTCACCTCCTGTTACATTCTAAGAACTCTGTTCCCTTCTTTCACTTGTGTTGCTTTGCCACCTATCACTCAGGCTACTGATGGAGATTAAAAAAAAAATACTCATGTATGGCCCACTTGTCAGTTTTAGAACAATACTATAGGGGTTATTTACGAAAGGCAAATCCACTTTGCACTGCAAGTGCACTTGAATTTGCACTGAAAGTGCACTTGGAAGTGCAGTCACTCTAAATCTGAGGGGTAGATCTGAAATGAGTGGAAGCTCTGCTGATTTTATCATCCAATCACGTGCAAGATAAAATGCTGTTTTTTATTTTTCTTGCATGTCCCCCCTCGGATCTACAGCGACTTTACTTCCAAGTGCACTTGCAGTGCAAAGTGGCTTTTCCTTTAGTAAATAACCCCCTATACCTGTAGAAGAAGAGGCAATATACCCACTCTTCCTGTGGCCAATGTGTGGTAATGCCACCCTTCATTGCTCTCCCAGCCACTGCAAGTATTACACACTCTTTGGTGTGTAAAATGTCCACTTCCCAACCTCATACAGTGGTTCTTCGAACTCACCTGCACGTCACTACAGAAAGTACAAGTTGGCAAGAGGAACCACATAGTGCAGTGGTCGTAACAGGTATTCACACCATACCATTGATAGAATAAATGCTGAGACTGGGAAGCAGTGAAGGGGCAGCTGAGAGGATTACTGTAAGGATTTAAAGTATATTTCCACTTTTGTTGTCATATTTGAGAGAATCAGCATACGTAACAAAAAAAACAAAAAAAAGAAAGAATACCTTTTCCATGTTTCCGAAGAGAAGGCATCATGGTTGACTGCAAAAATTTCTCAGTTAGCTTAGTGTGATCTGACCCAACCTCTTTCCGACCAGCCCATAGTAAAAATATGTCATTACTTTGATGTTAAATACCGGGGTTATGGCAGCAGCTAGCTGCCATAACCCCGCTATCATTTTTTACTATGGGCGATTCCGTGGCAGATAACAGTGGTCCTGCGGGTGCATTCACCACAGGATCACATTTAGAAGTGGTAGCACAGGCGCCCCCCTCCCACCACTTGAGCTAGTTTCTTTCCTAGTTAATGCATCTATGCAGTCTTGGCAAAGCACTTTTTTCCAACAATTTTTTTTGCACAAGGCACATTTCTTTTTAGGAGGGTCCCCCGAGACTGTTCCATCTTTTTCTTCACGGCTCTTGCCCTGCAAGGCACAAGCAAACACCGAGCGGTAAGGAAATAGCCAAACGCAATACCATAACACACCAGCAAGATCGAGAAGACCACCATTGACCTCCACACCTTGCCACATGTTTAGTGTTAAACCAGCCAAAGGTACTATTAGTGCCCCTTCACCAGTGTCAGGTAGCAGAGCTGATGACCCTCCATCAGTCGCTTACTTTAGGGCCAGGATCCGCATGCGTCCCCCCATCTGTCTCCTCTGCAGCAGCCATCTCCATTGATGTGCAGAGAGTCCTGGGTTTGCAGCGTCCTTTAAGTGCCTTGGATGTCCCACTGGCACCACCCCTTGTCTGTCCCTATAGGTCCTGGACTGTCCCTGTGGATTGGGGAGCCAGTCCAATGCTTCTGCACTTGCCCCCACTTTCTGCCCAGTTCCCTTAGCGCCAGGTTTCCCAAACACCAACGGCTCACAACTAAAATGGCCCCAGCTAACCCTCCCCATGGACACTGCCCCAGTTTAGGAGAGGCCAGGGTCGGCAGGCTCCTGCCACCTGGCACAGAGGCCTGACAGCATAAAGCCTTTAGCATTCTTAAAGTGATCCTGTCTGGCCAAGGAAACACAATACTGAGGGGCTCTGGCTCACACCTATATTTAAACTAATGTGGATTGTGTTTCCAGTGATAGGTGGGGGGAGCCTATCTCTCATTAAGCCATCCTGGAAGATGACTGGGGAAAGTTTGGTAAAATCTCAATAATTACCCAGAGGGGATTGTTTTTTGCTATTTATTATTCATTTATTTATTTGTTTATTGTTTTTTTTCAAGAATAGTAGAGCTTCACTTTAAAAGTTTCTTATCATCATCATCATCTTACAACTACTATGAAATATAAGGGAGTAGGGGGTGTGGGTGAAATACTTTCTAGGCAAAGCAGAAAGCTTCTAGAAGGACTCCAAGAATTATGCAATGCACGCCATTTGTCATGTATGTATTTTTGCACATATGCTTCTGTGTAGTTTCTTCCATTTTTGAACCTATACTCTTCTAGACTGCTTCATTTCATTGGACGGAGTCTGGCTCAACCATTTGAGAGAACATTTAAATCAAAGACACCTAACTTTTGCATGATAATTAGACCATTTAGTGTACTCTGATGTGATCTAGTATAGAACCCTGCAATCAGCACATAAGCGTTATAGTTCTGGGCACACGCCCAGAACATCTTGTTGATTTTGGCTCATTGCTTTTGAGATAATTAAAAATCAGCTTTCTCTGTAACCCAGACCAGAAGAAGTACCGGTATATACTGAGTTGAAAGGAAGTCCTCTTTCTTTTTATATTCCCATGCCATCAGAGTCATCCATTAGACAAGTGTGCCTTATCTCTTTATTTTTTAACAGTGTAAACTTCAGCACTTTCTGATCCATCACATACTCTTATAGAGCAGCTAACTCCATTGTAATTTATTTAAATTAGTTGTCCACTGTTTTAAGTGCACATTTAGTTTACTTACATGCTTAGCTTCAGATTTGGTCCAGAGTGGTTCAGATACTTAGGGGGCCCTATTATATAAACATAGCTCCCTGATTTGGAACAAAGTCCCTCTGTCCCTCTTCGCTCCTCATGTGTCACTCATTTTGGTCTGATCTATATAGTTGTATATAAAGTGCACTATTTTTCAAAAAGTGTTTTCTAGAGTTAAACCTTTCACCCAAATTTAAAGTTTCTGCATTTGTAAATTTAAAAATCCAGTATAAAGGAATAGTAGTGGTAAAAAAAAACAATTTTTTTGTTTAATTCTCCTTTAAGGGGGCGTGGCAGGGTGTGTGTGTCCTATGACTACATACGTTTGCCAATAGGTGTCCCTAGTTCCCATCTCAAAAAGTTGGGAGGTATGTATAAATACTGGATAGTGATGGATGACCCTACAAGACGCTAGTGAAGTATGAAAGGTAGGAAGGGACTGACCATTGGAATGACAGTTTTGAACCTCCCAGGGTGTTCTGAATGAAATGTGTAGTTACTGGACCTGTACGTTTCTGCAGGTGCTTGCTATAAATCCTAGGTGGTACTTTTTTATTGTTGCTCTAACCACATGTTTAGGATTTGTGCAACCATAACAGCCCATGTATCTATTCTGCTCAGTGGTAAACAAACTGTAAATAAAATAATTAACTTCCCTTTACATTTCCTAAAATATAAGGCATGCCAAAATCTGTACATTGCACAACAAACCACATAAGTATTTGCTAATGTCATGCCACCTATTTTGAGTATCAAACATTTAGTAAAAATTTTGCATTAACTTTTCACAGCAAAGAAAGAATGATATACGGATGACAGTTTACAGAAGGAATAAAATCAAAGTTACTTAGGGAGCTCTCCTTTTATGAACTACAATGCAGTGGGGATAGCAGTTTAGGCTTCATCCAGTGTAGCATTCTCCATGTACAATAGTTTTGCTACTAGAGAGTAATGTTTTCCTTACTAAAGCCTCGTACACACGGTATGATTGTTGACCAACTGAGCGTCTGATTTTTGTCAAAAGGGCGTGTGGCAGGATCTTGTCTTGCAAACTAACGGTAAACAATTGTCGTGCCACAAACACGAACGTAGTGACATACTAAGAGGAATTTCAGCTCTTGAGCGCCACCCTTTGAGCCCCTTCTGCTAATTTCATGTTTGTTGAGCATTGATTCTGAGCATGCGTGTTTGTACTTTCGACCTTTTGTGTGACGGATTTGTGTACTGACCATACGAAAATCTGACATCAAACCGTTGTCCACCGAAAATTTACTAGTCTGTCATCCAACATTTGTTGGCCAAAAGTTGGACAACGATTGTAAAAAGGAGCATACTACTGGTAAGATTTTAGGACAACAGTCTGTCAACAGACAATCCCCTGTCAACATTCATACCGTGTGTACGAGGCTTTAAGCTGGCCATACATTATACAATTCTCTTGTTCAATTTCCTTTAGATTTACTTTTAACTATGTAGTGCAAGGGCCTGCCTGATTGCATACAAATTGAACGTGTTTAGGTTTGACCTCATATTATATGGTTTTGGTAAATCTAAAGGAAAATTGTACAAGAAGATTGTATAAAGTATAGCTAGCCTAAGCATGATATACGAGGAGATTCATGACAAATGAAGCTGCAGCATTCTATTTCTTTAATATGACATCATTTTAGGTAGAAGCTAATCCCCAATCAGATTTATCTACGTGGCTATCTTGATATCTACTAATATTGACTTATTTAAAAATGTACTAAAAGGTAAAAATCAGATTGCTGGTTTGAGGATATAGATCTGTAAGGGTACAGTATGTGTTCATACTTTGCCTCAGCGTGGTATTCATAAAATGTTGGAGCAAAACCACATAAAAAGAGGCTGCAACTGAGTCCAACAGGACCCAATATTCAAATACAATTTATTAACAGCATATCTACAGCTATTGACTATGCGACTAATTTAGAGACTGCAAGCACATGGGACACCAGAAAAGCTTTTTTCAACCTTTTTACCCCTGAGGAGCCTTTAGATGATAATTTTAAGTTCTTTGAGAACCCCTGCTAAAACCAGCTCAGTGGGAAAATACCCTTTACATTGGTGGCCAGTAAGAAGAATGCTTGGAATCATACTTACACCTAGTTAAGTTTGATTCTGAAATAAAAAAGAAAAAACATACTCCTATTTTAATACCAAATCATGTTCAATGGATATAAAAAACAGGAATTGTGACGGAAAATGACTGGATGATTGAAGTGAGCACAACTTCACCTTATTTACTAAGCTCAGTGAACATTTACATTGCAATGTGAATGTTCTACTCTTGTAGTATATCATTCCAATGGCTAATTCCATAATATTTGTGGGCACACTTTAATAATGTTGAGCAATCTGTTATGGCAGCCTGGCTGTGCAAGAAACATGTCTTCCTAAATAAAAGCACTATTGCATCTATATGGTCAGTCTTGTTCTTCCACTACAATAAGTAGTAGGATCCTGCTGATTACAAATGTGTGTCAAAATGATGTAGTTAATGGAAAAGAAATAAGGGACGTGCATGTAATCAAGAAGTACATTTCCCTTATTATGTAATTTTGCGTGAACTTTCAATATGTGTTTTAATTGATACGTGACTGAATGCAATGTGATTGATTTAGGAGAACATTGCTGTCTTTAGCCAACTAGTGCCATTGTAAGAATCTTCATTTCACACATTTCGTAATGGATACTGTCAGAGAGTTGGCACTCACTATACTGTTTCTGGAAATGAAACTACCAACACTGACAAAATCATCATACAAACACTCCAAGATTATGTGGCAATCTTTTCTGAGCTTTGCCTCACTGTGAAAGAGAAAAATGGCATGTTTTTTTTTCAAATGTATATTACAGTAAAATAATCTAGCAAAGGATAGAAGCAGTAAGCAAAATACAAAATCGTAATCAATTATTCCTAGATCCCCAGGCACCACTTACTGATCTTGCTTTCCAGACTTCAAGGTGGAAGCTCAGGTTTGTTAATTAGTACAACCTTGAGGAAATGAGGGAAATGGGAACATGACTGAAACATTTAAATACATGAAGGGTGTAATTAGGGTTCAGAAGGGAAATATTTTAAATATGAATCTAAGATATGAAGATAAGATCAAGAATATAGGAACATGACCTCTAAATAGCAAGAGGTAAGTGATGTGATCATGAGGACTAGGGATGAGCCCGATGTTCGAGTCAAACGTAAGTTCGAATTGAACATAAGGTGTTTGAGTGTTCGCCTGTTCGTCGAACAGCGAACATTATGTGGTGTTGGTGGCACATTCGAACACCTTTAAAGTCTATGGGACACTAACATGAAAAACCAAAATTGCTCCTTTTAAAGACTTATATGCACGTTATTGCCATAAAAAGCGTATGGGGACCTGGGTCCTACCCCAGGGGACATGTATCAATGCAAGAAAAATGGCCGTTTTTTCAGGCGTAGTGATTTTAATAATGCTTAAAGTGAAACAATAAAAATGAAATATTCCTTTAAATATCGTGCCTGGTAGTGTCCTTAGTATGCCTGTAAAGTAGCGCATCTTTCCCGTGTTTAGAACAATACCATAGCAAAATGACATTTCTAAAGAAAAACATCCCATTCAAAACTGCTCGTGGCTGTAATGAATTGTCGGATCCCAGCCACGTGACGTCAGAGGAAGGTGGGGTCACCCGTTTATGTCACTGGCTGGCCCCGCCCTCAGCTATATAACAGCTGTTATTGCAAAGAGGCTTCAGTCGGAGGGAGCCTTCCATGGAGGCAGAGTTGTTGCGTTTTTTTTTTCAATTCATTGGGCAGCGTGATGGACGATGGAATCACATCGTGGGACTTTTTTTTTTAATAAAGAATTTGTCCGAAACTGTAAATTTTTACTTTTTTTGACATTTTTTTTTGGTGAATGTGTAGGGGTACAATGTACCCGATACCCATTCACATGGGGGGGCAGGATCTGGGGGTCTTTCAGATTCCGATAAGCCCCCTGCCCCCAGACCCCCACAACCACCAAGCAAGGGTTGTGGGGATGAGGCCCTTTTCCCTATCAACATGGGGACAAGGTGTTTTGGGGGGACCCCAAAGCATCCTCCCCATGTTGAGGGCATGTGGCCTGGTACAGTTCAGGAGGGAGGCGCTCTCTTGCCCCCCATTTTCTTGCGGCCTGCCAGGTTTCATGCTCAGATAAGGGTCTGATATGGATTTGGGGGGACCCCTACGCCTTTTTTTTTAAATTGGTGCAGGGTTTCCCTTAATATCCATACCAGACCTGTAGGGCATGGTATGGATTTTGGGGGGACCCCCACGCCTTTTTTTTTCTTAAATTTTGGTGTGGGCTTCCCCTTAATATTCATACCAGACCCAAAGGGCCTGGTAATGGACTGGGGGGACCCATGCCTTTCTTTTTTAATGCCTTTTATCTATATTGCTGGGATCCGACATATCATTACAGCCACAAGCAGTTTTAAATGACTTATTTTCCTTTAGAAATTTAATTTTGGTGTGGTATTGTTCTAAACATGGGGAAAATGCGCTACTTTACAGGCATACTAAGGACAACCCCCCAGGCAAGATATTTAAAGGAATATTTCATTTTTATTGTTTCACTTGAAGCATTATTAAAATCACTGCTCCTGAAAAAATGGCCGGTTTTAAAACTTTTTTTTGCATTGATACATGTCCCCTGGGTCAGGACCCAGGTCCCCATGCCATTTTTTTCAATGATTTTTATCTACATTGCCAGGATCTGACAATTCATTACAGCCACGAGCAGTTTTAAATTATATTTTTTCCTTTAGAAAGAGGCCTGATGGGGCAGTGATGCCATAAGGGGCGGGGTCTCCGGGTGACGTCACCCAGTGACCCCTCTCTATGTCAATATAAGTCGCGGCACACCGTGCACCCAGCATTAGAGCTGGAGAGAGCGCCGAGTCAACATCGGAAGAAGAACAGAGGGAGAGGGGAGAAGAAATCAGAAGCAACGCCGGAGCTGCCTTAATAAATTACTTTAAAAATCTGTGTACTGCGGGGTTTTTTTACACTTTTTTTTTAGGTGAATGGGTAGGGGTACAATGTACCCAATACTCATTCACATAGGATGGGGGGCAGGGATCTGAAAGCCCCCTTGTTAAAAGTTTTTTCAGCGTGGGGGGTTCCCCTTAAAATCCATGCCAGACCGAAGGGCTTGGTATGGTCTTGGAGGGGGAATCCATGCCGTTTTTTTATTTTTTTATTTGGCGTGGAGTTTTCTCTATAGATTCATACCAGACACAAAGTGCCTGCATTGTCAGGATCAAAGTCGAATCCCTGTTCATTGAAGTTGGACTAATGTCAGAACTCAAGTCGCAGGGCAAAGTCGGATCCACAGTCATACAACTGTCGTGTCGTACCAGTGTGCACCCAGCCTACAGCAGAAGGATCCCATACTGAGATTGTTTTGATTGGTCAAAGGACAAGTCTGACTATCTCAAAGTCGAAGCAAAATAGTATCCTGTTCATTGAAGACAGTTGGAAATAGGACCGAAGTAGGACCGATGTCGCAGGGCAAAGTAGGATGACAGTCGCACAACAGTCGCGTTGTACCACTGTGAACCCGGCATAAAACCTAGAAGCTGATTGGTTACTATGCACAGCTGCACTAGATTCTATGTGCTTCAATTTTAGTAAGTCCCCCCAAGAGTGTTGCTACATCCAGAAGCAGCATTTAGCCTCTCTGCAAGCAGCAAAATACCTGCACCACTTCACCTGTGTGAATGTAGCCTAGGTAAATAACATTTAGTTTGCTAAAGCACTGCATTTAATAAACATCTTATCTTATTAACCACTTGACGACCACCTCACGCCGATGTACGTCGGCAAAGTGGCACGGACAGGCAAAATCACGTACATGGTACGTGATTTGCCTTCCGCGGGTGGGGGGTCTGATCGGACCCCCCCCGGTGCCCGAGGCGGTCGTCTTTTGTCCAGCGGCGATCGGTGGTGAGGGGGAGACCATCCGTTCGTGGCCCCCCCTCGCGATCGCCGCCGGCCAATCGAATCATTCCTTTGCTGCTGTATGCTAAACAGCAGCAAAGGAAATGATGTCATCTCTCCTCGGCTCGGTAATTTCCGTTCCGGCCCGAGGAGAGAAGTCATCAATGTGAGTGCACCAACACACACACACACAGTAGAACATGCCAGGCACACAAAACACCCCGATCCCCCCCCCGATCGCCCCCCGATCCCCCCCCCAATCACCCCCCCCCCCTGTCACAAACTGACACCAGCAGTTTTTTTTTTTTTTTTTCTGATTACTGCATAGTGTCAGTTTGTGACAGTTACAGTGTTGGGACAGTTACTGTTACCCCCCTTTAGGTCTAGGGTACCCCCCTAACCCCCCTAATAAAGTTTTAACCCCTTGATCACCCCCCGTCACCAGTGTTGCTAAGCGATCATTTTTCTGATCGCTGTATTAGTGTCGCTGGTGACGCTAGTTAGTGAGGTAAATATTTAGGTTCGCCGTCAGCGTTTTATAGCGTCAGGGACCCCCATATACTACCGAATAAATGTTTTAACCCCTTGATTGCCCCCTAGTTAACCCTTTCACCACTGATCACCGTATAACCGTTACGGTTGACGCTGGTTAGTTTGTTTAATTTTTATAGTGTCAGGGCACCCGCCGTTTATTACCGAATAAAGGTTTAGCCCCCTGATCGCCCGGCGGTGATATGCGTCGCCCCAGGCAGCGTCAGATTAGCGCCAGTACCGCTAACACCCACGCACGCAGCATACACCTCCCTTAGTGGTATAGTATCTGAACGCATCAATATCTGATCCGATCAGATCTATACTAGCGTCCCCAGCAGTTTAGGGTTCCCAAAAATGCAGTCTTAGCGGGATCAGCCCAGATACCTGCTAGCACCTGCGTTTTGCCCCTCCGCCCGGCCCACCCAAGTGAAGTATCGATCGATCACTGTCACTTACAAGGCACTAAACGCATAACTGCAGCGTTCGCAGAGTCAGGCCTGATCCCTGCGATCGCTAACAGTTTTTTTGGTAGTATTTTGGTGAACTGGCAAGCACCAGCCCCAGGCAGGGTCAGGTTAGTGCCAGTACCGCTAACACCCACGCACGCAGCATACGCCTCCCTTAGTGGTATAGTATCTGAACGGATCAATATCTGATCCGATCAGATCTATACTAGTGTCCCCAGCAGTTTAGGGTTCCCAAAAACGCAGTGTTAGCGGAATCAGCCCAGATACCTGCTAGCACCTGCGTTTTGCCCCTCCGCCCGGCCCGGCCCACCCAAGTGCAGTATCGATCGATCACTGTCACTTACAAAACACTAAACGCATAACTGCAGCGTTCGCAGAGTCAGGCCTGATCCCTGCGATCGCTAACAGTTTTTTTGGTAGTATTTTGGTGAACTGGCAAGCACCAGCCCCAGGCAGCGTCAGGTTAGCGCCAGTACCGCTAACACCCACGCACGCACTGTACACCACCCTTAGTGGTATAGTATCTGAACGGATCAATATCTGATCCGATCAGATCTATACTAGCGTCCCCAGCAGTTTAGGGTTCTCACAAACGCAGTGTTAGCGGGATCAGCCCAGATACCTGCTAGCACCTGCGTTTTGCCCCTCCGCCCGGCCCAGCCCAGCCCACCCAAGTGCAGTATCGATCGATCACTGTCACTTACAAAAGACTAAACGCATAACTGCAGCGTTCGCAGAGTCAGGCCTGATCCCTGCGATCGCCAACAGATTTTTTGGTAGCGTTTTGGTGAACTGGCAAGCGCCAGCGGCCTAGTACACCCCGGTCGTAGTCAAACCAGCACTGCAGTAACACTTGGTGACGTGGCGAGTCCCATAAGTGCAGTTCAAGCTGGTGAGGTGGCAAGCACAAGTAGTGTCCCGCTGCCACCAAAAAGACAAACACAGGCCTGTCGTGCCCATAGTGCCCTTCCTGCTGCATTCGCCAATCCTAATTGGGAACCCACCGCTTCTGCAGCGCCCGTACTTCCCCCATTCACATCCCCAACCAAATGCAGTCGGCTGCATGAGAGGCATTTTCTTTATGTCCTCCCGAGTACCCCTACCCAACGAACCCCCCCAAAAAAGATGTTGTGTCTGCAGCAAGCGCGGATATAGGCGTGACACCCGCTATTATTGTCCCTCCTGTCCTGACAATCCTGGTCTTTGCATTGGTGAATGTTTTGAACGCTACCATACACTAGTTGACTATTAGCGTAGGGTACAGCATTGCACAGACTAGGCACACTTTCACAGGGTCTCCCAAGATGCCATCGCATTTTGAGAGACCCGAACCTGGAACCGGTTACAGTTATAAAAGTTAGTTACAAAAAAAGTGTAAAAAAAAAAAAAAAAAACACAAACAAAAATATAAAATAAAAAAAAAATAGTTGTCGTTTTATTGTTCTCTCTCTCTATTCTCGCTCTCTATTGTTCTGCTCTTTTTTACTGTATTCTATTCTGCAATGTTTTATTGTTATTGTTATTATATTTTATCATGTTTGTTTTTCAGGTATGTAATTATTTATATTTTACTGTTTACTGTGCTTTATTGTTAACCATTGTTAACCATTTTTTTGTCTTCAGGTACGCCATTCACGACTTTGAGTGGTTATACCAGAATGATGCTTGCAGGTTTAGGTATCATCTTGGTATCATTCTTTTCAGCCAGCGGTCGGCTTTCATGTAAAAGCAATCCTAGCGGTTAATTAGCCTCTAGACTGCTTTTACAAGCCGTGGGAGGGAATGCCCCTCCCCCACCGTCTTCCGTGTTTTTCTCTGGCTCTCCTGTCTCAACAGGGAACCTGAGAATGCAGCCGGTGATTCAGCCAGCTGACCATAGAGCTGATCAGAGACCAGAGTGGCTCCAAACATCTCTATGGCCTAAGAAACCGGAAGCTACGAGCATTTCATGACTTAGATTTCGCCGGATGTAAATAGCGCCATTGGGAAATTGGGGAAGCATTTTATCACACCGATCTTGGTGTGGTCAGATGCTTTGAGGGCAGAGGAGAGATCTAGGGTCTAATAGACCACAATTTTTTCAAAAAAGAGTACCTGTCACTACCTATTGCTATGATAGGGGATATTTACATTCCCCGAGATAACAATAAAAATGATTAAAAAAAAAAAAATATGAAAGGAACAGTTTAAAAGTAAGATTAAAAAAGCAAAAAAATAATAAAGAAAAAAAAAAAAAAAAAAAAAAAAAGCACCCCTGTCGCCCCCTGCTCTCGCGCTAAGGCGAACGCAAGCGGCGGTCTGTCGTCAAACGTAAACAGCAATTGCACCATGCATGTGAGGTATCACCGCGAAGGCCAGATCCAGGGCAGTAATTTTTCCAGTAGACCTCCTCTGTAAATCTAAAGTGGTAACCTGTAAAGGCTTTTGAAGGCTTTTAAACATGTATTCATTTTGTTGCCACTGCACGTTTGTGCGCAATTTTAAAGCATGTCATGTTTGGTATCCATGTACTCGGCCTAAGATCATCTTTTTTATTTCATCAAACATTTGGGCAATATAGTGTGTTTTAGTGCATTAAAATTTAAAAAAGTGTGTTTTTTCCCCAAAAAATGCGTTTGAAAAATCGCTGCGCAATTACTGTGTGAAAAAAAAAAATGAAACACCCACCATTTTAATCTGTAGGGCATTTGCTTTAAAAAAATATACAATGTTTGGGGGTTCAAAGTAATTTTTTTGCAAAAAAAAATAACTTTTTCATGTAAACAATAAGTGTCAGAAAGGGCTTTGTCTTCAAGTGGTTAGAAGAGTGGGTGATGTGTGACATAAGCTTCTAAATGTTGTGCATAAAATGCCAGGACAGTTCAAAACCCCCCCAAATGACCCCATTTTGGAAAGTAGACACCCCAAGCTATTTGCTGAGAGGCATGTCGAGTCCATGGAATATTTTATATTGCGACACAAGTTGCGGGAAACAGACAAATTTTTTTTTTTTTTTTTTTTTTTGCACAAAGTTGTCACTAAATGATATATTGCTCAAACATGCCATGGAAATATGTGAAATTACACCCCAAAATACATTCTGCTGCTTCTCCTGAGTATGGGGATACCACATGTGAGACTTTTTGGGAGCCTGGCCGCGTACGGAACCCCGAAAACCAAGCACCGCCTTCAGGCTTTCTAAGGGCGTGAATTTTTGATTTCACTCTTCACTGCCTATCACAGTTTCGGAGGCCATGGAATGCCCAGGTGGCACAAACCCCCCCCCAAATGACCCCATTTTGGAAAGTAGACACCCCAAGCTATTTGCTGAGAGGTATAGTGAGTATTTTGCAGACCTCACTTTTTGTCACAAAGTTTTGAAAATTGAAAAAAGAAAAAAAAAATGTTTTTTCTTGTCTTTCTTCATTTTCAAAAACAAATGAGAGCTGCAAAATACTCACCATGCCTCTCAGCAAATAGCTTGGGGTGTCTACTTTCCAAAATGGGGTCATTTGGGGGGGTTTTGTGCCACCTGGGCATTCAATGGCCTCCGAAACTGTGATAGGCAGTAAAGAGTGAAATCAAAAATTTTCACCCTTAGAAATCCTGAAGGCAGTGATTGGTTTTCGGGGTCCCGTACGCGGCTAGGCTCCCAAAAAGTCCCACACATGTGGTATCCCCATACTCAGGAGAAGCAGCTAAATGTATTTTGGGGTGCAATTCCACATAGGCCCATGGCCTGTGTGAGCAATATATCATTTAGTGACAACTTTTTGTAAATTTTTTTTTTTTTGTCATTTTTCAATCACTTGGGACAAAAAAAATAAATATTCAATGGGTTCAACATGCCTCTCAGCAATTTCCTTGGGGTGTCTACTTTCCAAAATGGGGTCATTTGGGGGGGTTTTGTACTGCCCTGCCATTTTAGCACCTCAAGAAATGACATAGGCAGTCATAAACTAAAAGTTGTGTAAATTACAGAAAATGTACCCTAGTTTGTAGACGCTATAACTTTTGCGCAAACCAATAAATATACGCTTATTGACATTTTTTTTACCAAAGACATGTGGCCGAATACATTTTGGCCTAAATGTATGACTAAAATTTAGTTTATTGGATTTTTTTTATAACAAAAAGTAGAAAATATCATTTTTTTTCAAAATTTTCGGTCTTTTTCCGTTTATAGCGCAAAAATTAAAAACCGCAGAGGTGATCAAATACCATCAAAAGAAAGCTCTATTTGTGGGAAGAAAAGGACGCAAATTTCGTTTGGGTACAGCATTGCATGACCGCGCAATTAGCAGTTAAAGCGACGCAGTGCCAAATTGGAAAAAGACCTCTGGTCCTTAGGCAGCATAATGGTCCGGGGCTCAAGTGGTTAAAATAAAATATGTGTTTTCACTGTTTTTCATTCATTGTTGCACCTCAGTGCTGCTAATCCCCTTCAGTGCCTTTAAAGTCACTTCCTTTCAACATACATGAACTCCAGGGATGGGTGTATGGCACTTTTTAGTGTGGGTTTCTTGAAGATGACCACAGTGCATACTTGTGTAATGTGTTTTTAATTGTACACTTTCTAGGCTCTGTGTGACAAGATGGCAACACAAAGGCACAACAGAGAAACAGGGACAGGGCATTGTCAAGTGCCAGCTCAAAGGCTTCATGGCATGAACACTGGGCATTTTTTTATTGAAAGTGATAGATTTAAACATTCCGGTTTTCCAGTCAAGCTGCGGCACAATTGCTTCATATTACAGTGATTATACATTTTTTTGTTGAACCATTCCCTTAAAGCGGAAGTCCCACGAAAATTTTTTTTTTTAAAGTCAGCAGCTACACATACTGCAGCTGCTGGCTTTTAAAATAAGGACACTTACCTGTCCAGGGCGCCCGCGATGTCAGCACCCAAGGCACCATCCCTCTGTCCTTGGATTCTGCCGTCGCCATCTACGGTAAGGGAATCAGGGAATTAAGCCTTGCAAATTCACTTCCCGGTTCCCTACTGTTATGGCGTGAGTCGCGCTGCGCAATCCGAATGGTCCCTGCTGTCTCTGGGACCCGTGTGTGTCCCAGCAGACAGCGCGGGGGGACAGTAAGAGGCGTAGACTCCCGGGAGTCTATGCCCAGAAGTGGGGGCAAATACCTGTCTTAGACAGGTATCTGCACCCCCCTCCCCTAGGATTAGTCTCTCTCACAAACTTAGCAGCCAGACAGTTAGTTACCTTGATTGAATTGTAGAGCAGCTTCTTCACAGTACCAGAACCTTTAAGACGACTGGTAAGTTACCAGGCCCTTCTGAGAGACCAGCATTCATCCTGGCTCTCTCCAGCAAGGGTCCTCCCCTGGATCTCCTCAGCTTGGCTCGGCTTCTTCCTAGCAGGCAAGACAGCCTAAGGACCACCTCTGAGGTAGTAGGCCCCAGACAGGCTTCTGGGCCTACTTGCACAGCTGCAGTGACGTAGCCTCCAGCCCGGAGGGCCACGAGGTCAGGACTCTTCTAAGCACATGGCATCTGTCCCATAAATACTCTCTCCCAGAATGCACAGCAGCAGGAACCTCCTACTGGGCTGTTTCTGAATGAAGAATATTCATTAAAGTTTCACTAAGTTGTTATTCGCACACTGTCCCATGGTACCAATGACACCTACTGGCAACAGTGGGAACTGCACAACCAAGTTAATTCCAGAACAGATCCAGTAAACTATATACATTCAATCTGAGCTGTTTACAGCTCAGCCAAAAACTAAATTTACATGCCAGTTCCTGGTCAACAGGAGCAGGGCGCTACATACTCCCCCCACTACAAAAGACGATGTCCTCAGCGTCTGTAAGGAAAAAAATGACTCTCAAGCCTGAGAGTAGATATCTGAACCAAAACTTGGATAGGAGAAAAGAAAGACAGTAAAGAAGAATGTTACAGTTTTACAGCATATTCACATCAGTCATGTTACAGGAACCTCACTATCTATCCAACTGCCACACCACTAACAGCTTGATAGAAGATCTTTTGTTACCTGAAAAACAAAGTTACACATACAGAAATCACATAACAGTGTTACTCATCAATTGTGAGCAAAGCCTCACTCCCAAGAGAATGAAACTTTCTTCCACACATTTTTAAATGCAAAGTAAACTAAATTTAACTTAAAAGTCCATCCCTATCTATAAGTAGCTTCCACCATCTAGCGCCCAGTAACCAGTATGGCAAAAGTCCTTAATAGCAGGGTCTTAAAATTACTGTACACAGTAGAGAATCTTGACCACGAAGTTCTCTAAACCTATGACTATCTGGCTATGTACCCCATAGTCCTTCAGAGCAACAAACTTCTCTCATTCTCTTTCAAAAACTGAAGACTCTTCTTCTGTAGTTTAAACGGGAACAAACTGTTGCTTTATAGCAGAGAATGACATTATCCAGCTGAACTATGACAGTCCCTTTAAACAGTTACCAGTAGAAACGAGGATCTGGCAAAGTAACTGGTTTCCCTTGGTTATCCACAGTAGTGACAAAGTAAACAACATTTTCTTTTCCAAGTCTGCAGATGACCACTTTGTCAGAATAGATATGCCGGCCATAGTTCCATTGAAGCATGCATGCAGCATAACACTCATCCATGACAGACGAATAGCCAGCTTTTCTGAAAGGCTTTGGTACAGACAGGTAGTCCCAGATAGCATCACTGCACCATTCCTCTCGCTTTAGTTCAATTTTCTGCATTGTCTCTGCAGAAAAAAACCTGCATTCCAAACCATATTCTGTGGCAACTCTTTTGGTAAGCACTCTTTGCAAACGAGCAAGCTTAGGCAAAGTTCTGGTATATTCCAATCCAGGAAGCACACATGGATTCAAAGATTTCTGCACCATAGCTTTAGCAAACAACTTTTTAGGTTTTTCTGGATAGATGACTTTAGGCAGAGGCTCACTAGTAACACTTGGCGTTTCCACACTAGTTGATGTCTCCCCTAAATCCAAAGCTACCCAATCAGGGAAAGTGAAGGCAGAAGCAACATCCTCACTATTAGCCCATAACAGTTCTTGTGACATAGATTCAAACAGTTCATCATCACCAGATAAATCAGATAAGGAATCCAGCTCAGAATCCCTAAATTCTTCAGCAGGCACATATCTACACATTGACCCCACTGAAATATTTGTCCCAGATTTCTCACCAGTTACTGACGTGGTTTTTCAGGAGTGACGCCTTCCTGGTCCTGGTGGTCTCTGGGGTAGGCCTCGACCGCGGCCGCAGGATGCCTTTACATAGCCCACCTTCTTCTGGACAGGTGCAGCGGGCACAGTAGCAATGGCGATGTCTGCTAATGGCACTTTAGAAACAGTACCAGCGACATCATCAAATGGAACACTCACAGTAGCAGGCACGGTGAATGTAGATTTTCCTGCAGGAATAAAAGCAACAGCCTCCGCAGTAGCAGCACCTGTGGCCCAATCAACTCTGTAGGCCCGGGGCGGCATGGTAGGGTGTTCCACAGCAAACAGGTACTCCCCGCAGTGCAAACAACAAACAAACGGGCGGGGGTGTATGGCCAGACCTTCACACTTGTGACATAAAATACCCAGCGCTTCACGGTGCCCGACGGTATACAGCACAAACCGACCATGTGGCTTCAGGTGGATGCCGGTTTCTGTTATCAGGGTTCTGGACAACATAGTACTTGCAGCGGTGCTGGCAGGAAACATCTTAGACCCCACTGCAGTTTGCACAAGAGAAAATTCAGCCATAGCTGGGCATATCCAGTAAACTATATACATTCAATTAGAGCAGGAGCAAGGCGCTACATATATATATATATATATATATATATATATATATATATGTGTGTGTGTGTGTGTGTGTGTGTGTAGCCATGGTGTTAGCACTGCTGACACACAATCCGCCAAATCACCCCCACACTGCCAGACTTCATGCATCCTTTCCAGAGACAATGAACAGTCTTTTGCAAGCTTTGTTTTTTGTTGTTTTATTGGGGGGTACAACTTGGATAGGGATTGGGATATGGGATGCCCATATAATTAATCATTGCCATAATTTTTACAGATTTCAGTATACTTTGATCATAGTTAGAGCTTGAAGATTGAATGTGCATACTTGACTAAGTAGAAATCTTCTCCTGCAGACTGTTACTCCCTCTGCATCTCCATGCAGACTACTGTTCCTAAGAGTTTTCCATCCATCACCGTGTGACAGAAACACCACTTTTGACAGTGTAAAAGTAATGGTCTTAGATCTGTTCACCTCCTGCCCAAACTTGCTTCCTCTTGCATAACTGGTTTCCTCCTGCACAACTTGTAATTACTTTGAGATATAACACATCCTCTTCTAATGGGTATGAAGAACTCACTACTAGGCCTCTGGGGAGAGGTTCTGCAGGCCTCAGGCCTAGTAGCAGCGAGTCGCCAGAGCCAGTAGAGGGGCCTCTACTGGCTCTGGTGACTCACTGCTACTAGGCCTGAGGCCTGCAGAACCTCTTCCCGGAGGCCTAGTAGGTTAAAGTCTATTTTCTAGGAAACGGACTACTGCTCCCAGCCAGCCCAACTTGCAAACCATGTGCCAGCCGGCCACACTGATTTGACACACATCCCACAGTCTCCTCTCTGATCCAGGACTCTTCACCATTCACGTGTGCATGATAAAGACTCTGCTAATGACCGTGTAGAAGCAGAGTTCCCTTACAGAATCCCTTGCACCTCCAGTCATCTGTGGTAACACTCACCAACCTTCCAGCCCTGAGTCCTTGATGAGGAACTTGTCCGACCATGCGTTCCGACAGCTTCTCCTGCCCCTCTGCTCCAGGAGTTCCCTGCCGCCGACTGTGTGGTGACAGAGACATTGCCAATGACCGTGTAGAGGCAATATTCCCTCACAGTTCTCCCCGGGCCTCCTCCTGTGATCGCTACACCACCCCCAGAGGGGGGTGTACTCCTGCAGCTGTCTAGCACTCCATTCCTCACGTCACCCAGTCGACTACTCCTCCTCAGCAGCATGTGACCTCAGCATATATAGGAGGTCTGCCCCCTGCCAATGCCAGTTAGGGATTGGTCAGGGCTTCCACATGTTCTGCCTGCCACTCTAGCTCTAGGCCCAGCCTCCTCTTCCAGAATATTCTCCCTGGAAGCAGGGGAGGCGCCTCAGAACTGGAGCACAGGTGGTCACACACACACACTGCTACTCTAACCACTTCCAGCCCCCAGATCAAAACAGACAGGCCTAGCTTGCAGCATAAGCCTGCCTAAATTTGCCTGTGCTGAACAACCTAGTAAAATAACCCTTACTAGCACCTACCTTCTGGTAGAGGGTGCTACATATATATATATATATATATATATATATATATATATATATATATATATATATATATGTAGTGCTGGTAGATTTTTAATCTACCGCTTATATGTAAATTTAGTGGGTCATCTTTTCTGTACATAGTTCAGATTTAATCTATAGCTAAATTAGCTTCTGTTCCAACCTTAGTTGTGTTGCATGCAGTTCCACTCCGTTGCCTGTAGATGTCGGTGTCACTACAGACCGGAGCTGGAAAGCAGCAGACTGAGGTGTATTGAGTGCTCTTCTTTCTCAGAAGTAACTCGGTAGAGGTTGTCCCCTGCGGTGCATTCTGGGAGGGGGTATTTAAGGGACAGACGCCATATTTTCAGGGTCTTTTCGTTCCACCTGCTGGCCCTCCTGGCCGACCGGTATGTGTTAGGAGTCCTACCTCATGGTCCTCCGAGCCGGAGGACTGCGATGCTGCAGCGTGTGGGTGGGCCCAGAAGTCTGTCTGGGGCCTACTACAACTGCTGCAGAGATGGTCCTGTGCTGTCTGTGCTGTCTGTGCTGTCTGTCCTACGGGAAGAAGCTGGACAATTGAGAAGAATCCAGGGGAGGACCCGTCATGGAAGGATCATGCGGATCGCTGGTCTGGAGGGGGGCCTGGTGACTCAATTGGAGGACGCATCTTAAGTTAACCTAGCACATAGTACTGCCCGGTCGGCTTAAAGGTTCTGGTACTGTGTTGCTGTTCACTGACAACTACTACATCCTGTGGCAGAGGATCGTTTTGTTCTACCCAAGTCTGTGGCAGAGACTTTCTGTTCGTGCTGCTCACCGGCTGCTAGGTTAGTGAGAGAGGCTTATCCGGGCGAGCAAAGATTTAATCCTGAACCGAAGATACATTCATCCCTGAGATTTCAATTCCTTAGTGCTATGCCAAAAAAAGGTATTTGAACTTCCCTGCAACTCTTCTTCTACCTCTTTCCTGCTACTTCTTCCAGTTAAGCATTGGAAAAGTACTAAAGTGACTGGTGCCTAAATTGTTAGATGATAAGTTCAACGTGGACTCTAAGTCTGATATTGGTGAAACTAAAGGTATAAGGGTAACGGAAACATCCCACTTTAAATCAGCAGCTCCACCGTGAGTTATTGCTACATATATATACAGTATATATAATATTTTTTTTTTAAATACTGTATATATCTCTTTTCCTAGAGTTTCTAGGTCCTTTGCCTGTTCTTTTTGTCCTTTAGTGTGAGCACAAATCAGCACAGTACTCTGAGCTCAGTCGGTGGGATTAAGGGCTTCCATGACAGTTTGGCTTTAAAAGAAATAGGTCAAATGACCCCAGCCATTATTCAACCCAGAAGACAGTTAACATCCATTGATGGAAAAAAAAAAATATGTTCCCCTCTTGAAGGTGAGTATAACAGCAAAATACATATTTTTATTTATCTTTAAATAGGGTTTTTTTAAATTTTACATGGCACTCTGCTTTAGATTTATTACAGTTCTTGATGGATAAAACAAAATCTACTTAAGGGAGCAAAATTTACCATCAATTCAGAGACTTATGTTCAAGTCAAATACCTTTTTTTTTAAAATCTGTGTTTGGGAGAACTAGCATAAACACATAACTGTTTGGTTGGCATAAAACATATACTTTACAGTAAATTATCTTTACAATGAAATTACCAAATGGTTTAATTTTTATCTCCATATGGTAACAATTACACAGCTTTTAATTTAGCAGGAATACAATATAACCAAAAGAGCTAGTATCCAGTAACCCAAAATAACAAATCAAAAGTCACATTGTTTTTTTTCTGCCCACTCTAAAGTTTTGGAGTTGCCATGGGTTTATTGACAATATGTCTCTTTACACTATAAGTCCAATTTAATACATTGATGATACACATTTTTTCTTTGAAATGGCTCTAGAAAGAGTGTTGATTATAGCTGCCCTGTGAAATAATTGCTACAATTATACTTTTTTTTTTTTTTTACACAAAAAAAAAATATATATTTCTTACAGCTCACAAAAAAGACTATAATGACACAAATGCAATCATCTGCCAAATTAAAGATACTCACTATGAATACTGCAGGATTTACAGACCTAACACCCTGCAACACAGTAAAAAGACTAGTGAATATAATATTATAATTAATTAGCTCAGTGTAACATTTCTCAGTATCGCAATGACACTAGCCAAGCTCAGTATCCTAATGACACTAACAATGACAGTAGCCAAGAGTTGTTAAGATTTACATCAGCAATGGAAATTTGTTGATAACAGCACTATTACAAGTGCTTCCTTGTCCTAGCATCTAAAACATTGAGAAGACAAGGCAACTAAGCAGCTATGTTCCTAAAGGAAAACTACCGTATTTATCGGCATATAACACGCACAGGCGTATAACACGCACATTCATTTTAAGAGGGAAGTTTCAGGAAAAAACTTGAATTTTAAATAAGGAACTTAGAAGCAAAATAAGGGTCAGTGCCCATCTGCAGCCTCACCGTTGCCATCAATGCAGCCCGATCAATGCCCATCTGCAGCCTCACAAGTGCCATCAATGCAGCCTCATCAGTCAACATCAATGCAGCCTCACCATTGCCATCAATGCAGCAGCCTCACCATTGCCATCAATGCAGCAGCCTCAGCATTGCCATCAATGCAGCAGCCTCAACATTGCCATCAGTGTAGCCTGATTGATGCCAATCTGCAGCCTAGAAGGGACAGGGTGGGGGCGGGATGAGCGCCGTCAGATTACATACAGTGAGAATCTCCTATGATAGACAGAACACTGGTCCAATGCCAGACCAGGAGACGGGACTTCGTATTACAGAGGCCGCCAAGTAAACAGGAGATTCTCACTGTATGTAATTTGACAGCGCTCATCCCTCCCCCTCCATGTCCCCTCCGAGGCAGCTAAAATTGAAGTATCGGCGTATAACACGCACACGCTATTTGTGCCTGGTTTTCAGGGTGAAAAAGTGAGTGTTATACGCCAATAAATACAGTAATTAAAAGAACACGGTTCTTTCTATTGTACTTATCTCTTTCTAACACTTTTGGCTGGTCTTATTGGATTTTCAGAATGAGAATGAAATATAGCCATCCTTTTACTGTTATTAGAATATGTTCTATAGCTGCAACTGGTGTGATTTTATTAGTAAATATATACGGTCTTTATAATTTTTGTGCATAGGCTGGTTCAACAAAAATATATCATGCAAACAGGAAATTAAGAGAATAAAATATATATTCAAAAAGAAAAAAATAGGCCATTTGTAACCTAAAGTGAAATGAAAATTCAATTGTTTTCTGTGAAACAAATGCTACACATCTATGTGTTCACAAATTCTGCAGCATTACAAAAAGATTGGTCTGTAGAGGAATTCAATTTTTTTAGATCAAAAAGAATACGCATAATGTGCCGCAAATATTAAAATGCTGATCATGTACCCATGAATCATCTTTTTTTTTGCTACTAATTTTGTTCACTTATCTCTACTTATGCTAATGTTTTGTCCATGTAATCTATCACTTGAAGGCCAAGCCTTTTCTGGCACTTTTTGTTTAAATGTTAAATCAGTATTTTGTGCTAGAAAATTACTAGGAACATTAATATTATTTTTAATTTTTTTTTGCATAGACCATAGAGAATAAAATGGCTATTGTTGCAATATTATATGTCTCACTGTATTTGCACAGCGATCTTTCAAATGCAACTTTTTTTGGAAAAAATACACTTTAATGAATAAAAAAACCCCATAATATTTACCCCATTTTTTTGCATAATGTAAAAGATGATTTTATGCCGAGTAAATAGATACCTAGATACCATGTCATGCTTTAAAATTGCACACGCTTGTGGAATGATGACAAGCTACAGTACTTAAAAATCTTGATAGGCGACACTTTGCATTTTTTTACAGGTCACCTTTTTAGAGTTACGGAGGAGGTCTTGTGCTAAAATTAATGCTCTCGCTCTAACGTTTGCTGCGATACCTCACGTGTGTGTTTTGAACACCGTTTACAAATGCTTGCGCAACTTATGTATATGTTCACTTCTAGAAGTCAGCATGGAGGGATGGGGCATTTTATTTTATTTATTTTTTCTTATTTATTTCACTTTTTATTTAATTTTTCACACTGTCCCTTTTTTTTATCATTTTTATTCCTATTACATGGAATGTAAACATCCCTTGTAATAGAAATAAGGATGACAGCTCCTCTTTATTGAGAGATATGGGGTCAACAAGACCCCAAATCTCTTATTTACCTTAAAAAGCAAAAGATTAAAAAAAAAAGAATTACTATGGCCCGGGAAGCGGAAGTGATGTCAGACGTCGCTCCGGTCCTCCAAGAGTATATAGACGAGTGGCGGCCATCCTGGCCTCACTCTCTGCTTTACCGATCGGCTTCACCGATAGGTCAGGTAAGCCCGGGAACGAGCGGGAAGCAAGGGGAGGGGGAGCGGTGCACCCCTTTAGCCACTTCTAAAATTGATACCGCGGCAAATCCGCCCACAGGACCACTTTTATCGGAAGGAGAATCAGCCATAGTGAAAAAAACAATACCATGGTTATGGCAGCTAGCTGCTGCTATAATGCCAGTATTTAACATCAAACAAATGAAGTATTTTTACTATGGGGTGGTCGTCAAGTGGTTAAGAAAACTGCAGCCATAAAAGAGCTTAACAGAATTACACTATAATTTTTAAGTGACCATAGTCTGTTATTAAGTAACTTACATGTCCTGATTACCATCACTAAACAAGTTATAGTTGAAATGTAATGTTTGCGTTTAGGAGTTTCCTAGATATGTGACATCACCGCCTCATTCTCGCCTTATAAATATACCCCTTAGGGCATAGTATGATCACAATCTATTACCTTCTTCTCATGTTAACTGTGTTTGCTGTTCCCAAAACAAATCCACAGCTCCTGGCTTACAGCTGCTGCAGAGTGATGCAAAGCCTGCTGAAGATCCAGTTACAGCTTTGGAAACCTAAAGTTGTTTAACTGTGTCCTTTTCAGGGGTGACCCTATAAATATATATTTCTAACAGGGTAGCTAGAATTAGCTCTTTCCTTCTGGGCGCAAGTTCTTTCTTGGTATGTACCTAATCATAAATTATATATTCTACCCATGCATGCTGCAAATGTAATGCCATGTTACGTAACCAACAACATAAACTTTGAGAACGCTGTAAGCTTCCTAGCATCAACTGAATGAAGTGGGAACACTGCCAACATCTCTACATAAAGGTAAAATTGAAAAAGTGGAAAAGCAAACCAAAAATCCAACAAAAGAAAAATAAAAGTATTTTGTATTTATTTTATCTACTTATAAGTATCATTTGTGTGTGTTACTTGATTTGTTTTCTGTACCTTTTACATTTTTTATTTTGCGTTCTCTCTAGAAATCTTTATTTTCTCCTAATTTTTTTTTTTCATTTCGCAAAGATCTTTATTAAATTTTGAATCAGCAATATGAACAGATAAGAAAGTCCACCAAAAAAGCACAATCTAGGGAATAGACATAAATTATGAAAGTTAGTGAAGCAACACAAAGTATCAATAAAAAATAGTAAATTGCAGCTATCAGAAACCGTCAATCGGAGGTACCATACAAGGAAAGGAACATAGAGGCATTGATAAATATTACAGAGATAAAGAGGTATGGTGAGAAACATAAAGGTACCATATCTATTGTCCTGTGTTATATTTGAGTTTTAAACCACATATGCCAAGTATAATGACATTTACAGTATGTAAAGTGCCATTTTTCAAACTCTTCTAATTTTTTGTTATATTCATACCAAAGACATTTGCAGGCTCTTTTTCCCATAGTTTCATAAAGCTGATGTGCAGGCAAAATATAAAACGACTCCTAGGAAATATCAAAATTTTAACCTTTAAAATGGATAAAGGTTAACGTGGATTGTTCAGTAACTTCACAGCTACTTATAAATAAAACTTAATATGTTACTTGATACTACATTAAAAAAAATAGTAATAATAATAAAAATACTGAATGACAAGCAGATATACTGTAAAATAAAGAAATTAATGCAGCAGCTCTGTATTTAAAAATGTATCATTACATGTATTTTTAAATACATTTAAATGAATAATACCTGCTATCAGCTTCTTGTAATCCATTGTACAGGAGAGTTCGGACTAAAGTCACAAGCTGGGAGAGGGTCAAGACCTGTATTGAACTCTCAGTTTTCTAAGCACTTTCAAAAGCTGAATCCGTTTTGCAGTGCAATTTGATGCGCTTCAGAGGCGATTTAGAGACTTGCAGAAAATGTACTGAAATCTTGTAATCTTAGAACAGATAAGCGTTTTTGCATGCTGTTACCATTTAAAGTAATTGTAAACGATCACCTTGTAAAACAACCCATTCAGTTTAAAATAGAAATGAAAGGCAAGACATTTGTGTATAGATATAAAAAATCATTATACTTTTGGCTCGAAGCTTGCCTTTCAGTAAAATGAAGAGCAGCGGCGGCCTCCACACTTTCCGATGCAATGCCTCCTCCTCTTTTGATCCTGCCGCCGACCAGCGCCACCCACTGAACTGCAGGCTGCGCATGCCTGATATGCCCGTGCGGCGCCACCCACTAGTCTGGTGCTTGCTGCTGCAGAGCTACGAGTGATATATGTGAGTGTAGCAGTAGAAAATGCACGGCCGTGGAGCGGAAGAATTAGGGTGCTGCAATCTGGATATATTTATTCTCTCTCTCTCATATATATATTTTTTTAAGTAAACTTATTTATTATAATAATAAATGAACATTTTTTTTTGCAGGTAAAAAAATAAAAAATAAAACGTGCATTTATTTTTTTATTTGCCTGCTGAGCATTGCACCCACTCTCTCGCTCTCTCTCTCGTGGATTTTTTTTTTTTTTTAAAAGTCAACTTATTTGTTCTAATAATATAAATAATAATAAAAACTGAACGTATTTATTATAATAATAAATGAACATTTTTTTTTGCAGGTAAAATAAAATGTGCCTTTATTATTTTTCTTTTACCTGCAGAGCATTGCACCTGGTTGTATTTCCCCTGGGTGGGGAAATGCCACCATGTTTTACATTATACGTCCTCAGGGTAAGTCATCTGCCCTGGGGCCGCTTTGAGCTGTGGCTGGCTGCAGTGCTCCCCTCCCTTCCTCCCTCCCTCTCTCCTCTTATGTCATTATGTGTGACACACACGGGGCATCTCCCACTGTGTATCACAGAGCTGGGTCTGTGTGTGTTCAGCGGCGCTGTAACAAGGTTCCACCCCTCTAGACCGGCTCCTGTGATAGTAGATGGAGCACTGATTGAAAAAGTGTTCTGCCTATCACACAAGCCGTTCTAGGGGGGCGGGACCTTGTTACAGTGCCGCCGATTGCAGACCCAGCTATGTGATACACATGCAATGGTGAGTATGTATTGATGGGCAGTGAGGCTGCATTTGATGGACAGTGAGGCTGCATTCATGGGCACAATAAAATGCATTCATGGGCACAATAAAGATGCATTCATGGGCACAGTGAGGCTGCATTTCACGGGCACAGTAAAGCTGCATTTGATGGACAGTGAGGCTGCATTCATGGACACAGTGAAGCTTCATTCATGGGCACAATGAGGCTGCATTGATGGGCACAGTGAAGCTGCATTCATGGGCACAATGAGGCTGCATTGATGGGCACAGTGAGGCTTCATTCATGCATTCATGGGCACAATGAGGTTGCATTCATAGGCACAGTGAGGCTGCATTCATGTGCACAGTGAGACTGCATTCACAGGCACAGTGAGACTGCATTCACGGGCACAGTAAAGCTGCATTTGATGCACAGTGAGGCTGCATTCGCAGGCACAATGAAGCTGCATTCATGGACACAATGAGGCTACATTGATGGGCACAGTGAAGCTGCATTCATGGGCACAATGAGGCTGCATTGATGGGCACAATGAGGCTGCATTCAAGGGCACAGTAAAGCTGCATTCATGGGCACAGTGAGGTTGCATTCACAGGCACAGTGAGGTTGCATTCACAGGCACAGTAAAGCTGCATTTGATGGACAGTGAGGCTGCATTCATGGGCACAGTGAGTCTGCATTCACGGGCACAGTAAGGCTGCATTCACGGGTACAGTAAAGCTACATTTGATGGACACAGTGAGACTGTATTGATGGGCTGAGGCTGCATTGATGGGCAGTGAGGCTGCATTTGTGGGCACATTGATGCTACATTCATAGGCATAGTGAGGCTGCATTAATGGGCACAGTAAGGCTGCATTAATGGGCACAGTGAGGCTGCTTTCATGGGCACAGTGAGGCTGCATAAATGGGCACAGTTTATTTACCATCTCCTGTATCATGTCTGCAGTCTCTGACCATTTCCTGTATCATGTCTGCAGTCTCTGACCATCTCTTGTATCATGTTTGCAGTCTCTGACCATCTCTTGTACCATGTCTGCAGTCTTTGACCATCTCTTGTATCATGTCTGCATCCTTCTACCATCTTTAGTATGAAGTCTTCAGCCTCTAACCATCTCCTGTATCATGTCTGCAGCCTCTAACCATCTCTTGTATCATGTCTGCAACCTCTAACCATCTCTTGTCTTATATCATGTCTGCAGTCTCTGAGGGAGTCTGTACAGGAGTCAAGGGTAAGAGTGCCACCAGGATAGGGGTCATGGAAGAAGTCAGACGTGTGTGGACTGTGGAGAAGAGACTATAGGATAAAACCAGAGCTTGAGCTGACTGACTGAGCCCTGCATGGTGCACCTGAGAGGAGGTCAGTGACAGCACCACCAGGCCTGCCTGAGAGGGGGAGGTCACTGATGTGAATACAATAATGTAAGGAGCACTAATATAAAGGTATCCCCCTTATATCGGTAACCCCCCCCTTACCTTAGTATATCCTCTCTGCAGAAGGTGGTCTCTGGTCAACAGACCCCCCCCCCCCACGTTCCCAGAGTTTCTGAAGTCCCCCTTGATGATTGACCACTTTTACCATTTTTAACTGGAATTTGCTTTATATATATATATATATATATATATATATATATATATATATATATAGCCCTATGTGCTTTTATATCTGTCTTCCTTATATATAATACACTCTTCAAATGTGCTTGGTTAAAGTGCATGGTTTTCCCTTTTTATGAACAAGAAAATAATGAGTTTATGCTGTTGGGCTGGTATAAGAATGCTATGGGGCTGGTATGACATTTTTTCTAGGGCTGGTTTTCACTTCCAGCCCTGCCCTGAAAACACAGCACCATAGCCTGTTCCTCCTTCCCCCATGCTTCTCTAACACACTGACTGGATAATATGCTGTCCACTGTTATGTCTTTTTTGTGAAGTTTGTAGATTCAGGAAAGCAGCACTGAGAGAGCAGGAGCCGGCAGCTTTGAAAGTTGTAAACTACAAGAGCTGGGGTATAAATTTTAACAAAGTTTATCAGGAAAGATTTATTATATTGGGTCCATTGTATTACGCTAAATTAATTCATTAATTCTACTTTAACCCCTTAGCAATGAAAGTATGCGTATGTGCAGCCTCTCCGTGGATGAGCCTTAACGTTGAGCAGCCACATATATGTGGCCCTGTTTAAACAACTTACCATGCTCCCAGCATGGTAGCCAGCGGGGATCAGTAAGCTCCTGATGTATACTTGCGATCGGGAGCTTTTCGATTGTGTGACAGCTGTGACAGCTGATCACAGCAGTCACATGACCCGAATGCCCGCCTCTGCCTCCCGGCTTTTAGAACTCTTAAAGGACCAGGAGGCGGCTAGAGGGAAGAGCAAAGGAAATCAGATATCCTTCCCTGCCAAACAGGGTTGTGCTGTGTGGCAGGGCTGTGTAAAAATCTGAACTTCATGGACAGAAATACACATTCTTTGGCAGGTAAAACAGCTCCCTTATATACATTTTATCTGTGTATTTAGCTGTTTGCCTGGAGTTCTGTTTTAAAAAAAAAAGATAACTGAGCTCCAGGCAAGTGACTTTGCCTAGGCCAGTTATGGCAAACCTTGGCACCCCAGATGTTTTGGACCTACATTTCCCATGATACTCAACTACACTGCAGAGTGCATGAGCATCATGGGAAATGTAGTTCTAAAACATCTAGGGTGCCAAGGTTCGCCATCACTGGCCTAGGCTGAGATGATGTTATCAGTCTGCTGCAAAAGGGAGGGAGTATTTTTTCCTCTCCTCCAGTAATAAGAGAGAAACATAACCGTACAATAAATCACAAGGCGAGAGTCTGCAGCAGAAAACTATCCTGTGTTGGGCAGAGAACATATTAAATTACTGCACATACCCCAGAAATGAAATAAATCTGTCATCTCTGAGCCAACATTCCAGTACAGGAAGTTGATGTCAAACTTAGATAATACTTGAACAAAGATGGTGCTATCCTACTGGGGAGAAAAGCAGATGAAAACATTGTAAGGAGGAAGAGCTGGGGGGTTAATGTGATCTCTATGGGAAGTAATAAGTAGCTGTTAGTATTACATTTTCATATTACTTAGAATGCATGCACTTGACATGAAAAAATATAAGTGCTCAGTCTACATTATCAATATGGAGCTCTCAGCACCTGATTATTAGGCTCACATTCTGACATCCTTGCTCATAGTACTGATACATTGAAACAAAGTCATTGGAGAGCCTGCAGAAGCACATTGAGGTATACATTTACAGAGACACTGAAATCAAACATGCTCTTTTGCCCTCATTTTCTCCACCTGACTGACTTTGTTGCTACATGCTGGTAGGCTAATTGGATCCTGTCTAAATTGGCCCCATTATGTGTATGTATGAATGTTAGTTAGGGACCTTAGATTGTAAGCTCCTTGAGGGCAAGGACTGATGTGAATGTACAATACACTATATATAAGTAAAGTGTTGCGTAAATTGTCGGTGCTACAGTATTTAAGTACCTGTAATAATAATAATTAGTGTACACTTGGTACTACTTTGACAACTTGGTGGAAACTATTCATTTGAGGAGTTATTATTATCATCTGAGCAGCATTGTCAGTGCAAAATATGGCCATCTACATTTTTGCTTTGCCCTTCAAATGGTTAAATGATGAGGCCCCTCCTATGGGGTTAGATGCTGGATGGTTGGACTCACCCATCACGAAGAGTATTGTCTTGTTTTTACACCTGCAATTAAGATTATTTAGTTGTTGCTGTTTATGAGATAACCACCCCTCATTCTGTCCTGAGAACATGGGTGTTGATCCGAGAAACGCATTTAATGTCTGAACTCTCAATACGTTTCTGAATATTAAATGGAAATCTTTTATAATGTAATAACAACATACACTAAGTTATGTGTATCAGGTTATTTGGGTTGAATTAGTGTACTTGCAATATACATGTGGTACAAACAGCATCCCAATATGGAATTTTATCCTGACATTTTTATTGTTACAATTAAAATTATTTGATGTTACACATATTGATTATGAATTGGTGCAGGTGCAACAGTAAAACCTCCTTTTGACCCTCCAGATCAAATCCCTAATAATATATATATATATATATATATATATATATATATATATATATATATATATATACACAGTCAGGTCCATAAATATTGGGACATCAACACAATTCTAATCTTTTTGGCTCTATACACCACCACAATGGATTTGAAATTAAATGAACTAAATGTGCTTTACAAACTGTTGTAATCACTACACCTTTCACCTGATTTGGATGTAAATACCCTCAAATTAAAGCTGGAAGTCTGCAGTTAAAGTACATCTTGTTCGTTTCATTTCAAATCCATTGTGGTGGTGTATAGAGCCAAAAAGATTAGAATTGTGTCGATGTCACAATATTTATGGATCTGACTGTATATATATATATATATATATATATATATATATATATATATGAGCACACCCCTCACGTTACATTTTTGTAAATACGGTACTTTATTATATCTTTTCATGTGATAACACTGAATAAATGACACTTTGCTACAATGTAAAGTAGTGAGTGTACAGCTTGTATAACAGTGTAAATGTGCTGTCCCCTCAAAATAACTCAACACACAGCCACTAATGTCTAAACCGTTGGCAACAAAAGTGAGTACACCCCTAAGTGAAGATGTCCAAATTGGGCCCAAAGTGTCAATATTTTGTGTGGCCACCATTATTTTCCAGTACTGCCTTAACCCTCTTAGGCATGGAGTTCACCAGAGCTTCACAGGTTGCCACTGGAGTCCTCTTCCACTCCTTTATGACGACATCACGGAGCTGGTAAATGTTAGAGACCTTGCGCTCCTCCACCTTCCGTTTGAGGATGCCCTACAGATGCTCAATAGGGTTTAGGTCTGGAGACATGCTTGGCCAGTCTATTACCTTTACCCTCAGCTTCTTTAGCAAGGCAGTGGTCATCTTGGAGGTGTGTTTTGTGTCATTATCATGTTGAAATACTGCCCTGCGGCCCAGTCACCGAAGGGGGGGATCATGCTCTGCTTCAGTATGTCACAGTACATGTTGGCGTTCATGGTTCCCTAAATGAATTGTAGCGTCCCAGTGCTGGCAGCACTCATGCAGCCCCAGACTATGACACTCCCACCACCATTCTTGACTGTAGGCAGGGGCGTTGCTAGGTCTACAAAAGATCTGGGGCTAGAGCCCATAGCAGCGTAGTAAAGAAAGTCATACGCTTGGGTGGGCATACACATGTATATACAGTAATATACGTGTGGGTGTATATATATCCCCAGAGAGTCCCCCGCTTACATCAGGGTCCCCAGAGAGGCCCCCTTATATTAGGGTCCCCAGAGAGCCTCCCCCTTAAATATGGGTCCCTAGAGAGCCTAGGCCTTAAAATCAGGTTCCCCAGAGAGCCTCTCCCTTACATCAGGGTCCCCAGAGAGCCCCCCCACTTACATAAGTGTCCCCAGAGAGCCTCCCCTCCCCTTGGGGACCCCTGCAGGGACTCGGGGCTATTGGCCTCAGATTCGGGGCTATAGCCCCAAAAGCCACCCCCTAGCAACGCCCCTGACTGTAGGCAAGACACACTTGTCTTTGTACTCCTCACCTGGTTGCCGCCACACACGCTAGACACCATCTGAACCAAATAAGTTTATCTTGGTCTCATCAGACCACAGGACATGGTTCCAGTAATCCATGTCCTTAATCTGCTTCTCTTCAGCAAACTGTTTGCAGGCTTTCTTGTTCACCATTTTTATAAGAGGCTTCCTTCTGGGACAACAGCCATGCAGACCAATTTGATTCAGTGTGAGGCGTATGGTCTGAGCACAACGTTATGTACGCTTAGCCCTGTGGCCACTCGCTCCCCGAGCCGATGCGAGTGCTCGGCGGTCTCGATCACCGCCGGGCTCCCGCAATCACTCGGGGCACATGGAGAACCCGGAACTGTGTGTGTAAACACACAGTTTCTGGTTCTCTGAGGGGAGAACTTACAGATCGTCTGTTCATGCAGAATATGAACAGCGATCTGTTAGCTTCCCTGCACAGTCCCCATCCCTCTTCAGTTAGAACACAAACTTGGGCACACATTAACCCCTACACTGCCCCCTAGTGTTAACCCCTTCACTGCCAGTGACATTTTTACAGTAATCAATGCATTTTTAATCTCACTGATCGCTGTATTAATGCCAATGGCCCCAAAAATGTGTCAAAATTGTCCGAAGTGTCCGCCATAATGTCACAGTCACGATAAAAATCACTGATCGCCGCCATTACTAGTAAAAAAAAAATATTAATAAAAATGCCATAAAACTATTCCCTATTTTGTAGATGCTATAACTTTTGCAAAAACCAATCAATATACGCTTATTGTGATTTTTTTAACCAAAAATATGTAGAAGAATACATATCAGCCTAAACTGAGGACAAAAAAAAAAATGTATATATTTTTTGGGGATATTTATTATAACAAAAAGTAAAAAATAATGCGTTTTTTTTCAAAATTGTCGCTCTTTTTTTATTTATAGCGCAAAAAATATAAACCGCAGAGGTGATCAAATACCACCAAAAGAAAGCTCTATTTGTGGGAAAAAGGACGTCAATTTTGTTTGGGAGCCACGTCCTCTGACCGCGCAATTATCAGTTAAAGCGACGCAGTGCTGAATCGCAAAAAGTGCTCTGGTCTTTGCCTAGCCAAATGCTCCGGGGCTGAAGCGGTTAATGGCTGTGTGTTGAGTTATTTTGAGGGGACAGCAAATTTACACTGTAATACAAGTTGTACACTCACTACTTTACATTGTAACAAAGTGTCATTTTTTCAGCCTTGTCACATGAAAACATTAACAAAAAACATTTTCAAAAATGTTAGGGGTGTACTCACTTTTGTGAGATACTGTATATATACACTATATCAATTAATTATATTGTGTATGTATAGATATATAATAAGAGACAATGGGAGTCACCGGTAAGCTAGCATGAAAAACATCCAAAATTGAAACCTGGCTTAGACTCTACCAACTCTCATGTCTAAGAAACCCAAATATGACAAAATCCAAAGAAAAAGTAGAAAAGGTAGAAAAAATCATAAGCAGCACCCTGGTCTAGGTACAAAAGTGCTATATTTTATTCCTTATATCAAATTTAACACAATATCACACATATCAAACACACATATTAAAACCATACGCTCCACCTCTCTAAAAAATAAATCACTCAAATACACAATGGGGGTATTTACGAAAGGGAAATCCACTTTGCACTACAAGTGCACTTGGAAGTGCAGTCGCTGTAAATCTGAGGGGTAGATCTAAAATGAGGGGAAGCTCTGCTGATTTTATCATCCAATCATGTGCAAGCTAAAATGCTGTTTTTTATTTTCCTTGCATGTCGCCCTCAGATTTATAGCGACTGCACTTCTAAGTGCACTTGTAGTGCAAAGTGGATTTGCCTTTCGTAAGTAACCCCCAACATGTATAATCTCCTATACTAATAACTTATCAACATAACAATTGTATAGAGCAGTGATGGAGAACCTTGGCACCCCAGATGTTTTGGAACTACATTTCCCATGATGCTCATGCACTCTGCAGTATAGTTGACCATCATGGGAAATGTAGTTCCAAAACATCTGGGATGCCATCACTGGTATAGAGTAAGTATAAGTGATTCCAAAACAATTAATAGATTTTAGGTGATCCTCAAAATGGAATATAATTGTGCTTTTGATTTATTTCCCAGGACTGAGCCAGTCAGTGAATCAATTCTTCCAAATGGAAAACAAACATATACTTAGTTCCAGAGATTGAACCAGATAATAGATTGGTTGGTTATTCCAAGGTATAAAAAGCAGAGTCTTCAGGTTTTAATCAAAGTTACAGAAAATAATGATGTTGTGCACTATGGAGGCTCAGATAATGCATTGGCTGCGCCCTTAGCCATATTTATAGGGTACTGTATGTTTCCCACAGATAGCTAGGCTCAGATTTCACTACAAACACCTTCCTTGCATGCCGAAAGTAAACCGGAAGAAGATGACTCAAGGCTTGATTGTTATGTGACCACTGCTACAGATTGAGTGTCTGCATCTGAAGCACAAAATTTATAATGTTTGAAGCACTGAGCCTTTTTTTTGCTTGAAACACATGGACTTTATTGGATGAACAGTATATACACTGAGCAAAATTATAAACGCAGCACTTTTGTGTTTGCCCCTATTTATCATGAGCTGAACTTAAAGATCTATGATTTTTTTTTCTATGTACACAAAAGGCCTATTTCTCTCAAATATTGTTCACAAATCTGTCTAAATCTGTGTTAGTGAGCACTTCTCCTTTGCTGATATAATCCATCCACCGCACAGATGTGGCATATCCAGATGCTGATTAGAATGCTTGATTATTGCACAGGTGTGCCTTAGGCTGGCCACAATAAAAGGGCACTCTAAAATCTGCGGTTTTATCAAACAGCACAATGCCACAGGTGTCGCAAGTTTTGAGGGAGCGCTCAAGGAGCTTACAGTCTAAGGTCCCTAACATTCATACATAGATGAAACCAAACTTTACCTGCTTCAGACGATCCAACCAGGCTGCACGCGGTGAATCAAATGATCAGATGGTGTGCACGGCCTGTCACTGCTGCAGAAACATACGTGAAGAAGATGAAATGTGATGCAATGAATTTATTTCAGGAGATCATAAAAACAAATACATGAACATGTAGCAGAAGGCAGGAAATAGATGTTGCGTTTCACACGACTAGCGTGCTTCGTCAAAACCATTGATACATAGATGTACTAGGGTCAATTTTGACAGAAGCCAATTAATCTAAAGCATGCCTAAAGCATGCAGAGTGAGAGAAAATCCAAAATCTCAGAGGAAGCCCAAACAGGCACAGGGAGAAAGATTTCTTCTTACCTCCTGTTCCTCTGACAACTCAAAATAATGGACTTACAATCACTTTATGTCCTGGAGACAATATTCACTAGGACCAATAGTAAGGGTGAATCTTCCATGCAAAAGACCTTTAACGTATTTTTTTAACTATTTTTTTTTTCTAATTTGAGTGTTAATGCACATAGAAGCATTAATGGTAATGAGGCTGTATCTGTTACATTTTAAATATATAAATGTTATCATATTTATAACATTATAAATTACCGTTCTCTCATCATTTTTGATATTCAAGCTTTTTATTAAGCTGATCCCGTTACTTTTCTCCATTTCTTTCTTAATTTTGCTGCTTTCACATTTCCCCTGTTTTATGTGCGTTTTCCCAGATTTGTGTCTTTCCTTATATTGCACTCCCATATGTTCCCCCATATTTTATTGTATCGTACCTTTTCTTAAAAAATACATTGACACTTTATTATTGGGGAGTCCTGGATCAGAAAAGAGACTGTGGGGATCTGTGTAAAGTCGATGCTGCCTGCGGGCACATGATTTGCAAGTTGGGCTGGGGGGGAACAGTAGTCCATATTTCCTAGAAGATATGCTTTTAACCCACTGGGTCAGGCCTAGTGGCAGAGAGCAACAAGAGCCATAGGAGGGAGGCTTATTCAGAGTGGGTCCCTACTATTCAATAGAAGATGATGTGTCATATTTCAATACAGTAACTACAAGTTTGTGCAGGAGGAACCAAGTGTACAGGAGGAAACAAGTTATGAGCAGGAGGTGAAAGAGATCTAAGAACATTGCTTTTACATGGTCATTAGTGATGTCTCAGCCACCACATGCTTGGAAGGCGGGGAACTCTTAGATGGAATAGTCTACGGAAGTTGAGCCGCAGGAGGAACAACAGTCTGCATGGAGATGCAGGAGGAGATTCATACCTAAATATGCACATTATATCTTCTGGCTCAACTTTTATTCAAAGTGTACTAAAATCCTTAAATATAATTGTAAAGATTTATCCTATGGGCATTCCATATTCCTATCCCTATTCAAGTTGTACCCCCCAATAAAATGTAGCACTAACTCTCGGTGGAGCTGCTGGTTTAAGCGGGTCTGTTACGTTCACTCTGCTTTCCTCTGTTTCACCGGCACCGGGTCTAGGGGTTACGTTGAGTTTACTTCGGGACGAAACACGCTCCAACACTGGAGTACGTTTTCAATGCTTTATTAATCAGACAAACTTTAGGAAGTAGCAGGAAAGAGGAGGAAAAGGAAACTTTCAGGAGAAACTCAAATATCTTCTTGTAGAATCTTAGCGGCAAATGTCCTGGTAGAATTCAGATAATTATGTGGAATGCGCTCCCCTGGTGGGACACACTCCTCGCTCGTCTGGATAGGCCTCTCACACCGGTCTAGCAGCCAGTACGCAGCAAGAATCAAAAGTCTCTGCCACAGACTTGTTTGGGGGGATAAATCCGTACGATCCTCTGCCACAGGATGTATCAGATTTTCTGCAGTGAAAGTCAGTCACAGTGCCTGAACCTTTAAGCCGAACCAGCAACACTATGCTGTATAGTTACTTCTTTTGGATACGGCCTCCAACCGAGTCACCAGGCCCCTCTAAAGACCAGCTCACCGCGTGATCTCTCCAAGACGGGTCCTCCCCTGGGATCTCCTCGGCTTTCCAGCTTCGTCAACAGGACAGGTTAAATACTGTAGAGTCTGATGAAGGCTGCAACACTGGAAAAGAGCTAAAGTAGAAGACATGTACCACTAGAGAGAGGAATTAAACAGTTCTTGTACTGCAGGATGCCCCCACCCCCATATAATCACTTTATAAAGACAAACTTAAATTATCTTTTCAACCTTTCATAGTTATGCTGAAAAAGACACAAGTCCATCTAGTTCAACCAATAGAAAAATAAATTAATAGAAAATCTCTATTTACACAATCCTACACACAGTTGATCCAGAGGAAGGCAAAAAAATCAATGAAGCCTGGTCCAATTCACTACAGTGGGGGGAAAAATTCTTCCTGATCCCCCACAAGGCAATACGATATTTCCTGGATTAACAATCTCTGGTGTTATTACCTATAAAGATAAAAAAAAACAAAAACAAAATAAAAGCAAATATGTTCCTTTTCCAATTAGTTGCAGGATCTGAGTTAGAATAAGCAGTAACACCATTAAACAATCATATCTATTGTTTTTTAATAATCAGCCTTTGTGTTTATGCCTCAAGGCTTTGTACTTGGTCGCTTTCTCTTATTGAAAATTTTAATCAACAAATTATAGGTGTCCACAGAAAAAGGGTTATTGCCATCCGGTACATTTTTGTTTCCTGTCTTTTTGTAAATTATTTATTTATTTATTCACATTTTTGCAGCAGGACCCAACACAACGAAGACCCTGTATTAATGTTAGACTTGCCAGTTATTCTGGTAAAGGAAAGTACATTGTGAAGTCTTCCCTCTCATTTTTATACCTGCCTTTTGTGATAATTTTTGCTAAAGGTTTACTTGCAGTTTTATTGTTGGTTTAAACTATCATTATTAATATTGTCAGGAATATATAGGAGTATTCATATTAGCATAGGTTTTTAAATGTCATTTGACATGTGCATCTACTGATATAAATTAAAACTGTGTTGCAAGATATATGGGGGTAGCCATTGGGCTTAGCAACTTTCTAAGTTGCTGACCCAGGACAAGTAGGCAGATCAAGACTGTCAGGGAAAAGTCAGAAGTCTTTATGTGTCTTATCAATTGTTAAGCAAAATCATCATCATGACAGCCAGACACCATGCCTTTTTTAGTAGCCAGCAGTGGCTGGCAACATTAATGCTTCTCTCATGACAAGTTTTCTTTAATGACATACATTCAATATATATTTTAGGCTTTTAGTTCGACAAACACTACTGAGCCAAGTTTACTGAATAGGAATAGATAAAATTTTAAATCTTTTTCTTTTGTGGTCCTATAGATTTTAAATTTTCAGATTCTTCAATTCGAGTCACCAACTAGAATCATAGAACACAGTATTGACAAATTCTTTCTGAATTTCTAGGACCTCTCCTCACCACAGTCATTACACCCCTGTTGGGTGACATGATAATTAGTTAATTAGTGCTACCAAAACGCCATGCCCAGGTTATACTTAAATGATAAATGTGATAAGCATCATATTATAAAATGAAGGGAAAACCTGGTAATTTTTTTATTGTTTTCATGTCTGGGGAAAAAGTGGTTACCCGAATCTAGCTTTGAGTTAGACTGTCAGGTAAAGGGCGGCTGTCTCATCTGATTCATTCTGTGTATTTTTTAACATACATCACAGGACTGAGGATTACCTAATTCTTCAACCAGTGGGTCATGCTTCAACTACAAGTGATTGGATACATAGGAAGCCAAATTTAAAACCCAGACCTGCACAACCACTCCCAGCAGGACTTCATTTTTTTGCTGGTGTCCTTAGGAAATTAATGTGTTTTTCCCTGCTCCAAGAGAATTTTCTCTTTTTTCTGGTATATTGCCTTGAATGGACATTCAGGATGCTTATCTGCACATTCCTTTCTTTTAGGCTCATCAACATTACCTGCAGTTTGCTTTGGGTATGCCACACTATCAGTTTTTTTTCTCTTCACTGTGGCTTGTCCACTGCACCTTGAGTTGTTATTGGCCCCAGTTCTGGGTCTTTATGCCTGGGGAGTCCACATTGTGGGTTGTCTGGATGACCTACTCCTGAGGGAGCAGTTGGTGCAGACTCAGCCATTGTTCATCAGATTATGCTGACCCTACAGAGTTTCGGATGGAACCAGATTCTTCAGTAGTCAGTGTTCGATCCTCCTCTGCACTAGGAGTACCTGGGCCTAGTCCTGAAACAGCCCTATTTTCTTTAGCCAGAAAAAAGTTCCAGTCTCTCAGCTCTCATGTGCAGACCCTGTGGCCAAGAAGATACCCTATGTTTTCACTTTGCGTGAGGATTCTGGGCCTGATGGTAGTCTCTTTTAAGGCAGTTCTGTTTGCCCAGCTTCCTCCAGACCATTGCAAAATGAAATTTTGGCAGGGTAGAACAAGCAAACTGGCCCATGCATCAAACCAATAGAACCAGGTAGCCCCAGTCATGGTCCAGCGCTGGAGATGTGGTAACTAGATGTGGTAGCCTTTTCTCTCAGGGGTCTGGAAAGTGATCTGGAAAGTTTTGTTGACTGATTTAAGCCTGATAGGCTAGAAAGGAGTCCTGGGCTTCCTATTTGTTCAATGAACTTGGTTGCCTGAGGTATCTTGGCTCTCATTGTATGTGCTGGGTCCCAGGGCAATCCACTTATCTTTTCAGCATGGGACCTCAACTCTTCTGGGTTTGACAATACAACAACAGTGATTTACATCATCAGGGGGCACCAGACGTTGTGTGGCTCAAAAAGAAGCAGACCTGATTCTGGCCTGAGCAGAACTTCTTGTTCCGTGTCTGTTATGCACATTCCATATGTGGAAAATTGGCAGGCCATCTGTCTCAGATGGATCCCACAGTATGGTCTCTCATTCCAGAGCAGTTTTGAGTTCTCTGATGTTGGTAGGCAGTTCAAGTTGTGAACCACCTGGCCTCCAGTTTCAACAACAAACTGGCCAGATTGGAGATCTTTTGGTCTTCATGGTAGCTACTCTGTTGACTCTGTGGGATCAGTTGGGTCTATACTGTGTTTTTTTTTCTCCTGAAGGTTTTTCCTCACCTGAAGACTAGGAAATCAGGTTCCTGTAAGTCTACACCACACTTGGAGGGCATACTTTGCTGGGTGTGAAGTGCAGCCCAGTCTGCAGCTCTGGAAGGAAAAGGACTGTGTCTTTGCAGCAGAGGAGACTTTTACACAGCCACAGCTGCAGGAGAGGGTGCTATTAAAAAATATAGAGCAGCCAGAGTTAAGCCAGCCCTCGATCCACTAGGGGATGACCCAAGGATGTTGACTGCTACAGACTCTAAGGAGAAATGTGGAGAACTTTGGAAGAAGTACTCCTCAAAGAGACTTAGCTTGTACTACAGTTTTGTTTCTGAACTTAAACTCCCAGAGGCATTGAGGAGGAGGGGGGTTATTTTAGTTTTTTCTGGGCTGTGGAGAGGAAGAGGGGACAACTTGAAGAGAGACTGAGGCTGGGAGCAGACTGCTTCTGCTTCTGTGATAGCGTGAGCAGGGGAATTTCTCAAATATGCTCTAACGGAGGCTTCTGTAGAACCAAAAGTATAAGATTCAAGTCCCACGGTGGCACCGGTGGAACCACATGTCGCACTCTCTGAATGAAGGTATCATTGAAAGAAAATCGCCAAAGCTGACACCTGGCCCTTGACAGTACTCAAGGCCAAATTCTTTTCAACGCCCCTCTGAAGAAAAGTCAGAATCCGAGCCACCGAAAAGGAACGTGGGTGAAACCCCACTGACTCACACCATGAAATATACGCTTTCCACGTCCGATAATATACCTTCCTGGAAGAAGACTTTCTAGCTCAGAATCACTGACGCAGATAAGCACCTATCCTTCAAAACCTGGCTTTCAATAGCCAGGTCATTAAAGCCAGTGACAGTAAGGCAGGGTGGAAGGTTGGCCCTTGGGATAGCAGATCCTCCCTGAGAGGCAGCTGCCAGGGGGCATCTGCGACCAGACGCACCAGATCGGCGTACCAGGACTGACAAGGCCCACCGTAGAATGCCGGCTACTTCCAGGCCAGCTAACACACTCCTCATTCTTCCCTGGTGGTTGACATAGGCCACCACCATGGCTGACTAGATCCGTATCGGGAGCACCCGAAACCGATCCATCCAATGATCCAGACAGAGTCTGATCGCCCGAAGTTCCAAGATGTTGATAGGTAGCCTGGATTCCTCCAGCGTCCAGTGACCCTGACTCCTCCCCACCCGGACAGACTGGCATCGGTGGTGAACACCGTCCAGTACAGCAGGAGAAAGGATTTCCTCTGCCGAAGAGCCGGGGAACAAAGCCACCAGATCAGGGACCCTTTGGCTCCTTGACTCAGCCGAATCTGACTGTCTAGAAATTCGGCACATTTGTCCCATTTTAACACGATTTCCCTTTGCAGGAGTCTCGTATGAAACGGAGCGAACCAGACTGCCTGAAACGTAGACACCATCATGCCCAGTACCCGCATGCAAGTCCACAGGGTGACCCACTTGCTGGACAGCAGCAATCTGGCTGCCGCCTGTAATTTCTGAAGTTTGCCCTGCGGAAGGACCACTCTGGCCTGAGCAGAATCCAGAGTCAGACATAGAGAAACCAATTTCCGAACTGGGGTCAACGTAGACTTTGGTAATTTATCAGCCATCCAAAATCTGCCAGAGTCTGAACAGTGATCTCCACGTCACCTCTCAGGGCCACTGAGAACTCTGCTTGCAGCAGAAGGTCTTCCAGATAGCCCAGAACAGAAATTTACCGCTGGCACAGCAGTGCCAGAACAGGGGCCAACACTTTGGCGAAGACCCGAGGAGCGGAGGCGAGACCAAAGGGTAACACCGCAAACTGATAATGCTCCTCTCCCACAGCAAAGCAGAGGAACCGCTGGTGCTGTGCACAAATCAGAATGTGCAGGTAGGCATCATTGATGTCCATTGAGGGAAGAAAGTTCCCTTGATGAAGAGATGCCATCACGGAGCGAATGGACTCCATTCTGTACTTCTGCACCCGCACATAGCGGTTCAGGGCTTGAGATCCAGAATTGGACGTACCGTACCCTCCTTTTTGGGGATCGTAAATAGGTTTGAATAAAAGCCCTGGAAATGTTCCGACACTGGAACCAGGACAATCACCCCCTGGAGCGACAGGCCTTGTACCACGCCCCAGAGGGCTAACAAGCGGTCTGGAGACCGATGCAGATTGGACGGAAAAAATCTGCCTGCGGACAAGTCTGGAACTCAATCTTGTAACCAGACAGAATCACTTTGTGGACCAACTTGTCGTTTATCAGAGAGGTCCACGGGTCCGGAAACCAGCGAAGACGTCCCCCCACCCGGACTGCGGGTGAGGACGCGTCTTTATGCCGAAGGAGCCTTATCTGGGGGTCTGAAGAAACTCGCTCTCGGTTTGCCCGACCAGGGCCGCTTAGAACCTCCCAAGGGGGGATTGAAAGACTTTGAGCCTTTGTCAGTGGACCCTGAGGGACGAACAAAACTTTCTGTGTGCCGAGAAGGAAGGGCCACGCTTGTGACTTGTCTCCTTCCCTTTATTAGACTGTGGAAGAAAAAGACTCTCCCCACCGTGACATTCTTAATGATATCATCCAGAGTGGCCCCGAATAAATGATCGCCTTGAAAAGGCAATACCCATCAAAGCACTACCGCTGAAACAGATAGCTTAGAAAGCAAGGGAGCTGCGTCCAAAGAGGCATCGCAGACAAACTGCAGCACCTGGACCAGTTGGTCCACTAATTCTGTGAAGGCAGGTGGAAACTGGTCCCCTTCCAGGTCACGGCGCAACAGCTTTGCCCACTCTGTCAGCGTTTACGACACCAGAGCAATAGCCAAAATCGGCCGAAGCACTGAACCCGCAATAGAGAACATAGTGCGGCTCAGAGACTCTGCCTTCCTGTCATTCGGGTCTTTAAAGGCCGGAGAGTCCTCAACAGGAATCATAGTGGTTTTGTTCAACTGGGAAATGGGGGGATCCACCACAAGCAGAGTTGTCCTTTTTTGAGGGCCATTTTGGATGCTCCCAATCTTTATAGACCAACTTGTCAAAAAAGGAGGGATAAGGGAACACTTTTGCTGCGTGAGGTGGCCTGTGAGTGTCAAAAGGGACCGGCACCTCCACCGCAGCCGTGGCTGCATCCTCCATCTTTAAAGTTTCCCGCACAGAAGCAATTAGTGCATCCACCAGCGCCTTCTCGTGCGCAGCCACTGTGGCCGAGGAATCATCCTCACTGTTCGAGAGATCTAGGAGCGTGGCCGCACACCCCACAGGGTGGGCCCCATCCACGGCAGCCGAATAAGTTGCTGCCAGCTAGTCCGCCGCCCAAGAGTCACCTCCACCTGGGACACAAAGGACTCCAGGGCCACCGTCAGTGCGTCAGTGGATGACTGGAACCCAGAGGGACCTGCAGCCTCTGACAGGGGGTCAGGCGGGGAAATATGCTCCTGAGACTCCATAAGAGAGAAAAAGGAGAGCCCCACACCAAGAGTGACCACTACAATGGGACACCCCCCACACCAGTAGTGGTACCGGACCACCAAGACACCCAACAGCCTGCAGCAGAGAGAGGAGGGATCCCCATACTCACCACCCTACTAATGTAGCGCTTGTTGTCTCAGATGTCGACCTGCACACACGTTGCATCCAAGGGAGAAGAAAGCACAGGAGTCAGTGCCGAGTTAAAAAGAGCGGCTCCTGTCTGCAAAAAAATGGCGCCCTTGGCTACACAGTAATGGCTGCCTTTGCAGAGCCAAAAATCCACCATATAATGACCGCCGAGCTACACAAACATGGCTCCTGGCCATAGGAAGTCATCAGGCACTAGGGAAAAGGACGCCGGTTACAGCCAAATGGCCGCTGGCCATAGGAAGTTCTCAGGCTCTAGGGAAGAGGATGCCAGCTATGGCAAAATGGCCGCCGGCCGTGCTACACGAGACTACCACAGATGCAGGAGAGCCCTGTAGCCTCCCAGGATGAGAATGAGAGAGAGAGAGAGGATCCGAGCACCGGACCCAGTGCCTCCCCCCGGTAAGCACAGAACCTAGGCGGTGCACCCCCCCAGCCCACGAGTATTCAACCCTGTCCCCCGGACACACCACAGGCACACTACCTCATATGGAGGGGGGAGGGGAAGAGGGGAGTTACCAAGGGACCTCCAGGGCTAGGAAAATAGGAAAAGAGAGTGCAGGGATAGAGGGGACCCGCAGGACCGAATAACCCGGGGAGGGGCCTGCGTCCACCACAAAAAAAAACCCTAAGGGGAGAGGGGGACCTTTACTCACCCTACCAGGACCAAGCGGGCATCACTCCAGACAGAACCCTCTTGCCACCGAAGTGGGGGGGCTGTCGGCCATGAGGGACGCTGCGACTCAAGCCGAGACCCGGTCATATGCGACCTCGCGATGCGTTTAACTTGCAGGGCCAGTCCCCGTCTAGTAGGGCTATGTCGCGGCCAACCTAGCATGTAGCTGCAGTCTGCACGAGCTCGGTGGCCAGACTGGGGTGACTACTGGATCAAATGTCCAGCCCGTCGCCCAGTCCGGCAGTTGATTGTAGATCTCACCGGAAAAATCCAGGAAAAAATAAATAAATAAATAAAAATTGCCAGGACAAGAGATCCCAACAGGGAACTGGGTCCTTACTCCTGACTATGCAGAAAAAACTGAAGGCCTGTAGCAGAGAGGGGGGTGTATATCACCTAGGATTGCCTATGAGCGTAGCCAAGCCTTTTGTCTGCCTAGTGTCCTACTCCTGTAGGGGGCAATATAACCCTATGGTTCTGAATAAAGAAGGCTGTGTCTGTCAATGAACGAAAGAGAAATATAAAGTTAAGTAATCTCACTTCAAGTATTTTACAACAATATGCACACCTACCATAGCGTTTATATTTCCAGTTGATATCACTATACAAAAAGCATCTCACCTAGTGTCATATTCATTGCATTCAGCCAAAGAATCTATGAGATAAATAATTATAGACAACCAGTGAGTTGGTTAAAGCCAATACAAGCAGCGTTAGGTAACATGTGTATTGTCAGCATGTATCTTACACCTACCTCAGTTTGTTCCCACCACACAGCACAACACCATCCAACAATCCATCTATCAGCCAACTGATCTAATATAGCCCGTGATTGGCACCAAAACTGCATCTTAATTGTTATATAATACAGGTGAGAGAAGGTAAGGATGCTGTCAGGCCATAGGGCATCTTAAAATGCCCTTCCTAGTACAAAAATCGCCGCCCGTAATCCCGCGCATGCGCCGAACCATATTCCCTCTCAAATAACAAACCAAAAGCACGCGCATGCGCAGTAGAGCTGGCGCAAGCATCACAATACTGGCTGCATCAACAGAGCTGTCCTGTAAAACTGGAACATACACAATCCTAAGAGCGAGAGCCAAATCCTAATATCGACCATACCATCATGTTTTATGCCATAAACAGTACATCACAAATCGCACTTTGATGAAGTTGCATTTCATTGTTTCAGATATAGATATGCACCACAGGATGGGATTTCCCCAGGCTCCTACCACCTTAACCCCGCCACCTTAGTCGGGCAAGGGGCCAAAGAAAAAGCACTCCTGCCCTCAGATTATAGCCATGCCAGGGGTCCCATATGTAGTGACATATTTCCAGATTGCATACCTAGCCACTATAGCATGTCACTTGAGGACAAATCTCACCAAGATTGCCCAGTCAGAGGGCATGTTGAAATGTACTCGTATATATTTTGTAAAAAATAGTTTTTGCTGCACCCTCATCCAAAATCAATCTGCATGCAATTTATACATTCTCATTCGTTCAGCCCGGGTTCACACATGTGCGGTGCGAATTGAAGCTCCGGTTTCACTGCGAAGAGAAAAATCAGTTGTTCAGCGGTTCCTCTGCATTTTAGCTGCGGATCAGCTGCGAATTCGGAAGTAACCCGTGAGTGTCTAAATAGAGCTGCGAATTTTGAGCAGGCCAATCGCTTGTTATCTATTTGTGAGGCTGCTTATAAAAAGATTGATTTTTCTGGACACTTCCTGGTTGTCCAGGAGTCTGTATTGTGTGGGTTATTTTTGTTTGCAAAATGTGTGCTGCTCTGCTAACAGTTGTTGTTTGCAACAGCAGCAATCTTGCTGGAAGTAGAGAAGAGGAGAAGCAGGAGGAGACGAAGAAGATACTGGGTTCATCCCATACAGGGGCGTCGCTAGGGGGTGGCTTTTGGGGCTATAGCCCCGAATCTCAGGCCCATAGCCCAGAGTCTCTGCAGGGGTCCCCAAGGAGAGGGGAGGCACTCTGGGGACCCTGATGCATGGGGGAGGCTCTCTGAGGACCCTGATTTAAGGGGGAGGCTCTCTGGGAACCCTGATGCAAGGGGGAGACTCTTTGGGGATATATACACACATACGTATATTATATACATGTGTATGCCCGCCCAAGTGTATGACTTTCTTTACTACATTGCTATGGGCTCTAGCCCCAGATCTTTTGTAGACCTGGAAACGCCCCTGATCCCATAATAGAAAATCGGGAGGAGAGAGGCCAGTTGATAATCCTGTATGAAGACCTCCGTGGGCATGATAAAAAAATTTTTTAATTACACACGCATGTCAATAACTAAGTGAGTAATTTATCTGCCAAACAATACATTTTTTCATGCATATTTCCATAGTAGGGGAGGTTTGAAAAAGACACATGTCCATCAAGTCTAACCTATGTGTGTGATTATATGTCAGTCTTATATTTTTAAAAAGCATGGTGTTCCCAAGCCCCACCCCCCTCTTCCCAAAAATCCATACCAGAACATTATCTGAGCATGCAGCCTTAAAGGCCATGAAAAGGGGGGGAGCGAGCATCCCCCTCCTGGACCAAACCAGGCCATATACCCTTAACATATGTAGTGTGTTTTTTGCCCCCCCTTCTCCAAGTTGATGGGGACTAGGTGCTTTGTGTGGGGGGATCCCACGCTGTTTTGTTGTCCAGTTTGGGACCAGACAATTGTTATTGTTAAATTCAGCTGCCAGTGGCTAAATCTATGTCCAAATGATGACACAACTGCAAATGACGTTATATCTTATTTTTGATGCCACTTCTCTAACATACTTTTTATTTTGATTAAGGATGCAGGCCTTCTTACAAATAATAATGTTCTTAAACACTTACCTTATTATTTTTAAAAGTGTATGTCAAAATTTGTTTCAGACATGAATCTAAAAAAAGACTCATTTTTGAATTAGTTTTGACGAATTGCTTGTATTAATCTCCCCTCACTTGGAGCATCATAACACGTGCTACAGAACAAGTAGCCAGCCTGCTTAAAGATTACTGATCATATTAAGGTACTTTTCTCCGCTGATGTCCTTTGTCGTGTGAATTTTGGAGCATGCAATCTAATTTTTTTTAACTATTCAAACATGTGTCATTCTAAATATATAATCCGACAAAAGTTGGCGTAATAATAATTTATTCAAGTATCCTAAAATTGTAAAAAAATATAAAATTTGCTCATGTAGCCAACATAAATTAACATTGAACAAAAACAAAAAATAAACATATCTCTCAAGTAGGCCTCTTGAACATAATTATCAAAAAAGGTGTCCTCTTGGTCCTCAAACTTGGACAGACCTCATAAATCACAGATTGTGATATTTTTTTTGAAAGGGGCCTCATTGGAGTAGTGACTGGTGGAAGCCTGGTCATCACTGGCAGTGCTGGGAGCAGGCCTAGCCTCGCCATGTTGACTTGTCACATACATACCAGCATTTTGGGGGGTGCCTGATTGAAGGAATTGGAGATGGGATGGGATAGGGAATGTTACTGTGTGTCACTTCATATCTGGAGGTTGCCTTTTTAAAGCTAGAAGGAAAGGATAAGGGATTATAGGGGTAAGGTTGGTGTTGTTGTTCAGGGTAGTGGACGTATCTGAGGTAGTTAAGGGGAGGTCTTGGTGGTGGCACATATGGCACTTTAAATGAAGCTTCCTCGTGTGGCTGTGAGAAGGAGTGCAGCACTTGTTCGATAGTGCTTCGCATTTCAAAGTAACGCTCAGGTTTTACTTTTTTTATTAGAGGGACAAAACTGAGCGCCAGTATAGTATCCGGACATAAAAAAGCACCCACCTTTTCAGACATGTTTTTCAACATTTCAAGTAGGAGCTCACTTATGTCAGGTCGCGATAGAGGTGGTTGCCTCCGTTCCACTTTGGCTGGCAGAACAATGTCTGCAGGAGAAGAGGAGGCCCAGAGATAGTCTCTGCCACTGCAGATTGCTCATCTGGGTTTGTTTTCCACAGATTCGAGGAGCTTTGGATTTGTGAGAAATCCTCTGTGCCTTTTTCAAAACTAATCTGGGCTTGGGACTCCGGTTGTGCCTCCAGTTGGTCATCCATAACATCTTGTTCCTCCCAACTAGCTTCTGTCCTGTTTTAAAAAAAAAGAGTGTAACCTAACTAGGCATAATCAAAGTTAAGAGGTTTGCAGATACATAGATGATATAGATGAAAACTTACTCCCTCATCTCCACAATGGTTTGCAGAAATTCTAAGTCAAACATAAACTCGGTGACCCCACCCCTTATGACATCACTGTCCTATAATGCCCCGGGACTGTGACGTCATAAGGGGGCGGGGTCACCACTTGACGTGACCATGCCCCATGCTTATATAAGTCATCGCGCACCGCTCACACAGCATTACAGAGGGAGAGAGCGTCGTGTCAACATCGGAAGAAGAGGGAACAAGATGATGAAGACTGGGTCACTGCTAGCAAAAGAGCAGCAAACGAGCAGAAGATAGCAGAGGAGCCCGGGAGAAGAACCAGACACCGGAAGAAGAGGCCGGAGAATGGGAAAAGAACTGGGGACTGGGAAAAGAGGCCAGAGAGAGCGGAGAAGTCGGAAGAAGACCCCTGAAGTCGGAAGAAGACCCCAGAGCTGCCTAATAAATTACTTTAAAAACCTGTGTAGTGTGTTTTTTTATTGACACTTTTTCCCTCAGGTGAATGGGTAGGGGTACGATGTACCCCATACTCATTCACATAGGGTGGGGGGCCGGGATCTGGGGGCCCCCTTATTAAAGGGGGCTCCCGGATTCCGATATGCCCTCCACCCGCAGACCCCGACAACCAATGGCCAGGGTTGCTGGGAAGAGGCCCTTGTCCTCATCAACATGGGGACAAGGTGCTTTGGGGTGGGGGGGACACAGGGTGCCCCCCTTCCCCAAAGCGCCCACCCCCCATGTTGAGGGAATGCGGCCTGGTATGGTTCAGGAGGGGGGGCGCTCGCTCGTCCCCACCCCCTTTCCTGACTGGCCGGGTTGCATGCTTGGATAAGGGTCTGGTATGGGTTTTGGGGGGCCCCATGCTGTTTTTTCGGCGTAGGGGGTACCCCTTAAAATTCATACCAGACCTAAGGGCCTGGTATGCCCCTGGGGGGAACCCATGCCGTTATTTTTTAAAAAATTTGGCGCGGCGTTCCCCCTCACAATTCATACCAGACAGCTTTCAGCAATGCTTGTCACTCATTGCGAAAGGAAAAAACAGCTTTCCTTTCCCAATGAGCGAGCCAGCTCGGCACTGGCTCCCGTGACGGGGCTCGCAGGTGTCAAATCTCGCCGATAACAGCGGCGAGATTGACACAATATCGAGGTCACCTACTCTATGTGCGTGAACGGGACGGATATCTATTTGAGAATTCCCTGAGCCATAACATGGAGGTGGCACACTGGAATGTTACTAGGGGCACCACTAGTGGTACACATATTCGTGGTGAATTCCAAAACTTCTTTATGTCACCAGCTGGAGAGGTGCCTTGGCAGATGAATTCTATCTAATCATAAAAAGTGTGTATTGGTTTGCATTATATTATCAGGGCCTTTACAAAGCGAAAACTGTGCTGTAACAAATAATGTTTTTTTGGTCATTTTGGTTTGTTTAAATAAAAATAATGTTGTTCACATTTGTGTTGTATATTCTTTTGCTAACCTAAGCAAATCTTAGCTTATTAATTAATTTAGGGACTCCTCCGTCGCTGTTTGATGCCGTTATGTGCCCAATATTGAGGGCATGTGGCCTGGTATAGATTTGTGGGCGAACGCACTCTGTTGTTTTTTCTAATATTTGAATAAAAGTGGACAACATAAATAAACAATAGGACAGCATCTACAGGTAGTGAAAGGGAATAAAAAACTTACATTTGTCAGCCTGAACTTGGGATGAGCACATGCTCTACTCTGGCAAGATGATTCTGGCAATTTCCAGCCATGCACGTTTTTTAAGAACGTTGTCCTTATATTTAGGATGCCGGGTGTCATAAATCATCGGTTTGTCCCTCACAAGTCTGATCAGCTCCTCACAATCCATGGATTCCTTGGCCTTTGATGCCACTTTTCTCCCTCTTTTTGCCATGCTTGCTCTGGTCAGCACAACAAAACAGACAGGGGAGGAACTGAAAGGGGGGGAGGTGTAGGAGGAGGGGAGATCATTTATGTTCACACCGCAACACAGCTGCGAATAAGATGCGTGCCCATAGAAGATAATGGCCTTGTAATTCGCACCGCAATGACCAGAAAACGCATACGTTTTTTGTGCAATGCGCAGTGCGAATGCAACGCACGTATGTGAACCAGCCTCATTCAAACGAACCTAGTTTAAAATCTCCTGCAAATTGGCATAGGTTTAAACGGGGGCTTACAGTTATCCAATATAATAAATTCAATACATTCACACTTGATTATATCTGCTCTTAAGGAAACAGGACACAATAAGACACACATCTATACATGGATCAGACTACAGTATATTTAGATATGTATATTCTGTGGGATTTGGGAACCCATGAGTTTTAAATATATAGCAGTTATAGTAAGGCTAGCCCAAAAACCGTTTGTAACTAAGAGTCTAATGGGCAGGTGGCACTTTAATTTAAAAACCACCTTGCCTCACGCTGCAATAGTTTTCTGTCAATATTTCCTCCTCTTGGATCCTCAAAAACCCATTCGAGGACCGTAAATTGTACCATTGAGGTGTCATGTTTATGTTTAAGGGCTACATATCTGCCAATGGGTGTGTAAAGTAGGTTACGCAGTTTATATAGATATATATATATATATATAGATATATATATATATATATATATATATATATAGATATATATATATATATATATATATATAGTTGTGCTCTTAAGTTTACATGCCCTGGCAGAATTGATGATTTCTTGGCCATTTTTCTGAGAATATGAATGATAACACAAACACTTTTCTTTCACTTATGGTTAGTGTTTGGCTAAAGCCATTTATTATCAATCAACTGTGTTTACTCTTTTTAAATCATAATGACAACGGAAACTACCCAAATGACCCTGATCAAAAGTTTACATACCCTGGTGCTTTAAAATGGAAAGGTTTCCCCGTGGGGTTTTATTGCCAACAAAACATTAATTAAAGAAAATGATTCTCTCTTCCTTAGAAAAGTATATATTTTTATTCAGTAAAAATACAAAAAGGACATTAATGTATTAAAACATCAGCTCTGGACATGAAGCTAAAACATGTACATGATAATACTGCCGTAAGTACATACAAAAAGACATAGCATGATATAAACAATGTGAGATCATACTATGCTTACGACGCGTTTCGACCTTAGAAGTAGGGGTCTTCTTCTGGGGGAATACAAAGGGAAGCACTCTCAAAGAAAATGCATTGTAACAATGAGATTATTTGAAAAAACAATACTATAAAGGACAATACATATTTAATACTTATACATACAATCTTCGTGATTAAAATATGTTTATATTTACCACTGGTAAGGGGGGTTTCTTTTCGATTTTTTCGCCCCCTCTATGTTTTCCTCCTAGGCGGCTGTTCCTCCTTTGGCCATGTTTTAGCTTCATGTCCAGAGCTCATGTTTTAATATATTAATGTCCTTTTTGTATTTTTACTAAATAAAAATGTATACTTTTGTAAGAAAGAGAGAATAATTTTCTTTAATTAACCTTTTGCTGTCAATAAAACCCCACGGGTAAACCTTTCTATTTCATGTATATTTGGGGTGTGCAGCACATTTGATCTCATCAATAGCATTGCCGTTCCTTTTCTAATAAGCTGGTGATTTTGGTCTGATAACATGCACACAAGTTGACACAAAGGGGTTTGAATGGCTATTAAAGATAACCATCCTCATAAATGCTACATTTGGAGAGGAGTCAACAAGGCCTATGACGAAAAGGCACACCATTCCTACTGTGAAGTGGATCACTGATGTTTTGGGGATGTGTGAGCTACAAAGGCACAGGAAATTTGGTCAAAATTGATGACAAGATGAATGCAGCTGAATGTTATCAAAAAATACTGGAGGAACATTTGTAGTCATCAGCCAGGAAGCTGTGCATGGGATGTATTTGGACATTCCAACATGACAATGATCCAAAACACAAGCTCAAGTCGACCTGTCATTGGCTACAGCAGAATAAAGTGGAGTGGCCATCTCAGTCTCCTGACCTCAATATCATTGAGCCACTCTGGGGGATCTCAAACGAGCAGTTCATGCAAGACAACACAAGAATTTACAGGAACTGGAGGCTTTTTGCCAAGAGGAATGGGCAGCTTTACCATCTGAGAAGATAAAGAGCCTCATCCACAAATACCACAAAAGACTTCAAGCTGTCATTGATGTTAAAGGGGGCAATACACGGTATTAGGAATTGGGGTATGTAAACTTTTGATCAGGGTCATTTGGGTAGTTTCTGTTGTCATTAAGATTTAAAAAGAGTAAACACAGTTGATTGATAATATAAACTGAAGGTAAACAAGTAAATCCGCCCAGGCCTGTATTACCACCTCTGCGCTTAATAAAATGAAAAGAGGAACACAATAAAAGCTGCCACTTAAAATGTAAAATATGTATAAACTGAATCCACCCTTTAATTGTGAAGATGAATAGTGGCGCTGTCCCCACTAGTTGTGGGGATGGGCCAGACACTACCACCCTCCCTAGTATAGAGTGAGCTGGAGGTGCACTGAATCTGAAAGGTTATGAATAAATTCAAAACGCATAAACCAATTGGCTACCCATATTACTGTAAACTTAAAAAATCATACAAACACCTTGGTAAAGTGTGACACTCTAATGTAAACCAATAGTGCAACCAGCAATGAAGCTGCAATGTGATAACAGTGAATTAAAATCCACCCCGTGACAGTAATGTGTGACTAATATAATAATACCAGCCTTGAAAACTGAGATGAAGAGAAAGAAAAAATTATTTAAAAAATTAAATTATTGACTAAAGATGCAACCAGTGAAAAAGTACAAAAGTGTAAAAAATATATAATGAAAAAATGTATATAATGAAAAATAGTCCATTTTCTTCACAACCTTATGGCTGAAATTTGGTGCCCGTACGTCATTAGTACCCATGGGCTGCTGCTATTTCTCAAGAGGCCCTGTTGAACCTGCCGTCCACATGGCAAAAACCGTGGACGGCAGGTTCAACAGGGCCTCTTGAGACATAGCAGCAGCCCATGGGTACTAATGACGTACAGGCACCAAACTTCGGCCATAGGGTTGTAAAGAAAATTTGAAATCAACCTAACCAGCAAACGTTTAAAATCAATCTACGGGGATTTTATGCATGTAGGAAGTGCATCTGTTGTAAAACGGTACAGGAGAGGCCGGTTCTTAGCAGTGTAGATCTTGGTTGCATGCTAACCAGGGCCGTCTTTAATATTGATTGGACCCTGGGCAAAAATTTTCTTGGGCCCCCCCCCCCATGCAATTTTACTCTCTACCTGCTCTGAGACATACAATGAATAGCAGCTAGACTTAAAATCAGTTTACTGTATCAGATCAGGCAGCAATTGCGAATAGTTGCCAGTGGTTACAGCATATCATTACTGCTTACTGACTGGTTGCTAGAGGTTACAGCACACATTACAGCTCACTGATTAGTTGCTAGAGGTTACTGTACAGCAAATGATTTCTGCTTGTTAATTGGTTGCTAAAGATTACTGTACAGTATTACTGCTCACTTATGGGTGGCTAGAGGTTACAGCACATCATCTCCTCACTGCAAGGGGGCATGATATACATATGAATGCCACCTTTATTTACATATCGAAGCCACTGGCCGCAGCTATTTACTTATGAATGCAGCAGCTATTTACATATGAATGCTGGTTATTTACATGTACAATTGTTTACACAACAATAAGACAGCGCTGGGCGGTATTAGTACCAGTATTTCACACTGAGACACAGGACAGGACTTAAACTTCAAAGGACAAGGGAATTTAAACTGGGATATTTGGCAAGTATGAGGCAACTGCTTTGGGCCCCACAACAATGACAGGGCCAGGGCAGCTGCCCCTTTTGCCCTGCCTTAAAGACGGCCCTGATGCTAACCCCCATGTGAGTGGGTTGAGGCTCTGTTTGGCCAAACACGAAAGTGGGAGGCCGTACTAGCTGGTGAGTTTGAATTTCAGAAGGGAATGGAATCAGGTCACTGAAGTGCGGTGAAATTTGTGGATCACAGCTGAGCGGATTGAAGACACCTGCACTTTTGAGATTTTTTCACATATCGTCATAATATATGTGGACTATTTTTCACTATATACATTTTTCCACTAAATATTTTTTACACTTTTGTACTTTTTCACTGGTTGCATCTTTAGTCAATAATTCAATTTTTAAAATAATATTTTATTTCTCTTCATCTCAGTTTTCAAGGCTGGTATTATTATATCAGTCACACATTACTGTCACAGGGTGGATTTTAATTCACTGTTATCACATTGCAGCTTCATTGCTGGTTGCACTATTGGTTTACATTAGAGTGTCACACTTTACCAAGGTGTTTGTATGATTTTTTAAGTTTACAGTAATATGGGTAGCCAATTGGTTTATGCATTTTGAATTTATTCATAAGCTTTCAGATTCAGTGCACCTCCAGCTCACTCTATACTAGGGAGGGTGGTAGTGCCTGGCCCATCCCCACAACTAGTGGGGACAGCGCCACTATTTATCTTCACAATTAAAGGGTGGATTCAGTTTATACAGTTGATTGATAATAAATGGCTTCAGCCAAACACTAACCATGAGTGAAAGAAAAGTTTTTGCGTTATCATTCATATCCTAAATCCCGAAAAAACTTCAGTTTTTAAAACTTTTTTTTGCATTGATGCATGTCCCCTGGGGCAGGACCCAGGTCCCCAAACACTTTTTATGACAATACCATGCATATAATCCTTTAAAATTAGCACTTTTGATTTCTCCCATAGACAATTTATTATATCCACGAGTACTTTTAAATGACTTTTTTTCCTTTAGAAATGTCATTTTGTGCAGGGACTGTTCTAAACACGGGGAAAATGCGCCACTTTACAGGCATACTATAGACACCCCCAGGTACGAAATTTAAAGGAATATTTCACTTTTATTGTTTCACTTTAAGCATTATTAAAATCACTGCTACTGAAAAAACGTCTGTTTTTAAAACTTTTTTTTGCATTGATGCATGTCCCCTGGGGCAGGACCCAGGTCCCCAGACACTTTTTATGAAAATAACTTGCATATTAACCCTTAAAATTAGCACTTTTGATTTTTCACGTTCGTGTCCCATAGACTTTTTTTTTTATCCAACAAGATTTTTTATTGAATTTGCAGGAAAAACATTACAAACATTGTATTCAAGACCATACAACACCTCTGTACAGTACACAATCTGGTTAACAATCATCAGCCTCAATGTAACATCAATAACACATAATCCCAGTTATAGCCAAACTTAATCTGTACTTCATCCGGCATTGATTCCCAGTAACCTGTCAGCCACTAGTTCCATAGGGGCCAATCCCGGCACATCTAACCAAGGCGCCCATATTTTTTCAAATTTTTGCATGCTACCTCTATGTTGATATATCAACCTTTCCAATCTCAGAGTTATGTTAATATTATCAGTCCATTCTTTCATAGTCGGGGGCATCTCAGACTTCCAGTGAGTCATGATCAATTTTCTAGCTTGAAAAAGTACTCTATGTACAGCTTCTCTACTGTGACTTTCCCACTCATACTCCTCCAGAGCCCCCAAGAGACATGCTCTAGGGTCCTGTGGAAGATTCACATTAAAGATTAAGTTGCTGTTCCGCACCACCCCCGCCCAATTTGTATGTAGCTTGGGACACCTCCACAGCATGTGTATAAGGTCCCCGTGGTCGTGTTTGCATTTCGTACATGTCAGTTCAACCTGCGGATTCATTAGATGTAACCTGTGGGGAGTATAGTACGTTCTCAACAATATGTAGGGTTGGGTAAGCTTTTGGGACACATTAAGTGAACAAAGGTTCACCGCCTGAAAGATCTCCTCCCACTGATCACTGTCTAGCTGTCCCACCTCTGTTTCCCATTTCTCCCTTACCTTCAGGGGATGCTGCCTCATCACGGATTGCAACAGGATGGCACCACCGCGTGTCTAAGTTGCATCTAGTAAAAATGCATTGAAGAAGGCAGATTATACGTTTCCTTCAGGTCAGCAAAAGTACGTAAAGTGTCCCATAGACTTTAACGGTGTTCGGGTGTTCGAAATAATTTTTTGTCTGTTCGCATGTTCTGCTGTGAACCGAACCGGGGGTGTTCGGCTCATCCCTAGTAATAATGTGACCTGACACAACCCAATCATAGCAGTGGCAAACCTCCATCCCTAATATATGTTTAAACAAAAAAGGAAGAGGAAAGAATGGGGCTTTATATGAGGCATGTCACTGAATATATATATCTAGGTTATATTGATCATTAAATTGTTTAATAATTCCAAATCAAGTTAAAAATGATCAGTAATCTTTGGTAAAAGACATGATATACTGTAAATAACAGTTCATTTGTATACACATAGAATTATTATACAAAGTAAAATACAACATGATTAGCAGTACAATTTCATAGATCATTCATCCATTAATAATAAACATAAGAAATTGCTCTTAGTGAGCCAAACTTGTCTGGGCATCAGTTTAAAGTGTCTTTGACGCACGTTTCATGACTCACACCACTCATCAGGAGCAACATGCTCTGAAATTAAATCAATAACATATCTATAAATATAGGATACCCTTTAAAAAGAGAACCATCTCTCAAAAATAACACTATACACTTTAATTCTCTTACTGCTGATGTATTACAATATATTTCTTCTTTTGTTTATCCTGCTGCAATACACTATTTTCTATTTTTTAACCAATTTCTGTGTCATTCTTGGTGTCACTGCACATTGCGCTGTTGGAATGTATATACAGATATCTACAGAAAACATTCCCCACTTAGCTAGGTGTGTTAGTGTATTTGTGTGTGGTGCTGTTCACAGAGTTATGGGCATAGGAACAGGGGGCCCAACACATCAGGAAATGCCTTTGGGGTAAATGCTACAGAAGCAAGAAGGTTTCATCCCGGTAAGTGTTTCATTCGTGTCTTCTGCCCTTCTCCAGTCTCGCTTGGACCAGACTGTGATCTTGAGTACCTTAACCACTTCAAGACCAGGCCTATTTCTGACATTTGTTGTCAACAAGTTAAAATCAGTATTTTTTGCTAGTAAATTACTTAGAAATCCCAAACATTATATATATTTTTTTAGCAGAGACCCTAGAGAATAAAATTGCAGTTGTTGCAATATCCACCAAGCTCCACTCAATCAGCGACAATTCCATAATGTGGATTACAGGCAGTCAAGCCGCACACCCGAACAAGGACACTATGCCAGGTGATACAGTTACATACATGTATAAATGCACCGCTAAAAGAAATAATGTATTGAGAACAAGAGAATTATAAAAATATACACAGAAATATATTGATAAGATTCATGTGTAACAGGCAGTAATTCAAACAATATATGATGAAGTAATATGCATGACAGTGATTCAAACAATGTATGGTAAAATGATATGCATGACGCACTAAGTCTCCATGTTAATGGATAACTGTGTGGACGATGTCGAGCATATCTAATCTAATGCTAATGAGTAGAAGAACATAGCAAACGACATATTCCCTAGACATAGTCAGAGACTATAATAACATCCAAATGGAATGAAAATCAGCAGTATTATCCAAACCGGGTACAAGAGACAGGAAGTACTTAAAAGATGCATGAAAAGTACAAAAATAGTGTAAATAATCTCTTGGTGGTTGTGTCTATGAAGCTGGCAAAAACAAATTGTTATAATGTCCCTATAGATCCTGTAGAGACTCTCAAACAGTGGGGGTAGGACATGTAAATGTGAATGGGACATTGCCTTCTTGGAACAATATTCCAAGGAGCGGATGGTCCCAAGAGGTCTACGGTGGACTATCCATCCACAACAGGGAGACCTTGATGTGGAGTCATGGTTCCATTACTTCAATGAAGCAGGGATTTCCTTGCTAGGTTTTCTAATCGATAGAAAACATTTAAGAAGGACTACCATTGACAAGGAAATTAAGGAAATTAGAGACAAACTCCTTCCACATAAATCCACAACAGAATACACCACTCTTTCCATGAACTTAAAGAATCACCTAGAGAAAGAAGAGCCGAAACAAAAGATTAAGAAACAGAAGAAATACAGCAGAGACGTCAATGATTATAAAAACGGGAGCATTTTTAGTTGGCAAAATAAAGATCAGGGAATTGCTGTCTCTGAGGCTGAACATTCATCAATTGAAACTTCGGGTCCATCTGATAGTAGACCACCACACTTACAAATTGCTCCACCCCCACCAAACAGAGTTGAACACAACACTCATTCCACCAACCACCCCTATACACCTACACCCCAATGCAGGGGATTTTTTCCCAACAATGGGGGTAGAGGGAGAAACACTAGGGGCAAAGGAAGGGGTAATAGAGATCACTCACCATATTATGAACCCTACACACAAGACTCTTCCCCCCGAAGAAGAAACACGAGTCAAAGTGACTATTATTATCATCATTCCCTACCCTCAGAGGACCCCGGTTCACACTCAGAATAGGTTCTCACCACTAAGAGAGGACAGATCAAGGGACTATTATAACTCTCAATATACTTACAGGAATAGAGATAATGGATACCCGAATAGATCACCTTTCAACTATAATCAAAACCTACATGGACCTCCCACCATGGGGGGTTTTCACAAAGAATCAGAAAATTTCAAACGAAATCCAGACCAAAAATTGGTACCAGATGGGGGCGTCGCACTAGGCAAAAGAAAACAAGTATAAGAGATAACGGTATGTTCAATTTAAGCAAACTAGAATTCACTAATGCTGAACAAGGGGTTTTGGACAAAGGACTCAAATTTGTTCCCTCGAGGAAATTAAATACATTTTCCACATTCATAGACGTACACAAATATGTGCGGAAGTTGAATGTTCAAAGATATATCCTACAGCACCTTCCATCAAAGCTTTCCGAGATCTGGGGCTCACAGATTTAGAAGAATTACCGAACAAAAGAATACATAGCGATCTCAATATTAAGATTGGACTTAAATCTCTTTGCGAACGCAAAGACCTTATCATTCGTCCAGCAGATAAGGGGGGGGGGGATTGTCATTCTAGATAAAAGTGAATACCATGCTGAAATGATTAGAATCCTCAGTGATTCGGATACGTACTTACGTCTTCCGAAGAACCCCTTTATCTGACTATAAAAAACACTTGTTGATCTAGTTGATACTGGCTCCCAGCTGGGTATCTTAGATAAAAAAGAAAAGAATTATTTGATACCAGTTGTTCCACGGATTCCTATAATTTATTACCTGCCTGAGGTACACAAAAGTCTGACTCAACCTCCTGATCGCCCAATCATCAGCGGAATTAATTCAGTGAACTCATGTATATGGAAGTATATTGACTATTACCTTCAACCTATAGTCATATCCATACCATCTTTCCTGAAAGATACTAGAGACACTATTGCAAAACTCCAACAGGTTGCATATAGTGAAGATCTTATATCGGTCACCGTTGATGTCACAGCTCTGCATACTTGTATAACCCATGACCTGCGTCTGGAAGCGGTAGAGCTGTTTCTTTCTAGGGATAAGACTATCCCTAGAACTCAGAAGAGGTTTGTTATGGACCTTTTACATTTTGCCACCAAGTCCAACTATTTTTGGTACTATAATGAATTTTATTTGCAAACTAAAGGCGTAGCCATGGGGGCCAAATTTGCCCCTAGTTTGGCCAATATCTTTATGGCCAAATGGGAGGAGAATGTCGTCCGTACCTTGGATCCACCACAGCTAGCACTGTGGGCCAGGTACATTGACGACATCCTCCTCCTATGGAGGGGCAATATGCAATCATTGGACAGATTTATGTCTATTTTAAATGATAACCAGGTTGGAATTCACCTGTCATATGAAGCCTGCATTTCCACGGTTCACTTTTTAGATTTGGAAATCACTGCTGTCAACGGCCATCTGGAGACCAAAACTTTCTTCAAAGCTACCGATCGAAATGGATACATTCCCGTTGATAGCTGCCATCATGCAGCATGGCTAAAATCAGTGCCCGGGAGCCAATTGATTCCGGTCAGATGTAACTGCTCCCATCTCTCAGACTATTTCCAACAAGCAGAGACCCTTAAATCTAGGTTTACTGATAAGGGATATGATATATCCCAGATTAATGAGGAAATCCAGCGAGTTGCTTCGGCTGACAGAACATCTTTGTTAGCGGAACAACCAAAAAGATCTCAAGACAATAGACATAAATAGTCCTTTCTTACCAATTACTCGATTCAACACAAACAAATCAAAGATATCATTTCTAGACACTGGAAAGTTGTTAAAAAATGATTAAATATTAGGTCCCTTACTCCCAGAACGAGCAGGAGTGATTTACAGGGGTGCTCTATCCGTTAAGGGTCAAATTGCACTTAATGTAACAGATTCTCCGACAGTCCCTTCTTTCTTTCACACTATGAAAGGCTTTTTCCCATGTCGTAGGTGTACAGTGTGTAAACATAACATATGTAAAGCGCAAAAAATTGAAACTTTCAGATCTACCATCACTGGAAGAGAATACAAGATGAAGCAATTTTCGACTTGTTCGACCAAGTATATTGTTTATCTTATCGCCTGCCCTTGTGGAAAACAGTATATAGGCCGGACAATACGCACTTTTGCCATACGAGTTAATGAACATAATACAGCCATCAAGAAGGGACGCACCAATCACAGAGTACCCAAGCATTACCTACTTTGCCATAACCAAAATCCAATGGGGACCAGATTTCAAATCATAGATAAGTTTGTGCCCCATTGGAGAGGGGAGTCCAACGTAAGAGGTGTATCCAGGTTAGAAACTCTTTGGATACACCAATTAAAATGTCATACACCCCATGGACTAAACATTGATTGGGACATTAATGCATTCATTAACCAATCCTGAGTATTGCCATCTTTTGTTTCTGCATTGAAGATGCATTTGGTGTTTGAGGTGGTTCGCATTTACATGTCCTACCCCCACCATTTGAGAGTCTCTACGGGATCTATAGGGACATTATAACAATTTTTTTTTGCCAGCTTCATAGACACAACCACCAAGAGATTATTTACACTATTTTTGTACTTTTCATGCATCTTTTAAGTTCTTTCTGTCTCTTGTACCCGGTTTGGATAATACTGCTGATTTTCATTCTGTTTGGATGTTATTATAGTCTCTGGCTATGTCTAGGGAATATGTCGTTTGCTATGTCCTTCTACTCATTAGCATTTTGGAGATTAGATATGCCCGACATCGTCATTGCGCAAACGTCTGGTCACGTGGTTGTCACGTGACCATTCTCACTGATGAGCACTCGGGAGTTGTTGATTGGAGTGCGATAGAGAGGCTTGGTTCTTGATCAACTCTGCTCGCACATTATTGGCCAGTTAACTCGTCACATGATAGCAGACTGGTATGGATGCCAATGAACCCAGGAGTCAGGCCACACACGGTTCTGATCAGGTGTTTTATTGGCTTTTATTTATTTCTATATAAAGCGCAGTTGGTGGCAGGTTGGCTTATACCCCAGCAGAAGTCTTATGCCCCGTACACACGGTCGGATTCTCCAACGGAAAATGTGTGATAGGACCTTGTTGTCGGAAATTCCGACCGTGTGTAGGCTCCATCACACATTTTCCATCGGATTTTCCCACACACAAGTTTGAGAGCAGGATATAAAATTTTCCGACAACAAAATCCGTCGGAATTGTCGGAAATTCCGATCGTGTGTACACAAATCTGACGGACAAAGTGCCACGCATGCTCAGAATAAATAAAGAGATGAAAGCTATTGGCCACTGCCCGTTTATAGTCCCAACGCACATGTTTTACGTCACTGCGTTCAGAATGATCAGATTTTCCGACAACTTTGTGTGACCGTGTGTATGCAAGACAAGTTTGAGCCAACATCCGTCGGAAAAAAACCTAGGATTTTGTTGTCGGAATGTCCGAACAAAGTCTGACCGTGTGTACAGGGCATAAGAGGACGAAATGCATCAGTTCTATTTTGCTACCCCAGCCACCTTTTACTGCGCTGTTTAGTTCAATTGAACCACATTTTTATCGCCCATATTTTTACTGTATGTTGGAAAAACCTTTTATACCAATAAATCTTCCATTCTTATCGGATTTACACCATGTGGAGGTTTTTCTTTTTCTCCTTGTCACATTATGGGAATTGTCGCTGATTAAGTGGAGCTCGGTGGATGATTCAAGCCAGCCCCTGAACAGGAAACCAAGCCAGCAAGAAGTCTGGGCTTAGTCCATCTCCTCCAGTGGCGAGTAAGTCCCCAGGCTCTCCTTCCCTACCAAGCACATCTGATCTATTGGAATTAGATCCACCTTGACCGCTTGACTTATCGCTTATCTGACTCACCGCCAACGGCCACTTCTGGTAAGGGCATTGCATTTTTCTTTACTTGAAGTTTGGTTTGGAGAAGATAGTGCCTTATACGTCAGCACACCTCTAATACCGTTTTGAGAAGCATTTAAGATTATAAGTATCAACAGTACCATGTCTTCATCTCTATGAATCCTCACCTCGCAGATGGATATGGACTATAGATGCACAACATTATACCCACATGTCAATATTTGCTTATGTCTATGATATTTAATATTTTGGACTGTCATACATGCGGTATTGTTTACCTTTTTCATCCACTCACTTTTGCATGGTTACGTCATTGCGATTCACAAGACCATTCACTTTGGTTTGTTGATCCCACCTTTTATTCACTTTTTAGTTTTGTATCTTGGATGTCGCAGTCAGTGCAATTCACAGACACATTTTTGTCACCAACATAGTTTATGACCTTCAGATCTATGAGCTACAGTACCCTTGTGGCTAGTATTGCTCACATACATTTTTTTATATATGTTTGATTACATATTTTGCTTTTTCATGTTTTGTATGTCACTATCACAATTGTGACCCTACAGTCTCTTACTAAAACAGTAAAGTTACCCCAATTGTTTTAAAATGGGAAAGATGATGTTACGCTGAGTAAATAGATACCTAAAAAGGTATACTATAAAATTACACACACTCGTGGAATGGCGACAAATTACGGTACTTAAAAATCCCAATCCCGAGGCTTTAAAAAATTTTAACGGTTACCAGTTTAGATTTACAGAGGATCTCTAGCATGGAATTATTGCTCTCACTCTAACGTTCACATTTGCGGGTGTGACTTACATATACGTTATCTTTGGTGCACGAGCACGTGGGGACGGAGGCGCATTTACATTTTTTTTTCTCATTTATTTAATTTTTAAAAATTATTTTTACACTGTTTCTTTAAAAAAAAAATTCCGATCACTTTTATTTCTGTCACAAGGAATGTAAACATGCTTTGTGACATTAATAGACAGGGACAGGTACTCTTTATGGAGGTATCGGGGGTCTAAAAGACCCCAAACCCCTCCTCTGCCCTTCAAAATAATAAAATAGGCAAAATCTGCATTTTTGAATACCTTGGATTTTTTTTAAATCGGCTACGTTGGCTGCCGAGTAAACCGGAAGAGACGTTGTGACGTCACTTCCGGGTTACCACATTAGAGACCTGATCAAAGCCAATTCCATCTTTGCTCGGGACTCTGGCCAGCCAGCAGAAGTGTCAGCTGGTTTGCTCGGGTCTCCCATTGGAATGGGAGACCCGGGTGGAGCGGCGAAAGGACGTCAGGGGGGGCACATCCCCTCCAGCTGCTTGTCATAACGGCCGAGTGGCTGTTTAGCTGCATCAGTTGTTATCACAAGAAAACCAACAATCCGCTCTAAAAGACGTTACCAGGGTGATGCCTCTGGCTGCAGGCATCACCCCAGTATAACCACTTCAACAAAATGACATAAAGGTACATGATTTTGCATGAAGTGGTTAGGGTCAAATCTTAGCCTTGACTGTTCTCTTCAGAGGCCTCTTGCTTTTTATTCTTTGGTGACAGCTCTTGTGCAGGGTTGCTCACCTTCCTTTCATGTGCTGCACAAGGACAAGGTTGTTTTGAAACCTTAGGCATCCCTTCTCTTCTAAGTGGAAGTGGTTGCTTCTTTCCACCTTAAACAGGATATTGTCTTACCCTAGCTCTGTCCTACTCCTAACCTTCTGTCAGGTCCCTCACTTACCAGACAAGTGAGTCCGCTTGGGCAGAGGGTAGGCTCCCTTACGTATCCGTATAATAAACAGCAAAGTGCAGCGCTATTATATATGAAAATAAAAATAGAAATAAAAGTAGATCTCACCAAGTGACATGAAAACAATCAGTGAGCAAACATATTACAATTCAATCAATGATAAACAAAAACTTAAATCGCAAGTGCATGTGAAAAAATAATAAAAAAGAAGTCCAAAAGTTCTTGATAAGTCCACAAATAAATAAAAGAACACCCATGCAGGTAAAGAGGTGATAAAGGTGCCTATAAATGATCCACCAGAACGTGTGTGAGTAGAATCTGCTTACCGAACGGCGATGACTGCTATTACGGTAGTCTCGCCCAGCATAGGGATTATGGTCTCCCAAAACCAGGGGTACAATGCAGGATCAGTGGTTCTAACAATCCATCAAAACCTCAAATGAATTCACCAGAGTTCAACCAGAGTTCAACTGACTTCAATTTATAAAAGGATAACAGCACAGCTGTAAAAGATATACAGCAACTTTCTAAAGATGGCAATACATTAGCAGAGTTTTGTTCAAAAATGTTAATTTTAAAAATGTTCATTTTATATTCTAATCCTTAGTGGGGTCACGTTGACATTTGTTTTTGACCTGCTTGCTGCCTCTTGGGATGCATGTTACACATTGCAGGAGATATCAGGAGCCATGGCACATGCAATTCATCAGGGTCCAGTTTTCGCAGCTGCTCACTGGGTCCTGCCCCTCTATATTCCTCATTGATATCATTTGGGAGCCGGCTGTCTCTTCCCGATATTAAAACTGGACCCTGATGAATTGCATGTGCCATGGCTCCTGATATCTTCTGCAATGTGTAACATGCATCCCAAGAGGCAGCCAGCAGGTCAAAAACAAATGTCAACGTGACCCCACTAAGGATTAGAATATAAAATGAACATTCTTAAAATTAACATTTTTGAACAAAACTCTGCTAATGTATTGCCATCTTTAGAAAGTTGCTGTATATCTTTTACAGCTGTGCTGTTATCCTTTTATAAATTGAAGTCAGTTGAACTCTGGTGAATTCATTTAAGGTTTTGATGGATTGTTAGAACCCCTGATCCTGCATTGTACCCCTGGTTTTGGGAGACCATAATCCCTATGCTTGGCGAGACTGCCGTAATAGCAGTCATCGCCGTTCGGTAAGCAGATTCTACTCACACACGTTCTGGTGGATCATTTATAGGCACCTTTATCACCTCTTTTCCTGGATGGGTGTTCTTTTATTTATTTGTGGACTTATCAAGAACTTTTGGACTTCTTTTTTATAATTTTTTCACATGCACTTGCGATTTAAGTTTTTGTTTATCATTGATTGAATTGTAATATGTTTGCTCACTGATTGTTTTCATGTCACTTGGTGAAATCTACTTTTATTTCTATTTTTATTTTCATATATAATAGCGCTACACTTTGCTGTTTATTATACTTTTGAGAGTCAGATACTGGACTTTATAGGGTGCTGGCAGCTTATCCCATTCACTTTCATTTATTTTTTAATCTGAGCGCAGCTTTTACCCGATTTGGGTTCTTTTTCTATATTCCCTTACGTATCCGACTCGGGGCCCCTGATAGAGCAGACAGGAGGCCCGCAAGTACGGAGTGGTATGAGGGCCTGGTGTATGGATCCTGGAGAAAGGTGGTCTTTCAAGCAGCAGGTAGAATTCAGGAACACTGGAACTGATGCTGAGCAGGAGCTTACTAGGCTGGTCACACACAGGCAGAGGTCGGCAACGGGCTGGCAGCAAAGGTACAAAGGGAGCAGGCAGAAGCTGGGTCAAACAAGCCGGGGTTGGGTTCAGGCAGCAGTCAGGGAGGTCCAAAAGGCAAGCCGGGTCGTAACAGGTCAAACTTCAGAGATACGAAACACAGAGAGGATCACGGAACTTAGGCACAGAGCTGTTGATCAGGCAGCACCGAACAGGAATTGAGGCAGACCTAAATAGGCCGATTGGTGCCAAACGCCGCGCTCGTGCGCGCGCCGATTCGCCCATGCGCCCGCGCACCCGCACGCGCCCGAGCGCCAGCGTGCACGCCAGCACTACCAGGCATGCCCGCAGTAACGCCCATAGGCGAACGCGCGCTAGCGCGAATGCGCGTACGCGTGCATGCCCGGGCGCCACCCTGCGCGCCATGGCTGGCCAGACCAGACACGCCGGTGTCCCCAGGAACACGCGCCCCAGCACGCACAGGAACACGCACACCAATGTGCCCCGGCGCGCACCGGCGCCCAACCAGGTAACCTCTCTGACAGTGCCCCCTCCTCAAGGGCAGACTCCGGATGCCCAGCTGGGCCATCTTTGAGGCATGAGAAGCTTTAAATGACTGTAGGAGTTCCCTGGCGTGCAAGTTGCTCTCTGGCTTCCAAGAATTGTCTTCGGGCCCATAGCCCTTCCATTTTACGAGGTATTGAACTTGGTTGCGTCTTCTTCTGCAATCTACAATGGCCTCCACCTCGAACTCCTCTTCGCCATTAACTAGGATAGGCTTGGGTGGGCCGATACTACGGCCAACAAAGGAATTGGGGGTGACCGGCTTCAAAAGGGACACATGGAAGACTGGATGTATCCTCAGGGCGTTAGGTAGATCAAGTTCATATGCCACATTGTTAATTTTCCTTTTAACCAGAAAAGGACCCAAGTATTTAGGGCCTAGTTTTCTGGACGGACAGGCCAACTTTAGGTTAGTAGTAGATAACCAGACTGAGTTGCCAGGTTCCAGGACAAGTTCTCCGCGTCTCTTCCTGTCAAATATTCTTTTGTAATCTTCCTGAGCTTTGGCCATGGTATCCTGCAGTAGTTTGTTATTTATTGAGAAAAAGTCCAAGGTTTCAGATACTGCAGGGACGGAGCACTCGGGTATAGACCCAGGCAAGAAGGATGGATGGAAGCCATAATTAGCATAGAATGGTGACTGATTGGTAGCTGAGTGCAGTGAATTATTGTAGGAGAACTCTGCGATGGGAAGCAGGGAAGCCCAGTCGTCCTGGGAGAACGCAGAAAAACAGCGGAGGTATTGCTCCAAGATCTGATTCGTCCTTTAGGTTTGTCCATTTGACTGGGGGTGATAGGCCGAAGAAAATGACAATTCAATCTCTAAGGAGCCACAGAGGGCTTTCCAAAATCTGGAGGTAAATTGGACGCCTCTGTCAGAAACTATGTTGGTTGGTACTCCATGCAATCTGATAATCCTTTGATAAAGATGGTAGCGGTTTCCATAGCCGAAGGGGTGCCCTTCATGGGGAGGAAGTGGGCCATTTTAGACAGCCTGTCTACCACAACGAAGATGGCCCACGGCCTCTCTGGGACCGGTAATGGTTTCAACAGACCCCATGCCCTTGCCCGGCTATTCTTGTTTCTGGCACAGGTATTACAGGACTCAACATATTCCTTGCAATCCTTAACAAGGTGAGGCCACCAGAAGGTGCGTTGTACTAGATCGTTTGTCTTCCGTGCGCCAAAGTGACCGGCCAATTTGTGATCATGGCACAAGTTTAACACCCGTACTTTTAGCTCCTCAGGGACCACAATTTTGTTTTTGTACCAGAACAGCCGTCTTTGGTACAAGCTTCAGCAGGTGATGTCATTCCCATAGAGGACCGTCTGATCTGAGAGATTAGATCCTCTTGTAAGACCAGGAAATTCCCAGAAGGGAGGATGGTGTCTGGAGGCAGGGTCTTCTCTGAATCAAGGAACATGCGGGAGAGAGCGTCGGATTTGACATTCTTGGATCCGGGTCTGTAGGTAATGTGGAATATAAATCGGGGAAAAAAAAGTGCCCATCTGGCTTGCCGGGGTTTTAGTCTCTTAGCCGTCCTTAGATATTCCAAATTTTTATGGTCTGTGTAGACCAAAATGGGGTGAGCTGCACCCTCAAGGAGATAACACCATTCTTCCAAAGCTGCCTTAATGGCTAGAAGTTCCCAATCTCCCACGTCGTAGTTCCTCTCGGAAGAGGAAAGTTTACGTGAAAAGAATCCCACAGGGTACAGGAGTGCTTTAGCATCTTGTCTTTGTGAGAGCATGGCTCCTACCGCAACTTCGGAAGCATCCACTTCTAATACGAAAGGTAAGGCAGGATTGGGATGTTTGAGGATAGTGGCTGAAGTAAACAGAGCTTTGAATTTTTCAAAGGCCACTTGCATCTTAGGGGTCCAGCAGAACCGGGTTCCCTGTCTGATGAGTTCCGTAATGGGAGTTATTATCGAAGAGAATGCTTTAATGAACTTTCTATAAAAATTGGCGAAGCCAATAAAGCGCTGTACTCCTTTTTTGTCTACAGGTGCAGGCCAATCCAAGATAGCAGATACTTTTTTGCGGGCCCATCTTGATACCATCAGGAGAAATGACCAGGCCTAGGAACTGAATGGATTGGAGCTCGAACTCGCATTTTTCGAGTTTGGCATAAAGCCCATGTTGTCTGAGTCGGGTAAGTACGTCTCGCACGTGTTTGCGATGGTCAGTCAGAGAAGCAGAGAAAACCAGGATATCGTCCAGATAGACGATGACGTATAGGTCCAGGAAGTCACGAAAGACATCGCTGATGAAGTGCTGGAAGGTGGCTGGCGCATTACACAGGCCAAAGGGCATGACGAGGTACTCATAGTGCCCGAATCGAGTACGAAAGGCCATCTTCCACTCGTCCCCCTCTCTTATGCGGATCAAATTGTAGGCTCCGTGGAGATCCAGCTTGGTGAAGAGGGTAGCGGATCCTAATCTTTGAAATAGTTCGGGCACTAGAGGTAACGGATATCTGTTCTTTATAGTAATCTTACTTAGTTCCCGGTAATCGATGCAGGGACAAAAGGAGTGATCTTTCTTCTCCACGAAAAAGATGCCTGCACCTGCTGGAGATGTGGAGGGACGAATGAATCCTTTCTTTAGGTTTTCATCGATATAGGCTTTCAAGGTGCCCAGCTCCTGCTCAGTTAGGGGGAAAATCCTCCCGAAGGGAACTTCAGTTCCGGGTAAAATCTCTATCGGGCAATCGTATGTACCGGGAGAGTTTCTGCCCCCTTCTTGCTGAACACATCCAGGAAATCCCGGTAGGGTTCGGGAAGATTTTGACAAGACTTGGCTTCCGAATCTAAGCAAAGGCACTGAGATGGTGTCATGGGGGTTCCCCGCAAGCAGTGTTGTTTGCAATAATCGGACAAAAACTGGATCTTGCCTGTGGACCAGTCGATACTGGGATTGTGAGCCTGTAGCCAAGGCATTCCTAAGATAATTGGAAAGAGAGGAGATGACATCCAGGCCTAAAAGTTCCTGATGTTCCGGGCCAATGGTGGCCAGTAGAGGAACAGTCTCCTGGGTAACTTGTCTGGAGCTGAGGGTGGAGCCATCCGCTAAGAATACTGCTAGTCCCTGGGCCTTGGGTTGGATAGGAATGTTATGGTTTTCAATAAAGGTTCGGTCAATGAAACCGCTGCATACTCCCGAATCAATAATGACCGGTACTGAGATGTTCCTTCCAGGTAGCTGTAATATAACAGAAAGTGTTAGATGGTTACCGGATCTGGGTGAGACAGGTGCACACAAAGAAGAGGACGGCAGGCACTTACGTCTCTTGTTGGGGCATGCCCTTACAAAGTGTCCAGATTCTCCACAATACAGGCACAGATTGAGTGTGCGTCTGTGCGTCTTCTCCTCTGGGGTCAAAGAGGGACAGAGCAGTCCTAGCTGCATGGAGCTTCCTGGGCCGGAACAGACGAGACAGGAGAAGCTTGGTTCGGGGCACTAGGAACCCTGGGCAACATCCAAGTGAGACTTGGGTGGCCACCGGACCTTTCAGAACGTCTTTCTCTAAGACGGCGGTCAATTTGAATTGACAGGTTTATGAGCTCATCCAGCGTCTGAGGTATCCCTACACATGCCAATTCATCTTTAAGAGGGTCGGACAACCCCAGCCGGTATTGGTGACGCAAGGGCGCGTCATTCCACTCTGTATCAGAGCTCCAACGTCTAAATTCTACAGCGTAATCTTCGGCCGCTCTGCGGCCTTGTTGTAGAGAGTGCAAGGCGGCTTCTGCAATGGCCGTTAGTTGGGGGTCCTCGTATAGCTGAGACATTGCTATGAAGAGGTCATCCAAGGAATTCAGAGATCTGGATTTTTGCTCCAGCTGACGATGGGCCCCAGTCTGGGGCTCACCGGTCAGAAGTGATATAACGAACACCACCTTAGTGGCTTCCAAAGAAAATGTACGGGGTTGCAAGGCAAAATAAAGTTCACATGCGTTGCGGAATTCCCGGTACTTGCAACATTCTCCAGAGAACTTTTCAGGTGTAGGCACCCTGGGCTCCGGTGGGAGCATTACTACAGAGGGTGCTGTGGAGGGGTTAGCAGGTGCAGCTCCCTGAGGAGATTCTGAGAGGGCCTGGACCTGTCCTTCCAGTCTTGTATAGCCCTCCTGTAGGCTTTTATCCGCTTGGGTGAGGCCCGCTGGGTGCCTGCAAAGTTCATCCATGGGGGAGGCCCCCTGCCCGCACTCAGTCATGGCTGCCTGATACTGTCAGGTCCCTCACTTACCGGACAGGTGAGTCTGCTTGGGCAGAGGGTAGGCTCCCTTACGTATCCAACTCGGGGCCCCTGATAGAGCAGACAGGAAGCCCGTGAGTACGGAGTGGTATGAGGGCCTGGTGTATGGATCCTGGAGAAAGGTGGTCTTTCAAGCAGCAGGTAGAACTCAGGAACACTGGAACTGATGCTGAGCAGGAGCTTACTAGGCCAGTCACACACAGGCAGAGGTCGGCAATGGGCTGGCAGCAGAGGTACAAAGGGAGCAGGCAGAAGCGGGGTCAAACAAGCCGGGGTCGGGTTCAGGCAGCAGTCAGGGAGGTCCAAAAGGCAAGCCGGGTCGTAACAGGTCAAACTTCAGAATACGAGACACAGGGAGGATCATGGAACTTAGGCACAGAGCTGTTGATCAGGCAGCACCGAACAGGAATTGAGGCAGACCTAAATAGGCCGATTGGCGCCAAACGCCGCGCTCATGCACGCGCCGATTCGCCCATGCGCCCGCGCACACGCACGCGCCCGAGCGTGCCCCTGAACACCGGCATGCACACCAGCACTACCAGGCATGCCTGCAGTAATGCCCATAGGCGAACGCGCGCTAGCGTGCGCGCCCGGACGTCACCCTGCACGCCATGGCCACCAGACCAGACACGCCGGTGTCACCAGGCACACGCGCTCCAGCACGCACAGGAACACGCGCACCAACGCGCCCCGCCGCGCACCGGCGCCCAACCAGGTAACCTCTCTGACCCATTCCTAGGGAGATTGCATTCCATTGTCGAACAGTGGTCGGGCTGTTTGGGTCTTCCTTTCTGCTACATCTTCCTTTCATCAGTAGGACTCTCTCTTTGTCCTTCCTGGAGGCTCTTGTAGAAGAAGGCTCCCTTTCTGAGGGACAGCCTACTTATCATTACACTCTTGTAGGTGGATTCATCAACTCATCTCCCAATCCTATTTCCTTATAGGATCTATCAGCATCGATCTTCATTTTTCTTGAGTCTGTCAGACTGCCACCTTGTCTTCTGTTTATATGTTTGTTGTTTCACCAGTTGGACATTCAGGCCTCAGCCAATCCTGGCTTTGACCAAAAAGTCATCTAGGCAACCTTATTCTCATTTTGGGCCTCTCTTATCTTTCCTTGTTTAGGTTTTCCACCTGCTTGCTGTTAATTTGCTGTGTTCACCCTTCATGGGATTGCTTTTGATGTTTCATTGGTCAGATAATTAGCCAATCCTGTGTCCTGTGATGTATAATAAAGAAAATGGTATTAAAGAAAATAATATTAAAGGAGAAATATGGCCAAAGCTTTTTCGCCACATTTCTCCTATGGATCACAGGCATGTGGTTCATTCTACACTCCTGTGACCTATTTTCAGCTAAAGCCCGCTGTCGGCTGACGTCATTCAGCCAGTCCAGGCTCAGGAAAGATCCTTGGCTTAGCCTCTCAGTGACCCACTGAAAAGCCTGAGCCAGCACTTCCCGCCTCCTTGACAACGCAGTGCACCAGTGGGTGCAGAGAGCCGCTGACTGACAGTCACGGTTCTCTGTTCAGAGCAGAGGGAGAGAACTGAGCAATCAATGGTGTTTGATTTCTCAGTTTTCACTGCAGAGCCAGTGGGGGATAGATGGAGTATCGGATTGATGCTGCATCCACCTAGGTTAGTATAATTGGTTGTTTGTTTTTTAAATATCAAACTTCTTTTACAGAAAATAGTAATTTACTTACCTGTAAAATCCTTTTATTTAAAGTATATCACAGGACCCTTCCATGTATTGCTACAAAACTGAAGACATGTTGGGAGTGGGTGGGGTTATGTAGGGCTTGGTTTTTAATTTTGCTTTGCCAGTGTCCAATTACCTTGAGGTGGAATATAATCCATTGATCTAAGAATTAGTCAATCCTGTATCCTGTGATGTGATTTCAGTAAAAAGACAAAGATTTTTACAGGTAAGTTAAAAATTCTATTTTCCAAAGCTGCCCATACATGGCCATGTAATCAAACTATGACGATCTCATAAGTGGGGGCACATTTAGACAGCTAGGTGGAGCTCTGCAATGCAGTAGTTTTCATGCTTTGTAACTCATGCATTATGCAGCCTGCTGTCAATGTACCCCCAAATGCATGTGTAACTACCTTAAAGACATTTGCTATTCTGGCTACTGTGTAAATGTACTGCATAACTGCGTTAATTTGCACAGAAGGTATATTCACTTATTATGTGACAGGATTGTTTACCGTCCTACACAGACTGTTTTGTGTCTATTCCTAATGCCCCGTACACACGAGCGGAATTTCTGTCGGAAAAATCTTGGGTGGTTTTTCCAATAGAATTCCACTCAAGCTTGGCTTGCATACACACGGTCACACAAAAGTTCTCTAAACTTTTGACTGTCAAGAACGCAGTGATGTACAACACTACGACGAGCTGAGAAAATGAAGTTCAATGCTTCCGAGCATGCGTCAAATTGTTTCCGAGCATGCGTGGTTTTCCGTTCGTCTTGCATACAGACGAACGGAATTTCCGATAGGAACTTTTTCCGACGGAAAAATAGAGAACCTGCTCTCAATCTTTTGCTGGTGGAAATTCTGCCACGCTTTTGAGCTTTTGGTTGGAATTTCCAACCAAAAGCTCACATCGGACTTTTGCTGGCGGAATTTCTGCTCATGTATACGGGGCATAACAGCCTGCTAACAGTGGATTTTAGACTGTCCCAAAATGGCCACCGCATTTTACCACTATGAAATAGCTTCAGAAATAAGAGATACATGGGTCAGCCTAGAGGGTGTGTCCCACCAGAGGGAGGATTGGTCTTTCCACATTCTTTCTGGAAGAGGAGAGCTGGCAAGGACTTGAGAAAAACCTCTAGATGAATTTCTTATCCTTTAGTGGGATTCCTGTTTGTTCAGTGCACATCATTCCCAGTCCCTTACCATCACCCTCCTCTATATGCCAAGCCATTCTACTTCATGCCACCACTGTCACTTCCACCGTTTTATTTAATTTATTCATCCACTTTGTTACAACGTATCTCTTCCCAACTGGGATCTCTGTGACATTTCATTAGAACTCTGCACTATGTTATACCATATCTCTCTCCCCAAACGATATGCACATTCCTCACTGCATATCTTTCCTGTTTGACACTCTTTCTCTCTCTTTAGTGCCTCTATTTTCACACAGCCCTGTATATTTTTTGCATCCCCTCATCAGTAATCCATTTTTTGGTCTCTTTTTCACAGTAACCTGCTGCAGCCCTGCCAGGAAATGTATATTTCAGCTTATATCAGCTTAACACTCTCATTGCAGCTCCATCATCCGTTTTTTTTTTTATTTTGTATTTCTTGCAATGCATTTTGTGAATAACCAAGGGGAGAGGGGGTGTATAAATGACAAATGTCCTTCCCTGTATGAGGTCCACATCTCTTATATCCACAGCAGCCTGAAGTACAGCAAGACTTGAGAGGGGACATACCTCAAGAGAGGCAGCTATTGTTTACACAACCTAAAATCGAAAAAAAAGCCTAAGCATAGAGTTCTGCTAAAAAATGCTGATACCAATGCCACCAATGCTGGGGGTTCTTATCACAGCCATTTGCACCAGTTCTGGAAGTTACTACTACTCTCCCTGATAGTGATGCTCGAGTTATTAATTCCACTGACATAAACAGTGAGTCTTATGTAAGTCTCACTTCCTCTTCAGTGTATCCCCCTGTCCTAAATTATATAAAATATAGCTAAGCAAAGGCAGAAGGTGCAATACTACAAGCCATATGCCATGAAGCAACATGTCCACATTTGGCCACACACACAAGTGTTCAGGAGGTGGGGTGGGTGAGTTCCTGCACCTATTTTCTGAAAAAAAAAAAAAAGTACAGAGTACACAGAAGAGCACCTTCTACCCAGAACAGTGAGAAGTTTCAATGCCTATTTCCTCAGAAGCTAAAAAATGTAGTACTCCAGCCATTACATTATGAGCATGGCCATATAGAGGAACATTCTGCCTACTAGAGATACCAATCTAGGACAAATGGAGAATGCTGGACCTATGGAAATTGTCTACATAGACTTATTTATTTATTCAGCCAGGCGAAGGAGGAATTAGCAATGTGCTGGTGGTTGCAGACCGCTACACTTGCTATACCCAAGCATTTCCTATTTGTGATCAGAAGGCAATCCCAATCACAAAGACACATGTTGAGAAATTCTTTATGCACTATGGCCTACCAAAGGGAATAGATTCAGGTCAAGGAAGTGATTTTTTTAGAGCAAGCTTTTTCATTTTTTTTTTCCGAAATAAATTTTATTGAAAATACATTGTGTCAATATAACTGTATCATCATACAATCGTTCAAGAATCAAGAAACAGTTGTTTTTGTGATTGAGACAAATGTGCCAATGATTTGGCTATAAAATCTCATATGCATACATTTCAACGTACATAAGACAAGAGTGTTATATCTAGTAGAAGAAAAAACAATAAATCGACTGTAGAGTAGATATTACTAGGTACTATGGCATATTTCCCATCTTCTGTTACAACCAATGAGGGGAGGTTCCAATTTGTAGAATGATGGTGCAGGAATTAGTATGATAATTCAATCCATATGGAATGTAAAGTTGCTGGCTGGGTACTCTATTACGAGGACTCGAACCGCAAGAGGTATTAAGATGGGTTCTGGATGGATAGTGAAGGACATAGGGATGGAGGGTAGGGTGGGGGTCAAGGGGGTGTGGGGGGAGGGAGGGGGTGGGGATAGAGGAGGGAGGTCAAGGTGATTGGGGGGTTAGTGGTTGTCTCCGCCACTTGTAGTGTAATTGCCGTATGATATCGCTTTAGGGTGGAGTAGATTAGAGTTTGTAGGACACCTAGTGTCTGAGAGCTGCATAGGGATAATGTTGACATGCGGCCACCCATACTCGTCCCTTGGTTAGGGGTGGGAGGTCCATGTCATCTGGGAAAGGAAATATGCGAGAGGGGTGGTTGAGGGGACTATGCAATGTAGTCAGTGGGTGTATATCACAAATGAGCAGGTCATGGTCAAAAGTTAGTTCATCGATGCCAAATATCTGTCAGTTGTTCGAAAATTAATCCAGCATGCCCATGTCTTGGAAAATTTGGCTGGGGAGTCTCTGGATATGGAAATGAGTTCTTCCATTTCAGCTATTTTGTTAATTTGTTTGAACCATTCTGGGATGGTCGCTACGTGAGGAGAGCCCCGATGTCTTGGAATGCACATTTTTGCTGCATTAATTAGGGGTAAGATCAGTGTCTTACGGTAGTACTGAGCTGATAAATCTGAGTGATGGAAGAGGCATTGGGCTGGGGTATGATCTAATGTGTAAGTAGATATTGATTCAGTGAGTTCTCGGACTTGAGGCCAAAATGGTTGAATTGCTGGGCATGACCACAAAATGTGCAACAATGTGCCCGGTGCTCCGTCACATCTCCAGTATTTGTTGGGATATGAGGGGTTGAGTTTGTTTAAAATGCCTGGGGTTCTGTACAAGCGTGTTAGGGTCTTGTAGTTGTTTTCCTGAATGGAAACGTTTAGAGAGCCTTTATGGGCAATCGTAAATATATTTTTCCATTGGTCTTCTGATAGTTCTGATTGTATTTTCCCATGTCCTGTATGGTTTCCCTTCCTTGGGGGAAGTTTCTGTAAATAGCATTGCATAGATATTGGAAAATAAGTGTTGTTGGGGGTTGGATTGGGAGCAGAGGTGTTCAAATGGAGTAAATGGTCGTGTAATGGAGGAGTCGCGATTGGTCTCCTGTAAAAAGTGGCGAATTTGAAAGTAGGTCCAGAATGGGAGAGGGTTGCTAGTGGTGGTGGGCGTTAATGCGAGGCGTTAATGCGAGGCGGTCTAAGAGAGAACCATCGTGGAAAAATTGATGCGCTAATATGTTTGGGTGTTGCCTATGATGTGCTAGGAATTGTGCGGACATACCAGGGAGGAAGGCAGGATTTAGTCTTATAGGAGTTAAGGGTCCCGGAGTGGACGAGATGTGTAGCTTTTGGCAAGTTTCCCTGAAACAGCCGAGGGTCGGATCAATAAGAGGGTGTTCTCTGAGAGTGGGGGGGATATGTTTAGGTGCCAACCAGGGTGTTGATCGTAGTGGCAAGGGAGACAGTGAGTTTTCCAGTCTGACCCAATCTTTGCATTGGTTATGTAGTGACCAATCTACAATTCTGGTAAGATGGCAGGCCCAGTAGTATTTTTGAGATCTGAAAAACCAATGCCCCCCTTCGTCTTAGGTTGTGTAAGGAGGTCATATGCAGTTCTGTTTTTGCTTCCATAGAAATCCTGTACATAACCTTCTATAAGACAGGAACAATGATAGAGGAAGTTTAATGGGGATAGCTTGTAGGATGTATAGAACAGGGGGAAGGATATTCATTTTGACAATTGCTGTGCGACCGAACCAAGAAAACTGTGGTTTGTTCCATTTCTTGAGGTCTTCAGATATGGTTTCGAGAATGGGAAGATAATTTTTGGCGAAGAGATCCGAGAGGTTCGCTGTAAGGTAAATCCCAAGGTATTTAATTGCGTCATGTCGCCATTGGAAGGGGAAGTTAGTTTCACACTGTGTAACTGTCTCTTGTGGGATGGTGACATTGAGGGCATGGGATTTGGTGAGGTTTATTTTGAAATTAGAGAGGCGTTGGAAGAGTTGGAAGTCTTTCAGTAAGTTTGGGATTGAAATATGGGGCTCGCTAAGGGAAAGTAGAATGTCGTCCGCAAAAGCTGCCAACTTATAGGTGCGGCCTGCTATGGGTATGCCTTTAATATTTTCGTTGTTCCTGAGGCAGTTTAAGAGTGCCTCTAGGGTTAGTACAAAAAGGATAGGGGAGAGTGGGCAACCTTGCCTCTTCCCATTGGTTATGGAGAAGGTGTCTGACAGATGGCCATTAATCCAAACTCTAGCAGTTGGTGTCGTGTATAGGGACATGATTGAGTTGAACATACGGTTTTGGAGACCTAAGTGTCTCAGTACTGCCCCCATATAGTCCCAGGCCAATCTGTCAAACGCCTTCTCTGTGTGTCCACGACAGGAAGAACCCCTTGTGCTTATTGGTTGTCATCCAGTGGTGGAGATTTATGGCTTTGATAGTGTTATCTCTTGCTTCTCGTCCTGGAATAAAACCAACTTGGTCTTTGTCTATCAAAGATGGTAGGAGAGGAAGCAAGCGATTGGCAAGGATTCTGGCAAAAAGTTTTATGTCAACATTTAGTAGGGAAATCGGCCTATAGTTAGTGACTAGTGTCATGTCCTTTCCCTCCTTTGGTATAACTGTAATGTGTGCTTCCAGAAGTTGGTGGAAGCAAAGCGTGGAGGAGGAGAGGGAGTTAAAGGCCTTGAGGAAGGGGCCACTAAGTACCTCTGTGAAGGTTTTAAAGTACGCGGCTGTGAATCCATCTGGGCTGGGACTTTTTCCTGCTTTTAATTGTTTGATCGCCTTTTTAAGTTCGTCTTCTGAGATGGGATTTTCTAATTGGCGGGCGTCCTCTCTGTTGATGGGTTTAGAATAGTGTTCTTTTAAGAAGTTCTTGATAAGGGAGCGTCTAGTGTTGTTTGTAGTGGGGCCATTCGCTTGCGTGTTGAGGTTGTACACAGTGGAATAGTATGTCTCAAATTGGGAAGCTATGTCTGGGGCTGTGACTTTTGGCCTACCTTGGGAATCATTGATAGTATGGATGGTAGTGCGAGCTTTGTTCGTTTGGATGGCTTTGGCTAGGTATTTGCCGCTTTTGTTTCCAAATTCATAGAATAATTTCTGTTGTAGAATAAATTTACGTTTTGTTTTGTGGGATAGTTCTGTAAGTACGCATTCTCTGGTTTGTATGAGGTCTTGGTATGTCTGTTGAGCTTGAGTTTGTCTGTGAGTTAGCTCTAGAGTTTTAATCTTTTGAATCAGGTTTGTGATTTTGGCTTGGTGGGCTTTTTTCCGCGAAGTCTTTAGGGCAATGAATTTTCCCCTCAGGGCGCATTTGTGGACCTCCCATTGTGTTAGCGGGGCTGTTTCTCCATTGTCATTGTCTAGAAAGAAATCGTGTACGGCTTGCCTAATGTTTTTGGTGTCCTCTTCTGGGGTTAGTAGAGTTGAGTCTAAGCGCCATATCTTCGAAATGGTATGATGGTCTGGGAAGGTCAATGTCACTGTGATTGGGTGATGGTCAGATAGGAGCATTGGTTCAATTGTCGCGTGGGAAATGAAGGTCCGTCTGGGAAAGGAAGAGGTAGTCAATTCTGGAATATCTGTTATGAGGGGCGGAAAAGAATGTGTAGTCCTTTTCATTTGGATGGAGAGTGCGCCATGTGTCATGTAAGAGAAGCTCTTGAAATTGTAGTTTGATTTGGCATAGGGTTCTGTAGGGCAACGATGTAGTGCCTGATGAGGCATCTAATAGTGGGTATAGAGCCACATTAAAGTCTCCCCCGAGTATGGTTAAACCAGTAGAAAAACCTGTTAGGAGTTGGGAGATCTGTCTAAAGAAACTAGATTGTGCAGAGTTAGGGCTGTAGAGATTGGCCAGGGTTACAGGTCGGCCTTGAATCCTGCCTTTTTAAAAAGATGTATCTACCTTCCTTGTCAATAAGAGAGTCAGTGAGTTCCCAGTTCAAGTTTTTGGAGATCAGAATTGAAACTCCTTTAGTTTTTGTCTGTGGGATAGTAGAATGGTAGGAATGTGGGAACCAGTGGTTTGTGAGCTTGGGAATCTTGTCTGTGCAGAAATGAGTTTCCTGTAGGAAGACTATGTTGGTTTTTAATTTGTGCATCAGAGAGAGAACTTGGCTGCGTTTCTCTGGGATATTGAGCCCTTTCACGATTAGGGATGTCACTTTTAGCGTGTTATGTTTAGTGGTAGGTTTTGTGTGTGACATAATGTTTGGGGGGTAAGGCTTTGAATAAGTGAGAGCGCCTGTCGGTTTCGTCTATATATACTCTTAAGTGTGAATAAGGGTGGGTTGTGAGTATATTGGTGTCCTGGGGGGGAGGGTTGAGGTAGCGATATTGGGGTGGCGGAGACCGAGGAGGCAGGGGGAGGGGAGTAGGGGAAGCGGAGGAAAAGTAGGGAGAGTAGGTGTGGTTGAGAAAGAAAGAAGGAGAGGTGGGGGGGGTATCTCTAATGTGGATATTATAGATAGGAGAAGGAGCCATTGGAATATAGCATTTAGCTTAAGGACTATGGTTCAACCGGGGGAGAGCTTGGTTTTAATATGGTGTAGCGTTATAAAATAAAATATCAAATGAAGTTGCCAAGAACAATAGACCACAACAGCTTATTTTGAGGTGCATCATCATTGGCGTTGTGAGGATTGAGAGTGGTTGTCTACCATTAAATCAGATAAATGTTTGTCATGGAAGGAAAGAAGTCAGCTATAGAATTTACTTTGCTACATTAGCTAAGCATTTTGCAGTTAATATGTGTACCCTGCTGTAATTTTACCATATTCCCAGGTTGGACCTCTGGCGTGTGCGGCCAAGCTCCAGTGAGTCCAGTCTGTGTGAGTTCCCGATATCCTATTGTAAAGATGTACCGGGTTTGCTCACCTGATTGTATGCTCGTCTAAAAAGCCATGCAGTAGGAGGCGCAACATAGGTGGGGTGTAGGGATCGGCCACCAAGGTTCTTCTGTTTAGCTGCTTAAGAAAAATAACATTAATTATGACGAAACACAGAGAAAAAAAATAAAGGAAACATTATAAAGAACAAAGAAAGCATTTAAATGAGACCAATGAGTCATTCAGTCATCATATATAATAAAAGGGGGAGATTTGGCAATCTCCAACAGAGATCATTAACAATGAACATTATATAATAGTACCCCCTTTCAGGATTCTCTGCTTACTTGGGATTTTGTCTCAACTGGAGACAATAGGTTGACTTTGTGTGTCTTCAAGTGTAGAGAGTGGGCGAGTCCACATGGAAAATGCTTCTACGGGGCAGCTAGGAAATAAAGGATAAACATTGCATGACAATTTAGTGGATGTCATGGCTCAAAGACCCGGTCTCCCCTTTTGTCTGGCTTAGGGAGAGAGTGAGGGGGAATTGATGTGAAAGATGATCTCCTTGTGGTAATAAGGAATCGCTTGGGGTTGGGTAAAGAGGGAATGGGTGGTAATGAGCGTTTAGCTCAGGTTCCGTGTGGAGTCGCACCTCTGGAGAGGGGTTCAATCTAGCATCATATAGGTGTAATGACCAGTCCTTTAGCAGAGGGTTGTAAATTAGCATAAAAGGGCCTTGTCTTGGACATGTGCCTTTTGTGATCCATTGTAGGGAGTGGTAATAATTCAGGGGGATTGAATAGAGATTAGATGGGAGTTGGGTTAGGGGGTGGAAGGTTAAGGAGATGGAGAGGAAATAGAAAAGGGGGAGACTTATTGGAGGACTATGTAGTAGTCTTAGAAATTATTCATCCCAATGCATGCGTAGATCATACTTGCGTGACAATGTTCATGTTGATAGTAGTCATTCTGTGTTGTAGAAGTTACGACTTTCTGTCTCAGATGAGGGAGATTGAGTGGGTTCATAGTTCTTGGGCAGGTTTTGTATAGTGAAGAGAAGGAGGGGGTGTTCTCTGGATGTAGGCAAGTCTCGGGTCCAAGTGGTGGGCACCTGCCAAGTTCAAGGTGAGGGGAGGATATCGGACTGGTCATTTGAGATGTGAAGCATTTCCTCTCCGATGTCGGTCTTCTGTGAGCAGGAGACGCCATGGGGCTATTGTTTGCGGTGTTCCTGGGTCCTGTGGACGTGTTGGTTCTGGGCGAGTTGGACCTGTGTCTTCTGATATGGAATCCATTGCGAACTGAGATGGCATGCATTGAATTAGATCTTCTGAGATGAGGAGGTCTAAGAGATCAGTACCAGTCAGGTAGTTCAATGCGGGGTATGTTCAGAGATTCGCAGAATGTGGAGAGGTCTCAGGCAACCTCAGATTTGCTGTAAGCCCTTGCGCTGATGCCGAGAGGCAAAAGGGAAATTTCCAGCGGTACTGAATTCCGTTTGTGCGCAATAGGTCAAGGAGGGGGTGCAAGTCTCTTCTATTTTGGAGAGTAATGGGTGATAGATCTTGAACGATTTTTATCTCTGTGCCTTGTCATGATAGGTTGCGACGATCTCTGGCCCTGCGAAGGATTTCTTCCTTTAGCTTGAAGTTGACCAGGCAGCATACCACATGTCTGGGAGGATCAGTGTCCCTACCCCTGGGTCTGAGAGCTCTAGTGTAGGCATTCACATTCAATGGGGGTCTCGGGGGGTTTGCCTAAAAGGTGATTGATTACGGCTATAGTAGCCTGGGCAAGTTGGGTGTGGTCGATTGTCTCCGGCATGCCCCTTACCTGTATGTTATATCGTCTGCCACGATTGTCCAGGTCCTCCATGTATCTGTGCAGGTCTCTGAGCTGAACTATGTGTGCCCGGGAGGAAGTCTGGAGCTGATGGATGGCATTCTCATTGTGGACTGTTGCTTCCGGATAAAAGCATCATACTGAGAGTTTTAACAGGACTCATCTGGATATGTTGGGAACATTGTCAGCTAAAAAGAAGACCCCCTGGAGTAAATATGGAGTTACTGCTAATAATACTACTATTGTGGAAGGACTGAAGAAATATCTCAAAAAGGCTTATAAGATGACTGAAACTGCTACTGGACAAAGACAATGAGAGAATAAGGAATGTTATGACAATAAGATGCGGATACATGACATTCAACCTGAGTCCAAAGTCCTTCTCCGGAAACTAGGTCTGCATGAAAGAATAAGATAGCTGGTCATTGGGGTTCTAAATACATAATTTGTTCATAGTTGTCCAACATTTTACATGACTTTGTTAATTTTGATGAGAAAGATGGACCCATCAAAACAGGGGTGTGTAATAATATGGTGCCTTTGACAGAGTCAGGGAGAAAGATAAATACTGAACCCAAAAGGTTACGTGTAAATCAAACAATCAGACTCTTCCGAGTCCACAAAGATAAAGCTCAGAGGAAACATCCCACCACCTACACAATCATTTCCAACATTCTTTAAAGAAAAGGATGAAGATGAAGGGGGTTTGGAGGGAATATTCTATGACTTGAATGTAAATGCACCTGAGTTTGTTCACTATCAGGTTGACCAGCCTACTGTCACTCATGAGAATGAGAGACCCAGTAATGTTGATCCTGAGCTATGCCAGAAGTTCAAAGAAATTCTTTGTTTGATCAAGAAATGAAAAGTGAGTGTATACAAAGTACATAGTCTTCTGAAAGTTATTCAGTTGCAAGATTAGAACTAAGGCTTCCCAGAACCATTAGACCATCGCAGCCAACAAGTTGTGGCTACTGCCTATTGAACAGTTTATACCCATGTCCACTTAGCTAACAGCATAACCAGTTTCATAATTAGTGACATCATATCCCAGACTCAGTCAAAGGTTAATACAGATTGGTACCCATTGAGTATCACACTTCTGTTCAGTTAATGGCATTTTAATATTATGAAAAAGTATACTGTGTCAGACTATATGCTTCCACTTGGGAGGACCTAAGTGTTTAACCACTTAACCACTGGGCACTTAAATCCCCTTCCTAACTAGACCAATTTTCAGCTTTCGGTGCTCTCACACTTTGAATGACAATTACTCAGTCATGCAACGTTGTACCCATATGAAATTTTTGTCCTTTTTTTTCACACAAATTGAGCTTTCTTTTGGTGGTATTTAATCACTGCTGGGTTTTTTATTTTTTGCGCTATAAATCAAAAAAGTTCTTTGTTTCTGCTAAAATGTATTGGTGAGTATTGGCAGAGTATTGGCGAGTATTGGTAGAGTATTGGCGAGTATTGGTAGAGTATTGGCGAGTATTGGCAGAGTATTGGCAGAGTACTGGCGAGTATTGGCGAGTATTGGGAGAGTATTGCAGAGTATTGGCAGAGTATTGCACAGTGTTGCAGAGTATTGCACAATGCTGCAGAGTATTGCACAGTGTTGCAGAGTATTGCAGTTTTGCAGAGTATTGCAGTTTTGCAGAGTATTGCAGATTACTTACATTGAGCAGCGCTGTGGGCACTAAACATCCAGCCCACAGCGCTGCTGCAATCTCTCCCCCTCTCCCCTCGCACGTACAGAGGGGGGAGGGAGGAACCGGCATCATGACGTGACGCCGGTTTGTTTACAAGTGATCGCTCTGTCATTTCAGGTCATGGATGTTCCCGGGTGCGCGCCCCTGGGGGCACGCGGGAGCAACATTCTGGGATGACTTCCCACGGACGTCCACCCAGAACTAGCCGACTGCGCTATAGCCTTCTTTTGGCTATGGCCCGGTCGGCAAGTGGTTAAAGCCAAACTCATCAATTTAACGGTTTCGAAAATTAGTTACATTCCCTGATTGCCAGGAATGCTAACTGTCACATTTGCTTGTGCTGTCAACCAAACAGCTAAACCATCAAATATCTGGTGTCATAACTGATCACATGTTCAGCACCATGGCAGTTGCTGATCAAACAGAGGCTAAGATGGCAGCTTCCTTTGTTGAAAAGGATAAGAGGATTTAGTGCTGCTTTCAGTGGGGGGTAGGGTGTGGTGACAGAGGAGCCGCCCCCCCTCTCCTCTCTGTCAGCCACCCCCCTCCTCTCTGTCAGCCGCCCCCCCCCCCCTCTCCTCTCTGTCAGCTGCCCCCCTCTCCTCTCTGTCAGCCCCCCTCCTCTCTGTCAGCCGCCCCCCCCTCCAGCCACCCCCCCTCCTCTCTGTCAGCTGCCCCCTCCTCTCTGTCATCTGTCAGCCGCCCCCCTCTCCTCTCTGTCAGCCCCCCCTTCTTCTCTCTGTCAGCCCCCCCCCCTCCTCTCTGTCAGCCGCCCTCTCTCCTCTCTGTCAGCCACCCCCCCACCAGCCGCCCCCCTCTCCTCTCTGTCAGCCACCCCCCCACCAGCCGCCCCCCTCTCCTCTCTGTCAGCCGCCCCCCCTCTCCTCTCTGTCAGCCGCCCCCTCTCCTCTCTGTCAGCCGCCCCCCCTCTCCTCTCTGTCAGCCGGCACCCCTCCAGCCGCCCCCCTCTCCTCTCTGTCAGCCGCCTCCCCTCTCCTCTCTGTCAGCCGCCCCCCCTCCAGCCTCCCCCCCTCTCCTCTCTGTCAGCCACCCCCCCTCTCCTCTCTGTCAGCCGCCCCCCCTCTCCTCTCTGTCAGCCGCCCCCCCTCTCTGTCAGCCGCCCCCCTCCAGACGCCCCCTCTCCTCTCTGTCAGCCGCCCCCCCTCCAGCCCCCCCCTCTCCTCTCTGTCAGCTGCCCCCCCTCTCCTCTCTGTCAGCCGCCCCCTCTACTCTCTGTCAGCCGCCCCCCCTCCTCTGTGTGTGCTGCCCCCCTCCAGCCACCCCCCCTCCAGCTGCCCCCCCTCTCCTCTCTGTCAGTCGTCCCCCCCTCTCCTCTCCATCAGCCACCCCCTCTCCTCTCTGTCAGCCACCCCCCCTCCAGCTGCCCCCACCTCTCCTCTCTGTCAGCCGCCCCCCCTCTCCTCTCTGTGTGCCCCCCCTCCTCTCTGTCTAGACGGAGCTCCTGTGTGGCCGCCCACCCTCCGCCTCGTCCCGCCTACCCCCCGCCCCGCTTCGCAACCCACCACCCCTCCGCCCCATTCTATTGTAACCACGCGGCCGGCGGAGACCTACTAGGAAACCTGTTGTAAGGGAGGGCTCCACTGGGGAAACCTGATGTAAGGGGGGCTCCGCTGGGGAAACCTGATGCAAGGGGGGGCACCACTGGGGGCACCTGCTGCAAGGGGGGGCTCTGCTGGGGGCACCTGATGCAAGGATGGACTCTGCTGGGACACATGATGCAAGGACGGACTCTGCTGGGGGCACCTGATGAAAGGACGGACTCTGCCTGGACACCTGATGCAAGGACAGACTCTGCTGGGACACCTGATGCAAGGACGGACTCTGCTGGGGGCACCTGATGCAAGGACGGACTCTACTGGGACACCTGATGCAAGGACAGACTCTGCTGGGGGCACCTGATGCAAGGACGGACAGCTGGTGGCAGGTGACATGGCAGGTGACACGCTCAGGGATCCCACTGATTCGGCATTATGGTGAGTTGAATGTTTTAATTTTATATTACAATGTAATAATAGAAATAATGCACTTCAATCATCCTGACACCATAACAACCATGGTGGCGGGATGATTGAAGTGCTAACACTAGGTGTTTGGTGATTGTTAAACTTTCCGGAATACACATATTTCTATTGTTGCGTAGGATCTGGGGCTGCTGTCCCTCCATCTCACCCTCCCTCTCCCTCCCTCCCTCTCCCTCCATCCATCCCTCTCCCTCCATCCCTTGTTCTCAGACGCTAACCACACCCCTTTGAGCCACGCCCATATAAGACACACCCACTATTCTGCATAAACCACACCCATTTTTGCAGTGCACCGCATTTTTACTTTTACCCTATGCCACACCTACAAACGCATGTTCTGCCCCTAATTATAATAAGACTCCGCCTACAGCCAAAAAACTGTCCCTAAAAATTTTTTTACAATGTTGGCAACTATGCATCTTAGAGACATTTGTGTACATGTACCACAGCACTGTGTAAAGCTATACACTAAGGTTTTTTTGTTTGTTTGTTTTTTGTTTTTTTGCTCAGCCTGCAGACTAAGTGTAAAAAGAAAAAATAGATTCCTCCATTCATGCTAAACAACCTGCATGGAAGAAGCTCCTTCCCCAAATTTTTAGGATTATATTACTCTTTCGCACAGTTACAGTACAGTCATACATCTATCTGTTCATTTCTTTAGGAGCTAGTGTGATAGACTGTATTGCATAGTCAAGGATAGACCTTCAGCTAAATACAGATGATACATATAGATAACTGCTTTGCAGTAGTGTTTGCTAGATAAAGTAAACTGTCTGGGAAGAGATTTTCGTCATCATATGTTATTTTCTTTCAGTGTGTGTATGTAAAGAGACAGTACTTTGGTTGCTACTTCTTCTGCCTTGAAAAGCAATTTAGCATTGTACATACCAAAGTAGCCCCAAAGTAGAAACAAAGCTCACCAACAGACACTTTTGGAACGTATACTTTAATAGCTAGATAGGGGAAAGTGAACTAGTATATCATATTTGTTGATGTTTTAATGACAATGCTTATGCCTCTTTTAAATATTGAACTTGCTGCTCTGCTTGCATCAACCATTTCTCTTATTTTTAGCGTGTCAACTGCTGTGAATAAACAATGAATGGCAATGCACCACATCACACATTTATAGTGCATTGCTTTGAATAAAATAATGTAAGTTATAATGTATTGTAAATGATAGTTGATTTATTTAAATAATTTGAGTCTACTGAATAACTTTAGTTGCTTTTTCACAAATCTTACCTGATTCATGGATTGCTGGGACTCATGAATAATCTGAACAACTACAACAAAGAATGATTTCCATTCATAGTGATGGGTTCTTTCGATCCATGTAGCAATTCATGTTTGCAACTTGATGACAGTGTTGGAAATTAGTGCCATTTTGGTTGTGTAAATTAAATCATCAGGTTTGATTTACTAAAGGAATAGAAGGTATTTAATTAGCTGAACAAAAAAAGGTGCAGCTGTGTTCAATAGAATCATCCAATCATAGCCAACCATGTATTTTGTAAACTTGTCTCCTCGTAACTGTGTATTAATAGTGAACATAGCTTCACCTTAGTTAATTTATGTATGTCTTTATCAATCAACCCCATTGTGCTTAGTGTAATTTCTAGTTGATGCTTGTAAAGTTAGGGCGTGAGATGGATTCTCACACGAGAATATTGGCATATGTTCAAACCCCTTAATTTGTCATTGCATTGCAGCAAGTTCTGGCAATAAAGTAATTTTCTCTGAAGCTAAAAATAGCAGTACCAAAAATAATAAAAAGATGACATACAAATCAAATTGCCTTTTATTCATGGTAACTTCTCTATAGACATGCGTCAAATCTGCTGAGTAAATATCACTGGTTTGGTTGTCATTAAGCACACACAAGGAGAGTAGTAACGCCCAATTTACATTAATACTTTGTTGGAGTCTACCTGAAAGAAGAAATTCATTAAAATAGTCAAATAATAACATTTTGGTCAGAAGTACAGTATGTAATGTACAAAATAGCGTATACAGTGCAGGAGTCTGTAACAGTGCTGTGGTCAATGACGGGTTTAGGAGTACATAACAGACCGGGTGTGGAGGACAGGAATATGTAATACACAGAGTGCAGGGATCAGGTGTGTATAATGCACAGATTGCAGAAGTCAGGAGTACAAAATATTTGGGTCAGGTGTGTGCAATGTGTAGAACGCTGGGGTCATGAGGACAAAATGATAAGAGTGCAAGGGTCTGGGGTATGTAGCTCCCTAGCACAAGTTCCCCCCGCCCACATTCCACATCCTAGAAAAAATACTCTCCCCTCCAAAATTTCACCTCCTAGTTCACATTATCTCCCCCTAAATCTACCCTCCCTAGCACAAACCCTCTCCCACAGCACATATCCTCTCCTTCCCCAAATCTCTTCCCAGCAACAATTCTCTCTCTCCCCCAAATCCCCCCGAGCACTAATCTCCTCCTAATATCTTCAACACAAATCCTTATTCCCAGCACTAATCCTCTCCTCCTCCATATCCTTCCAGCACTAATCCCCCTCAAATCCTCCATCCCCACTCAAATCATCCTCTCCTTTAAATCCCCCCCACAAATTCTCCCCTCCAATTCTTCCTCCTTCCACAAATAATTGCGCACACACACACACACACACAAACACACACACACCCTCTCTTCCCCCAATTCCCCCCCAGCACTAATTCCCCTACTAGCAGTCTAGCGCTAATCATCTCTCTCCCCTCAAGCACAAACCCCCCAAATCCTCTCATCCCCCATATTCCCTCTCTTCTAGCACAAATTATATTCCCCCAAATTCCTCCTCTTAGCAATACATCTGTCCCCCTTTCCCAAATTCACCCTCCTAGCATAACCCCCCCCCCCCCCCAAATTCCCCTTCCCAGCACAAATCATTTTCTCCCTCAAATCCCCAATTTCAGCAAACAAGCTCCTCCCCTCAGATTCACTCTCCTAGCAATTTCTCCCTCCAGAAAAAACCCTCCCAGTACAGAATATCTCCCCTCCAAATTCCCCCTCTTAGCACAAACAACAAAGTTTGCAATGGCAATGAGGAGGGGGTGACAAGGTGGCACACCATACATTAGTTCCAGCAATTGGAGAGGAACAACAGCAAGGGAGACTTATTCAGGGGCAGCTTTCAGAGGACTGCAGGGAGAGCAGTCCTATTTCATAGGAAGACACTCGCTCACAGGATACAGGCTTTTTTAACACATGCCTCCTTGTGGCACGCAGCCTCTGCCTGTAGCTTATCAAATGTGATAAAACTACCAGCTGTTTGGGTACCACAAGATCCTCCAGCTGCATCTGCTGCAACAACTATGGCCTCTGGTGATAGAGGGAAGTCTCTTAAGGGGTTTTGTAGGTTTACATTATGCCACTTCAAGCAGGGAAAAAGGTTAACATGGGGGTAAAACCTAGGCTTGAACCTTATTATAAGTTTCCAATACTTACCCTGCCATCTCCAGCAGTATCCATCACCAAGCACGTGTCTCTTCCGCAGCTGATGGAGCTAACAAAAACATGTCCCCTGCCCAGTATCTCAGTGCTGACTTGCCAAAATTGTTGGCTTTGCATCTGCTCCCATTCCATCTCATGGATTCACACTCTTTCGAGAGTTTATGGCCTATACTACACCACAGCAGCAGGTGTCCAGCCTCAATTATTATGCCCAAAAGGCCATCCCTGCCCTCCACTAGTATGTGTAAAGTAATACTTCTGTGATGCTGAACCACACTGTCAGTGGCAGGGTCCACAGTAGGCATGGGCATTGATGCTACATATCCATTGTGGCACGGTGGATCAATTTGCTGGAGGCTATGAAGGATGCAGGAGGGGGTACACTGATGGAGTTGGCATTTCTCTCCTGTGTCTGGTTCCATGGTGTCAAGAAAAATGCAGTCTCCTGTGCCCCCTCCTCCTCAATGGCCTTATCTTCCATTTCCTCAAAACCACCAGTCCCCCGAAGTACCCCAGAGCTGCATCACCAACAGTAGGTAATCAATGAGTATCTATGTGAGTCCTGTACAAGAACAGGCTTTGGGCAATTCTGAATGCACTACTTATACACTGTGGCTCACACCTCTCCACCTGAGTCCTCTCTCTGGGCTTACTGAAACTCTGCCCCTAGACAGTGTGTGGTACTCTAACATGGCCATAGCGACAGCCAATAAGACTGCCCTTCTGGTTGCTAGGTTTACACTCTACCACATTTCATAGACAGAGTGATACTCAATGCATTTCAAGGTCATGCGTTATTCCTCTTCATCAGGAGAAAGTGGTATGAATGTTATATGATATCTACAATTCATAAAGAAAAACAATAAGTAGAGAACATATGCATACATATATTTTCAGACAAGCAATATATACTTTAAGTACATTGTCTACTGACCATATAGAAGCAGGTGTCTTGGTATGTCACATCAAGAATTTTTTTTGGAAAAAATGGGGGAGAGAGAAAAACAAGAAGATATGGCTGTGCTAACCTCACAGTGCCCAAGGAGGATGGAGACGGGCACGGCCAACCCAGTGGCGGCCAAAAGGGGGGGCAGAGGAGGTGAGAACCCTGACCAAAGACCAGGCAGTCCGCAGCAGAATGAAGATGACGTAAATCTAACAATGAGTATACAGGTAAATTAGTGGATGGTAGTATATGCATATATAAATGACATGCGTATACAAAATGTGTACAAAGCCCTAAAGCCACTCGAAGAGAAGGAAAAAGGGGGGAAAGGAGGAGAGAAGGGGGGGAGAGGGGGAGGGAGAGGGGGGTTTGAAAGGGGGAGGAGGGGTGGTGGGGGAAAAAAGGGGGGAGGGAGGGGAAAAAACAGAATAGTAAGGGAAGGAGGGAAAGGGGGGAAGGAGGGAAAATGACACGGGATTATTTCTCTAGTGAGGTAACTAAACCCACACCAATCGGTAGATATACAGTGTAAAAACATTAAAAAAAAATAAGCAGCATGATGGGTGGTGAAGTGGGTAGCACTCTCGCCTAGCAGTAAAAAGGGTCGCTGGTTCGAATCCCAACCACGACACTACCTGCCTGGAGTTTTCATGCTCTCCCTGTGCCTGTGTGGGATTCCTCAGGGTACTCCGGTTTCCTCCCACACGCCAAAGACATGCTGTTAGGTTAATTGGCTTCTGTCCAAAAAATTGGCCCTAGTATATGAATGTGAGCTGGGGACCTTGGATTGTGGGCTCCTTGAGGGTAGGGACCAATGTGAGTGTGCGATGTATGTGTGGAGCTCTGCGTAAAATTGATGGGTACCTAAAATAAAAATAATAATAATAATAGATGAGCATCTTCATGAGACACAATGTACAGGGATAGGGGAAATTGTAGACCCACACCCACACTCACTCAGGTTGAACTGGATGGACTGGGATCTTTATTCAACCTTACTAACTATGTAACTATATAAGGACTTGTTGTTAGTCTGTCTAGTCTACAAATAAAGACAGTAGAATAATGGTATATAAAAGGCAATGTACATAAATATGTACATTACCGATCTATAATATCAAAATTGAGAACGAGAGAATAAAACAAATAGAAGGATGTATGAATCAGCTTACTTCAGAGTTGATGTTGCAGGGGAACAATCTCCACTGAAAGGGGTGCCTGAAGGATCACATTTGAGAGTATGTCTCTATATCTTTAGTCAGTAAGTTATATCTATAATGGGAGGTGGAAGACGATCAGTCGCTGTCAAAAACGCATGTATAATGCGTATACAATCTGTGCATATATCATGTTAAAATTAGACCTATCAATATGCACATGAACATCCAATAACTATACAAAACCTCCAAAGTCAAACATTTAAAAGGATGACCTAAAAGGGCACATCCAAACAAGGGGCAAACCCAAACCCCATAAACTGAATACAAATATATCCTCTGTTGGACCAGAACCTATAGCAATATAGATAAAACTTATCCCATGGGTGGCCTATCATGTGAGTATCCTAGATCTTAGCAGGCTTGGTTGTATCAAAAGAGGCAGCAGGAGTGTGCATGTCACTTATGCATGTCATTTATATGTGCATATATTACCATCCACTAATTTACCTGTATACTTATTGTTAGATTTACGTCATCTTCATTTTGGTGTGGACTGCCTGGTCTTCGGTCGCGCTTCTCCCCTCCTCTGCCCCCCCTTTTGGCCATGGCTGGGTTGGTCGTACCCGTCTCCATCCTCCTTGGACGCTGTGAGGCTAGCACAGCCATATCTTCTTGTTTTTCTTTATCCCCCACTTTTTACAAAAAATTCTTGATGTGACATACTGAGACACCTGCTTCTATATGGTCAGAAGACAATGTACTTAATGTATGTATTGCTTGTCTGAAGATAAAACTTTTGTTTAATTACATGTATGCGTATGTTCTTTACTTATTGTTTTTCTTTATGAATTGTAGATATCATATAACATTCATACCACTTGCTCCTGATGAAGAGGAATAACGCATGACCTTGAAACGCGTTGAGTATCACTCTGTCCATTTATACATGAGTGATGTAAATGAGTGGTTTTTTTTATCTCATTATGAACAACATGTTATATCAATTGTAATTTTGTAAACTGTCGATACAGCAAAAGTTGTGTCTACTTTTAGATTTTGCATTATTAATTTTGTCATTTTTTATCTATCTATTTTTATTTTGGAGTCATTGCCCTTTAAAGTCCCACCAGAGGGTCTTCTGTTGTTTTTTGTGTCTTATATTAGGGATGTGGGCAATGCCTCCTATACCCCACTAGAGTTGAACTAATTTATCTAATTAGCCTTGAAAATGGCCAGAATTTTGTATTAAGACTCACCCCCTATAAACTACAATGGGATTCTCTGCTAAGTTTGGGTTTTAGGGATTTAATCAGAAATTTACCTATGTATTAGCTAATAAGAATCGTACACACCCATTAATTATTTCAACGAGTTCTTTTATTTTGAGCAGTTTTTATTAAAGCTTAGATGTAACTGAAAAAAGTTAAGAAAAAATGTTTTATTTGTACTGTAGTTTTGTAGACAAAAGCCCAACTCTGGATTTCTTGTCAGTGTTCTATACAGCAGGGGCCACTGTTTGCTATTAGGCCAAGCCTTTATAGGAAACATGAATCCCAGGGTTACTAATGATCTTAGCCGGTCTTGGGTCTCTATTTGTGTGGATCAGTATGCTCACATTGAATCACCGGATTTATTGGGCTAAATATTAGGATACAGTTGTTATAAGCATCAACAAGCAGGAGATAAATCAAAGAATGCAGTTTGAAAAATATATACACACAATAAACAAGTACAGTACAAAGAAATCAAATACTTTCAAACAACTTAGAGTTAATTTGGCAAACCTTCTGAAAAACATTGGATATATCCATTCAGATTAACAAATCTAATACGCACAACATAAATCTAGATTAATAATTATACTATATGAATGCCATCACTAAGCAAACTGACACATCCACAACGCAACTGTAACAGGAGAAATGTCTCAACTTATCAGAGAATGAGTGAAATATAAGATTGGACAGGGAACCCCACTATAAGATAACAAATAATGCAAACTGGTTACTATGGCCTTCACAATATGTGACGACTCCGAGGAAGAAAATACTCAGAAACAGAGTGGAACCAGATCAAGTTTAAGATAGAGGGTTCTAAAACATTAATAAAAGACAATAAAAAAGAACAAGATAATTAGTGGGAATTACACCAAACTTGGACAAGTACCTATGCGACACACTAAATAACTAATCAAGACAATGGACAAGTCTATACAAGTAAGAAACTGTCCACACAGCAGCACTAGGTAAGGGTTAGCAGCAAGGGCAGCATCGGATTCTGGGGTACAACGCACAAAACAAAGTAAAAAAGCAAAGCTGAAATTAGGATCAGAATTCACATCAGAAAGGAGGCACGATGTCCTAGTACTTGCAATTTTTCTGTGGACTTACTCCAGTTCTAAATTATTGCAAAAATACAGAGAACCTGTACTGTGAAAACTTAAGTCAATATTTTCCCTATTACTGGTTTACAATGTTTTGTTATTATTCCATCTTGAAGGCTGGCAATATCTAGTGATGGAACGGGATTACAGTAGGGGAAGCTTTGGATAAAAGTTGAGCATTACAGCAAAAGCTGATTTTGTTTTTTTTTTTCTTTTGCGGCTGGATTTCTGCTTTTTTAAAAATGGCTTGTGTAGCAGCAGTTCTATATATTTTATAAGGTTTGATTAAAATGATTTCCTTAAGTAATGAAAATGAATATTGTTACTGTATTTGTTTAATTTAATACAATTACTGAGTGCACTTAGATATTTTTAATTTGCAAAAGACTTTTGTAAAGGTTAAAAAATAATCCCTAAAGTTAGAAATCTTCACAGTTACATTTGGAAAATATTCGGAAAATAAAAAGAAAATGCATTAAAGTGGATCTATACTTGCCACAAACTCTCTCACTGCCTGCCAACAACTGTATCTCGTTTTCTTCCAGGTAGAGGAACTTCAGCCGTCTTGATTGGCTGTGGTAGGATGACGTAACTCGCATGCACGTGCAGAAGTCCATTCATTACAGTAGGTTGTATAGCAAAATTGTACACTGAGCTGCCCATATGCAGCTCAGTATACATTGTGAACAGGCATGTAAGAACCTTTATTGCAGAAAAAGACAAACGTGCCTCTTTGCAAACTTCTATTTCTGATGTCAAGTTCCACAATAATTTAATTAAAGAAATCCAGTTTAAAGACGTAATAACGAGGCAGACGTCTCACCAGCAATAATGGGCTGTGAGGTAAGCCATTGGAACCTTCCATGATTTTTATGTTGTTTCATTTGATGGATGAAGTCAGATGATGCACGTTTTCCCCTTTTTGTGTGAGAAATGGACAACTAATGCCGCATACACACAGTCGGACTTTTCGGGTACAAAAGTCTGACAGACTTTCGACGGACTTTTGGCGGACTTGCGGCGGACTTGCAGCAGACTTTCTAACGAACGGACTTGCCTACATACGATCACACAAAAGTCCGATGGATTCGTACATGATGACGTACACCGGACTAAAATAAGGAAGTTGATAGCCAGTAGCCAATAGCTGCCCTAGCGTGGGTTTTTGTCCGTCGGACTAGCATACAGACGAGCAGATTTCTGGGTCCAGCGGAGTTACGACATAAAGATTTGAAACATGTTCCAAATCTAAAGTCTGTCAGATTTGTGGCTGGAAAAGTCAGTCGAAAGTCCGGGGAAGCCCACACACGATCGGATTGTCAGCCGGCTTTGGTCCGTCGGTGTCCGTCGGTGTCCGTCGGACTTTTGTAGATGAAAAGTCCGACCGTGTGTACGTGGCATAACTATAGATTTCAGCTGGACTGCTGCAAATTGTCACATTCCTTATATTTACTGGACAATGTATGACCATTCTTAAGATTCTGAATTTCTGTTCAGCAGATCCCCTGTGAAAATTCACTGCATTAACTACAATGTCCATGAGGGCAGAAGAAAGTTTTTAAGCTTTCCTATAAACGTACTATTAATATCAGCAGGAAAGGGAAATAGAATTAACATTGTATTGTATGGTTGAAATATTCTAGTAGAGGACAAACAAGAGCCATGGGTTATCTGAAAATCAGCAACCTTGGCTAGTCCATACAAAGACACAAGCAATACATATCTTCCAAATCTCACAGAATTCATTATCAATAAAAATATGACAGGACAGTGACACTTCTGTTTGCTTGTCTATAACTCTGATCATAGCTGGTAAGTACTTCCAGAGTTGGGGTAAGCTAACAATTTCCCAGGGCTGAAAGGTGGTGGAGGGGGTACCAATTAGGTGTCAATAACTTTAAGGAATTTTTAAAGATTTTATTCCTCACGTGGGAAAGAGGGGTAGGGAATTCAGAACACCCTTACTGACTTACAGACTCACAAACTCCAAACATAGACTTCAGTACAGGAAAAAAGGCCTTTAAACTGAAACCAGCAACCTGTACTGTTTCCAGAAGAAGCAGCATCTCCATTAGCCCCATCAGCCTCAGTGCTCTTCTTGGTGCTTCCCCATGCTCTCCACAAGTTCCTTGTTGTTTAGATCTCATCTAAGGCATCAGTTCCCTTTACAGACTCCTGCCCTCTGCGTCTAGGACCTCCAGCAGCAGGACAACACTGGACAGGCATGACTTCCAGGCATTTGCACTGAGCAAATGTAAATGGCTCCTAGGCCCCAGGTCTAGTCACACTGCTTCATAACATACACACCTCCAAGCCCAGAGCCTGGAGGAAGAGGAGAGCTCACAAGGTAGACCCCAAATATTTATGACCCCCCCCCCCCCCCCAGTGGTAATAATCCACCTACTGGTTGACCAGAGGGATCACAAACATTCAAACCTCAGGATTACTGTGGAATCTCACTCTAATGCCAGAAGTATCAGTGACACCTACTGCCAGCAGAGAGGAACAAGGGCAACACTGAGATCAGGGGAAAACCAAATGAGCAAATAGACTAAAACTCAATATGGTCTGAATACAACCCAGCAAGGCTAAACTTAAATAGCCCCTTCTGCTTAGGGCAGAGTGCATACCCTGTTTCCCCAAAAATAAGACCTAGTGTGATTGTCGGTGATGGCTGCAATATAAGCCCTACCCCCCAAATAAGCCCTAGTTAAAGTCCTTGTAGGTCTTATTTTCAGGGTAGGGCCTATTTTCGGGGAAACAGGGTAGGGCTTATTTGGGGGGTTGCACTTATATTGCAGCCATCACAGACAATCACGCTAGGTCTTATTTTCGGGGAAACATGTATATACAGTATATATGTGCAGTATTCATGTCTAAGCAAATAATAATGGCTCAATTTACAAAAACAGCAGTGGGCTCACTAATTCTCTTTTTTATTTGCACATCAAAAGAGGACGAGTAAAGGCTTGTCTTAACAAATATATGTGGATATATGCAGTATATCCAGGTGCTTAGCTGCAAGGAAGAAGCAACTACAGAGACGCTGCGCTTCAGCTGCTCTATGTATTCACACAAGACTTCTATGCGGCTCTAGCCAATGCTGTTCTGCTTCCATCCACATTAACCTGTGGTGCATGAAGTACCAGAAAAACTTTGATGCAAAATTGTGATGGATTATGGGAGATGTAGTTCAATAAAATGACTCAGATAGGCTGAAAGACTACAATTTCCAAATGGGGAACATAGAAGCAGAGGAACAGAATGTAGTTTTCCCAGGCTGTGAAAGTAAGGACATCTTACTGTGAGAGTACTGGGGCAGAGCACAACTGCACCTAGTCGTGTGCAGTAAGCAGAGGGCCATCATCCTTGGGCCTGAGAGCCCAACCTGGCAACCTAGACTGTTAGGAGCTGGCTACACAGAGAGGAGACCAGCACTAAAGATATCGCCAGAGGAATCCTTGGTTGCCAAGCATCTGGACCAGAGTTTACTGTGTGCACAGGACTGGTGAGTGGCTGCTGGTTGGCTTTAAACTATTGCTGGTAGCAGAGGGAGAATAACACTTATTTAGGAATACTGTACTACTGCATGCAGCATTCTTAAAGGGATGGTATTTAAGTTCATCACCACAAAGTTTAGGCTCCACTAAACAGCCAACAGAAGGTTGAGAGCTAGGAGATTATTAACTACTGACTGCTGTCACAGTGATATGAAGTTCATTTTTAGAACATTCACTGATTGCTACCAGACAGGTTAATTGTCACATCATTGTCTTATCATCCTTAATACTGTTTGTTGCTGCTGCCATTCCAACAGGGACTGATTCAAACCAACTATGGGCAGAGTAGATGTACCTAAGTAAATCCATTGATCGACTTGGGTACAACCAGCATGTCAGATTTTCGGCATGCGATTATTGCCAGCAGCTATAGCTGCTAGCAATAATCACAGTAAGCAATCATCACAATCATCAATAATCAATGTGCTCTCCTGGAAGGGATTGCAGACCAAGCATGCACCCTCCCCCTCCTAAACCATAACAGGCCTCATGCCCTCAAAAGGGGGGACCTTTACCCCATGTTGATGAGGACAAGGTAGGTTCAGCTCATCAGTACTCAGTCAGAATGAATCTTGATGAGCCCAATAATTCAACACATTTCTCATGCTACGCCTAATTGTCTAACTCAAATGACCATCAGTTAGTTAAAGTATTAACAAACTCTTCATTCTCCATTCAAATAAACACCTTCTATTTACTTTCAGCCTCTTCCAATTCTCCAAAACCTTTTTTTTTTTTTTAAATTTTGCTGCAGTGATCGGACAGCACCCTCTCTTGCTTGCACCTGGGATAGACTATAGACTATGGACTATAAGATTTCTAGTGTGAATAGAGCAGTGCACATGACCACCACAAATGTACACTGCACAGACAAGGAAAGGAAGGGGAAAAGGAGAGTTTCGGCAGTTTGCAGAGAATATCACAAAGATGCAGAAATTCACAGTAAAAAACGATTTCATGAAAAATAGATTGCAGGGTAATTTAAGTGTTACTAAACCAACAACAGTAAAATCAGTCTGTATATGCAGTAAAGCATGCTTGTTATACTCACCATGGAACCTAAGGGGTTAATCCTCTGCATTGTGTAAAAAGTATTTTTCATCCTGTCTTCTCCAATCCTTCCCTTCTTCCATAGTCCCCACAGAGCCTTGGGGACAAGCTGCACATGCTCAGTTTTTGGTGTGTATTGCTACACCAAACTGGCAGACTGGTTCAAGATGATAGAAATGCAACAGTAATTTAAATAAACACTCGTTACAACCAAGGTATGCAGAATACCATCTCTGAACGTATAACACATTGATGCTTGCTGCAGATGTGCTACAGAAGCAGAAGACCACACCAGGTGCCACTCCTGTCAGCTAAGAACAGGAAACTGAGGCTACAATTCGCACAGGCTCACCAAAATTGGACAATAGAAGATTAAAAAAATGTTGCCGGTTCAGGCTGGTGGTGGTGGTGTAATGGTGTGAGAGATATTTTCTTGGCACACTTTGGGCCCCCTTTTACCAATTGAGCATCGTTTCAACGCCACGGCCTACCTGAGTATTGTTGCTGACCATGTCCTTCCCTTTATGACTACAGTGTACCCATCTTCTGATGACTACTTCCAACAGCTCAAATCATCTCAAACTGTTTTTTTTTAACATGACAATGAGTTCACTGTACTCCAATGGCCTCCACAGTCACCAGATCTCAATCCAATAGAGCACCTTTGGGATGTTGTGGAACAGGAGATATGCATCATGGATGTGCAGCTGACAAATCTGCAGCAACTGCGTGATGCTATCATGTCAATATGGACCAAAATCTCTGAGGAATGTTTCCAACACTTTGTTGAATCTATGCCACAAAAAATTAAGGAAGTTCTGAAGGAAAAAAGGGGGTCCAACCCGGTACTAGTAAGGTGTACCTAATAAAGTGGCTGGTGAATGTAAACATTTTGCTGGTTGTTGTAGTTTGGTCACCCCTCGTGACTTCCTCGGAGATGTGTGACACATCTCCCTGAGGAAGTCACGAGGGGAGACGAAATTAGTAGGAGAGACCTGAGAGGCTGAAAAATGCAGGACAAGGAAGGGATAGACTGTGTGCAACGAGCGGCGGTTAAACTAACGGCCGGAGCTGCCGAATTGCCCGACAGATGAAACGGCATACTAGCACCAGCTGTATATGTAATATCACATGCCTATTGATGTTTATAAAAATGTAAGTGCAGATACAATATCTTGCATAAGTGAGTACACCCCTCACATTTTTGTAAATATTTTATGTCTCTTCATGTGACAACATTGAAGAAATGACACTTTGCTACAATGTAAAGTAGTGAGTGTACAGCTTGTATAACAGTGTAAATTTGCTGTCCCCTCAAAATAACTCAACACACAACCATTAATGTCTAAACCACTGGCTAAAAAGTGAGTACACCCCTAAGTGAAAATGTCCAAATTGGACCCAATTAGCTATTTTCCCTCCCCGGTGTCATGTGACTCGTTAGTGTTACAAGGTCTCAGGTGTGAATGGGGAGCAGGTGTGTTAAATTTGGTGTTATCGCTCTCACTCTCTCATACTGGTCAATAATAGAAGAAATTGCCGCATTCCGTACTCAATCAAAATTCTTTTTTATTCAGAACATCCCAAGTGTTAACAAAAGACAGAAAGCTGGTAGATGCATTTCACACACTCCAAGTGCGCTTAATCATTACCAATTACTTAATTGTATTAGTGAGTGTACAGCATGTATAACAGTGTAAATTTGTTGTCTCCTCAAAATAACTCATACAGCCATTAATGTCTAAACCGCTGGCAACAAAAGTGAGTATACCCCTCAAATTAGGCCCTAGGTGTCAATATTTTGTGTGGCCACCATTATTTTCCAGCACTGCCTTAACCCTCTTGGGCATGGAGTTCATCAGAGCTTCACAGGTTGCCACTGGAGTCCTCTTCCACTCCATGATGACATCACGGAGCTGGTAGAAGCTGGTAGTCCTCTTCCGTTTGAGGATGCCCCACAGATTCTCAAAAGGGTTAGGTCTGGGGACATGCTTGGCCAGTCCATCATCTTTACCGTTAGCTTCTTTAGCAAGGCAGTGGTCATCTTGGAGGTGTGTTTAGGGTCGTTATCATGTTGGAATACTGCCCTGCAGCCCAGCCTTCGATAGGGAGGGGATCATGCTCTGCTTCAGTATGTTACAGTACATGTGGCATTCATGGTTCCCTCAATGAACTGTAGCTCCCCTGTGACGGCAGCACTCATGCAGCCCCAGACCATGACACTCCCATTACCATGCTTGACTGTAGGCAAGACACACTTGTCTTTATGCTCCTCCACCCGGTTTCTGCCACACACGCTTGACACCATCTGAACTAAGTAAGTTTATGTTGGTTCATCAGACCACAGAACATGGTTTCAGTAATCCATGTCCTCAGTCTGCTTGTCTTCAGCAAACTGTTTGCGGGCTTTCTTATTCATCATCTTTAGAAGAGGCTTCCTTCTGGGACGACAGCTATGCAGACCAATTTGATGCAGTGTGCGGTGTATGGTTTGAGCACTGACAGGCTGACCCCCACCCCTTCAAGCTCTGCAGCAAGTCTGGCAGCGCTTATATGTCTATTTCCCCAAAGACAGCCTCTGTATATGCAAGGCTGTCTTTATAATTGATTGGACCCTGGACATTTTCTTGGGCCCCCTCTTCCATGCAATTTCGCTCTCCACATGCTCTGAGACATACAGCAAATAGCAGCTAGACTCAAAATCAGTCTACTGAATCAGATCAGGCTAGCGATTGCGATTGGTCGCCAGAGGATACAGTGTATCATTACTGCTCAATGACTGGCTGCTAGAGTTTACAGCACATGACTTCTGCTTGTTGATTGGTTGCTAAAGATTACTGTACATCAATACTGCTCACTTATTGATTGTTATGCAGCGTACACACGATCTGACTTTTCGACCGGACTTGTCCGACGGACGCCAACGGACCAAACCCGGCGAACAATCCGATCGTGTGTGGGCTTCACCGGACCTTCAGCAGACTTTTCCATTTGCAAATCTGATGGATTTTAGATTTGGAACATGCTTTAAATCTTTACGTCATAACTCCGCCAGACCCAGAAATCCGCTCGTCTGTATGCTAGTCCGACGGACAAAAACCAACGCTAGGGCAGCTATTGGATACTGGCTATCAACTTCCTTATTTTAGTCCGGTGTACGTCACCACGTACGAATCCATCGGACTTTGGTGTGATCGTGTGTAGGCACGTCTGTTCGTTAAAAAGTCCGTCGTAAGCCCGTCAAAAGTCCATCGAAAGTCCGCTGGAAAGTCTGTCGGACAAGTCCGGTCGAAAAGTCCGCTGTCAAAAAGTCCGCCCGTGTGTACGCGGCCTTAGAGGTTACTAGACATCTATACCACTCACTAATTGGTTGCTAGAGGTTACTGGACATTATTACTGCTCACTGATTGGTTCCTAGAGGTTATTGCATATCCTTACCGCGCAATGACTGTTTACATGCACCAAAATTCAAGGTATGAATGTTGCCTCTATTTACATATCAATGCCCTGGTCCACGACTATTTACATATTAATGCAGGTCATTTATATGTAAGCACAAGGTCTGCAGGCAAGTCATCTGTACATGGCAAAAGGGCAGAGCTGGGCAGCAGCAACAGAAATTTACACTGAAATATTGGGACACAGCATGGGACTAAAACTTCAAGGGATAAGGGAATTTAAACTGGGATAGTTGTCATGTATGAGGCAGCTGCTTTAGGACCCACAACAATGATGGGGCCCAGTGCAGCTGCCCCTTTTGCCCTGCCTTAAAAATGGTCCTGTGTATATGACACTGAGCATGTGCACTCAACTTCTTTGGTTGACCATGGTATGGTCTGTTCTGAGTGGAACCTGTCTTGTCTAAAACGCTTTCAGATCCTCGGAGAGTTCTTTGCCATGAGGTGTCATGTTGAACTTCCCGTGACCAGTATGAGAGATCCAAACAAGAAAACTCGCTGCTTCAGGTGAGATTAAATACCTGATGATCTAGACAGGTGCCCGCCTCAGCTTGCCTCCACATGTAGTCAGTAATAGAAGAAATGGCTGCAGTCCCTACTCGATCAAAATTCTTTTTTTATTCAGAACATCCTAAGTGTGGCATGTTCTGATTAAAAAAGAATTGTGATCGAGTACGGATTGCAGCGATTTCTTCTATTATTGACCAGTATGAGAGAGTGAGAGCTATAACACCAAATTTAACACACCTGCTCCCCATTCACACCTGAAACCTTGTAACACTAACGAGTCACATGACACCGGGGAGAGAAAATCGCTAATTGGGCCCAATTTGGACATTTTCACTTAGGGGTGTACTCACTTTTGTTGCAAGTGGTTTAGACATTAATGGCTGTGTGTTGAGTTATTTTGAGGGACAGCAAATTTACACTTTTATACAAGCTGTGCACTCACTACTTTTCATTGTAGCAAAGTGTCATTTCTTCAGTGTTGTCACATGAAAAGATATAATAAAATATTTACAAAAATGTGAGGGATGTACGCACTTTTGTGAGATACTATATGTTATATGGCTAAATACATTTAAAAAAAAGGATAACGCACTATTGCAAGTTATGACTGGAATCTGTAAGCAGCATCGATAAGGAAGAAAAATCTTTGTGAGGAGAGTTCCAGAGGAATTATTATTAACAAGGCATGATTTTAGAGGATATAAGGTGAGGGTACATCTGGTGGAGGGAGCACAGGGATCCTAGTAAGCACGGAGGTGGATGTTTTTGATTGGGAGCAACCAATCAAACCATTTTTATTACTATAAGTGGACTGGCATGTTTTTTCACCAATAAGTTTTTTCACAAGGACACTTTATGAACTCATGTGATATATTTATTATTTATGATATATTTATTATTTATCACTTTGCCCTTTATATATGGAAATTTGATTGATCATATGGCTTACACTTGTGCATATATATATAATAGTTAAGCTCTGCATTTATTTGTTTACACTGATAGTTTGTCTGTGTTCTCTCCAGTTGTGCAGAGCAGACACAGTCCGCTCTCTTCTATGGACAGTCGGATGTAATAGGACTGAATGTCCGTTTATACCCGACTGTCATCTGATCCGCTAGATGGATGGGGAATGGATCTCCATCTGTCTGTTTTTTGCTGATCAGATCGGACTGGATGTCAGCGTGTGTAAATAGACACATTTCTCTTTCATCCATTGCTCATTAGAAGATAATGGAGAGTTCACCTGAAAAATTTACACCGGTCCACCCACTTGAAAGGGACCTAAATAATCCAACACCCAATGGTGAATATGTATCAAGCATTTTCATCTTGAGCTCTGATGAAGAGGGTCTGCCCTTGAATTGCATCAGCAATAACGCACACTATAGATAGTGGCTGCATGCTAACAGGATCAGCTTTGGGGATCCCTTCCATGTATCGAGAGTCTAGTAGGTCTTTTCCCAGATGTTTTTACATGTCAAGACAAGTTTGTATAGAATGTTTGTGAGTACCAGTCTTTGTTATTATATAATAAAGGTTTTGTGAAAGTGTCATACAATGCTGGTGCACCCTCTGTGTGTCCTATAGTGTTTCACTAGGAATCTCAGTCTTGAGGAAGCAGCAAAGCCACAGGCACTGAATATAATAATAACAATACAAAAGATCCTCTCTTCAGCAGGATTATATGCTTTTTTTTACACTTATGCATCAACTCTTTGCATTTTATTAAATGTTTAGCAGTACATTGACATTGTTAGGAAGCTTGTCCAGTACTGTTTTTAATTATGAGAATTTTTTTATCTTTTTGAGAAGCCAAAATGGCATTTCACTACTTTGATCTGCTGCTCTTTACAGTATTGGGGTGCTACATGCTTCATTCATAGAGCACACACATTCCGGTAATGCTGGGGAGACTTAAGTTACAATGTGTCCAGATTGGGATACCGATTCCTCCACTAGAGTCTCTGATAGTAGACATCATTTTGTTCACTAATTTTAATTATTGTATAGCAAAAGTTCTATGATTGTTGATTATGCAAATAAGTTTATGAAAGTTTATGCCTTAACTAAACATAGTACTTTGTTCAAGAGAGGACAGATGAGCACATACTACACATTAGTTCATCAAATCACCTTCACCAGGGTATATTTGTAACATCAGATACAGTATTTGGGGCAAAGATCTCATTCCTTACTAAAGTACAGTACTCTCAAGGGCAAAAATATTTGGATTTGGAACTGAAGGTGGAGTGATCCTAATTTCCATGCAATACAAATACCAAATTGGTCATAGTTATTTTATGGTTGAAGACAGTCTCAAACGTTCACAGCAATAGGCTATAATCTATAAATTCTTCAACCCAGCTAATAGGCTTTATTTCTGACAGTAGCGACCTGATAATACCTAGTACAGTTTGTATCCTTAAGGCTGTGAATTGTCTGAACATGTCAGAATTGCTGGTATTCAGAAACAGGTATCCAGTGTCAATGTGTTTCTTCAGTATAAAGTCCTTATTGTCTTTTAATAACACCGCCCTATCCTCTGATATTCTGATATTTTTATCCTAGGAAACCTGCATTAAAGTTACATTTAGGATTAGCCTAATCCTTTTGGTTTTAATGATTTTGTGAAGATGTATATCTAATTAGATTAAAGTATGATCAAACTAGCTACACAAATGCTCCCTGTAAGAAACTGACCCTCCTAAGGCACCATCCACACCAGCAGCATTGGGCTGTATTGGGTTGCACTACCCAGCGCAGTCTCAATGCAAGAGCAAAGCCAGTTTGCTTTCTATTGCTTCAGTTCCCACCAATGAGCTGCTTTAATGCAGGCTTAAAAAATAGGACATTTTTGCATAGTGCAGAATGTTCTGAGGTGTTGTAATGCACTGCAATTTGCTGAGAATCAGACAATAACATGGAGGTTAAAAAAAACTAAAAAAGCACTACAATTCGTGTTAACATTGCATGTAAAAATGTGTGGCAACAAACTCATTATGGGCACAATAATGTGCAAATTGTGGCGAGAATGGGCCCTAGAGCAACCACAAGTGACAGTATACAAGTGGAAAAAGTTCAATCTCAAAGGATCATCCTACTATTATACCCTATTTACCCCACAAATTACACAGTACTTTTGGATAGAAGAGAGCAGATAACTGTAATCCCAGGTGTCAAAATGCAACACTGGGAGCTTAAGTGGCAGGTCCACAGGTTTAAGTATTGATATGTTAGGGTAGGAGAAAGGTCCTTAACCCCTTCATGCCTAAGGGTAAAACAAATCTTAATGCCTAAGCACAATTTTGCAACTTTGACATGTGTTAGTAAAATCATCACAACTACTTTGTGCATCCAGGTGAATTATACCTTGTTTGTTTTTTTCAGGACAAATTGGGCCTTCATTAGGTGGTAAACTGCATATTTGCTGCATATTTCTTGTTACTACCATAACTTACCACCAAAGAACAACCCAAAATAAATTTTCCTGCTGCCAACAATCGCAGTGATACCACATGTGTATGTTATTTGCTGTTTGTACTTGTAGTACAGCCCAGAAACAATAGTGCACATTTTGCTTTTTTGTTACCTAAAACACAATGACACTGACACTAAGTGACACTGATACTAATTTAAAAAATGTTTTTTTTAAAAACCCTGTCCATAATATACTGACCATGACCTTTGACTCTGACCTTTGACCATGACATTGACCTTTGACCCTTACTTGGCCCAAACACTAACCCTGGTACTGACCTAGATCAAACATTGTTCTAGGTATTTTTTCTTTCTGCATTTTTTTTTCTCTCTGGAAGGAGACATAAAGGTACAATGTATCTTTCCTCACCACTCACAGAGAGAGAAAAACACAGGGGCAGGCTTCACAGTGACTGATCAGAGGCTATCACAATCAGAGGCTATCATAGCCTTCAGGTGACACGGAACCAGGGTTTGCGGGTTCCGATCCTTAGTACAGGACCAGGGGCTCTCGTTGAGACCCCGGTCTCTGTTCTGGGAGTGCGCTGTGTGGTGCGTTCTCAGCACAAAGACAGATACGCAGATATGCGGCCACATGGAAAAAAGCCCAGTCCAGTGAGGCCGAATATCTACGTACAAGGGTTTAATGCTAATGCTTAAAGCCAAGAAAAAACTTTCACAGCAATTCATGGGAGGGTTCCAGCTTGTGAACAGGGAGGTAACAGTGCAAGTGAAGGCACAAGAACCACAGAGCTATCCAATGAACAATATGTAACTTTTGGCTAGATATTGTAACTATTAGTAACTTTTTCTAATAGTTTCTCATCCTTGAAAACTATATTTTTAATGCAATGCTACATGGTGACAATTATGGTTGCTACTTTTATTAATATTGTTCTGCTTTTTCTATTAAGAGTCTGCTGCACAAGCATCTTTCATAGTACAGTGAGTATGACACAACAAACAGTGCTTGGAACATTGCCTCAATGAGAGATTGCCTTGCCTTGTTTACCAGCAATCACAAGTCAGAAACATTCAGACAGCAGACAGATCCAGCAGGTCTGACAGATGTAATTGCCTGAGGCTCTGTATGTCAGATCATTTAAAGTGGAAATTAAGAAACAGGGGAGTAGTTTCTTAGTATGAGAATCTGGACACCAAGCCCATCCAGTTTTTAGTTATGATATGCAGGCTGGCTCTGGTGAGACCAAATTGTGCAAATGCATAAGGAAATGTGCTTTAAAATGTCTGCAGAGATTTCATTTTCTATAGTTTCTCCATAGGCGTGCGCACAGGGTGTGCCAGGTGTGCCCAGGCACACCCTAATCACTTTGTGCAGAACAGATTCCCCCTACTGACCTGACTCCCCCCACCTCCAGTACTGCCAGCTTCCCTCTTCTCCTATCCCCCCAGCTGATCCTGCAGAATGTTTTAGGGTGAGTGCGTATAGGGCCAGTAAATATTTAATTTACCGACCCATCCCTTTCAGAATGAACATCGTGAGTGATTGGAAGTGTGTGTTTGAGCTTTGGGGTGCACACCCTAATTCCATAGGCTGCGCACACCTATGAGTTTCTCCTATATTGACAACTAATGAAGTTTTTAAAAGTTTCAAGCTTTAAAGCTCAATTCCAGTAATTCAGGCACTTTGTAAAAAGTGAAGGCACACTATGAGTTAACTCCAAGGAGTTGCATGACTTCTCCTGGGCTTATCTCTATTATTTACATTAGGAAGGTTTATTGCACTGTTTGAGGAACACTCCAAGATCTGAGAGGAGAGAGGTCTTCTCCTTTACTGCCTATTCACTGAAGCCTTGGTATTTTGTGAATGTGTTCACAGAACACCAATGCTTCTGTGAATGGGCAGGAGGGGAGGGGCGGGCATAGCGGCTCCAGCTGCAGCGACTCTCCTGTGCAAGATGCATAATTCAGAAGGATCAGCATCAGGCTGTAGGAAACACAGCGATATCTGTCTTCCGGGACTACTATAAAGCTGTCAGATAAAGCCCAGGAGGTCTCATGCACCTGGCTGCACTTAACTTACAGTGTGCCTTGATACAAAGGAGATGAATTCACCTTTAATTATATTTTAACTTCGCAGCTAACCTCAACCTAAACCTCAAATCTTAGCCTAATGCTGCATACACACAAGCGGAATTTCTGTCGGAAAAATCTTGGATAATTTTTCAGGCGGAATTCCGCTCAAGCTTGCCTTGCATACACACGGTCACACAAAAGTTCTCTGAACTTCGACCGTCAAGAACGCGGTGACATACAACACTACGAGGAGCCGAGAAAATAAAGTTCAATGCTTCTGAGCATGCGTCAAATCGTTTCCGAGCATGAGTGATTTTTTGCGTGTCCGAATTGCATACAGACGAACGCATTTACGCATTTTCAGATAGGAACTTTTTCCTACTAAAAAATATAGAACCTGCTCTCAATCTTTTGCTGGCTGGAATTCCGCCAGCAAAAGTCCGATGCAGCATACGCACGGTTGCATTTTCACGGTTGAGTTTTGCTGGCGGCATTTCCGATTGTGTGTACGGGGCATTAGGCTCAGATCTAAACATGCCTTAAGCCTAGGTTCACATTGCTGCAGATTTCAATCCGGCAATGCAATCCAACTTCAGGGGCGATTTGACAGACATCAGTGCGGTTTCCTGCACAGATGTCTATTGAAATTGCACCCAAAGTCGCCAAAAGTAGTACAGAAGCCACTTTTTGGGTGGTGCTATTGCCGGTAATAGCGGCCGATTTGGCATGGGATTTGACATGTCAAATCCCATGCCAAATCGTACCAATGTGAACCTAGGCTAAACAGTATATGGTATATAGCCAAAACCTTTTTTTTTTATTTTGATCAGAGTGTTGAAGGGTTAGAACCCATTTAGGTTTTTATTTCTGTGACTATTGTAACCAGGACTGAAAGTGATGGCAAAGTCTAAAGTTTTGAGTTGTTACCAGAACAGAATAAGGGGACAAATTCTCCAAAAGGGACATCTGTTCATGTGACAGCTGTTAAAGAGGGAAACTCACCTTACTTTAGAGCAATTTCCTTTTACTCCCTGTTGCATCTTTAAAACAGGAAATGAAGATCTCTCCACCAGGTCACAGACCCAAAAAAGAATTGATGGGGCTTCTACCTTTCTTCTTATATCAAAAGCTAAATAATAAAAAAAAAAAAAAACAACTTTGGTTTAAACATACAGTACATAATAAACTCAACATAACCTTTAAACTCAACCTAACCCCTAAACACAATCTCTAATGTGCACCTCACCCTGAACATCAATTATAAATTCCAGATGGCATTTATACTGGTCTGAAAATAAACACTATATTATCTTGGTAATAAAAAGTGATTACTGCAATGATAGTGTCGGAAATATTAGCGAGGGGGATCAAATTTGTGGAATAAATGTATTGGTGGCAACGATATGTGCAAAACATGATGTTATGTTAACAAAATTCCTGTTCTAAAATGTTCACTCCTAACTAATATTGTCCATATGAAGAAATCAACGACCAGGAAGTGTAAAACCTGTGTGAAATTCTAATAATCTGTTGGTACTGTGCTTGGCTCTGCATTTTCACTGAGATCTGGTCCCTCCACTGGATACGTAAGGGAACTGTGATGTAGAGTGACTCTGCTGTTTGGAAGATGTGAATGTGTGCATTGCAATCCCCAGGTAAAATAGCTAGGCTGACAGTCGACATTTGATTTTATGCATTCTGTGTGTAGGCAGCCCATTCATTTCACTGTGCTGCCCTACCGGGAAAAATGTAGGGAAATAAGTCCCTGACTCTTTTTTCAAATCACACAAAGCCATTTGGCACTGAAGACCTGAAGGGTCTGGTATGGATTTTGGGGGGAGCCCACTTTTTTTTTGGTTCAGGGTTCCCCTTAATAATCATACCAGACCCAAAGGGCCTGGTATTGGACTGGGGGGGACCCATGCCATTTTTTTCAATAGGTTTTATCAATAATGCCAAGACCTGACAATTCATTACATCCGCAATCAGTTTTAAATGATTTTTTTTTCTTTAGAAATGTCATTTTTCTGTGGTACTGTTCTAAACACTGGAAAAATGTGCCACTTTACAGGCATACCATAGACACCCCCCAGGCATGATATTTAAAGGAATATTTAATTTTTAATTGTTTCACTTTAAGCATTATTAAAATCACTGCTCCCAAAAAAATGTACGTTTTTAAAACTTTATTTGCATTGATACATGCCCCCTGGAGCAGTGCCCGGATCCCCAAACACTTTTTAGGGCAATAATTTGCATATAAGGCTTTAAAATTAGCACTTTTGATTTTTCATGTTAATGTCCCATAGACTTTAACGGTGTTTGTGTGGTCGTCTGAATTTTTTGCCTGTTCGCAAGTTCTGGTGCGAACCGAACCGAGGGGTGATCGGCTCATCCTTACTTGGCACGCACAAGCACAGTGCGGGTGCTGATATGTGAAGGTGGCATTAAGAATTAAATGCACCCTATTTCACTGTGGATCGGGAACTCATGTGATTTTGCATACATTTCCGACCCACACAGATGTAAACCCAGCATAATTCTAGAGTATTACTACTATCAACTATTTCAGGAGGGTAAATATCCAAATAGTGAGTATTATTTTCTATTATAGTGCAAACTCTCACAAAACTATATTTAGTTAGGTAGAACCCATTATGCTTTCTTAAAGTGGTATTAAACCCAAAATCAAAAATGTAATATATTGCAGCTCACAAGTCATTAGATGTGGTGGCTGCATTTGTTTTCTCATTTTAGGCCTGGTTCACACCTATGCATTTTTTAGTGCTTTTTCAGTTTTGCATAAACATTACAGTCCATTTAACATGGTTTCCTATGGATGTAGTTCACATCTGTGCATTTTATTGAAAGGGCCAGGGACGTTTTTCTAGTTCCATAGATTTCAATAGATCAAAAACATGTATTGAAAAATGCAAAATGCACCTGGAATATGTAAACTGCAACCTGCATAGTTGTGAATCAGGCCTAAGGCTGGATTCACACCTATGCATTTTTAGTGCTTTTTGCATTTTGCAGATTTGCACTACAGTCCATTTAACATGGTTTCCTATGGAACATGTTCTGTAGTGCAAATCTGCAAAATGCAAAAAGCACTAAAAATGCATAGGTGTGAATCCAGCCTAAGGCCCCTTTCACACGATCGGACCGTTCAGGTCCGCCTGTCAGTTTTGACGGCGGACCTGAACGGGCGATCCATGTTAGCCTATGGAGCGTCGGATGTCAGCGGAGACATGTCCGCTGACATCCGACCCCGTCCGATCCGCTAAAAGCAGACGTATGGCTCTACGTCCAGATCCGTCGCTGGCGGATCGGATCAGGTGAGATCTGACGAAAACGGACACGCTGTCCGTTTTCGTCCGATCCCTCCATAGGCGGCAGCGGAGCCTGACAAGCCCCTCCCCGCTCAGTGAGCAGAGAGGGACCTGTCATCCGCCGGCTCAGCGGAGATCAACGGACAGATCTCCCGCTGAGCCGGCGGACCGAGGCGGGCTCCGTAGAAACGGAGCCCGCCTCGTGTGAAAGGGGCCTAAGGCTTTTCTCCCTCTATTTTCACCTGGTGATCTGACCAGCAGCACACCTTCTGTATCAGAGTGCCCCCACTCTGCATGAAGGAGAACAGGGGGCACAGCAGACAGCGGCATTGTCAGTCTGGGGGAAGGCGAGTGTTCGATTTATTAGCCTATTTAGATATACTAAGAAATTAAAGCCAAACTACAGCTGACACTTTAAAATCAGTTACATTACCAGGTTTTATTTTTTCCTTTTGGGATAAAGGTTTTACATAGATAAATAAAAGCTGATCATTGTAAGCACACCTGTCAGTGTTGGATAATTTGCCTCAACCCTCTAACTGCTACACTTGCAGGACAGCTTGTTATTTTGGAATGCAACAGACTTACTGGCAGGATTACCAGGTTAAAAATAAATAAAAGAAAGTCTAAAAAAACAAAAGTAATGCAGCCATCAAATCTAAGAATTGGTCAGCTATAATATAATAAATGTTTGCTTTTAGGTTTAATATCACTTTAAACATACAGGTTTCTGTGCACATTGTGTAAGCTCGTTGTATGAATTTTGTTTGCATGTGTGTGTACTCCAGTGCTGAGCACTGTGGTTATACTGTGCTAACAACAGGGGAATATGCCTGCACGCCCTACAAGTGAATTGAGAAGGGTTGTTATTCTAGACAAGGACGTTTCTGTGGATACATCTTGCTAGCAGGATCAGTATCAGGACTGATTTATTTGACAAAAGGAAATATACAAAAAAAAAAACTTCCTTTACGTAACAGGAATGTGTACATCAACATATCTGGTTTAGGAATGTAAACCAAAAAAAAGGTGCACTGTCTCTTACAAAGTGCTAACATGCATTAAATACTCAATTCATAGCCACTTTATTGGGTACATCTGTTCAATTGCTTGGTAACACAAATTGCTAAGTATATATATATATATATATATATATATATATATATATATATATATATATAATGGGGACGGAAAGTATTCAGACCCCCTTACATTTTTCACTCTTTGTTATATTGCAGCCATTTGCTAAAATCATTTAAGTTCATTTTTTTCCTCATTAATGTGCACACAGCACCCCATATTGATAGATAAACACAGAATTGTTGACATTTTTGCAGATTTATTAAAAAAGAAAAACTGAAATATCACATGGTCCTAAGTATTCAGACCCTTTGCTGTGACACTCATATATTTAACTCAGGTGCTGTCCATTTCTTCTGATCATCCTTGAGATGGTTCTACACCTTCATTTGAGTCCAGCTGTGTTTGATTATACTGATTGGACTTGATTAGGAAAGCCACACACCTGTCTATATAAGACCTTACAGCTCACAGTGCATGTCAGAGCAAATGAGAATCATGAGGTCAAAGGAACTGCCTGAAGCGCTCAGAGACAGAATTGTGGCAAGGCACAGATCTGGCCAAGGTTACAAAAAAGTTCTGCTGCACTTAAGGTTCCTAAGAGCACAGTGGCCTCCATAATCCTTAAATGGAAGACGTTTGGGACAACCAGAACCCTTCCTAGAGCTGGCCGTCCGGCCAAACTGAGCTATTGGGGGAGAAGAGCCTTGGTGAGAGAAGTAAAGAAGGACCCAAAGATCACTGTGGCTTAGCTCCAGAGATGCAGTCGGGAGCTGGAAGAAAGTTGTAGAAAGTCAACCATCACTGCAGCCCTCCACCAGTGGGGGCTTTATGGCAGAGTGGCCCGACGGAAGCCTCTCCTCAGTACAAGACACATGAAAGCCCGCATGGAATTTGCTAAAAAAACACCTGAAGGACTCCAAGATGGTGAGAAATAAGAGTCTCTGGTCTGATGAGACCAAGATTGAACTTTTTGGCCTTAATTCTAAGGGGTATGTGTGGAGAAAAGCAGGCATCATGCTGTGGGGGTGTTTTTCAGCTGCAGTGACAGGACGACTGGTTGCAATCGAGGGAAAGATAAATGCGGCCAAGTACAGTGATATCCTTTACGAAAACCTTCTCCAGAGTGCTCAGGACCTCAGACTGGGCCAAGGGTTTACCTTCCAACAAGAGAATGACCCTAAGCACACAGCTAAAATAAAGAAGAAGTGGCTTCACAACAACTCCATGACTGTTCTTGAATGGCCCAGCCAGAGCCCTTACTTAAACCTAATTGAGCACCTCTGGAGAGACCTAAAAATGGCTGTCCACCAACGTTTACCATCCAAAGTGTAGGCAAGATATGGTGAGAAATATCCCTGCGCTTGCGAGGCCGTTTGCTGTAGGGAAAGGGTAGTATTGTAGAAAGTGGAAGGACTGGAGGAGATGATAAAGCATGTCCCGCTGCCTTAACTGACCAGGGGTGGTCTGGAAAGGACTGTATGGTAGGAGGTGGATGGAAGGCGCGTGATCAGACGCTTACATCAAAACCTGTATGGTTTAATCATGTATAAGGAATACAAACATATAAATATTGAATCATACAAATACTACATTGCATACAAACAGGTAACAAAATAGGCACTAAAAAGTTAAAATTGGGCTATGCCCATGTTGAGGCAGGTATTTAAAAAGGGCTGACGCGTTTCGAGGGTAACCTCTTCATCAGAGCTAGGAGAACAGGAGCACAGTCTGTATGGGCCGGTAGGCCGACGTGTGTACATGGGAAGGAGTGGCTAGTAGGAGGGGATGTCATGTGATGGATAGTTGATTATTCCAAGTTCCATACTAGTCCACGTTCAGGTTTTCTACGAATTTAATAAGAATGTATATTAATTGTATATTCCTTTGCGATGGTATTTGGCTGCCAGATATGCCTGTCTCCAGTGGGTATGTAGGAGTGGCTGCAGTCCTAAAGGTCCTTCGGGGTGGAGAGCTGTGTAATCCTGGAAGATGGAGGGGGGAGGAGGTGTCCTTGAGGTAGCTGTAGCCGTGTAGCAAGTGTTGACTATTCCACTTGCCTATCCCAGGCAGCAAGACGCATCTTGTTCAGGAATACACGGCTACAGCTACCTCAAGGACACCTCCTCCCCCCTCCAGCCACTCCTACATACACACTGGAGACAGGCATATCTGACAGCCAAATACCATCGCAAAGGAAAATACAATTAATATACATTCTTATTACATTCGTAGAAAACCTGAACGTGGACTAGTATGGAACTTGGAATAATCAACTATCCATCACAGGACATCCCCTCCTACTAGCCACTCCTTCCCATGTACACATGTCGGCCTACCGGCCCATACAGACTGTGCTCCTGTTCTCCTGGCTCTGATGAAGAGGTTACCCTCGAAACGCGTCAGCCCTTTTTAAATACCTACCTCAACATGGGCATACCCCAATTTTAACTTTTTAGTGCCTATTTTGTTACCTGTTTGTATGCAATGTAGTATTTGTATGATTCAATATTTATATGTTTGTATTCTTTATACATAATTAAAACATACATGTTTTGATGTAAGCGTCTGATCACGCGCCTTCCATCCACCTCCTACCATACAACGTTTACCATCCAACCTGACAGAACTGGAGAGGATCTGCAAGGAGGAATGGCAGAGGATCCCCAAATCCAGGTGTGAAAAACTTGTTGCATCTTTCCCAAAAAGACTCATAGCCGTATTGGATCAAAAGGGTGCTTCTACTAAATACAGAGCAAAGGGTCTGAATACTTAGGACCATGTAATATTTTAGTTTTTCTTTTTTAATAAATCTGCAAAAATGTCAACAATTCTGTGTTTTTTTGTCAATATGGGGTGCTGTGTGTACATTAATGAGGAAAAAAAATGAACTTAAATGATTTTAGCAAATGGCTGCAATATAACAAAGAGTGAAACTTTTGGTGGTGTACACAGTAAACAATACAGTGCAGCTGTTGTACAGTTGCTAATACAGTGCAGGCAGTGTATACAGTATCTAATACAGTGTGTGCAGTTTCTAATAGACGTCAGGCGTTGTATTAATGTAACGGTGTAGTTGCCACTAGTAACAGATAATCCACCAATTCCCCCCAGCTGCCAGACTTCATACATCACTTGCAGAGATAATGAACAGTCTTTTGCTGGTTTTAATTTAGTTGTTTTATTGGGGGGGTACAACTTGGTTGGGGAAAAGGGTATATGGGATGCCCATAGGATCGATTAATTGCCATCATATTCTAAAGATCACTCACACTAGCACAAAATTAGAGCCAGAAGAGTTGATGTGAATTTCCTCCTGCATCTCCATGCAGACTGTTGTTCCTCCTCTGCTTAACTCCCGCAGACTATTCCTTCCAAGAATTCCCCATCCCCCACCGTGTAAGGGATAAGGACATCACTTTTGACCCTGTAAAAGTGATGGTCCCAGAACTTCTTCTCCTCCTGCACAAAACTTATTTCCTCCTGCACAAAACTTATTAATACTGCAGCAAAGTAATGTTACATCTTCTTCTAAGGGGCAAGAAGAACCCACTTCCTAAAGTAGGCTCTGGTTGCTCGCTGCTTCTGGGCCTGAGGCCTGCAGTACCTCTCCCCTGAGACCTAGTAGTTTAAAAGCATTCTTATGGATGGTGGACTACTGTTCCCAGCCAGACCAATTTGCAAATCCTGTGCCCTCAGGTCACATCAATTTGACACCGATCCCCACAGTCTCTCCTCTGATCCAGGACTCCTCATCATTCACTGTGTAAATGATGAAGACTTTCCTAATAACCGTGTAGAGGCACAGTTCCCTCACAGACTTCATCGCACATCCAGCCCTGCACTGTGGTAACACTCACTGACCTTCCACTGCCCAGAGTCCTTGATGAGGAACTTGACTGGACCATACGTTCTGACAGCTTCACCTGCCCCTCTGCTCCAGGAGTTCTTTATCACTGACCAGGTGATGACAAAGACATTGCCAATGACCTGTAGAGACAAAGTTCCCTCACAGCTCTCCCTGGTCCTTCTCCTGCGATTGGTACCCCCCCAGATGGGGGTGTCCTCCTGTTGCTGCCTAGTATTCCATTCCTCACTTCACTCAGCCGACATCCCCTCCCAGTGGCATGTTACCTCAGCTTATATAGGAGGCCCGCCCCCTGCCAATACCAGATGGGGATTGGTCAGGGCTCCCACATGAGCTGCCTGCCACTCCAGTTCAAGGCCCTGCCCCTCTTCCAGAATGTTCTCTAACCACTCCCAGCCCCCAGATTAAAGCTTTCTAGCTTGCAGCAAATTTGCCTGTGCTGACAGTTCCTAGTAAAAATCTATTACTAGCACCTACCTATTGGTAGAGGGTGCTACATTAATATATATATATATATATATTCAGTGTAGCCTATATCTACAGTGCATTCCATGGTGTACTGTCTCTAATACACTTCAGGCAGTGTACACAGTATCTAATACAGTGTGTACAGTTTCTACTACACTTTTGGTGGTGTACACAGTATACAATACAGTGCAGGCGTTGTACACTTTCTAATACACTTCAGGCGGTGTACACAGTATCTAATACAGTGTAGTGTGGTGTTGCAAAACAAAAAATACATAATGTCCAGAAGGCCACCAAGGAGAGGCAGACATTCACAAGCCGCTAAAAGAGGACAAGCAGCCTCTGTGTCTACAGTCAACAGTGCTGGTCGTGGATATGGTGCATCCTCTGCAGGTGGTCATGGGGCACGCTTGTCCTTTTTTGTTGCTGCTGGCCAAGTTATTGAGCCACAACATGCAGAAGAGTTGGTGGAGTGGATAACAAAGCCGTCCTCATCCTCTGTCACCCAAGCTCAGAGTAGTTTGCCTTCCAACGCAGCTGCCAAAGTGGCCTATTCCACTGGCTCCTGGTCCACAGTCACTCCTACCGTAGCCCCACCATAATGCCCGGAGGAGTCCCCAGAATTATTCGACCACATATGCTGCTGAAAGATGCGCAGCGATTTGAAGGCTCCGGATGTTGGTTCCCAGGTTGAGGAAGAGAGTAACGTGAGCCTAGAGAGAGGGGGTGCCACAGAAGGACAAGAAACTGGCAGTCATGTTTCACAGCAGGGCCCATTCCTGAGCCCAACAAGAGTATCTGTGAAGGGTTATAGTGTTGTAGCACCGCCACCACCCAAGGCCAAATTTTTCTGCCTCTGTTCAACAGGGGCATGTAATTACAATTCTTGAAACAATATTTCACAGCAGGGCCCATTCCTGCACCCAACAAGAGTAACTGTGAGGGCTTACAGTGTTTTGGTACCACCAACACCTAAGGCCCAATTTTCTGCAGAGTATATAGGGCAGGCCGTGTTGTATATATACTGCTGTTCAGAGTATATAGTGCCTAGGGGCCTGGGGGACCCTCGCACCATTTTTTTTTTATTTGGTGTGGGGTTCCTCTTAATATCTATACCAGACCTGAAGGGCCTGGTATGGATTTTGGGGGGGACATCCACGCCATTTTTTTTTGTATGTTTGGTATTTTTATCTATATTGCCAGGATCCAACAATACATTACAGTCACGAGCAGTTTTAAATGACATTTTTATCTTTAGAAATGTCCTTTTGCTGTGGCACTGTTATAAACATGGGAAAGATGTGCTACTTTACAGGCATACTAAGGATACTCCCCCAGGCACAATATTTAAAGGAATATTTCATTCTTATTGTTTCACTTTAAGCATTATTAAAATCACTGGTCTCGAAAAAACGTCTATTTTTAAAACTTTTTTTTTGCATTGATACATGTCCCCTGGGGCAGGACCCGGGTCCCAAAACACTTTTTATGGCAATAACTCGCATATAAGCCTTTAAAATGAGCACTTTTGATTTTTCACGTTTGTGTCCCATAGACTTTAACGGTGTTCGCGTGTTCGAACAAATTTTTCAGGTGTTCAGCTCATCCCTAGAAAACACCCATACATTTATGTTTTTCAGTACATAACAGCGTGCTACAGATCCATTGACAACTTCTTATGATAAATTGCTTGTAGATTAGTAAATTTATTTGAAAACTGTCGATACACCAGCTGATTGCTAAATTTTATTTTGTTCAAATTGCATGAAATAAATGTATACCTTGAGTCTTTGTTCAATGCATTATTCTCTGGGGGGGCGGGGGGAGTTGTGCAGTTGTTCTCTAAGTAAGATACGGAAGACACCACTATTCAATGAAATAAATGACTATGTAAAGTTAGCTTCACACAGCTGTTTCAGTGGATGTCATATACCCATAGGCAATTTTTTTTGCTTTTCACAGGTTTGTTTTTAGATCTTTGATTACTGTCATGTTTACTAGTGTAAATGAGACTTGCAGCTAGTGCAGTGGATATCTAGCCATGAATGTATTTGCTTGTTTACCATGAACAGCAAATGAAAGAGACAATAAACACCCAGGGACTTTTATTGGCAGATGAAAAAAACGAATTATCATGCTAGAAAATATAAAATCGGAAATATTATGAAATACCAAATCTCTATGGAGAAGACAGTGCAATTACATACTATAAAACAAACTTAAAAGGGGTCTTTAAATACAGAAAATGGCAAGCCGTCTTAACAGTTGTCTTAACATACACTTAGGACTTCATAAGCTATATGCCCGGTACACACGGTCGGATTTTCCGATGGAAATTCCGACCGTTTGTGGGCTCCATCGGAAATTTTCCATCGGATTTTCCGACACACAAAGTTGGACAGCAGGAGATAAAATTTTCCGACAACAAAATCCGATCGCGTCAATTCCGACCGTGTGTGGCCTGTTCCGACGCACAAAGTGCCACGCATGCTCAGAAGAAATTCCAAGACGGAACAGCTCATTCTGGTAAAATTAGCGTTCGCAATGGATACAGCACTTTTGTCACGCTGCAATGTTCAAAATGGTTTAATACAGCGCACTCTCTTCTTCTTTATAATGTGACAAGAATGAAGTAGTTTTGCTGCTCATATTCACACACACTTCTCACAAACTTATTTCGTTACTATTTATCGGGATTCCCTCAATATATTTTGATTTCTCACATCTGACATTTTTGTATATTTTTTATATATTTTTTGGCTCTGAATGTAGATTCTTTTTTTGTGTTTGTATTTTATTTTTATTTTTTTTGCGAATTTGATTTGTACTCCCGAAAATGTTTGTGTGTGTTTTTTGTGACAAGTTCCCACAACACCATCGATATGTTGTTCTATTTAATCTGTAGGAGATTCTTTGGTGTTGTTGTCTCTTGTTAATTTCACATTTTATGTTAGAAATGTACCTGAATCGTCACCAACAAACTGTCCTTTTTGGATGAAAACACACACAGGAGAGTAGAATTTACCTAAAAAATTTTATTAAGGGGTCACAACTAAACAAAGAGGGAGGCAACGCTGGAGAAACTGCAGAAGTGGGCGAAGCCTTGGACCCCCAGGGCAACATCAACTATTTTTAAGCAAAATTGGTGGCCTGAGGAGTCCATATCTAAGGGAGGGCAGTCTGGTCCAGAAGTCCCAGAGATCCGGAAAGCAGCAGATGACATCTATGTCCCCAGGCTGTGGTCATACGAGAGACTGCATCTTCTGTCAGACCAGACTGAACCCAGGGCAATCACTCTCAGGTCTTCTTTCCACGCTTCCTTACACGCTGTGGCTGTGGTGGTGGAGTTGTGGCAGCAGGAGGAGGAGGAGGAGGATCGTCCATCTCAATGACATCCGTCTTGGGTGTTAGTTCCCCACTCACCCCCTTATGTAGCACTTTATAAATAAGGTCCTCACACAGGAGGCGTTGACCCTCCTGCATGCCCTGCAATTTGGTGGCAGCCATGCAGGCAAAGGCCTCTTCAGGAGTTGGTAAGGCTCTGAGGGACACAGAAGCCTCCTGGATCAGCCTGAATGCATCTCCTGGCTGACACTTAGCCCTGCCTCCTCCTGGCTGCCACTAATCCCCACCTCCTCCTGACTGCCACATTCCACAACCTCCTCCTGGCTGAGGTCTTCCTGTGTATGAAAAAGGGACATAGTTTTAGTATTTTTTCAATCAATCACACACAATTTTCACCTCCTGACTGCTGCAAATTGAATGTTAACAAATATAACAGACTATCCTTCTGAGCCCAGCATTTTTCATTTTTGTCCCAATTTTGGGTGCCCACTACTGTCTATTGATATGTAAAACACTTTTTTTAATCAGCAATTAGTGCTCAATAATAACATCTAGTAAACACCATTTCTTTATTGACCAGAAATCTGTAGAAGAATGCTATACCTGACTCCAGCTGGGCTCCTCCACTTCTTCCTGGCTGGAAGGCCCAGGTTGTACATCAGAAGCCTCAGCTGGTATGGAAGAAAGCGTGGAAGGAAGAGTGGAGAGGGATTCCCTGACTTCAGTGTGGTCTGACAGAAATCGCAGTCTCTCATAGTATTACAGCCTGGGGACATAAACATCATCTGCTGCAGCTCCGGATCTCTGGGAATCAGTGACCTTCTTGCGCTCCCTAAGATAAGTGCTCCTCAGGCCACCAATTTTGGCTTTTAAATAGGGGATGGTTGCTGTGGGGACCACCGGCTTCACCAACTCCAGCAGTTTCTCCAGCGCTGCCTGCCTCTTCTGTTTGTGATTATAGTGGGGGTGTCTCACTTGCCACAGACAGGGCAGCTCCCTGTACTTGTCGATTAACAGGGGAAGGAAATTGTGGTCGTTGAACCCATCCATTTTCTCTGCAAGACACAACGCAAGACAAACCCTAATGTCAGGCAAAACTCCCCTAATCTTGTTACAATATAGGCTTCCATTTCGAAGCAGTATAGGCGCAAGTTTAGATCTTACCTTCATTATCACGATCGGCGTTTCCGATGCTCCTTCCTCCGCTCACAGAACGTACGTAAGACGCACGTGTGTTATGCTTTATACACACTGCGCATGCGTATAACTCCGCCCGCCCCTGACGTTCTTTCTCGTCTATTCCCCGCCCCTTTTCGTTCGGCGCAGTGGGGGAAGAGCACATTATGGATAGACAGCAGGTGCGTGCTAATTGTAGCAGCGAGGAGGAGGGGGAGGAGAGGCCGGAGCCTGAAACGTCCCAATCCAGAAGGAGATTTAAGGACTCAAATATGTCCTTTGGGGAGATGTTGGAAATGGTGGACATCCTGAAGAAGGCCGACTATGATGGAAAGTATGGACCTTACCCCAACCCCAATGTCAGAAAGGCCAAGATCATGGCGAAAGTGGTCAGGAGTCTACACCGGAATTTCAGGGTACGACGATCGAAAGATCAGCTCAGGAACCGGTGGTCGGACCTGAAATTACGAGAACATGAGCAGTACAGAAAGATCCGGAGAGTGCTGCAAAAAAGTAAGTAGTTGTGCTGTGTTCCTATTGTTTTTGTGTTTATTACGTTCGTGCTGCTCCATGTGCTTTTAGGAACTGTTGTACAGTTTAAAATGGCAACTTTCATGTTCATGGGCACATTATTCGTTCGGATCAAACATTTTTCGTTCAAACTATAAAATACCATTGTTTAGCCCATATGCATTTGGCCACCATTTTGACGCCCTATACTTGTCTTCAAAGAATTGGGTTGTGTACTGTAGATGGCTTTGTTACTAGAATGAAATGCAAACTAGATTGTGTGTAAGGAGAGGACACTGAGCAGCTGTTTTCACATCTGGACACTGGAGCACTAGTGTGGGACCCCAGAACACCATTTTTATTAGGGGGTCACACAGGTGCTCCAGTATATACTATAGGGGGGTCTCCATCTGTGAAGCTTGTACAAAACAGGTAAAGTATTGCAGCTTGACAAAGGACACTAAAAAAGCTACATCTTGGAACTCTGCTAAAATAGATAATTGTACCCCACTTCCAAGCAATGTTTCCTATTTATAGTTCTGCCATCAAATATCTGTGTGCTAATTATACCATTTTTGTTTTACGTAGGGGATAAAAGACTCGGAGGACACCCCTCATCTGAGGAGACCAGAGGAAATCCCCCCAACACAAGCTGAGCAGGAGGAGGAAGATGTGGTGGAACTAGTCACCACAACAGGTGAGTGTCTGCGACCACAGGCTCAGATAAGAGATGGATGGCGGCATTTTTTTAAACCAAATTTTTTTTGGGGTTCCTCTCTTTTTAGGTGATCGTGAGGTTGTGGATCCAGATCCTTTCACATCTGAAAGTGCCCAGATCATGATCGGGGAGATCATGGGGTGTAATTTACAATTGGAAATCATCAAGCAAAACATCAATGATGTTATTCCCAAATAAAAAAACATCATTGATGTTTTGGGGCGAGTTTAAAACCCCTCCAAATCACTTTCTTCTTTTGTGTGTTAAAAACAAGGAAGAGGGGCGCCACTGAATATATATCAAGTTAAATTTATTTTTTAAAAACAATATCCACTCACATGTAAAACTGAAGTGTAGATCTCAGATACATCTCGTGACACAAAAAGGAGCGGAGGACTACAAGTGGCAGCAAGTCCAAATGCACTGACATCACCTCTCATAGGCTGAAGATGGGCTGCACTGAGCCAATGTTGTAGTCTATGAGCACACCACAAACAGGAGAGCAGAAGAGCCGTCTAGGGTGGTGTGGGTTCCAGGAAGAGAGGGCGTGAGGGCATCTAGGCTGGTGCTTTAATGTGAAGCGGTGTGTCCTAACATCTCGTCCGGCATCCGTGGTGGAAGTAAGAGCACGGCCGTGTGATCGGAGCCAGAACGAGGCTTGGATCGCAAACACTGTGGCGCCGAGCTGTGACATCACTCCTGTGCGACGCGTTTCCGAGATAGCTCGCTATCGATGGAGGAGATAGCAGCACTCCTTTATCAAGCATAGGGGAGTGATGTTGAGCAAAGCTATTATATAGTCCATCAGGGGGAGGGGCCTTAATGAGGAGCATTCAATACACATTGTAAAAATAAACATCAAACGGACATATAGTAAGATGAAAGATGATAATAATAAAAAATGATGTTAAAACACAAACTGCATTATACTATAAAGCAATAAAACAATGAATATTACAGGTACTAATCATAAGAATGGAGGGGAAAAAAAGGCAGAAGTTTCTGCATGCATATTAAATGAGACTCAGGGACGCATAGGCCCTGGGAGAAAAAATATGTGATATCAAATAGGGGATGTTGGATGAAAAGGCTACAGTTTTTTACCCTGCCCAGTCCAAAGGACCCTATCTTGAGAGTTTCTACAGGGTCGTCTATGCCGACTTTGTGAAACTCTGTCAGTCTTCCTCCACCATCCCTGCTCATGTTCACAATCTCACTGTCGCAGAAACAAAAGCATTAGACACTTTGATTCATGCCACTGATATTGTGGTTAAATCAGCAGATAAGGGAGGGGGTATAGTTGTCCAAAATAGGGACGACTATATCGCAGAGGCATATAGACTTCTCTCAGATAAGACCACGTATACTAAACTATCTAAAGACCCTACCAATGAATTTGCCCTCGAAGCCCGTCGTGTGGTCCAATCTGCCCTTATTAGTGGAGTCATTACTAAAATGGAAGCTTCATTTTTTCTAAAAAACTTTTATTAGGTACCTTATTTTTACCATCTGCCAAAGGTCCATAAAAATTCCACATCCCCTCCTGGCAGGCCGATTGTGGCTGCTATGGACAGTGTAACCACTGGCCTCAGCCAATACATTGATTTGTATCTACAGCCCATAGTACAGCAACTACCATCTTTCATTAGAGATGGACTGCATTTGTTGGAGCTTTTGGCACCTTATAGGTGGGAATCTACCTATACGTGGCTTTCTCTAGACGTCACGTCCTTATATACCTCAATTCCACACCAATTTGGGCTTCAAACACTGGAATTCTTTTTAGCTCAAGACCCTATGCTAAATGCCAGGCAAGCTAAGTTTATTTTGGAGGCCACGGATTTCTGCCTGTGTCACAATTATTTCGACTTTAATGGCGATTTCTTCTTACAGCTGCAGGGAACCGCCATGGGAGCTAATTTCGCCCCTTCATACGCCAATTTAGCCATGGGCTATTGGGAGAAGAATCACATCTGGTACAACAATCTCTATTCAGCTAACATTGTATTTTTTGAGCGATACATCGACGATATTAACGTGATCTGGGATGGCCCTGTTGTCTTAATTTCCCTTTTTGTAGAACATTGTAATCGTAATCCATACGGACTTGCTTTTACCCATGTTTTTGACTCAATCACCTTGATTTTTTTGGACTTGGAATTAAGCCATAGGGAGGGAAGTATTATTGCCCGAAATTATACTAAACCTACAGCTGGCAATTCTTATTTGCACTTTCATAGCTGCCATTATCCCAAGTGGATTAGAAATATACCGAAAGGGCAGTTCTGTCGCCTTAGACAGAACTGCACCCGTGATATTGATTATGCTGCATCTAGTGTTTCTTTAAAGAAAAAATTTGCAGATAAATCATATCCTAATGATTTGGTAGATGAAGCATGCACCTACTACTCTAAAGGCAAACCCGCGAGACCCAAAAAAAGCGAAATTGACCACTCCATGCGATTCATCACCACCTTCCATTTTCAATATAGGAAAATGGAAAAAATAATGAGTAAACATTGGGATATCCTACTACAGGACCCCCTTTTGAATGCCATTCTTCCCACCAAACCCAGAGTTACATACCGTAAAGCCCCTAATTTAAAGAATAAAATTGCTCCCAGCAAACTACCAACTTCTCCATCCAGTCAGTCCATAAACCATTCCATCACTCTAATACCTCTAGTTGGCATGTTTCAATGCAAAAAGGTGCTGTGCAAAACCTGTCCCTATATTACACATGGACAAAAATCCTTTTTTTGTAAGGGCAAAATGTATCAGCTGGACCATTTTTACAACTGTTCCTCTAATGTTGTGGTGTATGCCCTTATTTGCCCCTGCGGTCTCATTTATGTGGGCCGAACCATCTGCCCTCTGAGACAGCGATTCGGACAACATCGCCGACTCATAGAGGGAGGGAAGGACATGCATAGTGTCCAGCGACATTATGCAGAATTCCATAAAAAATCCACCACTGGCCTCCGTGTGTGGGTTATTGAACAAATTCCAGAATGTTTTACTGCAGCAGAATGTTTCAAAAAGCTTTGTGCCAGGGAGACTTTTTGGATCTATACTCTCGACGTTCTTTCGCCTGGTGGCCTTAACGAGAGTATAGAAATTTCCACTGTTTTATAAAAATCTTATAAAAATCTTATAATAAGTTTTTTAAAGACCAGATATCCTTTTATACATCATTTTTACATAGATGTGAGTGTGTTCTACACACATACACTAATTTTATTTTATTATTTTTTCTGGAGACAATATATTCATATTCTGCCCTTCAGATTGTGCTATTTTTAGATGTTGATATTGTGTGTGGTTCTATTATTATTATTGAGCCACTACTAATATCAACCCACTTTCTAGATATGAACAACAAAATATAGATATATTCTACATTAGTCTTTCTACCCAACATGTCTAACAAACATTTATGTTTATTGTTATTATTATTATTTCTATTTCCATAGTCCTGATATGTTTGGAGTTCAGAATACACATTTTTTATTTAATTTAATTTATCATCATTATCATTTTCTTTATATTATTATTAATTATTTATTATACATCATTATTTCAGACCATCTCACTACATTATTTATATTCATTTACTCTCTAGTTAGGGAGGTTCCTTCTAATATATTTCCATTTTAATGAACTGTAGCCTTTTCATCCAACATCCCCTATTTGATATCACATATTTTTTCTCCCAGGGCCTATGCGTCCCTGAGTCTCATTTAATATGCATGCAGAAAATTCTGCCTTTTTTTCCCCTCCATTCTTATGATTAGTACCTGTAATATTCATTGTTTTATTGCTTTATAGTATCATGCAGTTTGTGTTTTAACATCATTTTTTATTATTATCACCTTTCATCTTACTATATGTCCGTTTGATGTTTATTTTTACAATGTGTATTGAATGCTCCTCATTAAGGCCCCTCCCCCTGATGGACTATATAATAGCTTTGCTCAACATCACTCCCCTATGCTTGATAAAGGAGTGCCGCTATCTCCTCCATCGATAGCGAGCTATCTCGGAAAGGCGTCGCACAGGAGTGATGTCACAGCTCGGCGCCACAGTGTTTGCGATCCAAGCCTCGTTCTGGCTCCGATCACACGACCGTGCTCTTACTTCCACCACGGATGCCGGATGAGATGTTAGGACACACCGCTTCACACTAAAGCACCAGCCTAGACGCCCTCACGCCCTCTCTTCCTGGAACCCACACCACCCTAGACGGCTCTTCTGCTCTCCTGTTTGTGGTGTGCTCATAGACTACAGCTCATCTTCAGCCTATGAGAGGTGATGTCAGTGCATTTGGACTTGCTGCCACTTGTAGTCCTCCGCTCCTTTTTGTGTCATGAGATGTATCTGAGATCTACACTTCAGTTTTACATGTGAGTGGATATTGTTTTTAAAAAATAAATTTAACTTGATATATATTCAGTGGCGCCCCTCTTCCTTGTTTTTCTCTAGTACATTGGACCTGGCTTTTTGGTTCCTTCCGGTGGCTGCCTTGAATGACTCTTACTGCACCCATATATATATATCTTATATATGTTTGTATGGACCCTGCCCTTGTGTGCATAGGCAATGGTATATAAGGTATATTGTATTGCGCCTTCTTTTACTTGTTTTTCTTTTGTGTGTTACAATGTGTGAAATGTTTTTGTGATTTTTCCCAAAGCCAAATTTGGAGGATGCACACAGAGTGCCAACATGTGCTATCTGCCATCACGGGAGATCAATGGACACGTTTTGGGGGTGCAACCCCTTCCTCAATAATAAAGTAGTGGTGAGGAAGGGCTTGCTCCCCAAAACACATCCCTTGATCCCCCGTGATGGCAGATAGCACATGTTGACATTGGTAAATTGGTGTGCATCTTCCAAATTTGGCTTTTCCAGGGGTGATTTCCCCCCATCTGAACGCAATATCAAACACAGTTCCTAAATACTCATGTCTGATATTGCCTTCAAATTCGACCAAATGTGACGTTTATAAGTTCAAGATTTGTGTCTTTTCTTGTTGGTTTTAACCAGGCCTGTTTTCTATAAAATGGACATTTTGATTTTGGATAATGCCACCACAAAAATTGTTATACAACAAACATGTTGGTTTGTCTGAAAAACCTTTGGTAAATGCACATGTGATTGTGCAGGTATTAAAAAGATTGTTAATCAAGAATGTGTGGATTATTGTCTCAACGCTACAACACTTTTGGGGTGATGTAATTGTTGTTTTATGAGAAAATGGGGGTTATTTCCTAAGGGCAAATCCACTTTGCACTACAAGTGCAGTTTCAGTGCAGTTGCAAGTGCACTTGTAGTAAAATGTGTTTTTGCATTTAGTAAATAACAGCCAATAGTGCTTTGTATAAGGTTACACAATCACGCCATTTTCTGCACTCAAAACATTTCTGTCAGGGTCAGCTAAAATAAACACAAGCAGTAAATGTCCACAAAGAATTTTTTTTATTTTTTTATTATAAAAAGGCTTCACAGATTGTCTGGCATATTGATAGCCCCCCTACCCTCAAAGAACTCCTGGTATCGTAACCGGACATCACGGGCACTCAGGGAGGGCAAGCCAAGACGGCCGCTTTCAAGCGCCATCAGTGTGGTTTGATGTATCATTCTGGCCTCAGGCCCAACTGAGCCAGCATAGTTGGCCGAATGTTTCCTTAAAAAGTTATGGAGAACACAGCACGCAAGTATTATATGGTTCAGTTTATACTCCGCCATATGGATGGGTGTCATAAATAGGCGGAACCGGCTGGCCAGGATTCCAAATGTGTTCTCCACCACTCTCGGGCTCTGGCCTGCCGGTAATTAAAAACCCTCTGTTCCGGGGTGAGGGTCCTCATTGGGAATGGCCGCATCAAGTGGTCCCCCAGAGCAAATGCTTCATCAGCAACGAACACAAATGGGAGTCCTTCAACATTGTTCTCTGGAGCTGGCAAGTCCAAGCTGCCATTCTGGAGACGCCTGTAAAACTCCGTCTGGGCGATGACTCCACCATCGGACATCCGGCCATTCTTCCCCACGTCCACATACAAGAAGTCGTAATTAGCCGACACCACCGCCAACATCACTATACTATTGAACCCCTTGTAATTATAATAGTACGACCCCGAGTTGGGTGGTGGGACGATGTGGATGTGTTTCCCATCAATTGCCCCTCTGCAGTTAGGAAAGTCCCACTGCTGGGCAAAGTGGGAGGCCACAGTCTGCCATTCCTGTGGCGTGGAAGGAAACTGTTGAGGAAAAAACAATAAACATTACTATTTTTTCACAGAAACATGGCAAGCAGATTAGACACAAACATTATGGGGCAACCTCCAGATAGCATTTACTAAGGGGAATTTAACAACGCCAAAGTATAAGGTACACCTATCATATTCCCCCTCTCATGGGCCATTTCTAACATTATAGGGGGTGTGTGTAAATCTTGGACAGGTAACCCTCTTCACTTCATTGAGAGATGAATGCCTAAATAATGGGTATTACTTTAAACAGCCCCTCCTTAGTTACGCTATTGGCAGACCACTGGACAGGTAAGAAGTGTCATAATACAAAGATATAAATACACACTGTACACATTTGAGGACATTTGGACATTCTGCTATTACCTGTCAAGATAATAATAGGATACAAACACTTTAAACAGTACCATTGGAAAGTATACAGGCAGGTCCTTGCACTACATGCTTTGGGGAATTCATCCATAAATCTGACCAGTAAAGAGATGGGTATAGTGTGTATGGGTTTGGCAAAGTCAGCAGATAGATGATTGAGGATAGATAGAGAATTGGGACTTAGCAGTTGGGGGAGGGAGGGTTACTAAAAATTATTTGGGGACACCACAAAAAAAAGCCTCTGGCACTCTGCCTGAATTTAAAATAAAAAAAACATTTCCAAACATTTTAGGGGGTGTTTGGGGTAAAGCACTACTATGGAGCTGATAAAATACATTGGTAAGTGATTACATGAGGTGAATATAGGGGCAGGAGACACCATGCTGGGGAGGTTAGTGAAGGGCAAATATGTGTGAAGGACCTTAAATAATAATTACATAAAAATCCAGCATGCATGAGGACACAGGGGACATTCACAGCATATTACAATCATGGTAATTAGGGAATGAGGAAAGAAATACAATATATTAGCAAACCTTCAATACAATAAAATGTGATATAAAAGAATAAAAATCTTACCTTCATATACTCCTTCTGCAGGACCTGTATGATGGCAGAACAGGTCTCTGGGATAATGATCCCCAGAGCCTGGGGGGAGATGCCTGTCGAGAACTTCAAGTCCTGCAGGCTTCTCCCTGTCGCCAAATACCGCAGGGTAGTGACCAACCTCTGGTCCGGAGTGATGGCTTGCCTCATGCAGGTATCCTGCCTGCTGATATAGGGGGTCAGCGAAGCCAACAAACGGTGAAACACGGGGTCCGTCATCCTGAGAAAGTTCCTGAAATCATCAGGATTATTCTCACGGATCTCACGGAGCAAAGGCATATGAGAGAACTGGTCACGCTGAAGCAACCAATTCTTGGTCCATGAACTCATCCCCACCCTGTTCATGGACTGGACTTGTGTCAAGGTCAGGACCCCAACACCAAGCCCCCGCACAGCACGAACTCTATGAGGAGTACGCATACGAAACATGGCTAGAAAACGGTCGGCTGCTCAGAACGAAGTAACAGAACGCACTGAAGAACAGCAAGGCCTGTGAAGACCGACCTGAAAAACAGTAACGAACGAACAAGAATACAATGACTACCTAAAGTCACGCGGAACTTGCTGCACGCACTGAAGAGCAGATACAAACCCACAAGCACAAACTGAACGGTAGAAAACGATCTGAAAGCCACGAGTCTGAAAAAGCGCGAATCCTCTCTCACCAAACTTTTACTAACACGAGATTAGCAAAAGGAGCCCAAAGGGTGCCGCGCTTGGTTCTGAACCGGCCTTTTCTAGTCTCGTCGTACGTGGTGTACGTGACCGCGTGGTTGGCGATCGGAAATTCCGACAACTTTGTGCGACCGTGTGTAGACAAAAAAAGTTTGAGCCAACATCCGTCGGAAAAAATCCTAGGATTTTGTTGACGGAATGTCCGAACAAAGTCCTACCGTGTGTACGCCCTAATACAGTAAAACAAACAAAAAAAAGCAATGTGATGGACCAGATGGTTTTTATTTGCTATCAATTTCCATTCCCATTACTGTTTATGTGAAAAATGCATTGAGTTCATTTTTAATAATTATTTTTCCAAGAAGTAGCTGGAAAAGAGTTATAGTTTCACTTTGTTGGGACAAAATTGCCAAGATGGTAAGGAGTGATTAATGAGCAGAGCACTATATGGACTCCACACTCCATTCTACAATGCTCTTGTCCCCCCCCCCTCTAATCCCTTGGATTTCCATGGGCTAACTTTTCCTCTTAAAGGGGAACTCCACACTCCATTCTCCAATGCTCTTGTCTCCCCCCTCTAATCCCTTGGATTTTCATTGGCTAATTTTTGCTTTTAAAGGGGAACTCCTCACTCCATTCTCCAATGCTCTTGTCTCCCCCCTCTAATCCCTTGGATTTCCATGGGCTAGCTTTTGCTTTTAAAGGGGAACTCCACACTCCACTCCATTCTCAAAAGGCTGTGAGCTGCCTTCACCAATCCAAACCACATCCTTTTATAGAGCATACAATAGGGCAGGCTAGGAAAGGGGCGAGAAGAGCGACTGCCCAACCCCCTTCCTGAACCATACAAGGCCACATGCACTCAATATAGCTGGCTGCCTTTGGGGCATGTTGGGCTCAGCCCAATACCAAAAACAAAGCACCTTGTACCCACTAGTTTAAAGGGGCTTTCCACATTCCCTAAAGCCCCCTGTCTGCAGCCCCCCCCCCCACAACCCCACCCTAGGGTTGTGTGTAAGCGGACATTGTCCCCCTGAACATGGGAACAAGGTGGTTGACTTTTGGGGTGCCAAAGCCCCTCCTGCCCCCAAGCATCCACCCACTTTCATGGGCTGGCTTGCTATGTGTTTGGCTAGGGGTTTTTTAGTGTGTGGGAGGGATGGGAGGGAGGGGCACAATATTTTTTTAGTTTGGGGTGGTATTTTTCACGTGGGGGTTCTCATTTTAAGCCTTAACAGAGCCGAATGGACTGGTATGTATTGGGGGAGGGGGGGGGGGCAGGCTATTTTTTGTTTTGGGTTATAATCTTGTAGCTGCAATGTAGATTTGTAAGTTTTCTCTAAAAACGTACGTCTTTGAAGCAGCATTTTGGATACATGCTACAGATGCACCACTTTACAGGCAGAGTAAGCCCCCCTCCCCCAAGTTATTGCTTTTAAGCAATTTTGCATTTTTAAAGCCACTTGTCCTTGTTTCGCTTTTGGGGTTGTCCACATTGGTGACATTGATTAATGTCCCTCAGTGTGGGACCTGGGCCCCCATACCCAGGACCGGGGTGTGTTTGTCCCATCTGTAATTTTGTAGCATGCTGGATGATGTGCTTAATTTTGGACAGGGGATGGCTTATTTTGTGCTAGCTGCATTTGGGTTGGTCGGAGCATGCTTAGGGACTTTGTTTTTTTGTGTGTGAACAGAACATGGATTTTTCTGGGCATGCTCAGTTACTGTGTTTTTTGAAAAGAGGCAAGATTGCTTGATGGCCTGAATTTTCTTTGCGGAGCTCGATGGAGCGAAGGGGGATTAAGAACACCTTGCAGTTTCAGGTTATGCCTGGTCATTTGCATAAAGTGAGTTTGGAGTTCCTTGTGCAGGATTTGCTGGAGAAATTGGTTGGAGTGGAACCCACAACACATCTATTGTATCCAGGACCATGCAGCACCAAGGTACTATGATGTTTCTTTTGTGCATAGCAATTTTTGCACAGGAGTTATTGAGAAGTGTAAGGAATTGGAAAAAGCTAACCATGAGTTTATAAGGCCTTTCATAGTGGAACCCTTGTATGCTATGGAGGAGAAGCCATTGCTTGTTTACCCGTTTAACCCCTTCACGGACATTGCTTTGGTAGTGGACTTTTTGAAGAGACACTGCTCTTCAGTGAAGGGAGGCTTCAGGTTGACTAATTGTCTGGGGATCTTTAATGGCAAATTGTAGTTTTTTTGTCAAACTGAAGGTGGATTCTGAAGGGAATGGTGGCCTGCGGCAACCACCAGATAATTTTTCAATAGCAGGAAATAGAGGGTTTCTCTACTATCCTGGTCAACTAACATACTGCAGGAGATGTCATAAGTTTGTGCATACCAGAGATGAATGTAATGTGGAGATACACTGCAGGAACTGTGGGAAGGAGGGACATGAGGCTGGGGCTTGCTTGGCTAAACGGGCCTGTGATATATGTGGACAGCGTGATCACACAGTGAAGACTTGTCCAAAAGTAAGAAGGGCCTATGTCTCTTATGCTGAAGCTGTGAGGTGCACTGCTGAGAGTGGACGACCAGTGTCCACACAGGTGATGTCTGACTCTCCTGAAAGACAGGGAGAGGAGGGGGAGGTGGAAGAAAGTGGACACCAGGGTGTGGAGAAGAGAGTAGAAGTGCCACCCACCAGTGTGTAGCCATTAATAGTGGAGAGTGGAGCAGAGGTGGAGGAGGCTATGGAGGAGTTGGCAGTAGCCTTACAGTGGGAGCTGGAGGTGCAGGAAGCCCAAGAAGAGGAGGTGGAAAAGATGGAGACACTGGGTGCCAAGACCAAGGTGGACGCTTTGGTGTTCTGCAACAGCTGGAGAGCTGTAATTTGAAGATTCCTGATCTTGATTCCTGAGCATGTCTTGAAAAAAGGTGGTTTCTCATGTGCCTTGTATAATGCCCAAGAAATATTGTTTGGAAAATACAAGGCACATCTACATTCCAAATTTGGCACTTAAGATGGTCATGCACTATGCAATCTGATTGGCCAATCTCTGTACAACTCGATATTTAGGCAAAATAGGTAATAGGAAGACACACTTGAATAATTACCGGTAATTCAAATTATAGCAAATCAAACAGACTCTTGCACTAAATCTAATGTATTTAATATCTAACTGATTGCAGTGTATGGTCACCATTAAAGATCAAGATCTTAAAAGATTAATTTATTGGGTTTAGAAACACTTCTCTGTTCTTTGTAATGTATTGAAAGATGTGAGTAAAAAAAGAAAAAAAACATATTTCAAAGATATATTAGAAGTGATAGGAATGAGATTAGCATCAAAAGGGTTAATTAACTGAGAACACCTACTAATTGCCTAACAAGACACATCCAATTAGATTAAATTAACCAATTGTATTGGGCGTGCGCTATTATCAATGAGAAAACCGCAGTTACCCTAGCATCAGTTGCAGTTTACATATGCGGGTATTTATTATCACTATTTGCGCTTCAATGTGCACCTGTTCGTATGTTTTGATTAATGACTTTTCCAGAGCACCAATTAACCAGTTGCCAACTGGCCCATAGCCAAATGACAGCTGCAGGGCGGTTAGATAACTCTGGGATCATGCACTATGACGTGATTCCAGAAAACTGCTCCCGCGCACCCCCTGGGGTGCGCACACGGGAACATCCGTGACCGCCGGGTCCAGAGGACCCTGTGTATCACGGATCACGGTAAACGGCCGCTGATCGCGGCCCTTTACCATGTGATCGCTCCGTCAAATGACAGAGCGAACACATGTAAACAAACCGGCGTCATGTCATGACGCCGGTTCCTCCCTCCCCTCTCTGTACCGATCGGTACAGAGGGGGAGGGATCGGATGGGAGCCGCGCTGTGGGCTGCATGTGTAGTGCCCACAGCACTGTTCAGTGACATGTGCAGTCACATCCATCCATCCCTCCATGCTCAGCCATCCCCCCCATGCTCTGCAATTCCCTTGTGCAATACTCTGCAATACCCCACAATACTCTGCAATCCCCTGCAATACCCTGTGCAATACTCTGCAATACCCCACAATACTCTGCAATACCCTGTGCAATACTCTGCAATACCCTGTGCATTACTCTGCAATGCCCCGCAATACTCTGCAATACCCCGCAATACTCTGCAATACCCCGCAATACTCTACAATGCCCCGCAATACTCTGCAATGCCCCGCAATATTCTGCAATAATCTGCAATGCCCCGCAATACTCTGCAATGCCCCACAATACTCTGCAATGCCCCGCAATACTCTGCATTCCCCTGCAATACTCTACAATGACCCGCAATACTCTACAATGACCCGCAATACTCTGCAATGCCCCACAATACTCTGCAATGCCCCGCAATACTCTGCAATACTCTGTAATGCTCCGCAATACTCTGCAATGCCCCGCAATACTCTGCAATGCCCCACAATACTCTGCAATGCCCCGCAATACTCTGCAATACTCTGCAGTGCTCCGCAATACTCTGCAATTCCCCGCAATACTCTGCAATGCCCCGCAATACTCTGCAATGCCCTGCAATACTCTGCAATGCCCCGCAATACTCTGCAATGCTCCGCAATAGTCTGCAATACTCTGCAATGCCCCACAATACTCTGCAATGCCCCGCAATACTCTGCACGGCTCCACAATAGTCTGCAATACTTTGCAATGCCCCGCAATACTCTGCAATGCCCTGCAATACTCTGCAATGCCCCGCAATACGCTGCAATGCCCTGCAATACCCCACAATACTCTGCAATATCCCGCAATACTCTGCAATACCCCACAATACTCTGCAATACCCTGAAATACTCTGCAATACCCCGCCATACTCTGCAATACTCGGTGATACCCAGCCATACTTTGCCATGCTCAGCCATACCCAGCCATACCCAGCCATGCTCAGCCATGCTCGGCTATACTCAGCCATACTCTGCCATACTCGGCTGTACTCGGCCTCTGTATGTGGCCAGGCTGTGGAAATCTCACACATGTGGTATCACCGTACTCAGGAGGAGTATGTGTGTACATGCTATGTGTTAGAAATATTGTATAAATGGAAAACTTTGTCTTAAAAAAATGTGTTTTAACCACTTCCCGGCCGCCGGCCGTCATACGACGTCCTTGACTTTGTGCTGGGATTTGTGAATGATTGGTGCAGCTACAGGCATCATTCAGATATCAGCTTTTTCAGCCGGCGATTCCCTACACCAGAAGAATGATCATAGCGGCTGTTCCACTGCTTGATCGTTCTTACGGGAGGCGAGAGGGGACGTCGAAGCCAGGATCATTTTTTATTTTTTTTATTTCAGGCTTCCCAGCCTAGAGGTGAGATGTCGGGTCTTATTGACCCCATATCTCACTGTAAAGAGGACCTGTCATGCCATATTCCTATTACAAGGGATGTTTACATTCCTTGTAATAGAAATAAAAGTAATCAAAAAATTTATTTTTGGAAAAAAGCCTCAAACTAAAATAAATAAAGTAAACTGAACAATAAAAAAAATAAAAAAAATTTTTTTCCCCGTGTGCTCGCATGCAGAAGCGAACACATACGTAAGTTGCGCCCACATATGAAAATGGTGTTCAAACCACACATGTGAGGTATCACTGCGATCGGTAGAGCGAGAGCAATAATTTTGGCCCTAGACCTCCTCTGTAACTCACAACATGTAACCAGAAATTTTTTTTAAAGCGTCTCCTATGGGGATTTTTAAGTAGCGAAGTTTGGCGCCATTCCACGAGCGTGTGCAATATTGAAGGGTAACATGTTAGGTATCTATTTACTCGGCATAACTTCATCTTTCACATTATGCAAAAATATTGGGCGCAAATACCGTGCGAGATAAAAAGTTGCAACGACCGCCATTGTATTCTCTAGGGTCTTTGCTAAAAATATATATATAATGTTTTGGGGTCCTATGTAATTTTCTAGCAAATAAATTATGATTTTTACATGTAGGAGAGAAATTTCAGAATTGGCCTGGGTGCTCCTAGAATGCCTGATGGTGCTCCCTGCATGTTGGGCCTCTGTATGTGGACACGCTGTGCAAAAGTCTCACACATGTGGTATCACTGTACTCGGGAGTAATAGCAGAATGTGTTTTGGGGTGTAATTTGTGGTATGCATATGCTGTGTGTGAGAAATAACCTGCTAATATGACAATTTTGTGAAAAAAAAGAAAAAAAAATCTTGATTTTGCAAAGAATTGTGGGAAAAAAATGACAACTTCAAAAAACTCATCATGCATCTTTCTAAATACCTTGGAATGTCTTCTTTCCAAAAAGGGGTCATTTGGGGGGTATTTGTACTTTTCTGGCATGTTAGGGTCTCAAGAAATGAGGTAGGCCGTCAGTAATTCAGGTGTGATCAATTTTCAGAGATTGGCACCATAGCTTGTGGACTTTATAACTTTCACAAAGACCAAATAATATACACCGATTTGGGTTATTTTTACCAAAGATATGTAGCGGTATAAATTTTGGCCAAAATATATGAAGAAAAAATTACTAATTTGCAAAATTTTATAACAGAAACGAAGAAAAATGCATTTTTGTACAGAATTTTTGGTTTTTTTCTTTTATAGCGCAAAAAATAAAGAACCCAGCGGTGATTAAATACCACCAAAAGAAAGCTCTATTTGTGTGAAAAAAGGACAAAATTTTCATTTGGGTACAGTGTTGCATGACTGAGTAATTGTTATTCAAAGTGTGAGAGCACCGAAAGCTGAAAATTGGTCTGGTTATTAAGGGGGTTTAAGTGCCCAGTGGTCAAGTGGTTAATGTATGAACTGGTGCAGTGCCTTCTTCTTAGTAAATCACCCCCATGATCTGATCATGAGGAGGGTAAAAACTTTAAGAGGTCAAGTGGTTAAATATACAACACATCACTGGAAACAAATAATGGTATTAACCCCTGGGAAGAAAGCAGTCAGGCAAAAAGCCCATATATCGCCTGTTAACAAAGTTGAACAAAAAATGTGAGGGGGCTCATCAGTAAACCAATTGAGATATCCCAGGATGGAAAAAGGAGCGTGCTTTTCTGTTATTTCAGGTAATGTTATTTATAGCCATGGGTGAGAGAGAGAGGAGCAGCGCCACTGTGAGTGCAGTATGTCAGTTAAAATTGAATAAAGGAGCATGCATGCTCCAAACGCAAGCTCGTCCATCACCGCTGACGTGCTTGTTGTGGGACAGTCTTCAGCCTCGAAGCCTTGGGAGCCACTGGGAACTGCTGACCATCACCGCTGCCCAGCTGGACTACAGGATCCCAAGCTACTTATGCCATGCACATTATATCTCACCAAAATGTGTGTTGATCTTACTTTTATTAAACATTGATTTTTATTGACATACTGTACTCAGAGTGGCGCCGCTCCTCTCTCTCTCTTTCTCACCCATATCCACAGAGTCGCTTCTGCTCTCTACAGCTGGCTGTCCACACTCATACAGACCAGAACCCCTAAACCCTGGTCTGGTCTTAGCAGTGAATGAACTTTGCCTACTGGCACACCTTGGATCTATTTCCATATCGCACTTGCTGCGTTTCTAGCACTCCATGTTTTTTCATTTTTATTTTTATATATAGCCATGTGATTCATAGATACCTTTTAAATTTCTATATTTTATGCTGACACCATAGAAGCGGATGGATAAATAAAATACACAATATAACCTGATGGCTATTGTGCAAGATAGTTTAAATGTTTCCAATATCTGAATTATAACATTTGTACCTTGTGGATATCATGGGTGCTTTAGCCAATTCTTTTTGCTGAGAATCATATTGTAGAAAACATTTTGTATCAATAAAATTATATTTTTGTAAAAAATGTTAGTACCCTTGTGTGATGTGTGCTGACTAGGGATGAGCTTCATGTTCGAGTCGAACCCATGTTCGTCTCGAACATTGGCTGTTCGGTCGTTCACCGAATTCCGAACGTTATGGGCCGTTCGCGCCAAATTTGTGTGTCGCGTCACGGCCCATAATTCACTGCGGCATCACAGTGCATTGCTGGCTGATGATTGGCCAAGCATGCACTATGACCTGCATGCTTGGCCAATGACAGCACCGTCGGTAGAGAGAGCTTTAATTGGCCAAAGGGTGGCTTTGGCCAATTATGGCTCAGGGGGTTTAGAACACGCCCCACACTATATAAGGCCGCCTGCACAGCGGCCCTGTGTAGTGTGTGTTCTGGCGTTGAAAGAGAGATAGATAGAGAGACAGTGTCATTTCATTTGAGTAAGAAAGATTAGGCAGGACAATCAGTGAGTTAGCTGCACTTACAGTGTATTGTGTATATATATGCATCCCAGGTGTTGCATATATATATATATATATATATATATATATATATATATATATATACACTCTATTCAGTTTAGCTAGATCCGTTCCTGTTATCTTCTTACTGACAGGCAGGCTTGTCTTGTTACAGTATTTACAGCTACCTGAAGAAAATTGCTGGTGTTCTTTTGATCCTATTAGTACCACAGTCAGGCAGCTAGACTATTTACAGTTAGTGCAGTGCGTCCTGCTCACAGTGTTTAGCTAAAACTACAAGTTAGTGTGGTGCGTCCTGCTCACAGTGTTCAGCTAAACCTACAAGTTATTTTTTTGGGAGCTCTGCACAGTGTTCATCTAAAGCTACAAGTTAGTGCAGTGCGTCCTGCTCACAGTGTTCAGCTAAAACTACAAGTTAGTGTAGTGAGACCTCTGCACAGTGTTCATCTAAAGCTACAAGTTAGTGCAGTGCGTCCTGCTCACAGTGTTCAGCTAAAACTACAAGTTAGTGTAGTGAGACCTCTGCACAGTGTTCATCTAAAGCTACAAGTTAGTGCAGTGCGTCCTGCTCACAGTGTTCAGCTAAAACTACAAGTTAGTGTGGTGCGTCCTCCTCACAGTGTTCAGCTAAACCTACAAGTTAGTGTAGTGAGACCTCTGCACAACGTTCATCTAAAGCTACAAGTTAGTGCAGTGCGTCCTGCTCACAGTGTTCAGCTAAACCTACAAGTTAGTGTAGAGAGACCTCTGCACAGTGTTCATCTAAAGCTACAAGTTAGTGCAGTGCGTCCTGCTCACAGTGTTCAGCTAAAACTACAAGTTAGTGTAGTGAGACCTCTGCACAGTGCTCATCTAAAGCTACAAGTTAGTGCAGTGCGTCCTGCTCACAGTGTTCAGCTCAAACTACAAGTTAGTGTAGTGAGACCTCTGCACAGTGTTCATCTAAAGCTACAAGTTAGTGTAGTGCGTCCTGCTCACAGTGTTCAGCTAAAACTACAAGTTAGTGTAGTGAGACCTCTGCACAGTGTTCAGCTAAACCTACAAGTTAGTGTAGTGAGACCTCTGCACAACATTCATCTAAAGCTACAAGTTAGTGTAGTGCGTCCTGCTCACAGTGTTCAGCTAAAACTACAAGTTAGTGTGGTGCGTCCTCCTCACAGTGTTCAGCTAAACCTACAAGTTATTTTTTTTGCGAGCTCTGCACAGTGTTCATCTAAAACTACAAGTTAGTGCAGTGCATACTGCTCACAGTGTTCAGCTAAAACTACAAGTTAGTGTGGTGCGTCCTCCTCACAGTGTTCAGCTAAACCTACAAGTTAGTGTAGTGCGTCCTGCTCACAGTGTTCAGCTAAAACTAAAAGTTAGTGTAGTGAGACCTCTGCACAGTGTTCATCTAAAGCTACAAGTTAGTGCAGTGCGTCCTGCACACAGTGTTCAGCTAAAACTACAAGTTAGTGTAGTGAGACCTCTGCACAGTGCTCAGCTAAAACTACAAGTTAGTGTAGTGCATCCTGCTCACAGTGTTCAGCTAAAACTACAAGTCTGTGTGGTGCGTCCTCCTCACAGTGTTCAGCTAAACCTACAAGTTATTTTTTTGCGAGCTCTGCACAGTGTTCAGCTAAAGCTGCCTGTAGAAGGTTGGTGGTGTTTTCCTGATCCTGTCACTACCGCAGGCAGCTAAAAAAGCTACAAGTTAGTTTTTTGCGAGCTCTGCACAGTGTTCAGCTAAAGCTACCTGTAGAAGGTTGGTGGTGTTCTCATACTACAGGCAGGCAGTTGATTTTGCTAGCTGCAGTATCAGTATATATATATATATATATATATATATATATATATATATATCCCAGCTTAGTGCAGCTATAGGCCATTAGTATGTCTGGAAGGCCAAGAAGGAGAGGCAGACAGTCACAAGCCAATAAGAGAGGGCAAGCAGGCTCTGTGTTTAGTGCTGGTCGTGGAGACGGTGCATCCTCATCAGCACGTGGCCGTGAGACACGCTTGGCCTTTTTTTCGGCAGCCGTGTTGAGCCGCAAAATGCGGAAGACTTGGTTGAGTGGATGACCAAGCCGTCCTCATCCTCCTCATCCTCTCTCACCCATGCTCAGGGTACTTTGTCTGGCAAAGCAGCGGCCTCTTCCCTTGGCTCAATGTCATCAGTGACTCCTTCCCTAGCCCCACCATGTCCTCCTGAGGAGTCCCTCGAACTGTTTGACCACAGTGTTGGGTACATGCTCCAGGAGGATGCCCAGCGTTTGGAAGGCTCTGATGATGATACTGAGCTCGATGAAGGCAGTAACATGAGCACGGACAGAGGGAGTGCCCAAGAAGGACAGCAATCTGGCAGTCATGCTCCCCCTGCTGCAGCATACTGCCAGGTTTGCTCCAGTGATGAGGAGGGAGGGGATGATGAGGTCACTGACTCAACGTGGGTGCCTGATAGGAGAGAGGAGGAGGAGGAGGCGGCACATCACCAACGAGGCAGGATGCCCTCCGGGGGCCAGCCTGAGAGCAGCACATTGACTGCATCACACCCCAAAGCTCCACATGTGCAGGGCGCTGCAGTCTCTGCACGTTATTCAAAAAGTTCTTTGGTGTGGGCCTTTTTTGAGACGAGTGCATCAGATCGCACCGCTGCTATTTGCAACATATGTCCCAAGCGTATCTCGCGTGGCCAAAACATCTCCCGCTTGGGTACCACATGCTTGACCAGACATATGTTGACCTGCCATGCAGTTCGTTGGCAAGCATATCTAAAAGACCCACACCAAAGAACAAAGAGGACCTCTCCTTGCTCCTCATCAGCTGAGTTTTCCAACCCCACTATACCTTCAGTCCTCTCTGAGCCCTGCACTGAGAGGAATGAAGGTGTAGAATTAGGTGTGTCACAGCCAAGTACTTGTGGGCAATCTGCTTTTGGTACACCGACCTCAGATTGTACCAGGCAAATTTCCCTGCCCCAGCTGCTGCACCGCCGAAAGAAGTTTGCTCCCAGCCATCCACATGCCCAGCGGTTGAATGCTAGCTTGGCAAAATTGCTAGCACTTCAACTGCTGCCTTTTCAGTTGGTAGACTCTGCCTCCTTCCGTGAGTTTGTGGAATGTGCGGTTCCTCAGTGGCAGGTACCCAAACGCCACTTTTTCTCACAGAAGGCGATTCCGGCTCTCTACCGGCATGTGGAAGGCAATGTCCATGCCTCGCTGGACAGGGCGGTCAGCGGTAAGGTGCATATAACCGCTGACTCATGGTCCAGCAGGCATGGACAGGGACGTTACCTAAGTTTCACGGCACATTGGGTGACTCTGCTGGCAGCTGGGAAGGATGCAGGACAAGGTGCAGTAGTGTTGGAGGTTGTTCCGCCACCACACCTCCAAAATGCCACTACTAATGATTGTGACACACCTCTCTCCTCCACCCCCTCCTCTTCTTCTTCCTCCATGGCCTCTTCCTGTGCTTTTTCCTCGGAACCAGCGGTGCTCCGTAGCCGTTCAAGGGGCTATGCAAGTACGCAGGCCAAAAGATGCCATGCGGTGCTTGAGCTGGTGTGCTTGGGGGACAGGAGCCACACTGGGGCAGAGGTTCTGTCAGCTCTGCAGGGGCAGGTTCAGAGGTGGTTGACGCCACGCCAACTTAAGGCAGGAATGGTGGTTTGCGACAATGGCACCAACCTCCTCTCTGCCCTCCGACAGGGACAAATGACCCATGTGCCCTGTTTGGCTCACGTCCTTAACTTGGTGGTGCAGCAATTCTTGGGCAGGTACCCGGGCTAACAGGATGTCCTGAAGCAGGCCAGGAAAGTCTGTGTGCATTTCCGCCGGTCATATAATGCCAGTGCTCAGCTGGCGGACCTCCAAAAGGAGTTTAGCCTGCCCAAGCACTGCCTAATCTGTGACATGCCCACCAGGTGGAACTCAACGTTGGCCATGCTGCAGCGGCTGCACACGCAGCAGAGGGCCATCAATGAGTACCTGTGCGACTATGGCCCCAGGACCAGGTCAGGGGAGCTTGGTTTTTTCCCCACGCCAGTGGGCCATGATCAGGGATGCATGCACTGTCCTGTCACCATTTGAGGAGGCCATGAGGATGGTGAGCAGTGACAGTGCATGCATCAGTGACACTGTCCCCCTTGTCCACCTGTTGGAGCACACGCTGCGTGGAATAATGGACAGGGCACTTGAGGCAGAACAGAGGCAGGAAGAGGAGGACTTCCTTAGCTCTCAAGGCCCCCTTATCCAGACAGTGTTCCTGCGTGCCCGCCGATCACACAGGAAGAGGAGGTGGAGGAGGAGGAGGAAGATTGTGTCAGTATGGAGGTGGAGCCTGGCACTCAGCATCAGCAGCAGTCTTTAAGGGATCAGTCCCAAGAAACACATGGACTTGTACGTGGCTGGGAGGAGGTGGCTGCGGACCTAGTCGTCCTTAGTGACCCAGAGGACTCCGGACCGAATGTCTCAGCAAACCTACGCTGCATGGCCTCCCTGATCCTGCAAAGCCTGCATAAGGATCCTCGTATTCGTGGTAACAAGGAGAAGGACCAATACTGGCTGGCAACCCTCCTTGATCCACGTTACAAGGGTAAGGTTGCGGACCTTATCTTGCCATCGCAGAGGGAGCAGAGGATGAAACATCTTCGGGAGGCCTTGCAGAAAGGTCTGTGCGTTCCCAGAGACTGAGAGGTTACAAACTCCTGTTTCTGGACAACGTGTTGCTGAGGCTTCGGTCAGTCAAAGAAGGAGCGGTGGAGAAGGTGGCCATCTGACCGATACGTTCAGACAATTTTTTGGTCCGCAGTCCCAAGGTATAATCGGTTCCAGTAACCATTGCCAGCGTCTGTTTTACATGGTGCAGGAATACCTAGGGGCAAGATCAGACTTGGACACCTTTCCCACCGAAAATCCTCTGGGTTACTGGGTCTTGAGGATGGATCACTGGCCAGAGCTTGCACAGTATGCAATTGAGCTACTGGCCTGTCCTGCATCCAGCGTTCTTTCGGAACCCACATTCAGTGCTGCTGGAGGCTTTGTAACCGATCACAGGGTGCGTCTGTCCACCAACTCGGTCGATCGACTGACCTTCATAAAAATGAATCAGTCTTGGATCACCACCAGCTACCAAGCACCTGATGCTGATGTAACCGAATAATTTTTTTTGAAATCTCAGATCCCTTCAAAGACTGCCTATGCTGATGCTGAGTGACTATCCCTGAGTAATTATCCTCTTCCTCCTCAATCATCACGCTGATAGCTTGTAAGAACATTTTTGGTTCTGGGCGCCACCACCAGTGCCTAAGGCACAATTTTTCAGCCCCTGTTTAACAGGGGCGTGTAATTACAATTTTTGATGCAATACTTTGCAGCAGGGCTCGTTTCTGCGTTCCAACTAGAGTATCTGTGAGGGGTTGCAGTGTTGTGGCACCAGCACCAGTGCCTAAGGCACAATTTTTCAGCCCCTGTTTAACAGGGGCGTGTAATTACAATTTTTGATGCAATACTTTGCAGCAGGGCTCGTTCCTGCGTTCCAACTAGAGTGTCTATGAGGACTTACAGTGTTGTGGCACCAGCACCACCACCACCACCACCAAAGGCCCATTTTTTCTGCCCTTGTTCAACAGGGGCATGTAATTACAATTCTTGATCTAATATTTTACAGCAGGGCCCTGTGAGTGCTTACAGTGTTGTGGCCACAACAACACCTAAGGCCCACATTTCTGCTGAGTATATAGGGAAGGCCCCTACTTTCAAACATCTAACTTGCAAACGACTCCTACTTGCAAACGGAAGGAGACAACAGGAAGTGAGATGAAATCTACTCCTAGGAAGGGAAATTCTCTCCTGTAAGAGTTAATATGGGAAAAACATTTCTCCTTTCCACTGATGCTTTCCAATCCTTGTTCCACAAAAAACCCCAAATTTTCAAAAAACATTTGTCATTAGGACAAAAAATGAGGTGAAATCTTCTGAAGAGGAGGACAGACAGCAAAACAAATGTCACAGGGGTGATAACCCTTCCCTATGTTTTCCAAAAAGCTTAAAAAAGATTTTTTGGCTGGAGCTAAACACATTAAAAATGTACCCGTTCAAAATTACAAACAGATTCTACTTAACAACAAACCTACAGTCCCTGTCTTGTTTGCACCGCCTGTATACTGCTGTTCAGAGTATATAGGGCCTGGTGGCCCCACACCTTTCCTTATTTTAATTTGGGTGCGGGGTTCCCCCTAATATCCATACAAGACCCAAAGGGCCTGGTAATGGACTGGGGGGTACCCATGCCGTTTGTCTCACTGATTTTCATCCATATTGCCAGGACCCAACATTACATTAAACCCGCAAGCAGTTTTAAATGAGATTTTTTTCCTTTAAAAATGACATTTTGTGCAGGGACTGTTCTAAACACGGGAAACACGCGCCACTTTACAGGCATACTATAGACACCCCCCAGCTACGATATTTAAAGGAATATTTCACTTTTTTTTTTTTACTTTAAGCATCATTAAAATCACTGATCCCGAAAAAACGTCAGTTTTTAAAAGTTTTTTTTGCATTGATACATGTCCCCTGGGGCAGGACCCGGGTCCCCAAACCCTTTTTAGGACAATACCATGCAAATTAGCCTTTAAAATGAGCACTTTTGATTTCGAACGTTCGAGTCCCATAGACGTCAATGGGGTTCTAACATTCCTGCAAATTTTCGGTCCGTTCGCAGGTTCTGGTGCGAACCGAACACCGGGGGGTGTTCGGCTCATCCCTAGTGCTGACATATACATCCCTTTTTTATCTATATCATATATTTTAGGTGTTGTTAGAGATGAGGATAATTTAATCCCTAAGAGATCCATCATGGATCTATTAAAGCAAAACTGATGGGGTGAAAACAGATGCTCTGCAAGGTAATCCCAAATTTTAGCATTTAATAGCAAAAAAGGCTGATATCAGCAGTAACTGACAGTATATATTAATAAAATATAAAGAATAGGTGAACTTTAGGACTAAAAAGAAACAATACCCCTCTTATTGAGTTATTACTGCAAAAAGCAAAAAGCTTCTATGATGTGTCCTTGTGCATCTATATTATATCCTATATCAATTCAAATGGAAAGTTTGTGAGCTCAGCATGAAACTATCAAGGCTAGTCCACTGAAAATTTGAAAACAGAGGCTTTGCAGCACTGGGCTGTCCACACAACTGTCCAAGGAGCTGCATTATAGCTAATTATATTACAATATACCAAAGTTTAGCACAAGGTGGGTGGAAAGAGAGGAGGTTGGTTGAATCAAGAAGTGCATCATAAGAGCATTTATCCTTTAAAAAATGTTTTACTCACAACATGTTGGCTCTGCAGGTTACAGAACAAGACAGTAGTGCTCAGTTTCAGCCCTATACCTAGCTTTTCCCATTTATTTACTCTTATTTCAAGCTGAGCTTGGGATATGCAGAGAGGGTATCTATGGTTGGATTGCATAGTTCCTGATCAGAGGGAACTATGTAAAATTCCTTTGCCACTTTCTCACTTCAAATGTTCTATTCAGCAATTTTCATCTCATAAAATCCTATACCTTAATCATGATCTTATATACTGTTGGGCAAAAAAATGCATAGGAATCATACAAGGAAATTAATAAAAAAACTCAAGCTTCTTTTGACATCTTCAGAAGTAATAGAGGAAGGTACATATTCACTGTGCATCTTTTGTGGCTTTAAGCTGTCATTACTATCTATCTTGATGTGAGGCATTCCATTGGATGTGTTGCGGAGATCCAACCAGAAGTGAAAATGAGTACCTGTCAAAACCAGGTACCCTCTCCCCCTTCTCCCCCTTCTCCCCCCAAAGAAGTGGCGAAAATAGTAGGGGGAGGCATAAAGTGGGACTTTCCCTTTAGGGTGAAGTTCCGCTTTAAAGTTAGTGTAAAAGAGCTGTAATAGTAATTAATTATTCATCGTTGTGCTCATTGTGCTGAGTAACCTGAGTTTTCATTTTGGATAAACAGTCTGCTCAAGTCAGATTAAAATGACAGGTACCTGCCTTCTGGGGCATATAATTAGTCTTTATTGCTGGTTAGCTTTATCTCTAACTCCAATTTAAACATTGTTACATCAGATGTTGACTATGCACAGCAATAATTCTCTGAATTTACGCAGCACTCCACACATACATCGCACACTCACATCAGTCCCTACCCTCAAGGAGCCCACAATCCAAGGTCCCCAACCTTGGATATGCTGAATTCATAAACTAGGGCCAATTTTGGACAGAAGCCAATTAACCTACCAGCATGTCTTTGGAATGTGGGAGGAAACCGGAGTACCCTGAGGAAACCCATGTAGGCACAGGGAGAACATACAAACTCCAGGCAGGTAGTGTCATGGTTGGGATTTGAACCAGCAATGCTTTTTACTGCTAGGCGAGAGTGCTACCCACTACACCACTGTGCTGCCCGACCAGAGAGGGCTGAGAGGGCTGCTCAGCACCAAATTACTGGCAAGGCAATCTAGGAACCTTAGGAACTTAGCTTTAAGGGGCCTGAGCAGTGACCACTGACATAGCTACCTAGTGCTACCCACTACACCACTGTGCCGCCCGAATGGATGATTTTTCATTGGATGATTTATCTTCTATTCCTGTTATGGTAACAGCTTACAATGTTTGATTGCCCCTCGCTTTCAGTCCAATAAAAAAAACAGAGGGCTGCTCAGCACCAAATTACTGGCAAGGCAACCTAGGAACCTGCCTAGGGTCCGTTAGCTTAAAGGGGCCTGAGCAGTGACCACTGACATAACTACCCTTGTGCATTTGCATGCTTTTTATGAGCCCTTCTAAATTGGCGGCTCTGCAGAAAAGCAATGAAGGAGGGAGATGATCCTGTCTGAGGAACACTGTGAGCACTGTACTATAGAATGAGCTGTTGGGGAGAAATATATAACTTTAAAACTATGTCCTCAAGCAAGCAAATTAAGTGATAGTTCTACAGCCCCCATGTTCCAGGAGACACTCTACCTAATGACACCCAATATTAAGGGGGCTGGGTACATTATGTTTTTTGCTCTTTGGTTTCCCAGCAGTTATGACTGCTCTGATCCTCGGGTCTGCAGCACTTTTCTTTATTTCGTTGCAGGCTGTTTGTGGTAAGAGTCCTGTACATCTCATTTGATTCTGCACAGCCTCTACAGTGCAGCCTGCAAGGAGAAAAGAGTAAATGGCTGCAGATGAAAGGATAATAGCTGTCAGATATCCCAGGGGCAGTGAGGAGTAGGGATGAGCTTCGTGTTCGAGTCGAACCCATGTTCAACTCGAACATCGGCTGTTCGACCGTCGAATTGCGAACGTTATGGGCCGTTCGCGCCAAATTCGTGTGGCGCGTCACGGCCCATAATTCACTGCGGCATCGCAGTGCATTGCTGGCTGATGATTGGCCAAGCATGCACTATGACCCGCATGCTTGGCCAATCACAGCGCTGTCAGTAGAGAGAGCTGTAATTGGCCAAAGCCAGGGTGGCTTTGGCCAATTATGGCTCAGGGGATTTAGTACACGCCCCACACTATATAAGGCCGCCTGCACGGCGGCCCTGTGTAGTGTGTTCCGGTGTGCTGATAGAGAGAGAGACAGACAGTGTCATTTGATTTGAGTTAGCTAGATTAGGCTAGATCTGTTCCTGCTATTTACATTTAATGCAGTGCGTCCTGCTCACAGTGTTCAGCTAGATCCGTTCCTGCTATTTACATTTAGTGCAGTCAGTGCGTCCTGCTCACAGTGTTCAGCTAGATCTGTTCCTGCTATTTACATTTAGTGCAGTGCGTCCTGCTCACAGTGTTCAGCTAGATCCGTTCCTGCTATTTACATTTAGTGCAGTTCGTCCTGCTCACAGTGTTCAGCTAGATCCGTTACTGCTATTTACATTGAGTGCAGTGCGTCCTGCTCACAGTGTTCAGCTAGATCTGTTCCTGCTATTTACATTTAGTGCAGTCAGTGCGTCCTGCTCACAGTGTTCAGCTAGATCTGTTCCTGCTATTTACATTTAGTGCAGTCAGTGCGTCCTGCTCACAGTGTTCAGCTAGATCCGTTCCTGCTATTTACATTTAGTGCAGTGCGTCCTGCTCACAGTGTTCAGCTAGATCTGTTCCTGCTATTTACATTTAGTGCAGTCAGTGCGTCCTGCTCACAGTGTTCAGCTAGATCTGTTCCTGCTATTTACATTTAGTGCAGTGCGTCCTGCTCACAGTGTTCAGCTAGATCCGTTCCTGCTATTTACATTTAGTGCAGTGCGTCCTGCTCACAGTGTTCAGCTAGATCTGTTCCTGCTATTTACATTTAGTGCAGTTCGTCCTGCTCACAGTGTTCAGCTAGATCCGTTCCTGCTATTTACATTTAGTGCAGTGCGTCCTGCTCACAGTGTTCAGCTAGATCCGTTCCTGCTATTTACATTTAGTGCAGTGCGTCCTGCTCACAGTGTTCAGCTAGATCTGTTCCTGCTATTTACATTTAGTGCAGTGCGTCCTGCTCACAGTGTTCAGCTAGATCCGTTCCTGCTATTTACATTTAGTGCAGTGCGTCCTGCTCACAGTGTTCAGCTAGATCTGTTCCTGCTATTTACATTTAGTGCAGTGCGTCCTGCTCACAGTGTTCAGCTAGATCCGTTCCTGCTATTTACATTTAGTGCAGTCAGTGCGTCCTGCTCACAGTGTTCAGCTAGATCCGTTCCTGCTATTTACATTTAGTGCAGTCAGTGCGTCCTGCTCACAGTGTTCAGCTAGATCTGTTCCTGCTATTTACATTTAGTGCAGTCAGTGCGTCCTGCTCACAGTGTTCAGCTAGATCCATTCCTGTTATCTTCCTACTGACAGGCAGGCTTGTCTGGTTACAGTATATAAAGCTACCTGAAGAAAATTACAGGTGTTCTATCCCAGCTTAGTGCAGCTACAGGCCATTAGTATGTCTGGAAGGCCAAGAAGGAGAGGCAGACAGTCACAAGCCAATAAGAGAGGGCAAGCAGGCTCTGTGTCTAGTGCTGGTCGTGGAGACGGTGCATCCTCATCAGCCCGTGGCCATGGGACATGCTTGGCCTTTTTTTCGGCAGCTGGCCGTGTTGAGCCGCAACATGCAGAAAACTTGGTCGAGTGGATGACCAAGCCGTCCTCATCCTCCTCATCCTCTCTCACCCATGCCCAGGGTGCTTTGTCTGGCAAAGCAGCGGCCTCTTCCCTCAGCTCAATGTCATCAGTGACTCCTTCCCTAGCTCCACCATGTCCTCCTGAGGATTCCCTCGAACTGTTTGACCATAGTGTTGGGTACATGCTCCAGGAGGATGCCCAGCGTTTGGAAGGCTCTGATGATGATACTGAGCTCGATGAAGGCAGTAACATGAGCACGGACAGAGGGGGTGCCCAAGAAGGACAGCAATCTGGCAGTCATGCTCCCCCTGCTGCAGCATACTGCCAGGTTTGCTCCAGTGATGAGGAGGGAGGGGATGATGAGGTCACTGACTCAACGTGGGTGCCTGATAGGAGAGAGGAGGAGGAGGAGGAGGAGGAGGCGGCACATCACCAACGAGGCAGGATGCCCTCCAGGGGCCAGCCTAAGGGCAGCACATTGACTGCATCACACCCCAAAGCTCCACATGTGCAGGGCGCTGCAGTCTCTGCGCGTTATTCAAAAAGTTCTTTGGTGTGGGCCTTTTTTGAGACGAGTGCATCAGATCGCACCGCTGCTATTTGCAACATATGTCTCAAGCGTATCTCGCGTGGCCAAAACATCTCCCGCTTGGGTACCACATGCTTGACCAGACATATGTTGACCTGCCATGCAGTTCGTTGGCAAGCATATCTAAAAGACCCACACCAAAGAACAAAGAGGATCTCTCCTTGCTCCTCATCAGCTGAGATTTCCAACCCCACTAGACCTTCAGTCCTCTCTGAGACCTGCAGTGAGAGGAATGAAGGTGTAGAATTAGGTGTGTCACAGCCAAGTACTTGTGGGCAATCTGCTTTTGGTACACCGACGTCAGATTGTACCAGGCAAATTTCCCTGCCCCAGCTGCTGCACCGCCGAAAGAAGTTTGCTCCCAGCCATCCACATGCCCAGCGGTTGAATGCTAGCTTGGCAAAATTGCTAGCACTTCAACTGCTGCCTTTTCAGTTGGTAGACTCTGCCCCCTTCCGTGAGTTTGTGGAATGTGTGGTTCCTCAGTGGCAGGTACCCAAACGCCACTTTTTCTCACGGAAGGCGATTCCGGCTCTCTACCGGCATGTGGAAGGCAATGTCCATGCCTCGCTGGACAGGGCGGTCAGCGGTAAGGTGCATATTACCGCTGACTCATGGTCCAGCAGGCATGGACAGGGACGTTACTTAAGTTTCACGGCGCATTGGGTGACTCTGCTGGCAGCTGGGAAGGATGCAGGACAAGGTGCAGTAGTGTTGGAGGTTGTTCCGCCACCACGCCTCCAAAATGCTGATTGTGACACACCTCTCTCCTCCACCCCCTCCTCTTCTTCTTCCTCCATGGCCTCTTCCTCGGAACCAGCGGTGCTCCGTAGGCGTTCAAGGGGCTACGCAAGTACGCAGGCCAAAAGATGCCATGCGGTGCTTGAGCTGGTGTGCTTGGGGGACAGGAGCCACACTGGGGCAGAGGTTCTGTCAGCTCTGCAGGGGCAGGTTCAGAGGTGGTTGACGCCACGCCAACTTAAGGCAGGAATGGTGGTTTGCGACAATGGCACCAACCTCCTCTCTGCCCTCCGACAGGGACAACTGACCCATGTGCCCTGTTTGGCTCACGTCCTTAACTTGGTGGTGCAGCGGTTCTTGGGCAGGTACCCGGGCTTACAGGATGTCCTGAGGCAGGCCAGGAAAGTCTGTGTGCATTTCCGCCGGTCATATAATGCCAGTGCTCGGCTGATGGACCTCCAAAAGGAGTTTAACCTGCCCAAGAACCGCCTAATCTGTGACATGCCCACCAGGTGGAACTCGACATTGGCCATGCTGCAGCGGCTGCACACGCAGCAGAGGGCCATCAATGAGTACCTGTGCGACTATGGCACCAGGACAGGGTCAGGGGACCTTGATTTTTTTTCCCCACGCCAGTGGGCCATGATCAGGGATGCATGCACTGTCCTGTCACCATTCGAGGAGGCCACGAGGATGGTGAGCACTGACAGTGCATGCATCAGTGACACTGTCCCCCTTGTCCACCTGTTGGAGCACACGCTGCGTGGAATAATGGACAGGGCACTTGAGGCAGAACAGAGGCAGGAAGAGGAGGACTTCCTTAGCTCTCAAGGCCCCCTTTATCCAGACAGTGTTCCTGCGTGCCCGCCGATCACACAGGAAGAGGACGAGGAGGAGGAGGAGGAGGAGGAGGAGGAAGATTGTGTCAGTATGGAGGTGGAGCCTGGCACTCAGCATCAGCAGTCTTTAAGGGATCAGTCCCAAGGAACACATGGGCTTGTACGTGGCTGGGAGGAGGTGGCTGCGGACGTTGTTGTCCTTAGTGACCCAGAGGACTCCAGACCGAATGCCTCAGCAAACCTACGCTGCATGGCCTCCCTGATCCTGCAAAGCCTGCGTAAGGATCCTCGTATTCGTGGTATCAAGGAGAAGGACCAATACTGGCTGGCAACCCTCCTTGATCCACGTTACAAGGGTAAGGTTGCGGACCTTATCTTGCCATCGCAGAGGGAGCAGAGGATGAAACATCTTCGGGAGGCCTTGTAGAAAGGTCTGTGCAACGCGTTCCCAGAGACTGGGAGGTTACAAACTCCTGTTTCTGGACAACGTGTTGCTGAGGCTTCGGTCAGTCAAAGAAGGAGCGGTGGAGAAGGTGGCCGTCTGACCGATGCGTTCAGACAATTTTTTGGTCCGCAGCCCCAAGGTATGATCGGTTCCAGCAACCATCGCCAGCGTCTGTTTTACATGGTGCAGGAATACCTAGGGGCAAGATCAGACTTGGACACCTTTCCCACCGAAAATCCTCTGGGTTACTGGGTCTTGAGGATGGATCACTGGCCAGAGCTTGCACAGTATGCAATTGAGCTACTGGCCTGTCCTGCATCCAGCGTTCTTTCGGAACGCACATTCAGTGCTGCTGGAGGCGTGGTAACCGATCACAGGGTGCGTCTGTCCACTGACTCGGTCGATCGGCTGACCTTCATAAAAATGAATCAGTCTTGGATCACCACCAGCTACCAAGCACCTGATGCTGATGTAACTGAATAATTTTTTTCAGATCCCTTCAAAGACTGCCTATGCTGATGCTGAGTGACTATCCCTGAGTAATTATCCTCTTCCTCCTCAATCATCACGCTGATAGCTTGTAAGAACATTTTTGGTTCTGGGCGCCACCACCAGTGCCTAAGGCACAATTTTTCAGCCCCTGTTTAACAGGGGCGTGTAATTACAATTTTTGATGTAATACTTTGCAGCAGGGCTCGTTCCTGATTTCCAACTAGAGTGTCTGTGAGGGGTTGCAGTGTTGTGGCACCAGCACCAGTGCCTAAGGCCCAATTTTTCTGCCCCTGTCTAACAGGGGCGTGTAATTACAATTTTTGATGCAATACTTTGCAGCAGGGCTCGTTCCTGCGTTCCAACTAGAGTGTCTGTGAGGGGTTGCAGTGTTGTGGCACCAGCACCAGTGCCTAAGACCCAATTTTTCTGCCCCTGTCTAACAGGGGCGTGTAATTACAATTTTTGATGCAATTCTTTGCAGCAGGGCTCGTTCCTGCATTCCAACTAGAGTGTCTGTGAGGGGTTGCAGTGTTGTGGCACCAGCACCAGTGCCTAAGACCCAATTTTTCTGCCCCTGTCTAACAGGGGCGTGTAATTACAATTTTTGATGCAATTCTTTGCAGCAGGGCTCGTTCCTGCGTTCCAACTAGAGTGTCTGTGAGGGGTTGCAGTGTTGTGGCACCAGCACCAGTGCCTAAGGCCCAATTTTTCTGCCCCTGTCTAACAGGGGCGTGTAATTACAATTTTTGATGCAATACTTTGCAGCAGGGCTCGTTCCTGCGTTCCAACTAGAGTGTCTGTGAGGGGTTGCAGTGTTGTGGCACCAGCACCAGTGCCTAAGGCCTAATTTTTCAGCTCCTGTTCAACAGGGGCATGTAATTACAATTCTTGATCTAATATTTCATAGCAGGGCCCTGTGAGGGCTTACAGTGTTTTGGCCACAGCAACACCTAAGGCCCAAATTTCTGCTGAGTATATAGGGCAGGACCCTACTTTCAAACATCTAACTTACAAACGACTCCTACTTGCAAACGGAAGGAGACAACAGGAAGTGAGATGAAATCTACCCCTAGGAAGGGAAATTCTCTCCTGTAAGAGTTAATATGGGAAAACAATTTCGCCTTTCCACTGATGCTTTCCAATCCTTGTTCCACAAAAAAACCCAAATTTTCAAAAAACATTTTTCATTGGGACAAAAAAGTGAGGTGAAATCTTCTGAAGAGGAGGAAAGAAGCAAAACAAATGTCACAGGGCTGATAACCCTTCCCTATGTTTTCCAACAAGCTTAGAAAAGATTTTTTGGCTGGAGCTAAACACGTTAAAAATGTTCAAAATTACAAACAGATTCTACTTAACAACAAACCTACAGTCCCTGTCTTGTTTGCACCGCCTGTATACTGCTGTTCAGAGTATATAGGGACCTTTCCTTATTTTAATTTGGGTGCGGGGTTCCCCTTAATATCCATACAAGACCCAAAGGGCCTGGTAATGGACTGGGGGGTACCCATGCCGTTTGTCTCACTGATTTTCATCCATATTGCCATGACCCGACATGACATTAAACCCGCAAGCAGTTTTAAATGAGATTTTTTCCTTTAAAAATGACAATTGGTGCAGGAACTGTTCTAAACATGGGAAACACGCGTCACTTTACAGGCATACTATAGACACCCCCCAGGTACGATATTTAAAGGAATATTTCACTTTTTTTTTTTTACTTTAAGCATCATTAAAATCACTGCTCCCGAAAAAACGGCCGTTTTTAAAAGTTTTTTTTGCATTGATACATGTCCCCTGGGGTAGGACCCGGGTCCCCACACCCTTTTTAGGACAATACCATGCAAATTAGCCTTTAAAATGAGCACTTTTGATTTCGAACGTTCGAGTCCCATAGACGTCAATGGGGTTCTAACGTTCGTGCGAACTTGCGGTCCGTTCGCGGGTCCTGGTGCGAACCGAACCGGGGGGTGTTCGGCTCATCCCTAGTGAGGAGCTACGAGAATGAGGCTGTAGGGTGGTTTCAATCCAGGTACTGGTTTCCCCTGCTTTCCTGCGGCAATCATTGGTTCATAGGAGTGACACTCTGCGTATGCTGAATCAGAGGAGAGCTGCTTACTGTCACTGTAAGGCCTCATTTATATTGGCATGACATAAATGCATTTATAGGACATTTTTAAAAGCATATAAATGAATGTCATTATTGTAAAATATACGCTGTGCATTTAACTGTGTGGGCAGTTGGAGAAGTAAATATTTTCCTTAAACTTTGCAGGAATCTCTGCTATTAGCTGATTCATTTTTTGCAACAGAGTCACTTTATAGGGGACCTATCCTAAGAGAAATATATAGACTGCTATTGAAGACATCTCATCTTTGCTGGTAGAATGTGAGTAGAATAATTGTCTTCTGTCCAAATTGGCTATAGCGCGCGTATGTATGTGCATGCTTAGGTTGTAAGCTTCTTGAGGGCAGGGACTGATGTGAATGTACAGTATGTAAAGTGCTGCGTAAAGTGTTAGCTTTAAATAAATACCTATATAAACAAATAAATATTTCTGTGTCCCTGCTAAGGAGATTTCCTCTGACCTCCTTTCCTGGTGATAGGCATTACTAGAACAGTCTTTTCCAGTGCTGAAAACAAGACTTACAAGTTGGAGGCTTCATTGAGAAAAGCCTTCATCTAAGGCCCCTTTTACATGGGGCGGATCGGTTGGACGGACTCCGCTAGCTCAGCGGGGGATCGCTCCATTGATCCCTGCTGAGCAGGCAGATGACAGGTCCGTCTCCGCTCACTGTGCTTAGATGGACCTGTCAGAGCCCCGCTGTTCTCTATGGGGAGATCGAATGAAAATGGACCGCCTGTCCATCTTCATCCGATCCCATCCGACCCGCTGGATGGATGGTGAACATATCGCCATCCGTCTGTTTTCAGCGGATCTTGTCAGATCAGATGGCAGGCGGGTGTCAGCGGACACATATCCGCTGACATCTGCCTGCCCATAGAAGTCAATGGGTGGTCCGCTTGGATCGCCTGGAAAATGGACAGGTGGATCCGAATCGGACCAATCATGTGAAAGGGGCCTATGGATGAACACTGCCACTTTCAGGTTGCATTGTTCTTCTGCAGTGTCAATTATTTACAATGCATCTAAATCTGCCTATGCCTCTGACACCCGATCAGCATTCAGATCTCACTCCACAAGCTATTGACAGGTGGAGAGGAAGTAATGTAACTCCTCCTCACTGCCTGTTTTAACCCCATTTTTGCAGACAAACATGCCATAACCGCATGCATTGCACACGGTGGCGGGGTATTTGTGGCGCATCCCCATTTACTTGAATATGTAGTGTTTGGCAGGGGGTTTATTGGCCCCCCAACCACAAGTCTAAACAAAGCCTAACTGCCAGATTCAGGTGAGCTGTTAAAATAAAATTAATTAGTTAAAAATAGAGACAATTATTTTTTCCCTACATTTTATGCATTTGTCAGCCTACCATACAAGCCAAAACAGGGTGTTTATTAAAATAGTGAAATCAAAGCCCTTGAAATGTCCTTAAAACAATATAACGCAAAAGGGATAGAATTATTGTCAAGTTAGCTGACTGCTGAGTTTAACCTGGGCATCCAGCCATTAAGGATGACTGTAAAATCCAGTATTAATAAATGATATAACATATGCATGCTACAAAAGAATTTTTTTTGTTTGTTTATAAAACTCGTATTTCCATGTGTAGACGGCCTTGATTCTCCAAAACTGCTAGGAAAAAATCGTATTCATAGCAACCTTTCTCAGTTTGTAAGTAAAGCCTCGTACACACGATACAATTGTTGGCAGGGGATTGTCTGTTGACAGACTGTTGTCCTAAAATCTTACCATGAGTATGCTCCTTTTGACAATTGTCCAACTTTCGGCCAACGAATGTTGGATGACAGGCTAGTGAATTTTCGTCGGACAACGATTTGACATCAGATTTTCATATGGTCAGTACACAAATCTGGCACACAAGTCGAAAATACAAACGCGCATGATCGGAAGCAAGGAACGAGCGGAAGCGGTCGGTCTTGTAAACTAGCGTTCATAATGGAGAATTAACATTCGTGACGTGGCAAATTATTAAATGTCGAAATGCAGGGCACATTCTCTTCTTCTTTAATGGGATAATAATAAAGCTGCTTTGCTGGTGATACTGATGGAGTTATGGCAAACTTATTTTAAAAGGCATTTTTTTATAGTGATATCAAGAATATTATTATAATGCTTGTTGTTTGGGCAAGTTACCACAGCACCATTATCCCATAGTTTTTAAGATCAAAGATACAGTAACTAACAAAAGTGAGTACACCCATGTAAATATTTTATTATATATTTTCATGTGACAACACTGAAGAAATTACACTTTGCTACAATGTAGTAGTGAGTGTACAGCTTGTATAACAGTGGAAATTTGCTGTCCCCTCAAAATAACTCAACACACAGCCATTAGTGTCTAAACCGCTGGCAACAAAAGTGAGTACACCCCTAAGTGAAAATGTCCAAATTGGACCCAACTAGCCATTTACCCTCCCTGGTGTCATGTGACTCATTAGTGTTACAAGGGTTCAGGTGTGAATGGGGAGCAGGTGTGTTAAATTTGGTGTTATTGCTCTCACTCTCTCATACTGGTCACTGGAAGTTCAACATAGCACCTCATGGCAAAGAACTCTCTGAAGATCCGAAAAAAAAATGTTGCTCTACATAAAGATGGTCTAGGCCATACGAAGATTGCCAAGACCCAGAAACTGAGCTGCAGCACGGTGGCCAAGACCATACAGGAGGTTACGCTCAGAACAGGCCTTGCCGTGGTCGACCAAAGAAGTCGAGTGCACATGCTTAGCGTCATATCCAGGGGCGGTCTTTGGGAAATAGACATATGAGTGCTGCCAGCATTGCTTGAAGGGAGCTTGAAGGGGTGGGGGGTCAGCCTGTCAGTGCTCAGACCATACACCGCACATTGCATCAAATTGGTCTGCATGGTTGTTGTCCCAAAAGGAAGCCTCTTCTAATGAACAAGAAAGCCTGCAAACAGTTTGCTGAAGACAAGCAGACTACGGACATGGATTACTGAAACCGTGTCCTGTGGTCTGATGAGACCAACATAAACTTACTTGGTTCAGATGGTGTCAAGCATTCAGATCCTCAGAGTTCTTTGCCATGAGGTGCCATGTTGAACTTCCAATGACCAGTATGAGAGAGTGAGAGCAATAACACCAAATTTAACACACCTGCTCCCCATTCACACCTGAGACCTTGTAACACTAACGAGTCACATGACACCGGGGAGGAAAAATGGCTAGTTGAGTTATTTTGAGGGGACAGAAAATTAACACTGTTATACAAGCTGTACGCTCACTACTTTACATTGTAGCAAAGTGTAATTTCTTCAGTGTTGTCACAAGAAAAGATATAATAAAATATTTACAAAATATTTACAAAAATGTGAGGGGTGTACTCACTTTTGTGAGATACTGTATATGTGTAAATTATCTGTCTGTATATGTTATTTCTCCAAGTAGCTAGAAAATTCTATATAAGCTTTTCTAAAATCTTTCTATGACTTGGGATTTCAAAGATGAAGGTAAATATAAAGCATATATGAACATTCTTATTTGGTCATGTTTTTGGGACATTCCTTTTTTTGAAACTTATTGTTTTTTCTTCTTTCAACAGGGAGGCACCAAAAAAGGAGGCTCCAGTCAAGCCACCACAAGGGACAAAGGGAGGTTACCCTCGTTGGGCCCCAACAGGGGAGGCAACAAGGCCATCTTACCTCCAAAAACGTAAGTGCCAACTTCAAACACACTCATTTAGCCACTAACAGGGGTGTTTCTAGGTGGGCCAAAGGTCATAGACTTAGGGCAGAACTTAAGGGGTAAAGAACACTTTCTGGTTGCTGCCTGGCTCATCACTGCCCATTAATGCAGCCTTGCCAGTATAGACATAGGTAGAGGAGAGGCCCCGGGGCTCTTAGTCACACAGAGTCATGCCCGCTAGGATGGTCATCATATATCCCGTATCCCATAGGAAACAAGAGGGGTGGTGGGGCAACTGCAGGACTTTTTCAATGTTGGCACTTGTCAAGTGTTTGCCCTCTGGAAAATGCCATCACCTTCCCTTTTCTATGCATTTTTCACAGAAAAAAACAGAGTGCAGCATGGTGGAGGCCACTAGTCAGGAGCAAACATTGACATCAGACCAAGTGCAAGGTTGGTCAACTAATGTAGCAAAATGAATTCTAGAAACAGGTGTGACTTGGAGTGGTTTAATGAATGGTGTATTGTTTCTTTTTAGAGGAAAGTGAGTGTGGTCAGCTCACCCATGTTTCTTTGGAGCCATGGGATCTGACTCCTGGATCCAGCACAGACATTGCCATTGTGGACGTCAAATCCCCTGACGCGAGTCACGTGGACCAAAGCCTCTTGTTTGCGCAAGTAAGTATTCTTGGAATCTTGCTTCAAATGTGTATACACGTCGAGTGTTTAGATGTCTAAACCAAAACAAAGTTTAGGGACAGAACTCAGTGTTTCTACACTCCATTCCTCTAGGTGCACCACCAGGTCCTGTTTTCTAGATTTTTCTCATTCTAAATACGACTGTGCGAATTACTAACAGTGAAAAGGACAACATCACATGTGCCAAATTCAAGAAATCTCGAAAACATGACCTGGGTTTGCATCTTGAGGAGTTGGGAAACACTGCCCTAACTAATGTGAATTGTAATGTCTATGTGTTTTTTAGAATCTAAAACCCAAAATTGGATGGGTGCCCCCAAATTGGGCCTTAACATTTTTATTTCTCTCATGAGCCCACGCCTAAAATATGCGTAGTTCCAAACATCTATTTTTCAAAAACCCCAAAATACACATGTGTCAACATGTGCTATCTCCCATCACAGGATATCAATGGACGCGTTTCGGGGGTGCAACCCCTTCCTCATAACTAAAGTAGCTCAGAGGAAGGGGTTGCACCCCCGAAACGCATCCATTGATACCCTGTGATGGGAGATAGCACATGTTGACACACTGTGTGTTTTGTGGGTTTAGAAAAATAGATGTTTGTAACTACACACATTTTAGGCATGGGATCATAAGCAACATTTAATTGTTATGCCTCACCCTCTACGTGTACGTGGCTTCAAATTTTGACCTTTAGAGGGGTGAGATCACCCCATCTGAGGAAGGCAACATCCACACAGTCTTGGGATACTAATGTCTTGTTTGGCCTTCACTTTATCAAACTCGAACTTTGTAAGTTACTGAGTTTGGGATGTGTATCTAATATTTTAGAACAGAAAAGGGTCAAGAAGCTAAAAAAAGGGAGAAATAATGCAAAACATACATGTTATACACCAAGATGTTGGTTTGTTTTAAAACCTTAAAATGCACATGTGAATAAGCTATGAGTAAAATGTTTTTTTACTAAACAATGTGTGGCTTGTTATTTCATTACTCAATACCAGTGTATTTTGTAAGTTGTTGTAGTTACAGTGACAATGTGCTCCTAAATGTGGACAACTCCTGCGATTTTTAGGCCTCCAAAAATTTAAAGGAGTTGTAAAGGCATAATGTTTTTGAACTTCATGCATTAGATCCATTAAGAATCGAAATATTGTGTGTGTGTAGCAGACCCACAGCACACCATAATAGTTAGCTGAAGAAGATATTGTCACCTCATGTAGCAACCAACTCCTATACATATATACGTCGGCACTTTAAAGATGGATATCTCGGTAACGGCAGCAGCTGCTGCTGCAACCGAGGTATCCATCTCTTCAGGAGCCGGTTGTGTTTACGATAATGGTGGTCTCTGTGGCAGATTCACCGCGAGATCACCGTTATCAGCGGCGGGAGAGGTGCCACCCCGGAGTCGTCGGCAGCGGCGGAGGCGATCGGGACCTGTCTGTGGCCAGGTATGGAGAAGAGTGAGGGGAAGATGGCCCCCATCCGTCTCCATACCATAGCAGGGCGGAAGCAAAGTCATAATGTCACTTCCGCCCATACGTCTTAAAGGGTCAATGTTTCAAAGTCATTTTTTCAAATGACTAAATTTTTTTTTGTTTTTTTTATTGCATTTAAGTCCAAATATGAGATCTGAGGACTTTTTGACCCCAGATCTCATATTTAAGAGGACCTGTCATGCTTTTTTCTATTACAAGGGATGTTTACATTCCTTGTAATAGGAATAAAAGTGACCCAATTTTTAAAAAAAAAAAACAGTGAAAAAATAAATAAAATCAAGTAAAATAAATAAGAAAAAAAACATTTTTAAAGCGCTCCGTCCCGACGAACTCGCGCGCAGAAGCGAACGCATACGTGAGTAGCGCCCGCATATGAAAACTGTGGTCAAACCACACATGTGAAGAATCATTAGAGCTAGAGCAATAGTTCTAGCCCAAGACCTTCTCTGTAACTCAAAACATGCAACCTGAAGAATTTTTTAAATGTCGCCTATGGAGATTTTTAAGGGTAAAAGTTTGACGCCATTCCACGAGCGGGTGCAATTTTGAAGCATGACATGTTGGGTTTCAATTTACTTGGCATAACATTATCTTTCACAATATAAATAACATTGGGCTAACTTTACTGTTGTCTTATTTTTTTATTCAAAAAAGTGAATTTTTTCCAAAAAAAGTGTGCTTGTAAGACCGCTGCGCAAATACGGTGTGAAAAAAAGTATTGCAATGACCGCCATTCTATTCTCTAGGGTGTTAGGAAAAAAAACAATATATAATGTTTGGGGGTTCTAAGTAATTTTCTAGCAAAAAAACTGTTTTAAACTTGTAAACACCAAAATCTCAAAACGAGGCTAGTGCTTAAGTGGTTAAGGTACATTTGCACTATTGGAGCAAGTGGCCAAAATAAAGCCAATTTGGGAACATATTAGACATATAAGAAACACAGACAACAGTAGTTCAACTGAAATAGGAGTTTATGATCTCTAAAAAAAATTATAAATGATCAGCTACAATTTGCTGCCCAGCCACTGCCCCTCTACCCACAAAATATTCTAGTTATTTCTGCTGTAAATCTCGGGCAATTTGTGAGGGCAATCCAGCATGGGCTTTTCCAATAGTCATCAGCATGCCCACAGACAAAAGCGCTGCAGCCTCTTCAGCTGGGCCTGCCACTGCAGGGTCCACATCACTTGGCAGTGAGGCTAGGTAGCTGGTAGCATTCCTCCTTAAAAAAATTATGTAGAATACAGCAGCATAGGACCACATGGTATATCTTGTAGAGTGCCAGGGTGATTGAAATCAAAAACAGCCTGAAACGACTCGATAGGATGCCAAAGGTATTTTCGACCACCCTTCTGGCACGAGAGAGCCTGTAATTGAAGATTCTCTGCTCTGGGGTGAGGTTACTCATAGGAAACAGGTTACTCATAGGAAACAGCTTCATCAGATGTTCCCCCAGAGCAAAGGCCTCATCTGCCACAAAAACAAAATTGAGACCCTCAACATTCTCCTCAGCAGGTGGCAAGTTTAAATTGCCATTCTGGAGCCACTTGTAGAACTCTGTCTGCATAATCACTCCTCCGTCAGAGTTGCGGCCATTCTTCCCAACATCCAAATAAAAGAAAAACAGAAATGGAAGGCAGACCTAGAGCATTACCAGAGATAATGACCAGTTACACTTACCGGTAACGGTGTTTCTGGGAAGTCTTCCAGGATGGCACCCTGAGAGATGACTGGTCCTCCTGACAGGAAACACAATCAAGAAAGAGGTTAAAAACCCCGCCCCTCCCTGCACTCCTCAGTTGTGCAAAAGTATTGACCCACACCAGTGCATGAAAGTGAAACAAAAACACCTCCAATGTACCACTATATAAAAATACAAACCGGGTGGGAAGTAGGCCTGCCATCCTGGAAGACTTCCCAGAAACACCGTTACCGGTAAGTGTAACTGGTCATTTTCTCAAGTCGTCTTCCAGGACAGCACTCTGAGAGAAGAGCAAGTAGCTCAGGCCTACCTTAGGGCGGGACAACCACTTGCAGGACCTTCCTGCCAAAGGCCAGGTCCTGGGGTGACAGCAGTTCCACTCTGTAATGTTTCAGGAACGTGTTCTGGCTTGTCCACGTTGCTGCCTTACAAATTTGATCTACCGATGCTCCGGCTCTTTCTGCCCAAGAGGTTGCCAGAGACCTTGTAGAGTGAGCTTTAAGATTAGTTGGAGCCGTCTGACCTGAATGCTCATAAGCTATGGCAATAGCCTGTCTAATCCATCTAGCAATGGTCGTTCTAGAGGCCTGTTCGCCTCTAGATGCTGAGTTTTCCTAAACTCTTTAACTTTTTCTAGGTAAAGTAACAGACATCTCCTGACATCTAACGTATGGAAGGCCCTTTCCTTCTCATTCTGTGGATTGAGACAGAAGGAGGGTAAAATAATCTCTTGAGACCTATGGAAGCGTGAAGCCGCCTTGGGAAGGTACAAAGGGTCCTGCCGGAGAATAATTCTGTCTTCTAACAGGCGGAAAAAGGGCTCCTTCATAGAAAGAGCATGCAAATCGCCCACCCTTCTGGCTGTAGTAACAGCCAGAAGGAAGGCGGTTTTAAAAGAAATTAGTCTAACTGAAGATTGAGCGAACGGCTCAAAGGGTGCCCTGGTCAGGGCTTCCAAGACTAAAGATAAATCCCATGGTGGAAATTCCTTCATTTGCACCGGGGAAAGTCTCTCTCTAGCCGACAAGAGCCTCTTAATTAAAGGATCTAGAGCTAATTTAACATCCAAAAAACTAGACAAAGCCGCCACCTGAACCTTTAGAGTCTTGGTGGCTAAACCTCGGTCTACTCCCTCTTGTAGGAAGTGTAAGATAACTGGAATTTCTTTCTGGGGAACTTTTCTCGCTTCACACCAACGGGAGAAAGCCCCCCAGACCATAGCATAAATGCGCCTTGTTACCGGCTTTCTACTCAGTAACAGGGTGTCAATCACTCTCTCTGAACACCCCTTGTTGCGCAGGCTCTCCCTTTCAACAGCCCGGTTTTCAACCTGAAGAAACCGGGGTTTGGATGATAAAGAGGGCCTTGAAGCAGAAGATCCTGACGTTCTGGAAGGTAAAACCGCCCAGTTCCGCAACGTGGGAAACCAGGACCTTTTGGGCCACCAGGGGGCAATCAAGATCAAATTGCCCCTGGCCCGACTCAGTCTTTGAAGGATTCTTGGAATCAAAGCTAAGGGAGGAAAAGCATAAGCCAGACTGAAATCCCATTCCTGAGCTAATGCGTCCACCCCCTCGGACCCCCGTTTCCTGCAGAGGGAAAAGTATCTCTTGACTCTCCTGTTTTCCCTGCAGGCAAAGAGATCTATCTCCGGTGTACCTAGCTGTTGACAGACCATGGAGAAAACTTCGGGGTTCAGCTCCCATTCTCCCTGTTGTACTGTCTGATGACTGAGGAAATCTGCCTTCACGTTGAAAACTTCCCTTATGTGCACCGCGGAAATGGACGGTATCCTCTGCTCCACCCATTCTAGAATCTCAAGTTTCTCAAGTTCATTAGGGAAAGCGACCGTGTACCCCCCTGACGGTTCAGAAAGGCCACTGTTGTGGAATTGTCGGAGAGGATCTGAACTTCTCTCCCCTTGATCCTGATTTTGAAGGCTATTAGAGCCTCCCTGACAGCTAACAATTCCCGGAAATTGGAAGAGGCAGTTCTCTGTCGTGTGTCCCACACACCCTGAGCTTGCAGTTCTCCTAGATGTGCCCCCCATCCCCACGAGCTTGCATCGGTCATTATTCTGACCGGCTGGAGCTGGGACCAAAGATGACCTGCCCCCAATCTTTGGGGGTTGAGCCACCAAAGTAAGGAATTTCTTATTCCTTGAGGGATGGCAACCAGAGTATCCAGGGATTCCTTTTTTCCATCCCATGAGGATAGAAAGAAGTTTTGCAGGGGTCTTGAGTGGAGCTGGGCCCAAGGTACTGCCGGGATACATGAAGTCATGAGACCTAGAATCCTCATGATCACTCTTCTGGACACTACCTTCTGGTGCCGGACTGAAGACACTGAAGCAATCAGTGCTTCTATTTTCTCCTGCGGGAGGATCAGTTTCTGCCCTACCGAGTCCACCCACAGGCCCAGGTAGAGCTTGGTCTGAGAAGGAATCAGAGAGGATTTCTCGTGACTTATCAATCATCCCAGGGACTCCAAGGTGGATATTACCCTGTCCAGATCCCGGAGAAGAGATTCTCTGGAAAGGTTGTAGACCAACAGGTCGTCTAAATATGGTATCAGGGAGATCCCCTGAAGGTGCAGGTAGGAGATGACCTCTGCAAGGATCTTTGTAAATACCCTTGGACTGGCCCCCAGCCCGAAGGGTAGTGCCTGGAACTGCCAGTGCTGGGTACCCAGATCTGTGCGAATAGCAAAGCCAAGGAATACCTGGTGTTGCAGTAGAATGGTAATATGCAGATATGCATCCTTCAGGTCTATGGTAGCCATGAAAACTTCCTTTAACATAAGATTTCTGACCTTGTAGACCAATTCCATGCGAAATCTTTTGTATCGCAGGAAGGTATTTAATTTCTTTAGATTCAGGATTAACCTGAATTTCCCGGACGGTTTGGGAACAACAAAGACGTGGGAATAAAAACCCTTTCCTTGCTGATCCGCCGGAACTGGGAGACTGACTCGCCAACTGCTCGATATTTTCCATGAGTCCTATGGCTTTTGGCTTTTCTCTGGGTAGAAAGGTTAGTATAAATGTCTGCGGAGGCCTGGGGGCAAACTCTAGCCTGTAGCCTTCCCTTATCCATTGAAGGACCAGAGGGCTCCGGGCTATCTGCTCCCACTGAGGGATAAATTGTGCTAGCCTCCCACCCACCCTGGTGCTGGCGTCACTTAGGATCCTTGTCTGCGACTTTGGGGCCGGAGAAAAGGAGAGCTCCCTTCTGTTTGGCTTTTCCAATACCCCTTTCTTTCCTTCCTTATGGTCCTTAAACTGGTTATTAACCTGGGGGCCTCGAAAAAACTTCTTTTTAGGTTTAACCGGAAATTTCTTTCCCTTCTCCGTAGATCTGGAGAGGGTCTGGTCCAGTCCTGTACCAAACAGGAGAGACCCCTCAAAAGGAAGGCCGCATAACCTAGACTTAGAGGTATAGTCCCCATCTCAGGTCTTAACCCATATGGCTCTTCTGGCAGAATTGAGAAGAGCTGCTGTCTTAGCTGAAGTCTGCACCGACTCCACTGCAGCATCCGCAAGAAAGGCTACCACCTTACCAATTACCTCCAGGGAATCCAAAAGATTCTTGTACTTGGAAGTACTCGCCACATGATCTGTCAATTTATTAAGCCACATGTTAGTATTTCTAGCTATACAAGCTGAAGCTAAAGCCGGACTTAATGTAGCCGCATTGGCCTCCCAGGCCCTACGTAAAAGGGTTTCTGACCATTTTGGTCCCGAATGTTACCTGCATCTTCAAAAGACAGGTCAGACTGTTTAGACACCTGGGCCAGAGATGCATCCAGTTTGGGAAGTTTAAAAAACTTCTCCTGCTCCTCTTCCTTAAACGGACACCTGCGTTTCCAGGTTTTAAACTTCTGAAGTTTATTTTCTGGCTCCTTCCATTCTCTTAAAACAATGTCTTTCAGAGACTGGTGGATAGGTAATACTTTGGACTGAGCCTTAGACAACCCCTGATACAGCCTATCCTGTACAGAAGTCTGAGCCTCTGGCTCCTGGATCTCCTCAGAAGCATAAATAGCTCCTAGGAGGCCCTCCATATCATCCGTAGAGAAGATATGTTGGCCTGGTCTGGAGCGTCCCTCCTCCTCCTGGCTATCCTCTGCATCTTCCCCTTCTTCAAGGAGACTACGGCAGGGGTCTTCCTCCGCCTCCTCCTTCCGAATCCTGAGAAGATGGCAGTTTCTGCGGAACGGTGCTTACCTGTCTAACACTGGAAAAGGCACTATCCTGGGAGGATAAGCTTTCTCTGCTATCCTGCCTAGTATTGAGGCTAGCCTGAAAGGCTTTAAGTGTGGACAGCATTTCAGATTGTACTGAGAGAAAATCCCTCATAACTTCTGAAGTCTCCTTCCCTGACAATTTGTGGATGCATTTATAACAGAACGGCTTGGTGTGCTCTGCAGCTAGTTTATCATTGCAGTACCCACACCTCTTAGTTCGGGAAGGATTTTTGGGTCTCGGTCTGCTGGCAGCACTCTGGGTTTCTGTGTCTGCAAAAACAAGAAGCCCGTTAGCTAGCAAAAATAAAACAGATCCCTTAAGAGGGTAAGGCTAGAGGGCCACCCTCTCCCTTATCTCCTCCAGCCTGGTAGACTCACCCCCGGTGGCCTCCACAATAGCTGTAGACTCTTCCTGCTCCATTGCAGCCAAGTGAGTAGTGGACGCCTGCTCCTTGCCTATTTGTGATGCTGCCTCTGCCGCCCGGAACTACCCCCCTTTATATACAAAGGGTCCTGCCCAGCTGGTACCTGTAGTCCTTGTGGCTTTAGGCTCCTCATGGCGCTTTGAACGCCGCCGCCATCTTGCTGAGGTCTCGGGCAATCGTGCTCTAGTGTCCGGGCCGCCGTGACGTCATTTCCTCCCGGAAAGATCCACCGCAAAAAGGCGCTGGACACACACACAGCCGCCGGCGCTGAGGCGGCCAGGAGACTCAGCAAACACCTGCATCTAGCAGAAAAAAAGGCAGATCTGGCAAATCCTCTCCTAAACACCGTCAGGTAAGGAGAGGGGGGAGCAGGAAAATGGTCCCTGGAGTTCTGGAGACTCACAGTGCCCAGGGTCCTCCAGTTCTCATGGGGAGCTCTTCATTGCCCCCCTGAGAAATAGGGGAAACTAACCCCCCGGGAAGGGCAAGCCCTACCAGACCCAAAGGTTTTCCAAAAACCTGCAGTCTGGCTCCCAGGGGGAGACTTCCAGCCCACGGCCTTAGGTCTATAAGAAAAAAAAAACTGTTTCGCTGTGGGGAAACACAATCAAAAACTGAGGAGTGCAGGGAGGGGCGGGGTTTTTAACCTCTTACTTAATTGTGTTTCCTGTCAGGAGGACCAGTCATCTCTCAGGGTGCCGTCCTGGAAGACGACTTGAGAAAATTTAATAATAAGAATTTTTTGTATAAAAGTGGGTACTCACAAAATGCAACTGATTTTAATAATGCTTAAAGTGAAACAATAAAAGTGTAATATTCCTTTAAATTTCATACTTGGGGGCTGTATATAGTATGCCTGTAAAGGGACGCATGTTTCCCGTGTTTAGAACAGTCTGACAGCAAAATGACATTTCTAAAGGAAAAAAAAGTCATTTAAAACTACTATCCCTAGCGCCAGCTATAATGAATTGTCGGTCTGGCAATACACATAAAAGTTCACTGATAAAAACGGCATGGAATTTCCCCACAGGGAAACCCCGAACCAAAATTTTAAAAAAAATGCGTGGGGTCCCCCTAAATTCCATACCAGACCCTTCAGGTCTGGTATGAATATTAAGGGGAACCCCGGGCCAAAATGTAAAAAAAAAATGGAGTGGGGGTCCCCCTCAAAATCCATACCAGACCCTTTAGGTCTGGTATGGATTTTAAGGGGAACCCTGCGCCCAAATTTTTTAAAAAATGGCATGGGGGGGTCCCCTAAAAATCCATACCAGACACTTATCCGAGCACGCAACCTGGCAGGTCACGGGAAAAGAGGGGGGACGAGAGAGCGCCCCCCTCCTGAACCATACCAGGCCACATGCTCTTTCGTAAATGGGGGACCACACCCCCCTCTGACAACACGGGGAAAGCCATAGGGAAGTCCCCTGTGAAGTCCCCATGCGTCAGAGGGTGGCGGGGTCACCGGGTGGCCCCGCCCTCCATTATATAAGTAGTGTCAGAAAAACCAAAGCGTCACACGGTGGAAGACTCCCACTGAGGCGGATAGTGCGGACGGAGCAATGAAGAAGCCGGAGGAAGATGCGGGACGAGAAGAGTGGAGGAAGAAGAAGATGGGGAAGAAGAAGATGGAGGATGAAAAAGAACACCAAAGGAAGACCAGAAGAAAGAAGATGAAAAAAGAAGAAATTAATAAAGGACTTGTCAAAAACCGTCTCTTGTGTTTAACCTTTTTGACACTTTTTTTGTGAAATGGTAGGGGTACATTTGTACCCCATTACCAATTTACATGGGGGGCCGGATTTTGGGGTCCCCTTGTTAAAGGGGGCTTCCAGATTCCAATAAGCCCCCCGCCTGAGAGACCCCCACAACCACCGGGCAAGGGTTGTGGGGATGAGGCCCTTCTCCCCATCAACATGGGGACAAGGGGACAAGGTGCTTTGGGGGCTACCAAAGCACCTTGTCCCCAAAGCACCTTGTTGTGCAGACGGAGCAGAGAAAAAGCCAGAGGAAGATGTGGAGGAAGAAGAAGATGGAGAAGAAGAAGATGGAGGAAGAAGGAGAACACCGAAGGAAGACCAGAAGAAAGAAGATGAAAAAGGAAGCACCCTCCCAATGTTGAGGGCATGTGGCCTGGTACCCCTTCGTGCGGGGTTCCCCTTAATATCCATACCAGACCTGAAGGGCCTGGTATGGAATTTAGGGGGACCCCCACACTTTTTTTTTATTTTGGTTCGGGGTTCCCCTGTGGGGAAATTCCATGTCGTTTTTATCAATGAACTTTTATGTGTATTGCCAGACCGACAATTCATTATAGCCGGCGCTAGCGATAGTAGTTTTACATGACTTTTTTTCCTTTAGAAATGTCATTTTGCTGTCAGACTGTTCTAAACACTGGAAACATGCGCCCCTTTACAGGCATACTTTATAAACAACCCCCAATTTAAAGGAATATTACACTTTTATTGCTTCACTTTAAGCATTATTAAAATCACTGCTCCCGAAAAAATGTCCGTTTTTAAAACTTTTTTTTGCATTGATACATTTGGGTGGTGGTACAATACAGACATGCTTGCCATCAATAGCACCACCACAGTTGGGAAAATCCCACTGATGATGGAACTGGGCTGCAACGTCTGGGTTGGAAGGAAACTGTGGATTAAAAAAAGAAAAAAGAAAGTACTACTTCTGCACATAACATTGCAAGCAGATTTGACACAAACATGCTTAGCCAACATAAAGATACACTTAAATGAGTATTTAAAGACAAAAGTGGAAGGTCAACTTATCTGATTCCTCCCCCCCTCTGGTTGCCCATTAGACAAATTTTAGGAGGGGGAGGTAATGGGTAGTTGTTTTGGACAGGTAATCCTCTCCACTTCCATGAGAGCTGTTTGCATAAATAATCAGTGATACTTTGGCCAATTCCTCCTTACTTACACTATTGGCAGCCCAGTGGACAGGTAAGAAGTGTCATAATCTAAGCTGGATAGTGGATACACACTGTCCAAATTGCAGCACATTTTTACATTATGATTTAACCAATCAATATAATAAGAGACAAAAACTTAATAAGTTTCAATTTGTAGGTAATCAAGCAGGCCCTCGCACTACATGGTTTGGTGAATTTATACAGAAATTTCAACACAAAAGAGAGATAGTGTCTATGGGTTTTTGCAAAGTCAGCAAATAGAGTATTTGGATCTGTTGACTTCACATTTTTTTTTGGGGGGGGGTTCCAAATGAGTTTGGGCCAAAAAAAATGGCCCCTTGTACTCTGCCTGAATTTGAGGACAACAATAACATTTGTACACATTTTAGGGGTTGTTTAGGGTAAGCCCCAAACTGTAGCAGACAAAAAACATTGTTAAGTTACTAGGCTAGGTCTCTATGGGCCCAGGATAGCATGCTGGGGAGGTTAGTGAGGGAAAATATGAATGTAGGCCAAAAAAAGGAGCAGGAAAATAGAACATTCACAGCATATTACAATATTGATAATTATGTAATCAACAAATTAATAAAATACATTAGCAAACATCAATACATAGAATATGATCTTAAAAGAAACAGAATAATGGCTCCCAGAGCCTGGGGGGAGATCCCAGTCGTAAACTTGAGGTCCTGGAGACTTCTCCCCACGTACCGCAAGGTGGCTATGAGCCTTTGCTCTGGAGTGATGGAAAGCTTCATACATGTGTCCTGCTTCTTAATATAGGGGGTCACCAATGCCAAGAGTTGGTGAAAGCAGGGGTACGTCATTAAGAGATAATTCCGAAAATCATCCGGATTATTCTCCTGGAGCTTCCGCAGCAATGGCATATGACATAATTGGTCACGAGTAAGCAACCAATTTTTGATCCAAGAACTCCTCCTCCTCCTGTTCCTGGACTGGACTTGGGTCAAATCAATAACTCCTAGCCCAATAATCACACGTTCTCTCCTCCAATTTCGCAACGTGGCTGGTTGACGAACGGCCATTCAGAAACTAACTGAAAAGCACAAATCAACACTCACCAAACTTCTACTAACACAAAATTAGCAGAAGGAGCCCAAAGGGTGGCGCTTGAGTAATGAACCTCCTCTTTATAGTCTTGTAGTACGTCTAGTACATCACTACGTTCGTGTTGTCGACTGACAATTTGTGTACCGTTAGTATGCAAGACAAGATCCTGGCACACGCCCTTTTGACAAATATCAGATGCTCAGTTGGCCAACAATCGTACCTTGAGTACAAGGCTTTAGATTACCAATATTCTTATTCTACGGAGCTTGTACATGGCTCTGTCAGGTCACCCTGAGGCTAGGTAACAGATGCACACCGTTGGGATCAGGAGTGCACCGCAAGGCGGTGGACCCTACGGCTGACTGCTGCAGATGGGAGTCCGGGTATAAGGAAGGCAGGGTCGCTGGAACACCAACACGGATCCCACCGGGGTTAGAGCATAGGATTCCCTGGGGCGCAGAGTCTAAGAGACAGTAGGTGTTCACCAGAGCCTCTAGTGGTGAGGATGGACTGGGCTGCAACTGGCTCCAGGTCGCAACCCCCAGGGTCCCCCAGCTCACACCCACAGTAGGCAACAGAAGGATAAGGATAGTACAGGAATAAGCCAAGGTCAGGGCCACAAGCAGACAAGGACAACAGGGTACACGCCAAGGTTCAGGGTCACAGGCAAACAAGGATAATCGGGGACACGCCAAAAGGTCACGGACACGAGCAGAGAGGAATAGTTTAGAACACGCCAAGGTCGGTAACAGAGATAAATGTAGAGCACACGGCAGGCAAGAACAGGAAGCCAAACACACAAAGGTTGATCAGCAGGACTGACCTGCAGTGCAGAGGTTAATATAGAGTTCTCTGATAGGAGCTGGGGTGGAGCCATGCTAGAGGAGAGTTAATAAAAGTAGTCAGGTGAGAGGCAGCTGGTCTTTGGAGATGAACACATGGAAACAGGTAGACTGACAAACAGTCTCTATTGCATAACCATGACAGGCTCTAAGCCTTTTCCATAAGCTTGCAGAGAGATTGAGGTCAAATTACAGGCATATATTGCAATACCTTAATTTAAATTATTGTTAAAGACTTTATTTCATTTTGACTAGAGTAGGGGAGGGTTAAAACCCCTATAAGTTTTTTTTTGCCATCTCATTATGGAAATTTCCTTTCACTGCTTTGTAGATTCAACAGGAAGTGAGAGTGAGTTAAAGCCCCTCTTAGACAATTGTCATAGTACCCATATATCTCCCCACTATTCCTGTTCTGGTGGCAACTCAAATTTTTGGATTTACTCTCAATCACCCTTCCCATTGACATTGGCATTCAAGACAATTAGAAAGAGTGAATTTCCTAGATGCGGACACAGAAAACAATAAAAACCTAACTGTGGTTCTAACCCCTGACCCCTATTTCCAAATCTAAAAAAAGGTTTTGCCTCTAGTTATACTTTTGGTTTACTGCACAGTGTGTACCATCCTTATTAAAATACAAGGGTGTAATGTTCCTTACGAAACTCAAATAGATCATACGATTACAGTAAAGACATGACCTCCTAGTTACTGTTGTTTAAAAAAAAAACTGAGAAAGAACACTGCTTTCTAAATAACAAATACAGGAAAAGATCTACACATACTTTTTGTATTATTCTTTCAAAATATATTGCTGATCTGGAGGGTATTTCTGTTTTTCTCACCATAACTCAAGTTTCATTATATTATGTAAAACTATGAGTCTAGATAATAACCATCAGTATCATATACATATACAGCATAGGTATTCAGGTATTTTCCAGTATTGTTATTACATGTGTATTAAGAAAAAGGGAAAAGTTTCAGACAATACTAACATTAGTTTTTTTTTTTAAATATATGTACAGTATATATATATATTAGAAGGCCAGTATCGTGGCCTGAATTTATGGGAGGAGCCCGGTGTGTATTTAAAACCACTTAAGCCCCGAACCATTTGGCTGCCCAAAGACCAGAGCACTTTTTGTGATTCAGCACTGCGTTGTTTTAACTGACAATTACGTGATCGTGGTTCCCAAACAAAATTGACGTCCTTTTTTCCCCACAAATAGAGCTTTCTTTTGGTGGTATTTGATCACCTCTGCAGTTTTTATCTTTTGTACTATAAACAAAAAAATAGCGACAATTTTGAAAAAAAAGCAAAATTCTTTACTTTTTGCTATAATAAATATCCCCACAAAATATATAAAAAAACTATTTTTTTCCTCAGTTTAGGCCGATACGTATTCTTCTACATATTTTTGGTAAAAAAATTGCAATAAGCGTTTATTGATTGGCTTGTGCAAAAGTTATAGCGTCTACAAAATAGGGGAAAGTTTTTTTGGCATTTTTATTAATATTTAGTTTTTTACTAGTAATAACAGCAATCAGCGATTTTTATCGTGACTGTGATATTATGGCGGACAGATCGGACACTTTTGGCGCTATTTTGGGACTATTCACATTTATACATCGATCAGTGCGATTAAAAATGCATTGATTACTGTGTAAATGTGACTGGCAGTGAAGGGGTTAACCAGGAGGGGGCGCTGCAGGGGTTAAGTGTGTCCTAGGGATGTGTTCTATTGGTGGGGGGGTGGGCTATGTGTGCCACGACACTGATTACCGCTCCCGATTACAGGGAGCTGTGATCAGTGTCCTTGTCACTAGACAGAACGGGGAAATGCTTGTTTACATCAGCATTTCCCCGTTCTTCCTCTCCATGAGACGATCGCGGGTATCTCCGCGGACATCGAGTCCATGGGACCCGCAAACACACTCACAGAGCTCGCGGCAGGGTCGCGCGCACATGCGACCGCACAGCGGCTAATTTAAAGGGACGTACCTGTACACCCATTTGCCTGTCCGTGCCATTCTGTCAAAGTATATGTACATTCGGCAGTCGGCAAGTGGTTAAGCTGGTCACTCACCCTTGCTCTCTGTCGGTTCCAGTGCGCGATTCGTTACGTCACCAGTCTGACTCTTCAGCTCACTGCGTGTTCGTGAGTCTGTTGTTCCGAATACAGTACGTTGCGGTTGCTTATTCGTGGTTTGGCGTTCAAAGTCTTGCTCACTGTCACAGGCAGGATTCGTTACCCCCCTTCTCGTATCACGTTCAACCAGCTTGTTTCTCGTTTTGTTCCCCATTCCTTGTTCGGTTCTGCCGTGGCGCTTACGAATTGTTCGTAGGCCTCCAGTACGCAGTAGTCATAGGCCCTTCCCTGTTTCTTCTCCGATTCACAACGGATGCATGGTATACTTACCACAGTTCGATTCATAACTACCCGCATAAGCACTACGGTTCACATCGGACACATCCCGCACCAATTCATACCACTCACCCCAATACCCTACTAACGTTTCGTTGTCTCACTCACCGGTCCATATTACTTCATGCCATATGCATCAAACCAATTCAAGCCTAAGTTGCCTTCGGCACAAACGCTTCACTTCACTCGCATCCCATGCACCGATCGTAGTGGTTCGTACCATAACCTACCTTCGTTATTCATATCATTGTGCTGACCGTTTTGGATCGTGTCAGCAGCTACATGCATCACACTCCAAACTGAACCTAGTCACACCAGAGGCACAACGGTTCGCATCACTCGCATCCCACGTACCGATTTGTAGTGGTTCGTACCATACCCTACCATTCGTTATTCACATTGTTGTTCTGACTGATTCAGATCATATCAGCAGCTACATGCATCACAATCCAAACCGAACCTAGTTGCATCGGCGGCACAACAGTTCGCATCATGAGTATTCCACACTCAACTCGTTACAGTCCTTATCATAAATCTACGATTCGTTACGTATGCCATTTTTCACAGTTCGTTCCTACACATAATATTTCTGCTATCCTTTTCTTTTCGCCTATCAGTAGGTTACCTTTGTTGCAATCATTGCAAGAATACACATCAGCATTTGCTACAAACAGGCTTCTCATCATACACTCCTTGCAATGACTGCAAGTACTCGCATTTCAGCAGTTACCCATTTGCTACACCACAAGCATGCTTCTCAGCCTAAAATCCTTGCAAATGCTGCAAGTACACATCTCAACATAACTTCTTGCAAATCGCTGCAAGCACATTCAGTGGCACTCACACAGCCGCACTTCATTTTAGTGGCACTTAATCGGCCACTCTTCTCCAGTGGCATTCATACGAGCCACTCATTATTTTCCTATGTCTATCTCCCTCAGGTCCGTCTAGTTCATGTGCTGTCCTATACCAGGTTGGACATTATTTCCCAGATTAAAAAAAATGCAATAATTGCATCTTCACCAGGGCCAGTTGCACACAAAGGGCACAAAAAGGGGGTATTGAAAAAAAAATCTCTTGCTGCATTTATGTCACCCCTACTATAGGTATTCCCGGTCGACCGAGTTCGATCCTAACAAGGACCTCGCTACTAGAGTGTCAGTCAGGTGCATAGTTCATGGGTTTCTCAATCACATCACTCTGCAGCACCCTTGCACTATACTGCTACTTCACATACATCATTGGACGTACTCTTCAGGCGTTAGTTTCTGTCTATACATGACACTCTATTTTCGAAGGACGTCCTTCACCTCACAGACAAGGTCGCTTAACAGTAGGCTTGCTGGCAGTGCAAGTGTTGGTAGGCTGAGCATACGTCACCCACTACAGATCACAACATTCCTACGTAGGCTGTACCAGACTTCATCTTCTCGCCCCAGTGCGCCCTGGGGTTCTGGTCTTTAGGTTTGTGCTTGCCACAAACAGGCACCGAAGCTATCGGTTATCTGGCCAGTCACCTCCTGGCCCATCTCGGTTACCTCACACTCTTCTGAGTTTTCTAAATTTTCACTCTACATAGTTCTGCCACAACAGAACACTGTCAGCTCCTGTCTACGCCTATCATTCCTTTTCCTGTACTTCTCTTTTTTCTTCCTCTCTGAGTTTTCTCTTTACCACTCTATCCTACGGCTATGTCTCTTCTTAAACATGAGCACCCCCGCCCCTTTTGTCTTCTAGCCGGAACCATGTCCCAGGCTGGCATTGAGGACCCCACACCTGCCCCTCTGTCACCCTCCGCGGGCTCAGAGTGTGGCAGCATACAGTCCCTCCACGGCCTGGAAGGCAGAGCTTTTCAGGCTTCTCTTGCCACCCCCAGCTACAGCCGGGCCCAGTACCCAACAGGCATCCCTGCAATTCATCTCCAGGGCCATTTCCCAGGTGCATTCTTTGATCTCCTCCTTAACCGCAACAGTTTCAGACGTCCAGACCAAAGTCACCCTTTTGGAAGTTTTCCCACCCACGGCCCTCCCTGATCTGATCTTGGTGCTGATGACAGCTTCTCCTTCTGCAGGTACACCAGGCTCTACACCTATCGTCCTCCCCGCTCATCTTGTCCCGGCCAGCGTCAGGAAGGATATAATAGAGGGCAAAGACGTCAATTTGGCATCGCTGCTCATCTCGACTTAGCTGACAACAAATCCTATGTCTGGGGGGACATCTCAGTAGTTGTCAATTTGAAAGACCCCAGGCTCAGTCATAAGCTGTCACCCACAGAGTTCGCGCTGGCCTTTGGGATATTCAGGGACGTCCTTTGTTCAGTCACCCCCAGCAGGAGGGAGGAGCTGGACTTATACCTCCATGCAGTGTTAGACCTTGCTTACAAATATGGTGGCTTTGCCTTCTACGACTACCATCGGTCATTCTCAGCAAAATGAGCCCAGTTCCAGATCAGTACTGACTGGAGCAGCACAGACACGGAACTATTCTGTCGCCACTTTGCTGGTCTTCGTTCCCCACTCTGTGCGATTTGCCAGTCTTCTGCCCACACAGCAAATTGGTGCTCTGAGGCATGTATAGAGTGGATCCGCGCAGTGAATAGAGGTACTTTTAAAATATATAAAGAGCTGCTGCCTCTACAAGTATAATTCCACCTAAGTGGAAAATACTGAAATGTGGACAAAAGACAAATGTAGATATGGCGCTGCTCTGATGTAATAAAGTTTTGATGGTAGGCCACCTTCCTGCGCCTTATGTGATAACCTGAATTAGAATTCAAAAGCTAAATATTTAAATTATATGTACTATCCTGCAAGAGTAAGATATTATGTGTGTGAACCTAAATCACCATGTGGTGTAAGAAGTGGCTTGTGCAATTTTATTAGCAATAGGCTAATTCAAAATATAATATGTGAACAAATGAATAAACTAAAATTTGATGGAAAATGCAGAATGGAATATATGAGACCCGACGTGTATTATAGCCTTTAAGGCCCAATTTGTGTTTTATTTCCGTTGTGCTACACCCTCTGGTGGCTGTTTGCCAAGTTAGTTTTATTAGTATATAGTTTTAGCCAGAATTAGTATAGATTACTCCTCTTGGATGTTACTCCTAGGTGGGAATGGTTAATTATGCAAAATAAAAGGCCGCAATTTTGCATACCTTTGCGCCAAAGCTGAAAGATGAAAAAGTGTTTGCTAATTGCAAATATGTAGATACTGATTAACAAAGTGCCTTGTGCTAAATTTTAGTCGTAGGTGAAAAAATTTTTTTCAATAAAAATGGCAATCATATATTACATACCATTACATTGTAAATACCCAAGTGCAAAAAGTGCTTGTTATTCTGAAATATATTTGATACTTTAACAACTATTAATTAATAAAGTGACTTGTGTTTAAAAGATTAATTAACAAAGTGACTTGTGCTTCAAAAACCCAGTACTTGCTGTAAAAGATAGTTTATAAGTCCTCATTGGAAGATAATACTGTTTTTAAACAACGTCTTGTCCAGGTGCTGGTGTTGTGATGGTGCTTCTTAACCGTGCTCCTATTATCTTTGCACTCACCGGATAAAATCACCCCTGCAGGGCTATTGGCAGTTAGTGTCTGCTACTGTGTAGCAGCCCTGGATGTCCCCGGTGCGCACTTTAAATGTTGCTTTACCGGCTTTAAATGTGTTTACCATAGAAAAGAGGGAATGTCCATAGTGTGAAACCGTTTAAAAGAGCTTTATTGTAACATAAATAGAGATCTACTCACATTTTGAAAGATACTTGTATGCATAAAATGATAAGATCCTTCACAATCGACTTGTGATCATCTGACTGGAGGTGACGCAAGACGTTCATAGATCCCACCCTACGCGTTTCGTCATTGGACGTCTGCTGGGGCATCATGCTGGGACGACCAGTCTTTTCAGTGGGTGGCACAGCGAGATATGCAACAATTTCAACCAAGGCGGGTGCTTCTTCAGCCAGTGCCGCCTACTGCACGTCTGTACTTCATGCCACAAGGCTCACCCAAAGGCCACTTGTCTATAGCAGCTTAACAAATCCTGACTAAGCCGGGTGGATGTCCTGTGGCTGAGCTTCTACCTCTCTGCACACCCCACCCCTTCACTGGCAGTATTCCACACCGGCTTCATCACCTTACCCCTCTCCACTCACGAGTGCAAGAACCTACAGTCAGCGGCCATCGATGCTCAGGCCATAGACACCCTTTTACAGATGGAGTTAGATAAAGGGTTCATCATCTGCACCTTCTCACAGTCACCTTTCCAGATTTGATGAGTCAGCCCTATTTGGCTTGTCAAGGGCAAGTTCACAAATAAACTCCGCTTAGTTTACGACTTGTCTGCACCTCATTTATCACTTATCCCTAGTTTGAACTCCTTGATCCCTTCTGAGGAATTTCCTCTCAAGTATACGTCAGTTGACATAGCCATCCAGGCCATCATTAGGATAGGCATCGGTGCCTGGCTATCAAAAGCGGATATCGCAGATGCCTTCAAGCTCCTACCTATCGAACCATCCCTCTGGCGGTGGCACGGCATGAAAAGGAGGGATTCTTACTATTTTGCCACCAAGCTGACCTTTGGCTCTAAAAGCAGCCCGCGGTTGTTTGACGTTTTCGCCCAGTCCCTCACTTGGATCCTATCACACCAAGCCCAGTGCCTCAAGGTTATCCATTATCTTAATGACTTTCTGCTCATTGAATGGGCAGACATACCCCCGGTAGATCTAGACAGGCTAAGAGTGGTCTTCAACAATCTCAATGTGCCTATAGCTGAACACAATGTGGATGGCCCGGCACATTCCATCACCTTCATGGACACGCAGGCTATGCAGGCTAGCCTGCCTGCTGACAAACTAGCCCGTGTTAGGTCGGTCATTCACGATTTTACACAGTCACAGGGCTGTACTAAAAGACAGCTGCAGTCCTTGGTAGGCATGCTCAATGTTGCGATGAGGATTATTCCACGGCTCTTGGTCTTTCTCGCCCGAGTACAGGACCCCGAGCAAGTCCTCAGACTAGACGCAGCAGCCATAGCAGACATAACTATGTGGGACGAGTTCCTCACCAACTGGAATGGCATATCCATGTTTATTCCCTCAGTATCAGCCCAGTCGCTATAAGTAATCACAGACGCTGCAGCCTCCACAGGCTTTTCTGCTATTTTTGGCCACCACTGGTTTTCCGGTCCCTGGCCTTCAGAAATCTGCTTGACTTGCAGGCTGCTGCAATTATAGTTACATCACCAGTTTAACATTTACTGTGAGCATATCCCTGGCAAGTGCAATGCCGCAGCAATGGATTGAAGCCACATCTTGCCAATACAACCCGGCTCATCAACCACTCACTGTCTAGCAACACACTTGAGGCTTACCGCACGGCCTGGAACACCTACTTCAGGTTCCTAGCCACTTGTCCTGGAACCACAGCAGACAACCTCACTCACGTCCTAGCCTTCATATCTTATTGCCATACACAGCTGGCTCTTGCTCATAACACTATCAGGCTGTACGTAGCCGGTATTCTGCATTTCCTGTCCTTACAGAATCCCGCACAGCCATTGGTGTTCACAGCCCATACAGTGAAAGCCCTGCTGCATGGAATTCAGAAGCAGCAGCCCGCTACCAACGGCAAACGCTTGCCCATCACAAGCGTTATCTTCAGGGGCATGTCCGAAATCCTCACACGTTTCCCCTTTGGGCTCTTGCCCAGCCTGGTCATCCAGGCGGCCATCTACCTGGCTTTCTATGGCTTCCTACAACCTAGCAAGTTCACCTATGGTAGTACCAGTAGTCAGGTACTGTACATGCACCTGCTGACTCGCTTCCTAAGCCATTATGTCCTTCACCTTATGGTCTCCAAAACGCAACAAACCGGACCTGGAGTAGATATCAACTTCTTCAGGCCCAGCAAAGCCTGGTGCCCAGTAACCATCCTTGACTGTCTGCTCTCTCACGTACCCAGCCAGCCAGTCTCCAGCCCGTTACTGCCTTTTCTGGTCAACCCCCTGACTGGCAGTCAGCTTATCAAACATGTTAGGGTCCTACTGCTCAACTTAGGAATAGACCCCGGGCGGTATTCTGGACATTCCTTCAGCCTATTTTCAAGTTTCAGTGTTCCAAGGCTGACCCCGGCTTCTGACCCTGGCTCTGTTCATCGTTAAGTCTGACTTCTGGAATTCCTGACTAGGGCTTCACCTCGACAATCCTTTGGTGAATTCCCTGTCAAGCCCCTGTGCACAGATTCACAGCCCAGGTAGCCTTTCACCTTGTTACTGTGGACTGTGTGTATTTGCAAGGGTGAGCATACATCTCTGCAGTATGGACTCCAACTAAGGTAAGCCCTTACTTAATGAACTGACCCACGTGGAGTCTGCAGAGATATACAAGATGCTCACCTCCCTTACTCAGCAAGTTTCCAGCCAGGGTCAGACCGTTTCTGAGCTGCAGCAAGAAGTCCTGTTTAAAATTACAGTACACCCAGCCCCAGAACCAGCATGTCCTGAACAATTTGTTGTGATGCCAGAGAGGTTTGATGGTAACCGTGCATCCTTGTGTTTTAGGATGGATTGCGAGCTGTTTGCTCTTAAGCCTAGGTCATATGCCACCGATTATATAAAGGTTTGCGCTACCATCAACCTGTTCACTGGGCAAATCAAAACATTGGCTCATCAGCTACAACAGGAAAGGAGTCCAGTCTTGGACAGCTGGGAAGCATTCATGTTTGCTCTGGACTCTCACAGGGTTCCCAAGTCTGCTCCTGGTTCACATGGCATACGGTGACCCAGGGACAGGAATACCCTGTACAGATATGACTCCAAGCCTTTCCAGTATGTGCCAAGCAATGAAGCTCTAAATCCACAAAGCTTAGACACTCCTAAGGATATATACACCCTTACCCTGGAAGATGTGGAACCCATGGAGATCGGGGTCATCCGGTCCAAGCTGTCTAAAGGTGAAAGAGAGTAGAGGAGAGGCAGTGGTCTTTGTTTCTATTGTGGGGAAAGAGGGCACTTTATCTCTCTCTGCCCAACTCGCCCACTTCGGCCAAAGGTTTTTCAAGTAGCTACTATTAGGATCCATCCTGCTACCCCTGGTTATCAGCCTGTAAACTGCCAAGATTGCTGTAAGACCTGTCCACGTTCAATGACACAAGTGGGTACCCAGACTACGCTGGTTAATGATACCGGTGTCCCTGAAGAACCCATAACCCATACCCTCTGAGAAGCTCCTACCATCTGGTCTAGATGCAACTATGCAACCTTCTTACAACAAACCAGTTCCTGTAGTTATCCCAAGCTTCATAGTGGTAAGTGCAGTAACATCATTCTGTCCTGCCAAGGAAGTTTTACCACCTGACTGCTTGTATGCCTCGAATGGCACCATAATCTGTAAGCAGAAACTGGAGATGTTTGAAAAATCTTTGCTAGCAACGAATGTCTCCCCTGCAAGAACTCTAAAAGCAAAAATGCCCAAAGGGAATAAGAAAACGTCTTCTAACACTACTGTTGGTACATATGGCATGGATGCCTATGACGAACTACCTGTTCACGCCCAGAGGGCCATTTCTAAGGGGGGGACTGTCACAGTTCCTACCGTGCCATGCAAATGGCCAGGCGTGGTCATCCCCCAGGTGGCTCAAGGAGGTATTGAACCCCTGTGTACTGCTCCTGCTGTATTGCCTCAGGCACACCTCAGCTCATTATTCAGCCTGGTTTCCAGCTATGCCTTGTCCTGCATGCAGTACTGAGGGCTATACTCTGGATCTTGCTTTGCAATTAGCACCTGTCACTCCTGATTAAGCTGAGGCAGTGTATCTAACCAGCTGCATATAAAACACTGCCTCACTCTGAGGGCTGTGTCAGTTCATTGTCTCCTGTATTACCAAAGGTTCCTGTTGTCCTGTGTTCTTATTTTCAAGTTTCAGTGTTCAAAGACTGACCCCAGTTTTTGACCCTGGCTCTGTTCATCATTAAGTCTGACTTCTGGAATCCCTGACTATGGCTTCACCTCGACCATTCATTAGTAAATTCCCTGTCAAGCACCCGTGCACAGATTCACAGCCCAGGTAGCCTTTTACCTTGTTACCGTGGGTTGTGTGTATTTGCAAGGGTGAGCATACATCTCTGCACTATGGACTCCAAGGTAAGCCCTTACAATAGCAAAGACTTTGACCAATTCACTCAGAGTCCAGTCACCTCCGAAAACGAATTCAGGACCTGTAGTGCACCCCACAGAGAGGGGCCAGCATCGTTAAGGAATAACAATAGGTCATCTGCGTACAGGGCTACCCCCTCCTCCAGCCACGCCAACTTCAAGCCTTTAATGTGGGGGGGCACTCTAAGAGCCTCAGCCACAAGTTCCATGGCAATTGGCAAAAAGGGCTGGAGAGAGAGGGCATCCCTGCTGGGTACCTCTAGACAAATGAAATGAGGGGAACAAGAGACCTCCCAAATGAATGGGGGCCATTGGAAAGCGATAGATTGTCCGTAGACAATTAATGAAGACTAGGGGAAACCCCATTCTCAGAAGAGTCTCCTCCCACAGGTAAGGCCACTCCACTGTATTAAATGCCTTCTCAATATCTAGGGAGACAATTGCTCTAGTGCCCTGGTTATCATGTTTGGCATGGATGTTCGTAAAAAGTCTACGGAGGTTAAAATCTGTGGACTTATGGGCCATAAACCCAGTTTGGTTCATATGAATAATTGAGGGCAGCAAGGGATTGATCTTATTAGTGAGAAATTTAGTTAAGATTTTAAAGTCGCTGTTAAGGAGAGGGGTCAGCATGAGCTTTATAAAACTCTGTGGGGAGGCCATCAGGGCCTGGTGACTTACCCACCGAAAGGGACTGGATTACAGATAAGACCTCTTCAGTAGTGATCGGTCTCACCAAGTGAGAATGCTCTTCATCTGAGAGTCAGCCCAGGGCTATTGGACCCAGAAGGGAAGCCAAGAAATCGAGACTAAAATTTGATAGTAATGTGGTGCTATAAAGAGGTTGGTAACAGTGTTGGAATTCTTATAAGATACCTGTGGGTAGTAACAGCCTTACCTGTGGAAGAGGTCGTTTCGGAAATCAACGTGAGAGGGGTATCATGTTGCAACATCATCGCCAACAGCCTGCCGTTCTTATCCCCCTGTTCAAAAAAACGTTGCTTAGAATTGTAAAGTTCCAATCGTGTGATCTCTCTCCCATGCGTAAATGTAGCTCCCGCTTAGAAGCCTGTAGGATATCAAAGTTGGACTCTGAGGTGTCTAGACTGTAACGATCAGACTGATCCTTGACATTAGACTGTAAATATACAGTAGAGGCCTTTAGTTTCATTTTCACTGCTTTGATGGCAGAGATATAGTGGCCCCTGGTAAACGCCTTGACGGCATCCCAGATTGTATCTGGACAGGAGAACCCTGCATTGATTTCCCAATATTCCTTCAAGATTGGTGGGATTTGCTCAGAAATGTCAGGATGCGAGATCCAGTTAGCGCCCAGGCACCACAAGGTCCCACTGCATAGAGAGTCGGATCACAGTTTTAAAGCTAAGGGACTATGGAATGACAAACCACTGAGTAGGTAATTAGCCATCTCAATATCTGCCAGCATAAAGGGGTTAGCGAACGCATGGTCAATTCTGGAAGAAGTTTTGAATGAGGTGGAGAAACAGGAGTAAGTCCTGGTGGCTGGATGTTCCATTTCCAGACCTCTCTCAGACCGGCCGAAAGGTCCCACTTTGGTAAATATCCCGCAAAGGATTTAGGAGGAGTGGGTGTGTCTAATTCAGGAGAGAGGACGATATTAAAATCTCCCATCAGGATTTAGCAGGACAATAGGGGTAATCCTCTAGAGGATTGTAAACAATAGTTCAGGTTGAAACCTCTCTCTATATATATATTAAAAATATATATATCTTCACAAACACATAACGTTGATGCCAAATCATAATTACAAGTATAACATATTTCCCCTGGAGGTCTGTATGTACCGTCTCAACCACACAAGGTAATGATTTACTTAGCAATATAGTGACCCCTGTGGTGTAAGTAGAATAAGCATCATGGAAAGCTTTTTGGACCTATGGACGTTTGAGGGCCATCAGTTTACTGCCCATCAGGTGTGTCTCTTGTAAAACTAGTATATGGAGATTGTGAACTTTAACGTATTGGAATAGGAGTGCTCTCTTGAATTTAGATTTGAGACCCCGTGTGTTCCAAGAGAGGACAGATATGGTTTTGCAATCAAGTGATGCCATGACCGCCGGGGTATAAAATAAGTAAGGTACACATGAATTCATATGAGGATAACACCGGATGAGCAATACAGCAATACAAGTCAGTAGAACAAGAATGGAAAAACATAAACATAATCATAAACAATAATAAACAATCCAAGCACATTGTGCTTAACCTGCTGATACCTGACACTCTCAAAAACTATTGGGAGGGTCAGGAAGCAGCCTATATCCACAAACAATACAACAGTACTTAAACTAAGACTACAGTACATTTGTGTCCAGTGGCAAATGTTGTTCAGTAGAGTGGTGGAACAGCTTTCAGATCATCATCTGTGATGATGGAGCAAAAAAGAAAAAAAAAAAGGGAGCGGGCAAGGTGATAATAGGAACCCTAGATGGAGTCCAACACTGTTCCCCAAAGCATCGGCTAAAAGCAATAAAAAGTCACAAACAGTCAGGGGGGAGCAGTTACATGTAGCAACTGTGAAAGGTTGACAAGAGGTGCCAAAGGAAAGAAATAAGGAACTGTATTTCAAGGAAACATAAAGTTGTAGGGCAACCTCGCTTCATATAGAGGGCTCCATCATGAGCTTAGTATGAGGGTCAAACCCGACCTTAATGGGACTGTAGGAGTGGGGCTTTCAAAAAGGTATGGTTCAGTTTGCCATTGGGATATCAACCTGGGTGTCTGGCCAGGTATGTAAAAACAGAATCAGCACTATGGACAGTACACTGATCATATGTTTTAAAGGGGGTCCTAAGGCAGTTTATTTTAAAAAATGCTATCAAGTAGCTTTATATGACAGAAGAGACTCTGGGGTCGATTTACTTAAACTGGAGAGTGCAAAATCTGGTGCAGTTGAGGAACCTGGACCCAGGAGATAACTGGGAGAAGATGGTGTGCTGTAGTATTGTGTTTTCTTTTTTCATTCTTTCACACAATCTGGATTTGCAGAGACTATAGCCTAAGAACCAGTGGTGGCCGTCCATTAAGGGCGCATGGGCGCCAACCAGCCCCCCCCCCCCCCCCACCTATCCATGCATCCAGCACCCTAATCTACATGCATGGATTCAAATGGGGGGGTGCTTTTTTTTTTTTTAAGCATTTGATTAGAGCCAGAAGCTCTAATAGGCTTCAAAAAATGGCACTGCGCTCCGAGCCCACTCAGTTGTGTGACAATAGCAAATGAATATTCGCTATTGTCACACTGATCTTCCTCTAGGCCAATCAGGAAGTGGGTCCTGAGACACGTCACCCGAATGGCTGAAAGGACAGGAGATTCTACTGGACGCCTAGGAGGAGGAGGGGGTAGACGCACATCGGAAGACGCCGTGATGCAGAGGAGAGTAGACCCAATAGAAGCCGTCGGAGCGCTGCCCACCCGCAACCTGTATGGGGTAAGTGTGGGGCTGGATGACCCAGCGGGGGGTGGTTGTTTGCTGCCCCCCCCCCAAAAAAAAACACCAGCCGCCACTGCTAAGAACATTTACATTTTGCCCCATTCACACAGAGGATATTTACATGCAGTTTCAATGGACAAACAGCTGGGCAAATTGTTTTATAAATACACCCATAAATAAGTGTTTGCTTAAAATTACTGGACAATTACTGTAGCATGAGTAATTGTTTTAACTCAAATTTACATGCAAAAAAAATAAATAGAAAATCATAAGAATGATGAATAAAGTGAAAACTATCATGTGCAGGCAAAAATTTGTTGCGCAGATCTTCTTCACATCTGGATCTTAAGTAAATATAACCTTGATATTGTATTGCGATATATATAAATGTGTAGGATGTGGAAACATAGTACCAACTTTTATGTGGAGTTGTATAGTGATGAATTCTGGTACATTTTAAAAACTTTAGTTCTGAGTGTCTTAGCACATAACAAGAAGGAATTTACATAACAGACCTACATGATCTATCTGGCCCCCTACACAATAATTGCAGTGATGGATAAGGAAGTAAAGGAAGGAATTGGAAGCAAGCGGCCAAAAGATGAAAAACACAGGCCATGATCAGGAAAGTAAAAGCTTTAAAAGGGCCTGTGGGGATTGTTGTAATACTCAATAAATAAAGTATTAATATAAAAGCAATCAGAAAGAATGAATGACAAAAACTTGTATATAAAAGAAAAATTCCAGAGGCCTCTAAAATAATAAAAAGGAAAAAATCAGTGCAATCTCCATATGGAAATTCTCTTTGTCACTTCAAAGTGGCTCTAGTATCAGATATATTATTTCATGCAAGTGTATGCGTGCTAAGTAATGTGTACCACTTTACCACATTTTTTTTTTATCTCTCACAGAGGTCACAGCACTGACAATGACTTCATCTGTTTTCTTTCCAAAAAGACAGCTGCACCTTTGTTCAATTCTTTATTCAGTGTTAGTATCTACATCTTGGATTTTAATGCCAATTCAGAGATGACACATTCATGTAAATCCTGGTGTTAGCGCAGCTTTTGGCTGTGTTTAAGCCAAGAGCTGATTTGTCTGACACAAATCAGCCCTTGCTGCAGCCTCTCACCTTGTGATTTACTGCAAAGTTAACCCGACCATAGACGGTTTGAATCTTGGCTGGTTCAGCAGGAACCGTCTGAGATTGGAACCATGTAAGGGCAGGCTGAATGTACCCAAGTTGATCGATCAATCAATTAGGGTACAACCAGCCTGCCAGATTTTACATGCGATTATTGCTAACGGCTGTTATATCCGCTAGCAATATTCACTGTGTTCTCCTGGTGGGGGCGGCTTCCCCCACTGGGAGAACACAATGGCTTGACGGTAGGGATTCCCCCAACAACACTGTCTGTCCCATGGTTGCAGGAAATAAATTTTGCCTCGTCTATGGCTGGCCCTACAGTGAGTCAGTCGCTGAGAAAGAAGAGACTGAGGAAATGCTTTCTCCTTCTTGCTGCAGGCTGACATCATCTCAACCTAGGAAAAGTAACTTGAAAAGAGTTCTAGTATTGAGTTTCAAAATATAATTTTTTTCTTTTTCGCAATGTCTTTGTTCTGATTATTATATCTTTAGCCTTTGCAGTCTACCCTAATATATTATACACCTTTTTTAGGACAGATAGGGTTTTAATTCAGTAGCAAATTTGTATTCATATATTTTTATTTTCTAGTATTTTATTGGGAACAAAAAGTAAAAATTTAGAAAAAAATGCACTTACCTGTAATCCAATACAACCTTTATGTAATTTGCACATGCTCATATTTACCATAAAATATAATCAACAAAAACTTCTGATTAAAATGATATCACGTTAATGTGACTTATTTGGAAAGTAGCAGAATAGTAAAGCTCAAAATAAATGTATGTGTTTTACTTACAAATACAGTAAACACAAATGTCTTTCAAATCGTCTAACAATATTGTTGTGCTCTGGGAATTTTATATACTCTACATATATAGTCAGATTACAATGACGCAGCGTGGAGGATCCTCTGTTCTGCCAGACTAAACAAAACATCATGTAACAATCGCCTTCCACTCAGTGTGCAGGAATATTTCATCAGAAATGTATAACTTTAAGCGTAATCAAGCCTAAAATGACTTACTCACAAACCAACCATCCAAATATGTTTCTTCACTGAATTCTGATCCATCTATGACCAGCATTACAAGCTCACAGATAGTGTGAATATACTCTTCCCAACATGTTTCGTCCACTGGATCTCTTGATAACATCCAGGGGATCCATGGAGGAGGATCATAAAGATGAAAAGTTACAATTACTTTTCCTTTTGATAATTTTCCATTTTACTGAAGACTTTTATTATAAACGTTGTTTAAAAGACTGGACTTTATTCACTTTCGATGCAAACACAATGAGGGAAATTGCAAGAAGTATCGAAAATCTGGAGCAGTTGTGCAGGACAACCAATCAGCTTCTCTGTTTCATGTTTAAACTTAACTGAACAAACGGAAGATAAAAGATAATTGGTTGCTATGCACAGTTGCTCCAGCTTCTGGCTGCTCCAGTTTTGATTAATTTTCCCCAATAAACGGCACTGCAACGCAAGGCACACAGAGCAGATGCATTGTCATAAGTTGCCAAAGTGTGAGCTTGTAAAATTGTATTTATTTGTCCACAGGCCAAGGTCTGGTTTAGATAACATTTTATAACTGTCACAGAAGAAATATGTAGCGTTTCTATTATATTACACATATAATGTTTATAAACCTTTTTCTATGATAGCTCTTAGCAGAATATGTTTGTAGAACTTGATTCCTTCCTTTTTACAAATAAATAAATAAACAACATTTTATTCCTAATCCATCCAAACTCAATCCCTTTTGCAAACAGCCGTACATTTTTAAATCTGACTATTTCAACATGCACTTTAAATGCAAATATATGCCAATAAATGCACATATATATTATGTTGCTGATTTAAGTGTTTGGCTCAAATCGGAATGCTTTACATATATTAACCACTTGCCCCCCGGAAGATTTACCCCCCTTCATGATCAGGCCATTTTTTGCGATACAGCACTGCGTTACTTTAACTGACAATTGGGCAGTCATTCAATGCTGTACCCAAACAAAATGTTTGTCCTTTTTTACACAAATAGAGCTTTCCTATGGTGGTGTTTCATCACCACTGTGTTTTGAATTTTTTGCGCTATAAACAAAAAAAAAACTGACATTTTTGAAAAAAACAAAACAATATTTTTTACTTTCTGCTATAAAACATATCCAATAAAAAAAAATTTAAAAAAATCAAATTTCTTGATAAGTTTGGCCAATATGTACTCTGCTGCATATTTTTGGTAAAAAAAATCCCATTCCCAAGCGTATATTGATTGGTTTGCACAAAAGATATACCGTCTACAAACTATGGTATATATACTGGAATTTTTATTTATTTATTTAATAGTAATGTCAGCGATCAGCGACTTATAGGGACTGCGATATTGCGGCAGACATTTAGACACTAACTGACACTTTTTTGGAGCCAGTGACACTAATACAGTGATCAGTGCTAAAAAAATATGCACTGTCACTGTACTAATGACACTGGCTGGGAAGGGGTTAAACATCTAGGGCAATCAAAGGGTTAAATGTGTGCCTAGGTAGTGTTTTGGTATACTGTGTTAGGTGCTTTTACTAGGGGAAGTAATAGATTTTATTCCCTGCTTTGCGAGGAAAGAAAATCTATTACTTCACCACTGACAGGACAGGGCTCGGCCTTGTTTACATAGTCAAGGGCTCTGTCCTGTGTAAATTTATGATCACTGGAAGCTAGCGGAAATTAATTGGCCTGGCACCTGCTGATCGACATCTGCTGTGTTTAATCATAGCAAGGCCAGGTCATCGCCCTCCCCGTAAGTGTCAGATCACATACTATGTATATATGTGAGCTGGCACAGCCGAGCTGCCTTGCCGCCGTATATCTATGTTGTACAGTCGGCAAGCGGTTAAAGTGAAACTAAACCCATCGATTTAGTGGTTCCAAAAACAGATACATTTCCAGCAATCGTGTCACATTTGCCTGTGCTGTCAACCAAACTGTCAAACCATCAAATGGCTGGATCATAACCGATCACATGTGCAGCATCATTGCAGTTGCAGATCAAACAGAGGTCAAGATGACAGCTTTCTTGGCTGAAAAGTATAGGAGGATATAGTGTCACTTTAATTTGTGCTTTTCAGGATTCTTTTTTTCAACTTTAGATCTTTTTCCTTGTGCGCTGTAAGACTAACAGCTTGCTTAAGGAAGTTTAAATGTACATAATGAGGATGTTGCTGATGATGAAGTACAAAAGCACTGAAAACCCAAAGATAATATAAATACTAGGCAAATCCTTTTGTGGCAGAATGCCCATATACTCACCATGCTATTTTCTAGAATCTCAAACGATTAAAGTCAAACTCATTTTCTGGAGGACAAGCTTTGCATACACATTCAAGTGAGGTGATATTTCATATTTACCTATTGGCATAATGCAGGATTCTTTCTGTATCTTGGCGGTGTATATTAGCCACTTCAAGTCCGGATATTTTCACCCCTTCCAGTCCAGGCCACTTTTCAGATTTCAGCTTTACCACACCTTTAATGACAATTACTCAGCCATACAATACTGTACCCAAATTAATTCTATGCCATTTTTTGAGACAGAGCTTTCTTTTAGCGTTATTTAATTACCGCTGTGTTTTTCATTTTTTTGTTATATAAGCAAAAATAATAGTGACATTTTGAAAAAAAAAACACATTTAGCTTAGTTTCTTTTATAAAATGTTGCAAATAAATAATCTTTCTTTATAAATTTAGGCCAGATTGTATTCTGGGTATACATTATTTAGTCTGTGTGAAAGTTATAGAGTTTATAAACCATGGTATCTATATTTGAAAATTGATCAATCCTTATGTTCTGCCTGCCTCATTTCTTTAGGCCCTAATATGTAAGATCAGTACAAATACTCTCCAAATGACCCCTTTTTAGAAAGTAGGTATTTGGTAAGGGTATGCATGGTGAGTTTTTTGAAGTTGTAATGTTTTTGCCAAAAATGCTTTGGAAAAGGATTAAAGTAAATAAAATTTGTGGTTTTTTTCACAACATTATCATTTTAACAAGATAAATCTCACACACCACAAAAGCACACTTTTAATCACACCCCAAAACACATTCTGCTACTCTTCCCAAGTATGGCAATGCCACAGGTGTGAGGCCCAAAATCCAAACAGCACCTTTAGGCATTCCAGGGGCATAAATTACGCATCTAATTTCCTGACTACCTACCACATTTTTGGTGGCTCTGGAACACCAGGACAGTGGAAACACCCACAAATGACCACATTTTGGAAAGCAGACACTCCAATTTCAAGATTTGTGTATGGCATATAGCGGTCTGCAGTCACTACAACCAGGGACACTGGCTGGTGGCAATGGTCTGATGACCTGGCCAGCTGGCACTGGTGTCTGTGTGTGTACATGCAGTGTGACAGGCAAAATAAACTCACAGGCAACTGTAACAGTTTTCTCTCTTCTCACAGATGATCTCTGTGGGAGGAGAGAGAAGCATCTTTTACTTTCACATTCAATGTTTACAATGTGATCGCTGTGATTAGACACAACAATCACATGGTACAGGACCAATTTTGATCACTGGGCTCCTGGCTGTGAGCACTGTGAGCTGTGGACAAGCCACCAATTGGGGGTGACATAAGGGTACGTCCACCCCCTGTCGGCACTACTCTTGTTATGGCCGTTTATATGCATTGGCCGGGCGGGAAGTGGTTAAAGACAGCTCAGGTACAGTGAAGAAATAGTGTACTGAGCATTTGCAAGTAGCATTGAAGGTACTCTGGTAAGAAAAAAAGTTTAAATGTCGACCCCTACGCAATTGTTACCAGCAGAACTCCAGTCAAAAAACATAATTAAAGATTTTAAACAGATTTTAATCTATAATTATATATATATATATATATATATATATATATATATATATATATATATATATATATATATATATATATATATATATATATATATATCCCCACCCAGAAGGAGCTGCTTGGTAATTTGGGTTCTCTGTCTTGCACCTTGACTCCAAGAACACCCTCAGCCCTTCTGATACACCAGTTGGGTCAATTCTACTGCAAGCACTTATAGGAACACAAGTGTAGATACCTTTAACTCAGTTGTGAATTAGTAATGGGAAATAGACACAAGACTGTTTAGAGCTCAATGTATTGGTATGGGTTAGAATAAATTGTGGTTTGAGCATAAACGAACACACAGAAGATAGGTTCAAACAAAGTCCGCTAGGCAGTATAAAGTAACTACTTTGCCAAGATAACTTAGAATAGAGTTCTGTACCTTTAGACTGGGGTTAGCTCATGAATCAACAGTCAGAAATACGAAGTACATATAAGCATCAACTGCAATGTCAATAATAATAATATTATAACTAGTCTTGAGTGCACTCTAGGAGTGCTAGAATATGGTACAATGTCCCCTGAGACATACCTCTTAGCATAAGCAATCGATGAAGGTCTCAGTGTAGCAGTTCTGAAAGGACAGTTTTTAGTCCTAACTTCAGCTGGCTAGCATTAGGGCCCAATTGTATCATTGGTGCACATGAAAACAGTCCCAGTCAAGTCTTCAGGCAGCAAAAAGGCTACTAGATGGCTGTTTGGTCAGTTCCTAAAGGGCTCAGTCTCTAGCAGTAGATAGTAAATCCTCACAATAGCAGCTCACCAATCCCAGCAATATCGCAGCACAGTATAACATATTGTTTACTCTCTGCTCTGCATCCAGGTGACTCTGGCGGTCAGCACACTTGGACTCTGTACTCCACATCCTGCTCCAGCTGTCGTTATGCAGCAATGAGTGTGCACACTGGACAGCGATGTGCATCCTCTAGGCTCCCTCATGGCAACTCATGGAAGCTGTGCCCTATACAGTTTTAGAAAATGCAGCTCTTTCCCCTCCTCTTTGCATTCTCCCTCTAAGAAATGCAATTCAAATGCTTGTGGTTACAGTAGAGTCTCTCTTCTCTGGACTAGAGTTCTCACAGTGCATTGCTGCCTGGCCCAGTCTATTAAACTCTTCCTACTCAGAAGCTCCCTCCTCTTGCTGAAATAGATGTTAACCAGGTCATCACCACAGGGCACCAACTACAGAGAGCAGCTGCAGCCAGTGTTTCTCTCACTCTCCGTTGTTAGCCAAGCACCCAAATGCTAAAACCCCTTACTGTAACACTATCCTAAGCTAACCCCTATTATATACTGTATACTCACTTTCTCCTTTTTCCATCCTTCTTTGGGAGCCTATGCATATGCTGATAAGCCAGAGATAGGGGCATTTCCAGGGACTAGTGCTTAGTAGGGAAGTTATAGCAAAAAGATATATATACAGTGCCTTGAAGTAGTCATACCTCTTGAAATTTTCCACATTTTGTCATGTTGCAACCAAAAAAAATGTGTTTTATTTGGATTTTATGTGATAGACCAACACAATGTAGCACATAATTGTGGAGTGGAAGGAAAATGATAAATGGTTTTCAAAATTTTTTACCAATAAATATCTGAAAAGTGTGGCGTGCATTTGTATTCAGCCCCCTTTATGCCCCGTACACACGGTTGGATTTTCCGACAGAATAAATACAGCTGTTCTGTGAAGCCCTCAGAGGTTTGTTAGAGAACCTTCAACCTCCAAGTGAACACACAGCATCAGGAAGGCCAATGAACACACCAGACAGGTCAGGAATAAAGTTGTGGAGAAGTTTAAAGCAGGGCTAGGATATAAAAAAATATCCCAAGCTTTGAACATCACACGGAACACTGTTCAATCCATCATCTGAAAATGGAAAGAGTATGGCACAACTGCAAACCTACCAAGACATGGCCGTCCACCTAAACTGACAGGCAAGGAGAGCATTAATCAGAGATGCAGCCAAGAGGTCCATGGTAACTCTGGAGGAGCTGCAGAGATCCACAGCTTAGGTGGAAGAATCTGTCCACAGGACAACTATTAGTCATGAACGCCACAAATCTGGCCTTAATGGAAGAGTGGCAAGAAGAAAGCCATTGTTGAAAGAAAGTCATAAGAAGTCCCATTTGCAGTTTGCAAGAAGCCATGTGGGGGACACAGCAAACGTGGAAGAAGGTGCTCTGGTCAGATGAGACCAAAACTGAACTTTTTGGCCTAAAAGCAAAACACTATGTGTGGTGGAAAACTAACTAACTAACTGCACATCAACCTGAACACACCATCCCCACCGTGAAACATGGTGGTGGCAGCATCATGTTGTGGGGATGCTTTTCTTCAGCAGGGACAGGTAAGATGGTCAGAGTTGATGGGAAGATGGATGGAGTCAAATACAGGGAAATCGTAGAAGAAAACCTGTTAGAGTCTGCAAAAGACATGAGACACTTGCGGAGGTTCACCTTCCAGCAGGACAACGACCATAAACATACAGCCAGAGCTACAGTGGAATGGTTTAGATCAAAGCATTATTATGTGTTAGAATGGCCCAGTCAAAGTCCAGACCGAAATCCAATTGAGAATCTGCGGCAAGACTTGAAAATTGCTGTTTACAGATGCTCTCCATTCCGTCTGACAGAACTTGAGTTATTTTGCATAGAAGAATGGGCAAAAATGTCTAGATGTGCAAAGTTGATAGAGACATACCCAAAAAGACTTGCAGCTGTAAAATGAAAGATTGTTCTACAAAGTATGGAATCAGGGGAGCTGAATACAAATGCACACTACACTTTTCAGATATTTATTTGTAAAACATTTTGAAAACCATTTTTTTTTCCTTTTTTCCACTTCACAATTATGTGGTACTTTGTGTTGGTCTATCACATAAATCCCAATAAAATACATTTAGGTTTTTGGTTGTAACATGACAAAATGTAGAAAATTTCAAGGGGTGTGAATACTTTTTCAAGGCACTGTATATATTTTCAGAAAAAATGCAGTGTGTAATGGGTTTAATTTTTTTGTTTTGTTTTGTTTTTTTTTTTACAATTTTTTTCATTTCATACTTTGCATACTTGCATTTCTCAAGTCTGTGTAATAAATATAGAAGCATGCTGAGTTTTTTTTTTTTTTTTAAGAGCTGAGATCCAAACATGGTAAAACAAAATTGGTACTTTGTATGCATTTTATATATTTAAAGTGATACTAAACATACAATGTTTAATTGGGATTATCCTTTCTTTTTATGTGTAAGGATCATGTCACTGTATTTAATTGAATATAAAAATGCATCCGAGTACCTTATTTTATCATTGCTGTTCAGCAGTCATATGGTTTCCCAGGTCTTTCCAGTCCTCAGAGTAAGATCAGAGGGAGGAGTGTCTAGTACTCTGGACTCTGTACTCTGAATCTATGTCTGCACAGCGTTGATTGCTACTGTGCCAGTCACGTGACACAAAAAAAAAGGCTTTCAAAATAAATCATTAAAGCAGTAGTAAACCACTGAAAAAAAAAAAAACCTGCAAGACAATGGCATAATGTGCTAGTATGCATTGCATACTAGCACATTACTAAATACCTTAGAACGAAGCCCTCTCAGAAGCGCCCCATCACCGTTGAGAGGGCTGACGTCTTCTCCTGTTCTTTCTTCCGGGATCGCGGGCTCTGGCACTGTGAGTGGCTGGAGCCATGATGATGTCACTCGCTTCCTCGGTTCTGGCAAGAAGCTCTAAAGGTCTGGCATGGTAATTTGGACCTTCAGAGCGCATGCGCTAATGATGTCAGCGGCTGCACGCAGGGTGAATATCTCCTAAATGGTGCACGTTTAGGAGATATTCATTTTACCTACAGATAAGCCTTATTATAGATGTAGCACCCTGGTGTTTTTATGCAGGGTTGCTCCTAAATTTACCTTCCAGGTAAATTTTCCTTGACTAATTGTTGAGGATCAGTTGATTTCACTCTGTCTGTAATTGCTGCACTTCTCTCTTTTGCCGCTAGGTGGCCTGGGACTGGGTGGCATTAGATAAGACAAGGGCACTGAAAGGTCAGATTATGGGTATATGGGGTATCTCAACCAATGGGCATGGGTTTTCTTAAATTCCTTGGCCTGCTGGGAGAATGTATTTATATTTGGGTAGAATCAGGTGATCAGTGTTCTGTGCCACCTGGACGGCTGTCTGGGTGGACGTGTGTTGTGCTGCCCGGGTTGCTACACTGGATTTTGGGCCTATCCCGGGAACATCTGGCGGCCAGGCTGTCTGAGGGCCTATCCAGAAGCAAGAAAGCAGTGCAGGGTTGGGATTGTGGCTTGCAGTCCAACCAGAATTGACGGTCCTGCCAGCCGGAGAACCTGACGTGGTCAGAGGTAGAGGGGAAGCTGTCGCCACTAAGGGACCAACCACCTGATTATCACTTACCACAGTGAGTAGCTGAAGCAAGTACCAGAGCAGAATTCTCACCAACCGGGGACGGTGAATAATCGGGGAAACTTCACCAGGTATGAAGCCAGGGACTCAGCCAGTGGAGGTGATGCTTGTAGAGCAGCCTTGTGTGTCAAGCCAGGGACCGAGCAGGCCAGTGGGGTGAAGCTTGAGAAGTATCTGGAGTGCCAAGCTAGGGACCCAGAAGAGAAGCGGGGGTGATGCTTGAGGAAGATACTACAGTGAAGATTGGAGGAGCTAAGAGGGATTCAGTGGCACTGAATTATCTGGTCTAGTGAGAGAGAGACTGGGAGCTCAGTGGGTTGAAGAACTACAAGACGTGATTGAAGTGGAAGTGACGGTATGGTTACACTTTGTGTTAGTAACTGTTAAAGACTGTTTCCATAGGAGACAGCATTCCTACACATGCAGACATGGCGTCTTGCTGGATGCCTTTCCCTGCATGGCTGTCCTCCTGTAGAAGTCTTGGAGTCGGCCAATTAACATTGCAACTGCCTAAGGGTGTCCTGGCCCTAACCCTCTCTGCCAAAGTTCTGTTCATGAGAAAAAAATCTCTTTGCATTCAAGAAGTGTCTGGCGCCCAATGAATCTAACTTGCATTACACCCACCATGTCTCACAACCCACCATATACAGAAGGATGTCAGCTGTCACTGGCCCTAGAGGTTTTCATTAGACTGGAGGAGGCCTGGGACCTTGCTACATAGGCGTACCTGTAGGTAAAATTAACAAAGCGGGGTTTACAACTGCTTTAATAGCAACAAAGTGTTTTAAAGCTTATTACAAATCTATATTTCAAAGCAAACGTGTATGATTTTGTTGCAGAGTAGGCAAAAGTTTCCATAAATTGACAATGGCTTTCAGTTTGTTCACACAAGATATCTGGAGGAGGTTCTGCCAATCACAAGTTGTGTTAGGCCCCATCCAGCCTGTGTCTATGATTGTATGTTTTGAAACTAACAGGGAGGTTAAGTCCCCATCAATCAATATATTACTGCATATCTTGCCCCCAGAGTGTTTAGCAATACGAGAACATATTGAGAGCTAGGGATGAGCCAAACACCCCCCTGTTCGGTTCGCACCAGAACATGCGAACAGGCAAAAAATTTGTTCGAACACGCGAACACCGTTAAAGTCTCAGGGACACGAACATGAATAATCAAAAGTGCTAATTTTAAAGGCTTATATGCAAGTTATTGTTATAAAAAGTGTTTGGGGACCTGGGTCCTGCCCCAGGGGACATGGATCAATGCAAAAAAAAGTTTTAAAAAGTCAGTTTTTTTTTAGGAGCAGTGATTTTAATAATGCTTAAAGTGAAACAATAAAAGTGTAATATCCCTTTAAATTTCGTACCTGGGGAGTGTCTATAGTATGCCTGTAAAGGGGCGCATGTTTCCCGTGTTTAGAACAGTCTGACAGCAAAATTACATTTAAAAGGAAAAAAAATCATTTAAAACTACTCGCGGCTATTAATGCATTGCCGGTCCGACAATACACATAGAAGTTCATTGATAAAAACGGCATGGGAATTCCCCACAGGGGAACCCCCCGAACCAAAATTTAAAAAAAAAAATGACGTGGAGGGTCCCCCTCAAAATCTATACCAGACCCTTCAGGTCTGGTATGGATTTTAAGGGGAACCCCGCACCAAAATAAAAAAAAAATGGCCTGGGGTCCCCCTAAAAATCCATACCAGACCCTTATCCGAGCACACAACCTGGCAGGCCTCAGGAAAAGAGGGGGTACGAGAGAGCGCCCCCCCCTCCTGAACCGTACCAGGCTGCATGCCCTCAACATTGGGAGGGTGCCTTGGGGTAGCCTCCCAAAACACCTTGTCCCCATGTTGATGAGGACAAGGGCCTCATCCCCACAACCCTGGCCAGTGGTTGTGGGGGTCTGCGGGTGAGGGGCTTATCGGAATCTGGAAGCCCCCTTTAACAAGGGGGCCCCCAGATCCCGGTCCTCCCCCCCCTGTGTGAAATGGTAAGGGCTGTCAAAAATGTTAAAAATGACAAGAGACAGTCTTTGACAAAAATGTGACTTTATAGTCACATGGGCCGCACAGATAAGATGGAGGCTTTGAATAGCTTAGAAGGGAACTGAAACTGGAGCATACTCAGTAGATGTGGCAATCTTAGGCTGTAGCAGGGACATAGACAATGAGGGAGAAACAGGGAACAGCAGGATGAACCAGATTTTTTGCAATCTACAGAAAACAAATGCTCTACAGATAGTTGCAGTACATTGACATTGATTTAAATTTACATTTTACTAATTTACTAATCTATTGGTTTAATGTTATGCACAAAATACTTTATATTCCCTAAGAAGCCACTGTCTTAGACATTTGCCACAGGTGGGGGTAGACCTGTAATCTATGTTGCTCATAGTCATTAGCAGAATGTCTGACTTTTGGCAGTAAATAAGTGGCTTGCCATTAGCAGGGAACAACAGTGGAACAGCAGTGAAACCTGGGAACATATACCAAAAGTGGGACACTTGCCTTTACACGCACATGAACTTTAATGGCATCCCAGTCTTAGTCTGTACGGTTCAATATTGAGTTGGCCCACCCTTTGAAGCTATAGCAGCTTCAACTCTTCTGGAAAGGCTGTCCACAAGGTCTATGGGAATGGTTGACCATTCTTCCAGAAGCGCATTTGTGAGGTTAGGCACTGATGTTGGATGAGAAGGCCTGGCTCGCACCATAATCCCCCCTTCACCAAATGATTTTGACCAGTGCACAAAGCAAGGTCCATAAAGACATTGATGAGCGAGTTTGGGGTGGAGGAACTTGACTTGCCTGCACAGAGTCCTGACCTCAACCCTATAGAACACCTTTGGGATGAATTAGAGCGGATTGGTGAAGGGGGGCTGATGGGGAACTGAGAGACTAGTTTCCCATGGGGTCCATTCTATTTTTAAATGACAGTGCACAGCAGTGGGCAGACTCAAAAGCCGCTACTGGACTAAATAGAGGCCATGGATCCACCAACTGCCATGCACTGTCAATCAGAAGTGGAGCAGACCTGTCGGGGTACTCATTTCTGAGTTCCCCATCAGGTCCCACCCCTAGTATAAAAATCTTTGTCCATTAGCCTGTCATTGTGACTGGCGCAGTTGCTGGGCAGGGCAGTAGTGCAATGGGGAGGGAGCATGCTATGTGGACACTCCTTCAACAGTGCAGACATGGGCAAATTCATATACAAATTGTGAGCAAGCACTGACACTTCGGTTCTGTGTTCCAGTAGAGTTCTAAAGGGTGCTATGATACTTTTTGTGATTTCCCCTGTATATATCTGTACCCTTTACACTCTAGTGAACTTACACATACTGTAAATATGGGGTGGACACAGGCTATTTATAACAGTAGCCCAGCTATCAGCTGAGTGCTCAACCTATTAGTGCCAGGGCTGGGTAAAGCAGTGAGGAAACTCAAGGTGGAAGAGAATACAATAGGTTCATCAGTGTCTTGGTGGACCAGGGTACTATTTCAGGCTGCTTTGATTGAAAAAACATGCCTGAGCTAATCCTTAGTGCCAAAAGACTGAGATCGGTTGTCACTGGGTTTAGCTATCTAAGCAATTAACCCTTTAAATCCCAAACTGCCATCAGACAGGATAGGCCTATCTCCCATTCACAATATTAGCAATAACAATTATGATTTTAAAATAAACGTCTGTAAACACTCTGTCACCAGAGACAGGTATATCCAGAGATCTTCAAGAGACAGGGATTCTTTGAGCTCTGCGTTAGGTCATTAGAGACAAGTTAACACTTTTCAAAATATTGTTTAATAATGAAAAGGTAAAAAATGGTGCAAAAAAAATATTTACAGAAAAGAAAAAAAAATTTACAGTTATTACAAAGAAAACAAAGAGACAACAAGGCAATAGAAAAACAAAAAGGGTTGAAAAAATGAAAATACTTATCAAGTCCTGGTTCAGCAGACTTCAATGAGAAAACTGCTACAGTGACTCTCATAAAGTGACAGATCTTCCTCCTTGTTGATGGCAAAATGAGAGCTATCAACTGTAAGGGCAGCCCCCTTTGCTGTATGCTGAGGGGGGGTGGGGGGTTGTTAACAGAAATGAGTTGACCAATTTAGTGGTTTAGGAGTGGCCATGGAATGTCACTGGGTTTACGACTGTTCGGTGACCATTCTCTGCATTTTTTTTTGTGTAAAAAAATGTACAAGTTGCATTCTGGAAACTGGTAGATTATTGTCCAGCATTGAATTTTGTGTACAGGGATATTAAATATGGGATTCTTCAGATAGGCCTGTCACCCAGGAGGTAGGGAACGGCTATCTCACCTTATTTATACTATAGCTTAGTCACATATGACTTCAATTTGTTCGGTATTATCTTCTCCATTCAAATATATACCGTACTTAATATCAATGTGTCTTGGTCCTATCTGATGTTATGAATTGTGTGTAGATATTTTGAAATTGTGAGGGAGGCAGGGGTCTCTGAAAGTTCGCTGCAGGCCTGATTGGCTTTACGATACCCATTAGCCCTGGGTATGGCATTTTACAGCATGCCATGTATTCCTAATTGGTTTGATTGCCCTAAAAACCATGGGTGACAGAATTGAATAATTATGTGACTGTTTTACGATGGGTCAATCCCAATTCCCCTCAAAGGGAAGTGATAATCTGTAGATGTTTATGGTTAGGAGACACTGCCAGACCTCATGCCAGAACCTTAATTAGATAGTTACAGCTCTGGTAAATTCCTGTGTACTGGTGTCTGTTGTCCCTAAGTTGAGATAACAGGCTCTTGAAATTCCAGACCCTTGCAGAAATGTGACTTAAGTTCAAAGGCTATGGGGGTACACTCCTAGGAGTTCACTGCTGCAATTTGTTGCAGTTCCCCAAAACCGTCATGGCTGACCTTCCTATGATTCCTGAACAACATGGCCACCAGACACAGCTTTTTGTGTGCCCAGTAACATTACAGTAGGGGACTGGAGAGTCCAAGAGTGTCAAAAAAATAGAAAGGCTTTTTTTTGTTCTGGAAGAGCTAAATGCAGAATTTTCCAGCTACAGAAAAACAAGAATGACAAGTTTTGACTGTATGGGACATCACATAGGTCCACAACTGAAGAACCTAAAGGTATTTCATGTAATGCATATCTTTTTTTTTTTAATACGACAAACTTAAATATTTTTCATTTTAAGGTAGACATGCAGTCTGATACAGTATCCATGATCCAGGTAAAGAAAAAATGAAAGTAAAGAACACTGATTGAATAGTTATCTGTGTAAGTACAATTATAGGATAATAATGATACATACTATAGCTATTGGTGGAGAAACAAAAACAGTGCACAGTGTATACACACTGTATAATGACGATAACTAGCTAAATTGCCTAACCATGCATTCCAAACATATAGCGGGATAGAGAATTGTTTGTTTCTCTTGGCTAAAGTCAAGTAACATTTAATTAAGCATACAATATATTACAGTTAATTAAATTTACACTTTGTTAATTAAAAAAGCCAGGCACCTCTCTTTCCCAAGGGTATATAATCTAAAACATGTGATTCTTTTCCGCATAATCCTATTGCCGTCTTTCTGATAATACACTAAGCTCCCGCAGGCAGGGATTGTCAATTTTGGTCTAGCTGCCTGTATTTGTACAGCAATTAATACGAGCACAGTTTATATTTATTGTTTGAATATATCATAGAAAAGTAAATTAATTGTAGTCGACTATGCTGCTTTTGTCTTGCACCAAGAAAACAGCTTTCACCTTTTTTTGCCAGAATCTTGTATACCAGTTATCTACCTTTTTTCTATGTACCAAGTGAGAACATATAGTAATAATGATGAAAAATAATTTAAAAAAAGGAACAATATTTGCAATAATACAAAGGACGCTTTACACTTTTTGAATAAAAAATAATGTATTGTTTTAAAAAAATGCAGTAAGAACCACAAAAAAACCATCAAAACATGGTAGAATACAGCAACATACATCAAACTTCAGTATGAATTCGTATGAAAGGTACACTAAAAACTGTGTTTTTATAGTATAATTTATACTATAGTACTGACGAGTGAATTAGCCAAAATTCACTTAGCCTTTTATCTGGTGAATCCATCAAAAAGATCACCACACTTCAACGTCATATGTTAATTGCATTGAAGTCAATAGGGAGTGAATTTTGATGTTTTCTGTGGCTTTTTAGGGGGCTTCTAGGCAAGCTATTATGACCCAAATACAACCACACACCACAAAATACGTACACACAGCAAGGAGGGGTCCTTTTTATGGTTTTCTAGAGAAACATAGAAAATACACAAATCCTTTCATGGTTTGGGGAATGCCTTAAAGTTAGCTTTGCTTACAGACAGAAGCAGAATCTGAAATCGAATATAATAGATTTGAGTAAAAAAAAAGGTTATTTTATTGTAGTTTCAGTAGCATCATGTGTTTTCATCAAGCGGTACTATGCATGCTTTGTTCAGTAGAAGCCCTCGAATACCTTTATTTTTTCATGTCAGTAAAAATGTTTTGTTTTGTTTTTGTAATTTGACTAGGTGTGCTTGAAAGAAATATGGCCAACGGGCTACAAAAGGAAGGGAAGAAACAGAGAGGTATTCTAGCAGGCATAATAAGGTAAGGATAGACAAAATATTGGCCAGTGGATCCACAGTTTGATGGAGCAGTTTGTAAGCTGTCTTTTTTTCAAGGCGGGAGAGAGTAACTAGGTGTCTCCGGAGCCACACATCAAGTCAAGACCTGCTGTATGATAGTCAATGGCATTCTCATCCTGGACCCCACCAGACCACGCCCCCAATGTGGTTCAATCGGCCTACTGGAGCTTATTGGGATAAAAAAAAGGTGTAAAAAGAGTGTGTACCAAAACAGTTCACACCACCACCTTAATTCTTTTTATATTCTTTATTTAAAGTGACAAATTAGGTTAAAATAATACAATCACATTACTTAGTACACAGAAATGCCCACTTATCCAAATATACAATATATTTCTAATGGGTACAATATGATAGATACAAAAACAAGACAAAATAAAGGATAGAACAAATTGAATGATATACCTAGTGAGTCTGCTCGATTGAATACCTATAGAATCCTTTACAGATTAAAACTTCTATACTAAATTATATTCTGTAGTATAGGATGTGTGTTGCGGGGGGGGGGGGGGATGCAGTTGCAGAGGGCCTCTGAGGATTTTTTTTCTTTTTTCTAGAGGAAGGGACCTAAAGGGGTAAGAGATGGGAAGGAGAAAAAAAAGGAGAAAGGGGAAGAAAAAGAGAAATAGAAGGATGAAAGGAAGAGGAAAAACATTTAAAACACTGTTGTGTTCCACTATGTTTGCTTCCACTATATCAACAAGTTTGTAAGAAAAGTCTGATATCTTGCAGTCAACATAAAGTGGGCCCACTGTGTCTAAGTTTGTATAAAGCAAGCTTCCTGTCTCCTCAATGAAGCTGTAAGTTCCGCCATGTGCATTATGTCATTTACTTCTTAAATCCAATGAAGCACAGTGAAAATTCCGCATTTAACCACTTCAGCCCCTGAAAGATTTACCCCCTTAATAACCAGGCCATTTTTTGCACTGCGTCACTTTAACTGACAATTGCGTGGTCGTACAACATTGTACCCAAACAAAATTGATGTCCTTTTTTTTCCACAAATAGAGCTTTCTTTTGGTCGTATTTGATCACCTCTGCGGTTTTTATTTTTTGCGCTATAAACAAAAAAAGACTGACAATTTTGAAAAAAAAAACAATATTTTTTACTTTCTGCTATAATGCAAAAAAAAAAAATATATATATATAAATATAAATATATATATATATACTAATTTATTTATCAGTTTAGGCAATATGTATTCTGCTACATATTTTTGGTTAAAAAAAACGCAATAGGCGTATATTGTTTGGTCTGCGCAAAAGTTATAGCGCCTACAAAATAGGGGATAGATTTATGGACTTATGGATTTTTTTTATGTTTTTACTGGTGATGGCAGAGATCTTTTAATTTAATTTTTATTGGGACTGTGACATTGCAGCGGACAAAGCTGACCCCAAGTGACACTTTTTGGGGACCAGTGACATTATTACAGTGGTCAGTGCTAAAAAAATGCACTAATCAATGTATAAATGACACTGGCAGGGAAGGGGTTAACACTAGGGGTGATCAAGTGGTTACCTGTGTTCCCTGTGTATGTTCTGTGTGGGGGGATGGGCTCACTGGGACAACACAGAGATTGCTGTTCCTGATCACTAGGAACAGCAAATCTCCATGTTGTCCCATGTCAGAACAGGGATTCTCCTTGTTTGTGGAGCAATCGCGGGTGGCCAGCGGACATGGAGTCTGCCAGACCTGCGCGCACCCATAGTATCTATTACACAAAGGTACAGGTACAGGTATGTTGTTTTGCGCAATAGAGCCGACCTGGCACAGTAAATGTACTGTGGCTGGTTGGCAGTTGGAAGATGTCTCACTAGAGAATGTCGATATTTTTGTTTGAAAAGAGGGCTAAGGTGTAGAAAACAGGCTGGTTATGGACAAGGGAACGATCCATAAGATGTTCAATCAAAGTACATACAGTACATCCTACCAGTAAGATCAAATTTGAGGGCAGGTCCAAAAAATATGATAGAGCTTTCCCCTGTCTTCCTCACATCGCCAACAGATGGAGTCGACAGTAGGAAACACTCTGTGTAGTAGAACTCTAGAACTGTAGAACTCTATATCATCTAGTCAGTAGCTTATATCATGATTCCCGCAGTCTCAAAGAAATAGAAGATTTGTGTATAAAGTAAAAAATAAGTCTATTTGGTCTGCAGATGATGTCATCTTCAGATCTCTTGCACATGTTGTGATGAAAGAAGGAATAAAAAAGTCTGGAGGAGCAACCAACACAGCGTATGTTCTAGAGAGGCCCCTTTATATAGGTCATCCAGCAATACAGAGGCGCTCAAAGATGGTAGTTATCTGAGAAAGCTCAGATCGTAAAGATATCAAAGAAAGGTAATGTCTTAATTGAATCCTTTGCCGTAACAGAATGGAAGGGGTGGTGAGATCACGGATTAAATATCAGCTATAGTTTTCCAACCACCCGATTCTCTAAAATCTAGTACTATAAACACCCCTGCTTCTAAATATTGCCAAAGTATAAGGTCATATAGCCTTGGTGGAAAATCTGGATTTCCAATCACCTGTATCGTTGGTAATGTTGATATGGAGTTTTTTTACCCTGGGACTATTCCTAAGAGCACCACCACATCAGTTTCCTGCACTTCCCCTTCTCTGGCCTATGGCTCCCACTGCCACCTCTCTGTCCTGTAAATAGAGTGAGAGAGGGCAGTGCTGCTGTAGAGGGGAATAGCTCTGAATTGAAAGTGTTTAAGGGGGAATTTGCTGGGGAAAGCTGATTGGGAAGTTTTTTACCTTGATCCAGAGAATACATTAAGGTAAAAAAAACCTTATGCCTTTGGAGCAATTTTAATCACAGCTGCAATGAGCAATTTGAGCTTACTTTTTTTCTTAGCAATAATGTCTTTTATCAAGTAGTGGCTTTCAAATGAAGGGTATTGTGCCCATGAAATAATGCAGCAGTTGTTTTATCTCCTGCAAATTATTCTTTCATATATTGATATATTTATTTTGTTGCTAGCAGTTTTTTTTTTTTTTACATGAGATTGACACGAAATAACATTTTTAGGGTATATGTAGAAATTATTTTCTCACTAATATACAGAAACATTAGATGCAGTACCACTTAAGTCCCATTTGCTGCTTTTGAAAAAAATAATCATACGATGCAGGCACAGTGTGAAGTGTTTCTAGTGATGTCCTTCAGTGTGTGAAGAGGGGACAACATACTGCATTATAAATAGTAGGCCCCTAAGTGATTATTTTCATAATTTTGACTGATTATATATTATGACTGCCAAGACAGAATGGCGAACCTTAAATTGGTAAGACTCATCCTCTACCAAGAACATGATAAATTGCCCCTGCTGTTACGCTGAAAATTATTGCTCATTTAAAATACTGTAATTTACCAGTACTATTAATGTCACTCTGTAATTGACAAGAAGGAGGCAGAGCTTTTAATGTCATCTTGGTATATTTATCATAAGTATAGATGTTTTTTTGCAACTCTGACAGACAAGTCATGCTCCAGTCAGATCCTATTTTCTAACTGTGAAAGTGGTATAATTTCTGGCATCTACTTTGATGGAAGCAGGTTGTCATGGTGATACCTGATGATAATGTAACAGTTCTGAAACCTGATTTTTCCGACCTTTTGAGCCCTTAAAGTAAAGGTATAACCAAAATGTCTTTCTTTATTTTTTGGAATGCATGAGGAAGAATTAGCCCCTGTTACATTTTTACTTTTTTTCTGTTTGTTCACTAGGTAGAATTACCCTCTTTATTTGCTCTGGTGACCATTTTTACTGATACAGAAAGTTAAGGGAAAGCCATAATTTCACAGTTATCACAAGAATAAGAGGTGAGGCCGAGGGTAAGGGTTCATTCACATGGGTTGCCATGGGGCAGTAATAAAATGACACACTAGGCGTTGTAAGGAACTGGAGACTAACTGCCACATCCCAAAATGATAGACGTAAAACAAGAAAGGGAGCCCCACCGGTACTTTGAAGGCAATCGTCAAACCAGGTCATGAGGTCAAGTATAAAGAGGTAAAATCAAAAATTTTTATTCAAACATGTTAAAATAGTTATTATAGTCATGAACTATGCAGTTAAGAACAAGCAAGTAGCCATACAGATATAAACATCAATATATTTAGCTCATAGTCTGGAAAATACAGTTGGTCTCAAAACCTGGGAGGCCAAACCGCAGACGAGTTCACAGAAGAATCCCAACATGTTTCGGAATTCAATTTAATGGGGCTGTGGTACAACCCCACCTGCAACCGTGTGCAATACACACGGTTGCAGTGCTGTGGTTCAGCCTTCTGAGGTATAAAACAGGTGGTGAATAGGGTTGCCACCTGTCCGGTTTTCTACCAGACAGTCCAGGTTTTGAATGATGTGTTCGGGTTTTTATCTGCCCGAGAACCGGACACATTATTTATATCGGACTGCACCGAGAGTGACATGATGTCTCCCCTCCACGACGGCAGCCTGTTTCAGCACCGTCTAGAGTTCTAGCTCTCTCCCCTCCCAAAGCGTCCCCCTAGCACATATCTGACCCCCACCCCACTAGCACATGTCCTCTCCCCTTCCAAAGTGCCCCCAGCACATATCCAAGCCCCCCTTCCTTGCTAGCTCTAGCCCTCTCCCTTCCCAATGTGTCCCCCCAGCACACATCCAACCCCCCCTGCAAGCACTAGCCCTCTCCCCTCCCAAAGACTCCCCCCAGCACATATCTAACTGCTAGCGCTAGCTCTCTCCCCAGCACATATCTGACCCCTGCATTTTGTTCTTGCGCACTGTATGCACCACATTACTACTCTTTCAGGCCACCAAAAGTGTCTTATAGTCTATACCCCCCCAAAAAATGCCACCGCTAAAGTGTTCGGGTTTGGCTTAAAGAAAAGGTGGCAACCCTATCGGTGCAGTGGGGACATATTTCCTTCCAGCTGCCTGTCAATTGCTCTCTGAAAAGAATAGACGGCAAGGGCTGCAGCATGTCTGAACAAGCCCTTAATCTTTCAATGAGGACACTTACTTCTTGTGACAATTGTCTAAGAGTAGTATTCTCCTCATTTCACGACCCGCTGCATCTCTTTTTCAGATGTGGAATATAACAGCAAAAAAAAAAAAAATGACACGTGGCTTAATCCTACCCCAGCCGAACATTTTGGCTATAGATACACTTTAAACCTTTCTGTGTCTCAATAGTAAAAAAAAAAAAAGTCACCATCCCTTCTCGTGTGACATTATAGGTATCCTTCAGATGACTTATGAATATCAGTGACCTGATCATCATTAGTATAAGTCAGCAATGTTATTCTATTTCCCTGCCAACACTGGGTCTAATCTAATGCTCTTGATAGGTCATCGTAATGAACAGATTTATGCTTCCAATGCTTCATCCCGTCTAATGTGTGATAAATAGAGAATGGAGGGGAAAATCATTCTGTCTTTTTCAGTAATGAAGACACTGAGTGACAGGGGCAATCAGCCTTGTGCACAGAGGAATAAGACTGATTATAGGATGTCCCATAATATATGCTTCAGTGAGCAGATTTATACTGAATAGAAAGATGCTGTATGTTTTCAGTCATGGCTTTGTCAGTCATTCCACTTATTCATTTTAGTTGCATAAAGGCAGATGAGCTTAATAATAGGTCTCCAAATGTCCAACAGAGATACAAGGAAAAGTCAGCAACTTGCTTATACTATGAATACTATATAACACAAGTATCACAGTCAGATGATAATCAAGAATGAATCCCTTTGGGAGTTCAAAATTAAAGTGATGCTACAGAGAAGTGTTAATTGAGATAATTCATTCACATGAATTTTATGTATCATGGCACTGTATTTAGTTTTTTTTTGTTTTTTTCCCCTACAGTGAAGAAAATAATTATTTGATACCCTGCAGATTTTGTAAGTTTGCCCACTTACAAATAAAGGACAAAAGGGCAAAGGGTTCTCATCCAAGATTTTACAATACATGACCCCATCCATTGGCCCCTCAACGGCCTATAACTTTAGCAGAGAAACAGCCTTAAAGCATCATGTTTCCACCTCCATGCTTGACTGTAGGTATGCTGTTCTTAGGGTCATAGTCACCATTTTTCTTCCTCCAAACACAGCAAGTTGAGTTGAGGCCAAAATTGAGCTCTTTGGCATTATCTGACCAAAGCACTTTTTCACAATCCTTCTCTGAATCATTTAGATGTTCATTGGCATGACTATACATTAGGGGTGTTGAAATTAATCGTAGCATCGATGCAACGCGATTTGACCACCCACGATGCGGCATCGATACTACGACTTGCATAAATCGATTATATGATGACGTCACCCATGCGCCGATATATGCCCTTAGCGTTAGCCGCGCCTTTTTTCCCACCCCCGATGAGCAGAAACCAGCTGAAGGAGCCGTGGGCGTTACCTGCGCCTCTTTTCCTGCCCCCCCCACTGACGGCATCCCCAGCCACCCGGCGTCAACGTGCGAGACACGTGGAGCGAGTGTCTGTCCCCCAACGAGTCATGACTCATGACACAGTCCTGAGCCGACTCCGCAGAGCCTTCCTCCTTGGCTCACCTCACACTGTGTGCAGTGTGCACACACAGGTTGCCTCCGTCGTCCTTACAACAGGCTGCTGTGGGAGACCCGAGACACCAGACGGCCGTGGTTGTCCTCCAGTTCCCCTCACAGGCTGCTCGAGAGTCATCATCATCATCAGGTACTTACTTGGGGGATGCACATTGCACACTAGCAGCATTTGATGGGGCACAGTAGCAGCAATTGATGGGCACACTGCCAGCAATAGATGGGCACAGTGTCAGCAATTGATGGGCACATTAGCAGCAATTGATGGGTACAGTAGCTGTGTTTGATGGCACAGTGGTGGCAATGTATGGGTACAGTGGCTGCCTTTGATGGGCACAGTGGCGGCATTTGATGGGCACAGTGGCAGAATTTGATGGGCACACTGGCAGCAATTGATGGGTACAGTAGCTGCGTTTGATGGCACAGTGGTGGCAATTTAATGGGCACAGTGGTGGCAATTTATGGGCACAGTGGTGGCGTTTGATGGGCACAGTGATGGCATTTGATGGGCACAGTGGTTGCGTTTGGCACAGTGGTTGCGTTTGGCACAGTGGCTGCGTTTGATGGGCACAGTAGCTGCATTTGATGGGTACAATGGCTGCAATTGATGTTTTTTTTTTTTTTTTTCAGTTTGTTGGTGACCCCCTAAAAATTTTGAGCACCAGCCGCCACTGACTACCAGCAATAATATAACATTATATATCATATATCTGATGCACCATTATGTGGACTGCAAATTTGCCAAATTATGAAAACATTAAAGTGACCAATGAGCATGACCATGCCATATCAACATTAATTATGGTTTATGTATGTCTTATTGTCTGAGTGATTGATTCACATCACAGCTTCATTGATTTTAAATTGATACCCTTTTTTTGTATGATTTTTGGTTTTGCTCATCACTGCCCCACACATGCAGCCATGCATTGCATGTGTGGGGCAGTAATAAGCAAAACCACAGATCATACTAAAAAAAGCTATCAATGAAGTTGTGATGTGAATCAATAACTAAGACAATAAAACATACATAAACCATAATTTATGAAATGGCATACATTGTCGTTTGGGGGGATGTTATGAGGACATTGTCCACAGTCTCTGTCCATCTCTGGTAACACGTCTGCAGTCTCTAATCCTCTCTAGTATCATGTCTGCAGTCTCTGATCCTCTCTTGTATCATGTCTGCAGTCTCTGACCCTCTCTTGTATCATGTCTGTAGTCTCTTTTCCTCTCTTGTAGTATTTTGGGGTCAGTCTGGAGTTCCTCTTTAAGTTGTCTGCTGTGTTTACACTTTGCTACATGCAGAGAGTTTTTTTTTTAAGAACAGATAATATAAAAAAAAAAACAGTTCTTCTGACTGCTTGAATTTTTTGGATGAAAACCATGCGCAATAATCGTGATGTATCGCATTGAATCGTGGACATGATAATTGTAATCAAATCAAATCGTGAGGCCAGTAAAGATGTGCACCCCTACTGTACATGTGTATTTTTGAGGAGGGGGACTCACCGTGTTTGGAGGAAGAAAAATGCTGACTATGACCCTAGGAACACCATCCCTACAGTCAAGAATGGAGGTGGAAACATTATGCTTTGGGGCTGTTTCTCTGCTAAGGTTACAGATGGGCTTTGCCACATTGAGGGGCCAATGGATGGGGCCATGTGTAGTAAAATCTTGGATGAGAACCTTCTTCCCCCAGCCAGAACACTGAAGATGGGTCAGGGATGGGTCTTTCAGCATGAGAATAAACCAAAAACATACCGCCAAGGCAACAAAGGATTAAGATCATGGAATGACCTAGCCAGTCTCCAGGCCTTAATCCTATAGAAAATGTATGGAGGGAGCTGAAACTTCGAGTTGCCAAGTGACAACCAGGAAACCTTAAATATTTAGAGCAGATCCTTACCACTTAAGCCCCGGACCATTTGGCTGGCCAAAGACCAGAGCGTTTTTTGCGATTCGGCACTGTGTCGATTTAACTGACAATTGTGCGATTGTGCGACGTGGTTCCCAAACAAAATTGATGTCCTTTTTTTCCTTACAAATAGAGCTTTCTTTTGGTGGTATTTGATCACCTCTGCGGTTTTTATTTTTTGCGCTATAAACAAAAAGAGTGTCAATTTTGAAAAAAAGCTATTTTTTTTTTTGCTATAATAAATATCCCCAAAAAAGATATAATTTTTTTTTTCCTTAGTTTAGGCCGATACGTATTCTTCTACATATTTGTGGTAAAAAAAATCGCAATAAGCGTTTATTAATTGGTTTGCGTAAAAGTTATAGCGTCTACAAAATAGGGGATAGTTTTATGGCATTTTTAAGTTTCGGAAGAGCAACTCAAATTACATGATAAATATCAAATAACTGTTTTACAGCTCCCAACAGAGGCGGCCCATCCATTAAGGGCGCACGGATGCCGCCCCTCTCATCCATGCATCCGACCTCTTTCAGGACGCCGGATGCATGAATTTCAATGCAGGGTTGGTGTTATTTTGAAACACCGATTAGAGCCAGATCGGTGTGAAGCAGGAAAGTTCTCACCGCACTGGTATAGGTCCACACCAGATGTAAACTAAGAGTTGTCTCCGAGAATAAAGAGCCCCAGGTGTCGGCTAATGCTGAGTCATGTTGAAAGTAGATAGAAAAATCCGGACAGCCGCACTCCAGGAAGATGTAATTCAAAAACTATTTATTGTAAACTCAGGAGCAAATGCAATACAGGACACTGTGGCAGAAGGTACAGGCAATCAGCTAACGCTTTCGCACTTATGCTAAGTGCTTACTCATAGCTAACAATAAAAAGAATGAAACCACATTTATATTTTCTACTAGGAATCATGTGACTGTGTGATAATGATGGAATCAAAGCCAGGTGTGATCTGGCAGTGAGAGGTGTGTGCACCAGTCAATAAGTAATCAGTGCTATAGATAAAAGATTCCTGTGAAAATTTGTTAAATGTGTATAAGCAACGGAAAAAACTTTGTGGAAAATAATGAAATTAGAGTAATAACTTATAAAAATAAAGTTGAAATTAAAATTGAGCAGTGAAGATGATTGAATGACAGGTGAAACATAATTGGTGTGAAAGAAAGAATATCGGTGTCAAAATGCTAGAAGGAAAACATATATATATATATATATATATATATATATATATATATATATATATATATATATATATATATAATCTGTGTGTGTGTCTGATGTGTAGATCTGATACAGTGTATAATACAGTGATTTGCATTTAAAAAGGAACTGTGACAATGATGATAATGTGAATATGAATACAGAACGTGGCGTAATATTACAAGCAGATACATAAAAGTGGTAAACAGTATGTCCATAGACTGTGAGATATGTATATAAGAAAAAACACTATAATAAAAATATGTGTGATGTACAAAAACACACATTTTTAATTTGTGAATAAGACGCATGGTTATGTGAGACATATAAATATGTGTCTCCTTTATTTCTCACAACATGTGAATATGTGTCTCCCTTATTTTTCATGGCAGAGCCATGGTGCAGAGAATGCGCCCCAAGCCCACCCAGGTGTGTGAGAATAGTGAATGAATATTCGCTATTCTCAAACTGAATCTTTTCTCCGCCAATCAGGAAGCAGGTCTGAGACCCATTTCCCAGTTGGCTGAAAGGAGAAGCGTTCTGATTGGCCTCCGAGTAGGGGAAGGAGAAGCTGCTCAGGATGCCCGCCTCCGTGATGGCCGCAGATGAGAGCAGGGGAAGCCGCCGGTGATTGCCCGCCATGGATGAGGTAGGTGCACTGACCGACTGGCCGACGGACCGTCCAACCAGACCACCAGCCGCCACTGGCTCTCAATAAATATTTATTGAACATAAAATGTGTATTTTTTGTGTATTATTAATATGGTTTAGGCAGAGTCAGGGATGATTGACACGAGCTTTCATTTTGTTCAGATGGCATCTGCATCCAAGGCTCTTTTTTACAGGTTTTTACAATTACATTTACCGGTAATACTGATTTAATCTTTTTGTGAGTTTCTTAGTGAATGTAATCAATCAGCATACTATATCCCTCCCCCATAGTGTTTAGCAATAGGAGGACATAGAGGAGGAGGAAGGGAAGGGAGTAGGGTTACCACCTGTCTGGGATCACCTGGACAGTCCAAGTTTTGAATCATGTGTCTGGGTTTCAGGCGGACTGAAACCTGGAAACATTATTCAGACCAGGCTGTGACTCCCCAAGTAACCAAGATAGTCACACATAAATCTGTTGCGGTCCGGGAGCTGCGGGCGACTGTCTGGGGCAGGTTTGGTATCACTGGGGTGGGCAGGGCGATGATGGCCACACCCACAGTTCACTGTGGCACAATATGCTCACCGCATTACTACTCTCCTTGGGGTATCCAAAGGTGTCCCAGGCCACTAAAGTGTTCGGGTTTGGCTTAAAGGAAAGGTGGCAACCCTAGAAGGGAGTGTCATTTACCACTATGTATAAGGCCACATGTTTGATTCTATAGTCATGTGAGCTGCCCAGATAAGAAAAAGGAGGACATGAAATATGAGCATGCTCTTTAGTGGCTCTGTTATATAGCTTGTAATGAGAGTTTTTCATAGTCTGGATTTAATGACACTTTAAAGGTAAAAATAAAGGGAAAAAAAAAACTTTTATATGCTCAGCATTTCTCCTTTCCATAAACTCTTTATTGACGTGCAATGTGCTTCTGAACTTGCTAGGGAATTGATACTTCAGAAAGTGTCCAAGCTGCAATATATAACTTTTTTGGTTTTGGGTTTAATTCTGTTTTCAGCACTGTACTGCTCCTCGTCCTTTCTCTTTAGCTGAGTCAAAATATACAACCAAGGCTGGAAATTCACACATTTTAATTACAGAAAGTTACATTTAATTTTTGAGACCAAGGAGAGGTCTACAGTGTGGTCGCACACTGCAACAAGGGCATCATATGACGTCCCCCTGTAATCTCGCTTTCCGCGTGCCCGCTGCAGCGTGTGGGTGGCACATTCTGTGATCACCGTGTCCTTAGGACACAGCTGAACACAGATCAAAGACAATCCAGCAGCTCTTTACCACATGATCAACTGTGTCCAATCACAGCTGATCACAATGTAAACACAAGCCGGTTATCGGCATTCCTTTCCTCACACTGACTGCGACAGAGAAGAGGAGAGCCGGTAAAAGATGTGTGAAAGGGACATGTACACTAATAATCAGGGCACTGTTTATCAGTGTCTTGATTATCAGTGCAGTCGCAACAGTGCCCACCAGCGCTGCCTATCAGTGCCAACCAGTGCTTCCAATCACTGCCCATCAGTGCCATCTATTAGTGTCGCCTATCAGTGCCCTTCAGTGTTGCCAATCAGTGCCCAACAGTGCCGCCTATTAGTGCACATCAGTGCCGCTTATCAGTGCCCACCAGTGCCACCTATCAGTGCAGCCTCATCAGTGTCTGTCAGTGCAGGCTATCAGTGTCGCCTCATCAGTTCCACCTCATCGGTGCCCATCAGTGCCACCTATCAATGCCCGTCAGTGTAGTCTCATTAGCGTGCATCAGTGAAGGAGAAATATTATGAAAATCGTTTCTTTTTTTTTTCAAAATGTTTTGTCTTTTTTCATTTATTTGGCAAAAAAAAAACAGTGGTGATTATTAAATGGCACTAGAAGAAAGCTCTATTTTTTAAAACAAATTATAAAAAATTCATATGGTTACAGTGTTGCATGACCGCGCAATTGTCCTTTAAAGGGTGATAGCGCTGAAAGCTGAAAATTGGCCTGGGCAGGAAGGGGGGTAAAAGTGCCCAGTAGGCAAGTGGGTAACTCTGGTAACTAGGGCTGCCGCCTTTTTATCAAACCCGAACACTTTAGCAGTGCACAGGATTATTTTTTGTAGTATACTTAATGGAATTGTAAAAGACCTGGGACACCTTTGAATGCCTCAAGGAGAGCCACATCCAACAGTGGATGTGGCCAGATTGCGTTAACAATGGAAGGGGCTTAAAGGGGCATGAGTAAATAAAGCAAAAGCACCCATAAAATATGCTTATTAACAAAACAAATGTCACTGTAAAAATATGAACTTATCCTACCTTAAAAGTGGACAGTGTCAGACAGTAAAGAAGTGGATAGTGTCAGTAGGGCAGTGGACTTTGTGTAGACAGTGTCAGTAGGGTAAAGGTTGGTGTCAGTAGGGCAGATGATGATGTCCATAGGGCAGCGGACAGTGTCAGTAGGACAAAGGTTGGTGTCAGTAGGACAGTGGATGGTGTCAATTGGTTAAGCAGAGGATGGTGTTAGTAGGGCAGTGGACGGTGTCAGTAGTATTTTTTTTTAATCATTTTATGTTTTTATTATTTTGTTTTTATTATTTTTTACAATTTTGTTTTTATTATTTTTTTAAAAGATTTTAACAGCCCCGTTGCGGGCTTTGGTAAAATATCAGGGGCCTAAACATACCCATGATGTCTCACTTTTGAGACAGAGAAAGGGACTGAGGACAGAGTTTCCACATCCCTTTGTCTGCACTGGACAGTGAATGAATGGGCTCTGTGTTGAGCAGCTTCCTGTTTACATGTTTACTATGCTTCGGTTACGTATGGACACATTAGCAATCAGTACCCATCATTCACTGTGTTCATTCAAAAGGGGAAGGGGCTGGTAAATGACATCATTACTGGCCCCTTCCCTATCCCGAAACTCATTCAGCAGCCGATGGGAGAGGAGAGGAGGAAAGGGAACCCAGCAGTGCTGTGGATGGGGGTAGTGGAAGCAGAAAGAACTGTAACCTGGACAGGAGGGGCAGTGGGGAGGGGGCAATGACTAGAACCGGTTATCAGTAATTTCCTCCTGTAGCGGCTGAATGCTGGCAGGAAGGAGAGGAGTAGAAGCAGGCTTTCAGCTGTTGCAGGAGGAAAATATAGGTGATCAGTTCTAGTAAATACCGTTCCCGCCGCCCCTCCTGTGCAGGTGTGACAGGTGCCCTGGAGCATGGGGAGCCACAGTCCGGTCTGAATAATGTGTCACATGTGATTCAAACCTGTACTGCCTGGGTGAATCCTGGACAGGTGCCAACCCTACCAGTAATATCTAAAGATGGCCAAGATCTGAGGCAGTGCCCACTGGAGAGTCAGCTTCTTTTGCAAGCAGATTTTTTTTGGGGTGGGGGGGCTATTATTCACCATAGCAACAAAAAACTCAAGTTTGCATTGTACGTTTCGGAGCTTTGTTCATCAGTGTGCTGCTTCTCTTTTCATTGTCCAGGTAAGGGTGGGTTGGAGACCTTTAAGTGAAACTGCAGCAGACAAAGAACAAGTTCCCTCACCTGCCATGCCATTGTATTGAGTTGTATAAATCTTAGAACTGGATGGACAGCAGTACAATGCCTTGGCATATAAAACAGGGCTCATGTATTTCATCTGTGTATTTAGCCATTTGCCTGGAGTTCACCTTTTTAAAGGACCTTCACTCCCCTCCCCCCCAATTTCCTCCCTCCTTACCTCTGGGTTTTGCACAAAAACATACCAGCACACTCAGTAATCCAGAAGTGCTCTCTGGGGGTTCTTTTGCCCCATTGCAGCTCACCCATTCTTATACGGCGTACACACGGTCGGACTTTGTTCGGACATTCCGACAACAAAATCCTAGGATTTTTTCCGACGGATGTTGGCTCAAACTTGTTTTGTCTACACACGGTCGCACAAAGTTGTCGGAATTTCCGATCGTCAACCACGCGGTCACGTACACCACGTATGACGAGACTAGAAAAGGCCGGTTCAGAACCAAACGCGGCACCCTTTGGGCTCCATTTGCTAATCTCGTGTTAGTAAAAGTTTGGTGAGAGACGATTTTTCAGACTCGTGGCTTTCAGATCGTTTTCTGCCGTTCAGTTTGTGCTTGTGGGTTTGTATCTGCTCTTCAGTGCGTGCAAGCAAGTTCCGCGTGACTTAGTCATTGTATTCTTGTTCATTCGTTACTGTTTTTCAGGTCGCTCTTCACAGGCCTTGCTGTTCTTCAGTGCATTCTGTTACTTCCTTCTGAGCAGCCGACCGTTTTCTAGCCATGTTGCGTATGCGTACTCCTCGTAGAGTTCGTGCTGTTCGGGGGCTTGGTGTTGGGGTCCTGACCTTGACACAAGTCCAGTCCATGAACAGGGTGGGGAGGAGTTCATGGACCAAGAAGTGGTTGCTTCAGCGTGACCAGTTCTCTCATATGCCTTTGCTCTGTGAGATCCGTGAGAATAATCCTGATGATTTCAGGAACTTTCCCAGGATGACGGGCCCCGTGTTTCACCATCTGTTGGTTTCGCTGACCCCTTATATTAGCAGGCAGGATACCTGCATGAGGCAAGCCATCACTCCAGAGCAGAGGCTAGTCGCCACCCTGCGGTATTTGGCGTCAGGGAGAAGCCTGCAGGACTTAAAGTTCTCGACAGGCATCTCCCCCCAGGCTCTGGGGATCATTATCCCAGAGACCTGTTCTGCCATCATCCAGGTCCTGCAGAAGGAGTATATGAAGGTAAGATTTTTATCCTTTAATATCACATTTTATTGTATTGAATGTTTGCTAATATATTGTATTTCTTTCCTCATTCCCTAATTACCATGATTGGAATATGCTGTGAATGTCCCCTTTGTCCTCATGCATGCTGGATTTTTATGTAATTATTATTTTAGGTCCTTCATACATATTTGCCCTTCAATAACCTCCCCAGCATGGTGTCTCCTGGCCCTATATTCACCTCATGTAGTCACTTAACAATGTATTTTTTCTGCTCCATAGTAGTGCTTTACCCCAAACACCCCTAAAATGTTTAGAAATGTGATTTTTGCTTTAAATTCAGGCAGAGTGCCAGAGGCTTTTTTTTGGTGGTGTCCCCAAATAATTTTTAGTAACTCTCCCTCCCCCAACTGCTAAGTCAGCTGATCCCAATTCTCTATCCTCAATCATCTATTTGCTGAGTTTGCCAAACCCATACACACTATACCCATCTCTTTTGTGCTCAGATTTATGGATGAATTCCCCAAAGCATGTAGTGCAAGGGCCTGCCTGTATACTTTAAAATGATGCTGTTTAAAGTTTTTGGATCCTATTATTATCTTGATAGGTAATAGCAGAATGTCCAAATGTCCTCAAATGTGTACAGTGTGTATTTATATCTTTGTATTATGACACTTCTTACCTGTCCAATGGGCTGCCAATAGTGTAACTAAGGAGGGGCTGTTCCAAGTAATACCCATTATTTAGGCATTCATCTCTCAATGAAGTGAAGAGGGTTACCTGTCCAAGATTTCCACACACCACCTATAATGTTAGAAATGGCCCATGAGAGGGGAGGGAGGGGGAATATGATAGGTGTACCTTTGGCGTTGTTAAATTCCCCTTAATAAATGCTATCTGGAGGTTGCCCCATAATGTTTGTGCCTAATCTGCTTGCCATGTTTCTGATCAAAAATAATAATGTTTATTGTTTTTTCCTCAACAGTTTCCTTCCACGCCACAGGAATGGCAGACTGTGGCCTCCCACTTTGCCGAGCGGTGGGACTTTCCTAACTGTGGAGGGGCAATTGATGGGAAACACGTCCACATCATCCCACCACCCAACTCGGGGTCATACTATTTCAACTATAAGGGGTTCAATAGTATAGTGATGTTGGCGGTGGTGTCGGCTACTTACGACTTCCTGTATGTGGACGTGGGGAAGAATGGCCGGATGTCCGATGGTGGAGTCATCGCCCAGACGGAGTTTTACAGGCGTCTCCAGAATGGCAGCTTGGACTTGCCAGCTCCAGAGGACAATGTGAAAGGTCTCCCATTTGTGTTCGTTGCTGATGAAGCGTTTGCGCTGGGGGTCCACCTGATGCGGCCATTCCCAATGAGGACCCTCACTCCGGAACAGAGGGTTTTTAATTACCAGCTGGCCAGAGCCCGAAGAGTGGTGGAGAACACATTTGGAATCCTGGCCAGCCGGTTCCGCCTATTTCTGACACCCATCCATATGGCGGAGTATAAACTGAACCATATTATACTTGCATGCTGTGTTCTCCATAACTTTTTAAGGAAACATTCGGCCAACTATGCTGGCTCAGTTGGGCCTGAGGCCGAAATGATACATCAAACCACACTGACGGCGCTTGAAAGCGGCCGTCCTGGCTTGCCCTCCCTGAGTGCCCGTGATGTCTGGTTACGCTACCTGGAGTTCTTTGCGGGTAGGGGGGCTATCAATATGCCAGACAATCTGTGAAGCCTTTTTATAATAAAACAAAAAAGAAATTCTTTGTGGACATTTACTGCTTGTTTGTTTTAGCTGACCCTGACAGAAATGTGTTGATTCCAGAAAATATCGTGATTGTGTAACCTTATTATACAAAGCACTATTGGCTGTTATTTACTAAAATGCAAAAACACATTTCACTGCAAGTGCAGTTGCAACTGCACTGAAACTGCACTTGTAGTGCCAAGAAGATTTGCCCTTAGTAAATAACCCCCATTTTCTCTGAAAACACCAATGACATCACCCCAAAAGTGTTGTAGTGTTGAGACAATAATCCACACATTCTTGCTTAACACACTTTTTTATACCTGCACAATCACATGTGCATTTACCAAAGGTTTTTCAAACAAAACAACATGTTTGTTGTATAACAATTTTTGGGGTAGCATTATCCAAACTCAAAATGTCCATTTTAGATAAAACAGGCCTGTGTAAAACCAACAAGAAAGACAAAAATCTTGAAATTACAAAGTTCACATTTGGTAGAATTTGAAGGCAATATCAGACATGAGTATTTAGGAACTGTGTTTGATATTGCGTTCAGATGGGGTGAAGTCACCCCAGGAAAAGCCAAATTTGGAACATGCACACCAATTTAACAATGTCAACTTGTGCGACCTGCCATCACGGGGGATCAAGGGATGTGTTTTGGGGGAGCAAGCCCTTCCTCACCACTACTTTATTATTGAAGGGGTTGCACCCCCAAAACGCATCCATTGATCTCCCGTGATGGCAGATAGCACATGTTGACACACTGTATGCATCCTCCAAATTTGGCTTTGGGAAAAATTACAAAAACATTTAGCACATTGTAGCTAAAGTGATTTGGAGGGGTTTTAAACTCGCCCCAAAACATCAATGATGCTTTTATTTTTTGGAATAACATCATTGATGTTTTTCTTGATGATTTCCAATTGTAAATTACACCCCATGATCTCCACGATCAGGATCTGGGCACTTTCAGATGTGAAAGGATCTTCATCCACAACCTCACGATCACCTAAAATAAGAGGAACCCCAAAATAAATTGGGTCTAAAAAATATGCCGCCATCCATCTCTTATCTGAGCCTGTGGTTGCAGACGCTCACCTGTTGTGGTGACTAGTTCCACCATGTCTTCTTCCTCCTGCTCAGATTGTGTTGGGGAGATTTCCCCTTCTTCCAGAGGGGGGGGGGGGCTCTGGTCTCCTCGGATGAGGGGTGTCCTCCGAGTCTTTTATCCCCTATGTCAAACAAAAATGGTATAATTAGCACACAGATATTTGATGGCAGAACTAGAAATAGGAAACATTGCTTGGAAGTGGGGTACAATTGTCAATTTTAGCCGAGTTCCAAGATGTAGGTTTTTTAGTGTCCTTTGTCAACCTGCAATACTTTACCTGTTTAGTACAAGCTTCACAGATGGAGACCCCCCCTATAGTATACACTGGAGCACCTGTGTGGCCCCCTAATAAAAATGGAGTTCTTGTGTCCCACACTAGTGCTCCAGTGTCTAGATGTGAAAACAGCTGCTGAGTGTCCTCTCCTTAGACAGAATCTAGTTTGCATTTCATTCTAGTAACCAAGCCATCTACACAAGCCAATTCTTTTAAGACAAGTATAGGGCGTCAAAATGGTGGCCAAATGCATATGGCCTAAACCAGTGTTTCTCAACTCCAGTCCTCAAGGCGCACCAACAGGTCATGTTTTCAGGATTTCCCTCAGATGAAATGGCTGTGGTAATTACTAAGGCAGTGAAACTGATCAAATCACCTGTGCAAAATAGTGGAAATCCTGAAAACATGACCTGTTGGTGCGCCTTGAGGACTGGAGTTGAGAAACACTGGCCTAAACAATGGTATTTTATAATCAGAAAGAAAAATGTTTGATCCGAACGAATAATGTGCCCATGTACATGAAAGTTGCCATTTTAAACTGTACAACAGTTCCTAAAAGCACATGGAGCAGCATGAAAGTAATAAACATAAAGAATAGGAACACAGCACAACTACTTACTTTTTTGAAGCACTCTCCGGATCTTTCTGTACTGCTCATGTTCTCGTAATTTGAGGTCCGACCACCGCTTCCTGAGCTGATCTTTCGATCGTCGTACCCCGAAATTCCGGTGCAGACTCCTGACCACTTTCGCCATGATCTTGGCCTTTCTGACATTGGGGTTGGGGTAAGGCCCATACTTCCCGTTATAGTCGGCCTTCTTCAGGATGTCGACCATCTCCAACATCTCCCCAAAGGACATATTTAAGTCCTTAAATCTCCTTCTGGATCGGGACGGGTCCGGATCTGGCCTTTCCTCCTCCTCCTCATCGTTGCTACAATTAGCACGATCCTGCTGTGTCTCCGCCTTGTGCTCTTCCCCCACTGCGCCGAACGAAAAGGGGCGGGGAATAGACTAGAAAGAACGTCAGGGGCGGGCGGAGTTACACGCATGCGCAGAGTGTATAAAGTGTAACACGCGTGCGTCTTACGTACGATCTGTGAGCGGAGGAAGGAGCATAGGAGGCGCCGATCATGATAACAAAGGTAGGATCTAAACTTGGGCCTATACTGCTTCGAAATGGAAGCCTATATTGTAACAAGATTAGGGGAGTTTGGCGTGACATTAGGGTTTGTCTTGTGTTGTGTCTTGCAGAGAAAATGGATGGGTTCAATGACCACAATTTCCTCCCCCTGTTCATTGACAAATACAGGGAGCTGCCCTGTCTGTGGCAGGTAAGACACCCCCACTATAACCATAAACAAAAGAGGCAGGCAGTGCTGGAGAAACTGCTGGAGTTGGTGACGCCGGTGGTCCCCACGGCAACCATCCCCTATTTAAAAGCCAAAATTGGTGGCCTGAGGAGCACTTATCTGAGGGAGCGTAAGAAGGTCACAGATTCCCAGAGGTCCGGAGCTGCAGAAGATGACGTTTATGTCCCCAGGCTGTGGTACTATGAGAGACTACGATTTCTGTCAGACCACACTGAAGTCAGGGAATCCCTCTCCACTCTTCCTTCCACCCCAGCTGAGGCTTCCGATGTCCAACCTGGGCCTTCCAGCCAGGAAGAAGTGGAGGAGCCCAGCTGGAGCCAGGTATAGCATTCTTCTACAGATTTCTGGTCACTTAATAAATGATGTTTACTAGATGTTATTATTGATTACCAATTGCTGATTGAAAAAAGTGTTTTACATATCAATAGACAGTAGTGGGCACCCAAAATTGTGACAAGAATGAAAAATGCTTGGCTCAGAAGGATAGTCTGTTATATTTGTTAACATTCAATTTGCAGCAGTCAGGAGTTGAAAATGGTGTGTGATTGATGAAAAAATACAAAAACTATGTCCCTTTTTCATACACAGGAAGACCTCAGCCAGGAGGAGGCTGTGGAATGTGGCAGCCAGTGGGAGGCGGGGATTAGTGGCAGCCAGGAGGAGGCGGGGCTAAGTGTCAGCCAGGAGAAGCCTGGGACAAGTCGCAGCCTGACTGAATCTCAGGTCCTCCCCTCCGCCTTCCATATAAAAGAGCCAGGAAGACGACTCCGAGTCCCGTGCAGGATTCAGCATTCAGGCTGATTCAGGAGGCTTCGGCGTCCCTACGAGCCTTACCCACTCCTGAAGAGGCCTTTGCCTGCATGGCTGCCACCAAACTGCAGGGCATGCAGGAGGGTCAACGAAGGCTCTCTGAGGACCGTCTGTATAAAGTGCTACATAAGGGGGTGAGTGGGAAACTAACACCCAAGACCGACGTGGTTGAGTTGGACCATCCTCCTCCTGCTCCTCCTCCTGCTGCCACAACTCCACCACCACAGCCACAGCGTGTAAGGAAGCATGGAAGGAAGACCTGAGAGTGATGACCCTGGGTTCAGTCTGGTCTGACAGAAGCTGCAGTCTCTCGTATGACCACAGCCTGGGGACACAGATGTCATCTGCTGCTTTCCGGATCTCTGGGACTTCTGGACCAGACTGCCCTCCCTTAGATAAGGACTCCTCAGGCCACCAATTTTGCTTAAAAATAGTTGATGTCTGCCTTGGGGGTCCAAGGCTTCACCCACTTCTGCAGTTTCTCCAGCGTTGCCTCCCTCTTTGTTTAGTTGTGAGCCCTTAATAAAAAATTTTTGGGGAAATTATACTCTCCTGTGTGTGTTTTTATCCAAAAAGGACAGTTTGTTGGTGACGATTCAGGTACATTTCTAACAGAAAATGTGAAATTAACAAGGGACAACAACACCAAACAATCTCCTACAGATTAAATAGAACAACATATCAATGGTGTTGTGGGAACTTGTCACAAAAAACACACACAAAAATTTTTGGGAGTACAAATCAAAATCCCCCCCAAAAAAAAACCCTTAAAAAAAATACAAACACAAAAAAAGAATCTACATTAAAGCCAAAAAATATTAAAAAAAACAACAAAAATATATTGTCAGATGTGAGAAATCAAAATATATTGAGGGAATCCCGATAAATAGTAACGAAATAAGTTTGTGAGAAGTGTGTGTGAATATGAGCAGCAAAACTACTATATTCTTGTCACATTATAAAGAAGAAGAGATTGCGCTGTATTAAACCATTTTTAACATTGCAGCGTGACGAAAGTGCTGTATCCATTGCGAATGCTAAGTTTACCAGAACGAGCTGTTCCGTGCCGGAATTTCTTCTGAGCATGCGTGGCACTTTGTGCGTCGGAACAGGCCACACACGGTCGGAATTGACGCGATCGGATTTTGTTGTCGGAAAATTTTATCTCCTGCTCTCCAACTTTGTGTGTCGGAAAATCCGATGGAAAATGTCCGATGGAGCCCACACACGGTCGGAATTTCCGACAACACGCTCCAATTGGACATCCGACCGTGTGTACGGGGCATAACACAACCAACTTCTTCTGATGTCATCAGAGGCTGGTTGTCTCTTTTGAATTTTTGCAGCAGGCCCTGTGATAACGCACATGTCATCAGGGGGCCACCTGCAAAAATCATGGAAAGACATCTGATGATGTCACAAGGTTTATTTGCTGTAGAGTACCCCACGGCCTCCTGTGATGGAAAATATAGGTATCCAAGGTGGCTGCAGGAAACATATACTGTATGCCATTTTCACTGAGGCAAGAGAAAAGGAAGTGTGTAAATGTTTTCTGAGGAAAAAAAGTATTGAAAGAAAAAATTAGTAAAAAATAATATACTGTGTGAGAGGTAGGAAGCAGAAGAAGAATGGGCGAAATTGAATGTGAGGGGCGAGGGTCTACCTTAAGATTGGTGAATCAGATACAAACAAAATACAGATTTTGACTGGTTCTCTTTAAGCAACTGGTTAGGAAGTGTTTCCTGAGAGATCTAGAGAGACTGCTGCTTTGAGATACATAAATAAAGTAATTTAACATTTAGTGAAACATTTCTTATTACATTTTCCTATTAGTGCTATTTGTACAGTTCTTGGCAAGACTGCAGTTTGCTTCTTAGTAAAAAAACAAAAGAAAATAAATACCGGTACATATACTGTGTATATTCGGTAACTAAGACTTTAGTGCAAATAATCCAATAAAACATGCATTCAAAACACCAGACTTTTTTTACAAAATTGATGAAGGGTTGCATAATTTTCAGATTTTTTTTTCTTCTACAGACTTGAGGAGTCAATGCATAGCTCAGCATAAAGGATTCTACAAGGTCCCGTGCAGTCATCCATATAATCATTTCTCATGAGAACCGGGCACTGGAATGTCACTTATTTATGGTTGAAATATATGTTCTTTGCAAAAATATTTATTAGCCTTGGCTTGATTTCCTCGCTTTATATTCTCTTTTCAGTGACAGGCCAAGCCAACGCAAGCAGCGAAGTGTCATTTAATTTGTGACCATTAAGTACTAACATACCTAAAGGCCATTTATTTATTTGTTTTCACATTTCAGTCTTTCATTGGAAAGCTTTGTATAAATGCGCAATGTACATACTGTTTCCATTTAATTACTACAGTAAATCCTTCATCCATTTTCTGATTTTGCTTTTATATATACAACTTTAATATTGAATGCGGGGTAAAAAAGCTTTGTCACACTGAGCAATACGTCAGCCAACCCTCAGTGACTTCATCAAAAACTGTAAGACCCCTTTCACACTGAGGCGCTTGAAAACTGCCTATAAAACAGCGAGCGATTTTGCAGCACTTTTCAATAGCTTTTCATGCGCTTTGAGGAGTTGGCGGTGCACTTTTTTGAATGGTCACTTGACTCAAAAAACTGCTGCAAGAACCATTTTGAGGCTCTTTTGAAGAGCTTTTGAAGCGCTTTTCAGGCGCTTCCCATTCATTTCATTGGAGAGGGGCACTTTTGATGTGCTTTTTTTAGCTCTCCAAACATGATCCAAAGATGCTACTTGCAGGAGTTTTTTCACCTCCCCGCCAGTGCACCGCCCCAGTGTGAAAGCATCAATTGATTTTAATGGAAAGCAGTTTTCGTGAGCTTTTCATGCGCTTTTTTTAACGCAAAAGCGCTTGAAAAACTCCTCACTGTGAAAGAGTCTAAAAACAACATCCAGTATATATGCTACTAGAAAATGAAAGAAATACAAAAAAGTTTTCTTTCTCTTTCAATTTCTTGTGTTCCTGCCACTTATGCTATTTCATTAAAAATGTCGGATTTTAAAGCCCAACTCCAGTCAAATCTATTTTTATTGTAATAAAGGGGAGAAGAGTTTTTGTGTAATTCAAAGTATAATACTGTCTAAGGATAAACACATAAAGGGGTTGATTTATTAAAGGCAAAGTTGCAGTTGCTCTATAGCTTAGTAAATTAGCAGAAGCTCTGACTACCATCATCCAATCACGTGCAAGCAAAAATGCTGTTTTTTTATTCTCCTTGCACGTGATTGGGTATTCTTTGCAAAGTGGAGCTTTACCTCATTTATTAGGCTCTGGAGCAACTGCACTTTGCAAAGTGCACAGTCTATTTTCCTTTAGTAAATCAACCCCATAGTGATTCACAACGTCCAGTACAAAATACAGAGGTGTAATCAAATTAATTTTATTAATTAATTAAATGAAGTCACGTGCATTACGCATAGGATATTCCGGACCCAAAGTGATAGACTGTATGTAAACTAAATAGAGCATTTTTAACCTTAAGAGTTGCTATTTTAATAAATTACTGTTACTTTTAACTACTACACTATGGAGGAATACAATCTTTACCCTAAACATATGGAGTGAGCGTGGGAGAGAGAACCTTAAAGGGACCATTACCTAGGATTGCCTGGAGATCCCTGGAAAACCTGGAATAAAGCTAAGACAGATGTAACATCATCCCAGTTACTACAAATATAAGGCTTTATTACTGTCTTTTTAAGGTGAGGCTTCTGGGAGTATAGAGGTGGCACAAGAAGGTGAAAGCACACCGTTTTTATTGCATATATGCACAAAAACAGCACTTTATTGGGAGAAAATCACATTTGATATATCGTTAATGGAAGATTGAACTATTATATATTTTATTTTAATTCATTTGATTACACATCTGTATTTTGAACTGCACATTGTGAGTCACCATATGTGTTTATGTTTAGGCATTATTATATTTTAAATGATACACTTTATAGGACACTTTATGTGATATATCTGTGTATATCTGATGTTTAGGCAGGGTTGCTATTATTTGCCAAGTGATAGTTGCCTTGGTCAATTGATAGGAGGTCAATTGATTTCACCCTAATTCTAAAATTGCTGCACTTCTCTCTTCTGTCACTAGATGGCTAGGTGTCTGGTGACATTAAATAAGACAAGGGCCTTTGGCCTGCTGGGAGAACCTATTTATTTGGGTGGAGTCAGGTGATCAGGGCTCTGTGCCACCTGGACGGCTGTCTGGGTGGACGCGTGTAGTATTGCCCCGGGCTGCTAGGCCAAAAACCTAAGGCCTATCCCAGGGACATCTGGCTGCTAGGCTATCTGAGAGCCTATCCAGAAGTAGTGCAGGGTTGGGACTGCGGGCTTGTAGTCCAACCAGAAGTAACGATTCCGCCAGCCAGGGGAACCAGTCGTAGTCAGAGGTAGAGGGTTAGCTGTCGCCACAAAAGGACCGTCCACCTTGCTACCGGGGACCACAGTGAGTGAGCTGAAGCCAGTACCAGAGCAGACTTCACACCAGCTGGGGACGCTGAAGAAGAGGGAAAGCATCATCAAATGCCAAGTCAGGGACCCAGCAGGACAGCAGAGGTGACGCTTGTGGAGTGCCAAGCCAGGGACCTAACGTGTCAGCAGAGATGAAGCTTAAGGAGTATCTGTGAGTGCCAAGCCAGGGACCCAGCAATGAAGTGGGGGTGATGCTTGAGGAAGGTACTGCGTGTCACAGTGGAAGAGCTCAGGGGATCCAGTAGCTAGTGGATCTGAAGTCTAGCGAGAAAGACTGGGAGCTCATTGAGTGAAGACCCACAGTGAGTAATTGTATGGGGTAAAGAGAACTGTTCATGTTGCAGATAGTTGAATACCTTTACTGTTAGTAACAGCTACAAGATTGTTGCTATAGGAGACAGCGGCCCTACCTATACAGAAGTGGTGTCTGGTGGAGGCCTTTACCTGTATAGCTGTCTACCTATCGAAGTCTCTGAGTCTGCCAATTACCATTGCATCTACCTAAGGGTGTCCTGGCCCTAATCCTCTCTCCCACAGTTCTGTTTAAGAGATAATAAATCTATTTGCATTCAAAAAGTGTCTGGCATCCACCTGTTCATCTTGCATTACACCCACCATGCGTTGTAACCCACAGCTGTCCTTAACTCTGGAGGTCACCACATCCATTTGCACTACTGATTCACTACTGAATAATACTTTATTTATATAGCTTTATTTGTGGGAACACAATAGGTGCACGCAGCAGCTCAAACAATTAATATACAATATTAATTGTTTGTACACTACTAGTTTACTTTTACATTATTTATTTTTGATTTTATCCACATTTAGGTAGCACAGAGGTATACTCAGACATTAAAATCTTTTTTTTTGTCATGTTAAAGTAGAACAATAGCAAATCTTCTTTTCATTTTGGATAGAGCAATGGAGGCTTATAACCCCTGATAGATTTTTTTTTTCGCCATCTGTGTCCCATTGCAGAAATTTCCTTTCACTTCTTGTGCCATAGCCGAACAGGAAGCAAGAGGAAATCCCTATAAATTAAGGAAATTACTTGGGGGACCCCAGGTCACCAGAACTAGTGTCCCCATTGGAAGATTTCCACTCTATTACTTTTCTGAGGATAACCAGAAATTTGGGGTTTTCATTTACTTTCAATGATATTGGTAAACAGGACAAACAGAGAGGGTAATTCTCCTGAATAAGAACACAGACAGCAATAAAAGCTGACAGGGTTCTAATCCGTCTCCACTCTATCCAAAACTAAAAAATAAGTTTTGCCTTTATTTATACTTTAATGTTAAATACTGTTAAGGTTCACACCATTGTAAATTGGAGGCTGGTTCGCCGCATCCAATTCGCAATATCAGGAGATTTTGACCGTCTTTCTTTGGAGCCAGTTCACATAGCTCCCCTGCGGCTCTGGTGTGCATTTGCACAGGAGCCCTGCGCGTCTTTTGTTCCATTTCAGGTCTAAATTCAGCCACAAATTCAGGCTGCAATCGGACCTGAAACGGTGAACAGGGACGCACAGGACCCCTGCTGGGAACCACATCGGTATTAGGTGTGAACCCGCACAGACATTTTTTCTTCTCTTCCTTTTCTATCTGACACCCTTTAACAGGATATAAAGAGAAAGAAATCCTCTTCATAGAGGACAAAAAAAGTACAGTCAGGTTTTATCTTTCCTCATCCTAAAAGTTTGTTTTTATTTCTGATGGATTTCCCCTAATTTCCTCTTCTGTCTGACATATGGAATACACACAAACTGAGGCTATTTTGCCTTAGTTCCTACTCGGTCTGACACCTATCAAATAATGTAGACAATAAGTAAGGAGAAATCTTGCTCAGTAGCTAGCAAGAAAATCTTCTCATTGGCTCTCAATCTGACTTAAACCCAACATTGATCATGTTGTCCAGAGATGTCATGATAAACAATGCCCTGGCAACGTGGGAAGCAGCACCATTCCTCTGAAAAGACAGCTCCCTGGCACTGCTGGAATGTAAACACAGCACCCGAGAACCTGAGTTACGTAATTTGTGACAATAGTTTTGGTGAGAGAGGATTATTGTGGTGTGATTGATGTTGGAGCTACATTGCTGGAGGACATGATTCATGTTGGATTTACATTGTATGATAATCTTTATTTCTTTATTAAAGGACTTTCTGTAAAGTATGGGTGTTTTATGTACAACACATTTTGTGAATGAGTAGCATAGCGAGTTATGTATCTGTTATTCATTTAAGCAGGGTGGCGGATATCTTATTTAGTCCTACTCAGAGGGGGGCCTAGTATCTAGTAAATAAGGGGCTAGCATGGATATAGAGGGGGACTCTATGCCATTATAACAAACAGAAGCAGGCTGGCCAGGGACTGTCATATAACTTTTTTCTCTAAATGCTGCAAATGCGGCAAAACATTAACCCTTTCCCCCTTACCTGGGAAGCCAGGTGATAACTAAATACACAGTAGGCCACCTGCCTACATGCTCATCTCTAGTCCTTTCCAAAAACAAACTTTATCCAAAGCAAGTATCTAAATGTAACCACGTTACTAGGTTAATTTACATTGAACTCACTAGATATGAGTCATAATGACAGTTTTAGTTTTCCTGAAATTTCAGGGAAATCTTGAGATTTCTGTGAAATCCCCAGATATAAATAGTAAAAGCAAAAGTATTTTAACAAATATATGTGTCTACAAGCTTTGGACAGCAGCCAGTGGTGTGTGGCATAAAGTCCTTTGTGTCTGTGGAAGAGGAAGGGCTATGGGTGGCAGCTGTCTTGTTGCGGGAGGGGGGTTCACATAGGTTTCACCTAGGTGGGACAATACCATATACTTATGAAATCATTTGATATGTACTGTATTTTTTAATATGATTTTACTATGATGTTAAAATAAACTTGGATTCTTAATTCAATTGAGTGCTCCTTCTTTCATTTTGGGTCTACTGGTGGTTCATCCTTGGTTTTTCTCTTTTGCTTATATTTGGATGTGGTGCCTGAGTCATTCTGAGTCATGTCTCCACCACCTTTCACTCTATCAGGTTTATATTACTGTTTGTGTCCTCATTGTAGAGATGCAGCCTCACCATTTGTCCTGGTGACCTATGTCACTAGAAAAGAAAATAATGGAAAATGAAAGAAGAGTAGACAAGAAAAACTTCCAGTGGAAAAAACAATTTCAGTGACAACTGTCTGAGGTGGAATATTTATACCTGTAGGTAAAATGAATATCTCCTAAACGTGCACCGTTTAGGAGATACTTACAGGCACATGCGCTCTGCAAGGTATGCCGGACCTTTAGAGCTTTGTGCTGGAACCAAGGGCTCCCACATACATGCGTGTGAGTGACATCATTGTGGTTCCGAACAATCACATAGCCGGAGCTTGCGAACCCGGAAGAAAGACTGGGGGAAGATGTCAGCACTCTCAGCGGTGACAGCACAGCGCTGAAGGGCTTCGTTCCAAGGTAAGTATTTTATAATGTGCTAGTATCTGGTGCATACTAGCACATTATGCAATTGCTTTAAAGGTGGGTTGTTTTTTTCGCAGTCATAGTTTACTACTGCTTTAATCTCCAGTAATTTTCACAATCTACAAAAAAAGGTATTTATGCTTACTTGAATGAGCAAATACAGCTGAAATATTAAAGATGTGCTGACTTTCAACTATTTTTCCTATAATTTTTATAGAATGGTATCCAGCTGTCTGTGTACTGTACATTGTTAGAAAGGATCGTCCTCTGCAAATCTACTAAACTGATTTGCAGCAAGTGTTTTATTTTTAAATCCCTTAGTGGAACAGCTGTGTTTTATTCTTCTTAGCGAACACCTGGGCATCCTCTTCATCTGTACCACACAGCCCATATACGTCAATGCTTACAGATGTTCCACGTAATAAATTTATTATGTGTCATAAAGATTACTTAGTCCATCAGGAACCTTGCATTAACCTCTTCCCAGCTATGTTATACATGTAGTGCCTACAGAGCTGTACAGTAAATGTGGAAGACAGAAATGTACCCCAATTAGCTGGTGGAAAACAAGCAAAACCTCTATATAATCAGGTCTAAAAGCAGCGTATAAACTGTACAATATGTACAGTAAACAGACTCTTAGCTAAGGAGATAACAGCGGAGCTGTGTGATTATCAGACAAGTTTTGGCAAGGCATTGGATTCACAGGTCATATCTACGCCTGTGTTCTCTTTACAGAAATGGTTTACTTACAGGCATTTACTTGGCTTCTAATCTTGTCATTTATGATTTGGAAAGATTCAAGGGAAGCGCATTTGTACAAATGTATATCATTTAAACTATGTGAATGAACTGTGGTAAATAAAGGAAATGAAAAGACTGTGCACTGAGGGCAGGGGGGCAGATATTTAAAAGAGATGTTTTAATGACACTTGGCTTGAGCCTTTGCAGACTTTGAAAGAGTATTGGAATGGCCACCATGCAGTCAAAGCTTGTTTGTTATAGTTGGAGATGAGAAGGCTGCATTTCTTATTTTTCCCTAAGTACAGTGCAGTACTCTTCTGCCTAAGGTGCTTTGCTCTTTGAGCAGTCCCCCAAAGCCATCACATACAATGCAGGGCTATTACCTCTACATTGTTTTTAGAAGAGGAGAGTGTGTGGAGCTCCTTGGAGAGGTGTTCACACCGTTGGGGAACATTCTGGAACATGTGTTGATAGGCGTATATGCAAGTTTAGCGTGTGCATATTTGTGTTTAATGTGTTAGCATGTGTGTTATTGCCTGTGCATACATGTGTTTAATGCGGGCTAGTGTGTGTGTGCTAGGGTCATGTCACAGTAACAATTCTGTTACTGATTACGACTGTCCAGAATCAGAATCCTACTGCACCTTACCGCTTGATTTACCAGCTGAATTGATGCAGAACGTCACAATCTGGCTAGTGGGGTAGTGATGCATGGAGTCAGGTGAATATTGAAGTTGCTGTGCACAAGGATTGCTTTAATGAAATTAGCCTTAGCATGTATATGTTAGTGATACTGATTGTGGCTCTGCATATAACTATGTATCTTTCTTAGTCTGACTGACACCAATGCAAGAAGGTGTGTCAGTGGGATTACTACTGACAGTAAAGCAACCTGACTCCCACTGCAAGCAGCCTATAGCATTAGGAGTTTAAGCTTTGAAAAGTTACTTGCGCATAGTTTGAATATTTATGCACATGCCATGGATGCAATCTCTAGAATTCATAAAGACTGGCACAGGTAGATTTTGCAACAGTGTCTCTCATGTATTCTAATAGTAGTGAATAATGCACAAAATTCCTGTACCTGTCTAGAACTTGACTTTGACTCGTGCTGCACCACTTTTAGAATGCACAAGAGACACTTCTGTCTAAAACCGGATACACATTATACAATGTTTGTTGTTTAATTTCCTTTAGATTTACCTTCAACTATGTAATGCAAGGACCTGCCTGATTGCATACAATTTGAAAGTATTTAGGTTTGACCTAATAGGATATGGTTTTAATAAATCTAAAGGAAAATTGTACAAGAAAATTGTATAAAAATTTGTAGTGTGTAGCCAGCTTTCGACCGGCCATTCATGGGTTGAATTTTAAAGGAATTTTCTTTTGAAAATCTTAACTAGGAATTTTTGTTCAAGTTTAGCACCATTAGAGGCCACATTTTCGTACTGCCATCAAATTTGAGTAATCAGGCATGTTGGAAATTTTTTGAAAAACAAAGGATTTTTAACCAATTAAGGGTCGGGCCTATTTTTTTACACTTGGTCTTTAAGATTTTAGTTAAAATCATTTTTTTTGCTAGAAAATTACTTAGAACCCCCAAACATTTTATATATTTTTTTCAGACACCCTAGAGAATAAAATGGCGGTTGTTGCAATACTTTATGTCACACTGTATTTGCGCAGCGGTCTTACAAACGCAATTCTTTTGGAATAAATACCCTTTATAAATTAAAAAATAAGAAAACAGTAACGCTAGCCCAATTTTTTATTTATAATGTGAAAGATAATGTTACGCCGAGTAAATTGACACCAAACATGTCATGCTTCAAAATTGCACCCGCTCGTGGAAAGGCAACAAACTTTGACCCTTAAAAATCTCCATAGGCGAAGTTTAAACATTTCTACAGGTTACCAGTTTTGAGTTACAGAGGAGATCTTTTACTAGAATTATTGCTCTCACTCTAACGATTTTGGCGATACCGCACATGTGTGGTTTGAACACCGTTTATTGAAAAAAAAAGACATTTTTTTTTTCAATAAAAATGTTTTTCCCCTTTAAGACCATCGGGCGGAAGTGACGTTTGACGTTGCCTCCGTTATCCAATGGTATGGAGTCGAGTGGGGGCCATCATTCCCTCTCTCGACTTCCAGCCTCAGAGAGGAAAGGACCGGATTGTCTCCACCGCTACCAACGGCTCCGGTAAGTGGCGGAGATGACCGGGACGCAGCGTAAGGGGGGTGGGAACCTCTCCTGCCACCGATAAAAGTGATCTTGCGGTGAATCCGCAGTAGAGACCACTTTTATCTGAAAGCGGACCGCCTGCAGTTTTAAAAATAACGGGGTTATGGCAGCTATCTGCTGCCATAACAGCGGTATTCAACGTCAAAGTAGCGACATATAATGATGGCAGGAGGTCAATGGCAACGTATAACGATGGCGGGCGGTGGTTGATCAATGATGGGAGAATCGTGTGAGAAATATAATTGAAAAAGAAATGTGCATGAGTGCATGAAAAGAAAATTCCCAGAAAGAAAAGATTCCCAGCCATGAACATTCTTTTCTGTAGCAACATGAGGTGAAATTGAAGGCTTGGTTGGTTGAACTTCGAAATTAATGGTGGCACCATCAGATCACAAAACACACCAAATTTCTGATTTTCAGAAGTCAGTTTTTTTCTCTATATGCCAAATAAGATTTGGTCTTAATTAGCTTCACTTTTACATTTAGCGCAGAGAAAGTGGGGCAGGATGGAGGGATCAAACCAAAATAACACCACATCCCAACAAGAAGAAATTTCAAAAAATTAGAGACGGGGCAGAGAGGTGACAAACCTCTGGAGTACAAACCTCTGGAGTTTTAAGGTGTTTACGTATGAAGATCAAAATCATCAAAAATACAATAAGTTTATTAAGTTAAACAATAAAAACATGAGAAGGAAAATCACATCTATATCATAGGGTAACATTGAATTAATGTTTGTTCATGTGTTTCAATACCCCTTTGTTTTGTTATAGAACATGTTATATTTTCTCTCTCAAGTAATTTATGCATAGCTCCCTCTATTCTATGCCAACTTTTTTTTTTTTTTAAATCAAAAAGGTTTTTATTGAACATTTTAAATAAATACATCTTCCGGTGTACAATTTTCTACATTTCAGTGTCATATTCATACAATGTAGATCATAGGTTCTTATAGTGTTACTACACAGCCTTCTGATTTCCATTATACCATGTTGAGAAATATAATTGACATCCATCCTCCCTGCAATTCGTATGTATTGTATCTCCTTTCCATATTTATTTATATTATTTATCTAAGGACCCTGTAAGAGTCTCGTCATGACTAGTTCTCTCGGACTAAGTCCAGGCGTGTCCAACCAGCTGGACCAAATGCGTTCAAACCTGTGTGGGCAGCCTCTATGTTGGTATATGTACTTTTCCATAATTAGAGTTTTACCCATATGCGTTATCCACATTTTAACAGAGGGTGGTACTGCAGACTTCCACGCCATTAATATAAGTTTTCTAGCTTGGAATAAAGCCCTGGATACAGCCACTTTAGTTTGTTCCTCTGGGATTACCTCATCCAATACCCCCAGCAAGCAGTGCATAGGATCCACCGGTACTGTCGTCTGGAACACTCCGTTTAGTGTACCTATCACCTCGTGCCAGTACCGATGGAGCTTCGGACATCGCCACAGAAGATGTATAAGATCCGCATTGTGCTGCCGACATCGGCAGCATATGGGGTCCACCACTCTGTGGATGGAGTGTAATGCACTCTAAGTATTATATAAAGTTGGGACACTTTTTGTGCAACATTGAGGGAACACGTGGGTATGGCCTGTAACGCTTCCTCCCATTGATCCTCAGTTATCTGACCTAGGTCTCTTCTCCATGCGTCAATTGCCTTACATGGGTATGCATCCAGGTGCTTGGCAAGTAGCATCTGGTAACACGTGGAAATGATCCCTTTAGTTATAGTGGATGATTGCAACACATGGAACACCGGCGTGGGACAGAGTTCCCACTCCCCAGCGTCTCCCTGTGCCGCAATTGCATGCCGAAGCTGCAAATATGGGTAATACATAGTGTCTGGGAGCCCAAATGTGTTCTGCAGTTCTGTAAAGGACATCAGTTTACCATTCTTAAATATGTGAGAGAGCATGGTCACCCCGTGGGCCTTCCATCTGGGCTCACGTTGTAACTTAGCCAGTTCCACATAAGAGCGGTTTCCCCATATCGGGCTGTAATCTGTAAATCCCTGCACCCCTTGTAGTTGTCTACTCTTGTTCCATATTTTCTGTACCAGGGAAAGTGTCGGGTTTTTTTTGTTTGACTTCGCAAATAGTTGAGCCTCTAGACCCATAGGAATGGTCTCAGCGCCCGTAGCAAAAAGCATCAGTCGTGCTGCCGAGCCCATTGGTTCATGCGTCATAGATCCCACAAGGTGTTGCAACCGTGCCGCAATATAGTACAGCCAAGGGTTGGGGACCGCCAACCCTCCGCCATCCTTTGGACACTGCAACTGCTCTATCCGGACTCTGGGTGCTTTGTTGTGCCATAGCAGTTTTCGAAAAAGGGTATTGACTACTCTGAAAATTTTTAAATGTATCACTACTGGTGAGTTGTGAAGGAAATACAATAGTTGGGGCATTAAAATCATTTTAATGAGATTTGCCTTACCCGCTAGTGACATCATTAAGTTGTTCCATGTATTTATTTTGTCACGAAAGCGAGATAGCAAAGGGAATATGTTTAAAGAACAGAAGTCCCCAACACAGGGGGATATCTGGACGCCCAGGTATTTAAATCCAGTGGTAGTTGGAATGGGGCAAGAGTCAGGCAGACTCACATCCCGGCTCTCATCCAGCAACATCAGAGCCGATTTAGACCAATTTATAGTCAGGCCCGAGAAATGTCCAAATTGCTCTATTATATCCATTACCCCCAGTAGTGATTGACTAGTGTCTCCCAGGAACAGCAACATGTCATCCGCGTATAACATGAGCTTTTCGTGCAAGTCACCATACCTGAATCCTTCTATCCGTGGACTGTCCCTTATTTGAGCCGCCAGAGGTTCTATTGCGATCGCAAAGAGCAGGGGGGACAGCGGGCATCCCTGCCTTGTCCCCCTACCCAGAGCAAAAGCTTTTGACATCCTATTCGCTATTCTAATGTTGGCCTGGGGAGCCGCATACAGCAGTTTCGTCCATGCTACAAACCGCCTCCCAAAGCCAAATTTGTCCAGTGTCGCCCATAAGTATCTCCAACTAACACTGTCAAACGCCTTATTGGCGTCTAATGATAGAAGAGCTCTGTGTCCCTCATTGTCAGCCTGTATTTGCATATTCATATATAGCCTTCGAAGATTTGTAGCTGTGGACTTCTGTGGCATAAAGCCGGCCTGGTCTGGGTGAATGATTGAGGATATTATCCCATTGACCCGGATTGCCAGGACCTTAGCAAGGATTTTTACATCACTTTGGAGTAAGGATATGGGCCTATATGAGCCCGGGTCGACAGGATCCTTCCCTGGCTTAAGCAGTAAAATCACATTTGCTCTAGACATGGAGTCTGGCAATCCACCCCTGTCCAAGCTGGTATTGAAGACCTTTAGTAGTTCAGGCAACAGTTTTTCTCCATATTGAGAGTATACCTCCATTGGGAGACCATCCTCCCCTGGCGCCTTACAGGTAGGGAAAGTACTCACCGCCACCTGGAGCTCCTCTATAGTTATTGGAGCGTCCAGGTGTCGTCTCGCCTCAGCAGACAGTGTGGGCAGATTTATGTTAGCCATAAAAGCATTGAGATCGTCATCAGAGTAGGTCTCTCTAGATTTGTACAGATCGCTATAGAAATCTGCCAGCTCAGAGATGATATCATCAGGAGCATTGACTATCCTGCCATTGGCAGCTCGTATGGCTCCTATAGCCGGTGATTGTTGTTGTGATTTTGCAATTTTTGCTAATAGGCGGCCTGTCTTTTCCCCCTCCTCATAAAACGCCAGTTTTGAAAAAAATCTCTTACGTTCTGCAGCGGAGGATCGCACGCGGTCTAAGGAATCCTGAGCCGCGATCCATGCCTCCCTTGCAGAGTCGGTAGGATCATTCACAAATGCCAACTCTAGTTGACTCACCAAGTCCTCCGCCTGCTCTAGCAGGACCGAGGAGTTTTGTTTAACTATATTTATTTCCTGAATAAATATTCCTTTACAATATGCTTTAAGTTGTTCCCATTTGTACAGGATATCTGTGTGCTGTCTATGTATTCTGAGAAATTTATGGATCTGAGCCTCTATCCGTTCATGTGAAGTGAATAGTTTAAGCCAGAAGGCGTTTAGTTTCCATGGGGCCCTAGATAGTAGACTGGAGGGTTGGGCATTCAGCCAAGTGACTAGAGGGGAATGATCAGATACTCCCCGTGGGTAGTATTCCACCCTCGAGGTGTATCCCACCATGTCTTGGGTGCCGATACAGAGGTCTATACGGGACAGAGAACCATGTGTCTTGGAGAAGCATGAAAACTGCTTATGGTGTGGGTAGCGAACCCGCCACAAGTCAGTCCATCCCACTTCCATTAAGAGACGGCCAAGGGCAGTTCCCCGACCTCCCCTAGGTGGGACCATAGGGGGATGTCTGTCTATTCTTGGGTCTAGGCAGCAGTTAAAGTCCCCCATAATTAGTATTGGAATGTCAGGTTTATTAGTTACATATGAAACCAGTAGCTGCAACACTTCCCGTGAGAACGGGGGTGGTATATATACAAATGCCATAATCATGGTAACTGTATATATTTTGCAATGGAGAAAGATAAATCTACCGGATATATCTATCAGGGAGTCTAGCTCTTGGTATGCTATGGCCTTATGTATCAGTACACTTACTCCACGGGAAAAAGCAGAGTATGTGGAATGATATGCCTTCCCCACCCATGCATACTGCAGAAAGCTAACCGTATTGTCCTGCAGGTGAGTCTCCTGCAGGCCAATTATGGCAGGGTGGATTCTGCGCATGACTGTAGATATCATTGTTCTCTTCAAAGGATCATTTACCCCCCGCACATTCCAAGACATTATAGGTGTACTAGCCATACCAATACATTGTGAATTGATCTATGCATATAAAACATTCCTGTATCCACATTTATATTTCCCTTAATGCCCCTAATGCGGGCTGTATTGAGTTCAGACGTGGTTGTTACACGGCCTTGCACCTTGTGGGTCATGTGAAAGAGACCCGTACACCGGAGATGTAGAAAAAAACTAATAAACAAACATCTGCGCCACTGCGCTTTCCTGCGGTTATGCTGTTGAATCAGTAGATGAGTTATAGTTAGTGTTCCTGTGGTTTCTAACTTGATGTAGTAGAAGATTCCCAGCATCCACAGGTTTTGATCGTTGACCTTCAACTTCTCGCCAACAGGGCAGAGATATCTGTGCCACAGCAACCTGAACAGTAGGTCGAGTGCGCACCTTGCACTGACATGCACGCCAAATAGGCGGTTAAACTTATGAGTGTTGGAATACATGTTGCAATTAAACTGCTATTCGCTGGTGGTGAAATTTTTATCATACTTCCTCTTTAAACTCTGTAAAACTGCACAAGTGATAGGGCGCCCTTTTTTGCCCAATTAGTGAGAATTTGACTACGTCATCCGTCTCCATTTTCCCTTCGTGGTCTTCGGAGGCCCTGCTCATTGCGGTCCAGCCACTCCGCTGCATCCTGGGCGTTTTCAAAAAAGTGATTTTGATCTCCTGCTGTGATGCGCAGCTTAGCCGGAAAAAGCATGGCGTACTTTAACTGTAGACGTTGTAGCCTTTTCTTAACCTCCATGAATTTAGACCTTTTTCGCTGCACTTCTGCGGAAAAGTCCGGGTAGAAGGATATTTTAGCTCCATTAAAGTGTATTGCTCCCTTTTCTCTGGCCAATCGGAGCACCACCTCACGATCCCTGTAGTTCAGGAGTCTGGCAAGCACCGACCTCGGGGGACTACCGGGTGGAAGAGGACGCGGCGGCACCCGATGTGCCCTTTCCACCGCGTATAGGGGTGAGAACGCCTCTTTCCCAAAGATTTCCTGCAGCCAGCCTTCCACAAAGTTAGTGGGGTCCCTTCCCTCCACCTTCTCGGGGAGCCCCACAATGCGAACGTTGTTACGTCTCAGGCGGTTCTCGATGTCATCTGTTTTATCAAACGCCTGGTGGGCCTGCTGAGCTGCCACCCTCACTTCTCTGTTCAGATGGGGCATGTGATCCTCCATGTCACTCACTCTCCCTTCTACTGCAGTGGTTCTCTCTCTGATCTTTTGCAAATCATGGCGTAATAAAGAGACTGTCTCCCGCAGACCCCCAAATTTCTCTTTAAGATCATCCACCGATGCTGTACATTTATGAACAGCCTGCAGAATATCACTCAGTGATGGTTGGGGACTGTCCTCTGTCTGCATATCAAACAAGGCAGGCATAGGATCAGGTACAGATTCCATGAAATCAGTGTCTTCCAGCCTGTCTGTAGTGTCTCTGTCTGCCTGCACCGCTGACACTGCTGTGTGCTGTGGATCATTCAGTGTAGCTTCTAGGGTTCCTGCCATTTTCTGAGCATAATATAACATGTCTTTGGGCTGGTCTTTCGTTTTAGGGGGTTTAGGTAGCTTACCCCCTTGCTCCGGTTTCCTGTCCTGGCCTCGTGGAGTTCTCTGCGGCTGAGGGTGCCCGGCGCCATCTTGGAATTCCTGGGAGGCCGAAGCTGCGGCGTCTCCCCGGTTCCCCCGAGTCATCATACCCGTTCTGACTGCCGATTTCAGGTCTGCCGGCTTCTGGTAGCTGTTAGGGGTCGGTACCGTGTGTTTGCGGGCGCTGTGTGTGACGAGGATAGGATTCTCTGTAGGATCAACAGCGGGAGCTCCGTCGAACACGACTGTTCACATGCCCTGCTAGGCCACGCCCCCCATATGCCAACTTTACATGTGTAAAATTTTATACCTATGTATTATCTCTTAATATGTTCATGAGACATTTACCTATGTGTTTCTCATCCCCAGTACAAAAAAGTCACACCATGAATCTCCTGAAGAAACTCTAGCGAGTGAAACATGTCTAGAGTGGAAGTGCTTTGTCTATATGTATGCTTCATTAATTCAATGTTACCTTATGATATGGATGTAATTTTCTTTCTCATGTTTTTATTCTTTAATTTAATAAAATTATTGTATTTTTAAGCAATTTGATGATTTTGATCTTCATACATAAAGACCTTAAAAGTCCCGAGGTTTGTCACTTCTCTGCCCCGTCTCTTATTTTTTGAGATATACATTTAGCGCATTCAATGCGGCACAATGTAAAAGTGTTGCATTTTAAAACTACATGAATTTGGTACACGATTCACTGTCATAACCAGGCATAGCAAATTCTTCATGAATTTGTTGCAATACAAGATGGATTAAGGCCAGAAAAAGGGTGCAGCAGCTTTAATGAATTCCCCTAATATCTCTTACAACATGGGAATTTCAGCACAAGTGTAACGCAAATGCAGAACTTTATGCTTGGTACTTATTTTGAAATGTTTCAGCAGCCAACAGCCTGCAAAAGCATTTGTTAAAATCCTTGCAACATATACTGTAGGTAACTTTTTTTTAACAAAGCTGATATTTAAATCATGCAAATCTTTTCATTTAAAAAGCAAAAATGCCAGCACAAAGATGACACAAATGAAGCAGGAAATGTTAAAGTGATTAAATTATTATTATTATAAAGGAGAACTGAACTCTAAATCCCTAAAAAAAAGGTAGTTAGAGGGAATGTACTGCCTGGGGTCTCTTTCTGCAACTGATATTTCCCCCATTATGACCTGCCTTTTTTTTGCACTGTGCCTCTGTGTGGAGGCGGCCATCTACGTAGAGGCACGGCTTTGTTTCCATATATCAAAGCTTCCAGCAAAAAGAACAGTGTGTAGCACAGTAATGGCATTACCAAATCTCACTCCAAAATACCTTAGACTAGCAATCAAAGGTAATAGAGCCTTAAAATGTCACTAAACCCTCCAGCTAAAAACAACATTCCAATTCAGCTTAGTATCCTAAACATCACCTCTTCATTTTTATTCAGCAAAGGAGGTTTACTTACCTCTTTTCTGCGTAATGACTCTGTTCTGTTCTGTTTCTGTTCTCACTGTGCTATTCAAAAAAAGTGTTTCTCCCAAACCTCAAATTTTTAGTTATGAGCAGTGCATGAACATTACAGTCATATGCAATGCTATCTTTACATTACAACTCCCAAGATTCATTGCATATTCAAATGCCCATGCATGACCACTAGCATTTGTTCATATATGGGCAGGGCTGTTATGAATGAGCCATATTAACAGTAAAGATAGAGCTTTTTTTTTTCTAGAAAATTTGTATTATTTTCAAAAGTTATAACAAAACAATAACAATGTAATAATAATAGAAAATAAAATAACAATAAAGGCATGCTAACACTGGATAGTGTAGTCCAGCAGTGTAGTCCCCATCTGCAATGCACGAATGAGGGTGGCTACAGCCCACATACAGTGGGACCATGTAGAGCTGGCATAGCCATCCTCAAAAAGTGGGATTAGTAAAATTTTATATAATTCTTTTATATACTTCATATTTTGCATAAACTATCCAATATTGCTATTCCCGAGCATCCAGGTGCTTGCATATGGAGGTTTGGAATATATATGGATCTTTTGATTGAGTTTAGTGATCTCCTTCAGCAGATAGGAATTTTAGACAAAAGCTACATTTTGCAGGGTACTTGTTATTCGCAAATAACTTTTCTAAATGTTCCTATACCATAGCAAATCTTAACTTTTTTAGTTTGGTTCCACTTTAAAACACGTATGCCATATTTGTTCTGAGCTTTTATTCAGTATGTTTCAGCAGCTAGTAATCTATCCTGCCCCTTGTGTGCTGATTGTTTAAGCGTATACATCTATTCACAAATAATGTAGGAACGGTGCCAAAAACAGAAAAATCATGAATGCCCAAACCAGCACTCACAATATGTTTGTATGGTTGTCATGACACAAGCTCAAACAAAACTAGTTCCATTATTGGAGTGTAATTCGAACATCAACTGTTTTTCTTTAACTACTGAGTAGGCCACTCAATGTGACCATGGATAGCAGGAATGGTAGCCTTTGAAAGCTGAACTCTAGAAAAATTGCTAAATATACAAATGACATACTGTACAATTATGAAAGATGTTTTACCTGTCAAAGAATTTGTATTTCTGTCTACCCAGTCCTAACAGTCTGCGACTAGACAGTGAAAGGAGAAGAGCTCATCTCTCAGTCACTTTGCTCTCTTCCCTTATCAGTATGTCCCTTATAGCACATAAATACTGCAGCACAACTGATTGGTTCCTTGTGCTGCTTCTTCCTCTGCCAATCTGTCCATGTCTGTAAAGGTATTTTTTTTAAATAACAAACATGTTAATATATAAATATAACATTAACAAAACAACAAACAATTAAAATAAAAAACATGTTATACTTACCTGCTCTGTTGAATGGTTTTGCAAAGATTGGCTCCAAACCTCTTGTTCTTGAGTCCCCTGCTGGTGCTCTTGGCTGCTCCTCTTCTTTGTGTACTCCCATAGCAAGACACTTGCAGTGGAGGCACACCTGCAGGCTTTTGTGCTCTACTAACACACACAGCATGGCTCAGCCTTGTCCCCAGCTCTCTGCTCACAAGATTTGATTGAGGGCAGCAGGAGCCAACAGCTCTCACTGCTGCTTCTGTGAGCTGAGAGAGAGGAGAGAGTTGCTGCAGTTGGGCACAGAGCAGTATCGAAATAGGTAAGGTTAAAGAGGGGTGAGGGGGCAATACAAACACCAGGACATTTTTTACCTCAATGCAGGGAGCTCATTAAGATATAAATGTCCAGGCTTTATAACCACTTAAACCAGCAATACAAACAATAGTTATTTTTGACAATCTGATATAAGCTTACTTTAAAAATCTCCTTTCATATTGTGAGTTCTGCTTGTCTGCAGGTCATCTTTCCACAACATCTTACTTGATGTCCTGCATGCTTTGCAGCTTCTGCTGTTTACTTTAATTTTTTAAGGACAACATATCCCTTGGTACCTTGCTGCCTGCAAGCAGTGATTCAAGTCTGACTCCTGAAGCTCCTCTTCATAGCACCTTTGTAGCTCAGAAGGCAGGCTCTGTGAAATATTGGACACAGAAATGCCTTTTACCATGAATACATGTCTCAAATTTCAAGAAAGTAAATATCTGGGATTCTTCAAAATGCAATTTTTCAAACTTTAAGATCATTCAGATTCCATGATAAAACAAACATATAATTTTACATACTGAAGTTTCACGATTCTTCACCGACCCCGGTTGGTGAGAATTCTGCTCCGGTACTTGCTTCAGCTACTCACTGTGGTCCCTGGTGAAAAGGCGGATAGTCCCTTACTGGCGACAGATTCCCCTCTACCTCTGACAGGTTCTCCGGCTGACAGAACCGTCACTTTTGGTTGGACTGCAAGCCGCAATCCCAACCCTGCGCTGCTCTCTTGCTTCTGGATAAGCCCTAAGACAGCCTAGCAGCCAGATATGACCATCTGGCCAAGCAGCCTGGGCAATACGACACATGTCCACCCAGACAGCCGTCCACGTGGCACAGAACATAAATCACCTTGCTCCACCCCAATATATAGGTTCTTCCAGCAGGCCAAGAAAATCCCTGCCCATTGGCTGAGATACCCCACATACCCATAACCTGACGTTGGGTTGCCCTTCTCATATCTAGTACCTCCAAGTACCCGGCCACCTAGTGGTAAAAGATAAAAGTGCAACAAGGCCAAACTTGGGAGAAATCAATGGATCTCTAGCAATCAACCAGGATAACTACTCCTGGCAAGTAAATTTGTGACGAGTATCCCTGCCCAAACTCCAGGGTTCTACATATATTTTGTAGACGCAAAGATAAGTGAGCACTGCTCCAAGTCCCGAGTGTGCTCCTCCGGTCACCGTCCACACTGGGTGCTGGTTTCAGGATTCATTGACTCAAGCACACATGGCAAACACTAAGAACAAGGATGGACTTCCATAAAGTCTTACTGGAAACAGCTTAAACTGTAATATAGGCAAGGAATAAAAGATAAAGAAGCTGCATACTCAGTCAATAATGCAGCTGCTGAAAGTGCTTAAAAACTGAAGGTGTAATATCACTTTAACGTAGAGTCTCAGGAAATATATGTTTTATTTCTCACATACTGTATATGTTATGACCTTCAGCCTGTGGTGAAAAAATACTCTCTTTTAGTGTTTACCATGTAGTAAACTATACAATCTTATTAAATCAGACATTCACTTACCCATGCATATTTTATCAAGTAAAACTTTAATAAAGTATATCTACTTGGCGGCAGAGTTCTAACAAAGGAGTACTGTATTATTGGAGTACTGTATTATTTTTTACATACACTAACAAAAGAAATGGGTTGATTGGCGCTACCTGGAAAACCTAAATGCTAATGCATATTCAGGAAAAAAACCCTAGAAGGTAGTTTTATATTAGTACAGTATTACACACCAATGCTCATATCATCACAGTCAGTAGGTAAGAGGAATACCCCGGTGACTGAGAGAAATGTGTAAAAGGGGCCCTAGGATCCCTAAACAGTGTAATATAGTTGAGTGTTTTTATATATAAAAATAAAAATAAAAAGATATAAATTATATAATATAAAAAACTAGTCAGGGAGGTACATAGGTAGATTGCCTAAGTTGGTACAGTGTATTGACAGAGATATTCCACTCTGTACGTATTGATATGCACAGTGTGACGACTATATAGAGCAAAGGCAAGCAATCAACCAGTTAGGTACACTCTAAATTATACCAACCACACAGATGCAACGTAAATAGTACAATAAGGATAGAACATAGCGTATGCTACAATGAATATATCATTGTGTATATATATATATATATATATACAATATATATATATAATATTGTATATTAGTCCCATAGGCTTATATCTGCATCAATCACATCCATATGTGTACATAAAGCAAGCATAAAGTGTGAGCCATATGGGTGCATTACAACTCATATAGTGAAGCCTGGACCCAACATATGCTGCATTAATTAAAATGGTGTACAATAGTCCCATAAGCTTGTGTCTGCATCAGGTCAGGATCTCCCAGGCGTGACTTTAGTGCTTAAAGTATTGCCAGGTGACTTCCCTTTCTGATTTCCTACTCAGCGACTCCTGGTACCCCTACAGGGGTAATGGGCATGTAATGCTTTAACTGGAGATCGCTGCTCCCTGTTTGCGGTAGATGCCTCGGGTATATCCTGGCTGATGGAGGTACTGCAATGCCCTCATGCATCAAAAACATAAGAAAATGGCTTCCATAGTGTGATAACGTAAAAAAAGTCCCTCTGTGTAAATGATAAAAAAAAGCCAATGTCTCCTCACATCCAGATCAAACAGCTACAGTGGAGCTGAAAAATTTAGTAAATTGTGTGTTAGGAAGGTTAAAAGTTTGCCTCTGTTCCAGCTTGGCTGACGTTGTGTGTGCTTCCGTGCTGACCGGTGGGTGTCGCTGTTACCATTAGTCAGTGTTGGAAGGGCAACATGTCGAAGTGTATAGATGCTCCTCTGTCTCGGAGACAAGCTCGGTGGAGGTGGTCCTCCGAGTTGCATTCTGGGAAGGGGGTATTTATGGGACAGACGCCATGTTCTAGGTTCGTTTTTCAGCCACCTGCTGGCCTTCCTGGCTGACAGGTATGCGTTAAGGAGCTACCTCATGGCCCTCCGATCCGGGGGCCCACGATGCTGCGGCGCAGGGGTGGGTCCAGAGGCTTGTCTGGGGCCTACCACCATGGCCGAGGAATGGTCCTGAGCTGTCAGTCCTGTGTGACGAAGCTGGACAGCCGAGGAGATCCCAGGGGAGGACCCGTCTTGGAGAGATCAAGCAGCGTGCTGGTCTATAGAGGGGCCTGGTGACTCGGTTGCAGGACGTATCCAAAAGAAGTAATTATACAGCATGGTGTCGCCTGTTCGGCTTAAAGGTTCAGGTACTGTGACTGACAGTTCACTGCAGAATATGTGATACATCCTGTGGCAGAGGATCGTGCAGATTTACCCCCCCAAACAAGTCTGTGGCAGAGACTTTAGATTCGTGCTGCGTACTGGCTGCTAGACCGGTGAGAGAGGCCTATCCAGATGAGCAGGAAGTGTGTCCCATGAGGGGAAAGCATTACACATAATTATCTGAATTCTACCAGGACATTTGTTGCTAAGATCTTGTAAGAAGATAATAGAGTTTCTCCTGAAGGTTTCCTTTTCCATCTCTTTCCTGCTACTTCCTAAAGTTGACTGTTTAATAAAGCATTGAAAACGTACTCCAGTGTTGGTGCGTGTGTCGTCCAGCAGTAAACTCAACAGAACCCCTAGACCCGGTGCCGGTGAAACAGAGGGAAGCAAAGTGAAGGTAACAGACCCGCTTAAACCAGCAGCTCCACCGTGAGTTATTGCTACATGTGGGAGCGTTGTTCGGGATTTGTTGACCGACAATTATTGCAACCCAGTGGAGTGTTTTACCGGGAGTTTACAGAGAGAGCTGGACTTTGAAAAAAAAAAAAATCTTTTCAGGAAGAGGAAAGGTTAAACTACAGGACTTTGCTTCTAAGTGCGTAGACGCTGGGCGCCAGAAGAGGCCCGGGAGCTGCGTGACTAAAACAACAAGTGGGAGGAGTTACCCTACTTGCTGCCGCGTGGGACGCATGTAGTGTGCTTGGCACCAGAGGAGAAGAGAAGCCTTGTGATCTTGCTGAAAAGATCAGAGTGTGGCCATGTCTTTTCTGGCGTTGCAACCGGTTGTGGGTCCCAGAGTGTTCCCTGCAAGCACCGTGATGAATACTGTGCAATCTGGAACTCTGCTCACAGATACTGGAGTTCGAATGAGACCGCAGGGGCAGTTTGTCCTGTATACCTCGGGAGATGTTGAGGGACTGGGCATGACCTGCCATTGATGTGGAGGATTGGCCGTGCATCTTCGTCCATTCAGCCGATGTCCGCAGTGTGGAGAGTATTTGTTTGTAGTGGAGCCACCTACTATGCCACCCCGTGCCTACCGGATGGATTGGGTGACAGGTATCGCTACAGTGGAGCTACTGTGGAGCCACCTACTATGCCACCCCATGCCTACCGAATGGATTGGGTGACAGGTATCGCTACAGTGGAAGCTACTGTTGCTACTGACAATGTTACAAAGACACTGCTGCTGCCGTCTCATCAGGAGACATTACTTTGATTCCTGAGTCCACTACACCTGTTCCTGTGGTGCCTACTCAGAAGAAGGTGGGCTATGTGAAGGCTTCTCGCGGCCGTGGTCGAGGCCTACCCCAGAGGTTACCTGAGCCAGAGCTACCAGAGTCTACGTTTGGAACAGGTAAGCCATTGTTGGGGACTGTAAATAAGTATTTGCCAGCAGAAAAGTTGAGAGACTCGGAAATAGAATCCATGTCGGATCTTTCCGGGGATGATGACTTGTTCGAAACCATGTTGCAAGAGCTATTGTGGTCACAAGGCGAAGATGTTGCCTCCACAATGACCCTTCCTGAATGGACTGCCATGAGTTCTGGGAAGACGTCGCCCTGTGTCGAGATGCACAGTGCTGTTGCTGGGACTTTGTCAAAGGTTATTGATTCGCTGCAGACACCGGCTGGGTCTATGGTGAGGAAGTCATTGGACTCTTGTGTGCCGCCTGGTATGGGAAAAGACAGATCTTTGCCAAAATTTGCTCGCTTGCAAAGGATGTTAAACAAGCGTCTTGCCGCAGAGTATGGATTGGAATTCCCTTATGTGCCCCAGGATGTCATGCGGGAGATTGAAGCTAATCGGGGACTTTGGTACAATGAAGCTATTTGGGACTACTTGTCTGTGCCTAAGCCCTTTAGAAAGACTGGATGTTTTGTCCGGATGGATGAACGTTTTGACGGATGCTTTGTTCATTGGAACTATGGTCAGCATATCTATGCTGATAAAGTGGTAATCTGCAGACCGGGAAAGGACAATGCTGTATATTTTATCACCACTGTAGATAAAGAAGGAAAATATGTGACTCTACCAGATCCTCGGTTCTACTGGTAATTGTGGACACTAATACCTTGAAGTTAGCTAGTTAGATAGCGACAGGGCAAAAAGATCTGCGTGGTCAAGATCTACAGATCCTGTTCTGTGTTTAAATCCAAGGACTTCTGTTTTCTAGCTGGATTTCTTTTATAAGAAAAGTTCTTATGCAGGAATGGACTCCTAAAGATTATATAATATATATATATATATATATATATATATATATATATATTGGTATGGATCATAGGAAGAGAGTCAAATTTTAAATGAGGCTTTGCTCCTGGTGTTGTGTAGTGTGTATATATGTGTGTTTAAATATGTTTTCTTTTTCAGGGATCATCGGATCATATGTATAACTGGGAGGCTTTTCAGCTAGTTAGTTAGTAAGGTTAAAAAAAAATTTATATTGTTCTTTTGTTCGCGGCTGTGAACATATTGTTTTATAAGATGTAAGTCTCATAATATTTTTTTACTCTCCTTTTTCTCTCTCTTTGACTATCTAAAGTTTTGAGAAACTCAAATGCTAATCTCAGGCTTGAGAGTTACTGTACTGTTACTGCGTTCAGGACAGACGTTGGGGACAACATCTATTGTAGTGGGGGGAGTATGTAGCACTGGTAGATTTACAATCTACCGCAGATTAGGTAAATTTAGTAAATTATGTGTTAGGAAGGTTAAAAGTTTGCCTCTGTTCCAGATTGGCTGACGTTGTGTGTGCTTCCATGCTGACCGGTGGGTGTCGCTGTTACCATTAGTCAGTGTTGGAAGGGCAACGTGTCGAAGTGTATAGATGCTCCTCTGTCTCAGAGACAAGCTCGGTGGAGGTGGTCCTCCGAGTTGCATTCTGGGAAGGGGGTATTTATGGGACAGACGCCATGTTCTAGGTTCGTTTTTTAGCCACCTGCTGGCCCTCCTGGCCGACAGGTATGCGTTAAGGAGCTACCTCATGGTCCTCCGGTCGGGAGGCCCATGATGCTGCGGCGCAGGGGTGGGTCCAGAGGCTTGTCTGGGGCCTACCACTGCGGCCGAGGAATGGTCCTGAGCTGTCGGTCCTGTGTGATGAAACTGGACAGCTGAGGAGATCCCAGGGGAGGACCCGTCTTGGAGAGATCACGCGGTGAGCTGGTCTATAGAGGGGCCTGGTGACTCGGTTGCAGGACGTATCCAAAAGAAGTAATTATACAGCATGCTGTCGCCGGTTCGGCTGAAAGGTTCAGGCACTGTGACTGACTGTTCACTGCAGAAGATCTGATACATCCTGTGGCAGAGGATCGTGCAGATTTACCCCCCCAAACAAGTCTGTGGCAGAGACTTTAGATTCGTACTGCGTACTGGCTGCTAGACTGGTGAGAGAGGCCTATCCAGACGAGCAGGGAGTGTGTTCCATGAGGGGAATGCATTCCACATAATTATCTGAATTCTACCAGGACATTTGTTGCTAAGATCTTGTAAGAAAATATTTGAGTTTCTCCTGAAGGTTTCCTTTTCCATCTCTTTCCTCTTTCCTGCTACTTCCTAAAGTTGACTGTTTAATAAAGCATTGAAAATGTACTCCAGTGTTGGTGCGTGTGTCGTCCAGCAGTAAACTCAACAGAACCCCTAGACCCGGTGTCGGTGAAACAGAGAGAAGAGAAGTGAAGGTAACAGACCCGCTTAAATCAGCAGCTCCACCGTGAGTTATGGCTACATATATATATATATATATATATATATATATATATATATATATATATATATATATTTTATGATTTCTTAGCCATTTTTTCAGAGAATATGAATGATAACACAAAAACTTTTCTTTCGTAGTGTTTGGCTGAAGCTATTTATTTTATATCAACCGTGTTTACTCTTTTCAAATCATAATCACAACAGAAACTACCTAAATGACCCTGACCAAAAGTTTACATACCCCAGTTCTCAATACCCCTTATTGCCCCCTTTAACATCAATGACTGCTTGAAGTCTTTTGTGGCATTTGTGGATGAGGCTCTTTATCTTCTCAGATAGTAAAGCTGCCCATTCCTCTTGGCAAAAAGCTTCAAGTTCCTGTAAATTCTTGGGCTGTCTTGCATGAACTGCACGTTTGAGATCTCCCCAGAGTGGCTCAATGATGTTGAGGTTGGGAGACTGAGATAGCCACTCCAGAACCTTTACTTTATTCTGCTGTAGCCAATGACAGATCAACTTGGCCTTGTGTTTTGGATCATTGTCATATTGGAATGTCCAAGTACGTCCCATGCGCAGCTTCCTGGCTGATGAATGCAACTGTTCCTCCAATATTTTTTTTATAACATACTGCATTCATTTGCCATCAATTTTGACCAAATTTCCCGTGCCTTTGTAGCTCACACATCCCCAAAACATCAGCGATCCACCTCTGTGTTTCACAGTAGGAATGGTGTACCTTTCATCATGGGCCTTGTTGACTCTCCAAATGTAGCGGTTATGGTTGTGGACAAAAAGCTAAATTTTGGTCTCATCACTACAAATGACTTTGTGCCAGAAGGTTTGAGGCTTGTCTCTGTGCTGTTTGGTGTATTGTAAGCAGATACTTTGTGGCATTTGCATAGTAATGGCTTTCTTCTGGGGACTCGACCATGCAGCCATCTTTCTTCAAGTGCCACCTTATTATGCATCTTGAAAAAGCCACACCACATGTTTCAGAGAGTCCTGTATTTCATCTGAAGTTTCTTTGCATCCCGAACAATTTTCCTGGCAGTTGTGGCTGAAATTTTAGTTGGTCTACCTGACCGTGGTTTGGTTTCAGCAGAACCTCTCATTTTCCACTTCTTGATTAGAGTTTTAACACTGCTGATTGGCATTCTCAATTCCTTGGATATCTTATTATATCCCTTGCCTGTTTTATACAGTTCAACTACCTTTTCCCACAGATCCTTTGACAATTCTTTTGCTTTCCCCATGACTCAGTATCCAGAAACATCAGTGCAGCACTAGATGAAAGATGCAAGGTATATCAGGAGTCCAGAAACTCATTGTCCTTTTATACACATACACTAATTACAAGCAAACAGATCACAGGTGAGGATGGTTAACTTTAATAGCCATTCAAACCCCTTTGTGTCAACTTGTGTGCATATTATCAGGCCAAAATCACCAGGGTATGTAAACTTTTGATCAGGGTAATTTGGGTAGTTTCTGTTGTCATTATGATTTAAAAAGTGTAAACACAGTTGATTGATAATAAATGGCTTCAGCCAAACACTAACCATGAGTGAAAGGAAATGTTTTGTGATATATGCTCATATGTATATATATATACACAGTATCTCAGAAAAGTGAATATACCCCTCACATTTTTGTAAATATTTTATTATATCTTTTCATGTGACAACACTGAAGAAATGACACTTTGCTATAATGTAAAGTAGTGAGTGTACAGATTGTATAACAATGCAAATTTGCTGTCCCCTCAAAATAACTCAACACACAGCCATTAATGTTTAAACCGCTGGTAACAAAAGTGAGTACACCCTTAAGTGAAAATGTCCAAATTGGGCCCAATTAGCCATTTTCCCTCCCCGGTGTCATGTGACTCGTTAGTGTTATAAGGTCTCAGTTGTGAATGGGGAGCAGGTTTGTTAAATTTGGTGTTATCTCTCTCACTCTCTCATACTGATCACTGGAAGTTCAACATGGAACCTCATGGCAAAGTACTCTCTGAGGATCTGAAAAAAAGAATTGTTGCTCTACATAAAGATGGCCTAGGCTATAAGTAGATTGCCAAGAACCTGAAACTGCCCTGCAGCACAGTGGCCAAGATCATACAGCGGTTTAACAGGACAGGTTCCACTCAGAACAGGCCTCCCCATGGTCTACCAAAGAAGTTGAGTGCACGTACTCAGCGTCATATCCAGAGGTTGTCTTTGGGAAATAGACGTATGAGCACTGCCAGCATTTCTGCAGAGGGTCAGCCTGTCAGTGCTGAGACCATACCCAGCACACTGTATCAAATTGGTCTGCATGACTGTTGTCCCAGAAGGAAGCCTCTTCTAAAGATGATGCACAAGAAAGCCCACAAACAGTTTGCTGAAGACAAGCAGACTAAGGACATGGATTACTGGAACCATGTCCTGTGGTATGATGTCCTGTGACCAAGATAAACTTATTTGGTTCAGATGTTGTCAAGTGTCTGTGGCGGCAACCAGGTGAGGAGTACAAAGACAAGTGTCTTGCCTACAGTCAAGCATGGTGGTGGGAGTGTCATGGTCTGGGGCTGCATGAGTGCTCTCAGTACTGGGGAGCTACAGTTCATTGAGGGAACCATGAATGCCAACATGTACTGTGACATACCCAAGCAGAGCATGATCCCCCCCCTTCAGAGAATGGGCCGCAGTGCAGTATTCCAACATGATAACGACACCAAACACATCTCCAAGATGACCGCTGCCTTGCTAATGAAGCTGAGGGTGTAGGTGATGGTCTGGCCAAGCATGTCTCCAGACCTAAACTCTATTGAGCATCTGTGGGACATCCTCAAACAGAAGGTGGAAGAGCACAAGGTCTCTAACATCCACCAGCTCCATGATGTCATCATGGAGGAGTGGAAGAGGAATTCTGTGGCAACCTGTGAATCTCTGGCGAACTCCATGCCCAAGAGGGTTAAGGCAGTGCTGGAAAATAATGTTGGCCACACAAAATATTGACATTTGGGGTCAATTTGGACATTTTCACTTAGGAGTGTACTCACTTTTGTTGCCAGCGGTTTAGACATTAATGGCTGTGTTTGAGTCATTTTGAGGGGATGGCAAATTTACACTGTTATACAAGCTGTATACTCACTACTTTACATTGTAGCAAAGTGTAATTTCTTCAGTGTTGTCACACAAAAAGATATAATAAAATATTTACAAAAATGTGAGGGGTGTACTCACTTTCGTGAGATACTGTATATGTATACATATATACACACAGTTGTGCTCATAAGTTTACATACCCTGGCAGAAATATATATAAATATATATACACTTTATATATACTGTATATATATATAGTATACAGTACTGTGCATACGTTTTAGGCAGCTGTGTCAATCAAGAATACTTTCAGAAATAGAAGTGTTAATAGTTTATTTTTATCAATTAACAAAATGGAAAGTGAAAATAAACACAAAAGAAATCCAAATCAATATTTGTTGTGACTACCCTTTGCCTTCAAAACAGCATTAATTTTTCTAGGTACACTTGCACACAGTTTTTGAAGGAACTTGGCAGGTTATTTGTTCCAAACATCTTGGAGAACTAATCACAGATCTTCTGTGGCTGTAGGCTGCCTAAAATCCTTCTGTCTCTTCATGTAGTCCCAGATAGACTCGAAGAAGCTGAGATCAGGGTTTTTCCTTATGCTGAAAATAGTTCTTAACCACTTCAGCCCCGGAAGGATTTACCCCCTTGCTGATCAGAGCACTTTTTACAATTTGGCACTGCATCGCTTTAACTGCTAATTGCATGGTCATGGAATGCTGTACCCAAACGAAATTTACGTCCTTTTGTTCCCACAAATAGAGCTTTCTTTTGTTGGTATTTGATCACCTCTGCGGTTTTTATTTTTTGCGCTATAAATTGAAAAGCCCGAAAATGTAAAAAAAAAACTATTTTCTACTTTTTGTTATAAAAAAATACAATAAACTGAATTTTAGTCATACATTTAGTCCAAAGTGTATTTAGCCACATGTCTTTGGTAAAAAAAAATGTCAATAAGTGTATAATTATTGGTTTGCACAAAAGTTATAGCGTCTACAAACTAGGGTACATTTTCTGGAATTTACGCAGCTTTTAGTTTAGGACTGCCTATCTCATTTCTTGAGGTGCTAAAATGGCAGGGCAGTACAAACCCCCCCCCCAAATTACTCCATTTTGGAAAGTAGACACCCCATGGAAATTCCTGAGAGGCATGTTGAGCCCATTGAATATTAATTTTTTTTTGTCCCAAGTGATTGAATAATGACGGAAAAAAAAAATTAACAAAAAGTTGTCACTAAATGATATATTGCTCACACAGGCCATGGGCATATGTGGAATTGCACCCCAAAATACATTTAGCTGCTTCTCCTGAGTATGAGGATACCACATGTGTGGGACTTTTTGGGAGCCCAGCCGCGTACGGGGCCCCGAAAACCAAGCACCGCTTTCAGGATTACTAAGGGCGTAAAGTTTTGTTTTCACTCCTCACTACCTATCTTAGTTTTGAAGGCCATAAAATACCAGGACAGATCAACCCCCCCCCCCCAAATGACCCCATTTTGGAAAGTAGACACCCCAAGCTATTTGCTGAGAGGCATGTCGAGTCCATGGAATATTTTATATTTTGCCACAAGTTGCGGGAAAATGACAAACTTTTTTTTTTTTTGCACAAAGTTGTCACTAAATGATATATTGCTCAAACATGCCATGGGCATATGTGGAATTACACCCCCAAATACATTCTGCTGCTTCTCCTGAGTATGAGAATACCACATGTGTGGGACTTTTTGGGAGCCTAGCTGCGTACAGGGCCCCGAAAACCAAGCACCGCCTTCAGGATTTCTAAGGGCGTAAATTTTTGATTTCACTCCTCACTACCTATCACAGTTTCCAAGGCCATAAAATGCCAAGATGGCACAAACCCCCCCCAAATGACCCTATTTTGGAAAGTAGACACCCCAAGCTATTTGCTGAGAAGCATGGCGAGTATTTTGCAGCTCTCATTTGTTGTGGAAAATGAAGAAAGAAAAGAAAAATGTATTTTTTTTTCTTTTTTCAATTTTCAAAACTTTGTGACAAAAAGCGAGGTCTGCAAAATACTCACCAAACCTCTTAGCAAATAGCTTGGGGTGTCTACTTTCCAAAATGGGGTCATTTGGGGGGTTGTGCCATCTGGACATTCCATGGCCTCCAAAACTGTGATAGGCAGTGAGGAGTGAAATCAAAAATTTACACCCTTAGAAACCCTGAAGGCGGTGCTTGGTTTTTGGGGTCCCGTATGCGGCTAGGCTCCCAAAAAGTCTCACACATGTGGTATCCCCATAATCATGAGAAGCAACAGAATGTATTTTGGGGTGTAATTTCACATATTCCCATGGCATGTTTGAGCAATATATCATTTAGTGACAACTTTGTGCAATAAAAAAAAAAATTGTCTTTTTCCCGCAACTTGTGTCACAATATAAAATATTCCATGGACTCGACATGCCTCTCAGCAAATAGCTTGGGGTGTCAACTTTCCAAAATGGGGTCATTTGGGGAGGTTTTGAACTGTCGTGGCATTTTATGCACAACATTTAGAAGCTTATGACACACATCACCAACTCTTCTAACAACTTGAAGACAAAGCCCTTTCTGACACTATTTGTTTACATGAAAAAATATTTTTTTTTGCAAGAAAATTACTTTGAACCCCCAAAGATTATATATTTTTTAAAGCAAAGGCCCTACAGATTAAAATGGTGGGTGTTTCATTTTTTTTCATGCAGTATTTGCGCAGCGATTTTTCAAACACATTTTTTGGGGAAAAAACACACTTTTTTTGAATTCTAATGCACTAAAACACACTATATTGCCCAAATGTTTGATGTACTAAAAAAGATGATCTTAGGCTGAGTACAGGGATACCAAACATAACATACTTTAAAATTGCGCACAAATGTGCAATGGCGACAAATAGGGATGAGCCGAACACCCCCCGGTTCGGTTCGCACCAGAACCCGCGAACGGACCGAAAGTTCGCACGAACGTTAGAACCCCATTGACGTCTATGGGACTCGAACGTTCGAAATCAAAAGTGCTCATTTTAAAGGCTAATTTGCATGGTATTGTCCTAAAAAGGGTTTGGGGACCCGGGTCCTACCCCAGGGGACATGTATCAATGCAAAAAAAACTTTTAAAAACGGCCGTTTTTTCGGGAGCAGTGATTTTAATGATGCTTAAAGTCAAACAATAAAAGTGTAATATCCCTTTAAATTTCATACCTGGGGGGTGTCTATAGTATGCCTGTAAAGGGGCGCATGTTTCCCGTGTTTAGAACAGTCTGACAGCAAAATGACATTTTGAAGGAAAAAACACATTTAAAACTACCGCGGCTATTGCATTGCCGACAATACACATAGAAGTTCATTGATAAAAACGGCATGGGAATTCCCCACAGGGCAACCCCGAACCAAAATTTAAAAAAAAAAATGATGTGGGAGTCCCCCTAAATTCCATACAAGGCCCTTCAGGTCTGGTATGGATATTAAGGGGAACCCCAGCCAAAATTTAAAAAAAAAATTGACGTGGGGTTCCCCCTAAATTCCATACCAGACCCTTCAGGTCTGGTATGGATTTTAAGGGGAACCCCGCGCCAAAAAAAAAAACAAAACGGCGTGGGGTCCCCCCAAAAATCCATACCAGACCCTTATCCGAGCACGCAACCTGGCAGGCCGCAGGAAAAGAGGGGGGGACGAGAGTGCGGCCCCCCCCCCTCCTGAACCGTACCAGGCCACATGCCCTCAACATTGGGAGGGTGCTTTGGGGTAGCCCCCCAAAACACCTTGTCCCCATGTTGATGAAGACAAGGGCCTCATCCCCACAACCCTGGCCGGTGGTTGTGGGGGTCTGCGGGCGGGGGGCTTATCGGAATCTGGAAGCCCCCTTTAACAAGGGGACCCCCAGATCCCGGCCCCCCCCTGTGTGAAATGGTAAGGGGGTACTTACCCCTACCATTTCACTAAAAAACTGTCAAAAATGTTAAAAATGACAAGAGACAGTTTTTGACAATTCCTTTATTTAAATGCTTCTTCTTTCTTCCTTCATCTTCTTCTTCTTCTGGTTCTTCTGGCTCTTCTGGTTCTTCCTCCGGCGTTCTCGTCCAGCATCTTCTCCGCGGCGTCTTCTATCTTCTTCTCCTCGGGCCGCTCCGCACCCATGGCATGGGGGGGAGGCTCCCGCTCTTCTCTTCATCTTCTTCTCTTCTTCATCTTCTTCTTCATCTTCTTCTTCATCTCTTCTTCCTTCTTCTCTTCTTTATGTCTTCTCCGGGCCGCTCCGCAGCCATGCTGTGGCATGGAGGGAGGCTCCCGCTGTGTGACGGCGTCTCTTCGTCTGACGGTTCTTAAATAACGGGGGGCGGGGCCACCCGGTGACCCCGCCCCCCTCTGACGCACGGTGACATGACGGGACTTCCCTGTGGCATTCCCCGTGACGTCACAGGGAAGTCCCGTCAAGTCACCGTGCGTCAGAGGGGGGCGGGGTCACCGGATGGCCCCGCCCCCCGTTATTTAAGAACCGTCAGACGAAGAGACGCCGTCACACAGCGGGAGCCTCCCTCCATGCCATAGCATGGCTGCGGAGCGGCCCGGAGAAGACATGAAGAAGAGAAGAAGGAAGAAGAGATGAAGAAGAAGAAGAAGATGAAGAAGAAGATGAAGAAGAGAAGAAGATGAAGAGAAGAGCGGGAGCCTCCCCCCCCATGCCATGGGTGCGGAGCGGCCCGAGGAGAAGAAGATAGAAGACGCCGCGGAGAAGATGCTGGACGAGAACGCCGGATGAAGAACCAGAAGAGCCAGAAGAACCAGAAGAAGAAGAAGATGAAGGAAGAAAGAAGGAGCATTTAAATAAAGGAATTGTCAAAAACTGTCTCTTGTCATTTTTAACATTTTTGACAGTTTTTTAGTGAAATGGTAGGGGTAAGTACCCCCTTACCATTTCACACAGGGGGGGGGGCGGGATCTGGGGGTCCCCTTGTTAAAGGGGGCTTCCAGATTCCGATAAGCCCCCCGCCCGCAGACCCCCACAACCACCGGCCAGGGTTGTGGGGATGAGGCCATTGTCTTCATCAACATGGGGACAAGGTGTTTTGGGGGGCTACCCCAAAGCACCCTCCCAATGTTGAGGGCATGTGGCCTGGTACGGTTCAGGAGGGGGGGGGGCCGCACTCTCGTCCCCCCCTCTTTTCCTGCGGCCTGCCAGGTTGCGTGCTCGGATAAGGGTCTGGTATGGATTTTTGGGGGGACCCCACGCCATTTTGTTTTTTTTTTTTGGCGCGGGGTTCCCCTTAAAATCCATACCAGACCTGAAGGGTCTGGTATGGAATTTAGGGGGAACCCCACGTCAATTTTTTTTTTAAATTTTGGCTGGGGTTCCCCTTAATATCCATACCAGACCTGAAGGGCCTTGTATGGAATTTAGGGGGACCCCCACATCATTTTTTTTTTTTTTTTTTTGGTTCGGGGTTGCCCTGTGGGGAATTCCCATGCCGTTTTTATCAATGAACTTCTATGTGTATTGTCGGCAATGCAATAGCCGCGGGTAGTTTTAAATGAGTTTTTTCCTTCCAAATGTCATTTTGCTGTCAGACTGTTCTAAACACGGGAAACATGCGCCCCTTTACAGGCATACTATAGACACCCCCCAGGTACGAAATTTAAAGGGATATTACACTTTTATTGTTTGACTTTAAGCATTAATAAAATCACTGCTCCTGAAAAAACGTCCGTTTTTAAAACTTTTTTTTGCATTGATCCATGTCCCCTGGGGCAGGACCCGGGTCCCCAAACACTTTTTATGACAATAACTTGCATATAAGCCTTTAAAATTAGCACTTTTGATTTCTCCCATAGACTTTTAAAGGGTGTTCCGCGGCATTCGAATTTGCTGCGAACACCCCAAATTGTTCGCTGTTCGGCGAACTTGCGAACAGCCAATGTTCGAGTAGAACATGAGTTCGACTCGAACTCGAAGCTCATCCCTAGCGACAAACTACATACATTTTTAAAAGCCTTTAAAAGCCTTTACAGGTTACCACTTTAGATTTACAGAGGAGGTCTACTGCTAAAATTACTGCCCTCGATCTGACCTTTGTCGTGATACCTCACATGCATGGTGCAATTGCTTTTTACATTTGACGCCAGACCAACGGTTGCGTTCGCCTTTGCGCGAGAGCAGGGGGGGGGGGCAGGAGTGTTTTTTTTGTTTTTTTTCTTTATTATTTTTTTTTGCTTTTTTATCTTATTTTTAAACTGTTCCTTTCATTTTTTTTTACTCATTTTTATTGTTATGTCAGGGAATGTAAATATCCCCTATGAAAGCAGTAGGTAGTGACAGGTACTCTTTTTTGAAAAAAATGGGGTCTATTAGACCCTAGATCTCTCCTCTTCCCTCAAAGCATCTGACCACACCAAGATCAGTGTGATAAAATGCTTTCCCAATATCCCAAAGGCGCTGTTTACATCCGGCGAAATCTAAGTCATGAAATGCTTGTAGCTTCCTGTTTCTTAGGCCATAGAGATGATTGGAGCCATTCTGGTCTCTGATCAGCTCTATGGTCAGCTGGCGGAATCACCGGCTGCATTCTCAGGTTCCCTGTTGGGACAGGAGAGCCAGAGAAAAACATGGAAGATGGTGGGAGGGGGGACATTCCCTCCCACTGCTTGTAAAAGCAGTCTAGAGGCTAATTAGCTGTTAGGATTGCTTTTACATGAAAGCCGACCGCTGGCTGAAAAGAATGATACCAAGATGATACCTAAACCTGCAGGCATCATTCTGGTATAACCACTCAAAGTCCAGCAACATACCAGTACGTTGCTGGTCCTTGTTGGGCATATATAGTAATCTTTTTTTTTTCATGCAGCCTGTGGGCTGAACGAAAAAAAGAGATTGATTGGTGGGTATGCCCAACATTAGAATACCTCCCTTCATTCACCCACTTCTAATGATGGGCATACATGCACCATTTATATATGCCGAAGCATGGGGGCATCCGCACCAAAAGTTAGGAGCAAATCGCTCCTCCGCCCCTGCTGCCCCCATGCTTCGGCATACATCACCTCCGCTGGAGTCACGGCTTTATATATCCTGGGAGCAAACGCTGTTGCTGTCAAGATAAATAAATCTGCGCTGCAGCTGAATGGCGTACCTGAAAACAAAAAAATGGTTAACAATAAAACACAGTAAACAGTAAAGTATAAAAAATTGCATACCTGAAAAGCAAACATGTTAAAACATAATACCAATAAAACATTGCAGAATAGAATACAGTAAAAAAGAGCAGAACAATAGAGAGAGAATAGAGAGAGAGAGAACAATAAAACGACAACTACTTTTTTTTTTTATTTTATATATTTGTGTTTTTTTTATTTTACACTTTTTTTGTCATTGTAACTTTTATAACTGTAACCGGTTCCAGGTTCGGGTTTCTCAAAATGCGATGGCATCTTGGGAGACCCTGTGAAAGTGTGCCTAGTCTGTGCAATGCTGTACCCTACGCTAATACTCAACTAGTGTATGGTAGAGTTCAAAACATTCACCAATGCAAAGACCAGGATTGTCAGGACAGGAGGGACAATAATAGCGGGTGTCACGCCTATATCCGCGCTTGCTGCAGACACGGCATCTTTTTTGGGGGGGTTCGTTGGGTAGGGGTACTCGGGAGGACATAAAGAAAATGCCTCTCATGCAGCCGACTGCACTTGGTTGGGGGTGTGAATTGGAGAAGTACGGGTGCTGCAGAAGTGGTGGGTTCCCAATTAGGATTGGCGAATGCAGCAGAAAGGGCATTATGGGCACAACGGGCCGGTGCTTGTCTTCTTCTTGGTGGCAGCGGGACACTACTTGTGCTTGCCACCTCACCAGCTTGAACTGCACTTATGGGACTCGCTACGTCACCAAGTGTTACTGCAGTGCTGGTTTGACTATGACCGGGGTGTACTAGGCCGCTGGTGCTTGCCAGTTCACCAAAACGCTACCAAAAAAACTGTTAGCGATCGCAGGAATCAGGCTTGACTCTGCAAACGCTGCAGTTATGCGTTTAGTGTTTTGTAACTGACAGTGATCGATCGATACTGCACTTGGGTGGGCTGGGCTGAGCCGAGCGGAGGGGCAAAACACAGGTGCTAGCAGGTATCTGGGCTGATCCCGCTAATACTGCATTTTTGGGAACCCTAAACTGCTGGGGACGCTAGTATAAATCTGATCGGATCAGATATTGATCTGTTCAGAAACTATACCACTAAGGTAGGTGTATGGTGCATGCGCGGGTGTTATCGCTACTGGCACTAACCTGAAGCTGCATGGGGCTTATGCTTGCCAGTTCACCAAAACACTACCAAAAAAACTGTTAGCGATCGCAGGAATCAGGCTTGACTCTGCGAATGCTGCAGTTATGCATTTTTAGTGTTTTGTAAGTGACATTGACCGATCGATACTGCACTTGGGTGGGCTGGGCCGGGCGGAGGGTCAAAACGCAGGTGCTAGCAGGTATCTGGCCTGATCCCACTAACACTGCGTTTTTGGGAACCCTAAACTGGCGCTAACCTGACGCTGCCTGGGGTGACGCAGACCCTATCTGACCCTAAAACCTAAGTTATATCACCGCCGGGTGATCAGGGGGCTAAACCTTTATTAGGTAATAAACGGCGGGTGCCCTGAAACTATAAAAAATAAACTAACTAACCAGCGTCACCCGTAACAGTTATACGGTGATCACTGGTGAAAGGGTTAGCTAGGGGGCAATCAAGGGGTTAAAACCTTTATTAGGTAGTATATGGGGGTCCCTGACGCTATTAAACAGCTGACGGCGAACCTAAATATTTACCTCCCTAACTAGCGTCACCAGTGACACTAATACAGCGATCAGAAAAATTATCGCTTAGTGACACTGGCGACGGGGGGTGAATAAAACTTTATTAGGGGGGGTTACCCTATACCTAAAAGGGGCTAATACTAACGCCCTAGCACACTAACTGTCACAAACTGACACCAATGCAGTAATCAGAAAAAAAAAACTGCTTGGTGTCACTGTGACAGGGGGGAGGTAATTAGGGGGTGATCGGGGGGTGATGGGGGGTGTAAAGTGTGCCTGGTGTGTTTTACTGTGTGTGTAGTATTTGTGCACTAACTCAGATGTCTTCTCTCCTCGGCGCCGGAACGGAAAATACCAAGCCGAGGAGAGATGACATCACTTCCTCTGCTGCTGTTTATTATACAGCAGCAGAGGAAGATTTTCATTCATGGGGAGCGATCGTGAGGGGGTGGCCTCCCCCTCTGCCTGTATCACTCCCCTAACAAAGCCGGCGGGAGGCAGATCACGTAACAGGTACGTGATTTTGCCTGCCCGTGCCATTCTGCTGACGTATATCGTTGTGAGGCGGTCGGCAAGTGGTTAATGACATTGGCTGTATTCTTGGGGTCATTGTCCTGCTGCAGAATAAATTTGGGGCCAATCACATGTCTCCTTAATGGTATGGCATGATGAATAAGTATCTGCCTGTGTTTCTCATTGAGGACACCATTGATCCTGACCAAATCTCCAACTCCATTTGCAGAAATGCAGCCCCAAACTTGCAAAGAACCTCCAGCATGCTTCACTGTTGCCTGCAAACATTATTGTACTGCTCTACACCCTTTTGGTGAACAAACTTCCTCCTGCCAAAGCCAAATATTGCAAGTTTTAACTCAATAATCCAGAGCACCTGCAGCCATTTTTCTGCACACCAGTTCCTATGTATCTGTAAATAGCTGAGTCATTTAGCTTTGTTTCCATGTTGGTCTGCTCAGTCTTACCATGTTGTATGACCTGTGACATGAAACTGTCTTCCACAACCTCACTTTAGCAGCAGAGTTTAGCTGTTCCTCACCCAGTTTTAAGCCTCCTACACAGCTGTTTTTGCTTCAGTTAAAGAGGAAGTAAACCCTGGTGAGTTTTACTTCCTCTTTATTTCCCTGCAAAGGTAAAGCATAATGGGCTACTATGCATCGCATAGTAGCCCATTATGTGTCACTTACCTGACACCGAAGCCCGCAATGTCACCGTTGTCCCCACGAGCAGGGAGCTTCCAACTTTGCCCCTCTTCATTCCAGGGGCCACAAACTCTGGCTCTGTGACTGGCCGGAGTCGCGTGACGTCACTCGCCGCCAGTCACGGCATGACCCCTATTAGAAACGGCATGATGTGCCCTTTCTAAAGGGGGCATGCGCCGATGACATCGCCGCTCATCATTTTAGTAAATATCTCCTAAATCGTGGAGGTTTAGGAAATATTTCAAGCACCTACAGGTAAGCCTTAATATAGGCTTACTTATAGGTAAAAGTGGTTGTACAGGGTGTACAACCACTTTAATGACTGTGTTTCAGTCTACATGTGAAAATCCCTGTATTTGTGCAAGTGTAGAAAGTGTGCAAGAATTGATGCTGATCTGAAGCCAAATGGTAGCCACACCAAATATTGATTTAATTTAGAGTTATCTTCTGTTGCCTCATTTTGTAAATTGATAAAAATAAACAATTAAAATATATACATTTTTAAAGCATTCTTACTTTACAGCATTTTTCACACCTGCCTAAAATGTTTGCACAGTACTACCGTATATACTCGAGTATAAGTCGAATTTTTCAGCACATTTTTTTGTGCTGAAAGTGCCCCCCTCGACTTATACTGGAGTCAAGCACTTTTCTGCAGCAAAAAATGTCATTTTCCGAACCGACTTTGGGGCCCCGTATCTCAGGGCCACTTGGTGCTAGGTATGCAAACCCAGTGGGTCTAGTACCACAACATATCCAAAGCTGGGGTTACTAGCACCAAGTGGCCCTGAGATACGGGGCCCCAAAACTGGTTAGGGAAATGTCATTCTCTGCTGCAGAAAAGTGCTTGACATTTTCTAAACTGATTTTTGGGGCCCTGTATCTCAGGGCCACTTGGTGCTAGAAACCCCAAATTTGGTATGCAAACCCAGTGGAACTGGTACCATAACATATCCAAAGTGGCCCTGAGATACGGGGCCCCAAAACTGGTTAGGGAAATGTCATTCTCTGCTGCAGAAAAGTGCTTGACATTTTCTGAACTGATTTTTGGGGCCCTGTATCTCAGGGCTACTTGGTGCTAGAAACCCCAGCTTTGGAAATTTTATGGTGCTAGTTCCACTTGGTTTGCACACCAAATTTGGGGTTCGTAGCACTAAGTGGCCCCGAGATACAGGGCCCCAAATTCAGTCAACTGTGTCTATCTGCAGCAATGTCATTTCGGGACCCTTTGGGTTCAGAAACCCCAAATTTTGGCTGCAGCTAGGGGGCATCTAGGAACCCTTAACTACCGAGTTTGAAGTTCAGGGGACCTATGGCTGCAAATGGGCACAGTGAGGCATGCAAATGGGCACAGTGATGCTGCAAATGGGCATTGTTGACCCTCTTTTCCACTTACAGAAGCTGTGCATTTCTCACCCTCGTCTTATACTCGGGTCAATAAGTTTTTCCCATTTTTTTTGTGGTAAATTAGGGCCTCGACTTATACTTGGAACGACTTATACTCGAGTATATACGGTATATATTTTTGGTTTAAATACACTTTAAAGTGAGTATGTAATAGCTGTGACTGAAGCAGCTCTCAATTAACCCATGAACTGCATACAAATTCTAAGGAGCAGTAGCATAACTTGTAGTAATATATAACGTTTCTGCTTTACTGGCCTGTATCAATCGTTGACGTGAGTTGAGAAACAGCTGCTTCCATCAGAATCCTCTCAGACAGGTGTTTTTCTTGCCATGAGATTCTTCTAAAAAAAACATATCAAGACATATACTGACTATTGACACTTTTAGACTGAATTCAAGAAGATTTTTTCCCAAGACTGTACCATGTTTTGCCAATCTTAACTTAGTATCCTAATTTTCCTACCATTTAGACTGCTGCTGCACCTCATTAATCAAAATCAGTTGGCTTTCGTTTGCAGAACAAACTTACACTTTGTTTTTACTAAAGGATATGTTACATGAGTGTCACCAGTTATGCGAGTCCCTTGTTTAGCTTTGGTATAAAGAGAAAGTATTATTTCTATAATATGCCTGAGACAGAGGTTTTTTTTAATTTATTACAGGTATTTATATAGTGCCAACAATTTACACAAATGCTTTACATCCTATACATTCACATCAGTCCCTGGCCTCAGGGAGCTTACAATCTAAGCTCCCTATCTCATATGCATACATACTAGGGCCAATTGTCAAGTACAGGAGACATTGAATTTACCATCATACCTTTGGAGTGTGGGAGGAAACCCATACAAGCAGAGAGAAAACATGCAAACTTTATACAGATTGTGTCCTGACTGGGACTCAAACTAGGGATCCCAGCACTTAAAGGCAGAAGTGCTAACTGCCAAGCCACTGTGCCATCCGACATGCAATTTTTGCGTATTTTACAGATTTGCTTAAACAGTATTAAAATTCATAAAACAGTAAGATAGATTTCAGTAGGTAGGCATTGTTTGTACGCATCAAGCATTATATTTCCTATTTAGCTGTGTATAAATTAGGGTTGTCCCGATACCGATACTAGTATCGGTAGCAGGACTGATACCGAGCATTTGTGTGAGTACTTGTACTCGCACAAATGCTCCCAATGCCTAATCCAATACCTGCAACCAGAAGTCGGCGGGCAGAAAGGGCAGAGCGGAGATCGGTCGTAAGCAGGCAGGGATGCAGGGCGCTGCCGCATATTCTGTCCAAAAAGGTGACCGGAGCCATCACATTCGGTAAAGGAAGTGACGTTCCGTGTCTCCGTCAAAGGGTAAACATCATGACACCCACCTTGGTACACCCTGCACTCGGCTGCAGTAAGCCAGTAGCAGACATCTTGTTACACCCAGCCCATATAGTTTGAGCTGAGTGTAACAAGATGTCCGCTGCTGGCTTACTGCAGCCGAGTGCAAGGTGTACCAAGATGGGCGTCGCAGCATACTTAGTGGATGTTAAATGACATGAATCATGAGAGGCAAGGAAGGATTTTGCAATGCTATATGGTATATAGCATTGCAAAATCCTTCCTTTCCTCTCATCATTCATGTAATTTATTATGCAATTGCCAATCAGTGTTGAATTTCAGTGCCTATCAGTGCCTGCCCATAAGTGCTGCCCATCAGTGCCAGCTGTCAGTGCCCGTAAGTCCCGCCTATCAGTGCCACCTCTCAGTGCCCATCAGTCAGTGTCAGCCATCACTGCCAGTTACCTGTCAGTGCCACCTATCAGTGCCCATAAGTGCCGCCTATCAGTGCCATCTATCAGTGACCATAAATCCAGCCTACCAGTGCCATCTATCAGTGCCCATAAGTGCCGCCTATCAGTGTCACCTATCAGTGCCCATCAGTCAGTGCCAGCCATCACTGCCAGCCACCTGTCAGTGCCACCTATCAGTGCCCATAAGTGCCACCTATGAGTGCCCATCAGTCAGTGCCATCTATCAGTGCCAGCCATCTGTCAGTGCCACCTATCAGTGCCCATAAGTGCCGCCTATCAGTACCATTTATCAGTGCCCATAAGTCCAGCCTATCAATGCTATCAGTGCCCATAAGTACCGCCTATCAGTACCATCTATCAGTGCCCATAAGTGCCGCCTATCAGTGCCATTTATCAGTGCCACCTATTGGTGCCCATCAGTCAGTGTCAGCCATCACTGCCAGCCACCTGTCAGTGCCACCTATCAGTGCCCATAAGTGCCACCTATCAGTGCCATCTATCAGTGCCCATAAGTCCAGCCTATCAGTGCCCATAAGTGCCGCCTATCAGTGCCACCTATCAGTGACACCTATCAGTGCCCATCAGTCAGTGCCATCTATCAGTGCCAGCCATCTGTCAGTGCAACCTATCAGTGCCCATAAGTGCTGCTTATTAGTGCCATCTATCAGTGCCCATAAGTGCTGCCTATGAGTGCCCATCAGTCAGTGCCATCTATCAGTGCCAGCCATCTGTCAGTGCCACCTATCAGTGCCCATAAGTGCTGCTTATTAGTGCCATCTATCAGTGCCCATAAGTGCTGCCTATCAGTTCTCATCAGTCAGTGCCCATCTATCAGTGCCCATCAGTCAGTGCCCATCAGTCAGTGCCCAATCAGTGCCCATCAATCAAACTGTCACATGACATTAAAAAAAATATCGGTAATCAGTATAGGCTAGTACTTGAAAAAAGTATCGGTACTTGTACTCAGTCTTAAAAAAGTAGTATCGGGACAACCCTAGTATAATAAGTGCCTCAGCAATAACCAATGAAATGGTATATGGAAGATAACAGCACCCCCAAAAAGAGTAAACAAATTCCGTGGACAAGCTGTAGACAAAAAAGGTCCTCAACACCTATTGCAGCTGCACTCTGGAGAAACTCAAGAGAAACAATCTCTGCAAAATGGAAACATAAAGGAATAGAGGGGAGCGCCACGCAGTATAGCAACTCACATAATAATAATAATATGTCTCTCGCTCATCAATAAACAACACCACTATGGCCACCCTTCTATAGGTCCGGCTTGGTGGATGGACCGCAGATGGCTCTCTTCCTTTATATAAATAGTGCCTACATACTTTTACAGTATAAAACATTTGGCCCATCCAAATTAAACACTTTTTGGGTGAACACACAAGATTGACAGGTTCTTTTTTTTAGTCTGGCTTCCAAATTTAACCGTAGCAGTGGCACCCTCCTAGGTAGGTGCTAGAGAGTGAATATAGTTTTGGCTTTTCTGCTCAACAGAGAAGCAGACAGGCAGATTTAGGTGCTGTCTGCTTAACAGAGAGCAGTGATTGATGAGTGAGGTCTGCTTAGTGTGCTCTGATGCTAATTCATTCTGTCTTGGAGATTTTACACTGATCCTATAGTAATGAATCATATTGGACAGTGGGAGGAAACTCAGCAGGTGAAAGCATGGATGTAGATACAGCCCTGGCCGATTAGCATGGGAGGTGCCTCATTGCATTTTGAGTGACAGTATTTATATTGTAAGAGCACATGGGCTCAGGATTCCAGTCCAGCCCACCTCTAAGGAGAGAGGTTCAGGTGGGGAGGAGGCGGCTGCCTCTCCCCAGTGTGGTAGGCCATGCAGCCTCAGATTGTAGATCTGAGGGCCTGAAGCCTGCAAGCTACTGTACAACCCAGGGTTCCTGTGCAAGCTGACTGAGGGAGAAAGTCTATGGATCTGGTCGTGTGTCACTGGTAACTTGGAAGGAGGCTTCCAGCTGTCCCTGGACATTTTGTGAGTACAGACCCTGAATGGATCCTTGAGACTGTGTGTGTTGCTGAAATCTCCCTGTGGTCCTAGAAGTCAGCATACTGGGCAGTAACGGCCCATGCATTGTGGACGCACGGGTGCCGCCCCCCCTATCCCTGCTGCCGCCTCCCTATCCATGCACCCGGCCCCTTTCAGGACACTGGACACATGGACTCCTATTGTGGGGGCAGGAGGGGGTGTATTTTTTTGAAGCACATGATTAGAGCCAGAGGCTCTAATAGGCTTCAAAAAAGGGTTGGCTTGGGGTGCAGAGAGTGCGCCCTAATCCCACCCAATTGTGTGACCAAAGCAAATGAATATTCGCTATTTTCACACTGCATTGCCTCCCCGCCAATCTGGAGGCAGGTCTGTGAGACCTGTTTCCTGATTGGCCAAAGTGCCAGGCGATCCTGAAATAAAAGGAGAGAGAGGCGCACCAGTCATGTGCATTATCTTTTGTAAAACATTTATTGAATAAAATTATAAAAGAAATTACTCACAAGCAGTAGTAAAATCAGGTGCCGTAAAACTCGAGCATCAACTAACAGCAAGTGGTTATAATGATGAGCGAGGCCTTCCAAAGGTCTTAGAGGAACATGTAGGCATCACTACCCGCTAACGCGTTTCGAAGGGCACGTCCCTTCTTCATCAAAGCTCAGCAGTGAACCCTCCTTCAGTGGTCCCTGTATATATAGTGAATGCCAAAAGGCACAGTCAATGGATAGGGGAGGGCACATAGGGCCCCTCCCCCTCGGTGAATCCCTCCCTTCTAAGCTCCTCACTTGTACAAGTGGATAGACAATAATTGATTAGTTAATTAATGAATAGATTAATAAAAATGAGTTTAGAATATAAATATAAATGGGTATCACTGCGGTGGAATACAACCAAAACACAGCAGGGGCTAACCATGGGTGTGCATAATATACAGTGATAAATGAGAGAATGTTGTTGGGCACAGACAGGTGCAGGGTGGCACGGGCTATGTACAGCTATTGGCAGGGAAAGGAGCCATATAGTTTGCAGGCTGGCGTATGTAGATGGACACTGTACCTTTAGTGTCCGATCCGATAGCTGTGTATGTGAGCGGCTCGCCGATCCTTTCCGGATGTTCAATCTGTGCTGGAACGCGCACCGCCTCTTCCTCCTGCCTGGAACGCAAACGCACTGGCGTGCGTTCCAGCACAGATTGAACATCCGGAAAGGATCGGCGAGCCGCTCGCATACACAGCGATCGGATTGGACACTAAAGGTACAGTGTCCATCTACATACGCCAGCCTGCAAACTATATGGCTCCTTTCCCTGCCAATAGGTGTACATAGCCCGTGCCACCCTGCACCTGTCTGTGCCCAACAACATTCTCTCATTTATCACTGTATATTATGCACACCCATGGTTAGCCCCTGCTGTGCTTTGGTTGTATTCCACCGCAGTGATACCCATTTATATTTATATTCTAAACTCATTTTTATTAATCTATTCATTAATTAACTAATCAATTATTGTCTATCCACTTGTGCAAGTGAGGAGCTTAGGAGGGAGGGATTCACCGAGGGGGAGGGGCCCTATGTGCCCTCCCCTATCCATTGACTGTGCCTTTTGGCATTAACTATATATACAGGGACCACTGAAGGAGGGTTCACTGCTGAGCTCTGATGAAGAAAGGACGTGCCCTTTGAAACGCATTAGCGGGTAGTGATGCCTATATGTTCCTCTAAGACCTTTGGAAGGCCTCGCTCATCATTATAACCACTTGCTGTTAGTTGATGCTCGAGTTTTACGGCACCTGATTTTACTACTGCTTGTGAGTAATTTCTTTTATCGTTTTATTCAATAAATGTTTTACAAAAGATAATGCACATGGCTGGTGCACCCCTCTCTCCTTTTATTTCTTTGTCTGCTAGGATTCCCCATCCTTGAGGGCAGCAAGGCCTGTGTCGTTTTTTCATCTATCTGGTTGACCACTTGTGCGCAGGAGTCATTTTCTTTTTCTGTATCGGTGCCAGGCGATCCTATTGGATGCTCAGCGCTTTGGCAGAAGAGGGACAGAGCAAAGGAAGCTGACTGGATGGATCACGGGGGGGTGGGGTGCGAGCGGAGTGTCCCGGGATCCATCCGTAGCGGTTGTGAGCGGAATGTCCTGGGAGGCACAGTGGCAGCGTTTGATGGGCACAGTGGCAGCATTTAATGGGCACAGTGGCAGCGTTTGATGGGCACAGTATCAGCATTTAATGGGCACAGTGGCAGCGTTTGATGGCACAGTGGCAGTGTTTGATGGGCACAGTGTCTGCAATTGATGGCACAATGGCAGTGTTTGATGGGCACAGTGTCTGCAATTGATGGGTACAGTGTCTGCAATTGATGGGCACAGTGTCAGCGTTTGATGTGCACAGTGGCAGCGTTTGATGTGCACAGTGGCAGCATTTTAGGGCACAGTGGCAGCGTTTGATGGGCACAGTGGTAGCATTTGAGGGCACAGTGGCAGCGATTGATGGCACAGTGGCTGCAACAGATTTTTTTTTTTTAATTTTTTGTGCCCCCCCAAAAAATTTTGAGCACCAGCCGCCACTGATACTGGGTGTGTGAGCTAAAGGAGACACTGGCTAGTGTCTTGAAGACTTGTGTCCACTGAAAAAGTCCACTGAGTCCTGTCTGCTACAGAGGGACTTATTCTTCAATACAGACCCTGTATGGTTCAGCAGTAGGGATGAGCTTGATGCACAGGTCGAACATGAGTTCGACTCGAACACCGGGTGTTCGCCTGTTCACCGAATATCAAACATTATGGGGCGTTCGCAGGAAATTTGAGCGCCTGCGGAACGCCCCATAATGCACTGCGAGATCGCGGTGCATTGCTGTATGATGATTGGCCAAAGCATGATCTGACCTGCATGCTTTGGCCAATTCCAGCGCCCTCTGCTAAGAGAGCCATAATTGGCCAAAGGCAGGGTGCCTTTGGCCAATCATGGCTCAGGGAGACTAAGTCCATGCCCCACACTATATAAGGCTGCCTGCACGGCGGCCCTGTGTAGTGTTGTTGGCGTGGACGGAGACATAGCTTGATTTAGATTTCAGCAGGCAGGTTATTTAGTTAGTGGCAGTGTATTTAAAATATATATATATATATATATATATATATATATATATATATATATATATATATATATATATGGATGAGCTTCGAGTTCGAACATCGCCCATTCGACCGTTTGAATTGTGAACGATATGGGCCATTTGCGCCAAGTTCGAGTGGCGCGTCACGGCCCATAATTTACTGCGGCATTGCAGTGCATTGCTGGCTGATGATTGGCCAAGCATGCACTATGACCCACATGCTTGGCCAATCACAGCGCCGTGTGTACAGAGAGCCGTAATTGGCCAAAGCCAGGGTGGCTTTGTCCAATTATGGCTCAGGGGGTTTAGTACACGCCCCACACTATATAAGGCCACCTGCGTGGTGGCCTTGTGTAGTGTGTTGCGGCGGCAGAGAGAGATAGATAGACAGAGAGACAATGTCATTTGATTTAAGTTAGATAGAGCAGGCAGGTCGAGTCAGTTAGCTGCACTTACAGTGTATTGTGTGTATATATATATATATATGCATCCCAGGTGTTGTGTGTGTGTGTGTGTATGTATGTGTATATATATATATATATATATATATATATAAATATATATATATATATATATATATATATATATATATATATATATATATATATATACACTGTATTCAGTTTAGCTAGATCCATTCCTGTTATTCTCTTCCTAATATACTGATAGGCAGGCAGGTGTTTTTACAGTATTTACAGTTAGTGTACTGTGTACCCTGCACAGTTGCACCTACAGTATAGCTACCTAAAGACAAGTGCTTGTGTTCTTCTTCTGATCCTATAATTAGCACAGGCAGGCTCCTGAAGTATTTACAGTTAGTGTACTATGTACCCTGCACAGTTGTACCTATAGCTACCTGAAGACAAGTGCTTGTGTGCTTCTTCTGATCCTATTAATAGCACAGACAGGTTGTTGAAGTATTGCACCTATAGCTACCCGAAGACAAGTGCTTATGTTCTTCTTCTGATCCTATTAATAGCACAGGCAGGCTCTTGAAGTATTTACAGTTAGTGTACTGTGTACCCTGCACAGTTGCAACTACAGTATAGCTACCTGAAGACAAGTGCTTGTGTTCTTCTTCTGATCCTTTTAATAGCACAGGCAGGCTCCTGAAGTATTTACAGTTAGTGTACTCTGTACCTGCACAGTTGCACCTATAGCTACATGAAGACAAGTGCTTGTGTGCTTCTTCTGATCCTAGTAATAGCACAGACAGGTTCTTGAAGTATTTACAGTTAGTGTACTGTGTGCCCTGCACAGTTGCACCTATAGCTACCTGAAGACAAGTGCTTGTGTGCTTCTTCTGATCCTATTAATAGCACAGACAGGCTCTTTAAGTGTTTACAGTTAGTGTACTGTGTACCCTGCACAGTTGCACCTACAGTATAGCTACCTGAAGACAAGTGCTTGTGTGCTTCTTCTGATCCTATTAATAGCACAGGCAGGCTCTTGAAGTATTTACAGTTAGTGTACTGTGTACCCTGTACAGTTGCACCTACAGTATAGCTACCTGAAGACAAGTGCCTGTGTTCTTCTTCTGATCCTATTAATAGCACAGGCAGGCTCTTGAAGTATTTACAGTTAGTGTACTGTGTACCCTGCACAGTTGCACCTATAGCTACCTGAAGACAAGTGCTTGTGTGCTTCTTCTGATCCTATTTATAGCACAGGCAGGCTCTTGAAGTATTTACAGTTAGTGTACTGTGTACCCTGCACAGTTGCACCTACATTATAGCTACCTGTAGACAAGTGCTGGTGTTCTTCTTCTGATCCTATTAATACCAGAGGCAGGCAGCTTTAAGTATTTACAGTTAGTGTACTGTGTACCCTGCACAGTTGCACCTATAGCTACCTGAAGACAAGTGCTTGTGTGCTTCTTTTGATCTTATTAATATCACAGGCATGCTCTTGAAGTATTTACAGTTAGTGTTCTGTGTACCCTGCACAGTTGCACCTAGAGCTACCTGAAGACAAGTGCTTGTGTTCTTCTTCTGATCCTATTTATAGCACAGGCAGGCTCTTGAAGTATTTACAGTTAGTGTACTGTGTACCCTGCACAGTTGCACCTACAGTATAGCTACCTGAAGACAAGTGCTGGTGTGCTTCTTCTGATCCTATTAATACCACAGGCAGGCATTCTGCTAGCTGCTGTATAATCAGTATATATATATACATCAAAGTTTTGTACAGCTACATCTCACTGCAGTGCAGGCCATTAGTATGTCTGGAAGGCCAGCAAGGACAGACAGACAGTCACAAGCCAATAAAAGAGGACAAGCAGGCTCTGTGTCTAGAGGGCATGGTGCTGGTCGTGGACACGGTGCATCCTCATCAGCACGTGGCTGTGGGATATGCATGTCCTTTTTTTCAGCAGCTGACCGTGTTGAGCCGCAACATGCGGAAGACTTGGTAGAGTGGATGACCAAGCCATCCTCATCCTCCTCATCCTCTCTCACCCAGGCTCAGGGTACGTTGTCTGGCAAAGCAGCTGCCAACGTGGCCTCTTCCCTCGGCTCAATGGCATCAGTCACTCCTTCCCTAGCCCCACCATGTCCTCCTGAGGAGTCCCCCGAACTGTTTGACCACAGTGTTGGGTGCATGCTCCAGGAGGATGCCCAGCATTTTGAAGGCTCCGATGATGGTACACAGCTAGAGGAAGGCAGTAACGTGAGCCCAGAGAGAGGGGGTGCCCAAGAAGAACAGCAATCTGGCAGTCATGTTCCCCCAGCTGCAGCATACTGCCAGCTTTGCTCCAGTGATGAGGAGGGAGGGGATGATGAGGTCACTGACTTCACGTGGGTGCCTGAGAGGAGGAGGAGGCACATCACCAACGAGGCAGGATGCCCTCCAGGGGCCAGCTTAAGGGCAGCACACCGACTGCATCACACCGCAGAGCTCCGCATGTGCAAGGCGCTGCTGTCTCTGCGCATCATTCCAAAAGTTCTTTGGTGTGGGCCTTTTTTGAGACGAGTGCATCAGATCCCACCGCTGCTATTTGCAACATATGTCTCAAGCGTATCTTGCATGGCCAAAACATCACCCGCTTGGGCACCACACGCTTGACCAGACATATATTGACCTGCCATGCAGTTCGTTGGCAAGTGTACCTAAAAGACCCACACCAAAGAACAAGGAGGACCTCTCCTTGCTCCTCATCAGCTGGGATCTCCAACCCCACTATACCTTCAGTCCTCTCTGAGACCTGCACTGAGAGGAATGAAGGTGTAGAATTAGATGTATCACAGAAAAGTACTTGCGGGCAATCTGCTATTGGTACACCAACGTCAGATTGTACCAGGCAAATTTCCCCACCCCAGCTGCTGCACCACCGAAAGAAGTTCGCTCCCAGCCATCCACATGCCCAGCGGTTGAATTCTAGCTTGGCTAAATTGCTAGCACTTCAACTGCTGCCTTTTCAGTTGGTAGACTCTGCCCCCTTCCGTGAGTTTGTGGAATGTGCGGTTCCTCAGTGGCAGGTTCCCAAACGCCACTTTTTCTCATGGAAGGTGATTCCTGGTCTCTCCCGGCATGTGGAAGGCAAAGTCTTGGCCTCGCTGGACAGGGCGGTCAGCGTTAAGGTGCATATCACCGCTGACTCATGGTCCAGCAGGCATGGACAGGGACGTTATCTATCTTTCACGACGCATTGGGTGACTTTTCTGGCAGCTGGAAGGATGCAGGACAAGGTGCAGTAGTGTTGGAGGTTGTTCCGCCACCACGCCTCCAAAATGCTACTACTGGTGATTCTGACACACCTCTCTCCTCCACCCCTCCTCTTATTCTTCTTCCATGGCCTCTTCCTGTGCTTTGTCCTCGGAACCAGCGCTGCTCTGTAGGCATTCAAGGGGCTACGCAAGTACGCAGGCCAAAAGATGCCATGCGGTGCTTGAGTTGGTCTGCTTAGGGGACAGGACCTACACTGGGGCAGAGATTCTGTCAGCTCTGCAGGGGCAGGCTCAGAGGTGGTTGACGCCATGCCAGCTTCAGCCAGGAATGGTTGCATGTGACAATGGCACCAACCTTCTCTCCGCCCTCTGACAGGGACACTTGACCCATGTCCAATGTTTGGCACACATCCTGAATTTGGTGGTGCAGTGTTTCTTGAGCAGGTACCCAGGCTTACAGGATCTCCTGAGGCAGGCCAGAAAAGTCTGTGGTCATTTCTGCCATTCATACAATGCCAGTGCTCGGCTGGCTGACATTGAAAGGGAATGCAACCTGCCCACCAACTGCCTCATTTGTGACATGCCCACCAGGTGGAACTCAACGTTGGCAATGCTGCAGCGGCTGCACTCACAGCAGAGGGCCATCAATGAGTACCTGTGTGAGTATGGCACCAGGATAGGGTCAGGGGAGCTTGGCTTTTTTTCGCCATGCCAGTGGCTACTGATCAAGGATGCATGCACTGGCCTGTCACGATTTGAGGAGGCCACGAGGATAGTGAGCAGCGACAATGCATGCATCAGTGATACTGTCCCTCTTTTCTTCCTGTTGAAGCACACGCTTTGTGGAATAATGGACAGGGCACTTGAGGCAGAACAGCGGGAGGAAGAGGAGGACTTTCTTACCTCTCAAGGCCCCCTTTATCCAGATAGCATTCCTGTGGGCCCGCAAAACACACAGGAAGAAGAGGAGGAGGAGGATTGTGTCAGCATAGATGTAGAGAATGCACTCAGCAGCAGTCTTCAAGGGATCATTTTCAGTCCCCAGAAACCCAAGGAGTTGTAAGTGGTTTGGAGGAGGTAGTTCCTGACAACGTCATCCTCAGTGACCCAGTGGACTCACATTCGAATGCATCTGCAAACTTACGCTGCATGGCCTCCCTGATTCTGCAAAGCCCGCAAAAGGACCCTAGGATTTGTGGTATCAAGGAGAGGGATCATTACTGGCTGGCAACCCTTCTTGATACACGTTACAAGAGTAAGGTTGCAGAATTCATACTGCCTTCACAGAGGGAGCAGAGGATGAAACATCTTCAGGAGGCCATGAAGAAAGGTTTGTGCAATGCGTTTCCAGACCCTGGGAGGTTACAATTTCCTGGTGCTGGACAACGTGTTGCTGAGGCTTCGGTCAGTCAGAGAAGGAGCGGTGAATAAGGTGGGGGGCTGACCGATGCCTTTAGACAATTTTTTAGTCCTCAGAGCCAAGGTCTAATTGGTTCAAGCAACCATCACCAGCATCTGCATTACATGGTGCAGGAATATCTTGGGGCAAGAGCAGACTTGGAGACCTTTCCAACAGACCATCCACTGGGTTACTGGGTCTTGAGGATGGACCACTGGCCAGAACTTGCTCAATATACAATTGAGCTACTGGCCTGTCCTGCATCCAGCATTCTTTCTAAAATGCACATTCAGTGCTGGTGGAGGGTTTTAACGGATCACAGAGTGCACCTGTCCACAGACTCTGTTGATAGGCTCACATTCATAAAAATGAATCATTAATAAACTTGTGACTCGCGCTATTGACAAACACAGTAAATATAAATATTGGTGAAACATCACCTTAAACAAAATTCAAATATGCATGTGACCATATAACATGTGCAAAAAATGATAAACTAGCATCAAAGACTGCAATATGTTGTGCAACAAAAGTTGGAAAATGGTGAGTGTTAGTCCATATATGTACACCCGAGTATGGTGTTAAATCCAGTGAGGGTCCAGTTATATGGAAACATAAGTGCTTGGGTCCACCACCATGAATAGAGTGCCTAGCCGCTTACCAGAAACCCATGACCCCCCCGTTACAGAGGGTCTGAGTGGGCTATTGAGTCCTGCTGCTCCGGACCACCATAAAGCCAAGATGGGTAGCTGGAATGGGACGTCAGGGACTGTGGTATAGATGGATAGATCCACAGGAAAACCTGGCCCTCAGCAGATTGGTGTAACCCTAAAAAGAGAAGGGGAGGGCTCCGATAGTGTAAAATCGTAAGACTTTATTAAAACAAATAAAGTATACACTCACATGTAAGATCAGGAATAAACGTTCTTTGGAGAAGAACAGTCTGTGGCACCGGCCGGATGCACACAGACAGCCTGTCCTGCTGGTCTTCGCAACAACAGTGGGAGGTGACGCGATGACGCCGCTCAGCCCTATGCTGCGTTTCGTAAACAGGTTACGTCTTCAAGGGGCACGTGCCAGGCACTCTATTCATGGTGGTGGACCCAAGCACTTATGTTTCCATATAACTGGACCCTCACCGGATTTAACACCATACTCGGGTGTACAGATATGGACTAACACTCACCATTTTCCAACTTTTGTTGCACAACATATTGCAGTCTTTGTTGCTAGTTTATCATTTTTTGCACATGTTTTTTCATAAGTTATATGGTCACATGCATAATTGAATTTTGTTTAAGGTGATGTTTCACTACCTTCATATTTATATTTACTGTGTTTGTCAATAGCGCGAGTCACAAGTTTATTAATGTTCACGTTGTGTGTTTGTGTCACATATAGGATTTCGCAGCTTTTTCTTATATTTATTTTAATTTTATTTTATTGATGCGCAGTTATTCTCCACGTTATTTTTGATAAAAATGAATCAGTCTTGGATCAGCAGCAGCTATCAAGCACCTGATGCTGATGTAACTGATTGATTTTTCTATGGATGTGGGATCCCTTGAAGACTGCCTATGCTAAGTGACAATCCTATTCCTCCTCAATCTTGATGATGCTAGCTTCCAACAATATTTTTGGTTTAGGGCACCACCACCACTGCCTAAGGTCCAATTTTTCTGCCCCTGTTTAATAGGGGCATGTAATTACAATTTTCGATCAAATATTTGATAGCAAGGCCCGTTCCTGCGCCCAACAAGCATAACTGTCAGGGGTTACAGTGTTGTGGCATGGCACCACCACCACCACAGCCTAAGGCCCAATTTTTCTGCCCGTTTAACAGGGGCCTGTAATTACAATTTTTGATCAAATATTTCATAGTGGGGCCTGTTCCTACGCCCCACAAGTGTAATTGTCAGGGGTTACAGTATTGTGGTGACACCACCACCACTGCCTAAGGCCCAATTTTTCTGCCCCTGTTTAACATGGGCATCTAATTACAATTCTTGATATAATAATTTTTTTTTGCATTGATACATGTCCCCTGGGGCAGGACCCGGGTCCCCAAACACTTTTTAGGGCAAAAACTTGCATACAAGCCTTTAAAATTAGCACTTTAGATTTTTCATGTTCGTGTCCCATAGACTTTAACGGTGTTCGCACAAATTTTTTTTGCATGTTCGGATGATCTGGTGCGAACCGAACCAGGGGGTGTTCGGCTCATTCCTATTCAGCAGATGATCTTGTTCCACAGTATTACAGAGAGAGTTGTCCTCACCTGCAAATTGTTATTTTGGAGTATCCTACTGGCTGTGTGAAATACCATGTAACTGGCTGCAGGATAATCAGTGGGAAGCCCAGTGGACAAGTACTCCAGCAGTTCATGTGGGAGCAATGCTACATAACATAAGCTATAGCCCTGTTCACATGTGTGCATTTTGCTTCAGTTACATGCATGTGAAACAGAACACAGATTTTATTATAAAGATAGGGCCATTCTTATTGCCATTCCAAAAAACATTTTTTACATCAGTTTCAGTCAACCTCGAGCGCGGTCCAGACACTTTCACAGGTTATTTTTACACCTCAATGGCCAAAAATGTTGTAGCCTCTGATTCTGATCTGATTCCAGTAATCAGTCACAGTGAAGCCCGCCCCTGTGTTTTTCTATCTCTGTGAATGGAGAGGAAAGATACAATGTATCTTTCTCTTTCCTTGCAGAGAGGAAAAAAAAGGTGTTTGGAAAACTCAAAAAAAAACAAAACAAAAGAAAAACTAGATCAAGGTTTCATCTAGGTCAGTGCCAGGGGTAGTGTTTGGGTCAAGGTCAGGGTCAAAAATCAAGGTCAGGGTTAGTATATTTGGGGCTGGGTAGCATCAGTGTCAGTGTGTTTTTGGTAGGATAAAAAAAAAAAGAAGCAAAATGTGCACTATTGCTTCTGGTCTGTACTATGGGTACAAACAACAACTGACATACACATATGTGGTATCGTTGTGATCATCAGGAGCAGGATAATTTATTTTGCGTTGTTCTTTGGTGGGAGGTTATGGTACTAACAAGGAATATACATCTAAATTAAAAAAAAAAAAAGATTTTTTCTTTACTATTTTGGGACAGTTTTTCTTTGAAAAAATAATAAATTTGTAGTAAAGGGTTATGGATATCTCCTGATAAAAAAAAAAATCAGGAGATATCCATAACCCTTTACTACAAAATAGAAACCCAATTTGTCCTGAAAAAACAAAGTATAATTCACGTGGATGCACAAAATAGTTCTGATGATATGTACGGTTTTACTAACACATGTCAAAATTGCTAAATTGTGCTTAGGCATTAAGATTTGTTTTACCTATAGGCGTGAAGGGGATAAATCTGCTAGCCCATCTAACACTCTTTTCCCCCAAGACTGACAATGCTGCTGTCCAAATATGCCCCCTCTGCTCATTCATCCAGAGTGGGGGACTCTATTACAGGAAATGTATTACTGGTCAGATCACCAGGTGGAAAAAATATGAGAAAAGAAAACAGATGCGGCCACTATATCTAATGAAAGGTTCGCTGCAATAAATTATATTTTTGGTTTTAGGTTTAATATCGTTTTAACACAAATTTGTTCGATGTGAGCAACAGCTGCACATAAATAGCAGTATGCAGAAATATTATCAGTCATAAGTGCTGTATTATCAGTCTCAAATTGCAGCTATGGCAAGAAAAAAAGTAAAGCTAATAATAGCAGCAATAATTCAGGGTGATGCAGATCAACCTAACAGTATCAGGGAAAAATGATGCCTTAATGATGCATAACTTCTAATGATAGCCCTAATGGTGCATAACTGAAGATATGGCAAACAGTCTATAAGCAGGATGGGAAGAGTCACTCATAATACTGAGATCCACCTCACCTGTTAATATTAATATTAGGGGACAGATTGCTGACTATAATCCTCCTGCCAGTCTTTAACACTGCAGTGCCTGTTAATCCACAACAGAGCAATTACAAAATGGAACCACGAGAAGTAAGGACACTCTCCAAAGAAAACCTATAAAATGAGAGGAAGCCTGAAGTACCAAGGCCAGCTTGGCCACTTTATTATCATTATTCTGGATTTATTGGTGCTCCAGGTGAGGTTATCAGAGATGTACACTCCTCAATATTTAACGAAAGAGACCATTTTAATAGCTGCACCTCCAATGTAGAGAGTAGGGGGAGTGCCAAGCTTCTTTCAATCCAAATCATCCCCTTTGCCTACCTTACATCAATGGAGAGTTTGTTAACTCAGCTTTCCATATTCTCCATTTCCTACATGTACATGGATTAATCACAGTGAGTCATGGGTCCCACTACTTCTGTATCATCTGCAAACTTCACTATATGATTGCTCATATACCTAGCTGGTGGAAGTGTGAACCTGGAACCAGGGGAGTTGTTAACCTCAAAAGGAGCATAATAAGTGTTTAGGGTATTGGGGAGAGAAGGATTACTTGGATATTCTGAGGTGGAGAAAGAGCAGTGCCATCATACTTTTAATATGAGGCAAAAAAGTGGAAACTTACAGAAATGTGGTTACAAAGTGCTCATCATTTAAGATGTGAACTGTACACTTCCGGTTCCGGCGCCGTATGTAGGAGACTGGTGGCTCCGCTCAGCCAGCAGAAGAAAACCAGCTTATTAAGCCCCGGGGCAGCTCTCCCCCCTCCAGACAAACTCCACATAAAGCCCCGCACTGCCGTGGATGGAGCGGTATCTCACAGCCGCGATCCCACTCCGGATCTCATTTGAGAGAGGCTTCTCCCTCCCCCTCAGGAGCTCCAGGGAAATCTAAGATGGCCACTGCAGCGTCTGCCTCTCCACTCACCCAGAGCGATCTGCAGCCACAGCATACAGGTAACCCCTGTGAGGGAGCAAATTACACTGAGGATATGGATGCCAGTGGGACGGGGAACCAGTCTCCTATGATAAAATAGCCCAGGCGATAGAAGACCTGCTGTCCCCCACAATAACAGAGCGGTATCAGCAGGCATCCTGCAGCTTCTCAAAGAGCTGGGTGACCACTCTCAGAGGATAATGGAAGCTGAGCAACGCATATCCTCATTGGAAGATGACCAATATACTATGAATGCGACTTTAGAAAAATTCACTCAAGCCCAACAGCATCTGCATGAACGAATGGAGGATCTGGAAAATCATTCCAGAAGGAACAACCTCCAGATAATAGGACTCCCCGAGTCATTCAAGCATGGCTCACTCCTTGATATTTGCACCTCTGGCCTCCCAGAAACCCTCGGCTTACACCGTAGATGCACCGTGGAAAGGGCTAATTGGATCGGGGCCCCAGCAAACGAACAAAATCGCTCAAGGCCAATCATTGCGAAATACCTGAATTATGCGGACCGCACAGATATTTTGCAGAGCTTTTGGAAGGCGTGATCTGTGGTGATAGAGGGACACAAGCTACTCATCTTTGTGGATTATTCTGCTGAGGTATCCCGCAAATGCAAGGATTTCCATCCCGTGTGTGCAGAGCTATTCAAATGCAGCATTCGTTTCACATTAGCCTACCCTGCAGTCCTTCGTCTGCAAGCCCCGGATGGGGAACAGCTCACTTTTCAATCCCCTGAAAAGGCAACTGCTTTCCTGCGTTCACTTTCATCACCAACCAAGCATCCATCTTCTGACACATACGCAGAAAAAGTGAAAAGTTGGCCCAGGGAGCAAAGGAGCCCCAGGAAGGATCCACCAAAATGCCCAAAGCACACCTCCTCAATTGATCAACTCACTCTTCGCTGAAATTGACCTTTAAAGAAAGCCCATCATCCACTGAAGTGACGGACATATCCTTTCTATTGGTGTCCTGATTCGTCTTCTCTAGGTCAGTCCACATAGTGCAAACCTAGAAATGTCACACGTTACTCTTCATTTCAGTTTCTAAATGTTTTGAAGTGTTCTTTGTTATGTTCCTTGCCGCCAGAACCCACCCTGTGTCTTCTCTCAGACGAGGCAACTATGCTCTTTACTTAGCCTTCTGGCCCACCCAACAGGGAAATCCTGCAAGCTAGGGAATGGTGGAGACCCTCTTTCAGATCTACCATACTTTCTGGGGAATGATGCCTTACCTCGAGAACACATTTCTTTGGCCTGCGGAAAGTCTGACCGGTAGTGAAATGAGCATATGGAAAAAAGTGACAAAATTGTTTGGATCTCAAATTTACTCTATTTACTTTTCTTTCCTCTTCTATTCCTTTAAGCCTCACTCTCCCAAGAAGGGGTGGTTCCCCCTATTAAGAATCTGGAAAATTGAAACACCATGCCAGTCTCCGTTTGCAGATCATTTTACACAGGTAATTTACACACACTACCTCATACACTATCTTCATTTAACCTAATCCATGGCCATTTTACGCATAACATCCTGGAATGTTAAGGGGCTGCGCTCCCCGACAAAAAGAATGAAGGTCCTCAGACACCTAAGTAGATTAAAATCAGACACAGCACTGCTCCAGGAGACACACTAAGCAGAAAGCGACTTCTTCTGAATGCGGAAGTTATGGGTAGGCAGGGTGATAGGGTCAGCATCTAAAGGCCACAAAGCAGGCACAATCATACTCTTAAATAAAAAATTAACATGCGATGTGGTTTCCATAGATAGTGATAAGGATGAAATATCAGTTTCAGTCTACCTTAAATTCTTGTCCAGAGAAATCAGGATAGTTAACATATACGCACCTAACTCCCCGGACAAATCCTACGTCACTGACCTCACAACCCAATTAGCTGCAGAGACTTCAATTTAGTCATCAACAACTCTGAAGACAGAACATGTTCTCATAGTAAACTAAGACCGAAAGCATTTTACCTGTTCACCCACCTCTACCACATGGTGAACGCCCTCCAGCTAATTGACACATGGAGAGTTCAACACCCCCTAGATAAAGAATTTACCTTTTTCTCCCCAGCCCATAACTCTTTTGCCAGACTTGATTATTTCCTCTGCACCCCCTCCCTTATACACACAGTCAGAGACTCCTGTATTCATTACATGACCATCTCAGGCCACTCCCCTACCTCAGTCACACTGGACGGCCTCCAGACCCACCCAGAATAGAGACAATGGCGCTCCCCATCACACCTAAACAAAAATGATGCTTTAAGACCATGCTGAAGGAGACTTGGAAGGACTACACACACAATAGCTACCATGCAAACAACCCCAATCTGTTCTGGGAGACGGGCAAAGCATTCCTCCATGGAAGGATAATATCCTTCATAACAGCCTACAAGAAGAACACCCAAAAATTATACCTAGAGACAAGTGTTAGCCTACATAATGCCCAGAAACGACTTACTGAGCGGAACACTCCAGAACATCAAAGGCATGGCAGGAATCCAAGGACCGCTTTGATATCTGGGCAAACAATTTAGAGCATATGAAAATGACTCACGCACAATTACAATTCCACAAATTCGGAAATAAGGCAGGAAAATGACTAGCTAGACTCTCAAGAGGCACATCCCCCCCCCACCCATATCACGACCTTGCATAACACTGATGGCACTCTCTCCTCTTCCCCCAAGAATAATAAAACTTTGGAAACATTCTACACCAACCTTTATGCACAAGAACCGATAGACCCCTGAGAAGCGACCAAATGGTTAGAATCAACACCCCTCCCACAAACCTCATTTACTAACCACCTTAAACTTCCCTATCACCGTGGGAGAAATCTTGGCCTCCATTAAAGGCCTGACAAACGGCAAAGCCCCTGGCCCTGATGATTACACCCCTGAGCTTTTTAATTGCTAAAAATGGAAATCACCCCCTCTCTGTTTTCTGTCTACAACAAAATATGGGATGGGGCCCTTACCTCCCGACAGGACACTAAGCAAACATAAAACTAATTGCTAAACATAAACTCCAAAATGCTCTCTAAGATTATAGCTTCTCATTTAGCAAATATCATGCCATCAATTATTCATCCTGCACAGTCGGGATTCACCAAGGGTAGGTCAGCCGCGACCAACCTAAGAAAAGTCCTAGTTGCCCTAGAATGACAAAAAAAAACCCTTGAAGATGTGGCGATTATCACGCTAGATGTGGAAAAGGCATTTGACAATGTCAGCTTCCAATGGCTATCTCCAGTGATGCAAAAATTAGGGATATCGGGCCCCTTTTATCATTTCATACACAACCTGTACTCGGTGCCAACGGCTACAGTAATAGTTGCTGGTGTTCAATCTAATCCCATTCAGTTACACAAAGAAAAAAAGACAAGGCTGCCCCCTCTCTCCCCTGTTTTTTAATCTGGCCATCGAACCTCTATCGTGGCACCTTAGCTCCACAGCAAGCATCCATGGTATCCCATTTGGACAAAATGACTTGCGAGTCACCCTTTTTGCAGACGATATCCTAATATTTACCTTGTCTTCCCAAACAGACATTCCCGCTACACAATCAATCTTTAATTTCTTCCACAAATGCTCTGGTCTGAAAATAAATTTCGCCAAGAGCAAAATTCTCCCTCTAGGTTCATGTAATTCAGGAACATGGTCACTTTCCTCTCCCTTCCACATTAACGAGAAACACATTACATATTTAGGCAATAAAATAGAAAAGGAACCATCCTCTCTTTACTTTCTCAACTACCCTCCCTTGATATCAAAAATTGTGGGTGAGTTGGAGGCTTGGTCCAACCTCCCACTCTCGTTTTTCGGGAGATGCGCACTATTTAAAATGGTCAGTTTTGCTCGCACAGAGATATACAAAATTTAAACAAGGCAATTACCTCCTTCATATGAAGAAGAGCAAACCTAGAATTGCACTGACCAAACTATTTATCCCGAAGAGTGAGGGGGGGGGGGGGGCAGCATGCTGAACATTAGAGTATATAACTCAGCTTGTCTTCTGAGAACAGGAATAGACTGGATACAAGCTTCAAAATACTCTTACGGATACATTTACAATTACGGATTGAAATCGGACTTGGCTTACCCAATAAATCTATCCGACGTCCTACATAGCTCGCTGCAACAAATCCCGATTCATGTTAAACAAAATCTGCTATTCAGAGATACGATAATAGCATGGAGTGAGGTGAGGAAAAAACTGGGTCTTTCACCTTTTGTCTCCAGGTTCCTTCCAATTCAAGGCAACCTTATGTTCTACCTTGGTCTCCAGTATGAAGCTTTCTCCAAATGGAAAGATAAAGGGTTAATCTATGCACACTCTCTATATCATGGCGTAAATGGCTCTCTCAAACGCTACCACCTCATCGCAGAAGAATTTGATCTTCCTCCTCACCATTTTCTTCAAGTGTCGCAATACTCAAGCTTCATCACCAAAATTTGTCCAAAGAAAACCATCAGATTACAACAATCTTTCCTAGACAAGTTGATAACGGAACAAAGGTACTCCATTTCAGATATTTACCACCCTCTCAACAGAAAGTTTACTAAATCCATACATCATACCTCAATCAAAGCTTGGTTAGTTGACTTACAGGGTCAAGTTGATGTAGAAAATATCATAACAGGTTATAAGTTTACCATAAACATTATATCAAACGAGCCCTGGAGAGAAACTCAATTCAAGTTAATGCACAGGGCATACTTCCATTTCTCTACAAAACACCCTTCCACTTCAGAAACTTCATGCCCATGGTGCTCTTTGCATAAACCCTCTCTACTCCACCTCCTTTGAGCCTGTCCACGGATTGCTACCTACTGGTCCACAATCCTTAATCTTATCCAAAAACTTCACTCCGAAGAAAGACCCTATGCTTCTTCTGTTTGGATACCCACTATTGAATAATACACCACCAGCTACCTCCAAGTCATTGCCTCAAGAAAACCTTAAATGGACTCTTCTGACTTGTCTCATAGCTTGCAGGACAATATTCAAACATTGGATCTCTCCCATTCCTCCGTCCATTTCCGAGACCATAAAAGCTCTCAAAATCCTGCTTTTCTAAGAAAAGCTAGATGCCTTGCTCCATAGAAACTGGCCTAATACCAAATTTAAAAAAAGATTGTCTTCCTTCATTTGTCGATGTCTGACAGCTTCAGAAAAAGCCATCTTAAATGAGCCATCCTCATTTCTCATTCAATGAAGGAGACTCTTTCTCATCCGCTAATCCATCACAGGACTAACCGGTCATCCTTATCTACACCTCCCATCGCTCTCCTTAAAGAAATTCTTCTACTCCTTCCTGCCCAGGTGCCCCTAACACACGCAAGAGGATGTTCTACCAGAGTTGATACATATATTGGATTCCCATGTATATTATTACTGTTGCTATTTTTATTGCTCCTCTCCTCAAGGTTTGGGCAAGGGTAATTGGGAGGGGAGAGTCCTCGGACGTCCCTTTCCTGTGACCTCTCTCTTCTCCTCTCCAAAAAACCCACAACTTACTCATATCCCTTCTTCTGCCTCTTGACTCTAGCTTCCTCTCTTCTCCTCTTTTCTAAACTCTCTCCACCCCATCCTTTTATTGTTGTAAGGGGTGCTGGGAACCATCTATCATTATAACATTCTTTATAAAGTTTGTAGATCCTCTTCCACAACAATGTTTGTCAACTATTTTTTGTCGCAATCAAATAAAATATATTTGAAAAAAAAAAAAAGATGTGAACTGCTGCTGCAGCTAGCCGATCAATAGGTGCTCCTACTCGATGTGAAGCCAGATGGAACCCTCGGCGGTGCTGGTGAATTCCAGCACATCCTGGATGGCTGTCACTTTGACATTCTGCATCTGTGCTGATATAATCTGTGATGCTCCTAAATTCCCTCCATGTGGCCAGTGGGTCTTTGGTGGGAAAGTGATCTTGAATTCTAGGAACATAGTCAATGGCCCTCCTTATACTCACAATGAGGCTTATCGTTGCTGCTCTGAGGTCAAATGTATTGTCAGATATAAACTCAAAATAAAAGGCACACTCTTGCTAAATTCGCCACTAACAGATGATGCATATTCCTGCAGGTCCACACCTCTGACACTTGTCTCTGCCAACCACTTCAGCCCCGGAAGAATTTACCCCCTTCCTGACCAGAGCACTTTTTGCGATTCGGCACTGCATCGCTTTAACTGACAATTGCGCGGTCGTGCGAAGTGGCTCCCAAACAAAATTGACGTCCTTTTTTCCCACAAATAGAGATTTCTTTTGGTGGTATTTGATCACCCCTGCGCTTTTTATTTTTTGCACTATAAGCAAAAAAAGAGCGACAATTTTGAAAAAAATGCATTATTTTTTACTTTTTGCTATAATAAATATCCCCCAAAAATATATAAAAAAACTATTTTTTTCCTCAGTTTAGGTCGATACGTATTCTTCTACATATTTTTGGTAAAAAAAAAACGCAATAAGCGATTATTGATCGGTTTGCGCAAAAGTTATAGCGTTTACAAAATAGAGGATAGTTTTATGGCATTTTTATTAATAATTTTTTTTTTTTTAAATGGTGGCGATCAGCGATTTTTATTGTGACTGCGACATTAGAGCGGACACATCGGACATTTTTGACACATTTTTGGGACCATTGTCATTTATACAGCAATCAGTGCTATACAAATGCACTGATTCCTGTGTAAATGACACTGGCAGTGAAGGGGTTAACCACTAGGTGGCAGTGTAGGGGTTAAGTGTGTCCTAGGGGTGTGTTTCTAACTGTGAGGGGCCTGGCTGTGTGTGACACATCACTGATCTCTGCTCTGATGACAGGGAGCAGAGAACAGTGACACTGTCACTAGGCAGAATGGGGAGATGCTTGTTTACATTAGCATCTCCCTGTTCTTACTCCCCGTGAGGCGATCGCGGGACCCGCGACCCGACTCACGGAGCTTGCTGCTGGCACGCGCGCCTGCTGGCCGCCTCTTAAAGGGGAACGAACAGGTACGTGATTCTGCCTGTACGAGCCCTTCTGACGCAGTATATCTGCGTGAGGCAGTCGGCAAGCGGTTAAAGATCTGCCAGTTAATACATTCAAAACAGTCCTATAGCACTGGGGCAGAATCACTAGGCTACACCTTAACAATCTTTATTGCTGGTCTACTGACTTTTATCAAAGGGCAGTAGGTAGGTACCAACATGATGGAAATGTGGTTACAAATATGCCACCCCATTTATTTGTAAATACTCAAGCATGTTCACTCCTTAGTGGCAATAGTGAGTGACATGCTGATGAAAGAAAGTCTGTAAAGTTGACATGATTAAAATCACCAGAAATCACATGGAGCCTCTGGGTGCCAATTTTGAAGTGAACAAATGTTTTTCATGAAGCTCCTTCAGTGTATAATTAGTCTTAGTACTCTGGGGGGGGGGACATAGACAGCAATAATGCGCATCACTGTAATCTCCCATGGCAAATGTAGCACTTACCCCTGAAGGAGCCGCTTGGTATGATGGGTCCTCTGCTCTCTGTCACAACTTTAAAACCGCTTCATCCCCTCTGGCATATCTGGTTACCTGATCGCATACTACAAAAACCTATATTGTCTCAGGCATTAGAATATTACTAACTTTTTTGGCCTATAGAGAATAAACATCAGGCTACTGGATTGAAACTTAAATTGATACTAAACAGAGAAGTGTTAAAGCGGTTGTATTGCTCGCCTGGTCATTTTTACCTACAGGTAAGCCTCTAATAGTTAATAGATAATATATATATAATAGATAATATAATAAACCTGTACGGTTTAGGGGATATTCACCCTTCATGCAGCCACTGACGTCAGTGGCGCATGCATGCTGAAGGTCTGGCGGCCCGTCACGGAACCTCCCGGAACAGAGGACTTCCACGCGCATGCGTGGGAATGACGTCATCGTGGCTCCAGACACTCACAGCGCTGGAGCCCGCAAACACGGAAGAGAAACGCAGAGGGAACATCTCAGCCCCCTCGGTGGTGACCAGGCGAGCTGCAGGAGCTTTGTTCTAAGGTAAGTATTTCATAATGTGCCAGCATGCGAAGCATACTAGCACATTATGCTATTGTTTTGCAGATTTTTTTTGGGGGGGTGGGGTTTCAGTGGTTTACTACTGCTTTAATTGTCATAATTCATTCACATACATCATGTGATTCATGGCACTGTATTTTGTTGTTGTTTTTTTAAATCCTCTAAGTACCCTATTCCTGCAGAGCTGTTATGTGGTCACATGGTCTTTCCCTGTTCTTTGCAATCTGCAGGAAAAGATCTTTGGGAGGGGCTACTATTACTCTGCTGATGTATGCTCTCTACAGTGTGAGTCTGTGTCTGGCCAGCCTTCTGACAGTCACATGAACAAAAAATTTCAAATTAGATAGATTATAAATATCAATTAACTGTTTTCCAGCTTCCTATAAATTTTTATTGAACATCAAATGTGTCATTTTTTTTCTGCAAAAATATGCTGTAGGCAGAGTCAGAGATGGTGGTTGACACTAGGTTTCATTTTGTTCAGCTGGCATCTGTGTCCAAGGCTCTAATTTTTTTTTAATTACAGATATTAGCAATTACCTATGATTTATTTAACACCTTCCTCCCCAGCCTTTAGCACAGTGATGGCCGTTCGGGCCTTTCGTCCTTCTGAGTGGACGTCATATGACGTTCTCCCAGAACGATGTTGATCCCAGCACAAATGATGTTGATACAGCGATATCCTCCACCACGTTATAGAACAAGCCCGGAATAAAAAGGGAACCCTTAGGTGGAGGGCGAACGTGACTCGGTACAGCTTTAGTGGGTGCACAGGATGTTGACATGGGAAGTGTTCAGGAGAAAGGGGAAGGGGAGTTTTTTGGATTGGTCAAGGAGAGGAGTGTAAAGTTAATTTTGACCCTGCAAAGGGGAGGGGCAGCAGAGGCAGTGAGAGGTATAGGTAAGGTTTTTTACTGTCCGCATAGAGACCTTTGACGACCTTATAGAACAGCTTAGGACAGCCGCAGAGGTGCACGTCATGCAGTGGCTGAATTATCAGCTCATGGTGTTGCTACAGGGGTCGGGGCAGGGCTCAGCTCCGCCAGCCCCCTTAAGATCGCGTGCGAGGAGGTCTCAGCCTCCTGCGTGTTTTAGGCCGGATGAGACCCCTCGAGTGAGCCGCCAATCCAGGAGCCCGAATTCGGACCCTCCAGCACCCAGGGCCAAGTGCCCAGCCATGGCTGCTGCTGCTGGGGCTGGAAGGAATCCCCATCGTGGGCGGGATCCGGCCGGGAGGGCGCCATCAGCATCCCCCTCCAGGCCTGCTTTTACAAGGGATCAGGACAGAGCAGCGCGCAGGGCAAGGCATTCCCCTGTGTCTGGCGGTGCTCGGCGTGGACGACTTGCGGTTACTGGCATGGGCTCCTCCCCCTGAGTGGCCACGGCCATTGTTGGGGGAAGCAGAGTTTCCCATGGGGTCGGCGGCAGTGGCGGACTGGTGCCTGCCAGCTGGCAGCGCGTTCAGCGAGGGAGAAGTGCAGGAGTCGGCCGCAGTGCACAGAAGTCGCGGGCCAATGACATCATGGACGTCTGACCGGCACCCTCTACGTACTCAACGTCCCCTGGTGGACAGGGGGACCAACAATCGGAAGTTGAACTGTCAGATTCCGGATCGGATGGGCCTGGCGTGGCGCCAGTTCGGGCGGTACATCTACAGGGATCCGGATCAGCGGCTGGTCGGTCGGTTTCCCCTGGGCAGCCTGGTAAGTCTCTGTCTGTTCCTGTCAATGTGCCTGTTATGTCTGTGTCCCACCCTCCCCTTGTTAGTTCCCCTTCTGGGTTATTGGTGGGGGGTCCGGTTAGCTCCCCTGCTGGGATGTTGGTGGGGGGTGGTCCGGCCCTGGCGCCTGTTTTGGCTGCAGGGACTGGGCCTGTAGGGACTATGGGAGTGCGGCAAAGGGGCTTTTAGGGCATGGGCGCCGGTGACATGCTTGTACAGCATTTGCTGGCTGTGCTCTTAGCATTTAGGGGTCCTGGAACAGCCACGCCTGGGGCTCTGCTCTCCCCGGTTGCACCATGGACAGCGGGGGGTGGGCTGGGGGGCGCTACAGCGCCACCTAGTGTCCTCCCAGTGGTGGGGTCACCTCTGCCACCATTGTCGGGGATGGCGGTTTCGCCATCACCGGAAGTGGTGGTGCCCATGCCTCCGCAGGCGGCGGTGGCGGTTCCGCCGGCTACTGCGGAGGTGACAGGGCCATCGCCATTAACAGTGGAGTCGTCAAAGGATGGGGTTCCTGCGACGGTGGCGGTGTCTTCGTAGGTAAGTACGAGTACAGGGACGCCAGGGGTGTCAGTGGACGGAGTGCAGCTGGTGGATGCAGCACGGTGTGAGGTTTACACTTGCTACGAGGGCCCCCTTGGTTCCCATCTAAAAACAGAGTTTAGGGAGAGGATCTGGAAAGGATCTGGAAATCTTCTCGCTCCTTCCACTGGAAAAGTTTAATCTGGACAAGATTAAGCCAGGCGAGAGCAAAAAGGAAGAAGAGGAGAAACGGCGTTATCGGCTGATCCCTAGAACATTTGCGAAGTGGTCGCAGGCGTTTCACATTTTAGTGAGCGTCATTGGGGAGAAGGCTCCGGACAATTGTTCGGGGCTGTTCTGTTACCTGGATTCCATCAGTGAGGCACAAAGGGTTTATGGGGGGGTGGCCTGGCTTAGGTACGACGAGCAGGTCCGGCAGCGGAAGGCTTTTCGGCCGTCATTGTGGTGGGATCAAAAAGATATTGGGCTGTGGATGAAGCTCATGATGCAAGCCATGGCAGTGCCGCCGCCCTTTCATAGCGGGGCCGGAGGTGCCAACACCTCGTCACCATCGGCCGTTAAGCACAAGGGGTTCTGTTGGCAGTTCAATGAGGAAACCTGCAAGTTCGGGGGAGCCTGCTGCTTCCGACATGAGTGTTCAGGATGCGGAGGTGCCTACCCGTTGTCTAAGTGCTTCCGGAAAGGTAAGAAACTGTCCGACGCTGGAAAAAGTGAGGACTCCTGTGAGGGTGGAAAAAATGGCGCCGTATCTAAGTAGGTACCCTAACAGGGGGGCGGCGCGGACATTGTGGATGGGTTTTAGGGATGGTTTTACCATTCCGAGCACGTTGGATAGGCCCCCCTGTTTCTCCTAATCTTAGATCAGCGTACGAACATCCGGAGGTGGTGGAAGGTAAGTTGCGTAAGGAGGTTGAGTTGGGGAGGATGGCGGGCCCGTTTGAGGGGCTGCCGGTGGAGGACTTGGTGGTTTCCCCATTGGGCGTGGTGCTGTACGGTGTCTTACGCTTCGTTTGACAAAGCAGTGCGGTGGGTACAGAAATTCAGAAGAGGGGCACTCATGGCCAAGATCGACATTGAGTTGGCTTTTCGCCTATTGCCAGTTCATAGTAGGATAGTGTGCATTTGCTGGGTTGTTGCTGGGAGGGTCAGTTTTTCATGGACAGGTGCCTTCCTATGGGTTGCACTATCTCTTGCTCGTACTTTGAGTTGTTCAGTACCTTCCTGGAATGGGTCATCAAGGACTTGTCCGGCCTTAGTTCAGTCTTGCACTATCTGGACGATTTCTTGGTGATAGGTCCGCCGGGAGAGCGGGCTTGTTCCATTTTGTTGGCCACGTTGCAACAGGTTTTTGGGGTTCCCCTGGCTAGAGAAAAAAACGTAGGGCCCAACCACAGTCCTGAAATTTTTGGGTATCATAATTGATACTACACGGAGTGCAGGTTACCTAGTGATAAGCTGGAGGATCTTCGATCGACTGGCTGCAGTGGCTAGCTGGTATAAGGTTCAGCTGAAGGAGCTGCAGTCCTTACTGGGAAAACTGAACTTTGCATGTAAAATTATGCCAATTAAGAGGGTCTTTTGTAGGCGCCTGGCAGCCGCGACTGTGGGAGTCAAGGCGTCACATCATTTCATTCGTCATAAGTCAGGAGCATCGGGCGGATCTGCAGGTTTGGGATTCCTTCTTAGAGCAGTATAATGGTAGGTCTTTTTGGTTGGAGCCGGCGGTTCAGGCGGCTGAGCTGGAGTTGTTCACGGATGTGGCGGGGTCGGTAGTCTATGCTGCTTATTTCAATGGGGAATGGTGCGCGGACTGGTGGCCGGTGGAGTTGGCAGGGTCGGCACTAGTGCGTAGCCTCATGCTGTTGGAGTTGTTTCCAATAGTGCTTGCAGGGGAACTGTGGGGCACGGAATTCACCAACCGGAGGGTTCGTTTTCATTGCGATAACTTAGGTGTGGTACAGGCCATCAATTCCCTGTCGGCTTCTTCTTTGCCAGTGGCGCGCCTGCTACGACATCTGGTGTTAATATGTTTACGATTAAATATTTGTGTGTCTGCTGTACACATCCCTGGGGTGGAGAATGAGGTGGCTGATGCACTTTCTCGTTTACAGTGGCAAGTGGGAGAGGTTCCATCAATTGGCGCCCGGAGCAGAGCGGCTGGGAGTCCAGTGCCCCAGGCACATGTGGGAACTCATCTTGATACCGCCATGGCTTTGGTGCGGCGCTCGGTAGTGGACGCTACGTGGCAAGGGTACAAGCGGGTATGGCAGGAATGGCTGGAGTTGGTGAGTGATGTTGGCGGTTGTTCCAACAAAGAGGAAAGGCTTCAGGTACTTTTGTATTTGCTAGATAAGAATTGTGAAGAAGGGGTGTCAGTTGCCGCGATTAATAGGAAGATGTCGGGCCTTGCATTCATGTTCCAGCTGAATGGGGTGGAGGATGTCACAAAGGCGTTTATAGTGCGGAAGGCTTTGAGGGGTTACAGACGGGGGAGAAGTAAGCTGGATTCCAGGAGGCCAGTGTCGTTGGGGATGTTAACTAACTTGGTGAGTAATCAGCCCCAGGTTTGTTTTTCTTCATTTGAAGCACAGCTGTTCAGGACAGCTTTCATGTTGGCCCTTTTTTGGGGCCTTGAGGGTGGGTGAATTGGTGAGCCCCTCGAAGTCGGTGGTTGGGGGTCTGGCACTGTCGGATGTATCAGTAGCGGACGTTTCGATTACATTGGTCATCCCTAGATCAAAAACTGATCAGTTGGGTAAAGGGGATAAGATGGTGGTGGGTGCAGTGACTGGGCTGGAGTTATGCCCAGTAAGGGTTATCCGGGAGTGGCTAGGAATACGGCCTTCCGGTGGGGTTTATCTTCTGGTACATGATAATGGTTCGCAGTTGTCGCGATATCAATTTGTGTCCATGTTCAGGAATTGTTTAGTGGCAGGGGGTTTCTCCCCCTGCGACTACTCATCTCATTCATTTAGGATTGGGGCGGCTACGGAAGTGGCAAGGTGGGGTGTCAGTGACCAGATCTTGCAACGGATTGGTCGCTGGGAATCTCAACGATTCCGACTCTATGTTCGCCCTCATTTACTTTGAAGGGTTGTGGGGATGGGTCTGGGGGTGGAGCCCAGGTAGACGGGTCCTGCCTGGTGTTGTTTGTAATGTCTTTATGTGGTGTGGTATGTTAATAATGGGGTGGTATGAATAAATATTGGTGTGTGTGTCTGTTTCCTTTTGTGTCTTTCTGTCTTTCAGGCCCGGTGTGCCTGATATGGATCATGGGGCACTCATACATCTATTGGGGAACAAGAAGGGCCTTGGTCAGAAAGGAAGGAAGGCATTTGGGTTTCCCAAGGGAGGAAGCTTTGGTGCGGTGGATTGGGATTCTGGGCATGCTGTTGGCCCGCGTCCTTCCTGAAGTGCAGCGGTAAGCGAGGCTGGCTAGGCCCCCGGATGTGCTGTTGTTGCACGTAGGGGGTAATGATTTGAGTATCAGGGCATCGATGGATCTTATTTGGGATGTCAAAATGGGATTTCTTACATTTAAGGTTAGCCGGAGACAGTGGTGGTGTGGTCAGATATGATTGGCAAGGCAACTTGGAGGGGTGCGCGGTCTGTTGAGCGAATCAACAAGACCAGGATAAAGGTTAACAAGGCTGTTGCCAAATTTGTGGTTCGCAATGGTTGATTGGTGGTCCGCCATTTCGAGTTGGAACAGGACATCGGTCTGTACTTAAGGGCCGATGGGGTACATTTGTCAGCCGTCGGGATTGACATGTGGTTCCTGGGGCTCCAGGATGGGCTGCAGCAGGCCTGTCGGCTGTGGCGGGCCTCCCACGCATGAGGTGGTCACTGGTGGGAGTCTGTGGCATGGGTCTCTGGTTCGTGTAAGTTGGAATGGTGGAAGGTAAACAGGATATGGTGTGGAGAGAGTTGGACCTATCTCGGTATGGTACCCACCCTAGCTGGAAATAATGGGCTACCGGTCATCGGCCTGCAGTGGTATGAAGGTGGAAATGGTTTGTCCCTGTGCTAGTGAGATCACGGCTAGGAGCCAAGGATACTGTGGTGGTGGTGCAACCGATGCGGTAGATATACCTTCCTTCACAAACCTCAGACAGAGCAGGAGTTTAAAAGTTTAAAAAAAGTTGGGGTTTATTATAAGTGTTATATATATAGTTCTGTTTTATATATATATATATTTATATATATATGGTTATATATATTTAAATTGAGTTTAATTTTATAAAAATTGTTATTTGTTAATAAAGGGGCCGGATGGCCATTTAATCCAGAAGGTGTGTGGTGATCATTTTAATAAGTAAGGTAAGGCAAGTAGTGGAATAGGTTTTGGTTAAGGGGAGCACAAGAAAATCAGCTTTACACCAGTCAGGTATTATGACACGGGGGACTGCCCCCTGCCAGAACTTACTTATTAGCACTCGCAGCTTCTAGACCGGCTTCTGCTGAACAGATAGCTGTACGCGTGAACCAAAAGTTGGCCGAATATACCAGGCTTTAGAAGTAAAGAGACCATATAATGATTTCAGGATGGTGTCTTCCTAATACTTCTCTGCGTTGGGTTAACTCTAGTTGATCCAACATATACAGAGTAAAGTAAAAGCACACAGGGAAAAGCTCATTATTATCTACAAAGGACATGCTGACTTTCTCTACTAACATGCAGTTAAGCCATGAATTTCACTTGGATGAAGGAAGCCACTAGTGTACTGATCTATAATAGTGTCCACAAAGCTGCTGTTCTAGAATATACCAGATTTATGGTTTGTTGAAATCGCACATTATCATTGCTGCTCAAAGTCACTTTGACCACTGACTTGGTGTAATTGATTGCCTTGTAAAATCCTATTTGGGAATGCTGCAGCAGCTTGTAATAGTCCAGCTTCATAAACCAAACGTAATGTAATGTCTGCTCTTGCAATGTATCACTGAGTAGCCTCTGGTTAACAATGCAGTATGCTCTGGATGGACTCAGGAAGATTTTTCCAGGGTATCAGCCAAGTTTATCACCGCAAAAAAAGGAGACAGATCTTACATCAAAGTACTCTGGAATAGGTCAAAAGTGAATTCAGTACTCATTTCAGATGTCAATGTTAAGTGTACTAGAAACTTGTTTGTAGGCATTAGAGAGACCCTGCAGACCATTTATTTCAAAAACAATCTCTACATAAGATTATATGGGCGTTTAATGTATTATTTGTACAGATTCCTACACTAATAGACAAATTACAGCTCGTCCCCATATAGGTAAATTAGAAATGTCTTACCTGCCAGAATACATGGGGCCTTTTTACCAACATTTTCACCAAAGATTCACATATTTGTGTATTTGTATGTTGGGTGAAAGTGGTGTGAGTCTTGAGTGAAATTATTGATAAATAGAGGCCATATTCTTTTCACCTGATCTTGTTATGTAGACACCTGTTCTACACTTTAACCATTTGCCGCCCGCTAACAGTAGATTTACTGCTACCGGACCGCAGCTGCAGGCTCAGTGACGTCCTGGTATATTGCTGAGCACATACGTACTGGGGCGTACGGCTGTGCGAACCCGTGACACAGTGGATCATGTTAATTTATACATGGCCGCTGTGAGCGGCTGGGGTATCATGTAATTGATGTGATTGCTCATAGCGATCACATGATTACAATGTAAATAAAACAGTCATGAATGGCTTCCATTCATGACTGTTTTGCTTACTATTGTGATGCTGTGATTGACCCACAGCTATCACATGGTACTTGTGCCAATCACAGCACCCTGTACCATGTGATTAGCTGTAGCCAATCACAGATCACAATAGGAAGCAAGCTGTCACTGATGAAAGCCATTCATTACAGCTAAAACTATTGCTTATAACAATGATAATCACTGCTATAAGCAATAATAGTTTTTAAAAAAATTCTGATCACCCCTCCCCAGAGTAGTACAGTGTTACTATGGTGACACTGAACTACTCTGATGAGAGTAGTACAGTGTCACTATGGTAACTACTCTGATGACGGTGTAAAAAAATGACATTTCTAAAGAAAAAAAAAGAAAATGTAAAACTGCTTGCAGCTGTAATGAATTGTCAGATCCCGGCAATACAGATAAAAATCATTGAAAAAAATGGCATGGGTCCCCTTCAGTCCATTACCAGGCCCTTTGGGTCTGGTATAAATATATAGGGGAACCCCTCACCAATTTTTTTTTTTTTAAATGTGCGGGGGTTCCCCCCAAATCTATACCAGGCACTTCAGGTCTGGTATGGATATTAAGGGCAACCCTGAGCCAAATTTAAAAAAAAAAAAATTCGTAGGCCCCCCCCAAAATCCATAACAGGCTCTTCAGGTCTGGTATGGATTTTAAGGGGAACCCTGCACCAAAATAAAAAAAAGGCATAGGGGTCCCCCCCAAAATCCATACCAGACCCTTATCTGAGCATGCAACATGGCCGTCTCAGGAAAAGGGGGGGACGAGAGGGTGCCCCCCTCCTGAACCATACCAGGCCACAATGCCTCAACAAGGGCCCCCAAAGCACCTTGTCCCCATGTTGATGGGTACATGGGCCTCATCCCCACAACCCTTGCCCGGTGGTTGTGGGGGTATGCGGGCAGGGGGCTTATCGGAATCTGGAAGCCCCCTTTAACAACATTTAACAAGGGGACCCCCAGGCCCCCCTATGTGAATGGGTATTGTGTACATTGTACCCCTACCCATTCATTAAAAAAAGTGTCAAAATGTTAAAAATGACAAGAGACAGCTTGGGTCAAGTCCTCAAATTGCCCCCCCATGTCCATTCATCTTTGATCACAGGGCCGACGAACGGAGGAAAAAAAAACAAAAATGCAACAACTCCGCCTCCATGGAAGGCTCCCACCGACTGAATCCTCTTCGCGATGACAGATGGTATATAGCTGAGGGTGGGGCCACGTATAACTGTTATCTCAAAGAGGTTTCAGCCGGCGGGAGCCCCCCCCACGGAGACGGAGTTGCTGCGTTTTTTTTTTTTTTCTCGATCCATCTGCACTGTGATCGAAGATAAATGGACATCGCAGGACAGTTTTTTTTTTTTTTAAATAAAGGACTTGTCCCAAGCTGTCTCTTGTCATTTTTAACATTTTGACACTTTTTTGGTGAATGAGTAGGGGTACAATGTACCCGATACCCATTCACATAGGGGGGGTTGGAATCTGGGGGTCCCCTTGTTAAAGGGAACTTCCAGATGCTGATAAGCCCCCCCGTCCGCAGACCCCCACAACCACCGGGCAAGGGTTGTGGGGATGAGACCCTTGTCCCCATCAACATGGGGACAAGATGCTTTGGGGGCGACCCCAAAGCATTCTCCCCATGTTGAAGGCATGTGTCCTTGTATGGTTCAGGAGGGGAGGGAGCCGCTCTCTCATCCCCCCTTTTCCTGCAGCCTGCCAGGTTGCGTGCACAGATAAGGGACTGGTATGGATTTTGGGGGGACCCCTACGCCATTTTTTTCATTTTGGTGAGGGGTTACCCTTAATATCATACCAGACCTGAAGGGCCTGGTATGGATTTTGGGGAGACCCTTGTGCATTTTTTTTCATTTTGGTGAGGGGTTACCCTTAATATCATACCAGACTCAAAGGGCCTGGTAATTATTATTATTATTGTTAATATTATTATTGTGGACTGGGGGGGAACCCATGCCGTTTTTTCCAATGATTTTTATCTGTATTGCCGGGATCCGACAATTCAGTACAGCCGTGAGCAGTTTTAAATGATTTTTTTTCCTTTAAATGTCATTTTGCTGTGGTATTGTTCTAAACACGGGAAAAATGTGCTACTTTGCAGGCATACTAAGGACACCCCCCAGGCATAATAATTAAAAGAATATTTAATTTGTATTGTTTCACTTTAAGCATTATTAAAATCACTGCTCCTGAAAAAATGTCCGTTTTTAAAACTTTGTTTTGCATTGATACATGTCACCTGGGGCAGGACCCGGGTCCCTATACACTTTTTATGACAAGAACTTGCATATATAAGCCTTTAAAATGAGTACATTTGATTTTTCATGTTCGTGTCCCATAGACTTTAATGGTGTTCCACGACTTTTGAATTTGCCATGAACACTGCACTGCCGAACAGCGAACAGGTGAACACCCGATGTTCTAATCAAACTTGTGTTCGACTTTAGGGCTCATCCCTAATCAGAGACAAATTACAACTTGCAGCTTACTAAACAGGTGCAAATTTAAAAGCAATAATAGAAAACAGGTTTAGGATGGCAAAAACATGGACTCTTCACAGCATTGTCTCTGTGACTCAATCAAGGTAACATGTGGCTGCATAGCATAGTTTTTATAAGACTCTATAAGAGAGAGTCAAGCTGGGATTGTTACTTCAGTAAAACAATACAGAACACAGCTGCTTGCGATTATCCTCATAGACAGCGAAGTCCAGGGTAGCTCTGGTAACACCAGAGATCCGAGATCCAAGGACGAAGCACAACCCCACTGCAACTGGAGTATTCTAGAAGCAATTGAGGTTAAGTTCCCCAGAGTAGCTTTGTGTTTTGGAGACGCTGCATGTTATTAGGCTCCATTCACACATATGCGAATTGGATGCAGGTTTCCCACATCCAGTTCACATAACAGGAGAGTGCGACCGACTCGGAATGGAGCTCATTGGGGCGGCCGCGGTCTGCATTGAAAAAGGGTCCTGTACGTCTTCTGGTTTGATTCAGGCAAAAATTTGGATGAACAGGGACACACCACCAGACCCCATGCTGTAAACCGCGCCCGCAGCATTTGTGAATGGAGCCTTAAGCTCTGTCCCGGGCTGTTTGCATGACGGTTCAATTTCGGACAATGGAGGGCCTCTCATCCGGCTGTAGAAAACTTGCCTAGTCTCCTATTGCTCATCAGGTGTGGCCTCCATGAGCTGGTAATGGGGGGTAAACTTCTGTGGTCATGTTAAGGAACCCAGGCAGTTGTGGGAAAATAAATAAAAGGGACATGCACTTGTATATGGGCATGCTAAGTAAATGGGCAGACTGTTACACACTGCAGTTAAACAATACAGCTTGGTCTTTGGGCAAGCCCAACATGCTGATGGGACAATGAATGGGTCAGCACACTCTCCTGTAGGTATGTGCAGGAAAGGAGACTGGCAACTTTTGACTGCTTAGAACGCTGCAGCTCTGGGTAGCTGAGACAGCTGGAGGTGGTTTATTTACTATTCATCTCCTGTCCTTTAAAGAGATTGTAACCTTAAAAAAAAAAAGATCTTGTTCTTTTAAAGCAGGTTAAACAACATAGTGCTTTTGCTGAATAATCTGTCCCATTCTATGCTGTAAAAAAACCTGATTCATCATGCCTGTTCCTGTGAACTGACCATGGTAATCATGATCGCTGATTCATGTGTTCAGAGTCTCTCCCCTCTCCCCCTCCTCGCTGCCTGTCAGCTCCTAATGTGTGAACGATCTCCTCCCCACCCCTCCCCTCCCCTCCTGCTCCTATTTGTAGTTGGTAGTAAAGTCTGAGAGTACATTTAATTCCAGGCCTTCTGTTCTAATAAGGTATACTACACAGTGTAAATGTTTTTTTTAAATGATGCCACTAAATACTTTCCTTCATTTTGCCTTAGTGCGGTCACGTGACCTTTAGCTGCTTTCCTCCCCCGATCTAAGGACTACACCGGGAGGGGCTGAGCAGAAAGCACAGCAGCTCCCGACTGATGTTAGAGGGAAATCTCAGCCCCTCCCGCTGTAGCCCTTAGATTGGTGGGGGAGAGGTGATCTGAAATAAGTTATTTAGCAGCATCATTTAAAAAAACCATTTACACTGTGTAGTATACCTAATTGGAACAGAGGGGCTGGCAGTAATCCTACTCTTTGACTTTATAACCACTTTAACCACTTCCAGACCGCCGCACGCAGATATACGTCCTGTCTTTGAAGAAGAATATCGTCGTTATGGCAGAAGCTAGCTGCCATAACCCCAGTACCCTCTTCTTCAGCGGGCGATCCAGTTTCCGATAATAGTGGTCTCTGTGGCAGATTCGCTGCAAGATCACTTTTATCGGCGGTGGGAGAGGAACCCCCCTCCCGCTGCTCTCCGGTGCCCTCCGCCGCTTACCGGAGCCGATCGGATGCTTCTCCTTCCTGGGTATGGAGACGTGTGAGGGGAAAATGGCCCCAACCTGTCTCAATACCATTGCAGGGCAGAATCAACGTCAAAACGTCACTTCTGCCCATAGCTCTTAAAGGGCCATTTTTTTTCAATGACAATTTTTTTTTTTTTTTTAATTTTATTTAGTGTGAGACTTTTTGACCCCAGATCTCATATTTAACCACTTGTCGACCAGCGCACGCCGATGTACATTGGCAGAATGGCACTGGCAGGCAAAAGGCATGCAGCTACGTCCCCTTTAAGAAGCAGTGTCGCGAGCGCATGCGCGACTGCCGCGGTCTCCGTGACCGTGGGTCCTGCGGACTCAATGTCCACTGGGTGCCCGCGATCATGTCACGGAGAGGAAGAATGGGGAGATGCTTATGTAAAAAAAGCATTCCCCATTCTGCCTAGTGACAGGACAGTGATCTACTACTCTCTGTGATGGAGAGCAGTGATCACTGTCCTGTGTGTTCAAGCCCAGCCCCCTCACAGTTAGAATTACTCCCTAGGACACACTTAACCCCTTCACTGCCCCCTAGTGGTTAACCCCTTCACTGCCAGTGTCATTTACACAGTAATCAACGCATTTTTAATCGCACTGATCGCTGTATAAATGACAATGGTCCCAAAATTAATCACCGCCATTACTAATAAAACAAAATGAAAAATAAAAATGCCATAAAACTATCCCCTATTTTGTAGATGCTATAAATTTTGTGCAAACCAATCAATATACGCTTATTGCGATTTTTTTTTTTTTTACCAAAAATATGTAGAATGCATATCGGCCTGAACTGAGGAAAAAAATAGTTTTTTATATATTTTTGGGGGATATTTATCACAGCAAAAAAGTAAAAAATACTGCGTTTTTTTCAAAATTGTCGCTATTTTTTTGTTTATAGCACAAAAAATAAAAACCGCAAAGGCGATCAAATACCACCAAAGAAAGCTCTATTTGTGGGAAAAAAAAGGATGTCAATTTTGTTTGGGTATTGTCGCATGACTGCGCAATTGTCAGTTAATCGACGCAGTGCCGAATTGCAAAAAGTGCTCTGGTCAGGAAGGGGGTAAAATCTTCCGAGGCTAAAGTGGTTAAGGGGTCCTGTCATGCTTTTTTTCTATTACAAGGGATGTTTACATTCCTTGTAATAAGAATAAAAATTACACATTTTTTTTTAAAAGAACAGTGTAAAAATAAGAAATAAAAGGTAAAATAAATAAGAGAAAAACTTTTTTTTTTAAACACGCCCCATCCCGCCAAGCTCGCGTGCAGAAGCGAACGCATACCTGAGTAGCGCCCGCATATGTTCAAACCACACATGTGAGGTATCACCGCGATCGGTAGAGAGAGCGTAATAATTCTAGTCCTAGACCTCCTCTGTAACTCAAAACATGCAACCTGTAAAATTTTTTAAACGTCGCCTATGGAGATTTTTAAGAGTAAAAGTTTGTCGCCATTCCACGAGCGGGCACAATTTTGAAGCGTGACATGTTGGGTATCAATTTACTCGGCGTAACATTATCTTTCACAATATAAAAACATTTGTCTAACTTTACTGTTGTCTTATTGTTTAATTAAAAAAAGTGTATGTTTTCCAAAAAAAAGTGTGCTTGTAAGACCACTGCGCAAATACGGTATGACAGAAAGTATTGCAAGGACCACCATTTTATTCTCTAGGGTGTTAGAAAAAAATATATAATATTTGGGGGTTCTAAGTAATTTTCTAGCAAAAAAAAAACAAAACAGTTTTTAACTTCTAAACAACAAATCTCAGAAAGAGGCTTGGTCCTTAAGTGGTTAAACTCCTTCCTGCTAATCAGGGATCAGTTCTGGTCTTCAGAAGAGACATATCTGCATCTGTATCTGGTCATTGGCCACAGAAAAAAAAAACTTTATTTTGGCTTTAACTTGGCTTTATTCCCAGGAATAAGGCACAAAACAAGTTGGTCCCTTTATCTAAATCCCTACTGCATTTGTTGTTACACAATATTCATTATAGTCTTTGGCACTTCTCAGCTTTTCCAATAGAGAAAAACCAGACCCAGTATCCTCTATAAGAAGCTAACAAAAAATTGAAATGTGCCAACTGTTCCTTGACTCCAGATTAGTGCTGAATAGCTGAAACTGTAGGATTCAGAACTCTGTCTGTAACAAAGGATCGGAAAGAATTTCTGATTTGTATTACCAAAATCCAAGGCAACATACATTTGTCCAGTTAGACCGATAAATGCAGAGATAACTTCATCTAGCTGTTCCTGCTATAGAGTCAGGCTATATACAATACATTTTCTATATCCAATTGAGACAACTGGACGTGCCCTATTTCCATGGAAGTTAGTCATACTTTTACTGTTACTTTATCCCTGGACTCAACAACATGAATCTGTAATTTATTTCCTATGTGTACAGTATAAGGCACAGACATATAAAGCAACGCTTTACAGAGTAGTAAAAACCGTATATCATCTCTTGATCTCTGCAGGTCCTAAAAATGAATTCAGCCCACTCATAATTACAGTAGGGACGATAAATGCTAGGCAGTCACTTAGCCTGTTTTGGAGTTGTGGGAAAAAAACATACTCAAATTTGTTGGGTATGTACAAACTCAATCCAGATAGTGTACCAGTTGAACTATAAATCCAAAACCCCAAACTGCAAGGCAAAGTATTTACATATAGTAGATAAACCTGGATTTTATTGGAACTTAATTGTAATATAGATAATTGTCTAGTCTTCTCTTTTAATGAGTGTCCCTAAACCATAACTACGTGTAGTTGGATTTTTATATTTTTATATCTTGGTATCATATTTCCTCCAGTATCTTTTAATATTAGCTCAACATCAAAGTGTTTCTCCAACTGGAAATAGTGGATCTATTACTTCTGCTGTGCTTATCCCATAGTCATAACATTTATTCCTGGTTCTAAAGGAAATTAGGCCAGGGTGGAGGTGGTATAAATAATTTGGAGACCCTGGCTTCATAATACGTCTTATGCAAAGACCGAGGTTACTGACAAGAGTACTTCCTTATGTAAATAAAAGTGTTTGAACAAAGCACAACTTCCAGAGCCTAGCCTTCTTTCTATGTGCTTGCCAAACTGCTCTGACACAATAGCATAAAAATGTTAACCCTTTCATTCAAATGCTTGAATATTTGTCCCAGTACTGAATACAGACTAAAAGATTATTAATATTAACCACATCCTGTCCGGCCTATTGTAAAGTGACAGCTGGGCAGGTAATGACAGCCAGAAGCTTCCTAATCTGAGTCTTGGTTGATGTCATATGATGTCCTCCCAGTTGTGCGCCTCGCAAATCACAGCGATCACATGTTCACAAGTAAGCAACTATCATGAATGGCTTTCATGGTGTACAGGGCCAATCACAGAAGCCCAGTACCATGTGATAGCTGGGGCCAATCACATCATCACAATGGTAAACAAGAGTCATGAATGAAAACCATTCATAACAGTTCAAAAATCCTGATCACCTTCCCAGAATAGTAGTGTCACTATAGTGTCGCTGCACTACTCTGGTGACAGTATGCAAAAGAAAATGGTAAAAATAAATAAATATAAGAAATGTAAAAAAGGTAAAAATTGTACAAAAAAATTATAACTTTTTTTTTTACATACTGTCACCAGTCAGGGTTCCTTACCACCACCACCAACTCAGTGTCCCTAATCACTGCCACACCAGTTTCAGTGTTGGTGATCACTGCCACACCAGTTTCAGTGTTAGTGATCACTGCCACAGCAGAGACAGTGTTCGTGATCACCGCCACACCAGTTACAGTGTTTGTGATCACCACCACAGCAGTTAGAGTAATTCTGATCACCTCCACTGCCATAAGGACTTGTTCACAAGTGTGATGCTCTCTGAGGAGCCATCCATGTTTGGATGGCTCTTCAGAAAGCATATGACAGGCAGAGAGGAGGCATTGCATTGCCTCTTTACCACCTCCTATAACCCTTTAGACCTCACACAAGCAACCCTATTCACTTGAATGGGTCACAATTGGGAGTATAATCCCTGCCACAGCTGTGAAGCAAAGCATCACAGCCAGGAAATGTGTATACCCCTGGCCGCTGCCTCTGCAGCTAAAGAGGGTAGCAGTTTAGGAGTGGTAAAACTGCTGCTCATCCGCAAGGCTTTACCGCCCAAACCTCAAATGTGAACAAGCCCTGATAGGGCAGCCAATCCCAGTTCTCTGATCACCACCCCAAGAGCCACAGTGTCGCCAGACCAGTGTAGCTAGAATCAGTGTTCCTGATTTCCACTAAACCAGTGCCACATCCAACAGTTTTTATGACCAACACCACACCAGTCTCAGTGTCAAAAATTCTAGTGTATTCCAGCAACAGTGTTCCACATAACTGCAGCGCTTGCTATGACATCAAAAACTACTAATAAGTGGCTAGAAAAATTATAGATGACATGCTATTAATGCTAATAAAATGAACATATACATAAGTGACAAAATATTTTTAAAGTGACATAGTGCAAAAAAGTCTTTAGCGCAATCTTGAGTGCTATTCGTGCCTTGTTCTCAGGGTTTCACCTGAAGTGAGTATTCCACCACATGCTATAATATTTACACTCCACACTCACCAGACGTCAGAGACTCCCTTACTGTACAGCAAGGGAAGTCAAGAAGGCTTTTAGGTCTTTAGGGGAACCTGTCCCGCAATTCCTGATGTTTCCTGATTGCTCTCACAGATCCTTACTCCTCCTTGTTATAATGCAATGTTTCTCCCAAACATTAATAGGCAGGCAAAAAATATAAACAGAGAGACATCCTCTCATAGTGTAAAATCCTTAGATTATTCATTAAAATACAATTTAAAAAAGCGCCACTGAAGTGATGATGCAATGTAAAAAAACAGCCCACTGTAATGTGCAGGAAATTCCTGCAAATGAGCCAGTCAAACTAGTTTATGAGCTAAGCAAAGAAAGCTCTTTGCAGGATATGATGCAACAGAAAGTATGAGGGAGGAGTTTTTGGGCTTTTTGAAAGAAGCATATGGAGAGACAAAGAACAGAGTTGGTTTGGAACACAAAGGACGAGGATATGTGCTGGAGACTTTGGAGGAAACAAAAGTTTTAAGTTGGACTCTGAGAAAATAACCATGAAGGACATTACATCTTAAATTCATCTCTAAGTTGAGTAACTGTTTAAATGTAATAAACATTTAAAAAATAATTGAATAACTAATATTGTGAAGTTGCAGCGGCTGTTTCAAATCTAATGATTGACAGTGATTCACAAAAACCTTGTTCCTGTGAACAAACAGCGTCTCTGTTTTTAAACGTTCTTGCGGTAGAAGCCAAGGAAACTTAGACCTCTGTAGTGTATAAATGCTTTACTAAACAGAAAAGCCATGCATACCACTGCACAAAACACATTCATAGTTACAAAATATGCCTACAACATGCAGAAGCCAATTAACCTTTCTAGCAAAATAAGCATGTAAAATATGTATGCAATAAGTAAACTAAACAGTTACTCAAAAACCTTGTTCTCGTGAACAAACAGCGCTTGCTAATATTGTGCAGCAAAAAAATCCTATATAAATAAATATTGTGAAACCACAAAAAACACAAACAACTCAAACATAGTGTTCATAAGTCCTATGACAACAGATATGAAGAAAAATTGTTTATAGTAAGTGTAGGCTTCCACCGTGTGAATCCCACAATGAGTGATTTGTCGTTCAATGTGCTTCCAAACACCTCATGGAAGTAAAGTGAAGGTCCCCATTCACAAAATGTAGTTGACCCTCAGTGTCATATGACAAGAGGTGTCAAATAAGCTGTCTTCCCCATGACTGGGAAATCCACCGACCAGCTTAAATCAATCCCTGAATCGAACTGAATCTCATGGGAATTAGAAAAAACAGGCTCCACATAGCATAAACACGTTTTGATTCTTTATTAAAAACTTGCAGGCAGGTTCAGCATACAGAATGTGACTTTGCAAAACCCCTTCTGTGCAGGCAACACGATCAGCACATAAAAGCTATAAAACCGCTCAGGTGTCTTGGTGTGCATTCCACCTAGAGCTTTGCATAGTTCACCGTACGCTCTAGCTTGACGCGTTTCATCATCAAATATGACATCATCAGAAGCTGGGGGTCACGGTATGTAACTTGTTCTTATATACCTTCCATAACTGCTCTTACTATGCAATCCACTTAAACAATAAAAATGGATGAGCAGATCAAAAGGCATTCTCGGGCAACTATATTATATATTAACCATGTCAGCCCTGGAAGGATTTACCCCCTTAATGGCCAGGCCATTTTTTGCGATATGGCACTGCGTCACTTTTACTGACAATTGCACAGGCGCGCGACATTTTACCCAAACAAATTTTGGTGGTATTTGATCAATTTTTTGATTTTTTGCGCTATAAACAAAAAAATCACAAGGAAAATAATACATATCCAAAAAAATATATAAAAAAACAAATGTATTCATCAATTTAGGCCAATATATATATTCTGCTACATATTTTTCATTATAAAAAAATCACAATAAGCGTATATTGATTGGTTTGCTCAAAAGCTATAGTGTTTACAAAATAGGGTAAAAATTTAGGGACTTTTTAGTTTTTTTTATTGTTTTTACTAGTAATGGTGGCGATCTGCAATTTTTTAGCGGGACTGCGTCATTGCGGCGGACAAATCTGACCCTAAGTGACACTTTTTGGTGACCAGTGACACTAATACAGTGATCAGTGCTATAAAAATGCACTGATCACTGTATAAATGGCACTGGCAGGAACGGGGTTAAGTGTTCCCTAGGGAGGTGTTTCTAACTGTGGGGGGAGTGGACTGACTGGGAGTAGAGAGAGATTGCTGTTCCTGATCACTAGGGACAGCTTATCTCTCTCTCCTCCCCTGTCAGAATGGGAATACGAGTTGTTTATACTGGCAGATCCCCATTCTGCCTTTCTTTCCCGCGATCGCAGGTGGCCGGTTGAGTCTGCTGGACTCACAGGCGAGCTTCCGCGGTGTGTGGCAGGGCCGCGCACCCGCAAAAGCTAGTGCAGGGACCGCCGTGCATGTACAGTGATTCACTCAGGAGAGCCAACCTGCCACAGTATAACTGTGGCTGCTGGTCAGGAACTGGTTAATCGAATATCATTCAAACCCTATTGATTACAGAACAAAAATGCATATATGAAACATAAAACAACGATAATAAAAACCCTTATATAATCAGTTACTCACGCCATCTTGTGGCAAAATAGGGTAATTGTTTGAGAGACCATGAATTCTTTAACCGCTTTCCGCCCGCCGGCTGTCATATGACGGCCAGGCGGCACGGCTCTTGTTCTGGGCGAACGTCATATGATGTCTGTCCATTTAAAAAGGACATGCGCGCAATCGTATGCGCGTAGCCCTGTACCTTCGGTGGTGGCATGTCACGGAGACACCGCTCGCCACCGAGGGGGGTGAAAAGCCATTGGGCATGGCTGTTTACCATGTGATCGGCTGTGATGAAGTCACTGCCGATGACAGATGGTACCGCCCACTTTGCACGACGCATGCGCGCGATCGCGAGCGAGATGCGCATGCACGTCAGTGACGGCGTGTTCCCCGGGAACACCGCCCATCACCGACGTTGGTAAACAGCCAATGGCCGGTGGCTGTTTACCATCTGATCGGCTGTGATCCTTTCACAGCCGATCACTAAATGTAAACATAGAGCGGTAACGAGATGGGTTCTCCTCCTTACACACCGATCGTGTGTGAGAAGGAGATTGCAGTAACATCTCGTTACCGCTTACAGTGTACACCAACACACACTGATTTCCCCCCCAATAAAGAGGACCTGTCACCAGCCATCAAAGTACCTGTCACAGTTGATCTGAGTACCTGTCACAGTCCATCTGAGTACCCGAGTACCTGTCACAGTTCATCTGAGTACCCGAGTACCTGTCACAGTCCATATGAGTACCAGAGTACCTGAGTACCTGTCACAGTCCATCTGAGTACCTGTCACAGTTCATCTGAGTACCCAAGTACCTGTCACAGTCCATCTGAGTACCTGAGTACCTGTCACAGTCCACCTGAGTACCAGAGTACCTGTCACAGTTCATCTGAGTACCCAAGTACCTGTCACAGTCCGTATGAGTACCTGAATACCTGTCACAGTCCATCTGAGTACCTGTCACAGTCCATATAAGTACCTGAATACCTGTCACAGTCCATATGAGTACCAGAGTACCTGAGTACCCGTTACAGTCCATCTGAGTACCCGAGTACCTGAGTACCTGTCACAGTTCATCTGAGTACCCAAGTACCTGTCACAGTCCATCTGAGTACCTGTCACAGTTCATATGCGTACCGAGTACCTCAGTACCTGTCACCGCCCTTCAGAGTACCCGAATATCAGTCACTAGCCCATCAGAGTACCCGAGTACCTATCTGTAGCCCATCAGAGTACCCGAGTACCTGTCACTAACCCATCAGAGTACCAGAGTACCTGTCACCAGCCCATCAGAGTACCCGAGTACCTGTCACCAGTCCATCAGAGTACCCTAATACCTGTCTGCAGCTCATCAGAGTACCTGAGCATCTATCTGCAGCCCATCAGAGTACCCAAGTACCTATCTGCAGCCCATGCCTCATAAAATATACGTTGGGGTGTTTGCTTTCCAAAATTGGGTGATTTTGTAGGTAATTCCACTGTCCAGGTTCTCCAGGACCTTCAAAAGTGTGATAGGTAGGAATGAAATGAGATGTGTAATTTATGCTCCTAGAACGCCTGAAACTACTACTTCAATGTTAGGCCTCTGTATATGGCCAGGCTGTGTAAAAGTCTCACACATGTAGTATCGCCATACTCGGAAAGAGTAGCAGAATGTATTTTGGGGTGTAATTTTTGCTATATACATGCTATGTGTTAGAAATATCTTATAAATTGACAGCTTTGTGTAAAAAAAATGCGTTTTAATTTTTTTACACATTTTCCAAAAACTTCTGGAAAAAAAATAAACCTTTCAAAAGACTCATTATGCCACATAGATTATACATTGGGGTGTTTTCTTTCCAAAATGGGGTCATTTTGTGGGCAATTCCATTGTCCCGGTGCTCCAGGGCCTTCTAAAATGTAATAGGTGGTTGAGAAATTAGATGTGTCTACTTCAATGTTGGGCCTTTGTATGTGGCCAGGCTGTCTAAAAGTCTCACACATGTGGTATTGCCATACTTGGGAAGAGTAGCAGAATGTATTTTGGGGTGTAATTTGTTGTATGCATATGCTGTGTGTGGGAAATAACCCGATAATATGACAATTTTGTAAAAAAAAAAAAAAACTTCATTTTGCAAAGAATTGTGGGAAAAAAATTTACAACTTAAAAAAAAACTCATGCTACTTACTTATTACCTTGGAATGTCTACATTCTGAAAAGGGGTCATTTGGGGGGTATTTGTACTTTCCTGACCTGTTAGTGTTTCAAGAAATGAGATACACCTGATGTTCTGAAGACCTGATCAGATGTGATCAATTTTCAGTGATTGGCACCATAATTTGTAGACTCTATAGCTTTCACAAAGACCAAATAATATACACTAATTTGGGTTATTTTTACCTAAGATATGTACCCGCATAAATTTTGGCCAAAGTTTATGAGGAAAAATTACTAATTTGCAAAATTGTATGACAGAAACAAAGAAAAGGGCATTTTTTCACCAAATTTATGTATTTCTTTATTTATAGCACAAAAAACCCACTAGTGATTAAATACCACCAAAATAAAGCTCTATTTGTGTGAAAAAAAGGGTGCAAATTGCTTATGGGTACAGTGTTGCATGACTGAGTAATTGTCATTCAAAATGTGAGAGCTCTGAAAGCTAAAAATTAGTCTGGGCAGGAAGGGGGTGAACGTGCCCTGTATTGAGGTGGTTAATCAACCAAATCCTCCCCTCAGTTTTCATATATAGTTAAATTAAATAATTGGGACTTGGGGGAAAAAATGGGAAAAAATATTAAATATATATTATTATTATTATTATTATTATTATTATTATTATTATTATTATATATATTGGTTATGAAACAATTAATATCAATATATATATTCATTCCCTGTGGGCTCATAGTACATAATTCATAAATCCAGCGTGTTTCATTCTGCGACACTGCTTTATGCATATCTATACCCCTCCAATGGTTATCTATTTTATCTATGCCGCAGAAGGTGAGCAACGTTGGGTCTCTATTATGTGATATCCTAAAATTATTTGAGAGACTGTGCTTTCTAAACCCCTTCTTAATATTATTGAGATGCTCACCCAATCTGCCAACCTGCGCGTGGTGCGGCCAGCATACTGCTGACCACATGGGCAAGATAGGAGGTAGGTTACATGAGTACTCTGGCAGGTGATTAGCTTTTTAATAGGGTATTGTTTTTGGGTAACATTGGATTGAAAAGTTAGGGTATGTCTAGTCCTATTCTTAAAGCGGGGTTCCACCCAAATTTTGAACATTATCTCTATGCATTCTCTTCCTTGCCTAGATGCTGACATGCTGTGTAAAAAAATTTAAATCGCCGTAATTACCTTTTTTTTCTAATCTTCTTAGCACTTCCTGGTTTTCCTCCCGTGGGAGTAGGTGTGTTTCTAGCCTCTCCCAGACCTCCCACAGTCCCCTGGGAGCTAGTCTCAGGCTTCCCAGCATGCATTGTGCAACAGCGTCATCACAACATCTCGGTGAATGCTGGGAGCACAGCATTCACTGCATCCAGGAAATACATGCTTGTGGGTTTCAAATGCCCACAATGAAGATGGAAACCGCCTTCAGTGAATTTTATAAGTTATTCTTTACAACAAAATCGGACACAGGTGGACTTATTACACAGAACATGTGAGTAGATAATCATGAGAAGAAAAGTTTGTGAATGAACAAGGTATTATCCCCCAGCAGGACCAGCCAGTGTTTGGTAACCACTTTTTCAAATTGCTTATAATTATTATTGTAGTTAGTGAGGAAGACCACTCCCTGATCATTCCCTTTTTTGTCCTTCAATAAGTCAACCCTTTTCATATTGGATACTTAAAATTGTATATCCTGTAGGGACTTATCTTGATATCCTTTCTCTTTCAATCTATCTATCAATAGATCAGCCTGATGGTCAAAACCCTCTCTATCCCTACAATTGCGACGTAGTCGCATTAATTGCCCTTTTTGTATATTATAGTTGCCCGAGAATACCATTTGATCTGCGCATCCACTTTTATTGTGTAAATTCATTGTATAGTAAGAGCAGTTATAGGAGGTACTGTATATAAGAACAAGTTACGCACCGTGACCCCCAGCTTCTGATATCATATTTGATGACGAAACGTGTCAAGGTAGGATGCACGATAAACTATGCAAAGCTCTAGGTGGAACGCACAACAAGACACCCCTGCACAGGAGAGATTTTGCAAAGTCACTTTTTGTATGCTGAACCTGCCTGCGAGTTTTTTAAAAAAGAATCAAGAAGTTTTTACGCTATGTGGAGCCCATTTTCTGTTTTTTCTAATTTTTACAAGATTCAGCTTTGGAGTTATGGAATGCGGTAAGAAGGGATGGGAGCCGGTCGGTGGATTTCCCGGTCACAGAGACCGATTAAGCCTATTTGTCACCTCCTGTCACTGAGGGTCAACTACATTCAGTGAGTGGGGACTTTCACTTTACCTCCACGAGGTGTTTGCTTGGGAGCACATTGAACAACAAGTCACTCATTGTGGGAGCCTACACTTACTATAAACAATTTTTCTTCATATCTGTTGTCATAGGACTTATGAACACTATGTTTGAGTTGTTTGTGTTTTTTGTGGTTTCATAATATTTATTTAATTAGGAATTTTTTGCTGCACAATATTAGCAAGCGCTGTTTGTTCACGGGAACAAGGTTTTTGAGTAACTGTTTAGTTTACTTATTGCATACATATTATATATGCTTATTTTGCTAGAAAGGATAATTGGATTCTGCATGTTGTAGACATATTTTGTAACTATGAATCGTGTTTTGTGCAATGGTATGTATGGCTTTTCTGTTTAGTAAAGCGTTGATACACTACAGAGGTCTAAGTTTCCTTGGCTTCTACCACAAGAACCTTTAAAAAGATGAAAGCAAAACAGAGGTATCTGTTAGAGCGGGAGCAATAATTCTAGCACTAGACCTTCCCTGTAACTCCAAACAGGTAACCTGTAAAGGCTTTTAAAGCGTCACCTATGGAGTTTTTTAAGTACCATAGTTTGTCGCCATTCCACGAGCTTGCGCAATTTTAAAGCATGATGTTGTATATGTTAGGTATCTATTTACTCAGTGTAACATCATCTTCTACATTTTTAAAAAAATTGGGGTAAATATTGTGTTTTTTTTTTTTTAATTCATTAAAGTGTATTTTTTCCATTAAAAAATTTGCAAAATCGCTTCCCAAATACTATGTGATGTAAAAAATTGCAATATTTGCCATTTTATTCCCTAGTGTCTCTGCTTAAAAAAATGTTTAATGTTTGGAGGTTCTAAGTAATTTTCAAGCAAAAAAAATACTGATGTAAACTTGTAAACAAACTGTGCCAGAAAAAGTCTGGTCAGCAAGTTGTTAAAATTTGATAGTGCTTTCTCTCTACAATCTTCTATAGATACACCAAAACTGGTTTGAGTTCATATGCAGAACTACCTAAATAGCCTATTCAGTTTACATTTACTTTGTCTTTCATACTACAGAGATTTCAGTAAATCTAAAAGATTGTGCACTAGATTGCAAGGTGTATGACCAGCTTGGTCAGGGCTATATCACGAACTGCTCATGTCTTGGGAACTTTAGTTGAAAAAAACTATTACTAAATCCCATCAAGCTGTCAGGCTGCAGAGCGATAAACCAGGCATTGATCTGGGGGAGGAATTTAGGAAAATGTCCTAACCACAGTTGCCAACTACATTGTACATCTCCTGTAATACTGCACACTCTAGTGTGGTGTATTAAAACGATCCTACTTACTTTGTCCTTTGTGTGGTTTCCAAGAAAGCATATCTTGCCACAGGCATCCCCCTGCTGCCCTACATAAGCTGTCAGAAGGGGAAACTCAAGTGGTTTAACATGCAAAACTTTGGAATTTAAATTCATTCCAGAACATAATTTGGCATGTGAAATAAAATTAGAACTTTATTAGGGTGGCCACAGATAAGCTTTAAGCATATACAACTAGTATATCAAGCCTTTTCCAAAGGAAGTTATTATCTAATGAAAAAAAAAATGTTTAACCACCATTGTAATAAATATTGCCGCAGTCCATCAGGGCTTATTTAAATTAATAATATCATGAGTACACTGAAAAAGAAATGCACTCTTTGCCTTGGCACTAGAATAAAAGATTAAGTCAATCGCACCAATGGATCTTCAAAATCAAGCTCTATTTAGTCAAAATACAGCAGCATTTCAGTCATTAAGCAATCCTTTTTTCAAGAGGCTTACACAGTTCTTGTTCTTGCTAAATGCAAGGTTATTACAAAGCATACAAATGTGCAGTTGCCTTACAATTTTATTTAAAGCAAGTTTCCTGCTAGACAGTTAACATACATTAACAGAAATGTATTAAAGTGCAGCTTACCAATTCTTAGATATGGTGGCTGCATTAGTTTTGTTTTTTTAGGCTTTTTGCTTTATTTTCACCTGGTGATCCAGCCAGTAAGTCTGTTATTTTTCAACTTACTTTAACCGCTTCTGGACCAGCTGCCGCAGTTATACTGTGGCAGGTTGTCTCCCATGCGCGAACCGCCGGCTCTTTATGACACCTTCGGCAGCACGCTCACGCGCCCAAAGCGTGTCCCCGGGGCTGATGCAAATGCCCGGCGGGCGCGATGACTGCCAGGCACCCGCGATCGCTCGTGACAGAGCGAGAACCGGGATCTGTGTGTGTAAAACCTCAAATCCTGGTTCTGTCAGGGGAGAGGAGACAAATTGTGTGTTCCTACTAAGTAGGAACAATGATCTCTCTTCTCCTCTAGTCAGCCACATTCCCACTCACAGTTAAAACACACCTAGGGAACACAGTTAACCCCTTGATCTCCCCCTAGTGTTAACCCCCTCCCTGCCAGTGACATTTATACAGTAATCAGTGCATTTTTTATAGCACTGATTGCTGTATAGATGTCAGTGGTCTCAAAAAAGTGTCAAACGTGTCCGATGTGTCCATCGCAAGGTTGCAGATCACCACCAAATCACAGATCACGCCATTACTAGTAAAAAAAAATAATAATAATAAAAATGCCATAAATCTATCCCCTATTTTGTAGAAACTACAACTTTTGCACAAACCAATCAATATACACTTATTGTCATTTTTTTTTTTACCAAAAATATGTAGAAGAATATATATTGGCCTAAACTGAGGAAGAAATTAGTTTTTTTTTAAAAAGTGGGATATTGATTATAGCAAAAAGTAAAAAATATTGCGTTTTTTTTTTTTCAAAATGTAAAATTTTTTTTGTTTATAGTGCAAAAAATAAAAACCGCAGAGGTGATCAAATACCACCAAAAGAAAGCTCTATTAGTAGGAAAAAAGGACATCAATTTTTTTTGGGGTACAGGGTCGCATGGCCACGCAATTGTCAGTTAAATTGACGCAGTGCTGTATCGCAAAAAATGACCTGGTCATTAAGCAGGAAAATCTTCCGGGGCTGAAGTGGTTAACAGACCTGTCCAGACAAACAATGCAAACAACTGTTTCTTTACCTTATTATAAAGTGTTAGCTAAAACTCAGCTTACTTTGTTAGCCAAGTCCATCTAAATGTGCTAGTGCATCTAAAGCCGTGTACACACTGGCGGACTTTACAGCATCAAACGCCCGATGGTCTTTCCGACGGACTTTCGACGGAGTTACGACAGACTTTCGGATGACCGGACTTGCCCGCACATGAACGGACTAAAGTCCGTTTGAAAGTCCGTTGGTATGAACGTGATGACGTACGAAGGGACTAGAATAAGGAAGTTCATAGCCAGTAGCCAATAGCTGCCCTTGCGTCCTTTTTTGTCCGTCGGACTAGCATACAGACAAACTGATTTTTCGACCGGACTCGAGTCCGTCGGAAAGATTTGAAACATGTTCCAAATCTAAAGTCCGTCTGATTTTCGACAGAAAAAGTCCACTGAAGGTCCGATGAAGCCCACACACGGTCGGATTGTCCGACGGATTAGTTCCATCGGACCAGTCCGGTCGAAAAGTCCGCCCATGTATACACGGCATAACACTACCCTCTCTCTATAGACTGACAATGCTGCTGTCCAAAGGTGTCTGCTTTACTACTTCATCCAGGAATGCATACACTCTAATGCCGCGTACAAACGGTCGGATTTTCCGATGGGAAATGTTCGATGGGAGCCTATTTCGGAAATTCCGACCGTGTTTAGGCTCCATCGGACATTTTTCGTCGGAATTTCCGACAAACAAAATTTGAGATCTGGATCTCAAATTTTCCGACAACAAAATCCATTGTCGGAAATTCCGATCGTGTGTACACAATTCCAACGCACAAAGTTCCACACATGCTCGGAATCAAGCAGAAGAGCTGCACTGGCTATTGAACTTCATTTTTCTCTGCTTGTCGTACGTGTTGTACGTCACTGCGTTCTTGACGTTCGGAATTTCGGACAAGATTTGTGTGACCGTGTGTATGCAAGACAAGTTTGAGCCAACATGCGTCTGAAAAAAAACATGGATTTTGATGTCGGAATGTGCGATCATGTGTACGCGGCATTAGACAGGAGGTGTGTTACTGACTGGATCGCTTGTAAAAAAAAGTCTAAAAAAGAAAACTAATGCAGCTACCACACCTAAGGATTGGTAAGTTGCAATATATTTTTAGGCCAATATGTATTCTGCTATATGTTTTTGGTCAAAAAACCCAAATAAGCATTGATTGGTTTACGTTATGGTGTCTACAACTTATGGCATACATTTATGGATTTTTTTTTATACTTGTAATGGCAGTGATCAGCGACTTATAGCGGGACTGCAATATTGCGGCGGACAATGTACATCAATGCCCTGTACACACGATAGGATTTTCCGATGGAAAATGTGTGATAGGACCTTGTCAGAAATTCCGACCGTGTGTAGGCTCCATCACACATCTTCCATAGGAATTTCCGACACAAAATACGTTGTCGGAAATTCCGATCGTGTGTACACAAATCCGACGCACAAAGTGCCACGCATGCTCAGAATAAATTAAGAAACGAAAGCTATTGGCTACTGCCCTGTTTAAAGTCCCGATGTATGCGTTTTACGTCACCGCGTTCATAACGATCCGACAACTTTGTGTGACCGTGTGTATGCAAGACAAGTTTGAACCAACATCCGTCGGAAATAATCCATGGATTTTGTTGTCGGAATGTCCGATCAATGTCCGACCCTGTGTACAGGGCATAACTGACACTTTTGACACTTTGTGGGAACCAGTGACACTAATACAGCGATCAGTGCTAAAAATATGCACTTTCACTGTACCAATGACACTGGCTGGGAAGGGGTTAAACATCTAGGGCAATCAAAGGGTTAACTGTGTGCCTAGCCTGTGTTTTTGTGTACTGTGTTAGTTGCTTTTACTAGGGGAAGAGATGGATTTTATCCCCTGCTTTGCAGGGACACAAAACCCATCCCTTCCTCCCTGTCAGAATGGCGATTTGCCTTGTTTACATAGGCAGATGTCAGTTCTGTGTGTTTTACCGACCGGGGGGTGCCAGGTGACATCCAGTGCCCCGTAGATGCGCTTCTTCCATAAATAATCACAGCAGAAGGGGCTCGCCGGTGGCGAGTGGGTGCCTCCTGTAGGTGGAAGTGCAATATCACATATATATCACATATATACTGTATTACGTGATCCTACACAGGAGAGCCGATCTGTAGCAGTAAATCAAGTGGTTAATACCGCTTTAAAGTAAACCTGTAGCTCTGTGTTCTATTGATAAAGCATTGGTCCATTTTAAGCAATACACAACCCGCTAAGGACAGCTCATTAAGGAGCTGCTTTACAAAACAGCCTAGCTGTTCCTATACTTCTGCTTTATATTTAAACCCTCCTTCAACATATTTGTGTGCCTGTGATTTTTGCTCCACTTGCATTGAAGCAAGCAAAGCCTCATTCAGTTTAATAAAAGGTGGGGAGGACTGTTTAAGGTGAAAGGGTTTATCCCCTATCCAGGTCTTTTCTCTACAACGTTATGTAGAAAAACATAGCTGGCATCTGGGGACCACATTGGGCTCTGCATTTTATTTATGTAGCACTTACCACTAAAGGAGTTGCTGAATGTACTGGGTGCTTTGTTCCTATGCCGACGACGCTGAAAATAGCACCACACACTCTGACACACCTGGCTGGGTGGGGAATATGTGTAGATATAAGTATACAGTATATACTTTGATGGCCTAAAGTATAAAGACACAAGTAATGACAAATTAATTAATGGCAAGAAATGTACTGTAATAAGGTAAACAGTGGAAGAAATATACTGCAAACTAGATAAACGGTAAGATAAATAAATTGCAAATGGATAAACCGTAGAAGACATGTACTGCAGAAGCAATAACTGTAATATATAAAAAAGATTGAAGCGCTTCACTGCGTGATCAGTGGATTTAAAATAAATATGTGTGTATCCCACACAAAAAATATACCCAACTAATGTGTGATGAAAATGCAGCTAAAATGTGTAGCTGCATGTGTAAAACTAATAAGTACCTATGTTAAAGTAAATAGTGTTACAAATATATATAAATTGTGAAGTGTAAAACCGGATGATTGGCCATCAAAATAAATATTAATTGTTACCAAGTGATTAAAATAAAATAAACACACTGATGATATAATATAAATATGTAGAAAGACAGGACAACCAATTCAAATGAAGGATAAATGTAGTCCCAATATTAGAAGTTCTTAAATTGCTTAATTGGAGTACTCGCTTGTTAATCCTGAACGATAGTGTCATTCAACTCCAGCCTCATAAGATGTGGTTTTCAGCACCGAATATCATATGTAAAGCAAATAAAGAAAAACAAACTTCATTGCGGAATGCTCTGAAAACATAGTACACCAGCAAACATCCTATGAGATCCACTCACGTGCGCCCCGTATTGGGAAAGACATATGCAGATGTAATAAGCAGTCAGCCGCCGAGGACGAGAGGTGGATCGCTGCAGTACACAGCCAGACTGACAGACTGCACAGTGCGTCCTAGGCTCCTCCCACACATTACGTCACCGTCACGTGACTTTCTCAATAACTGGTATAAAGCACAACCCCTCCTAAACAGTATACCTGGTCAAGATTACCTAGTTCAGCAGTCAATATGTACTACTCTCTTGGCCAGTTCGCTGGGGCCCAACACTTACATCAGGTTACTTTGCCTTTAACATATGATGCAGGCACTGACACTGGTCCCTTGAGTGAAAATGTCACTGACTCCCAGGCAGCTCTGTCCCTCTTTTGTCAAAGTGTGGATTTGGCCAACAACCTCTCACCAACTTCTTGGGTTAGCAGATGATCACCCTCTGTACACTGAGTGAAACACAGCCTGGCTGCGTCTGCAGTGTCCTTCCCCCTTGATCAGGCAGGAGGCTCCCCCAACATCCATGGCTCTTTCCATCCTAAGGACTTTCCAAGTCCTTAGATGTCTGTCTCTGTGCCACTCTCCCTCTAAGGTGCAGCGATGGCAGTGTTGCCAGCGGTCAGTATTTTTACTGGCAACCAGTAAAAAACTGACACTTTTTCCCCTGCAAGTAAATGCCAGTGACAGGAAAAGGTTGCCAAAAAAAAAATGTGTCTGTGACGCTCGGTTCGGATGAGACCGATCTGAGTGCCTGCTATAATATCCTCAGGTGGCGGGGGCGGGTCTAGCATGTGATGTCGGCGAGTATAGCCAGCTGGGAGCGAGACTGTCAGTGCTGTTTGGACTGGAGTGGATTGAAGGGACCACCGGTAGTGGAGACAGACTGTCACTGTAACGCAGGACGGTACGCGTTGTGTCAGTGAGGTGTCATCATCATCTGTGCTGCTAAACACTGCTGTCAGTGTAACTGTGAGAGTCAATTTCATGTATGTGTATGTAACACTAACTCTTGGTGGAGCTGCTAGTTTAAAGCAGGCTGTTACCTTTACTCCAGCCACCTCTGTTTCACCGGCACCGGGTCTAGGGTCCCGTTAAGTTTACCTCTGGACGATGTAGGCACCAGACACTTGAGTATGTTTTCCAATGCTTTAATGAACAAATAATAAAGGAAGTAGCAGGAAAGAGGCAGAAGGAAACTTGCAGGGAAGCTCAAATACCTTTCCTTAGTATTCTTCGCAACATTATTAGGAATTGAACACTTGTAGTTGAATGCACCCCCCTTGTGGGATTCAATCTTTGCCCGCCTGGATAGGCCTCTCTCACTTGCCTAGCAGCCAGTACGTAGCACGAACAAAAGTCTCTGCCACAGACTTGTTTGGAACAGAACCCATACGATCCTCTGCCACAGGATGTACAGTAATGGTTTACGATGAATGTCAGACACAGTACTTGGACCTTTAAGCCAACCCGGCAGTACTATGCAGTAAGATTACTTCAGGATACGTCCTCCAACTGAGTCACCAGGCCCCTCTCCAGACCAGCACTCTGCATGATCCTTCCATGACGGGTCCTCCCCTGGGATCTTCTCGGCTGTCCAGCTTCTTCACTCAGGATAGACAGCCCAGGACCATTCCTCTGCTGCTGTGGTAGGCCCCAGGCAGGCCTCTGGGCCCACTTACACGCCGCAGCGACATGGACCTCCGGAACGGAGGATCACAAGGTGGTATTCCTAATGCATACCTGTCAGCCAGGAGGGCCAGCAGGTGGCTGAAAACAAACCCCTAAACATGGCGTCTGTCCCATAAATACCCTCCCCCAGAATGCAACTCGGAGGACCACCTCCACCGAGTTGTCCCCGGGACAGAAGAGCACTCATACGCTTCAACATGTTGCCTTTCCAACACCGGCCCCTGGTGACAACGACACCAATCGGCGCAGTGTGGAATCACACGCAACTCAGCCAAGCTGGAACAGAGGCAAACCTAACTTCACCTAACAAGTAACCCACTAGATTTACCTATCAGCAGTAGATTAAAAATCTACCAGAGCTACATGTACTTGCCCATTCTAATGTCTTGCCCTCCTCAGCCCTGTCCCTGAATATAATAAGAAAATGAATGAATGAATGAATGATTTGTAAAGCGCTGCAAATGCGAACTGAATCACCTCAAGGCGCTGGATGCATTCTCTGATGTCAGCTTTCTCAGAAGAGGAAGGTCTTTAGTTTTTCCTGAAGGCCTGGTGGTTTTCTTCCATGCGGATGTTAGTTGGAAGAGCATTCCATAGTCGAGGTCCTTGGACTGCGAATCTTCGTTCTCCCTTTGCTTTGTAGCGGTATTTGGGAACGGTAAGGAGGTTTTGGTTAGCCGATCGAAGACTGCGATTCAGTGTGTAGTGTTTTATTTTCTCACGGAGATATGGTGGGGCGTTTCCTTGTACGCATTTGTGGGTGAGGCAGAGGGTCTTGAATGTGATCCGATTCTTCACGGTTAGCCAGTGTAGGCTCTTTAGGGAGGGTGAGATGGATTCCCAGGGTTTTTTTCCTGTTAACAGTCTTGTCGCCGTGTTTTGGATGAGTTGTAAGCGCGCAAGCTGATATTGGGGTAGTCCTACGTAGAGCGAATTTGCGTAGTCGAGTCGGGAATTGATGATTGTTCCCACAACTGCCGCTTTGTCCTCTTCTGGGATGAATCTGCGTAGTTGACGGAGGAGATGGTGGGATCCGCTCACCACTGATCCTATTTGTGCGTCCATTGTCATTCCTGAGTCAAAAATGACTCCGAGACTCTTGGCTTTGGTGTTTGGGGAGATGGTCTGTCCAAGGATGGTGGGAGGTGTCCACGGAGTCTTTATTTTGGAATTTTTGTTGGCATGTAGGAGAAGAAGCTCTGTTTTTGATCCGTTAAGTTTGAGGGAGCTGGTGGTCATCCAGTCATCTATTAAGGTGAGACATTTCTGTAATTGCTGATGAAGGTCTTTTTGTCCATTGATGCGAAGGTAGAGTTGGGTGTCGTCAGCGTATGAATGGAAGCAGAGGTCGGTTTTCCTGATGATATTGAGAAGTGGGCGGATGTATATGTTGAATAGTACTGGTGACAAGGGTGATCCTTGAGGGACTCCGCAGGAGATTGCCCGGGTTTCCGAGGTGAATGTCCCTAGTTTCACTGTCTGGGAGCGATTCTCTAAGAAGGATGTGAACCATTTTAGGGCAGAATCTGTAGCTCCTGCTACTTCAGCGAGGCGGACAAGTAAAGTATTGTGGTCCACTGTATCGAATGCTGCGCTGAGGTCTAACAGTACCAGGAGACTCTGTTCTCTGTCGTCTGCTGCTTCAAGGGCGTCGTCCCATATTTTGAGAAGTGCCGTTTCTGTGCCATGGCCTGGGCGGAAGTCTGATTGCAGAGGGTCCAGGAGGAGGTGTGTGTCCAGGTGGTGTTGTAGCTGCTGTACTACTGCTTTTTCCATGATCTTGGAGATGGCGTTGAGGCTAGTTATTGGTCTACGGCAGTTAGGGTCCTTAGGGTCGAGATTGGCTTTCTTTAGCAGAGGTTTGATGATGCCTTGCTTGAGGGGGGGTTGGGACAGTCCCTTAATAAGAAATATGTTTTTTTGCCTTAATAACTACCTTAAATCACATTGCTAATTGCATACCGTACTTGTTTGTGGCCTAAATACTGAAATTTGCACTGAAAACTGTAATTTTGTGGTTGGGTTTTTTTGGGGGGGATAGTTGGGGGGGTGGTAGTATGTTTATGACCAAGTATTAGTACAGTCAGTTGAACTATGTTAGTTCAGATTAGGCTTGTTTATGTTAAGTGGCCCTGTGTGGCCTTAATTGGGCAGAGCTGGTGTTGTGCCACCTAATGGTTTGTTATGTTTTTTGTTGCTGCTCTTTATGCTAAAATTAATATAAAGAATTTTCAACAAAAAAAAACTAATTTTGTAACTTTTGGAAATGCCCGTAAAAACTGTGCCAGCAAATTTTGTGTGTCGTGTCAGTAAATTTTAATCTGGTAGGTTGGCAACACTAATGCCCCGCACACACGGTCGGATTTTCCGATGGACATTGTCCGATCGGAGCGTGTTGTCGGAAATTCCGACCGTGTGTGGGCGCCATCGGACATTTTCCATCGGATTTTCCGACACACAAAGTTGGACAGCAGGAGATAAAATTTTCCGACAACAAAATCCGATCGCGTCAATTCCGACCGTGTGTGGCCTGTTCCGACGCACAAAGTGCCACGCATGCTCAGAAGAAATTCCGACACGAGACAGCTCGTTCTGGTAAACTTGGCGTTCGCAATGGATACAGCACTTTCGTCACGCTGCAATGTAAAAAATGGTTTAATACAGCGCACTCTCTTCTTCTTTATAATGTGACAAGAATTAAGTAGTTTTGCTGCTCACATTCACACACACTTCTCACAAAGTTTTATTTGTGTTTTTTTAGTGGGATTCCCTCAATATATTGTTATTAGTTGTCACATCTGACAGTTTTATATTTTTTATGTTTTTTTTTTTTGTTTTTAAGCCTTTTTTTCTTTAATGTTTGGATTTTTTCCAAGGCTGATCTTTGTTCAATGTTATTTTTATTTTTACTCCAGAATATTTTTGTGTGTGTTTTGTGTGGCAAGTTACCCCAACACCATTGATATCTTTTATTATTTAATCTCCAGGAGATTTTTTGTTGTTGGTGTCCCTTGTTCATTTCACATTGTATATTAGAAATGTACCTGAATCCTCACAAACAAACCATCATTTTTGAAGTAAAACACATAGGAGAGTATAATTCAAAACAAAAATCCTTTATTAAGGGCTCAGAACCAAACAAAGAGGAAGGCAACACTGGATCAACAGGAGAAATTGGTGAAGCCTGGGACCCCCACGGCAGACATCAATTCTTAAACCTCAAAATTGGTGGCCTGAGTCCATATGTAAGGGAGGGCAGTCTGGTCCGGGATTCACAGAGATCCGGATAGCAGCAGATGACATCAGTGTCCCCAGGCTGTGGTACCACAAGAGGCTGCATCTTTTGGCCGACCAGACTGGATCCAGGGTCCTCACTGTCTGGTCTTCCTTTCACACTTCCTTCCAGGCTGTGGCTGTGCAGTTGGAGATGTGGCAGGAGGAGGAGTAGGACCTGGAGGAGGAGTAGGACCTGCAGGAGGAGGAGGAGGACCATCCCAAAGCTGTGTGTGAGGTGTAATTTGGCCCCTCATACCTTTCGCCAGAGCCTCTGATATGAGGGCCTCACACATGGCTTTTTGGCCCTCCTCCATCCTCTGCATTTTATAGGCTATGAATGCAGCAATGTTCTCCTGCCTGGTGTGTGGTGCTCCCAGGACCTCTGTAGCCCTACAAAAAAATCTGATAGCCGCCTCCTCTAGGGTACTCCTCCTACTGCCACTTTCTGTTTCCAGGGGGGGTGGAGGGACCTGCAGATCAGCCAGCCGGCTCAGCCTGGCCACCTCCTGGCTGAGACTTCCCTGTGTATGAAAAAGGGACATGGTTTTAGTTTTTGCATCATCAATCACAATCATAAATTAGTACTCCCAACTAACATCTAGTTAACATCATTGATTGGACAAGCAGAAATATTTAGAGGAATGCTATACCTGGCTCAATCTGGGCTCCTCCACATGTGGCCTGGAAGGCCCAGGTTGGGCGTCGGAAGCCTCAGCCGGGGGGGAAGGAAGCGTGAAAGGAAGACTGGAGAGTTTCTGCCAGAAAGTGCAGCCTGTCGTAGTACAACATCCTGGGGACATAGATGTCATCTGCTGCTCCGGATCTCTGTGAATCCAGGACTTTATTGCGCTCCCTCAGATAAGTGCTCCTCAGGCCACCAATGAAAATCTTTAAATAAGTGATGTCTGCCGTGGGGATCACCTGCTTCACAATTTCACACAATTGCTCCAGTGCTGCCTTCCTCTTTGCTTGGTTCTTGTAATGGGGGTGTTTAATCTCCCACAGACAGGGCAGCTCCCTTAGCATCTCTATGAAGACTGAAATGAAGTCCTGATCTTTCAGTACCATATCCATGTTCACTGCAAGACACAACACAAGACAAAGCCTAATGTCACACCAAACTCTCCTAATCTTGTTACAATATAGGCCTCAATCTATAGAAGCAGTATAGGCACAAGTTTGTCTCTTACCTTCGTTCTTACGATCGCCGCGTTCAATGCACCTTCCTCCGCTCACAGATCAAATGTAATACGCACGTGTGTTACGCTTTATATACACTGCGCATGCGTGTAACTCCGCCCGCCCCTGATGTTCTTTCTAGTGTATTCCCCGCCCCTTTTCGTTCGGCGCAGTGGGGGAAGAGCATGATGGCGGACATACAGCAGGTGCGGGCTAATTGTACGAGGAGGAGGAGGAGGAGGAGGAAAGGGCGGATCCAGGCACGTCCCGATCCAGAAGGAGACGTTTTAAGGCCACAAATATGTCGTTTGGGGAGATGTTGGAGATGGTCGACATCATGAGGAAGTCCGACTATGACGGAAAATATGGGCCTTACCCCCACCCCAACATCCGAAAGGCCAAAATCATTGGTAAAGTGGTCCGGAGTCTAGAGCGGAATTTCGGGGTACGAAGGTCTAAAGATCAGCTCAGGAAGCGGTGGTCGGACCTGAAGTTGAGAGAGCCAGAGCAGTACCGAAAGATCCGGAGAGTGCTGCAAAAAAGTAAGTAGTTGTGCTGTGTTCCTATTCTTTCTGTCTTTATTGCGTTCGTTCTGCTCCATATGCTTTGATTAGTTGTAACGTTTCCAAAGGTCAACTTTAATGTTCATGGGCACATTATTCGTTCGTATCAAACATTTTTCTTTCGGCCTCTAGAACACCATTGTTTAGGCCATATGCATTTTCACACATTTTTGGGGGCCTACTTGGATGCCAAATATTTGTTTGTGTAGATGGGTTTGTTACTAGAATGAAATGCAAACTAGATTGTGTGTAAGGAGAGGACACTGAGCAGCTGTTTTCACATCTGGACACTGGAGCACTAGTGTGGGACACAAGAACACCATTTTTATTAGGGGGCCACACAGGTGCTCCAGTGTATACTATAGGGGGGTCTCCATCTGTGAAGCTTGTACCAAACAGGTAAAGTATTGCAGCTTGACAAAGGGCAATAAAAAATATACATCTTGGAACTCGGCTAAAATAGACAATTGTACCCCACTTCCAAGCAATGTTTCCTATTTCTATAGTTCTGCCATCAAATATCTGTGTGCTAAGTATACCATTTTTGTTTTACATAGGGGAGAAAAGACTCGGACACCCCTCATCCCAGGAGACCAGAGACCCCCCCTCTCTGGAAGAAGGGGAAATACCAACCCAAGAGGCTGAGCAGGAGGAAGAAGAAGATGTGGTGGAGATTGGCACCACAACAGGTGAGTGTCTGCGACAACAGACTCAGGTAAAAGAGATGGCTGGTGGCAGATTTTTGAGACCTTTTTTTTTGTTCTTTATCTCTTTTTAGGTGATCGTGATGTGAGGGAGAGAGAACGTTTCACATCTGAAAGTGCCCAGATACTGATAGGGGAGATCATGGGGTGTAATCTCCAATTGCAAAACATCCAGCAACAAATCAGTGATGTTATTAAAAAAAATAATAACATCATTGATGTTTTGGGGTGAATTTAAACCCCACAAAACACCTGTTTTATCGTGGTCCAATCTTACCAAACTTTTTTCAATGTTTAGAAAAGCCAAATTTGGAGGATGCACACAGTGTGCCAACATGTGCTATCTGCCATCACGGGAGATCAATGGACGCGTTTTGGGGGGCAACCCCTTCCTCAATTATAAAGTAGCGTTGAGGAAGGGCTTGCTCCCCCCAAACACGTCCCTTGATCCCCCATGATGGCAGATAGCACATGTGGACATTTGTAAATTGGTGTGCATCTTCCAAATTTGGCTTTTCCAGGGGTGATTTCCCCCCATCTGAACGCTATATCAAACCCAGTTCCTAAATACTGATGTCTGATATAGCCTTCAGGTTTTACCTAATGTGAACTTTGTAAGTTCAAGTTTTTTGGCTTTCTTGTTGGTTTTACACAGGCCTGTTTTATCTGAAATGGATATTTTGATTTTTCATAATGCTACTGCAAACATTGTTATACAACAAACATGTTGGTTTGTTTTAAAAACCTTTGGTAAATGCGCATGTGATTGTGCAGGTATAAAAAAGTGCCTTACTCAAGAATGTGTGGATTATTGTCTCAACACTACAACACTTTTGGGGTGATGTAATTGTTGTTTTATGCACAAATGGGGGTTATTTCCTAAGGGCAAATCCTCTTTGCACTACAAGTGCAGGTTCAGTGCAGTTGCAAGTGCACTTGTAGTGAAATGTGTTTTTGCATTTAGGAAGTACCAGCCAACACTGTTTTTTATAAGGTTACCCAATCACGACATTTTCTGCACTCAACACATTTCTGTCAGGGTCAGCTAAAACAAACACAAGCAGTAGATGTCCACCAAGAATTTCTTTTGGTTGTTTTTTATTTGAAAAAGGTGTCACATATTGTCTGGCATATTGATAGCCCCCCTACCCGCAAAGAACTCCAGGTATCGTAACCGGACATCACGGGCATTCAGGGAGGGCAAGCCAGGACGGCCGCTTTCAAGTGCCGTCATTGTTGATGTATTTGGGATTCCGCCCTCAGGCCCAACTGAGCCAGCATAGTTGGCTGAATGTTTTTGTAGAAAATTATGGAGAACACAGCACGCAAGTATTATATGGTTCAGTTTATACTCCGCCATATGGATGGGTGTCATAAATAATCGGAACCGGCTGGCCAGGATTCCAAATGTGTTCTCCACCACTCTTCGGGCTCTGGCCAGCCGGTAATTAAAAACCCTCTGTTCCGGGGTGAGGGTCCTCATCGGGAATGGCCGCATCAGGTGGTCCCCCAGCGCAAACGCTTCATCAGCAACGAACACAAATGGGAGACCTTCAACATTGTCCTCTGGAGGTGGCAAGTCCAAGCTGCCATTCTGGAGACGCCTGTAGAACTCCGTCTGGGCGATCACTCCACCATCGGACATCTGGCCATTCTTCCCCACGTCCACATACAAGAAGTCGTAATTAGCCGACACCACCGCCAGAATCACTATACTATTAAACCCCTTGTAATTATAATAGTACGACCCCGAGTTGGGTGGTGGGATGATGTGGACGTGTTTCCCATCAATTGCCCCTCCGCAGTTAGGAAAGTCCCACCGCTGGGCAAAGTGGGAGGCCACAGTCTGCCATTCCTGTGGCGTGGAAGGAAACTGTTGAGGAAAAAACAATAAACATTACTATTTTTTCACAGAAACCTGGCAAGCAGATTAGACACAAACATTATGGGTCAACCTCCAGATAGCATTTATTAAGGGGAATTTAACAACAACAAAGTATAAGGTACACCTATCATATCCCCCCCCCCTCTCATGGGCCATTTCTAACATTATAGGGGGGGGGAACTCTTGGACAGGTAACCATCTTAACTTCATTGAGAGATGAATGCCTAAATAATGGGTATTACTTGGAACAGCCCCTCCTTAGTTACACTATTGGCAGCTCACTGGACAGGTAAGAAGTGTCATAATACAAAGATATAAATACACACTGTACACATTTGAGCACATTTGGACATTCTGCTATTACCTATCAAGATCATAATAGGATACAAGAACTTTAAACAGTACCATTGGAAAGTATACAGGCAGGCCCTTGCACTACATGCTTTGGGGAATTCATCCATAAATCTGAGCACTAAAGAGATGGGTATAGTGTGTATGGGTTTGGCAAAGTCAGCAGATAGATGATTGAGGATAGAGAATTGGGATCAGCTGACTTAGCAGTTGGGGGAGGGAGGGTTACAAAAAATTTGGGGACACCACAAAAAAAAGCCTCTGGCCCTCTGCCTGAATTTAAATCAAAAATAACATTTCAAAACATTTTAGGGGGTGTTTGGGGTAAAGCACTACTAGGAGCTGATAAAATACATTGTTAAGTAACTACATGAGGTGAATATAGGGCAGGAGACACCATGCTGGGGAGGTTATTGAAGGGCAAATATGTATGAAGGACCTAAAATAATAATTACATAAAAATCCAGCATGCATGAGGACAAAGGGAACATTCACAGCATAATACAATCATGGTAATTAGGGAATGAGGAAAGAAATACAATATATTATCAAACATTCAATACAATAAAATGTGATATAAAAGGATAAAAATCTTACCTTCATATACTCCTTCTGTAGGACCTGGATGATGGCAGAACAGGTCTCTGGGATAATGATCCCCAGAGCCTGGGGGGAGATGCCTGTCGAGAACTTGAGGTCCTGCAGGCTTCTCCCTGTGGCCAAATATCGCAAGGTAGCGACCAACCTCTGCTCCGGAGTGATGGCTTGCCTCATGCAGGTATCCTGCCTGCTGATATAGGGGGTCAGCGAAGCCAACAAACGGTGAAATACGGGGTCCGTCATCCTGAGAAAGTTCCTGAAATCATCAGGATTATTCTCACGGATCTCACGGAGCAAAGGCATATGACAGAACTGGTCACGCTGAAGCAACCAATTCTTGGTCCATGAACTCCTCCCCACCCTGTTCATGGACTGGACTTGTGTCAAGGTCAGGACCCCAACACCAAGCCCCCACACAGCACGAACTCTACGAGGAGTACGCATACGCAACATGGCTAGAAAACGGTCGGCTGCTCAGAACGAAGTAACAGAACGCACTGAAGAACAGCAAGGCCTGTGAAGAGCGACCTGAAAAACAGCAACGAGCGGACAAGATCGCACAGAAAACTCCAATACGAACTGACTGCACGCACTGAAGAGCAGATACAAACCCACAAGCACAAACTGAACGGCAGAAAACGATCTGAAAGCCACGAGTCTGAAAAAGCGCGAATCGTCTCTCACCAAACTTTTACTAACACGAGATTAGCAAAAGGAGCCCAAAGGGTGCCTCGCTTGGTTCTGAACTGGCCTTTTCTAGTCTCGTCGTACGTGCTTGACGTCACCGCATGGTTGGCGATCGGAAATTCCGACAACTTTGTGCGACCGTGTGTAGGCAAAACAAGTTTGAGCCAACATCCGTCGGAAAAAATCCGAGGATTTTGTTGTCGGAATGTCCGAACAAAGTATGACCGTGTGTACGGGGCATAAGTCTGCCAGCAGCCAAATGTGCAAAACCAGACTCTCCTCATGCAGGAATAAACAGCAGGGAACCACCTCTCCCCTTTGCCCCTGTGGGATTTGTTTTTTTTTTTGCTCAGTTCATAAAGCAGCTCAGTCTGTCAGAACTACACATCCCACAATCCTTGCAGTCCACATCCTGCGTGCCATCCTATTGGACAGGGGGGGCTTAACACTGGCTGCAACACAGCTCCACGATAGTAATAGTCTTCTTTCAAGCTGTGTCTGTGTATAATTCCCCTGTTAACACAAGCAAATGGCAGCAGCAGACACAGTAAAACTTCAACTTCTCCTCTCTGTCAAGTGCAAGTACTATACAGTGTGAAATTTTTGTAGCAATATACTTTGGTTGGCGAAGAGGACAAAATGCTTTCCTTTGTAAACTGGCACCTAAAAAGCCCTTATGCCCCATACACACGAGCAAAATTTCTGTCAAAAAAAGTGTGATGGGAGCTTTTGGTCGGATATTTCAACCATGTGTATGCTCCATCCAACTTTTTCTGTCTGAATTCCTGCCAGCAAAAGATTGAGAGCTGGTTATCTATTTTTCCGACGGAAAAAGTTCTTGACAGAAATTCCATTTGTCTGTATGAAATTCCGACGCGCAAAAAACCACGCATGCTCAGAAACAATTCGCCGCATGCTCGGAAGCATTGAACTTCACCGCATTCTTGACAGTCGAAAGTTCAGAGAACTTTTGTGTGACCGTGTGTATGCAAGGCAGGCTTGAGCGGAATTCTGTCGGAAAAAGCACCCAAGATTTTTCCCGATGGAAATTCCGCTTGTGTGTATGGAGCATTACTGTATATATAAAGTATGATGAGAAGGGCATTTGTTGGAGGCCTTTACAAACAGTATCTCTGTTTTGATTTTGGCTATGCACGTTAGAAAAAACAGATGGAAACCAATTTGTTTCTATGGGCAAAATTACATTTTCTAGTTAGCATACTATTCATGTGTAAGCCCATAGAGGGCTATTTGCCCCTTGGATCCTTTTTCCCTGCGTTCTCCTGATCTGTTCAGTTCAAATCCTGCACATACAGTATACATTTAATTTCAGGTTTTGCACCAGTGTGTTATGGACAAAGAAATCTAAAGCAAGCAAGCATATTTACGGGACCATAAGAATTTTAAATGCACCTTAGAGGATTTTACAAAGCAGACCAATAAACATATAGTGGTGAGTAATATTTAAAAAAGGTACAGCCATTTTACGACTCAAGCATAGGAAAAACTTGCAGGAGGACTGACTAAAACTGAATCTGTCAAAACATGCCACTTTCTTTTTACCTGCATATCAAACATTTTACCAAAGAGAAACTGAAGGACAAGCATTTTTCATGAAGACAAACCCTTTCAAAACAGAAGGATCAAATATGTCTTAAAGGAAAGAATATCCCCTTGCCACTAGACATGTGCAATTAATTTTGTTATGAATAGAAATTCGGACAAACTTTTTGTTATTCAATAATTCGGATGTATCCAAAAGTAACACATTTCAATAAATCCAAAATAAATCATAACTAAAAACAAATTCATTCAAATGTATTTGTTTAATTTGGATGACATGATAGTTTGGGCTTTTTGTTAATGTTAATGCATAACGAATAATCCAAACTGCATTTAACCCTCACAGTGCAGCAAGGGGGGAGGGGGTTATCACAAGGGTTTTTTTTGTTGTTGTTGTTGTTCAAGCTGAACTCTAAACAGTTATATAATATATTATAAAATGTATTTCAATTCAACCAATGTATGCAGTATTGTGTATAATACTAATAATAACCAATGTATAAGTACTGAATCTGGCATCAGTCATTTGCAGTCACTGTACAGAAAGGCTGGAGCAGCTAGGAAGTAGCAGCACAAGGAGCCAGCCGCACAAGCAACCAATCAGCTTACATGCTGACAAGAAGCAAGCAGAGTGACAGGTAAATGAGCTTGACATTGTGCTACTTCTAGTGACAGAAAAAAGTAATGCAGAGAAAATCTCTTGACAGAAATTGAGTATTACATTAACAGCAATTTTGTTATTCTTTTAATGAACTATTATTATAATTATTTTTTGGTTGGAGTTCTGCATTTAAAAAATATATTTTGTTTTTTGTAGTTATAAATATAGAGGTAAGAGAGAGTTAGACGCTTAAGGAAAATATAGATAGAACCCCCCAGGACGGAGTTGGAGATGTATTTTGATTAGGATCTCTGCCTTAATGCGTTTGGGGGATTGACTTTGTTGTAATTAGAGAGCATGGTCTTGGCTTTAGAAGAAAATGAATTTATTTGTATATTAGATTAGCATATAGACATGCATAATATGCTATATTTGATGTTGGTAAAGTGTATGCCTTTCTTCCTCTTAAATCAGTAATAAAAATATTAAATATTTAAAATATATATATATATTTAGAGATCCAAATAGTGATTCTGTTAGCAATTGTAGAATCGGTATGTCTAATCTGGATTACTTAGGCTGTGTACACACGACCGGACTTTTCGTCGGACTGAACTCTGAAGGGCTTTTCGACAGAGTTCCGACGGAGTTCCAACGAAACGGACTTGCCTACACACGATCACATCAAAGTCCGATCGTTTTGAACGTGATGACGTACGACCGGACTAGAATAAGGAAGTTCATAGCCAGTAGCCAATAGCTGCCCTTGCGTCCATTTTTGTCCGTCGGACTAGCGAACAGATTTTTCGATCAGACTCGAGTCTGTCAGAAAGATTTGAAACATGTTCTATTTCTAAAGTCCGACAGATTTTTCGACAGAAAAGGTCTGGTCAGATTCGTTCCATCGGACCAGGTCGGTCGAAAAGTCGAGTCGTGTGTACACGGCATTAGATTAAATTATTTTGATTTATTAACTCTTCCTTTATTAGATTCAGCAAATCTGCTTGATAATTGCACTACTTTTTAAGTTGTTTTTATTTTAGTCCAGCCTGGTAATCAGTGACTGTTCCAAATAATTGTGTCTCCGTGTTTACATTTGTCTAGGAATGCTTTGTGCAAAGTTTTTGTGCAGAATCTGCCTGGGGTTAAAATATGTGAAGGCTTCCAGCCCGGCAGAGCTGCCTGTATTCATAAACAACGTTTCATAGATTCTTTTGTACAGTGCACTCAGACTGTATGGTAATGAAGATTCAGCTCTTACACCATATTTTATGTTGGGAAAAAATCATCAGAGTAATTTGTTTTGCCATATTTAGTAAAAAGGTGGCATCCAAAGTCAATACACATTAGCAATCAATAATGTAAACTTTTATCTATTTATAAGGCTAGGTTCGGGTGGTTTTCGCTGTGGGTCCTCACCTGCTGCCGCAGCCGCAATGACCTACATAGAAAGACACGCTGAAAGTGTGCGGGTGCCATTAATTCTAATAGCATGCACTCGAGAACACTCCCGCACTGCACTTGCACGTGCAGCAATTTCTAAAATGCTGCAGGGACTTTTTCAAAGCATTTAAGGAGGCATGGTAGCCCATTCAAATGAATGGGCTACCATGCCCGTGCAAAACGCAGCTCACAGAGCTGCATAAGTGTGAACCTAGGCTAATAGAAAAAAAAAAAATATATGTATATTGCTAATCAGTTACAATAGGTCACTGCATTTCAAAAACTGCCAATTACTTTATTAAGCTCGATGTCTTTTCAAAAACAGGGACACAGATATCAATCAATAGCTGAAGGTGGAGAGGGTGGGCTACTAGCTTTCTCTTACTCACCAAGACAGGAGGTAAAAGGAATTTTTTGTAATGGAGGGTCCAATATCAGAAAAACCCAACAGTGGTGCTAATCTTTCTCTACTCTGTCCCAAACTAAACAAAATCTGTCTGGATACAGTTTAAATATGCCAGATAATGTTGAATAAATGATAGAGTTTTATGACCAATTCTGTAATTCTGTTTCAGCAGTGTCGTATAAAAATGAGTTTGTTGGAGTTAAATATGTTAAAAAATGTATTGGCCTCACAAGATCAGGTCTTGAAAGAAAATGTCAACCAGGTTGGAGAAGAGCCAAATACAGCAGCATATGTTCCTTACCAATGACAATGAGAATGGGCTGATTTCTATCCAGAAATTTCATATTCCATAACACAGAATATATAAACACAGAACCCAACACAGACAGAAGAGTGATACCTTATTACCTTCCAGCCTAATGTACGTCTTCTTTTAGCAAGGGGTATAAACTCAAATCCGCTAAGTTGTACTAACAGAGAGATGATTACCTACAAGATCAATCAGCATTAGATTACTCACACTCACATTACTCACAACCCAGGGCTGGTTATACACAAAATCTTTAGTTAAATGAGAAGTCCAGCCTGAGCTTTTTAAGCTGGGATTCTCCTCTGGGTCACAGGAGTGCAATTTGTTTTGCACTCCTGTAACCCGTTTTCAGCAGAGAATGGTCTGAAGTCCGCTCTCCGCTAATGTCACTGCCATCAGTCGAGGCAGCGTGTCATCCCGACTTCCCAAGTCTGGATCCGCCAGCTGCCTTGATTGATGGTAGTTGCAGCGTCTCAGCAAGCCACTGAAACTCTGAGACGCTCGCTCTCCGCCCCTTCACAGCTCACTCCAATGAGCATGGAGGATCATAACAGGAGAGATGCTGACAGGCAGCATCTCTCTGCTCTAGGAGGAGTGAGAACCGAGCCATCGGCGATGTTCGGTGGCTCGTTTCTCAGTGCAGAGATGCCGGAGAACAGCTGCAACTTTGGTCTGATGCTCCATTACCGAGGTAAGTATGAATAAACAAAAAAAAACGAAAACCCATACTTCTCTTTTAAGGTGGAAGAAAAGCCTAATTCAAACTATACACAAAAATGTTCTCTTACAACCTCCTACCTATTCTGCATACCCTGCTTAAAAAGGTCTGTGTATTTACTTATTTTTATTCTCCTCTGATCCGGTCTCATGATCCAGCAGCTCAGGCTCCCATGCCAGTGAGCGGCTGCTGCAGAGAAGAGGAGGGAGCACTGACAATGACTGGGCCATGGGAGCCTATGGGTGATGTCACAGTTTGCGGAATTAACATCAGCTGTAGTGCACTCCCTTACAAAGGGGAGCCAGAGCTATTTAATCATGGCTTGGTCTGGATTAAAAGGTAAGTACACAGATCTTTTTTTTTTACAGAGTATGCAGGATAGGTATGTGTCTGTGTGTGTGTGTGGGGGGGCGGGGGGGGGGCATGTTTAAAAATAGTATAATAATAAAGCTAGGCTTTACTACCACTTTAGTCGTTAACAAGAGATTTAATCCATTGTTGATATTTGATTCAGCTACACTATATTGTTATCAGTTGGGGCAGTTAAATGGGAAATGATTAAAACATGTTTTTATTACTGTCTGTGTCCACATCAGGGAGACTTTCCCTTAATCTCCCCAAATTTTGGCATTGATATTGAAAATATGACTGATCATGCTAAACAAAATGAGAATATTGAGCATATGAAGCCATTTATTATCACATAGTTGTTTGGTTACTTTTTAAATCATAATGATTACAGAAATCATCCAAATGGCCCTGATCAAAAAGTTAAATACCCTGGAATGTTTGGCCTTGGTACAGATACACAAGTTGACACACGGGTTAAAATGGCAGTTAAAGGATCATTTTTCCACATCTGTGGCTTCTTAAATTTCAGTTAGTGTCTGTGTTTAAATAGTCAATGAGTTTATTAGCTCTCACATTGATACAGTGAGCAAGCTAGATACGAGCCATAGGGAGCAGAAAAAAACTGTCAAAAGACCTGCGTAACAAAGTAATAGAACTTTATAAAGGTAGAAAAGGATATAAAAAGATATCCAAAGCCTTGCACTCAACTTCTTTGGTCGACCATAGCGAGGCCTGTTCTGAGTGGAACCTGTCCTGTTAAACCGCTGTATGATCTTGGCCACTGTGCTGTAGCTCAGTTTCAGGGTCTTGGCAATCTTCTTATAGCCTAGGCCATCTTTATGTAGAGCAACAATTCTTTTTTTCAGATCAGAGAGTTCTTTGCCATGAGGTGCCCTGTTGCTCTTCCAGTGACCAGTATGAGAGAGTGAGAGCGATAACACCAAATTTAACACACCTACTCCCCATTCACACCTGAGACCTTGTAACACTAACGAGTCACATGACACCTGGTAGGGAAAATGGCTAATTGGGCCCAATTTGGACATTTTCACTTAGGGGTGTACTCGCTTTTGTTGCCAGTGGTTTAGATATTAATGGTTGTGTGCTGAGATATTTTGAGGTGACAGCAAATTTACACAGTTATACAAGCTGTACAATCACTACTTTACATTGTAGCAAAGTGTCATTTCTTCAGTGTTGTCACATGAAAAGATATAATAAAATATTTACAAAAATGTGAGGGGTGTACTCACTTTTGTGAGATACTGTACATGTAGCACCCTCTAGTGTGTGCTACTAGTGGTGGCAGTGCAGGAAAAAACATACCTCTGGCCAGGAATTGAATTGGGTCAGGGTTATTAGAGGCCAGGGCTGGGTGACTCATCTTGGCAGCTCTCTGGTGACTCCCCCTGATTTCTGGAAAGTTGGAGAACCTTCTAGAACTAGTGTGGGGGCAAGGAGGGGTTGCCTTAAATATTTGTGGGGCCTCAGCCAATCCCCAGAAGTGGGCTGTTAGGGGGCTTAGACAACCCCATAAATATACATGGGCCAGGCCAGCAGGGGTAGTTGGGTGGAAGATGGGGATATAGCGTTGATGAAGCTGTCAGTGGCCCTAAGAGGTACCCCTACTCTGGGGGGGGTTCCTGCCTTGGGGTGCTGGAATGATCCTGCTAAAGACACAGCTTTTCTGGAGGCATGGGAGCAAAGAGAGGATAGAATGAGTAATTCAACACTGGTGGGACTAACAAAGGGGGGAGATTGCCACATGTAGCCAGTCTCCCTTGAAGACAGCAGTGGGCTTAAGTCGTCTATCTTTCCCTGAGAGATCTCCAGAGAGTCAGCTGGGTTGGCTGGTGTAGAGGCAGCCAGGAGGGTGGGCTAGCATTGCCTGAAAACGTAGTGCTGGGATCAGTAGCTAAAGAGCCTGTAAAGGGCTGTAGTGGGACACTAGACTCTGGTGACATTTTGAAGGAATTTCCTCTCACTTCCTGTTTGGTTATAGGACAGAAAGTGAAGGTAAATCTCCCTAATGGGACACAAATAGCAAAAAAAAAACAAAAACTAACAGGGTCTATAATCCTCTCTTACTCTATCCAAAATGAAAAAAAAAATGTTTTGCCTTTTAAATCTACTTTAAGTGTAGTTCACAGAACCAAGCAACCAATGGCAGTTACCAGGGCTGCTGTTAGAAATCATGGGGCCCCAAGCAGCCTATTTGATCGCCCCTCCCCCGGCCAAAAGTGACTGAGGACATAGATTTATCAGTCCCTTTCTCTGAAACATCAGCTGCACAGAGGAAAGAATATGAAGCACTCTGTGGCTTCCTTCACATTCACAGGCTGAAGTATAGTAAATACAGTTTACTATGCTTCAGCGATGAATGAACACACGAGTGATTTGTACCGATCACTTACTGTGTTTATTCATCAAAGAAAGGGGCCATAAAATGACATATTTACCGGCCCCTTTCCCCGCTCTCTATCCTAAAATATCCATCTGTGTGCCTGCAGCATCTGCTGACAGGAGAGGAGGGAAGTCAGGATTTTTTTTTTAGAATAACCCCCACTATTTGTATATTATATCACCCCTCCAATCCCGCCTCTGCTTCCGGTGCTAATATGCTTCACATGAATACAAAACCAAAATTCATATCTCTAATACTATTAACACACACCCCAACACAGCTATATCTCCTGGCTTTGGATCAAGCAGGTCCCTTTGCTGGACAGTTTGGGTTTACATCTACTTCTAATCTGATCAGGACTATCCCCCAAGCTGGACTCCATTATACACATGATGAGTCTCTTATACTTCTACCTCTAGTAAATATTTTTAACCCTTTGGTGAAAGTCTAAATGCTGCTTCACTTAGAGGCGCATTCTTTTGTATCCTGCTTTTGCTGCATAGCAGCTTTTTTCAGACTTACAGTGAGTCAAAAGACAAAAGAACACTCATTGATTAAACAGTCAAATGACAGTTTTGAAATAATAGTATTATGTATATGATACTATTTGATTAGTGTTCATTGAATCATTTATATTTATAATTCGGACAAAGAGAAGATAATGTTTAGCTGGAAATGACATGATTGCATTTTCAAAGTAATTACAGAATTTAATTTGTTCCTTACCCATTGCATAAGCAAGCATTAAATACAGATATGGCAGTATAGTCAAACCATGTAGGCGCAGGGATTTCTATTTATAAGTCCAGTAGCAGGTTTGCTGAATAATTTGGCCATGCCCTTGAGATGGTGCTGGTTTCTGTTTAAGAGGAACTTTGTAAAAAAAGTGGATCTGGGGATTGATCACTCCAGAATAGAAAGTAAGTAATCTTGGAAGGCATAGGGCAATTTTTTGTCTACATCGTGAAGCACATTCACATCCGTGTGTTGTGGTACTCTGAAGGTCAAGTGTGTGGATCATATTGGATATGTGCATGGGGGGGTGTCATTCAGAACGGATAGAATCACACCGCAAATCACATATACCATGCTTTATAGTTTATGGACAATACATGTGCATGCATAGCTGTGAATCCAGCCTTGATGCAGATTCCTTCAATATGCACATAGCGATGCTAATATTCTTGAATGCAGAAATGCCATGTTCACATGAGTATTATAAGTTATTTTATGCCCTTACATGAAATTTGATAGTAAAGAAACAAGACCATTCCCCGCCATTCTGCTCCTTGACATGAAATATCAAAAAACTCCTACTGAAGATGAATGAATAGATTAAGTTAAAGTGGGCCCTCCCTCAAGCTTGCAGCTCTGCATGCTGATATTAAATCAGCTTATAGTCCTTTAAGAAATTAAATATTGTCTATGGTACTTACAGTAATTAAACTTTGTTTCCACTTCCTTTCTCTGAGGCACTGGTGATGTAGTCCCAGCCTCACAGATGCCCCTAGAAAGGCTGTGTCACTAGTGCCCTCAAGGTAATTATTACCTGATTTTGCACAAATGACGTACAAGATCCAGAGTGACTTGTTATTCTTTAATAGCAAGCTGAACTAGATGCACCACATGTGCTGCACAAGATCTGACAAAGCTTGTTTTTTTTCCTATAACAAGCCAATCCAGATTTCATACAGCTCATGTGCCAGACCCAGCAGCTAGCTATTGAAGAATAACAAGCTGTGCCAGATTTCAAATGACGCATGCAGGAGATCTGGTGCAATGTTGTCTGTGGGCCACCCCAGGGAAACAGCAAGATGAAGCCTGTCCCCAGTAATGTTATTTTTAAAAATTATGGTGCAGGTCTGGGGCACAAGGGAAACATATCCACTAAGAATGGGACAAACTTTGACAACAAATGGGCGATAACATATGTTAGTGTACTCATTTGCCTAATTACTTGAAGGTAGCGTTGGCAGTTTTTTAGGAGGAGGGGTAGGGGAAGTCCACTATAACAGCATTTGAAGTGCATATACAATGCCCTATACATATATGTGTTCTACATGTATACATTTATTTCAGTACACAAAGTACCTTTCTGAAACATACACACAGAAATATCATGTATACAGTATACAGCTTATGAAAAAATCTTATTGATACATAGAAAATGCTATTAAGTTGTGCATGCATTTTTATGAGCATAAGTGTGAATACACCCTAACTCTTTAAAGTCGGTTGATTGGGACTGCTGTCAATGTCCAAGCATATCTAGCCAAATACAAATACAATTACTAAAGCACGCACATAATCAATGCTATAAATTCAACAGACATAACAACTTGGTTGATACATTGGTTATCAATTATGGGAGCCAAATGCTGTTAGTTCTCACCTTGAGGCCTTAAAGTGAAATGAAACAGTGGTTTAAAAAGAATCTATTCAAGTATGTATTCTTAACGCTAAAGAGACCATTCATTTCAACAACAATCTACCCACAATATATGTGCATTTAATGTATTTTATACATTTATGCGTGTGTATACATTCTTTAAAAAATAGCCAGTAAAGATACGGTATATCCCTCAACTTCTTACAAATTCGCCAGTGGCAAACTGGTTTAATAATATTGTTTCTAAGCTTGAGGTCCACACTGCATTGTCTTATCACTCACAGACTCATTCTGGATGGGATCGCTTTTATATTATTTTTATATATATATATATATATATATATATATATATATATATATATTATTTATATATATATATAAAAGCGATCCCATCTAGAATGAGTCTGTGAGTGAGAAAACCCTATCTTAAGTTTAGTATCCAATGAATCATTAATCTCTGCACAATGGATTGTTAATTTTTCTCCCCATATGTCTGGAATCTGAGAGAAGCAGTGATTAATATTGAAGAAAAAGCGCAAGGAGTTAAAAGTAACATTTTATTCTTTTTTCACCATCACTTTGATTTTTTGTTTCAACATTGTCACGAGTTAATTGACACTGTTTTGGTTTAATGATATAACACTTGATGATTATCCACACCACCTTCACATGAAGGATTTGTAGGCAAAGGAGGATTTTTTGTATATACAATCTTTGCACATTTGTATTTATAATTTTGAAGAAATCTCATGGAAGTATGACATATATAATTTGATTTAATTTATTTTAATTAATTAGATTTCACCTAACATATCTATTATAAGGAGCTTATAGCTGTGTCAAAGCACATACACAGCAAGGTTTATTACTGTGCGTTTTTCATTAGCACACTTATGTGGGACTAATTTAGTTGAACTTAATCTATTAATGAAAATTCACTGTTATTATTAGACGTGGAATTTTACCTCTTATTTTACCACTTTGCGTTTTTTATTAGCACATTTATGTGGGATTAGTTTAATTTAGTAATGAATATTTACTGTTATTATTTGAAGTGGAATTTTACCTCGTATTTTACCACTCTTATTTTTACCACCCTTTTGGGAATTTATTGTTACTATTAGAAGCATATTTTTACCATTCATTTTTTTATGGGAATATGAGGATAATATAAGCGCAACTGACCATTTTTACTATTTATTGAATTTAATACACACCTAGTTGCAGCTATATTATTTGGTCATCTCATATTAACCATTTGATTCTCATAGTATATAAATTGCAACCACGTCAGCGCTTGAGCTCTCTTATATACAAATTAGAGGGTATTTCCTGAGAGGAAATAGCCACAAATATTGTACAGTGGCTGGACGGTATGTATGCAGCTTGGTTAGGCTGCAATTTAAAAGACAGAGACAAGGCAGATTTGATCTTGAAATAGATAATAGAATGTTTTATCTGAGAAACACTAGCCAAACATTTTGTACAGTGACTGGACAGTTTGCCTGGGCTGCATTATAAGAGGAAGAGAAAAGGCAGATTTTATCTTGAAATATGAATTAAAGTATATTATGTGAAAGACAACAGTCACAAATGTTTTTGAGTGCTAGAGCATTGGAGTAGGACACAGACTTTGGGGCACAGCACAGGATGTACCCTGCATAAAACATTAGAAATGTTTACCTGCAGTTGAGTTTTAGAAACATTGTGTGTCACCTTTACAGTGCCAGAGCACCAGAATCCTATTCAGAAGATTGAATGCATGTTGATCATCAGATGAGATCCTGCCACCTCAAGGAATAGGGCACAGAAGTTTTTAAGCAACATCTCTGCAAAGTGTCACATTTTGGGCTCAATCTGCTATGGTGGCAGTAGATCAGCCATTTTATCTTTGCCTTGGGATCCAATAGGATGGGCATCTTTTCACAGGCATTAGACCATAAAAGACCACATCTGCCACAAATTGCCTGTAGCAAAAGATTTCTGGTCCTTGAAATTGCTGAGGACAACACTGTCCGCAATAAACTCACCCCTTCCACTTACAACACTTAGGATTTTGTAGAAGTGAAACATCCCCCTTGAAACTTGCCACCTTTCCTCACCAGCACCTCAAATCTCCTCCTTGTATTCCACGTTAGCCTCCTGCTGCCTCTGCCTCACAGGGAAGGAGGCAGTAGGCCAAGGTTCCTAATGGCCCTGAGATAGCATAAAGCCCTCCTCTTCCTCTGCTTCTGTGCCTCCAGTGCCCAGTATATCAGGTCACGTAGATCTTTTTATAGTACTTTTTATGGCAATCCACTTTGTGTAGTAAACCCACTTTTTTGTACCTAACTCACATATATTTCTGTATTTAACTGTATAAGAAGCTTTGGGTCATAAAAGCAGCTGTTCAAACTCATGTTTACGACAACTGCAAATACTTTTTTCTTTATGAGAAGATACTATGGCTTTGCTATAAATAGCTGCATTTTGAAATATCACACAGTACAGTATGGCTTCATTCCATTGCATTCCTGCCTGAGGAAACAGTAAAGGATGTGTTTGTGACTATGTCCTTACCTCAACTCCATTCTAACCAACACCCTATAGTAGTGACAAATAAAACCAGAAACTTTAAGAAAATATGCAGTTTACTTGTAACCAACAGAATTCTGCTATGTTTATGTGGAATCAAGTTGTTCATAAGCAGAGAAAATGTAAGGCTGCATCCAAACATAAAAAGAAAGGAAAACATGCCAACATGGAAAATTAAGCCAGCAGTATCCAATGTGGGTGCAGCATTCTAGGAGTTTATGGGTAACCTAGTTCTGAAACAACAAAGTAAATCTGATCATAGTTTTCACTTTAAAAAATATAGCTACTGTTGTGAAAAAAACATTCATTAGGCAGCAAAAAATTCTACATGTGATTGATGATATGAATTAATTTATTAATTGACCCTTTTTTATTTCGTAGTTTACACTACACATTAAAGGTGATCTCTAGGCATAAACCCAATATGCCACCAAACCTTCCCTTTTGCCTGTCCTAGTATTCATTTTTTTTTAACTTGTTCCTAAAGTGAGCAAATTTCTATGTGGCATCATTACTAGGATTGTAAAAATCTTGCAGAGGCAGCTGCAGAGAGGAGGCTGCAGCAAGGTGACCTACATCAGTTTCTATTGACGTAGGCACAACCCTCAGAACTACATCTACCGAGAGTTCCTTACCTGCACACAGTGGTTGGGTAAGCTCTTGGTAGTCAAGGCAGCAGCACTGAATTGCTGGGAAAGAAAGGTTTGTATTCATGTGGAGAGGGACAGCAAGCAGCATAGGTGGAGTCAAGTAGTCCAGCAGAAGAGAACTTAAACTGGGCTGACAATGTTCCTTGAAATTCCAGTATAGCAGAGGCAGAGTGGTCAGCCGAAATAGAAAGTTAGGAGCTCGGGGGCGTGGCTTAGCAATGGCCGAGTGAGGACACATTTGAAGAGAGCTCCTGACTGTCCCATTCTATCCCGCTGAACTGACGGCAATCCAAGCGTGGCAGAGAGGTATGATAACTACCAGACACTACCAGACCAGATCGACAGCTGGAGGTACCCGTTCCTCTACCCCGAACAGCGGTATTCAGCGGTACTTCTGAGGCGCACAGAGAGTGTCACCGGGCGCCATTATAGCAGCTCCACGTGCACACAGCATAACGGAGAGCCCTGCACTGAACTCACTGAGGTCTCCCATCTCCTCTGCAAATACAGACTTGGCCCTAGAGTCACCGGTTATCTACCCCATAATCATGGATGACACATCAACTAGATCGATCGATGTACCGGATGATATCCGCACTATACTACAGTCCCTCCCGACTAAATCAGAAATAGAAGGCCTTATCCTGCGCATTGAGGAGGCCCACAGTAGAGATATCCAAAAGGTCAGAGCAGATCTGCATACACTTACAGATCGTGTGGACTCTGGGGAAGCTACGATCTCCTCTCTAACACACCGGATCGCGGTGTTGGAACGCAGCCAGGAATCTCAAGCTGCCACGGCGGTTGATTTGCAGTTGCATTTGGAAGACCTGGAAGACCGTAGCCGACGTAATAATCTTCGGCTGCGGGGCCTCCCAGAGGCTTCAGGGGCAGATGATTTGGCGGCTACTGTGACGGCTATCTTCCAGGAGGTTTTAGGCACTTCTCCACCGTCGCTGGAACTAGATCGGGTGCACAGAACCTTGGGTCCTAAATCGCCTGACCCTGACAGACCTAGGGACGTGCTTTGCAGGATACATCACTACAATCAAGAGGAGCTGATACTCCGCAAGGCATGGGAACACGGGGCCGTGGAATTTGATGGAGCCACAATTAAGATCCTCCCGGATCTTTCAAGGGCCACGTTGCAGAGAAGGGCCATGTTGAGACCCCTTTTGGATTTGGCCAGAAGACAGGACTGCACCTATCACTGGGGATACCCCCTGGCGGTCAACTTCCGCAAAACCAATGCCTCCTTCACGTTGCGTACGCCTGCAGACTTACCAGCTCTCTTTGCCTTCCTGGGAGTGGAGCCAATTCCAGTACCGAACTGGCTGATCATCCTGCCTCATACTTCAGGTTGTATGGGTCCCGTCACTCAACAAAGAGATCGACTTCCTCGCCAACAGAGATCAAGAAGAAGAGCTCGGTCTCCCTCCGTGGAGGGGTCACGGGAATCATGAGCATTGCTTCAATAAGTTGCCCTATTTTGGTTTCCGCACACATCCGACTTTGTTACCCCTGAACGCAGAGTTCTATCATCCCCCACTATGGAATGGCAAGAAACACTCATAATTCTCATGGCACATCAGAGAGGACTATTACTCCATATGGAGACATGAGTACCCTGCTCTCTGACCCTGTACTTACTACTGCATACGACCCCTGTTTGCTGATAAGTGACCGCCATGACATTTCAGACATGAATAGTTTTCGTGGTGACGGTGTCTTTGAGCTGTGTTGAACTGAGCCTAGAGCTGAGAGATAAGCGCAGGCAGGTTTTCAGGAACTTCGATGTCACTGTTTTTGAAGTGAAACCTCTACACACCATACCAATAATTGGCCGTAGTGGCCGGTGCATTGTGCACATCGTTGAACAGTATGCCCGGAGGACAGCTCTTTGCATCAGAACATACTACTGATTGTCACTAGTGAGGTTTTATTGATGATCGGCATATTTACTTCTCTGCTAACCAGTTAGAATGCCGAAGTCCTAAGAGGCTCTAATGTTCGGTACCTCCTTTGCTGGGGTCGCTATTTACTATGTCTGGGGGGCTTTACCCATCCCACCTTCATGCATGTTTTTCACACACGAGTCCACTACATTAGAAGGGAGGGTCTGAGCAGCTGAACCGTAAATAAGATAATGCCTTCTCTATTTCCTAAATAAAGAGATATGGAATCCGAATAGGAAAGATGGTAGTGCTGTGGGTAGCTTCCTCCTTCCAACCATGACGCCCGCCCAGAAAGGGGGAGATAGATTTTCACAGGTCTGCGGCCTAGTGCCCCAGGCAGGTTACATGCCCTGGGTGGCTGTGCTGTACGCACATGTTGATGAGGGGAGGGAGTGGGGTGTGAATACTCATAGAGCTGGACACAATTATGCACAGCGAGAGATTAGATATGGAATTGGTAGATGGCGTTGCTCTCCTTCTGCTTCCCTTACCGTTATGGTGGGGTGGGTCTTCTCTCAGCCCTGCAGTCTGCCATATAGTACAGGATTAGAAAATGCCATTTCATCTATAGCTCGTGTATGGGGTTGTTCATGTTTTGTTTGCTGTTATATAATTTTTTGGTTTTTTTTGTTCTTTAAATGAGATGTGGCGGAGTATTGTAGACTAGTACTATAGTACGAAGGGCAAATAACATACTGGTTTTATTCTGCTTTAGCCTATTTTGTTTTAATTTTTCTTTATTGATCTAGACTTGAGTGCCTCTATTCGATTGCCGTCATCATATATATATATGTCTTTGTAACGTATTACATTGTGGGTGAGGGGGATGGTCAGTGAGCACCTCGCTGGTCATTCCTTTCCACAACCCCACCTAGGCCTGCGCTCGATAACCAGAGTTGCTCTGGTGAGCGTCTTAGCTTTTAAAGTGCTACCTTATTAGAGTCTGAAAAAGATATCCTATTAGGGTGTCTGAACGTTTACTACTCTCCTCTTATTTTTACCTCCCCCCCCCCCTTTTTTTTTTTATTTGTCTACGCTCTCCTTTCCTTCAATCCCCCCTTCCTTATCTTTCTTCCACCTTCTTCCCTTCTTCTTTAGCCCCTCACCCTCCCTCCCACCCCTTCCCCCCCCAGTGGGGAGACCTGGGGGCCATGGAGGCAGTAAATGTCCTCTCGCTTAACGCGAGAGGCCTAAATATACCGGAAAAAAGACGCATGTTGTTCCAAGGTCTACACCGCCTGAAGGCGGATCTGGCATTCATTCAGGAGACACACTTTAAGGGAGACAAGTTCCCCTTATTGCAAAATAAATTCTTCCCGAGGGCGTACCACTCCACGAATGGGAACGCTAAATCTAGGGGGGTTTACATTCTAATTTCTCGCTCCATCCCGTGGACCTATGAGGATATGAAGGCAGACCCAGAAGGGCGCTTTCTGTTTCTCAGGGGCACAATTGGAGGAGTGGAGGTGACTCTAGCCAACGTTTATGTACCGAACTGCGGACAGGATCACTTTATCACCAAAATGACTGACACCCTTATAGATTTCGCCAAAGGTCAGGTACTACTAGGGGGAGATTTCAACGTACCACTAATTCCCTCAGAGGACACATCGACGGGACATTCCTCTATCGCCCGGGTGTTAGGAAACGCATTGCGCGCTCATTCCATAAAGCACAGTTAATCGATGCCTGGAGATTGATTCACCCCACTGAAAGGGATTACACCTTTTATTCTACGCCACATAAACAATATTCGAGAATAGATTACTTCCTGGTCCCTCACTCCCAATTGCATGCAGTTAGAGAATCCTCGATTGGATCCATCACATGGTCTGACCATGCCCCCGTCCTACTGACCTATGCCCTGACTGACATTTTCACCTCCAAAACAAGAACATGGAGGTTAAATGAGAGTCTCCTTCAGGACAAAGAGATAATTCAAGACGTAGTGAGGGAGTTGGACTTCTATTTCCAAACCAACGATACTCCTGATAGCAATCCAGGCATTGTGTGGGAGGCTCACAAGGCTGTGACCCGTGGAGTGTTCATTAAACATGGGTCACGTATAAAGAAACAGCATGCGGCGCAGATGGCATTGCTTTTAAATCAACTAAGTCTTGCTGAAGCCAAACACAAACACGCTCAGACACAAGCTGTAGAGGCAGAAATTTTGGTACTGCGTAACAAAATTACCGATTTAATGCAATTCCGAGCTAAAGCTGTGATCCAGATCTGTCGTCGGATTTCTTACGAATCGGGGAATAAATGTGGTAAACTTCTGGCCAGGTCGCTGAGGGAGCAAGTACTGACTAACTACATACCACATATTAGGACCCCCATTGGCCAGAAGATCACACTCCCTCGTAACATAGTCTGAGAATTTAAAGAGTTCTATGCGTCTCTCTACAACCTGCTAACTCCAACTCCCCCTCACTCTCGGATTGAAGATTATCTTACGAATTCAGGCATGCCCAAACTTTCCGCGGAAGTAGGAGAACTACTGTACGAACCTATTTCCATAGCAGAGATACAATTAGCAATAGGAGCTACTAAACTAGGGAAAGCCCCAGGACCAGACGGTCTTACCGCCCAGTACTTTAAAACACTTCTCCCGTCTCTCGAGAAATTCATGCACAAATTTTTTAATTCATTAGGAGTCGAGACAAACTTTCCTCGGGAGTCTCTGTCGGCACACATTTCAGTGATCCCTAAAGAAGGGAAAGATCCAGCCCTTTGCGGGAGTTATAGACCAATCTCCCTACTCAATACCGACCTAAAAATTTTCACGAAAATACTCTCTACCAGAATCCAACTCTATCTCCCCTCTTTAATCCATTTAGACCAAGTTGGCTTTGTCCCGACTAGAGAAGCAAGGGACAACACAATTAAAGTTCTTAATCTCCTACATGTTGTTAACAAGAATAAAATCCCATGTATTTTTTTAAGTACGGATGCGGAGAAGGCCTTTGACAGGGTGAATTGGCAATTTATGACAGCGGTTCTGAAACACATTGGTATGGGTAACACCATGTCACGTTGGATTAAATCGCTGTATGGGCACCCCTCGGTGTGTGTCCGTGCCAATGGGATATTGTCAGATCCTTTTGAGATTAAAAACGGAACGCGACAGGGGTGTCCACTGTCCCCGCTCCTTTCCGCCCTGTCATTGGAACCATTCCTGCGCACTGTGAGAGCCAATCCGGACATCACTGGTGTGGTTATGGGAGAATCACATCAGAAGATTGCCACGTATGTGGACGATATGTTGTTCTCACTTACCAATCCACTGGTCTTCCTTCCAAACCTCCTAAAAGAATTTAAAACATATGGAGAGCTTTCAAACTTGAAGATTAATTTCAATAAGTCCTAGGCTATGAGCATAGGTGTCCCCCCACGGCATCTAACTACCCTCCAATCCAGCTTCAAGTTTAGATGGACAACCTCAGCCTTAAAATATCTTGGTACATATATCCCCTCCAAATTCTCGCAACTTTTCTCTTTGAATTTCCCCCCTTTGCTGACTAAAGTTCGTGCTCTCCTTGCCAAATGGCAAACAGGACTACACTCATGGTTCGGGAGATGCAATATCATTAAGATGTGCATCCTGCCTAAATTCCTCTATCTTCTGCAAGCACTCCCGATCCAGATTCCCTCTAGTTACTTTGTGCAGATAAGAGCCTTATTTTTCGACTATATATGGGCCCATAAAAGACCCAGACTAAACAGGAGACAGCTTATGTTACCCAAGCAGTATGGGGGACTGGCAGTACCAGACCTTCGCAAGTATCACCAAGTGACTCACTTAACAAGACTAATTGACTGGAACCGAAATCAATCCACAAAACTATGGACTAGTTTAGAACAGATCCAATTTGAGATACCCCTAAACAGAGCCCCATGGTGCCATAATTCACTACCAAGTGACGTGAAGAGTCATCCCCTAATAGGTACTACTACACAGTTATGCTCGACTCTCTTTGCCCGCCTTGGCCTTGTATCACTAACATCCCCCCTGCGTCCGGTGTTAGGAAATCCAGAGTTTTCTCCGTGTAACAAGGACCCTGTTTTCTGGGCACTGAGAGCAGCAGGTTATTTCCAAGTCTCCCACTTCATGGTTAAGGCAAATGACCGTCAGTGACAGACCTCATGAATATGGATGGTCCCTTTCACTTGGATTTTTGGAGAGCACACCAACTCCGCAATTTCCTTAAAACATTGCCAATACCCAGTAGCTCTGACCAGGATTTAACCACCCTAGAGTCCTACTGCTCAGATGAGAGTGCTATGCCCCACACGTTATCGGCCACCTACCAATTGTTGATCACACCACCAGATAGTCTTCGTCTCCACTGTCTAGATAAGTGGTAAAGGGATTTACAATGCACCCTTACAACACGGCAAAAACAAAACATCCTCCACTTCACGTATAAATCCTCAATTTGTTCGAAGACACAAGAGACTAACTATAAAATAGTTAACAGGTGGTACAACACCCCGGCAAAGTTACAAAAGATCTTTCCCGTGGCTACAGACCTCTGCTGGAGATGTCAGAAAGATTGTGGAACAATTCTCCACATTTTCTGGTCTTGTCCCCTGTTAGAGGGGTTTTGGAAAACCGTCCAACAAACGATGCAAAAGTTCACTGAATACTCCATTCAAATTGACCCGGCCCTTTTTCTGTTGCACGCGTCTGATAAATCCCGAAAAGCTTATAAAAAATCATTAATACCGCATCTAATAGACGTGGCGAAGGCCTGTATCCCCTTATACTGGAAATCCACACAACCTCCTCCTGTTAGTTTATGGCTCAAGAAGGTGGAAATCAAAAAAATGGAGGACTTAATCCTCACGGCCCGTCACCAAAATGAACGCTTCACTAAGAAGTGGTCCATCTGGAATATCTTCATCTTCTCAGATGAAGGTCAGACTCTCCTGGGGAGGGATATATCAGATTAAACTGTGGAACTATCCAGTTCTGGAATGTCGGATAGGAGGATGGGTCTATAGATATTGCCTGACTTTACCTCTCTGAGAACTGATTTGTAGAGGGGCACAGGTGCTGCCTCGATGCGCCACAGTCTCTCCCTACACCTCTTCCCTAATCCCTCCATCCCCCCTTTCAGTTCTTCCTTTCCTACCTAATTCCCTTTCCCTTTATTTCCTTCTTCTCACTGTTTTCTGTTTCTACTGGGCTACTGTGGGTGAGGGGGGTAGTTATTGACGCCCCATTGACCTACATAGCTCTCATCTTATATTAATCTTGAAAAAAAGAGCAAGACTCACGGAATCTCCCGACGGTCCAAGTGCAGCCGCAGACGAGGCTCCCTTCAGTTTTAGTCGGAGATACGACTGGAAGCGTTATTAACACAAAAGAACATTGTATTCTCTTTATGGTTGTATGTATCAGTTATGTTAGGATATGAAGATAAGCTCATCTTACTATGTGAATCCTGTATTTGCATGTTTTTTGGAGATACTGTATTTCGTGTGTCTTGTTTCCATTCTTTAAATAAAACATTTGACAGAAAGTTAGGAGCTCAAATGATCTATGGTGCAGTCATCAGGTATTTTCTGTACCTTTTTTGAATTTTTAAAGAATAATATATGTATTATAAAGGTGTTTTAGATTTATCTGGCCCACACTTAATGACAGTAATGACTGAAGTAGTAGTAGTAGTGACATCATTTGCATAGTTTCCCATTATCACTATTCAACTAAAAGAAATGTATAGAGCCCCCCCCCTTTTTTTTTACCAACCCTCCAGTTAACTAATTGTCCTCAAAATAGATCTTCACAACCCCCCCCTCCATTTTTTTTAACCCCTGCTTACTGGTGTGTGGGTTCTGCACTGTTTAGATAATCACTCAACTAGCAGATTTAGCATTGTTCTGCTGAGATCTTCTTTTTTTCTGCCACCACTTGGGTCCTGCACCACCATGTTTTTGTGTGACATCATTGGGAGGCTGACGACACTTCTGGGTTCAGTTAGTGGGCCTCTTGATGATGCTCTCCTAGGCATGCCCCCTCATCCTTTTCTGAATGAAAGACTAAGCCTCCAGAAAGCAATTTTTGTTTAGCAAAGGGGGAAGTAATGAAGTTTCTTCTTTGCAGAAAAAAAAAGATTTGCAATGTCTGGTCGTGGTAAAGAAGAGAAGGGTCTAGGCAAAGGAGGCGCTAAGGTACTCTGGGAAAACCACAGGAAGGTACTCTGGGAAAACATCCAGGGCATCACAAAAAACCCCCATCTGACGTTTGGCCCGCAGAGGGGTGTCAAGCGCATCACCAGACTCATCTATGAGGACACCCGTGGAGTGCTCAAAGTCTTCCTAGAGAATATAATTCACAATGCCATCACCTACGCCGAGCATGGCAAGAGGAAGACCGTCACCGCCATAGATGTCGTCTATGCTCTCAAATGCCAGGGGCGCACTCTCTATGGATTTAGAGGATAAATCCTAACACCCACCTACTCCTTTCTTATATCTATATCCCTCCCTTTAGATTGTAAGCTCCACGGGCACCCTTCTATTCCTTCTGTATTGAACTGTATTGTAATTGTACTGTCCCGCCTCTACATTGTAAATCGCTGCGTAAACTGTTGGCGCTATATAAATCCTATATTATAATAATAAAAATAATACAAGTAAAGAAATAGAAAGTACAATGCATAGCTGTGTTGCTCCCTAATTATGTCCAAATCTCAAATGTTGTTTTTTAACAACTTCAGCCCCGGAAGACTTGCATGCTCAATGACCAGAGCACGTTTTACAATTTAACAGCAATGCTGTACCCAAACAAAACTTACATCCTTTTTTTCCCACAAATAGAGATTTCTTTTGATGGTATTTGATTGCGTCTGCGATTTTTATTTTTTGAGATATAAACGGAAAAAAGACCAAAAATTTTGAAAAAAATGATATTTTCTAATTTTTGTCTTTAGGCCAAAATGTATTCAGCCACATGTCTTTGGTAAAAAAAATTACAATAAGCGTATACTTATTGGTTTGTGCAAAAGTTATAGCGTCTACAAACTAGGTTACATTTTCTGGAATTTACGCAGCTTTTAGTTTATGACTGCCTATATCATTTCTTGAGGTGCTAAAATGGCAGGGCAGTACAACCCCCCCCCCCCCCGATGACCCCATTTTGGAAAGTAGACACCCCAAGGAAATTGCTGAGAGGCATGCTGAGCCCATTGAATATTTTATTTTTTTGTCACAAGTGATTGAAAAATGACAACAAAAACTAAAACTACACAAAGTTGTTACTAAATGATATATTGCTCACACATGCCATTGTTATATGTGGAATTATACCCCAAAATACATTCTGCTGCATCTCCTGAGTATGAGGATACCACGTGTGTGAGGCTTTTTGGGAGCCTAGATGCGTACAGGACCCCGAAAACCAAGCACCGCCTTCAGGATTTCTAATGCCTTGTACACACGGTCGTATTTTCAGACGGAAAATGTGTGATCGGAGCTTGTTGTCGGAAATTGCGATCGTGTGTGGGCTCCATTAAACATTTTCCATCTGAATTTCCGACACACAAAGTTTGAGAGCAGGCTATAAAATTTTCCAACAACAAAATCCGTTTGCGTAAATTCCGACCACGTGCGGACAATTCAACGCACAAAATGCCACGCATGCTCAGAATATATTCCAAGACAGAACTGCTCGGTCTGGTAAAATTAGCGTTCGTAATGGATATAGCACTTTCGTCACGCTGCAATGTTTTATTGTTTAATGCAATGCACTCTCTTCTTCTTTATAATGCTAGAAGAATGAAGTTGTTTTGCTGCTCATATTCACACAGAGTTCTCACAAACTTCTTTCTTTATTATTTATCATGATTTCATGAATATAATATTTTGATTAGTCACATCTCCCGAAAAGAATTTTTTTTTAATGTTTTTAGATTTTGTATTATTTTGTTTTAGTTTGTTAAAACCTGATCTCCTGTTATTTTTTTAATTATTTTTTTTTTTTATTCCAGAATAGTTTTGGGTGTGTTTTGTGTGTCAAGTTACCACAGCACCATTATTATCTTGTATTATTTAATCTCAAGGAGATTGCTTGGTGTTGGTGTCTCTTGTTAATTTGACATTGTATTTTTGAAATGTACCTGCCTCCTCACAAACAAACTGTCCTGTTTGCAACACATAGGCGAGTATAATAGAAAAAAAATACCTTTATTAAGGGGTCATAACCAAAGAAAGAGGGAGGCAACGCTGGAGAAACTGCAGAAATTGGCGAAGCCTTTGGCCCCGAGGGCAGACATCAACTATTTTAATGCAAAATTGGTGGCCTGAGGAGTCCATATATAAGGGAGTACAATCTGGTCCAGAATTGCAAGAGATCACGAACAGCAGCAGATGACATATCTGTCCCGAGGCTGTGGTCATACAAGAGCTTGCATCTTTTGTCAGACCAGACTGAACCCAGGCCATCACTCTCTGGTCTTCCTTAGACGCTTCCTTGCAGGCTGTGGCTCTGGTGTTGAAGGCGTGGCAGGAGGAGGAGGAGGACCTGGAGGAGGAGGAGGAGGACCATGGTTCAACTCACAAACAGGGCTTTGGCTTGTGAGTTGGCCCCTCAACCCCTTATTTAGAGAAAAAGAGAGCGGTCTGGATGCTGCCTCTTAATATAACACAACTCCATCCCTATTAAACATACAAAACAAGAAGAATTCGCCCATGAGACTTTAAATGAGTTGATCATATAGGTCATGATAGGTAGTATAGAGATTTATTGAAGTTCCAAAAACATTATTTACAAAGAGCATAAAAACATCATAGGGCATGATTAGACCATTGACATATTGGTTACAGTATTAAAATACATGGTATACATATACAACTTTTGTACTCGGCGCGTTTCGCGAGCTCTGCTCGCTTCCTCAGGAGTTGATGTATGTGCAGGATATCTGCAAAATAATAGGTATCAATAAGATATAACATTCAATGATGATCATGGTCAGAAAAGAAGCACGTGGCCTAAAAGAAGTACCCCATACTTTCATTATGGTCAATGGGTCCATAGGACTGATCTACAAAGGCAACAGTGGAAAGTGCTCCAACCGGGAGCTGAAGGTGCGTAGCCCGCAGCAGCTGAGCGGGGGTCCAGTAGAAGGCGGACATGGCGAGGAAAAAGAAAAAGAATGTTGTATATCCTAGGATGTCCCAGAGGCCACATATGTCATGACAACTGTAATAAAAATTATATATATATATATATATGTATCTGGGTCAGAATGGAACTTAAAGAGTAATTTAAGGGTATAAATAGTATGATATAACTCTTATATAGAGAAATCCATGACATAATATGTGTGGGTGCAAACAGGAAAAAAAGGAAGATAATAATAAGAAGGTGTAAAGGATGCATGGTGTGAAAAGAAAAAGAAAAGAAATTGTGTTCCTTGGTGTGTCTCATTAGCCATGTATAGTATGTTAACAGTGTTGGCAGTAAAATATATGTAGATCTGATGGTAAACACCATAAAGGTGAGATAAATATATAGAAAATATAGGTATCTTTGGATGTCCATGTAATATACTAAAATGAAAAGAGAACACAAACAAGCAAGGGTGGATATGAACACAATGCGAGGAGTAAGATAAAAACAAACCAAGATAAAGGAAGAAAAACTAGAGAGATGTTTCTTGCTAATAAGTAATGAATATAACAATTCACACATAGTATGTGCAAGTGAGATTGAGTAAAAATAGAATGACATATTACATAATAGTGATGTGCTTACCCATGTGTAGGACCTCTCAGATGTGAGGGAACAAGCCAAGTGAGGAGAGAAAGGAGAGTTCGCCATGTCACAGCCTCCAAACTTAAACCCCCGAGCGGGAGCATTGGGCTACGCCCCTAACGCCATACGAACGTGGCTAAGGTGGATGCCCGCGCTGCGCATGCGCGAGCTCCTCCGGCCAACGGGATGACGCACTGCACGCCAGATCGTGGAGCCGCAAAAATGCGGAAGTCACACGATGGGTGTAGATGTATGACGCCGATGTAAAGGTGGCCCCACCCATACAGAAATTGGAGGGGAGGGGACAGCAGGGGAGAGGGTAGCCCCCCATTTTTACATCGCAGCTCCCGGAAAGGAGAAACAAAACCGCGGCCACCGATGGACACAGCACATAGGAGACACCACCATAAACCACCCAGAGTGGCATAAAAGAATGATATAGTACTCATATATAATGTATAATGGCAATTGTTAATAGTAAATGTGACCACGAGAGCAGCAAACAGAACAAGTGGGCTAGTAGGTGTCTTCCACCTTAATAAATCAAGAGAAAAAGAGAGCGGTCTGGATGCTGCCTCTTAATATAACACAACTCCATCCCTATTAAACATACAAAACAAGAAAAATTTGCCCATGGGACTTTAAATGAGTTGGTCATATAGGTCATGATAGGTAGTATAGAGATTTATTGAAGTTCCAAAAACATAATTTACAAAGAGCATAAAAACATCATAGGACATGATTAGACCATTGACATATTGGTTACAGTATTAAAATACATGGTATACATATACAACTTTTGTACTCAACGCGTTTCGCGAGCTCTGCTCGCTTCCTCAGGAGTTGATGTATATGCAGGATATCTGCAAAATAATAGGTATCAATAAGATATAACATTCAATGATGATCATGGTCAGAAAAGAAGCACGTGGCCTAAAAGAAGTACCCCATACTTGCATTATGGTCAATGGGTCTATAGGACTGATCTACAAAGGCAACAGTGGAAAGTGCTCCAACCGGGAGCTGAAGGTGCGTAGCCCGCAGCAGCCGAGCGGGGGTCCAGTAGAAGGCGGACATGGCGAGGAAAAAGAAAAAGAGTGTTGTATATCCTAGGATGTCCCAGAGGCCACATATGTCATGACAACTGTAATAAAAATTATATATATATATATATATATATATATATATATATATATATATATATATGTATCTGGGTCAGAATGGAACTTAAAGAGTGATTTAAGGGTATAAATAGTATGATATCACTCTTATATAGAGAAATCAATGACATAATAGGTGTGGGTGCAAACAGGAAAAAAAGGAAGATAATAATAAGAAGGTGTAAAGGATGCATGGTGTGAAAAGAAAAAGAAAAGAAATTGTGTTGCTTGGTGTGTCTCATTAGCCATGTATAATATGTTAACAGTGTTGGCAGTAAAATATATGTAGATCTGATGGTAAACACCATAAAGGTGAGATAAATATATAGAAAATATAGGTATCTTTGGATGTCCATGTAATATACTAAAATGAAAAGAGAACACAAACAAGCAAGGGTGGATATGAACACAATGCGAGGAGTAAGATAAAAACAAACCAAGATAAAGGAAGAAAAACTAGAGAGATGTTTCTTGCTAATAAGTAATGAGTATAACAATTCACACATAGTATGTGCAAGTGAGATTGAGTAAAAATAGAATGACATATTACATAATAGTGATGTGCTTACCCATGTGTAGGACCTCTCAGATGTGAGGGAACAAGCCAAGTGAGGAGAGAAAGGAGAGTTTGCCATGTCACAGCCTCCAAACTTAAACCCCCGAGCGGGAGCATTGGGCTACGCCCCTAACGCTATATGAACGTGGCTAAGGTGGATGCCCGCGCTGCGCATGCGCGAGCTCCTCCGGCCAATGGGATGACGCACTGCACGCCAGATCGTGGAGCCGCAAAAGTGCGGAAGTCACACGATGGGTGTAGATGTATGGCGCCGATGTAAAGGTGGCCCCACCCATGCAGAAATTGGAGGGAAGGGGACAGCAGGGGAGAGGGTAGCCCCCCATTTTTACATCGCAGCTCCCGGAAAGGAGAAACAAAACCGTGGCCACCGATGGACACAGCACTTAGGAGACACCACCATAAACCACCCAGAGTGGCATAAAAGAATGATATAGTACTCATATATAATGTATAATGGCAATTGTTAATAGTAAATGTGACCGGGTACTTCTTTTAGGCCACGTGCTTCTTTTCTGACCATGATCATCATTGAATGTTATATCTTATTGATACCTATTATTTTGCAGATATCCTGCATATACATCAACTCCTGAGGAAGCGAGCAGAGCTCGCGAAACGCGTCGAGTACAAAAGTTGTATATGTATACCATGTATTTTTAATACTGTAACCAATATGTCAATGGTCTAATCATGCCCTATGATGTTTTTATGCTCATCGTAAATTATGTTTTTGGAACTTCAATAAATCTCTATACTACCTATCATGACCTATATGACCAACTCATTTAAAGTCCCATGGGCAAATTTTTCTTGTTTTCTCAACCCCTTATTTAGGGCTTTTAAGATGATATACTCACATATTAGGCGTTGGCTCTCCTCCATTTCCAGCATTTTGCAGGCTGTTATGTATGCAAAGTCCTCTTGAACACTGTGGGGGGTTCTGAGGGCCGCAGTAGCCTTCCAAAATAGGCCAATTGCTGCCTCTTTCATGTTACTCCCCTTCCTGCCACTTTTTGGTTGAAGGCGGAGGGTAGGGACCTGGGTATCGGGCAGGCTACTGGGCCCGGCCACCTCCTGGCTGAGACTTTCCTGTGTATGAAAAAGGGACATCGTTTTAGTTTTTAGTTCATCAATCACACACAATTTTCATCTCATGACTGTTGCAAATTGAATGTTAATAGAAAAGACTATCATTCTGACCCCAGCATTTTTCATTCTTGTCACAATCATTTGTGGCCACTACTGTCTATTGATATGTAAAACACTTTGTGAAATCAGAAATTAGGAATCCAAACTAACATATGTTTAACATCATTAATTTGACAAACAGAAATATTTAGAAGAATGCTATACCTGGCTCAAGCTGGGCTCCTCCACTTGTTGCTGCCTGGAAGGCCCAGGTTGGGCGTCAGAAGCCTCAGCTGAGGGGGAAGGAAGCGTGGAAGGAAGATTGGAGAGTGTTGACCTGGGTTTAGTATGGCCTGCCAGAAAATGCAATCTGTCATAGTACCACAGCCTGGGGACATAAATGTCATCTGCTGCTCCTGATCTCAGGGAATCCTGGGCCTTCTTGTGCTCCCTTAGATAAGTGCTCCTCATGCCACCAATTAGGGCCTTCAAATAGGGGATGTCTGCCGTTGGGATCACTGGCTTCACAAATTCCAGCAATTGATCCAGGGCTGCCTTCCTCTTTGGTTTTTTGATATAATGTGGGTGGTTTACCTGCCACAGACAGGGCAGCTCCCTGAACATATCAATGAATATTGGCATAAAGTCATGATCATTGACTAGATCCATTTTCTCTGCAAGACACAACACAAGACAAACACTAATGTCAGGCTAAAGTCTCCTCATCTTGTCCCAATATAGGCCTCAATCTATAAGCAATATAGGCCCAACTTTAAATGTTACCTTCGTTATCATGATCAGCGCTTCCTATACTCCTTACTTCGCTCACAGATCATACCTACAACGCACGCGTGTTACTCTTTATATACACTTCGCATGCGTGAAACTCCGCCTGCCCCTGACATTCTTTCTAGTCTATTCCCCGCCCCTTTTCTTTCTGCGCAGTGGGGAGGAGCACATGGTGGAGACAGAGCAGGTGTGTGATAATTACAGCAACGAGGAGGAGGAGGAAAGCCCGGAGCCAGAAATGTCACGATCCCGGAGGAGACGATTTAAGGCCTCAAATATATCCTTTGTGGAGATGGTGGAGATGGTTGACATATTGAAGAGGGCCGACTATGACGGGAAGTATGGACCTTAACCCAACCCAAATATGAGAAAGGCCAAGATCATGGCAAAAGTTGTGAAGAGTCTGCACAGAAATTTTGGGGTACGGTGATCCAAGGATCAACTGAGGAAGCGGTGGTCAGACATCAAAATCAGGGAACACGATCAGTATAAAAGGATCAGGAGAGTGCTGCAAAAAACTAAGTAGTTGTCCTGTGTTCCTATTCTTCATTTTTTTAAAGTTCGTGCTGCTCCATGTGCTTTTCTTTAGTTTTGCACATTTTAAAATGGCAACTTTCATGTTCATGGACACATTATTCTTTCGTAGGAAACATTGTTTGTTCGGCCAATAAAGCACCATGTTTTGTCCAGATGCAGTGCAATACATTTTTTATGCCCTACTTCTCTTAAAATAAGTTTGTTGTCTAGATAGGTTTGTAACTAGAATGAAATGCAAACTAGATTCTGTGTAAGGAGAGGACTCTCAGCAGCTGTTTACACATCTGGACGCTGGAGCACTAGTGTGTTAATCATTTTTATTGTTATCTCAGGGAATGTTAATATCCCTTATGATAGCAATAGGTAGTGACAGGTACTCTTTTTTGAAAAAATTGGGGTCTATTAGATCCTAGATCTCTCCTTTGCCCTCAAAGCATCTGACCACACTAAGATCGGTGTGATAAAATGCTTTCCCAATTTCCCAATGGCGTTGTTTATATCTGGCCAAACCTAAGTCATGAAATGCTCGTAGCTTCTGGTTTCTTAGGCCATAGAGATGATTGGAGCCATTCTGGTCTCCAATCAACTCTATGGTCAGCTGGCGGAACCACTGGCTGCATTCTAAGGTTCCCTGTTGGGGCAGTTCCCTCCCACTGTTTGTAAAAGCAGTTTAGAGGCTAATTAGCTGCCAGGATTGCTTTTACATGAAAGCCGACCTCTGGCTGAAAAGAATGATACCAAGATGATACCTAAACCTGCAGGCATCACTCTGGTATAACCACTCAAATTATAGAAACATACCAGTACGTTGCTGGTCCTTGTTGAGCATATATTGTAATGTTCTTTTTTTCATGCAGCCTGTGGGCTGAACGAAAAAAGAGATTGATCGGTGGGTATGCCCACCATTAGAATACCGCCCTTCATCCACCCACTTCTAATGATGAGCATACATGCACCATTTTTTTTTTTAACAGTGGTGGTGAAATCACCTCTTACAGTGTTGGAGTCGCTGATTTACGTATCATGAGAGCAAACGCTGTTGCTGTGAAGATAAATAAATCATTGTTTGTGCTCAAACAATGGTAATGATAAAACATTAACTCAATAAAACAACTTGAATTTTTAACGCAATCTGTGCCTAAAAAATATATGCCGAAGCATGGGAGAAATCCACCCCTAATATTAGGAGCAAATCGCTCCTCCAACCCCTGCCCCCATGCTTCGGCATATATGCTCTTTTTTTAACTGTGATGGTGAAGTCATCTCTCACAGCGCTTCAGTCACGGCTTTATGTATCGTGGGAGCAAACGCTTTTGCTGTCAGAATAAATAAACCCATGCTGGAGCTGAATGGCGTACCTGCTAAGCAAATGATGGTTAACAATAAAACAAAGTAATATTACAGTATAACAGTATGACATACCATACCTGCAAAGCAAATACAATAAAACATTGTAAAAATAAAACATTACCGTTCTAAAATACAATAGAGAACAATAGATATAGAACAATATAGGACTGTGCAATGCTGTACCCTACGCTAATACTCCACTAATGTGTGGTAGCATTTGAAATCAGAGAGGACATACAGAAAATGCCTCTCATGCAGCCGGCTCATTGCATTTGTGTTGGGAAGGTGGGCCACAGCACCGTCTGGAAACAGAAGGGCTGTGATGATCTCTTCCTGGAATTTAAGAAAGGATCCTGAAGCTTTGTATAGCACTTAAGCTTTCAGCAGAGCCAATTGGAATAAATATACAGACACTTTTTTGTACCAGCTTCTGGTCTTGTGGGCAATTAGGTACGGAGCCAACAACTGGTCATTGAGGTCCACCCCTCCCATGTTAAGGTTGTATTCAAGGACAGAGAGGGGTTTCTCCACAACACTAGTCACCGTAGGAATTTGGACGTATCTGCGTGAAGGGAGGACAGAACAAAAACATTCCGTGTATCCCTCCATTTCACTGCTAACAAATTATTACACTTCAAGCAGGCTCTCTCCCCCCCATCTAATACGGGATTCTACAAGCTGTTGGGGGAAGCCCCGGTGATTAGATCGCATGGTGCCACAAGCGCCCATTCCACAATCAAAAAGGTGATTAAAAAGTGGCATGCTTGTGTAATAATTGTCCACACGTACAAGTGGTACCCCTTTCCCAATAAGGGTGACACCAAGTCCCACACAACCTAACAGTGCTCCCTATGTAGTCTGGGCAGTTCTTGGGCTCCACGTGACTATCTTTTCCCTCGTAAACCATAAAACTCTATGTTTAACCTGTTGCCCTGTCACAGCGCTTATACATCTTGACCCCATATCTGGAACGCTTGATGGGAAGATGCTGTTTGATAGACAAGTGGCCAGAAAAATTAATAAGGGACTCATCAACACAGAGAACTTGATCGGGAGTAAACAAGGCTACAAACTGTTGGTTGAAGTGGTTTACGAGGGGCCGAATTTTGCGGAGCCGTTCAAATCCAGGGTCACCCGAGGATGACAGAGTTCATTGTCATTGAAATGCATGAGCCACAAGATCTGCTCATATCATGCCCTGGTCATGAAGGCAGAGAACAGGGGCATATGGTGAATTGGGTTCGTGAACCAATATGACCACAAATCACTTTTTTAAACTATGCCCATGAGGAGGGATAGGCCCAGGAAGGTCTTAAACTCAGAGACTGTAATAGGTCTCAAATCTCTGGCAAGGCCAACTGGGGATTAGCGGTAATGAATTGACTAGCATACAAATTTCTTTGGTCTACAACAGATTTATAGAGATCTTCCATGAAAAACAGCGAATAAAAATCAAGTTACATAAAATCAACTGTTTCCACTTGAATTCCAGGTTGGCCAGTGAATGGGGGAAGTACGGGTTCTGCAGAAGTAGTGGGCTCCCAATTCGGATCGGCAAATGCAGCAGGAAGGGCACTATGGGCTCGACGGGCCTGTGTTTGTCTTTTTGGTGGCTGCGGGACACTAGTTTTGCTAGCCACCTCACCAGCTTGAACTGCACTTATGGGACTCGCCACGTCACCAAGTGTTACTGCAGTGCTGGATGTACGACCAGGATGTACTAGGCCACTGGTTCTTTCCAGTTCACCAGAAGGATGAGCGGCACTAGTACTGGCTCTCTGCTCCATATGAGAGTCCTGTGCTTCTTGCACCTCAACAACAGCAGAAGAATGGGGTCGGGTATGCCTGACCTTGGCAGGGACCACTGCCCTGTCGTCAGAGCTATCTGTCAGGGTGCCGCTGCTGTCTACTGGTTCGTATTCTGAGCCTGAATCGGACAGATGGGTGACTTCCTCTTCGCTCTCATCTGTCAGGCTCAGAAATGTGTAGGCTTTTTCACTAGTGTACCTTCAATTGGACATTTTGACCTCTAAATTTACTGGTACACTAGTGCGACTCACAAGAAAAAGGAGCACCTGACTGTCACCTGCTTCAAACGCTACCAAAAAAACTATTAGCGTTTGCAGGGATCAGACCTGACTCTGCGAATACTGCAGTTATGTGTTTAGTGTTTTGTAAGTGACAGCGATCAATTGATACTGCACTTGGGTGGGCTGGGCTGGGAGAAGGGGCTAAACGCAGGTCCTAGCAGGTATCTGGGCTGATCCCGCTAATGCTACATTTTGGGAACCCTAAACTATTGGGGACGCTAATATAGTTCTGATCAGATCAAAGATATCAATCCATTCAGACACTATACTACTAGGGGAGTTGTATGGTGCGTGCGTGGGTGTTAGCACTACTGGAACTAATCTGATGCTGCCTGGGGTGATGCAGACCCTAGCTGACACTAAAAGCTAACTGATATCACCCACGTGTGATCAGGGGGGGTTAAACCTTTTATTAGGTAATATACGGCGGATGCCCTGATGCTTTAAAAACATAGATAACTAACCAGCATCACCCGTGACACTAATACAGTGATCACTGGTGACAAGGGGTGATCAAGGGGTTAAACCCTTATTAGGGGGGTTTAGGGGGGACCCTAGACCTATCTGGGCCTACTACTAAGTACCCAACAATGATTATTGTCACAAATTACACCAGTACAGTGGTCAAAGAAAAATATGAATACTGCACTGGGTGACACTGTGACAGGGATTGAAGGGGTTAATTGAGGGTGATCGGGTGGGTGACAAGTGTGCCTATGTGTACTATGTCAGTGTAGTGTTGGTGCAACTTACTGTGAGATGTCTTCTCTCCTCTCTCTGGAACAAAAAGAGTTCCACGAGGGGGGATGACATCACTTGCCCAGACTGTGTTTAGACTTATACAGGCAGGGGAAGGATTTCATTGGCCAGAACTGATCACCAGGTCCAGGCCAGATATCATTGGCCTGGGCCTGGAGACTGATCGGTTCTGAAGCAAATCTGATCGTTGTGGCTGCCGTAAGGTAACGTCGGTTTGCCCAGCTGAGCCAACCTGCCGCAGTACAACTGGTCTAGGTTAAAGGCAAACAGCTTCTGAAGCATTTTTTGGAAAGTGGGGAGGTGTTAAAACCCATGTCAGGTTTTTATAACTGTATAGTATGTTTGTGTCCCTATTGGATAGATTCAATCCTCTATTTGTAATGTGAACATTGTCTCTAGTACAAAAAGTGATGGATAATCTAAGTTTTTGTTTTTTTTCAGAAACAGGAGGAGAAATCTGTCAGTTGGGACAGCCGTCCCTAAAACTGTCAAGGAGGGCATCTTCGATTGCAAAAATCTTCTTTTACTTCCTTTTAAGTCTCCAGGACAGGAAGTTAATGGAAACATTACTTAAAGGAAACAGACAGGAAAAAAAACAGCCATTCCTTGCTTTATCCAACACTAAAATAGGTTTTGGCTTTATATACACAAACAAAATCTATGTCATATCATAAGCATTTAATAGTGTTTCAAATGTATTAGCCTAAAAAACTAAAATTCAATTGCCACAAAATCTTTAGATGAAATTCATACCTTTTAGAATTTTTACAAAATGAATGACACAGATCAATCAGATGTGAAGGGACCTTTCACTGCTTTACAGAAAATAAAATTATTATACCTTTTTTTAAAAAAATGAAGGATCAGATTTCATTATTTACTATTTACTAGAGATGCGCACAACAGAAACATTTGTTTAATTTTGGATTCATTCATTAAGTTAATAATTTTGTTTTATTATATATTATTTGATTTGTTCGAATGATTCCTTTTTTGTAATTCATTTTGTATATTGGGATTAGTTTTGTACATTCAGATTTATTTCATATATTTGTTGTTCTGAATCGGTTCATATTTTCAAAGATTTGCTACAGGTATATTCATTTCATTGTGCTCATTTATTACTTTGAGAGATTACTTATAAGGAAGGATGGAGGTGGGTCCATCAGAATCTCCAAATCATAACATACTGAATGGAACAAAACTAATTTTGGATTCATTTATGTTATGATTCGGAGATTCTGATGGTTCCACCTCTATCCAACCCAAACACAATAAGTAGGAATCATCATCTTCTTTCATTTTTATACCTTACTGTATTTATTGCAATATGTTACCATTTCATATTTAGTACAATTTTTAAAAAATTTAAATATGTTATAGCAACATAAAAACAAAATGATGGATGCGAATTGATTTGGATCATTTGTTATGTTGTTAATGTTGTTATGTTATTTCGAATGCTTCAAACAACAAAAAAAAGTCAGAATACAAATGAATTTGTTGTTTCATTATATAATTTTTTTTGGATTTGTTGAAATTCATTACTATTGTGATTTATAGATTTTTGAATTTTGATTATTAACAAAACAAATCACACATGTCTACTATTCATCTAGAAGGGAAGGGTATATAGTGAAGCCAACCCCATAATATTAGAAGCCTGTGCAAATTTTACTAAAACCAAGTGTAGAACCTTTGGGAATTACAGAAAATGTATTCTAGATCTATGTCAGTTTATTCAGGAGTAAAATTATTTCTTATTGGAAGCACTTACCATGATTTATGGGGATGTCTTGTGCCCAAAACTATACAAATGTATTCTTATAGGGCGTACACACGGTCGGACTTTGTTCAGACATTCCGACAACAAAATCCTAGGATTTTTTCTGACGGATGTTGGCTCAAACTTGTTTTGCCTACACACGATCGCACAAAGTTGTCGGATTTTCCGATCGCCAACCACGCGGTCACGTACACCACGTACGACGAGACTAGAAAAGGCCGGTTCAGAACCAAGCGCGGCACCCTTTGGGCTCCTTTTGCTAATCTCGTGTTAGTAAAAGTTTGGTGAGAGACGATTCGCGCTTTTTCAGACTCGTGGCTTTCAGATCGTTTTCTGCCGTTCAGTTTGTGCTTGTGGGTTTGTATCTGCTCTTCAGTGCGTGCAGTCAGTTCGTATCAGAGTTTTCTGTGTGATCTTGCCTGCTCGTTGCTGTTTTTCAGGTCGCTCTTCACAGGCCTTGCTGTTCTTCAGTGCGTTCTGTTACTTTGTTCTGAGCAGCCGACCGTTTTCTAGCCATGTTTCGTATGCGTACTCCTCGTAGAGTTAGTGCTGTGCGGGGACTTGGTGTTGGGGTCCTGACCTTGACACAAGTCCAGTCCATGAACAGGGTGAGGAGGAGTTCATGGACCAAGAATTGGTTGCTTCAGCGTGACCAGTTCTGTCATATGCCTTTGCTCCGTGAGATCCGTGAGAATAATCCTGATGATTTCAGGAACTTTCTCAGGATGACGGACCCCGTGTTTCACCGTTTTTTGGCTTCGCTGACCCCCTATATCAGCAGGCAGGATACCTGCATGAGGCAAGCCATCACTCCGGAGCAGAGTTTGGTCGCTACCTTGAGGTATTTGACCACAGGGAGAAGTCTGCAGGACTCGAAGTTCTCGACAGGCATCTGTCACGGAACGTCCCACACTCCGCTTGAGTGCTTCCGTCAGTATACCGCTTCCTAAGTTCTGGAACACGAGCCCAATGGATCTGGCTATAGGAACCCCCAAGAACTAGACAACACCAGTCTTGGAGTACATCAGAACTGTTTATTTGAGATCTCACCCACATTTATACACCAGGATGACTCAAAGCTAACCTAATTAACATGAGCTAATTTACTACAAAATTTACCCAGAATAGATGACAGACTTGTGGGCACCGAGCTTCACACAGTAATATAAACACAATAGCTGGAGCTAATTACAATTAACAATACAAACAAAACCTAATTAACATGAGCTCCAATAGGAGTCGTCCCGTTTCCTACATTGTATAGAGGACAATGTGATCAGCTCATTCAATTAACATACATCCTGGGAGATATTGTGGACAAATATTACTGTCCCATTTTAAGTAGTCCAAGATATATTTTCTCACTCACCCTGTGCCAGGATGGCACAGGGTGACTTAGACATAAGATGTATTCTGAGTTCCACGGGCCCTCCCGTCACATCTCTCCCCTTTCGGCAGAAGACTAACACAGGAGGAGACCCCAGACGGGTTGACTCCGAAGTTAGTAAGTAGTTCCAGTCCTCTACTGCCTGTACCCATGCAGTACCCCAAATAAATTGTTCCAAACAAAGCATTACTCACCCAGCCAACCTCTGCCTCTCTCAGAGAACATATCTGCCGCTGGGGAGAGGCCTGGACTGGCCCTTCTCCCTGGAATCCTTTCTGCCGCTGAAGAGAAGACAGGGTGTCTGGGCTCACTCTGTCATGCTGTTGGGGATCTGGGCCCACTGCCCAGCATCCCTGGGGTATACAGGTGGAGACTGAAGTCCCATCCACCTTCACAGGAAATCCATCCTCTGTTAGTTGAGGGCAGAGTCCAGCAGTCCTCGGCCCTGTTGCCAGCCCTTCTGCTGGAAACCCCACACCATTTGTTCCGGCTAACTGTTGGAGAGGGAGGCCGACTGCCCCGCCTCCCTGGAACCCTGTAGTTGTTGCCGGTTCTGGGCAGAGGTTGGTAGCACTCTGCCCTGTTGCCAGCACTTCTGCTGGGGACTCCGCATCCTCCGCTCTGGCTAACCGTTGGGGCAGGAGGCTGGCTTCCTCCACTCCCAAACTGTGTAGGTGCCATTGGGGAGGTGAGCCGGATGCTTCCTTTTCCATTCCCTCATCTGGCTGCTGGGACGACATGTCGATGGTACTGTCTCCCAGGTACACGGGTCTTTGCAGGGGAGGAAAGCCCGCTTCCTCCACCCTGGCCAACTGTTGGGGAGGGACAACACACACCTCCTCTCCCTTCTCCCCCTGTATCTGCTGCTGGGAAGTGATTGCCATCTTCTCACCCTGAGCCTCCACAATTGCTGCAGGTGTGGGGCAGAGGTCTTGGACCCTCTGTCCGGTTGCCAGCACTTCTGCTGGGGGTTTGCCAGGTGGTTCCTCCTCTACAGAAACGTCTATGAAATCCCCAGTCTCTGGAATTGGTAAACGTGTGGGACAGAGGTCTTGGACCCTCTGTTCAGTTACCAGATCTTCAGCTGGAGAAGTTTGTTTTAACTCCATAGATGCTGCTGGCAGAAAATCACATGTCCCTGTCAGTGTTGTGGGAGAAAGGCCGACTACCTCTTCTCTCGAAAAGGCCGAAGCCACTGTTGGTGCTGGGCAGAACACAGTGAACTTTGGCCCTGATAGCAGCTCTTCTGCTGGAGGCTCATCAGGTTGTTCTTCCTCAGCAGAAAAGTCTATCAAATCCCATGTCTCTGCAACTGATGTCTGGGGATAGAGGTTCACCATCTCCTGTCCATGGAACCCAGAAGATGCTATCATTTCTGGGCAGAGGTTAGCAGAGCTCTGCCCTGTTGTCAGCACTTCAGGTTTGGGGACGGCAATCTCCGGATTTTCCACTGCCGATTCTCTGGCATGCTGCTGAACTTGTTCTAGCAGTTTCCTGTATGCCCTTTCCAGATGCTGTTCCTTCCTTAGCAAATGGTCCAGATCAGGTTTGAGCTCTGAGACCCCTGCAAGACCGAGCATAGACTCTCTATATTCTCTCAGGTCCTCAAGGTCAGGTTCCCCTTCATCGCCAAACATAAAAAGATCTGTAAGGCTCTCCCACAGCAATCCAGGGCCGCCAAAGTCATATCCCTCCGGAAAGCATTCTGTTGTCTCCCCTAAATATTCCTCCTCAGCATGCCATTGCAGAGCCCGATAATGATTGTCCAGCTCTATCTCCTGCTGGACCAACCTGTCCAACTCAGTCACCCATTGCTCCTGGGGCTGCTCTCCCAGGAATGCCATCCACAATGCCTGTTGGTCACTGGCCCGTTGCTCTTGGGTTGGAAAGCACTTGCCCTGTTTTATACCAGCGAGACAGAGGGCTGCAATCCAGAGCTCCACCCGAATTTGCTGCCTAAGCTCCAGGTATTCATCCTCAGACACAGTCCTGGTGTATGTTGAAAGGATGATCCGCAGCAGCCCCGGGAATTCTGATGCCAGGTCCATATCTCTGCTGGCGTGACTGAAGTCTGCTATCCTGATCTTGGATCCAGGTGGAGGTTTAGATTTCCCAGACTGCAGGAAGCTTTCCCGCTGCTTGCCACCAATGTCACGGAACGTCCCACACTCCGCTTGAGTGCTTCCGTCAGTATACCGCTTCCTAAGTTCTGGAACACGAGCCCAATGGATCTGGCTATAGGAACCCCCAAGAACTAGACAACACCAGTCTTGGAGTACATCAGAACTGTTTATTTGAGATCTCACCCACATTTATACACCAGGATGACTCAAAGCTAACCTAATTAACATGAGCTAATTTACTACAAAATTTACCCAGAATAGATGACAGACTTGTGGGCACCAAGCTTCACACAGTAATATAAACACAATAGCTGGAGCTAATTACAATTAACAATACAAACAAAACCTAATTAACATGAGCTCCAATAGGAGTCGTCCCGTCTCCTACATTGTATAGAGGACAATGTGATCAGCTCATTCAATTAACATACATCCTGGGAGATATTGTGGACAAATATTACTGTCCCATTTTAAGTAGTCCAAGATATATTTTCTCACTCACCCTGTGCCAGGATGGCACAGGGTGACTAGACATAAGATGTATTCTGAGTTCCACTGGCCCTCCCGTCACAGCATCTCCCCCCAGGCTCTGGGGATCATTATCCCAGAGACCTGTTCTGCCATCATACAGGTCCTGCAGAAGGAGTATATGAAGGTAAGATTTTTATCCTTTTATATCACATTTTATTGTATTGAATGTTTGCTAATATATTGTATTTCTTTCCTCATTCCCTAATTACCATGATTGTAATATGCTGTGAATGTCCCCTTTGTCCTCATGCATGCTGGATTTTTATGTAATTATTATTTTAGGTCCTTCATACATATTTGCCCTTCAATAACCTCCCCAGCATGGTGTCTCCTGGCCCTATATTCACCTCATGTAGTCAATTAACAATGTATTTTATCAGCTCCATAGTAGTGCTTTACCCCAAACACCCCCTAAAATGTTTGGAAATGTTATTTTTGATTTAAATTCAGGCAGAGTGGCAGAGGCTTTTTTTTGTGGTGTCCCCAAATAATTTTTAGTAACCCTCCCTCCCCCAACTGCTAAGTCAGCTGATCCCAATTCTCTATCTATCCTCAATCATCTATCTGCTGACTTTGCCAAACCCATACACACTATACCCACCTCTTTACTGGTCAGATTTATAGATTAATTCCCCAAAGCATGTAGTGCAAGGGCCTGCCTGTATACATTCCAATGGTACTGTTTAAAGTTTTTGTATCCTATTATTATCTTGATAGGTAATAGCAGAATGTCCAAATGTCCTCAAATGTGTACAATGTGTATTTATATATTTGTATTATGACACTTCTTACCTGTCCAGTGGTCTGCCAATAGTGTAACTAAGGAGGACTGTTCAAAGTAATACTCATTATTTAGGCATTCATCTCTCAATGAAGTGAAGAGGGTTACCTGTCCAAGATTTCCACACACCCCCTATAATGTTAGAAATGGCCCATGAGAGGGGGGGGGGGATATGATAGGTGTACCTTATACTTTGGCCTTGTTAAATTCCCCTTAATAAATGCTATCTGGAGGTTGCCCCATAATGTTTGTGTATAATCTGCTTGCCATGTTTCTGTGAAAAAATAGTAATGTTTATTGTTTTTTCCTCAACAGTTTCCTTCCACGCCACAGGAATGGCAGACTGTGGCCTCCCACTTTGCCCAGCGGTGGGACTTTCCTAACTGCGGAGGGGTAATTGATGGGAAACACGTCCACATCGTCCCACCACCCAACTCGGGGTCGTACTATTATAATTATAAGGGGTTCAATAGTATTGTGATGTTGGCGGTGGTGTCAGCTAATTACGACTTCTTGTATGTGGACGTGGGGAAGAACGGCCGGATGTCCGATGGTGGAGTCATCGCCCAGACGGACTTCTACAGGCGTCTCCAGAATGGCAGCTTGGACTTGCCAGCTCCAGAGGACAATGTGGAAGGTCTCCCATTTGTGTTCGTGCTGATGAACCCTTTGCGCTGGGGGACCACCTGATGCGGCCATTCCCGATGAGGACCCTCACCCCGGAACAGAGGGTTTTTAATTACCGGCTGGCCAGAGCCCGAAGAGTGGTGGAGATCACATTTGGAATCCTGGCCAGCCGGTTCCACCTATTTATGACACCCATCCATATGGCGGAGTATAAACTGAACCATATAATACTTGCGTGCTGTGTTCTCCATAACTTTTTAAGGAAACATTTGGCCAACTATGCTGGCTCAGTTGGGCCTGAGGCCGGAATGATGCATCAAACCACACTGACGGCGCTTGAAAGTGGCCGTCCTGGCTTGCCCTCCCTGAGTGCTTAGGAAATAACCCCCATTTTCTCATAAAACAACAATTACATCACCCCAAAAACGTTGTAGCGTTGAGACAATAATCCACACATTCTTGATGAACAATCTTTTTAATACCAGCACAATCACATGTGCATTTACCCAAGGTTTTTCTGACAAACCAACATGTTTGTTGTATACCAATTTTTGTGGTGGCATTATCCAAAATCAAAATGTGCATTTTATAGAAAACAGGCCTGTGTAAAACCAACAAGAAAGACACAAATCTTGATCTTACAAAGTTCACGTTTGGTAGAACTTGAAGGCTATATCAGACATGAGTATTTAGGAACTGGGTTTGATATAGCGTTCAGATGGGGGGAAATCACCCCTGGAAAAGCCTAATTTGGAAGATGCACACAAATTTAACAATGTCAACATGTGCTATCTGCCATCAGGGGGGATCAAGGGATGTGTTTTGGGGAAGAAACCCCTTCCTCACCGCTACTTTATTATTGAGGAAGGGTTTGCACCCCCAAAACGCGTCCATTGATCTTCCGTGATGTCAGATAGCACATGTTGACACACTGTGTGCATCTTCCAAATTTGGCTTTGGGAAAAATCACAAAAACATTTAGCACATTGTAGCACACAAAAGAAGAAAGTGATTTGGAGGGGCTTTAAACTCGCCCCAAAACATCAATGATGTTTTTATATTTTGGAATAACATCATTGATGTTTTGCTTGATGATTTCCAATTGTAAATTACACCCCATGATCTCCCCGATCAGGATCTGGGCACTTTCGGATGTGAAAGGATCTTCATCCACAACCTCACGATCACCTAAAAAGAGGGGAACCCCAAAATAATTTTTGTTTCCAAAAAATGCCGCCATCCATCTCTTATCTGAGCCTGTGGTCGCAGACACTCACCTGTTGTGGTGACTAGTTCCACCACGTCTTCTTCCTCCTGCTCAGCTTGTGTTGGGGGGATTTCACCTTCTTCCAGAGGTGTGGGGTCTCTGGTCTCCTCGGATGAGGGGTGTCCTCCGAGTCTTTTCTCCCCTATGTAAAACAAAAATGGTATAATTAACACACAGATATTTGATGGCAGAACTATAAATAGGAAACATTGCTTGGAAGTGGGGTACAATTGTCTATTTTAGCAGAGTTCCAAAATGTAATTTTTTAAATGCCCTTTGTCAAGCTGCAATACTTTACCTGTTTGGTACAAGCTTCACAGATGGAGACCCCCCTATAGTATACACTGGAGCACCTGTGTGGCCCCCCTAATAAAAATGGTGTTCTTTTGTCCCACACTAGTGCTCCAGTGTCCAGATGTGAAAACAGCTGCTGAGTGTCCTCTCCTTACACACAATCTAGTTTGCATTTCATTCTAGTAACAAAGCCATCTACACAACCCAATTCTTTGAAGACAAGTATAGGGCCTCAAAATGCTGGCCAAATGCATATGGTCTAAACAATGGTATTTTATAGTCCGAAAGAAAAATGAGTGATCAGAACGAATAATGTGCCCATGAACATGAAAGTTGCCATTTTAAACTGTACAACAGTTCCTAAAAGCACATGGAGCAGCACGAACGTAATAAACATAAAGAATAGGAACACAGCACAACTACTTACTTTTTTGCAGCACTCTCCGGATCTTTCTGTACTGCTCATGTTCTCGTAATTTCAGGTCCGACCACCGCTTCCTGAGCTGATCTTTCGATAGTCGTACCCCGAATTTCCGGTGCAGACTCCTGACCACTTTCGCCATGATCTTGGCCTTTCAGACATTGGGGTTGGGGTAAGGCCCATACTTTCCATCATAGTCGGCCTTCTTCAAGATGTCCACCATCTCCAACATCTCCCCAAAGGACATATTTGAGTCCTTCAATCTCCTTCTGGATCGGGACGTTTCAGGCTCCGGCCTTTCCTCCTCCTCCTCCTCCTGGTTGCTACAATTAGCACGCACCTGCTGTCTATCCGCCATGTGCTCTTCCCCCACTGCGCCGAACGAAAAGGGGCGGGGAATAGACTAGAAAGAACGTCAGGGACGGGCGGAGTTATACGCATGCGCAGTGTGTATAAAGCGTAACACACGTTTGTCTTACGTACGATCTGTGAGCGAAGGAAGGAGCATCGGAGATGCCGATCATGCTAATGAAGGTAGGATCTAAACTTGGGCCTATACTGCTTCGAAATGGAAGCCTATATTGTAACAAGATTAGGGGAGTTTGGCTTGACATTAGGGTTTGTCTTGTGTATTGCAGAGAAAATGGATGGGTTCAAGGACCACAATTTCCTGCCCCTGTTCATAGACAAGTACAGGGAGCTGCCCTGTCTGTGGCAAGTGAGACACCCCCACTATAACCACAAACAGAAGAGGCAGGCAGCGCTGGAGAAACTGCTGGAGTTGGTGATGCCAGTGGTCCCCACGGCAACCATCCCCTATTTAAAAGCCAAAATTGGTGGCCTGAGGAGTACATATCTTAGGGAGCGCAAGAAGGTCACAGATTCCCAGAGGTCCGGAGCTGCAGCAGATGACGTTTATGTCCCCAGGCTGTGGTACTATGAGAGACTGCGATTTCTGTCAGACCACACTGAAGTCAGGGAATCCCTCTCCACTCTTCCTTCCACTCTTCCTTCCACCCCAGCTGAGGCTTCCGATGTGCAACCTGGGCCTTCCAGCCAGGAAGAAGTGGAGGAGCCCAGCTGGAGTCAGGTATAGCATTCTTCTACTGATTTCTGGTCAATAAAGAAATGATGTTTATTAGATGTTATTATTAATCACTAATTGCTGATAAAAAAAGTGTTTTACATATCAATAGACAGTAGTGGGCACCCAAAATTGGGACAAGAATGAAAACTGCTGGGCTCAGAAGGATAGTCTGTTATATTTGTTAACATTGAATTTGCAGCAGTCAGGAGGTGAAAATTGTGTGTGATTGATTATAAAAATAATAAATCTATGTCCCTTTTTCATACACAGGAAGACCTCAGCCAGGAGGAGGTTGTGGAATGTGGCAGCCAGGAGGAGGCGGGGATTAGTGGCAGCCAGGAGGAGGCAGGGCTAAGTGTCAGCCAAGAGAAGCCTGGGACCAGTCGCAGCCTGACTGAATCTCAGGTTCCTCCCCTCCGCCTGCCACATAAACGAGCCAGGAAGACGACTCCCAGTCTTGTGCAGGATTCAGCGTACAGGCTGATCCAGGAGGCTTCTGCATCCCTCAGAGCCTTCCCCAGTCCTGAAGAGGCCTTTGCCTGCATGGCTGCCACAAAATTGCAGGGCATGCAGGAGGGTCAACGCGGGCTCTCTGAGGATCTGATTTATAAAGTCCTACGTAAGGGGTTGAGTGGGGAACTAACACCCAAGACGGATGTCATTGAGATCGACAATCCTCCTCCTCCTCCTCCTGCTGCCACAACTCCACCACCACAGCCACAGCGTGGAAGGAAGCGTGGAAGGAAGACCAAAGAGTGATTGCCCTTGGTTCAGTCTGGTCTGACAGAAGATGCAGTCTCTCGTATGACCACAGCCTGGGGACACAGATGTCATCTGCTGCTTTCCGGATCTCTGGGACTTCTGGACCAGACTGCCCTCCCTAAGATAAGGACTCCTCAGGCCACCAATTTTGCTTTTAAATAATTGATGTCTGCCCTGGGGGTCCAAGGCTTCACCCACTTCTGCAGTTTCTCCAGCATTGCCTCTCTCTTTGTTTATAGTTGTGAGCCCTTAATAAAATTTTTTAGGTAATTCTACTCTCCTGTGTGTGTTTTCATCCAAAAAGGACAGTTTGGTGACGATTCAGGTACATTTCTAAAGTACAATGTGAAATTAACAAGAGACAACAACACCAAACAATCTCCTACAGATTAAATAGAACAACATATTAATGGTGTTGTGGTAACTTGTCACAAAAAACACACACAAACATTTTCGGGAGTACAAATCAAAATCACCAAAAAAAAGAGAAACACAAAAAAAGATTCAACATTAAAGCCAAAAAAATAAAGATAAAATATAAAAAAAATGTTGTCAGATGTGAGAAATCAAAATATATTGAGGGAATCCAGATAAATAGTAACGAAAGAAGTTTGTGAGAAGTGTGTGTGAATATGAGCAGCAAAACTACTATATTCTTGTCACATTATAAAGAAGAAGAGAGTGCGCTGTATTAAACCATTTTTAACATTGCAGCATGACGAAAGTGCTGTATCTATTGCGAACGCTAACTTTACCAGAACGAGCTGTCCCGTCTCGGAATTTCTTCTGAGCATGCGTGGCACTTTGTGCGTCTGAACAGGCCACACACGGTCGGAATTGACGCGATCGGATTTTGTTGTCGGAAAATTTTATCTCCTGCTGTCCAACTTTGTGTGTCGGAAAATCCAATAAAAAAAATTTCCGATGGAGCCCACACATGGTCGGAATTTCCGACAACACGCTCCGATCGGACATTTTCCATCGGAAAATCCGACCGTGTGTACGGGGCATTAGGAGATAAGCAAAATGTCAGGAAAGGCATGCATGTTGTTAGGAACCTCATGTCAGCCATCAGGCTAATGTTTCTGCACATAGGCATGCATATATTTACAGGCATAGAAGCCTAACTGTATGTGCATCGTTGGCTGCTGCCAAGTAGGCTATTTAAACATGAACGCTGCACAAGCCCCTTTCTGAATGGCCTTCAGTCTTGGTCCTGTCTTCCTGAGCCTGATACTCATCCTGATTCCGTTACTGACCCAGCTTTCACCTAAGCAGCTTTTGGATTACCCTAGCTGAGCACATGCAACTCAAGACTCATAGGAGGCATTCAAACCATGTATAGGAAGCATATATTGAGTGAATTATTGTTAAAGAAGATTTTAATAAGTCCCCAAACCTCTAGTCTCTGGTATTTAATTTATTTTTTTATCTCCTTTAGTTAGCTTACACATACCTTCCTCGTCAGCTGGTCATTTTTTTTTGTAATTTCCTTTTAAAAAAAACACAAGAAGGATTTCTTTTTAAAGAAACTATAAAGGTTACAGGTATTGTACAGACTACATGAAAAATAAGAAAATCTCAATACCCACAAAGAACAGCTTATCTTATGGGAGTGAGATATGATCCCCTATTTTAAGCAGCATTTTGTGTACTTTATTGGTAGTAAAAAAAGCTCTACCCCATAGGAGCTTATTGATAGAATGGGGTCCCTTCTTTGCCTCAACCTCCTTGAGAACCTCAGAAGCCTCTGACACACTAGGGTAAATGTAAAAAACTTACACTGACACCAAAAATCACTGGAAGTGGCACTTGGCACTCAGCAGTAATACCTTGTCAATAAAACAGGCGCTGGGCAAGTCAATAAAAACAAATGTAATATATTGTCTCTAAACAAAGTTAGTAACAGACAAGCATAACGATAGTAGTAACAGTTACGTCAATCCAATAAGAAAAATAATAATATGCATAATAGTAGTAGTTACACACTTAGCATAAGTAATGAAAGGTGGTCAAGATAAAATAACATAAAATGACATCTTGTGTCCAGGTCTGCAGGTCAGCAGTAATAGATCTTACGCTACCAAATACAGTGACTACACTGCCAGAGTGCATTAATGGCAGTTATGCTAGGCCTAGACTGACTGGCATATCCATGGGAAAATGGTATTAACAGAAGAGGGAAAAAGGGGTGTTCGGGAAGGGGGGGTTTAATGGGGAGGAGGGCAGTCATTTAGATTGTTCTTCTGCTGGCTATTGTTTAGGAAGAGTTGGTGCACTTGTTGGCAGTCCTAACAAACCAGCATGCAGTGTATTGTAGTAATAGTGCAGTGGAAATGGCACAGATGCAGTTTCTAAGGGGGAAGACAAAATAGGTAAGACACAGATGCGATGGGAATGTGATATGCTTAATGCCCTGCTAACAGTGAATACGATCACTGCGATACAGGTGCACAGGTGCGCTCTTGCTGTAGAAGGATCACTCTATGCATCACTGGTAGGCTGAAATAAAGTTTTATTTTTCCAGATTAGTCAGCTACTGAGATGACAATTGTGATTGCATTTCTATTTGGATAGGAGGGAGTAGGGATAAGCTGAACACCCCCCGGTTCGGTTCGCAGCAGAACATGCGAACAGGCAAAAAATTTGTTCGAACACGCGAACACCGTTAAAGTCTATGGGACTTGAACGTGAAAAATCAAAAGTGCTAATTTTAAAGGCTTTAATGCAAGTTATTGCCATAAAAAGTATTTGGGGACCTGGGTCCTGCCCCAGGGGACATGTATCAATGCAAAAAAAGTTTTAAAAATGGCCCTTTTTTTCGGGAGCAGTGATTTTAGGAATGCTTTAAGTGAAACAATAAGAATGAAATATTCCTCTAAATATCGTGCCTGGGGGGTGTCTATAGTATGCCTGAAAAGTGGTGCAGTTTTCCTGCATTTAGAACAATACCACAGCAAAATGACATTTCTAAATGAAAAAAAAAGTCAATTAAAACTGATCGCAATATAGATGAAAATCATTGAAAAAAAATGGCATGGGTTTCCCCCCCCCCCCACCCCAGTACATTGGGTCTGGTATGAATATTAAGCGGAACCCTGCACCCAAATTTAAAAAAAAATGGCGTGGGGGTCCCCCAGACACTGTATACTCTGAACAGCAGTATATATACTATACGGCCTGCCCTATATACTCTGCAGAAAATTGGGCCTTAGGTGTTAGTGGTACCAGAACACTGTAAGCCAGTTATATATACACAAGACTAAATATATATGTCAGGGATATGCAATTAGCGAACCTCCAGCTGTTGCAAAACTACAAGTCCCATCATGCTTCTGCCTCTGGGTGTCATGCTTATGGCTGTCAGGGTCTTGCTATGCCTCATGGGAATTGTAGTTCTGCAACAGCTGGAGGTCTGCTAATTGCATATCCCTGATATATATTAACCACTTAACGACCACCTCACGCCGATGTACGTCGGCAAGGTGGCACGGGCAGGCAGAATCACGTACATATACGTGATCTGCTTCCCGTGGGCGGAGGGTCCGATCGGACCTCCCCAGTGCCCGAGGCGGTCGGCTATTGTCCAGCGGCAATCGGAGATGAGGGGAAGACCATCCGTTCGTGGCCCCCCTCGCAATCGCCACCGACCAATAGAATCATTCCTCTGCTGCTGTATGTTAAACAGCGGCGAAGGAAATGATGTCATCTCTCCTCGCCTCGGTATTTTCCGTTCCAGCGCCGAGGAGAGAAGACTGTAATGTGAGTGCACAAACACTACACACACAGTAGAACATGTCAGGCACACAAAACACCCCCCTTTACCCCCCGATCCCCCCCGATCACCCCCCAATCACCCCTCCCCCCCCTGTCACACTGACACCAAGCAGTTTTTTTTTTTTTCTCTGATTACTGCATGGTGTCAGTTTGTGACAGTTACTGTGTTAGGGCAGTTATTGTTAGCCCCCTTTAGGTCTAGGGTACCCCCCTAACCCCCCTAATAAAGTTTTAACCCCTTGATCACCCCCCATCGCCAGTGTCGCTAAGCGATCATTTTTCTGATCGCTGTATTAGTGTCACTGGTGATGCTAGTTAGGGAGGTAAATATTTAGGTTCACCGTCAGCGTTTTATAGCGACAGGGACCCCCATATACTACCTAATAAATGTTTTAACCCCTTGATTGCCCCTAGTTAACCCTTTCACCGCTGATCACCGTATAACTGTTACGGGTGACGCTGGTTAGTTTGTTTATTTTTTATAGTGTCCGGGCACCCGCCGTTTATTACCGAATAAAAGTTTAGCCCCCTGATCGCCCGGCGGTGATATGTGTCGCCCCATTCAGCGTCAGTTTAGCGCCAGTACCGCTATAACCCACGCACGCAGCATACGCCTCCCTTAGTGGTATAGTATCTGTACGGATCAATATCTGATCTGATTAGATCTATACTAGCGTCCCCAGCAGTTTAGGGTTCCCAAAAATGCAGTGTTAGGGGGATCCGCCCAGATACCTGCTAGCACCTGCGTTTTGCCCCTCCGCCCGGCCCAGCCAAGCCCACCCAAGTGCAGTATCGATCGATCACTGTCACTTACAAAACACTAAATGCATAACTGCAGCGTTTGCAGAGTCAGGCCTGATCCCTGCGATCGCTAACAGTTTTTTTGGTAGCGTTTTGGTGAACTTGAAAGCGCCAGCGGCCTAGTACACCCCGGTCATAGTCAAACCAGCACTGCAGTAACACTTGGTGACGTGGCGAGTCCCATAAGTGCAGTTCAAGCTGGTGAGGTGGCAAGCACAAGTAGTGTCCCGCTGCCACCAAGAAGAAGACAAACAGGCCCATCGTGCCCATAATGCCCTTCCTGCTGCATTCGCCAATCCTAATAATTGGGAACCCACCACTTCTGCAGCGCCTGTACTTCCCCCATTCACATCCCCAACCAAATGCAGTCGGCTGCATGAGAGGCATTTTCTTTATGTCCTCCCGAGTACCCCTACCCAACAAACCCCCCCAAAAAAGTTGTTGAGTCTGCAGCAAGCGCGGATATAGGTGTGACACCTGCTATTATTGTCCCTCCTGTCCTGACAATCCTGGTTTTTGCATTGGTGAATGTTTTGAACGCTACCATGCACTAGTTGAGTATTAGCGTAGGGTACAGCATTGCACAGACTAGGCAAACTTTCACAGGGTCTCCCAAGATGCCATCGCATTTTGTGAGACCTGAACCTGGAACCGGTTACAGTTATAAAAGTTAGTTACAAAAAAAGTGTAAAAAAAAAAAAATATATATATAAAAAAAAAAATATATAGTTGTCGTTTTATTGTTCTCTCTCTCTCTATTCTCTCTCTCTATTGTTCTGCTCTTTTTTACTGTATTCTATTCTGCAATGTTTTATTGTTATTATGTTTTATCATGTTTGCTTTTCAGGTATGCAATTTTTTATACTTTACAGTTTACTGTGTTTTATTGTTAACCATTTTCTTGTCTTCAGGTACGCCATTCACGACTTTGAGTGGTTATACCAGAATGATGCCTGCAGGTTTAGGTATCATCTTGGTATCATTCTTTTCAGCCAGCAGTCGGCTTTCATGTAAAAGCAATACTAGTGGCTAATTAGCCTCTAGACTGCTTTTACAAGCCGTGGGAGGGAATGCCCCCCCCACGCACCATCTTCCGTGTTTTTCTCTGGCTCTCCTGTCTCAACAGGGAACCTGAGAATGCAGCCGGTGATTCAGCCAGCTGACCATAGAGCTGATCAGAGACCAGAGTGGCTCCAAACATCTCTATGACCTAAGAAACCGAAAGCTACGAGCATTTCATGACTTAGATTTCGCCGGATGTAAACAGCACCATTGGGAAATTGGGAAAGCATTTTATCACACCAATCTTGGTGTGGTCAGATGCTTTGAGGGCAGAGGAGAGATCTAGGGTCTAATAGACCCCAATTTTTTCAAAAAAGGGTACCTGTCACTACCTATTGCTATCATAGGGGATATTTACATTCCCTGAGATAACAATAAAAATAATTTTAAAAAAATGAAAGGAACAGTTTAAAAATAAGATAAAAAAGAAAAAAAATAATAAAGAAAAAAAAAAAAAAGCACCCCTGTTGCCCCCTGCTCTCGCGCTAAGGTGAATGCAAGCGGTGGTCTGTCGTCCAACGTAAACAGCAATTGCACCATGCATGTGAGGTATCACCGCGAAGGTCAGTAATTTTAGCAGTAGACCTCCTCTGTAAATCTAAAGTGGTAACCTGTAAAGGCTTTTAAAGGCTTTTAAAGGCTTTTAAAAATGTATTTATTTTGTTGCCACTGCACGTTTGTGCGCAATTGTAAAGCATGTCATGTTTGGTATCCATGTACTCGGCCTAAGATCATCTTTTTTATTTCATCAAACATTTGGGCAATATAGTGTGTTTTAGTGCATAAAAATTTAAAAAAGTGTGTTTTTTCCCCAAAAAATGTGTTTGAAAAATAGCTGCGCAAATACTGTGTGAAAAAAAAAATGAAACACCCACCATTTTAATCTGTAGGGCATTTGCTTTAAAAAAATATATAATGTTTGGTGGTTCAAAGTAATTTTCTTGCAAAAAAAAATAATTTTTTCATGTAAACAAAAAGTGTCAGAAAGGGCTTTGTCTTCAAGTGGTTAGAAGAGTGGGTGATGTGTGACATAAGCTTCTAAATGTTGTGCATAAAATGCCAGGACAGTTCAAAACCCCCCTAAATGACCCCATTTTGGAAAGTAGACACCCCAAGCTATTTGCTGAGAGTAATGTCGAGTCCATGGAATATTTTATATTGTGACACAAGTTGCGGGAAAGAGACAAATGTTTTTTTTTTTTGCACAAAGTTGTCACTAAATGATATATTCACTTAGGGGTGTACTCACTTTTGTTGCCAGCGGTTCAGACATTAATGGCTGTGTCTTGAGTTATTTTGAGGGTACAGCAAATTTACACTGTTATACAAACTGTACACTCACTACTTTACATTGTAGTAAAGTGTCATTTGCTTCAGTGTTGTCACATGAAAAGATATAATAAAATATCTACAAAAATGTGAGGGGTGTACTCAGTTTTTTAGATACTATATGTATGTATATATATATAGTAGGCTGCCTTATATAGTGTGGGGCGTGGACTTAGTCCCCCTGAGCCATGATTGGCCAAAGGCACCCTGCCTTTGGGCAATTATGGCTCTCTTAGCAGAGGGTGCTGGGATTGGTCAAAACATGCAGGTCAGGTGCATGCTTTGGCCAATCATCATACAGCAATGCACTGCGATCTCACAGTGCATTATGGGGCGTTCTGCAGCGCTCAAATTTTCAGTGAATGCCCCGTAATGTTCGCTCTTCGACGAACGGGCGAACAGCCGATGTTTGAGTCGAACGTATGTTGAAGGTCATCCCTAGGAGGGAGGTGGGAAGAGGATATTGCCACATTTTCCAAGAAACACACAGCTATACTTTAAACATGGCCTGGGGCATACAGTATCTCATATTCCTAATCTGTGTGCAGACTAATTCACAGGTTCTCAGCCAGTGGAATGTATACCCCAAGGGAATACATCTGACACATTTTACTCGATTTGGTAGATTAACCATAATAGTTTGGTGTTTTAACAAATAATACAGTACATCTAAAATAAATCTTTCCATTTGTAGTGATCTTAGGGATTGTTTAGAACTTATGTATATACAAGGGTACTTGTGGTGTTAGATTTATCGCACAGGAGCCTCTAGGCATAGAACCTCTGACACTGTGTGCTCTACCTGTTTATCATGCTGTTAAATGATCTGTACATGACACACATTACCATGCTAAATGCAGTAATGCTTTACAGGGGAGGCAATGTTACTAGACGTACAGTGTTATCTGTTGTTCTTTAATATCATCATTTATTACATATATCATGTTGTCATATACCATGTTGCAAATGTGTGACATAGGTTCTATATTGCCATATACACTCACTGGCCACTTAATTAGGTACACCTTGCTAGTACCGTTTTGGACCCCCTTTTGCCTTTCGAACTGCCTTAATTCTTCGTGTTATAGATTCAACAAGGTGTTGGATATATTCCTCAGAGATTTTGGTCTATGTTGACATGATAACATCACACAGTTGCTGCAGATTTGTTGACTGCACATCCATGATGCAAATTTCCTATTCCACCACATCCCAAAGGTGCTCAATTGGATTGAGGTCTGGTGACTGTGGAGGCCATTGAAGTACAGTGAACTCATTGTCATGTTCAAGAAACCAGTTTGAGAGGATTTGAGCTTTGTGACATAAACAATAGCAACAGCAACAATACTCAGGTAGGCCGTGGCGTTTAAACAATACTCAATTGGTACTAAGTGGCCTAAAGTGTGCCAAGAAAATATCTCTCGCACCATTGCATCACCAGCAGCCTGAACTGTTGATACAAGGCAGGATGGATCGATGCTTTCATGTTGTTTACGCCAAATTCTGACCCTACCAGCTGAATGTCGCAGCTGAAATCGAGACTTATCAGACCAGGCAATGTTTTTTCAATCTTCTATTGTCCAATTTTGGTGAGCCTGTGTGAATTTTAGCCTCAGTTTCCTGTTCTTAGCTGACAGGAGTGGCACCCAGTGTTATCTTCTGCTGCTGTAGAACATTTTCTTCAAGGTTCGAAGCGTTGTGTGTTCAGAGATGGTATTCTGCATACCTTGGTTGTAAAAAGTGGTTATTTGAGTTACTGTTGCATTTCTATCATCTGGAGCCAGTCTGCCAATTCTCCCCTGACCTCTGACATCAACAAGGCATTTTCGTCCACACAACCGCCTCTCACTGGATATTTTCTCTTTTTCAGGCCATTCTCTGTAAACCCTAGAAATGATTGTGTGTGAAAATCCCAGTAGATCAGCAGTTTTTGAAATACTCAGACCAGCCAGTCTGGCACCAACAACAATGCCACGTTCAAAGTCACTTAATTTTCTTTTCTTCCCCATTCTGATGCTCAGTTTGAACTTCAGCAAGTCATCTTCACCACATTAGAACTAAAATGCTGCGCTGAAATAACATAAAGTGTCCACAAAAATGTGACCATAAACTGAAGTTTGTCAAAACAACTCAAATACAAAACAGTTCATATTGTAATGGGTGTAAAACATACACAAGTGCTCCACTTCAGCCTTCACCCAATGCTTGGAAACACCTGTAGTGCCAATCCTTCATTAATGATAAAAATACACTCACCAGAGGGATATGCTGTTTATTACTAGAACAGCAATAAGCACTTTGTGTAAATGGTATCCAGCATCACCACTCTCACTCCACAGAAGGAGGACCAGACTGCTCTATTCCACTCCACCAGGGAATAGTACCAGAGTTATTAGCATGAAGCCACCAACCAAAAGCAATATTTTTGATTATAGTGTAGTATTTTAATATTTCCAAATATACATTAAAAACACTCAGTATAAAAACAACCAGTATAAAAACAAATGCCATTTTCAAACTTACATAAGGGGTGCCAAACCTGCAGAGAATGACGGCACGACCTCTAGCCCTTCACAGTGTAGTTCTACGTATGTGCCTCATCAGGAGATATCTGTTTGCTTGTCTATAGCGACCACTATTATGTAGCTTTTCCCCTCGAATACATCGCTTCCTGTTTCGGCACCATTTTGTTGTGGTCAAACCACTTAACAAAACAGCCACCATTTTTTAAGGGACCAGGAAGTGAAGATATTCATAAATAGACACAACTGTATTCACCTGTAACCACTAGGCAATCAAACTGAAAACAATGCTAATAACTGAATATGTTGCAGGCAGTCTATGGGGCTACAAAAAGAGTTAAAAAATGACAAGCCCAAAAGTTATTATAATCATAATAAAAATCTTCAAACTAATATCTAGACAAAAAACTGTTAGTAATATAGTCTGACAATGCTACACATTACAATCTATTTAAGTTTTAAAATAATAATTAAAATAATAATGCATCACTAAACAATAAAAATCGTACGTATATGTCATCTAAAAAATATATAATATAATCAAATAAGGACAAATATTAAAAGTGTTGAGAATATTATTCTATTAATAAAAGCAACCAGTGTATTTTAAAACCTGTTCTTATGTTGAATACGTGTTCTCTCAATCGATCTCTCAGTCTCCTAGTGTTTCCGCCCACTTATTGTTTACAACATGGGCACTTCAATAAATAAACCACGTGGCTTGATTCACATGAAATTAATGTATCTATCAAGTAGTTTCTGTTAGTGATAGTCAAAGAAAATAGATATTGTTTACATTGTTTAAAACCTATTCTTATGTTGTATCTGTGTTCTCTCAATCGATTTCTCAGCCTCCTAGCTGTTCTGCCCATGTATGGTTTATGACATAGGCATGCCAATAAATAAACCACGTGGCGTGATTTACATGAAATTAATGTATCTATTGAGTAGTTTCTATTAGTGATAGTCAAAGAAAATAGCTATTGTTTATTTATTTATTGTTTTATTGTTGTCTCTGTCCAGTGACAGTATATATTACACATTTATTGCAGGGATGGAAGCTTTTAATCTCTGCAAAAATAGCAACCTTTTTAGGAGGATCAAGAATAGTCAGAGCCAACCAATCTCCTAAATTTGGGGCTCTCCTGAATACTATAAACTATAAAAAATAGGGGATTGGCGCTGTTCACTATTAATATAATGGTAAAAACTCTCACCACAAGGGAATATCTGCGCTACAAATCTGAGTAAAACAAGTCATGAAAAAACAGTGAAAAAGTAATAATAATACTTAAATACGTATAATCCCATAAAATGGTATATATATATATATATATATATATACAGAAGCTATATCCATTTTTTTAATGTTGTGTGGATGTGCTCGTCACCACTACGCTTTTCGATTGGACTTTTGCGGTGCCTCCGTGTAGTATTTATAGACTTATGGTGTACCAAGATGGCCGCGCCTCAGATGACGTCTTGATGACGAAACGCATAAGGCGTGGCCACTTGGTACGCATACGTCGCTCTATCTTCTGTTTATGCTGTTTACTTCCGGTTTTTGGTAGACGGGCCGTGGAATGCACGCCGCTACCACTTCACTGTCTGTGGCTTCTGGCGTGGAGCCAGCCGGCAGAGAGTTGCTAGTTTTTTTGATTAAACTTTTTAATAAAATAAAATAAAGTAATCTTTGGATTTATGCTATGAGGCTCTTCTCTTCTCCCTGTATATGGAATTTTTTCCCGGTGGATGCCATTAAGAGCACATTGGTGACAACAGTGGGGAGAAGTCGGTGAAGGGGGACATCGATCACTTGGACCATCGGATTATATGCCCATTACCCCTGCAGGGGTTGGGCGTTCCGTTGAGTGGGGACACTAGTGGGGGTTCCATATAGGACGGTTCACATCAATCTCAACAGACACTTCTGGAATCACTTGGAGACACATCCGATTTCTGCACAAGGATTTTTTATATACACAGGACTATTTTTTGATATATACATCACACTTTTGATATTTTTGTAATTTTTGTATGCACGGACACTTTTTGAAATTTTTGTATGCACGGACTATCATCACTGATTTTTATATGTTTTATTATATTTTTCATTTTTTACCATCGCTTCACTTGGTATGTGATCACAATTTCAGATTTTAAACACACAAAAATATTTTTTTTCAAATAATTTTTTGTTCCACTTTTTGTATGATCACAATTTAGATTCCAAAACACATTATTGGTATAACACCATGTGGATGGTTTATTATTTACTGTTTCCAGGGCACTCCTTTAATATACATACATTTTTTATTTTTTTGTATATTTTTGTATATTTTAATTTATTTTTCATTTCTATTTTTTGTATATATTTCCCTTTCTTTTTAAATTTTTACTATAAGCAGTTTGTATGTTTATTGGTAGCCTCAGTCATATTCGTGGATATATATACCATTTTATGGGATTATACGTATTTAAGTATTATTATTACTTTTTCACAGTTTTTTCACGAATTTGTTTTACTCAGATTTGTAGCGCAGATATTCCCTTGTGGTGAGAGTTTTTACCATTATTTTAATAGTGAACAGCGCCAATCCCCTATTTTTTATAGTTTATAGCATTTGGACTTCACCTAGGTGTTTTCCTTTTCCGGGGGGCTGCAGTTCGTATTGGTGTCTGTCCTGAGCGTGGAATACTAGTATACACTCTCCTGAATACTACCTCTGGTCTATCAGGTAGAATCTCTTTTAAAACTGGGTCCTGCAAAGCAGGAACACGGATCTTAGCCTTCCCCTAGTCAAAACACCTTCCCCCCAGGGAGTAAGCACAAGCTAGGCAGACGATTAACCCTTTGATTGCCCCTAATGTTAACCCCTTCCCAGCCAGTGTCATTAGTACAGTGACAGTGCATATATTTTGCACTGATCACTGTATTAGTGTCACTGGTCCTTAAAGGGTCAAAAGTGTCAGTTAGGTGTCTGATTTGTCCGCCACAATATCACAGTCCGACTATAAGTCGCTGATCTACACATAGTTTGTAGACACTATAACTTTTGTGCAAACAAATCAAAATACGCCTATTGGGATTTTTTTACCAAAAACATGTAGCAGAATATATTGTCTAAATTGATGAAGAAATTAGATTTTTTACATTTTTTGGGGGGTATGTTTTATAGCAGAAAGTAAAAAATATTTCTTTTTTTTTTTCCAAAATTGTCAGTCCTTTTTAGTTTATAGCGCAAAAAATAAAAACAGCAGAGGTGATCAAATACCACCAAAAGAAATCTCTATTTGTGGGAAAAAAAGTGTCACGTGCAATTGTCAGTTAAATTAAGGAAGTGCTGTATCGCATAAAATGGCCTTGTCATGAAGGGGGGTAAACCCTCTGGAGGTCAAGTGGTTAATGATGATTCATCCCCTTTCTATAGTAACAGGACATCATCCATAAAGCCTTTATAAAACAATAGATTATCTCTAAAAATAAATAATTTCGCATTCCCATTTTGTTATAAAGAGATTTGCTAAACTGGGGGAAAATTTCGCCCCCTTGGCAACACCTCTTTTTGGCAGATAAAGGGAGTCCTCAGACCAACAAAAATTATAAGACATGGTAAAATCTAGCAGAGAAATAATAAACTCTCTTTGAGGTATTTGATATCTGTTTCATTTAAATAGAGTGACACTGCTGCTCGTCCATCTAAATGGTCAATATTAGTATAGAGAGATGCCAAATCAGCAGTAACCAAAAATGTTTGATCATCACTCCTCATATTCTTTAAATCATTTTAACACTTGTTTGGTGTCTTTTAGATATGTTGGTTTGTGTGTCACTATTTGTTAAAGAAATGAATCTATATATTCTCCAATTCTCGACGTAAGAGATCCTATGCCACTTATAATGGGCCTTCCTGTTGGATTTATGAGGTCTTTGTGGACCTTAGGCAGAAAATATATTGTAGTAGGGATTCTGGGAGCTGATGGGACTAAGAATGTTTTCTCTTTCTTATTTAGTTTCCTTTCTTTATAACCAGTATTAATCAATTGCTTGAGTTCTCTTTTATAATTAATAGTAAGATCCTTATTCAATGGAATGTAGGTATCCCTATCATTCAGGATGTTAAACATTTCTTTAACCACTTAAACCCGGGACCATTTTGCTGGCCAAAAAAACAGAGCACTTTCTACGATTCGGCACTGCGTCGCTTTAACTGACAATTGCGCGGTCGTCCGACATGGCTCCCAAACAAAATTGACATCTTTTTTTTCCCACAAATAGAGCTTTCTTTTGGTGGTATTTGATCACCTCTGCGGTTTTTATTTTTTACGCTATAAACAAAAAAATAGCAACAATTATTTTTTGCTTTTTGTTATAATAAATATCCCCCAAAAATATATAAAAAAACATTTTTTTCCTCAGTTTAGGCCGATATGTATTTCTCTACATATTTTTGGCAAAAAAATCGCAATAAGCGTTTATTGATTGGTTTGCACAAAAGTTATAGCGTCTACAAAATAGGGGATAGTTTTATGGAATTTTTCTTAATATTTTTTTTTTACTAGTAATGGCAGCGATCAGCAATTTTTATTGTGACTACGACATTATGGCGGACACGTCAGACAATTTTGGTGCAATTTTGGGACCATTCACATTTAAACAGCGATCAGTGCGATTAAAATTTCATTGATTACTGTGTAAATGTGACTGGCAATGAAGGGGTTAACAGATGGCATTGTAGGGGTTAAATGTGTCCTAGGGATGTGTTCTAACTGTAGGGGGTTGGGCTAGCTGTGACACATCACTGATCATAGCTCCCGATCACAGGGAGCTGTGACACATCACTGATCATAGCTCCCGATCACAGGGAGCTATGATCAGTGACACTGTCACTAGGCAGAACGGGAAGATGCTTGTTTATATTAGCATCTCCCCATTCTTCCTCTCCTATCCTTATCCATTTGGACTATATCGCCTCCCTTGTCGGCAGGTCTTATAACAAGATCCCTTCTTTCTAGTGAAGTGTTTATCCCAAGATGATTATCCCTTTCTTTTCTTACTTTTTTTTACCTAATTTTTCCAAATTGTATATCACCATGTCTTTAATGAATTACCATTATTGGGAGGATTCAAAAAAGAAGCATTCCTTAAGGAGACTGGTGATGGTAGATTAAACGTGTACTGTTACATACAATGGGATTTTGTATAAAATGTTTTTTGATACTAATTTGTCTGGTGAATTTATGAAGATCAATGAAAGTTTGAAATTAATTAAGGCGGGTCTTAGGGACAAACTTTAAACCCTTGTTCGGTATTCCCTCCTCCTCAGGGGTAAGAGATAACGAACTCAGGTTGAAAATGTCTTTAGATTGTCCTATTCTCACCTTATTTTTTTTGGATCTATTAACTCTTCTCCCTCCTCTTCTACCTATTCTGCATCTATGCTCCTTTTCCTGTTTTGTCTTCCTCCTAAAAAATGATAATTAGAGTTTTGTTGATATGGTGGTCACATAGTAGGTGAGGTTGAAAAAACACACAAGTCCATCAAGTCCAACCTATATGTGAGATAATGTCAGTATTACATTGTATATCCCTGTATGTGGTGGTCCTTCAGGTGCTTATCTGAGTTTTTTAAGACTATCGATGCTCCCCGCTGAGACCACCGCCTGTGGAAGGGAATTCCACATCCTTGCCGCTCTTACAGTAAAGCACCCTCTACGTAGTTTAAGGTTAAACCGCTTTTCTTCTAATTTTAATGAGTGGCCATGTGTCTTGTTAAACTCCCTTCTGCAAAAAAGTTTAATCCCTATTGTGGGGTCACCAGTACGGTATTTGTAGCTCAAGCGTCTCTTCTCCAGAGAGAATAAGTTCAGTGCTCGCAACCTTTCCTCATAACTAATATCCTCCTAGCCCTTTATTAGCTTTGTTGCCCTTCTTTGTACTCTCTCTATTACCAGTACATCCTTCCTGATGACTGGTGTCCAGAACTGGACAGCATACTCTAGGTGTGGCTGGACCAGAGTCTTGTAGAGTGGGAGAATTATCTTTTTATCTCTGGAGTTAATCCCCTTTTAATGCATGCCAATATTCTGTTTGTTTTGTTAGCAGCAGCTTGGCATTGCATGCCATTGCTGAGCCTATCATCTACTAGTACCCCCTGGTCCTTTTCCATCCTAGATTACCTCAGAGATTCTCCCCCTAGTGTATATATTGCATTCATATTTTTGCCACCCAAATGCATTATTTTACATTTTTCTACAATAAACCTCATTTGCCATGTAGTTGCCCACCCCATTAATTTGTTCAGATCTTTTTGCAAGGTTTCCACATCCTGTGGAGAAGTCATTGCCCTGCTTAGCTTATTATAATCAAATACAGAGATTGAGCTGTTTACCCCATCCTCCAGGTCGTTTATGAACAAAATAAATAGGATTGGTCCCAGGACAGAACCCTGGGGGACCCCACTACCCACCCCTGACCATTAAGATTACTCCCCATTTATCACCACCCTCTGAACTCCCCTTGTAGCCAGTTTTCAATCCATGTACTCACCCTATGGTCCATACCAATGGATCTTATTTTGTACAGTAAACGTTTATGGGGAACTGTGTCAAATGCTTTTGCAAAATCCAGATACACCACATCTACGGGTTCTCCTTTATCTAGATGGCAACTCACCTCCTCATAGAATGTTAATATATTGGTTTGGCAAGAACGATTCTTTATGAATCCATGCTGATTGCTGCTAACGATACAGTTCTCATTACTAAAATCTTGTATATAGTCACTTATCATCCTCTCCAAGAGCTTGCATACTATTGATGTTAGGCTAACTGGTCTGTAATTCCCAGGGATGTATTTTGGGCCCTTTTTAAATATTGGTGCTACATTTCTCCAATCTTGCTTTTGCTTGCTTTTCTCCAATCAGCTGGTACCATTCCAGTCAGTAGACTGTCAATAAAAATTAGGAACAATGGTCTGGCAATTACTTGATGGAGTTCCCTTAGTACCCTCGGATGCAAGCCATCTGGTCCCAGTGATTTATTAATGTTAAGTTTCCCAAGTCTAATCTTAATTCTGTCCTCTGTTAACCATGGAGGTGCTTCCTGTAATGTGTCATAAGGGTAATATGGGGAGGTATATTAGGAGAAATACCCACGGTTGGATTGACCCATCCATGAGCGAGTGTTACATCAGTTCCGGAGGTACCTTGGAAGGAATATCTATATCAGTGAGCCTGTGTGATCTCTGTAATTGGAGATCCTTATCTGGTAAGCGCCCCCCCCCTTATGATTCAACTCTGAATTGGAAGTTTCAAATCCCAACACGAATGTTTGACATCACTCTTTTCATTTTTTTTTTGGAAACGCCATATGGACTTGAATGTCAACACAGTTTGATAATATCGCTAGTTTTGTTTCATTTTTGAAAAACACTATTTTTGACACAGTATAAGGACTTGAATGTCAACACAATTCAAATGTATTAGGATTTTTTTTTTTTGTTTGTTTCAAACGATTTTTATTGTATTTTCAGAAATAATTGTTGTACAAATGATAAATCATTACATATTCAAAACTTACATGAAGCATGAATGACAGTTACATCAAATGAACTTTAAACATACCTCATATATAATCAGTACAATTTCAAGTACATTCAATTGAACAGCTTTCTGTACGGGTACAGATTGTAATATTGGTAATTATGATATCGATTGTAGTGAACAACGTAATGGATGTGTGAACATAACATGTGTAATCTGAAATAATAAGAAGAAGTAACATAGGCTATCCTGTATGTCATTTTGATCTCTGAGGCCTATAATTTTCTTTACATTGGGCAGTTAGAACAAGAGACGCCAGTTTCATATTCCCGCACCCCCAATGGGATCATTCTGTGCGGTGTTTATTATTAACCAAACATTTATTTATTCTGGCTTTCGCGTATGGTTGTATCTTTAGATATTATATGCCTATATGATATTATAGGGATGGATTATGTCTCTCAGTGAGAGAAAAGATATGGGGGAATGTACAATTGAGATGCTGTACTAATGATTGTGTAGAATGGGAATATGTGTACTGAACGTCAGGTAAGGTGAGAGTTAAACGCAGATTAACATAACGATTAACATATAAAGGTTAACATATAAAGGCGTATGTCGCTTCATGTCAGTTAAGGAGGGGGGATGGGAAGGGACCCATATACACTTTGTGTGAAAAAAAAAAAAAAAAGAAGCAAAGTCTGTATGTCTATATGTCGTTGTTTTGACCATGAAGTGGGGAAAGGTTTGCAATACGTTTGTTGTGCTCTGGTGAGATCACATGTGTTGTAGAAACTCTTGGTATTTTGGGGAGTCCCTGAAGTGTATCCAACAAGCCCAAATTTTCCCGAAGTTCGTAGGAGTATCATTGGCCTGGTGGATTATGTTTTCCATTTCAGATATTTTTTCTATACGCTTAAACCAATCTGCTATAGTAGGCGGGGAATTACTCCTCCAGTGTACTGGTATGCACTGTTTAGCAGCATTCACTAGGTGGAGTGTGAGGGACTTCTTATATGCATGATGTGACATCGTAGAATGATGTAAGAGGTATTGAGAATTGACTGACCTTATCTACTTAAAGAAAGGTCAGGAAATTACAGTGCACAATGGGTGTGAGAAGGGTTAGGTACCAGTCCAAGCCTTCTCACTGCACTGTGTGGGGGTTGGTATGTACCGAGCAACAGATCAACAGTGGGATGTACGGAAGGAGGTATTCCGCCGTTGCATTCTATTTACTACTATATCAGGAGGGGGTCCGATCAAGAGTTATAAATTATAATGTCTTAAGTGTATCAGCCGCTATCTTGCTATCCATCTCTAAATCTTACTGATGGTTTTAGAGTAGAAAGTAGAGGGTAGGGAAATCCCCTAGCTGCATAAATGTCACCTAAGGCATAGTGTTGTGGGCGGGATATGTATTCTGCAATAGTCATTCTGCAAATCTTTGCTACACAAGTAGTATTGAGGTTTGGGAGCAGTGATATTTAAGCTCACATCACATTTCTATTGACACCTAAAGCAAACTGATCTATGAAAACAGTAACAGTGTGAACATTTAAACCTGTGAAACGTAAAAAACAAAAAACAAAAAAAAAACCCCACTGGAAACATTGGTATGAGCTTCTGATATACTAGTTCCTGCTTTATTGCTAAATTGTGATCCCTCATACTGAGGCTCAATCTTTCCTCTAACATCTGTTCTCTCCACCATTAAAAAGAAAATTTACCAAACAGCCAGAATCACTGACAGAGAAATGTGGGAACAAGGCAGAGGGGGGCAAGTAGGGATAAAGGCAAATTTATTTCGGGTGTCATCTGCTGTGACTGATTTATTTCACCTGTCAGTATCATTATTTAAGTCAGTTTACTTTAAAGATTAGTCCACTTACGTGGGGATCGACCAATAGAGGTAGATCCCCACTATGAACCTAAAATGCGATTTCGCATGTATTCTGGGCGTAGAAATATTGATCGGGTAAACTGGTGTATAGTACACTGTTTGAAGAGTATGTTCTCATTTGGTGCATTTGTGAGTCGCATTCAATATTTGTTTGGAAGGGTGGAGGTGAAAAGATGCAGCAGGAAAAGGTTGTATATTGGTGCCCTGTCCGTCTGTGAATGTGGGGTCCATATAGCATAGGGGCAACTAGTGAAGCTTAGCCCAACCAAATATCGTACCTTACAAAAGCAGTCATCTTTGGAAACAGTTATACATGCATATGAGCTACGCCATCCTGTTATACGAAAGAGTTGTATTCTTCCTATTATTGCTAAGGCATGAAACCGTTATTACTATGCAGATCGTATATAATTTGCAGTAGTGCTTTCAGGTGTGGGACCGGAGTAGTCCTACTCGAGTCTGCAGCTGCATGTGTCACTTCGATCCTATTGAGGAGGTTCGTTGTGGTTTAGGGTGTCAGTATTTACAGGGCTGAGTAATGTTGGACTAAAAGTATTCGTCAGCCGTGGTTCACAATGAGCAAGCATAGAATGGTAGTAAAGTGAAATGGTGTTTTTCCTGAGGAATACTGCGCAGTGCTAGTATACAGTTTAAGTTTTCTATATAGGACACTGGGGTGGCCCAGAACTATGACTGAATAAGGCATTCATATAGTCATAAACATTGAACCAAACAAACTACTGGAACCTGAAATGGCGATTATCATCACCGGATGCGATGACTGGAATCCGGACATTTAGCAGCCGCCTTGATTAAGACCGGAATCAGTAATCTCTACGGGCTCTTCGAAAACGTGAGAAGCCCGTAGGGCTGTAGCGTTGTTGAAACCCCTGATGTCCCGCGTGCGTTCTGCTGCTGGATGGAGATCTCCTTCTTTGTGAGCGCGAATCCTGTGCTTCCATCGGCTCTTCCTGCATAGGGTGTCGTCCTGCAGCGTGATGGCGGAAGTCTGCATACCAGTTTGGTACCTCAACCAAAGGTATACCCAGGCTTTCACAAAAGTAATGCAGATCTTCAGGCACTTTTAAAAATGCTGTACGGCCGAGATGAGTAGCTGCCAGGCAAAAGGGGAACTTCCATCGGTAGATAATCCCGTTGGCGCGTAACACATCCAGCAGCGGTTTCAGATCCCTGCGCTGCTGCAGTGTAATTCCTGACAAGTCCTGAAAAATCTGAAGATGTGCACCATTATGTTGCAATGGCTGTTTAACCCTTGCCTGCCTCAGGATGTCCTCCTTTAACTTGTAATCCACAAGGCAGCATATTATGTCTCTTGGTGGGTCATTTTCTCTGCCTTTAGGACGTAATGCTCTGTGGATTCTCTCTATTTCTATGCGGGTTTGAGGTGGTCTTTCTAGTAAGTTATTAAACATTTCAGTCACAGCAGGGGTCAAATTATCCGCTTCAATGGACTCCGGTAGGCCTCTTATGCGGAGGTTATGTCTGCGACCGCGGTTATCGAGGTCTTCGATGCGGCGTTGTGTCTCTCTCAGTTGTAGGGTATGGGTATCTATCCTACGTGTCGCTTTGCGGAGGACCATGTCATGTTTCGCTGTAGTTTTTTCTACCTCAAGAACACGGTCATTTAGGGTGTGGATGTCCATTCTCAATTCCGCTATGGCGGCTGATAAAGTATCTTTAATATCAGCAGCAATTTCCCTCAGATCATTTATGTTGAGGGATGGTGGTTGTGGGTTTTCCTGTGATCCCGCGGTTAGAGGGAGTGTCAGTTGGGAGGCAGAGAGCTGTCCCGCTAGCTGTGCTGCTGGGGCCTTTGAGGAGTCTTGGCGGGACGACGCCATGTTGGTCCTCTGCGTCCTGAACATTTCAGGGATGTTTTGGGTCGAATTCCCCGTATTTTCTCGGGGTGAACGGGACCTCGAGGTGGAGGTGTGTCGGGAGGCTGTTCCCATCGTAGCGCGGACGTGTATAGAGACAATTACCTCCGGTAGGACTTCTGAAAAGACTGCAACGGCGGGAGCTGTTCTCTCAGGCAGCCATCTCTCAGCTCGGCCAAGCCACGCCCCCCAGGATTTTTTATTACACATATGTGGATTGTATCAGAATTTTTTGTTATATAGGTTTGCGCAAACTTAAATCTCTTTTTTCAATAAGGATAAACACTGCCATTTTGTTTACTGAAGACCCCTGATTCTCTTGTGAAGACTGAGGAAAATAATACATTCAATACCTTCGCCATCTCCCCATCCTTTGTAACCAGATTTCCTTCCTCATTCTTTATGGGGCCAATATGGTCTGTCCTTCCTTTTTTACTGTTTACATACTTAAAGAATTTCTTGGGATTTTTTTGCTCTCCTCCGCTGTGTGTCTTTCGTGTTCTATCTTAGCAGCCCTAATTGCACCCTTACATTTCTTGTTGCATTCTTTATACAGTCTGAATGCTGAGGATGATCCCTAAACCTTGTATTTTTTGAAGGCCTTCTCCTTTGCTTTTATATGCATTTTTACATTGGAGTTAAGCCATCCAGGACTTTTGTTCGCTCTTTTAAATATAATGGGATGCATTGGCTAATGCCCTTACTTAATATGCTCTTAAAGCAAACTCACCTCTCCTCCGTGTTTTTTGTTCCTAAGATTTTATCCCAATTCATGCCTTCTAGCAAGATTTGTATTTTAGGAAAATTGGCTCTTTTGAAATTCAGTGTCTTTGTATTCCCCTTATGTTTCCTATTTGTGTGATTTATACTGAAGCCAATTGACCTGTGATCGCTGTTTCCTAAATTGCCCCGTATTTCCACATCTGTGATCAGGTTTCTATTGTTGGTAATCAGTAGATCCAGTAACGCTTTATTTCTAGTTGGTGCGTCTACCATCTGAATCATAAAAATTGTCCTGCAAGACATTTAGGAACTGGCGAGCCTTAGATGAATGCATGGTTCCCTCCGCCCAGTCTATGTCTGGATAGTTAAAATCCCCCATTGTGATAACACTTCCCATTCTTGCTGCTAATCCAAACTAAGATCTGTCTCCCCCTCCTCCCTCAGGTTAGGAGGTTTATAGCATACTCCCAGTATTATTTTCCCCTTAGCTTCATCCCTTTGGAGCTCTACCCATAAGGATTCCACCTCCTCCCTAGCTCCCTTGGTGATGTCATCTCTCACATTGACTTGTACATTATTCTTGATATATAGGCATACCCCTCCCCCTTTTTTACCCTCTCTATCCCTGTGATAAAGGGTATACCCTTGAATGGTTGCCAGCCAATCATGAGAGCTGTTGAACCAGGCCTCTGAAACTCCCACAAAATCCAAATCCTCCTCATACATCATTATCTCTAGTTCACCCATCTTGTCCGCCATGCTCCTGGCATTGGTGAACATGCCACGTAGTTTAGACCGGTTGCATACTATCCTCTTATTTGGTGTTCAGAGATTGCAACTAGGACTTGTTGCTGTACTTACCTTGGGTTTATGTGTTTTAGTCAACCTACCACTAATGCCCCCAATACTACCCTCTGGAATTTGTTCCGCGCTGACTATCTCTACCTCTGGGCCTTCCCCTCGTCACCTAGTTTAAAAACCCCTCTAACTTTTTTACCATCTTTACTCCCAGCTGATCTGCACCCTCCTCATTTAGGTGCAGTCCGTCCCTTCTATAGTACTGGCGATCGACTGAGAAGTCAGCCCAGTCCTCCAGGAATCCAAACCCCTCCTTACTACACCAGCTCCTCCTCCCTAATCTCCCTCTGCCTTTCTGGTGTGGCTTGATGTACCAGTAGTATTCCTGAGAATACTACCTTGGAGGTCCTTTTCCTCAATTTAGCTCCCAAGTCCCTAAAATCGTTCTTTAGGACATTCTATCTGCCTCTGACTTTGTCATGGGTGCCAACGTGCACCATGACAGTGGGGTCTTCTCAAGCCCCTCCCAGTAATCTGTCCACCAGATCCATGGTGCTGAACCCGAGCGCCCGGTAGACAACATACAGTTCGGTGCTTCAGGTCTTTGTTATAGACTGCCCTCTCTGTTCTTCTAAGAATTGAGTCCCCTACCACCAAAATCTGTCTTTCCTTTCCCTTAGCTTCCCCCCCACTCTCACTGGAGGAGTTCTTCACCGGCAGCTAGGAGAGTCCCTCAGCTCCAGCATTGCTGGTCCCTGACTGGTTTCACCAATGTCACTCAATGGAGCATACTTATTGGAACGCCCCAGCCCTGGATCAGCCTCCCTGGCACTTCCCCCTCTACCCTTCCTGACTGTCACTCATCTACTCTTTCCTAGTGCCTGCACCTCTTTGTCTCCACCCACCTCGCCTATGCTGGCCCTAGAATTATCTTGGGGTTGCCAACCTATATATTTCACTCCTTTTTGTTCATCACCCAGTTTCTGAGGGGTTCAAATCTATTCTGAGTAGGTATAGGGCCCCAACCTTTGGTGTCATATCCATAATGATTCTCATAATAATTGGAGTTATTTCTCCTAGGAGTATGGTTCCTATGTGGCTTGGGTTTATCCTGAAACAGTCTTTTCCCTTTACTCCAGCCCTTCTGTGTGGAAGACATCCCTCTACCTGGGTTTGCCCTATCCACATTAGTAGGTCTACTTGGAGTATTCACCACATCTGGATGCCTAAATGCATTGAGTTGCTGCCATGTGATTGGCTGATTAGCAGTTTGTGTTACCAAGCAATTGAACAGGTGGACCTAATAAAGTGATCGGTGAGTGTATAATTTTATTGATATATTATGCCATACCACTGACAACCCATACTGACATTTCATAAAGGGCGTGACCTTTAGTATCTTAGAAGAGATTAATAAATATATATTTTGTTGGGCTTCAATGTGTTTTTGTTGTATGTTATTCTGCACCAAATAAAACACTATGGTGTTAATCCCACCTTAGAGAAAAAGGGTAGTAATATACAACTAGCATTTTCTTCTAATATATCCCCCACTAATTTTTTTTATAAGCAACTATAATTCTCCCTACCACCAATATATAACCACCCCTTTTAGAGCTGTATATAAAATTATATCCCCCACCAGTTTTTCATAGGCAACTATAATTCTCCCTACCAGCAATATATAAACCACCCCTTTTAGAGCTGTATATAAAATTATATACATATATCCCCACACTAAGCAGAAAAACAAGTGTGTAGAAACAACAAGTTGCAGCAACTTTTTAAAGGTTCTCTTTACTCAGTCTTGGCTCTCTCAGTGGGCTGACATGGAGCAACACATGGTAGGAACGTGGAAAATTTTCTTTCTTTTCTTATTTTGGCCATCATAGAAGATTCAACATTTGGACAGAATGTGTACAATGTGTCCACTCCTGCCGTCTTACTGACACATGATACATGACCCAATCCAGGAGGAGGGGTAGATGAACAACACATTCTTTGTTCTGACACAAAAAAGAACATCTTTGTGCATCATGTCTCTGAAAAGCATACCTAAATGCAAAAACAAAAATGAAATAGCCGCCTTCCAGTTTTCTCGTCAAATTTGTTTACCATTTTTTAAATATAATAAATATTGACAAATTGAGTACATATAAGGATGGTGGTACAATATTCAAATAGCAATAGAGCTAAACGTATTGATTTCTGAACAGGATGAGTATATAACAATGTAAAAATGTAACGAGTAGAGAAACCAATAAACCAATAAAGTATTACATCGAAAGCATTATAAAATTCTCTTCTGTTCAATTGATTAATTTTGCAAGAGCAGTAATAAGTAGATCAATCTAATAGGTATATATTAAAAACAGAAGGGATAATCTGTTTATAAGTACCACACACTATGAAAAGAATGGTAGAAAACAAAAAAAATGAGTAGATAGAGAGAAGAGGGTAGAAAAAAGGGGGGGGGGGGGTTACAAGTGGTGATGCAATCCCAAATGAATAGAAAGTATAGTCAAAGCAAATAGAGTAAAATACCAAGGCAATAATAGTGTGTCATCAAAGTCTGGAGGTAAACAATGCTTATGCCGCGTACACACGGTCGGACTTTCCGGCATACTTGGTCCGGCGGACCAGAGTGTGCCGGACAATCCGCCCGTGTGTGGGCGCCGGCGGACTTTTCCGGCGGACTTTTTCCCAAAAGCCCGCCGGACCTAGATTTGAAGAAAGTTTTAAATCTTTCCGCCGGACTCAGTTTCGGGCGGAAAGTCTGCTCGTGTGTGTGCTGGTCCGACGGAAAGCCCGCTCCTGTGTATGCTGGTCCGACGGACCAGATACGACACGAGGGCAGGGTATTGCATCTCGCGCTCGCTGCAATAGGAAAAACAAATTTTCCTATTGCGGCGAGCGCGGGGCATACCAGGCCCTTAGGTCTGGTATGGATTATAAAGGGAACCCCCTACGCCGAAAAAACGGCGTGGGGTCCCCCCTAAAATCCATACCAGACCCAGATCCGAGCACGCAGTCTGGCCGGTCAGGAAAGGGGGTGGGGACGAGCGAGCGCCCCCCCCCTGAACCGTACCAGGCCACATGCCCTCAACATGGGGGGTGGGTGCTTTGGGGGAGGGGGGCCGCCCTGCGGGCCCCCCCACCCCAAAGCACCTTGTCCCCATGTTGATGAGGACAAGGGCCTCTTCCCGACAACCCTGGCCGTTGGTTGTCGGGGTCTGCAGGCGGGGGCTTATCGGAATCTGGGAGCCCCCTTTAATAAGGGGGCCCCCAGATCCCGGCCCCCCACCCTATGTGAATGAGTATGGGGTACATGGTACCCCTACTCATTCACCTAGGGAAAAAGTGTAAGATATAGGCGGAGACCCCGCCCCCTTTTGATGTCACAGTCCTTGGGCATGCTGGGACTGTGACGTTTTAGGGGGCGTGGTCAACATCACCCAGTGACCACGCCCCCTAAAACGTCACAGTCCCAGCATGCCCAGGGACTGTGACATCAAAAGGGGGCGGGGTCTCCGCCTATATAAGTCACAACGCAGCCCTCGGAGAGCAGTCCAGCCGGAGAGAGCGTCGTGTCAACATCTGGAGAAGAGAAGAAGACAAGAAGTCCGGACCTCTGCTGGCAAGAGAGCTACCTGAAGACAGCAGAGGAGCCGGCCGAAGAACTGGAGAGAAGAGAGCGGAGAAGAACCAACCGGACGCCGGGAGAAGATGAAGCGGAGGGACCCCCGAAGCCGGAAGAAGACCCCCGAAGCTGTTTAATAAAATATTTTAAAAACCTGTGTAGTGTGTTTTATTACTTACACTTTTTCCCTAGGTGAATGGGTAGGGGTACCATGTACCCCATACTCATTCACATAGGGTGGGGGGCCGGGATCTGGGGGCCCCCTTATTAAAGGGGGCTCCCAGATTCCGATAAGCCCCCGCCCGCAGACCCCGACAACCAACGGCCAGGGTTGTCGGGAAGAGGCCCTTGTCCTCATCAACATGGGGACAAGGTGCTTTGGGGTGGGGGGGGGCCCGCAGGGCGGCCCCCCTCCCCCAAAGCACCCACCCCCCATGTTGAGGGCATGTGGCCTGGTACGGTTCAGGAGGGGGGGGGGCGCTCGCTCGTCCCCACCCCCTTTCCTGACCGGCCAGGCTGCGTGCTCGGATCGGGGTCTGGTATGGATTTTAGGGGGGACTCCACGCTGTTTTTTCGGCGTAGGGGTTCCCTTTATAATCCATACCAGACCTAAGGGCCTGGTATGCCCCGCGACGGGGCTCGCAAGGTGTCAATCTCGCCGATAAAAGCGGCAAGATTGACATCCTTTTCTAGTCCCGTCGCACCTGAGTCACGTTCAAAATGAACGGACTTGTCCGTGTGTGGGCAAGTCCGTTCATTCTGAAAGTCCGCCGGAACTCCGGCGAAAGTCCGTCGGAAAGACGGGCGGACTTAGCCCGCCGGAAAGTCCGGGCGTGTGTGGGCAAGTCCGTCCGTTTTAAAGTCCGGCGCACCTGGCGGACAAAGTCCGTCGGAAAGTGTGCCGGACCAAGTAGGATAGAAAGTCCGACCGTGTGTACGCGGCATTAACCCAAAGAAGCCAGGGTTTTCCAAATTGACTGATTGGATCTCTTTCGATTGCTTCCATTTTGGCATGAATAAGAGCTTTTTTTAGTTCTGTGTATGGCTAGAATTAAATGTTTAGTTTTCCATGCTCTAGCAATGGTTTATTTTGCAGCTGTTAGGAGCTGTAAAAGAAGCTGAAATTGATTCTGTGTGATCCCATCAGGTTTCAGGTTTATTAGGGCTGTAGCAGGTTGGGCTGCATGCATTAGGTGCATCAAAGATTTTGGAGGCTAAATCAAAAACTGCCTTCCAGAATTTTTGGGCAATTGGGCAATCCCACCAAATATGAAGTTGAGTGCCAGACTCTGAACAGCCGCTAAAACAAGCTCCAAGGTAATCAGAAGAATTTTCTGATATTCTAGTGGGGACCAAATACCAACAGTATAGCACCTTAAAGTTAGTTTCCACAGCAACAACATTAGAAGAAGCAGACTTAGTGGGGGGCTATATGCTAGACAATTCAGTAGCATTAAATGAGCGATTAAGGTCTTGTTTCCATTTGGAGACATATGAGGGGGGACCAGTGTTAGAACTAGCTAAAATTTGCAACCAAATTTTAAACCAAACAATTCCTCTAGCATGAGGGTCAGAGATATATATGCTTTCAAAATGTGACATCTGCAATAGTTGGTAGTTTGCATTGAGATCATTTTTGATTTGCAAATTTTTGATTTGCAAATGTCAGAACAGTTCCGATTGAGGAAGTCCAAATGTATCACACAAAGTAGGAAAATAATGTATGGAGGAGGCAGATATCAAATTATATAAATGGGATAAATTAGCTGTATTCCATGCTTTGAAAGAATTAGGAGCGATCCAGGCATGGATGGATAAAGAATGTTTTGTGATAGAATTGCGAATAAAAGTCCGATCAGTTGGTCTTAATCATAACATGTTAGATACTGAAATAGGGTTACAGTCAATAGACTCAATTGTTACCCATAAAGGAATTTCTTTGATTGCATGGTATTTTGGTAAATGTGCAAGGTGTACAGCATGATAGTAAGCAGAATTATTTGGGAAATCTAAACCTCCGCAGCATTGTGGGAGACAGAGAGTGTATTTAGAGGTTTGAGGTTTCATTTTACCCTAGATAAAGGAGATAATTCTGCGGTGTATAAGCCGTAAAAAATGAGATGGAACTGGGATGGGCAAGACTCTAAAAAGATATAAAAGCTTGGTCAATATAGCCATCCTAATTATTATTATTATACAGGATTTATATAGCGTCGACAGTTTACGCATCGCTTTACAACATTAGGGTAGACAGTACAATTACAATACAATTCAACACAGGAGCAATCAGAGACCCCTGCTCGTTAGAGCGAGGGTCAAGTTATACAAAAGGTTAATAGCTGTGGGGGATGAGCTAATTGAGAAAATAGTGCAGTTGTTAGATGGAGGCAGGATAGGCTTCTCTGAAGAGGAAAGTTTTCAGGGATCGCCTAAAAGTGGATACATTTGGAGACAGTCTGACAGATTGGGGTAGGGATTTCCAGAGGATGGACGAGGCTCGGGAGAAGTCCTGGAGGCGGATATGGGAGGAGGTGATGAGGGAGCTAGAGAGCAGGAGGTCTTGGGAGGAACGGAGAGGGCGATTAGGTTGGTATTTTAAGACTAGGCTAGTGATGTAGCTGGGGGCAGAGTTGTGGATGGCTTTGTAACTTATTGTTAGTATTTTGAATTTAATTCCTTGGGCGAGTGGCAGCCAATGGAGAGATTGGCAGAGGGGGTGGCAGACACTGAGCGGTTTGTAAGGTGGATGAGTCCGGCATCAGCATTCATGATGGTCTGAAGGGGGGAAAGTCTATTTAAAGGTAAGCCAATGAGGAGGGAGTTGCAGTAGTCGAGGCGAGAGATAACCAGGGAGTGAATCAGGAGCTTTGTGGTTTCATTGGTTAGAAAGGGACGTTGTTTAGAGATGTTGCGGAGGTTGAGGCGGCAAGCTTTGGAAAGTGATTGGATGTGGGGCCGAAAGGAGAGTTCAGAATCCAGGATAACACCTAGCACCCTGACATGTGGGGATGGGTGGATGGTTGTGCCATTGCTCTTGACAGACAAGTCAGGTGAAGAGGCACATGGGGGATGAAATATTATAAGCTCAGTTTTGGACAAGTTGAGTTTAAGGAAGTGGTGTGACATCCATACAGATATGTCGGTTAGTAAGTTAGTAATGCGTGAGGAGACTGATGGAGTGAGTTGAGGGGTGGAGAGATAGATTTGTGTGTCGTCAGCGTAGAAATGATATTGAAAGCCGTGAGAGGCTATCAGCTGACCCAGAGAAGAGGTGTAGATTGAAAATAAAAGAGGTCCAAGAACAGAACCTTGGGGGACCCCGACGGAGAAGGGAAGTAGAATTGTAAGTGACACTGAAGGTGCGTTGGGATAGGTAGGATGAGAGCCACTGAAGAGCACAGTCACGGAGACTGAGGGAATAAAGTTTTTTGATGAGGAGGGGGTGGTCAACCATGTAAAAGGCTGCTGAAAGGCCTAAAAGTAGGAGTACAGAATAGTGTCCGTTGGTTTTTGCAGTTAGTAGGTCATTTGTGAGTTTTAAAAAAGCAGTTTCTGTGGAGTGTTGAGGGCGAAATCCAGATTGATGGGAATCAAGAAGGTTGTTCTTAATGAGGTGGTCACTCAGTTGGTTGTAAACCAAGCATTCAAGGAGTTTAGAGGAAAAGGGCAGCAAGGAGACAGGCATAGGTTTTTAAGATGGGTAGGGTCCAAGGACAGCTTTTAAGTATGGGGGTGACCAGTGCATGTTTTAGAGCATTGGGGAAAATGCCAGAGGTGAGGGAGAGATTGAAGATGTGGATTAGAGAGTGTAGGATGGAGTAAGAGGGCGACCGTAGCATTTGAGAAGGAATAGGGTCCAGGGGACAGGTGGTTAGGTGGGCGATAGAAAGGAGTTTAGCAACTACGTCTGTAGTAGCAGATTTGAATAAGGGGAGTGTCAGTTATACCTGTTGACATGGGCTCTTAACTGGGAGAGTGGAGATTTCATCATGGATTGTATCAATCTTGTTTTTGAAGTGATTAGCAATTTTCTGGGCAGTGAGTGAGTCAGTGGGTGGAGGCGGTGGAGGACGAAGTAGAGAGTTGAAGGTAGAGAAGAGTTTATGGGAACTGGATGAGAAGGTGTTGATGAGTTGTAAAATAGGTTTGCTTGGCAGTGTGGAGGAAAGAATAGTATTTTTGGAGGGCAGATTTGTATTGGTTGAAGTCTTTGAGAGACTTATGCCCTGTACACACGGTCGGACATCGATCGGACATTCCGACAACAAAATCCATGGATCTTTTCTGATGGATGTTGGTTCAAACTTGTCTTGCATACACACGGTCACATAAAGTTGTTGGAAAATCTGATTGTTCTGAACACGGTGACGTAAAACACGTACGTCGGGACTATAAACGGGGCAGTAGCCAATAGCTTTATTCTGAGCATGCGTGGCACTTTGTGTGTCAGATTTGTGTACACATGATCGGAATTTCCGACAATGGATTTTGTTGTCAGAAAATTTTATAGCAAGCTCTCAAACTTTGTGTGTCGGAAATTCCGATGGAAAATGTGTGATGGAGCCCACACAAGGTCGGAATTTCCGACAACAAGGTCCTATCACACATTTTCCGTCGGAAAATCCGACCGTGTGTACAGGGCATTAGTCTTGTGCCACAGACGCTCAAGAGCGTGACTACGTTTTTTGAGAATTTTAGTGTCATCTGTTTGCCAGGGTTGTAGGGGTCAAGGCCTGATTCTGCGTGTAGTGAGGGGAGCGAGCTTGTCCAGGGTGTAGGGCAGGGATTTATTATAGATGGACATGGCTTGGTTGGGGCAGGACAGGGGAGAAGTTTTGTCATGGAGGTGGTCTGTAGCAGAATAAAGGAGAGAGGAGTTGAAGTTGCGAAAGTTTCTTTGGGGTATGGTTAGGCGATTGGAGGGAAAGGTGGTGGAAGACAGGGGGAGAGAGAAACTAATAAGGTGGTGGTCGGAGAGAGGAAAAGAATTGTTTGAGAAGTTGCATGGAGTGCATAGGTAGAAGAATACAAGGTCAAGGGTGTTGCCATCACAGTGAGTAGAAGCCTGTACCCATTGCTTTAGGTCAAATGAAGAGGGATAGGATTCGTGGAGTCAGGTTTCTGTGAGAGCAAGTAGATTAAAGGAATTAGTGACAAAGAGGTCATGAACAGTGGTGATTTTGTTGCAGACAGAGAGAGCGTTGCAGAGGGCACAGGAGAGGGGGAGGCTGGCATTGAGAAGAAGAGGAATGGAGATTAAATAGCGTAGATTGCGACTACTGCCAGAGTGTGTAGGGTGATAGTGATGGGTGTGTTGGGTACAGTTAAATAAGGGAGGCCAGGGTTTAGGGAAATATCTCCAGCGGTCAGGAGAAGCAGAAGAGTAAGGGAGGTATATGAGAATACGATTTGTATGAGGGGACATGCTTTAGTATCCTGGTTAGGCAAAATAATTAATTATTTTGCCTAACCAGAATAGAGGGATAGAGGACCATTGTGATAATAATTCAGTAACCTGTTTTAGTAATGGAGAGAAGTTAGCTGACTATAAGTCAGTTATCTTAGGAGTGAGTTGTATTCCTAGATATTAAAGTCTATGAGCTGTCCAAGAGAAGGGAAGTGAATCTTTAGCAAGCTGAAGGTCTGAAGGAGGCAAGGAAATGTTGAGTGGAGTCGATTTTTGATAGTTAACTGTTAAGCCCAAAATGTGTGCAAAATGGTTTAGGACAGAGAGGAGATTAGGTGCTGTGATATGGGGAGATGACATGAAGAGTAAGATGTCATCTGCAAAAAGACTTACTTCATGATGACATCCAGCTAATTCAATACCTTTTATGTTTGGATCAGATCTAATTAAATGGGCCAAGGGTTCAATGCATAGTACAAACTTGTCTTATAATTTATAAGACAAGCCGAAAGCATTTATCAAATATGCTGGTTTTAAATCAGACCCTTTCGCTATTGGAAGAGGCACCCGTCAAAAATGTCCTCTCTCCCCCCTCCTATTTGCACTCTTCATTGAACCCTTGTACCATTTAATTAGATCTGATCCAAACATAAAAGGTATTGAATTAGCTGGATGTCATCATAAAGTATATCTTTTTGCAGATGACATCTTACTCTTCATGTCATCTCCCCATATCACAGCACCTAATCTCCTCTCTGTCCTAAACCATTTTACTTACAATATATTCTTCAAAAATGGGGGTTTGGACCGCATTTTTGTGAAGAAATCCACTTCAAAAAATGCTGTCCAAACCCCCATTTTTGAAGAATATATTGTAAGTATGGCCATGAGACAGCGTCGAATACTTTTCTTATATCGAGTGATAAAAAACACGCAGGTAGATGTCTGGATTTTGCGACATGGGCGAGTAAAGAAGCTCTACAAATATCACTTGCTTGGCGCGAGGGGATAAACCCAACTTGATCTCGATGAACAAGTTTGCCTATTACTTGATTCGAGTGGGTCGCAAGTATTTTAGCTAAAAGTTTAATGTCAATATTAAGAAGCGAAATAGGACAGTAATTTGTCCAAGAGGCTGTATCAGTGTTTAATTTAGGAAGCATGGAAATTATGGCCATTAACCACTTGCCAACCGGCCTATAGCTGAATGACAGCTACAGGGCGGTTGCATAACTCTGGGAGGGCGTACAGTGACGTCCTCCCAGAATTCCGCTCCCTGGGGCATGCACCCAAGAGCATCATGAATCACGGTAAGACAGCGGCCGTTTACCACGTGATCGCTCCATCAAATGACGGAGTGATCACTTATAAACAAACCGGCGTCATGACATGACGCCGGTTTGTTTACAAGTGTTCGAGGGAGAGGTTCCCCTCTTCCCTCTGTATACAGATCGGTACAGTGTGAGAGGAGAGGTGGAGAGATCGGATGGCAGCAGCGCTGTGGGCTGGATCTGTAGTGTCCACAGCGCTGCTCTGTGACAATTGCAGTCACATCCAGCCATCCATCCATCTATGCTCAGCCACCCCTCCATACTCTGCAATACTCTGCAATACCTCGCAATACTCTGCGATACTCTGCAATACCCAGCAATACCCCGCAATACCCTGCAATACTCTGCAATACCCTGCAATACTCTGCAATACTCTGCCATACCCTGCCATACCCTGCAATACCCCGCAATACCCTGCAATACTCTGTAGTACCCTGCAATACCCTGCAATACCCTGCAATACTCTGCAATACTCTGCCATACTCTGCCATACCCTGCCATACTTTGCAATACCCCGCAATACTCTGCAATACCCTGCCATACCCTGCAATACTCTGCAATACCCTGCCATAATCTGCAATACCCTGCCATACTCTGCAATACCCTGCCATGCTCAGCCATGCTCAGCCATACTCGGCCGTACTCGGCCATACTCTGCCATGCTCAGCCATACTCGGCTGTACTTGGCCTCTGTATTTGGCCAGGCTGTGGAAGTCTCACACATGTGGTATCGCCATACTCAGGAGGAGTAGGAGAATCTATTTTGGGGTGTCATTTTTGGTATGTAAATGCGTTTTAACCACTTCCCGCCCGCCGTCATATGACGTCCTTGACTGTGTGTGGGGATATCTGAATGATGCCTGCAGCTACAGGCATCATTCATATATGTGCTTTTTCAGCCGGTGATTCCCTACACCATAAGAATGATCATAGTGGCTGTTCCGCTGCTTTATCGTTCTTACGGGAGGCGAGAGGGGATGCCCCCCCCTCCCACGGCCCTCTGGTGCTTCTACCGACTCACCGCTACGATCAAAGCCAGGATCGTTATTTTAAATTTTTTATTTCAGGCTTCCCAGCCTAGAGGTGAGATGTGGGGTCTTATTGACCCCATATCTCACTGTAAAGAGGACCTGTCATGCCATATTCCTATTACAAGGGATGTTTACATTCCTTGTAATAGGAATAAAAGTGATCAAAAAATAAATTATTTGGAAAAAAGTGTCACAACTAAAATAAACAAAGTAAAATGAACAATAAAAAAAAAATGTTTAAAGCGCCCCTATCCCCGTGTGCTCGCATGCAGAAGCGAACGCATAGGTTAGTCCCGCCCACATATGAAAACGGTGTTCAAACCACACATGTGAAGTTGCTGCGAATGTTAGAGCGAGAGCAATAATTTTGGCCCTAGACCTCCTCTGGAACTCAGAACATGCAACCAGTAAAAAATGTTATAACGTCGCCTATGGGGATTTTTAAGTAGTGAAGTTTGGCACCATTCCACGAGCGTGTGCAATTTTGAAGGGTGACATGTTAGGTATCTATTTACTCGGCGTTACTTCATCTTTCACATTATGCAAAAACATTGGGCTAACTTTACTGTTTTGTTTTTTTTTTAAGCACAAAACTGTTTTTTTTTTCCAAAAAAACATGTTGGAAAAATTGTTGTGCAAATACCGTGCGAGATAAAAAGTTGCAAAAACCGCCATTGTATTCTCTAGGGTCTTTGCTAAAAAAACATATATAATATTTTGGGGTTCTATGTCATTTTCTAGCAAATAAATGATGATTTTTACATGTAGGAGAGAAATGTCAGAATTGGCTTGAGTGCTCCAGAACACCTGAAGGTGCTCCCTGCATGTTGGGCCTCTGTATGTGGCCACACTGTGTAAAAGTCTCACACATGTGGTATCGCCATACTCGGGAGTAATAGAAGAATGTGTTTTGGGGTGTAATTTGTGGTATGCATCTGCTGTGTGTGAGAAATAACCTGCTAATATGACAATTTTGTGAAAAAAAAAAGAAAAAAAAATCTTGCAAAGAATTGTGGGAAAAAATTACAACTTCAAAAAACTCACCATGCATCTTTCTAAATACCTTGGAATGTCTTCTTTCCAAAAAGGGGTCATTTGGGGGTATTTGTACTTTTCTGGCATGTTAGGGTCTCAAGAATTTAGATAGGCCATCAGTACTTCAGGTGTGATCAATTTTCAGATATTGGCACCATAGCTTTTGAACTCTATAACTTTCACAAAGACCAAATAATATACACCAATTTTCTACTTATTTTTAACAAAGATATGTAGCAGTATACATTTTGGCCAACATTTATGAAGAAAAATTACTAATCTGCTAAATTTTATAACAGAAACAAAGAAAAATTCATTGTTTTACAGAATTTTCAGTCTTTTCTTTTATAGCGCAAAAAAAAAAACCAACAGTGATTAAATACCACCAAAAGAAAGCTCTATTTGTGTGAAAAAAAGGACAAAAAATTCATATGGGTACAGTGTTGTATGGCTGAGTTATTGTCATTCAAAATGTGAGAGCACTGAAAGCTGAAAATTGTTCTGGTTAGGAAGGGGGTTTAAGTGCCCAGTGGTCAAGTGGTTAAGTATTCTGAATGAAAAGAGTGTCCCCTCCACAATGCATTAAAGGCCTCAGTTAGGATAGGAGATAATATATTAGAAAATTTCTTGTAGTAGGAAGCAAAAAATTCATCTGGGCCAAGACAATAATTTTAAGTTTCAAAGCCTTAATAGTTACAATGACTTCTGCTGCAGAGATGGGACACTCAAGTCGTTCACGGTGGGTTTGTGAAAGTGTTGAAAGGGTAATTTGTGAAAAAAGGGAATCAGCAGCAGCATGGTCAAATTTATGGTTGGACAAATATAATTTAGCAAGATTTGAGCAGAATGTGCTAATAGGGTATCTTGTTTGTTTGCTTTTAGGTAATAAAGGTGTTGTGATTTATGTATTACCGTATTTATCGGCGTATAACACGCGCCGGCGTATAACACGCACCCCAAGTTTAGGAGAGAATTTTAAGGAAAAAAACTTTTAGGAGGGAAGTTTAAGGAAAAGAAACTTACATTAAAATGCCCATTAATGCAGCCTCATCAGTGTTCATCTGCAGCCTTGTTAGTGTCATTGCAGCCTTTTCAGTGTCAGTGCAGCCTTGTCAGTGCAGCCTTGTCCCCAGTGCAGCCTTGTCAGTGCAGCCTTGTCCCCAGTGCAGCCTTGTCCCCAGTGCAGCCTTGTCAATGCAGCCTTGTCCCCAGTACAGCCTTGTCAATGTAGCCTTGTCCCCAGTGCAGCCTTATCAATGCAGCCTTGTCCCCAGTGCAGCCTTATCAATGCAGCCTTGTCCCTGCAGCCTTGTCCCCAATGCAGCCTTGTCCCTGCAGCCTAGTGTCCATGCTCCATGCCTCCTGCTGCTGCCACCGCCGCCGCCATACACATGTGAGTAGTTTTAAATATGGCGCCGCAGGGTTCGGAGAGACTCGGCGCCGGCGGAAGTGAACGAACGCCGCCGAGATACACATAGCCGAGGGTTCTCGGCTCTTTCCGGCGCCGCTCACAGTCCCGCCCAGTCCCGCCCTATGATGGACATAACACAGGTCCAATGGCGGGACTGGGCGTGACAGTGAGCGGCGCCGGAAAGAGCCGAATACACCCGACTATGTGTATCTCGGCTCTGTGATTTCGGCGGCGCTCGTTCAGCACTGCCGAGCCCCTCCGAAGTCCGCGGCGCCATATTTGAAACTACTCGCTATGTAAATGTCGGCGGCGATCGCCGACATTCACATAGCGATAGCGGCAAAACGACTTTCCCCTGATTTTAAGGGGAAAAAAGTGCGTGTTATACGCCGATAAATACGGTAATTTATCTGCAGAGTCAGTGAGAAACAGGTCGAGGTCTAAGTGGGCTCTATCAAGCTTAGCTTTAGAAGAAGGGGAGGGAGAATATTGGAATGCATCGTGACACAGATTGAAGTAATTTTCTAATTTTTGGGGTAGGAGCTTGTGCTTGAGTTTGAGAAATGGTGCTTGCCGTATAAGCGTACTTCGAATTACAGGTTTATGGGCTTCCCAAAGAGTGAGAGGGGAAATATCTGCAGAAGTGTTATTAATGAGGTAGTCACTGAGAGCATGTTTAATATCTAGACAATGGGATGGGTAAGTTAGAATGGAATCATTAATGCACCAAGACGAATCCTGGAATCTCGGGGTAGGGGGGGAGATGGTAGTACAAACTGCACTATAATCAAACCAAGTAAAGGGTGTAAAACTGATGATAGGATCTCTGGTAGGGATGAGCTTCAAGTTCGAGTCGAACACATGTTCGACTCGAACATCGTCTGTTCGCCCGTTCGCCGAATTGCGAACGATATGGGCCTTTCGCGCCAAATTCGTGTGGCGCGTCACGGCCCATAATTCACTGCGGCATCGCAGTGCATTGCTGGCTGATGATTGGCCAAGCATGCACTATGACCCGCATGCTTGGCCAATCACAGCGCCGTCTGAACAGAGAGCCATAATTGGCCAAAGCCAAGGAGGCTTTGGCCAATTATGGCTCAGGGGATTTAGTACACGCCCCACACTATATAAGGCCACCTGCACGGCAGCCCTGTGTAGTGTGTGTTCCGGCGTTCATAGATAGAGAGAGAGAGAGAGAGAGAGACAGACAGTGTCATTTGATTTGAGTTAGATAGATTAGGCAGAACAGTCAGTCAGTTAGCTGCACTTACAGTGTATTGTGTATATATATATGCATCCCAGGTGTTGCATATATATATATATATATATATATATATATATATATATATATATATATATACACTGTATTCAGTTTAGCTAGATCCGTTCCTGTTATCTTCTTACTGACAGGCAGGCTTGTCTTGTTACAGTATTTACAGCTACCAGAAGAAAATTGCTGGTGTTCTTTTGATCCTATTAGTACCACAGTCATGCAGCTATACTATTTAGTTAGTGCAGTGCGTCCTGCTCACGGTGTTCAGCTAAAACTACAAGTTAGTGGGGTGCGTCCTGCTCACAATGTTCAGCTAAAACTACAAGTTAGTGTGGTGCGTCCACCTCACAGTGTTCAGCTAAACCTACAAGTTAGTGTAGTGAGACCTCTGCACAGTGTTCATCTAAAGCTACAAGTTAGTGCTGTGCGTCCTGCTCACAGTGTTCAGCTAAAACTACAAGTTAGTGCGGTGCATCCACCTCACAGTGTTCAGCTAAACCTACAAGTTAGTGCGGTGCGTCCTGCTCACAGTGTTCAGCTAAAACTACAAGTTAGTGCTGTGCGTCCTGCTCACAGTGTTCAGCTAAACCTACAAGTTAGTGTGGTGCGTCCACCTCACAGTGTTCAGATAAACCTACAAGTTAGTGCTGTGCGTCCTGCTCACAGTGTTCAGCTAAAACTACAAGTTAGTGCGGTGCGTCCACCACACAGTGTTCAGCTAAACCTACAAGTTAGTGTGGTGCGTCCACCTCACAGTGTTCAGCTAAACCTACAAGTTAGTGTGGTGCGTCCTGCTCACAATGTTCAGCTAAAACTACAAGTTAGTGTGGTGCGTCCACCTCACAGTGTTCAGCTAAACCTACAAGTTAGTGTAGTGAGACCTCTGCACAGTGGTCATCTAAAGCTACAAGTTTGTGCAGTGCGTCCTGCTCACAGTGTTCAGCTAAACCTACAAGTTAGTGTGGTGCGTCCACCTTACAGTGTTCAGCTAAACCTACAAGTTAGTGTAGTGAGACCTCTGCACAGTGTTCATCTAAAGCTACAAGTTAGTGCAGTGTGTCCTGCTCACAGTGTTCAGCTAAAACTACACGTTAGTGGGGTGCGTCCTGCTCACAGTGTTCAGCTAAACCTATAAGTTAGTGTGGTGCGTCCACCTCACAGTGTTCAGCTAAACCTTCAAGTTAGTGCGGTGCGTCCTGCTCACAGTGTTCAGCTAAACCTACAAGTTAGTGGAGTGCATCCTGCTCACAGTGTTCAGCTAAAACTACAAGTTAGTGTGGTGCGTCCACCTCACAGTGTTCAGCTAAACCTTCAAGTTAGTGTAGTGAGACCTCTGCACAGTGTTCATCTAAAGCTAAAAGTTAGTGCAGTGCATATTGCTCACAGTGTTCAGCTAAAACTACAAGTTAGTGGGGTGCGTCCTGCTCACAGTGTTCAGCTAAACCTACAAGTTAGTGTGGTGCGTCCTGCTCACAATGTTTAGCTAAAACTACAAGTTAGTGCTGTGCGTCCTGCTCACAGTGTTCAGCTAAAGCTACAAGTTAGTGCGGTGCGTCCACCTCACAGTGTTCAGCTAAACCTACAAGTTAGTGCGGTGCGTCCTGCTCACAGTGTTCAGCTAAAACTACAAGTTAGTGCGGTGCGTCCTGCTCACAGTGTTCAGCTAAAACTACAAGTTAGTGGGGTGCGTCCTGCTCACAGTGTTCAGCTAAACCTACAAGTTAGTGGGTGCGTCCTGCTCACAGTGTTCAGCTAAAACTACAAGTTAGTGTGGTGCGTCCACCTCACAGTGTTCAGCTAAACCTACAAGTTAGTGTAGTGAGACCTCTGCACAGTGTTCATCTAAAGCTACAAGTTAGTGCAGTGCGTCCTGCTCACAGTGTTCAGCTAAAACTACAAGTTAGTGCTGTGCGTCCTGCTCAGTGTTCAGCTAAAACTACAAGTTAGTGCGGTGCGTCCTGCTCACAGTGTTCAGCTAAAACTACAAGTTAGTGCTGTGCGTCCTGCTCACAGTGTTCAGCTAAAACTACAAGTTAGTGGGGTGCGTCCTGCTCACAGTGTTCAGCTAAAACTACAAGTTAGTGTGGTGCGTCCTCCTCACAGTGTCCAGCTAAACCTACAAGCTATTTTTTTGCGAGATCTGCACAGTGTTCAGCTAAAGCTACCTGTAAAAGGTTGGTGTATTCCTGATCCTATCACTACCGCAAGCAGCTAAAAAAGCTACAAGTTAGTTTTTTGCGAGCTCTGCACAGTGTTCAGCTAAAGCTACCTGTAGAAGGTTGGTGGTGTTCTCATACTACAGGCAGGCAGTTGATTTTGCTAGCTGCAGTATCAGTATATATATATATATATATATATATATATATATATATATATATATATATATATATATATATATATATATATATATATCCCAGCTTAGTGCAGCTACAGGCCATTAGTATGTCTGGAAGGCCAAGAAGGAGAGGCAGACAGTCACAAGCCAATAAGAGAGGGCAAGCAGGCTCTGTGTCTAGTGCTGGTCGTGGAGACGGTGCATCCTCATCAGCACGTGGCCGTGGGACACGCTTGGCCATGCGGAAGACTTGGTCCAGTGGATGACCAAGCCATCCTCATCCTCCTCATCCTCTCTCACCCATGCCCAGGGTACTTTGTCTGGCAAAGCAGCGGCCTCTTCCCTCGGCTCAATGTCATCAGTGACTCCTTCCCTAGCCCCACCATGTCCTCCTCGAACTGTTTGACCACAGTGTTGGGTACATGCTCCAGGAGGATGCCCAGCATTTGGAAGGCTCTGATGATGATACTGAGCTCGATGAAGGCAGTAACGTGAGCACAGACAGAGGGGGTGCCCAAGAAGGACAGCAATCTGGCAGTCATGCTCCCCCTGCTGCAGCATACTGCCAGGTTTGCTCCAGTGATGAAGAGGGAGGGGATGATGAGGTCACTGACTCAACGTGGGTGCCTGATAGGAGAGAGGAGGAGGAGGTGGCACATCACCAATGAGGCAGGATGCCCTCCAGGGGACAGCCTAAGGGCAGCACATTGACTGCATCACACCCCAAAGCTCCACATGTGCAGGGCGCTGCAGTCTCTGCGCGTTATTCAAAAAGTTCTTTGGTGTGGGCCTTTTTTGAGACGAGTGCATCAGATCGCACTGCTGCTATTTGCAACATATGTCTCAAGCTTATCTCGCGTGGCCAAAACATCTCCCGCTTGGGTACCACATGCTTGACCAGACATATGTTGACCTGCCATGCAGTTCGTTGGCAAGCGTATCTAAAAGACCCACACCAAAGAACAAAGAGGACCTCTCCTTGCTCCTCATCAGCTGAGATCTCCAACCCCACTATACCTTCAGTTCTCTCTGAGACCTGCACTGAGAGGAATGAAGGTGTAGAATTAGGTGTGTCACAGCCAAGTACTTGTGGGCAATCTGCTTTTGGTACATCAACGTCAGATAGTACCAGGCAAATTTCCCTGCCCCAGCTGCTGCACCGCCAAAAGAAGTTTGCTCCCAGCCATCCACATGCCCAGCGGTTGAATGCTAGCTTGGCAAAATTGCACTTCAACTGCTGCCTTTTCAGTTGGTAGACTCTGCCCCCTTCCGTGAGTTTGTGGAATGTGCAGTTCCTCAGTGGCAGGTACCCAAACGCCACTTTTTCTCACGGAAGGCGATTCCGTCTCTCTACCAGCATGTGGAAGGCAATGTCCATGCCTCGCTGGACAGGGCGGTCAGTGGTAAGGTGCATATTACCGCTGACTCATGGTCCAGCAGGCATGGACAGGGACGTTACCTAAGTTTCACGGCGCATTGGGTGACTCTGCTGGCAGCTGGGAAGGATGCAGGACAAGGTGCAGTAGTGTTGGAGGTTGTTCCGCCACCACGCCTCCAAAATGCTAATGATTGTGACACACCTCTCTCCTCCACCCCCTCCTCTTTTTCTTCCTCCATGGCCTCTTCCTGTGCTTTGTCCTCGGAACCAGCAGTGCTCCGTAGCCGTTCAAGGGGCTATGCAAGTACGCAGGCCAAAATATGCCATGCGGTGCTTGAGCTGGTGTGCTTGGGGGACAGGAGCCACACTGGGGCAGAGGTTCTGTCAGCTCTGCAGGGGCAGGTTCAGAGGTGGTTGACGCCACGCCAACTTAAGGCAGGAATGGTGGTTTGCGACAATGGCACCAACCTCCTCTCTGCCCTCCGACAGGGACAAATGACCCATATGCCCTGTTTGGCTCACGTCCTTAACTTGGTGGTGCAGCGGTTCTTGGGCAGGTACCCGGGCTTACAAGATGTCCTGAGGCAGGCCAGGAAAGTCTGTGTGCATTTCCGCTGGTCATATAATGCCAGTGCTCAGCTGCCAGTCCTCCAAAAGGAGTTTAACCTGCCCAAGAACCGCCTAATCTGTGACATGCCCACCAGGTGGAACTCAACGTTGGCCATGCTGCAGCGGCTGCACATGCAGCAGAGGGCCATCAATGAGTACCTGTGTGACTATGGCACCAGGACAGGGTCAGGGGAGCTTGTTTTTTTTCCCACGCCAGTGGGCCATGATCAGGGATGCATGCACTGTCCTGTCAACATTTGAGGAGGCCACGAGGATGGTGAGCAGTGACAGTGCATGCATCAGTGACACTGTCCCCCTTGTCCACCTGTTGGAGCACACGCTGCATGGAATAATGGACAGGGCACTTGAGGCAGAACAGAGGCAGGAAGAGGAGGACTTCCTTAGCTCTCAAGGCCCCCTTTATCCAGACAGTGTTCCTGCGTGCCCGCCGATCACACAGGAAGAGGACGAGGAGGAGGAGGAGGTGGAGGAGGAAGATTGTGTCAGTATGGAGGTTTAGCCTGGCACTCAGCATCAGCAGCAGTCTTTATGGGATCAGTCCCAAGAAACACATGGACTTGTACGTGGCTGGGAGGAGGTGGCTGCGGATCATGTCATCCTTAGTGACCCAGAGGACTCCAGACCGAATGCCTCAGCAAACCTACGCTGCATGGCCTCCCTGATCCTGCAAAGCCTGCGTAAGGATCCTCGTATTCGTGGTAACAAGGAGAAGGACCAATACTGGCTGGCAACCCTCCTTGATCCATGTTACAAGGGTAAGGTTGCGGACCTTATCTTGCCATCGCAGAGGGAGCAGAGGATGAAACATCTTCGGGAGGTCTTGCAGAAAGGTCTGTGCAACGCGTTCCCAGAGACTGGGAAGTTACAAACTCCACTTTCTGGACAACGTGTTGTTGAGGCTTCGGTTAGTCAAAGAAGGAGCGGTGGAGAAGGTGGCCGTCTGACCGATGCATTCAGACAATTTTTTGGTCCGCAGCCCCAAGGTATGATCGGTTCCAGCAACCATCGCCAGCGTCTGTTTTAGATGGTGCAGGAATACCTAGGGGCAAGATCTGACTTGGACACCTTTCCCACCGAAAATCCTCTGGGTTACTGGGTCTTGAGGATGGATCACTGGCCAGAGCTTGCACAGTATGCAATTGAGCTACTGGCCTGTCCTGCATCCAGCGTTCTTTCGGAACCCACATTCAGTGCTGCTGGAGGCTTTGTAACCGATCACAGGGTGCGTTTGTCCACCGACTCGGTCGATCGACTGACCTTCATAAAAATGAATCAGTCTTGGATCACCACCAGCTACCAAGCAGCTGATGTAACCGAATATTTTTTTTCAGATCCCTTCAAAGACTGCCTATGCTGAGTGAATATCCCTGAGTAATTATCCTCTTCCTCCTCAATGATCACGCTGATAGCTTGTAAGAACATTTTTGGTTCTGGGCGCCACACCAGTTCCTAAGGCCCAATTTTTCAGCCCTTGTTTAACAGGGGCATGTAATTACAATTTTTGATGCAATACTTTGCAGCAGGGCTCATTTCTGCGTTCCAACTAGAGTATCTTTGAGGGGTTGCAGTGTTGTGGCACCAGCACCAGTGCCTAAGGCCCAATTTTTCAGCCCCTGTTTAACAGGGGCGTGTAATTACAATTTTTGATGCAATACTTTGCAGCAGGGATTGTTTCTGCGTTACAACTAGAGTATCTGTGAGGGGTTGCAGTGTTGTGGCACCAGCACCAGTGCCTAAGGCCCAATTTTTCAGCCCCTGTTTAACAGGGGGGTGTAATTACAATTTTTGATGCAATACTTTGCAGCAGGGCTTGTTTCTGCGTTACAACTAGAGTATCTGTGAGGGGTTGCAGTGTTGTGGCACCAGCACCAGTGCCTAAGGCCCAATTTTTCAGCCCCTGTTTAACAGGGGGGTGTAATTACAATTTTTGATGCAATACTTTGCAGCAGGGCTTGTTTCTGCGTTACAACTAGAGTATCTGTGAGGGGTTGCAGTGTTGTGGCACCAGCACCAGTGCCTAAGGCCCAATTTTTCAGCCCCTGTTTAACAGGGGCATGTAATTACAATTCTTGATCTAATATTTCACAGCAGGGCCCATTTCTGCACCCACCAAGAGCGAGTGAGGACTTACAGTGTCTTGGCACCAGCACCACCACCACCACCACCAAAGGCCCAATTTTTCTGCCCTTGTTCAACAGGGGCATGTAATTACAATTCTTGATCTAATATTTCACAGCAGGGCCCTGTGAGGGCTTACAGTGTTGTGGCCACAACAACACCTAAGGCCCAAATTTCTGCTGAGTATATAGGGCAGGCCCCTACTTTCAAACATCTAACTTACAAACGACTCCTACTTGCAAACGGAAGGAGACAACAGGAAGTGAGTTGAAATCTACCCCTAGGAAGGGAAATTCTCTCCTGTAAGAGTTAATATGGGAAAAACATTTCTCCTTTCCACTGATGCTTTCCTATCCTTGTTCCACAAAAAAACCCAAATTTTCAAAAAACATTTGTCATTGGGACAAAAAGTGAGGTGAAATCTTCTGAAGAGGAGGACAGACAGAAAAACAAATGTCACAGGGGTGATAACCCTTCCCTATGTTTTCCAAAAAGCTTAAAAAAGATTTTTTGGCTGGAGCTAAACACGTTAAAAATGTACCAGTTCAAAATTACAAACAGATTCTACTTAACAACAAACCTACAGTCCCTGTCTTGTTTGCACCGCCTGTATACTGCTGTTCAGAGTATATAGGGCCTGGTTGCCCCACACCTTTCCTTATTTTAATTTGGGTGCGGGGTTCCCCTTAATATCCCTACAAGACCCAAAGGCCCTGGTAATGGACTGGGGTGTACCCATGCCGTTTGTCTCACTGATTTTCATCCATATTGCCAGGACCCGACATTACATTAAAACCGCAAGCAGTTTTAAATGAGATTTTTTCCTTTAAAAATTACATTTTGTGCAGGGACTGTTCTAAACACGGGAAACACGCGCCACTTTACAGACATACTATAGACACACCCCAGGTACGATATTTAAAGGAATATTTCACTTTTTTTTTTTACTTTAAGCATTATTAAAATCACTGCTCCCAAAAAAACGGCCGTTTTTAAAAGTTTTTTTTGCATTGATACATGTCCCCTGGGGTAGGACCCGGGTCCCCAAACCCTTTTTAGGACAATACCATGCAAATTAGCCTTTAAAATTAGCACTTTTGATTTCGAACGTTCGAGTCCCATAGACGTCAATGGGGTTCTAACATTCGTGTGAATTTTCGGTTCGTTCGCAGGTTCTGGTGCGAACCGAACCGGGGGGTGTTCGGCTCACCCCTAATCTCTGGGGCCATACCAACACTTAGGAAGATATGATCAAACCTAGAAAACGATTTGTGTGGATGGAAGTAATATGTAAAGCGTTTATGAGCTGGATTGAGCTCATGCCAAGAGTCTAACATGTTATGCTTAGAGATAAGTTGCTGAAATGAAAGCTTAGGGGAACAGGAGGAGGGAGAAGGGGGAAAACTTTCCAAGGGAAATCTTATATCACTGTACCTAACTTGTGTGAATCAATTACATGAAAAAGATGGGAACGAAATGATAAATGTTTATTAGGAGCATAATATGATACAATGGTTACAGCAACATTAGAAATGTGCCCAATAAGAATGAGGTGGCGGCCTTCAGCATCTTTAATTTCAGATGAAAGTACAAATGGGGTTGTACGGTGAATAGCTATAATACCTTGTTGTTTAGTAGCTGCCGAGGCTGTATATACCTATTGATAAGATTAATGCGTTTTTGTGGTATATTAAGACCTTGGACATTTAGGGTCAAAATGTTTAAGAGGGCCATATTGGTAATATTGGTAATATAAGGAGTTGCATAATAAAAAACGTTAAGTTCTGACAGTAGGATCACATTCAATTCAGTATAGGGGGTAGGAAAAAGGAAAGGCTGGAAGAAAAGGAAAGGAATTGGCTCTCGTTGAGCAGATATTACTAAGATTTGTAAAATAATAAAGTGAGCTAATGGCTTAACAGAACGGCATACTGGGGGAGCGACAAATGGTTCACCAGAGGCCAAAGAGCTACCGTCAGAAGCCCACATAATAATGGGGATTCAAGGGTAGCAAACTGGAGGTGCAAAAACACCACCAAAGGGAACACAGCCAACAATAAAAAGTAATACATAAAAAAAATGATGCCATTGTCCCAAAAAGTTTCATACCCATCAATGTGTCATGAGAAAGCATATGAAGAAGGATGGAAGGAATGGGGTAAGGTATATGAAATATACATAGTATATAGTATATACAAATATATAGTATAGGTAGGAAATAAAAATTATCACAGAAAACATTAAAAAAACGAATAATAGCTTGAGGCTATGAAAAGAAATATAGCAAACAACTGCTGTCAGTAAAATAAATAGACCAACCGAAAAATAAGGAGTTAATCTATAGAAAAAAGTTTGCATCAAGTGAGTTCTAAACTGGTAAGACAAACAAAAAAATAAAGACTACTAAACATCTAGTTAGTTGGAAGTTAAAAATATAAGAATACCTGACATCGAGTCAAACAAAAAGAAGAAAGTCAGTCCACAGTGTCCTCAGGAGTTGGTGTAGGAGAAGAAAAACTATCACATTTTGATTGCCCCTGGTGACTTTTATTTCCTTCAGCATCAGATGATTTTTGCAGGGAACGGGTAACCATTCGATTTCATGCGTTGCTTTGGTTGAGAGGGCATTCTAGAAGGTGAATGTTTTGTAAAGAGGATTGGAGTTCTTCAGCAGAACGGCAGACATATTTATAGTTGAACATATTTTATTATTAATCATTTTTTATAGAAAAGTAGTTGGGGGTACAGAATAAAGAAAAACAGGTGGTATATAAATTGGTGGTTGTAAGCCGCCGCCACATTTACAGTACATAGAATCAATTTATAAAATGCGGGTATCATAATGTAGAGGTTGCAATCAATATCTCAGATGTGTAACATATCTAAGTTGTCAGGTATATAGAGTTACCATAAACCTGAGGTGTGATGGGGGAGGGGGGGTAAAGTGGGAAATAGAAGAGAGGGAAGATGGGGTGGGGGGTATAGATATACATTCAGTGCGACTGTGGGAGTTTTCCACAACATTATACAAAGAAAAAAGAAAACTGTAAGGGCAAAGATGAATGAGCCTCTATACATGCAACAGATATTTGCTGTAAAGGACACAGTCACAGTTCAATAGTCCATATAGTAGTATGTACAATGGTAAATCATAAAATGGTGGTGGGTGGCAGCTATCCTTAAAGAGAAGCCAGCTCTGTAATGGCAAAACAAGGAAACAAAAAGGAAGCGCCACCTAAGTGCAATAAGTTAGATAAGATTTTAATGATACAGCAATTAATGCATTTACAAGAAGAAGGGTAAAAACAGGTTTTATCTGTGCTGTAGGCACAAAGTGCAATCCGGTTGCTAGTCCATCCTATTCTCACGGGTAGGCAGTCGTGGGAAAAGAGGTGTGCAGTCCTATCCTGTGGCCACCAGGAAGACGGCCGGAACCGATATGGAGCGCAGGTGGAACGCAGCCGATGACTTCGCCGGAAGCTGAAACACGGGAAGCGACAAGGAGGAGAAATCTTGAAGAGAACACACAGGCTACGCGCTCGGAGTCAACAACTCCTTCTACAGGCCTAATGGAATACTGCTAGTATGGAGCTATTTATGTGCTTAGGCTGCCTGTGGGACAACAAACGGGACTACAGCATATATTAAAAGAAAAGGGGGGGGGGGGGGTTTATAACTAAGAACAAACTGTATCAGGATAAGAAATTAGATTTATGTTTAACACTAAAATGGGAATCATATTAGAACGATGCATATACGTATGCACCTCCACCAAAAGGTGCACACATATACATGCATCTGTGAATACTATTTTTTCCCCCATCATACATATGTGTGTCGATATATATTCCTCTTGCATGTTATTTTTTTATGAATGATGGAGTTTGTAGATGGTCTATGTTTGCATACACTATAATGGATTTTATTATTGTTCTCCTGTGCTCATATATATTTTGATGTTTTTTCATGTTAGTCCATGTATTTTATTCACAGATGCATGTATACGTGTGCACCCTTTGGTGGAGGTGCATACATATATGCATTGTTCTAATATAATTCCCATTTTAGTGTTAAACATAAATCTAATTTCCCATCCTGATACAGTTTGTTCTTAGTTATAAACCCACCCCCTTCCCTTTTCTTTTAATATATACTGTAGTCCAGTTTGTGGCCTCTCCCCTTGTTGATCACACCATGATGTTGTTATTTAAATAACACTTCCTTAAATATGTATTATATCCCTTTCATATACCCCATCCTTTAGTTATAAATCTACCATAATTTTATTTAATTGTTTTTTATCATGTTGCTGTTTATGGTGTGCTGGCGCCTGTTGTCCCACAGGCAGCCTAAGCACATAAATAGCTCCATACTAGCAGTATTCCATTAGGCCTGTAGAAGGAGTTGTTGACTCCGAGCGCGTAGCCTGTGTGTTCTCTTCAAGTTTTCTCTTCCTTGTCGCTTCCTGTTCCATCTACGTTCCACATCGGTTCTGGCTGTCTTCCTGGTGGCCACAGGATAGGACTGCACACCTCGCTTCCCACGACTGCCTAACCGTGAGAATAGGATGGACCAGCAATCGGATTGCACTTTGTACCTACAGCGCAGATGAGCCTGTTTTTATTCTCCTTCTTGTAAGTGCATTAATTGCTGTGCCATTAAAATCTTATCTAACTTATTGCACTTAGGTGGCGCTTCCTTTTTGTTTCCTAGTTTTCCACAACATGGAGGAGCTCAGATGGTTAGAAGGCCATTCACCAGTGTGAGGTCATCAAGATATCTGGACCATCTACACCGGTGTTGTTTCAGCTGTAAATTCTAGGTTGTTGTTCAGCTCATCCTTTAGTAATTCAATAGTCTATCTGATGCAGAGTACTGTACCCAGACATACAACAGTACCTTGTGTTTATCTCAGTCATCTCCCTCTCTGGCACGCATCTCCTCCATTAACATAATCTCATTGAAAATGGTGATCCACCTATGGAGGGGGGGTTTCCTCAGATTTCCAGTATTTTGTGATCAATTGTCTGGCTGCTGATAGAAAAAAACCTAAGAAGATTGGTTTTCTGAGATTTAATTGATCCCGGTAGTATCGACAATAGGGATATTTTAGGGGAGAGAGCTATGGAGATATCATACATTTCATTATAAATCACGAATGTACCTTTCCAGAAGGGGTGAATCACATGAAGCACATTCCCACCAGATATGAAGGTATGTTGCTTGTCCTCTGTGAAAGTGCCAGCAGACATCAGAAGCACTGAAAAACATTGTGTGAACTGAGACCGGGTCCCTATACCACCTGGAGAGTAGCTTATAATTTTTCTATTGCATAAAGCTGGAGATTGAGGATTTGTGGGTGAATATGAAAGTGGTCTGCCACTCCTCTGGAGAGATGTCCATGTCCAGGTCTCTGGACCATTTTTGTGTGAAGGTGGGGGGGACGTTATGCGCGTGGGAGAGGATTTCCTTATAAATTATAAAAAGGGTGTGTTTGGGAACCTGAGAGAGACCACACATCTCCTCAAAGATTGTTAGGGTCCTGTGTATGTGACCTGATAAGTGTAGGTTTGAGCAGAACGTTTTGAAGGATATCGTGGATAGCCAATTGGTTGAGGAGGATTGACTACTGTCCTGTGGTGTGAATCCGCCTGTGGTCGGGTGGACAAATGAGCATGCCGCTGGCCAGTCTGTTCTCTCTTAGCACGGCAGACATATTTAGCTCCTTGGTAAGTGAAGCGAATTGAAAATGGAAAGCCCCATTGATAGGTGCTTTGGTGTTGCTGTAAAACATTAAGAAGTGGCTTCAAAGCCCGACGCTTAGAGATGGTGAGCTGAGATAGATCAGCAAAATGTTGATAGGTATGGTGCTGGAAAATCAGTGAATCTTTTGCTCTAGCTGCAGATAGAAGTTGTTCCTTGGTACGGAAATAGTGAAATTTGCCGCTAATATCGTGGGGTGGTCCATCAGCTTTGCGAGGTGTGAGGGCTCTATGAACCCTGTCCATCTCCATTCATTCAACTGGTATGGAAGGCGGTAGTTCTTGAAATAGGGATAGCATAGGGCCTTGAAAAACAGTGACAGATTCAGGTATTCCACGTATACAGATATTGGAACTCCGGGCCCTATTTTCTTATCTTCTAAACGTGATTAAGGGACTATCTTTTCCACTTTGAGGTTTTCAACTTCAACTGCATAGGTCTGGGTGTTATTTTCAAGTTCATCAACTCGCAGTTTAAGATTTGCAGTGCGTTGGCCCAGTTCTCTCTCTCTTTCCCTAGACAGTACTGTAAATTATAAACAAATATATACCGCGCTGTCTATAAAATAAAAACTAAAGCAGCCAGCACAGCAGTGGATAAAGTTGCAAAAATGACAAATTGGGTGAAATGTGCAGCGCTTATGTGATCATATAAACCATAACTAATAATATGAGTACAAAAAACGTGAATAATAAATGATGTGCTCAAAAATACTCCAAGCAGTCCTCTATTATGACATGTGATGTCTATAAACAGAGGAACTTGGACGTGTGATGTCCAAAAAAGAAAAAAGTCAGTGACAAACTTTAATCATGTGGGATGATAATCCTCAACCACATGTGGATATAATATAGTGACAGTCTTTAACTTCAAATATGTATGATGTAATAACAGTTGATAGTAGATCCACCACCAAAGACACCAGAAGCTGCTTGCCAGAGGGATTGAACTCAAATAGGTGTACACCTAGTGAGTCAATCAAGCTTTGTGGTGTAATATACCAAGGGGATCAGATGCTCTATCCAGATATGACCTCCAGATGGACCTCTGAACAGGTGTAAGGTATGGATGGACTCAGTAGATATAGGCAGTCAGCCCCACCATTAAAAGAAAGAGGAAGGTATATAGCGTAACTCAGGATGGAAATTTTAATACATGAAAAGCATGTATCCGGCATGTATCCGGCCGTGATCCGGTGCCCTCCACCACTTACCGGAGCCATCTGCAGTGGCAGAGGCGATCTCGTCTGTCCCCTGCCTGGGTATGGAGACGAGTAAGGGGAAGATGGCCCCCACCTGTTTCCATATCACTGCAGGACGGAAGCGACGTCAAAACGTCACGTACGCCCATTTTTTTTTCATTTTTTTAAATGACATTTTTTTTTTAATTGCATTTTAGTGTAAATATGAGATCTGAGGTTTTTTTGACCCAAGATCCCATATTTAAGAGGTCCTGTCATGTTTTTTTCTATTACAAGGGATGTTTACATTCCTTGTAATAGGATTAAAAGTAACACAATTTAAAAAAAAAAAACAGTGTAAAAAAGGTGAAATAAAAAAGGAAAAAAAAATTTTTAAACGCGCCCCATCCCAATGAGCTCGCGTGCAGAAGCGAACGCATACCTGAGTAGTGCCCGCATATGAAAACGGTGTTCAAACCACACACGTGAGGTATCGCCGCGATCGGTAGAGTGAGAGCAATAATTATAGCCCTAGACCTCCTCTGTAACTTTAAACATGCAACCTATAGAATTTTTTAAACGTCGCCTATGGAGATTTTTAAGGGTAAAAGTTTGTCGCCATTCCACGAGCAGGCGCAATTTTGAAGCGTTGGGTATCAATTAACTTGGCGTAACATTATCTTTCACAATATAAAAAAAATTGGCTAACTTTACTGTTGTCTTATTTTTAATTAAAAAAAGTGATTTTTTTTTCCAAAAAGGTGCACTTGTAAGACCACTGCGCAAATACGGTGTGACAGAAAGTATTGCAACGACCACCATTTTATTCTCTAGGGTGTTAGAAAAAAATGTATAATGTTTGGGGGTTCTAAGTAATTTTCTAGCCAAAAAAATGTTTTTAACTTGTAAACAACAAATCTCATAAAGAGGCTAGGTCCTAAAAGTGGTTAACAAGCGTTTTGAAAGACGAGCAACTTTTTTTTTTAAATTCTGACTCGTTTTACGAGTGTTGTCTCGCAAAACAAGCAGAATTCAAGCTAATGTGGTGTGCAGTACCACATTTGGCCAGAGATGTGGGGGCCAGATATGCGGGGGGAAACTCGGAATGGTTCGGAGCCATTCGGAAATACTCGGAATCACTCAGAAATACTCGGAAACACTCAAAAATACTCCATTCCCGAGTGTTTCCAAGCCTTCCTGAGGGTTTCCGATTCAGCCGAGCTGTCCCTGAGTATTTTTGAGGCTCTCGGAATGGAGCAGTACCACATATGGCTCTCCCCCTCTGGCCACATGTGGTATTGCATGCAATAGAAGTCAATGCAGAACGAATTATTTTCGTTTCCATTGACTTCTATGGGGAAACTCGCTTTGATATGCGAGTGCTTTGGATTACAAGCATTCTCCTGGAACGGATTATGCTCATAATCCAAGGCTCCACTGTATCTGAATCTGAGTCCTATTCCCCCTGTGTTGCCACAGACACCATAGAGCGCTGAGAAGATTTCACTGAGTATGAGGTAACAGGGAGAGGGGATGATGCTAGTGCCATTCTGAAACCTGAGGCAACGCTGCTTTGTTGTTTTTTGGCTTCATTTTCAAATGAGAACTCCCAAGAACCATTACATTACGTGGCGGGGGTTATTAGCAGACCAAGTAACAATAGTTACCTGGTGATGCTGAGTCGGGACACAGTATATTATGGCAGAAACGTCCCTTCAGGAGCAGAGCTCTAAACTGGCATGTCTGCTCAGTCAGGATCTGCCCATGCACCTCACTTTCCAGTTTTAAGATGAGGTGACTAAATTTTTTTTCTTTATTTTATACTTTTTCTCTTTAATTTTCACTCAGTATTCTTGCAAATAACACACTTTCTGTCCTTGGCTGTCTATGCTCACTTCTTCACTGTATTTTTAAGGGCAGTCATGGTTGTCACCCAGGCTGGACTTCAAACCTGTCTTCCTCTACTGCATTAGGCTCACTTACATTGTTTTTTGGGGGGATTAATATTTTACAGAAGAAACATAAGTTGTTTTTTTCTTTTGAGCTCAAAGGAAGTGACATAGACACTGCATTTTTTTTCAAGACCAGCAGAGATTTTCTGAACTTGATGAAATTCTTCTTAACCTGAAAAATAAAAACTAATGCAGCCACTATACCTAAGGACTAGTAAACTGCAAAATATTACATTTTTGTAATTTGGTTTAGATATACATGGAATTCTGTAATGTCTGCAGTATCGGGGGCAGGTTTGGGTTCCAAAAGCAGGTGACTTTCAAATTCTACTGTCCTTAGTCATTGGTCTACATGCCTTAAAAAAATATCCCCATTGTACCTGCAGTGAATGTGCCAGGGATGAATTATATGAGATGATATGATGATAGATGATATTGACTATAGCTAGATGCTTTTTCGTAAACACAGACATTTATTAAAGTGGATGTAAACCCAATGTCATCCTTTCTAAACTACTGCCATAGGGGTTATCTATAAGGATATACATGCCTCCTGCATGTATCTTTACCTGTCAAATGTCTCCCCTCTGTCTGTTATGAGACCCGAAAAACTGCAGATTCTGTGGGTGGGTCTGTTGTCTGGAACTCGGTGTGTGGAGTCGTGATGTCAGTATACTCCCTGCCCATCTCTACACTCCCCTTGTCAATATGCATTTTTTCCTGTGTATTTCTTACACTGAACTTCTGCTATGATCTCTAACATCCAGTGAAAAGACGGGAAAGTAACCACATAACTTCAGCATGCCAAATCATGCTGAGGTGTGGAACAGCCAATCCTTGCATAGCTGCTGAAGAAAAGAGTGGGGATGGGAATTAAAAAATAATACCTGTCATTCACAGCAAGGGGGAGGATTTGACAAAGTTTTTCTCTGTTTGTCAAGATTTATCTCACTGAACAATACAAGAGGATTGCTCAGAGCTGGATTAACTCTTTGTGACAAGACTGGGCTCAAATGATAGGAAATCTTATACTCTATATTATGACATAAAAAAAAATTTCGGGTTTACATCCACTTTAAGGAGTACATGCTTTAATACAGTTTAAAAATACTCTCTATTTTTTTCACAATAACAGTGCTTTCACTATATAAATATGATTTTATAACTAGAGGTTGCTACACTTTGAAATATCTCCCTACCAAAGAAAAGCGCTACTCAATGCATATAATTCTGTCATAAATATGCATTAATATAAGTAAATTTAGTGCATAAGTACTGCTGCATTTCAAAATAAAAAGAGCAAGTACACGTGATATGATACTGCCTAAGTTTACAGGAAATGTAAATCCTAACTGGAGTTAAATCACTCTGTACTCAGTGTAAAAAAGAACAACTCTGTGTTTTAAACAGTATCTAGGAGTTTACATTATCTGGCCCACACTCAACACTAGTACCATTTTAAAAAGAGATTTTAAAGAGAAGTATGGGCAGAGCTTCTTTGGTTATACTTCTCCCATGGGTCTCAGGAGTGCAGTTCGTTCTGCATTCCTGTGACTAGGGATGAGCCGAACACCCCCCGGTTCGGTTCGCACCAGAACCTGCGAACGGACCGAAAGTTCGCACGAACGTTAGAACTCCATTGACGTCAATGGGACTCAAACGTTCGAAATCAAAAGTGCTCATTTTAAAGGCCAATTTGCATGGTATTGTCTTAAAAAGGGTTTGGGGACCCGGGTCCTACCCCAGGGGACATGTATCAATGCAAAAAAACTTTTAAAAACGCCCGTTTTTTCGGGAGCAGTGATTTTAATGATGCTTAAAGTAAAAAAAAAAAAAAGTGAAATATTCCTTTAAATATCGTACCTGGGGGGTGTCTACAGTATGCCTGTAAAGTGGCGCGTGTTTCCTGTGTTTAGAACAGTCCCTGCACCAAATGTCATTTTTAAAGGAAAAAATCTCATTTAAAACTGCTTGCAGGTTTAATGTAATGTCCGGTCCTGGCAATATGGATGAAAATCAGTGAGACAAACACCATGGGTACTCCCCAGTCCATTACCAGGCCCTTTGGGTCTTGTATGAATATTAAGGGGAACCCCGCACCCAAATTAAAATAAGGAAAGGTGTGGGGCCACCAGGCCCTATATACTCTGAACAGCAGTATACAGGCGGTGCAAACAAGACAGGGACTGTAGGTTTGTTGTTAAGTAGAATCTGTTTGTCATTTTGAACGGGTACATTTTTAACGTGTTTAGTTCCAGCCAAAAAATCTTTTTTAAGCTTTTTGGAAAACATAGGGAAGGGTTATCACCCCTGTGACATTTGTTTTGCTGTCTTTCCTCCTCTTTAGAAGATTTCACCTCACTTTTTGTCCCAATGACAAATGCTTTTTGAGAATTTGGGTTTTTTTGTGGAACAAGGATTGGAAAGCATCAGTGGAAAGGAGAAATGTTTTTCCCATATTAACTCTTACAGGAGAGAATTTCCCTTCCTAGGGGTAGATTTCATCTCCCTTCCTGTTGTCTCCTTCCGTTTGCAAGTAGGAGTCGTTTGTAAGTTAGATGTTTGAAAGTAGGGGCCTGCCCTATATACTCAGCAGAAATTTGGGCCTTAGGTGTTGTTGTGGCCACAACACTGTAAGCCTTCACAGGGCCCTGCTGTGAAATATTAGATCAAGAATTGTAATTATATGCCCCTGTTGAACAGTGGCAGAAAAACTGGGCCTTTGGTGGTGGTGGTGGTGGTGCTGGTGCCACAACACTGTAAGTCCTCACTCGCTCTTGGTGGGTGCAGAAATGGGCCCTGCTGTGAAATATTAGATCAAGAATTGTAATTACATGCCCCTGTTGAACAGGGGCAGAAAAATTGGGCCTTTGGTGGTGGTGCTGGTGCCACAACACTGCAACCCCTCACAGACACTCTAGTTGGAACGCAGGAACGAGCCCTGCTGCAAAGTATTGCATCAAAAATTGTAATTACACGCCCCTGTTAAACAGGGGCAGAAAAATTGTGCCTTAGGCACTGGTGGTGGCGCCCAGAACCAAAAATGTTCTTACAAGCTATCAGCGTGATGATTGAGGAGGAAGAGGATAATTACTCAGGGATAGTCACTCAGCATCAGCATAGGCAGTCTTTGAAGGGATCTGAGATGTCAAAAAAAATTATTCGGTTACATCAGCATCAGGTGCTTGGTAGCTGGTGGTGATCCAAGACTGATTCATTTTTATGAAGGTCAGTCGATCGACCGAGTCGGTGGAATGACGCACCCTGTGATCGGTTACCACGCCACCAGCAGCACTGAATGTGCGTTCCGAAAGAACGCTGGATGCAGGACAGGCCAGTAGCTCAATTGCATACTGTGCAAGCTCTGGCCAGTGATCCATCCTCAAGACCCAGTAACCCAGAGGAAAGGTGTCCAAGTCTGATCTTGCCCCTAGGTATTCCTGCATCATGTAAAACAGACGCTGGCGATGGTTGCTGGAACCGATCATACCTTGGGGCTGCGGACCAAAAAATTGTCTGAACGCATCGGTCAGACGGCCACCTTCTCCACCGCTCCTTCTTTGACTGACCGAAGCCTCAGCAACACGTTGTCCAGAAACAGGAGTTTGTAACCTTCCAGGCTCTGGGAACGCGTTGCCCAGACCTTTCTGCAAGGCCTCCCGAAAATGTTTCATCCTCTGCTCCCTCTGCGATGGCAAGATAAGGTCTGCAACCTTACCCTTGTAACGTGGATCAAGGAGGGTTGCCAGCCAGTATTGGTCCTTCTTCTAGATACTACGAATACGAGGATCCTTACGCAGGCTTTGCAGGATCAGGGGGCCATGCAGCGTAGGTTTGCTGAGGCATTCGGTCCGGAGTCCTCTGGGTCACTAAGGACGACATGGTCCGCAGCCACCTCCTCCCAGCCACGTACAAGTCCATGTGTTTCTTGGGACTGATCCCTTAAAGACTGCTGCTGATGCTGAGTGCCAGGCTCCACCTCCATACTGACACAATCTTCCTCCTCCTCCTCCTCCTCGTCCTCTTCCTGTGTGATCGGCGGGCACGCAGGAACACTGTCTGGATAAAGGGGGCCTTGAGAGCTAAGGAAGTCCTCCTCTTCCTGCCTCTGTTCTGCCTCAAGTGCCCTATCCATTATTCCACGCAGCGTGTGCTCCAACAGGTGGACAAGGGGGACAGTGTCACTGATGCATGCACTGTCACTGCTCACCATCCTCGTGGCCTCCTCAAATGGTGACAGGACAGTGCATGCATCCCTGATCATGGCCCACTGGCGTGGGGAAAAAAAACCAAGCTCCCCTGACCCTGTCCTGGTGCCAAAGTCTCACAGGTACTCATTGATGGCCCTCTGCTGCGTGTGCAGCTGCTGCAGCATGGCCAACGTTGAGTTCCACCTGGTGGGCATGTCACAGATTAGGCGGTTCTTGGGCAGGTTAAACTCATTTTGGAGGTCCGTCAGCCGAGCACTGGCATTATATGACCGGCGGAAATGCACACAGACTTTCCTGGCCTGCCTCAGGACATCCTGTAAGCCCGGGTACCTGCCCAAGAACCGCTGCACCACCAAGTTAAGGACGTGAGCCAAACAGGGCACATGGGTCATTTGTCCCTGTCGGAGGGCAGAGAGGAGGTTGGTGCCATTGTCGCAAACCACCATTCCTGCCTTAAGTTGGTGTGGCATCAACCACCTCTGAACCTGCCCCTGCAGAGCTGACAGAACCTCTGCCCCAGTGTGGCTCCTGTCCCCCAAGCACACCAGCTCAAGCACCGCATGGCATCTTTTGGCCTGCGTACTTGCGTAGCCCCTTGAACGGCTACGGAGCACCGCTGGTTCCGAGGACAAAGCACAGGAAGAGGCCATGGAGGAAGAAGAAGAGGAGGGGGTGGAGGAGAGAGGTGTGTCACAATCATTAGCATTTTGGAGGCGTGGTGGTGGAACAACCTCCAACAATACTGCACCTTGTCCTGCATCCTTCCCAGCTGCAAGCAGAGTCACCCAATGCGCCGTGAAACTTAGGTAACGTCCCTGTCCATGCCTGCTGGACCATGAGTCAGCGGTAATATGCACCTTACCGCTGACCGCCCTGTCCAGCGAGGCATGGACATTGCCTTCCACATGCCGGTAGAGAGCCGGAATCACCTTCCGTGAGAAAAAGTGGCGTTTGGGTACCTGCCACTGAGGAACCGCACATTCCACAAACTCACGGAAGGGGGCAGAGTCTACCAACTGAAAAGGCAGCAGTTGAAGTGCTAGCAATTTTGCCAAGCTAGCATTCAACCGCTGGGCATGTGGATGGCTGGGAGCAAACTTCTTTCTGCGGTGCAGCAGCTGGGGCAGGGAAATTTGCCTGGTACAATCTGACGTCGGTGTACCAAAAGCAGATTGCCCACAAGTACTTGGCTGTGTCACACCTAATTCTACACCTTCATTCCTCTCAGTGCAGGTCTCAGAGAGGACTGAAGGTCTAGTGGGGTTGGAAATCTTAGCTGATGAGGAGCAAGGAGAGGTCCTCTTTGTTCTTTGGTGTGGGTCTTTTAGATACACTTGCCAACGAACTGCATGGCAGGTCAACATATGTCTGGTCAAGCATGTGGTACCCAAGCGGGAGATGTTTTGGCCACGCGAGATACGCTTGAGACATATGTTGCAAATAGCAGCAGTGCGATCTGATGCACTCGTCTCAAAAAAAGCCCACACCAAAGAACTTTTTGAATAACGCGCAGAGACTGCAGCGCCCTGCACATGTGGAGCTTGGGGGTGTGATGCAGTCAATGTGCTGCCCTTAGGCTGTCCCCTGGAGGGCATCCTGCCTCGTTGGTGATGTGCCGCCTCCTCCTCCTCTCTCCTATCAGGCACCCACGTTGAGTCAGTGACCTCATCATCCCCTCCCTCCTCATCACTGGAGCAAACCTGGCAGTATGCTGCAGCAGGGGGAGCATGACTGCCAGATTGCTGTCCTTCTTGGGCACCCCCTCTGTCCGTGCTCATGTTACTGCCTTCATCGAGCTCAGTATCATCATCAGAGCCTTCCAAACGCTGGGCATCCTCCTGGAGCATGTACCCAACACTGTGGTCAAACAGTTCGAGGGACTCCTCAGAAGGACATGGTGGGGCTAGGGAAGGAGTCACTGATGACATTGAGCCAAGGGAAGAGGCCGCTGCTTTGCCAGACAAAGTACCCTGAGCATGGGTGAGAGAGGATGAGGAGGATGAGGACGGCTTGGTCATCCACTCGACCAAGTCTTCCGCATGTTGCGGCTCAACACGGCCAGCTGCCGAAAAAAAGGCCAAGCGTGTCCCACGGCCACGTGCTGATGAGGATGCACCGTCTCCACGACCAGCACTAGACACAGAGCCTGCTTGCCCTCTCTTATTGGCTTGTGACTGTCTGCCTCTCCTTCTTGGCCTTCCAGACATACTAATGGCCTGTAGCTGCACTAAGCTGGGATATATACATATATATGTACTGATACTGCAGCTAGCAAAATCAACTGCCTGCCTGTAGTATGAGAACACCACCAACCTTCTACAGGTAGCTTTAGCTGAACACTGTGCAGAGCTTGCAAAAAACTAACTTGTAGCTTTTTTAGCTGCCTGCGGTTGTGATAGGATCAGGAAAACACCACCAGCCTTCTACAGGTAGCTTTAGGTGAACACTGCGCAGAGCTCGCAAAAAAATAACTTGTAGGTTTAGCTGAACACTGTGAGGTGGACACACCACACTAACTTGTAGTTTTAGCTGAACACTGTGAGCAGGACGCACTACCCTAACTTGTAGCTTTAGCTGAACACTGTGAGGTGGACGCACTGCACTAACTTGTAGCTTTAGATGAACACTGTGCAGAGGTCTCACTACAACAACTTGTAGTTTTAGCTGAACACTGTGAGCAGGACGCACTGCACTTACTTGTAGCTTGAGATGAACACTGTGAGCAGGACGCACAGCACTAACTTGTAGTTTTAGCTGAACACTGTGAGCAGGACGCACTGCACTAACTTGTAGCTTTGGATGAACACTGTGCAGAGGTCTCACTACACCAACTTGTAGTTTTAGCTGAACACTGTGAGCAGGACGCACAGCACTAACTTATAGTTTTAGCTAAACACTGTGAGCAGGACGCACTGCACTAACTTGTAGCTTGAGATGAACACTTTGCAGAGGTCTCACTACACCAACTTGTAGTTTTAGCTGAACACTGTGAGCAGGACGCACAGCACTAACTTGTAGTTTTAGCTGAACACTGTGAGCAGGACGCACAGCACTAACTTATAGTTGTAGCTAAACACTCTGAGCAGGACGCATAGCACTAACTTATAGTTTTAGCTAAACACTGTGAGCAGGATGCACTGCACTAACTTGTAGCTTGAGATGAACACTGTGCAGAGGTCTCACTACACCAACTTGTAGTTTTAGCTGAACACTGTGAGCAGGACGCACAGCACTAACTTGTAATTTTAGCTGAACACTCTGAGCAGGACACACTGCACTAACTTGTAGCTTTAGATGAACACTGTGCAGAGGTCTCACTACACCAACTTGTAGTTTTAGCTGAACACTCTGAGCAGGACGCACAGCACTAACTTATAGTTTTAGCTAAACACTGTGAGCAGGACGCACTGCACTAACTTGTAGCTTGAGATGAACACTGTGCAGAGGTCTCACTACACCAACTTGTAGTTTTAGCTGAACACTGTGAGCAGGACGCACAGCACTAACTTGTAGTTTTAGCTGAACACTGTGAGCAGGACGCACTGCACCAACTTGTAGGTTTAGCTGAACACTGTGAGCAGGACGCACAGCACTAACTTGTATTTTTAGCTGAACACTGAGAGCAGGACGCACAGCACTAACTTGTAGTTTTAACTGAACACTGTGAGCAGGACGCACTGCACTAACTTGTAGCTTTAGATGAACACTGTGAGCAGGACGCACAGCACTAACTTATAGTTTTAGCTAAACACTGTGAGCAGGACGCACTGCACTAACTTGTAGCTTGAGATGAACACTGTGCAGAGGTCTCACTACACCAACTTGAAGTTTTAGCTGAACGCTGTGAGCAGGACGCACTGCACTAACTGTAAATAGTCTAGCTGCCTGACTGTGGTACTAATAGGATTAAAAGAACACCAGCAATTTTCTTCAGGTAGCTGTAAATACTGTAACAAGACAAGCCTGCCTGTCAGTAGGAAGATAACAGGAACGGATGTAGCTAAACTGAATACAGTGTATATATATATATATATATATATATATATGCAACACCTGGGATGCATATATATACACAATACACTGTAAGTGCAGCTAAACTGACTGACTGTTCTGCCTAATCTATCTAACTCAAATCAAATGTCACTGTCTGTCTCTCTCTCTCTCTCTCAATGAACCCCGGAACACACACTACACAGGGCCGCCGTGCAGGCGGCCTTATATAGTGTGGGGCGTGTACTAAATCCCCTGAGCCATAATTGGCCAAAGCCTCCTTGCCTTTGGCCAATTACGGCTCTCTGTTCAGACGATGCTGTGATTGGCCAAGCATGCGGGTCATAGTGCATGCTTGGCCAATCATCAGCCAGCAATGCACTGCGATGCCGCAGTAAATTATGGGTCGTGATGCGCCACACGAATTTGGCGCGAACGGCCCATATCGTTAGCAATTCGGCGAACGGGCGAACAGACGATGTTCGAGTCGAACATGGGTTTGACTCGAACACGAAGCTCATCCCTACCTGTGACCCATTTTCAGCCAACAAGTCTAAAGGCCATTGTTGGCCGATATCTTTCAGCCACTCTAGACTCAGGAAAGATCCCGACCTTACAGTCAGGATCCTCCCAGATGCCTGGACACCACCGGGAGAATGAGCCAGCCGCTCTCGCCCCCTGCACAGCCCGGCGTGTAGGCAGGTGCAGTATACTTTCTCCACTGATGGTGGTGCTGTCTGCAGCAGCACTGCAGTTGGGAATGGGGAAGTCAGGAGGAACATGGTTCCTCTATGGTTTCCTGGGTCACTGGAGAAGCAATCTGCTTTCAGAAGCACATGGCGCTATGACAGCTGGGCACCCAGGGATTACTCATACATTTTCTTGGGTTTCTCGCAGGCTTTGGTGGCACTCTATCCATAAAAGCTTGCTCTCTCATAAAAGCTTGAAAAACCTGTGCTTGCTCTAAGTCCTTAAAAGTCAAGCCCTCTGGATTACCCCTATCTATGCCTGTCCCTAAACGCTCTTGGACACACATCCAGGCTAACTCCTCAAGTTCTGCTGCCTGCTGATGCTGTCCAGTCTGCCTCTGCACCTGACGATGCAGTTCAGTCTGCCTTTGCACCAGTTACTTTGGTCCAGCCCATGCCAGTTGAGCCTCCTGTTTTTTCATATTTGGGACTTTCAGTAGCCTAGCCTCATCCTACTGCAACTACATCTGCTGATATCTGTCTAAGAAGTTCCATCCATCCATTGGATAGACTGCCTCATTCGGCCAGGTGGGGCCTTCAACCTTTTCTTCAAGCCACTCTGCATCCCGCCTGTGTTCCAGCTACCCAACTTCACTCCAGTGACATGTCACCTGTTATCCAGCCTGACACTACTGGTTTTGCGTCTACCATCCAATTTGTCACCATAGACTCTCTGCCTGCTTACCAACCTGAACTCGCTGATCACCTGACCATCACCTAGCTTGATGGTCCTGTGCAAGATGTCCAACCTGCCTCTAAGGGTCTGGGGGGCCCCTCCTCAGAGAGGGGTAATGTCGGGAGTATGTGTGCTCCTGCTTCATCTTAGCTGCTGGTTCCAGCATCCTGGTTTTGGCTGTGGGCTTCTCCTTGTCTGTCTGTCCACCTGCTAGATAATTGATTGTGGAAAGTCTCTGGGTGCAGACCAAACCTGATTTAAGCTAGCCAAGCCTGCAGTCTCATGCTTGTAATAGCGTGTGTAATACCTGATCAAACTCCCTGTTTGTCTGCCCTGCTCTGGTAGATTGGATTACCTCGTTGATGACCTCGGATCAGATATCGACTATTCTCTGAACCCTGCCTGCCTTTTGACTTCGGACGTTGACTCTGACTATTCTGAAATATCTGTTTGCTTTGCTCAGTTCGCACATGCCCTGGCATGTTAGCCAGGCACTATAGCATTGTGTATAAGTTCTGGGGGCAATCGAGTACTGGTAGGCCCGCTTGCCTTATGGGAAAGGGGGCTGCTATAAGTGAAGAACACAAAAATGTTCCTGACAAGAAGGGAAAGCGTAGGGATGAATCCCTTTTGGACATCTTCCCAAATGTGCTTGAGACAGCCAGGCCGCATTCTGCCCATCTCTACAGATGCTGTCATTCTGGCTGGAACCCACTCTGTTAATGTTGCTGTAACCGTGAGTGTACCTGGTTGGGCAGTCTTCCCAAACAGGACGCCAGCACGCCTTATACCACGGTTCCTTGATACATATATGCTTTATTTTCATCTGATGTTTGTGAGTACCCCTTTTTATCAATAAATTTTGATTTTTTTCTAACGGGCTTCACTATGTGCCTCCTCATTTTCCTTTCATGGTAATTATCGCCCCTGTCACTGGAGATAAGGCTGCATATTGGTGGTTAATTGGAAACCGCAGAGGATCCTCATACCTTGTGAGCTCCCAATTTGGATTGTGGTGACCGTATGATGATGTTACCTGCCTAAGCGTTTGGATGAGTTATATACCATATTCTTGTTATTCATGTTTCTGGTAAGAAGATATATTTGTCAGCATGGTGGTGTGTGTTTATAATGCACTGAAGTTGGTGAGAGGTTCTTCCTTTTCACGTTCACCTGTACCCACTGTTCCTTCATCTGTCTTTTTACCCTCAGCGCTGCAATTGGACTTTATTATATTTTGATACATTGCAATCAATGTATTTTTTGTCAGCTGCTTTTATTCATTGTTCAATACTCATGATATATTTTAGTGAAGATATTATCCCTTGTTTTATATAGATTCCCACTGGGATTGTTGTAAACTGTTGCTGCATTGCTTCAATACAGGTTTGTGTTTGCAACTGACTGTGAATTATTGGTGCCGCACCATACTGCCCCCCACCTACAGGCATTACAGTGAGCACTGGAGGGGCAGAGGTCAATACATGACGTGGGCGTAAGCGTATATGGTAAATATCTCCTAAACCATGCAGGTTTAGGAGATATTTACAGAACCTACAGGTAAGCCTTATTATTGGCTTACCTGTAGGTACTAGTGGTGTAACTAGGTTTACAACCACTTTAAGCTACCCCATCCATAGCAGCTCTGTTAGATGCAGGTACAAGCTACAATCATTTCAGAACACTCTTCTTTAGATGAGTATAAAACAAGAGCAGAGAAGAAAAAATACATAACCTTTGCATAAAAGTATTGATAATCAGACACCAGCTGCAGTAAAATAGCAGAGAAGAGTTTTGACTTGGCTGTGGCAGACAGAGTAATCCCACGGTTTCTTGTGACTCCCAAAACTTACCTGCACCCACTGGGAGAAGATAGTGATTATAGCAGCCGATAATCACAAGAGAATCCGGCAGGCTGGTTGTACCCAAGTTGATCGATCGTTCAACTTGGTACATTCAGCCTGACCATCAACGGTTTGAATCTCGGCCAGTTCCTGCTGAACCAACCGAGATTCAAACTGTGAATGCCCAGCCTAAGTGCTCCCTAATCTATTGCTAAATTCAGCACAACAAAACTATTTTTTGTTAAGACCTTTGTCAGCACAGCATGGAGGGGATAAGGAACTATTTTTGAGGCAGGATGTCCAGTTGTTTGAAAATTAGCAATTGCCTGCGCTATGCTGAACAGGCCCTGTTTACTTGAGTAATTATTGCAGCAGGAATCCTTCCAGGAATAAGGTGGTCATTAATGCAAGGGTAGAAGGTTGCTTGCCTGCTTCCTTCTGGAGTAGTACTGCCTGACACCAGTCTCACACCATTCCCATAACTGTTGACTGACATAGCATTCATGAACAGGATTAGTTAAGTTTAACCACTTGCTTACTGGGCACTTAAACCCCCCTCCTGCCCAGACCAATTTTCAGCTTTCAGCGCTGACGCAGTTTGAATGACAATTGCACGGTCAAACAACACTATACCCAAATGAAATTTTTATCATTTTTTTCCCACAAATAGAGCTTTCTTTTGGTGGTATTTAATCACAGCTGGGATTTTTATTTTTTGCTAAACAAACAAAAAAAGATGGAAAATTTTGAAAAAAAAAATCATGTTTCATAGTTTGTTATAAAATTTTGCAAACAGGTAATTTTTCTCCCTCATTGATATGCACTGATGAGGCGGCACTGGCAGGCACTGATAGGCTGATAGGCACAGTTAAGGCGGCACTGATAGGCACAGTTAAGGCGGCACTGATAGGCACAGATTAGGCGGCACTGATGGGGACAGATAAGGCGGTACTGATGGGCACAGATAAGACGGCACTGATGGCCACTGATGGGCGCTGATGGGTGGCACTGATGGGTGGCATGGATGGGTGGCACAGATAGGTGGCACTGATGGGCACTGATAGGTACCACTGATGGGGGGCACTGATGGGCGGCACTGATGGGTGGCATTGATGGGCACTTATGGGCACTTGTAGGTGACACTGATGGGCACTGATAGGTGGCACTGATGTGCAGCACTGTTGTGTGGCACTGATTGTGGGCGCTGATGGGTGGCACTGTGGTCACTGATGGGTGGCACTGTGGGCACTGATGGGTGACACTGGTGGGCACTGGTAGGCGGCACTGCTGCCTATTGCTAGGTGTCACTGGCAGGGGGCACAGATGATCGCCGTGATCGGGACTGATGTCCCTCTCACGGCCGCCGGTGATTGGCTGTTTACATCACATGATCAGCTGTCATTGGCTGACAGCTGATCATGTGGTAAGGGTCGGGACCGACCCTTACCCCGATCTGTGATCAGGCGAGTCTCATAGACTCGCTGATCACTGAGCGTGTCGCGCACGCCCTGCGGTGGGCGCGCAGGCCGCTCGTGCACGGGACGACGTCAATAGACGTTTCTATTAACCTCTGAAGAGGTTAATAGAATAGATATTCAGCCAGATGAACAGATGAAGAGTAACTGTAAATGGCATTTTCCTAAACTTACATAGTTACATAGTTAGTCAGGTTGAAAAAAGACACAAGTCCATCTAGTTCAACCAATGAAAGGGAAAAAATAACTGGTGAAACGTTAGAAGCAATAATGCAAAACAGGATCAAGATGGCAAAAACGCGTATACACTGCAGAATAATTAAAGTTGGGACCTTCATAGTGAAGTTCAGGGTAGTTCTGGAAACACAGGTGAACAGCTGGAGGAATCCAAGAACAAAGGGTCACCCCAATAGGCCTGAAGTAGTCTGATAGCATATCAGGAGGTGCTCCCCACAGTAGCTGGGTCTTCTAAACAAGCTACGTATTATTAGGCTCCTCCCCAGCTGCACACATGTCAGTTCTGACAAGGGAGAGCCTCTCACCTGGCTGCAGATCACTTGGTCAGCTACCTCTGCCTCATCAGGTGTGGCCTTTTTGAGCTGCTGAGGGAGGGAAGCTAAAAAAAAGATTGCCCTGAGTGTGGAGTTGTGGGAAATGAAGTTAAATGGGCCTGTGCCTGCATCTGAGCATGGTAACAAAATAGACACTCTATTACAGCAATTAGAGTTAACAAGTACAATACAGAGGTACCCTCCTTCTAACCCCAGCCTGCTGACTGAGCAGTGAAAGATCGGAAGCACACTGATAAGGTCACGTATTTGTTTACAGTACTTTCTCCTGCTAGCAGCATGCTCCTTCTGGACATTTGCTTGCAGAACACCTGATTGGCTCCCAGTCCTATGTTGCTATATAGGGATTGCAAGAACAATACAATATATAGTAGTAATTGAATGATTTATTATTGAATACATTACTGCATTATTATGTGTCTTTTATATCTGCATGGCTTTAAAGAAAACTGAGTTGTGGCAAACTGATACTCCAAACTAATAGGGGGTGTGTAATCTACTAGTACTGCATGACAATAAACTAAAGATCTCGGAGGCAGAGTACACCCTCTTTTTGTCACTGTCTCTCAAACACATTGCCTATAAAGGAGCATATTTTGCATTGCTGTGTCTTGAGAACGATCCAGCTTTCCAACTTGTGACAAGTTCAGCGCGGACATGCCACCTAGAGGAAATTTTCCCTTTCTAATTCCAGCCTAGAATACATAATGTTCTGTCGGGAAAAACAAAGCCATCCTTTGGCTTACAGGCATTGCCTGTGAAATGCAGGACAACTATAGTGCATGCTTATTCATCTCCAAACATATGTGAGAATTTGCTTCTGGGTGCAGTTACAGTATATACAAAAATTTTAAAAAAAAAACAAATGTCTTCTGCATTAGCTCAAACTCTTTTTCTATAATGCCATAATAAAAATACCATAAAACACCATAAAAAATGACTATATATAAATAAATCAGTGACATTCTCAGTGGAGGATTAGTCATAATTCAGAAAGAAACAACTCACTGTTGTACAAAACTAGCATAATATTGTAGCAATATAAATAAAAAGGACAGGGAGATTTCTTGCACCTATTTTCTGCTTTATGACTACATTTTTCAGACCAGTATGCTTAAAGTCATAATTTCCTTTTTTTGAACTGAACGACTTGTAAGTATGCATTAGAGGTCCAATTCAGGCACAACTGCCTGCGAGGATTCACCCTGCTTTACTGGCATTCACCATCACTATTCACAAGAAATACAGTTTGTAGAGCCAGAAAAGAGGCAATTAAGCAATATATACAAATGAAGGGTTAAGGCTAGAATTTGGGAAACTCCCATTGTATGTTTGTTATGTATTCCCATTCACACAGCATACCTGAAATATTTTTACAAAAATATTTTGTACCTTTCTTATTGTTTCTTTGTAGTAGATTTATACATAGGACCAACTCTGTATCTTTGCCTAGGCCAACGAGGCCCAGGCCTAGGGTAGCACTTTGCAGAGGGATGGCATGAAAAGAGACCAGTCAGTGTAGTGCCAGTCTTATGGGGCGGACTGGGCCGGTAGACAAATTGGTCATGCTGCTAGTATGCGGGCGGCCAGCGTTCCGCAACTGTGGGGGGGCCTCTTCTAGTTTTGACTGTCCTAACATCACAGCAGACCTCTTACCTGAGTTCTAAGCTACAGAGAAACATATGCCATATCGGGGGGCTGAAACTGGAGGAAAAAGTCCAGTACAGTGAAGGGGGAGGAGCTCTCCACTTTGTGAGGAGACCCCATGTTGGGAGAGGTGCAGTGGAGACACATTAAGGGAGCCAGGTAGGCTGTAAGCACCCAGGCTGAAAGGAAAAACCATGCCAGTTGAGTGGAAATTGCAGGAAAACTACCTAGCTGCCATGGGGCTTCTAATCTGGGTAGTAGGGATGGTGCAGATGCAAGGGAGACTGAGATGGTCAGCTACACTTAGGAGGTAAGTAGTAAGACTTTCCTGCAAACCTTTGGGTGATCACAATCTAATATATATACTATATATATTAGAAACCCCTGAGGGCTTTCAAGCTTGCGATGTTGCATATGATAGTTAAATATTAAATATTAGGAAATCTTCTTCTTATTTATTTGCCTTTGGCAGAGGAGTTGCTATATATTATAGTGGCTTACCATAGATATCAGCTACTGGTAATCTCTATAGAAGGTAGGTGTTAATGTTTATACAGTAGCTGACTAGATTTTATAGCATGGGGCACCCAGGGTAGAAGGTAAGCTACACTATTTGGATGAAACTTGCATGGCACTTACCTAGCTGCCAAAGGGCTATTAATCTAGGGATGGTGCAGACACAAGGGATTTATATATATATATGGCAGGTAGGTAGTAGGACTCTCCTGCAATCCTTTGCTTGTGTCAGCTGTACATATTAAGGAATCATGCCCCCGATCCTTCCTTTGCTCAATGCCTGGACCACATACCTTCATCACTGTGCAATATCTTTTCTACTGCACCAGAGGCATGGTTATATCCTCTTATTCCTCTCCGTAAAAATAGCAGAAATTTGTGCTTAAAGTAGAACTATAAGTAACGCTTTTTTAAAAATTTTGGATAGCGTAAGTGAGGGTTATAGCCCCTGTCAGTTTATTTTTTTCCATCCCTGTACCATTGCGGAGATTTCTCTTCATTTCCTGCCCCATAGCCAAACAGGAAGTGAGAGGAAATCTCTGCAAATTAAGGCAATCCATTGCCCCTCCCCCCCAGGGACCTCAGAACTAGTTTCCCCACTGGAAAATGTCAGGGCAGCTCTTAAACAGAAAGGGGTGTGGCCTTAACAGGAATGGGTGGGTCGTGGGTCGTACTTAAATTAGGGGGTGCACGAATTTAGTCAGGCCTAAGGCAGCACAAGATCTAAATACATCACTGCATTTGAATCTACAGGCAGTGTGTATTTGTAAGAATATCTTGCAATGTGCAATTAGGGGACCGATTGCAAATTGCTATTTTTTTTTTGGAGTGCATTAACACACTATGTACCTTCCAAGCCTTGTAATCTTGTCCCTTTTTTAGGACTGACAGTGTGCACACCTAGTTTACAGCTGAAAAATAAAGATCTGCTAGCACAGTACAGACAGGGTTAGTAATGAACAAATATACAAATTAACACATTTTTGGCTGCTAACATTAAAACACATTTTAAAGTGTAACTTTGCTTGATATGGGCCCCTCAGAGTCCTTGCCATAATGTGCAAGTGTTCACAACATACTTGCACATTATGGTAGAATTACCTTTTAGCTTGCCTTCCTCCAGCGATGCAAGGTCTGCATATTCACTCAATCTACAGATAATGTGATTTTACATTGAGTTGCACATCCATGGCAATCTATCTACAACTGAAAATAAAATAGCAAGCATAGGTCCATTAAGTTTAACATTTTATATTAAGGTATACTGTATATACAGTAGATCTGTATTTATCAGCAATAGTCTAGAGAAAACACTTTCCTTATCTTGCAAATACTAAGCTTACAATGTAGTTTCAGATTGAGGCCACCTGAGTAAAATAATAAGCTTTAACCACTTCAGCCCCGGAAGATTTTCCTCTTTAATGACCAGGCCATCTTTTGTGAAACGGCACTGCGTTGCTTTAACTGACAATTGCGCGGTCGTGCGTCGCTGTACCGAAACAAAATTGACGTACTTTTTTTCTCACAAATAGAGCTTTCTTTTGGTGGTATTTGATCACCTCTGTGTTTTTTATTTTTTCTGCTGTAAACAAAAAAAGAGCGAAATTTTGAAAAAAAAAAACAACAATATTTTACTATAATAAACATCCCCAAAATTAAAAAAAAAAACCACATTTCTTTATCAGTTTAGGCCAATTTGTATTCTTCTACATATTTTTGTTAAAAAAACGATCTGTGATTTTCAGAGGGACAGCGACATTGCAGCGGACAGATCGGACACTTTTTTTTTTTTTTAACAATCTTTATTTATCAAAACTTTTTTACCACAAATTAAAAAAAAAAAAAGGAAAGTTGTACACATCCAAAACATACAATACTTCTGTACTTCTTTATCAAGCAATAGTTCAAATTTCATTAACCTTTTAGTTATTTATTTAATTGATGCCAGGATGTGTGACCCCTGTTCCAACCGCCCCCCCTCCCCCCCGCGCCCTCTCTTACTACACATTCATCCATTCATACTGCCAGACAACAACACAACAACAAAAAAAAAAAAAAAAAAAAAAAAAAAAAAACCCCTTCCCTCTTATAATTTTCTACCAGACTCTATATAATAGTCTTCAATAGCCCAGAGGAGGCTCTGAACTCTTCCCATTTAGCCCATGTGGTGAGTAATTGTGCCTTCACCCCTTCCTCTATCACCATTCTTTCTTCCAGGGCACGCATGTCCGCCATCTCACACTCCCATTCCGCTACAGAAGGCGCACATGTGCTTTTCCATTTTCTTGCTATGATGGTTCGTGCTGCTGTCAGAAAATATTTCAATATACCTTTTCTTATTTTCTTAACCGATCCTGGGATCATAGATAATACCGCTACTTGTATTTCTGGATACATATCGATCCCGGTCATGGCTCTATATATTTCAAATATTTTCTGCCAGAATGGTTGGATTTCTGAGCAATAGTACCAAATATGTGACATTGTGCCCTGTGCTTTATGGCATCTCCAACAGATATCCTCGCTGTCAGGGTTCATTTTATGTAAGTCCACAGGGCACCTATACCATCTGGCTAATATTTTATAATTTCTTTCCTGATGTTTGGCCGATATCGAGAGTTTATGGGTTACTATGATTGCCTTTTCCCATGATTCCCTGGGGAATTCATTTCCTATCTCTATTTCCCATTTCTTAATATAGGGTAGGTCCTGTCCTTTATTTTCAGAATTCAGATATTTATAGATTTTAGAGAGGACGTGGGTGGGTCTATGCTCTTGTAAAAAGATTTTTTCTATAGTTGTCAAGGGCCTATCTATTACCGATTCTTTTATTAGAGATGTGATATACCGTTGTAACATCCCATACTGCATCCATTTTGTTTTATGTTCTACTCCCAGCCTTTCCATTGGGAGGAGCCTATTGTCTTCCATCGTTTCCACCAACCTTGTGTCTTCACATCTCCTCCATTTAAGAAATGTTTCAGACTCCAGTGCCAGTGGAAATTCTGGATTTCTAAATAGTGGAGTCATAGGTCCCCTATTAGTAGATCCAATCCCTTTCTTAATCATAATATCCCATACTTTTAATGTTGATACCACTAAGGAGGGCAGTTCACTATCCGGCGGTCTTTGCTCTCTTTTTATCCAGGGTAGTGATTTTAATTTTAAGGCTGTGATCTTCTCTTCAAGCTTCACCCATTGTTTGATATCTCTATTGTGGAACCAATCCACTATTCTTGTTGTCATTATTGCTCTCAGGTACATATCTATATCTGGAAGGGCAAGGCCCCCGTTTTTCTTGGTTTTATTCAAGACCGATCTATTGATTCTGGGGGTCTTGCCTCCCCAGATGAAATTTCCTATTAACTTATGCAGTTTTTTCAGGGTATTTGTTACGGGAAAAATGGGTATTGCTTGTAGGGTATATAATATTTTGGGTAGTATATCCATCTTTACAATATTTATTCTACCCATCCAGGAAAACATACCTTTTTCATATTGTTGTAGCGATCTCATAGTTTTCTGTACCAACGGGGCGTAGTTGTACTCCTGTAGATTATTGAGGTCAGTGGGGATGTATATACCTAAATATTTAATTGCCTTCGCCTGCCATTTAAAAGAGAAATCCTTTTTAAGGAGTTCCACCATAGCGTTTGGCAAATTAACGTTTAGGGCTTCAGATTTGTTGTAGTTTACCTTGAAATTACTTAGTGCGCCGAATCGTTTAAATTCAGATATCAGGTTTGGTATTGAAATCAGAGGGTTTGTGATGTACAGCAAGATATCATCTGCAAATACTGACATCTTGTATTCTATACCTCCCACCTCAATACCCTGTATATCCTTGTTTTCTCGAACTGCTATCAACAGGTGTTCCATCACTAATATATATAACAATGGGGATAACGGGCATCCTTGTCGGGTTCCATTTGTTATAGGTACTACCTCCGATAAATCTCCGTTTGCACGGATCCTGGCTGTTGGATTCTGATATAGGGCCATTATTCTATCTATAAGTACAGGGCCTAGCCCCCACTGGACCAAGGTCTCTCTAAGGAAGTTCCATCCCACCCTGTCGAAAGCTTTCTCCGCATCAATTGTCAGTAGACAGGATGGGATGGAACCTCTCTGTGCATATTCTACTAGTGTAAGTGTTTTTAAGGTGTTATCTCTAGCCTCTCTACCTTTTATGAAACCCACCTGGTCTAGGTGTATATGTGCCGGTATTATGGAGGCGAGTCTATTAGCGATAATTTTAGAGTATAATCTAAGATCAATGTTTGTAAGGGAAATTGGTCTATAGTTTCCGCATAGGGTATGGTCCTTCTCTGGTTTGGGTATGAGTGAAATGTACGCTTGAAGGCTCTGTGAGACAAAAGGCTCTAACGTAGAAACAACATTAAAGGTCCGTTTTAAAATGGGGGTAAGTTCTTCTTTAAATATTCTATAGAATCTTGGGGTGAAGCCATCTGGGCCTGGGCTTTTCCCAGGTACCAATGCGTCGATTACCTCTTGTATCTCGATCTCAGAGAAATCCTGCTCTAATTGTACAGTTTCTGTCGGTGCTAGAACAGGGAGTGCAGTTTCTCTTATATATTGATAAATATTTTGTTGAAGTCCCTCCGTGTCTTTTTTTGTATCATCATTAGGTATGTTATATAATTTCGTGTAGAAGGTCTGAAACTCCTTTAGTATCTCTTTTGGCTCATATTTCATGTCTCCTTTTTCTGACTTGATTTTAACAATAGGTGATATATTGCCCCTATGTTTCAACGCTCTTGCCAGAAGTTTACCTGGTTTATTACCTAGTTGATAATATAAGGAACGGTTACTATCTCTTATACGTAACGTTTGTTCATTTATTAAAGTTTTTAATTCCGTTTTCTTTTCTGTTAATTCCATTAGTATTTCGCGTGTTGGGTTTTGTTTGTGTTGGGTTTCTATTTTGGGTATTTCTTTTAGTAGTTGGTTCATTTTATTACTTTTCAGTTTTTTCAGTCTGGCCCCATGTTTTATGAGATACCCACGAATTACGCATTTTAATGTTTCCCACTGAATCGGAAGAGATGTGGGATCGTTAATATGGTCGTGTACAAAGTCTGATATTACTTTCCTGATTTCTGAGACACAATTCTCATCGTATAACAGATTATCATTAAGCTTCCAATTACCCCTATTACTTTTGCTCTTAAGTGGGTCAAGTACCAAAAATACTGGTGCATGATCTGACCATAACGCACTGCCTATATCAGTCGATGTAGTTATCTCCATCCCCATCTGGTTTATCAAAAAGAAATCCAATCTATGATAAGTCCCATGAACTTTCGAATGAAACGTAAAATCTTTTTCCGTTGGATGAAAAACTCTCCAAATATCAGCTAATTGGTATTTTGCCATTGTTTCTAGAAAGAGTTTTTTCTCTCTACCTGACTGTACCACTGAAGGAGCTGTAGTATCTTTCTCTCTGTCTAGTACAAAGTTAAAGTCTCCCCCAATTATTGTTACACCCTCTGCCTTCTCCATAAGCTTTTTCAACATTTGTGTTCCTATTTTATGTTGGTTTTGATTAGGTAGGTATAAATTTATGAAAGTGTATTTTTTACCAAATATAATAAGTTTAAGTAATATTGCTCTTCCATCCCCATTGCGCCATTCTTCCAGCACTTGGTGTGGTATTGTCTTATGAATTGCGATAGAGACACCTTTTGATTTTGAGTACCCAAAGGAGTCATGATACCAGGTAGTGTAAAATCTGTTTTGTAGGTTAGGGACGTGGTCCGTACGGAAATGCGTTTCCTGGAAGAATATCACCCCCACTTTCTGTTTATGGAGAGAATATAGAACTTGAGACCTTTTTGTTGCTGAATTAAAACCTCTTACATTATATGAACAGATTTTCATAATTCAGAACCGATGAGGGAAAAAAAAAATAAAAATAAAAACCACAACACACACCCCCCACACTCACACTTAACCCCAAACTACCCCAAAACTATTTGACTTATAACAAGTCTATCTTACTAACTAAAGTAAGTACCCTATGAAGGGATAAGAAGACGCCGACGTCCAAGATCTACCACTCGATCGGTGGCGCACGCTGCTTTTTTAAATTTTAATATCTTTTCCTTTTATTGCATGCTATCACTCCCCTCTCCCTACTACCTACAACCTCATCCTAATCTAGCAGGGAGGAAAGAAGGAGGCAGAAAATACAGGGGGGGGATGAGGGTGATCTCCCCATGTATAGAGGTCTTAAAACTTATATAAATCATAATTTTATCTAAAACTCTCCCCTCTGTCCCCCCTTTGCGGGGGGGGGAGATACAGAAGCAAAACCCGAAGGGGAAGACAGAGGAGGAGGAAAAGAACAGGGATGATCTTAATTACTTTCCCTTCCGCTGCTATTTGGTTCATATTTCCCCATCCTGCTTAATATCATATCTAACGTTTTAGTGTTATTATATATTACATAATGTGTTATATAGTGTTAGCCATCTCAAATCGTACATGCATCCTGTGAATACCTAGTAAGTGCAAAAAAAAAAAAAAAAAAATTTTTTTTGTGAAACATCATTTTACAACATTGTGAACACCTATGTAATCAGTGTTCCATCCCCCCTCTTCAGCGCTCCCGCCCCACCCGTGTCCGACCAGCCTGGTCAAAAAAAAAAAAAAAAAAAAATAATATATATATACCCTTTCCACCACATACCCCACCCTCTTTTAATTATATAATTTCCCCAGTCTTCAAGGTGTCGTGTCTAAAAAAGAATAATACAAGTTATATACTAACGTACCGTGTTATACAGTGCTATTTAAACCTCACAATAACCTACCAAAAACCTACAAATACCCTTTTGTGCAAAAAAAAAAAAAAAAAAAAAATATATATATATTCTTCCCTTCCTACCTATTTCTTCCCCTATCAAAAAGAAAAATTAGACCCTTTCCACCATATACCCCTCCCCACTTTAGATCGGACACTTTTAACACTTTTTTGGGGACCATTGACATTTATACAGTGATCAGTGCTATAAAAATGCACTGATTACTGTGTAAATGTCACTGGCAGAGAAGGGGTTAACACTAGGGGGCGATCTAGGGGTCAAATGTGTTCCCCCGTGAGGGTTTCTAACTGTGGGGGGATAGGACTGACTGGAGGAGGAGACATATCGCTGTTCGTAATTACTTCGAACAGAAGATCTGTCTCTCCTCTCCTGTCAGAACTGAGATTTGTGTGTTTAGATACACAAATCCCCGTTCTGGCTCTCGATCATCGGTGGCTGCCTATCAGTGCACCCGCCGGCCATGTACATGCCTGCTATGGCTCTTAAAGGAGCCGACATACAGGCACGGCGATTCGTGGGAGCAAGCCACTTTGCCGACGTAAATGTATGTGAGCTGGTCAACAAGTGGTTAATGTTTTTTGGTCAATATGATTTAAGTTTTTTTCCTAAGTTATACGTTTTTAAGAAGATCTTACTTTTTTATTGTTTGTATATTATTCACTTGGGGTGGGGTATGTGTCCAACACTTAAGTAACCGTGTAATAAATAGCAAATTTCAGTCTTCTTACAACAAATGGCCGATGGTAAATATGAAATATTTATATGAAATGTTTAATTTTAAAGTGTATGTAAACCTTCACAATGAACTCCCCTTAATTTGCTATGTTTGGTCAGCTAATTATACCCTTGAAAGTGTTTTGTTAAATCTGGCTTAAATATGGCTTTAAAATGGATTGTCTGTTTTTGGAGAAGATTGCCAGTGACACATGCAGATCATAGAGGAAGAAGAGAAAAGCCAAGATACACACTAGGCACTATTAATTGAGACACAATATGAGGATATGCTTTATTCATTTTGCATTTGGAAGGTTTACAACCACTCTAAATCTTTTTAGCTGTCTACCAAAACATTGCTCGCTGAACAGTGTACCAGTTTCACATTTCTTCTGATACAAGAATATATTTTGCAAATACCGATTAAAGTTACCCTTTTCATGTTAAATGTGTAAAAAGAGAAGATAAATAGAATTGAAGCATCCACAGGTGTAGGTATGAATGTTGTCTTTCAAAGTTGTCCAAAACAAAGGGAAATCTATATTAAATTTCTTGTTATGGGGGCACTTGTGCTGAGTTGCTTTAGAAAATGCATTGAGGTAAAAAATAAACCTTATCCCTTTACAGCCACTTCAAAATAGAACAAGAGTCAAAAATACTTACCTTAGTTCCAACAGTGCATTCTACAGGGGATTGCGAATAGGCAGGTAAGTGTGTTTTATTGCAGAAGAGACACTGCATGCCTCTTCTGCAAAAAAGACCCTGTCTATTTGCAATTTTATATTCTTCAACTTTAGTTCTACTTTAATTTTCATAAGGTTTACAGTACTTCACTTTTATTCTCTTTCATTTTTTTTCTTCCAAACAAGTTTTATTTAATGAAAAATGAAAAATTTTTTTTTTTGGTAAGAGAGAGAGAATATAACAATCATATAGTCATACAGTAGTACAATTGGTGTGTTGTAGAAATCAACATAGGAAATAATGCAGATAAATCAAATTGTTGGCCGAACAGCCGTCGTTGTGCGAAGACAAGGAAGGCAGCACATATCGATCCTCAAACAATAAACAACAAACATAAGTGAAAAAGAATATATAAAACACAAAGCGCTGTGATGCTAAATAGCTGATAATTACACAGAAAACCAAGTGAGGCTGCTATCAAAAGAGAGTGTTTCCAGAGTCACTTAAAAAGAATAAATAATGATATTTGAAGCGCTTCACAATGTGCATAAAAATGAATATATATGAATAAATACTCAAATAAATCCAGCGGTGAGTAAAAATTCCTAAAAAATCCAGCAATCAAAATAGTGTAAAATTATAAAAAATTAGTGACACCAAATGTGTACAAAAATCCACATAAAAAATCCACATAAAAATAAATATATAGGGATGTATTCAGAAGGTTCAATTATACAAGTGTAGAATCCGATTGGTATAGAGCTTTGATCCGGTCCCACTAGCAAAGCTGTTTAAAAACACTTGCTTAATTAAGGTGCTCATTGACCTTTATAGTAACAATGTTTCTTTTGCTTCTGCTCACAACCAATGTGAGAATCATAAGGATCTTGAAAAAGTCACGTGACTGTGATGTAACGCGTGGGAGGAGCCAAGGACACTCTGTGCAGATCAGCAGTATCACACGGTGTACTGCAGTGAATCTGCTCCTGTCTAAGGCGGCTGACTGCTATAGTAAAACCTGCATATGCCTTATCAATATAAGGCACACGTGAGTGGATTGAAGTTTGCCTGTGTACCTTGATATCCTAACTATTGCATAATGATTGTTTTTTTCTCTTATCTGCCTGTCAAATGAGATCTGTTTATGATTCTCACATTGGTTGTGAACAGAAGCAAAAGAAACATTGTTACTATAAAGGTCAATGAGCACCTTAATTAAGCAAGTGTTTTTAAACAGCTTTGCTAGTGGGACCGAATCAAAGCTCTATACCAATCGGATTCTACACTTGTATAATTGAACCTTCTGAATACATCCCTATATATTTATTTTTATGTGGATTTTTTATGTGGATTTTTGTACACATTTGGTGTCACTAATTTTTTATAATTTTACACTATTTTGATTGCTGGATTTTTTAGGAATTTTTACTCACCGCTGGATTTATTTGAGTATTTATTCATATATATTCATTTTTATGCACATTGTGAAGCGCTTCAAATATCATTATTTAAACAACAAACATAACTGGGTCTAAATCTCAAAAATATAATGAGGGTATTTGAAGAATTCAAAAAGGGGAAAGAAAAAATAAAATGGGGGGGGGGTAAAGAAGTTCAGAACATATTCATCTAGGGAAGGAGGGTTTGTCATGGATATAGAAAGTGCAAAAAATAAGATTAGATTCAATGGCCAATGGGACCCTCCTGGCAGAGGCTAAATTAACAACTGCACTGGGGAGAGATGAAAGAAGGTAAAAGAGAAAAAAAAAATTAAGGGTAAGGAGGATGAATAGATCAGATTACAGTGAGATCTCTCCGACGAGGGGGGCCCCCAATCCTCTCTCCTTCCTGAAGAGGTGTTATATAGTGCTTGTTCATGAGGTCTTGAACAAGACCTGAGAAGAGGGAGGAGGAGGTGCAGTATTGGGCATGGATGTCATTTGCCCTCAACTTTTATTCTAACCGGCATTCCATCCATCCTCCACAAAAGTACTAGTCCACACTGATAAACTAGTTTTCAAAGCTGGAAGATTGGTGCTGATAGTTTTCAACACAGAGAAATCAATGGTAAGAGTGATACCCTACCCTGTGTCCACCCATTGCACTAACTAGGCGATTGTTATATTGACAGCTGGTAAAACTCCCCTATCTGAAAACAATAGTGCAAGGAGAGGGATTCCCCTATCAACACAGTCAGTGTTGAAGGAAAGAAAATTGTATAATGTATGTCTTTTTTACTTCTAACACTAACCTCGATGCTTGGTTCACATTTGTGACGGTGGTTGCAGAGCAGTAATGGCACCTGTTCTTGCACCTGCAGCCAAAAGGGGCTGCTATTTTACAGATGCACGGGGCTGCCATTCATTCTTAACGGCACTCCCACACATCTAAGCAAGCAGTGCATTTAAGGGTGCAGAAATTTCCATGGCGCAAAAGCACCATGCTATTTCCCTGTGGCTACAGTTTTAAAATGGTGCAGGTACCCGTTTCCCATGTTTCACACAGGTACAGCAGCAGGCCGCACTGAACACATATGTGTAACCCCAGCCTAACTGTAACTTAAACACTAACTCCCCTTATGAAAATTTGAGACCATGTTTGCATACTCACCTCTCTGCCAGGATTCTTTCTACCAAAGACTAACCTTGCTGTGCTGAAAGATACAGCCTTTAATGGCTTGGCACTAGATTCTATTGACACTGTTCACATAAAACCAACACTTTATTTATTTTTGTATTTATTTTATTATGTTGCACTTTGTCAGGCAGTATAACCACTATATATTTTATTTCCTGCAATAATGTGATCTCCCAGCAAAAATCCTTGACACTGCCTTCCTGCGCAATATGGAAATTTTAGGGCAGATAATTCATCTATGGATTATCCCAGTAGATATAAGTAACTTTGCGTTTGAACTTACTAGCTCCCATACTTTCTTCAAATATCTATTTTCTGTGGTAATCAGTTGATATCCCCAATGTCTCTGTATTCTTTCCAGTTGATTCTGTTTGTGTATGGTCACCCAGTTGTGCTAATGCTTTGTAGAGCAGCAAAATTGTAATCCTCTTTTAATAGTCAATTCCACAATTAGATCAAAACATTTTCTTGGCTCTAGATGTTGCCATCTATGTTATTTCTAAGTTTATAATCTACAAGTACATCCAGATCCTTCTCTATCACTGATTTACCATTTTCTCAGGATGGGAATTATTTCATGTGATCCTTGTTTGCCATGTAGTATTACAGTCGCACAATGGGGTTGATGTAATAAAAGAGTTAAAAAAAATGTGGATTACCAAAGCGAAGCCTTGTTTACTCTGAACCCCCAATCATAGACAGGGGTTTTAAAAACACAGATCTTGTCTTGCATGTGATTAGATAATTGATGTAAATACAGCTGTAGGTTTTCACTTAAAGTGAAATTCCAGTCAAATTATAACTAATGCACCGTACACACGATCAGATTTTCCGACAACAAATGTTGGATGTGAGCTTGTTGGCTGAAAGTCCGACCGTGTGTATGCTCCATCGAACATTTGTTGTCGGACTTTCCGCCAACAAATTTTGGCTAGCAGGTTCTCAGATTTTCTGCCAACAAATGTTTGTTGTCGGACTTTCTGATCGTGTGTACACAAGTCTGTCGGACAAAAGTCCATGCATGCTCGGAATCATGGTCATCATCATCAGATGCCTATCAGTGATGGCTGGTGCTCCATCAGTTGGGGAGGATGGCAGGCAGACCTGACCACGGACCCTCCGTCGCTCCTGCCTGCCGCCCCCCCAGTCTCTCTCTCTTACCGTGTGCTGCCATTTTCAGATGGACCATGCCCAGGGATGCCAGATTTATGAGGTCAGCGGCAGGGGGGAATCGATGTCAGAGAGGTGTGCGTGGTGTGCGCTGACACAGGGGTGATCCATGGAGAATAGTGTGCATTAGGCACGGTGGCATCACTGCAGCTCTCTGCTACCTACCCCTTCCCTCTATAGGTGTGTGCTCCCCTCTTCTGCAGCCAGTAACCCATCTCAGACAGCCACAGGAGGAGCTGAAAGCACTTATCATGGATGGGGTGGAGGATCGGACTTGTCGGCTGGTGGGTTGGTCAGTCCTTGGCATCATGGTGTCCATGCATCTCCTCCCTCCTCCTAGGCCAAAAGGATCACTTGTCCTTTCGGCCGATCAGGAAACGGGTCTCAGGACCCACTTCCTGATTGGTTAGGAGGAGAATCAGTGTGACAATAGTGAATAAGCATTCGCTATTGTCACACAACTGGGTGGGCTCAGGGCACAGTGCTCTGCACCCCGAGCCCATCCCTTTTTGAAGCCTATTAGAATCTCTGACTCTAATCACGTGCTTCAAGAAAAAAAAAAAAAAAACATTGGATTCTGTGCGCCTGGCACCCAACATGTAGATTAGGAGGCCAGACGCATGGATGGGGAAGCAGTATCCCTGCCCCTTTTATGAACGGGTCGCTGCTGATGCCTATATTTACCTATTCTGGAGCCGGTCTGATCACATAATTGGGTCCCACCACCAACTTCAGTGTAGAGGAGACACAGCCGACGGCTGCCCCATAGTAACCCTAAAGGCTAAAAGGTGTTGTTGCTACCTCCCCCTACACTGAAACAGGCACTGGGAACTGATCATGTCACCGGACTGGAGTGGCTTCAGAATAGGTAAGTATAAACATCTTTTCTTTTAGAATTTGACTGTAATTATACTTTAAATTAAGTTAAGTTTTAAAAAGAAATTATTCAATAAATCATGATCAGCTTGTAGGCTTGAGACACTATATATGGCTTTCATTTATCTATGCCATTTGCATACATCAATGAAATGTAACCCAAAGTCCAAAAGGGGGACCTGGTATACCCAAAGATACATCAAGGGTAACCCCTTAAAAAAATAAGATCCCCTAAAAAAATAAGCCACCAATAACCCCCAAAAACCTAGGCACATAAAGGCAAGGTATGCTAGGCTTTTGGGGGTTATTGTTGCCTTATTTTTTTAGGGGGTTATGCTTGATGTATCTTTGTGTTTACCAGGTCCCCTTCTTTGGACTTTGAGTTACTGTCCAAGTTCTTTTCCACTTTATAGGCATTACAAATACTAGGGATCGCTGGCCTACTATATCCTCCCCATGAAGCCACCCCAGGTCATCCCTGGGTCATTTTGGTTGATGAATGGTCCTCTTTCCATCTTAGCCCACACCTTGGCAGTCCATGAATTTTGGGGTCTCTTTCAGCATACTTTCAATTGGGGCTGGTCTTTGTAAGTCATTGTAATTACAGTAATTTAATTTGTTTGTATTGATTTAAGTGTATATATATTTTTTTCTTGTTATATGTATATTACCATGTGGCATTTTCCGCCATTAGCTACCCTGCGAAGCTACCCTGCGAATGATATGCCCATATACTTTTTAATGTGATCTTGTAATAATAAAATTGATGTTTTTTATATACATGTGTTCTTATTTTTTTCCTGAGGGTGTACATATCAGCACCATTGAAATCCCATATACTCTTCTTTCCGTTCTACTAATAGTCTTCCAGTTTAGAGACAGCCAGAGTTATTCTTATCACTTAATCTGAGCCCCACATGTCATGTACCCACCCACAGGTTGTAATGGACAATGAAGGAGAAGCAGTACAGTATTGAGTTCACCCCTCTGTTGCCCAGCCTTCTGCACCTATCAGCATGCTCTTTGTCAACACTTCTCATTGTTTTTCCTATAAAAAAAAACAAACATGTTATGCCTACCTGCTCTGCAGTGGTTTTGCACAGAGCAGTTCAAATCCTTCTCTTCTCAGGTCCCTCTTCAGTGCTCCTGGCCCCTCCCTCCTGTTCAGTGCCCCCACAGCAAGCAGCTTGCTTTGGCGGCACCTGAGCCAAGTCACAGCTCCCTGTGTCTATTCAGACATGGAGCCCCGACCGGGCCCCGCCCCTGCCCCTCTCCTGATTGGCTAGCTGACTTTGATTGACAGCAGTCTCAGCCAATCAGAGAGGGAGAATCCCAGATGGCTGGCCACTCATGAACAGCACTGGACAGAGAGGGACCTCAGGTAAATGTTATGGGGGCTGAGGGGGGGCTGCTGCACACAGAAGGCTTTTTATCTTAATGCATAAAAAAGATAAGAAACCTTCTGACTTTACAACCCCTTTACCTGTAAAGTATACATGAAGATGTCGATACCAAGCTAAATTCAGATAATTACGCTGCTGACTTTTAAAAACGCACTTAATGATGTAACAATTACCACAGAACTGCACTGATATGTGTATTTTATATTTGTCCAGGGTAACCTGGTAACCTAAGACTATTTAGAATATTACACAGCCCACAATGAAAAAAAAATCCCTTAACCTCAATAAGTACACATATTGCACCATTTCATGTAGACTCCCTTTTAGCATGCTGTTTTTACAGACTTAGATGCAACAACCAATCTCAAATATTATACTGTGATTAGTATTCCTGCCACTAGGTGTTATGGTTAAGATGTAATTTCCTGTCTCTGGGTTCCTGTTAGTTCCAAAAAAATGTAAAGGATTCAGCCATGTGTCCAGCACCATCTTGACTGGGAAGAGTCATATATGCAGCAGTGATTCTACTCATAGATTACTTCATCAGGGGTTCATAAGGTGGACATATTTGTGTCATTTGGCACAAAGCCTGCATAACATGAATCAGTGGTTATACATCATTTTCAGGTATGACTGGATTGTACCAGATCTCTGTAATCTATAGTGTATATTGTTATTGCTGTATGGCAATTCTTCAACTAATATTTTGTGTATTTTTAATATGTAATATATGTATGATTTTATAACATACAATATTATATGTACAAACTGCCTAATTTGTACAGTATTAATGTATATTAATTATTTTCTTCCTTATTTAGCTTTTTTATTCCAGCCCTTACTGCCATGTGTACACATACAGTATATTTCCGGCCACACTGTAGTGGTCTTCTTCCATGAGACTGCATATATGCGAACATGTGTGTGTGCTGGGAGTAGGGATGAGCCGAACCCCCCCCCGGTTGTGTTCGCACCAGAACTTGCGAACGGACCGAAAGTTCGCACGAACGTTAGAACCCCATTGACGTCTATGGGACTCGAACGTTCGAAATCAAAAGTGCTAATTTTAAAGGCTAATTTGCATGGTATTGTCCTAAAAAGGGTTTGGGGACCCGGGTCCTACCCCAGGGGACATGTATCAATGCAAAAAAAACTTTTAAAAACGGCCGTTTTTTCGGGAGCAGTGATTTTAATGATGCTTAAAGTAAAAAAAAAAAAGTGAAATATTCCTTTAAATATCGTACCTGGGGGGTGTCTATAGTATGCCTGTAAAGTGGTGCTTGTTTCCCATGTTTAGAACAGTCCCTGCACCAAATGTCATTTTTTAAGGAAAAAATCTCATTTAAAACTGCTTGCGGGTTTAATGTAATGTCCGGTCCTGGCAATATGGATGAAAATCAGTGAGACAAACACCATGGGTACCCCCCAATCCATTACCAGGCCTTTTGGGTCTTGTATGGATATTAAGGGGAACCCCGCACCCAAATTAAAATAAGGAAAGGTGTGGGGCCACCAGGCCCTATATACTCTGAACAGCAGTATACAGGCGGTGCAAACAAGACAGGGACTGTAGGTTTGTTGTTAAGTAGAATCTGTTTGTCATTTTGAACGGGTACATTTTTAACGTGTTTAGCTCCAGCCAAAAAATCTTTTTTAAGCTTTTTGGAAAACATAGGGAAGGGTTATCACCCCTGTGACATTTGTTTTGCTGTCTTTCCTCCTCTTTATAAGATTTCACCTCACTTTTTGTCCCAATGACAAATGCTTTTTGAAATTTTTTTTTTTTTTTGTGGAATAAGGATTGGAAAGCATCAGTGGAAAGGAGAAATGTTTTTCCCATATTAACTCTTACAGGAGAGAATTTCCCTTCCTAGGGGTAGATTTCATCTCACTTCCTGTTGTCTCCTTCCGTTTGCAAGTAGGAGTCGTTTGTAAGTTAGATGTTTGAAAGTAGGGGCCTGCCCTATATACTCAGCAGAAATTTGGGCCTTAGGTGTTGTTGTGGCCACAACACTGTAAGCCCTCACAGGACCCTGCTGTGAAATATTAGATCAAGAATTGTAATTACATGCCCCTGTTGAACAGGGGCAGAAAAACTGGGCCTTTGGTGGTGGTGGTGGTGGTGCTGGTGCCACAACACTGTAAGTCCTCACTCACTCTTGGTGGGTGCAGAAATGGGCCCTGCTGTGAAATACTAGATCAAGAATTGTAATTACATGCCCCTGTTGAACAGGGGCAGAAAAATTGGGCCTTTGGTGGTGGTGGTGGTGGTGCTGGTGCCACAACACTGCAACCCCTCACAGACACTCTAGTTGGAACGCAGGAACGAGCCCTGCTGCAAAGTATTGCATCAAAAATTGTGATTACACGCCCCTGTTAAACAGGGGCAGAAAAATTGGGCCTTAGGCACTGGGGCTGGTGCCACAACACTGCAACCCCTCACAGACACTCTAGTTGGAACGCAGGAACGAGCCCTGCTGCAAAGTATTGCATCAAAAATTGTAATTACACGCCCTTGTTAAACAGGGGCTGAAAAATTGTGCCTTAGGCACTGGTGGAGGCGCCCAGAACCAAAAATGTTCTTACAAGCTATCAGCGTGATGATTGAGGAGGAAGAGGATAATTACTCAGGGATAGTCACTCAGCATCAGCATAGGCAGTCTTTGAAGGGATCTGAGATTTCAAAAAAAATTATTCGGTTACATCAGCATCAGGTGCTTGGTAGCTGGTGGTGATCCAAGACTGATTCATTTTTATGAAGGGCAGTCGATCGACCGAGTCGGTGGACAGACGCACCCTGTGATCGGTTACCACGCCTCCAGCAGCACTGAATGTACGTTCCGAAAGAACGCTGGATGCAGGACAGGCCAGTAGCTCAATTGCATACTGTGCAAGCTCTGGCCAGTGATCCATCCTCAAGACCCTGTAACCCAGAGGATTTTCGGTGGGAAAGGTGTCCAAGTCTGATCTTGCCCCTAGGTATTCCTGCACCATGTAAAACAGACGCTGGCGATGGTTGCTGGAACCGATCATACCTTGGGGCTGCGGACCAAAAAATTGTCTGAACGCATCGGTCAGACGGCCACCTTCTCCACCGCTCCTTCTTTGACTGACTGAAGCCTCAGCAACACGTTGTCCAGAAACAGGAGTTTGTGACCTCCCAGTCTCTGGGAACGCGTTGCACAGACCTTTCTGCAAGGCCTCCCGAAGATGTTTCATCCTCTGCTCCCTCTGCGATGGCAAGATAAGGTCCGCAACCTTACCCTTGTAACGTGGATCAAGGAGGGTTGCCAGCCAGTATTGGTCCTTCTCCTTGATACTGCGAATACGAGGATCCTTAAGCAGGCTTTGCAGGATCAGGGAGGCCATGCAGCGTAGGTTTGCTGAGGCATTCGGTCCGGAGTCCTCTGGGTCACTAAGGACGACATGGTCCGCAGCCACCTCCTCCAAGCCACGTACAAGTCCATGTGTTTCTTGGGACTGATCCCTTAAAGACTGCTGCTGATGAGTGCCAGGCTCCACCTCCATACTGACACAATCTTCTTCCTCCTCCTCCTCCTCCTCCTCCTCCTCCTCCTCTTCCTGTGTGATCGGCGGGCACGCAGGAACACTGTCTGGATAAAGGGGGCCTTGAGAGCTAGGGAAGTCCTCCTCTTCCTGCCTCTGTTCTGCCTCAAGTGCCCTGTCCATTATTCCACGCAGCGTGTGCTCCAACAGGTGGACAAGGGGGACAGTGTCACTGATGCATGCACTGTCACTGCTCACCATCCTCGTGGCCTCCTCAAATGGTGACAGGACAGTGCATGCATCCCTGATCATGGCCCACTGGCGTGGGGAAAAAAACCAAGCTCCCCTGACCCTGTCCTGGTGCCATAGTCGCACAGGTACTCATTGATGGCCTTCTGCTGCGTGTGCAGCCGCTGCAGCAAGGCCAACGTTGAGTTCCACCTGGTGGGCATGTCACAGATTAGGCTGTTCTTGGGCAGGTTAAACTCCTTTTGGAGGTCTGTCAGCCGAGCACTGGCATTATATGACCAGCGGAAATGCACACAGACTTTCCTGGCCTGCCTCAGGACATCCTGTAAGCCCGGGTACCTGCCCAAGAACCGCTGCACCACCAAGTTAAGGACGTGAGCCAAACAGGGCACATGGGTCATTTGTCCCTGTCGGAGGGCAGAGAGGAGGTTGGTGCCATTGTCGCAAACCACCATTCCTGCCTTAAGTTGGCGTGGCGTCAACCACCTCTGAACCTGCCCCTGCAGAGCTGACAGAACCTCTGCCCCAGTGTGGCTCCTGTCCCCCAAGCACACCAGCTCAAGCACCGCATGGCATCTTTTGGCCTGCGTACTTGCGTAGCCCCTTGAATGGCTACGGAGCACCGCTGGTTCCGAGGACAAAGCACAGGAAGAGGCCATGGAGGAAGAAGAAGAGGAGGGGGTGGAGGAGAGAGGTGTGTCACAATCATTAGCATTTTGGAGGCGTGGTGGCGGAACAACCTCCAACACTACTGCACCTTGTCCTGCATCCTTCCCAGCTGCAAGCAGAGTCACCCAATGCGCCGTGAAACTTAGGTAACGTCCCTGTCCATGCCTGCTGGACCATGAGTCAGCGGTAATATGCACCTTACCGCTGACCGCCCTGTCCAGCGAGGCATGGACATTGCCTTCCACATGCCGGTAGAGAGCCGGAATCACCTTCCATGAGAAAAAGTGGCGTTTGGGTACCTGCCACTGAGGAACCGCACATTCCACAAACTCACGGAAGGGGGCAGAGTCTACCAACTGAAAAGGCAGCAGTTGAAGTGCTAGCAATTTTGCCAAGCTAGCATTCAACCGCTGGGCATGTGGATGGCTGGAAGCAAACTTCTTTCGGCGGTGCAGCAGCTGGGGCAGGGAAATTTGCCTGGTACAATCTGACGTCGGTGTACCAAAAGCAGATTGCCCACAAGTACTTAGCTGTGACACACCTAATTCTACACCTTCATTCCTCTCAGTGCAGGTCTCAGAGAGGACTGAAGGTATAGTGGGGTTGGAAATCTCAGCTGATGAGGAGCAAGGAGAGGTCCTCTTTGTTCTTTGGTGTGGGTCTTTTAGATACGCTTGCCAACAAACTGCATGGCAGGTCAACATATGTCTGGTCAAGCATGTGGTACCCAAGCGGGAGATGTTTTGGCCACGCGAGATACGCTTGAGACATATGTTGCAAATAGCAGCAGTGCGATCTGATGCACTCGTCTCAAAAAAGGCCCACACCAAAGAACTTTTTGAATAACACGCAGAGACTGCAGCGCCCTGCACATGTGGAGCTTTGGGGTGTGATGCAGTCAATGTGCTGCCCTTAGGCTGGCCCCTGGAGGGCATCCTGCCTCGTTGGTGATGTGCCGCCTCCTCCTCCTCCTCCTCTCTCCTATCAGGCACCCACGTTGAGTCAGTGACCTCATCATCCCCTCCCTCCTCATCACTGGAGCAAACCTGGCAGTATGCTGCAGCAGGGGGAGCATGACTGCCAGATTGCTGTCCTTCTTGGGCACCCCCTCTGTCTGTGCTCATGTTACTGCCTTCATCGAGCTCGGTATCATCATCAGAGCCTTCCAAACGCTGGGCATCCTCCTGGAGCATGTACCCAACACTGTGGTCAAACAGTTTGAGGGACTCCTCAGGAGGACATGGTGGGGCTAGGGAAGGAGTCACTGATGACATTGAGCCGAGGGAAAAGGCCGCTGCTTTGCCAGACAAAGTACCCTGGGCATGGGTGAGAGAGGATGAGGAGGATGAGGACGGCTTGGTCATCCACTTGACCAAGTCTTCCGCATGTTGCGGCTCAACACGGCCAGCTGCCGAAAAAAAGGCCAAGCGTGTCCCACGGCCACGTGCTGATGAGGATGCACCGTCTCCACGACCAGCACTAGACACAGAGCCTGTTTGCCCTCTCTTATTGGCTTGTGACTGTCTGCCTCTCCTTCTTGGCCTTCCAGACATACTAATGGCCTGTAGCTGCACTAAGCTGGGATATATATATATATATATATATATATATATATATATATATATATATATATATATATATATATATATGTATGTACTGATACTGCAGCTAGCAAAATCAACTGCCTGCCTGTAGTATGAGAACACCACCAACCTTCTACAGGTAGCTTTAGCTGGACACTGTGAGGTGGACGCACCCCACTAACTTGTAGGTTTAGCTGAACACTGTGAGCAGGACGCACTGCACTAACTGTAAATAGTCTAGCTGCCTGACTGTGGTACTAATAGGATCAAAAGAACACCAGCAATTTTCTTCAGGTAGCTGTATTTACTGTAACAAGACAAGCCTGCCTGTCAGTAAGAAGATAACAGGAACGGATCTAGCTGAACACTGTGAGCAGGACGCACCCCACTAGCTTGTAGGTTTAGCTGAACACTGTGAGGTGGACGCACCCCACTAACTTGTAGGTTTAGCTGAACACTGTGAGCAGGACGCACCCCACTAACTTGTAGTTTTAGCTGAACACTGTGAGCAGGACCCACTGCACTAACTGTAAATAGTCTAGCTGCCTGACTGTGGTACTAATAGGATCAAAAGAACACCAGCAATTTTCTTCAGGTAGCTGTATTTACTGTAACAAGACAAGCCTGCCTGTCAGTAAGAAGATAACAGGAACGGATCTAGCTGAACACTGTGAGCAGGACGCACCCCACTAGCTTGTAGGTTTAGCTGAACACTGTGAGGTGGACGCACCCCACTAACTTGTAGGTTTTGCTGAACACTGTGAGCAGGACGCACCCCACTAACTTGTAGTTTTAGCTGAACACTGTGAGCAGGACCCACTGCACTAACTGTAAATAGTCTAGCTGCCTGACTGTGGTACTAATAGGATCAAAAGAACACCAGCAATTTTCTTCAGGTAGCTGTATTTACTGTAACAAGACAAGCCTGCCTGTCAGTAAGAAGATAACAGGAACGGATCTAGCTGAACACTGTGAGCAGGACGCACCCCACTAGCTTGTAGGTTTAGCTGAACACTGTGAGGTGGACGCACCCCACTAACTTGTAGGTTTTGCTGAACACTGTGAGCAGGACGCACCCCACTAACTTGTAGTTTTAGCTGAACACTGTGAGCAGGACCCACTGCACTAACTGTAAATAGTCTAGCTGCCTGACTGTGGTACTAATAGGATCAAAAGAACACCAGCAATTTTCTTCAGGTAGCTGTATTTACTGTAACAAGACAAGCCTGCCTGTCAGTAAGGAGATAACAGGAACGGATCTAGCTGAACACATTGAGCAGGACGCACCCCACTAGCTTGTAGGTTTAGCTGAACACTGTGAGGTGTACGCACCCCACTAACTTGTAGGTTTAGCTGAACACTGTGAGCAGGACGCACCCCACTAACTTGTAGTTTTAGCTGAACACTGTGAGCAGTACGGACTGCACTAACTGTAAATAGTCTAGCTGCCTGACTGTGGTACTAATAGGATCAAAAGAACACCAGCAATTTTCTTCAGGTAGCTTTATATACTGTAACAAGACAAGCCTGCCTGTCAGTACGAAGATAACAGGAACGGATCTAGCTGAACACTGTGAGCAGGACGCACCCCACTAGCTTGTAGATTTAGCTGAACACTGTGAGGTGGACGCACCCCACTAACTTGTAGGTTTAGCAGAACACTGTGAGCAGGACACACTGCACTAACTGTAAATAGTCTAGCTGCCTGACTGTGGTACTAATAGGATCAAAAGAACACCAGCAATTTTCTTCAGGTAGCTTTATATACTGTAACAAGACAAGCCTGCCTGTCAGTACGAAGATAACAGGAACGGATCTAGCTGAACACTGTGAGCAGGACGCACTGCACTAACTGTAAATAGTCTAGCTGCCTGACTGTGGTACTAATAGGATCAAAAAAACACCAGCAATTTTCTTCAGGTAGCTTTATATACTGTAACAAGACAAGCCTGCCTGTCAGTAAGAAGATAACAGGAACGGATCTAGCTGAACACTGTGAGCAGGACGCACTGCACTAACTGTAAATAGTCTAGCTGCCTGACTGTGGTACTAATAGAATCAAAAGAACACCAGTAATTTTCTTCAGGTAGCTGTAAATACTGTAACAAGACAAGCCTGCCTGTCAGTAGGAAGATAACAGGAACGGATCTAGCTAAACTGAATACAGTGTATATATATATATGCAACACCTGGGTTGCATATATATACACAATACACTGTAAGTGCAGCTAACTGACTGACTGTCCTGCCTAATCTAGCTAACTCAAATGAAATGACACTGTCTCTCTCTCTCTCTCTATCTCTCAGCACACCGGAACACACTGCACAGGGCCGCCGTGTAGGCGGCCTTATATAGTGTGGGGTATGTACTAAATCCCCTGAGCCATAATTGGCCAAAGCCTCCTTGGCTTTGGCCAATTACGGCTCTCTGTTCAGGCGGCGCTGTGATTGGCCAAGCATGCGGGTTATAGTGCATGCTTGGCCAATCATCAGCCAGCAATGCACTGCGATGCCGCAGTGAATTATGGGCCGTGACGCGCCACACGAATTTGGCGCGAACAGCCCATATCGTTCACAATTCGGCGAACGACCGAACAGCCGATGTTTGAGTCGAACATGGGTTCGACTCGAACACGAAGCTCATCCCTAGCTGGGAGCATATTACACAACCCGCCACCAGCACAGAGACTGGGGACTTACCGAGAGCTCCGGGTCTTATACTAACAATTGGGAACCAAGAGGACTGGTTCCCGAACACCTGATTGCTGTGACTGGCTATTACAGTGATCAGTCACTCTACAGCCCACCGCTGTGTTTTATTCTCCTCTGAATAGAGAGAAAGGTATATTATATATGTTTCTCCTTCTAGAGGAGAAAAATGTAAACAATAAAAGTGTGTAAAAAAATAATATATAATAATAACAGAAAATAAAGATAAAACAGCTGGAGCAGGATTAGATCTGGGTTAGTGTTAGGGTCAAAGCTCAAGCTCAAACATCATGGTTAAAGGTCAGGGTAAGTGTATGTTAGGTAGGATAAAAAAAAACATTTTTAAATAAGAATCAGTGTCAGTGAGTTTTAGGTAAGATAAAAAAAGCAAAATGTGCACCATTGTTTCTGGGCCCTACTACGAGTACAAACAACAAAGAATATACACATACGTGTTATCGCTGCACTTATCAGGAGCAGGAGAATTTTTTTTTATGTTGCTTTTTGGTGGTAGGTTATGGTAATAGCAGGAGATATACAGCTGAATTTAAAATATATGTATATATATTCTATATTTTTTTACTATTTTGGGACAGTTTTCCTTTGATACAAAAAAATCAGGAGATATCCATTCCCACTTACTACCAAATGAAATCGCAATTTGCCCTGAAAGAACAAAGTTTAATTCACCTGGATGCAGTAAGCAAGTAGCTGTCATGATACAATATGTACAGTTTTATTAACACATGTCAAAGTTGCAAAACTCTGTTGAGGCATTGGGAATCCAATTTGGGATTTGTTTTACCATCTTCATGAAGGGGTTAATAGTATTCCAACTAATAAATACAGTTGTTTATATTGTAATCATGTTCACTTAACTTCAACGATAGCTTTAAAAATATTAGATCGTGCAAACTTCTAGTTGGCATCTATGAAGAGTGGAAACAGGTTAAAGTATATCAGCACAGCAGCTATATTGTGCTCATTTTACAAGCTCCTCACGCTGCATTATTCCTTCACAATGGACCATAATACTTATCGTTTAAGTATAGGTCTTTGCAATTCCATGTATGCCAAGGGGCTAACAAGATGCTAGCACTGCCACTGACATCAGTGGAAATTGCAGGGGGAATGTTAAAAAGGGAAAGGAACACTGGCCTGGAAAAAAGTCTCCATGAATGGTCAGGTTACAATGATACTCTATGGAAACTTGTCCTTTTAACCTTCTGTGCCAGTTAAAGGACAACTATTACAAAATTGATGCCAAAAATACATATACAGCACATAACTGTTATTTGTTGTGCAGTTTTAAACAATGTAATCCATTGTTTTATTGAATTTTAAAATATTTTATTGCTGGTCTGTCTGCTCGTAAATTGGATTAAACTCTGGGTAAGGTGTATCAGCTCACCCAGCTAACCCATTATACCTTCATGGTTCTTAACAAACTAATTTCCTAATTTGATTACATAAACACTCAATTTTGCTCATCCCTAAAAAACAATTAACCTTATGAAAGATTTATGGTAAACTTTAACAGTAACATTGTTGCCAAAGCAAAAGGATCAACAATAAAGTTGATTAAAAAAGGACTGAACTCTGAAAGCTGTGCCCAAAAAAATTCAGTTGGAGAGCAAAGAACTAGCCATGGTTATTGTCTGTGCTCTTCCAGCAGCTGATCTTTTCACACTACTGATTTGCCATGCCTTTTTCTGCACTATGTCTTATGCCTTGTACAGACGATGAGATTATCGAACGAACGATTGTCCATTTTTTTTTCTTTTTGCACACTAGTCTCATATCGAAATTGAAATGTTTACTAAAGTGACGTAAATTCTTGTATGACAGAATAAACATTCGGAAGTGATGTAATGTGTTGTAGTGTATTTGTATTGCCTTTTTGGAATGACAACTGTAATGATCAAATGAAAATCATACGATCTGGTGTCGTACAAAAATTTTTTTATGCTTGTCCCATCAGATAATATCGAATGAACTGTCGTAATTGGCTCTCATAAGCTGTGTACTAAAGATGAGATTATTGTATGATCGCGGTATTTTTCATACAATTTTTTTTTTTATTATTTATTCAGTAGATTTTTATTAGTTTTACAAGATTAACAACAAATAACAGTTACACACAATGCGCAATGTCATGGTCTAGGGTATCAACAGTTTACTATAGGTATAACAGCATACCAGTATAACAGCATACCAGTAACCTCAAGGTCAGGACAACAATAGACACTGTATAGCATGAAGGATATTTAAGGACTTTTGTGATTGTCAGTCCAGATTTTCCAATTGCTATCGAATTATTTGCAATTTAAGGAGTTAATGGCCAATAGACGCTCTAAGCTATGGTTTCTGTTAACTAGTGTGATCACTTCAGATAGGTAGATAGCTATAGTGTCTTTCCAGTTACGAAGTATGAGAGTGCGGGTTGCCAAGAATATATGAGTGATGACTGATCTGTCTTCTGGAGGAAACTTCTCCATGCCAATATGAAGTATTGCTATTGCAGGGTTCGGGGGTGTTAGGATCCCTGTAATAGCCGAGATCAGCTGGAACGTTTTATTCCATAGACTAGTTAAGCTCAGGCATTCCCAAATGGTGTGTAGTAAATTGCCAATTTGTACATACTGCCTCCAATATAGAGGAGATGTGGCTGGGAAGAAGGTGGCAAGTCTATATGGCGAATAGTGCCATCTATAAAATCTGATAATTTTGAGTATTATTTCCCAGTGATTTACACAATGGGATGTCTTATGGATTACCTGGAATGCATGTGTCCATTGTTCAGCAGAGAAGGTGGTGGATAGGTCTTTTTCCCACTTCCTAAGGGCAGTAGTTTTACTGAAGGTTTGTTTCTCATGAAGGAGATTGTAGAATAGCTTTATTCCTTTAACGGAATGTGGTGTAGTTGAGTAGAAGCACCATGCCTTAGTAGGTAGTTTTAATTTGGGTATGGGGTGCGTCCTTAGGAAGTGGGAAAAAGACCTATCCACCACGTATACATGAGAACAGCATATTGCTTGATAAATGGTACTCGGTCATCATTTGTTCTGCCGTTCATACGATTTTTTGATTGTGTGTACGGGACACTAGTGTGGAGGCAATCTTCTTGGAAGCAGCAGTGCTTTGCTTCCCTATGTCAGAGGTTCCAGAAAGATGAACAGTATGCAGCACAGTAGTGACATCACTACACCTACCTCCAAGGCTCTTGAGACTAGCAGTCAGAGGCAAAGTGCAATAGATCTCACACTGAAGTTACACAACCATGAGGCACGGGAATGCCAAAACATCCACATATACCAGAAGTGCACTGTTATTTTTCAGTTCAAATTCTAGAAAAAAAAAAAAACATTTCTAGGGTGCTGTTTAGGCACAACTAACATTCAAGATGTTCCTTTTAACAGCAAATCTTCCACTCTGCTTTAAAGCAGAACTAAACTCTCTCAATCAGCATTAACTATTTTTAATCCTTTTGCTTCTAGCATTAATAAATGGATAGGAATGTACAGTATACTTTCCTGTTTTAACCCTTCGTTTTACATTTCTTCAGTTGTTTCCTGGTTTTTGGCCTAGGCCAAAATGATTTTATATATCCTAGGTGTTTTCATGGACATTTTTCCCTTTTATCTGGAGTGGGGGAAGGAGTAGTTTTCTAATCTAAGCACACCCTCCTGTCTGTGAGCCAGTCTATGCCTCCACAGGGGTAGTCCCATGTGATGTGGACAGCTTCGCGGACTGATGTGGAGGGCCAATAAGACATGCTTTTAACAAGTCTTTGTGAGTATAATACCTATCTTTGTATTCAAATAAATATCTCTGTTTGAGGATAATGTGTTAGGTCCACGCGCCTTCTGATTCTTTTCTTGTTTCATTGTTTTGATTTCCCCGGTCTGTGGAGGGCAGCGAGAAGTGCATTATTTATCACTAAGCATCAAAGCAAGGAGCGCACAGCTGTAAAGAGGCACACTGCACAGCCCAGGAGATTGATTTGAGTGATTTTTGGACCTCCTGCCTGCATACCTGAGCTAAGGGCCGATGAATTCCAGGAAGTAAATGCTACATGAATCATCTGCCCTTACTCAAGATGGATGTGGCTAGAAATGCTAGGGGTGGCCATTTTTAAAAGTGATTTTTTAACAAAATAAAGCGTGGAGACATGGATGGGTGGGGGAGTTTGCTTTGATCATTGAAATTAATCAAACGATCGCCGCCGGCCACCTGCGATTCCAGGCATGAGAGCCAGAACGGGGATTTGTGTGTGTAAACACACAAATCCCTGTTCTAACAAGGGAGGAGAGACAGATCGTCTGTTCCTACTAAGTAGGAACAATGATCTGGTTCCTCCTCTAGTCAGTCTTATCCCCTCACAGTTAGAAACACACCAAGGGAACACATTTAACCCCTTGATCGCACCCTAGTGTTAACCCCTTCCCTGCCAGTGACATTTACACAGTAATCAGTGCATTTTTATAGCACTGATCGTTGTATAGATATCAATGGTCCCAAAAAAGTGTCCGATCTGTCCGGCGCAATGTCGCAGTCCTGATAAAAATTGCTGATCGCCGCCATTACCAGTAAAAAAAAATATATATATATAAAAATGCCATAAATCTATTCCCTATTTTTTAGACGCTATAACTTTTGCGCAAACCAATCAATATACACTTATTGCAGTTTTTTTTACAAAAATATGTAGCAAAAAGTAAAAAGTAAAAAATATTGTTTTTTTTCAAAATTGACGGTCATTTTTTTGTTTATAGCGCAAAAAAATAAAACCGCAGAGGTGAGCAAATACCACCATAAGAAAGCTCTATTTGTGGGAAAAAAGGATGTAAATTTTATTTGGAACATCGCATGACCGCGCAATTGTAAGTTAAAGCGACGCAGTGCTGTATTGCAAAAAATGGCCCGGTCAGGAAGGGGGTAAATCCTTCTGGGGCTGAAGTGGTTAATATCTTGCATTGCTGAAAATAAATGACATTAATTATAACTGTCACAGTTGCAGCACCATGGCATCTGCAGCCTAAACAGAAGCTTTCCTTGTCTGTAATGGGTACGAGGGTTTAGTTCCACTTTGAGTACTCAATTTTCAGCCATGTGAGTGTTATTTTCCAATCTCATTCAACTCAGCTCAAAATATCTGCTACCGGGGTCTTTGAACCCATTAAGGAGTCTTTCTGCCTAAGGAGATCTTTGTATCCAGAGTGTGCGGGGTGTCTTGATTATCCCCAGAGGGGACAACTGCTGATTTTACTTGTCTATGAGGTGAGCGGCTTGTGATACCGGTGGTGGAGAGCACTTACCTTTATCTGCTCTTGGGGTGGAATACGGCTGGATTTTCTTCAATCAGTCACTTTATGCATGAACTTTTGAGACATATATTTATAGTTTTTTTTTTTGGATAATACACATTTATTTTGAATATACACAATATTTGTTGATTATATTGATCTGAGGATTAGTAGCGCAGCACTGCATTTTGTATTATTATTGCTTGAGAGGTGAAAGTGGAATCGTTTAAAGTGACAGCAGCTTACTTACAATCACATATTTATATACTCACATTATTGCGCCGATCAATTTTTATTCAAGGTAACAGCAGGAGGTTAGATTATGTTATCTTTTGTCATCATTGAAAATGAGTTACCGTACTTTATCGGAAATTTCTTTAAAATAGAAGGAACAACTGTACACGTGGGAAAGTTCAACTGCTTGTATTAGAAGTATTTGGGACCTGAAAAATTTAGGGGGGGATTTACTAAAACTGCAAGCGTGAGCGTGCAAAATCTGGTGCAGCTCTGCATAGAGACAAATCAGCTTTCAGGTTTGAATTGAAAAAGCAGAAGTCAGAAGCTGATTGGCTACCATGCACAGCTGCACCAGATTCTGTGTGCTCCAGTTTTAGTACATCTCCCCTTTAGTATTTTTATAGCACTTCAATTAATTACTTAGTATGAGACCATAATAGAATGTAATTAATCTGATTGCAAAATATATGTAAAGTTTAAGCCCTTGCTTTCTCTAGGGCACCTTGCCATATGGCCATTTACAAGGCTGCAGCCAATACCAATTGACAGTCATCCTTTCCTTTTTCACTATGAATTACATTCTTTTCCTGTCTCGGGTATCACTAGGATTAGGGCCAGATCCCATCACCTTTTAAGTTCTGTGTACCTTACACACTCACACGTCTGCCTGTCAGAAGCATGGGAACTATGAGTTCTTGGCTTCCTTTCCCTGCAGGGTTTTCATCTGTCCACTTCCCAATAAGAGCAAAGTGATATGCTCTATGGAGGGAGGGGGAGCAGACTCTCTGGAACTGCATCTTCACTACAGTCCAAAGCAGCTGACATGAACAATCCCTAACACATAGCTAAAGCAAAATTATATCCGTAGATTTTCCATCATGTAAAATAGTCTCTACCAGATTTGCTTAATAATATTTAACCAATTTCTTGTCTCATTACATATAATTGTAATGAAACAATGGGAAGGGTTAGAGAAATGATTACTTCACATGTCAAGTACACTAGAAACATATGTCAGCTGAGAAAAATAGGTAATGAAGATACCTTTAAAATTAAACTTAGTACACTATAGGCTCTATTTCCTAAGATGGATTCGTTTTTATAACAACGCTACTTATTTTATCTCATGATAATTTAAAAATAATGAATTATAAGATTATTGTACATTGTAAATGAATTATAATTAAAAATAATTTAAGACTAAAAAGCATACAGTAAATGGTACCAAGATGCGTAATAATAATTTTCCACATGATATAAACATTTATCTTCTAAAAGCCCTATTTTTCCATGAAGTGTTATGTTATCTTATGAAGTGTTAATCATAATCTCACATGACTTTTTTTCCTGCTCTCCTCTAGAGACACCCTTATGAAATCTCCACTTATTTAAAAGAAACCAGACTTTTCCTATTCAGGGCAAAGTAACAGCATATTTTTGACACTTCCCCCTGCCCCAAGTATTCTAACATAACCAGAGATCCAGTGCTGCCCTTGCCTTCACCAGCATTAATATTATATATAGGATTTAAAAATTGTGCCAACATTTGCACAGCACTTTACAAAATAAAGGAAGACAGAACAGTTACAATACAATTCAAGATAAGATAGATAGGAGTGCCAAGCTCATGGGAGCCTATAGTATGAAATGCTCCTGTGTCTGAAGCTAGGGAGAACAGCGACATCACAGAATGTGGCAGTGCTCAGACCTACAAATTAGCTGCAGGAGCTGTGCACTATCAATGGCAGGAGGTCAGATGGTCCCCCATATCGGGAAACACCATGTTTTTTATCTGAAAGCAGATAATGTAGGGTAAAGTGAATATAACTGGGGTGGGGGCTTTGGAAACAGACTGTTACTTTGTTCTAAATGGGCAAAGGGATAGTGCCTTTTTAAAGGGGGGGTAAAATGCTTGCATCTACAAAGGATAATTTTAATAAGGGTATACTACTAGGAGAAACCTCTTTGAGAGTCTAATGCAGCAGTATAACCCTGAAATATGGTGGTGCTTCATTTTCCAGGATACATTTTTGGTCCTTTTGCCATCCAATTATTAGGTATGTTTTGTCCAATGACCCTTCCAGATGTTTTCATATGTGCTCCTGCAGAGGCGGCTCTACGCTTTGTGAGGCCTTAGGCAAAACTTAGACATGGGGCCCCCACTCATACCCATAATGGGAAAAATAATTCAAGCGATAAAAAAATAACGGTGTGGCCCCCCCCACAGCCCTGCCGACTTCCCTCCTCTGCTCTCCAGCTGACTGCTGTGGGGGGATCTTCAGGATGGAGGCCGGAAAAAGGGGCTGGTAAATTAAATTTTACCAGCCCCTACCTTTTCCAAAAGAACACAGTGAGTGATTGGAACTGATCACTCACTGTGTTCATTCATAGCATACTATGCTTTAGTTTATGAATTAACAGGAGCCTCTGTCTCCTCTTCATTCATCTGCAGTGCAACTGACGCTATAGAGAAAGGAACTGGGGAATGTGTTTCCTCATTTCCTTTCTCTGTCTCAAAAGTGAGACTTCAGGTGTCCGTTTAGACCCCTGATATTCCACCAAAGAAACCAAAAACTCTCACCAAGAAACGTAAAAAAAGAACTAAAAAGATTGTAAAAAAAATTAAAAATAAAACTGTAAAGAATATAAAAAAAAAACAGACTAAAATTTCTATTTAAACTAAAAAGCCATGCCCAATAGGTAGCATAATTTATCCACACTCACTGTTTTTTCTGTATGCCACGGGTCATTATCTCCCTGGTAGGGGCCCCAACTGTACAATGGTGGTAAATTTGAGTAGGAGAGGAAAGTGGAAGGTATGACAGCGGGTAATATGTACATGAGAGGGGTGCAAAGTCTATGGAGGCAAGTAGTATGTACATGAGAGGGGTGTGGAGTGTATATAGGTGGGTAGTATGTACATGAGAGGGGTGCAGAGTGTATGGTGGGTAGTATGTACATGAGAGGGGTGCGGAGTGTATGGTGGGTAGTATGTACATGAGAGGGGTGCGGAGTGCATGGTGGGTAGTATGTACATGAGAGGGGTGCGGAGTGTATGGTGGGTGGTATGTACATGAGAGGGGTGTGGAGTGTATGGTGGGTGGTATGTACATGAGAGGGGTGCGGTGTGTATATGGGGGGTAGTATGTACATGAGAGGGGTGCAGAGTGTATGGTGGGTAGTATGTACATGAGAGGGGTGCGGAGTGTATGGTGGGTGGTATGTACATGAGAGGGGTGCGGAGTGTATATAGGTGGGTAGTATGTATATGAGAGGGGTGCGGAGTGTATTGTGGGTGGTATGTACATGAGAGGGGTGCGGAGTGTATGGTGGGTAGTATGTACATGAGAGGGGTGCAGAGTGTATGGTGGGTAGTATGTACATGAGAGGGGTGCGGAGTGTATGGTGGGTGGTATGTACATGAGAGGGGTGCGGAGTGTATATGGGGGGTAGTATGTACATGAGAGGGGTGCGGAGTGTATGGTGGGTAGTATGTATATGAGAGGGGTGCGGAGTGTATGGTGGGTGGTATGTACATGAGAGGGGTGCAGAGTGTATATGGGGGGTAGTATGTACATTAGAAGGGTGCGGAGTGTATGGTGGGTAGTATGTACATGAGAGGGGTGCGGAGTGTATGGTGGGTGGTATGTACATGAGAGGGGTGCGGAGTGTATATGGGGGGTAGTATGTACATGAGAGGGGTGCGGAGTGTATGGTGGGTAGTATGTACATGAGAGTTGTGCGGAGTGTATGGTGGGTGGTATGTACATGAGAGGCGTGCGGAGTGTATATAGGTGGGTAGTATGTACATGAGAGGGGTGCGGAGTGTATGGTGGGTGGTATGTACATGAGAGGGGTGCGGAGTGTATGGTGGGTAGTATGTACATGAGAGGGGTGCGGAGTGTATGGTGGGTAGTATGTACATGAGAGGGGTGCGGAGTGTATGGTGGGTGGTATGTACATGAGGGGTGCGGAGTGTATATAGGTGGATAGTGTGTACATGAGAGGGGTGCGGAGTGTATGGTGGGTAGTATGTACATAAGAGGGGTGCGGAGTGTATGGTGGGTAGTATGTACATGAGAGGGGTGTGGAGTGTATATGGGGGTAGTATGTACATGAGAGGGGTGCGGAGTGTATGGTGGGTGGTATGTACATGAGAGGGGTGCGGAGGGTATGGTGGGTGGTATGTACATAAGAGGGGTGCGGAGTGTATGGTGGGTAGTATGTACATGAGAGGAGTGCGGAGTGTATGGTGGGTAGTATGTACATGAGGGGTGCGGAGTGTATATAGGTGGGTAGTATGTACATGAGAGGGGTGCGGAGTGTATGGTGGGTAGTATGTACATGAAGAGGGGTGCGGAATGTATGGTGGGTAGTATGTACATGGGAGGGGTGCGGAGTGTATGGTGGGTAGTATGTACATGAGAGGGGTGCGGAGTGTATGGTGGGTAGTATGTACATGAGAGGGGTGCGGAGTGTATGGTGGGTGGTATGTACAAGAGAGGGGTGTGGAGTGTATATGGGGGGTAGTATGTACATGAGAGGGGTGCGGAGTGTATATGGGGGTAGTATGTACATGAGAGGGGTGCGGAGTGTATGGTGGGTGGTATGTACATAAGAGGGGTGCAGAGTGTATGGTGGGTAGTATGTACATGAGAGGGGTGCGGAGTGTATGGTGGGTAGTATGTACATGAGGGGTGCGGAGTGTATATAGGTGGGTAGTATGTACATGAGAGGGGTGCGGAGTGTATGGTGGGTAGTATGTACATGAGAGAGGTGCGGAGTGTATGGTGGGTAGTAGGTACATGAGAGGGGTGCGGAGTGTATGGTGGGTAGTATGTACATAAGAGGGGTGCGGAGTGTATGGTGGGTAGTATGTACATGAGAGGGTTGCGGAGTGTATGGTGGGTGGTATGTACAAGAGAGGGGTGCGGAGTGTATATGGGGGGTAGTATGTACATGAGAGGGGTGTGGAGTGTATATGGGGGTAGTATGTACATGAGAGGGGTGCGGAGTGTATGGTGGGTGGTATGTACATGAGAGGGGTGCGGAGGGTATGGTGGGTGGTATGTACATAAGAGGGGCGCGGAGTGTATGGTGGGTAGTATGTACATGAGAGGGGTGCGGAGTGTATGGTGGGTAGTATGTACATGAGGGGTGCGGAGTGTATATAGGTGGGTAGTATGTACATGAGAGGGGTGCAGAGTGTATGGTGGGTAGTATGTACATGAGAGAGGTGCGGAGTGTATGGTGGGTAGTATGTACATGAGAGGGGTGCGGAGTGTATATAGGTGGGTAGTATGTACATGAGAGGGGTGCGGAGTGTATGGTGGGTAGTATGTACATGAAAGGGGTGCGGAGTGTATGGTGGGTAGTATGTACATGAGAGGGGTGCGGAGTGTATGGTGGGTAGTATGTACATGAGAGGGGTGCGGAGTGTATGGTGGGTAGTATGTACATGAGAGGGGTGCGGAGTGTATGGTGGGTAGTATGTACATGAGAGGGGTGCGGAGTGTATGGTGGGTGGTATGTACAAGAGAGGGGTGTGGAGTGTATATGGGGGGTAGTATGTACATGAGAGGGGTGCGGAGTGTATATGGGGGTAGTATGTACATGAGAGGGGTGCGGAGTGTATGGTGGGTGGTATGTACATAAGAGGGGTGCAGAGTGTATGGTGGGTAGTATGTACATGAGAGGGGTGCGGAGTGTATGGTGGGTAGTATGTACATGAGGGGTGCGGAGTGTATATAGGTGGGTAGTATGTACATGAGAGGGGTGCGGAGTGTATGGTGGGTAGTATGTACATGAGAGAGGTGCGGAGTGTATGGTGGGTAGTAGGTACATGAGAGGGGTGCGGAGTGTATGGTGGGTAGTATGTACATAAGAGGGGTGCGGAGTGTATGGTGGGTAGTATGTACATGAGAGGGGTGCGGAGTGTATGGTGGGTGGTATGTACAAGAGAGGGGTGCGGAGTGTATATGGGGGGTAGTATGTACATGAGAGGGGTGTGGAGTGTATATGGGGGTAGTATGTACATGAGAGGGGTGCGGAGTGTATGGTGGGTGGTATGTACATGAGAGGGGTGCGGAGGGTATGGTGGGTGGTATGTACATAAGAGGGGTGCGGAGTGTATGGTGGGTAGTATGTACATGAGAGGGGTGCGGAGTGTATGGTGGGTAGTATGTACATGAGGGGTGCGGAGTGTATATAGGTGGGTAGTATGTACATGAGAGGGGTGCAGAGTGTATGGTGGGTAGTATGTACATGAGAGAGGTGCGGAGTGTATGGTGGGTAGTATGTACATGAGAGGGGTGCGGAGTGTATATAGGTGGGTAGTATGTACATGAGAGGGGTGCGGAGTGTATGGTGGGTAGTATGTACATGAAAGGGGTGCGGAGTGTATGGTGGGTAGTATGTACATGAGAGGGGTGCGGAGTGTATGGTGGGTAGTATGTACATGAGAGGGGTGCGGAGTGTATGGTGGGTAGTATGTACATGAGAGGGGTGCAAAGTGTATGGTGGGGGGTAGTATCAAATACACCATTGATGCATTAGTGACCAGTGGCAGTTATTGAACCCCTTTGTGCTGCATTAGTGGCAAGAGTATCAGTGTTTTGTTTATGAACCCTTTCATGCTGCACCATATAGGGGTTAATTAACACTGATACTGTTGCCACTAATGCAGCACAAAGGGGTTAATTAACTTCCACTGGTCACTAATGTATAGTAATGCTGCATTAACCCCCCCCCCCCCCCATGCTGCATATTACAAATACCATCTTCAAACTTACTTGCACTTTTGCATGGGGCTTCACTGGCTCCTCACAGGTTTTTGAAGCAGCACTCTCCTCTGCATTTTCATCCCACCTTCCGGCCTGTGAATGACATCACGCCAGGCGGGACTAGGAAGCTCCTGTCGGGCGGAGATCATTCCGCCTGACAGGGAAGTTAATGCGTCGGTCGGTTGGACGAATAGCATACTCGCACCGCGCTGCTGCAGATTTAACACAGTGCAGCGGCAGCCGGCGGGTGTCACAGCTGTCTGCAGCGGTGCAGAGCAAGCGCCATTTTTGCGAGGCCCCCCTGCCCAGTCCACCCCTACCTCCTGGCGGGTTCAGCAGTGGCTGGCAGCTCCACCTCCTCTACAATTCGTCTGGTAGCAGCGGCGGCCCTGTTTACTAAACGCTTTACCATCCCGCCCCGCTCACCCTGCCAGCTTGGGGACACTGGCCGGGGACATTCCCTCCCATTCTTCCACTCGCACATCAGGCAAATAAGGCGGCCGTGAGGCCCCTTGGAGCCCGGGGCCTTAGGCGACCGCCTTATTTGCCTAATTAGAGAGCCGCCTCTGTCCTGCCCTCTCCTCATGCCAGCGGCCTAGTGAGAGTGGACACAGCAATGGTTGCTCTGACCTGGTACCCCATAGTAGCAGATTTAACCTGGTTATGTGTCCTGATCTATGTTATCAAGTGCAACTTTTATTATTTTATTAAAGTACAATGAAATTGTTTAATTTACCATAATGCAGAATCAGTGGGAGCCCTGAACTTGTCACTTGCCACCATCGCCTGCCACCAGATGCAGCCTGTCACTTCCCACCGTCGCCTGCCACCAGATGCAGTGTGTTACTTGCCACTGTTGCCTGCCACCAGATGCAAATTGTCACTTGCTACGTTGCCTGTCATCAGATGCAGCTTGTCACTTGCCACTGTTGCCTGTCACCAGATGCAGCTTGTCACTTGCCACATCGCCTGCCACCAGATGCAGCTTGTTACTTGTCACCATCGCCTGCCACAAGATGCAGCGTGTCACTTGCCACAGTTGCTTGTTACCAGATGCAGCGTGTCACTTCCTACCATTGCCTGCCACCAGATGCGGATTGTTACTTGCACCCATTGCCTACCACCAGATGCGGAATGCCACTTGCCACGTTGCCTGTCATCAGATGCAGCTTGTCACTTGCCACCAGTGCCTTCCACCAGATGCGGATTGTCACTTGCCAGTGGCCAGTGACAGTGTCCCTGTTGTGAGGCCGGGCAGTGAGAGATGATGTAATCTCTTTGCAGCCCACGCATGCACAGTAATGGCAGTCTTCTTTTAGATGCAGAACTGCGGTGATGCAGGGGGCGGTGAGAGATGATGTAATCTCTCTGCTTGCCCGCCCACTCAGCAGCCTGCCAGCCTGCTCCCTCAGCCGCCACCTCGCCGAGTCACCCGCCAGCCTGCTCACTGACCCACACGCCAGCCTGCTAACTCACCCATGGCGCTAGCCCGCTCAGCAGTCTGCCCACCTGCTAGCCTGCTCCCTCACTTGCCGGCTCGCCGAGTCACCCACCAGCCTGCTCACTGACCCGCCCACCAGTCTGCTCACTGACCCACCCACCAGCCTGCTCACTGACCCACTCGCCAGCCTGCTCACTCACCAGCAGCCTGCCCGTCGAGTCACCCGTCGGCCCGTTAAGTCAACAGACAGCCTGCTCACTCTTTTCTCGGGGTGGGGGGCAATTTCCCCATGGCCCCCCCGGATCCGCCACTGCTTTGGATACATGCTGAGCTTGTAAGGATAAGCAATTTCTGCCTACTTACCATTAAAGTGTGATGCATGTGAAAATTTAACAAAGCATGTTATGCACCCTTGGGATTTGAGATTTAGGAGACATATGATGGAATGAGGTAGATAAGGTGTGGTATTGGGGAAAACAACATTTTAACTAAAGAAAAACAGCTTTGTGAATTGAGCCCTATAGGTCCTAATGTTTGTGGACACTTGATCATGTCACCTACAGTATAGCAAACAAAAAACAAGTAATAACGTAATGCAAGAAGGTTATATTACCTACATTCGTGTAAATAGCAAGTCTAACTGATACAACTGAACCAGCCAGATTTCAATCAGTGTGTGGCCTGATTGACAATCAGCAACTGCAGCCATGGATCAGTGTACTCTGACAGTAGAGGGTGCCAATGTCAGAATGAAATCTTCCAATGTGGGGGAGTTCCTTCTTCTACCCTGTTTGTGTGGATTGAGAATTCTGCATTTATTTTTCATTCAGCCCACTGGCTAAGTAAAAAAATATCCATGTATGGTGGCTAGCCTTAGTTAAAAGAATGAACCTTTGTTCACTTAAGTCAATAAATCATGTGGAAGAAAAAAAAACATTGTTTTTATTTTCCTTGAACGTGATTGGGTATCCAAAGTGAACAAATTTGCACTGTATTCACTAAGCCAAATTTACACACACTGTGCTAAATGAACATCCTTTGATCCTTCAATCAAGCCCATAATGTACAGTTTGTTTTAGGGAACTCAACATAAACTCTAAGGCCTTGTTCACATGGGCATACAGAACAGGCATTTTTTCATGTTATTAAACTTTTCTAAATGCTTTGCAAAGCAAATGCCTGTTTTTTTTTAATATGCATAGTAAATGGTCCAGCACATTTGTGTTGCTTGGCATTAGTTTTTATCTTGCCTTCAACATTTGTCAGATGTTACAATTTGCAAAACCTGCCAAATGATTCCAATCAAGTCTATGTAGGCACAACACAACACGTTTTGAATGCTTCTGAGAATTTGGCATACATTTGAGGAGTGATATGGCAATGTTATTTTCCTTGTTGCCCCCCCCCCCCCCTCTTCAAAATTGGCATTTGAAAAGCATCAGAAGTCACTTTCTAATGCCTCTGAAAGGCATCTTAAATGCACCTGAAATGCAAACTAATATTATAGGTGTTAAAGTGATGTTTTAGTTTTAACGTCTGTGTGAAGCTAGTCTAATGTGCAATTCTAGAATTCTCCTGCACTTTGACAGCAAATACGACTAATTGAGCAAAATTTTGATTTGAGGTGAAGATTTGATTTGATCATTTTGATTTTATACTTATCGCATTGTCCTGTGGTTGCCCCAAAACTGATTACATTGTACAACAGATTTCTTTGAATGGGTACCTCAAGTTAATTTTGTTCTTTCAAGCTAGAATATCATTACCAAACATTATCTATATTCCCAGCTAATGGAACAACAAGAACAGGATGATCACTGAGCAAAAGATTTAGAATTGTCGGGTCTGCTCTCTGCCCTGAGCTGTCTTTCCCTTTCTAGTTTATGCATTTCTTTTAATATCATAAACATAATTTTCAAATTAGAACACAAAACACAAATATTGAGCTACATTCCCAGATGCAAGTTACTGCAGGCATTCTGAGAATGAAAAGAACAAGATTTCATCATCATTCTCAGCACTTAATGGGAACATAGCAAATGAGGTACAGATGCACAAACCAGCGGCCTGGACAGAACATCATTACACTATAATTAACATGCAGCCGGAAATCATTGTAAAGCTGAAGTATAGCATAGGCAAATATTGTCTAAATACAAGAAGCATGTGTGCAGGAGTTTCCTGTACTAAAATCACTCACTGCTCTCTCTTTTTCCATGTGCAGGGTAACTGGATTTGTATCCACCCCCTCCTGTCATTTTTTGTAGGCAGCCTGTACTGGGTGTGCCTGCTGGGCCCCTTCCACCACTGTGCACAGTGTTGACGTCACAACTACTTTTACAAGGTAATAACTGGGTGTGTAAAGGCACTTGGTACACACAAAGTAGAATTATATCTTTCTGTATGTTGAGGAATTTATTTAAATAACAGTTTTTGTGCCTGGCTTTATTTGAGGAGTTTTATAATAATCTTCACCTCTACTTCCTATGATTTTTTTCTTGGCTTTAATTTGAAGTGGAATTACAGATTATTGCAGACTTTCATTATCAGCGATATGAAGAAAAATATTTTCGGTAGTGTCTTTTTAGAAATCCCATACATGGTTACTAAAGGATAGCAACCTACTGATGTGGCCAAAAGGGTCAATATAATTTGGTAGGTTGCTTAAAAAGCACTTTAACCAATGTGACAGCTGTGCTTTGTTGTTCTCTGATGCTTTTATTTTGTTGGCCATATTTAAATAAACTTTATTTATAGCTCATATCTGCAGTCCTCTGGAAAGTAATATGTACAATTTATTGTCTGAAATAAAAGGGCTAATCTGTCAAGGCAAGTTTTTTTCCCTCTGGTAGCTTCTGTGCTTCAAGCACTCTGTCTAGTCCGAAATGCTGCATTGTCATTTCTCCCCAACCTCCTCCTCTTCACGTTTTTTTTTTTCTCTGTTTTTTCATCTATGTCATTGTAAACAGCTTTGTATTTTTTGTCCTGTATTCTGATTCTTTGATAATGAGGAATCTATTTATCCCTGAGATTTTACACTCTTCATTTTCACCTCTGCTCCTCCATTTGTCTGCTCTTCACCATGCTTTGTTCCATTCTCTACCTCATTACCTCACATTAATTATCTGTTTCTTAGAGCTTTTGTACGTCACATAAGCTATCCTCTTTTTTTACCAATTCCCTGACATTATTTCCAGTTGGCATTGACATGATTTCACATGCAGAAAGATTGAAAGAATGGTTATGGTGTAGGAGTGTGGATTAGTTTGAGTATCAGATCTACAAAGGAGTGATAAAAGGAGTAGGCTGAAATGATGAGGTTGTGAACATGCAATCTATATTAAAAATATTCACTGAGAAATACTTAAGGTACTAATGAGTTCCCTACCATTTTTCCCCCCATATGGTATATTATTTTTTTAAATGTGAGCAGGATATTTTTTTATCTAAGACAATCAGGATCCAGAGTGTAGGGAACATCACTGAAAAAAATATATATCAAATTTCTGTTGCTTTAAATGTTTAAATTAAAGTGGATGTAAACCCCACTCTCATCCTTTCTAAATTACTGCCATAGTGGTTATCTATAAGGATATACATGCCTCCTGCATGTATCCTTGCCTGTCAAATATCTCCCCTCTGTCTGTTATGAGACCCAAAAAACTGAATATTCTGTGGGTAGGTCTGTTGTCTGAAGCTCGGTGGGTGGAGTCGTGATGTCAGTAGGCTACCCACCCACCTCTACACTCCCCTTGTCAACATGCATTTTATTTTGTGTATTTCTTACACTGAACTTCTGCTATGATCACTAACATCCAGTCAAAACCCAGAAAAGTCACCACATGGCTTTGGCATGCCCAATCATGATGAGGTGTGGAGCAGCCAATCCTGGGAGAGCTGGAGAAGAAAGGAGGAGGGGATCTGAAGTACACAGAATGTCGCTCTCAGGCTCGTGCATGGGATATGTAAATCAAATGTAGAAAAATGTAAAATAATGCATTTGGGTGGCAAAAATATGAATGCAATCTATACACTGGGGGGAGAACCTCTAGGGGAATCTAGGAATCTAGGAATCTAGGATGGAAAGGACATGGGGGTCCTAGTAGATGATAGGCTCAGCAATGGCATGCAATGCCAAGCTGCTGCTAACAAAGCAAACAGAATATTGGCATGCATTAAAAAGGGGATAAGCTCCAGAGATAAAACGATAATTCTCCCACTCTACAAGACTCTGGTCTAGCCGCACCTATGTCCAGTTCTGGGCACCAGTCCTCAGGAAGGATGTACTGGAAATTGAGCGAGTACAAAGAAGAGCAACAGAGCTAATAAAGGGTCTGGAGGATATTGGTTATGAGTAGGGATGAACTTTCTGTTCGAGTCGAACATGAGTTCAACTCGAACATTTGCTGTTCGATCGTTCGATGATGATCGAACATTATGGGGAGTTCGTGCCAAATTCGAGTGGCACGTCATGCCCCATAATGCACAGCATCACCACAGTGCATTGCTGGCTGATGATTGGCCAAGCATGCACTAGGACCCGCATGCTTTGGCCAATCACAGCGCCGTCAGCAAAGAGAGCCATAATTGGCCAAAGGCAGGGTGCCTTTGGCCAATTATGGCTCAGGGGGTTAAGCAAATGCGCCACACTATATAAGGCAGCCTGCATTCCAGTCTAGCCAAGCCTATATCTGACTGCAGGCCATTCCTGGTGTACGTATTCAAAGACACTTTCAGGCAGGCAGGCCAGGCAGGTGATTTGGTGTTCTGCAGTGCAAAAAAATATATATACAGTCTCCTACATATATATATCCACTGCATTCTAGTCTAGCCAAGCCTATACCTGACTACAGGCCATTCCTGGGATACGTTTACAATGAGACTTTCAGGCAGACAGGCAGGTGATTCAGTGATCTTCAGTGCATAAAGATATATATACAGTCTCCTATATATATATATATATCTACTGCATTCTAGTCTAGCCAAGCCTATACCTGACTTCAGGCCATTCCTGGTGTGATTTTTCTAGTAAACTTTAGGCGGTGTTTTGCTAATCCAATTTTACAGCATGTCTGGAAGGCCACCAAGGAAAGGCAGATGCTCACAGGCCACTAAAAGAGGGCAAGCAGGCTCTGTGTCTACAGCCAACAGTGCTGGTCATGGACACGGTGCATCCTCAGCAAGTGGCCGTGGGGCATGCTTGTCCTTTTTTTTTCGTCAGCTGGCTGTGTTGGTAGAGTGAATCACAAAACCGTTCTCATCCTCCTCATCCTCTGTCACCCAGGCTAAGACATGTTTGGCTGACAATGCAGCTGCCAAAGTGGCCTATTCCATCGGCTCAATGGCATCAGTCACTCCTTCCCTAGCCCCACCATCATGTCCTGAGGAGTCCCCCGAACTGTTTGACCACAGTGTTGGGTACATGCTTCAGGAGGATGCGCAGCATTTTGAAGGCTCTGATGATGATACCCAGGTTTGAGGATGATGCAGTAATGTGAGCCAAGAGAGAGGGGGTGCCCAGGAAGGACAAGAAACTGGCAGTCATGTTCCCCCAACTGCAGCATACTGCCAGGTTTGCTCCAGTGGTGAGGAGGGATGATGAGGTCACTGACTCTACGTGGGAGCCTGATAGAAGAAAGGAGGAGGAGGACGCACATCTCCAACGAGGAAGGATGCCCTCCAGGGGCCAGCTTAAGGGCAGCCAACTGACTGCATTACACCGCAGAGCTCTGCATGTGCAGGGTGCTGCTGACTCTGCGAGTTTTTTGGTGTGGGCCTTTTTTGAGACGTGTGCAGCAGATCGCACCATTGCTATTTGCAACATATGTCTGAAGCGTATCAAGCATGGCCAAAACAGCAGCCACTTGGGCACCACATGCTTGACCAGACATATGTCGAGCTCACATGCAGTCCATTGGCAACAGTACTTAAAAGACCCACACCAAAGAACAAGGCAGACCTCTCCTTGCTCCTCATCAGCTAGGATCTACAACCCCACTATGCCTTCAGTCCTCTCAGAGACCTGCACTGAGAGGAATGAAGGTGTAGAATTAGGTGTCCCAAGCACTTGCGGGCAATCTGCTAGTGTTACACCTAAATTTGATTGTAGCAGGCAAATTTCCCTACCCCAAGTGCTAAACCGTCGAAAGAAATTTGGTCCCAGCCATCCACATGCTCAGCGGCTGAATGCTAGTTTGGCTAAATTGCTAGCACCCCAACTGCTGCCTTTTCAGCTGGTAGACTCTGCACCCTTTTGAGAATTTGTGGAATGTGCGGTACCTCAGTTGCAGGTTCCCAAACGCCATTTTTTTTCTCGGAAGGCCATTCTGGCTCTCTACCAGCATGTGAAAGGTAGGGATGAGCTTTGAGTTCGAGTTGAACTCATGTTCGACTCGAACGTTGGCTGTTCGCAAGTTCGCTGAACAGCGAACAATTTGGGGTGTTCGCGGCAAATTCGAATGCCTTGGAACACCCTTTAAAAGTCTATGGGAGAAATCAAAAGTGCTAATTTTAAAGGCTTATATGCAAGTTATTGTCATAAAAAGTGTTTGGGGACCTGGATCCTGCCCCAGGGGACATGGATCAATGCAAAAAAAGTTTTAAAAACGGACGTTTTTTTAGGAGCAGTGATTTTAATAATGCTTAAAGTCAAACAATAAAATAGTAATATCCCTTTAAATTTCGTAGCTGGGGGGTGTCTATAGTATGCCTGTAAAGGGGCGCATGTTTCTCATGTTTTCTCTGAACAGTCTGACAGCAAAATGACATTTCAAAGGAAAAAAGTCATTTAAAACTACTCGCGGCTATTGCATTGCCGGTCCGACAATACACATAAAAGTTCATTGATAAAAATGGCATGGAAATTCCCCACAGGGGAACCCCGAACCAAAATTTTTTAAAAAATGACGTGGGTGTCCCCCTAAATTCCATACCAGGCCCTTCAGGTCTGGTATGGATATTAAGGGGAACCCCAGCCAGGATTAAAAAAAAAAATGACGTGGGGGTCCCCCTAAATTCCATACCGGACCCTTCAGGTCTGGTATGGATATTAAGGGGAACCCCAGCCAGGATTAAAAAAAAAAGGCGTGGGGTCCCCCCAAAAATCCATACCAGACCCTTATCCGAGAATACAACCTGGCAGGCCGCAGGAAAAGGGGGGGGACAAGAGAGCGCCCCCCCTCTTGAACCATACCAGGCCACATGCCCTCAACATTGGGAGGGAGCTTTGGGGTAGCCCCCCAAAACACCTTGTCCCCATGTTGATGAGGACAAAGGCCTCATCCCCACAACCCTGGCCGGTGGTTGTGGGGGTCTGCGGGCGGGGGGCTTATTGGAATCTGGAAGCCCCCTTTAACAAGGGGACCCCCAGATCCTGGCTCCCCCCCTGTGTGAAATGGTAAGGGTTGTACCCCTACCATTTCACTAAAAAACTGTCAAAAATGTTAAAAATGACAAGAGACAGTTTTTGACAATTCCTTTATTTAAATGCTTCTTCTTTCTTCTATCTTCTTTCTTCTATCTTCCTTCATCTTCTTCTTCTGGTTCTTCTGGTTCTTCTGGTTCTTCCTCCGGTGTTCTCGTCCAGCATCCCCTCCATGGCATCTTCTATCTTCTTCTCCTCGGGCCGCTCCGCACCCATGGCATGCGGGGAGGCTCCCGCTCTTCTCTTCATCTTCTTCTCTTCTTCATCTTCTCTTCTTCATCTTCTTCTCTTCTTCATCTTCTTCCCCGGGCCGCTCCGCATCCATGCTGGCATGGAGGGAGGCTCCTGCTGTGTGACGCGTCTCCTCTTCTGACAGTTCTTAAATAACGGGGGGCGGGACCACCCGGTGACCCCACCCCCTCTGACGCACGTGACATGACGGGACTTCCCTGTGGCATTCCCTGTGACGTCACAGGGAAGTCCCGTCAAGTCATTGTACGTCAGAGGGGGCGGGGTCACCGGGTGGCCCCGCCCCCCATTATTTAAGAGCCGTCAGAAAAGGAGACGCGTCACACAGCGGGAGCCTCCCTCCATGCCAGCATGGGTGTGGAGCGGCCCGGAGAAGAAGATGAAGAAGATGAAGAAGAGAAGAAGATGAAGAAGAGAAGAAGATGAAGAGAGGAGCGGGAACCTCCCCCCATGCCATGGGTGTGGAGCGGCCCGAGGAGAAGAAGATAGAAGACGCCATGGAGGAGATGCTGGATGAGAACACCGGAGGAAGAACCAGAAGAGCCAGAAGAACCAGAAGAAGATGAAGGAAGATAGAAGTAAGAAGAAAGAAGAAGCATTTAAATAAAGGAATTGACAAAAACTGTCTCTTGTCATTTTTAACATTTTTGACAGTTTTTTAGTAAAATGGTAGGGGTACAAGTACCCCCTTACCATTTCACACAGGGTGGGTGGGATCTGGGGGTCCCCTTGTTAAAGGGGGCTTCCAGATTCCGATAAGTCCCCCGCCCGCAGACCCCCACAACCACCGGTCAGGGTTGTGGGGATGAGGCCCTTGTCCTCATCAACAAGGGGACAAGGTGTTTTGGGGGGCTACCCCAAAGCACCCTCCCAATGTTGAGGGCATGTGGCCTGGTACGGTTCAGAAGGGGGGGGCGCTCTCATCCCCCCTCTTTTCCTGCGGCCTGCCAGGTTGCGTGCTTGGATAAGGGTCTGGTATGGATTTTTGGGGGGACCCCAGGCCGTTTTTTTGAAAATTTTGGTGCGGGGTTCCTCTTAAAATCCATACCAGACCTAAAGGGTCTGGTATGGAATTTAGGGGGACCCCACGTCGTTTTTTAAAAAAATTTTGGCCGGGGTTCCTCTTAATATCCATACCAGACCTGAAGGGCCTGGTATGGAATTTAGGGGGACCCCCACGTCATTTTTTTTTTTTTTAATTTTGGCTCAGGGTTCCCCTGTGGGGAATTCCCATGCCGTTTTTATCAATGAACTTCTATGTGTATTGTCGGACCGGCAATTCATGAATAGCCGCGAGTAGTTTTAAATGACTTTTTTCTATTTGAAATGTCATTTTGCTGTCAGACTGTTCTAAACATGGGAAACATGCGCCCCTTTACAGGCATACTATAGACACCCCCCAGCTATGAAATTTAAAGGGATATTTTATTGTTTGACTTTAAGCATTATTAAAATCACTGCTCCCAAAAAAACGGCCGTTTTTAAAACTTTTTTTTGCATTGATGTCCCCTAGGGCAGGACCCAGGTCCCCAAACACTTTTTATGGCAATAACTTGCATATAAGCCTTTAAAATTAGCACTTTTGATTATTCATGTTCATGTCCCATAGACTTTAACGGTGTTCGCATGTTCGAACAAACTTTTTTCCTGTTCGCATGTTCTGGTGCGAACCGAACAGGGGGGTGTTCGGCTCATCCCTAGTGGAAGGCAATGTCTTGGCCTCGATGGACAGGGCAGTCAGCGGTAAGGTGCGTATTACCCCTGACTCATGGTCCAGCAGGCATGGACAGGGACGTTACCTTTCTTTCATGGTGCACTGGGTAACCCTGGCAGCTGAAAAGGATGCAGGACAGGGTGCAGTAATGTTGGAGCTTGTTCCGCCACCACACTTCGAAAATGCTGGTAGTGGTGATTCTGCCACACCTCTCTCCTCCATTCCCTCCTCTTCTTCTTCCTCTATGGCCTCTTCCTGTAAGGTACCTGGTAGGAGAGCCTGACTGTAGGAGAAGACCTCTCATACAACGCTGGTTCAGGAGCCACTGGAATGGGGACAGTGGTCTCCTGAGCACAGTGGGGTAGGAGTGCCTGTATAGTCTCTGATGTGGAGCAGAGATCCCTCCTGGGATGGCAGGGTTGCAGGTGAGTGGAGACTGGAACAGCAGTAAACTTGACACACTGGGTTGCAGGTGAGAGGAGACTGGAGCGGCAGCAGGCTTGACACACTGGAGGGAGAGATCACTGAAGCTGAAGCTGAAGGTGCTACAGCAAGTGAACAGCAGGCACAAGCAGAGTCAGACAGTCCAGGTCGGCAGGTAGCTGGCACAGGTGATAACGGCAGGCAAGGCAGAGTCGGTGAACAGGCAGGGGTTGGCAACGGTAGCAGCTTCAGACAGAAGAGTAGTCAGACAAGCCGGATCGGGATTGGAGCAGGTCGGATGGTCAAACAAGCCGGGTCAAATCAGGAAGCAGACAATCAGGATACAGGTCAAACAGGTTCACAGAGCTGAGACGAAGCAGCGATGTTCTCATGGAACAGGGGAACTTTATGTGCTAAAATGGCGCCAAACCGGTGCTAACGCGAACGCGCGCGCGCACGCGTGAACGCACGCGTGAACGCGCGCACGCACCCGCACCGCGCACCCGTGCGCGCCCGAGCGCCGCGCTGATGCACAGCAGTCTGATGCCGTGTCTGAACGGAAGCGCGCCGGCGCATGGGCGAATGCAAGTGCCCCGGACTGGTGCTGGTAGATCCCTGACATTGCCCCCCCCCAAGGGGCAGCCTCCGGATGCCCAACAACCTCTTCTTCTCAGCACTAAACGCCTGGCATGCACATTACTGTCCGGTTCCCACGAGTTACTTTCTGGGCCGTAGCCTTTCCACTTGATTAAGAATTGGTTTTGCCCTTGCCTTCTTCTACAATCAAGGATAGCCTCGACCTCAAATTCCTCGCTGCCATTAATTACAACAGGTTCAGGGGGTCTTGTGCCCCTAGCAGGAAAGGGATCAGGTACAGCAGGTTTAAGCAGAGATACATGGAATACTGGATGAATTTTAAATGAATCAGGTAAAGTCAACTCATAAGATACTTCATTGATTTTCCTTCTGACTGGAAAGGGTCCCATGAATCTAGGTGCCAACTTCTTAGAAGGACATGCTAATTTGATATTAACAGTAGAAAGCCATACCTGGTCGCCAATTTGCAAGTTCAGCTCCCCCCTTCTTTTCCGGTCGAAGATTCTCTTACCATCTGCCTGAGCCTTGGACACCGTTTCCTGTAACAACCGGCTGTTGTGACTGAGGAACTCCACTGTACTTTGTACTGCTGGAACCGAAGACTCTGAAAGGAAATCAGGTAGAAAGGTTAGGTGAAAGCCATAATTGGCGAAAAAGGGAGATTGACCGGTGGCAGAATGTTTGGCATTATTATAGGCAAATTCTGCTAAGGGTAGTAGAGATACCCAATCATCTTGTGTGAATGATGTGAAGCATCTGATGTATTGTTCCAGGGTCTGATTAGTCCTTTCTGTCTGACCGTTCGTCTGAGGATGGTAGGCTGAGGACAAGGCCAATTCAATCTTTAGGGTTTCACACAGGGATCTCCAGAAACGTGAAGTGAATTGAACCCCTATATCAGAAACTATGTTTACAGGTACTCCATGAAGTCTGATGATCTCCTTGATAAATATGCGAGCAGTTTCGGTGGCAGACGGGGTTCCCCTTAAAGGTAGAAAATGAGCCATTTTGGTTAGACGGTCCACAACTACAAAGATAGCTGAACATCCTTCAGAACATGGAAGTTCCACAATAAAGTCCATAGAAATCATTTTCCATGGTCTGTCGGGTACAGGCAATGGTTTCAATAGGCCCCAAGCTCGATTCCTGGATGACTTATTCTGGATGCAGATGGGACAGGAACTAACATACTTTTCACAAAAGTCTTTCAGATTGGGCCACCAGAAAGTACGCTGCACTAGTTCCAGGGTCTTGCGGACTCCAAAGTGGCCTGCCAATGGGTGGTCGTGGAGAAGTGTTAAAACCTTGACCCGAATGTCTTCAGGAACAAAAATTTGGCTTCCTTTCCAGAACAGACCATCTCTACTTACTAAAGAAATTCCAGTAGGCCTGGCTGATTCAGAGGATGCTTCCTTAATCAGGGAAAGTAAATCTTTTTGCAGCAGTAAAAAACTGTTTGCGGGTAAGATGGTGTCAGGAGTGGATAAGTCCTTAGGATTGTCATGCATACGTGATAATGCATCTGGTTTGATATTTTTAGAGCCTGGACGGTACGTGATATGGAAGGAGAAACGTGAGAAAAACAGAGCCCAGCGGGCTTGTCTAGGCTTCAGTCGTTTGGCAGATCGTAAGTACTCTAGGTTTTTATGGTCAGTATAAATTAGTACTGGATGCATAGCCCCCTCCAACAGGTACCTCCATTCTTCTAGAGCAGTTTTAATAGCGAGAAGCTCTCGGTCACCAACGTCATAATTCTTCTCCGCAGGGGAGAGCTTACGGGAGAAGAACCCTACAGGATGCATTATCTCTTTGCTGCCTTTGCGCTGTGAAAGAATCGCACCTACCGCAATCTCGGAGGCATCAACCTCTAAAATAAACGGTAGGGATGGTTCAGGGTGTCTGAGGATAGGTGCTGAAGTAAACAGTCTCTTGAGATTTTCGAAGGCGTCTTGGGCAAGTTGGTTCCAAGAGAAACGGATATTTTGTTTGGTTAACTGCGTGATGGGTGCAATTATGGCTGAGAACCCCCTGATGAACTTTCTGTAGAAGTTTGCAAACCCCACAAACCGTTGAACTCCCTTCTTGTCCAAGGGTACCGGCCAGTCCAGCACAGCGGATACTTTTTGTGGGTCCATATTGATGCCTGTTGCGGAGATGATTAACCCCAGGAATTGGATGCTCTGTTGTTCGAACTCACATTTCTCCGCTTTTGCGTACAGACTGTGTAAGCGGAGACGACCCAACACCCTGCGGACATGTTCCTGATGCAACTCACGGGATTCTGAAAAAATCAAGATATCGTCCAGGTATGCAATTACAAACACATCTAGGAAGTCCCTGAGGACGTTGTTAATCAGGTGTTGAAAGGTTGCAGGGGCGTTGCAGAGTCCAAAGGGCATGACCAGGTATTCATAATGCCCGAATCGGGTTCGGAATGCTGTCTTCCACTTATGTCCAGCCCGGATACGGATTAGATTATATGCCCCTCTTAGGTCAAGTTTGGTGAAAATGACGGCAGTCCTTAATTTTTGAAAAAGTTCAGGTATCAAGGGTAGAGGATACCGATTTTTGACCGTGATCTTGTTTAGCTCACGATAATCGATACACGGCCGGAGCGACTTGTCCTTTTTGGTGACAAAAAATATTCCGGCACCAGCTGGAGAGGTAGAGTGGCGTATAAAACCTTTGGCCAGATTCTCATCTATATATGTTTTTAGTACTTCCTGTTCCTTCTCAGATAAAGGAAAAATGCTTCAGAATGGTATCTCGGATCCAGGCAGCAAATCAATGGGGCAATCGTAGGGCCGATGAGGTGGTAGAGAGTCTGCCCCCTTTTTACTAAAAACATCGATGAATTCATGATATTGTCTAGGTATGACCTGGCAGAGTTTCTGGTCGGTGTCTAAACAAAGTAGCGTAGATGAGGAATCCGAATCTTTCTTTACACAGTGTTCAAGACAGTAAGAAGATGAGAATTTCACTTCTCCAGATGTCCAATGAATGTATGGGTTGTGGGCCTGCAGCCAAGGAATGCCCAGGATGATGGGAAACATAGGGGAGGAGATGACATCGAGAACCAGCAGTTCCTTGTGTTGGGAGGAAGTAGAAGCAGGCAGAGGCAGGGTTTCTTGGGTTACTTGTCCCGATCTGATGCGGGAACCATCAGCTAGAAACACAGCGAGTCCATGGGTCTTGGTTCGTAATGGGATGTTATGCTGGCTGGCAAAGTTTGAGTCAATAAAGCAACTGCATGCTCCGGAGTCAATGATGGCGTTGATCGTTATAGTCCCTTCTTGCAGCTGTAACGACAGAGGAATGGCAATGTGGGTAGAGTTCGCAGACAGAGCAGAAAGACTGGTATACACAGAAGATGGGCACTTACTTAACTTGACTGGACAGTTCAGGACATAGTGCCCAGTCCCACCGCAGTAGAGGCACAGATTGAGTTGCCGGCGCCGGGCCCGTTCCTCAGGCGATAAGGCAGGTCGCATCAGTCCCAATTGCATAGGCTCTGCAGAGTCAGGCATAGCATTAGCTGGATTTGAACTGGATGGGGGTAAGTAGCGTGCTGCCGGGAGTGGTGCTCTGGCTGTCATCCACATCGGGCGGGATTGTAAGGCGGATCGTTCAGAACGACGTTCCCGGATTCGCCGGTCAATTTGAATAGTCAGATTAATTAATGCTTCAAGAGTGTTTGGTACACCCACTCGGGCAAGTTCATCCTTTAAACCTTCAGACAGACCCAAGCAGAACTAATGACGCAGGGCCGCATCATTCCACTGAGTGTCCGCACTCCAACGTCTAAAGTCCATGATATAGTCTTCCGCAGGTCTGCGGCCTTGCTGGAGTGTGAACAGTGCTGATTCAGCTGTTGCAGTCTGTTGAGGGTCCTCATAAATTTGTGCCATGGCTTCAAAGAAGGATGATAAAGACTGGGTTAGGGCTGAGTCCCCCTCAAGTAGACGATGAGCCCAGGTCTGAGGTTCCCCTTGTAAGAGGGAGATCACAAACCCCACTTTGGTGGCCTCCAGTGAAAAAGTTCGGGGCTGTAACGCGAAGAAGAGCTTGCAGGCGTTGCGAAAGGCCCGGAACTTGGACCGGTCTCCAGAGAATCTATCAGGAGTGGGAACCTTTGGTTCAGGTGGAAGCATTACAACAGAAGGACCAGGAGCCGTCTGTGCTGGGGTTGTGGCTGAAGAGGAGGCCAAGGGGTTAGGCCCTGCCAGGTTCTGGACTTGTCCCTCCAATCTGTTGTAGTTATCCTGGAGGGATTGTACGGCTTGAGTGAGGGCCGCAAGGTGGGTGTATATTTCTTTCAAAGGAGAGGTATCTCCTGCAGGCTCAGTCATGGCTGCTTCGTACTGTAAGGTACCTGGTAGGAGAGCCTGACTGTAGGAGAAGACCTCTCATACAACGCTGGTTCAGGAGCCACTGGAATGGGGACAGTGGTCTCCTGAGCACAGTGGGGTAGGAGTGCCTGTATAGTCTCTGATGTGGAGGCAGAGATCCCTCCTGGGATGGCAGGGTTGCAGGTGAGTGGAGACTGGAACAGCAGTAAACTTGACACACTGGGTTGCAGGTGAGAGGAGACTGGAGCGGCAGCAGACTTGACACACTGGAGGGAGAGATCACTGAAGCTGAAGCTGAAGGTGCTACAGCAAGTGAACAGCAGGCACAAGCAGAGTCAGACAGTCCGGGTCGGCAGGTAGCTGGCACAGATAATAGAGGCAGGCAAGGCAGAGTCGGTGAACAGGCAGGGGTTGGCAACGGTAGCAGCTTCAGACAGAAGAGTAGTCAGACAAGCCGGATCGGGATTGGAGCAGGTCGGATGGTCAAACAAGCCGGGTCAAATCAGGAAGCAGACAATCAGGATACAGGTCAAACAGGTTCACAGAGCTGAGACGAAGCAGCGATGTTCTCATGGAACAGGGGAACTTTATGTGCTAAAATGGTGCCAAACCGGCGCTAACGCGAACGCGCGCGTGCCCGTGCGCGCGCACGCGTGAACGCGCGCACGCACCCGCGCCGCGCACCCGCGCGCGCCCGAGCGCCGCGCACCCGCGCGCGCCCGAGCGCCGCGCTGATGCACAGCAGTCTGATGCCGTGTCTGAACGGAAGCGCGCCGGCGCATAGGCAAATGCAAGTGCCCCAGACTGGTGCTGGTAGATCCCTGACACTTCCTGTGCAGATTTGTCCTTGGAACCAGCGGTGCTCCGTAGGCGTTCTAGGGGCTATGCAAGCAAAAAGATGCCATGCGATGCTTGAGTTGGTCTGCTTAGGGGACAGGAGCCACACTGGGGCCAAGATTCTGGCAGCTCTGCAGGGGCAGGTTCAGAGGTGGTTGATGCCATGCCAGCGTCAGCCAGAAATGGTGGTTTGTACCAACCTCCTCTCAGCCCTCCGACATGTTCCTTGTTTGGCTCACGTCCTTCATTTGGTGGTGCAGCGGTTCTTGTGCAGGAACCCGGGCTTACAGGATCTCCTAAGGCAGGCCAGGAAAGTCTGTGGGCATTTCCGCCAGTCATATAATGCCAGTGCTCGGCTGGCTGACCTTCAAAACCTGCCCAAGAACCGCCTCATCTGTGACATGCCCACCAGGTGGAACTCAACATTGGCAATGCTGCAGCGGCTGCACACGCAGCAGAGGGCCATCAATGAGTACCTGTGCGAGCATGGCACCAGGACAGGATTTAGGGGAGCTTGGCTTTTTTTCACCACGCCAGTGGCTAATGATCAAGGATGCATGCACTGTCCTGTCACCATTTGAGGAGGCCACGAGGATGGTGAGCAGTGACAGTGCATGCATTAGTGATACTGTCCCTCTTGTCTTCCTGTTGGAGAACACGCTGCATGAAATAATGGACAGGGCACTTGAGGCAGAACAGAGGCAGGAAGAGGAGGACTTCCTTACCTCTGAAGGCCCCGTTTATCCAGACAGTATTCCTGCAGGCCCGCCTATCCCACAGGAAGAGGAGGAGGAGGATTGTGGCAGCATGGAGGTGGAGCCTGGCTCTCAACATCAGCAGCAGTCTTCAAGGGATTGTTTTCAGTCTCCAGAAACCCATGGACTTGTACGTGGCTGGGAGGAGGTGGATGCGGATCATGTCGTCCCTAGTGACCCAGAGGACTCCCTTCTGAATGCCTCAGCAAACCTACGCTGCATGGCCTCCCTGATCCTGCTAAGTCTGCATCTTTGAGGGGTTGCAGTGTTGTGGCACCAGCACCAGTGCCTAAAGCCCAATTTTTCTGCCCCTGTTTAACAGGGGCGTGTAATTACAATTTTTGCTGTAATATTTTGCAGCAGGGCTTGTTCCTGCGCTCAACTAGAGTATCTGTGAGGGGTTGTAGTGTTGTGGCACCAGCACCAGTGCCTAAAGCCCAATTTTTCTGCCCCTGTTTAACAGGGGCATGTAATTACAATTCTTGATATAATATTTCCCAGCAGGGCCCGTTCCAGCACCCACCAAGAGTAACTGTGAGGGCTTGCAGTGTTCTGGTACCACCAACACCTAAGGCCCAAATTTCCACAGAGTATATAGGGCAGGCCGTATATTATATACAGGTAGTCCCCTACTTTCAAACATTCCACTTACAAACGACTCCTACTTACAAACGGAGGGAGACAACAGGAAGTGAGAGGAAATCTAACCCTAGGAAGGGAAATTCTCTCCTGTAAGAGGATATATGGGAAAAAGGTGTCTCCACTGATGCTTTATCACCAATCCTTGTTTTACGAAAAAACCCCAAACTTTCAAAATCCAATTGTCATTGGGACAGAAAGTGAGGTGAAATCTTCTAAACAGGGGCAAAGACAGCAAAACAAATGTTACAGGGGTGATGGATGATAACCCTTCCCTATGTTATCCAAAAAGCTTAAAAATAGATTTTTTTGGCTGGAGCCACACTTAAAAAATGTACCTGTTCCAAATTACAAACAGATTCAACTTAAGAACAAACCTACAGTCCCTGTCTTGTTTGGACCGCCTGTATACTGCTGTTCAAGAGTATATAGGACCCGGGGGCCCCACGCCTTTTCTTTTTTTAATTTGGGTGCGGGGTTCCCCTTAATATCCATACAAGACCCAAAGGGCCTGGTAATGGGCTGGGGGGTTACCCATGCCGTTTTTCTCAATAATTTTCATCCATATTGCCTGGACCCGACATTACATTACAGCCGCAAGCAGTTTTAAATGACTTTTATTCCTTTAGAAATGTCATTTTGTGCAGGGACTGTTCTAAACAAGGAAAACACGTGCCACTTTACAGGCATACTATAGACACTCCCCAGGTACAATATTTAAATGAATATTTCACTTTTATTTTTTCACTTTACGCATCATTAAAATCACTGCTCCCGAAAAAAATGTCAATTTTTAAAACATTCTTTTGCATTGATACATGTCCCCTGGGGCAGGACCCGGGTCCCCAAACCCTTTTTAGGACAATAACTTGCATATTAGCCTTTAAAATTTGCACTTTTGATTTCTCACATTCGAGTCCCATAGACTTTAACGGTGTTCGGATGTTCGCGCAAACTTTCGGTCCGTTCGCATGTTCTGGATGCGAACCGAACCGGGGGGTGTTCAGCTCATCCCTAGTTATGAGGAAAGGTTGCGAGCACTGAACTTATTCTCTCTGGAGAAGAGACGCTTGAGAGGGGATATGATTTCAATTTACAAATACTGGTGACCCCACAATAGGGATAAAACTTTTTCGCAGAAGGGAGTTTAACAAGACTCGTGGCCACTCATTAAAATTAGAAGAAAAGAGGTTTAACCTTAAACTATGTAGAGGGTTCTTTACTGTAAGAGTGGCAAGGAAGTGGAATTCCCTTCCACAGGCGGTGGTCTCAGCGGGGCGGGCATTGATAGTTTCAAGAAACTATTAGATAAGCACCTGAACGACTGCAACATACAGGGATATACAATGTAATACTGACATATAATCGTACAGATAGGTTGGACTTGATGGACTTGTGTTTTTTTTCAACCTCACCTACTATGTAACTAGGTAACTATGTAAAATCACCTGTCACTCACTTTAAGGCGGAGAAACAGACTCCTATTTCTCTGTCTGTCCATTTTTATCTCACTGAAAAAAGATAAAAGGACTGCTCAGAGCTGGGTTAACTCTTCGTGGCAAGACTTGGCACAGATGCCAGGACTCATTTGGCCACCTCTGGACATGTTTGGTTGCACCAAAAAACAAAACGAAAAGGCTGTTAATTAGGGGTGTTTCAATTCCTGAGAAGATTCACAGAGTTCTCTGTAACTTGAGCTAAATACAGTCATCTCATATTTTTGCAGGCTTTTACTGGATGTTTGTAGAGTGTAATGAGTCTAATATTAAACCTGCATATAAAGCACACAGCTTGCTTCTGTTAGTAGTACATAATCGTCATTAATTTCAGGGTCTGATAGTAGTAGTTTTTATACTTTAAACAGAGGAAAGAACCTACTATCTCAAGATCTCGCTCACTCTCCTCATGCAGAGATTCTAAAAATGGAGAGTCAGACCACCTTTACATCTCTACAGCCAGTGGACATGGTGACACCTACCTCCCAAACATCTGTGGGTTAGACACATTCTGATAAAAAGATCACTTTGGGGCCTCAGCTCTTGTAGCCAGATTTGCAAATTAGCTATAATGGGAACTGGACAAGGCCACTTCCTAATTGGCTAAAAAACTAAAATTGTATTTTCAAGAATTAGGATATAGAATACACTATTAAAAATAAAATCAATGTGCATTAAATAAGTGTATAGATTCTCTTAAAATACATCCCAGATCACTTTACTATATACCCAAGTTGAGGAAACCTATTCTGAAATTGAAGATTTGGAGAATCATTTTAAACAGTACAATTGTTTCATATGTGGGGTGTCTAAATTTGTAAAAGACCAAGAAGCTACCACTATATAGTTCATAAAGGACCTATTACCTGACTTTGATGAAGCACATCTGAAAATTGAAAGAATTAGGTCTCCTGTGGTAGACATACAAAGGGGCACTGGATGAGGGTGCCCTCTGTCACCCATCCATTTTGTTATAACAATGGCACATTTAGTAATAGTTATTCATCCCAACCCAGACACCAGGGGCCTACTATGCGGCTGGATAGAACACAAGTGTGCATTATTGGCAAATACTGTTCTTATGTACAGTATACAATGTCTCTGCTCACGACGATACCTAAGCAGCTTAAACTTATGACATTACTTGCCTTGGTCTCTGGTCTAACAGGTAACATAAGTAAATCTCTAATGTTAAAGGTCAATCTTCTGAGGAAATAGTAACTTTAGGGCGACTTTAAACGTGAACTTTGCGTTCAAGCAGGGCACTAAATTGATTCCCTACTTTGATATTTATCTCACCCCTCTCTACATACATTATTTGGCCAAAACTATCCCCTTTACTTTAAGCAGGCTTCTGTAGATCTTGATAAGTGGTCATTGTCCACACTTTTTGGGTTCGATAGGGTACATTTAGTGAAAATGAATGTTTAACCCCAGCGTTTACATTTTTTCACAACTCTCCCTGTCTCTATCCTTCACCTAGAACTGTTCAGGGTACAGTCTAAACAACTTTGCTTTACACTACACTATTTACCCCCTAAATCTTTGAGGGGTTAGGAGTGCCAAATTTGTATACCTATTATTAAGAAGTCCAAATAGCACAGTTAGCCTACACTTGAGAATAGACCCATGCTCCCAACGGGTATTGTTGAAGGTGAAATCTTGCTCTCCAAGTTCTATTGATTTACTGATATGAATCCCAAACACAATTTGAAAATTATGCACTACATTATCGCTCTCACATATGGTTTGGTATAGACGTAAAGGTGGAGTGTGTTGAGTTCTTCCCTTACACATGTAGCTTCTTTCCTTGGTAAACTGGTCTCAACTTACCACTTTTTCAGTGGTGGATTTTCTAAGATATCTGTAAATTTATTGAATTTAATTATACCATATGCAAAAGTTGGTATATGGTTCTGGACAGAATTGCTAAGTGGATACTGTAGACCTGTTAGGGGGTGTGGTCAAGTGGGGAGTATGTACCACATATTTTGACAATGCCCTAAGGCCAAAACACTTTGGGTTGGAATTTAAAACATGATTTATTCAATAACATAGATAGATCAAAATCCAAAGATCTTCAGAGAGAGAGCGCTATTCCAACAGATTGATCTTGATCTCTGAGACACATTGGATCGCGGCCAGGACAAGGGGTAGGCAGGAGGGGCAGCTGCCCTGGACACTGTGGTATCATGTAAGGTAGGGGGGCACCACAAGGAGGAGATGGAGAGAGAGGGATTTGTGTTGGAAGGGGGAATTCGGGGGGCGGCAGGGGGTAAGTATTGTTCTGGGGGGTGCTAAGCGTGGTGATTTAGGGGGATTTGTGTAGGGAGGGCGGAAGGGAGGAAGAAGATTTGTGCTAGGAGGGGGGATTTGGGGGTAATTTGTGCTGGGTGGGGGAGATTAGAAGTGGGGAGGAGAAGATGTGTACTAGGAGGGGAGATCATTTTAGGGGTAAAGGATTTGTGCTAGGAAGGGTTATTTTTTTTGGGAGGGCATTTAAACTGGGGGATTTGGTGGATGGGGGCAAAAATTTGTTCTGAGAGGGGGGATTTCAGCAGGGGGTGGATTTGTACTTGAAGGGGGATTTTCTGCTTAGAGGAAAGCATGCATATTAGTGTTCAGTGTTTTGATGGGGGGATTTTTGCTGACCCAAAATGCTCATACATCTTGGGGGGGCAGTTTGGCATGTTTGCCCTTGGCTCTAGATGTCCTTGTCCTGGCACTGCATTAGATGATTACTTTTGAATATCTTATTGGCTCCTAGCATAACGCAGAGCATTGGAAAAAACTACAGTAGTGTTGGAATATGCCAAACACCAATGTAACTGGGTGGTGGTCAATGACAAACTCACAGATAGTTGAGACTCAGGAGGAGCACCTGTAGTTTTCTTTGTTGCTTTCTTTCCCCTGATTTATTTGTAGGAATTGGTATTTGATCTGTTTATATTTTGTTTATATTGACTTGCTTCTTGGATGGTCTGGGCTGCTGTTATGTAAGGTCCAGCATGACAAGACCCTGCTGTATTTTCAAATGTCTAGCAAACAATTGTAAATATAGAAACAGGAACAACCATGCTTGTGTTTTGTAAAACTTGACCGGAAAAAAACTTGCATTAACAGGTTTAAATACAAATAACATTCTTATATTTCAAGTAACAGAAACATTTTGTTAGCATGCTCACTCTGCATGAAACTCTCCTTCCAGTGGGGTAGATCACTCAAAAACTCCTTAGGGGAGCACGGCTTACAGTGCCATATTCCGCAGGGAGAGGTGAACCCAAATACTGGCTCCATGGCAACTTTTCATATACAGGTGAATCTCCAAAAAATAGAATATTATCAAAAAGTTAATTTATTTCAGTAATTTGATTCAAAAAGTGACAGTTGTCCAGAAGACAGTCATTGATACCCTCCACAAGGAGGGTAGGTCACAAAAGGTCATTGCTAAAGATTTTGGCTGTTTACAGAGTGCTGTATCAAAAATTTGGGGGAGACCCACAAGGAGTGGACTATGGCTGGTATCAGTGCTTCGAGAGCCACCACATACACAGATGTATCCAGGACATGGGCTGCAACTGTTGCATTCCTTGTTTCAAGCCACTGCTGAACCAGGGACAACGTCAGAAGTGTCTTACCTGGGCTAAGGGGAAAAAGAACCTGACTGTTGCTCAGTGATCCAAAGTCCTCTTTTTGGATTAAAATACATTTTGCATTTCATTTGGAATTTAAGGTCCCAGAGTCTGGATTAAGAGTGGAGAGGCACAGAATCCAAGTTGCATAAGGTCCAGTGTGAAGTTGCCACAGTCAGTGATGATTTGGGGAGCCATATCATCTGCTGGTGATGGTCCACTGGGTTTTATCAAGTCCAAAGTCAGTGCATCCCTCTACCAGGAAATTCTAGAGCACTTCATGCTTCCCTTTATGGAGATGCTGATTTCATTTTCCAGCAGGACTTGGCACCTGCCCACACTGCCAAAAGTACCAATACCTGGTTTAAGGATCATAGTATCACTGTGCTTGGTTGGCCAGCAAACTTGCCTAACCTAAACCCCATAGAGAATCTTTGGGATATTGTCAAGAGGAAGATGAGAGACACCAGACCCAACAATGCAGATGAAGGCCTCTATCAAAACAACCTGGGCTTCCATAACACATCAGCAGTGCCACAGGCTGATCGCCTTCATGCAGCGCCGCATTGATGCAGTAATTCATGCAAAAGGAGCCCCCGACCAAGTATTGAGTGCATATTATACTGTACATGGACAAACTTTTCAGCAAGTCAACATTTCTGTATTAAAAATCCTTTTTTTTTAATTGGTCTTATGTAATATTCTAATTTTCTGAGATACTGGATTATGGGTTTTCACTAGCTGTAAGCCATAATCATCAAAGTTAAAAGAAAGAAATGCTTAAAATATATCACTCTGTGTGTAATGAATCTATATAATATATGAGTTTCACTTTTTTAATTGAATTACTGAAAAAAATACATTTTTTGATGATATTCAAATTTTTTGAGATGCACCTGTATGTTTAACCACCTGGCCACCGAAAGGTTTTACCCCCTTTATGACCTGAGCATTTTTGGCTATTCAGCACTGTGCTACTTTAACTGGTTCCCGACCATGTTACGCAGATATACTGTGGCACAATGGTTCTCCTGGGCGAAATCCCGTACGGGTATGTCCTACCCTTTTTTGGCCACCAGAGGGCGCGGGGACCCGATGCGCGTGGCGGCGGGCACGATCGCCGGCGGACACGATCACCACCAGTCACGTGCGATTGCGTGCACGAGTGCTAGCACAGGCATTTGTGTGTGTAAACACACAAATGCCTGTGCTGTCAGAGGAAAGGAGCCATATCGTTTGTTCCTACTAAGTAGGAAAAACGATATGTCTCCTCTCCAAGTCAATCCTATCCCCATACAGTTAGAACACACTGAGGGAACACACAATTAACCCCCTTGATTGCCCCCTATTGTTAAATGTTCCTGTCAGTAACATTTACACAGTAATCAGAGCTTTTTTATAGCACTGATCATTGTATAAATACCAATGGTCTCAAAAAAGTGTCAAAAGTCTCTGATCTGTCTGTCGCAATGTGGCAGTATCGCTAAAAAGAGCAGATCACTGCCATTACTAGTAAAACATTTTTAAAAATGCCATAAAAATGCCATAAATCTTTCCCATAGTTTGCAGACGCTATAACTTTTGCGCAAACCAATCAATATACGTTTATTGCGATTTTTTTACCAAAAATATGTAGAAGAATATATATTGGCCTAGACTGATGAAGAAATTTTTTTTTTTTTTAAATATTGTTTTTCTTTTCAAAGTCGACACTCTTTTTTTGTTTATAGCGCAAAGAATAAAAACCGCAGAGGTGATCAAATACCACCAAATGAAAGCTCTATTTGTGGGGAAAAAAAAAGATGCAAATTTTGTTTGGGTACAGTGTTGAACGACCGCGCAATTGTCAGTTAAAGCGACGCAGTGCCAAATTGTAAAAAGTGCTCTGGTCAGGAAGGGGGTAAAATCTTCCGGGGCTGAAGTGGTTAACTGGCAAATACCTTGGTTCATGCAAAACTGTACGCAAATTATAATTATATAATTTTTTTCACAAAGAATAGAGCTTTCTTTAGTTTGTATTTAATCGCCACTGGACTTATTATTTGCTATATTAATGAAAAAATATTGAAAATGTTTAACCACTTATGGATCACCTGCTATCGTTATACGTCAACTGTTTAAAGAGGGATATCGTTGTTATGGCAGCAGCTCGCTACCATAACCCCAGTATCCTCTTTTTCAGTGGGCGGTCCGCTTTCAGATAAAAGTGGTCTCTGCGCCGGATTCCCCGCAAGATCACTTTTATCGGCGTCCGCTCCCGAGTGTGGTATGGAGTTGAGTGAGGGGAAGATGGCCCCCACCCATCTCCATGCCATTGCAGGGTAGAAGCGACGTCAAAACATCACTTCCGCATATATCTCTTAAAGAGACTTTTTTTTTTCCAAACAATATATTTTTTTTATTGTATTTTAGTGTAAATATGAGATCTGAGGTCTTTTTGACCCCAGATCTCATATTTAAGGGGTCCTGTCCTGTCATGCCTTTTTTCTATTACAAGGGATGTTTACATTCCTTGTAATAGGAATAAAAGTGTCACATTTTTTAAAGTACAGTGTAAAATTAAAAAATAAAAGGTAAAGTAAATGAAAAAAAAAAAATTTAAACGCGCCCCATCCCGCCGAGCTCGCGGGCAGAAGTGAACACATATGTGAGTAGCGGCCTCATATGAAAACATGTTCAAACCAAACATGTGAGGTATCACCGCAATCTGTAGAGTGAGAGCAATAATTCTAGCCCTAGACCTCCTTTGTAGCTCAAAACATGCAACCTGTAGAATTTTTTAAACGTTGCATATGGAGATTTTTAAGGGTAAACGTTTTTTGCCATTCCACGAGTGGGCGCACTTGTAGCATGACATGTTGGGTATCAATTTACTCAGCATAACATCATCTTTCACAATAACAAAAAAAATGGGCTAACTTTACTGTTGTTCTATTTTTTAATTTAAAAAAGTGTATTTTTTCCAAAAAAAGAGCGCTTGTAAGACCACTGCAAATACGGTGTGACAGAAATGATTGTAATGACCGCCATTTTATTCTCTAGGGTGTTAGAAAAAATATATATATAATGGTTGGGGAATCTAAGTAATTGTCTAGCAAAAAAAAATGATTTTAACTTGTAAACAACAAGTTTGAAAAATAGGCTTGGGGCTAAAGTGGTTAATAAAAACAAGTTTTTCTTAGTTTCAGTTATACAATTTTGTAAATAAATAATCTTTATTTATAAATTTAGGCCAAAATGTAGTCTACTACACTTCTTTGGTAAAAAATAACCCAAATCAGTGGATATTATTTAGTTTGTGTGAAAGTTATAGACTCTACAAACTATGGCATATATATATATATATATATATATTTGAAAATTGATCGGTTCTGCTGTACTGATGGCCTCTCTCATTTCTTGAGGCCTTAAAATGCCATTGCAGTAGAAACACCCCCCAAATGATCCCTTTTTGGAAAGTAGACAGTCCAAGGTTAGTGTAATGTAGGGATTAAATGGTGAGTTTTTTAAGGTGTTGTTTTTGTCACAATTTTTTGGAAAATGAAAACATTTTATAAAATTTGGGTTCTTTCACAATTATTTTTTTACATACTGTCACAAGTGCAGAACAGCATCTACGTATGACTGGTGTGGAGGTGATCAGGGATACTGACTGGTGACAGTATGTTAAAAATAAAAAAATAAAACATTTTTTATTAAATTTTTTTAATTTAGGCGTTTGGAGCCAGAGCCGAGGACTGGCACTGTGTGTAAGATGCTGCCTGCTTGTAATCTGTGTCAAAGAGACAGGAACTCAGCTTCACAACACTTGGACTTACTGCTGAAGCAGATCTACGAGCCGGCTCGTAGATTTTAATTTTTTAAAACCATAGTGACACTGTACTACACTGGAAAGGTTAACAGGGATTTTTTTTAACACTGTTATTGCTTATAACGGAGATGATCCTGTTATAAGTAATGGTTTTAACTATTGTGAATGGCTGTCTTGCTTACTATTGTGATATGTGATTGGCTACAGCTAATCACATGATATAGGGTTCCAGGTGCCATGTGAAAACTTTGGGTACCGAGTGCCATGATCCACTGTGTACACCGGATACAGCGGTCATCAGGGCCGCCATCATGGCGTACAGGCAGTACTCAAGTAAGGGGCCCGAGTGTCCCAAGGAGCCTGGCTGGCCAGGGCCTGCTCCACCTACAGCAGCACATGAAATAAATCTATCACCTCCGACCTCCGCCACCGCTAGCGATAAAAAAAAAGCCTCCACCTCCTCCTTTCACTAACACCCCCCCGCTGTAGATAGAGAAGTGTAGAAAAACATTATATAGATGAAGCCCAAGCCTCCGCGCTCGAGTTACAGAGCTGCAGAGATCCCCACCCCATGGAGGACAGAGGACCAATCGTCAGCCGGCATTGTCCAGGGTGGGGGCGGAGACACACAGCCTGCAGTCCAGAGCCTGCAAAGACACGCAGGAGGAGTCGGCTCGTAGATCTGCTTCAGCGGTAAGTCCAAGTGTTGTGAAGCTGAGTTCCTGTCTCTTTGACACAGATTACAAGCAGGCAGTATCTTACACACAGTGCCAGTCCTCGGCTCTGGCTCCAAATGCCTAAATTAGTGAGGTGACCATCCATGGCATCATGTAGTGTGCAGTCCACAGCAGTAAGATTCCCCAGCCCTAATTTGGGGTGAAGATTCTCTGAGGCCAGGTATACGATCAGGATAATTAATGATCAGTTTGCCTGTGATTTCAGGCCCATGCCCATCCCATCACACCTTCCTATCACAAGGCCAGCCATGGAAACAAAGTTTGGAGTTAAAGGGAACCCATTTACTCGTGCAATCTTTATAAGATTTCTTTGTGTACACCCAGCACAATGGCCAATGCTGCAGCTGCTGCACACTATCATGGGTATAATATATTATGAAGATTGCAAAAGTAAATGGGTTCCCTTTAAAGTAGAACTCTGGGGAAAAAAATGTGTGTCCCATGCAGTGAGGCTATGCCCGCGCTACATGGGTTGACTGCTTCTTTTGTCCAGAGGTGAACAGAGAGCCTATTCTCACACAATCCTTTGATCCTCCTGAAAACAGTGCACCCCCACGTCCAATGGTGAACTGTTCCTGTCATCCTCATATCCAGAGTTGGTCTACGGGCATGACAGCATCAGGAACAGTTCACCTCACAAGACTAGTAGACTGCAGGGGGTCAGGAGTGCCAGTGACTGGTCTTGCGCTGGGAGGATCGGTGGATTAGGAAAGTCCACTCTCCACTCTTATCACCGCTAGACAAAAATTATTAGTTATCCAAGCAGTGCAGGCACAGCCCCACTGGATGGGATTAAAACACCTTTGCCCAAAGTTCTGCTTTAACTCCAAACTTTCTGGTTCCATGGCTGGTCTTGTGGTAGGAAGGTCTGATGGGACTGTGATCACAGACAAAATGATCATTGATTCTGATTCTGAGGGTTTTGTGATATAACAAACATTCTGCTTTTTCCTATTTCAGTATATTCCTAATAAAATCTACTGAAATACAAAGTCTACATAATGATTCTGAGCTTGTTGGATCAGCCTCTTCTTCCACTTACATCATATCTGGACTCTGGAGACAAGTATGAACAGGTGGACTGGGATACTAAATGTCACCAACTGAATGTGAACAAATTTTATTGTCTGTTGCAAGCTTTGACCAATCTTGAATAGTGCCCCGCTATAGATGAATGCAATTTTATGTACCTCATGCAACCTAATTGGAAAACTTCTAGGACATGGCCAAGGACAATGCTAAGAGACACCTAGGTGTTACTGTTCTCCTTCACCATGACAGGAGTGAACTCTCAGACACTGATCTCAGAGCTACTGTATCAGGAAAAGGAATGTGCACGTGGGGGGTTTGAATCAGAGAAAGCGTGCCCTCCTGTGATGGTGAAGGTGAGCATTAACAACTAGGCATCTCTTGTCCTGGGAGTGTTCCAGTCAGGCTTCATGAGGTACAGTATGTACAAGAAACAAACACAAAAGGGCGCACCAGTCTAGTGCAATATCCCACAGTATCAATTTACTAAGAAGTCATAGAACTTGCTCACAAACATGTAAATAATAAACGCTCATTGAGCTAATCGTCCATAGCTCAACAGTCCTAGACACAGTGCACTCCAGATTTCAAGGGGACCCTGCCAGGGGGCTCGAACTGACTGGCACGTTTCCAACGTAGCACCTTCTTCTTCAGAGCCAAACCATATGAGGTGTGTAAATGGCCTACATCTATAGAAAGGGTATTATTCATCTTTAGTCAGAGCTGAACAGTTTGTTTATATTTACAGACATCCCTTATCTGCAGTGGCAGTTTTATGGCAACAGAGAACTATGCCTTAAACTCTGGACTGTGGGTAATTTTGGTGGTCAGGCTGGGGGGGCCCAGGCCTGAAGCTGTGTAAGGGACCCCAAAATTTCTGATGGCTGCCCTGGCGGTCATGCTGCTGTGCACCCCAGGGGGGCCAGGGTTGGCAACCGTCCATAAATTTACAGGCAGCTTGTAAATGTCAACCTATTTACAGACTGTCCATAAATGTCTGTTATGGACACCGGCTGCCCCCCAAAAAAATATGGCCACGGCTCGACTGTGGAACTGCGCATGCAAGTGGTTAAATAACGTGTTTTTGTTACTGGAGATCAGCTTTATTGGAGGATTGTTTGCTAATAATCTTCTGATCTCTACCTCTCTATCTTCTTATGATATCCTTCTTAGCTCTAATTTGAGGTGGAAATATAGAGTATTACAGACTTGTACTACCAATGAAATGAAGAAAAGCATGTTTGCAATGTCTTTTCATAAACCCCATATATAATTACTAATTGCAACCCACTAATGCGGTCAAAAGGGTCAATATATTATGGTAGGTTGCTTGAAAATCACTTTAACCAGTGTAGTAATGACATGAGTTAAAATCTGAAAAAATTGAAAGAGTGGTTATTGTGTAGGAGGGTGGATTAGTTTGAGTATCAGGTCAAAGAGGAGTTATAAAAGGTGTAGGTTGAAATGATGAGGTTGTGAGCATGCAATCTATATCAAAAATGTTCATTGGGAAGCATGTAACATACTAATTCGTTTTCTACCAAACCTAAGAGTTTTGATTTTTTTCCCTCACAAGGTTCAAATTATCTTGTGAACAGGGCATTATTGATCATTATTGATTATTATAAGGCTATCATGATCCAGAGTTTAGAGTAGTAAAGGGAACATCAGTGAAAAAAAAACATTTACAATTTGTATTGACTTGTTAGGTTACCTCTGTACATGTATGGCTGCACCAAGAACCAAAACTAACCAAAACTAAAAGTTGGTAGACAGGGGATGTTGAAGTTTCTGAGAGAAGTCACAAAGTTCTCAGTAGCTTAGGAAACATATCCTATTTTATGCAGGTTTTTATTGATGGTCTGTACAGTCCATTCAATCCATTAATAAACTTGCACATAAAGAAGACAAAGTGCTTCAGTTAGTAGCACCTAATGGTTGTTAATTTTAATGGCAGATAAGTAGTAGTTTTTGCACTTTGAATAGAGGAGAGAACCTATTACCTCAACAGTATAAAAATTGGGCCCTTTTACAATTCAGATAACACTCTTACAGCAGCACAAGCAGTGATGACAATAGAAACATTCATCTTTAGCCTGCTAACTCCACATGGAAGACCAGAAACTCAAGGATAGATCACTTGAAAATCCTTGGCAGGAGCACAGCTGACAGTGGCATACTCCTCAGTGAGAAGGGAAGCCAAACACTACAATTTTTCACCCACAATCTCCTCCACGGCATCAAGGAAAAAACAGCACAAATCTATCTCTTCCACTTGAATAGTGCTGGCCAGTGACCAGACCTGAGTCTGTAGTTTTCCTCTAACTGTGTCTGTCTCTCCTATATAAGCACTATGGGGTTGATTTACTAAAGGAAAATAGATTGTGCACTTTGCAAGGTGCAGTTGCACTCTGCAAGTGTAGTTGCTCCAGAGCTTGGTAAATGAGGTAAAGCTTCACTATGCAAAGAATACCCAATCACGTGCAAGGAACATTAATAAAATAGCATTTTTGCTTGAACATGATTGGATGATGGAAGTCAGCAGAGCTTTTGCTCATTTACTGTGCAATGTCTCCCTGCACTGTCTATTTGCCTGTAGTAAACAAACTCCTAAATGTCCATTACAGAAGGTAATAAACAAGTAAGCATTTGGCATTCTACACAGTAGAGTAGAAACTCTCAAGAGAGAGATCATGTGACGCAGTTGACCAGCTTGTACATGTATTGCAATATGCGAACCAAGAATCCCTGTTTTTATGCAAAAGTTTTCTAGTATTATGTAAGGGTGATCATCAATGTGCAGAAGGTTAATTTCTTTATGTGTCAATAAGATACTGATTGCAAATCTGGAGTCAAAATTATTTAGGGTTGTCCTACCAGGATTCTGAAAATAAAAAGCTTATTACATTTACAAAAACAAATTGCAGTTATATTGCAAAGAGGAAGTACAGCGAACCCTTGCCAAAAATAGGTTCAAGAAATTAAATGAAATGAAGAAATGAATATTAGCTATATTTATTTTGGTGGAGGAAACTTTGAATGCAAGGAGGTTTAGCAAAAGATGGTGACTGTATAAACAGATACATAAATGAATATTATATGAAGGTTGTAAGTACAATTCAGCAATTTGCAATGTTCAGTTCAGTTACACGTTGACAATAAAACCTGAAAGCTGTCTGGTTTATGTGCAGAGTTGCACCGGATCTTGCACTCTTCCGTTTTAGTAAATAACCTCCCATAGTATTTCTGGCAGAACAACAGGTATTTTCTGTAATTTCAGCATTTGCAATGGGGAAATGTACATGTAATACTGAGATGTACTCCACATGTTTTTTTTTTTCATATGGGTATACACTTTAAAGAGGAACCAAAATATTAGATTTTTCTTACATCAGTTTTCTTTTTTGACTGAATCCATTAGCATAAATGGTATCATAAAAATAATTTGGGAAAACTATAAAGTAGAACTGTATGACAATCCAGGTGAAGAAAATTCACCATCTTCAGTTATTTTGTATATGTAGTTCATTAGAGTTTAATTTTGTGCTAATGAGTGGGACATGCATTTAGACAAAAGTGGCACAGTCCAGAGTAGTGTAAAATCTAATGAAAAGCAAAAAAACCTTTTGAAGGTTGTGTTCTTCTTTGTTTAAGTAGCCTACACTATAGACACTGTCAGATTCATAGTTATATAGTTTCACAGTTAGAGAGGTTGAATAAAGATACAGTTATACCTGTGTGGGTGTGCCACTCTAACAGTAAAAATAATCCCAATGTAGTTTAAGGTTATGCCGTTACTCAACCAAATTCATTGAGTGGCCACGTATCTTCTTGAGTGACCTGAGACTGAATAGTTTCCTCCCAATGTTGGAATCACCATTAAGGTATTTGTATATTGCTATCATATGCCCTCTTAAGCGTTTCTTCTTCAGGGAGAATAGTTTAATGTTTGTAATCGTTCCTCATAACTGAGGCTCTCAAGTCCCCTTATTAGTTTTGTTGTCCTTCTCTGAACTCTCTCCAGTTTCAGCACATTCTTTCTGAGGACTGGTGACCAGATCTGGATAGCATACTCGAGATGCGGCTGAACTAGAGTTTTGTGATGTGGCAAAATTATAGTTTTATCTCTTGATTAAATAGCCTTTTTAATGCATGCTCATATTCTACTGGCCTTGCTTGCTGCAGCTTGACATTGAATGCTATTGCTGAGTCTGTCATCAGTTAGGACCACCTGATCTTTTTCGATCCTCAATTCCCACAAAAGTTCTTCCCCTAGCGTGTAACTTGCATTCATACTTTAAGCACCCTAGTGCATTACTTTACATCTCCCTACATTACCTCATATGCCATGTGTTTGCCCACCCCTCTATCTTATTGAGGTCTTCCTGTAAATTTGCTATATGCTCTTGTGAAGTTATTGCCTTGCTTAGCTTTGTATCATCAGCAAACACTGAGATTGGACTATTTATACCAATATCTATATCATTAATGAACTTAAACAGGATTGGTCCCAGGATAGAGCCCTGGGGTACCCCATTCATAACTCCAGACCATTCAGAAGACATGCCATTTATCATTACCCTCTGGACACCACCCTCTGGACGCGACCCTGTAGTTTTCTATCTAGGTACATGTACTATTGTCAACTCCAACATACTTCAGTTTGTGGATTAAAGCTGAACACCAGTGTTTGTTACACTTTCATAGTTTGTTTGGGCCAAGATGGCCAAAACGAACTATGTCTCTCACTAACATGTGAGGCCGCTGGATGTGCTGTATAAACTGTATGTAGCTGAGGCTGCATACAGCATGCAGAACTGTGTTCCGGGTTCAAGCTGAGACCTTCCGGTCTCATACTTGGAACACCATAAAGTCTGTCTGAGCGGCACTCAGCCATTCATTGAAAACGATGTATGTCTAGCAATGAATATAAAGCTTCCTAATTGGCTGAGTCAGAGAAGTGGGCTGATGATGTCACAACCTCTAACGCAGCGGAGTCAGAGATAGCGGGCTAATGATGTCACAACCTCTGACTCAGCCAATCAGCGGAGAATTGTATTCATTGCTAGAATACATTGTTTTCTATGAATGGCTGAGCGCTGCTCAGGCAGACTCTTTTGTGTTCTGGGTATGAGACAAGAAGGTCTCATCTCGCACACAGTGCTGACTGTGTTGGCTGACTGGCCTGTACTTTCCAGGTATGTATCTCAGCCCATTCTTGAATATTGGTACCACATTACTTTTTGCCAATCTACTGGTATCATTCCAGTCAGTAAGCTTTTTTTTAGCAACAAACACAACACAAGGGACTGGAAAAGAAAAAGGAAAATGATGCTTAGGGTTTATGTGAATGGGCTTCAAACTCAGAAAGAAGACAAATGAAAAATGCTTGCAGGTGCTCCTGAGATGATTTGACTTGTTTTCTAAATTATTTTGATTTTATTTTTAGTTGCTTATGGAGTTGTTTGAAGCTGCTTCTGAGGTGCATCAAACTGATCTGAGTTGCTTTTGCATTCATATCAACTTAGAAGGGGAAGAAAAGCAACACAGAAAAAAAAAAAATCTACACTGTTGTGGGTAGGCGCAGTATACCATTGTGTTGGCACCTACTGCCATTGACTGTAATTGACAGCTTACTAGGCTGCCAATTACAAAGTATGGCTTACCTCTGACATCACTGGAAGGTGAGTGGTGACTGAGGACTTGATGAGCTTTGTGAAAGAAGCACTTCCACATGCCTGCAGGGGTACCCTGCATCTCTGAAAGTACAGAGTTTAAAAACTGAACTGAGGTATGAAGGTGAGGAGTTTAACACTGATGTCAAGGAGAACATGTGCAAAAACTGAAGCTAAAACCGTGATGCACTATTGTTTACTGCCAGTGGCGGCCCGTCCATTCGGGGCACAGGGGTGCCGCCTCCCCTGCCCCCAATCCATGCGCCCAGCCTCTAATCTACATGCAGGGTGATGGACACATGGATTTCAGTGGATTTTTTTTTTCCGGAAATACATGACTGGAGTATGAGGCTCTAATTGGTTTCAAAAAAGGATGGGCTCGGTGGCAGTGCGAGTGACGGGGGGAGGTTTGTTGCCCCCCCCCAAATATTGAACACCAGCCACCACAGTTCACTAGCAAGCTGGTTGCCTATTGCTTGTAAGCATGACACTTAATGTGGAAAAGTTTGCTGACCCCTGTACAACAAAAGCTGTACAGGTGATACTCGAAAAATTAGAATATCGTGCAAAAGTTAATTTATTTCACTAATGCAACTTAAAAGGTGAAACTAATATATGAGATAGACTCATTACATGCACAGCTAGATAGTTCAAGCCGTGATTTGTCATAATTGTGATGATTATGGCTTACAGCTCATGAAAACCCCAAATCCACAATCTCAGAAAATTCTAATATTGTGAAAAGGTGCAATATTCTAAGCTCAAAGTGTCCCACTCTAATCAGCTAATTAAACCATAACACCTGCAAAGGGTTCCTGAGCCTTTAAATGGTCTCTCAGTCTGGTTCAGTAGGAATCACAATCATTGGAAAGACTGCTGACCTGACAGTTATGCAGAAAACCATCATTGACACCCTTCATAAGGAGGGAAAGCCTCAAAAGGTAATTGCAAAAGAAGTTGGATGTTCCCAAAGTGCTGTATCAAAGCACATTAGTAGAAAGTTATGTGGAAGGGAAAGGTGTGGAAGAAAAAGGTGCACAAGCCGCAGGGATGACTGTAGCCTGGAGAGGATTGTCAGGAAAAGGCCATTCAAAAGTGTTGTGGACTTTCACAAGGAGTGGACTGAGGCTGGAGTCAGTGCATCAAGAACCACCACACACAGACGGATCCTGGACATGGGCTTCAAATGTCTTATTCCTCTTGTCAAGCCTCTCCTCAACAACACCAGAAGCGTCTTACCTGGGCTAAAGAAAAACAGACCTGGTCTATTACTCAGTGGTCCATAGTCCTCTTTTCTGATGAGAGCAAATTTTGCATCTCATTTGGAAACCAAGGACCCAGAGTATGGAGGAAGAATGGAGAGGAACACACTGCAAGATGCTTGAATTCCAGTGTGAAGTTTCTGCAGTCTGTGTTGATTTGGGGAGCCATGTCACCTGCTGGTGTTGGTCCACTGTGCTTCATTAAGTCCAGGGTCAACGCAGCCGTCTACCAGGAGATTTTGGAGCACTTCATGCTGTCTTCCAGACAGAGCTCTATGGGGATGCTGACTTCATTTTCCAGCAGGACTTGGCACCTGCCCACACTGCCAAAAGCACCAAAACCTGGTTCAATGACCGTGGGATTACTGTGCTTGATTGGCCAGCAAACTCGCCTGGCCTGAAAGCCATGGACAATCTATGGGACATTGCCAAGAGAAAGATGATAGACATGAGACCAAACAATGGAGAAGAGCTGAAGGCCGCTATTGAAGCATCCTGGTATTCCATAACACCTCAGCAGTGTCACAGGCTGATAGCTTCCATGCCACGCCACATTGAGGCAGTAATTGCTGAAAAAGGGGCCCAAACCAAGTACTGAGTACATATGCATGCTTATACTTTTCAGAGGTCCGATATTGTTCTATGTACAATCCTTGTTTTATTGATTGCATGTAATATTCTAATTTTCTGAGATTGTGGATTTGGGGTTTTCATGAGCTGTAAGCCATAATCATCACAATTATGACAAATCACGGCTTGAACTATCTTGCTTTGTATGTAATGAGCCTATCTCATATATTAGTTTCACTTTTTAAGTTGCATTAGTGAAATTAATGAACTTTTCCACGATATTCAAATTTTTCGAGTATCACCTGTATATACTGTATATACATATGCATATGATTTGCAATTCTTAGATCTATGTTCCCAAGTTATGGTGATCTTTTCTAGATATATTAAAGCGGATCTTTAAAGGGGAAGTTCCGCTTTAAGTCCTCCCCCCCTCTTCTGCCACATTTGGCATGTCATTTTTTTGGGGGGAGCGGGAACCTAGTTTTGACAGGTACCCACTTTCACTTCCGCCAGGATCGCATAGGGAATCCGAGCAGAAGATCTCTTTTTCTCCCTTCCCACGGTCTTCTGGGACATGTCACAGGTCCCAGAAGACTGCAAGACTATTCACAAAGCACAGCACGGCTCGCGCATGTGCAGTGGGCAGCCGGCTATGAAGTGGCAAGCAGCACAGCTCCTGCCCACAGTTAAGATGCCAGCACTGGTAACCTGAAGGCTAGTGAAGAACTAGCCCCGGTGAGGATGGCTCTGGATCCCTGGAGGGGCTGACTTTTAATTTTGTTTTTCTAGAACAGTGGTCCCCAAACTGTGGCCCGAAGGCCAGATGCGGCCCTTTACGTGCCTTTGGGGCATTTTTCCTCCACCTGATACAAGGCACTATTCCTCCCACTAACACCAACAATGGGACACTATTTCTCCCACTGATACCATTGATGGGGCACTATTCCTCCCACTGATACCAACGATGGATCACTATTCCTCCCACTAATACTAACAATGGGGAAATATTCCTCTCACTGATACCAACGATGGGGCACTATTCCTCCCACTGATAACAATGATGGGGTACGATTCCTCCCACTCATACAATAATGGGGTACAATTCCTGCCACTGACACCAATGATGGGGTACAATTCCTCCCACTGATACCAATGATTGGGCACTATTCCTCTTACTGACACCAGCGATAGGGCACTGTTTCTCACCCGAATATCAAAGATGCATTGTTTACACCTACTGACGCCAGGATAATTTTTACTCCCAATGGCCACAATCTGGCCCCTCTAAAGTCTGAAGGCCAGTAAACTGGCCCCTGTTTTAGAGTGAAGAACCTTTTTATACATGTTTTAAGTAAGTTTTGTACAACATAAAAACTGAGATTTGTACTGGGGTACTGTTTTAATTTTTTTTTTATGGGTTAAGGTTATAGATGTTCATTTTTAAGTGGATTTTGTGTAATAATTAAAGATATTCTTATATTTCAATTCATAGTGCAGCTCTTTGTTATAGCCTACCTTTTTTCTCTTTCCAATATTGCAATATGGATATGAGGATGTGGCCAGTATACTGTGTTGTGTTTTTGTGTTTTTATTTACACATACACTGTGACCAATTAGCATTACTTATGGATTTGTTGTAGGAAACCAACACAAGTACAGTGAGAAAATGTAACCACCATCAAATAGTGTGGGAACACAAACGTCGCAGGTGCAAACTATTTATCCACTGTGCTGCTTATATAATTTTTAGCACCCCTGTAGTTGCATACTGGCAACTGTCTCCATGTTATCTTGGAGACAGGTACACGTTAAATGGAAACATGGTGCTTACTATTACATTCTGGATAATAAAAATGCTTTGCTATTTGGAGCTGCCTCACACATGCAATGCCTGTGAATAGCAAAGTACTGTTTCTAGCCGCCTGCATGTCCCCTGAGTGAGTACTGATAAGTTTATCGGGCCTGATGTTCCGCGCATCTAAGCCACTCTCTACTGATGCCAGGAATCCTTCTATGGAAAGAAATTATTTGTGCCAGTGGAAGGGAAAGAAACAAAACCTCTGTAAAACAAAAGACACGCAAAATAAATAAATAAAACAGAAGTCAATTTTTATGGACTACTGCTGAAAGATAGAAAGATAAATACCATTCTAGAGCTTAGCATTAGACAGAGAGTAGAAAGTGCTCACAAAGCAAAGTCACTGCTTAGAGCAAGCAGCAGAGATATTAATCTTTCCATTAATCTGCAGAACATTGCATAATCAAGCTTAGCGGCCTTAGAACGCCATTAGGACGCCTAAAATAGTGCATTTCTATTATCTTGTTTCAGCTTATCTGCATTTTCACGCAGGCGTATAACTCCCTAAAATAAACACAAAGCTATATCCTTTTACACCATACTTCCTCAAAAAGCTATTATTTTATTAATTTGTTTTCTATTTCCCCTAAAATAGGATTCATACCTTCCTGCAATTTCTCAATGTTTTTTCAATTTTCTTGTTTTAGGTTTTGTGGAGCTATTTTAATAACTGCTGGGAAAAATTGCAGACTGTCTCATTATATTCTAGGGTGAGGCTATATTTGATTCAATAAGGCTCTGGCTCTTTCACTTTACATTAACATGGGCTGCTACTGTTTTCTGATCTGAAGAGTCTGACTGCAAAATTAGACAAGCAGATATGTTACTTCTAAAATATGTAGAAATGATGGGCACTGATAGGCAGCACTGATAGGCAGCACTGATGGGCACCCATAGGCTACACTGATATGCAGCACTGATGGGCACTGATAGGTGACACTGATAGGGGGCACTGATAGGGGGCACTGATGGGCACTGATAGGTGGCACTGATGAGGAGCTACTAACAGACATTACTGATTGGCATCTGAAGGGCATTGACAGGCATTACTGATGGGGCACTGATTGGCACTGTTATGGGCACTGATTGGCACTGTTATGGGCACTGACTGGCGTTCTTAATGGGGCACAGACTGGCAGCTGATGGGCACTGATTGGCAGCTGATGGGCACATCTGATGGCACATCTGATGGGGGTGTGCTGAGAATCAATGTGCTGATTATCAGCACATTGATCGGCAATCCCTGTCAGCGCAAACTGAGGAAAGCTGTTTACTGACACTTTCTGGTTCACGCAATAATCCACTGTGATTCACAGCTGATCACGTAGTAAGGAGCCTCCGGCAGAGATTCCATACCACGATCAAAGATGCGGTGTGCCACGGGCGCATGCTGGCATGTTATCCTGCTGGACGTCATATGACGCCCAGTCAGGATAACAGAACCACTTCCTGGCCGTCAATCTGCTATAGGCCGGGTGGGAAGTGGTTAAACATTGAAATTGTGATCATTTGTGATCATTCAATTGTGATCATTTGTGACCATTCAATTGTGAACATTGAAAAGTGGAATACATCAGAAAATACATGTGAAATTCTTTAAAAAAATAAAATATGGGGGTTAGAAGGCTTAAGAAGAGGAGTAACCAAATTCTTGTTAAGCACTCACTCATTATCAAAGTGCACCCTCTGCAAAGGCAAATAAAACAGTCTAATAGGTCAATAAATATTCAATATAAACTTAAATGGCAACTGCAAGGTTAGTTTAAACAGGATTCAAACTGAAACCAGGCAAAATCATCCATTCCCATTCACCATCTTTCAGTTTTCCATAGGTTTAGTAAACAAGGTCTATGATATCTAATGAACAAATCACAGGAGATTATGCTCATTAAAGTAAATGTACCAAAAGGAAACCTAAAGCAATATGTCCAAAATGATTTTAATTTTTAAATACAATTCTGGTTTTTACATTTTCCCTTGTTGCATCCCAGTGCTGCTGATCTCCTGCAGCCAAATGCCAACCAATTCTTGTATACTTGCATGCACTTCTGTGATGGCATTTCTCATGGTGAGTTTCCCAACGGTGACAACAGTAAACCATGCCTGGGTAATTTGTGTTGAAACAAAAACGTGTAGTCTACATTACAGGGTGGCAATTCAAGAGTACAATTTAGGGAGACAGGGACAGAGCATTGTCACCCTATAAATAGGAGTATCCTGAAAAATAGTACCTTCATGCCAGGATCACTAGGTTTTATTCTAATAAAATCAGTGTTTAAAAATATATAAAATTACTTTAAATATTACATGTTTTCTGTAAATTACAAAGAGTGACATTGGTGAAACCAGTCAGGGACCAGCACTGCTGTAGCTGAGGGACTCTCCTAGCTGCCGGGGAGATTCTGGTGGTAGGGGAGTCAATTCTTAGAAGGACAGAGAGGGCAATCTGTAACAAAGACCTGAAGCACTGAACTGTATGTTGTCTACCGGGCACTCAGGTTCGGCACATCACAGATCTGGTGGACAGATTACTGGGAGGGGCTGGGGAAGACCCGGCTGTCATGGTGCACATTGGCACCAATGACAAAGTCAGAGGCAGATGGAGTGTCCTAAAGAACGATTTTAAGGACTTGGGAGCTAAATTGAGGAAAAGGACCTCCAAGGCAGTATTCTCAGAAATACTATCGGTACCTTGAGCCACACCAGAGCCACGCCAGAAAGGCAAAGGGAAATTAGGGAAGTAAACAAGTGGCTGAGGAGCTGGTGTAGTAAGGAGGGGTTTGGGTTCCTAGAGGACTGGGCCGACTTCTCAGTCGGTCACCAGTACTATAGAAGGTATGGACTCCACCTAAATGAGGAGGGTGCATATCAGCTGGGAGTGAAGATGGCCAAAAAAGTTAGAAGGGTTTTTAAACTAGGCGACGGGGGAGGGTGCAGCGGTAGAGATAGTCAGGGCAGAACATATTCTAGGGGGTAGTATTGGGGGCATTAGTGGTAGGTTGACTAAAGCATATAAACCAAGGTAAGTATAGTAACAAGTAGGGATGAGCCGAACACCCCCCGGTTCGGTTCGCACCAGAACCCGCGAACGGACCGCAAGTTCGCACGAACGTTAGAACCCCATTGACGTCTATGGGACTCGAACGTTCGAAATCAAAAGTGCTCATTTTAAAGGCTAATTTGCATGGTATTGTCCTAAAAAGGGTGTGGGGACCCGGGTCCTACCCCAGGGGACATGTATCAATGCAAAAAAAACTTTTAAAAACGGCCGTTTTTTCGGGAGCAGTGATTTTAATGATGCTTAAAGTAAAAAAAAAAAAGTGAAATATTCCTTTAAATATCGTACCTGGGGGGTGTCTATAGTATGCCTGTAAAGTGACGCGTGTTTCCCATGTTTAGAACAGTCCCTGCACCAAATGTCATTTTTAAAGGAAAAAATCTCATTTAAAACTGCTTGCGGGTTTAATGTCATGTCGGGTCATGGCAATATGGATGAAAATCAGTGAGACAAACGGCATGGGTACCCCCCAGTCCATTACCAGGCCCTTTGGGTCTTGTATGGATATTAAGGGGAACCCCGCACCCAAATTAAAATAAGGAAAGGTCCCTATATACTCTGAACAGCAGTATACAGGCGGTGCAAACAAGACAGGGACTGTAGGTTTGTTGTTAAGTAGAATCTGTTTGTAATTTTGAACATTTTTAACGTGTTTAGCTCCAGCCAAAAAATCTTTTCTAAGCTTTTTGGAAAACATAGAGAAGGGTTATCACCCCTGTGACATTTGTTTTGCGTCTTTCCTCCTCTTCAGAAGATTTCACCTCACTTTTTTGTCCCAATGAAAAATGTTTTTTGAAAATTTGGGTTTTTTTGTGGAACAAGGATTGGAAAGCATCAGTGGAAAGGAGAAATTGTTTTCCCATATTAACTCTTACAGGAGAGAATTTCCCTTCCTAGGGGTAGATTTCATCTCACTTCCTGTTGTCTCCTTCCGTTTGCAAGTAGAAGTCGTTTGTAAGTTAGATGTTTGAAAGTAGGGTCCTGCCCTATATACTCAGCAGAAATTTGGGCCTTAGGTGTTGCTGTGGCCAAAACACTGTAAGCCCTCACAGGGCCCTGCTGTGAAATATTAGATCAAGAATTGTAATTACATGCCCCTGTTGAACAGGAGCTGAAAAATTAGGCCTTAGGCACTGGTGCTGGTGCCACAACACTGCAACCCCTCACAGACACTCTAGTTGGAACGCAGGAACAAGCCCTGCTGCAAAGTATTGCATCAAAAATTGTAATTACACGCCCCTGTTAGACAGGGGCAGAAAAATTGGGCCTTAGGCACTGGTGCTGGTGCCACAACACTGCAACCCCTCACAGACACTCTAGTTGGAACGCAGGAACGAGCCCTGCTGCAAAGTATTGCATCAAAAATTGTAATTACACACCCCTGTTAGACAGGGGCAGAAAAATTGGGCCTTAGGCACTGGTGCTGGTGCCACAACACTGCAACCCCTCACAGACACTCTAGTTGGAACGCAGGAACGAGCCCTGCTGCAAAGTATTGCATCAAAAATTGTAATTACACGCCCCTGTTAGACAGGGGCAGAAAAATTGGGCCTTAGGCACTGGTGCTGGTGCCACAACACTGCAACCCCTCACAGACACTCTAGTTGGAATGCAGGAACGAGCCCTGCTGCAAAGTATTACAGCAAAAATTGTAATTACACGCCCCTGTTAAACAGGGGCTGAAAAATTGTGCCTTAGGCACTGGTGGTGGCGCCCAGAACCAAAAATGTTCTTACAAGCTATCAGCGTGATGATTGAGGAGGAAGAGGATAATTACTCAGGGATAGTCACTCAGCATCAGCATAGGCAGTCTTTGAAGGGATCTGAAAAAAATTATTCAGTTACATCAGCATCAGGTGCTTGGTAGCTGGTGGTGATCCAAGACTGATTCATTTTTATGAAGGTCAGCCGATCGACCGAGTCAGTGGACAGACGCACCCTGTGATCGGTTACCACGCCTCCAGCAGCACTGAATGTGCGTTCCGAAAGAACGCTGGATGCAGGACAGGCCAGTAGCTCAATTGCATACTGTGCAAGCTCTGGCCAGTGATCCATCCTCAAGACCCAGTAACCCAGAGGATTTTCGGTGGGAAAGGTGTCCAAGTCTGATCTTGCCCCTAGGTATTCCTGCACCATGTAAAACAGACGCTGGCGATGGTTGCTGGAACCGATCATACCTTGGGGCTGCGGACCAAAAAATTGTCTGAACGCATCGGTCAGACGGCCACCTTCTCCACCGCTCCTTCTTTGACTGACTGAAGCCTCAGCAACACGTTGTCCAGAAACAGGAGTTTGTAACCTCCCAGTCTCTGGGAACGCGTTGCACAGACCTTTCTGCAAGGCCTCCCGAAGATGTTTCATCCTCTGCTCCCTCTGCGATGGCAAGATAAGGTCCGCAACCTTACCCTTGTAACGTGGATCAAGGAGGGTTGCCAGCCAGTATTGGTCCTTCTCCTTGATACCACGAATACGAGGATCCTTACGCAGGCTTTGCAGGATCAGGGAGGCCATGCAGCGTAGGTTTGCTGAGGCATTCGGTCCGGAGTCCTCTGGGTCACTAAGGACAACAACGTCCGCAGCCACCTCCTCCCAGCCACGTACAAGTCCATGTGTTCCTTGGGACTGATCCCTTAAAGACTGCTGATGCTGAGTGCCAGGCTCCACCTCCATACTGACACAATCTTCCTCCTCCTCCTCCTCCTCCTCCTCGTCCTCTTCCTGTGTGATCGGCGGGCACGCAGGAACACTGTCTGGATAAAGGGGGCCTTGAGAGCTAAGGAAGTCCTCCTCTTCCTGCCTCTGTTCTGCCTCAAGTGCCCTGTCCATTATTCCACGCAGCGTGTGCTCCAACAGGTGGACAAGGGGGACAGTGTCACTGATGCATGCACTGTCAGTGCTCACCATCCTCGTGGCCTCCTCGAATGGTGACAGAACAGTGCATGCATCCCTGATCATGGCCCACTGGCGTGGGGAAAAAAAACCAAGGTCCCCTGACCCTGTCCTGGTGCCATAGTCGCACAGGTACTCATTGATGGCCCTCTGCTGCGTATGCAGCCGCTGCAGCATGGCCAATGTCGAGTTCCACCTGGTGGGCATGTCACAGATTAGGCGGTTCTTGGGCAGGTTAAACTCCTTTTGGAGGTCCGTCAGCCGAGCACTGGCATTATATGACCGGCGGAAATGCACACAGACTTTCCTGGCCTGCCTCAGGACATCCTGTAAGCCCGGGTACCTGCCCAAGAACCGCTGCACCACCAAGTTAAGGACGTGAGCCAAACAGGGCACATGGGTCAGTTGTCCCTGTCGGAGGGCAGAGAGGAGGTTGGTGCCATTGTCGCAAACCACCATTCCTGCCTTAAGTTGGCGTGGTGTCAACCACCTCTGAACCTGCCCCTGCAGAGCTGACAGAACCTCTGCCCCAGTGTGGCTCCTGTCCCCCAAGCACACCAGCTCAAGCACCGCATGGCATCTTTTGGCCTGCGTACTTGCGTAGCCCCTTGAACGCCTACGGAGCACCGCTGGTTCCGAGGAAGAGGCCATGGAGGAAGAAGAAGAGGAGGTGGTGGAGGAGAGAGGTGTGTCACAATCAGCATTTTGGAGGCGTGGTGGCGGAACAACCTCCAACACTACTGCACCTTGTCCTGCATCCTTCCCAGCTGCCAGCAGAGTCACCCAATGCGCCGTGAAACTTAAGTAACGTCCCTGTCCATGCCTGCTGGACCATGAGTCAGCGGTAATATGCACCTTACCGCTGACCGCCCTGTCCAGCGAGGCATGGACATTGCCTTCCACATGCCGGTAGAGAGCCGGAATCGCCTTCCGTGAGAAAAAGTGGCGTTTGGGTACCTGCCACTGAGGAACCGCACATTCCACAAACTCACGGAAGGGGGCAGAGTCTACCAACTGAAAAGGCAGCAGTTGAAGTGCTAGCAATTTTGCCAAGCTAGCATTCAACCGCTGGGCATGTGGATGGCTGGGAGCAAACTTCTTTCGGCGGTGCAGCAGCTGGGGCAGGGAAATTTGCCTGGTACAATCTGACGTCGGTGTACCAAAAGCAGATTGCCCACAAGTACTTGGCTGTGACACACCTAATTCTACACCTTCATTCCTCTCACTGCAGGTCTCAGAGAGGACTGAAGGTCTAGTGGGGTTGGAAATCTCAGCTGATGAGGAGCAAGGAGAGATCCTCTTTGTTCTTTGGTGTGGGTCTTTTAGATATGCTTGCCAACGAACTGCATGGCAGGTCAACATATGTCTGGTCAAGCATGTGGTACCCAAGCGGGAGATGTTTTGGCCACGCGAGATACGCTTGAGACATATGTTGCAAATAGCAGCGGTGCGATCTGATGCACTCGTCTCAAAAAAGGCCCACACCAAAGAACTTTTTGAATAACGCGCAGAGACTGCAGCGCCCTGCACATGTGGAGCTTTGGGGTGTGATGCAGTCAATGTGCTGCCCTTAGGCTGGCCCCTGGAGGGCATCCTGCCTCGTTGGTGATGTGCCGCCTCCTCCTCCTCCTCCTCCTCTCTCCTATCAGGCACCCACGTTGAGTCAGTGACCTCATCATCCCCTCCCTCCTCATCACTGGAGCAAACCTGTCAGTATGCTGCAGCAGGGGGAGCATGACTGCCAGATTGCTGTCCTTCTTGGGCACCCCCTCTGTCCGTGCTCATGTTACTGCCTTCATCGAGCTCAGTATCATCATCAGAGCCTTCCAAATGCTGGGCATCCTCCTGGAGCATGTACCCAACACTGTGGTCAAACAGTTCGAGGGAATCCTCAGGAGGACATGGTGGAGCTAGGGAAGGAGTCACTGATGACATTGAGCTGAGGGAAGAGGCCGCTGCTTTGCCAGACAAAGCACCCTGGGCATGGGTGAGAGAGGATGAGGAGGATGAGGACGGCTTGGTCATCCACTCGACCAAGTTTTCTGCATGTTGCGGCTCAACACGGCCAGCTGCCGAAAAAAAGGCCAAGCGTGTCCCATGGCCACGGGCTGATGAGGATGCACCGTCTCCACGACCAGCACTGGACACAGAGCCTGCTTGCCCTCTCTTATTGGCTTGTGACTGTCTGCCTCTCCTTCTTGGCCTTCCAGACATACTAATGGCCTGTAGCTGCACTAAGCTGATAGAACACCTGTAATTTTCTTCAGGTAGCTTTATATACTGTAACCAGACAAGCCTACCTGTCAGTAGGAAGATAACAGGAACGGATCTAGCTGAACACTGTGAGCAGGACGCACTGACTGCACTAAATGTAAATAGCAGGAACAGATCTAGCTGAACACTGTGAGCAGGATGCACTGACTGCACTAAATGTAAATAGCAGGAACGGATCTAGCTGAACACTGTGAGCAGGACGCACTGACTGCACTAAATGTAAATAGCAGGAACGGATCTAGCTGAACACTGTGAGCAGGACGCACTGCACTAAATGTAAATAGCAGGAACAGATCTAGCTGAACACTGTGAGCAGGACGCACTGCACTAAATGTAAATAGCAGGAACGGATCTAGCTGAACACTGTGAGCAGGACGCACTGACTGCACTAAATGTAAATAGCAGGAACAGATCTAGCTGAACACTGTGAGCAGGACGCACTGACTGCACTAAATGTAAATAGCAGGAACGGATCTAGCTGAACACTGTGAGCAGGACGCACTGACTGCACTAAATGTAAATAGCAGGAACGGATCTAGCTGAACACTGTGAGCAGGACGCACTGCACTAAATGTAAATAGCAGGAACAGATCTAGCTGAACACTGTGAGCAGGACGCACTGCACTAAATGTAAATAGCAGGAATGGATCTAGCTGAACACTGTGAGCAGGACGCACTGCACTAAATGTAAATAGCAGGAACGGATCTAGCTGAACACTGTGAGCAGGACGAACTGCACTAAATGTAAATAGCAGGAACAGATCTAGCTGAACACTGTGAGCAGGACGCACTGACTGCACTAAATGTAAATAGCAGGAACGGATCTAGCTGAACACTGTGAGCAGGACGCACTGACTGCACTAAATGTAAATAGCAGGAACGGATCTAGCTGAACACTGTGAGCAGGACGCACTGCACTAAATGTAAATAGCAGGAACAGATCTAGCTGAACACTGTGAGCAGGACGCACTGCACTAAATGTAAATAGCAGGAACGGATCTAGCTGAACACTGTGAGCAGGACGCACTGCACTAAATGTAAATAGCAGGAACAGATCTAGCTGAACACTGTGAGCAGGACGCACTGCACTAAATGTAAATAGCAGGAACGGATCTAGCTGAACACTGTGAGCAGGACGCACTGACTGCACTAAATGTAAATAGCAGGAACGGATCTAGCTGAACACTGTGAGCAGGACGCACTGACTGCACTAAATGTAAATAGCAGGAACGGATCTAGCTGAACACTGTGAGCAGGACGCACTGACTGCACTAAATGTAAATAGCAGGAACGGATCTAGCTGAACACTGTGAGCAGGACGCACTGCACTAAATGTAAATAGCAGGAACAGATCTAGCTGAACACTGTGAGCAGGACGCACTGCACTAAATGTAAATAGCAGGAACGGATCTAGCTGAACACTGTGAGCAGGACGCACTGCACTAAATGTAAATAGCAGGAACAGATCTAGCTGAACACTGTGAGCAGGACGCACTGACTGCACTAAATGTAAATAGCAGGAACAGATCTAGCTGAACACTGTGAGCAGGACGCACTGCACTAAATGTAAATAGCAGGAACGGATCTAGCTGAACACTGTGAGCAGGACGCACTGACTGCACTAAATGTAAATAGCAGGAACGGATCTAGCTGAACACTGTGAGCAGGACGCACTGACTGCACTAAATGTAAATAGCAGGAACGGATCTAGCTGAACACTGTGAGCAGGACGCACTGACTGCACTAAATGTAAATAGCAGGAACGGATCTAGCTGAACACTGTGAGCAGGACGCACTGCACTAAATGTAAATAGCAGGAACAGATCTAGCTGAACACTGTGAGCAGGACGCACTGCACTAAATGTAAATAGCAGGAACGGATCTAGCTGAACACTGTGAGCAGGACGCACTGCACTAAATGTAAATAGCAGGAACAGATCTAGCTGAACACTGTGAGCAGGACGCACTGCACTAAATGTAAATAGCAGGAACGGATCTAGCTGAACACTGTGAGCAGGACGCACTGCACTAAATGTAAATAGCAGGAACAGATCTAGCTGAACACTGTGAGCAGGACGCACTGCACTAAATGTAAATAGCAGGAACGGATCTAGCTGAACACTGTGAGCAGGACGCACTGACTGCACTAAATGTAAATAGCAGGAACAGATCTAGCTGAACACTGTGAGCAGGACGCACTGACTGCACTAAATGTAAATAGCAGGAACGGATCTAGCTGAACACTGTGAGCAGGACGCACTGACTGCACTAAATGTAAATAGCAGGAACGGATCTAGCTGAACACTGTGAGCAGGACGCACTGACTGCACTAAATGTAAATAGCAGGAACGGATCTAGCTGAACACTGTGAGCAGGACGCACTGCACTAAATGTAAATAGCAGGAACAGATCTAGCTGAACACTGTGAGCAGGACGCACTGCACTAAATGTAAATAGCAGGAACAGATCTAGCTGAACACTGTGAGCAGGACGCACTGCACTAAATGTAAATAGCAGGAACAGATCTAGCTGAACACTGTGAGCAGGACGCACTGCACTAAATGTAAATAGCAGGAACGGATCTAGCTGAACACTGTGAGCAGGACGCACTGACTGCACTAAATGTAAATAGCAGGAACAGATCTAGCTGAACACTGTGAGCAGGACGCACTGCACTAAATGTAAATAGCAGGAACGGATCTAGCTGAACACTGTGAGCAGGACGAACTGCACTAAATGTAAATAGCAGGAACAGATCTAGCTGAACACTGTGAGCAGGACGCACTGCACTAAATGTAAATAGCAGGAACGGATCTAGCTGAACACTGTGAGCAGGACGCACTGACTGCACTAAATGTAAATAGCAGGAACAGATCTAGCTGAACACTGTGAGCAGGACGCACTGCACTAAATGTAAATAGCAGGAACGGATCTAGCTGAACACTGTGAGCAGGACGAACTGCACTAAATGTAAATAGCAGGAACAGATCTAGCTGAACACTGTGAGCAGGACGCACTGCACTAAATGTAAATAGCAGGAACGGATCTAGCTGAACACTGTGAGCAGGACGCACTGACTGCACTAAATGTAAATAGCAGGAACGGATCTAGCTGAACACTGTGAGCAGGACGCACTGCACTAAATGTAAATAGCAGGAACAGATCTAGCCTAATCTAGCTAACTCAAATCAAATGACACTGTCTGTCTCTCTCTCTATCAGCACACCGGAACACACTACACAGGGCCGCCGTGCAGGCGGCCTTATATAGTGTGGGGCGTGTACTACATCCCCTGAGCCATAATTGGCCAAAGCCACCCTGGCTTTGGCCAATTACAGCTCTCTCTACTGACGGCGCTGTGATTGGCCAAGCATGCGGGTCATAGTGCATGCTTGGCCAATCATCAGCCAGCAATGCACTGCGATGCCGCAGTGAATTATGGGCCGTGACGCGCCACACGAATTTGGCGCGAACGGCCCATAACGTTCGCAATTCGACGGACGGTCGAACAGCCGATGTTCGAGTCGAACATGGGTTCGACTCGAACACGAAGCTCATCCCTAGTAACAAGTCCTAGTTGCAATCTCAGAACACCCAATAAGAGGATAGTATGTGACCGGTCTAAAGTAGGTGGCATGTTCACCAATGTCAGGAGCCTTGCGGACAAGATGGGTGAACTAGAGATACTGTTGTATGAGGAGGATTTGGATTTTGTGAGAATTTCAGAGACCTGGCTCAACAGCTCTCATAATTGTCTGGCAACCATTCAAGGGTATACCCTTTATCGCAGGGATAGAGAGAGTAAAATAGGGGGGAAGGGGTATATATCAACAATAATGTACAAGTGAATGTGAGAGATGGCATCACTAAGGGAGCTAGGGAGGAGGTGGAATCCTTATGCGTAGAGCTCCAAAGGGATGAAGCTAAGGGGAAAATAATACTAGCAGTATGCTATAGGCCCCCTAACCTGAGGGAGGAGAGGGAGACAGATCTCTTATCACAATTTGGATTAGTAGCAAGGATGGGAAGTGTTATCATAATGGGAGATTTTAATTATCCAGATATAGACTAGGTGGAGGGAACCACGCATTCGTCTAAGGCCCGCCAGTTCCTAAATGTCCTGCAGGACAATTTCATGGGTTAGATGGTAGACACACTAACTAGAAATAAAGCATTGCCAAATTTCTCCTTCAGCCAGTCTTCCATAAACTTTATAGGATTGTTTCCCTCACACCCCTCAGGGAGGCCCAGTACCCTTAAATTCTCTCTACGCAGCCTGTTTTCCATACTGTCCATTTTCTGCATACATACATTTAAATGATTTTTCATAAGTGATACTTCTTGTCTTATTGGGTATACGTCATCCTCCACCTGGCTGAGCCTTTCCTCAAGGGCCGTTGTCCGAGTACAGACCACTTGCACTTCTTTTTTAACAGCAAGTAATTCATCTCTAATACTTTAAAATTGTTCAGATAAATCGGTAATTGATAACTTACAGTTGTTGACTGCCAGGAGGATATCTTTCAGAGATGGCTCCTTCTCTTCTGTTGGTACTGACACACCACCTCCTACCACCGACTCCGCACCTAGAGCAGGTTCCCCCTCCAAGACCCCACTTACTGCCGAAACCGCTGATGATGTAGCTGCCACAGTCCCTATATCAGGGGCCTGGCTTCTCCTCGCAGGGTGGGCAGCTTGGTGCTGCACTCCCCCTATACTGCTGGTCTTTTTAGATGTCTGATTTGGTGTATGTGCAAAACGTTCCAGTTTAGCAGCCACTTGATTTGCTTTCTCTTTAGTGCTGTGCTGTGCAGGGGCCCCTGTCCCATCCTTTGCTGCCGCTTCCTCAGTCCCCTTCTTCCTGGTCATATTAGCGAGGTCCCACCACCCTGACTGATTAAACCAGGCTTACTTGCAGTCGCTCTATCCTGGAACTGTGCGCCTCCCTCTCTCACTGGGATAGTGGCTGTGATTACCCTGTCTGGAAGAGCTTCAATGTGCAGCGTTCTTCGGGTGAGTATACAATTTACTCACCCTTCTGGTACTGAGACCGGTGCTTCTTACGTCCGCCCTATATTCCCCTACAGGTCCCTCTGAATACCGCTCGATCCCGGGTATATGCGCCTCCCTCTCTCACTGGGATGAGCGCCGCTGATGCCTTACCCGGGAGAGCTTCGGGCGAGCGTACAGGTTCTGCTCCTTTCAGGCACTGGGACCGGCTCAACACAGCGGTGTCACCTTCCAGGCGCTCCAGGTGTTTTCGGCGTCTCTCGGTCCACGCTATGCTTCCGCGTCAGGCATAGGAGCGGGGGCTAGGTCTGACCGCAGCACCTTCCCTCACCCCTCAACATCCGGTCACGCCCCCCTTCTGATATTTCCCTCTTTACCAAGAGAACAAACCAGACCTTGGAGCAATACCTCCGTGCTTCTCTGCCTGACTCATTCTCAGATATCTTTTCTATTGAGAGTTCACATAGAGTCGCCTCTAGGACCCCATCTCCAGGGGGGCATCCTAGACCACTTATTTTTAAACTTTTATGTTTCAGGGACAAAGTTACCATTCTTCGGAAAGCAAGAGAAATAAAGAATATCCAGCATAATGGAGTAAGGATTTCAATATATCCAGACTTCTCCCCTGAGCTGCAGAGACAAAGAGCTAAATTTACAGAGTGTAAACGGAAGCTTCAACAGTTAGGAATTAACTATGCGTTACTGTATTCTGCACGATTACGTATATCAGCTCTGGGGGAGGTCAGATTTTTTAATACCCCTATAGAAGTCTCAGCCTGGTTAGAGAGAAGAAACTTGAGAAATTCAGGACTTTTTCATTCTGGGGCCCGGGACACTTAAAGGGAGGGGGAGGGAGAGGAAGGAGAGGGAGAAGAGAGACAAACTTTTTTCCTTTTAAATTTTTTTTTTTCTTCCTCTCCTTTCCTCTCCTCTCCTCTTTAGGACCTATGATGGGATATATATATGTGTGAACAAGGGGGCGGGGAAGGGGGGGGACATACAATTATATTGTTATTGTTGGGGATAGTTCCCCTCTTACTAGGTTTGGGTTGCACGGTTTTCTCACCTTAGGAGGTTATGATGGTCACAATAGAAGCTCAGGGGTTGGGCCCAAAATTGGGCAAAGGGGCAATGAATAGGTGGAGGGGAGGGAAGGGAGGGTTGGGGTGGTTTGGGGAGCGGGGAGGTGGGTGGAGGGGGGTTTGGATACGTGGATGCACAAGGAGGGAAGAGTGGTGGGAAGATTGGATATGAGAGGATTTCTGTTTGTTCAGTTGGAAATAGTAAATAGATTTGAAGGGGGAAGGATAATATATTTTTGTCACAAAAGTGGGTGGTTTAGACTAGAAGGTGTCCAGAGAGGTATAAGGGTACAGGGATTGAAGAATGATGGGTGTTGAAAGTGACTGTAATAAATCCCCAAACTTAATAAAACGGGTTAAAATATGCTCATGGAATGTAAGGGGGGTAAAAGATAGTTCTAAAAGGCAGGCAATTTTCTCGGCAGCTAACAAGGGGAGCGTTAAAATACTCTGTCTGCAGGAGAGGCACCTGGTAAAGGATACAATAAAGGTTTTGGATCATAAGCTTTACCGGATGCAGTATCATTCCACCTACTCTTCTTATTCAAGAGGGGTGAGTGTGCTGATAAGTTTGGGTTTGGTCTTCTCCTGCAGCCAGAGTATGGTGGATGAAAATGGACGGTATATTTTTCTCTCTTGTTTAATCGAAAATAAAAGATATGTACTAGCTAATGTCTATATCCCTCTCCCGTTTAGTATGGAAATACTGGACGATTTAACTAGATTCATGAAGGATGTCCCGGGGGTCATAGTGGTCGGCGATTTTAATATGACCATGAGTAATGGTATAGATAGGTTCCACCGAAAATTAGCAGTAGTGGAGCTCCTAAGAGTCCTCTCTCACAATATTGCGATGAGATTGGGTTGGTGGATATCTGAAGGAGGAGGCATCCTGAGGTGAGGCAATACTCATGCCTCTCCAGGACACATGCCACCTTATCTAGAATCGATCTTGTACTGGGTAATGAGGAGGCACTGAATGTAGTGGAGGAGATAGTCTATGAGCCAAGAGGGATTTCGGATCACGCGCCAGTAGTCACTGTTATAAATGTGGGGAAGTATTGTAGTAGAGGTGACTGGAAAATAAATCCCTTTTGGCTTGAGATTGTTGATGATACGGGGACTATGATGGACGGGTTAACAGAGTTTATTAATTTAAATCTAGGATCGGCTCCATTAGGGGTAGTATGGGATTCCCTGAAGGCTTTTCTCCGGTGAGTCCTAATTCAGAAAATCTCCTATGTCAAAAAACAATCACAGGCTGAAGAGCTAGAAACTAAAGAGAGAGTACGAAGGGCAGAAGTGAAGTATGTGGAGATACCAACCCTAGCCAGTTATGAAACCTGGGTGGGGAGGCAAGATGAGTATAGTAGAGTGCTCTTAGAGAAGATGGAAATGAATAGATTATTTCAGAGACTGGGAAAACTCTGTCTCTGATTATTAACTCAAATGGCCCCTCGAGCATTGTACCAGCAATTGAGGGAAGGGAAGGATTAATTACAAAAGCCACTCCTGAAATATTAGAGGAATTTAGAAAGTATTTTAAGAATTTATATAGTACGTCGCAAACGTGGAGGGGGAAATGTGGAATTTCTTTGAGAAACTGAAATTAACTCCATTATCAAAAGAAGATGCCCCACTGACTCTCAAAGAGTTGCAAAGTGTAGTAGAAGATATGGCAAACCAGAAAGCACCCGGCCCTGATGGCTCTTACTTCCTCTACTCTTGGAAGTGTTTAACAGAGCTAGGGAGGATAGGAAATTACCCGTTTCTATGACAGAAGCCATTATAATAATTTTGCTGAAAGAGGGGAAAAATCCGTTAGATGTGACCTCATACAGGCCTATTTCGTTATTATGTTCGGACGCGAAGATTTTGGCAAAAGCGTTGGCTACAAGGCTGAATAAAGTAATTTCTAAAATAATACATATAGACCAAACCGGGTTTATCCCAGATAGATCTACAAGCACGAACATAAGACGAGTGTATTTAAACATGCAACTACCCATAGAAAACAGTGGTAAGAGAGCTGTCCTCTCATTAGATGCAGCCAAAGCATTCGATTGTTTGGAATGGCACTATATGTGGAAGGTGCTGGCCGAATTTCAGTTTGGCTCTAGCTTTGTCAATTGGCTGAGCCTATTATATGACAGCCCGAGGGCTAAGGTTAAAGTCAACGGTCAGTGCTCAGAGTGGTTCCATTTGAGCAGGGGAACGAGACAGGGGTGCCCTTTGTCGCCCCTGCTCTTTGCCCTGGCAATCGCATTGAGGATGGCGCAGGGGTTTTAAAAGAAAGAGAGGGGAGGAGAAAGTCGCTATGTATGCGGATGACATTTTGTTGTTACTGGGAGACACACAGGATTCCTTGAAGACAGCTATGGGGATATTTGAGGAATTCCACCTTTTCTCTAGGTTATCAATTAATTGGGAAAAATCAGTAATTTTTCCAATAGACCCTCTCACTGAACCACTCCCACTCCAAATATCTCAAATTAAAGTAGTAAGTCAAATGAAATATTTGGGTATTAATATAACAAGAGATCCAGGACAATACATAACTGGAAATTTGGTTCCACTTATGAAAAAATTAAAACAGAAATGTTGGGTCTGGGGCCGTTTGCCTCTCTCGGTCGCCGGGCGCTGCAACTTAATCAAGATGGTCTGGTTGCCTCAAATGTTATATATATTACATAATTCCCCAGTGTGGATCCCTAAGCACAGGATGAAAAAAAATGGATAGTGTGTTCAGAGAGTTCATTTGGAAAAATGTGGCGGCAAGGATCAGCTTGCAGACATTGCGACAACCGGGAGTGAAGGGCGGCATGGGTGTGCCAGACCCACAATGCTATTTCCTAGCATCTCAAATGCAGCATGTGGGAGGTAGTAATAGGCCAAGGTACAAGGGAGCAGGCAGTAATATTTTGCTGAACGATACCAGCCATGATACAATAGTAGAGGCGATGGAGGCAGACTCCTTTGGCACCAAATGTCCTACCACCCAGATGATGGTTAAATCCTGGGTACATGTCAAAAAAACACTGGGCTATACTGGTTTCGTGGAGTTCTCCCCATTATGGGACAATAATAACCTTAGCGAACTTAAAAAAATGGGGTATATCGAAGAATGGGACCACCAGGGCATTCACTGCTTGATACAGCTATATAAAGCAGGGAGGTTAAAACTATTGCAGGAGCTAGTGGAAGAATATGCGATTTCCAACAGATCATTTTACAGGTACCTGCAAATTAGGCATGCCTTAGAGGCAAAATTTGGCAGGAAAGAACCAGCGTGGTGTGAAATGACCTCTCTGAGAAAGTTGATCAATGCCAACTCTACGAAAGGTGTAATCTCTGATATTTATGGAAGCTTGACTGCATCAGCTCAGGAGGGTATGGTGGAAAATAAAAATAGAATTAAATGGGAGGGAGATGTTGGGCCACTGTCTGACAGCCAATGGGAGTATGTTCTGTCATCGGGGCCCAGGATCACCCTCTCCCCCTCACAGTTGGTTTCTCATCTTTATTTGTCATATAGGTCATATTATACACCACTGAAGCTGTTTAGGTTTGGAAAGAAGCCTGATGCGAAGTGCCAAAGATGTGGAGGGGAGAGTGGAGATTTGATACATATGTTCTGGCGATGCCCCAAGCTTCATAGATACTGGAAGGGTATTGTGGATAAGATAAACTCTGTGTTTGGGATATCGCTGCGTTTGGAGGCCAGGACGTGCTTATTGGGCTTGATGGAGGAAAAAGAGATCTCAAAGGATACACAGACTGCAATGATTAGATGCCTGTTCCAGGGTAAAAAACTCATTGCTCGGTATTGGCAGAGAAAGGATCCACCGATGGTAGTAGAGTGGACGAAAGGAGTAAGGGAGGTGATAAGTAGGGAAAAATATATTTATAAGAAGAGGGGTAACTATAAGAAATTCAAAAAAATTTGGAAGCCATGGTTGGTTCGGGATGAGGATAGAATGGAAGGTGGGTAGGATGATAGTGGGATAGGAAGGAATGGTTGGTGGGTGAGTGTGGAAGGGAGTGTGGTATGGGGATTTGGGGGAGGAGGGGGTATAGGGGGTGGAGTATAGGGGGGGAAGTAGGGTGGGTGGGGCAGGTATATGGGGGTAAATGGGAAGAAAGAAGAAATTTTCTTAAGATTACTGTTTACAGATGTTTTGATTTGGTGTGTAAAGGATGTAATATAACGTATGGATAGATGATGACATCCTTCTTTTGTGTTTTTTTTTTGTAATGAAAATTTTTCAAATATGATTACCAACAATACAGACCTGATCACAGATGTGGAAATACGGGTCAATTTAGGAAACAGCGATCACAAGTCAATTGGCTTCAGTATAAATCACACAAATAGGGAGCATAAGGGAAATACAAAGACACTGAATTTCAAAAGAGCCAACTTCCCTAAACTATGAACCTTGCTAGAAGGCATGAATTGGGATAAAATCTTAGGAACAAAGAACACGGAGGAGAGATGGGTTTGCTTTAAGGGCATATTAAATAAGAACATTAGCCAACGCATCCCATTGGGTAATACATTTAAAAGAGCGAACAAAAGTCCTGGATGGCTTCACTCCAATGTAAAAATGCATATAAAAGCAAAGGAGAAGGCCTTCTAAAAATACAAGGTTGAGGGATCAGCATTCAGACTTTATAAAGAATGCAACAAGAAATGTAAGGGTGCAGTTAGGTTGACAAAGATAGAAAACGAAAGACACATAGCGGAGGAGAGAAAAAAAATCTGAATAAATTCTTGAAGTATGTAAAGAGTAAAAAACGAAGGACGGACCGTATTGGCCCCATAAACAATTAGGAAGGAATCGAGGGAATCGAGGGGCTTCTTCAGTAACCAAAACTGCAGTGTTTATCTTCATGACACATCACAGGAAGCACCCCCATGGTTAACAAAGGACAGAATTAAAATTAGACTTGGGAAACTTAACATTAATAAATGACCGGGACCAGATTGCTTGCACCAGAGGGTCCTTAGGGAACTCAGTCAAGTAATTGCCAGACCATTGTTCCTAATTTTTACTGACAGTCTACTGACTGTAATGGTACCAGCTGATTGGAGAAAAGCAATGTAGCACCAATATTTTAAAAAGGGCCCAAAATACATTCCTGGTAATTAAGTATGGAATAACAGTGTTGTTGCGCTACTGTGGAAAGAGTATAAGGTGATACATATAGCAGCCAGCATCAACAAAGTAGTGACAATGTGGAAAAATTATTGAGAAAAACAATGCAGCACTAAATATAAAAATCAGGATTGGGTAATCCCCAAATATGTGACTATCAAACGTGCAATGTGATAGTGTGATAACCATATGCAAGGAGTAAGTAAAACAATGTTGTTGTTAGTCCATGACCATATATGTGTCCAGTTAAGTGAACGTTATGATTGTATAAGTGTCCAGCAAAGAGAACGGTATGTGTATTAAATAGGCGAACAGATTTTCAGGGGTGCTATGTGGTTCACAGAAGTGGTGTTCCAGTACTCGGTATCCACAGAAGGAAAATAGGAGGAGCAAATACGCTTACCGTAACAGGTGGACACGTTTGCCATACAGCTAGACCTGTCACACTTGTAGCTGGGGACTTGAAAGAGCACACACACAGGAAGCTGTCCCAGAAAGTCCTTTTCAGGAGGAATGTCAGTTTATTGCTCTGGGGTTGTGAATTAACCATCCTGGATTTGCCTCCCTGCTTCTGTTTAAAGGGTGTATTTTCTCATTATACACCTGTCGGGGAAGTGTCTACACTTGGACTTGGAACATCTGCTGTCCCCAGGTCGTCTACAATTGCCACAAAGGAACCAGTGGAACCTGCCGTACACGCCTTCCCATCGAGCACCTATTTGGATCGGTTGATCCACAAGCCTGTATGATACCTAGCCGTATGGCAAACGTGTCCACCTGTTCCGGTAAGCGTATTTGCTCCTCCTATTTTCCTTCTGTGGATACCGAGTACTGGAACACCACCTCTGTGAACCACATAGCACCCCTGAGAATCCTTTCGCCTATTTAATACACATACTGTTCTCTTTGCTGGACACTTATACGATCATAATGTTCACTTAACTGGACACATATATGGTCATGGACTAACAACAACATTGTTTTACTTTCTCCTTGCATATGGTTATCACACTATTCCTGGTAATTACAGACCAGTTAGCCTAACATCAATAGTATGCAAGCTCTTGGAAGGGATAAGGGACTATATACAAGATTTTAGTAATGAGAACGATATTATTAGCAGTAATCAGTATGGATTCATGAAGAATCGTTCTTGCCAAACTAATCTATTAAACTTCTATGAGGAGATGAGTTAGCATCTAGATAAAGGAAGGCCCGTAGACGTGGTGTATCTGGATTTTGCAAAAGCATTTGACACCGTTCCCCATAAACGTTTACTGTACAAAATATCTGTTGGCATGGACCATAGGGTGAATACATGGATTGAAAACCGGCTAAAAGGGGGAGTTCAGAGGGTGATGATAAATGGGGAGTACTCTGAATGGTCAGGGTGGGTAGTGGGGACCCCCAGGGTTCTGTGCTGGGACAAGTCCTATTTAATTTGTTCATAAATGACCTGGAGGATGGGGTAAACAGTTCGATCTCTGTTTAGTATCATCTGCGGATGATACTAAGCTAAGCAGGGCAATAACTTCTCTGCAGGACGTGGAAACCTTGCAAAAAGATCTGAACAAATTAATGGGGTGGACAGCTACATGACAAATTAGGTTTAATGTAGAAAAATGTAAAATAATGAATTTGGGTGGCAAAAATATGAATGCAATCTATACACTGGGGGGAGAACCTCTGGGGGAATCTAGGATGGAAAAGAACTTGGGGTTCCTAGTAGATGTTAGGCTCAGCAATGGCATGCAATGCCAAGCTGCTGCTAAAAAAGCAAACAGAATATTGGCATGCATTAAATTGGATTAACTCCAGAGATAAAATGATAATTCTCCCGCTCTACAACACTCTGGTCTGGCCGCACCTAGAGTATGCTGTCCAGTTCTGGGCACCAGTCCTCAGGAAGGATGTACTGGAAATGGAGCGAGTACAAATTAAGGGCAACAATGCTAATAAAGGGTCTGGAGGATAATAGTTATGAGGAATGGTTGCGAGCACTGAACGTATTCTCTCTGGAGAAGAGCCGCTTGAGAGGGGATATGATTTCAATTTACAAATACCGTACTGGTGACCCCACAATAGGGATAACTTTCCACTTTTTTGTGGAAGGGAGTTTAACAAGACACATGGTCACTTATTAAAATTAGAAGAAAAGAAGTTTAACCTTAAACTGTGTAGGGGGTTCTTTACTGTACGAGCGGCAAAGATGTGGAATTCCCTTCCACAGGCGGTGGTTTCAGCGGGGAGCATCGATAGTTTAAAAAAACAATTAGATAAGCACCTGAATGACCACAACATACAGGAATATACAATGTAATACTGACATATAATCACACACATAGGTTGGACTTGATGGACTTGTGTCTTTTTTCAACCTTACCTACTATGTAACTATATGTATGTTAAAGCTTATATGAGATTTTAGTGGTTGGGATACATAAACTTTAATGGTTAAGATTCGATGAACATGCCTTTCCTCAACCCTCATTATATTGGTATGCAGTGGCAGCCCGTGCATTGTGGGCGCATGAGCGCTGCCCCCCCTGACACCTCCGCCGCCCTCCCTATTCATGTGCCCGGCCCCTTTCAGGATGCCGGACACTTGAAATACTATGGTGGGGAGTGTGTATTTTGAAGCACGTAATTATAACCAGAGGCTCTAATAGGCTTCAAAATAGGGTGAGCTTGGGGCGCAGAGCACTGCATCCCGATCCCACCCTGTTGTGTGGCATAGCAAATGAATTTTCGCTATTTTCACACTAACATTCCTCCCTGCCAATCAGCAGGCAGGTCAGTGAGACCTGTCTCCCGATTTGCCAAAGCATTAGGCAATCCTATTGGATGCCTAACGCTTTGGCAGAAGAGAGGAGACATGGCGGAGGAAGCCTGAGGACGAGCTGAGCGGACACAGGGGCCACAGACGCCACTTCCCGCCGAGGTGGAGAGCCCCGTCACTCCAGGAGAGGAGCAAAGCCCTGTCACACTAGCGGTAAGTGCAATTGGACCAGCTGCAGGGGGGGTTAGTGAAGTGACAGCCGCATTTGATGGGCACAAGTGGCTGCATTTGATGGGCACAAGTGGCTGCATTTGATTGGCACAAGCGGCTGCGTATGATGGGCACAAGTGACTGCATTTGATGGGAACGAGTGGCTGAAAGTGATTGGCACAAATGGCTGCATTTCATTGGCTCAAGTGGCTGCATATACTGGGCACAAGTGGCTGCATATGATGGGCACAAGTGGCTGCATATACTGGGCACAAGTGGCTGCATATGATGGGCACAAGTGGCTGTATATGATGGGCACAAGTGACTGAATTTGACGGGCACAAGTGGCTGCATTTGATGGGCACAAATGGCTGCATATGATGGGCACAAATGGCTGCATTTGATTGGCTCAAGTGGCTGCATATACTGGGCACAAGCGGCGCATATGATGGGCACAAGTGGCTGCATTTGATTGGCACAAGTGGCTGCATTTGATTGGCTCAAGTGGCTGCATATCCTGGGCAAAAGCAGCGCATATGATGGGCACAAGTGGCTGCATATGATAGGCACAAGTGGCTGCATATGATGGGCACAATTGGCTGCATTTGATGGGCAAAATGGCTGCATATGATGGGCACAAGTGGCTGTTTTTGATGGGCACAAGTGGCTGCATACGATGGCACAGTTGCTGCATATGATGGGCACAAGTGGCTGCATATGATGGGCACAAGTGGCTGCATATTATGGGGCACAGTGGCTGCATATGATGAGCACAAGTGGCTGCATATGATGGGGCACAGTGGCTGCATATGATGAGCACAAGTGGCTGCATATGATAGGCACAAGTGTCTGCATTTGATGGGCACAGTGGCTGCATATGATAGGCACAAGTGGCTGCATTTGATGAGCACAGTGGCTGCATATGATGGGCACAAGTGGCTGCATATGATGGGCACAAGTGTCTGCATTTGATGGGCACAGTGGCTGCATATGATGGGCACAAGTGGCTGCATATGATGTGCACAGTGGCTGTGTTTGATGGGCACAGTGGCTGCGTATGATGGGCACAAGTGGCTGCATATGATTTGCACAAGTGGCTGCATATGATGGGCACAAGTGGCTGCACATGATGGGGCACAGTGGCTGCATATGATGGGCATAAGTGGCTGCATATGATGGGGCACAGTGGCTGCATATGATGGGCACAGTGGCTGGATATGATGGGCACAAGTGGCTGCATTTGATGGGCACAGTGGCTGCATATGATGGGCACAAGTGGCTGCATATGATGGGCACAAGTGGCTGCATTTGATGGGCAGAGTGGCTGCATTTGATGGGCACAATGGCTGCATTTGATAGGCACAGTGAGGCTGCAATTGATGGGGGGGTCAGTATTTTTCAGTTTGTTTGCGCCCCCCAAAAAATTTTGAGCACCAGCCACCACGTTTGGTATGTAATGTCATTACAGAAAAAAGCTGGGTACATGTAGAATGACTGTGGTGGGGGCCTGTGTTAAAACATTTTCAATTTAGATGGCTGCAAGCTCCTCGGGGTATATATTAATTTACATGTATGGTGGCATAATGCAACATTATCAGTAATGAGTAGTCAATTTCATATGCTTTATGCATTATGATTTTACACTCTAATTACCATAAGTAGAAAATGCATATTATATTATAAGTTATGAGGTTTCCTGATTGTATAGCAATTTTAATAGTAAAACGGTTGCCAGTTTTAAAATACTTAGGCTACTTTCACACTGGGGCAGGCAGGCATCGGTGGTAAAGCGGCGCTATTTTTAGTGCCACCTTACCATCATTTTAGTGGCACTATTCGGCCGCTAGTGGGTCGGTTTTAACCTCTGCAAGCGGCTGAAAAAGGGTTAAAACCGCCCGCAAAGCGGCGCTTTTCTGGCGGTTTGACGCCGCTGCCCCACAGTTTTCATAGGGCAGGGGCGCTTTAGGAACAGTGCATACACCACTCCTACAGCGCTGCAAAGATGCTGCTTGCAGGACTTTTTTTACCGTCCTGCAAGCGCACCGCTCCAGTGTGAAAGCCCTCGGGCTTTCACACTGGAGAGACAGGAGAGGCTCTTTACGGGAGCTAAGCAGGAGCTATTTTTAGCGATGTAGCGCCTGTAAAGCGCCTCAGTGTGAAAGTAGCCTAAATAAAAATAATTTTGCACATCATTAATAAGGATGATCCGAAACAACCCCCAACCCCCCCCCCCCCCCCCCCCCCCGTTTTTGTTTTTTTTTTTTCACTTTAAGCATTATTAAAATCACTGCTCCCAAAAAAACTTCCGTTTTTAAAACTTTTTTTTGCATTGATACATGTCCCCTGGGGCAGGACCCGGGTAACACTTTTTATGACAATAACTTGCATATAAGCCTTTAAAATGAGCACTTTTGATTTTTCATGTTAGTGTCCCATAGACTTTAACGGTGTTCCGCGGCTTTCGAAAATATTGGAATTAGAGGAATTATAGGTAAGAAAATTAATAACAGATTAATTCAAGGTGACACTTTTGTTACATCGTTGTGAAAAGGATTACATGTACAGTATCTGACCATGAAGGAACATGTTATAATTTGAACTTTGGAGAGATAACAAACTTGCATTAGACTCAACTCAATGATGCCCTAGAAAAGGCAAATATTTCTTTAAGAAGTCTTTTTAACCTTTAAGAAATTAAAAATGCGCATATTTTCTCATTTTCAGTGTTTCAGTTTGAGTGGTCCATTACTGCTAGACATTGAGTTAAATAATCAGCCTTTTGAAAGTAAGACAATGTCAGAAAATGATTGTCTGTCCAAAATATTAACCCTTACATGTACCCAGTGAAGTGACTGGCCTTAGGTGATACATAAAGATGAACCAAATACTCCTACATATGTTGTACATGTTTATCCGCAGTCTTCTCTTCTCTACATTCATTCAAAGTCCAGAATTGTTAACGCTTGTCCAAACTGCCAGAAAAATAAGGGGTTAAAAATAAGGAGAGCTTAAGTTGAAGCTGAAGCACTCTGCAGAGCTTAGCAAGGAGAGTTTTGAGAGCTGATTGGAGGGAAGGGACACACTCCATTCAAACAGCACCCAAAAACAGAGCTTTGGCTGTCAATCACAAGTTGTGTGCTGGAGATTCCTCTCGTCACCTTTTTTTCTCTTGGTGTCTGGAAAACTTGTCAGAAGTGATTCATTCTGAAGGCAGAGGAAGAAGAAGCAGACAGATACAACACTTAGTGCTCTTAATTGAGACAAGTACACACTATAGATGGATATGCTTTGTTCATATTTCACATTAACCCCCCAAACTGCATTAGTGTGAAAATGCAGAACACATATGAATAGACATAATTAGCATGCTCCATTAAAGTTTGCCCTCTCCCAGTACCCCTAGCTCTTCCCATTTTTCCAGTAACAGAGTGCCATCCTTGGTCAACTGGCCAGGCAATGTAGAGTTTCAAGAACCAGCAGTACACATTAAAATGGGCAATGCTGAGCATCCCGGATGGGCTTTAGAATAGTACATAGAGGTTCAATTATGTGCTCCTGCAGCTTTGCTTTATAAGACATATGTGCAGTGCAATAGGCTCAAAACCCTTGGTGACTGTCCTGAAGACCTCTCAGGTGATTATGGATGGGTCAATTTCTGCATGACTGTGTATATTTACACTTTATGTGTCCTAGAAATACGTCCAACCTATTTTAGCATTGCATCGCTCACTGTTATTCAAATTGCATTCAGTGTTACCACTCATTAAAGTCAGTAGACAAACGTTCCTTTTTGCAATTAGTTTGCTGATCCATTCATACCTCCCAACTATCTGAGACACAATAAAACAGGAGATTTTAGTACAAAGCATGTAGGCAAAATATCCCTGCCATGAACGATGTTGAATTATGCAAAAAATGAGAGACATTTATGGAAAAAAGATTGATTTGGTTCCAAAAAAGGGGGAAGCCCTCCAAATAAAGGGCAGTTGGAAACTATGGCCATCAGTTTCACCATATATATGTATTAAAAATATATGTACATTACACTTAGGTGCAGATACATCTCCTTTACATAAAAATACCTGCTGTTTTGGTGTTTTTTATAAACTGCTGTTTATATGTAAAGCTTTATTCTTTATTACTGCCTGAGAACATTCCCAATAATGTCCTGCCAAAATAGTTATCAGTGTTCATGTGGCTGGTGGAAATGATGATGCAATTCAAGGTCAGACAGAGTTGATCTTGACCCTTATCTACAGGATGACTGTCCTGTGGCACCAAATCCTATCGCTGACCGCCCCCATCTCCCTTACAATATTGTACATGATTTCACAGTAACTGCTTGTTTAAGCTTTACATAACAAGTCAGTCTGTATAATGTAATGCAAGCCAAGTTCTGTATTTGTCATAAAATCTACCTTTTTGTGTGCTTTACATAAATTGAACTAGTGGGATACTTTGTGGATATGATTTTGTTCCCTAGGATTTTCCAAAACATAATTGTTTTTCAATAAATATCCTAAAGTAACATGCAAAATGTTCAATTCTAGTGAAAGTGCTGCACTGCTAAAAACTTAATTAAATTAATATATATATATATATATATATATATATATATATATATATATATATATATATATATATATATATATATATATATATATATATATATATCTATATATATATATATATATATATCTATATATATATATATATATATATATATATCTCTATATATATATATATATATATATATATATATATATCTCTATATATATATATATATATATATATATATATATATATATATTGTGCAACCATACCTTACCATAATAATACAATTATATTTAAAATTAAGTGCACCACTTATAAACAATACAATAATATTTCAATTAAATAGAGTGTTTCATAAAGTGAACATAGTCCGTTAGATCAATATACAGTCCATCCCACCTAAAACTTCTTATAGTGTTTCAAAAAAATCTGAATAAATAATATTTTTCCTTTTAGAAAATGTGGTAATAATCTTTTTTTATGCTTTTTGCATTTCAGTGCTGATGATCTTGTTCCCGTCTACATACATGAGCTTCAGTGACAGCTGGTATTTCTCAGGGCAGGTTTCCTGATGGTGACAACAGTGGAACATGCTTAAAGAGGTTCCTCACCCTGTAAACAAAAATGTAAAAGTCAGCAGTTACAAATACTGTAGCTGCTGACTTTTAAAAAAACACACACTTACCTGTACCTGGATTGAGCGATTCCCTCACCTGACCCGGCTATTTGCCGCTCTTCGAGTGCAGGCAGTAGCATCTTCGGGTGCAGGCACCAGCATCTGTAGGTAGTCAACGGTGACTCATTGCGGCTTCACTATCGACTGCCCACTGTGCATGCGCAAGCCACACTGTGCCCTGTGAATGATCCCTGCAGTCTCCTGGGACCTGTGACATGCCCGAGGAGCCTGAGGGGGACTGAACGTCTGCTCAGGTCACTAAGGCAATCTGATCAGAAGTGGGCGTGAGTACCTGTCAAAATAAGGTACCCACTCCCCCCTTAAAAAAATAAAAACATTTCAAATATTGGAGGGGAGGGCAGGAGGAGGAGGAAAAGCGGAACTTCCCCTTTTGGGTTAATTTCCGCTTTAAGCAATATAGTCTCCACTGAAAGCATATGTGACAGGATGACAATGCAGAAGATAAATTTGAACAGATTGTTGTCACATTGTAACAGAAAGTCCTTGAACAAGGATTTTCATGGCAGGATTGCCAGGCGTTTTTCTAATGAAAGCTGCAGATTTTAAAAATATTGAAAATTGCTTTTTAAATGACAGAAATATGATTGCAGAGCTTATATGAGATTTTAGTGACTGAGTTATCTACTCTAAAGGAAACAACTTTTGTTACAAATAAACACTGAAATAACTTCCATGCATTATTTTACATTTTAATTTTATTTAAAAAAGTGCCTTTCCATTTTCATTTGAGATCAGCTGTCATTTATTAAAACATTCTACAGCCACCCCCAAAAGGGCCACTTGACAACTTGGGTTCTCCGTTCTCTGCCCCAACTCCCATAACACCCTCAGCCCCTCTGAAACACCTAGTTGAATGAAAATCACCAAAATACTCAAAAGCCGCGCACACACTAGCGGAATGTATGACAGAAAAAGTCAGATGGAAGCTTTTCATCGTCTATTCCGATCGTGTGTGTGCCTCATCGGACTTTTTTTTTTCCGAAAAATTCTGACGGACCTAGAAATAGAACAAGTTCTAAATATTTCCGACGGAACCTATCGGGAAAACCACTCGTCTGTATGCTGTTCCGACGAACCAAAAACAACGCATGCTCTGAAGCAAGTACAAGACGGAAGCTATTGACTACTGGCTATTGAACTTCCTTTTTCTAGTCCCGTCGTACGTGCTGTACGTCACCGCATTCTGGACAGTCGGACTTTGGTCAGACTTTGGGTTGACCGTGTAGGCAAGACCTCTTGAATGGAATTCCATCGGAGTTCCATCGGAGAAACCTTCAGAGTTTATTCCAAACTGCAAAACCGGTCGTGTGTACGTGGCAAAAGAGTTACCAGCAAAGATACACTTTACTAGGGCTAATACCAGAAACTGTGCATAAAACTGTCGTGAAGAATCTCAATGTATTGGCATAAGCTGGAGGAGGTTTGAGCATCATTGAATATACAGGAGGTAGGTTTAGACATAGTCTGCTTGACAGTAGACTCACTATGCCACAGCAACTTAGAATTCTGTAAGACTAGACTGGAGTTAACATATAAACCAGCATAAGTATCTGACAGTGAACATAAACATTAACTGTGTTGAGAATAGAGCTAATGCAACTACTCAGGGTGCACCCAAAGAATGACTTGTGTGTTACCCCTGGGTGATACCTTAATACTAGACAAACAGCAGAGGTCTCTATGAGGCCACTGTGAATAGCCAGTTTTTAGTCCTGGATCTTCAGCTGGCCAATATTTGGGGCCCATTCATATTGTTGGTGCACATAAGAACATTCACAGTAGAGCCTGCAGGCAGTAAGAGGCTATAGGGCATCTGTGCGGTCAATCCCTAAGGGGTCAGTCTCTCTAATGGCAGTAGGTCATGGGCTCCTCACCAGTCTCAGCAATCTAGCACAGAAAACCCAGTGCTGGAGAAGGAATCCTCTGCGCCGGTTCAGTGTAGCTCTGTACCTTGGCTCACCTAGCAGTACCACAGTGTTGGGTTAGAGCAAGCTTTCAGAGGTGGCAGCACAGTCTTAGTCCTCGTTCTTTCCAATGCTCCCTCTCTCTGTGGATGCACGGTAATGTGCTCGTTGCCCCAGCTGGCAGCAGGGCTGACCCAAGGGATGTCCCCACTTCCAGTTCCTGTACCAAAAAAGCCCAGTCTCAAGCTCTCCTGGGATCTGTAGTCCATTTGGCAATAGAGGTCCATAATGATTCTCCATGCCTAGACTTCAAGCCCCATTATTCACTGCGGTCAGCTTTACAGTCCAAAGACACTTGTAGACAAGTGCAGTTTATCCCCCTCGCTGTAGGTGGTGCTGTTCGGCTGCTGCTATGCAGAGGGGAATAGAGGTTGAGAGGAGCTTGGATCCTCTTAAGATGCCATAGGAGCAGTAGTATGTTTGGATGCTGCTTCCCTGATGCTTGCTCAATACAAGTGGCTAGTGTAGGGACTGGATCACCACTGGCTGGGGACAATGCATGTGGCAGTGGAGGTTCCGGTCAAACTGGGACAGTACAGGGTCATTATGCCAGGCTCTGCCATCTGGGAACCCTAAAGAGTTGGGATAAGATCCTGCCAACCTGGTTACTAAAGGCGTTGACAATTCTGTACTGCCTGTCAGCTAACCCCTTCATCAGATGCTGTTCCTACCAAAGTGCCCTCTTAAGTACAAAGACTGGGTTAACCAGTTCAATACTGGGCACTTTCACCCCCTTCCTGCATGCAACACTGTACCCAAACTAAATTTTTACCATTTTTTTGCACACAAAAGTGCTTTCTTTTGGTGGGATTTAGTCACCACTGGGTTTTCTATTTTTTGCTAAATAAACAAAACAAGAAGAAACATTTTGAAACAAAAACACTTCCTCTTTGCTTCTGGTATAAAATTTGCAAATAAATAATTGTTCTTCATAATTTAAGGCCAGAATGTATTCTGCCACATTTCTGTGGTGAAAATAACCCAAATCGGTGTATATTATTTAGTCTGTAGGAAAGTTATACTGTAGAGTCCACAAATATGGTATATATCTGAAAATTGAAAAATGAATCCTGATGTACTGCTGGCCTATCTCATTTCTTGAGGCCCAAAAATATCAGGACATTACAGATATCCCCAAAATTACCCCTTTTTGAAAAGTAGACAGTCCAAGGTATTTAACAAGAGGCATGGCGAGTTTTTTAACATTGTCATTTTTTGTCATAAATTTTTGGAAAATTAAGAAATTTAAAAAATGTCTGATCAGGGACACTGACTGGTGACAGTACGGAAAAATTATTTATTTTTTCACTTTTTTTGAAATTATTTATTTTTTATTATATATTTTTTCATGTTTTATGATTTTTTTAACACACTTTGACCAGAGCAATATAATAATTGTTAAGAGCTATATACCTGGGTTGCCTGTATTATTGAGGCTTCCTTGCCATAGTGTTTGGAACTGTAAGTGAGCTCCTTGCTGTTGTCTTCCTCATGTTAATTATTACTTCTGCTTAACCAAATTGTGCCACCTTCTTTGATCTCAGTGCACCTTTATTCCTTCCTGAGTACCAATCAACTGGCCCTCCCTAAACACTGCCATCACTACCTCTGCTCCTGCTGATGGGAGATGGCAGCACATTGAAGTCCAGCTTGCCCAACTGCTTCAAATGCACAAGTGGCTACCATTATTGTCATGGTTTAACCCTTTCAGCCTAGTATTAATCTACAACTTAAAAAAAAAAATCAGGTGATATTGCACACTGGCAAGCAAGAACTGTAATGAGTATAACCCCTCCCACTCCAAGTATGTCTTAGTTTTGTAGCAATCAATAGTAGGAGGGGATCATAAGACAACAATTGGAAGAGACCTGTGTCCTGTGATGTACTCCAAGAAAAAGATATAGTAAGTCAAAAATCCTGTTTTCTCAGTCATACGTTATGAGACACATGAATAGTAGTCAGGTACTGTACATAGGGAAATGAAAATCAGTTCAACTGGGGGGTGTTCAACACATCAATCAAAGACTAGCAGGCCCACGAAAACAAACAATTTATCAGAGGGGGCTCAACAGAGTTTATAGAGCCACCTGAAGAACCTTCTGACTGAAACCAATGCCTGACCATCCACCTTGTAAAACTTAACAAACATTGGACCAAAACACCAGGTGGCAGATTTACAAATCTAAGAAACAGATACCTGATGCTGGAGAGCTCTGACCAACCGAATAAAGTGTGCAGTGAGGGGAAAAAGGAGACATTTTGTCTCTGAGATCATAGGCTTGAATGGTAAGCTGAAGATAGTGGAACAAGAAGCAGGTTGCCCCTTTACAGAAACTGTCAGATATGACAAACAAAGTCAGACTGTCTTAAGAAGCTGTAGACAAGAGATAGATTTGAGCAGCACGTAGCACATCCAGAAAATGGAGGGAAATGTCCTTAAGATGTTTTGAAATAGAACAAAAGATGGTAGAACAATGTTCTGGCTAAGGTGGAAGAACGAAACCACCCTGGAAAAGAAAGAGGCTTTGGGCCTCATAACAAACTTATCCTTAAGTAAAACAAGAAAAATGGTTCTTTAAGGGTTAAGGCAACCAATTTGTCACCTTCCCTGGAGAAGTGATGGCAACTAGAAAGACAGCCTTGCAAGAAAGGAGGGATATCCCTAATAGGTTCAAGGGGTAGTTTTAACCACTTCAATATTGGGCACTTTCACCCCCTTGCCCAGCCAATTTTCAGCATTCAGGGCTGTCACACTTTGAATGCCAATTGTGCGGTCATGCAACACTACACTCAAATGACATTTTTATGATTTTTTTGAGACAGATAGAGCTTTAGGCGGCACTGATGGGCACTGATGAGGAGGCACTAATAGGCAGCACTAATAGACTGCACTGATAGGCATTGATTGATACTGATGGGGCTGCACTGATAATCAGGGCACTGATGATCAGTACCCTAATTATCAGTGTAAACAATGTGCTAACAGGCTTGCTGGTAATGGCACTCCTTTCCTTGATTGGATACAGCTGATCACATGGTAAAGGGCAGCTGTGATTGGCTCTTTAAAGCGATCTGTGATCAGCTGTGCCTGAAAGACACAGCAGTCACAGGGTGTGCCAGATGGGTGGCCCAGGGGGCATGGGGAGACAGAGTTCTGGGAGGACATCCATGGATGCCCTCCCAGAGCTGGAAGCCTGCGCTGCAACTGTCCTTTGACTATGGGGGGAAGCAGTTAAATAACAGAAAAAAAATGTTGAAATCACACTAAGTAACTAGGTAATGTACAGGGGGAAATATGTGAGTGCCACCTTGCACTAGGGCCATCACTAAAGAGTTAGAGGCAAGCAGGCTCTCAAAAAACCCACTAAGGCTGAGATTTGACACTTGATGGTATGCAAAACAAGACTAGAGAGAAGACTGATATATGCATTCTCAGTGTGATGGTAGACTCTGAAACAAATTGATTTCCTAGCACTTAAGAGCCTAGGGATAACTGGATACAAAAAGCCCCTGTCCCTCAGGACCTGGGCTTCAACAGCCAGGCCATTAAAGTCAGTGTAACCAGAATGCTGAATTGTAATGGTCTGGAGTGAAATTGGACATACAGAAATAATTTCAAAGAGGTCACTATTTGGCCTTAACATTCAAAAGGGTCTGTCTGCTCCCGGACTGCAGAGTCCGTATATAGTAGCAGAGGGTCTGGAGTTTGTCCTTAGAAAGGAAAACCTTGGACATGGCCATATTTAGGTTCCACTTGAATCTCCACATGTTCTGGTTAGTCAATTGAACATTGGCTGACAGAGCTTTTGCCAACTGTTTTCTCAGCAAGAGATTGTCCAGATATCCCACCGTGAGGATGCCCTGAAAGTGAAGCAAGGCAAGGACAGGGGCTAGCACCTTGTTGAAGACCCAAGGTAGGGTGACAGAGCAAAAAGGAAGGGGGAAAAGGGTTGTTATACTGGGCTATCCTAATAGCTATTTTTTTTGCCAAGTTTTATTCTTCTGAAGGCATCAGCATTACCCTATGTACCTGACCACTCATACTATGACGCATAATATATGATTAAGATAATTACATTTCCCTCCCTTACAACCATGGCAACAGTATTCTGTATAGTGTGTAAAATTAAATACTCAAGCGCTGAAATGGAATGAATACAAACTAATGCAAAAAAAGGAAATAAATAAAATACCACTGCACTCTATCAAAAGGTGTTTCTGTGATGGTTGAAATATCAAATGGATGTGTAGAAATACTCAAGCAATGAGATAGGTTAATTGTAAATAATGAAGTGACACACAAAAAAAAAGGAATAATAGGGGGATTTAGCTGCAATCAATCAAAAAGTGTTTCAGGTACCAATTATAAATAGTATACAAATATTGATGTGCTCTAATCAGAAATAACCTTGTGCACAACTACTAAAATATTGTGGATAGCACCAAAAATACAAATAAATGTGAACAATGTGTCAGCACTCATAAATTGACACTTTGGTGGGAAATATATAATTACAGACAGGATTATTATGAAATGTGAATTAATATGCGACTGTAAGGAATATAACCTCTAATACAGGGGTCTTAAACTGGCGGCCCTCCAGCTGTTGCAAAACTACAAGCCCCATGATGCATTGAAAGGCTGACAGTTACAAGCATGACTTCCTCAGGCAGAGGCATGATGGGACTTGTAGTTCCTCAACAGCTGGAGGGCCGCCAATTTGAGACCCATGCTCTAATAGGAGCAATAATGACCAAGTATGATAATCTCTAATAAGGGCAATTAGCACCCATTAAATTTCACAGTCATTTATAAAGGCATCATGACGGTTTTGAACTAATTTTAAAGTGTTAATTTCCAGCCTGAGCATCAGCCTGCGCTGGTCAAAGATTCCGGAATATCTCTTTTTCAGGTATACGGAAAATGATGGCTTGAGCTCAGTTTCAGATGTTTTCACACAGACAAGTCATGTAAAAAAGAAACAAAAGTATCATTGCGCAGAGATCAACAAAGAATGCAGCCAAGAGTGATACAGAGACCGATACACTCACATATTCTTGAGAAAGTCACGTGGTCTGTGACGCAACGCGTGGGAGGAGCTAGTGACGAGCACTGCGGTTACGAGATCTTAGTACAGCAGCAGCGGCTTTTGGAGGAGTTGCGCTCGTAGTAGCTGACTGTTTTTTCGCTCATGCCTTAACACATGCTAGGATATGTGAGTGTATCGGTCTCTGTATCACTATTCTGTATAGTGCGCACTCCCTGAAACCTCTATCCTAGCTTGTGTAACGTGTGGCTTTTTCTTGAAGAAGGTAGCATCAATGTATAAAGCAGAATTGTAACAAAATATTTATGGGAACAAAATCTTAGTTTAACAATGTTATCTTGTGTATCTATTGTTGTATGTAATTAATTACATACAACAATAGATATAATAATTACATGTAATTACATGATTAAAGCTGGCCATACATTTTACAATTTTCTTGTCCAATTTCCTTTAGATTTACCTTCAACTTTGTAGTGAAAGGGCTTGCCTGATTGCATACAAATTGAAAGCGTTTAACAACTCCCCGCCCGGCCTATAGCAGAATGACGGCTGGGCGGTGGTTCAGTTATCCTGACTGAGCGCCATATGGCCTGTGGTGGCCCGTGGTGGCGCGCAGCGAGGCTATCGTGGTGCTGTGTGTCACTCTGACACACTGCATCTCCGATCGTAGTAAGGAGCCTCTGACGAATTACACCTCTGGATATCCCTGAGACTCCTTGGGACTACCAGAACGCTGGACCACCTTCCATATTACTAATATGATGTGCTCCTACCCATCCACCCTCTTGTAAGTGTTTTTAGCCCCTTTGGGAATATAAAGTTTTACTTCTGCACTTAGAGATGCCTTTTTTTCTTTTCATTTTACTTCCAGAGTTTGCTTCTATTTTCAAGTGCTGCCGGAAGTGCATGAAGACCCTCTTGTATTTCTACATAGACTGATATCTCCTTGATCTGTTACTCAGAGCGCCCTTATACACACTTTTATCTGAATTAGTGCCCACAACAGTGCCAATCAGTGCCCGCCACAGTACCAATCAGTGCCCAGCACAGTGCCCATCAGGAAATCCTGTCAGTACCTCATCATCAGTGCCGCCCATCAATACCATTTATTAGTGTCCATCAGTGCCACCTGTCAGTGCCAATCAGTGCTGCCTGTCAGTGCCCATCAGTGCCACCTATTAGTGCCCATCACTGCCCTCTATCAGTGTCCATCAGTGCTGCATATCAGCGCCACCTATCGGTGCCCATCAGTGCTGCATATCAGTGCCGCCTATCTGTGCCCATCAATTCTACATATCAGTGCCTCCTCATCAGTGCCCATCAATGCCACTTTATCAGTGCCAATTCATCAGTGCGACCTCATCAGTGCCCATTAGTGCCGCCTCATAAGTGCCCATCAGTGAAGGAGAAAACAAAATGTTATAACAGAAACAAAGAAAAACTCTTTATTTTCAAAAATTTGGACCCATAATGCACTACGAGATCACAGTGCATTGCTGTATGATGATTGGCCAAAGCATGCATCTGACCTGCATGCTTTGGCCAATCCCAGCACACTCTGCTGAGAGAGCCATAATTGGCCAAAGGCAGGGTGCCTTTGGCCAATCATGGCTCAGGGGGACTAAGTCCACGCCCCACACTACATAAGGCTGCCTACAGGGCGGCCCTGTGTAGTGTTGTTGGCGTGGACGGAGAGATAGCATGATTTAGATTAAGCAGGCAGGTTATTCAGTTATTGGCAGTGTATTTGATATATATACAGTCAGTCTAGTATATATATATATATATATATATATATATATATATACTCTGCATCCAGTGTAGCCTATATCTACAGTTCATTCCGTTGTGTACTATTTCTAATAAACTTCAGGCGGTGTATTAATATATATATTGTAGAGGGTCAGCCTGGGGCAGAGTTAAGAAGGTGTTAATCAAAGAGGGCAGGTACTTTCCCTTTAGACCTGCTTATTGTCAGCTGGGCTGAAAGTGTCAGAGAAGAGCTGTTTGAGTAGGAGAGAGAGACACAGCAGCACGCTGTGTGAAAAGTTCCATTGCTGGATTGTGTACTTGCTAGGTGAGCTCCACATAAAAGACTGTAGCTCTGATTAGAGCCATGAACTATTGCCTGCAAGCCTGTATGCTGCGGAACTGTAAGCTTTACCTGTGTGCACAACTGTGTGACAAGACAGCCTGTCGTGTTTTTAAAAAGAAATACAAAATCCCCCTACATTGTTTCCCTTCCCCCCCGCCTGCAGGTAGTTACAGCTAAGCTAAAGTTCAAGTTCTCTTCTCTTACTTTCCCAATGCCCGGACTCAAAGCTTTAACTAGTGATCTCCGCTAGATAAGACCATGTTCTCTTGAATTTCCTCCACCCTGCCCATTTATCTCTACCCTCTATACCTTCCTCTGTCTCCTCTCCTGGGTGATCCTTATATTCTATGTTATATATTTCATTAATACAAAAGAGCCAGTCCCGTAGGCTTGGACACTGCGGCTGCAACCATGACCTTGTTATCTCTTTCTTTGCTACATCTAACAGTATTGGAACAAGTGATGATTGATACTGCTTAAACGGCTTCTTAGTCCCATGGAATAAACAAATCCACGGATCTTCTACTAGAGATTCCTTGGTTATTTTATTAATTAATAGTATAATTTTCTTCCAATAAGCTTTAATGATCGGACACTCCCACCACATATGTGCCATTGTTCCCAGGTTAGAACACCCCCTCCAACATCTGTCCAAAGTGTCAGGGTATAGTTTGCTAAGTCTGTCTGGCGTGGCATACCATCGTGCTAAACATTTAAAGTTGGTCTCCGACCGCATAATATCGGCCGAAGCGACATGTACCATTTTCAAAATCTTCTCTACTGTGAATAAACTACAATGTAACCCCAACTCCCTTTCCCATTTTTAATATATGGAGGCACATCCAGTTCTTCCCTCTCAGAAAGAATTTTATAGAGGAGAGAAATAACGTTGCCTGATCTGTCTCTTCTACATAATAGCTCAAGTGGCCTGTAATCATCCTCTCCTCTGATTGGCTTTGGGAGTTTCTCAATGAAGAGCGACAACTGCATGTACCTCCAAGCGTTGACCACCATAAGGTCTGTCTCTGCTTTCAATTCCCGATAGGGGCGTAATTTCCCCTCTTTGATAATATCTTTCAATTAAGTGCTACTATTCTTAATCCAGTTCCCTCCCACCTCCCGCATCCCTGGTTCGAAAAATGTATTATCTTTGATATAAATCAGGGGTGAGTTATAACTCCATTTATTACGTGTATGTACCTGATCCCATAATTTAAGCGTGTTTCGTGTGAGTAATGCTGTATTAGTGCTAAGTGTCCTATATTTTGCCGGGTTCCAAATTATGTGTCCCAGATCAGTGCTACTTAAACTATGTTCTATTTTCACCCACCTCCTATCTGAAACCTCCTTTGACCATTCAACCACCCGTGACAAAACTACTGCAGTGTAATATCTGTTGAGGTCTGGAAGAGCCAGACCTCCTTTTTTTTTTCTCCTAATCAAAACTGAGTGAGCTTGTCAGGGGATGTTATACACAACATCCAATGCAGGTGATCAGATCGCTGGGCTGCACCAAGGAATCAGGGACAAACGAGTAAATGAATAAGAAGGTATGTTTATTGTTAATGATAAAGACACACGTGAAAACAGGACAGCAAACCAAAAACAAGTAAATGGTGAAAACACAGCAAACCCCCAAACCCACCTAACTATTTATCTAACTAATATAATACACCAGCAAGGAAACCAATATGAAATAAAAGATAAGGCATGAGCCAAAGCGACAAGGGAACAGGAAACAGGGTTCAAGGTCAGGATACACAAACGGGGTTCAGGAACTGGCTGGAACAAGAGCAGGTACTGGCAGGGACAAGGGCTTAGCAGAGGAATTCTGAAGCACTGAGCCTAGTTCAGGGCAGGTTTATATAGTCCAGCAAAACCATGACAGGTGTGCTTGATGACAAGTCTGCAGTCCAGGCAGAGAGACCCCCGCTGGTGGCCACTGGAATTACACCCTTTTGGTGCTGAATGTAATAGTGCCACCAGCAGGAGAAACCAGAGATGACACCGTTCCTGACAGTTCCCCCTCCTAAAGGAGTGGTCTCTGGACACTCCATTCAGCCCTGGGTACGACAGTCCGAGTGGGTGCAGAAATACCTTAAAATGTTTCCCTACTGAGTCTGCGGACTTCTTCGCACTTCCAAGGCCAGAGTCTTTTAGTTCACTGGGGGACGTGCCATCAGAGTCTGAAAATAGGACATGTACCCCACCACCCGGGTCAGGAAGTTTGGATCTGGAGATGAAAATTAGCAGGGTAACGGGAAAGAAACCATCAGAGGCAGACCACACAGGAGCATTACATTCAAGCCAGGCAACAGACAGGATTGACCCAGCGGCAAGATGTCCATCAATCAGGAACAGTTTTAGCAGGCACCATGTCATCAGGCTGAGCAGAAAGCAGAGGTACATCACGCTGGGCAGTGGCACATCCGCATCGAGCTGGGCAGCAGGCAAAAGCACATCGAGCTGGGCAGCAGGCAAAAGCACATCGAGCTGGGCAGCAGGCAAAAGCACATCGAGCTGGGCAGCAGGCAAAAGCACATCGAGCTGGGCAGCAGGCAAAAGCACATCGAGCTGGGCAGCAGGCATGGGCACCTCAAGCTGGGCAGCGGGCTCATCAGGCTGGAGAGCAGGCACTGGTACTTCCGGCTGGAACACTGGCACCTCAGACTGGAACACTGGCACTGAGACATCAGGCTGGAGGGCTGGCACAGAGACATTAGGCTGGAGGGTTGGCACCGAGACATCAGACCAGGCGGCAGGTACTGGAACTTCAGACTGGGCAGTAGGCACATCAGGCAGAACAGCAGGTGCTGGCACAACAAGCTGAACAGCAGGCACATCGGACTGGACAGCAGGTACTGGAACTTCAAACCGGGCAGCCGGTACTGGAACTTTAGACTGGGCAACAAGCACAGACACTGGCACATCAGGCAGAACAGCAGGTGCTGGAACAACAGGCAGGACAGCAGGTGCATCGGACTGGATAGTCGGTACTGGAACTTCAGACTGGGCCGTGGGCACAGGCGCTGGCACATCAGGCAGAACAGCAGGTACTGGCACAACAGGAAGAACAGCAGGTACATCGGACTGGATAGCAGGTACTGGAACTTCAAACCAGGCAGCTGGTACTGGAACTGCAGACTGGACAGTGGGCACAGGTGCTGGCACATCAGGCAGAACAGCAGGTACATCGGACTGGATAGCAGGTACTGGAACTGCAAACCGGGCAGCTGGTACTGGAAATTCAGACTGGACAATGGGCACAGGTGCTGGCACATCAGGCAGAACAGCAGGTACATCTGACTGGATAGCAGGTACTGGAACTTCAAACCGGGCAGCTGGTACTGGAACTTCAGACTGGACAGTGGGCACAGGTGCTGGCACATCAGGCAGAACAGCAGGTACTGGCACAGCAGGCACATCGGACTGGATAGCAGGTACTGGAACTTCAAACTGGGCAGCTGGTACTGGAACTTCAGACTGGACAGTGGGCACAGGTGCTGGCACATCAGGCAGAACAGCAGGTACTGGCACAGCAGGCTGAACAGCAGGTACATCGGACTGGATAGCAGGTACTGGACCTTCAAACTGGGCAGCTGGTACTGGAACTTCAGACTGGACAGTGGGCACAGGTGCTGGCACATCAGGCAGAACAGCAGGTACTGGTACAACAGGCTGAACAGCAGGTACATCGGACTGGATAGCAGGTACTGGAACTCCAAACCGGGCAGCTGGTACTGGAACTTCAGACTGGACAGTGGGCACAGGTGCTGGCACATCAGGCAGAACAGCAGGTACTGGCACAACAGTCTGAACAGCAGGTGCATCGGACTGGATAGCAGGTACTGGAACTTCAAACCGGGCAGCTGGTACTAGAACTTCAGATTGGACAGTGGGCACAGGTGCTGGCACATCAGGCAGAACAGCAGGTACTGGCACAACAGGCTGAACAGCAGGTACATCGGACTGGATAGCAGGTACTGGAACTCCAAACCGGGCAGCTGGTACTGGAACTTCAGACTGGACAGTGGGCACAGGTGCTGGCACAGCAGGCTGAACAGCAGGTACATCGGACTGGATAGCAGGTACTGGAACTTCAAACTGGGCAGCTGGTACTGGAACTTCAGACTGGACAGTGGGCACAGGTGCTGGCACATCAGGCAGAACAGCAGGTGCTGGCGCAACAGGCAGAACAGCAGGCTGGGCGGCATACAGGAACACATCAGGCTGGAACAGATCAGCTGGTGGGGAGGCAGGATTGGATACTGGCATGATGGTATGGGTTGGAAAAAACTTCCGCTTCTTTTTGCTTTTAGCCACTGGGGATCTATAAGTGGGTACAAGGCTGTAGGTAGGGAATGCAGCTGGTAGAAGCGAAGAGTGAAAGGATGGCAAGACAGAGGGAGTAGGTGTTGAAGGGAGATTTAGTGGAGCTGATGGAGGCAGTTGAGAAGCAGCAGGGGAGTTAAAGGCAGGGTAGGTGCAGCAGGAGGAAACAGGGTACTGGTATTTCATTGGTAGAGAGGTATATTCGGAGCTAACAGAAGCTGAATGCGACAGACTTGACCAGGCCTGTATTAATGATTGCACTGAATCAGGTTTGCACTTGGCTTGTCTGACCAGAGACTGCACTGATTCAATGCATTTTGCAAGCACCTGCTGAGGACAAGCTGAATATTGTTCAAAAAAGAATGCTGAGTCATCCTCCAACAGCCAAACTAAAGATTCTATCTGAGCTGCACTAAAAGGGGGTGTATAGTCATCACCTCCCTCAGCGACATCAGACAGGACCAACTCAGTACAAATCCAAATTAATGGTTGCACATCTTCAAACAAAAAACTGCCTTGCTCAATAAAAACATGAGCTAGGCGGATGCATTCTAACAACTGTTCCCTAGTGTATTCAGCCAATGTCTGATAACAAAAGTCTCTGTCATCAGTTGCCAGGAGCGATAAATACAAAATACTTTCAAAATCCATCTTTCAACAATAGCTGGGCCTCAGGCCCCAATTCCCAGGTGCAACCGATCTGATTGTATGGCTTCAGAATTCTGTCAGGGGATGTTATACACAACATCCAATGCAGGTGATCAGATCGCTGGGCTGCACCAAGGAATCAGGGACAAACGAGTAAATGAATAAGAAGGTATGTTTATTGTTAATGATAAAGACACACGTGAAAACAGGACAGAAAACCAAAAACAAGTAAATGGTGAAAACACAGCAAACCCCCAAACCCACCTAACTATCTATCTAACTAATATAATACACCAGCAAGGAAACCAATATGAAATAAAAGATAAGGCATGAGCCAAAGCGACAAGGGAACAGGAAACAGGGTTCAAGGTCAGGATACACAAACGGGGTTCAGGAACAGGCTGGAACAAGAGCAGGTACTGGCAGGGACAAGGGCTTAGCAGAGGAATTCTGAAGCACTGAGCCTAGTTCAGGGCAGGTTTATATAGTCCAGCAAAACCATGACAGGTGTGCGTGATGACTAGTCTGCAGTCCAGGCAGGGAGACCCCCGCTGGTGGCCACTGGAATTACACCCTTTTGGTGCTGAATGTAATAGTGCCACCAGCAGGAGAAACCGGAGATGACACCGTTCCTGACAGAGCTATTCTTGGCTTTTTGCCACGCCAGACCAACCTTGACACCAATCCTCGTAAAGATCTAAAAAAATAATCTGGGAGGGGAATTGGCAACATCTGAAATGTATATGTTATTTTAGGGATTAGCAACATTTTTGCTGCATTGATGCGACCAAGCCATGAAAGGGGCCGCAGTGACACCCTACTTATTTCCTGTCTGATTTCATCTAGCATGGGAATGTAATTAATCCGGTACAACTTTTCCAATGAGCCAGCCAGTTTTATACCTAAATAATTAATTACCTTCCTCCAAGGGAAGGAAAAGGATTTTGACAAACTCTCTACTTCTTTTTTCCCCACATTAATGTTAAGGACCTCTGATTTGCTCGGATTTATTTTGAAGCCAGAGATATCACCATACCTCTTCAATATCCCGAGCAAATTAGGGATTGTAATCCTGGGGTTCGTTATAAAAAAGATCACATCGTCGGCAAATGCCGCTAATTTATGTTCATCTTGTCCTACCATCACCCCTCTGCAATCTGTATTATTTCGTATGGTCGACAAAAGAGGCTCCAAGGACAAGATGAACAGTAATGGGGACAGGGTACAACCCTGCCTCGTGCCGTTCTCCATCCTAAATAAACTGGAGAGAACCCCATTTACCCTTACGGAAGCTGAAGGGTGGTTGTATAATATTTTCACCCAGGCGATGAACCTAGGACCAATCCCCATCGCTTCCAAGGTTTTAACCATGAACCCCCAGTCTACCCTGTCAAACGCTTTTTCCGTGTCCATTGACAGGAGTAGAGCTGGGGTCCCCCTGATTTAATGGAATACAGTAGGAGCAATGCTCGAACTCCGTTGTCCTTACCCTGTCGACCCGGGACAAAACCAACCTGATCTGGATGCACCAAAAAACTCATTTTGTCCCTAAGTCTGTTCGCCAACACCTTAGCGTGCAGTTTCACATCAGCATTTAACAAAGCTTTAGGTTTGTAACTTGAACAAAGCATATTATTTTTCCCCTCTTTTGTGATCAATGATATAGTAGCCAAAAGGGCCTCCTCCCCCATGAGGCAATCAGGGCCCATTTTATTCCAAAAATGGCAGAGTTTGGGTACCAAGATGTGTTTATATTTTTTAAAATAGCTATTCGTAAAACCGCCGGGACCGGGGCTCTTCTCCGACGGTGAGTTATTCAAAGCCGCATATATTTCCTCTTCTGTTATAGGGCTATCTAGAACTGATTTTTCCTCTTCTGAGAGTCCTATTAACCCGGCACCCTTCAAAAATTCCTCTGTCCTCAAGCTATTTAGATGGTCACCCCCTTCCTTTTTGTCCAATGGTATACAGGGCTTCAAAGAACTTCCTAAACTCTTCTGCTATTTCTCTAGTGGCCGCCACAGTTTCTCCTTTTTTATTTTGTATTCTCTCAATGAAATTCCGATCTCTTTTCTTTCTCAATATCCTTGCTAAGTGTTTACTTGATTTATTACCACTATAGTATCTCTCTCTTGTTACTTTAGTAAAGACCCTCCTGGCGTCCTGCTCCATGCTGTCCTTTAACTCCTCCCTTTTAGACACTAAGAGGCGATAGTTGTCCTGCACTTGTCCCTTAGAAGCTTGGTGGATCAGTTCTAACGCTGCAATTTCATCTAGTAATTTTACCCTTTTTTTTTCTCTTTTTTTTCTCCCCTGCCCCGATGGAGATAAGAAGCCCCCTAACATATGCCTTGTGTGTTTCCCATAAATAGATGGAGAGATATCCCCTGTATCATTGACCTTAAAAAAGAAATCAATTTCCTCCTGCAACTTATCAGAGACTTGGGGAATTTTAAGAAGGCTTTCGTTTAAATTCCATGAAAATGGTTGTCTATGCAAATCTGGAAACCTGACCTCCATCGTGACCGGGGAGTGATCAGATAAGGACATGATCTCAATTTTAGTATCTACTACATAGTCCAGTAAACTGTGGTCAGGGGCGGACTGACCATTGAGCCACTCTGGCACTGCCTGAGGGCCCTGGGCCACTAGGGGGCCCCATCAGGGTTGCCAGCCTCAGTAAAACCAGGGACAGTATGTATAAATCTGTGTTTTTTTTACATCTGTCTGTGCATACTGTGTGTACATGTATGTGTATACTGTGTGATTGTATACTGTGTGTTTGTATACTGTGTGGCCCCATAATCTCTGATTGCCTGGGGCCCCATAATCTCCTATTGCCCGGGGGCCCCATGAGTTATCAGTCCGCCCCTGACTGTGGTCTATCATAATGTAATCCAGTCTTGTGTACGTCCCGTGCACAGGGGAGAAGAAGGTGTAATCTTTTACTTTTGCATGCTGTAACCGCCATACATCCATCAGATGACATTGGTGCAGCCTTTTCCAAATCCTTCTTAACTGAACCTTCCTTGTCCCCTGTGCCTGGGACATACTATGTACTATGGGCTCTAGGCAAAAATTGAAATCTCCAACCAGGACCATCTCCCCTTCTTTAAAATCCATCAGTTTCACCAGGACCTGTTCCAGAAAAACAGTCGGATTTCTGTTCGAGCAATACACATTCGCCAATGTAAGCATTTTATTCCCCATATTGCCCTTAAGGAAGAGAAAACGCCCTTCTGGATCAGACTCCCTGCTTACCAAGGAAAATTTAGATGTTTTGGAAAAGCCAATTGCCACTCCCTTGGCTCTCCTTATAGGCGTATCACTATAAAACCAAACGAGCAATTTTGGAGAGTAAAGCCTAACATTTGAGTCTAGGGTCAGGTGGGTCTCCTGAAGAAATACTAAATTTGCTTTATAATCTTGAAGTTCCTTTAAAATTTTATGCCTTTTTCTCGACGAATTCAGGCCCTTCACGTTGTAAGATACGAACTTTAAATCTAACATTGTAATTCTACAGACAATTAACCATGTTCATCAGTCAGCCAAACACCAGCTGTTACCTCCCCTGCAGGTTTTACTCCCCCCCCCCCGGCCATACTAAGGCCCCAATCCCGCTAGTCTGGGACATAAAGATTCCCGACTGCAAACTTCTAATTATTTTATTTTATGCGGGTGAGACTCCGAAGGCAGCCACAGATGTCCCGCTTACCTCCAAAAATGGAGGCAGTAGGGACGGGAGTACCGGAGACTGACCTCCCCACCCTATATTACACCCTCCCGCTTCCCCTACTCCGGGGGCTATGCCCACCTTACATTGTACCTAATAGTCCACAACCCCGCCTTCCCCCCTACTCTCCCATATTGACCTTTAATTGTTATCAACAAATACACCTTCCAATAAGAACCCCGTCATTTCATTCATGAGAGAAAAAAAAAAATCAGTCCCTCATTTCATTCAATGAACATAGTCCTTCATTATCTTCTTGGAAGCTCCCTAATTTAACGGAATGTTCAGGGTGGGAATGCCCAACTTTTCACAAAAGTCCTCAATCTCCTCCGGAGACCTCATCCTCAGTGTTCTGCCCTCCCTCGTCACTAGTAGGGATGTTGGAAACCTCCAGCTGTATTTAATGTTGGCACTTCTAAGTTGTTCTAGAAGCGGTCTAAATTGCCTTCTCCCGGCCAGGGAGATCTGTGAAGATCTGGAGATCTTTGTCTTCGAAACGAACTGAGGGGGTACCCCGTAAGTTATTCCATATCTTGTCCTTATCTTCAAATGAGTGAAATTTTACAATCACATCACGAGGGATATCAGCCCTTAATTTTGAGGTTTTTGCTCATCCTATGTACCCTATCAATCCTTAGTGTCGTCTCCTCTTCTAGGCTCAATATAGGGTTAAAAAAAATTTTCATCTTAGACGACAAGTCCTCATTTTGTTGTTCAGGAAGAGACCTAATATGCAAATTCTGACGGCGGCTTTGATTCTCCTGTTTTTCCAGCTTATATGCCAGTATGCGATAATCGCTCTTCAGCTGCGATTTAAGCTCCAAGATCTCCTTAGCATGACTGCCCAACGTCTCCTCCACCTCCTCTACTCTTCGCAATAGATGACCCATGTCCGTCCTCACATTTGATATTTCTGACTTTATAGCGGATTCAAGATTTGCAAACATCTCCATCATTTCAACCTTGGTGGGCAATAAATCTGTATTTCTTTGGCCCTCCATCTTGCTGGTACCAGAACCACCTTCACACACCAGATCTTCTCTAGGCCTCTCTCCCTGCCCCCCCTTTTTCTTCGTTTGATCTTTCTTTTTATCCTTCGTTCCCGCTTGTTTCGTATCCGTACCGGGGCTTTTTATACTCGTCTCTTTAACCACCTCAATACAGGGCACTTACACCCCCTTCCTGTCCAAGCCATTTTTCAGTTTTCAGCGCTGTCGCACTTTGAATGACAATTGCGCGGTCATGTTACACTGCACCTTAATTAAATTTTTTGCATTTTTTTCCCCACAAATAGAGCTTTCTTTTGGTGGTATTTCGATCACCTCTGCGTTTTTTATTTATTGCGCTATAAACAAAAGAAGAGGGACAATTTTGAAAAAACACAATATTTTTTACTTTTTGCTATAATAAATATCCATTTTTTTTTTTTTTTTTAACAAATTTTTTCCTCAGTTTAGGCCGATACGTATTCTTCTACATATTTTTGGTAAAAAAAAATTGCGATAAGCGTATATTGATTGGTTTGCGCAAAAGTTATAGCGTCTACAAAATACGGGATAGATTTATAGCATTTTTATTATTTATTTATTTTTTACTAGTAATGGCGGCGATCTGCAATTTTTATTGTGACTGCGATATTGCGGCGGACACATCGGACACTTTTGACACATTTTTGGGACCATTCACATTTATAAAGCGATCAATGCTATAAAATTGCATTGATTACTGTGTAAATGTGACTGGCAGGGAAGGGGTTAACACTAGGGGGCACTCGAGGGGTTAATGTATGACCTAAGGAGGTGATTCTAACTGTGGGGGGAGGGGACTGACTGGGGGAGGTGACCGATCGCTGTCCCTATGTACAAGGGACACGCCATCGGTCTCCTCTCCTCTCTGACAGGACGTGGATCTGTGTTTACATTCACAGATCCACGCTCCTGCTCTGTTACCCGGCAATCGCGGGTGCCCGGCGGACATCGCGGCCGCCGGGCACGCGCACCGGGTCCCGAGTGACGCAGCGGGCGCGTGCGCGCGCCGCCGGCGGCGCGCGCGCGCCCCCTAGTGGCTCGGGAGGGCGAGGACGTCATATGACGCCCACTCAGAACAATAGGCTTACCGTCCGGCCGTCATATGACGGTGGGCGGTAGGCTAGTGGTTAAGGTATTTTTGAATCGAACTTGAGTTTAGGCTCTCCCTTGGGGTCTTGGGTTCGGCAGATTTTTGGGTACGACTTCTCATACTTATCCCAGTATCTTACCGCCTGCGACTCGCAGAGCGCCCCGCTCCTATGACCTTCCAAAATCGCCCCAAGGGCCAAGTGACTTCTGGGCTTTATACTTAAATGTATTGTGGATGGCTTATAGTCCCGTTTACATCAGTCCCACCGAGGAGGGTATCTAGGGCCATAAGGTGACTATCCTGTCACTGGTGTTCCTGGGCCTTGCGCTGCAAGCCGTGCTTAGGGCCCTCAAGCTGTACTCTGGCAGTGTTCACATATACACTCCCCCGGGCTCACGGCCCCTTCAGCTTTTTCTTCTCTTCCTTCCTTTCCCCGTCCCCTCCTTCCTTCCCCTCTTAGCCTCCTTCTTAATGTTACAGTCCTTTTATCATCCTCACACAAATCTTCATAGATGAAACAGGAAATAACAGCAAAAATGGAAATGGCTCATACCTGCTTGCGGCATCTTCTTATTACTCTAACAATACATTCAGCAGGTCACCTGCAGTCCTGGGCCGTTGCTGCCCTGTTTCTTTGGACTCCGCTCCCCTAATGAATCCTGCTGCTGTATGGGGAGGACGCTGCGGGGGAAGATGACCAGAGGAGGGGGGGTTGTAGAGGATGCTTCCCCGGGGCACGGGGTTTTGCTCAGGCTCCTGGCCAATCCTGCCTAGGAGCCGGCGTGTCAGTATGCTGCAGAGTTTCTCCTCCTCCTCACACTCCCGAACCTCGATCACCTCAGCGGACACACTTCACACCTCTGAGGGGGGGTGGGGGGTTTCCTTTTGGTAATGGCTAGATGCAGCAGGGGAAATCCTGGGCAACCTTCATGCTCCTAGCTCTGGGCCGGCATCAGGCTCGCGCCATACGCCGCTCCTAGGTTACCCGGGCGTCCAGCCTGCCTCCCTCACACCTGTGCTGCCAACAGGCCCCTCCCCCCGCTCCTACGTCTCACGTCTGCATCGTGAGCTGGCGGTCATGAAATATTCTAATACACCTTCCAAAAAAAAGAAAACGGCTGCTCGGGCGTTTAATACAACTGCCAGGAGCACCCAGGACCTAAGCTTCCAGGGAACTGACAGGGGGAACCCCGTGAGGTTCGCTGTTGGTCCTGCCATCAACTGGGTCATCTGGCAGCCCAGTGCCCAAGTCAGGAAGAACCAATGGAGTGCGACATGGGTCGCCGTCACTCCATGTATGCCCATGCTGCAACCAGGCTGAATCCACATGAGTGTGTGGTGAGGGTCAATCATTAATTAAATGACTCCATCATTAATTCTGTGGGCTAGGTATATCGACTACATCCTCCTCCTATGGAGTGACACCTTAGACTCTTTAAAACGATTCTTTGATTACCTCAATCTAAATGATAGGGGTATCTCTTTGTCATACGAGGCAAGTAGAAATAAAATCAATTTTTTAGATCTAGAAATAGAGATTGTAGACAAACAGTTTAAATTTCAAACCTACTTCAAGCCTACGGGCCATAATGGTTTTATTCCCATAGATAGCTGCCACCATAGGTCCTGGTTGAGTTCTGTTCCGCGTAGTCAGTTTTTAAGACTCCGCAGGAACTGCACGGTCATAGATACATTTACAATACAGGCAGGGGTCCTTAAACAAAGGTTTCTTGACAAGGGATATGACAGTAAGAATATTGATTTAGAATTACAAAGAGTCACTAATATGGATAGGGTTCATTACTTGTGGTTAAACCCAAACGGGAACCAGATGAGAATTTTAAATGTGTTGACTTTGTTTTCAACACAACATAAACAAATCAAAACAATTATGAAGAGACACTGGGATGTTCTTAGACAGGATAACATTCGCAGCACTGCATTACCCGAACAAGCCAAGGTCATTTTTAGGGGAGCACCATCTTTACAAGGTCGTATAGCACCTAATGTTATCAACCCACCGGTTCGTCCTTCCTTTTTTTCATGATTTGATTGTTTTTTTCTTTGTAAAAAATGTGTTGTGTGTCAACACAATTCATTGGGAAGACATAAAACAGTTGAATTCACATCTACTGTCACGAAAAAGAAGTATACCATTAAACATGGAGAGAGCATTAGTGGGACTTTGAGTGAGGTAAAAGGGGCCCGCTCAGGTCCCCTCCTCCATCCCAGTTAGATAATATTAGAAAGGAGCAATTGGCGGGACTTTGGCAGGACTTTTCATAAGCACACAGGAGCAGTAATAAGGTGGAATAAAATAGCTTTTAATCAATGCAGATTATCACAAAGTTTTTATATTCAAATGATCAATGCATTTTGCTATATATAACCATTTGTATAACTTTAAAATTCATTAAAGCCAGAGAAATATACATGAATACATATTCCTACAAGGAAGCAATACATAGTATAGAATACAAAAAAAAATTAATTAAAAAATAAATGAATTGAGGACTATGCAGCTTAAATATATATATATATATATATATATATATATATATATATATATATATATATATATATATATATATATATAAAAAAGAAACAAATATATTGGAGCAGCCTGAACAGATGCATCGTTGTATGCACTAGGTTGATGTTGGCTCTACGCGTTTCAAGGCCTTTGTGCCTATCACCAGGAGCAAAAAACCATAGTGGTAATCTATAAATAAAAAATAAGAAATGTTTTAGAGAAAAAAAAAAATGGACAAGAGGGGTTCTACCACAGACCCAGCCTGCCCACACACTTACATGGTGGTCCTCACAGTGATGGTGCGGCCATGAAATCCATAGACCAAACCACAAAAGTCTCGCACGGGAGCTGAGGGGACATGCTGCGGCAGACAAAGGACAAAAATGAACAGCGCCCCGCATGGTTGGCAATGTGAAGGGTGGTGATGGTAAATAGGAGAAATTTGGAGTGAACAAAGGGGCAAGAAAAGAATAAAAGTGATTAGAGGCAGAAAAAGGAGCAATAGGAGAAATAACTGGAAAGGGAAAGCAAAGATTGTGGTAGTGGGAAAAAGATGTGTATACCTGAATCCAGATATCCACAAACAAAGGTGCTTGAGTGCATGATACTTGACAAAACCAGGTGTATTGAGTGCGGTGTGTGAGATCCATGTCGGGAAGGAGCCCATAGTGGCCGTGCCCCGCAAAACATATCCCTAATGTCACACATTGGTCCACAAATGGTTCTGCCTCTAATCACTTTTATCCTTTTCTTGCCCCTTTGTTCAATCCAAATTTCTCCTATTTACCATCACCATCCTTCACATTGCGTTGTTCATTTTTGTCCTTTGTCTGTAGCAGCATGTCCCCTCAGCTCCCGTGCAAGACTTTTGTGGTTTGGTCTGGGGATTTCATGGCCGCACCATCACCGTGAGGACCACCATGTAAATGTGTGGGCAGGCTGGGTCTGTGGGAGAACCCCTCTTGTCCATTTTTTTTCTCTAAAACATATCTTATTTTTTATTTATAGATTACCACTATGGTTTTTTGCTCCTGATGATAGGCACAAAGGCCTTGAAACGCGTAGAGCCAACCTCAACCTAGTGTATACAAGGATGCATCTGTTCAGGCCGCTCCAATATATTTGTTTCTTTTTTATATATATATATATATATATATATATATATATATATATATATATATATATATATATATATATATATATATATATATATATATTTATTTTTTAAAGCTGCATAGTCCTCAATTTATTTATTTTTTAATAATTCTTTTTTGTATTCTATACTATGTATTGATTCCTTGTAGGAATATGTATTCATGTATATTTCTCTGGCTTTAATGAATTGTAAAGTTATACAAATGGTTATATATAGCAAAATGCATTGATCATTTGAATATAAAAACTTTGTGATAATCTGAATTGATTAAAAACTATTTTATTCCACCTTTTTACTGCTCCCGTGTGCTTATGAAAAGTCCCGCCAATTGCTCCTTTTTAATATACCATTAAACACTTCTATACACGTGGCACAAAATAAGTGGTATATTTGATCACCTGCCCCTGCGGCAAGCAATACGTCGGCCGTGCAATCAGGATGTTTTCCACAAGGGTCGGCGAACATATTGCTTTAATTAAAGGCAGAGATTCAAAGCATAGTGTCCCTAGACATTACAGGGAATTCCATAATAGTGACCCTAAGGGATCACAATTTATTGTCATAGATAGGTACATTCCACCTTGGAGGGGAGGCGCCATGACCAGAGGTGTCTCCCGTCTGGAGACTTTCTGGATCTATTAGCTGCAGTCCCACTCTCCGTTAGGAATGAACGTTGAGTGGGACATTAATGCGTTTATTAATGAATCCTAGTTGTGCTCGATGTTAACATTTCTATTTATTTTTAGATCCATATCCATTTAAAATATTTTCAGTTTCTGAGCTGTGTGTAACTTAAATGATAATATAACGTATTTTTATCATGTTTGCTTACAATTATTGTCATTGATGTAAGGGTCCCTTTAAGAGAATCCATCTCAGACGTTTGTGTATACAATTTTTCTATTTTTTTAGTTATCCATTAATAATGAGGATGTCCCTTTCAAATATGTATAAAAAACCAGTAACTAACTGGTTACAGAGAAAAACTTGTTTTTGATCACTTCCAGATACTGATCTTTAACATGTGACTTCAATATTTGTGGTTTTAGTTTTATATTAGGTGGGTTCATATCAGGTCCCTATATGTATTTTTGGTATATCCTTATACATAATTTATTTTCATTAGGGTTGTTTTTATTTTTAGCTAATTCCCCAATATACTGAGATATGCCATGCTGAGGCTTGGAATGCAGTGTGGTTTCACTAACATGTGATCGCACTGAGAAGCCTGACATGCGCTTCACATTTTTTCCGGTCACTCTCCGCCCATTTCACAAATTGAGTTAAGGAAATGCGTGACGACGAGGTGTCACGCTCACGCGTTCATCACTATGTTTATCTGACTGGATGCTCACATGTTATTCAATGCGAGCGTCATGTCTATTCACTATACATTTCGCCCAACAGCTTTTGGAACGCACGTCCAGTTATTATACCGAGTCGTGGAATGCACGCGGGTCCGACATCTTGGGTGAAACGGAAGTGTGTATTAAAATTGATGGCGACACAGCGCGAGCTGGATTCTCGTTATTGGGGTCACATTTCTTTTATAAGTGAGTCTGGCTGCAGTGGAGGGACACCCCAGACGAAGTCTAATGAGACAAAACGTGTCAGCAAGGACTCCACTGCCGCCATTTTTTATGCAAGCGCTTGAAATCACTTTCTAAATGTAAGTATTTTACTTTAATAAAATTGTAAACAGTTCATACGGAATTATGCTATGTGGCCCTCTTTTTCTATTTCCCTTATTCTATTGATCAACATTTGACACTATCTGATGTGCAATCACCCCTGTATGGAGACTGATTTATTATGAGTTTCGGGACGCCCTGGGTTCCAATTACAGAGGATTCCTAAGATTCCAATTACAGAGGATTCCTAAGATTCCATCCTGGTTGTCGGTTAATAACATAAGCCTGTTTGACTCATAGAACGTATGTTCTTTTGAGTTCAAACCATCCGGTAAGCTTACATCTGCCTTGGTGGTGGCTTTACTGCACTGGTGTCTTCAGTTTTCACCCATTTTGTTGGATGCCAATGCGGTGATTAGGATCTTCAATTTCTTTTATATGCACTGTGGATTTTTTTTTGTATATTTCATTAGCCATCATGGTTTGTAGATTTATATAATTTGGTCCACAGAGATTTTGTGATTCACCTTTCAATAGTAATGGTTGGGTTATGTTAACCAACACTTTAGCGCAACACCTATATACTCTTGTGATTATAACTAAATTATCTGTTTGTTGTGTTAGCTGCTACCACTAGTTTAGGCAGCGCAGGGTTCCTTTTTACATCACATGGTGAGGGTCAATGGACAGGAGGTGGTAGCGCTCCTTGACTCTAGGAGTGTCGTCACCCTGCTCCAGTTGGACGGGTTGCCAAGAAAGCTGGTACCAAGGGAATAGGTCGGGGTCATCTGTGTGCATGGTGATGTTAAAAACTATCCGGTGGCCTGTGTGACCCTGTGTACATCAGCAGGAATGGCTACACTAAAAGTTGGGGTGATCCCGGGATTACCTCATGACTTAATAATCGGGCGAGACTGCCCCATGTTTTGGGACTTGTTTGAGCAAAAGCGCAAACTTTCAAGGGTTTCCCCCAAAAAGCAAGAACCCACAGAGATGGTAAATAATACTGTGTTGCAGGAGGTTGTTACTAAGGATCAATACCAGGTTTCTGAACCTGCAGGAATTGAGCCCGGTCCCCTGGAGCTGTTTGAGGGATTGGAAGCAGAAAGTACTTCCTCTGAGACAGATATGTCAGATTTTGGGGGCTCCCAGGAAGATTTCCTTAGTGCTCAGATGAGGGACCCCACTTTGATCCTTGCCAGGGAACAGGCCACAGTCTTAAATGGTGAACCACAGCACCCTAGGGCGAATGTGCAGTTCCCCCATTTTGCAGTAAATCATGACTAGGGATGAGCCCGATGTTCGTGTTGAACATAAGTTTGACTCGAACATCGGGTGTTCGCCTATTCACCGAACAGCGAACAATATGCGGTGAAAGCTGCCGGAACACCGCTAAAGTCTATGGGACACTAACATGAAAAATCAAAAGTGCTAATCTTACAGGTTTATATGCAAGTTATTGTCATAAAAAGTGTTGGGGACCAGGGTCCTGCCCCAGGGGACATGTATCAATGCAAAAAAAAAATTTTTTAAACGGACGTTTTTTCGGTGTGATTTTTTTTTAATGCCTAAAGTGAAACAATAAAAATATTGTGTCTGGGGGTGTCTATAGTATGCCTGTAAAGTGGCGCATTTTTCACGTGTACAGTACCACAGCAAAATGACATTTCTAAAGGAAAAATTGTCATTTAAAACTGATTGCGGCTGTAATGAATTGTCGGGTCTCGGCAATACAGATAAAACTCATTGAAAAAAGCATGGGATCTCCCCCCCCAGTCCGTTACCAGGCCCTTTTGGTCTGGTGTGAATATTAAGGGGAACCCCAAACCAAATTTTTTTAAAAAATTGCTTGGGGGACCCCTAAAATCCATACTAGGCTCTTCAGGTCTGATATGAAAATTAAGGGGAACCCTGTGTCAAAATTTTTAAAAAAATGGCTTAGAGGTCCCCCCAAAATCCATACCAGACCCTTATCTGAGCACACAACTTGGCAGGCCGCAGAAAAAGAGGGGGGATGAAAGAGTACCCCTCCCCCTGAACAGTACCAGGCCACATGCCCTCAACATAATGAGGGTGCTTTGGGTAGCACCCTCAAAGCACCTTGTCCCCATATTGATGGGGACAAGGGCCTGAACCCCACAACCCTTGCCCGGTGGTTGGGGGGGTCTGCGGGCGGGGGGCTTATCGGAATCTGGAGCCCCCCCTCTAACAAGGGGACCCCCAGATCCCGGCCTCCTCTACTGTGTGAAATGGTAACGGGGTACATTGTACCCCTAGAATTTCACAAAAAAAGTGTCAAAATGTTAAAAACGACAAAACACAGCTTGTCCCACGATGTCCATTCATCTTCTTCTCTCGCCCCCTCTTTTCCTGCGGCCTGCCAGGTTGCGTGCTCAGCTAAGGGTCTGTTATGGATTTTGGGGGGACCCCTACGCCATTTTTAAAAAAAAATTGGTGCAGGGTTCCCTTTAATTTCCATATCAGACCCGAAGGGCCTGGTGGATTTTAGGGGGACGCACGCACAACTTTTTTTTTTTTAATTTTGGTCCGGGGTTCCCCTTAATATTCATACCAGACCCAAAGGGCCTGGTAATGGACTGGGGGGATCCCATGCTCTTTTTTTCAATGAGTTTTATCTATATCGCCGAGACCCTACAATACATTACTACTGCGATCAGTTTTAAATGACAATTTTTCCTTTAGAAATGTAAATTTGTTGTGTAAACACACACTTCCCTGTTCTGTTCTGACAGGAGTGACAGATCGTGTGTTCCTATTAGCTAGAAGCCACGATCCGTCCCTTCCTCCAGTCAGTCCCCTCCCTCTTCAGTTAGAATCACCTCCCAGGGAACACAGTTAACCCCTCGAGCGCCCCCTAGTGGTCCCAAAAATGTGTTAAAATTGTCCGATGTGTCCGCCATAATGTAACAGTCACGATAAAAATCGCAGATCAGCGCCATTACTAGCTGAATTTCTTGCCTACTCGCATGTTCTGCTGCGAACCGAACAGGAGGGTGTTCGGCTCATCCCTAATCATGACTTGTACCGAGTAACTAAAGTCAATAGAAGAAGAAGAAGTGTTGGATCAACTGGTGATACCCAAACCTTTTAGGTCTAGGGTGTTACATTTGACTCATAGCCATGTACTTGGGGGTCACTTTGGAGCGGCTAAAACTGAGGAACGGGTTTTACAGCGTTTTTTTTTTCGGTGTATATCGGGAAATTAAGGAATACTGTGAGTCCTGCCCTACCTGTAAAAGAACCGCTCCAACACCCCAATTTCGCAGTCCACTAGTACCGCTTCCAATTATCGAGGTTCCCTTTGATCGCATAGCCATAGACTTGGTGGACCCCTTACCTAAGTCAGCTAGGGGACACCAATACATTTTAGTTGTCCTTGACTATGCCACCTGGTATCCGGAAGCAGTACCTTTTTAAGAAATTGCTCATCCAAGGTCACCGCACGGGAGTTGTTTCAGATGTTCATGAGAATAGCGCTCCCATTCAAGATCTTGACAGACCAAGGTACCCCGTTCATGTCAATTGTGATGAAGGAACTCTGTGAACTGTTTAGGATTAAACACTTGCAGACTTCAGTGTATCACCCACAAACTGATGGGTTAGTGGAGCGGTTCAACAAAACTTTAAAGGGAGTGCTAAAGAAAGCAGTTGAGGAGGATGGTTGGGATTGGGATTGCTTGTTGCCTCCCTTGTTGTTTGCCATAAGAGAGGTACCCCAGGCCTCCACGGGATTCCCCCCCTTTGAGCAGGTTTATGGAAGACACCCCCGTGGACTACTGGACATAATGAAAGAGACGTGGGAACAAGAAGCTTACCCATATCGGAGTGTGGTAGAACACATCTCTCAAATGTTCTGACAGGAACACATCTCTCAAATGCAGGACCGAATAACAAAAGTTATGCCCATAGTACGGGAACATTTGCAGGCTGCGCAAAACGCCAAGAGTCATGAATACAACCGATCTGTCAAGGTTAGAGAGTTTAAACATGGTGATCGGGTGCTGGTGTTAGTGTCTACCATGGAGAGTAAGTTTCTCGCCAAGTGGCAAGGACCCTTTGAGATGGTTGAGAGGGTGGTCAAGGTCAACTATAAAGTCGATCAGCCCACCAAATGTAAACCCTATCAGATTTACCACGTCAATTTGATCAAACCATAGAAAGATAGACAGGTTTTGACAGTCAGTCTGAAGGTTCCAGAAGATCCTGACGCTCAGATTAAGAAGGTAGGGATTGCAGAGGCTCTCTCCCCTTCTCAAAAACAGGAGTCCTGGGAGTTTTTACAGAGGAATCAAGACATTTTTTTCAAACCTGCTGGGCCTAACCTCGGTAATTGAACACAATGTCATCGCAGACCCTGGCGTTCGAGTAAATCTCAAACCCTACCGCATACCTGAAGCTCGCCAGAATATTGTCTCGGCCGAGCTTAAGAGTTTGTTGGACCTTGGGATCATTGAGGAGTCTTCAAGTAGCTGGTCCAGCCCTATAGTACTTGTACCCAAACTGAATGGAACCTGGTGGCTCTGCAATGACTTTCGCAAGTTAAATGAAGTCTCCAAGCCAAACACGTATCCCATGCCCCGGGTGAATGAGTTAATCGAGAGATTAGGACCGGCCCGGTACATCACCACTCTTGACTTGATCAAGGGATACTGGCAGATCCCACTTTCCCAAGAGGCTAAAGAAAAAACTGCATTTGCCACACCAGAGGGGTTATGGCAATATGCCCGAATGCTGTTTGCGTTACATGGGGCCCCAGCCACTTTCCAGAGGGCCATGGACTTTGTCCTGAGACCTCATAAGGAATTCTCAGGAGCTTATCTTGATGACATTGTCATATTTAGTCAGGACTGAGAGAGTCACTTACTGAAGGTCCAGTTGGACTTGGATGTGCTCCAAAGGGCGGGGTTAACAGTGAAACTGGAAAAGAGCAAGCTTGGGTTGGAGGAGACCCGCTACCTTGGGCATGTTGTAGGCAGGGGCGTGATTAAACCCCAACTAAGCAAAGTTGAGGCTATCCATAAATGGCCCCGTCCACCCACAAAGAAACAGGTGTGTTCTTTCCTTGGCATTGTGGGCTATTTTAGGAGGTTTGTCCCCAACTTTGCCAGTCTAGCAGCGCCTCTGACTGATCTCACCAAGGGAAAGATCACAACTGTTGTTCAGTGGAGTGCAGAAGTAGAAGCAGCGTTCTGCCTGTTGAAGCAAGCTTTGTGCCAGGAACCAGTGTTGGTAGCTCCCGACTTCCAAAAAGAGTTCCTGGTACAAACAGTTGCCTTAAAGTTGGGTCTGGTGCAGTACTGTCCCAGATGGTTAGGGGGGATGAGCACCCCATTGTGTACTTGAGCCGGAAGCTCACGCCAGCTGAAAAGAATTATTCCATTTTGGAAAGGGAGTGTCTCACAATAAAATGGGCTTTGGAGACACTCCGCTACTACTTGTTGGGCTGACCCTTCAAGTTAGTTTCAGATCATGCGCCCCTTACGTGGATGGATGGCCCAAAATAAAGACAAAAACTCCAGAATCACCCGGTGGTTCCTTGCTCTACAGGGCTTCAAGTTTGTAGTGGTACATAGACCAGGAAAGGTACATCAGAATGCGGATGCCCTTTCCCGGGTCTATTGCCACTTGGTTCGTGGTGTCCAGACCCCTGGCCTGGAACATGGGGGGGATATGTAGAGGGTCAGCCTGGGGCAGGGTTAAGAAGGGGTCAATCGAAGAGGGCAGCTACTTCCCCTTCAGACCTACTTATTGTCAGCTGGGCTGAAAGTGTCAGAAGAGCTGTTTGAGTAGGAGAGAGACACAGCAGCATGCTGTGTGAAAAGTTCCACTGCCGGATTGTGTACTTGCTGTGTGAGCTTAACCACATAAAAGACTGTAGCTCTGATAAGAGCCATGAACTATTGCCTGTAAGCCTGTATGCTGCGGAACTGTAAGCTTTACCTGTGTGCACAATTGTGTGACAAGACAGCCTGTCGTGTTTTCTGTTTGTTTTTGCCAGTTTGCTGAATAAAGCCATTTTTATTTTTACTGGACTGTCTCTGAGCCGGCTGTTCACCCCTCTGATCCCCTACAAATTATATACAGTCTAGTGTGTGTATATATATATATATATATATATATACTCTGCATCAGGTGTAGCCTATATCTACAGTTAATTCCGTGGTGTACTGTTTCTACTACACTTCTGGTGGTGTACACATTACACAATACAGTGCAGCTGTAGTGCAGTTGCTACTACGCTGTTGGTGATGTACACAACACACATTGCAGTGCAGCCATAGTGTAGTTGCTACTATTTTTCTGGTGGTGTACACAGTACACAATACTGTGAGGGGTTACAGTATTGTGGCACCACCTCCACCACCACCAAAGGCCCAATTTTTCTGCCCTTGCCCCAGCAGCAGAAAAAAAGGACAAGCGTGCCCCACAGCCACCTGCAGAGGATACACCAAGTAGTAGCAACTGTACTATGGCTGCACTGTATTGTGTACTGTGTACACCACCAGAAGTGTAGTAGCAACTGCACTATGGCTGCACAGTATTGTAATTACAATTTTTGATCAAATATTTCACAGCAGGGTCCCTTTCCTGCGCCCACCAAGAGTAACTGTGAGAGCTTACAGTGTGGTGGCACCACCACCACCAAAGGCCCAGTTTTTCTGCCCCTGTTTAACAGGGGCATGTAATTTCAATTCTTGATCTAATATTTCACAGCAGGGCCCGTTCCTGCACCCACCAAGAGTAACTGTGTGGGCTTACAGTGTTGTGGCACGACCGCCACCACCACCACCACCACCAAAGGCCCAATTTTTCTGCCCCTTTTTAACAGGGGCATGTAATTACAATTTTTGAAATAATATTTAACAGCAGAGCCTGTTCCTGCACCCAAAAAGAGTAACTGTGAGGGGTTACAGTGTTCTGGCACCACCAACACCTAAGGCTCAATTTTCTGCAGAGTATATAGGGCAGGCCGTATAGTATATATACTTCTGTTCAGAGTATATAGTGCCTGAGAGCCCCCCACACAATTTTTTAAAAAAATGTATGTGCGGGGTTCCCTTTAATATCCATACCAGACACAAAGAGCCTGGTAATGGGCTGGGGGGTGACCCATGCCGTTTTTCTCAATTATTTTCATCTATATTGCCAGGACCCGACAATACATTACAGCCGCGAGCAGTGTTAAATTACTTTTTTTCCTTTAGAAATGTAATTTTGCTGTGGTATTGTTCTAAACACGAGAAAACTGAGCCACTTTACAGGCATACCATAGACACCCCCCTGGCACGATATTTAAAGGAATATTTCATTTTTAGTGTTTCACTTTAACCACTTCAATACCAGGCACTTAGACACCTTCCTGCCCAGGCCAATTTTCAGCTTTCAGCGCTGTCGCAATTTGAATGACAATTGCGCGCTCATGCTACACTGTACCCAAACAAATTTTTTATCATTTTGTTCCCACAAATAGAGCTTTATTTTGGTGGTATTTTATCACCTCTGCAATTTTTATTTTTTGCGCAAGAAATAAAAAAAGACTGAGAATTTTGAAAAAAAAAAAAAGAAAAAAGTTTTTCTTTGTTTCTGTACATTTTTTTGTAAATAAGTACGTTTTCTTCTTCAATGACGGGCACTGATATGGCGGCACTGATAAGGCGGCACTGATGGCACCTATGAGGTGGCACCAATGAGGTGGCACTGATGAGGTGGCACTGACAGGCACTGATGATGGGCACTGATAGGCAGCACTGATGGGCACTGATAGGTGGCACTGATGGGCACTGATAGGTGGCACTGGTATGCGGCACTGATGGGCACTCATAGGCTGCACTGATGGGCACTCATACAGTACCTGACTGCGAGAATGTGTTTCCAGCTCGATCCCATAGCGCTGCTTCTCGGCGACAGGGTACTGTACATCTCGCGCTGGCTCGCTCATCGGGAAAGGAAAACTGTGTTTTTTCCTTTCATGATGAGCGGCAAGCATTGCTGACAGATGTCTGGTATGAATCATGAGGGGGAACGATGCGCCAAATTTTAAATAAAAAACCGTCATGGGTTCCTCTCCAGGGGCATATCAGGCTCTTAGGTCTGGTATGGATTTTAAGGGCAACCTCCTGCGCCGAAAAAACGGCGTTGGGGTCCCCCCAAAATCCATACCAGACCCTTATCCGAGCACGCAGCCCGGCCAGTCAGGAAAGGGGACGGGTACGAGCGAGCGCCCCCCTCCTGAACCGTACCAGGCCGCATGCCCTCAACATTGGGGGTGGGCGCTTTGGGGCAGGGGGGCGCCCTGCGGCCCCCCACCCCAAAGTACCTTGTCCCCATGTTGATGAGGACAAGGGACTCTTCCCGACAACCCTGGCCGTTGGTTGTCGGGGTCTGCGGGCGGAGGGCTTATCAGAATCCGGGAACCCCCTTTAATAAGGGGGCCCCCAGATCCCGGTCCCCCACCCTATGTGAATGAGTATGGGGTACATCGTACCCCTACCCATTCACCTGGCAGAAAAAGTGTCAATAAAAAAACACACTAGACAGGTTTTTAAAGTAATTTTTTTTAGTCAGCTCCGGGGGTCTTTTTTTGACTTTGGGGGTCTTCTTCCGACTTCTCCGCTCTCTCCTGCTCTTCTCCCGGTGTCTGGTTCTTCTCCCGCTCTCCAGTTCTTCTGCCGCGCTCCTCCGCTATCTTCTGCTCTTTTGCCGCTCTTTTGCTAGTGGTGGCCCGGTCTTCTCTGTCATCTTGTTTCCTCTTCTCTTCTTCCGATGTTGACACAACGCTCTCTCCCACTGTAATGCTGTGTGCGAGGTGCGCGACGACTTATATATGGGTGACCCCGCCCCTTATGATGTCACAGTCACATCATGCGGCACTAATAGGTACTTATGGGTGGCACTGATGGGTACTTATGGTTGGCACAGATAGGTGGCACAGATGGGCACTGATGGGCACTGATAGGTGGGCACTGATGGGCATGGATCGGCACTGATAGTTGGCACTGATGGACACTGGGTGGCACTGATGACACTAATGGGTGGCATTGCTGGGCATCCCTGTTTTGTAATGTGTCACAGAGGTACCAGTCAGTGCCCATTTGTGGGCACTGGCATATTTTGGGCATATTTTTTCACATGTGGATGGCCATGGGGGATGTACCTGGCCATCCACATGCTGGGGGCTTCCCTGGTGGTCCTGGGGCTTCCCTGGTAGTCTAGTGTGGGCATCTGAGGGGGGCTGCACTGATAAACAATCAGCGCAGATCCCCCCTGTCAGGAGAGCCGTCGATCGGCTCTCCTCTACTAGCGTCTGTTAGATGCGAGTGAGGAAAAGCCGATCAACGGCTCTTCCTGTTTACATCGTTATCAGCCATGGTTGGACAGGGTTGATCACGTGGTAAAGAGCCTCCACATGCGCCACACCGCACCACCGATCGCTGCGATGCGCGCCCCCACGGGTGGGCGCCGGCTGTTATCCTGCAGGGCGTCATATGACGCCCAGTCAGGATAACTGAACCACTGCCCAGCCGTCTTTCTGCTGTAGGCCGGGCGGGAAGTGGTTAAGCATTCTTAAAATCACTGCTCCCGAAAAAATAGACGTTTTTAAAACTTTTTTTTGCATTGATACATGTCCCCTGGGGCAGGACCCGGTCCCCAAACACTTTTTATGGCAATAACTTGCATATAAGCCTTTAAAATTGCACTTTTGATTTTTCACGTTAGTGTCCCATAGCCTTTAACGGTGTTCGAACAAACTTTTTGCATATTCACATGTTCTGCTGCGAACCGACCTGGGGGTGTTCGGCTCATCCCTATATATGAGCTTCAACATACATTTTACACATGGAATGCAAGAAATAAATACACTCAAGATACAGTATCTTGATATATAGTGTAATGATTTGAACTGGTATAATAGTAGCAAATAATGTTTTTGAAAATATTTTATTCAATACAGAGCTGACAAGAGATCCTCTTTGCCTCCTTTACAACTTATAAAGTATATTGTTAGGTTTATGCAAACACATTTTGCAAAGCTTTTTTTTTTTTAAATAGGATATTTTTTACAAATACTGTTTTCTGAATGTGATCTAATGTTAGATTCAGTTTAATAGACAATTCATACTTTAGCACTGCGTTGTGGTGTGTTATCGAACATGAGTTGTGTCACGCAACCATGTGTTTTGTGTTAGGGCAGTAGCTTTATTTATTTTTTTTTATTTTTTTAATGCACTGCCAATACACCACAATGCAATCAAAATTGGTCATAGCTCCTTTTTTTTCTAACTCAATGCACCACAATATGCTGTATTGTGGTGCAGTGTGGGTGGGTTGCCATTACTCTTTAAGTGAATGGCACTTTAATGCAGCAGACAGCATTATGTGCATTGCAGTGTGTTTCAGTAATGCACTGTAAAACAAGCATTTTTATTTGTTATCGTAACACATGTTGTTCCAAATTTGAACCATTTGTCTGCGATGACTGTTCCACTCACATACAGTAAAAGTGGCCAGCTCTAAACTCTTAAAAAATCCTGCAAATCCAGCTTGTTGGCAGGAGCTCAACATGTACAGTGTATATGAGATGTGGTCTCACCAAGGTCTTAAACAGTAGTAAAATTATATTCATTTTAGCTTTTATACCTACTGTATTTATTATGTCTCAGATGGAAAGGATTACTTATGTTATAACAACATATTTATGACTATGTCCCACATCTACTCCAACAATGAAGGATTCACTACTGTAGCCTAGCAATAAATAAATAAAAGCAGACATGCAATATATCCAAACCAGCCTTTTTAGACGGTATACTGTATGTATTTGAATGCAAAGAATACTTGTTGAAAATCTGTTGCTATTAACATTTGTTAGATCCTTTATGCAATATTCCATAGTGTTCTGTTCTAACCAAAATTAATTCACTTTACTATATTTATAAATATATTTTCATCTTTAAAAAAGCAGGATCTGTACAACAAAGGCTGACCTTATGCTTTCAAAAAGGTTCCCAAGTGGTTGCACATAAAAAAGAGAAAGAACGACTAATCTATACCTTTATATTTTCTTTTCATGTATGTTAAGCTATTGTCCTTTCAGGTGAACAAATAACTATGCTGTGATGTTTCATATTTTAAAGTCAATAATTAAATGATAAGTGCACTTTTATATTTTAAAGTCAATAATTAAAGGATAAGTGCACTTTTACTAAGAAATGTAAGCCAGGAACAGGCAGCCAATCTGCTGCCAATTATAAATACACTATATGGCCAAACATTTGTGAACACCTGATCATCACCTTAAATATATGGCCAAAAGTATGTGGGCACTTAAAATAAATATTGGGTGGTTATGGATTTCCCACTATTTATTATAAATATTTATTAACTTGTCTATTCCTATAATTAGCTAGTCTAGCAAAGCTCTGATAAAGTTAATGGGGATGGTACAATAAAAAGGTTAGCTATAAAACATAAATACACTGTTTAAATAAGCAAGAGTCTATTTTTTTCCCAAGAAAATAGGAATGCTAACATAAAACACTAAAAGAAAATATTACAGAGCATATGAAACAAAAGAACATCAATGATACTTTATGTAAAGTTGTCCTCTGTGTTCAGTATTTTTAGCTGGGCTCCGTTGCAAGAGAGGATAAGGAAGTCATTCCAGCCAGTCACTACATTTAAAGCCCACTCAGACACCACCAACACAACTCCCACTGCGAGCCTATCTAGGATTCTGACAAATCAAAATCGATAAAAGTCAGTCCTTCTTGATGTATTATTCTTCTGTCCGTCCTCTAGGAAGCATGCTGTAGTGACCACCAGGGGCAGTATTTGTCCATGAATCATCGCTGTTTGACCCGGGTCAAATCTTCAGTGACATCTGGCCTTTGATCTTCTGTAACTCAGGCCATCAGTAATCTTAGCAGCAGTTGCTTTTTGAAGCTTTTGTTTGCAATCATGATAATCAGGCACTTCAATCTTTATTACACCAGGTGGTTTAAAGCCAAGCTCTACTGTCATACTCCCCCACCAGGGGGCATGCTGCAGTTACAAAGCCCTGATGGATTAACCTGCTGTAACAGCATTCCAGGCTGCCCCCAACAGTGTAGAGGCTAGGTGTAATGAGATTTTATAGTTCTGAAAAACTCTTACATTACGACAAAAAACATGTTGCCTACCAACATATGCCGCTTTGTGCCTGAAGGGCACTCATCACCGTTCTTCAGAAACAGCTCCTATGGAACAGTCCATAACTGTCTTATCGTGTTGTTCCCAACATGTGCTGCTTTGCCCCTGAGTGACACACCACCACCATTCTTCAGCAACAGCTTCCAGGGCACCATTCTGTGTCTTCTCCTTTTCGGTATCTCGACAATGGGGTGCAATACAGGCAAGTGGTGACCATACACTCACCATTCACTAACACACACTCAGAGCCACATATTAACCAGCTTTCAGATACAGAACCTCAAGGAGGGCCTTACTCACCCATATTACTAACCTAATACATGTATGTCAAACTATACTAACACACAAATCAACTCATTACTATAATATATACATATATCTGTGACCCACCAAATTAAGCATCCCTCTTCCAACCTTCTATAACCCTCCATTGTATATACGGGTCGGGATTAGACAGGTTTGCTCAATATGGTCTTTTCTAGCTCAATTTTGGCATGTCAGTGGTACTTTGGGGCTCTGAATTGGCAGCAAAGCCTCTAACTTGTACGAAGAGACCTTACTGTCAATTCATCCCTCAACTTGCATAGATAAATGCGAGACCTTCCTATATAAATGTCAAGTCCAACAACACATTCCAACCTGAACTGATGACGAAACTACAGCAATAATGAGTAATATTCCAATGGGGTGTATCAAATGATTAAAAATATCGTTGGCCTTACTGCAATGACTGAATATTGCCTCCCACCAATACCCCCTAGCATCATTCTCTAGTTGAGGCACTACCTCCTTTATTTTATTCTGATCATGGAAGATGACTATAGTAGCATTAGCTCTCTCTTGCTGCAGCATTCTCATAAGGTTCTCATCCCTAATCCAATCTGTCAACCATTCCTGTATCTTCCTTCCCATACCCTGATTCAGGGCTCTCAGACTAACAGGGCGGTTATAGTTGACATCCACAGACAGATTGGCAGTATGCAGTACCACATAATTACATCCCTGTGTCTGGATTTCAGAGAACATTGCCAAGGGTACACCATGCACCTCTAGCTATTGTTAGGTTCACAGAACATCCTAGTTCCATGACTAATGTGACATTGGTATCCCTTAGGACAAAGAAACAAATTCTTCTATGTCCCAAAATAATACACCAGTGTTTCCTTCCCGGCAATGTTCTCCCAATCCAGAACACAGAGTGAAGCATCTTCCCAACATTTCTCATTCACCACCGCATATTGACCTAGCATACAAAGGGCATCATGTTCATTCCTCCGACAGAGAGAAATATCAGCCTTCCTCTAGCTTCCATCCTCTCAGATCACATGTGGGTAATTTAGCCTCAGATGCAACAAGGTAGAATCCCCAGTCAGTAAGCTAATTGATACCACTGAATATACAGACCGAGTCTGCACTTCTGTATATGGGATCAATGAGAAAGCATAACACCTTTCGTAATCCAAACTAGCACAGCCCATCCAGACATTCGATCACCACTTTGGATTAGTGCAAGCGAAGTGTTTTGGCAAAATATTACTGAGCTGTGATGCTAACTCATAAGGCCACTGCCCCTCATACAGAGACTGTACAATCAGCTTGATGTTGGTTGATAATTCTGCCTGCTCCTGAGTGCATGCAAGAGCCCATTACATATTTTTGCCCTGTACCACCTCACAAAGCCCCGCTTACTGTCTGAAGCTTTGGCTGAGAGTTTGCTCCTCAGAATACTGATGTCCTCATCATTATTAACACCCATCCCAGCTCCTATTCCCCCCAATATAGTGCTGAATACATCTCTTCTCTTTCGGCTACTCCTCAGAAATAAGCGTCCTAAATGAACCTCATTCTGTGTCTGCACATCACTGGGAGCAAGCCACTGGTACAATGACTGCACTTGATTCAGTGTATATTCAGCATATATATATATATATGTATATATATATATGTATATATATATATATATATATATATATATATATATATATATATATATATATATATATATATATATATATAGGTTTTTATCAACCACTGTGAAACATTGAAGTGCCATGTGGTGAGGGCACACTGTACCCTGGTAGCCAGCGTTTGGGAAGAGCTTAGATCTATTTGTAGTGGTTCCCCTTTATCTAACAAAGCATGTTTTTGTGAGTAGTCACTGGCATTACCTGTGCAGGGTTCCAACCTCTCAGGTGAGATATCAACCAGGTGTATCTCTCCTATGTCCAGCTCTGGTGTATCACATGTCCCATAACCGATACCCTCTCTGTAGGATTGCTAAGATTAAGACACCACACAAAGAAATTTTCACCCCATTGATTTGTCATCTGGAGCTCTCCAGTCCGGGCAACAGACACCTTACTATGCATAAGGGCTAGCCTCCTGGGTACCTGCACCATATCGATTCAGTTATGCCAATACATGTCACACATTAAAAACATTTCCTTCTTTCAATTTCTCCCCCCCAAAAAAACATAATTTCCATTTCTTGTTCTAAAGAATCGGAAAGGTTTTATTCCTTTCCTCACCTCCAACCCATTGCACTAATGATCACAGTATGTTTGCATTCATAAATGACAGGAGAGGCAAGATGTTTCACAAGCCTTGATGGGCAAAGTCTTCCAGATGCAGCATTAGCTCTAAATTGTCCATAAGGAAAATAAACCTTATATTATTCTATAGTATTAATCTGAATCTTTTTGTTTGTCCCTTTGTGATGTGGTATGGCACAGACAAACTTCCAACCAGAAGAACATCTTTCATCCATGTTCCAGAGACCACTCCAAACTCTCGCTCCATCAGGACTCTGGAAATGAAAAACAAGAGAAGAATCAAATTCTTATCCCCAATATCTATTCGCTTGCACTTTTTCTTATAGAACCTCCCTTGGAACCCAGGAACTTATTTTTCCTCGCTTCTGCAACTCTGAATAAGTTATCAAAACGACCATGATTTCTTTTGGCTGAACCCACTCTAAACTGGATCCCCATGATAAGAGAAAAAAAATGAACGTGAATGTTGCTACCCAAAATTCTCATTTTAAATGCCCAAAAAAGAAAAAGAAAATACATTTATTTGTTCCTTAAGACCTATGCACTAACTCCCCTTTCAGGTGGACAAAACCTAAACATTTTGGATTTTTTTTCCACCTGAATGAAAAAAAAACATACAAAAAAAAAACTACAATAACTCCAGCGGCTAAAATGGATTTCTACCAACTCCAGTCTTAAACAGTCTTTCAGGTGGACTAAACCTAACAATTTGGATTTTTTTCACCTGAACAAAACAAAAAATAAATGAATAAACAAATAATAAAGAATACAAAAAAAAACAAAATGAGAGAAAATAATCTAAATAAAAAAAAAATAAATACAAAATAAAAATCGAAAGACTTATCCTTGAAAATCCCCCCAAAAAATAAATCAAGGTCCTCCATACTATTCCAAAAAATTTAGGCCAAATCTCTGAGACTTGCATCTAAACCTTATTCATAGCAAAGAAACATTTCAGAAAGTTCTTACCATCCATGCAACTCACTAAGGGCTGCTAACAAAAGATTTGTTTCCCCCAGTGCTATACTTTAATGAACATGTGGCTATCTCCATTTTTAGTTTATTCAGCTATTCTACATACTGATGCCTTTCCTGCCTTAACTATTTTCAGTTTATAGACTCATCATTTGGGCCTTAAAAGGGACACGGGTTTGATTACTATGGCCTCTATGCCTTGGATTGCTACCCCATCTCGCAGAATAAACTTCATAATGCCTTGATGTAGTTTTAGGGTAGTGCGATTTCCTTTGCATATTAATATTATTAGCCACCAAACAATACCTGGCAATGTGACCCCCCTTTTTACAAACAAAGCATTTGAGAGCTGGTCTCCCTGCATAGGCCCTTCTCTGAGCATATGGCAATAGAGACTCACATTGCTGCATAACACTACTATTATTGAAATCAACAGACTTTACACTTTCATTGTCTGAGGAGTAGTCACTAGCAATGGGAGTCTCCACTGTCACCGTGTTACTTTTCTTGAAAAGATCAGGCCCGTTTTCCATTTCAACTCCTAAATCAATTTCAAGAGCAGTTACAGCACTTTTTAAAAAATACTCCTCATTTAGATCTCCAACATTGATTCCCACCATAGCAACATCACTTGCAGCAACAAGAGCATTTGGCTTCCCTAACTGTTGCTCTAGAGCCTCTATCTGTGCTGAGCACTGAGACTGCTCAACCTTTGCATGTTTGGAAGATAACTCGGTTATAGATGCCTGGGCACAAAGCTGCTGTTAGTAATCACGGGGCCCTGTACAGCATTTCTGGAAAAAAATAAAGGATTCAGCCCTTTTTCATTTTTCTTTTCTGGATTCAATTAGACTTGAAGGTAGGCAGGTGTAAGGGACACTAGTCTGTTTACATCCGGCCACCTGTAAACCTACATGGAGCTTTCAATTAGGGCTGCATTAAAAAACTGACAGGTGGACCTAAATGGAAAGCTTGGATGAAAGGGTCCGGGGAGTGGAGTCATTTGTTTTTACTGCCCCCTAAACACTTGTAAACTAGCATCTCACTGTGCTTATGATCATCATCATCATCATCATTATGATGATCACAGCAGGTGCTCTATGGCTCTGTCACAGTGTCCATGGCTGTTGGGTGCTGACTTTGTTATGACTGTACTGTGCTACAGTCTGTAACACACAGCACAGCCATAAGAATTTGATGATGTTCATAAGCACACAGTGGGGTGTCAGTGTCACTGTGCACCATCACCCACCGCTGGGATTTCAGACTTGTGCCCTCTCTGCTACCTCACATCAGCCTCTCCCTTGCATCTCCTTGGCGCATACTGAAGGAGTGGTTGTACAAAGAATCACTCCGCCAGGGACGGCAGCCCGCCTGAACTAATTGTGCAGTGGGACATGTGGAACTGACTTTATGTGCATATGCCCCTGAAGCTGCCTGGGCCCCCCTGTTTAGCCAATGAGGCCTGGGCCCAGTACAACAGGACCAGTTGTACTGCCTTATCAGCGGCCCTGCCTGGGCACCAAGTAAATCCTTCCAAGCAATATTATATATACAAGCAATATTATAATACATTCATTCTCAGCCTCTCTTTGATTTAAAGAGGGAATACAATGTTCTCTTAGCTTACATGTTTCCTCTAATTCCTCAATTTTCTGTTCCAATACACACTTCTCAGTCAGTAATTGTTCAATGTGATCACAAACATTTGCATTTGCCTTTGCAGCTTTTGCTAATATATTTTTACTTACACTTTTTATCTGATCTATCAATTGCGTCTTCTCAGTATGCCACTGAATCTCTTTGTGCTCAGCAATCTCCTTCATTCTTAATAGCATACCACATTCACCATTCTCGCTTTCTTGCCTTTCTAAGATTTTGGTTTATTTTTAATATTATCATTTTGAACAACACATTGCGTTAATAAATCATTAAATTGGTGAATCAATGCATCTTCTTTGCAACTGTTAAAACTGACACAGGCATGTCTCCTAAGAAAATCTTCAATGACCTCCATTGATATGCTAATTACATTCACACTGGCTGCAGACCCAAGACACACACACATACACACAGAGACACAGCTGTTCAAAAGCTAATATGGACTTGTAGTTCCACCAGGAGGAGCACACTATTAAGTCCTTATTACCCCTGATTTTAGTCCTCTTATTTCAGATTATAGGCCAGTTTGATCTTCTAATAGAGCCCAAAGCTTTTTCACTTTCATGTGGATACAAAAAATATAAAATATTATCTATATTTCTCCCACTTTCTCCTCAAATATGTCTGGTTTATCCTATAAATCTGCAGGGTACATCAGTTAACCAAGGGTTATCATCCCTTCACTTGCCGGCACACTTCAACAGCTACACAGGCCTAAAATAATTTGCATTAACAATACAATAAACTTTAACATATACACATACAACAGCCAAAATTCTCACCAGATCTGCGTGTCCACTCACTGATGGAATATTTCACAGAACTTTCAGGACAACTCAAGCAGGGCTTTAGAATTCAAGAACCAGCACAAATCTTGTGCACAGTAGAGGAATGCTTTAAGTTCTGGGTCTCGTAGAGTTGAGGACTCCTTAGCTTATAGGAACTCAAGACAAAAATGCATTAGGACTTGGATTCTATGCAGAATTTTGTTCCACATTCCTACTTCATTAACTATTCCACACTCCTACTTCTGGGGTGCCAAATATTCCACACTCCTGCTTCTGGGGTGCCAAATGAAAAAAAAATATTGGGTGGTTATGGGTTTCCCCCTATTTATTATAAATATATATTAACTTGTCTATTCCTGTAAATAGCTAGTCTAGCAAACCTCTGATAAAGTTAATGGTGATGGTACAACAACAGGGTTAGCTAAAAAAAATAAATACACTGTTTAAATAAGCAAGAGTTTCATTTATTTCCCAACAAAAGAGGAATGCTAACATAAAACACTAAAAGAAAATATTACAGAGCATATGAAACAAAAAAGCATCAATGATACTTTATGTAAGGCTGTCCTCTGTGTTCAGTATCTTCAGCTGGGCTCCATGGCAAGAGAGGAAGAGGAAGTAATTGCAGCCAATTCAATTCTGGGCAGTATATTTAAAACCCACTCAGACACCACCCACACAACACCCAATGCCAGCCTATCTAGGATTCTGACAACTCAAAGTCGATAAGAGTCAGTCCTTCTTGATGTATTATTCCTCTGCCTGTCCTGTAGTAAGCATGCTGTAGTGACCACTAGGGGCAGCATTTGTCCATGAATCACCGCTATTTGACCTGGATCAAATCTTTAGTGACAGCTGGTTTTTGATCTTCTGTAACTCAGGCCATCAGTCATCTTAGCAGCAGTTGCTTTTTGAAGCTTTTGTTTGCAGTCATGATAATCAGGCACGTCAATCTTTATTGCACCAGGTAGTTTGAAGCCAAGCTCTATCCATATACTCCCCTGCTGGGGGCATGCTTCAGTTACAAAGCCCTGATGGATAAATCTGCTGTAATGGCATTCCAGGCTGCCCCTAACAATGTTGAGGCTAGCTGTAATCAGATTTCATAGTTCAGAAACATCTTACATTAGGACAAAAAATGTGTTTCCTTCCAACAGCACTGCTCTAAATTCTTCAGTTTGGGTGTTTTTAGTGAAGGGAAGTGTTAAAGTCAACGTACAAAGGCATTTTAGATAATTGCAAGCCAGGTCTTTGCATCCAATATCAGTACCTAAACCTAATGTTGTTTTGGCTGAATGGGCACTGTGGATGGGTGAACCTGCCGAGTTTCATTTTACAGGAAGGGTTTGCCAAATTCTGCTTCTAATCCACTAAACCTAAACTTAGCAGTGAATCCAAGTCTATGTGGGGTGGTGGGGTGAATTTTGACACTAAACTTTGGCTGTTTTCAAGGCTAATAGGTAAGCTATTGGTAAAAAGTGCACATTTTAATGTGACTTGGAGGACGACATATAAAAAACAGCAATTTTTTAAAGCTTTTAATTGTAGTTGTTTTGGGGATGCTTGTAGACTGTATGTGATGTTAAGGAGCAGTACAACTTTCACCAACATCGTAAATGACACCGCATTTTGGTATCAAATATTTTGGATTTGTAATTTATTTTTTTAATTGTTATATTTAGCTGGATTAAATACAGCAGCAGACCAACCTGATTCATTTTAACTAAGAAAAAAAAGCATATTAGGCAGTTTTGCCTTAATCTTTTATCAAGCAGTGATAGGTATAAATTGTCTGGTGAAAGCAGGGGCTACAACACATCTAAAAACTATACGAACATTTACATTTAAAAAAATATATAGCCAAAGTCCCTAACTTCTTGCAAATTGGCTACAGTTAAAACGTAAAAGTTTAATAGTAAAGTTTGTAAGCTTCTTTTTTCACAGAACCACACTGCATTGTCTTAAAAGTCTCATAAATGTCTCATAAATGTCAAAACAGAGCACTCAAAATGCTCTAAAAACACAACCCCACATACCCGAAGCCGTCCTAATTCCTAATTATTCCCAAAATATTCAAACAATAGAATATTGGTAGAATTTGGCTAGCATCAGGACAGTATACAAGCAATTGAATAGGCAGTAAATAGAATGAAAAGGTAGGGTTTATCCTGTATAAAAAATGTTATTGTATTTTCTGAGACAAAGGCCATAAATATTTACTCATTGACTGGATACTATATAAGCAGCATAGTTAGGCTGCACTATAAGAGGGGGAGGCAAGGCAGGTTTTATTAGTGCATTATCTGAGAGATAATAGCCACAAATATTGGACAGTGGCCGTACAGCACATCTCCAGATTGCAGCATGCATCAGCTGCCAAAAAAGGCTATGTTATGACCACCCTCAAGCTGGAGGATCTGACTTTCTTTGTCCAAACTCTTTGTGCTGCAACCACTCCAATATAATCCAGTATGAATTCCCAGGCTTGGGCTGCTTCAGAGTGGAAAATTTGCAGCCAGAATTTTTTTTCGTTTTTGTTCTGTAACTTTTGGTAGTAATGCATTGGTTGGGGCCAGAGATGTTTGCCATTCCTCTGTTTTGTCGACATAGTATTTTTCCTTTTGTCCCAAGCTCTCAGCAGCCAGTCTGTTATCAATGCAGAGCCTCTCTAAACAGGCTGAAGGACATCAGCAGCATTAAGATGTACAACAAATTATGGAAAAATGGTAAAAAACATTCCTTCTCACACCCATCCAATTACCTAAGATGCATAACATTTTGCTACCTACATTTGGTAAAGATTTACAAACCTGCCAGTGCCTACAAAACCTACAAAAACTATGCAATTTATAAGCAGCTCTCCCCATGCTTTCCCTACCACAGATAAAGCACTTTGTCAATATGGCTGTTGTGACCTCAGCCTAAAGCTGGCCATATATGCATGGAAATGTGGTTGAAGTGTTAACAACACTCTTGTTGTTTGAGAGCATACAGAGGCACAGAGGCTTAAACAAGACACTAATTTCTCTGTCAGGACACTGCCATAATTCCCAAGGAGAAATATCTTTTAGTAAATATTTAGACAAAGAGCACACTTGTATCACAACCCCAGTCACTTACAGACCATGTAGAACTGATCTGGTAGCCCCCCTGGCGGTTTTCCCGAGTGTGGCTCGGGGTTAAAATTCAGTCCCATTAGTGGTAACCCCGAGCCACACTCGGGATCGCATTGCAGGATCCTGGTGCGGCGTTACTTACCTTGTCCCCGGGATCATGCAATGTCCCCCGCAGTGTCTGTGGGCTCCGTCCTCTGCCCGAAGCCTCTCCGTGCCAGGCTCCATTCCCTGCGAGCGTCACGACGCACGGGAGTGGAGCCTGGCGGCAAATTCAAAAAACTGTAAAAAGCATAACACATACAGTACTGTAATCTTACAGATTACAGTACTGTATGAAATTATTTCACATCCCTTTTGTCCCCAGTGCTTTGTCCTATGCCCTGCATGCAGTTCTATATTATATATACTGTTCTTTCTGGCTGGAAACTGGAGATTGTCCATAGCAACCAAAAAGTGTCCCTTTACGTCAAAAATGGTTTTAGACCAGCTAGAAAACAGCGATAGCAAATTAGAACACTTGCAGAATTGAGTGATATTGAATCGTGGGGAAATTTATTTTATTATTATTTTATTTTTATTTTTTTAATTATTTATTTTTATTTATTATATTATAATTTATGTTTTTGTGTTTCAAACTTTATCATACCCGGGATATCTACTAGACTTGTTTGGACAGATTTAAGTGTGTTATTGTTAAGAATTACAGACCTACAATATAAAACGCCAAATTTCCATGCAAAATAATTGTACCGCTTTCAGCACCTAAAATCCGAAATAATCATACCGCAAGTGAGTTTAAAGTGATACTAAAGAATATCCTTATTCTCTAAAATAATCCATACACATCCACTACTTAAAGTGTCATTAAACCAAGACTCTGGAAAAACTCTCATTACATGCTATATAACAGAATGTGCATACTCACAAAGCCCCTAAAGCATTCGTTTTGTGTAGAGTGATATATACCTGGTTGATCCTGCCTTCGCAGGGCCAATTATGGCTCAGAGGGTTAAGTCCACGCCCCACACTATATAAGACCACCTGCACGTCAGCTCTGTGTAGGGTGTTCCTGGCGTTAACCGAGAGAGTGTAATTTCATTTAGATTGAGCAGGCAGACGATTCAGTTAGCTGCAGTGTATTTATTATATATATATACATATATATATATATATATATATATATATATATATATATACACATCTAGGCTTGTGTATAATCATATATATATATATATATATATATATATATATATATATATATATATATATCCACTGTATCCAGTTTAGCTATATCTCAGTGCAGTCCGTTCCTGGTGTACTCTTTCTAATATAATTCAGGCAGGCAGGTGATTCAGTTAGCTGCAGTGTATCTAATATATATATATATATATATATATATATATATATATATATATATATATATATATACAGTCAGTCTTGTATATATACATATATATCTCCACTGTATCCAGTTTAGCTAGATCTGACTGCATTCTGTTCCTAGCATACTGTTACTAATATACTTTCAGGCAGGCAGGTGATTCAGTGAGCTGCAGTGCATAAAATATATATACAGTCTCCTTAAAGGCTTATATGCATGGTATTGTCATAAAAAGTGTTTGGGGACCTGGGTCCTGCCCCAGGGGACATGTATCAATGCAAAAAGAAGTTTTAAAAACGGACGTTTTTTCAGGAGCAGTGATTTTAATAATGCCTAAAGTGAAATAATAAAAGTGTAATATTCCTTTACATTTCGTAACTGGGGGTTGTCTATAGTATGCCTGTAAAGGGGCGCATGTTTCCCATGTTTAGAACAGTCTGACAGCAAAATAACATTTCAAAGGAAAAAAAGTCATTTAAAACTACTCGTGGCTATTAATGAATTGTCGGTACGACAATACACATGTCCCTATGTTGATGGGAAGAAGGGCCTCACCCCCACAACCCTTGGCCAGTGGTTGTGGGGGTCTGTGGGCGGGGGGCTTATTGGAATCTGGAAGCCCCCTTTAACAAGGGGACCCCCAGATCCTGCCCCCCGTGTGAATTGGTAACGGGGTACAAATGTACCCCTACAATTTCACAAAAAAAGTGTCAAAAAGGTTAAAAAACACAAGAGACGGTTTTTGACAAGTCCTTTATTAATTCCTTCTTCTTTCATCTTCTTTCTTCTGGTCTTCCTTCGGTGTTCTTCTTCTTCCTCCATCTTCTTCATCTTCTTCTTCTCCATCTTCTTCTTCCTCCACTCTTCTCGTCCCGCATCTTACTCCAGGCATCTTCTCCGCTCCGTCAGTGGGAATTTTCCACTGTGTGATGCTTCAGTTCTTCTGACATTTCTTATATAATGGAGGGCGGGGTCACCCTGTGACCTTCCCCGTGTTGTCAGAGGGGGGCGGGGTCACCCGTTTACCCCATTTGTATCCCATTACCAATTCACACGGGGTGGGAGCGGGATCTGGGGGTCCCCTTGTTAAAGGGGGCTTCCAGATTCCGATAAGCCCCTCGCCCACAGACCCTCACAAGCACCGGCCAAGGGTTGTGGGGATGAGGCCCTTCTCCCCATCAACATGGGGACAAGGTGCTTTGGGGGGCTACCTCAAAGCACCCTCCCTATGTTGAGGGCATGTGGCCTGGTACGGTTCAGGAGGGGGGGTTGCTCTCTCATCTCCCCTCTTTTCCTGTGGCCTGCCAGGTTGCATGCTCAGATAAGGGTGTGGTATGGATTTTTGGGGGGACCCCACGCCATTTTTTTTTTTACATTTTGGAGCGGGGTTCCCCTTAATATCCATACCAGACCTGAAGGGCCTGGTATGGAATTTAGGGTTAACCCCTTTTTTTTTTTAATTTTGGTTCGGGGTTCCCCTGTGGGGAAATCCCATGCCATTTTTATCAATGAACTTGTATGTGTATTGTCGGACCGACAATTCATTAATAGCCGCGAGTAGTTATAAATGACTTTTTTTCCTTTGAAATGTCATTTTGCTGTCAAACTGTTCTAAACACGGGAAACATGTGCCCCTTTACAGGCATACTATAGACACCCCCCAGGTACGAAATTTAAAGGAATATTACACTTTTATTGTTTCACTTTAAGCATTATTAAAATCACTGCTCCCGAAAAAACGAACGTTTTTAAAACTTCTTTTTGCATTGATGCATGTACCAGCATGACCCAGGTCCCCAAACACTTTTTATGACAATAACTTGCATATAAGCCTTTAAAATGAGCACTTTTGATCATTTATGTTCGTGTCCCATAGACTTTAATGGTGTTCGCGTGTTCGAACAAATCTTTTGCCTGTTCGCAAGTTCTGCTGCGAATCGAACCGGGGGTCGTTCGGCTTATCCCTAATATCCACTGCATTCTAGTCTAGCCAAGCCTATATTTGACTGCAGGCCATTGCTGGTGTACATTTTCAAATTTACTTTCAGGCAGGTGATTGAGTGATCTGCAGTGCATTAAATATATATACAGTCTCCTACATATATATATATCCACTGCATTCTAGTCTAGCCAAGCCTATATCTGACTGCAGGCCATTCCTGGTGTTTGTTTTCAAATACAATTTCAGTCAGGCAGGCGATTCAGTAATCTGCAGTGCATAAAATATCTATACAGTCTCCTATATATATATATATATAGCCACTGCATTCCAGTCTAGCCACACCTATATCTGACTGCAGGCCATTCCTGGTGTACTTTTTCTAGTAAAATTGTGTCAGGAACCATGAATCAGACCGAGACAGAAGTATAGTTAAATCACACTTGTTTAATAATAATAATAATAATAATAATAATAATAATAATAATAATAATAATAAGGTAAACAGAGTAAGCGTAGTCAAAACAAGCCAGAGTTCAGTAACCGGATCGGGTAGTCAGCCAAGCAAATGTCAGAGAGCGAGAGATAAAAGTAGTAGTACAGCAAGCAGGATCAGGAGCCAGAAGGAACGTCAGCTGAGCAAGTCTTCAACAGGAACGCAGGAGAAAGTCTCTGTGATGGTGACCCTTTCACACTTATACGACTTGTACCACGATTTTGTACTGCAAAATCGTATGACAAGTCATTCTCCATAATTTTCAATGACTACCATTCATATTGGCACGACTTTAAGTGGTGCCGACTTCAAAGTAGTCCCTGCACTACTTTGGTCCAACTTCCATATGATTTGTACTCCATAGACCTCAATGTTAAACCCTTAAGTAGCATGCAAATCGTACCTGAATAATATAGACACAATTTCAGCACTACTTTGTAAGCACAAGCTGAGAATGGTTAATGCCAAAGTTTTGGCAAAGTCGTACAAAGTAATACTGCTCCCAAATCGCGGCAAAATCACACTAAAATCGCTGCAAAATCGCAGCAAAATAGCGGCCACGAAATTGTGGTAAAATCGCGTGACTTTGAAGTCGTATAAGTGTGAAAGGGGCCTAAGGCAGAGCTCAAGTGAGCTGGACGGCTTTAAGTAGGCAGGACTGACGAGCAGAATCAACAACAGTTGGGTAACTGTGGAGAGAGATGGGAGCTGGCAATTAGCCGACAGCTGAGCTGCCAGCTCAGAGAAGGAAGGGCTGAGGCAAGCCCTGACAGTACCCCCTTCTCAACGACCCCTCCCCCTCGGAGGACCACTGGGCTTGATGGGAAAATGTCTATGGAAATCACGGAGGAGGACAGGGGCATGTACGTCCGAGGATGAGACCTAAAAGCGTTCATCCGGACCGTATTCCTTCCAATGCACTAGGTACTGAACCTGTGGGAGTCAACAATGGATTGTACTTCATACTCCTCATGGTTCTCAACCTGTATAGGGTGAGGACGTGGCACCGAGGTGGTAAAGCAGTTGCAGACTAAAGGTTTCAATAAGGAGACATGAAACACATTTGAGATGCGCATACTAGGAGGAAGGTCTAAGGCGTAAGCCACTGGGTTAATCCTGTGAATTATACGGAACGGCCCAACAAACCGAGGTGCGAACGTCAAAGAAGGAACACAAAGTTGGAGATTGTGAGACAACAGCCAGACTCTGTCTCCAATTGTGCCCAAGTGGAATAAAGACCACGGAGATACTCCTCTAATGCAGGAATACTCTGCGGAACAAGCAAATCAGGCAACATGGAAGGTTGGAAACCATAATTCGCCATAAACGGGGACAATCGGGAAACAGAATTCAAGGCACTGTTGTGAGCAAACTCTGCCCATGGTAACAGGTCTGACCAGTTGTTATGATGGTCAGAAATATAGCAACAAAGGAATTGCTCCAAGGACTGATTGGCTCGTTCTGCGGCCCAATTAGACTGCATCTTCTGAATTTATGGCCTTCGTCTACTGTCAGGAACCATGAATCAGACCGAGACAAAGTATAGTTAAATCACACTTGTTTAATAATAATAATAATAAGGTACACAGAGTAAGCATAGTCAAAACAAGCCAGAGTTCAGTAAACCAGATCGGGTAGTCAGCCAAGCAAATGTCAGAGAGCCAGAGATAAACGTAGTAGTACAGCAAGCAGGATCAGGAGCCAGAAGGAACATCAGCCGAGCAAGTCTTCAACAGGAACGCAGGAGAAAGTCTCTGTGATGTTGGCAAAGGCGAAGGCAGAGATCAAGTGAGCTGGACGGCTTTAAATTGGCAAGACTGATGAGCAGAATCAACAACAATAATAAAAAACAAGGTCTGTTGCGCTTAATATGATGTAAAATAAAAGCTGCTGACACAAAAAACTGCTGGGTACAATTAAGGAGATATTAGGAGGAGTGGTGCAGCCTTAGAAAATAAGTCTAAATGTCCCCATAAAGGTAAAAATAACAGCTGAACAAAGTCCTCTTCATCAGAAGGAAGTGGTGACACTCTGTTTAGCGGGATCCATAATGAAAGGACACTCAGAAAAGAGATGTAAACACCATCACCAAAACAGATAGCGAGAGGCAATCTTCCTGGGATAGACCAACGATCCTCCAATGAAGTAGCATAAACACATTCCTTTCCCTCTAAACTAAATGGAAGGCTTTAGGTCTCATCTTTGTGACAGGATTAAGAGCCAGGTATAGTCCAGTGGCTATATGCGCCTCAAGAATCGTGGTATATGGGGAGTAAAGAGAAAAAGCTCATTGCGCAAATTCCATCAAAAAGGATAATTTATTGTAAAAAAAGTAAAAGCCACTCACATTTCGTAAGAAGGTACAGAGCAGTATGAAGCGTCCAGCGCTTCTAACCACAAAGATGGCTGCCGTGTCACCGTCCAACCGCGTCCTGCGCCACCAGTCTCTTGTCGCCCAACGTTTCATCATAAACATGCATCGTCAGGGGCGACAAAAAGTAACTGTGGAGAGAGATTGGAGCTGGAAATTAGCCAACAGATGAGCGGCCAGCTCAGGGAAGGAAGGGCTGAGGCCAGCCCTGACAACTTCAGGCGGTGTTTTGCTAATAAAATATTACAGCATGCCTGGAAGGCCACCAAGGAGAGGCAGACGCTCACAGGCCACTAAAAGAGGGCAAGCAAGCTCTGTGTCTACAGCCAACACTGCTGGTCGTGGACACGGTGCATCCTCAGCACGTGGCCATGGGGCACGCTTGTCCTTTTTTTCAGCAGCTGGCCATGTTGATCCACAACATGCAGAAGAGTTGGTAGAGTGGATAACTAAGCCGTCCTCATCCTTCTCATCCTTTGTCACCCAGGCTCAGAGTAGTTTGCCTGCCAATACAGCTGCCAAAGCAGCCTATTCTATCGGCTCAATGTCATCAGTCACTCCTTCCCTAGCCCCACCATCATGCACAGAGGAGTTCCCCAAACTGTGAGACCACAGTGTCGGGTACATGCTGCAGGAGGATACGCAGTGTTTTGAAGGCTCCGATGATGGTACCCAGGTTGAGGAAGGCAGTAACATGAGCGAGAGGGGGGGTGCACAAGAAGGACAAGAAATTGGCAGTCATGTTCCCCCAGCTGCAGCATACTGCCAGGTTTACTCCAGTGACAAGGAGGGAGAGGATGATGAGGCCATCCGACTTCATCACACCGCAGAGCTTGGCATGTGCAGGGCACTGCTGACGCCCCACGTATTTTGAAAAGTTCTTTGGTGTGGGCCTTTTTTGATTTTTCACGTTCGGGTCCCATAGACTTTAATGGTGTTCGAATGTTCACATAAACTTTCGCTCCGTTCGCATGTTCTGCCGCGAACTGAACCGGGGAGTGTTCGGCTCATCCCTATACATGAGGCATACATATTCCTACTTAAAGGAGATCTATGGTCACAGTATACGCTTTTCATTTTAAAACATCAGCATTGTAATAGCGATAGAAATAAAATTTATTTTTGACAATCCATTATAAGTTTACTTGAAAAATCTCCTTTTATGTTGGGAGTTTTGCCTTTTTGCTTACCATCTCTTTCCACAACTTCCTGGATTGCCTGCATACTTTTCAGCATCTCCTCTGCTGTTTTAAGGAATACATGTCCAACGGTACCTTGCTGCATGCAAGCAGTGATTCCTGTACTGACTCTACCTCCTGAAACTCCTCCTCTCTCTCTGTAAAATGTGTGCCACAGCAGTGCCTACTCACAGGACATATATATGAATATACTGTATGTCACTTCACTCAAAAAAGTAAATGTGTGGGGATCTTCACAAAGTTTTCAAAGTTAAAGATCATTCACATTAGTTGAAGTAGGCCAGAAATACTTGGAATACAATGTGGAAATGAATGTATGATTTTACATTTTCGCTATAGATATGCTTTAAAGTGTAGCTAAACCCCAAAACAAAAAAGGAATATCTTGCATCCTACCAGTCCTTTAATGTGGTGGCTACATTTGTTTTTTTTGGCTTTTTTCATTATTTTCACCAGGCTTTTTTTAAGTGTTTGTAGAGACGTTTTTGTACATTTTTTTCTGGCATCTGAAGCTGGAGTATTTTTTTAAAAATAATTTTCAGTCAGCGGAAAGCTCGTTACTAGGGGGAAAAATGTGAAATGTGTGTTTTTATCTAAATTTTCCACTGAAGTCTATTGGGCAGTGGTGACTGGTGCTCCATTTTTTGGGGGGGCGGCAAACAAATCACTCCTCAAAGCACTGCCCTACGCCGTACGGACTGCCAGTCATAAACCAGCAAAGGAGGCTGAATTCAACAGTGGGAGTGTTCAGGGCACATCACTCTGCGCCCCGAGGACACTCTAAAGGAAGCCAATAAAGCTTCTCAGCCATGATCACGTGATGTAAAAAACATTATGCTTCCCATAGACACCTGTTTATCCAGCGCCCTGCACACACTTAAAGGAACAATTTTTTTTTTCTTTTTTATGATGACTACCTTTGGGGGGGGGGGGGGGCTATTGATGGCCTTCACTGCTATTGGGGCCAAAAAGCTTGAAGCTTGTAGCTCAAAAGAAACTCCTGTACTTTTTCGAACACTACCAGCTTCAAGCAATACTATGCTCAGGTGTGAACAGGTACAATTCAATTCATGAGATTTTGAATGTTGGAGCTTCAAGCTACAAAATCAGGTGTGAATTGGGCAAAAAAGTGACCATTGTAAGCACCCTTCTCAATGTTATATGATTTGTCTTAACCCTCTAACTGCCACTTTTGCTAGACAGCTTGGTCTGTTAAAGGAAAAAGCCTACAAAAAAACAAATGCAGCCTTCACATTTAAGGATTGCTTATTTGCAATAGATTACATTTTTGCTTGTGTATTTCTTCTAGATCTATGCAGTGTGAAACTTTGTATCTGTGCAGGACCTTCCTTTAATAAGACCAGACACTACTGTTCTACTCCTTGGGTAGGGTAACTGGTGTTTTGACAAAGCACAAAGAAAACACGGAAGTTTTCCCTCCTGCACAAAAGAGGTCTGTTTCAGTCTACTCTAACAGGAAGCTTGCTAAGATTGGGAAATAAACTCCCAACAAACATGCTAAGCATAATGTGTTCCAATAGTTCAGAAGTAGCAACAATGTCACTAGTATTTGAAATAATTCAAAGCTAGGCTTAATACGTTTTTCTACTAATCATTCTTCGGATTAACGCTTTCCTGAACGGTGGAAATTGAAAAGATTATCTAAGTCAGCCATAGCAGGTCTAAAGAGATTTGCAAAAAGTAATACTTTTATTATGACATATGCATTTGTATTTCCCAATGCAGCGCTGTACAACTGCCACTATGATAAGATACATTTACATGTTTACACAGCAAAGCCTGCAGCCTCCCAGGGCTGCTTTACGTCCTGAGCACCTGCTCTTTCTACCCAGGGCAGAGCTGGTCTCCTGTCATAAGCAGTTTGTTCACAGCAAAGCTCAAATAAATATAAACACATGATGCTCTCTTCAAGGTCTCTAACATGGGCAGAGTCAGATAGCAAAACCAGGCAGTTGAGGCACGTTTTTAACTGTCCTCAACCACCTTCCAAAACCAGGCAATGGTCAACAGACGGTTTCATAAACCTTGCTGTGTATGCTGTACTCCATTGCACGGAAGAAAAAAAAATTGTCATGTCATCCTAAAAGTAAATGGAGCCATATTGCCATGTCCAATAGAGTTGGTTGCAACGCAGTGAATGGAATTTCAGTTTGATCGCCTGCTAACTATTTACCAGCTGCTGCTGACATACAAATCCACTGTGATTCAAGAGTCAGCATCAAGGTCCATGTGAAAGAGGCTCAGGTGCATATGGCCTGCTGAAAAATGTTTTTTAACTCCTTCAGATCTGTGCTATAGTCGAATGACGGCTACAGTGCGGATCTGCTTTGCCTGGAGCATGTCTATTGACGTCCTCCCCTTTGCAGGCTCACCATGCCCCCTGAAGGGTGTGCACTGTGATTACCCGAGTCAATGAGACTCGGGTGATCACAGATCCGAGTAAGGAGCCGATCATTGGCTGACAGCTGATCACGTGATGTAGACAGAATATTGGCAATAATTTTTTTTTCTCACGCTGACAGCGTGAGGAGAAAAAAAGCCGATCACCGGCTTCTGTTTGAAGGGACATCAGTCCCGAAGAGGAAGAGCCTCATATGTGCCCACCAGTACCGCCTGCCAGTGTCACCTGCCAGTGCCATGAATCAGTGCCCACAGTAAGTGCCAGCAATCAGTGCCACCTATCAGTGCCCACAAGTGCCACCTAGCAATGCCCACCAGTGGTGCCAATCAGTGCCTCATCAGTGCCACCTAGCAGTGCTGCCTATCAGTGTCACCTACCAGTGCTGATCAGTGCCCATCACTGCCACCCATCAGTGCCCATCAGTGCTAGCTATCAGTGCCACCTATTAGTGCCCTTCAGTGCCACCTATCAATGCCCTTCAGTGCCACCCATCAGTGTCACCTCTCAGTGTCCACCAATGCCACCCATCCGTGCCCACCAGTGCCGCCTATTAGTGCCCATCAGTGCCGCCTTATCAGTGCCCATTAGTGTCGCCTTATCAGTGCCTATCAATGCAGACTATCGGTGCCCATCAGTGCAGCCTATCAGTGCACATCAGTGTAGCCTCATCAGCGTACATCAATGAAGGAGAAAACTTACCTGTTTGCAAAATGTATTAACAAAGTATAAAACGGTTTTGTATTTTTTTAAAAAGAACTGGTCTTTTTTAATTTTTTTAACAAAAAAGAAAAAACCCAGAGGTGATCAAATACCACCAAAAAAAGACAAGGAATAGGGGCGCCTCTGAGAAATTATCATAAACACTTTATTTTAAATAAAATATCCACTCACATGAAAGTAGGAGAAGGCATGTGCAGGAGCGTAGTGAAGGCTGGAAGGCTGAAAAACACAGGGCTGTAGGTAGAAGCTGTATCAGTGTAGCTGGAGCACAATCCAATCCAGGCAAGCAGGGGTGCAGATGACTGAGCACATACACACATAGGTGAAATGCAATGTCCCTGGAGGATGGTATCGGTAGTCCAGTGGAAAAGGAAGGAATTAGTCCAATAATAGCATGAATATCTGTGGAAAGGAGGAGAGAGACGTCTGGCTGGATGGCAGGGCTGCGCTGTATCTCCAGCGATCGTATTGTACCTGCGTGGTGAGGGAAGAGACACGGCCGTGTATGTGAGATGGAAACGAGGCTTGGAAAGCAGACACAGGCCGGCGCCGAGCCGTGAACATTACCAGTGTACACATCTGTACACCCACATTCCTGGACTATTAGGTACTATATTGTAAGGTATCTGCATATTGCGCCTTGTTACTTGTTTAAATACCACCAAAAGAAAGCTCTATTTGTGGAAAAAAAGAATAAAAATTTCATTTGGGTACAGTGTTGTATGACCGTGCAATTGTCATTCAAAGAGTGACAGCGCTAAAAGCTGAAAATTGGTCTGGGTAGGAGGGGGTTTAGGTACCCAGTAAGCAAGTGGTTAAAGAGAATATCTGGCACTTCTGGGTATGTAGAGCATGTGATCTGCTTCACTGTGATGGTGCCTAAGTATACCAACCAGTTGCTAGGTCTACTTTAACCACTTTAACCACTTTAACCACTTCAGTTCCTGATGGTTTACCCCCTTCATGAAGTGTGAATATTATACTCAGCACTGCTCCAACAAAGAATAAAGTGCCTATGTTACTGTAATCAATACAATAAAATAAATAAACAATATAAAGTGCTTAGTGCAAATTTAGTGCAAACTTGTAAAGTGCAATCATATAAAGTTCATCCATATATGGTGTGCTGAACTTGTACAGCTTATAATGTGAAGATCCTGGTGACACTCCGTGCTCCCCTCCTGGGTCCCCACTCACCAAAAATAATCTTTAAAATCGCTTGGTATATGGGTTGAAGTGATATTTTCCGCCAATGATTAGGACTGGTGGTTATACTCTGTGTATAGCTTCCTTCCACTGATAACGTCAGGTATATCCTATATCCGGGTGTAGGTATCACCTCTCCAGCTCTCCCGGTAACCAGACATGTGGCAATGAAGAGAAAAAGGTGTATAGTGTGATACTGCTAAAATGTATTTGTTGAAGGCCCTCCCACTGGATATGTTCAGAAGCTGGGGGCCTTTGCCTGGTTTCCTTTTATGTATTAAGCCCCGTCTACTACACTCGACGACTCCTACTCCTCTCACTATGTACGCAGTATAAATTAAATCACTTCCTGTTTCTGCCGGAACCGGAAGTGTCTATACCTCCATCTTAGTACTCCTATTGGCTTTGTTAGAATGTTTGTAGTGTACTTGGTGGCTTCCTGTTTTCACCCACTGCACCCAAAAATATGTATGTCAAGTGTGAGGCAACTTCCTGCTTCTGCAGGAAGTGTCAATGTCGCCATCTTGGTACTCCTTTTTTCCACAATGCACCCAATGGTATATGCACCATATGTGAGATAATTTCTTGCTACCGCCGGAAGTGTGTGTACCACCATTTTGGTGCTCATTAAAGGCTTCAATCTATGTGTGCAATGACTTATTCATCTGTCATTTTTGCAGGAAATGACCTAATTTTCATCTAAGTATTCCTGCGTTATACATATTGGGTATCTGTATTATTAAAACATGATATCCTACATTAACCCAATATCACAGTTAGCATATAAAGTCTCATTGTTAATACTTAATAGGTACTATACAATCATTACAATAATGTATTTCTTTACATGGCTACTACCTTAAATAAGGCAGCATCTATTTAAGTCCCATGTTTAAATACACTATTCCATAATTGCAACAAATACTATACATTACAGTACAAATTACAAACCAATAACATATTAAGAACAAATTACCAACAATAAGTTAAAAATTGAAAAATAGTAATTAAAATGAGTACTAAAAATTACATTTTAATAATTACTTATAAAACAGTTAACATCTAGATCTACATTTAACCTTTTTGGTGTCAATGACTGTAATTGGTATATCCATTGGGTTTCATTCTGTGAAATAGCCTGTTTCATGTTGGTGCCCCTCCAGTGTCTCTTTACTCTGCCAATACCACAGACAATTACCGTATTTATCGGCGTATAACACGCACCGGCGTATAACACGCACCCCAAGTTTAGGAGAGAATTTTAAGGAAAAAAACTTTTAGGAGGGAAGTTTAAGGAAAAAAAACTTACATTAAAATGCCCATCAATGCAGCCTCACCAGTGTTCATCTGCAGCCTTGTTAGTGTCATTGCAGCCTTTTCAGTGTCAGTGTAGCCTTGACCCAGTGTCCATTGCAGCCTTGTCAGTGCAGCTTTGCCCCAGTGCAGTCTTGTCAGTGCAGCTTTGCCCCAGTGCAGCCTTGTCAGTGCAGCCTTGTCAGTGCAGCTTTGCCCCAGTGCAGCCTTGTCAGTGCAGACTTGTCAGTGCAGCTTTGCCCAAGTGGTCAGTGCAGCATTGCCCCCAGTGTCCATGCTTGGACAGATAGCCGCCGACATACACATAGCTGCATGTAGTTCTAAATATGTTTGGAGAGACTCAGCGGAGCTGAACGAACGCCGCCGAGATACACATAGTCGAGTGTATTTGGCTCTTTCCGGCGCTGCTCACAGTCCCGCCCAGTCCCGCCCTATGATGGACATAACACAGGTCCAATGGCGGGACTGGGCGTGACTGTGAGCGGCGCCGGAAAGAGCCGAATACACTCGACTATGTGTATCTCGGCTCCGCCCAGTCACTGTGATTTCGGCGGCGCTTGTTCAGCTCCGCCGAGTCCCTCCGAACTCCGCGGCACCATATTTAAAACGTCACGCTATGTGAATGTCGGCGGCGATCACCGCCGATAGATCACAATTAGCGGGGATCGGTGGGGATCGGCGGGGATCGGCGTATAATACGCACCCACGATTTTCCCCTGATTTTAAAGGGAAAAAAGTGCGTGTTATACGCCGATAAATATGGTAGTTTAGAAGGATCCCTATTATGGAATCTCCTGAAGTGGTATGATAAGCTATGCTTACGGAAACCTTTTTGATGTTGGTAATGTGTTCTTGCAATCTTACTCTTAATTCTCGGGTGATTCTACTCACATATTGGAGACCACTCTCGCATTCCAAAAGGTATGTAATGTGTGTGGTACCATGTGTGATGAACTTAGGTATTTCATATACTTGTCCAGTGGCTCTAGTTTGGAAATGTGTGGTTTTCTTCTTTCCTCTTTTACATGTTCTACATTTACCACATTTAAAAAATCCTACCTGACCAAAAAAAGTAACCATCTTCTTGGGAGGGTCAGGGATGCTTTTAACAATCCTATCCTTTAGTATAGGTGGGCAACTATAAATACATTTTGGTCATTTAGGGAAAGTTTTAACTAGCACAGGATCCCTGAGCAAAATGGGACAATGGGTACTAATTATCTTTTCTATTTGTTTGAGTTGTCTATTAAATTCTGTGCAGAAGGTTATATCATACTTCTCTTTCTTTTTTGTTTTTGGGATAAGTAACTCTTTTCTATCCATTAGTCCTACTTTTTTGGTGTTTTTAGGAGGAGTTTGCGTTTATATCCCTTTTGCTCAAATCTGTTTAATAACATATTGGATTGCACTTGATAATCTTCTTGGAGGTCACAGTTTATTTTTACTCTCATTAATTGGCCTTTAGGTATACCTGAAATCCATTTAGGATGGTGGCCACTTGAGGTAGGAATGTAACTATCCCTGTCTGTGTTCTTAAAAAAATGTGTGAGTATATATATTGTTTCCTTGTTTAAAAATGTCTAAATCCAAATACCGTAGTTTACTTTTTCTTTAATATAACCTGCTGTAAATATTATTATACTTATTAATATTGATATGTTGTAAAAATTATTTTAATGTATCCTCAGTGCCCTCCCAGATTATAAAGATATCATCGATACACCATCTATAGATTTTTAGTCCCGGGATGTTCCTTCCAAATATTTATTTTGACTCCCATTTGCTCATAAATATGTTTGCCACCATGGGATTATTTTCCATTGCTAATTGCAATCTATCCAATATGAATTCTATCTCAGTATTCTTTAGACTTGTTCTAGATTCTAGAGCTCATTTAATTGCTTTAGTGGCGTCTTTCTGTTTGATATTAGTGTATAATGAATCAAAGTCTATACTAACCAGAATGTATTGATCATTCAAAGGGGTATCCTTAATATAATTGATGAGGTCCCTACTGTCTCTCATAAAAGATGGGAATTGTTGCGCGATGGGTTATAAGTAATGGTCTAAATATTCAACAACCCTTGAAAACAAAGAATCCACCCCATTGATGATGGGTCTACCGGGGGGTCTTTTAATGTCCTTGTAATGTATTTTTGGGACTTAATATATAATGGGGGTTTTTGATGCTTCCGGGACAAGATACTGTATTTATTGGCGTATAACACTCACTTTTTCACCATGAAAATCGGGTGCAAATAGCATGTGCGTGTTATACGCCAATACTTCAATTTTAGCTGCCTCTGAGGGGACAGGGAGGGTGGCGGGATGAGTGCTGTCAGATTAAATACAGTGAGAATCTCCTGTTTACTTGGTGGCCTCTGTAATAGGAAGTCCCGTCTCCAGGGCCGCCATTGGACCACTGTTCTGTCTATCATAGGAGATTCTCACTGTATGTAATCTGTCGGCGCTTGTCCCGCCCCCCTCCCTGTCCCCTCTAGGCTGCAGATGGGCATCGATCAGGCTGCACTGATGGCAGTGGTGAGGCTGCTGCATTGATGGCAATGGCAAGGCTGCTACATTGATGGCAATGGTGAGACTGCTACATTGATGGCAATGGTGAGGCTGCATTGATGTAGACTAATGAGGCTGCATTGATGGCACTTGTGAGGCTGCAGATGGGCATTGATCAGGCTGCATTGATGGCAATGGTGAGGCTTCAGATGGGCACTGACCCTTATTTTGCTTCAAAGTTCCTTATTAAAAATTGTAGTTTTTTTCCTGAAACTTTTCTCTTAAAATGAATGTGCGTGTTATACGCCTGTGCGTGTTATACGCCGATAAATACGGTATTTGTCTTCCTTCTTATCCAGTATACCTTTCTTGTGTACTTTCTTACCTTTTTTAATAAGCATAGCTTTTAGTTTATTGCCGGGGTCCCCTTTTAGTTTATTGTATGTTTCTTTATCCTCTATCAAACAGTTCAATTCTTTTTTATATTTTTTTTTTGTCTAAGACTATTATCCTTCCCCCCTTGTCCGCCAGACTTATAATAATATCTTTCTTTTTCTCTAATTCTTTCAGGCCCTGTTGGATTTGTTTGTTTCCTCTAATGGGGTGTATATAGATATCTTCAATATCTTGTTCCACCATAATTTTATTTTGTTTACAAACTTTTTTATTTGGTACAAAGTAATAGTACAAAAAGCTTTTTGACATATGCCGTAAAAAGTACAATCAATATAATTTATACAACAAGAATAACAAAATATATTGTGTGGTTCTTGAGTGAAGTATATATACCGTATTTATCGGCGTATAACACACGCCGGCGTATAACACGCACCCCAAGTTTAGGAGAGAATTTTAAGGAAAAAAACTTTTAGGAGGGAAGTTTAAGGAAAAGAAACTTACATTAAAATGCCCATCAATGCAGCCTCATCAGTGTTCATCTGCAGCCTTGTTAGTGTCATTGCAGCCTTGACCCAGTGTCCATTGCAGCCTTGTCAGTGCAGCTTTGCCCCAGTGCAGTCTTGTCAGAGCAGCTTTGCCCCAGTGCAGTCTTGTCAGCAGTGGCGGCTGGTGAAGTTTTAGGATGGGGGGCGCCAGACCCCGCCCTTCCTTTTTGACCCCTCCCACTTGGTAAAATGGGCATGGTTTCAGCGAAATAGTGGGCATGGCTCTAAGGTGGTGTGGTTAGCGTCTGAGATGAACGAGGGATGGAGGGAGAGGGAGAGAGGGACAGCAGGCCTAGATCCTACACAACAATAGAAATGTGTATTCTACAAAGTTTAACAATCATCAGATAAAGATACTCCAAACACCTGGTGTTAGCACTTCAATCATCCCGGCACCATGGTTGTTATGGTGTCAGGATGATTGAAGCGCATTGATTCTATTGTTACATTGTAATATAAAATGAAATCATTCAACTCACCATGATGCAGAATCAGTGGGAGCCCCGAGCGTGTCACTAGCCACGTCGCCTGCCACAAGATGCCATCAGGTGTCCCCAGCAGTCCGTCCTTACATGCAGCCTGTGTCACATCAAATACAGCCTCTGTCACATCAAATACAGCCTCTGTCACATCAAATGCAGCCTCCGTCACATCAAATTCAGCCTCTGTCCCCCCAAATGCAGACTCTGTCCCCCCCAAATGCAGACTCTGTCCCCCCCAAATGCAGCCTCTGCCCCCCCAATGCAGCCCTTGCCCTCCCCAAATACAGCCTCTGTCACATAAAATGCAGCCTCTGTCCCCCCCAAATACAGCCTCTGCCCCCCCCAAATACAGCCTCTGTCCCCTTACATCCGAGTTGCCATCAGTGTCCCCACACAACATGTGTTCCCCACAGCAGGTGTCCCCCATCAGAGCCCCCAACAGCAGGTGTCCCCTTTAGAGCCCCCCACAGCAGGTGTCCCCCACAGGAGGGTGTCTCCATCAGAGTCCCCCCACAGCAGGTGTCCCCATCAGAGTCCCCCCCACAGCAGGTGTCCCCATCAAAGTCCCCCCACAGCAGGTGTCCCCCATCAGAGTCCCCCATCAGAGCCCCCCACCAGAGCCCCCCACAGCAGGTGTCCCCTATCAAAGCCCCCCACAGCAGGTGTCCCCCATCAGAGCCCCCCACAGCAGGTGTCCCCCATCAGAGTCCCCCCACAGCAGGTGTCCCCCATCAGAGTCCCCCCACAGCAGGTGTCCCCCATCAGAGTCCCCCCACAGCAGGTGTCCCCCATCAGAGTCCCCCCAACAGCAGGTGTTCCCCATCAAAGCCCCCCACAGCAGGTGTCCCCCATCAGAGTCCCTCCAAAACAGGAGTCCCCCATCAGAGCCCCCCACAGCAGGTGTCCCCATCAGAGTCCCCCCACAGCAGGTGTCCCCCATCAGAGTCCCCTATCAGAGCCCCCCATCAGAGCCCCCCACAGCAGGTGTCCCCTATCAAAGCCCCCCACAGCAGGTGTCCCCATCAAAGTCCCCCCACAGCAGATATCCCCCATCAAAGTCCCCCCACAGCAGGTGTCCCCCATCAGAGCCCCCCGCAGCAGGTGTCCCCCATCAGAGCCCCCCACAGCAGGTGTCCCCCATCAGAGCCCCCCACAGCAGGTGTCCCCCATCAGAGTCCCCCCACAGCAGGTGTCCCCCATCAGAGCCCCCAAGAGCAGGTGTCCCCCATCAGAGCCCCCCACAGCAGGTGTCCCCCATCAGAGTCCCCCCACAGCAGGTGTCCCCCATCAGAGTCCCCTATCAGAGCCCCCCATCAGAGCCCCCCACAGCAGGTGTCCCCTATCAAAGCCCCCCACAGCAGGTGTCCCCATCAAAGTCCCCCCACAGCAGATATCCCCCATCAAAGTCCCCCCACAGCAGGTGTCCCCCATCAGAGCCCCCCGCAGCAGGTGTCCCCCATCAGAGCCCCCCACAGCAGGTGTCCCCATCAGAGACCCCCACAGCATGTGTCCCCCATCAGAGCCCCCCACAGCATGTGTCCCCCATCAGAGCATCCCACAGCATGTGTCCCCCATCAGAGCATCCCACAGCATGTGTCCCCCATCAGAGCCCCCCACAGCATGTGTCCCCCATCAGAGCCCCTCACAGCATGTGTCCCCCATCAGAGCCCCCCACAGCAGGTGTCCCCCATCAGAGCCCCCCACAGCAGGTGTTCCCATCAGAGCCCCCCACAGCATGTGTCCCCCATCAGAGCCCCCCACAGCATGTGTCCCCCATCAGAGCCCCCCACAGCATGTGTCCCCCATCAGAGCCCCCCACAGCAGGTGTCCCCCATCAGAGCCCCCCACAGCATGTGTCCCCCATCAGAGCTCCCCACAGCAGGTGTCCCCCATCAGAGCCCCCCACAGCATGTGTCCCCCATCAGAGCCCCCCACAGCATGTGTCCCCCATCAGAGCTCCCCACAGCAGGTGTCCCCCATCAGAGCCCCCCACAGCATGTGTCCCCCATCAGAGCCCCCCACAGCATGTGTCCCCCATCAGAGCCCCCCACAGCATGTGTCCCCCATCAGAGCTCCCCACAGCATGTGTCCCCCATCAGAGCCCCCCACAGCATGTGTCCCCCATCAGAGCCCCCCACAGCATGTGTGCCCCATCAGAGCCCCCCACAGCATGTGTCCCCCATCAGAGCCCCCCACAGCATGTGTCCCCCCTCAGAGCCCCCCACAGCAGGTGTCCCCCATCAGAGCCCCCCACAGCAGGTGTCCCCCATCAGAGCCCCCCACAGCAGGTGTCCCCCCTATTCTCCACACAGCGGTACTTACCTTCAGTCTCCTGCGGTGTCCTCCTCCTCACACTGGCACCAGCATTCTTCCTGTTTCCTCTCAGGTGCAATGAAAGAGAGAGGCAGGAAGTGACATCTGACTCAGGACAGATGTCAATCAAATCTGAAGTGCCAAGTAGCTTCCACCTGGCGCCTGTAGTATGTATTACTATGGCCAGGTGGAAGCTACTTGGCGCTTCAGAAAACGCCCCAAGGCGGGCTAAACGCCCGCAAATGCAGTGCCACGTCTGCAATCTCGTGATTGCATAGACATGGCGCTTCCTATAAGTGCACTGTGTCCGGCGTCGCACTGTATCCGGCGTCCGAAGAAAGTGCACTTAAGGACCTTTTTTTTCTTTTTTTTTTTTTAAAGGGCCAGTAGTAAAAAAAAATTATTTTTTTTGCTGCCTGGAGGGGGGGGGGGGGGGGGACTGTTGGCGCCGCCCAGGCACCCCCTATGGACGGGCCGCCACTGCTTGTCAGTGCAGCCTTGTCAGTGCAGCTTTGCCCCAGTGCAATCTTGTTAGTGCAGCTTTGCCCCAGTGCAGCCTTGTCAGTGCAGCTTTTCCGCAGTGCAGTCTTGTCAGTGCAGCCTTGTCAATGCAGCTTTGCCCCAGTGCAGTCTTGTCAGTGCAGCTTTGCCCCAGTGCAGTCTTGTCAGTGCAGCTTTGCCCCAGTGCAGCTTTGCCCCAGTGGTCAGTGCAGCCTTGCCCCCAGTGTCCATGCATACCGCCGCCTCCGCCGACTCCGCCGCCGCACACATAGCTGCATGTAGTTGTAGTTTTAAATATGGCGCCGCGGAGTTCGGAGGGACTCGGCGCCGGCGGAACTGAACGAACGCCGCCGAGATACACATAGTTGAGTGTACTCGGCTCTTTCCGGCGCCACTCACAGTCCCGCCCAGTCCCGCCCTATGATGGATATAACACAGGTCCAATGGCGGGACTGGGCGTGACTGTGAGCGGCGCCGCAAAGAGCCGAATACACTCGACTATGTGTATCTCGGCTCTGTGATTTCGGCGGCGCTCGTTCAGCTCCGCCGAGTTCCTCCGATCTCCGCGGCGCCATATTTAAAACTACTCGCTATGTGAATGTCGGCGGCGATCGCGCGATAGCTCACAATTAGCGGGGATCGGCGTATAAGACGCACCCACTATTTTCCCCTGATTTTAAGGGGAAAAAAATGTGTGTTATACGCCGATAGATACGGTATATATATATGTAGCGCTGGTAGATTTTTCAATCTACCGCTTCTAGGTAAATTTAGTGGATTATCTGTGCTGTACATAGTTTAGATCTAATTTACAGTTAGATTAGCCTCTGTTCCAGTTTGGCTGTGTTGTGTGCAGTTCCACATTCTACCTGTGGGTGTCGTTGTCACTCTGGGTCGGTGTTGGAAAGCAACAGGCTGAAACATATGAGTGCTCTTCTGTCCCGGAGACAACTCGGCGGAGGAGGTCCTCCGGGTTACATTCTGGGAGAGGGTATTTATGGGGCAGACGCCATGTTTCAAGGAGCTTTACCTCGTGGCCCTCCTGGCCTAGAGGCATGTGTTAGTGAGTTCTAACTCGCAGCCCTCCGGCCTGGAGGGTTGCGTTGCGTCAGCCGAGCGGGTAGACCCAGAAGTCTGTCTGGGGCCTGCTATTGCTGGGATGGTCCTGTGCTGTCTGTCCTGCGGGAAGAAGCCAGACAATCGGGAAGATCCAGGTAAGGACCCATCTTGGAAGGGACCATGCAAGGCTGGTCTTAAGAAGGGCCTGGTGACTCGATTGGAGGACGCATCCTAAACTACTCTACCGCACAAGTACTGCTGGGTTGGCTTAAAGGTTCTGGTACTGTGTTTGCTGTTCATCCAAAACTACTACATCCTGTGGCAGAGGATCGTACAGTTTTGTTTCATCCAAGTCTGTGGCAGAGACTTTTAGTTCGTACTGCGTTCCGGCTGCTAGGTTGGTGAGAGAGACCTATCCGGGCGGGCAAAGATTTAATCCTGAGCTGAGGATATATTCATCCCAAAGATTTAAATTCCTTAGTGCTACGCCAAGAAAAGGTATTTGAACTTCCCTGCAACTCTTCTTCTACCTCTTTCCTGCTACTTCTTCCTGTTATCTCCCATTGGAAAAGTACTCAAGTGACTGGTGTCTACATTGTCTGATAATAAGCTCAACGGGACCCTAGACCCGGTACTGGTGAAATTACAGGTAAAAAGGTGACGGTAACAGCCCGCTAAAAATCAGCAGCTCCACCGTGAGTTAGTGATACATGTGGGTGTGTCATCCGGGATTGTTTGTCGTTGCCCTAAGCAGCCCTGAGAAGTATTTCACCGGGAGTTTATTTTAACAAGAGGTTTCTGGACTTTGTCACTTTTTTCCAGGAGAAGAAGGGGTTGAATTGCAGGACTTTATTTCTGACTGCGTAGGCTGTGGGTGAGAAGTAAAAGCCCGGGAGCTACGTAATCAGAGGAACAAGTAGGAGGAGCCTAATCTACTTGTTGCCGCGTGGGACGCGGTTGTGTGAGTGTTTGGCACCAAAGGAGAGAGAAGCCTCGTGATCATACTGAGAAGATCAGGAGTGCAGCCATGTCTTCTTTTCCATTGGTACCGCCAATTGGAGATATCGAAGGGCTGGGCATGCTTTGCCACAAGTGTGAAGGACTGGCCATACATCTCCGTCCATTTGTTCGTTGTTTGCAGTGCGGAGAATATTTGTTCACAGTGGAGCAATCTACAATGTCGCCCCGTGCTTATTGTGTGGACTGGGCTACAGGTACTGCCACAGTGGAAACTACTGCCATTGTTGCTGAAGAGCAACAGGCCGTGACCTCGTCTGCTGCCGTAAGTGTTCCTGAGGGAGATGTCGCTGTTACCGCTTCATCAGCGGACATCACTTTTTGTTCAACTTCTACTACACCTATCCCCATTGCACCTGTCCAAAGGAAGGTGGGATATGTTAAGGCTGCCCCAGAGACTACCTGAACCGGAGCCGGAGGAGTACATGGATCCGCAGAAGTCCATGTCAGGAACGGTGAAAGATCAAAGGGGAACATATCTGGGACTCTTTGTAAATATTTGCCAGCGGAAGAGTTGAGAGACTCGGAGATATGTCAAATCTCTCCGGTGATGATGATTTGTTTGAGATCATGTCACAGGAACTATTGTGGGCCCAGGGGGATGATGTTGCTTCTGCCCTTACTTTCTCAGAATGGATAGCCATGGATTCTGGAAAGACATCACCTTGTGTGGAGCCGCACAGTACTACCAAAGAGACACTGTCTAAAGTTGTTAGTTTGCTTGAGAGTAAGCAGGCACCCATCGGATCTATGGTGCGCAAATCACCAAATTCTTGTGTGCCTTCTGGTTTGGGGAAAAATAGAACTTTGCCTAGACTTGCCCGTTTACAGAGAGTGCTCACCAAACGTGTTGCCACAGAATATGGTCTAGAATTTCCCTATGTGATTCAGGAAATTATGCAGGAAATTGAGGCCAACCGGGAACAGTGGTACCGTGAAGCTGTTTGGGACTATTTGTCTGTACCAAAACCTTTCCGGAAAGCTGGGTATTCTGCTGCTATGGATGAACGCTTCAATGGGTCCCATTTTTCTGTGTAAAAATGGTTAGTATTCTGTAGTGTGTGGAATATTTTTTCCATACAATTAAGTGTTGATTCTGGTTTTCAAATGTGATAGAGGAACTGAAGGGGATTTCCAATGGTATGCTATCAACCCGTGTATAGCAACACATATTGTGTGGATCAATCTCATATTATGTATGGAAAGACCGATGATAGGGGAAAATAGGAGACAGTTATAGATAGTGAGGTTTATACTACTATCTGAAATTTTGCAAGCAAATTTTTCTAGTCGCTTCCATATCTGAGTAACTATCACAATTCCAAAAGATGTGTGAGAAGAAGCCTGCTGAATTGCAACCTCTGAAACATGTATGTGGAGTGTCAGGGAAAATAGCATGAATTTTAACTGGAGTATAGTACCACCTTGTAAAAATTTTAATTGTGGTCTCTTTGATCGTGATTGATCTTGTGAATTTGTGTAGATTATTGATAAAATTGTCCCAATTTTCCATTGTAAATGAGAAATCACATTCTTGTTCCCACTTAAGCATATAGGGAAGTTTGAATTGTTATGTGTTATTGACTAAATTAGAGTAGATTTCAGATATCAGACCTGTTTGGTATCAACTCACATCCTAGACAACCTTAATCAACTAGTCTCACAATCATACCAATTATGGAAACTACACAACAAAAAATATAACCTAACCTCTAACACATCTCCACTTGCATCTTTTATCGGAGACGTAAAATTCCCCCTTAATACAAATGAAAGAGGAGACTTTTCATGGTGGACAAACAATAACCTAATATCCCTCTTCAATTTTTTAGAAAACAACAATTTCACTTCATTCTCATCATTGAAATCTAGACATCAGATCCCCAATTCAGAGTTTAATAAATTCCTCCAAATTAGACATTTTTTAATATAGCATATTTCCAAACAGTAAACTCACTCCCACCATCATTCTTCGAAAACATTTGTCTAAAGTCACCTAGGTTCCACCATCATTTTAAACACGTTTAGGCAATGGTTGCTGCTATGTCTAGGGTTAAAAGTGGACTTATTCCTTAAACCACTATGTTCATATGGTGTTTCTACGCTTGTGGCGTCCTGAGTTTTCATGTCGAAATGTTTCTTAAGATTTAATTTTCGAATAAATTTATGTAGATCTATACAGTCGAGTCTGATATTGGGGGGTGTCTATCAATTCATTCCTATTCCCTCCCATATTATTCCTGCCTCCCCTTGCTGGCATATTGGGTGTAAGCATTTGTATGTAAGGGACTGATTCTCTTCCTACAGAGGATTCTCTAGATTGTGCATTCTCTTCTATTTTCTCTTGCCAATTATAAACTAAGCCTTGTTTATAATCATTGGTATCTCGGTGGAACTTTTTAATTTTTTTCTTTTGTGTATCCTTATCCAATTTAGTAATATATTCCTGTATTTGTGTCATTTTATCTTTATACTCTATGTGCTTAATATGGGATTGAGCTGTTCTCTAAGAGTCTGTATTTTGCTTTCCAGTAAACCTAGTTTTGTTTTCCTTCTGGAAATAATCATTGCCAGAAGTTTTTGTTCACTGACACTGAAAAAATTGTACCGTTCATCTGGAATTTCTTAGTTATCTAATCCATCATTGGGTGCTATGTCCCAACGGAGCCTTTTGGGGGTAATACCATCAATAACATATTGTTCCAATGTGGTAATATCCCACCAGGTTCTCACCTGTTTATCCAACGTGTGTTTCAATTGCTTTGAATTATATTCTGTTTCTACATTGGATGCATTTTGTGAAAAAATCTCCTCTGTGTTTACTCTTTTTTTGTTTATAAAATCAAATAATTCCATTGCTGCTGGGTGTAACTGTGAAAAGCACAATGCTGTGTGAATAATAATAATAGGAATACCCGTGCTATGGAGACAATTACTAAAAAATTAAAAACTTTACAGGCTGCTGCTGTAGTGCACGGTACAAAACCCCAAGTGAATAAAGTGTGAATATTATACTCAGCTCCGACAAACAATAAAGTGCCTATGTTACTGTAATCAATACAATAAAATTAATAAACAATATAAAGTGCTTAGTGCAAACTTGTAAAGTGCAATCATATAAAGTTCATCCATATATGGTGTGCTGAACTTGTACAGCTTATAATGTGCAGGTCCTGGTGACACTCTGTGCTCCCCTCCTGGGTTGGTGTCCACCAGCGGGTGTCTCCTAGCAATCTGGAGCCAACATCATCTCCTGCAATCAGGCGTCACCTGAGACTGATTGCAGCAGATGTGTATTTATACCCGGCAAGCACTCACACACTTGCCTTGGTATTGTCCTTGAGCCCTGACCTGTACCCGTGATCTTTTGAACCTGAAGTTGAACCTGTTCCTGTCCCTCCTGCGATCCTGTTATCCTGTACCCCTGCCCTGCAGCCTGATCCCTTCCACCTTCTCCCTGTCCTGTTTTGCTCTTTGCCCCCATCTGCTGATCTCCGCATATGACCCTGGCCTGGCTACGATTACGATTCTGGTATTCCCTATCTTCTGTATATACTAGTTTAGATGGTTGTTCTTTGTGGGTCACTGCTTAGTTGTTTGATTTGTTTTACACTATTTGGTACTGGAGGTGCGTTTATATCTGTGTTCTTATACTAATAAACTACATTACTTTTTCACCTTACATTTTTGTTCACTCTGTTTGCAATCTACACAGTTCTGGTCACACCTGTTTATGACAGCTTCTCTGTGTACACTATCTGTTACAGTCCCTCTCCTCCTGAGCTGTCATCTAGAAATCTGTCTCCTTTGAACAGTGTTGTCGGGCAGCTCAGTGTTTGAGTGGGTGAGAATAGTTATCCAACAACACAAAAAAAATATATTTAAAAATATATATTTTAAAACACCCCAATTTTTTTTTAAAAGCCTCCTCAGACACATGTATGAAAATAACAAGTGCACCACACATATTAGGTATCTTCACACACACACTGCATTGAGACAAGCAATTCTAAGGCCATCATTCACTGTTAACTGTAAATGAATAAGCTGTAAAGACTTTTAAAGTGTTACCTATGGGCAATTTTGCATACCATCGTTTTTTGCCATTTAAAAAGCACACACAATTTTGAGGCTTATACAGTATGTCACAAAATTGAGTACGCCTCTCACATTTTTGTAAATATGTTATTATATCTTTTCATGTGACAACACTGAAGAAATTACACTTTGCTACAATTGTGTGACATAAAAATTGCAGTTGCCACCATTTTATTTCACAGGATCTCTGCTTTCAGAAAACATATAATGTTTGAGTAATCTTCAGGTACAAAAAGTGCATTTAAACATGTGTGAGGAAAAAAAAATGCTCCAGCAGTAAAAGGGCTAAAGACGGAGAAGGTAGCAGGAGGGGTAAGTGTATACTTACTGCTCCACATGTACTGCTTTTAATGGGACTTTTAGAAGGATGGGATGTTGTTGAGCCACTGTTGGGATGGGGGAAACTTGGTGAGCTGAGCTGCTGAGATACAGACTTTAGCACTTCTGTGAAATTTGAGATATAATCATTCTACAATACCTGCAGCTAAAGAGATCAGTGAAAGCTTGTTTTAAAGCTTTGTTACTGCTTGTTATAAATGTGTAATTAATTGAATATCCATGGCTTGGCTACACTTACATTTTATTCTCTCTTGCAGGAAGTGGAGACGCTGCAGGGTCTCTGGCTGGTATTGTATTACAATGTTCTAAAGAGGTATAAGCTGAGTTTGTGTTTCTTTGTTTCACTTACATTGTTTTATCACCAGGTTTGCTTTATAGCAATGCAAAGGACACTGTAATGTGAAGAGGGAACTAGTCAATACCAGTCGATGAAATATAATTCTACTGCACTAACATCAGTGACATTTTTCAGATTGCTTCATAATTGTTAGCACATTGTTATTTGCCATACTGTATATACTAGAAAGTTTACCTTGCTCAGTTACGTTGTTCCTGATTGGACCTCTAGATTGAACCACTATGTGTAATTTTACAATTTAAAATGGCTAAAAATAGATGTTGTATTTAAAAATATAATCCTTGCAACGACATGAAATAATGTGTTTTGTAGTGTCATAGGGGCCAGCAGGGGGGAACCACAGCACGCAGCATTGGGGCAAAAAAACAACATTCTCAGTGTCGCGTTCTGCGCTATAATCAGAGTATTGTTTTCACTCCAGCAGAGATCAGAAGCAGGGGCAGCAGGAGAAATTTGTATTAAATGCCTTCTTTGCAGGTGGGACTGTATTACCAACATCTATATTTGTGACAGATAGGATTAAGACAAGCTCTTTGCAATACTTTTAAATTCAAATGATTTCTGCTTTTAAATGTTGCAAATAAGCAGAATTTTGCCTCTTTTGTAATACAGTAGGTAGCCATTGTTGTGGAGGTTATTTCTTTTGTTAGCAATATCTTGGGTAGTTAATACTGACATTGTACAGCATAAGGATTTTTATTATGGAGCATACCCCAATATAATCTCAGAAGCACATTCAGCCTTATATCTATAAAATTATACCTAAAATGAAAGTTCCCTAACCTGTACTAGTAGAATGACAACTGAAATCAGATACACTTTATTTATGAGGCTGTCCCAAAGTACAGTAATCCGTTTTCAGATAATAGTGACAACAATCCAACAAATTGTCATAGATTTTTCAGAGAAGAGCTGCTACTTCAATTAATGTTCTTTGTTAGACTACCCTCTACAGGAGACTAGACGCTAGATGAGTTACAATGTTTATTTTAAAGAGTAAAAGGGCTCCTTTGTAATATTTTCATAAAAACAAAAGATTGTTTCCACTCCCTCTTCCCTTGCAAGCAATTTGCAATTTTTCGTCTGGTATCACCATAGCAAAAAAGGTTGCTATAGAGCGCATAGGGAACTCAGCAGAAGGCAAGTTACTTAAAGCATTATGCTTATGTAACCTCTGGCAGTGAAAACAGTAGGCAAGGTTTCTGGAAAAAATACTTGATTCCACTATGATACATCTAAAATTGGATACATTTTTTCAATCCAGTTCTGAGATTTACACAGCACTGTCACACAACTCAGCCAGGTGAATGACACCACATTCTCTGCTATGTCCTGTACACACGGTCAGATTTTCCGACAGAAAATGTGCAATCGGAGCTTGTTGTCGGAAATTCAGACCGTGTGTGACTCCATCGGACTTTTTCCATCTGAATTTCTGACACACAAAGTTTGAGAGCAGACTATAAAATTTTCCGACAACAAAATCCGATTTTTGACCGTGTGTGGACAATTCCGACGCACAAAGTGCCACGCATGCTCAGAATGAATTCCGAGACGGAACTGCTCGGTCTGGTAAAATTAACGTTCGGAATGGATATAGCACTTTCACCACACTGCAATGTTTTAAATAGTTTAATGCAGTGCACTCTCTTCTTCTTTATAATGCTAGAAGAATGAAATAGTTTTGCTGCTCATATTCACACAGAGTTCTCCCAGACTTCTTTCTTTATTATTTATTGTGATTTCACCAATATAATATATTAATCTGTCACATATGCCGAAATTTTTTTTTTTTTATGTTTTTAGATTAAATAATTATTTTTGGATTTTTTTAATGCCTGATCTTGTGTTTTTTTTTTTTTTTAACTTCAGAATATTTTTGGGTGTGTTTTGTGTGTCAAGTTACCACAACACCATTATTATCTTGTATTATTTAATCTCAAGGAGGTTGCTTGGTGTTGGTGTCTCTTGTTAATTTCATATTGTAGTTTTGAAATGTACCTGCTCCTTACAAAAAACTGTCCTTTTTGAAGGAAAACACAAATAGGCAAGTATAATTAAAACAAAAATTCCTTTATTAAGGGCTCATAACCAAACAAAGAGGGAGGCAACGCTGGAGAAACAGCAGAAATTGGTGAAGCCTTTGGCCCCCAGGGCACACATCAATTATTTTGATGATACTGCAAAATTGGTGGCCTGAGGTGTCCATATATAATGGAGTACAATCTGGTCCAGAAGTCAAAGAGATCAGGAACAGCAGCAGATGACATGTATGTCCCCAGGCTGTGGTCATACAAGAGCCTGCATCTTTTGTCAGACCAGACTGAACCCAGGCCATCACTCTCTGGTCTTCCTTACATGCTTCCTTCCCGGCTGTGGCTCTGGTATTGGTAGTGTGGCAGGAGGAGGAGTAGGACCTGGCGGAGGAGGAAGAGGAGGAGGACCTGGAAGAGGAGGAGGAGGACCATGGGTGAGCTCACAAATGTGGCTTTGGCATGTGAGTTGGCCCCTCAACCCCTTATTTAGTGCTTCTAAAATGAGAAACTCACATAAGAGGCGTTGGCCCTCCTCCATTTGCTGCATTTTGCAGGCTGTTAGGTCAGCAAAAACCTCTTTAACACTGTGGGGTGTTCTGAGGGCCTCAGTAGCCTTCCAAAATAGGCGAATTGCAGCATCCTCCAGGTTACTCCTCTTCCTGCCACTTTTTCTTTAAAGGCGGAGGGGAGGGACCTGGGTATCGGGCAGCCTACTTGGCCCGGCCACCTCCTGGCTGAGACTTTCCTGTGTATGAAAAAGTGAAAAAATCGTTTTAGTTTTTGGTTCATCAATCACAATCAGAAATTAGGAATCGAAACTAACAGAGATTTAACATCATTAATTTGACAACCAGAAATATTTAGAAGAATGCTATACCTGGCTCAAGCTGGGCTCCTCCACTTCTTCCTGCCTGGAAGGCCTAGGTTGGACATCAGAAGCCTCAGCTGAGGGGGAAGGAAGTGTGGAAGGAAGAGTGGAGAGTGCTGGCCTGGGTTTAGTCTAGCCTGCCAGAAAATGCAGTCTGTCGTAGTACCACAGCCTGGGGACATAACTGTCATCTGCTGCTCCTGATCTCAGGGAATCCTGGACCTTCTTGCGCTCCCTTAGATAAGTGCTCCTCATGCCACCAATTAGGGCCTTCAAATAGGTGATGTCTGCCGTGAGGATTACCGGCTTCACAATTTCCAGAAATTGATCCAGCGCTGCCTTCCTCTTTGTTTGATTCTTATAATGCAGGTGGTTTACCTGCCACAGACAGGGCAGCTCCCTGAATATGGGGATATGGGGATAAAGTCCTGATCATTCAATAAATCCATTTTCTCTGCAAGACACAACACAAGACAAACCCTAATGTCAGGCTAAAGTCTGCTAATCTTGTCCCAATATAGGCCTCAATCTCTAAGCAGTATAGGCACAAGTTTAAATGTTATCTTCGTTACCACGATCGGCGCTTCCTCTACTCCTTCCTCCGCTCACAGATCGTACGTACTACGCACGCGTGTCATGCTTTATATACACTGCGCATGCGTGAAACTCCGCCCGCCCTTGATGTTCTTTCTATTCTATTCCCCGCCCCTTCTAGTTCGGCGCAGTGGGGAAGAGCACATGGCGGAGACACAACAGGCACATGCTAATTTCAGCAACGGGGAGGTAAGCCCTGAGCCAGAAATGTCACGATCCCGGAGGAGAAGATTTAAGGCCTCAAATATGTCCTTTGTGGAAATGTTGGAGATGGTGGACATCTTGAAGAGGGCCGACTATGACTGACAGGAAGTCTGCACAGAAATTTGGGGGTACGTCGATCCAAGGATCAACTGAGAAAGCTGTGGTCGGACCTCAAATTAAGGGAGCACGATCAGTATAGAAAGATCAGGAGAGTGCTGCAAAAAAGTAAGTAGTTGTCCTGTGTTCCTATTCTTTATTTCTATTACGTTCGTGCTGCTCCATGTGCTTTTCTTTACTGTTGTACAGTTTAAAATGGCAACTTTCATGTTCATGGGCACATTATTCGTTCGTAGGAAACATTGTTCGTTCAGCCAATCAAACACCATGTTTTGGCCGGATGCATTTCAATACATTTTTTCTGGCCTACTTCTCTTAAAATAATTTTGTTGTCTAGATGGGTTTGTAACTAGAATGAAATGCAAACTAGATTCTGTGTAAGGAGAGGACACTCAGCAGCTGTTTACACATCTGAACGCTGGAGCACTAGTGTGGGACACCAGAACACCCTTTTTTTAGGGGGCCCACACAGGTGCTCCAGTGTATACTATAGGGGTGACTCCATCTGTGAAGCTTGTACAAAACAGGTAAGTAATCAAGCTTGACAAAGGAAAAAAATATTTCTTCATCTTGGAACTCTGCCAAAATAGACAATTGTACACCACTTCCAAGCGATGTTTCATATTCTTATTTCTGCCATCAAATATCTGTGTGCTAAGTATACCCATTTTTTTTAAATAGGAGAGAAAAGACTCGGAGGACACCACTCATCAGAGGAGACAACAGACCCCCCCCACCTCAGGAAGAAGTGGAAATGCCACAAAGCCAACAGGTGGAGGAGGAGGGAGACATGGTGGAAATTGTCACCACAACAGGTGAGTGTCTGCGACCACAGGCTCGGGTAAGAGATGGATGCCGACATATTCATAATACATGGTGTGTTTTTGTTTCTATATTTTTAGGTGATCGTGATGTTGTGGATGAAGGTCATTTCAACAGTGAAAGTGCCCAGATCCTGATCAGGGAGATCATGGGGTGTAATAGGGACTTGGAAAACATCAGACAAAACATCAATGATGTGGGCATTCAGGGGGGGGCAAGCCAAGACGGCCAGCTTCAAGCGCCGTCAGGGTTGGTTCATTGAGATTCATAACTCTGGCTTCAGGCCCAACTGAGCGACATAGTTCACAGAATTTCTCCTTAAAAAGTTGTGGAGAACAGAGCAAGCAAGGATGATGTGATTAAGTTTATACTCCGCCATGTGTATGGGTGTAAGAAATAGGCGGAACCGGCTGGCCATTATTCCAACCGGTAATTAAAAACCCTCTGGTCCGGGGTGAGGGTCCTCATAGGGAATGGCCGCATAAGATGGTCCCCCAATGCAAACGCTTCATCCACAACGAAGACGAATGGGAGTCCTTCCACATTGTCTTCTGGAGGTGGTAAGTCCAAGCTGTCATTCTGGAGATGCCTGTAGAACTCCGTGTGGGTGATGACTCCACCATCTGTCATCCAGCCATTCTTCCCCACGTTCACATACAGGAACTCATAAGTAGCCGACACCACCGCCAACATCACAATACTATTGAACTCTTGTAGTTGTAATAGTATGACCCCGAGTTGGGTGGTGAGACGATGTGGACGTGTTTCCCATCAATTGCCCCTCCGCAGTTAGGAAAGTCCCACCGCTGGGCAAAGTAGGAGGCCACAGTCTGCCATTCCTGTGGGTTGGAAGAAAACTGTGGAGTCAAACAAGAAAAAAATATTAATAATTTTGCACATAAACATGGAAAGCAGATTAGACACAAACATTCTTGGCCAAAATCAGTATAACATTTATTTTAGGGAGTATTTAAAGACAAAGGTCTAAGGTCCACCTATCAGATTCATCCCCCACCCCTCTCATGGGCCATTTGATAAATTTTATGGGGGGAAGATGTTTTGGACAGGTAACCCTCTCCACTTCATTGAGAGATGAATGCCTAAATAATGTGTGTTACTTTGGCCAGCCCCTCCTTACTTACACTATTGGCAGCCCACTGGACAGGTAAGAAGTGTCATAATACAAAGAGATAAATACACACTGTACACATTTTAGAAAATTTTTAGATTCTGCAATTACCTATCAAGATAATAATAGGATACAAAAACTTTAAACAGAACCATTTGAAAGTATTCAGGCAGGCCCTTGCACTACATGCTTTGGGAAATTCATCTATAAATCTGAACACAAAAGAGGTGGGTATAGTGTGTATGGGTTTGGCAAAGTCAGCAGATAGAGGATTGGTATCAGCTAAGTTAGCAGGTGGGGGGAGGGAGGGTGCCAAATGATTTTGGGACCCCCCCAAAAAAACCTCTGGCACTCTGCCTGAATTTCAAACACACATCACAATTTTCAACATGTTAAGTGGTATTTAGGGTAAAGCACTACTATGGAGCTGACAAAATACATAGTTAATTGAGTAAATGAGGTGGATATAGGGCCAGGAGAGCATGCTGGGGAGGTAAGTGAAGGAAAATATGTATGAAGGACAAAAAAAAATATCTAAAATTCCAGCATGCATGAGGACAAAAGGGACATTTACAGCATATTACAATCATGGTAATTAGGGAATGAGGAAAGAAAAACAATATATTAACAAACATTAAATACAATAAAATGTGATGTTAAAGGATAAAACTCTTACCTTAATATACTCCTTCTGCAGGACCTGGATGATGGCAGAACAGGTCTCTGGGATAATGATCCCCAGAGCCTGGGGGGAGATGCCTGTCGAGAACCTAAGGTCCTGCAGGCTTCTCCCCGTCGCCAAGTACCACAGGGTGGCGACTAGCCTCTGCTCCGGAGTGATGGCTTGCCTCATGCAGGTATCCTGCCTGCTGATATAGGGGGTCAGCAAAGCCAACAAACGGTGAAATACGGGGTCCGTCATCCGGAGAAAGTTCCTGAAATCGTCAGGATTATTCTCACGGATCTCACGGAGCAAAGGCATGTGACAGAACTGGTCACACTGGAGCAACCAATTCTTGGTCCATGAACTCCTCCTCGCCCTGTTCATGGACTGGGCTTGTATCAAAGTAAGGACCCCAACACCAAGCCCCCGCACAGCACGAACTCTACGATTAGTACGTATATGCAACATGGCTAGAAAATGGTCGGCTGCTCAGAACGAAGTAACAGAACGCACTGAAGAACAGCAAGGCCCGTGAAGAGCGACCTGAAAATCAGTAATGAACGAACAAGAACACAATGACAAGTCAATGGGAACTCGCTGCACGCACTGAAGAACAGATACAAACCCACAAGCACAAACTGAACAGCAGAAATACGATCTGAAAACCACAAGTCTGAAAAAGCGCGAATTGTCTCTCACCAAACTTTTACTAATACGAGATTAGCAAAAGGAGCCCAAAGGGTGCTGCGCTTAGTACTGAACTGCCCTTTTATAGTCTCGTTGTACGTGGTGTACGTGACCGCATTCTTGGCGTTCTGAAATTCCGACAACTTTGTGCGACTGTGTGTATGCAAAACAAGTTTGAGCCAACATCTGTCGGAAAAAATCCATGGATTTTGTTGTCGGAATGTCCGATCAATGTCCGACCGTGTGTACAGGGCATTACAGTTATAGACTGTAGAAGTCCTTTCTCTGGCCTCAGCCTTTTATCCTTTTAGTGTTGTAATCAATTCTTAGATATGACATCCTTAGCTTTTTTAACCACTTGCTGCCTGCCCTATTACAAAATGACGGTGGCAAAGTGGTTTGAAAATCCTGACTGGGCGTCATATGACGTCCTTCAGGATGCGCCGCTATTGCGCGCACCCAGGGGCACGCACCACGGCGATCGGGGATGGCGCTTGCCCCTCGGACACAGCGCATCCCCGATCAGGGTAAACAGCCAATGAAATTGGCTGTTTACCATGTGATCGGCTGTGTCTAATAACAGCCGGTCACATGGGAAAACAAATCGGGCTCGCACATAATGCGCGCCACCGGGGACGCGCAGCGTGCCGATCGGAGATGGCACGTGTCCCTTGGAAATACCCCAATCCCGATCAGGGTAAACAGCCAATTAAATGGCTGTTTACCCACTTGATTGGCTGTGTCCAATCACAGCTGGTCACAAGTATAAACATTGTGGTGGTTTCCAGGGATCTCTCCTTCTCTCTCCTCACACACTGATCGTGCGAGGAGAGAGAAGGAGAGATCTGATCAGTGAGTGAAACACCTTTTTTTTACATTTACTGTCTGCACAACACGCACCCCCCACACCAATAAAGAGAACCTGTCATCGCCCATCAGGATCTGTCACGGCCCATCAGAACCTGTCGCAGCCCATCAGAACCTGTCACAGCCCATCAAAACCTGTCACAGCCCATCAGGATCTGTCACAACCCATCAGGATCTGTCACAGCCCATCAGGATCTGTCACAGCCCATCAGAACCTGTCACAGCCCATCAGAACCTGTCACAGCTTAGCCCATCTGGATCTGTCACAGCCCGCCATCAGCACCGCCATCGGTATCGCCATCAGCACAGCCACTGCCATCAGCACCGCCATCTGTACCATCTGGATCTGACAGCCCATCTGTCACACAGGCCGTCATCAGTACCACTAACGGTACCGCTATCAGTACCGCCATCAGTACAGCCATCGGTACCATCTGGATCTGACAGCCCATCTGTCACAGCCCATCTGTCACAAAGGCTGCCATCGGTACCGCCATCAGTACCATCTGGATCTGACAGCCCATCTGTCACACAGGTCACCATCAGTACCACTAACGGTACCGCTATTAGTAATGCCATCAGTACTGCCATCGGTACCATCTGGATCTGACAGCCCATCTCTCATAGCCCATCTGTCACACAGGCCCGCCATCACTACCGCCGCACAATCCCGCCATAAGTACCGTCACAGGCCATCAGTAACCTGTCAGTACCATCACACAGGCCCGCCAACAGTGAGCTGTCAGTAGCACCACCAGTTCCATCACACAGGCCCACCAAAAGTACCACCATCATGTTCCAAAGAGTTTACACAGCTGAGGAGGCATATAACATCCTTACCATGTCGGATGATGAGAGCAGCAGGGAGCTCTCATTATCCGATTCTGGTTCGGAATACGAGCTAGTGGAGGGTAGTGGATTGGAGTCCGAGTCAGCGGAGGAAACCGCCCCTCCTAAAAGAGTAAGGAGACCAGGACCTAGATCAGGACCAAGATCAGAACCCCTGCCTAACACCAGCAGCGCCAGACCCCAGGAAGAAGAGCCCAGTACAAGTACTGGAATTGCACATCCAGTCCAAAGAATCCGGACCCAGTCCTACCTTCCCAATGCCCTGGCAAACCCCTTATGGTTGCCTGCCAACTCAGGTTCCGCTACAATCCCCCTTTTCACTGCCAGGTGTGCAGCCCAACTCTTCAAATTTTTCACATTTGGACTATTTCTATTTGTTTTTCCCTGAAGATTTGTTGCAGTACATGATGGACCAAACAAATCTCTATGCAGAGCAATTTATTGCTGCCAACCCTAATTCGTCCTACACCCGTATGTTCCATTGGCGACGTCTCACATTAGATGAATTCAAATTGTTTTTGGGCCTTACTTTTAATATAGGGCTTACAAAGGAAAACAAACTGCATTCCTACTGGTCCACCTACCCCATCCACCACATGCCCATATATTCTTCTGTTATGTCCAGGACACAGTACGATATGATTATGCGTTTCCTACATTTCAATGACAATTCGCAGTGCCCTCCCCAAGATCATCTCAACCACGACAAATTATATAAGCTTCGCCCCCTAATAAAATCTTTTATTAACCACTTGAGCCCCGGACCATTATGCTGCCTAAGGACCAGAGGTCTTTTTCCAATTTGGCACTGCGTCGCTTTAACTGCTAATTGCGCGGTCATGCAATGCTGTACCCAAACGAAATTTGCGTCCTTTTCTTCCCACAAATAGAGCTTTCTTTTGATGGTATTTGATCACCTCTGCGGTTTTTATTTTTTGCGCTATAAACGGAAAAAGACCGAAAATTTTGAAAAAAAATGATATTTTCTACTTTTTGTTATAAAAAAAATCCAATAAACTAAATTTTAGTCATACATTTAGGCCAAAATGTATTCGGCCACATGTCTTTGGTAAAAAAAATGTCAATAAGCGTATATTTATTGGTTTGCGCAAAAGTTATAGCGTCTACAAACTAGGGTACATTTTCTGGAATTTACACAGCTTTTAGTTTATGACTGCCTATGTCATTTCTTGAGGTGCTAAAATGGCAGGGCAGTACAAAACCCCCCCAAATGACCCCATTTTGGAAAGTAGACACCCCAAGGAAATTGCTGAGAGGCATGTTGAACCCATTGAATATTTATTTTTTTTGTCCCAAGTGATTGAAAAATGACAAAAAAAAAAAAAAAAAAAAATATTTACAAAAAGTCGTCACTAAATGATATATTGCTCACACAGGCCATGGGCCTATGTGGAATTGCACCCCAAAATACATTTAGCTGCTTCTCCTGAGTACGGGGATACCACATGTGTGGGACTTTTTGGGAGCCTAGCCGCGTACGGGGCCCCGAAAACCAAGCACCGCCTTCAGGATTTCTAAGGGTGTAAATTTTTGCTTTCACTCTTCACTGCCTATCACAGTTTCGGAGGCCATGGAATGCCCAGGTGGCACAAAACCCCCCAAAATGACCCCATTTTGGAAAGTAGACACCCCAAGCTATTTGCTGAGAGGCATATTGAGTCCATGGAATATTTTATATTTTGACACAAGTTGCGGGAAAGTGACACTTTTTATTTTTTTTTTTTTTTTTTTTCATAAAGTTGTCACTAAATGATATATTGCTCACACAGGCCATGGGCATATGTGGAATTGCACCCCAAAATACATTTAGCTGCTTCTCCTGAGTATGGGGATACCACATGTGTGGGACTTTTTGGGAGCCTAGCTGCGTACGGGACCCCGAAAACCAATCACTGCCTTCAGGATTTCTAAGGGTGAAAATTTTTGATTTCACTCTTTACTGCCTATCACAGTTTCGGAGGCCATGGAATGCCCAGGTGGCACAAAACCCCCCCAAATGACCCCATTTTGGAAAGTAGACACCCCAAGCTATTTGCTGAGAGGCATGGTGAGTATTTTGCAGCTCTCATTTGTTTTTGAAAATGAAGAAAGACAAGAAAAAAAATTTTTTTTTTTCTTTTTTCAATTTTCAAAACTTTGTGACAAAAAGTGAGGTCTGCAAAATACTCACTATACCTCTCAGCAAATAGCTTGGGGTGTCTACTTTCCAAAATGGGGTCATTTGGGGGGGGTTTTGTGCCACCTGGGCATTCCATGGCCTCCGAAACTGTGATAGGCAGTGAAGAGTGAAATCAAAAATTCACGCCCTTAGAAAGCCTGAAGGCGGTGCTTGGTTTTCGGGGTCCCGTACGCGGCTAGGCTCCCAAAAAGTCTCACACATGTGGTATCCCCGTACTCAGGAGAAGCAGCAGAATGTATTTTGGGGTGTAATTTCACATATTTCCATGGCATGTTTGAGCAATATATCATTAAGTGACAACTTTGTGCAAAAAAAAAAAAAAAAAAAAAAAAATTTGTCTCTTTCCCGCAACTTGTGTCGCAATATAAAATATTCCATGGACTCGACATGCCTCTCAGCAAATAGCTTGGGGTGTCTACTTTCCAAAATGGGGTCATTTGGGGGGGTTTTGAACTGTCCTGGCATTTTATGCACAACATTTAGAAGCTTATGTCACACATCACCCACTCTTCTAACCACTTGAAGACAAAGCCCTTTCTGACACTTATTGTTTACATGAAAAAGTTTTTTTTTTTTTGCAAAAAAATTACTTTGAACCCCCAAACATTATATATTTTTTTAAAGCAAATGCCCTACAGATTAAAATGGTGGGTGTTTCATTTTTTTTTTTCACACAGTAATTGCGCAGCGATTTTTCAAACGCATTTTTTGGGGAAAAAACACACTTTTTTTAATTTTAATGCACTAAAACACGCTATATTGCCCAAATGTTTGATGAAATAAAAAAGATGATCTTAGGCCGAGTACATGGATACCAAACATGACATGCTTTAAAATTGCGCACAAACGTGCAGTGGCAACAAAATAAATACATGTTTAAAAGCCTTCAAAAGCCTTTACAGGTTACCACTTTAGATTTACAGAGGAGGTCTACTGGAAAAATTACTGCACTCGATCTGGCCTTCGCGGTGATACCTCACATGCATGGTGCAATTGCTGTTTACGTTTGACGACAGACCGCCGCTTGCGTTCGCCTTAGCGCGAGAGCAGGGGGCGACAGGGGTGTTTTTTTTTTTTTTTTTTTTTTTCTTTATTATTTTTTTGCTTTTTTAATCTTACTTTTAAACTGTTCCTTTCATATTTTTTTTTTTAATCATTTTTATTGTTATCTCGGGGAATGTAAATATCCCCTATGATAGCAATAGGTAGTGACAGGTACTCTTTTTTGAAAAAATTGTGGTCTATTAGACCCTAGATCTCTCCTCTGCCCTCAAAGCATCTGACCACACCAAGATCGGTGTGATAAAATGCTTCCCCAATTTCCCAATGGCGCTATTTACATCCGGCGAAATCTAAGTCATGAAATACTCGTAGCTTCCGGTTTCTTAGGCCATAGAGATGTTTGGAGCCACTCTGGTCTCTGATCAGCTCTATGGTCAGCTGGCTGAATCACCGGCTGCATTCTCAGGTTCCCTGTTGAGACAGGAGATCCAGAGAAAAACACGGAAGACGGTGGGGGGGGGGGGGCATTCCCTCCCACGGCTTGTAAAAGCAGTCTAGAGGCTAATTAGCCGCTAGGATTGCTTTTACATGAAAGCCGACCGCTGGCTGAAAAGAATGATACCAAGATGATACCTAAACCTGCAGGCATCATTCTGGTATAACCACTCAAAGTCGTGAATGGCGTACCTGAAGACAAAAAAATGGTTAACAATGGTTAACAATAAAGCACAGTAAAGTGTAAATAATTACACACCTGAAAAACAAACATGATAAAACATAATAACAATAACAATAACAATAACAATAACAATCAATAACAATAACAATAACAATAAAACATTGCAGAATAGAATACAGTAAAAAAGAGCAGAACAATAGAGAGAGAGAATAGAGAGAGAGAGAACAATAAAACAACAACTATTTTTTTTATTTCATATTTTTTTTTTTTTACACTTTTTTTGTAACTAACTTTTATAACGGTAACCGGTTCCAGGTTCGGGTCTCTCAAAATGCGATGGCATCTTGGGAGACCCTGTGAAATGGCGCCTAGTCTGTGCAATGCTGTACCCTACGCTAATACTCAACTAGTGAATGGTAGCGTTCAAAACATTCACCAATGCAAAGACCAGGATTGTCAGGACAGGAGGGACAATAATAGCGGGTGTCACGCCTATATCTGCGCTTGCTGCAGACACGACATCTTTTTTGGGGGGTTCGCTGGGTAGGGGTACTCGGGAGGACATAAAAATGCCTCTCATGCAGCCGACTGCATTTGGTTGGGGATGTGAATGGGGGAAGTACGGGCGCTGCAGAAGCGGTGGGTTCCCAATTAGGATTGGCGAATGCAGCAGGAAGGGCACTATGGGCACGACGGGCCTGTGTTTGTCTTTTTGGTGGCAGCGGGACACTACTTGTGCTTGCCACCTCACCAGCTTGAACTGCACTTATGGGACTCGCCACGTCACCACGTGTTACTGCAGTGCTGGTTTGACTACGACCGGGGTGTACTAGGACGCTGGTGCTTGCCAGTTCACCAAAACGCTACAAAAAAACTGTTAGCGATCGCAGGGATCAGGCCTGACTCTGCGAACGCTGCAGTTATGCGTTTAGTGCCTTGTAAGTGACAGTGATCGATCGATACTGCACTTGGGTGGGCTGGGCCGGGCCGGGCGGAGGGGCAAAACGCAGGTGCTAGCAGGTATCTGGGCTGATCCCGCTAACACTGCGTTTTTGGGAACCCTAAACTGCTGGTGACGCCAGTATAGATCTGATCGGATCAGATATTGATCCGTTCAGATACTATACCACTAAGGGAGGCGTATGCTGCGTGCGTGGGTGTTAGCGGTACTGGCGCTAATCTGACGCTGCCTGGGGCTGGTGCTTACCAGTTCACCAAAATGCTACAAAAAAAACTGTTAGCGATCGCAGGGATCAGGCCTGACTCTGTGAACGCTGCAGTTATGCGTTTAGTGTTTTGTAAGTGACAGTGATCGATCGATACTGCACTTGGGTGGGCTGGGCTGGGCCGGGCGGAGGGGCAAAACGCAGGTGCTAGCAGGTATCTGGGCTGATCCCGCTAACACTGCGTTTTTGGGAACCCTAAACTGCTGGTGACGCTAGTATAGATCTGATCGGATCAGATATTGATCCGTACAGATACTATACCACTAAGGGAGGCGTATGGTGCGTGCGTGGGTGTTAGCGGTACTGGCGCTAACCTGACGCCTGGGGCTGGTGCTTGCCAGTTCACCAAAATGCTACCAAAAAAACTGTTAGCAATCGCAGGGATCAGGCCTGACTCTGTGAACGCTGCAGTTATGCGTTTAGTGCCTTGTAAGTGACAGTGATCGATCGATACTGCACTTGGGTGGGCTGGGCTGGGCGGAGGGGCAAAACGCAGGTGCTAGCAGGTATCTGGGCTGATCCCGCTAATACTGCGTTTTTGGGAACCCTAAACTGCTGGGGACGCTAGTATAGATCTGATCGGATCAGATATTGATCCGTTCAGATACTATACCACTAAGGGAGGCGTATGCTGCGTGCGTGGGTGTTCGCGGTACTGGCGCTAATCTGACGCTGCCTGGGGCGACGCATATCACCGCCGGGCGATCGGGGGGCTAAACCTTTATTCGGTAATAAACGGCGGGTGCCCTGACACTATAAAAAATAAACGAACTAACCAGCGTCACCCGTAACGGTTATACGGTGATCAGTGGTGAAAGGGTTAACTAGGGGGCAATCAAGGGGTTAAAACATTTATTAGGTAGTATATGGGGGTCCCTGTCGCTATAAAACGCTGACGGCGAACCTCAATATTTACCTCACTAACTAGCGTCACCAGCGACACTAATACAGCGATCAGAAAAATGATCGCTTAGCGACACTGGTGACAGGGGGTGATCAAGGGGTTAAAACTTTATTAGGGGGGGTTAGGGGGGTACCCTAGACCTAAAGGGGGGTAACAGTAACTGTGCCAACACAGTAACTGTCACAAACTGACAGCTAGCAGTAATCAGGAAAAAAAAAAAAAAAAAAAAAAAAAAACTGCTGGTGTCAGTTTGTGACAGGGGGGGGGGGGGTGATTGGGGGGGGATCGGGGGGCGATCGGGGGGGGGATCGGGGTGATTTGTGTGCCTGGCATGTTCTACTGTGTGTGTGTAGTGTTGTGCACTCACATACTTGTCGTCTCTCCTCGGGCCGGAACGGAAAATACCGACCCGAGGGGAGATGACATCACTTCCTTTGCTGCTGTTTAGCATACAGCAGCAAAGGAGCGTTTTCATTGGCCGGCGGCGATCGCGAGGGGGGGGCCACGAACGGATGGTCTCCCCCTCATCACCGATCGCCGCTGGACATAGGACGACCGCCTCGGGCACCGGGGGGGGGTCCGATCGGACCCCCCACCCGCGGAAGGCAAATCACGTACCCTGTACGTGATTTTGCCTGTCCGTGCCACTTTGCCGACGTACATCGGCGTGAGGCGGTCGTCAAGTGGTTAAATGATTTTCTGAAGTGTTTATCCCCGAACAAAATATTTGTGTAGACGAATCCCTTATCCACTTTACTGGCCGGCTGCATATCAAGCAGAATATCCCAAGTAAGATAGCCAGGTATGGAGTGAAATTGAATAAATGATGTGATTAAGCCACTGGATACGTGTACTCATTTCATATTTATGAGGGCAAAGACTCCCAGCTCCATCCTTGTGAGTTCCCCACATATATAGGAACCAGTGGTAAAATTGTGTGGGACCTTGCATACCCCCTGTTCAAAAAAGGTTACCACTTATATGTAGATAATTACTACAGCAGCTTTCCCCTTTTCCTCACCTGTATCGTGAAAAAACCCTGGCCTGCGGTACCTTCCGAAAAAATAGGAAGGGCTTCCCACAGAATTTACTATCAAAACAGTTACAAAAGGGGGAAGCCGCATTTATGAGGAATGAGGAGGAATGAGGAGGTGTTGGTCATGAAGTGGCGAGACAAGACAGATGTTTACATGATGACTACCATTCACAATGACACCTTGGTGGAGGTTCAAAGAAGACGTGGCCCCGTAGTAAAGCCTGAATGTGTCCATGACTACAATCTGTATATGGGGGGGGTGGATTTAAATGATCAGATGCTACAACCATATTTGTCAACCCGCAAGTCCAATTATTGGTATAAAAAAGTTGCATTTCATCTGTTTCATATGGCCATGTTCAATTCATTTGTCTGCTATCAAAAATCACCCGAAAACCAACCCATCACCTACCTCAAATATATTGAAAACATTGACACTGCCCTTATTTACCAGCAAGGACCTGCCCCAGGAAGCATTCACTCTGATAGTGTGAGTCTACTTCATGAGCAACATCTTCCCTATAACATTCCCCCCGCAGAATAAGCAGAAGAAGACGCCAAAAGAAATGTCGTGTATGCTCAAGTGGAGGAGCTAGAAGACATACAAGTTATTATTTTCCCCAATGTCCCTCCCAACCTGGCCTGTGTATCGGTGATTGCTTCAAAAATGATCACACATGATTAGTTCCCCTTATTAGTAAGAGACTGCCATTTCCCCATTTCAATTACCTGTGTGCATCATTTGCCTGCCATCATGTTTCTACCTTGTCTTTGCCTGCCGTTTTAACCACGTTTCTGACTTCCACGTGCACCAACCTCAGCCAGTTTACCGACTATGCCTTTGCCTGCCATTTTAACTATGTTTCTGACTTCCACGTGCACCAACCTCAGCCTGTTTACCGACGATGCCTTTGCCTGCCGTTTTAACCACGTTTCTGACTTTCACGTGCACCAACCTCGGCTTGTTAAATCGACCATGTTTTTGCCTGCCACTTGGACTGATCTTTTGCCCTTCAACTTCAGTACACAGGGGGAGAAAATCAGTTTTTGGTTTTCTGTGTTCCCAGAACAGGGCCTGGTTGCCCGGAGGCTTCAAAGAGATTTGGGTGGGAGAAGCCTCTACCCCTGTCCCATTGGCCCTAAGCTTGATGCTCCTTCCTGCTGCCTGGACCAATACTTTGGCTGTGCTGACCATATCGCTGCCTGTAATGACCCAGGACTTTATGGACTGTGTTTCTTTCTGCTGCCTGGACCAATACTGGCTGTGTTGACCATATCTCGGCCTGTTGCCTCTACTGACTATAGACAATATTTCTGCCTGGACATCTCTGCCTGCTACCTGGACCAATGCTTTGGCTGTGCTGACAGTATCTCTGCCTGTACTAACTATGGACAGTATTCCTACCTGCTGCCTGGACGATTGCTTTTGCTGTCGCTGACCACATCCCTGCCTGCTGCCTGGACCGATGCTCTCCTCTGTGGACCGCTACACTACTAAAACCACAGGTAATCTTTTGTTATTTGGTATGTACATGTTATGTATTAGAAATATAAAGGGCCTTCAAAAATGTGATCGGTAGTCAGGAAATTGTAATTTATGCTCCTAGAATGACTGGAGGTACTATTTGAATGTTGGGCCTCTGTATGTGGCCAGGCTGTGTAAAAGTCTCACAGATGTGGTATCGCCATACTCAGGAGGAGTGGCAGAATGTATTTTGGGGTGTCATTTTTGCTATGTACATGCTATGTGTTGAAAATATCTTATAAATTGACAACTTTTTGTAAAAAAATGCGTTTTAATTTTTTTCCCACTTTTCTGAAAACTTCTGGAAAAAAATTAAACGTTCAAAAGACTCATTATGCCTCATAGAATATACGTTGGGGTGTTTGCTTTCCAAAATGGGGACATTTTGTGGGTATTTCCATTGTCCTGGTGCTCCAGGGCCTTCAAAAGTGAGATAGGTCGTCATGAAATTATATGTGTAATTTTGTTCCTAGAATGCCTGGAGGTGCTCCCTGCATGTTGGGCCTCTGTATGTGGCCAGGCTGTGTAAAAGTCTCACACATGTGGTATCGCCATACTCAGGAGTAGGGATGAGCCGAACACCCCCCTGTTCGAGTTCGCACCAGAACATACGAACATGAAAAAAGTTTGTTCGAACACGCGAACAAGGTTAAAGTCTATGGGGCACGAACATGAATATTTAAAAGTGCTGATTTTAAAGGTGTATATGCAAGTTATTGTCATAAAAAGTGTTTGGGGACCCGGGTCCTGCCCCAGGGGACATGGATCAATGCAAAAAAAAGTTTTAAAAACGTCCGTTTTTTCGGGAGCAGTGATTTTAATAATGCTTAAAGTCAAACAATAAAAGTGTAATATCTCTTTAATTTTCATACCTGACATTTCAAAGGAAAAAAAGTCATTTAAAAGTACTTGCGGCTATTGCATTGCCGGTCCGACAATACACATAGAAGTTCATTGATAAAAACAGCATGGGAATTCCCCACAGGGGAACCCCAAACCAAATTTTTTTTTTTAAATGACGTGGGGGTCCCCATAAATTCCATACCAGGCCCTTCAGTTCTGGTATGGATATTAAGGGGAACCCCGGCCAAAATTAAAAAAAAAATGATGTGGGGGTTCCCCCTAAATTCCATACCAGGCCCTTTAGGTCTGGTATGGATTTTAACCACTTGACAACCGCCTCACGCTGATATACATCAGCAGAATGGCACGGGCAGGCAAAATCGTGTACCTGGTACGTGATTGCCTTCCCGTGGGCGGGGGGTCCGATTGGACCCCCCCGGTGCCTGAGGCGGTCGTCTTTGGTCTGACAGCGATCAGAGATGAGGGGGAGGCCATCCGTTCGTGCCCCCCCAGCCAATGAGATTTTTCCCCAGGGGATGTGATGTCATCTCTCCTCGGCCCGGCAGTTTCCGTTCCGGCGCCGAGGAGAGAAGACTGAAATGTGAGTGCACAACACACACACATCACAGTAGAACATGCCAGGCACACATAACACCCCTCTTTACCCCCTGATCCCCCCCGATCACCCCCTAATCACCCCCCCTGTCACACTGACACCAAGCAGTTTTTTTTTTCTGATTACTGCATGGTGTCAGTTTGTGACAATTGCTGTGTTAGGGCAGTTAGTATTAGTCCCCTATAGGTCTAGGGTACCCCCTAACCCCCCCTAATAAAGTTTTAACCCCTTGATCACCCCCTGTCACCAGTGTCGCTAAGCGATCATTTTTCTGATCGCTGTATTAGTGTCACTGGTGACGCTAGTTAGGGACGTAAATATTTAGGTTCGCCGTCAGCATTTTATAGCGACAGGGACCCTCATATACTATCTTATAAATGTTTTAACCCCTTGATTGCCCCCTAGTTAACCCTTTCATCACTGATCACCGTATAAGCGTTATGGGTGACGCTGGTTAGTTCGTTTATTTTTTATAGTGTCAGGGCACCTGCCATTTATTACCTAATAAAGGTTTAGCCCCCTGATCGCCCGGCGGTGATATGCGTCAGATTAGAGCCAGTACCCACCCACGCACGCAGCGTACACCTCCCTTAGTGGTATAGTATCTGAACGGATCAATATCTGATCCGATCAGATCTATACTAGCGTCCCCAGCAGTTTAGGGTTCCCAAAAACGCAGTGTTAGCGGGATCAGCCCAGATACCTGCTAGCAACTGCGTTTTGCCCCTCCGCCCGGCCCAGCCCAGCCCACCCAAGTGCAGTATCGATCGATCACTGTCACTTACAAAACACTAAACGCATAACTGCAGCGTTCGCAGAGTCAAGCCTAGTTCCTGCGATCGCTAACAGTTTTTTTGGTAGCGTTTTGGTGAACTGGCAAGCGCCGGCGGCCTAGTACACCCCGGTCGTAGTCAAACCAGCACTGCAGTAACACTTGGTGACGTGGCGAGTCCCATAAGTGCAGTTCAAGCTGGTGAGGTGGCAAGCACAAGTAGTGTCCCGCTGCCACCAAGAAGAAGACAAACACAGGCCCGTCGTGCCCATAGTGCCCTTCCTGCTGCATTCGCCAATCCTAATTGGGAACCCACCACTTCTGCAGCGCCCGTACTTCCCCCATTCACATCCCCAACCAAATGCAGTCGGCTGCATGAGAGGCATTTTCTTTATGTCCTCCCGAGTACCCCTACCCAACGAACCCCCCCCCCCAAAAAATGTTGTGTCTGCAGCAAGCGCGGATATAGGTGTGACACCCGCTATTATTGTCCCTCCTGTCCTGACAATCCTGTTCTTTGCATTGGTAAATGTTTTGAACGCTACCATTCACTAGTTGAGTATTAGCGTAGGGTACAGCATTGCACAGACTAGGCACACTTTCACAGGGTCTCCCAAGCTGCCATCGCATTTTGAGAGACCCGAACCTGGAACCGGTTAGTTTGGGGTGCAATTCCACATAGGCCCATAGCCTGTGTGAGCAATATATCATTTAGTGACAACTTTTTGTAAATATTTTTTTTTTTGTCATTATTCAATCACTTGGGGCAAAAAAAAGAAATATTCAATGCGTTCAACATGCCTCTCAGCAATTTCCTTGGGGTGTCTACTTTCCAAAATGGGGTCATTTGGGGAGGTTTGTACTGCCCTGCCATTTTAGCACCTCAAGAAATGACATAGGCAGTCATAAACTAAAAGCTGTGTAAATTCCAGAAAATGTACCCTAGTTTGTAGACGCTATAACTTTTGCGCAAACCAATAAATATACGCTTATTGACATTTTTTTTACTAAAGACATGTGGCCGAATACATTTTGGCCTAAATGTATGACTAAAATTGAGTTTATTGGATTTTTTTTATAACAAACAGTAGAAAATATAATTTTTTTTCAAAATTTTCTGTCTTTTTCCATTTAGAGCGCAAAAAATAAAAACGGCAGAGGTGATCAAATACCATCAAAAGAAAGCTCTATTTGTGGGAAGAAAAGGACGCAAATTTCGTTTGGGTACAGCATTGCATGACCGCGCAATTAGCAGTTAAAGCGACGCAGTGCCAAATTGGAAAAAGTCCTCTGGTCCTTAAGCAGCATAATGGTCCGGTCCTTAAGTGGTTAAGGGGAACCCCGCACCGAAATAAAAAAAACGGCGTGGGGTCCCCCCAAAAATCCATACCAGACCCTTATCCAAGCACGCAACCTGGCAGGCCACAGGAAAAGAGGGGGGATGAGAGAGCGCCCCCCCCCCTCCTGAACCGTACCAGGACACATGCCCTCAACATTGGGAAGGTGCTTTGGGGTAGCCCCCCAAAACACCTTGTCCCCATGTTGATAAGGACAAGGGCCTCATCCCCACAACCCTGGCCGGTGGTTGTGTGGGTCTGCAGGCGGGGGGCTTATCGGAATCTGGAAGCCCCCTTTAACAAGGGGACCCCCAGATTCCGCCCCCCCTGTGTGAAATGGTAAGGGTACCCCTACCATTTCACTAAAAAACTGTCAAAAATGTTAAAAATGACAAGAGACAGTTTTTGACAATTCCTTTATTTAAATGCTTCTTCTTTCTTCTATCTTCCTTCATCTTCTTCTTCTGGTTCTTCTGGTTCTTCTGGTTCTTCCTCCGGTGTTCTTGTCCAGCATCTCCTCCACGGCGTCTTCTTCCCTTCTACTCCTCGGGCCGCTCCGCATCCATGATGGCATGGAGGGAGGCTCCCGCTCTTCTCTTCATCTTCTTCTCTTCTTAATCTTCTTTTCTTCTTCTCTTCTTCATCTTCTTCTCTTCTTCTCTTCTTCATCTTCTTGCGAACTTGCGAACAGCCGATGTTTGGGTCGAACATGAGTTCGACTCAAACTGGAAGCTAATCCCTACTCAGAAGGAGTAGCAGAATGTATTTTTGGGTGTAGTTGCGCATGCTGTGTTCAAGAAATAACCTGTCAATACAATAAGTTTGTGTAAAAAAAAGTCTTCATTTTCCCAAGAATTGTGGGAAAAAATGACAACTTCAAAAAACTCACCATGCCTTTTACTAAATACCTTGGACTGTCTACTTTCCAAAAAGGGGTCATTTGGGGGGTATTTGTACTTTCCTTGATTGTTAGTGTCTCAAGAACTTTCACACAGACTAAATAATATCCACTAATTTGGGTTATTTTTACCAAAGATATGTAGCAGTATAAATTTTGGCCCAAATTTATGAAGAAAATGTCTTATTTGCAAAATTTTACAATAGAAACTAAAGAAAAGTGTTGTTTTTTTTCAAAATTTTCGCTCTTTTTTTGCTTATATCGCAAAAAATAAAAAACCCAGCTGTGATTAAATACCACCAAAAGAAAGCTCTAATTGTGAGAAAAAAATGATAAAAAATTTGTTTGGATACAGTGTAGCATGACAGAGTAATTGTCATTCAAAGTGTGAGAGTACTGAAAGCTGAAAATTGGTCTGGGCGGGAAGGTGCTTAAGTGCCCTTTATTGAAGTGGTTAAAGATGAGATAAAACAATTAAAATTCTTAGGATCTTATTGTCATGATTTTTATTGTATCGTGTTGTGACTTTTTTAATTGAGAGTTAAAAATGATGTGGATATCATGATCTCTAGACTGATAACTGCTGGTTTCAGTTTGTTCTCTGAGGAAAGAAGGGAATTTACATTTAAAATTTAGATTCACATTTTAGGAGATTACTCTATTAGTATGCACCCTATTTTAAGGCCTTGTGCACACTGGGTTTAACCACTTCACATGAAATGAGGTACCTGTACGTTTGAGGAAATGGTTGTGTAGCAGGGTAAAGCCTGCAGCAGCAGCAGGCTTTACCCTGGTACCGTTTTTTAAAGCTGGCGGCCAGCTTTCTGATAATAACAACTGATGTGGCTCAGCAGCCTCTCACCCGTTATCACAAGGAGCAGGAGGGGACATTCCCCCTCCGCCTCTTCCGAAGCTTTTCCCGGGTCTCCCATCCCACCGGAAGACCCAAACGACCAGCCGGCACGTCCACCGGCTGGCCGGAGTCCCCGAACAATTACGGAATTGGCTTTGATTGTGTCTCCAATGTAGTAACCCGGAAGCGACTTCACAACATCATTTCCAGTGTACTCGGATGCCAATGGCGCCGATTTAAAAAATCCAAAGTATTTCAAAACATCAATTTTGACGTTTTGAATACTTTTAAGTTCAAAGGAGGGATTTGGGGTCTTTTAGACCCCAGATCCCTCCATAAAGAGTACCTGTCGCTGCCTATTACTGTCACAAGGGATGTTTACATTCCTTGTAACAGCAATAAAAGTGATCAGATTTTTATTTCTTTTAAAGAGACAGTGTAAAAAAAAATAATAACCTTAAATTAATAATAAAAAAAAAATGTGAAAGTGCCCTCGTCTCCACTTGCTCACGCACCAAAAAAATGCACACGTAAGTCATACCTGCAAATGAGAACAGTGTTCAAATCACACATGTGAGGTATCGCTGTGATCATCAGAGCGAGAGCAATAATTCTAGCAAAAGACCTCCTCTGTAACTCTAAACTGGTAACTGGTTAAACATTTTTAAAAAATAGGCTATGGTGATTTTTAGGTACCGTAGTTTGTCACCATTCCACGAGTGTGCACAATTTTAAACCGTAACATGTTAGGTATCTATTTACTCAGTCTAACATCATCTTTCACAATATACAAAAAATTGTGCTAACTTTACCGTTTAGTTTTTTTAATAATGCAGTGAAGTGTATTTTTTACAAAAAATTTGCATTTATAAGACTGCTGCGCAAATATTGTGTGACATAAAATGTAAAATATTGCAATGACTGCCATTTTATTCTCCAGAGTCTTTGCTAAAAAAAAAATATATATATATATATATATATATATATATATATATATATATATATATATATAAAATGTTTGGGGGTTCTAAGTAATTTTCTACAAAAAAATACTGATTTTAACTTGTAAACAACAAGTGTCAGGAATAGGCTTGGTCCTTAAATGGTTAAAAGACACCGCTTTTAGGGCTGTTTTACTTTTTCTCCAGCCTCTGAATGCCCCTCTATTTTAACCACATGGCAACACACACATAGGCATTTACAAGCATATTAGAAGAGGGGCATTAGAAGCTGAAAATAAACATCACTTGTACGTTCAGGAGAGGAGCATTTGAGCTGAAAAAAAAAAATGCTTGACGTATCTAAATGTGTCTAAACACTAGGCACGTTTAGCACTTGAGCATTCATTCATTTCAATCACCAGAATAAATTCATATTGTGACCAATAGAATGAATGCCCAAATGCTTCACATGTCTAAACGCGCCTATTCGCATTTGCAAAATGCAGCTTTAGAAGCGTTTTTTAAATGTGTTCAGAGGGGCTGGGCAAATACTTGATGTGCATGAGGCCTTATGCAATAAAGAAGTTTGTATTTAATGATGGATTGTGCTGGTAATTGTTTGCTTGAAACACACTCTTTGATGGCAAGCTGGACATGTATCTGGCTGTGGATTGCGGACAAACATGAACCAGCTCAAAGCAATATTACTACTTTGCACCTACTGACTAGACAGTAAAATGGCAGCAGGATAAGGTCATCTGAAAGAAAAAAATCCTACGAGCCACACTGAATCCAATGCTAAGTATAAGCACTACTCAGCCGCATACAAAAACCATGTCTCGTATTGCGTGTGTATAGCAAATCAATAAATAAAGTGATGCGCTAGAATGTGCTACATGTGCCCATGTGATGACACTACGAATTGTGTATCCAAAATATGTGAAAGCGTATCCAACACTAATTAATTAAATATAATCACAAAAATAACAAATATTAATAAATATAAAGTGCATAGGAAAATACAGCAAACATAAACCACATGTGCTTTAAACATACATCATAAGTAAAAACAAATACCAAAAAGTGCAATGTGCCAAACAAACTGTAAAGTGCTAAGTGCCACACAATGCAATTACATAATATATCCTAAGGAACTACATGAATATATTGAGCATGTAAACAGTCCTGCGCATAGATAATAAACTGCTTGTATAAGATCTTCAAAGGTGTTCTATTCAAAACATGCTTAAATTTCCACGTGCCCCAGATCATGCGATGGTGCAAACAGGTGCCCTCCAAGGTAATATGCTCACCTCAGAGTCTGTGACTAAGTCGCTAGACAAAGTCAGAAAACGCTTTTGAGCCACCCCGGGCTTTGTGCAGATTCCAGAATCACAGGCTCCAGCATGGGAATAGTTAATGGATGAGAAGAAAGAACCATATAGCGCAATACATTTTAAATTATTTATTCCAAACCAGATAAAAAACACTCACCCCAAGAGGGGGTACTCACATTTCCAGGGTGCGCCAGTGCACCACCATATAACAAGCATGTATATAGGTACAGCAGTGAGGATATGGCGTCCATCCCAACACTGGCAGCGGTCGCTGCCTAACACTCCGTCCTGGCCCCTCCCCTACACGTCTTCGACACAGGACATACGTGTCATCATCAGGGGGAATGTGATTAGACGGTCGTTCTGTCATTTAAATATAGTGATGGCGGCCATCTTGCCGTGGTCTGCGGACACTCTAGTGTTGGGCTACAGATATAACATTACTACTAATCCAAATGGCTTGTAGCTGGCTAAAATTATGCTAATCTGCAAATAAAATACATCTTATTGTTCGACTATGCTAGTCCACACCTAAAATGCATCTCAATATACAGTTTATAAGTAAGAAGAGGTGACATTTGCATAAAATCAGTAATTAATTGCCCAGGTCGGAGGTTAGAGGACGCTGCACCTTATCCATCACTGGTACATATAAATAATAATCAATAGCATATATATATCGCAGAGACACGAATAAATGACACATTAATCCAACTAACTGAAACAGCGCTGTTGAACCAATCCCTCACTTCATAAATATGAGTGGATATTAAACAAATAATTCCTCTCTCACACACACACACACATACTGTATATATATAAAATCGTGTCTACCAATCTCTTCATGTGTGTGGGGAATGATGAGCAGATCGCCCAATCTAGATTAAATAAACTAAACTGTATATACATATATTAATACATATATGTAAAATTGATTAAAACTCAACATGAAAAAATGTATTAAAGATAATATAAAAATGAAATAAAATAAAATGGAAAAAAAGATAAAAAAATAAAATAAAATTAAAAATATATTTTTTATTTTTTAAAATTACCTTTAATAAATAAATGTATATTGTGATTCCAATAGACCCGCAAAATGACAACAATAACACCCACTCTTAAGTGTCTGGAATTGTGTTTACAGCACAATTTTTTTTGGTATGAAAATAAGTTCTATTTGCAAGTCAAGGGAGTCGCTATGGGCGCTAAGTTCGCCCCTAGTGTAGCGAACCTCTACATGGCCAAGTGGGAGGCAGAGGAGGTTCTGGATGGAAACCATACAGGGATTGTGATGTATAGGAGGTTTATAGATGATTTATTGATCATCTGGAATCATAATATGGAATTCCTTATGGGATTATTGACCTCCATGAACAACAATAATTGGAATATAACTCTCACCTGGGACATCAGTAGGGATAAAATACATTTCCTTGACCTGGAAATATGCAATACCACACAAGGTATTGTTACCAGAACGTTTTTTAAAGCAACCAACCGTAACTCATACATTCCCACAAACAGTTGCCATTTTAGACCATGGCTGAACAATATCCCTCGAGGTCAGTTCATGAGGATTAGGAAAAATTGCACACTGGATGAAGATTTTGAGGATCAATCTAATAAGCTTAGTGAGATGTTCATGGACAAGGGATATCACAGGGAATTTCTGGATAAGGAAAGAACTAAGATTAAGAATTACAATTGGGAATATTTGCTGGAAGACAAATCTGCTGATAGGGATGTTGATGAAAATAGGGGTACCTGTTTAATATTGGATTACAGTATACAAAATAAGGAGGTGGAAAAGATCATACACAAATACTGGGGTGTGCTGAAACAAGACATCCACCTCAAAGATTGTTTACCAGAAAAACCAACGATTATCTATAAATGAGCACCCAATCTGTGAGATAAGTTGGTACATAATGTTGTAGAACCACCTCCTTCTGAACCAAAAATGTTTTGGGACACAAAGGGGGTTTTTTAGTTGTGGAAGATGCTACAGTTGTATGAGAGTTCCAACCAATATAAAGAAAATTAAGTAATTCAATAACCCCCTAACTGATCAAACATATACCCTTAAGGATTTTATTTCTTGCGACATGGTAGGTGTCATATATGTGGTAAAGTGCCCCTGCAATTTATTGTATGTTGATCGCATCATTAGAGCAATTAAAGACCGTATGGAAGAGCACGTCAGGAACATACAAAAGGGGTTTGACAAACACTACTTGTCCATACTCTTTAGAGATGTTCATGGTCAAAGCATGAAGGGGATGCAATTTTGGGGTATGAAGACACCCAAACGTCACTGGAGGGGTTGTAACTTCACAAGGGAAATTAGTCAGCGAGAGTCTTGGTGGATACACCAGTTGGGCTCTTTGTACCCGAGGGGGTTGAATAGGGAGTTCGACTTGGATTGTTTTTTGAGTAACCAATAAAATCAATTTGATATTTTCTATTTCTACTATGTGGGGCTACTGTTTCCTATGTGGTTATATAGGTGTTCAATTGGGTAGGTGGGTATAGTTTTTATTTTTATTTTATTTTATTTTTATTTTGTTAGACATGTGGCATACACACCTGGTTAATCTGTTTTTAACTTACATTTATGGATTGGTGGGGGTCGCATACTTATTGCCACGCTGATTTTGGGTAGATATTATGTGGATGTGGACCCTCACCTCCATGGGTGTTATTGTTGTCATTTTGCGGGTCTATTGGAATCACAATATACATTTATTTATTAAAGGTAATTTTAAAAATAAAAAATATATTTTTAATTTCATTTTTTTTTATCTTTATTTTCCATTTTATTTTATTTCATTTTTATATTATCTTTAATACATTTTTTCATGTTGAGTTTTAATTAATTTTATATATATATATAGTTTAGTTTATTTAATCTAGATTGGGCGATCCGCTCATCCTTCCCCACACTTATGAAGAGATTGGTAGACACGATTTTTATATATATATATATATATATATATATATATATACAGTATGTATGTGTGTGTTGAGAGAGGAATTATTTGTTAATATCCACTCATATTTATGAAGTGAGGGATTGGTTCAACAGCGCTGTTTCAGTTAGTTGGATTAATGTGTCATTTATTTGTGTCTCTGTGATATATATATGCTATTGATTATTATTTATATGTACCAGTGATGGATAAGGTGCAGCGTCCTCTAATCTCCGACCTGGGCAATTAATTACTGATTTTATGCAAATGTCTCCTCTTCTTACTTATAAACTGTATATTGAGATGCATTTTAGGTGTGGACTAGCATAGTCGAACAATAAGATGTATTTTATTTGCAGATTAGCATAATTTTAGCCAGCTACAAGCCATTCAGATTAGAAGTAATTTTATAAGTGTAGCCCAGAACTAGAGTGTCCGCGGACCATGGCAAGATGGCCGCCATCACTATATTTAAATGACAGAACAACCATCCAATCACATTTCCCCTGATGATGAAACGTATGCCCTGTGTCGAAGACGTGTAGGGGAGGGGCCTGGATGAAGTGTTAGGCAGCGATCGCTGCCAGTGTTGGAACGAACGCCATATCCTCGCTGCTGTACCTATATACATGCTTGTTATAGGGTGGTGCACTGACGCACCCTGGAAATGTGAGTACCCCCTCTTGGGGTGAGTGATTTTTATCTGGTTTGGAATAAATAATTTAAAACGTATTACGCTATATGGTTCTTTCTTCTCATCCATTAACTATTCCCATGCTAGAGCCTGTGATTCTGGAATCTGTACAGAGCCCGAGGTGGCTCAAAAGCGTTTTCTGACTTTGTCTAGCGACTTAGTCACAGACTCTGAGGTGAGCATATTACCTTGGGGGGGCCACCTGTATTGCACCATCGCATGATCTGGGGCACGTGGAGATTTAAGCATGTTTTGAATAGAACACCTTTGAAGATCTTATACAAGCACTTTATTATCTATGCGCAGGACTGTTTACATGCTCAATATATTCATGTAGTTCCTTAGGATATATTAGGTAATTGCATTGTGTGGCACTTAGCACTTTACAGTTTGTTTGGCACATGGCACTTTTTGGTATTTGTTTTCACTTATGATGTATGTTTAAACCAAATGTGGTTTATGTTTGCTGTATTTTCCTATGCACTTTATATTTATTAATATTTATTATTTTTGTGATTATATTTAATCAATTAGTGTTGGATACGCTTTCACATATTTTTGATACACAATTCGTAGTGTCATCACATGAGCACATCTAGCACACTCTAGCGCATCAGGATAAGGTCATCTGTCTGCTCACTTCTATTAGCATTTTATGTCAGAATATTTGTATGCAACACACCCTATTGGTTCCCAGGCTGTCCTCACCCCTCCCAGTCTGAGTGCTGCTGTATAAAAGACTGCAATAGGCAGATTCCAAGTCAAATTCAGGTACATACAATAGTTGCATTAAATACAAAATACATACAGTATATTAATGTATTAATGAATACCTACCTGTGTTGATTTTTGTCTTTTACTGTATATGTGCCTGGAGATCAGCTTAAAAAAAAACTAAATTTGATGCAAAATAGGTAAAATCTGAAAACTTACATGCTTAACAGTGAAATCCTCAACTCAGAAAGATATTGATAAAATAGAACGAATCCAGAGAAGGGTAAGAAAAATGGTAAAAGGTTTGAGGGATAAAACATATTGAGAGCCACTCCAGGAACTTAATATGTACAGTCTTGAGAAAAGAAGGGAAAGGGGAGACATGATTGAAACCTTTAAATACTTTAACCACTTCCCACCCGGCCACTGCACATATACCGCCGGGTGGGCACTCTCTCCTTCTGAGTGGACGTTCAGGAACGTCCCTCAGAAGGAGTGGGATCGCGCGTGCGCGTGCCCACGCAGCAGCGCGATCCCGATGCGCTCATGTCACCCGGACACGGCGCATCTCCGATCGGCAGGAGGGCTCTGCGATTGGCCCTCCTGATCACATGACGGCCGTGTCGAATCACAGCCGTCATGTGATGTAAACACAGAGCCGGTTGCTAGGCAATCTGCTCTGCTCTCCTCACACGGAAGTTGTCAGTGAGGAGAGGAGAGCGGATCGCTGCAGCCGGCTGGTGATCAGTGAGTATGAGCTGTTTTTTACAGCTTTTTACTCACTGATCACCAGTCTAGTGACCCCTCACAATGTAAAAACACTAAACAAACACTAAGTAAACACACAATGTCCCCAAAACACATGTCCCCAAAACACATGTCCCCAAAACACATGTCCCCACATAGTAAAAACACATGCCCCCCACATAAGTCCCAGTAAAATAACATGTCCCAATGATTATCTGCACACATATGTCACCTGCGCACATCTGTACATGATCATTTGCGCACATGTCCGTGATCACACGAACCAATTATTATACACTTAACGGGATTTTTTTACCAAAAACATGTAGCAGAATATGTTTTGGCTTAAATTTATGACAAAATTTGATTTTATTGGATTTGTTTTAAAATAGAAAGAAGAAAATATTGTTTTTTTTTCCAAATTTCCGCTCTTTTTTCGCTTATATCGGAAAAAAATAAAAAACAGAGTCGTGAATAAATACCACCAAAAGAAAGCTCTATTTGTGTGAACAAAATGATAAAAATTTAATTTGGGTACAGTGTAGCATGACCGCGCAATTGTCATTAAAAGTGTGAGAGCGCTGAAAGCTGAAAATTGGGCTGGGAAGGAGGGGGGCAAAAGTGCCCAGTATTGAGGTGGTTAAGGGGGTAAATAAGGTTCAGGAGGGCCGTTTTTTCCAAAATTAAAGTGGATGTACACCCAATGTCATCCTTTCTAAACTACTGCCATAGGGGTTATCTATAAGGATATAAATGCCTCCTGCATGTATCTTTACCTGTCAAATGTCTCCCCTCTGTCTGTTATGAGACCTGAAAAACTGCAGATTCTGTGGGTGGGTCTGTTGTCTGGAGCTCAGTGGGTGGAGTCATGATGTCAGTAGACTCCCCGCCCACCTCTACACTCCCCTCGTCTATATGTGTATTTCTTACACTGAACTTCTGCTATGATCTCTAACATCCAGTAAAAAGACAGGAAAGTAACCACATGACTTCAGCATGCCAAATCATGCTGAGGTGTGGAACAGCCAATCCTCGCAGAGCTGCTGAAGAAAGGAGTGGGGGAGGGAATTAAAAAATAATGCCTGTCTTAGGCTAGTGCACGAGATATGTAAATCACCTGTCACTCACATCAAGGGGGAGGATTTGACAAAGTTTTTCTCTGTTTGTCAAGTTTTATCTCACTGAACAATAAAAGAGGATTGCTCAGAGGTGGATTAACTCTTTGTGGCAAGACTGGGCTCAAATGATAGGAAATCTTATACCCTACACTATGACATAAAAAAAAAAAAAAACAATTTTCGGGTTTACATCCACTTTAAGAAAACGGTGACATGACCTCAAACTAACTGGAGGAAAATTCAAAACTAATCTTATAAAGTAATATTTTACTGAAAGGGTAGTTGATACTTGGAATAAATTCGCAGAGGTAGTGAGACAGTCAACAGTAAAGGGCTTCAAACTTGCTTGGGACAAACTTATGCCGCGTACACACGAGCGGACTTTCTATCCTACTTGGTCCGGCACACTTTCCGACGGACTTTGTCCGCCAGGTGCGCCGGACTTTAAAACGGACGGACTTGCCCACACACGCCGGGACTTTCCGGCGGGCTAAGTCCGCCCGTCTTTCCGACGGACTTTCGCCGGAGTTCCGGCGGACTTTCAGAATGAACGGACTTGCCCACACACGGACAAGTCCGTTCATTTTGAACGTGACTCAGGTGCGACGGGACTAGAAAAGGATGTCAATCTTGCCGCTTTTATCGGCGAGATTGACACCTTGCGAGCCCCGTCGCGGGGCATACCAGGCCCTTAGGTCTGGTATGGATTATAAAGGGGAACCCCTACGCCGAAAAAACGGCGTGGGGCCCCCCTAAAATCCATACCAGACCCTGATCCGAGCACGCAGCCTGGCCGGTCAGGAAAGGGGGTGGGGACGAGCGAGCGCCCCCCCCCTCCTGAACTGTACCAGGCCGCATGCCCTCAACATGGGGGGTGGGTGCTTTGGGGGAGGGGGGCGCCCTGCGCCCCCCCCCAAAGCACCTTGTCCCCATGTTGATGAGGACAAGGGCCTCTTCCCGACAACCCTGGCCGTTGGTTGTCGGGGTCTGCGGGCGGGGGCTTATCGGAATCTGGGAGCCCCCTTTAATAAGGGGGCCCCCAGATCCCGGCCCCCCACCCTATGTAAATGAGTATGGGGTACATGGTACCCCTACCCATTTACCTAGGAAAAAAGTAAGTAAGTAATAAAACACACTACACAGGTTTTTAAAATATTTTATTAAACAGCTCCGGGGGGGGGGATCTTCCTCCGGCTTCGGGGGTCTTCCTCCGGCTTCGGGGGTCCCTCCGCTTCATCTTCTCCCGGCGTCCGGTTGGTTCTTCTCCGCTCTCCGGCCTCTTCTCCCGGTGTCGCAGGTCTTCGGCCGGCCCCCTCCGCTGTCTTCATGTAGCTCGATTGCCAGCGGAGGTCCGGACTTCTTGGCTTCTTGGCTTCTTGGCTTCTCTTCTCTTCCCCCAGATGTTGACACGACGCTCTCTCCGGCTGGACTGGTCTCTGAGGGCTGCGTTGTGACTTATATAGGCGGAGACCCCGCCCCCATATGATGTCACAGTCCTTGGGCATGCTGGGACTGTGACGTTTTAGGGGGCGTGGCCGCAGACCCCGACAACCAACGGCCAGGGTTGTCAGGGTTGTCGGGAAGAGGCCCTTGTCCTCATCAACATGGGGACAAGGTGCTTTGGGGGGGGGCGCAGGGCGCCCCCCTCCCCCAAAGCACCCACCCCCCATGTTGAGGGCATGCGGCCTGGTACGGTTCAGGAGGGGGGGGCGCTCGCTCGTCCCCACCCCCTTTCCTGACCGGCCAGGCTGCGTGCTCGGATTGGGGTCTGGTATGGATTTTAGGGGGGCCCCACGCCGTTTTTTCGGCGTAGGGGTTCCCCTTTATAATCCATACCAGACCTAAGGGCCTGGTATGCCCCGCGCTCGCCGCAATAGGAAGATTTGTTTTTCCTATTGCAGCGAGCGCGAGATGCAATACCCTGCCCTCGTGTCGTATTTGGTCTGTCGGACCAGCCTACACACGAGCGGGCTTTCCGTCGGACCAGCACACACACGAGCGGACTTTGCGCCCGAAACTGAGTCCGACGGAAAGATTTGAAACTTTCTTTAAATCTAGGTCCGGCGGGCTTTTGGGAAGAAGTCCGCCGGAAAAGTCCGCCGCCGCCCACACACGGGCGGATTGTCCGGCACACTCTGGACCAAGTATGCCGGAAAGTCCGACCGTGTGTACGCGGCATTAGATCTATAGTCAGACAATAAAGTAAACAAAATAACAAAAAAAACCTAAAAAAAAAAATGGGCAGACTTGATGGTCGTTTTCTGCCGTCACTTTTCTATGTTTCTATGAAATGCAGAACATAGTGCCATTTATAAATTATGATTGGATTCCTGAATTCCGTGGTTTTCTCAATCTTTTATCCTTTTGATTTGATCATTTATCATCACTACCAATGAAATGGCACACTGAGAAGCCACTTAAAAAATAACTGTGTTTTGATCTCAAAATCAGCAACACTTGTGGATATATTGTATATATGTATACATTTATATATTTTAAAATAGAATGACATCTGCTACATATCTGGCTTAAACGGACACTAAAGGTTTCCTTTTTTTTTTCTTTTAAAATAACAAACATGTTATACTTACCACAAACTCAAAATTTCCCGCGCTTAGGACAATGTTTTAAAGGAGAACTGCAGCCCCCCTCAAAAAATGGAAAAAAACACCGAGGTGGAATCCAAAAAATTAAGAAATCTTTAGTGGGGAATGTGGCGCTGCTCAAAGATGTATGTAATAGGATACTAATATCCTACAAAGTGGTGGTAGTATATAAAAAATATTGTGAAAAAATCATAAGCAAACAACATATCAGGTGTATGTGTCACAGGTGTAAAACAACACATAATAAAACATATGATTGAAAAATCAAGTGCAAATGCGGTGTAGATAATCTTAGAAGAAATACGTGCACTCAAAAAAGGACAGCAAAAATAATAGTGCTAGTCTGCAAAATCGCAAAGGAAAAAGCAAAAAAGATACCCCAAAAAAATTTATATATCCAAAATATGTACAGATATGAACAATAGTATGATAAATAGTGTAGTAATGTAGCAGAATTTTCAAAATCCACATCCAAATGATATAAGTGTCCGAGCAGATTTAAAGTTCTATATATGTCAAAACTCTGTGAAAAGTGACTTTGCTTCCAAAAGTATCCCGTGTAAATAATTGTGATTGTTGTATAATCTCCTTCTCTGGAACCCCCAATTGTGTCCCCACTCACCGGAAAGCCCAACCCCTGCAGGGGTAATGGGCAAATGAAAGTAAATCCACCAGCAGGAAATCGATCGGTATCCCCCTCTGTGTTTCCGTGATCTTCTTCCTGGTTGGGCTGTCAATGGTCCTCCAAAAAAGTCCACCAGATCATGTCCGTATGTATGGGGAAGAGAGGAGCCTCATAGTATAAATCCAAATTGACTTTTATTTGTTCAGACCACTTACAAAGAATAGTTAAAAACAGTGACTAACAGATGAACCTGTTCCCGCGGCTAGTATAAGGCCGATGGCTGGAACAGTAACGAGGCAGCGGCTTGCGTTCCACAGCCGAGCTGCCGAAAACCGGAAGTAAACGAACAGAAACTAACAGCGACGTATGCGTACCAACGTGACCATGCCTTACGCGTTACGTCATCAAGACGTCATCTGAGGCGCAGAGAAGGAGATTATACAACAATCACAATTATTTACACGGGATTCTTTTGGAAGCAAAGTCACTTTTCACAGAGTTTTGACATATATAGAACTTTAAATCTGCTCGGACACTTATATCATTTGGATGTGGATTTTGAAAATTCTGCTACATTACTACACTATTTATCATACTATTGTTCATATCTGTACATATTTTGGATATATAAATTTTTTGGGGGTATCTTTTATGCTTTTTCCTTTGCGATTTTGAAGACTAGCACTATTATTTTTGCTGTCCTTTTTTGAGTGCACGTATTTCTTCTAGGATTATCTAACCGCATTTGCACTTGATTTTTCAATCATATGTTTTATTATGTGTTGTTTTACACCTGTGACACATACACCTGATATGTTGTTTGCTTATGATTTTTTCACAGTATTTTTTATATACTACCACCACTTTGTAGGATATTAGTATCCTATTACATACATCTTTGAACAGCGCCACATTCCCCACTTGAGATTTCTTACTGTTATACTTACCTCCTCTGTGCAGTTGGTTTTGCATAGAGTGTCCCCAATCCTGCTCTTCTGGGGTCCCACCGTGGCGCTCCTGGCTCCTCCCTGTCGGAGAAGCTCTCTCCTTCGGGGCACACGTGGGGGCGTGCTCCCGTGTCCTGCTGCTGCGTCCATAGGCACAGGCAGCAGAACTCAGCACCGCCCTCGCGTCATTGGATTTGATTGACAGCAGCAGGAGCCAATGGCTGTGCTGCTATCAATCTATCCAATCAAGAGCCGAGACACCGGCCAGAGAGGGTGTGCACCTCTCTGGAGTGGGAACGAACGGGCTCAGGTGAGTAAAACGAGGGGCTGGCGCATTAAGGTGAAAAACCGGGAGGTTTTATAACCCCTTTAACCTGTGTACTTACCCATTTTTTACCTATCATGTAATTCCACAGCTGTCGGCTCCCCTGTGTCAGGGAGCGGCAGCTGCAGGAGAGAGCAAGGAGCACTGACAATAGCTGGGACTTGGGTAGCTATGAATCGTGACTCCCAGAATTCACAGTCATTGTCAAGTACTCCTTCCTTCCCCCTGCAGCCACCATTCACTGACTCAGGGGATTAGGCGACCGGATTTGGAACAAACTAAAAATAGTTAAGTATACAGATTGTTTTTATACAGGTTAGGCAGGATAGGTAACAGGAGGTTAAAGGAAACACGTCTAAGTTAGTGCTGGGCTGGAACTCTACTTTAATCCTAATATGAGCACTTTATAAAAATAGTCTTGGCTATAATTCGTTATATCAATTGTTTTTACAGATGAAAAAATCGATCCTCCAAGATAAACATTTTATTTGGATCAGGCTGATTTGCAGCTGATAAATATCCACAAATATCCACCCACCTGCCAGTTAGCCTGGCCAAACATATGGTTTAATATCTGTAATCTTCCAGCTTCTGAGAACTGTCGTTTTTTTTTTTTTCCTTTGTCTGTCTGAAGTCTGTTCTTGTTCTTTTCGGTAAACAACAGCATAGGGAATGTATAGAGAATGTGGTATTTTCCAATGTCTGAAAGGCTTCAAATTGCAGGTTATGGTGATACCAGCGTATATTCCTTTCAGCTTTAGGCCTTGTTCTCACCTTCACATTTTCCACATTGCTTCTTGAATGGCATTGTAGAACAAAGGCATGCACTTTTATTTAAGTCATTTAAGAAGCAATGTTATTGAATGAGACAGTTCAGATCTGTGTGTTGTGTTGTGGTTTCAAAAATGAAGCATGTCCAAATTTCTGTTCATTTTCATGCACTGTTATGTTCATTAAAATAATAAAAATGTGTGTTAATTCTCTACAACTTACTCTAAAAAACTCACTTAAAAAATTGAGCTGACATGAAAAGATGTTGGTATTTATGAGTACTAGACCCTTTACCCATCTCTGTCCAAAATGGTGATGCAGAGAACCTTAGGTTTATATGCAATAAGCATACCCCTCGAGTTGCCACCCTGATCCAAGAAAGCTGTTAATGCATCCGTAGGGTAAATAAATTATTCTGCCAATTCAAATAAAAGTGTACATAAAAAAAGGTACAAAAAAACTTTGTTTACCACTTATTAGGAAAAATTTAAAAAAAAATCCAAAGGGGCCTTCCTGCACTAGATGTCTTTTCTTCTGTAAAAGAAATGCTGGAGCTTCTAGATTAGCTTTTTGAACGTACATGGTTAGACGGGGATACTGTATATATAGCCTAATATGCATTACTAGTTTTTTTTTCGTTCAACCCAGCGGGTCGGAGCCAGTCAGAGCCGCTGTACTAACTATCTAATGTTAGTACAACCATTTCCCCGCTGTTCTATTGTATTCTGACAAGGGGGGTGCCCCCCCCCACGCCCCGCCAGAGCACTCCAGTCAGCGCTCTGAGCCACTGCCTGAAAGCACTGATCAGGAGCCCATTGGCAGACCTTTTTCGGTCATGCTCCTTTGACAGAAGCCGGCCGAATGGCCGATGCAGTTCCACTTTTAGCCCATGTGTACTAGGCTTTACTCTGAAGAAGTTGGGTTACTAACCCGTATGATTGTTGTACTAGGTTGTATAATAGTATAGCATATGGTATAGTGGGGATGGGGGCATGTTAAAAGAATGCAAGAGAAAATCAGCTGGTGGATATCTGTTTAAATTTTGACTGATTTCTGTTGGTGTGCAACAGATTTAGTTACTCTCATATGTGGCCTTAGCATTTCTTGAAGGGAAATTATAGCTAATGCTCTATTGTTTCATAAGGTTTTCTAATCTAAGGTTTTATTTAATAGTACTAGGGGTACCATAATGCAGTGCAAGATGTGTCATGGATTAAATTGTATGTTTAGCCCAAAATTTAGTATGGAAGGATTCGGTCAATTTTATATAGCTGTCTTTGCCTTGCTGAGGAGGTTCACCCTCTCTATTTGTCCTGGTGGCCATTGTCACCTAAAAAAAAGTGAGAGAAAGTTGTGACCAGAACAGGTGTTTGGGGAAAATATTACAATGGGGACCCAACACCTGATGACAGTTGTCTAAGAGAGAAAGTTGCCTCACCTTGTAAAGGTTTCCCCTAACCTTCTATTGCATCCCCAGGACAAGAAATGAAGGGAAACCTTCTTAACAGGATAAAGAAAGCAAAAAATAACAGGGGTTTAAACCCTTTCCTACTTTATCCAACACTGACTGGATTTTTACAGCAGAATGCATGCACATCAATGATATTCATTTTGAATGGGCAAACCATGCACCTCAACACACAATGAAAAGTTTCTGCACAGTTTTTTGAAAGACAAGTGCAATGGACTTAGGGAGACAAGCAATTCAGTGAATAAATAAATAATCTGATATGCAGGCTCAAATCACATGGCTGCCTACCCACTGCTAGGATGAAACAGCAGAAACATGAGGGTTTCTTTCAGCATAATAGAACATGAAATGTTTTCCCCTAATGAACTGGTGTCTTGATATTTTAATCAAAGAGTAACTCTTTTGTTGAGAAAAAAACATTCCCCACTGAGTGATCTATGTACATTGGAAGGATTTTGACAAACTTTGTTGCAGATTTCTACCTTTACGTTATTCTAAAGAAATCCCTGTGTGTTTGTCTGTGTCCATGTTCTCAGTGAGTCTAATGGGAGTGGTTTCATAATATTCAACCAGCTATGCACCTGCAGGGCTCTAATGAGGAAAGTTGCAGGATCTGCATCCCTTTAGACATGATTTAGACATGATTTCCTATTGGGAATATCTTACTAAAAATTAGATTTTTGTTGCAGAGGATGTCAAAAATTTGACTTGTATCTTAGTTCAGACTTCTAGGAAAATCAGTGCGCCAATCACACAAGAAGGAAATTATGTTTATAGGGGGTGTTCTGTACACATTCACCTCCAGGTAGCCATATTGCATTACATTTTACAGAATATTACAGAGCTGCAGGTTAAAAAGGAAAGGTAATTTTTTATAATATTCAATTATTCAATTTATTTTTTTGTTATTTTTTCCCATGAAAGTGGAGTTACCCTTTAAAGTTTGGAAGGGAGGGGGTGGGGGGTAGATAATCCTATAATAAAACCCCAGAAACCCCTTTATAGGAAGGCACATATGGCAACTGCACACACTTACAACTTACTGTACCAAATATAACAATAAAGATGTACAAAAGTTAAATAAAGGTATTGTTCATATAAAAGCATTTCTGGCTTTTTCTTTACTAAACAATGCACATATTATGGTGACTATCTATTAATTATAATAAAAGATAGCTCTTTTTTCTGTAATGCATTACAGTTGGATCAATTGTGTTAGGTCCTATTGGGATCCAGATAATCTTCCTTGTTTGTAATCCAGATGACTTTTCAATAAAACAACCCAAAGTAAATCAGAGAACATGACTCCCACAGGTGCACAAATTGTAACTATGTGTAATTTGTAATCCTTATAGATGGAGATGATAACAGCAGTAATTGTAATGAATGTTCCAAATAAGAACAACAGTGGATGTCTGTTTGTAATTTTGTACTTATTTTTTTGAAAAAAAATTTGAATTGAATTGACTGAAGTGTTCCAAGCTGGAAGCTGGAAGGTGGCATTTTGGACAGGTAAAAGGAATTGACACAGTCCCGGAACTACCAGGGTCACAAAGGTAGCACTTGCTACCAGGCCCTGGGGTTCTGCCACCGTCGGGTGGCCCCAAGACAGCAGGAAGAGGCAGCTGCAGAACATGTGAAAGGATCTCGCTGTGGGACCATAAGGCTCAGCTCACACTGCTGCAACCCCAAAGTTATGCGACTTGCTTGAAATTTCCTTTCAACTTGCTTGTGATTTCCTTGCAACTTCCTTGAGACTTGCTTGCGACTTTTGTGATTTAAAATTGCAGTCTATGGCACTCAAATTGCATCACAGTCTCAAAAAAGTAGTGCAGAAACCTTTTTTTTTTTTTTTTTGTCGCTGCGACTTGTCACATTGATTAAGATGGGCCTGTGACAGGAGTCAGGGGTTCAGTGGGAAGGGCCCCAGTCTCAGAGGGAAGGGCCCCAGGGCTTGGAGGAAAGGGGCCCGGGACTGTTGGAAAGGGCCCAAGATTGATGGTAAGAGCCCCGGTGGTCAGGGCGGCCCCACATGGTTTCTTGAAGCGACGTATGTGTATGCACATACACATACCCCTATAAGGAAGTCCCCAAAGGCAGACAGTGTGAGTTCAGGAACCCATACCCACACAGATGTTGTAACTGGGAAAGTGGCTGTATTCATGCAGCTGCTGCATCCTAATTGATATGAATCAAGTGCTTAGACTCTGTATGAACACCTTTTGACAGCAGCATTGTTAATCTGGGGGAGGGTATTGGATGCACTAGATGATTTAAATACACTAACAAATTGAAGCTGAACTCCAGCTACCACTTTATAAATAGTTGCAGCAACATTTTTTTTTCCTTTTGGAACAAAGGCTTTTTTAGGCCTCATGCACACTGGTTTTACAGCTGCTGTTTTTGGCTTCATGTGTTTTTTTTCTACAGCCAGTGAATTTCCTAGCATGTTATCCTATGTGTCCATGCACACATAGGCTTTTATCAGCAGTTTTTGGCAGGGGTGTTTTCTGGCTGGAAAAAAACCCCAGAACTAGTGGGTTTTGAGAGGTGTTTTTCAGCTGTAAAAAAGCTACAACTCTTAAAAATGCTGAAAAAAGCTGAAAGACGCTGAAGAAAAGCTGGAAAACGTGGCTGTTCGTCACTTATGAGCGTTTTGAGCCATAAGCTTTTGTGGAGCATAGTTTTGCTAAAAAAAAAGGTAAAAAACACAAATGCTAAAAAATGTTTAAAAAGCTAATGCAAAAATGCTGCAAAACGCTAAAAAAACATGCGTTTTTAACACAGCATTCTACAGCTAAAGCTACTGGCATTTTTATAACTGCCATTGAGCATGAGGCCTTACTGCCACGATTACCAGGTAAAAATAAAAGAAAGAAAGCCTAAAAAAAACAATGTAGTCATCACATCTAAGAACTGGCAAGCTGCAATATAACACACTTTTGCTTTTGGGTTTGATACAGCTTTGAAGATGAATCCCATGTATGGGATGGAACGATGTGTAATTTTACATTTTTACCAGCTTGGACCAATGTAACTACAGTGTGTATATACCATATCTGGCTGATACCACTGGAAATCATTGAAGTACACACAGCTAATTCAGTGATCTCCAATTAACCCCACCGCCCTGCCTCTCCTCCTAGTCCAATCAGAGAACACTTTGCAATCAATCAGAAAATGTAAAGCATCCTCTGAATGGCATCCATGCTTAGAGGCTGTTGTCCTGTTCACAGTGCATCAGGCTGGCCGCTAAGCATGGGACCCGGAAACAAGTGGAGATCACAGAATTAGCAGTTCATACTTCAGTGATTTCCAGCTTACAGGTGCATCAGCCAGGTATGGTATATACTGTACATAGTTAAATCGGTCCAAATTAGAACAATTTAACTATATAAAAATATACCAAGCCTGGAATTCTTCAATAATTGCTCAAGTTTATTTAATCATTTTTTTGCTTTGTTTTACTGAAGTTCTGAATCATATCATTCTGATTACAAAAAATGCTCCAAGTGAAACATATTCATTCATTTACATTTTATTCATTCATTTATAAAGTTTTTTTTTTTCAGCCTGCAGGTATTTGTAAAAAATATGATGAGGCCCTTGTACTGAAAAAATTGGAGACCCTTACTCTAGACCTACCCACTTTGAATGTAGAATTTCTAGATAGATAACAAAGGATACGGTGTAGAATAAACATTTTTTATTAGGAAGTCCAGGGCATCTCTTGCATTTGTAACTCTTCATTGTTCTCATATGAGCACTGCCTTATTTGATTGCATAATAAACTGAAGTATAAACTAATCTGTGAGGCAGCGGGGAATATAAAACATCTTTATGCCTCATCCACTGAGTATATGAGCTGTGAAGACAGAGCAAACAAACATCATGAAAGAAATCTACAGTCTTCCCTCCGATGGGCTCCTAATGTTCTCTAGAGATGAGCGCACAATATCTGCTATTAAAAATATATATTGTGTGTACAGGCATTTTCTCTCTCTTATTGTAATCCAGACCTGTAAGTACACATCGTGGTGGCATAATGTTAGTTAATTTGCCTCTAAAACTTAACGTATCTGTAAAAACTAACATTTAACTTCTCCTACTTGATCCCTTTTATTCTACTCAATACACAATTGAAAGAAATTTGTTTTATATGTCTGATAAGTGCAAAAAAAAAAAACCCCAAACCTGTTGATCCTGACAATAATTTTGAGCTGTCCGATGCACACCTCCTGTGTAAAGAACCCTCTTAGTTCTTATCTTGGACTTTTGACTGATTAGCGTATAGGTTGCAGAGACCTGGGAGTGAGAGTGATTGAATAGTTAAATAAAAGACACTGGTAAGTGCAGGCACAGTCATAGTCTGTAATAATGGCGTATGACAACCATGACAGTGTAGTCAGAGAACTGTGTGCATTTCTAGCAGTTTTTTTTTTTCTTTTCACTCTGCACACACATACTAAAATTCACATTTTGTGCATGGAAAAATGGTTTAAATCCCCAAAACATTATACCTTTTTATATTTTCTGAAAGCAGAAACCTTGTGGAATAAAATTGTGGCATTTGACATTTCTTTTGTCACACACTATTTAAGCTACTTTTTAAAAAAATCAAAATGTTCAGTAAAACATACACTTAAATTCATTTTAGTGCACAGAAACAATATGATCCACTTTTGTTTTGCAAAATTTTAAAGATTATGTTGTGTTGGGTAAATAGATACCAGCTCTCAATATTGTGTGCACCCGCAAAGTGGTGAAAAAAATACAGTGCCCCAAATTGTCTAGAGGAGATGCTTTAAGAGACTTTACAGCTCATCAATTTAGAGGTAATTGTAAATTAAGGCCCTAGAATTATTGCTTCCACACAAGCGTGCAAAGCAATACCTACTGTACTGTAGGTATTGCTACATATTATTGGGCATTTGCATTAATATGAAAATGATTTTGCCAACTAATTGAATAACTGACTTAGGTCCACATCCCTGATACATACAATGAAAGAAAGATTCCTCAAACGGTGGGATATTTAATTAAAGGACCATAAACAGTAATGTCAATATCATAAAAAATACAAAATTTATTAAAGCAAACCTGTGTTAAAAAAATGTATTAAAGCAATGGGTACAATGTAAGTAGAGAAAAAGGGGATGGGTCAATAAAAACAAACACATGATATATTGAACAGCATGAAAACAGCCACTGGAATAACCCAAATCAACTGTCAAGGAGACAGGAGAAGTCCAAAGCATTTCAACAATACTGCCACCTAGGTGAAGTACAGGTAAATTGAGATCAGATGTTTGTTTTTCCCGGGACCTGCATTTCCAATGTTTTGCTTGTAATTCGTAAAACAAATGTGAGTATATCTCCAAACTTTGATTAAATAAACAGTCTTAAAGCGGTATTATACTATGGGTATTCCTCTCTCCTTCGTATGGTAATCCGGCGGAACGCCATTAACAAACCACAGATCGTTTGGTCATTTCCAGAGTGCTACACAGTGGCATATACTGTGGCTGCGCAGTACCCCTTGGGGGAGTAAGGCTATTTGGTGAGTGCAATCATAAGAGCACGCATAAGATCACCAGCACTATTATCACTCAAGAGGATAAGAAATAGCATTATTTCTGCAAAGCACTGGACACTTTTGGGAGCACAACTCACTTTGTTTATTCATTTTTATTTTTGCATGAAATGTGAAAACAATTGTGTTTATATTTTTAGTTCTTTATTAACATTATTAATTTATGGTGCACATTTTTTCTCCTTTTTAAGCACATTCTGTGTTTTTTTTTTTTTTACCAGACTAATTTTTTTCTCAAATTGTCATTTCTTCATTAATTGTCACTGTATATTTATGCAAGCATTTTGTAGCAGAGGGTCAAACACTTGCACTTTTTATTATAACACCTAACGCACGTATATTAGGAGTATGAGCACATAGGGTTGCCATTTTCATATATGATATTAGCACATGCCCTTATCTACCCTGAAGGTATTTATAACAAAGTGTTGCACTCTGTAGAGGGTGCAACACCTTAGCACCAATCACTTTATCCTATGACAACACTGTCTCATATTTAATCAGTTTTCAGCAATCTAAGCACTTTAATTAGGCCTCAAGGCCTTCTTAGGAGGCACAGCGCCACACCTACACTCCTCCCAATCAATGAATTTTGTTCATGTTTATAATTATGTGTATTTTACAATTATAGATTAAGCGTATGAACCTGGAACTATTTAACCTACTGTCCCTGAAGAAGACTTTCACCTTTTATATAGAAACGCGTTGGACTTCTCCTGTCTCCTTGACAGTTGATTTGGGTTATTCCAGTGGCTGTTTTCATGCTGTGTTTGTTTTTATTGACCAAACCCCCTTTTTTGTATTTACATTGTACCCATTGCTTCAATAAATTTTCTATTTTTATGATATTGACATTACTGTTTATGGTTTGTTAACCACTTCAGCCCCGGAAGGATTTACCCCCTTCCTGACCAGAGCACTTTTTACAATTTGGCACTGCGTCGTTTTAACTGCTAATTGCGCGGTCATGCAATGCTGTACCCAAACGAAATTTGCGTCCTTTTCTTCCCACAAATAGAGCTTTCTTTTGATGGTATTTGATCACCTCTGCCATTTTTATTTTTTGCGCTATAAACGGAAAAAGACAGAAAATTTTGAAAAAAAATGATATATTCTATTTTTTGTTATAAAAAAAATCCAATAAACTCAATTTTAGTCATACATTTAGGCCAAAATGTATTCGGCCACATGTCTTTGGTAAAAAAATGTCAATAAGCGTATATTTATTGGTTTGCGCAAAAGTTAGAGCGTCTACAAACTAGGGTACATTTTCTGGAATTTACACAGCTTTTAGTTTATGACTGCCTATGTCATTTCTTGAGGTGCTAAAATGGCAGGGCAGTACAAAACCCCCCCAAATGACCCCATTTTGGAAAGTAGACACCCCAAGGAAATTCCTGAGAGGCATGTTGAACCCATTGAATATTTATTTTTTTTGTCCCAAGTGATTGAATAATGACAAAAAAAAATAAAAAAAAATAAAAATTTACAAAAAGTTTCCACTAAATGATATATTGCTCACACAGGCCATGGGCATATGTGGAATTGCACCCCAAAATACATTCAGCTGCTTCTCCTGAGTACCGGGATACCACATGTGTGGGACTTTTTGGGAGCCTAGCCGCGTATGGGGCCCCGAAACCCAGCACCGCCTTCAGGATTTCTAAGGGCATAGATTTTTGATTACACTCCTCACTACCTATCACAGTTTTGAAGGCCATAAAATGCCAAGATGGCACAAAACCCCCCCAAATGAAAGGAAAGTAGACACTTCAAGCTATTTGCTGAGAGGTATTTTGAGTCCATGGAATATTTTATTTTTTGACACAAGTTGTAGGAATGTGACAATTTTTTTTTTTTTTTGCACAAAGTTGTCACTAAATGATATGTTGCTCACACAGGCCATGGGCATATGTGGAATTGTACCCCAAAATACATTTAGCTGCTTCTCCTGAGTATGGGGATACCACATGTGTGGGACTTTTTGGGAGCCTAGCCGCGTACGGGGCCCCGAAAACCAATCACCGCCTTTAGGATTTCTAAGGGCATAAATTTTTTATTTCACTCCTCACTACCTATCAGTGTTTTGAAGGCCATAAAATGCCAAGATGGCACAACCCCCCCAAATGACCCCATTTTGGAAAGTAGACACCCCAAGCTATTTGCTGAGAGGCATGTTGAGTCCATGGAATATTTTATATTTTAACACAAGTTGCGGGAAAGTGACAATTTTTTTTTTTTTTGCACAAAGTTGTCACTAAATGATATATTGCTCAAACATGCCATGGGCATATGTGGAATTACACCCCAAAATACATTCTGCTCCTTCTCCTGAGTACGGGGATACCACATGTGTGGGACTTTTTGGGAGCCTAGCTGCGTACGGGGCCCCGAAAACCCAGCACCGCCTTCAGGATTTCTAAGGGCGTAAAGTTGTGATTTCACTCCTCACTACCTATCACATTTTTGAAGGCCATAAAATGCCCAGATGGCACACCCCCCCCCAATTGACCCCATTTTGGAAAGTAGACACCCCAAGCTATTTGCTGAGAGGCATGTTGAGTCCATGGAATATTTTATATTTTGACACAAGTTGCGGGAAAGTGACAATTTTTATTTATTTTTTTTGCACAAAGTTGTCACTAAATGATATATTGTTCAAACATGCCATGGGCATATGTGGAATTACACCCCAAAATACATTCTGCTGCTTCTCCTGAGTACGGGGATACCACATGTGTGGGACTTTTTGGGATTAAAAAGAAAAAGAAGGGGACCACCCTATAGATACCTGCCTTTAGATAGATCACAAAGTCATAATTTTTTCACCCAGTGCCTCTCCTCAGAATTTGAGGCCGTATCCGTAACCTGAAACAAGCATATTAATAGGGAAAAGAAAACCAAGCACCGCCTTCTGGATTTCTAAGGGCATACATTTTTGATTTCACTCCTTACTACCTATCACAGTTTTGAAGGCCATAAAATGCCAAGATGGCACAAACCCCCCCCCAAATGACCCCATTTTGGAAAGTAGACACCCCAAGCTATTTGCTGAGAGGCATGGTGAGTATTTTGCAGCTCTCATTTGTTTTTGAAAATGAAGAAAGACAAGAAAAACGTATTTTTTTTTCTTTTTTCAATTTTCAAAAGTTTGTGACAAAAAGTGAGGTCTGCAAAATACTCACTATACCTGTCTATTTTCCAAAATGGGGTCATTTGGGGGGGGTTTGTGCCATCTGGGCATTCCATGGCCTCCGAAACTGTGATAGGCAGTGAAGAGTGAAATCAAAAATTTACGCCCTTAGAAAGCCTGAAGGCGGGGCTTGGTTTTCGGGGTCCCGTACGCGGCTAGGCTCCCAAAAAGTCTCACACATGTGGTATCCCCATACTCAGGAGAAGCAACAGAATGTATTTTGGGGTGTAATTTCACATATTCCCATGGCATGTTTGAGCAATATATCATTTAGTGACAACTTTGTGCAAAAAAAAAAAAAAAAAATTGTCTTTTTCCCGCAACTTGTGTCACAATATAAAATATTCCATGGACTCGACATGCCTCTCAGCAAATAGCTTGGGTTGTCTACTTTCCAAAATGGGGTCATTTGGGGGGGTTTTGAACTGTCCTGGCATTTTATGCACAACATTTAGAAGCTTATGTCACACACCACCCACTCTTCTAACCACTTGAAGACAAAGCCCTTTCTGACACTTTTTGTTTACATGAAAAAATTATTTTTTTGTGCAAAAAAATTACTTTGAACCCCCAAACATTATATTTTTTTAAAGCAAATGCCCTACAGATTAAAATGGTGGGTGTTTAATTTTTTTTTTTCACACAGTATTTGCGCAGCGATTTTTCAAACGCATTTTTTGGGGAAAAAACACACTTTTTTAAATTTTAATACACTAAAACACACTATTTTGTCAAAATGTTTGATGAAATAAAAAAGATGATCTTAGGCCGAGTACATGGATACCAAACATGACATGCTTTAAAATTGCGCACAAACGTGCAGTGGCGACAAACTAAATACATTTTTAAAAGCCTTTAAAAGCCTTTACAGGTTACCACTTTAGATTTACAGAGGAGGTCTACTGCTAAAATTACTGCCCTCGATCTGACCTTCGCGGTGATACCTCACATGCATGGTGCAATTGCTGTTTACATTTGACGCCAGACCGCGTTCGCCTTTGTGTGAGAGCAGGGGGGGGCAGGGTTTTTTTTTTTTTTTTTTTTTTTATTATTTTTTATGCTTTTTTATCTTATTTTTAAACTGTTCCTTTCATTTTTATTTTTTTTTAATCATTTTTATTGTTATCTCAGGGAATGTAAATATCCCCTATGATAGCAATAGGTAGTGACATAAAAAAAAAAGTAAAAAAAGTAAAAATTGGGGTCTCTCCTCTGCCCTCAAAGCATCTGACCACACCAAGATCGGTGTGATAAAATACTTTCCCAATTTCCCAATGGCGCTGTTTACATCCGGCGAAATCTAAGTCATGAAATGCTCGTAGCTTCCGGTTTCTTAGGCCATAGAGATGTTTGGAGCCATTCTGGTCTCTGATCAGCTCTATGGTCAGCTGGCTGAATCACCGGCTGCATTCTCAAGTTCCCTGTTGGGACAGGAGAGCCAGAGAAAAACATGGAAGACGGTGGGGGGCATTCTGTCCCACTGCTTGTAAAAGCAGTCTAGAGGCTAATTAGCCGCTAGGATTGCTTTTACATGAAAGCCGACCACTGGCTGAAAAGAATGATACCAAGATGATACCTAAACCTGCAGGCATCATTCTGGTATAACCACTCAAAGTCCAGCAACATACCAGTACGTTGCTGGTCCTTGTTGGGCATACATTGTAAACTTTTTTTTCATGCAGCCTGTGGGCTGAACGAAAAAAAGATATTGATCGGTGGGTATGCCCACCATTAGAATACCTCCCTTCATCCACCCACTTCTAATGATGGGCATACATGCACTGTATATATATGCCGAAGCATGGGGGCATCCTCCCGCAAAAGGCAGGAGCAAATCGCTCCTCCACCCACTGCTGCCCCACGCTTCGGCATATATGCTGAAGTATGTAACTGTGGTGGTGAAATCACCTCCGACAGCGCTGGAGTCACGGCTTTATGTATCGTGGGAGCAAACGCTGTTGCTGTCAAGATAAATAAATCCGTGCTGCAACTGAATGGCGTACCTGCTAAGCAAATGATGGTTAACAAAAAAACAAAGTAACATTACAGTATAACAGTAATACTTACCATACCTGCAAAGCAAAATACAAAAAAAACATAGTAAAAAATAAAACATTTAACACAACCTGTGCCTACCTAAAATATATATATGCCGAAGCATGGGGGCATCCTCCCGCAAAAGGCAGGAGCAAATCGCTCCTCCACCCACTGCTGCCCCCACACTTCGGCATATATGCTGAAGTATGTAACTGTGGTGGTGAAATCACCTCCGACAGCGCTGGAGTCACGGCTTTATGTATCGTGGGAGCAAACGCTGTTGCTGTCAAGATAGATAAATCCGTGCTGCAACTGAATGGCGTACCTGCTAAGCAAATGATGGTTAACAAAAAAAACAAAGTAACATTACAGTATAACAGTAATACTTACCATACCTGCAAAGCAAAATACAAAAAAAACCATAGTAAAAAATAAAACATTTAACGCAACCTGTGCCTACCTAAAATATATATATGCCGAAGCATGGGGGCATCCTCCTGCAAAAGGCAGGAGCAAATCGCTCCTCCACCCACTGCTGCCCCCACGCTTCGGCATATATGCTGAAGTATGTAACTGTGGTGGTGAAATCACCTCCGACAGCGCTGGAGTCACGGCTTTATGTATCGTGGGAGCAAACGCTGTTGCTGTCAAGATAAATAAATCCGCTCTGCAGCTGAATGGCGTACCTGAAAACAAAAAAGTGGTTAACAATAAAAAAAACAAAGTATAAAAAAACTGCATACCTATAAAGCAAACATGATAAAAACATAACAATAAAACATTGCAGTATAGAATGCAGAACAATAGAGAGAGAATAGAGAGAGAACAATAAAACAACAACTATTTTTGGTTTTTTTATTTTATATATTTTTTTGTGGTTTTTTTTCTTTTTTTTTACTTTTTTTTTGTTTTTTTTACACTTTTTTTTGTAACTTTAACTTTTTTAACTGGTACCAGGTTTGGGTCTCTCAAAATGCGACAGGTATGGTAAGTATTACTGATCAGAAAAACGATCGCTTAGCGACACTGGTGACAGGGGGTGATCACGGGGTTAACCTTTATTAGGGGGGGTTAGGGCGGTACCCTGGACCTAAAGGGGGGTACCCTAGACCTAAAGGGGGCTAACCTAACTGCCCTAACACTTATAACTGTCACAAACTGACACAATGCCAAAAAAAAAAAACACTGCTATTGGTGTCAGAGTGACAGGGGGTACAGGGGGGTGATCGGGGGGTGATCGGGGGGTGACAGGGGGGTGAAAAGTGTGCCTGCGTGTTCTACTGGAAGTGTAGTGTTGGTGCACTTACTTGGATGTCTTCTCTCCTCGGCGCCGGATCAAAAAGACCAGCTCGAGGAGGGATGACATCACTTCCTCTCCCTCTGTTTACATTACAGAGGGAGAGGAAGCATTTGTTTCGCTGGGAGCGATCGGGAGGGGGTGGCCATCAATGGATGGCCTCCCCCTGACCTCTCATCACCCGCGAACAAGAGCCGACCGCCTACGGCATCGGGGGGGTCCGATCGGACCCCCCGCCCGCGGGAAGGCATCACGTATCAGGTACGTGATTTTACCTGCCCGTGCCGCTCTGTTCACGTATATAGACGTGAGGCGGTCGGCAAGTGGTTAAAAATCCCACCTTTTGAGGAACCTTTCTTTCACTATTTGCATTAATATGTGCTTGTACAAGGGTGCAGGGACTTTTACATTTACAGTTTTAATTTATTTTATTAAACTTTTTATTAAACTTACTTTGCCTGGTACAATCTGATGTCGGTGTACTGAAAGCAGATTGCCCACAAGTACTTGGCTGTGACACACTTAATTCTACACCTTCATTCCTCTCAGTGCAGATCTCAGAGAGGACTGAAGGTATAGTGGGGTTGGAGATCTCAGCTGATGAGGAGCAAGGAGAGGTCCTCTTTGTTCTTTGGTGTGGGTCTTTTAGATATGCTTGCCAACGAACTGCATGGCAGGTCAACATATGTCTGGTCAAGCATGTGGTGCCCAAGCGGGAGATGTTTTGGCCACGCAAGATACGCTTGAGACATATGTTGCAAATAGCAGCGGTGTGATCTGATGCACTCGTCTCAAAAAAGGCCCACACCAAAGAACTTTTGGAATAACATGCAGAGACAGTAGCGCCCTTTACATGCGAAGCTTTGCGGTGTGATGCAGTCAGTGTGCTGCCCTTAGGCTGGCCCCTGGAGGGCATCCTGCCTCGTTGGTGATGTGCCTCCTCCTCCTCTCTCCTATCAGGCACCCACGTTGAGTCAGTGACCTCATCATCCCCTCCCTCCTCATCACTGGAGCAAACCTGGCAGTATGCTGCAGCAGGGGGAGCATGACTGCCAGATTGCTGTCCTTCTTGGGCACCCCCTCTGTCTGTGCTCACATTACTGCCTTCATCTAGCTAGTATCATCATCAGAGCCTTCTAAACCCTGGGCATCCTCCTGGAGCATGTACCCAACACTGTGGTCAAACAGTAAGGAGGGACACCTCAGGAGGACATGGTGGGGCTAGGGAAGGAGTGACTGATGCCATTGAGCCAAGGGAAGAGGCCGCGTTGGCAGCTGCTTTGCCAGACAAAGTACCCTGAGCATGGGTGAGGGAGGATGAGGAGGATGAGGACGGCTTGGTCATCCACTCGACCAAGTCTTCCGCATGTTGCGGCTCAACAATGCCAGCTGCTGAAAAAAAAGGCCAAGCGTGTCCCATGGCCACGTGCTGATAAGGATGCACCGTCTCCATGACCAGCACCGTTGCCTCTAGACACAGAGCCTGCTTGCCCTCTTTTATTGGCTTGTGACTGTCTGCCTCTTCTTGTTGGCCTTCCAGACATACTAATGGCCTGTAGCTGCACTAAGCTAGGATATATATATATATATATATATATATACTGATACTGCAGCTAGCAAAATCAACTGCCTGCCTACAGTATGAGAACACCACCAACCTTCTACAGGTAGCTTTAGCTGAACACTGTGCAAAGGTCGCACTACACTAACGTGTAAATAATTTAGCTGCCTGCGGTAGTGATAGGATCAGGAAAACACCACCAACCTTCTACAGGTAGCTTTAGCTGCACAGTGCAGAGGTCGCACTACACTAACGTGTAAATAATTTAGCTGCCTGCGGTAGTGATAGGATCAGGAAAACACCACCAACCTTCTACAGGTAGCTTTAGCTGAACACTGTGCAGAGGTCGCACTACACTAATGTGTAAATACTTTAGCTGCCTGTGGTAGTGATAGAATCAGGAAAACACCACCAACCTTCTACAGGTAGCTTTAGCTGAACACTGTGCAGAGGTCGCACTACACTAACGTGTAAATACTTTAGCTGCCTGCGGTAGTGATAGGATCAGGAAAACACCACCAACCTTCTACAGGTAGCTTTAGCTGAACAGTGCAGCGGTCGCACTACACTAACATGTAAATACTTTAGTTGCCTGCGGTAGTGATAGGATCAGGAAAACACCACCAACCTTCTACAGGTAGCTTTAGCTGAACACTGTGCAGAGGTCGCACTACACTAATGTGTAAATACTTTAGCTGCCTGCGGTAGTGAAAGGATCAGGAAAACACCACCAACCTTCTACAAGTAGCTTTAGCTGAACAGTGCAGAGGTCGCACTACACTAACGTGTAAATAATTTAGCTGCCTGCGGTAGTGATAGGATCAGGAAAACACCACCAACCTTCTACAAGTAGCTTTAGCTGAACAGTGCAGAGGTCGCACTACACTAACATGTAAATAATTTAGCTGCCTGTGGTAGTGATAGGATCAGGAAAACACCACCAACCTTCTACAGGTAGCTTTAGCTGAACAGTGCAGAGGTCGCACTACACTAACGTGTAAATACTTTAGCTGCCTGCGGTAGTGATAGGATCAGGAAAACACCACCAACCTTCTACAGGTAGCTTTAGCTGAACACTGTGCAGAGGTCGCACTACACTAACGTGTAAATACTTTAGCTGCCTGCGGTAGTGATAGGATCAGGAAAGCACCACCAACCTTCTACAGGTAGCTTTAGCTGAACACTGTGCAGAGGTCGCACTACACTAACGTGTAAATACTTTAGCTGCCTGTGGTAGTGATAGGATCAGGAAAACACCACCAACCTTCTACAGGTAGCTTTAGCTGAACACTGTGCAAAGGTCGCACTACACTAACTTGTAGCTTTAGCTGAACACTGTTCAGAGGACGCACTACACTAACTTGTAGCTTTAGCTGCACACTGTGCAGAGGTCGCACTACACTAACTTGTAGCTTTAGCTGAACACTGTGAGGAGGACGCACTACACTAACTTGTAGCTTTAGATGAACACTGTGAGGAGGAAGCACTACACTAACTTGTAGCTTTAGCTGAACACTGTTCAGATCATGCACTACACTAACTTGTAGCTTTAGCTGAACACTGTGCAGAGGTCGCACTACACTAACTTGTAGCTTTAGCTGAACACTGTTCAGAGGACGCACTACACTAACTTGGAGCTTTAGCTGAACACTGTGCAGAGGCCGCACTACACTAACTTGTAGCTTTAGCTGAACACTGTGAGGAGGACGCACTACACTAACTTGTAGCTTTAGATGAACACTGTTCAGAGGACGCACTAATCTAACTTGTAGCTTTAGCTGAACACTGTGCAGAGGTCGCACTACACTAACTTGTAGCTTTAGCTGAACACTGTGCAGAGGTCGCACTACACTAACTTGTAGCTTTAGCTGGACACTGTGAGGAGGACGCACTACACTAACTTATAGCTTTAGATGAACACTGTTCAGAGGGCGCACTAATCTAACTTGTAGCTTTAGCTGAACACTCTGCAGAGGTCACACTAAACTAACCTGTAGCTTTAGCTGAACACTGTGAGGAGGACGCACTACACTAACTTGTAGCTTTAGCTGAACACTGTGCAGAGGACGCACTACACTAACTTGTAGCTTTAGCTGAACACTGTGCAGAGGTCGCACTACACTAACTTGTAGTTTTAGCTGAACACTGTGAGGAGGACGCACTACACTAACTTGTAGCTTTAGATGAACAATGTTCAGAGGACGCACTACACTAACTTGTAGCTTTAGCTGAACACTGTGCAGAGGTCGCACTACACTAACTTGTAGCTTTAGCTGAACACTGTGGGGAGGACGTACTACACTAACTTGTAGCTTTAGATGAACACTGTTCAGAGGACGCACTACACTAACTTGTAGCTTTAGCTGAACACTGTTCATAGGTCACACTAAAATAACTTGTAGCTTTAGCTGAACTCTGTGCAGAGGTCGCACTACACTAACTTGTAGTTTTAGCTGAACACTGTGAGGAGGACGCACTACACTAACATGTAGCTTTAGCTGAACACTGTGCAGAGGTCACACTAAACTAACTTGTAGCTTTAGCTGAACACTGTGAGAAGGACATACTACACTAACTGTAAATAGTCTAGCTGCCTGACTGTGGTACTAATAGGATCAAAAGAACACCAGCAATTTTCTTCAGGTAGCTGTAAATACTGTAACAAGACAAGCCTGCCTGTCAGTAGGAAGATAACAGGAACGGATCTAGCTAAACTGAATACAGTGTATATATATATATATATATATATATATACAACACCTGGGATGCATATATATACACAATACACTGTAAGTGCAGCTAACTGACTGACTGTCCTGCCTAATCTATCTAACTCAAATGAAATGACACTGTCTCTCTCTCTCTCTCTCTAAGCACTCCGGAACACACTACACAGGGCCGCCATGCAGGCGGCCTTATAAAGTGTGGGGTGTGTTCTAAACCCCCTGAGCCATAATTGGCCAAAGCCACCCTGGCTTTGGCCAATTACAGCTCTCTCTACTGACGGCGCTGTGATTGGCCAAGCATGCGGGTCATAGTGCATGCTTGGCCAATCATCAGCCAGCAATGCACTGCGATGCCGTAGTGAATTATGGGCCGTGACGCGCCACACGAATCTGGCGCCAACGGCCCGTATCGTTCACAATTCGACGAACGGTCGAACAGACGATGTTCGAGTCGAACTTGGGTTCGACTCGAACACGAAGCTCATCCCTAACTACCACCACCATGCTTCACTGACGAGGCGGTATGCTTTGGATCATGGGCAGTTCCTTTCCTTCTCCATACTCTTCTCTTCCCATCACTCTGGTACAAGTTGATCTGGGTCTCATCTGTCCATAGGATGTCGTTCCAGACCTGTGAAGGCTTTTTTAGATGTTGTTTGGCAAACTCTAATCTGGCCTTCCTGTTTTTGAGGCTCACCAATGGTTTACATCTTGTGGTGAACCCTCTGTATTCACTCTGGTGAAGTCTTCTCTTGATTGTTGACTTTGACACACATACACCTACCTCCTGGAGAGTGTTCTTGATCTGGCCAACTGTTGTGAAGGGTGTTTTCTTCACCAGGGAAAGAATTATTCGGTCATCCACCACAGTTGTTTTCCGTGGTCTTCCGGGTCTTTTGGTGTTGCTGAGCTCACCGGTGCATTCTTTCTTTTGAAGGATGTTCCAAACATTTGATTTGGCCACGCCTAATGTTTTTGCTTTCTCTCTGATGGGTTTGTTTTGTTTTTACAGCCTAATGATGGCTTGCTTCACTGATAGTGACAGCTCTTTGGATCTCATATTGAGAGTTGACAGCAACAGATTTCAAATGCAAATAGCACCCTTGAAATGAACTCTGGACCTTTTTATCTGCACCTTGTAAATGGGATAATGAGGGAATAACACACACCGGGCCATGGAACAGCTGAGCAGCCAATTATCCCATTACTTTTGGTCCCTTAAAAAGTGGAGGTGTTGTCTCGTCCATACCAGTGGTGTCTCCTGTGTTTCTTGCAAGTTTAGTGTGTGTCTGGGACAGTGAAGAAAGGCACCACATTGAGCACTATATTTGTGCACTTGTCGAGTGCTTTACTTATGAGTTTTTATTTATGATTTAAATAAATGTAAAGATTTTATGCTATGTGTTGCTCTGTTTTGTCTTCATGAGCCTTGATGGAATATAACCTGGACAGTCTCAGCCAGAGGTGTGATAATGACCTATCCTAAAGGTATTAGGCCTATATGATCTAATATACAGAATGTTAGTTTAGGTCATAGATAAGAGAGAGCGTTTGCCCAAAAGAGTGGGACTGCAACAAGGGTGTGCTTTTACACCTGGATGAAGTGTGTGGACGGACACTAATGTTTATGAAAATCTAGTGCAGTATACTGTGAATACTGTGTGGACACTTTATTTAGATATACTATATATATATGTAGTGCTACCCCCGCAGGAGCCCCTTAGTAGATGCCCAGGGTACTTCTTCCCAATAGTTGCCCCACAGCCAGGCACACAGTCACTTGGTAGCTCTTTTTTGGATTTATTATTTTTGGGTAACTTGGTTGGGTTTACAGAATTGAGTGGAATACTCCAAAACTATGTACAAATAGGAAGACACTTATCCTCTAAAGAATTGTGAACCTGAAATAAACTTTAGGGTAGTAATGTTCCTCTGATGAACAGTCCAAGCAAAGCCCTTTCATTGAGAAATAAATAGACTAAGCTCAGGACACTGGACACTTTGTGCCCTTTTCAGGCACAGCTGATTTTAACACAAGAGGGATGACCTCAGCCCACTGTCTCTAGAATCTCTCTGTACTCACGAATGTCCTTTGATTGCCTCCTTCCAATATCCTTGCAACACTTCTTCCTGTGATACCAGAACAGATCCTCAGATGACAGTCCCTCATTCTGCTTTCTGCAGCTTCCAGGGAAGTAGGCCTTCAGGTGTAGGATGACCACATTTCCAAACTGCCATTCAGGGACACCCCCCCCGCGCAGAGAACGGAGGGGGACACGGAGGAAGAACGGAGGGGGACAGCAGGACGCAGGGGGACAGCAGCAGAACGCAGGGGGACAGCAGCAGAACGAAGGGGCAAACGGAGGAAGAACGGAGGGGGACAGCAGCAGAACGGAGGGGGACACGGAGGAAGAACGGAGGGGGACAGCAGGACGGTGGGGGACACAGAGGAAGAATGGAGGGGGACAGCAGGACGGAGGTTGACAGCAGCAGAACAGAGGGGGACATGGAGGAAGAACGGATGGGGACAGCAGAACAGAGGGGGACATGGAGGAAGAACGGAGGGGGACAGCAGGACGGTGGGGGACACGGAGGAAGAATGGAGGGGGACAGCAGCAGAACAGAGGGGGACAGCAGAACGGAGGGGGACATGGAGGAAGAACGGAGGGGGACATGGAGGAAGAACGGAGGGGGACACGGAGGAAGAACGGAGGGGGACACGGAGGAAGAATGGAGGGGGACACGGAGGAAGAACGGAGGGGGACACGGAGAAAGAACGGAGGGGGACACGGAGGAAGAACGGAGGGGGACACAGAGGAAGAACGGAGGGGGACACAGAGGAAGAACGGAGGGGGACACAGAGGAAGAACGTAGGGGGACACAGAGGAAGAACAGAGGGGGACAGCAGGACGGAGGGGGACAGCAGCAGAACGGAGGGGGACACAGAGGAAGAACGGAGGGGACAGCAGGACGGAGGGGGACAGCAGCAGAATGGAGGGGGACACGGAGGAAAACTGGAGGGGGACAGCAGAATGGAGGGGGACACGGAGTAAGAACGGAGGGGGACATCAGCAGAACGGAGGGGGACATGGAGGAAAGATGGAGGGAGAGAAGAGCAGATCAGAACTGAGGGGGAGTGGGGGGGACAGCAGCAGAACTGAGGGGGAGTGGGGGACAGCAGCAGATCTGAGGGGGATTGGGGGGGACAGCAGCAGATCTGAGGGGAATTGGGGGAGACAGCAGCAGAACTGAGGGGGGTGGGGGACAGCAGCAGAACTGAGGGGGTGGGGGACAGCAGCAGATCTGAGGGGGATTGGGGGGGACAGCAGCAGATCTGAGGGGAATTGGGGGAGACAGCAGCAGAACTGAGGGGGGTGGGGGACAGCAGCAGAACTGATGAGGGTGGGGGACAGTAGCAGAACTGAGGGGGGTGGGGGACAGCAGCAGAACTGAGGGGGAGTGCTGTGTGGGGGGGGGGGGCGGCAGCAGAACTGAGGGGGGTGGGGGTCTGGGGATAGCAGCAGAACTGAGAGGGAGTGTGCATTGCTCACTGTAACTAGGTAGTGGAAGTTACACTAACCTGAAGTTTGTCTGGCGGGCGGACCTCGCGTGCGGGAGGGAGCCGGAGGGAGGACTCGGACGAGGCGGCTGAGTCAGGACGGAGAGAAGTTGAACTGTGGAGTGGAGACAGTTGGCAGCTCGGAGTCGGCCCGGGTTGCACTGCTGGCTGGCAATGTGCTTCTGCTTCACCGGCTGCAGTGCTGGAGTAGTCGGCTCGGTGGCTCCGGGTCTGGGACTGGCAGGCACCACTGACTGGGGCTGGGCACAGGGCAGGGCAGGCTAGTAAGTGTGGCAGGCTGGCAGCTCAGCGGCTGCTCTCTCTCTCGGACTGAGGCACGCTGCTCAGCCGTAGCGTGTAGATTAGAGTGGGGGTGCCCACTGCACTGACTATCACGTGAGGGACGGTGCCAGCTGACGTCACTGGTTGCTAGACGCGGGGCGGGCGGCCCTAGCCTAGCAACCAGTTAAGCTGCATGGTGTGTGTTACTGTGTTAAACAGTGTACTACTGTATATAATGATTATAAGGGTGGCGGACTCGTCTCGGAGACAGAGTCGGACTGGTGCCAGCCGGCAGTGTGGTTTTTTTTTCATTCCGGGACACTGTATTGTCCCGGAATGAAGGTACCCGGGACACGGGACAAAAATCTGAAATAAGGGACAATCCCGGGCAATCCGGGACACGTGGCCACCCTATTCAGGTGGCCCACCTAAGGCCTTGGCACCCTGCAGGCACATGACAGGATTGCCTAAGGGGAGAAGCAGCCCCACTTAGGCTGTGATCTCCTGCTAAGTAAAGAGACTCCGCTGATCTATGTTCCAGAGTATTTATATAGGCTCCTAGCTATTATCTGGGCAACCCTCTCCAGGAATTAGCAAGGGTTGTATGAATATTTAGAAAGCATTCTGGACTAATCAGGGGGAAGCAGCCAATCCTGCAACTACTAGAACCTAGAACAGACCAACACAGTTACAGTGAGCCAAACTAAATTTGCCTAACAAGGAACACCAGCTCCACTGGGTACAGTGAGCCAGAATAAAATCTACCTAATCTTAGCACCTATCTAGGAGGGTGCTACATATATATTTTTTCACTGAAACTGATGGACTCAGCTTGGGAAGGATTAAAAAAAATATGTATTTTTTTTTCGTGGACATTTTTATTACAGGCCACTCATTTACATTATTTTGGTATGGTAAATTGTGTTGTATTTATTTAGGTTTTAGTTGACACTACACTAGATAAAGAAAAAATATATTTTGCTTTTATCTATAGTAGCTGAGAGTTTTGTTTGCATGCCAGAGCCATAGCTATGACAGTTACAGCAGCAGCTGTACTTTAAAAAGATAATTCTACTCAATAAATATTTGACTTTTCTAGGCCTGCACACATGCAGTAGTCATTATTTTGGGGTCTCCTTGTCCCTACTTGATATTCACATAATTTTAAATGATGGGGTATGCATCAGGAGCTTCTGGGGCACACAAAGATGTGCAGGAACACCCAGAAATTCCAGATGGAAAGAAACAGAGAATTACAGCAAGGATATCTCACTGTATCCAAAACATATAAAAACCAGGGACTGAAAAGCTTCCCAGGCTATACTTAAAAATAAAACATTACTTTTGGGTGTGCTAACCAAAAACTGACTCCCAAAGTATTAAAGAGTCCCTCTGCAACTGGATTGTGGCCCTGAATTAACATTTGGTATGTAAAGTACTGTACTTTTTTTTTTTTTTTTTTTACATGAAAGTGTACAGAGTAGCTGGAAAATGTTTCAGCATTTCTGTAAATTACCCCATATACATGTTTGTATGCCAGAAAAAGACAGGCACAACCATTGGCATAACATATAAAAAACCTCAACCAAAATTAGTACCTTGCCCTTTCTCCTTCCTCCCTCCTTCCCCTATAAAGCACCAACATTGGTTAGGTTGGAGGGAAATGTGAAAGGTCATTGCTTTAGGGGATGCTTGTGATATCATTGACCTAATATGGCCATATTAGGTAAATGATATTGAAGTAATAAGGGAGATTTACTAAAACTGGTGCACACAGAATCTGGTGCAACTGTGCATAGAAACCAGCTTCTAGGCTGTATTATCAAAGCTTAAACGGGTTGTAAACCCTATTTTTTTAAAATAACAAACATGTCATACTTACCTCCACTGTGCAGTTCATTTTGCACACTGTGGCCCCGAACCTGCTCTTCTGGGGTCCCCCATGGCACTGGTAGCTCCTCCCCGCATCGAGTGTCCACATTGGAGAAAGCTCTCCTAAGGTGAACACCCATGCAGGCGTGCTCCCGAGTCCTGCATCCGTGTACATTCACACAGAGTGCAGGACTTGGCCCCGCCCTCTGGCGCTCATGTCATTGGATTTAATTGACAGCAGCGGGAGCCAATGGCTGCCCTACTATCAATCTATCCAATCAAGAGCTGAGACAACTGGCAGAGAGGAAGAGCGCGTCTCCACCGAGGGAACGTACGGGCTCAGGTGAGCAAAATGGGGGGCTAGGGGGCTGGTCAGTGTCAGAAGTTTTTTCACCTTAATGCATAGGATGCATTAAGGGGAAAAAAATGAGGGTTTACAACCCCTTTAATTGAGCAACCTGAAGTTAGAAGTTGATTGGTTACTCTGCACAGCTGCACCAGGTTCTGAATGCACCAGTTTTAGTAAATCTCCCCCAATATGTTTATGTGCCCATATTAGGTTAATGATGTCACACGCAATCCAGCCCCTTGTGTACGTCGGCAGTCTCTCATCAGCTCATTGGCCCAGCAATGACAGCTGTCTGCTGGGTGCACACAAACTTGGGTGCTGACTAAACAAAAGCTCTTCACTACACAACTTAGAGCCCACAGCTAGAACAACAGTGAGCAACTCTGAGGTTGCAGGCATGGGAGTGCCCAGGTACACTCACATACCGGGATGTGCACTGCTATTTTTTCAAATTTAAAACAAATGGTACATTTTACAGGGGACTGCTTGAGCACAATTCACTTAAAGGTTCCCTTTACCTTTGCAAATCTCTTCTTTTTCAGTTCTGCTTTAATTATCTGGGCAAAATTTGTGTCCGTGCAGCTAAGGTTACTGCATAAAGCATAACTTGTTATGTGCAGACAGTTCTTGGTTCTACTGTATCAGAGTATGCAAGCTTTCCCTTAATGTAAAAGGCTCCTGTTCTTTTGGGCTACAATTCCTCCAGGGAGACATGTCTGAACTCCACCTGACCTTGCTGTGTTAAACACATGTACAACCAGCACCAGTACATTTAATATGATACTACTAGAGACAAAGCTAAAAAGAGACTGCATCTATGACTCATGTCTATTACTACTGTTTAGCCCATTATTTATTTATTTTTTCACTTCAGCTGTCATTCTACTATAATGTTTGCTGATGTGTACGATATGAAGGAAATATAATATGAGAAAGCATTAGCAGTAATTATACTCAATGCATATTAAACAATAGACAATAAAAATAGTTATATACAAATGAAATAGATTTTTATGTTTGTTTTAAGATTCTAAAAGCGAATAAAATTCAGACTGCTGTATTGATCCAGAAGTATGACTACATGTGTCCTGTTGTGAATTGCAAATACTTTACTATACTCACCCAAGACCATGTTTGGAAAGCACAGTGTCATACGAAAAAATAATGGCATACCGATGTAGCTATGCTTACAGTGATTTGTGAGCTTTGTAGTGAATCAATAGGAATGTCAAGACCCTGCTGCAATTCAAGTTACTTACAGTACAGAATTATAAGTCAGATAATCTCATAATAGTACAATAAATCATCCTCTGTAGCCCTCTATGTCTTGTAATTACAATTTAGATGATTGCTTTATGTCTTAAAATATCTCAATTGTAGTAATGCCTCTGGATCACAAGTGAGAATTGACATATCACATTTAAATGTGATACATACGGTATAACATTGATGCCATTGCTTGTTTATATTTTTTCAGATTACATTCTAAGTATTATTATGTCCCTCTGATAGCTCATACTGTAACTAAAACACTTTGTAAGCTGGTAAAATGTTTGGCATTGTTTCAGGCAAAGGATAGTACCAGAAGGTCAAAAGGAACTCACAAATTTCCCACTCAGTACACACCCTAAGTTCATCACGCGGCTATTGTCTCCTGTCTTTCAGTTACACCAGTTGTACATAAATGTAAATACCTAAATGTAGTTTTTGGCAGGGTGGTAGTTGACCCAGAATGATTGTATAGTTTTTCACTTGGCTTTTCCAAAGCTCAATGGAGATGTGATTTCTCACTGCTGCCAGTAGGTGCCACTGATGCAACTGGCAATAGCATGTCATTTCATACCAAGACTGAGTTACGAATATTTATATTTCCTTCAGCCAACCCAATAGGAGGTTCAGGCCCCTGGTTCATGCTGGAGGAGGATATCAATAATTGGGATAGGCTTGGTAAGCTCTCTCTACCCCCAGGCTTAGACTTGTTTGAACTCTGCTATTAGACCCCATAGCCTGTATGAAGCTGTGCCAAGGAGGAAACCCAGGGCAGGATGCACTGAGCCAAAGAAAGAGAGCATGAAGTCTGTGAAGATGCTGCCTACAGTGTTGTCCGGTCGGCTTAAAGTTTCTGACACTGTGAAGCTGGACATAAATCTGGAGAGTCTGTAAGTGATCTGCTTGGTATCTGGGACACCTAACCCTCACTTCATTGACTGTTCTACAATAAATCTTTAAAAAACGTATATCTAGTATAATGTGCTCAACCTCTAGTTGTACAGCACAATGCTGGGGATTGGAGGTCTGAGGAAACAAGGTCTTTTTTTATGGCTGGACTTGATGGGCCTGTGTCTTTTTTCAACCTAATAGTGTAACTAAGTATAAAGCTACCTGACACTTGCAAGGATTTATTTGGGTGAAGTCTCAATGGGGCTGCTTTACTAAAGCAGTGGAAGCACTAAGCTCAATGTAGTCACATTTAGTTCAATCACCCAGCCACGTGCAATGCAAATTACTATGTTTCTGAGTCTCTGGCCTCAAATAAATAAGTAGAACAGAAGTTAAAAATGTACCCTGATTTCATTGGCAGCACACTGGTCCCATGGCTCAGAAAATGCTGAAGTCAAAGACAGCCAGATAACTAGCATTTTGAGAAGGAGGTCTTTAGTGTCAGTCTCCATGTCTCTATCAGTACAGGTTTCCTGTTGCAGATAACCAGGTATTTTAAGTGAACAAAGGTTCAATGGTCTAAATGTGCTTTCTATTTCTTTAGCATAGCAACACCTAATGACCTGACAAATCAAACGTTATTATGTATAAGGGTTACAAATTAGCTGTGTTAAGAGACCTTATTAACCCCATGTACATATCCATATTCAGTACATGTTGAGAAAAGTCTCCATAATTGCTTTTCCAAAACACCAGCTTTTATTAAGACTGTTGACAGGACATAGTAATTAGTAGCCACATAGCAGAGGTTATTTGCTGCAATTATTTTCTTTTAATTCACTACCCTTTGACACAATTCTGCTTAGGCCATTTAAAAACAGCAAAGTGTAACTCCATCTATAGAGTACATCAAAGCAGATACACACACACCAAATTACAGAAATGCGTATTTAAATGTAAAAATATAAAACACTGGTAGAAAAAAAGTAAAATATACGCACCTTACACTCAAGCTACCAGCACATACACCTAAGTGAAAGTGACATTACTTGGCTTTCTCAAGAGATCTTGGGAGCGCTAAGGATCCCAGATTCTATGAGAATGTACCTTTTCACTGTGCATGAGTGCATTCTCATGGATCCCAGGATCCCATATAGGTAGGCCACATAACGTCACTTTCGCCTAAATGAATGCCCTAGATGCCAAGGTGTCATCTGGTATTTTTCTTACTCCCCCTGCATTTTTATGTTATTTTTCTCTTCTAACCCAAGTTTTGTCAAAAAAGGCTAATGCCGCGTACACACGAGCGGAATGTCCGACAGAAAAAGTCCGATGGAAGCTTTTCATAGTATATTCCGATCATGTGTATGCCTCATCAGCCTTTTTTTTTCGAAAATTCTGACGGACCTAGAAATAGAATATGTTCTAGATATTTCTGACGGAAACAATTCCTATCTGGAAAACTGCTCGTCTGTTTGCTGTTCCGACGGACCAAAAATGTTGCATGCTCTGAAGCAAGTAAGAGACGGAAGCTATTGGCTACTGGCTTTTGAACTTCCTTTTTCTAGCACTGTCGCACATGTTGTACGTCACCGAGTTCTTGACGGTCGGACTTTGGTGTGATCATGTGTACACAAGACAGTTTCAGCGGAATTCCGTTGGAACTCCGTTGGAAAAAACGGTCGTGTGTACGCGGCATTATAATAAACCTGTTCAAGAAGATCTTAGATTTATTTATCCAAACCTTAATAAAGTTTTCAAATGTCAGATCAAAGCAAACACTAATGTGATGGAGAATCTCCCTTCTACTGACTCTTAAATGAAAGACACTCATATAAGGGAAGACAAAAAATGGCTGCACACCCCAAATGAAAATATCAGAAAAAGGAAATTGTCCCCCATGAGGGGTTTTCTAGGCAGCAAAAAATAATGAAGGATGTATCAAAAAAAAGTGTCGTATTGAGACTCTTTATTTATAACAAAATATCAAAAATTCAGCTTTAGACATGAGACAGAACATGAACTGTGATACACAGATGATAAAAACAAACTCACTGACATAATAATATATAATATTAATACATAATGATCAAACACCATAAAAGGCTGGTATGTAAATCTTATGAAACTGACGCGTTTTGACCCCCACGGGTCTTCTTCAGAGGATTTGATGAACTGTAAAAATGTTAACATGTATTGAAATTCTCCATTTGTAAGTGAAAAGGAAAAAAGTAATGAATATTTATTTTGGTCTATTTACCAATCACAATGTATTGAGCCGCATTGGTAGCCTTTATGTGGAGAGAGCCCCCTCGTTCAGTCCCAGCGTCTCCCAGTGGTCAGCACAGTCAACGAGAGAGCCCGCCACTCATGCGACACCTTGCGAGGAGTCACGCAGTGGATAATTCCAAACTATTTATTACAGGGAGGTTTGAGGAAAGGGACAAGCAGCAGCTATAATGGAGGTATTGTGTATAATGAGTGAACAGCTCAAGAGGATGGTTAAAGGTAGTTCATGTACATTAATGTATTGTATGTGGAATATCACGTATTGCAACTGAATGGTCTGAGTAAGAAACACACAGGATAGAGTGATAGAGTGATGGAAAAGAGAGGAAAGAAAGGCCTGGGAAAGGATAGGGGTGAGCGTGATGAAAGAATGGGGAGAAAACGGAAAGGAAAGTACAGACCAGTTCAAATGGCCATTAGTTGGGTATTGATGTAAATACAGATTACAGTAAATGTAACTAGTTGTAAAGGCAAGTGAATGAGGGTGTGAGGAAAGCAATTGAAGGTGTGTGTGGGTAGGACTGTGAAATATAAGTAAATGTGATGGTGATAAAAAGGAAGAACATAACAGTGATAGGCCACACCAACAATAAATGGTGAACGAACAGTGTATCCCAGGCAAACACAAAATACCCGGAGAAACGTGAGAAAATGAGAGGGATATGAAAATGAATATGCATCGGGTGAATGTGCTGCAGAGTTTTTATCATCTGTGTATCACAGTTCATCTCCTGTCTCATGTCTAAAGCTGAATTTTTGATATTTTGTTATAAATAAAGAGTCTCACTTTTTTGATACATCCTTCATTATTTTTTACTGCCTAGAAAACCCCTCATGGGGGACAATTTCCTTTTTCCTTCTACTGACTCTACCCATATGAAGCAGGACAGGGGCTTTGGTATGAAATCATTTAGTCATAAATTTGAAGGTCAAAATATTGCAGAACTAACCCAGTACCTCCACGCACAAAGGATTGAATCTGAGTATTTGCAAAGGGGACCTTACTTTAATAGTCCTAGACAACCCCAAAATATACATAGATTTGAACCTTAAGAAAAAGTTCCCTTCCATAGAGGTAATGGGAGGGATTCCTATTATGTGAATCAAAAGCTTGAGAGAGTTGATAACAGGCAAAACAATGTAAACATCAAAAAGAATGGGGAGATGGGGACAGGCAGGGTATACCCATATTTAACCCCCCTACTTTTAACAGATTTTTTTTCCTGGCAGATTATAATGATGTACCACAGCCCTACTCTTCTTTTTTAGAAAGAGGGACACATCCCAAGAGAAAATGGTATTCAATAGGAAGGAAGGATATAAGGAGATTCAGGTCTCCAGATAGAAAACAGAAGGGGCTGTAGGGGGGGGGGGTTGAAGATAAATTTGAGACATTTATTACAGGATAAGCACACCTTTAGGAGCATGTTGCATATTTAGCCACTGCGGCAGACGGCTATTATTTACCTAATGAACTGCAAGGGTGTTGGTCAGTGCTCTCAAAGTTCATTGATTCTTTCTGCTCTTCAGTAACTGTCTGCCCATACGGGAGGTACAGGCAGATAGCTGATAGAGAGTCTGCAGGATCCTGGCATTGCAAATGCCGAGAAAAAATAACAAATGCACATTTTTTTACCTGCAGAAATATGTGAACTTATTATTGTTAAGAATGTTTTAAGAAGAATGAATCTAAAAAAATATATTCTTTCTAAAACTCTATCAGAGTGTTCTACAGTGAATCATGATAATAATAGTTTTCTACATTCCCAGCTATCTTTGGAATAGAAGAAAGATATTGTAATAAGGCCAAATGATAAAAGGGGGCTATTGTTATTTTATATAAGGATGACTATATAAAAGAAATGGCGTGTCTGATCAAATAGGAACACTTATGAAGTTCTGAGAAAAAAATCCTCAGAGTACAAGTACTTTTCACTTAACGATCAGGTTCCGTTCCAGCGACCAGGTCAATAAACAAATTGGTCGTTAAACGAGGAGCCACAAGTAATCAATATTTTAAGCTTTCCTAACTACTGTACTGTACTGTACTCTGAAAAAAAAAAGGTCTAAACACAAAAATCCAATGCAATAATGTTGTTTTTAATTTGCAGAAGTACAGAACACAAAAATATAAACAACAAAAATACTGTACTGTACAGGATACAATGGTGTACAGTGCCCAAAAAGTAAATGTATACAGTAGACATTTAGAGTAACATTTTAGTCATCAAATCCTTCAAAGGGCGATAGTACTTTAGGGTCATCAGTGTCATCATTGGAGTTACCAGCAGGGTCATCAGTGTCATCATTGGAATTACCAGCAGGGTCATCAATGTCACCATTGGAGTTACCAGTAGGGTCGACAGTGTCATCATAAGAGTTACCAGCAGGGTCATCAGGAGTTGTAGATGAGGGAGAAGACGGCAAGGAAATGATAGAACTGGTAGGGGTAGTTTGCAAGAAGAATTCAGTAAGGTGCTCTGCTTTGTCATTTTATTTTTTTCGTCATAAATTTCACGATAACATTGCATAAGTTCCTTCATCTGCCGTTCCACTTTAGAGAACCTTTCAACATTTGGGTCCATACTCTCTAATTGTAATAAAGCTGCACTCACTTTTGAGAACACGCCAGCTAACCCCCTGACTGTGAACTTCTTTTGTACTTCTTCCATTGTTTCCTCCTTTTCTTCCTCTGCCTGTTCTAAGTGCTGCTGTGCTTGCAACTCTATTAAATCTTCATTACTTAGCTTTCCCTCAACAAATTACACTAATTCTTTTATATCGGTCACTTTAACATCTAAGTCGAGCATGTTAGCAATTTGCACACTTTTTTTGATTTATAACTTCAACATCTGTTTCATCAAACTCTTTGCTATTGTTCACAAAATGCTTTAAGCATTTTTTCCATATACTGTATATACTCGAGTATAAGTCGAATTTTTCAGCACATTTTTTTGTGCTGAAAGTGCCCCCCTCGACTTATACTCGAGTCAAGCACTTTTCTGCAGCAAAAAAAATTCATTTTCCGAACCGAATTTGGGGCCCCGTATCTCAGGGCCACTTGGTGCTAGGAACCCCAAATTTGGTGTGCAAACCCAGTGGAACTGGTACCACAACATATCCAAAGCTGAAGTTCCTAGCACCAAGTGGCCCTGAGATACGGGGCCCCAAAACCGGTTCAGAAAATGTCATTCTCTGCTGCAGAAAAGTGCTTGACATTTTCTGAACTGATTTTTGGGGCCCTGTATCTCAGGGCCACTTGGTGCTAGAAACCCCAGCTTCGGAAATTTTATGGTGCTAGTTCCACTGGGTTTGCACACCAAATTTGGGGTTCCTAGCTCTAAGTGGCCCCGAGATACGGGGCCCCAAATTCGGTCAACTGTGTCCATCTGCAGCAATGTCATTTCGGGACCCTTTGGGTTCAGAGACCCCAAATTTTGGCTGCAGCTAGGGGGCATCTAGGAACCCTTAACTACTGAGTTTGAAGTTCAGGGGACCTATGGCTGCAAATGGGCACAGTGAGGCATGCAAATGGGCACAGTGATGCTGCAAATGGGCATTGTTGACCCTCTTTTCCACTTACAGTAGCTGTGCATTTCTCACCCTCGTCTTATACTCGGGTCAATAAGTTTTTCCCATTTTTTTTGTGGTAAATTAGGGTCTCGACTTATACTCGGAACGACTTATACTCGAGTATATACGGTACGCTGCATACACTTTTCTGTTACTCACTCCCAAGCTGATGCAATGTTTTTTATGCAGTGTAAAATGTAAACTTTCCAAAAATCATGATGGGTAACTTCATAATTTTCAGTTGCTGCTACAGCTTTGGAAAAGGTGTTGTGCAAATAGTAGGCCTTGAATATTGCTATTGCACGCTGATCCATGGGTTGTAGGATAGCAGTTGTGTTTTTAGGCAGATACACTACCTTTACGTCTGGATGTAGGTCATCAAGATGCTGGGGGGGGCCTGGGGCATTATCAAGCAGGAGGATAATTTTAAAGGGAACATCCTTTTTCTGACAATAATGCTTGACCGAGGGTATGAAACAGTTGATGAACCAGTCATCAAATAAAGCTTGTGTGATCCATGCTTTATTTGCACAATAATAAACAATGCGCTTATTAACCTGCTTCAATGCACATGGGTTCTGTGAGTGATAGATAAGGAGAGGCTTTAACTTGAACCCAGCAATATTATCTCCCAACAACAACGTGACCCTGTCTTTAAAAGCCTTACAACCGGGCATTGTTTTATCTTCTTTGTGTATGTAGAACCTTTCGGGCATTTTTTTCCAAAAATGTCCAGTTTCATCCACGTTAAATATTTGCTCTGGACAGTAGCCACCTTTTTTAGATGATTTTATCAAATTCAATCACAAATTTTTCAGCTGCTTTCACATCTGCACTTGCAGCCTCCCCACTGACACTCCGATTATGGAGATTTAATCTTCCACAAAACCTTTGAAACCATCTGTGGTTTGCTGTAAAATTTTCAGTCGATTCTTCTCTTTTGTGCACTTTCAAATTATCAAATATACTGCTGCTTTGGTTTGGATCAATAAAAGACTCATTGGCATTCTTTTTTCTATTTGGTTGTCAATCCATACTGCCAGCAATTTCTCCATTTCATGAATGAGGCCTTTCCAGTGCCTAGTTGTTATGGCTTGATAACCTTCTTGCCAGCCTCATAGTCCTTAATGATCTTAATTTTATATCAAAATCAATAGCTTTTCTTTTTTTCTGAGCACTTTCTGCAGGTGCAAGCATGCTTTTTTTTTTTTTGCTGAAATGCCGTGGGCAATACCTGTACAGTACAAGCACACATTACATTACAGTACTGTACATAAAGACAGAAAACAGTACAGTATAAAGACAAGACATATAACAGTACAGTACTGTATACACTAAAGACATAAGACATAAAACAGTACAGTACTGTATACAGTAAAGACATAAGACATAAAACAGTACAGTATAAAGAACGCTGGAAAGGGCATTTAGGTGAACTGAGTACAGTACATTACAGTACATTCCAGCAGGCCGGGAGTGAGAACGAGGCTGATGCAGAATGATGAGATGACGTCCTGTGCGCGGGTCAGCAGAGTGGGAGAGCTGGTCGTAAGTCAGATCGGTGGCTGGTCGGGAGAGCTGGTCATAAGTCCGAGCATAAAAGAAAAAAAGAAAGGACAAGGCCTTCCAAAGGGGTCGCAGTAACTGAACACTAAGGTTGAATTTGATTAAATTTTATTTAGAAAAAACACACCATAATATCAAATATAACAAAATACCAAAAATAGCGGTCTGAGTATAACCTTCCAAAACATTAAAAAAGACAACGTTGTCGTTTAAAAAGAGGGATCGCAGCTGCACATACATGCACACAATCAGACATACACACAGCTCAAAGGATGGGAGTTGATTGAAGTATTGTTGATCAATATATTGCATATACTATAGTCCTCCTTCCTAATTAAGCAGTGGATTGTGGTCATCCCAAGCAGGATATGTAACTGTAAGCTGATTGAAATGTGGATGTGCATAAACAAACAGGTAGGTATATCATGGGGCATTCTAAGTCATTAGTACACAAATTCAACTGTGGCACCTATGGTTAGGGCTCTCATTTAGCTATAAGAGGCATGGGTGGCTTATTTGTATAGGCTACAGTGTCCAGTAAGCAAGGCTGTGGGGCTAAAACTTCTTAAGTGTAATACTTATTTGAAAGTTCACTGATCCATCACAAGTAGGTTTAGGGAGGGAGGAACACAGCACGGGGAGTTGGTGTTGTCAGTCCACAGCTAATCAGCAAGTTCACTGAATGATAGCAATGTAAAATACTCTCACCCACGTCTGTGTCTCCTCATACCACCACCCATCCTTTCTGAGCTGAGCTCCACTCCCGAAGTCACCGGATTATCCCCTTGGGAAGTTGATCTAGGAGCTGGATCCAGTGTTATACCCGCCTGCAGCAAGCTCTCAGCTGTTCCATCGCCATTGCCTCAATACACTGTTTGTGTTAGTGCTACAACCCCTCCGTCGTCACAAACGTGCTGACGTCACGCTGACATGTTTTGTTAGCCAATGACAGCTAACTTCCTCAGAGCAAAGAGGGGCTAAAGATGCTGGCTTAAATAGCCAAATATTTGACTGCAATATCTTGCTTCAGCTACTAGATGTCATCTGAATGCTCACTTCCATTCAATTTTCAACAAAGGTAGACAAATGAACACATCAATTAGTACATTTGGCACATGTTTCAAACGGGATGGGGAGAAAAGTGAAAAATGATGAAAAGTGAAAACGGAAAATTAATTATCATAAATAATAACAAAATCAATACAAATGAATGAATAATAATGAAAAAGGAAAATAATAGTAATGGTGGGTAATAAGCGCATCGTCCTCATTCATTAAATTCAAAATTTTAAAAATTATTTATCCAAAAACGGTTGCAGATTGCATTCATTGTTGAGGCCATGTGGAAATAAAGAATTAAAATAATATATCCACATCTTCTCTTTTTGTAAGAGCACTGTGTCAAAGTCACCTCTTCTCATAGGCAGATTAAGTATATATATATATATATATATATATATATATATATATATATACCCTTTACTTTTAACCCCTTTGGCCCCCCCACCATAAAGGATGATCGCCATCTTTTTTCTTGATGCTTACGATGTGTTCGCCAACTCTGACCCAAAGCTGTCTTTTTGTTTTCCAACATAAATCTTATTGCATGGGAAACTTAACATATAGACTACTCTAGTTGTAGAGAAGTTAGCAAATTGTTTGATCTTAAATTCTTTCGTCCCATCAGAGTTGACAAACACATTTTTGTGCACGCATTTGCAGATCCTACAGTGACCACATGCAAACATCCCCACGATCGGCTTGAAATTACTCAACCAATTTTTATTCTGAGTCCTCTGATACTCAAAATGTACTAGTATATCATTCAGATTTCGAGCCCTTCTAGCCGTCATAAGGCATCTCAACCCTACAATATCAGCAATCCCAGGGGTCGAACTCAGGACGTGCCAATATTTTGCTAGAGTGTCTCTGACCTGATTCCATTGTGCCCCAAATTTGGTAATAATGCTCTGGTAAGTTTTTTGGTCTTTTTTAGTTGTTTCATGATTTTATAAGAGTTTCTCACGTTTACACTTTGTCGCTTTGTTCCTAGCCTTCCTAAGAGGTTTATGGGGGTATTTTCTCTCTCTGAAACGCCTTTACATATCATCAGCTTCTTCTGAGAAGTGATGATCTTCGGAGCAAATCCTCCTGATCCTTAGGAACTGTCCCGTAGGGATTCCATGGATCAGTGATTTAGGGTGATGACTTTGTGCCAGTAGTAAAGTATTCGCTGCAGTTTCTTTACGATTTGTCCGTGTGGTATTTTTATTACTAATTCTGGCAAGTTGTAAATCGAGGAAGGGCAGTGTTGTCTCGTGGTATGTATAGGTGAGTCTAAAATTCCTATTGTTGGTCTTAAGCTGTGACAGAAAATCCATCACCACTAGGACATCATCGATGTCCCTAAGCCTCAACAGATAGTGGCTGAGGTACATCAAGGATTTATACACTACCTCTTCCTCCCAGAGGCCCAGGTGGAGGCACGCTATCGTCCTTCTATCTAATTAAGCAGTGGATTGTGGTCATCCCAAGCAGGATATGTAACTGTAAACTGACTGAAATGTGGATGCGCATAAACAAACAGGTAGGTATATCATGGGCCGTCCTAAGTCATTAGTACACAAATTCCACTGTGGCACCTAGGATTAGGACTCTCATTTATCTATTAGAGGCACAGGTGGCCTAATTGTATAGGCTACAGTGTCCAGTAAGCAAGGCTGCGGGGGTAAAACTTCTTAAGTGTAATACTTATTTCAAAGTTCACTGATCCATCACAAGTAGGTTTGGGGAGGGAGGAACACAGCAGGGGGAGTTGGTGTTGTCAGTCCGCAGCTAATTAGCAAGTTCACTGAATGATAGCAATGTAAAATACTCTCGAAAGTCCGAGCAGTCGTCGCGCGTGGGTCGGGTGAGCTGGTCATAAGTCTGAGTCATTAAACAGGTACATTGTTAAAAGAGGAGTATCTGTATAACACAAAGTTAGTTCAATTTTTAAAAGAAGATGATCCAAGGGGATTTTGAGTAAAAAAAAGATACTTGGTGCCATCTCAATGTAAAATTCCTACTATACATTATCTTCTAAAGATCCACAAGGACCAAATCAACCCCCCAGCCACCCGATAGTGAACGGTAAAGATTCACTCATAGCCAGGATGTGAGAATATATAGATTTTTTCTTACAACCACTTGTACAGACCACCATTTTATACAAAAGGGATACAAAACACCTCTTAAATATCAAAAAAGACAATACTTTTGATTAACATTGTTTCCTTGTGAAAGCTGATATCAGTTCCTTGTATACTATTATTACCTGTCTGGAACCATTAGCTGCAGTCAGATGATTACTTAAGATGTCTAAATCTTGTACACAAAGATCTTATTTTAGAAGCCTTATGCTTCAACTTAAAGTACAATTTCTTTTGGTTTGGTGGTAAATTCTACAGACATACAACTGGAGTTGCTATGAGAGATACATTTTCCCCCGGTGATGCCAACTCATTTATAGCCAAGTGGGCAATAAAGCCCATACTCACTTATAAACCAGAACAATTGGTTCTATACAAACGTTATATAGATGATGTAATTATGACATGGAGGGGTGGCGAATTAGAACTAAAGGACTTTCTAGCTCAATTAAATAACAATAACAATATTGTATTGAATTACCAAATCCAGTGGTCCTCCATTATTTTTTTGGACTTGGAAGTGTTTGGCAAAAGTGGTCAGTTGGGCACTAGATCATATTTTAAAATCACTGACAGGAACAGCTATATGCCTTTGTCAAGCTGTCACTTCCCCCCAGCTACATAACATTCCTAGGGGACAATGCCTTGGAATGAATTGAATTAATTGCACTAACGATGCAGATTTTTTTTAAACAATCAAGGATTTTTGAAAAGAGACTCATCCAAAAGAGTTAAATTGAGTAAGTTTTAAACAAAGAAATCGAGAGGGTTTACGATATGGATAGGGATGAAATTCTATGGAAGAATAGGACACCCAGGAAAAAGAATACTAGAGATGATCAAGTTAACCTTTCTGGATAGAAAAGGTTTTTATGCATGTGGCCAATGCATGCAAATCTGTGGCTGCTAATAATAAAAGGAAAAAAAAATGTCAGTGTGTATAGTAATAATAAGAATGTCAGCATCAAGCAGTTTTACTTTCAGTATTTTCCAAAGAATTTTGGCAACAAATTACAACTTCAAAAAACTTACTATGTCTCTAATGCCTCGTTTCCACTGAGCAGATCGGTTCGATTTGGTTCGGTACGGTACGCTATTTTGAGTGTTTCCATTATGAAAGCGGCCCATACAACCAAACCATACCGCTCCATTCAGGGTCCTGCTTCAGATGTGGGGCCATAGAAAATGGAACGGTTCGGTTAGGGCGGAGCTACTGGCATCACACGATACATTCCACTGATTGGCTGACAGAAAAACCTCAATGCTGATGTCAAAGGAAAGCGCATGCAAACAACAGCAGGGTTTGGTCATCGCAGGGACTAACTATAACTATAATTGGTGATAGTGTTATTCAGAGTGATCTTGATGGATCAATAAGGAATGAAAAGGTGTATAAAGATATTTCTCAGCGAATGGCAGCCGAGGGATTTGAATGGACGTCGGGTCAGTGTAGGGCAAAGCTTAAGAAGCTTAAAGGCCAATATTAAAAAATTAAGAACGACAACAGCTGTAGTGGAAACAGTCGGCGTACTTGGAGGTGGTAGGACGCCATAGACACCATTTACGGTCATAGGTCAGCAAACCAAGGCAGGGAGGGAGGTCTGGATTCTGCAACTGCAATTCTCGAATCCATGATAGACCCCTTTGGTAAGTGTTTTTTATTTTTGTTTAGCGTGGCAGATGTGCAGGGGGTACAGTGGTGGGAGAGATAAGATGGGGGTTCAGCAGTGGGACAGAAGAGCAGTGGGGCAGATGTGAAAGGAGGTGTATTGCTGGGGCAGATGAGCAGGGTGAACAGAGGTGGGGCAGAAGATCAGGGGGAACAGAGGTGGAGCAGGAGAGCAGGGGGGTACAGTCTGGTGGGGCAGATGAGAAAGGGGGGTTACAGTGGTGGGACTGAAGCTACCAAAAACTCTATTCTGGTCTTTTGTATATTACAGGTGAAAGGAGACGGTTGCAGATGGATCTGCGCACAGTCATGGAGGATATGCGTGCATCAGAGGAAAGGCAGCTGGAAAGGATTGAGAACCTTTCTGAGAGGCGGTTTCGCGCACTGCGTCAGGATGCACAGGAAGCTATGCGCCAGGAGGCAGAAATCGCTCGGCAGCAGATGGAGCAGTTGGCTACCTTCAACCAGGCCTTCCTTGGTGTCCCGGGTCAGCTTGTTCAAGTGCTTGGAGCCAGTCGTGATCCCAGGTCACCACCCAGACAGTAGTGCCTTTCATGCAGCACAGGACCTGTCACTAGATAAGAGGGACAGCACCGGAGGAGACCAGTACCAGCATCAATAGAAAGAATGGCTGACCTGGAGAATATTAAGTTCTGGGGAGACTTTCAAATTCCCTGTGCTGGGAGAGACTGTTAGCAGCAGTCATGGCTTTTTGGTAAGCAAGCTACCTCACTTTTGGGTGTTGACCTGAACACATGATAGTTCGTATTAGGAAGATTGGCGTCACAGCTTCTGTTTCCTGCAATTCACCTTTTCTCCTGTGGAGGCACATTACTTATGGATTTCATTAATGGTCACTTTGGGACATTGCTTTAGTTTTCTTTTTTCCTATTTTTTCTTTTTTGGATTTTTTTCTTTTTTGGATTAATTGTTGTGTTTTTATTTCATTTATTATTTGAAGCATCACTGTTTGAGTATTTCACTATTATACTTGCTGCTTTATTCCAAATTTACGTTTCACAATTTTATTATTTATTTCAACTTTTACAATATTTTTTTGGGTTTATTTCACTATTTTGTAGTATTTCCCAATAATTTTTTCAGTTCAATTATTTTTCTTAATTTTTTAGCGCTGCACTTATTGCATTATTTAAAAAAAAAATATTTTGTAATAAAAACTTCTTTTTTAATATATTTTTCACATTTTTCAAGAATATATAGAAAGATTAGTTTTTTGTGAAATAGAAAACATGAGAGACTTTTTAGAGTATGTCTGATTTAATGTAACACTTTATTAAAAATATAGTAATACTTTATTAAAACTTTTAAAAATGAATGGTAAGAAATTAAACGTTGAGGTGTCGCATCAGAGCCTGACCTATTTTACTGCACTCTTCTTCCATATCCTGTGCTGATATCACTAGTACTGGCTCTTCTGAAGATGTATTCCAATCCTGGTGGAAGTCTTCTCCATGACTTTCACAAAGATTGTGAAGAGCACAGCAAGTAAGCACCATGGATCTTAGAACCCGAGCATCATGCAAACTCCCAGGCTTTCCTACATTCACATTCCAGAACAGTCCTTTTCCATCCACTACTCCCTGGAGGATGATGTAATGCCAGCCTTTTCTGTTGAAGTAGTCAGTGTGGTATTCTTGTGGTGCTATTATTGGTATGTGTGACCCATCAATAGCACCACCACACTGTGGAAGGCCCCACATGTTCTCAAAGTAGTTAGCCATGTCGTTAAGTTTTTCCCTGTCTGGAAAATGTACTATTTCAGGAGCTAGCAATGTGCAGACAGCCTTACAGAAGTCCTGCACATACCGGCACACTGATGATTTACTGACACCAAAAAGATGACCTATACTTCGGTATTCACTGTTGGTAGCCAGCTTCCACAGTACACTGGCAACTCTTTTCCTCACAGGCAAACTGGCTCTGAAGTTGGTGTTTTGCTTCTCCATCTCTGGACATAGCTTTGCACAAAGGTATGAGAAGGTTTCCTCAGACATTCTGAAATTGTGCACCCACTGTGTGTGTGTGTGTGTGAGAATCCCGGGACGGTCACATCCCACCACTCATTGGAGCGGGGGAGAGCCCAAATGACTGGTCAGCGGCGCTGCTTTGACAAAAGGAGAAGCATCTAAAAAAAAAACACAGATGGTAACAGATCACAAAAAATAAAACACATTCATACAACATGTACATTTTTCCTTATTCTTGGTAAGTGTGTCAGGTAGGTGTGTCAGTGTGTGTGTCAGTGTGTGCGTGTGTGTGTCAGGTAGGTGGGTCAGTGTGTGTGTGTGTGTATCAGGTAGGTGGGTCAGTGTGTGTGTGTCAGGTAGGTGGGTCAGTGTGTGTGTGTGTGTGTCAGGTAGGTGGGTCAGTGTGTGTGTGTGTCTCAGGTAGGCGGGTCAGTGTGTGTGTGTGTGTGTGTCAGGTAGGTGGGTCAGTGTGTGTGTCAGGTAGGTGGGTCAGTGTGTGTGTGTGTGTGTCAGGTAGGTGGGTCAGTGTGTGTGTGTGTGTGTGTCAGGTAGGTGGGTCAGTGTGTGTGTGTGTCAGGTAGGTTGGTTAGTGTGTGCCTCAGGTAGGTGGGTCAGTTGCTTACCCTATAGCGCTGCCGTCTTTGTCTTTGCCGCACAAAGGTGTACTTCTCCTCCCGGCTACATATCCAAGCTAGAAGTTTTCTTTTCTTTTCTGCTTCTCTCATACAGTGCGGCATGTTTTTTAAATATGAAGAACCAAAAGGCAACTAGAGAAAAGATGAGCTGCTGGATGACCTCCATTGTTATTGTTGTTTCTCAGGTTTCTTGTTGCACTAGTGTGATGTCACGCTAGGCATTTTTTCTAAACCCTGTATGGCGCCTTGTGGTCCGACTTGCAGTGGAAACGCTCACCTGAATAGGTGAGCGGACCATTCTAGGCCTTCCAAACTGTACCGATCCGAACCGATCCGCTCAGTGGAAATGATGCATTACTAAATGCCTCAGACTGTCTACTTTCCAGAAAGGGGTCATTTGGGGGGTATTTGTAATATCCTTGCATTTTAAGACCAGCTTTCAAATATATACTGTATACCATAATTTGTAGGGTCTTTAACTTTCACACATACTAAATAATACACAGTGTTTTGGGTTAATTTTACAAAAAAAAATTAAAAAATGTAGTCAAAATTTATGAAGAAATATTATTTATTTGCAAAAGTTTATAATAGAAATTAAGGAAACTTGTATATTTTCAAAATGTTGTGTATTTTTTCATTTATATAGCAAAAATTACTACCTAAAGAAAGCTCTGTTTCAAAAAAATGATGTCACATTAATTTGGGTACAGTGTAGCATGGCTGAGTAATTGTCTTTCAGCGCTTCAGCATCTTTCAGTGTGGCAGCTAATTGAAAAATGGCCTGGACTGGAAGAGAGTAAAAGTGTCCAGACTTAAAGTGGTTAAGGTGATTCCTCTTCAGGCAGCAGAGAGGATTTCACATCCACCCGCAATCCTGTACCCCATAGCTCCCCATCAGATCAGGAATATATAAAACACACAAACCAGAAGGGGCTTCATTGAGTAAAACCATTCATTTTAATGACAACACAATTGATAATAATGCACACTCATATCATTTAATGCCACAGAACCCAGGCACATGGGAATGCAGGCCGGATCTACCCTCCCCGAATACCAAACTTATAATACCTATTTAAATAAACACAAACAACTTTTTTGGCAAAGATTGACCACGGCACGTTTATTGGTGTATTCAGATCAATAAATAATAATAATAATATCCTTGATAATTTCATTAATTCATAAAATCCATCAAATTCAACAATAAACTTAAAACAGCTCAGTCTTAAAGGACTAGAGCATACCAAAAATTTTAAAATCAAAGCCCCCACATGCCAGGTTTGAAATTTAAGCCCGGCCTACCTCACAACCACGGCCAATTCAATGCAATTCCGCAATCCTACATTAAAGATGTCTAATCCTATTTCTGACAGATGAACACCATCTGATCTATATAAACCATTGAAACCACCCTCTAACTCTGTATGTCTATATGAAAAGCCTCCAAGGAATTGCATAAATTTCTCCAAATCTTTTCCAAATTCCTTAAATGGGCTTCCTGAAGCCAAATTAGACGAGGAACTAATTCTGGAAATATAATTCTGGTATTCGGGAATGCTAACTTTAATCTATGTAAATCCCATCTCATCATAAACATGAGATCCAGAGTTCTAGTTTTGCCAACATGGTTTCTCCCTAGGTGGACAATTAACACATCAGGAGCTGGCCATAACTCAATCAATCTGGAAAGATAGAAAAACAAATTAGACCATTGTAGCCCTCTAATTCCTTTCCATAATATTTGAAATTTTTCCGGATCCATAGACAAATTAGACGAATAGCAGCGCTTCTTGGCTCTTTTATTGGCCCAGTAAAAAAAAGAATGTCCCAGGATCCAAACATATCTTCTCTTGTCTGGAATTAAAGAAAAAGATCAGGTCTGACATAAATCTGGAAATGTTGAGACTCCCATCTACCCAACTTTCAGATAATTGACTCATCCAATCCCATCCTAGCAGCCTCCGTAGCTGCCCCGATCCTGAAAGAATGAGATGTAAACTTAAAATGATTTAAATTCAACTTTTTCATGCATGCCTTCAATATGAAATTAAACTGATATTGGGTCATAGGGGACCCATTCGCGTGGATCAAAACATTTCCCTCCCTTAATGCCCTAATATCTAGATAACCTGCCACAACTCTAATTGGACATATATCCCCATCCCCACATTTGCTTAGAGATACCCAACTACCTTTTCCTGACCTATCTGTCTTAGAGACTGGGATGAACAATCTTATCCCAGTTTAATAGACAATCACATGCTGCTTCATCAATCCCGACATTCCCTTTCTGTTTATTGGCAACAGGTCTGATATTCTGAGAACACCAAAGAAAGCCAGAACAAACGCAGCGTTAAATAGCACACTAATGCCCCGTACACACGATCGGACATTGATCGGACATTCCGACAACAAAATCCATGGATTTTTTCTGACGGATGTTGGCTCAAACTTGTTTTGCGTACACACGGTCGCACAAAGTTGTCGGAATTTACGATCGCCAAGAACGCGGTGACGTACACCACGTACGATGAGACTAGAAAAGGCCAGTTCAGAACCAAGCGCGGCACCCTTTGGGCTCCTTTTGCTAATCTCGTGTTAGTAAAAGTTTGCTTTTTCAGACTCGTGGTTTTCAGATCGTTTTCTGCTGTTCAGTTTGTGCTTGTGGGTTTGTATCTGCTCTTCAGTGCGTGCAGCAAGCTACGCGTGACTCTGTCATTGTGTTCTTGTTCATTCGTTACTGTTTTTCAGGTCGCTCTTCACAGGCCTTGCTGTTCTTCAGTGCGTTCTGTTACTTCATTCTGAGCAGCCGACCGTTTTCTAGCCATGTTGCGTATACGTACTCCTCGTAAAGTTCGTGCTGTGCGGGGGCTTGGTGTTGGGGTCCTTACCTTGACACAAGACCAGTCCATGAACAGGGTGGGGAGGAGTTCATGGACCAAGAATTGGTTGCTTCAGCGTGACCAGTTCTGTCATATGCCTTTGCTCCGTGAGACCCGTGAGAATAATCCTGATGATATCAGGAACTTTCTCCGGATGATGGACCCCGTATTTCACTGTTTGTTGGCTTTGCTGACCCCTATATCAGCAGGCAGGATAACAGCATGAGGCAAGCCATCACTCCGGAGCAGAGGCTAGTCGCCACCCTGCGGTACTTGGCGATGGGGAGAAGCCTGCAGGACCTCAAGTTCTCGACAGGCATCTCCCACCAGGCTCTGGGGATCATTATCCCAGAGACCTGTTTTGCCATCATCCAGGTCCAGCAGAAGGAGTATATTAAGGTAAGATTTTTATCCTTTAACATCACATTTTATTGTATTTAATGTTTGATAATGTATTGTATTTCTTTCCTCATTCCCTAATTACTATGATTGTAATATGCTGTGAATGTCCCCTTTGTCCTCATGCATGCTGGATTTTTATGTAATTATTTTTTTTGTCCTTCATACATATTTGCCTTCACTTACCTCCCCAGCGTGGTCTCCTGGCCCTATATTCACCTCATGTAGTCACTTAACAATGTATTTTATCAGCTCCATAGTAGTGCTTTACCCTAAATACCCCCTAAAATGTTTATAAATGTGATTTGTGCTTTAACCACTTAAGGACCGCCTCACGCCGATGTACGTCGGCAAGGCGGCACGGGCAGGCAAAATCACGTACATGGTACGTGATTTGCCTCCCGCGGGTGGGGGGTCCGATCGGACCCCCCCCCCCCGCCGCCCGAGGCGGTTCCGTTCTGTCCCCCGGCGATCAGAGACGAGGGGGAGGCCATCCGTTCGTGGCCCCCCCCTCGCGATCGCCGCCGGCCAATGAGAACACTCCTTTGCTGCTGTATGCTAAACAGCAGCAAAGGAAGTGATGTCATCTCCCCTCGGGTCGGTATTTTCCGTTCCGGCCCGAGGAGAGAAGACATCTATGTGAGTGCACCAACACACACACACACAGTAGAACATGCCAGGCATACAAAACACCCCGATCCCCCCCCAATCACCCCCCCCCCCCTGTCACAAACTGACACCAGCAGGTTTTTTTTTTTTTTTTTTTTTTTCTGATTACTGCTAGGTGTCAGTTTGTGACAGTTACAGTGTTGGCACAGTTACTGTTACCCCCCTGTAGGTCTAGGGTACCCCCCTAACCCCCCTAATAAAGTTTTAACCCCTTGATCACCCCCTGTCACCAGTGTCGCTAAGCGATCATTTTTCTGATCGCTGTATTAGTGTCGCTGGTGACGCTAGTTAGTGAGGTAAATATTTAGGTTCGCCGTCAGCGTTTTATAGCGTCAGGGACCCCCATATACTACCTAATAAATGTTTTAACCCCTTGATTGCCCCCTAGTTAACCCTTTCACCACTGATCACCGTATAACCGTTACGGTTGACGCTGGTTAGTTCGTTTATTTTTTATAGTGTCAGGGCACCCGCCGTTTATTACCGAATAAAGGTTTAGCCCCCCGATCGCCCGGCGGTGATATGCGTCGCCCCAGGCAGCGTCAGATTAGTGCCAGTACCGCTAACACCCACGCACGTAGCATGCGCCTCCCTTAGTGGTATAGTATCTGTACGGATCAATATCTGATCCGATCAGATCTATACTAGCGTCCCCAGCAGTTTAGGGTTCTCAAAAACGCAGTGTTAGCGGGATCAGCCCAGATACCCGCTAGCACCTGCGTTTTGCGCCTCCGCCCAGCCCACCCAAGTGCAGTATCGATCGATCACTGTCACTTACAAAACACTAAACGCATAACTGCAGCGTTCGCAGAGTCAGGCCTGATCCCTGCGATCGCTAACAGTTTTTTTGGTAACATTTTGGTGAACTGGCAAGCACCAGCACCAGCCCCAGGCAGCGTCAGGTTAGCGCCAGTACCGCTAACACCCACGCACGCACCATACACCTCCCTTAGTGGTATAGTATCTGAACGGATCAATATCTGATCCGATCAGATCTATACTAGTGTCCCCAGCAGTTTAGGGTTCCCAAAAACGCAGTGTTAGCGGGATCAGCCCAGATACCTGCTAGCACCTGCGTTTTGCCCCTCCGCCCAGGCGAGCCCAGCCCACCCAAGTGCAGTATCGATCGATCACTGTCACTTACAAAACACTAAACGCATAACTGCAGCGTTCGCAGAGTCAGGCCTGATCCCTGCGATCGCTAACAGTTTTTTTGGTAGCATTTTGGGGAACTGGCAAGCACCAGCCCCAGGCAGCGTCAGGTTAGCGCCAGTACCGCTAACACCCACGCACGCAGCATGCGCCTCCCTTAGTGGTATAGTATCTGATCGCATCAATATCTGATCCGATCAGATCTATACTAGCGTCACCAGCAGTTTAGGGTTCCCAAAAACGCAGTGTTAGCGGGATCAGCCCAGATACCTGCTAGCACCTGCGTTTTGCCCCTCCGCCTGGCCCAGCCCAGCCCACCCAAGTGCAGTATCGATCGATCACTGTCACTTACAAAACTCTAAACGCATAACTGCAGCATTCGCAGAATCAGGCCTGATCCCTGCGATCGCTAACAGTTTTTTTTGGTAGCGTTTTGGGGAACTGGCAAGCACCAGCGGCGTAGTACACCCCGGTCATAGTCAAACCAGCACTGCAGTAACACTTGGTGATGTGGCGAGTCCCATAAGTGCAGTTCAAGCTGGTGAGGTGGCAAGCACAAGTAGTGTCCCGCTGCCACCAAAAAGACAAACACAGGCCCGTCGTGCCCATAGTGCCCTTCCTGCTGCATTCGCCAATCCTAATTGGGAACCCACCACTTCTGCAGCGCCCGTACTTCCCCCATTCACATCCCCAACCAAATGCAGTCGGCTGCATGAGAGGCATTTTTATGTCCTCCCGAGTACCCCTACCCAACGAACCCCCCCCAAAAAAGAGGTAGTGTCTGCAGCAAGCGCGGATATAGGCGTGACACCCACTATTATTGTCCCTCCTGTCCTGACAATCCTGGTCTTTGCATTGGTGAATGTTTTGAACGCTACCATACACTAGTTGAGCATTAGCGTAGGGTACAGCATTCCACAGACTAGACGCACTTTCACAGGGTCTCCCAAGATGCCATCACATTTTGAGAGACCCGAACCTGGAACCGGTTACAGTTATAAAAGTTAGTTACAAAAAAAGTGTAAAAAAAAAAAAATATATGAAATAAAAAAAAATAGTTGTCGTTTTATTGTTCTCTCTCTCTCTATTCTCTCTCTCTATTGTTCTGCTCTTTTTTACTGTATTCTATTCTGCAATGTTTTATTGTTATTGTTATTGTTATTGTTATTATGTTTTATCATGTTTGTTTTTCAGGTGTGTAATTATTTATACTTTACTGTTTACTGTGCTTTATTGTTAACCATTGTTAACCATTTTTTTGTCTTCAGGTACGCCATTCACGACTTTGAGTGGTTATACCAGAATGATGCCTGCAGGTTTAGGTATCATCTTGGTATCATTCTTTTCAGCCAGCGGTCGGCTTTCATGTAAAAGCAATCCTAGCAGCTAATTAGCCTCTAGACTGCTTTTACAAGCCGTGCGAGGGAATGCCCCCCCCCCCCACCGTCTTCCGTGATTTTCTCTGGCTCTCCTGTCTCAACAGGGAACCTGAAAATGCAGCCGGTGATTCAGCCAGCTGACCATAGAGCTGATCAGAGACCAGAGTGGCTCCAAACATCTCTATGGCCTAAGAAACCGGAAGCTACGAGCATTTTATGACTTAGATTTCGCCGGATGTAAATAGCGCCATTGGGAAATTGGGGAAGCATTTTATCACACCGATCTTGGTGCGATCTTGGTGTGGTCAGATGCTTTGAGGGCAGAGGAGAGATCTAGGGTCTAATAGACCACAATTTTTTCAAAAAAGAGTACCTGTCACTACCTATTGCTATCATAGGGGATATTTACATTCCCCAAGATAACAATAAAAATGATTAAAAAAAAAAAATATGAAAGGAACAGTTTAAAAGTAAGATTAAAAAAGCAAAAAAATAATAAAGAAAAAAAAAAAAAAAAAAAAAAAGCACCCCTGTCGCCCCCTGCTCTCGCGCTAAGGCGAACGCAAGCGGCGGTCTGTCGTCAAAGGTAAACAGCAATTGCACCATGCATGTGAGGTATCACCGCGAAGGCCAGATCGAGGGCAGTAATTTTTCCAGTAGACCTCCTCTGTAAATCTAAAGTGGTAACCTGTAAAGGCTTTTGAAGGATTTTAAACATGTATTTATTTTGTTGCCACTGCATGTTTGTGCGCAATTTTAAAGCATGTCATGTTTGGTATCCATGTACTCGGCCTAAGATCATCTTTTTTATTTCATCAAACATTTGGGCAATATAGTGTGTTTTAGTGCATTAAAATTTAAAAAAGTGTGTTTTTTCCCCAAAAAATGCGTTTGAATAATCGCTGCGCAATTACTGTGTGAAAAAAAAAATGAAACACCCACCATTTTAATCTGTAGGGCATTTGCTTTAAAAAAATATATAATGTTTGGGGGTTCAAAGTAATTTTTTTGCAAAAAAAAATAACTTTTTCATGTAAACAATAAGTGTCAGAAAGGGCTTTGTCTTCAAGTGGATAGAAGAGTGGGTGATGTGTGACATAAGCTTCTAAATGTTGTGCATAAAATGCCAGGACAGTTCAAAACCCCCCCAAATGACCCCATTTTGGAAAGTAGACACCCCAAGCTATTTGCTGAGAGGCATGTCGAGTCCATGGAATATTTTATATTGCGACACAAGTTGCGGGAAAGAGACAAATTTTTTTTTTTTTTTTTTTTGCACAAAGTTGTCACTAAATGATATATTGCTCAAACATGCCATGGAAATATGTGAAATTACACCCCAAAATACATTCTGCTGCTTCTCCTGAGTACGGGGATACCACATGTGTGAGACTTTTTGGGAGCCTAGCCGCGTACGGGACCCCGAAAACCAAGCACCGCCTTCAGGCTTTCTAAGGGCGTGAATTTTTGATTTCACTCTTCACTGCCTATCACAGTTTCGGAGGCCATGGAATGCCCAGGTGGCACAAAACCCCCCCAAATGACCCCATTTTGGAAAGTAGACACCCCAAGCTATTTGCTGAGAGGTATAGTGAGTATTTTGCAGACCTCACTTTTTGTCACAAAGTTTTAAAATTTGAAAAAAGAAAAAAAAAAAATGTTTTTTCTTGTCTTTCTTCATTTTCAAAAACAAATGAGAGCTGCAAAATACTCACCATGCCTCTCAGCAAATAGCTTGGGGTGTCTACTTTCCAAAATGGGGTCATTTGGGGGGGTTTTGTGCCACCTGGGCATTCCATGGCCTCCGAAACTGTGATAGGCAGTAAAGAGTGAAATCAAAAATTTTCACCCTTAGAAATCCTGAAGGCAGTGATTGGTTTTCGGGGTCCCGTACGCGGCTAGGCTCCCAAAAAGTCCCACACATGTGGTATCCCCATACTCAGGAGAAGCAGCTAAATGTATTTTGGGGTGCAATTCCACATATGCCCATGGCCTGTGTGAGCAATATATCATTTAGTGACAACTTTATGAAAAAAAAAAAAAAAAAAGTGTCACTTTCCCGCAACTTGTGTCAAAATATAAAATATTCCATGGACTCAATATGCCTCTCAGCAAATAGCTTGGGGTGTCTACTTTCCAAAATGGGGTCATTTTGGGGGTTTTTTTGCCCCCTGGGCATTCCATGGCCTCCGAAACTGTGATAGGCAGTGAAGAGTGAAATCAAAAATTTACACCCTTAGAAATCCTGAAGGCGGTGATTGGTTTTCGGGGCCCCGTACGCGGCTAGGCTCCCAAAAAGTCCCACACATGTGGTATCCCCATACTCAGGAGAAGCAGCTGAATGTATTTTGGGGTGCAATTCCACATAGGCCCATGGCCTGTGTGAGCAATATATCATTTAGTGACAACTTTTTGTAAATATTTTTTTTTTTTTTTTTTTGTAATTTTTCAATCACTTGGGACAAAAAAAAAAATATTCAATGGGTTCAACATGCCTCTCAGCAATTTCCTTGGGGTGTCTACTTTCCAAAATGGGGTCATTTGGGGGGGTTTTGTACTGCCCTGCCATTTTAGCACCTCAAGAAATGACATAGGCAGTCATAAACTAAAAGCTGTGTAAATTACAGAAAATGTACCCTAGTTTGTAGACGCTATAACTTTTGCGCAAACCAATAAATATACGCTTATTGACATTTTTTTTACCAAAGACATGTGGCCGAATACATTTTGGCCTAAATGTATGACTAAAATTTAGTTTATTGGATTTTTTTTATAACAAAAAGTAGAAAATATCATTTTTTTTCAAAATTTTCGGTCTTTTTCCGTTTATAGCGCAAAAAATAAAAACCGCAGTGGTGATCAAATACCATCAAAAGAAAGCTCTATTTGTGGGAAGAAAAGGACGCAAATTTCGTTTGGGTACAGCATTGCATGACCGCGCAATTAGCAGTTAAAGCGACGCAGTGCCAAATTGGAAAAAGACCTCTGGTCCTTAGGCAGCATAATGGTCCGGGGCTCAAGTGGTTAAATTCAGGCAGAGTGCCAGAGGCTTTTTTTGGGTGTCCCCAAATCATTTTTAACCCTCCCTCCCCCCAACTGCTAAGTCAGCTGATACCAATTCTCTATCTATCCTCAATCATCTATCTGCTGACTTTGCCAAACCCATACACACTATACCCATCTCTTTTGTGGTCAGATTTATGGATGAATTCCCCAAAGCATGTAGTGCAAGGGCCTGCCTGTATACTTTCAAATGGTACTGTTTAAAGTTTTTGTATCCTATTATTATCTTGATAGGTAATAGCAGAATGTCAAAATGTGCTCAAATGTGTACAATGTGTATTTATATCTTTGTATTATGACACTTCTTACCTGTCCAGTGGGCTGCCAATAGTGTAACTAAGGAGGGGCTGTTCAAAGCAATACCCATTATTTAGGCATTCATCTCTCAATGAAGTGGAGAGGGTTACCTGTCCAAGAGCTCCCCCCCCCATAATGTTAGAAATGGCCCATGAGAGGGGGGGGGGGATCTGATAGGTGTACCTTATACTTTGGTCTTTAAAAACTCCCTCAAATAAATGCTATCTTGATGTTGGCCAAGAATTTTTGTGTCTAATCTGCTTTCCATGTTTATGTGCAAAATGGATAATTGTTTTTTTTTGTTTGACTCCACAGTTTCCTTCCACCCCACAGGACTTTCCTAACTGCGGAGGGGTAATTGATGGAAAACACATCCACATCATCCCACCACCCAACTCGGGGTCGTACTATTATAATTATAAGGGGTTCAATAGTATTGTGATGTTGGCGGTGGTGTCGGCTACTTATGAGTTCCTGTATGTTGACGTGGGGAAGAATGGCCAGATGTCCGATGGTGGAGTCATCGCCCAGATGGAGTTCTACAGGCATCTCCAGAATGGCAGCTTGGACTTGTCACCTCCAGAAGACAATGTGGAAGGACTCCCATTCGTCTTCGTTGCGGATGAAGCATTTGCGCTGGGGGACCATCTTATGCGGCCATTCCCAATGAGGACACTCACCCCGGACCAGAGGGTTTTTAATTACCGGCTGGCCAGAGCCAGAAGAGTGGTGGAGAACACGTTTGGAATCATGACCAGCCGGTTCCGCCTATTTCTTACACCCAAACACATGGCGGAGTACAAACTGAATCATATTATCCTGGCGTGCTGTGTTCTACACAACTTTTTACAGCAACATTCTGCCAACTATGCTGGCTCATTTGCGCCTGAGGCTGGAATTCCAAATGAACCAACCCTGACGGCACTTAAAAGTGGTCATCCTGGCTTGCCCTCCCTGAGTGCCTGTGATGTCCGGCTAAGATACCATGAATTCTTTGCGGGTAGGGGGGCTATTAATATGCCAGACAATGTCTAAAACATTTTTCAAATAAAAAAAAACTACTCAAATCTTTAGTGACATTTACTGCTTTTGTTTGTTTTAGCTAACCCTGACAGAAATGTGGTGAGTCCTGAAAATGGCGTGATTGTGTAACCTTACAAAGCACTGTTGGGTGTTATTTACTAAAGGCAAAGACACTTTGCACTACAAGTGCACTTGAAACTGCACTGAAACTGCACTTGTAGTGCAAAGTGGATTTGCCCTTAGGAAATAACACCCATTGTCACAGAAAACACCAATTAGAGCACCACAAAAGTGTTGTAGCGTTGAGACAATAATAATCCACACATTCTTGATTAACAATCTTTTTAATACCAGCACAATCACACGTGCATTTAGAAAAGGTTTTTAAAACAAACCAACATGTTTGTTGTATAACAATTTTTGAGATCACATTAGAAAAAGTAGAAATGTCCATTTAAGATAAAACAGGCGTGTTTAAAACCAACAAGAAAGACACAAATCTTGAACTTACAAAGTTCACATTTGGTAGAACTTGAAGGCAATATCAGACATGAATATTTAAAAACTGTGTTTGATATTGCGTTCAGATGGGGTGAAGTCACCCCAGGAAAAGCCAAATTTTGAAGATGCACACAAATTTATGAATGTCAACATGTGCTACCTGCCATCACGGGGGATCAATAGACGTGTTTGGGGGGTGCAACCCCTTCCTCACAGCTACTTTATTATTGAAGAAGGGCTTGCACCCCCAAAATGCGTCCATTGATCTCCCGTGATGGCAGATAGCACATGTTGACACACTGTGTGCCTCTTCAAAATTTGGCTTTTCTCAAATTTGTCAAAACATGTCAAAAATTTGTAGCACACAAAAAAAAGGGATTTGGAGGGGTTTTAAACTCTCCCTAAAACATCAATAATGTTCTTAATTTTTTGAAGAACATCATTGATGTTTTTCTTGATGTTTTCCCTATTCCCTATTACACCCCATGATCTCCCCGATCAGGATCTGTGCACTTTCCGAGGTGAAAGGATCTGGATCCACAACATCACGATCACCTAAAAAGATAGAAACCAAAAAACACCATGTATTATAAATATGCCGGCATCCATCTCTTACCTGAGCCTGTTGTCGCAGACACTCACCTGTTGTGGTGCCAATTTCCACCACGTCTTCCTCCTCCTGCTCTGCTTGTCTTGGGTGGATTTCCCCTTCTTCCAGAGGTGGGGGGTCTGCAGTCTCCTCGGATGAGGGGTGTCCTCCGAGTCTTTTCTCCCCTATGTAAAAAAAAATTGGTATACTTAGCACACAGATATTTGATGGCAGAACTATAAATATAAAACATTGATTGGAAGTGGGGTACAATTGTCTATTTTGGCAGAGTTCCAAGATGTAGAATTTTTTGTGTCCTTTGTCAAGCTTCAATACTTTACCTGTTTTCACAGCTTCACAAATGGAGACACCCCTATAGTACACACTGGAGCACCTGTGTGGGCCCCTTAATAAAAAGGGTGTTCTGGTGTCCCACACTATTGCTCCAGCATCCAGATGTGTAACCAGCTGCTGAGTGTCCTCTCCTTAAACACGGAATCTAGTTTGCATTTCATTCTAGTAACAAACACATCTACACAACCAAATTAGTTTCAGACAAGTAGGCCCTAAAAAATGTGGGCAAATGCATATGGCCAAAACAATGATGTTTTCTAGGCCGAACGAACAATGTTTTATACGAATGCATAATGTGCCCATGAACATGAAAGTTGCCTTTGGAAACTGGATAACAGTTAAGAAAAGCACATGGAGCAGCACGAACGTAATAAACATAAACAATAGGAACACAGCACAACTACTTACTTTTTTGCAGCACTCTCCGGATCTTTCTGTACTGCTCGTGCTCTCTTAATTTCAGGTCCGACCACCGCTTCCTGAGCTGATCTTTCGATCGTCGTCCCCCGAAATTCCGGTGCAGACTCTTGACCACTTTTGCCATGATCTTGGCCTTTCTGACATTGGAGTTGGGGTAAGGTCCATACTTCCCGTCATAGTCAGCCCTCTTTAGGATGTCCACCATCTCCAACATCTCCCCAAAGGACATATTCGATGCCTTAAATCTTCTCCTTCTGGATCCAGATGTTTCAGGCTACGGGCTTTCCTCCTCCTTCTCCTCCTCGTTGCTGTAATTAGCAAGCACCTGTTGTGTCTCCGACATGTGCTCTTCCCCCACTGCGCCGAACAAAAACGGGGAATAGACTAGAAAGAACGTCAGGGGCCGGGCGGAGTTACACGCATGCGCAGTGTGTATAAAGCGGAACACGTGTGCGTAGTACGTACGATCTGTGAGCGGAGGAAGGAGTATCGGAGGCGCCGATTGTGATAACGAAGGTAAGATCTAAACTTGGGCCTATACTGCTTCTAGATTGAGGCCTATATTGTAACAAAATTAGGAGAGTTTTGCCTGACATTAGGGTTTGTCTCGTGTTGTGTCTTGCAGATAAAATGGATGGCTTCAATGACCACAACTTCCTCCCCCTGTTCATAGACAAGTACAGGGAGCTGCCCTGTCTGTGGCAGATCAAACACCCACATTATAATCATAAACAAAAGAGGCAGACAGCGCTGGAGAAACTGCTGGAGTTGGGGAAGCCGGTGGTCCCCACAGCAACCATTCCCTAAAAGCCAAAATTGGTGGCCTGAGGAGCACTTATCTTAGGGAGCGCAAGAAGGTCACGGATTCCCAGAGATCAGGAGCTGCAGCAGATGACGTTTATGTCCCCAGGCTGTGGTACTATGAGAGACTGCGATTTCTGTCAGACCAGACTGGAGTCAGGGAATCCCTCTCCACTCTTCCTTCCACTCTTCCTTCCACCCCAGCTGAGGCTTCCGATGTCCAACCTGGGACTTCCAGCCAGGAAGAAGTGGAGGAGCCCAGATGGAGTCAGGTATAGCATTCTTCTACAGATTTCTGGTCAATAAATAAATTATGATGTTATTATTGATCACTAATTGCTGATTTAATCCAGTTTTTTTACAAATCAATAGAGAGTAGTGGACAAAAATAATTGAGACAAGAATGAAAAATGCTGGGCTCAGAAGGATAGTCTTTTATATTTGTTAACATTCAATTTGCAACAGTCATGAGGTGAAAATTGTGTGTGATTGATGAAGAAAAAACTAAAACTATGTCCCTTTTTCATACACAGGAAGACCTCGGCCAGGACGAGGCTCTGGAATGTGGCACACAGGAGGAGGCTGTGGAATGTGGCAGCCAGGAGGAGGCGGGGGTTAGTGGCAGCCAGGAGGAGGCAGGGCTTAGTGGCAGCCAGGAGAAGCCTGGGACCAATAGGAGCCTGACCGAATCGTAGGTTCTTCCCCTCCGCCTTCCAAACAAAAGACCCAGGAAGGGGAGTCACGTGCAGGATTCAGCACTCAGGCTCATTCAGGAGGCTTCTGCATCCCTCAGAGCCTTACCCATTCCTGAAGAGGCCTTTGCCTGCATGGCTGCCACCAAACTGAAGGGCATGCAGGAAGGTCAACGCCTCATGTGTGAGAAACTTCTTTATAAAGTCCTAACTAAGGGGGTGAGTGGCGAAATCACACCCAATACCGACATGATTAAGTTGGACCATCCTCTTCCTCTTCCTGCCACAACTACACCACCACAGCCACAGCGTGGAAGGAAGCGTGGAAGGAAGACCAGAGAGTGATGGCCCAGGGTTCAGTCTGGTGTGACAAAAGATGCAGTCTCTTGTATGACCACAGCCTGGGGACACAGATATCATCTGCTGCTTTCATGATCTCTGGAACTTCTGGACCAGACTGCACTCCCTTGTATATGGACTCCTCAGGCCACCAATTTTGCTTGAAAAGAATTGATGTGTGCCCTGGGGGCCAAAGGCTTCGCCAATTTCTGCTGTTTCTCCAGCGTTGCCTCCCTCTTTGTTTGGTTCTGAGCCCTTAATAAAGGAATTTTTGTTTCAATTATACTCGCCTATGTGTGTTTTCCTTCAAAAAGGACAGTTTGTTTGTGAGGAGGCAGGTACATTTCAAAAATACAATGTGAAATTAACAAGAGACACCAAAACCAAGCAATCTCCTTGAGATTAAATAATACAAGATAATAATGGTGTTGTGGTAACTTGACACACAAAACACACACAAAAATATTCTGGAGCAAAACCCCCAAAAAATAAAAAAATAATCAGCCTTGAAAAAAATACAAAACAAAAATAAAACAACAAAAAAGAAATTTGGTCAGATGTGACAAATCAAAATATATTGAGGGAATCACGATAAATAATAAAGAAAGAAGTTTGTGAGAAGTCTGTGTGAATATGAGCAGCAAAACTACTTCATTCTTCTCACATTATAAAGAAGAAGAGAGTGTGCTGTATTAAACAATTTAAAACATTGCAGCGTGACAAAAGTGCTGTATCCATTCCGAACGCTCATTTTACCAGACCGAGCTGTTCCATCTCAGAATTTCTTCTGAGCATGCGTGGCACTTTGTGCGTCGGAATTGGCCACACACGGTCGGAATTGACGTGATCGGATTTTGTTGTTGGAAAATATTATATAGCCTGCTCTCCAACTTTGTGTGTCGGAAAATCCGATGGAAAATGTCCGATGGAGCCCACACACGGTCGGAATTTCCGACAAATAGCTGAGAAACCACAAGAACCTGTATATAATTCAAGGTCAGAGGATGACACAAACTGATCCTGAAAAAATGATCGACCATTATATATGTCAAAATTTTTTTGCCAAACTAACAGATCCTCCTTGAGATCAGCTGTTAATCTTATGTGAGAGAATGGTGATTTAATACCTGACATGGCTTAAATAAGCGCCGCGAGAAGATCCTGCCAACCGACATGATCCTGGTCAAAAGGCCTAAAAGTTATTAGGCCAAAAGGCCTAATAACGATTGGAGATCTTTTAATACATTTTTTTTTTCTCCTAACCAATACAGCAATAAAGGATTTAATTTGAATGATTTTTGATTCTGGTAACTGAAATTCAAGCTTTTCCGTGTCTATCTTGATACCTAGAAATTCAATTACTGTGACTGGCAATACAGTTTTTTCACTAGCTAAACGGATACCAAAATGCAGGGCAACAGCACTAAACAGCTGTAGCATGAAATAACAAATAGGGGACCTTGCTGGGCCAATAAACAAGAAGCCGTCAAGATAATGAAGTATACCTTGATAACCAGACTCAAACTCAACCACCCATTGTAAAAAGGTTGAAAATGTTTCAAAATATGCACATGATATTGCACATCCCATAGGGAGGCACTTATCAAAGTAATAGCTGCCTTCAAAATACATGCCTAAGGAATTGAAGGCCGCCGGGTTAATAGGTAGCAGCCTGAAAGTAGCCTTTATATCTGCTTTTGCTAGCAGCGCACCTCTGCCAAATTTCCTAATGTGCTGAATAGGGATGAGCCGAACACCCCCCGGTTCGGTTCGCACCAGAACCCGCGAACGGACCGAAAGTTCGCACGAACGTTAGAACCCCATTGACGTCTATGGGACTCGAACGTTCGAAATCAAAAGTGCTCATTTTAAAGGCTAATTTGCATGGTATTGTCCTAAAAAGGGTTTGGGGACCCGGGTCCTACCCCAGGGGACATGTATCAATGCAAAAAAAACTTTTAAAAACGGCCGTTTTTTCGGGAGCAGTGATTTTAATGATGCTTAAAGTAAAAAAAAAAAGTGAAATATTCCTTTAAATATCGTACCTGGGGGGTGTCTATAGTATGCCTGTAAAGTGACGCGTGTTTCCCATGTTTAGAACAGTCCCTGCACCAAATGTCATTTTTAAAGGAAAAAATCTCATTTAAAACTGCTTGCGGGTTTAATGTCATGTCGGGTCATGGCAATATGGATGAAAATCAGTGAGACAAACGGCATGGGTACCCCCCAGTCCATTACCAGGCCCTTTGGGTCTTGTATGGATATTAAGGGGAACCCCGCACCCAAATTAAAATAAGGAAAGGTGTGGGGCCACCAGGCCCTATATACTCTGAACAGCAGTATACAGGTGGTGCAAACAAGACAGGGACTGTAGGTTTGTTGTTAAGTAGAATCTGTTTGTAATTTTGAACATTTTTAACGTGTTTAGCTTCAGCCAAAAAATCTTTTCTAAGCTTTTTGGAAAACATAGGGAAGGGCTATCACCCCTGTGACATTTGTTTTGCTGTCTTTCCTCCTCTTCAGAAGATTTCACCTCACTTTTTTGTCCCAATGAAAAATGTTTTTTGAAAATTTGGGTTTTTTTGTGGAACAAGGATTGGAAAGCATCAGTGGAAAGGAGAAATTGTTTTCCCATATTAACTCTTACAGGAGAGAATTTCCCTTCCTAGGGGTAGATTTCATCTCACTTCCTGTTGTCTCCTTCCGTTTGCAAGTAGGAGTCGTTTGTAAGTTAGATGTTTGAAAGTAGGGTCCTGCCCTATATACTCAGCAGAAATTTGGGCCTTAGGTGTTGCTGTGGCCACAACACTGTAAGCCCTCACAGGGCCCTGCTGTGAAATATTAGATCAAGAATTGTAATTACATGCCCCTGTTGAACAGGAGCTGAAAAATTAGGCCTTAGGCACTGGTGCTGGTGCCACAACACTGCAACCCCTCACAGACACTCTAGTTGGAACGCAGGAACGAGCCCTGCTGCAAAGTATTGCATCAAAAATTGTAATTACACGCCCCTGTTAGACAGGGGCAGAAAAATTGGGCCTTAGGCACTGGTGCTGGTGCCACAACACCGCAACCCCTCACAGACACTCTAGTTGGAACGCAGGAACGAGCCCTGCTGCAAAGTATTGCATCAAAAATTGTAATTACACGCCCCTGTTAGACAGGGGCAGAAAAATTGGGCCTTAGGCACTGGTGCTGGTGCCACAACACTGCAACCCCTCACAGACACTCTAGTTGGAATGCAGGAACGAGCCCTGCTGCAAAGTATTACATCAAAAATTGTAATTACACGCCCCTGTTAAACAGGGGCTGAAAAATTGGGCCTTAGGCACTGGTGGTGGCGCCCAGAACCAAAAATGTTCTTACAAGCTATCAGCGTGATGATTGAGGAGGAAGAGGATAATTACTCAGGGATAGTCACTCAGCATCAGCATAGGCAGTCTTTGAAGGGATCTGAGATTTCAAAAAAAATTATTCGGTTACATCTGCATCAGGTGCTTGGTAGCTGGTGGTGATCCAAGACTGATTCATTTTTATGAAGGTCAGCCGATCGACCGAGTCGGTGGACAGACGCACCCTGTGATCGGTTACCACGCCTCCAGCAGCACTGAATGTGCGTTCCGAAAGAACGCTGGATGCAGGACAGGCCAGTAGCTCAATTGCATACTGTGCAAGCTCTGGCCAGTGATCCATCCTCAAGACCCAGTAACCCAGAGGATTTTCGGTGGGAAAGGTGTCCAAGTCTGATCTTGCCCCTAGGTATTCCTGCACCATGTAAAACAGACGCTGGCGATGGTTGCTGGAACCGATCATACCTTGGGGCTGCGGACCAAAAAATTGTCTGAACGCATCGGTCAGACGGCCACCTTCTCCACCGCTCCTTCTTTGACTGACCGAAGCCTCAGCAACACGTTGTCCAGAAACAGGAGTTTGTAACCTCCCAGTCTCTGGGAACGCGTTGCACAGACCTTTCTGCAAGGCCTCCCGAAGATGTTTCATCCTCTGCTCCCTCTGCGATGGCAAGATAAGGTCCGCAACCTTACCCTTGTAACGTGGATCAAGGAGGGTTGCCAGCCAGTATTGGTCCTTCTCCTTGATACCACGAATACGAGGATCCTTACGCAGGCTTTGCAGGATCAGGGAGGCCATGCAGCGTAGGTTTGCTGAGGCATTCGGTCCGGAGTCCTCTGGGTCACTAAGGACAACAACGTCCGCAGCCACCTCCTCCCAGCCACGTACAAGTCCATGTGTTCCTTGGGACTGATCCCTTAAAGACTGCTGCTGATGCTGAGTGCCAGGCTCCACCTCCATACTGACACAATCTTCCTCCTCCTCCTCCTCCTCCTCGTCCTCTTCCTGTGTGATCGGCGGGCACGCAGGAACACTGTCTGGATAAAGGGGGCCTTGAGAGCTAAGGAATTCCTCCTCTTCCTGCCTCTGTTCTGCCTCAAGTGCCCTGTCCATTATTCCACGCAGCGTGTGCTCCAACAGGTGGACAAGGGGGACAGTGTCACTGATGCATGCACTGTCAGTGCTCACCATCCTCGTGGCCTCCTCGAATGGTGACAGGACAGTGCATGCATCCCTGATCATGGCCCACTGGCGTGGGGAAAAAAAACCAAGCTCCCCTGACCCTGTCCTGGTGCCATAGTCGCACAGGTACTCATTGATGGCCCTCTGCTGCGTGTGCAGCCGCTGCAGCATGGCCAACGTTGAGTTCCACCTGGTGGGCATGTCACAGATTAGGCGGTTCTTGGGCAGGTTAAACTCCTTTTGGAGGTCCGTCAGCCGAGCACTGGCATTATATGACCGGCGGAAATGCACACAGACTTTCCTGGCCTGCCTCAGGACATCCTGTAAGCCCGGGTACCTGCCCAAGAACCGCTGCACCACCAAGTTAAGGACGTGAGCCAAACAGGGCACATGGGTCATTTGTCCCTGTCGGAGGGCAGAGAGGAGGTTGGTGCCATTGTCGCAAACCACCATTCCTGCCTTAAGTTGGCGTGGCGTCAACCACCTCTGAACCTGCCCCTGCAGAGCTGACAGAACCTCTGCCCCAGTGTGGCTCCTGTCCCCCAAGCACACCAGCTCAAGCACCGCATGGCATCTTTTGGCCTGCGTACTTGCGTAGCCCCTTGAACGCCTACGGAGCACCGCTGGTTCCGAGGAAGAGGCCATGGAGGAAGAAGAAGAGGAGGGGGTGGAGGAGAGAGGTGTGTCACAATCAGCATTTTGGAGGCGTGGTGGCGGAACAACCTCCAACACTACCGCACCTTGTCCTGCATCCTTCCCAGCTGCCAGCAGAGTCACCCAATGCGCCGTGAAACTTAGGTAACGTCCCTGTCCATGCCTGCTGGACCATGAGTCAGCGGTAATATGCACCTTACCGCTGACAGCCCTGTCCAGCGAGGCATGGACATTGCCTTCCACATGCCGGTAGAGAGCCGGAATCGCCTTCCGTGAGAAAAAGTGGCGTTTGGGTACCTGCCACTGAGGAACCGCACATTCCACAAACTCACGGAAGGGGGCAGAGTCTACCAACTGAAAAGGCAGCAGTTGAAGTGCTAGCAATTTTGCCAAGCTAGCATTCAACCGCTGGGCATGTGGATGGTTGAGAGCAAACTTCTTTCGGCGGTGCAGCAGCTGGGGCAGGGAAATTTGCCTGGTACAATCTGACGTCGGTGTACCAAAAGCAGATTGCCCACAAGTACTTGGCTGTGACACACCTAATTCTACACCTTCATTCCTCTCACTGCAGGTCTCAGAGAGGACTGAAGGTCTAGTGGGGTTGGAAATCTCAGCTGATGAGGAGCAAGGAGAGATCCTCTTTGTTCTTTGGTGTGGGTCTTTTAGATACGCTTGCCAACGAACTGCATGGCAGGTCAACATATGTCTGGTCAAGCATGTGGTACCCAAGTGGGAGATGTTTTGGCCACGCGAGATACGCTTGAGACATATGTTGCAAATAGGAGCGGTGCGATCTGATGCACTCGTCTCAAAAAAGGCCCACACCAAAGAACTTTTTGAATAACGCGCAGAGACTGCAGCGCCCTGCACATGTGGAGCTTTGGGGTGTGATTAAGTCAATGTGCTGCCCTTAGGCTGGCCCCTGGAGGGCATCCTGCCTCGTTGGTGATGTGCCGCCTCCTCCTCCTCCTCCTCCTCTCTCCTATCAGGCACCCACGTTGAGTCAGTGACCTCATCATCCCCTCCCTCCTCATCACTGGAGCAAACCTGGCAGTATGCTGCAGCAGGGGGAGCATGACTGCCAGATTGCTGTCCTTCTTGGGCACCCCCTCTGTCCATGCTCATGTTACTGCCTTCATCGAGCTCAGTATCATCATCAGAGCCTTCCAAACGCTGGGCATCCTCCTGGAGCATGTACCCAACACTGTGGTCAAACAGTTCGAGGGAATCCTCATGAGGACATGGTGGAGCTAGGGAAGGAGTCACTGATGACATTGAGCTGAGGGAAGAGGCCGCTGCTTTGCCAGACAAAGCACCCTGGGCATGGGTGAGAGAGGATGAGGAGGATGAGGACGGCTTGGTCATCCACTCGACCAAGTCTTCCGCATGTTGCGGCTCAACACGGCCAGCTGCCGAAAAAAAGGCCAAGCGTGTCCCATGGCCACGTGCTGATGAGGATGCACCGTCTCCACGACCAGCACTAGACACAGAGCCTGCTTGCCCTCTCTTATTGGCTTGTGACTGTCTGCCTCTCCTTCTTGGCCTTCCAGACATACTAATGGCCTGTAGCTGCACTAAGCTGGGATAGAACACCTGTAATTTTCTTCAGGTAGCTTTATATACTGTAACCAGACAAGCCTGCCTGTCAGTAGGAAGATAACAGGAACGGATCTAGCTGAACACTGTGAGCAGGACGCACTGCACTAAATGTAAATAGCAGGAACGGATCTAGCTGAACACTGTGAGCAGGACGCACTGCACTAAATGTAAATAGCAGGAACGGATCTAGCTGAACACTGTGAGCAGGACGCACTGCACTAAATGTAAATAGTCTAGAAGATAACAGGAACGGATCTAGCTGAACACTGTGAGCAGGACGCACTGCACTAAATGTAAATAACAGGAACGGATCTAGCTGAACACTGTGAGCAGGACGCACTGCACTAAATGTAAATAGCAGGAACGGATCTAGCTGAACACTGTGAGCAGGACGCACTGCACTAAATGTAAATAACAGGAACGGATCTAGCTGAACACTGTGAGCAGGACGCACTGCACTAAATGTAAATAGCAGGAACGGATCTAGCTGAACACTGTGAGCAGGACGCACTGCACTAAATGTAAATAGTCTAGAAGATAACAGGAACGGATCTAGCTGAACACTGTGAGCAGGACGCACTGCACTAAATGTAAATAGCAGGAACGGATCTAGCTGAACACTGTGAGCAGGACGCACTGCACTAAATGTAAATAGTCTAGAAGATAACAGGAACGGATCTAGCTGAACACTGTGAGCAGGACGCACTGCACTAAATGTAAATAGCAGGAACAGATCTAGCTGAACACTGTGAGCAGGACGCACTGCACTAAATGTAAATAACAGGAACGGATCTAGCTGAACACTGTGAGCAGGACGCACTGCACTAAATGTAAATAGCAGGAACGGATCTAGCTGAACACTGTGAGCAGGACGCACTGCACTAAATGTAAATTGCAGGAACGGATCTAGCTGAACACTGTGAGCAGGACGCACTGCACTAAATGTAAATAGCAGGAACGGATCTAGCTGAACACTGTGAGCAGGACGCACTGCACTAAATGTAAATAGTCTAGAAGATAACAGGAACGGATCTAGCTGAACACTGTGAGCAGGACGCACTGCACTAAATGTAAATAGCAGGAACGGATCTAGCTGAACACTGTGAGCAGGACGCACTGCACTAAATGTAAATAACAGGAACGGATCTAGCTGAACACTGTGAGCAGGACGCACTGCACTAAATGTAAATAGCAGGAACGGATCTAGCTGAACACTGTGAGCAGGACGCACTGCACTAAATGTAAATTGCAGGAACGGATCTAGCTAAAAACTGTGAGCAGGACGCACTGCGCTAAATGTAAATTGCAGGAACGGATCTAGCTGAACACTGTGAGCAGGACGCACTGCACTAAATGTAAATGGCAGGAACGGATCTAGCTGAACACTGTGAGCAGGACGCACTGCACTAAATGTAAATAGCAGGAACGGATCTAGCTGAACACTGTGAGCAGGACGCACTGCACTAAATGTAAATAACAGGAACGGATCTAGCTGAACACTGTGAGCAGGACGCACTGCACTAAATGTAAATAGCAGGAACGGATCTAGCTGAACACTGTGAGCAGGACGCACTGCACTAAATGTAAATTGCAGGAACGGATCTAGCTGAACACTGTGAGCAGGACGCACTGCACTAAATGTAAATAGCAGGAACGGATCTAGCTGAACACTGTGAGCAGGACGCACTGCACTAAATGTAAATAGTCTAGAAGATAACAGGAACGGATCTAGCTGAACACTGTGAGCAGGACGCACTGCACTAAATGTAAATAGCAGGAACGGATCTAGCTGAACACTGTGAGCAGGACGCACTGCACTAAATGTAAATAACAGGAATGGATCTAGCTGAACACTGTGAGCAGGACGCACTGCACTAAATGTAAATAGCAGGAACGGATCTAGCTGAACACTGTGAGCAGGACGCACTGCACTAAATGTAAATTGCAGGAACGGATCTAGCTGAACACTGTGAGCAGGACGCACTGCACTAAATGTAAATTGCAGGAACGGATCTAGCTGAACACTGTGAGCAGGACGCACTGCACTAAATGTAAATGGCAGGAACGGATCTAGCTGAACACTGTGAGCAGGACGCACTGCACTAAATGTAAATAGCAGGAACGGATCTAGCTGAACACTGTGAGCAGGACGCACTGCACTAAATGTAAATAGCAGGAACGGATCTAGTTGAACACTGTGAGCAGGACGCACTGCACTAAATGTAAATAGCAGGAACGGATCTAGCTGAACACTGTGAGCAGGACGCACTGCACTAAATGTAAATAGCAGGAACGGATCTAGCTGAACACTGTGAGCAGGACGCACTGCACTAAATGTAAATAGCAGGAATGGATCTAGCTGAACACTGTGAGCAGGACGCACTGCACTAAATGTAAATAACAGGAACGGATCTAGCTGAACACTGTGAGCAGGACGCACTGCACTAAATGTAAATAGTCTAGATAGAAGATAACAGGAACGGATCTAGCTAAACTGAATACAGTGTATATATATATATATATGCAACACCTGGGATGCATATATATACACAATACACTGTAAGTGCAGCTAACTGACTGACTGTTCTGCCTAATCTATCTAACTCAAATCAAATGACACTGTCTCTCTCTCTCTCTATCTCTTAGCACACTGGAACACACACTACACAGGGCCGCCGTGCAGGCGGCCTTATATAGTGTGGGGCGTGTACTAAATCCCCTGAGCCATAATTGGCCAAAGCCACCCTGGCTTTGGCCAATTACAGCTCTCTCTACTGACGACGCTGTGATTGGCCAAGCATGCGGGTCATAGTGCATGCTTGGCCAATCATCAGCCAGCAATGCACTGCGATGCCGCAGTGAATTATGGGCCGTGACGCGCCACACGAATTTGGCGCGAACGGCCCATATCGTTCGCAATTCGGCGAGCGACCGAACAGCCGATGTTCGAGTCGAACATGGGTTCGACTCGAACACGAAGCTCATCCCTAGTGCTGAATAGCATCTTCAAATGTGCAAATAGGATACTGATGACATTTCAGAATCCATTTCATCATTTAAAGAGCCACCTTTAGGGAATGACAGATGGTGTATTAAACAAAATGAATTTGGCTCCTTCTTGGGTATGATGCCTAGTGGAGAAACCCTAAAATGCGTAAAAGGCGGGAAAGCAAAAGGACCAGATATCCTACCTTCCTTAATTTCTTTATTTAATTTTTCTTTAACTATATGTGCATAACTAGAAACTGGCTTTAAATTTTCAACCAGTTCACATCCTTCTCCTTGATATACTGGCAAAGGAAAACCTATGGAGAAACCTTCAGTTAGGAATTTGGCTGTCTCCTGGTCTGGATATATAACCATTGTTGCATGTTTGTTAGGTTCACTGGAGTATAAGCTTTTTGCGTAATTATTTCTCTGTGAGCTTTGAAAATTTGCATTCCCTTTGAAACACCTGAGTAAAGGGTGGGTTCCTGAACATTGTGAACACTCATGTTTGTATTTGCAAGACCCCCCCCCCCCCATTTACATTGGTTCTCATTATAAGCGAAGCAGTACCCCCTTTTATAAGGGGACACTGCCTGTTATAACCTGTTTTCCTGTTGTGCCATTAGGTTAAGCCATAACCCTACATCTTTATTACCCCACTTCAATGATAAGTATATAGATAACTTCTGCCTAAATGTTTCATCATATTGGAACCATCCTAGACCTCCAAAACTTTTATAAGCTTCTAGCACATGTTCCATATGCTAAAAGAGCCCACTGCAATATTTCGGATGTTTTTCGCCCAATACACTGGCGTATATAGCAAATGGCTGCAGCCAATTATTAAAAGACCTCGACACTGGTCTTCTTCTTTCATCCTCAGATTTATCATCCAATTTTCTGTCAGTTCTGTTGATGAACTCTTTTGCAGATGGAAGAAGTGACAGAATATCCACAAATTGACCTTTCCAAATTTTTTCTTTGGTCTGAGGAGAAAGATGATGTCCTAATGGCGAGATCTCGCAAGGCAATGTCTCTTTAAAACATACTTCTGGGACTAATGTGTTTGTCGCATCAATCTCAGCTGGTAATAAATTTAGATGCTCAACATTATTTGGCTGAGTAATATTGCTATTACACATATTACTGACACTGACAGAATTTCTACTGTCAGTGGACCAAACATTTCTATAATTACTTCCATCATTCTCTGGTGTATTAATACTGTCAGCTAATCTATTAATGGATTCCATAATGTTAAACAATGGGTGTGCTAACTTAACTAACCTACACCACCAGGTGGCGTTAGGAATAGCTGAAGCAACATTAAGCTGCTCTCTGTTGTCTCCAGTGGTCGTCAGCATTATATCTGGGACACTCGCACTGCCTGACGCTGCACTGTGTTATAATGATGAACTAGTCAGGGCTTGACTCTCGAAACCTCCTACCTTAGACACTGGCTCTGTCCTCTTCATGGCTGATGCTCCAAAAAACCAACCCACCACTATTACTAGGCAGCATTGGGGACTGAACCCTCCTCTTCTTCTTCTCCCTCAGGCTGACACGCCGCTGCATATTAGAAGCAGTCTCTACTTGCTGCGCTGCTCTCTCCTCCTAACTGTGTCACAGGTAACTGAGGCAAAGGGCTGCGCTGAAGTGTCCAGGCCATGTTGCAGGCTGCTTACCGCTGTTCTGTCTCTGTTACCCTGGGGAATGGAGGGCACTTCCATTGCTCGCTGTCCCCTGCTGTTCTTCATCCCCCCTCCGCTCATTAGATTCTTCAGTCAAGGCATAACATCTTCTAAGCCAGTCCTCTCTGCCGTTTTCACCAGCTCTTTCCAACACTTGCCTCATGAGGGATTTCATTATCCCAGGTATATAGACCTTCCCAGGAGCTTGTTGCACACACACTGACTAGGTGGTACTGGCGGGAATACCTGTGAGAAGGGTCCCATACATAATAAGCCCCTTTTCCAGAACTCTCCACAGGGGTCACGTGACTATCTGGGAATTACCCAATCAGCCCATTCACCTTAATCCCGCCCCCATACCTAATTTGAAAACCTCTTAAAGGGGCCCTGTCCCTAATACCTAACTTGAGCATAACTACCTAACATAATCTTATTATTTAGATCTACCCTATGTTTATAAAGGGAGGGGCGAATGCATTCCCATGCTTGTCAGGTTTAAAGCTTTAAGCCTTCCTAGTCCATTAGTACTCTAGGGCAGTGTTTCTCAAATCCAGTCCTCAAGGCACCCCAACAGGTCATGTGTTCAGGCTTTCCATTATTTTGCACAGTTGATTTGATCAGTTTCACTCTCTTAGTAATTACCACAGTCGTTTCATCTGAGGGAAATCCTGAAAACATGACCTGTTGGGACACCTTGAGGACTGGAGTTGAGAAACACTGCTATAGAGAGAGTACCACCTATTTCCCCAAAAAAAACAAATATGCATAAACGAAAGCTCCAAGGCTAAGAACCAAATTAGTTCATAATATTCCCGAACCTCCTATAAAAAACAGTCATCATTTTAGATGAGAAAGGGATTTATAGATGTAAAAGGCAATTAGCTTGTAAATCAGTTTTTAATAAGGTAAGGAAAAGAACTGAAGTGAAATTATTAAAGTCCACTTTATGTAAAGATCCAAAAAAAAAAATGAATCTCTTGTGATAGTCAGTGTGTTACCTATGTAGTGGAGTGCTCTTGTGGCCTCCAGTACATAGGTGGAACTACTAGGATCTACTAGGATTAATGAGCATATGCAATAAAGATTAGGAAAGGCTACAGGAAGCACAGTTGTGTCCAATAATTTTAGGTGGATCCATAATAAATATCCGAAATGTTTGATTTTTTATGGTATTGATAACGTTGATAAACACTGGAGTGATTGTAATCAAAAGAGATTAATTTCACAGAATAAGACTTGCTGGATCTTAGAATTGGCCACACTTGGAATCTGTTTGGATTAAATAATGGCCTGAACTGCTTTATCACAAATTTTTTAATGTGCGTTTGTTATTTTAATATCCTCCTGTTATTTTTGAGCATAATATGGATTTGGTCCTTTTTTAGGGGAAATATGTTTTATCCATGCGTGTGTTTGAAAACATGCCTTTTTAATATTCACCAGAAGCTCATTAGGTGCATAAAGAAAAAACTGTTTTTAACATAATTTTAGGTACTAATTTATATTAATTTTAGGTACTGTCACGTACCTGGAGATGGAGCCTGACATGGAGAGGAAGGCGATTTCTTACACCTCCAGCCTTGTACCCCTGATAAAGTAAACAGGAAGCACGGAAGCCTGGAGTGGCATGAGTGCCTAGAAGTTTGGCGGTGAAGGCTGCAGATGAGAGATCTGTGCGTACTTGTATGCAGGCTGGACTGTGACGCAGGGCAGCAGGTACTGGTACTTGGCAGGCTGGCAGGTAGCAGACAGCAGACAACAGGTACTTGACAGGCTGGCAGGTAGCAAACAGCAGACAACAGGTACTTGGCAGGCTAGTAGGTAGCAGACAGCATACAGCAGGTACTTGGCAGGCTGGCAGGTAGCAGACAGCAGAAAGCGGGTACTTGGTAGGCTGGCAGGTAGTAGACAGCAGACAACAGGTACTTGGCAGGCTGGCAGGTAGCAGACAACATACAGCAGGTACTTGGCAGGCTGGCAGGTAGCAGACAGCAGACAGCAAGTACTTAGCAGCTGGGCACAGAGTAGGGTCAGGCAAGCCGGGTCGGTCACTAGCAGGGACTTCAGGAACAGAGAAGTAGGCAGCAAAGTAGTCAGGTTCAGGCTGGAGTTTGAAATGGCTAACAGACAAAAAGAGGGATCAAGCAGAGATGTGGTCGAAGAGCAAGCCAGGGGTTGGTTCAGATAGAGTACAAGTGTCTTCAGACAGATCAGAATGGCAACAGGACCAAACACAGGAAATGGGTAGCAGGTAGCAGAACGCTGTAGACCATAAGGCAAAGTCCTAGTGCAGCAGAGGTATTTATATAGCCCACTTGGCGCCACTTAGTGGCGAGAACGCACACCTCTGCACGCACACGTGCGGGTCAGGCTAAGAGGAATTCAAGGTCCATGGGTTTGGCTAATAGATTTTCTCTGTCTGTGGATTTGGTTAACAGAGATTCTCTGTTTGCCAATAACTATGTGCCTGGGCTTAATTCTTCTTTCCTGACAGTAGTAATTGTAGAATATTAGATAGATTATCGATTGCACTTTACTAGTGATATTGTGATCAGCCTAGGATCTTCTAGCAAAGGGTTAATAATAAGGTATTTAGATAGAAGATAGCGTTGCTGCAGTAACACCTCCTGAGGACAGCTGGTTAGACAAAATGCATTAGTCGTGGGTACTACACATGACATCACTTCCAGCTTCTGGTTTCTGGGTCCGTGGAATGCACGCCAGCTCCAAGGTGAACAGTCTCCCCTTTGAGGACAAAGCAATTATCTACTTGCCAGTGCTGTGTGCCACATGTTTTATGTGATGAAATCCTTTCTATTTTCTGTGTTTTATATATTCCTGATCTAATGGGGAGCTTTAAGGTGAATGTGAATTCACCTCTGCTGCCCTGAGAGGATCTGGCAGGTTTTATCCTAAGCGCTGAATGGCCTTTTCTTGTTGCAAGGTCATTTTCCTCTGGTGAGTGATTCAGTCCATTTGGGTGAAGAGAATGCACTTTTTTTAGAAACATTGTTATGCATGTTTTGATTGATGTACTATTATTTATTTGGTACATTTCCATATATTTATATACATTTTTATTAAAGTGCTGCCAATTTTGTTTAAAAATTTTGCACTTTAAGCTGTTATACAGTATAAGGGCACACATTTCTGGTATCTGTTAGGGGAAACAGGGGACAGATCAACTGGGGACAGATGAAGACACGTGACTGTGTCGTAACGCGTAGGGAGTGGCCGGAGCGAGACGTACAAGAGGAGGAAAAGTGAGAGGGCGCTGAGAATGCCACACTGTCACTGCTTTATTCTATTTGCTTTTAATCTTTTGTTACAATGTAAGAGTCCAGTATAGATACTCAATAAATATCCCTTTACTGTTTTAACATACTACACTAGTGGAGCCCTCTTTTTTCTCCTTTCTTTTCCCCTTACCACTGTGGTGGTAACACCAGAGCCTTTTAGGCACTTCGGCAGTGGATTTTTAAGGAGAAATCTACAACCAGTCTCACTGACTCCATCCAACAGTGGCAACATCTATACAAGAGAAGGGGGTTTTTTGGTATTAGGGACTTTGAGGAAATCATGGCCTGGTAAGGTCACCCATTTCCATCCCTAGGGACTTTAAATGAAACCAAGACCTGGTAAGGTCAAGCGTTTCCATCTCAAATCTATAGCACAAACAAGGGGATTATTGAAGGGGAGGTTGGGACTTTATATGAAGCATGTACCAGCAAGCAGGTAGTAAGATGAACATAAAGGAATTTATTGACATTATACCAGAGCACATACGTTACAATCGCAAAATGGATATAAGATAGAACAGGTAAGTACATAATGTCATATAATAAACATTCATCATAATATTGTTCATACAATTAATAGAAGGATGAACAGGGTAAAAGATTAGATAATGGTAACTCAAAATACCACCTGGAATAAATTCCCTAGTACATCATGATTTCAAGGTAAGGTGAAATGGGGTAAAAACCAGTAATATCTGCTGGACCTAAGGCCTCACTAGACCTGTGGGGGGAGGTTGGAAAGGATATGGTTGATGAGGACTGGGTAGACAGTTTAAACACGGCATTAGGTGGCTCAACGTGTTTTGTGGCTTCCATGCCACTCGTCAGGAGCGAGCCCGTGTGGTATCTAGAAATATATTGAGATAATTACATAATGCAGTAGGACAAGAGACATTGGTAATGGGGGAGCGTGGTGCACGAGCCCCCAAAGTTGCTGTATGGGAATACTCACTGAGAGACTGTATAGTGACGGTGCAGCGGCGGGGCCCCATGAGCCATCCAGATGACCCCCAACGGGAGCCGAGGTGGGGAGCCCCGCGGAGACGGAAGCGAACGCCGACCAGGGCAGGCAAAGGAACCGAGGAAGGTCTAGAGAAGGGTGAAGAGGGTGAAAGTATGTAGGCATGTAAGGAGAAAAGTAAGGAGAGAGAAGGAAGGGAGCCCCCCAGAAATGGGGTAGAGTGATGGAGAGTGTGGGAGATGTGGGAAGAGAGAGAAAAAAACGTGAAGCAAAGAAGTGAGGTGGAAAAACCAAATCAACAAGGTGTAGTGACCAAGGTGGGAGGAGTGAGTGTACCTGTAAATGTTGAGGCCCTGGAGGAGGAGATTCCAGAGGTGTGTGATCGCCTGTGTGGAGAACCTCGAGTGCCCGTGCCGCCCCGGAGAGTGTCCAGATAAAGCCGCCGCGAGTGCCGCCCACCAACGTCACGCCGTGTGGCGGGGGGAGGAGCACCGCAAGTCGGACACAGCCGGCATCTTACTACCTGCTTGCTGGTACATGCTTCATATAAAGTCCCAACCTCCCCTTCAATAATCCCCTTGTTTGTGCTATAGTGGCAACATCTACAAACCCGAACTCACAGATGCGATTATTAATCAGCTTTAAGGTGAGAGTTCTGGGAGACTACATCTAGCAAACTATATGGCGTTTTATATGAGCAACATTCATTTATTTTATTATTAAGAAGCTACCTATTGGATTTACTTCTTATTCCACATATATGACTTTCTAGCACAGTCCAGCCTACCATGTGGACCTAGCTTGTCCATTCACTCAGTCTTGGACTATTAACTTTTGATTGCACCTTTTCACTGTTATTGGTGCATTATTTACCAATTTATTTTATCTTTTTTGGCATTGTTCACCAGATACTGTATATTATTCATGATTATCTATTTAGTCCTACCAGGCATGATTCTGTAATTATTATTCTTTATGCACTTATTGCACTTTAATATTTTTGTTGTTGCTTTAACTTAATTATACCTAGAGGAGTCTTCCCCAGGTAATTAAGCTATTGCGCGAAATCATTTTGCTTTTTAGTTGTCCAACTGTCTTGCTGTTTTTCTGGTGAAACAGTTTCTATATTTTCTAAGGCACTGACCTGGAACATTTATGCAAATAAGGAGTTGCTGCATATATGTTTCAGGTCAGTGACACACAGGCTACTGAGGTCACGAGATAACATAACTCCCTGTTTCCTTTTCAGGCATGAAAATGACTAGACCACTTTATAAGGGAAGATGATAATTTAGTCGAATGGAGGAAACTATATATGATTTATATTCTTTGCTGAGTACTCATCATCATAATGAATTCATGACTGGACACACAAACAGGATACATCTGCTTTAAATGAGCTCATGTTGTCATTCAGTCCACATTGTAGATGTTGTTGCCTGTTTTCTTATGGAAGGGCCATGAACTATATTTGCCACCTTAGTGACGATTACTGATTTACCAGTATGTCAAACTTTAAAATCTTTCTCTGTTCACATATAGTTACTATTTAATTTTATAGCTAAATTCAGTTATGGGATATGAATAAAAAATCCTCCAAGAATATTTTTGTCTTATGCAAAATTTTATAGTATTTGTTGTTATGAAATATTCATCTGAGTATTCTTTTTTCCATTCAATAATATAGAAAGCTGAACAGTCTATAGTGGTCGATGCCAAGGTCTGTCTTAAAACAAAATCTTGATATCCTGTCCATGACTAGCTTCTAGGAAAACAATAAAACATCACAATTTCAAACAAGAATTTTCCATTTTGAGAAATTTGCAATTCAATTTGCATAGGCAATGCTTACCTGCCCATGGCATGGGATGGCATCAAATGCATTTGCTTTTGGTTTTATGTCTGTAGGATTCCTGCAAGACTACCACAATATGCTTACAACACTTTAGAGCAGCCATTCTCAGTTAAGCTACATTCACACCTAAACGTAACGTATTTCAGCGTTTTTCTGGATTTTTTGCACGTTTTTATGCATGATTTTAGCATTTCCATCAGCTTTTATTTCTTTTATTATTCTTCTTCTTTTTTTTTTGTTAGGGTAAGGGGTTAGAGTTATGGTTAAAGTAATTGTAAAGGATCATTTTTTATTTTTTAAAAATACCAAACATGTCTTACCTCCACTGTGCAGCTCATTTTACACAGAGTGGCCCATCCTCTTCTGGGGTCCCTCAGTGGCTCTCACGGCTCCTCCACACATCAGATAACCCCCTAGGAGAAGCGTTTTCCCGAGGGGGTTACCCTGTGGGCGCACTACCGAGTCCAGCATTTGTGTCCACATACATGAATGCTGGACTTGGCCCCGCCCCCTGTCGCCCTTGTCATTGCATTTGATTGACAGCAGCGGGAGCCAATGGCTGCGCTGCTATCAGTCTATCCAATCAAGATCCGGGACCCCGTGGAGAGAAGGACAGCGTGGCCCCGCCGAGGAGATGAAGGGGCTCAGGTAAGTAAAATGGGGGGCTGGGGGGCCAGTGACTGCCAGGTGTTTTTTCACCTTAATGCATAGAATGCATTAAGGTGAAAAAACACGAGGGTTTACAACCCCTTTAATTTAGGGTTAGGATTAGGGGTTTAGATTTGGGTTAGGGGTTAATGTATTATTTATTGTCTTATTATTATTTATTTATCATTTATTTAATTTTTTTTAGGTTTAGGGTGTTAATACTACTACTAATAATAAATGAATAAACAAAAAATAAATAAATAAATACACAAATAAATAGAAATAATCATAAATAAATCATAAATAATTACAATAAATTAATACTATGTAATAATAAATAAATAAATCATTCTCCTAACCCTTAAAAACATTAAAAAAAATAATAATAATGATAATAAATTATTATTATTTTATTTATTTTGTTCAGGTTTTGGTCTTTATTTATTATTTATTCATATATTATTACTATTTATTTTACATTTTTGCATTTAAACAGAAATTCACACAAACTTGCAACAAAACATGCAAAAGTGCACACAAATGCACAAATTGTGTGCTTCAATTAATTTCCTTGGGAATAAAAATGCACCAAAAATGCCCAAATCTGCCCAATTTGAGCTATAAAGAAAAGCTTGAGCTTCAAGCTACAAAACACCGAGGTGTGAATGGGGCCTTATGCCGCGTACACATGAGCGGACTTTACGGCAGACTTTGCCCGGCAGACTTTTCGACTGACTTTACGACGGACTTTCTGAATGAACAGACTTGCCTACACACAATCAACCAAAGTCTGACGAATTTGTACCTGATGACGTACGACCGGACTTAAATAAGGAAGTTCATAGCCAGTAGCCAATAGCTGCCCTAGCGTGGCTTTTTGTCCGTCAAACTAGCATACAGACGAGCGGACTTTTCGACCGGACTCGAGTCCGTCGGATAGATTTGAAACATGTTTCAAATCTAAGTCCATCCAACTTTTGAGAAAACAAAGTCCGCTGGAGCCCACACACGATCGAATTGTGCAACGAAATCCGGTACGCCGGACCAAGTCTGCCGTAAAGTCCGCTCGTGTGTACGCGGCATTAGGGTTTTATGGAAGCCTAGGTTTCCTACAGAGGTTGCTAAGGGTTCATTGAGCTGACTGACTTCCTATTGAAGTGCCTGCATCATTCCAGAACCAAACCAGTGCCATGACACCATTGATCTTTTTATCTGTCTCAAAGGGCAGAATACTAATCACCGCTGTAAGGGATCACATTACTTCCAATGACCACCAATGTAAGCGTTTTATTCTCCACTTAGTTCTAATGAAATGATTTTAGCAAGGGTTCCTCTAAGACCTAAAAATTATTTTTAGGGTTCCCCTGGAGTAAAAGGGTTGAGAGAGGCTGCTCTAAAGAAACATTTGATTGGGCAATTTGAAAACGCTCCCTTATGGCTGTTAACCTGGTCAAGCCTCACTTGCAGTTTTGTGCCACTGCCAATTATTATTTTGGGTTGGGTTAGGGGGTTAGAGAAGTGTTTAGATGAGGTTAGAGCTTAACTCCAGGAAGCAAGCAGTCTAAGGACCTGACATTATCAAAATCAATGCATGGCTAAAAGCTCTGCATTGGACGTGAAGACACCAAGGGAGCATTGTCAGCCAGGGTAGTAAGAAAAACGAGCAGCCCCACTTCAAGGGAGAATTTTCAGATTTAAGGGCAAATTTAAGTGGTCAAGTTACTGTATATTTGAGGTCTGGGTAAAGATAGTTCTACCTTAGGGTCATCCTAAATGTTAGCGTAAAACTTAAGATGTGTCCCTTGTGATGCTGTGTCCCTGGGTCCTTTAGTAGAAATTTTCCTCTTCTGAGTGCCCAACTATGTCCAGCTCTTCCATGCATAGAAGCCATGCTACAGCTTCTATAAATGGAAGTAAAGAGGGAGCAGCAAAATGGGATTATTGAGGTGCCAAAAACATGTATAGAACAACTTCCTTATAAAATATTTCTTTATTACTGTACACTTGTTTAAAAAGACATATACATAAATTCATACAAAATTATCAAAACCAATTAATTTTGAGCAAAAAACGATAAATATATGCTTCAACCGTATTAATCGATACCGATGATGTTGAATAGTAATCGATACAGTTGTTATCCCTACTAGTTTCGCCAAAGCATTGGCTTCATTAGGGGAGTGAGCAAATCATACAAAGGAAGTAAAAGCACTGAAAAACGAAAAGGAAAATAATATATTAATTATCAGATCAATTCTCCCAAATTCATTCCAGCGAAGGATCATGTTACAGAGAATTCCAATGTTGTCCAACTACAACACCCCCACTCTCACACCACCCCCCTCCCCCTCCAATATGGGAGAGGGGGGACATAATACCCCGAATCTCCATATCCCAGACATACCGTGCAATGCTGCTGGAACATCAAGCAGGTGCCACCAGGGCGGAAGGGGAGATCGATCACACCCAACCCTGTAATTGGCTAAGGAATGCCTATGGAGACTGAAGTAGATATATAAATTACTTAAATAAATTAAAGTTTTTTTATTATTAATATTGTTAATCTAAGTGGGCTACAAAGCCTCAATTACATACTGTGGTTAAACAAATTAAGAAGCACAGTGACGAGCGCTGGATCAATTAGAGTCAAAGCCTGATGGCAATTAAACTGGAGATGTGGTAATATGGCCAAGACGGCTGAAACAACAATGAATGGACACTGGGAGCATTAATTAAAGGCTTAGAAGTACTATACCTGTAGGCATTTATATTATGTAGCATTGGGTTGTAAAATGTTTGTGGGAATATGGAAATGAAAATGCTTACCAAGAAAAATGCATACATCTGGATTCGCAATAAAAAGCGAACACTTGGGGGTCCGTCATCAAAAGGACTACGTCATGAATCCCCCAATGAAGGAAAGCCCTCCCAGTAGTTCTATTCAGCAAGATGTTCTAGAGTAAATTAAATATATAGAATCAGCATGAGGCCATCCAGCGGAAAGTGACCAAAAACAACAGGCAAGGTGAACAATAGTGTCAGATGGAGGTTTTTACCTTTGTAGACCACAATCGAACAACAGCGCAAGTCCAGCAGCAAGTGAGTGTTACAGGTTTGTTGGCAGCCTTAAGAGTGCTCCACCCAATTAGCCAATTGGAAATTGGCCAATCAGGAGTGGACGAAAAACGGCACAGGCGCATGCGCAGTAGCTGGAGCGAAGCGCCTACAATCCCCAGAATGCACAGTGTTGTCCAAGTCAATGATGGTATGTATGACGATGGTAGTGGGACGTAGTGTGGGTAAGGGGCCAATCAATGAATAGGGGGAGGAAAGTAAATAAATACACTCCGCCTATTCATGCAGGATGAAAAAAGAGGCTGATATAGCACGCAACAGTAAAACTGGGAAGGCCGGGGGGGCGGGCTGACAAAGAAAAAGTCGGCCCTTGGGCGTCCATGCAGCCAAAGGCTGGGATAGACCGAAATCCCCAAAGACCCGGAAGCGTGCCACCAATGCACCATTGTCAGCAGAGCTGGCTGGGAGGGAGGAGCGGGGCATTGGAGGAGAGCAAAGGAGTAGTGAAGGACAAAAGAAAGCGACCCTAAGAAAAACCTGACTGCTAGATGGCAATCATCCGAACAAGATGTTCGCGAGAGAGAAGAGAGAAAATAGTAAATCATTTTCCCTGGATTAAATGAATACATCAGCTTTAAATCTTTTCTATAAACCTGATATAATGTAGATTTTATCATTTAATTTTCTTGTCTCCCCAAAGGTTACCTGCATTCTTGCTCATTAGGCTCCCAATATCTTGTTTCCATCTTACTCTCATCCCTTTCCCCATTCAATACCCACTGCCAGACTAATTTTGTAATTTGAAAACTAATATTGTAATTTTTGTGATGCCCTATATTATATGTATCAAAGGTAATAATTTTTTGTCTATGTTTGATTTACGTACTTTTGATTATATTTTCTAGTTTGGTATAACATATCTTTTGCTGTTTATGTAATATAGACAATCTAAGTTCAATGTATCAATGATGTGTTGTTCAGTATCAAAATGTGTTGAATATTGTACTATTTTCTCTCTTGTTTCGCTTTTTCCTTCTTTTGATTCTTTTTCCTCCTCTCCCATCTTCTCCGCGAACATCTTGTTCGGATGATTGCCATCTAGCAGTCAGGTTTTACCTAGGGCCGCTTTCTTTTGTTCTTCACTACTCCTTTGCTCTCCTCCAATGCCCCGATCCTCCCTCCCAGCCAGCTCTGCTGACAATGGTGCATTGGTGGCCCGCTTCCTGGTCTTTTGGGATTTCGGTCTATCCCAGCCTTTGGCTGCATGGACACCCAAGGGCCGACTTTTTCTTTGTCAGCCCGCCTCCCCGGCCTGGGCCTTCCCAGTTTTACCATTGCGTACTATATCAGCCTCTTTTTTCATCCTTCATGAATAGGCGGAGTGTATTTATTTGCTTTCCTCCCCCTATTCATTGATTGGCCCCTTACCCACACTACGTCCCACTACCATCGTCATACATACCATCACTGACTTGGACGACACTGGGCATTCTGGGGATTGTAGGCGCTTCGCTCCAGGCTACTGCGCATGCGCCTGTGCCGTTTTTCATCCGCTCCTGATTGGCCAATTTCCAATTGGCTAATTGGGTGGAGCACTCTTAAGGCTGCCAACAAACCTGTAACACTCACTTGCTGCTGGACTTGCGCTGTTGTTCGATTGTGGTCTACAAAGGTAAAAACCTCCATCTGACACTATTGTTCACCTTGCCTGTTGTTTTTGGTCACTTTCCGTTGGATGGCCTCATGCTGATTCTATATATTTAATTTACTCTAGAATATCTTGCTGAATAGAACTACTGGGAGGGCTTTCCTTCATTGGGGGATTCATGACGTAGTCCTTTTGATGACGGACCCCCAAGTGTTCGCTTTTTATTGCGAATCCAGATGTATGCATTTTTTTGGTAAGCATTTTCATTACCATATTCCCGCAAACATTTTACAACCCAATGCTACATAATATAAATGCCTACAGGTATAGTACTTCTAATGCCCCGTACACACGGTCGGACTTTATTCGGACATTCCGACAACAAAATCCTAGGATTTTTTCCGACGGATGTTGGCTCAAACTTGTCTTGCATACACACGGTCACACAAAGTTGTCGGAAAATCTGATCGTTCTAAACGCGGTGACGTAAAACACGTACATCGGGACTATAAACGGGGCAGTGGCCAATAGCTTTCATCTCTTTATTTATTCTGAGCATGCGTGGCACTTTATTCGTCGGATTTGTGTACACACGATCGGAATTTCTGACAACAAGGTCCTATCACACATTTTCCATCCGAAAATCCGACCGTGTGTACGGGGCATAAGCCTTTAATTAATGCTCCCAGTGTCCATTCATTGTTGTTTCAGCCGTCTTGGCCATATTACCACATCTCCGGTTTAATTGCCATCAGACTTTGACCCTAATTGATCCAGCGCTTGTCACTGTGCTTCTTAATTTGTTTAACCACGGTATGTAATTGAGGCTTTGTAGCCCACTTAGATTAACAATATTAATAATAAAAAAACTTTAATCTAATTTATTTAAGTAATTTATATATCTACTTCAGTCTCCATAGGCATTCTTTGGAGTTCTCTGTAGCCAATTACAGGGTTGGGTGTGATTGATCTCCCCTCCCGCCCTGGTGGCACCTGCTTGATGTTCCAGCAGCATTGCACGGTATGTCTGGGATATGGAGATTCGGGGTATTATGTCCCCCCTCTCCCATATTGGAGGGGGAGGGGGGTGGTGTGAGAGTGGGGGTGTTGTAGTTGGACAACATTGGAATTCTCTGTAACATGATCCTTCAATGGAATGAATTTGGGAGAATTGATCTGATAATTAATATATTATTTTTCTTTTCCTTTTTCAGTGCTTTTACTTCCTTTGTATGATTTGGTCACTCCCCTGATGAAGCCAATGCTTTGGCAAAACTAGTAGGGATAACAACTGTACCGATTACTATTCAACATCATCGGTATCGATTAATACAGTTGAAGCATATATTTATCATTTTTTGCTCAAAATTAATTGGTTTTGATAATTTTGTATGAATTTATGTATATGTCTTATTAAACAAGTGTACAGTAATAAAGAAATATTTTTATAAGGAAGTTGTTCTAAACATGTTTTTGGCACCGCAATAATCCCATTTTGTTGCTCCCTCTCAACTAATTAGTTTAGGGATGAGGTGCCATATCTATTAGGATATCCCATCCAAACAATCCCCCCCATATAAATGGAAGTAGTTAATGCTTGAAATAGATTTCCATCAAACATAGTGATTCAGTGACAGGGATGTACTGACAACTCATGAGGCCCCAGGCAATATATCATGGGGCCCCCTGTGTCCCTGTCCACACTCAAGCCTCACCCACACAAAGCCCCACCTACATATTACACTGCCCACATTACATGCGTTTGTCACAAAATTTCTGTAGACTATGTTTAAAATAAATGTTTAATAATTTAGTAAAATAAAGAAAAATTAACTTACATGAATCACTTGCTTACTGGGCATTTAAACCCTCTTCCTACACAGATCAATTTTCAGATGAGTGGCACTGATGGGTGGCACTGAAGGGCATTGATAGGTGGTACTGAAGGGCACTGATAGGTGGCACTGATAGGTAGCACTGATGGACACTGCTTGGTGACACTGATAGGCAGCACTGATAGGTAGCACTGATGATGAGGCACTGATGGGCACTGATTGGCAGCACTGATGGGCAATGATAGGTGACACAGGTGGATATTGATAGTTGTCACAGGTGGACTCTGGTAGGTGGCACTGGTGGGCACTGGCAGGCAGCACTGGTGGGCACAGATACTTGGGTGATCTCTCACCCTCTTCAGGACCGCTGTCAATCTGACAAAAGCCGGTAAACGTCAGCAGAAAAAAAGCAGTTTACTGATCTTTTGTTTACATCACGTGATCAGTTGTCATTGGCTGACAGCTGATCACGTGGTAAGGGGCCGGGACTTACTTCGATCTGTGATCAGCCCAGTCTCATTGACTCGGTGATCACAGAGCGTGCCGTGCACGCCGTACGCCCCGCGCTGGGGGCCCACAGGCAGCTCATGCACAGAAGGACGTCTATTGACGACCTCTCGGTAATTAAGATATGCTCTGTAGCCGTCATTCGACTCTAGTGCAGACGGGAAGTGGTTAAAGAAAGTGCAACAATGGTAGGTCCTAATTTGACAGGTGTGAGGATGTATATGTACGGTCCCACATACAAACAGTGTGCTTTCGAAACCACTCACCCACTCCTGCACACCTTTCAAATTAGGACCTGCGACTGTGTTCGTACAGCCACTTCTTTACCCTAGAGTAACAGGAGGCTCCAGCCGTTCAAACAAACCACTCAGTCACACTGTATGCACAAGAGAACCTATGTAAATGAGCCCTTAATTTGTTTTTATTATCTTTTACATTTTTTTATTATTTGTTGCAATTTTTTATTTTGTTTACATTTTTCCACATTGCTTTGGTTGGGGGGGGCAGTGGGTGGTAGCAGTAGAGCAGTGGACAATGTTAGTAGTTTGTTTCGATTACTATGCTTCAGTTATGAATGAACAGAGTCAGTGATAAGTACTGATCACTGACTGTTCATTCAGAAAAGGAAGCGGCCAGGAATTTACATATTTACTGGGCCCCTTCCTCCACTCTTCTACCTGGCACATCCCCCACAGCAGCCGGTGGGAGAGGAGGGAAGCTGGTAGCGCTGCAGCGGGACAAAGGAAGGCCGGGGGAGCACACAGGGGGCCAGGCAGCAGGGGGAATCCCATGGACAGTCAGAGGTGTTCAGTGCGATGTATGGCTTTCCATGAAGCAGCTGAAATCCATGGGAGGGAGAGGAGGAGAAGCGGCGTTTAGCTGCTTCATGGAAAGCCATACAGGGAAACCGGTGCTTGTAAATACTCCCCCCCACCGCACCGAACAGCACTGACTGTCAGATTCCCCCTGCTGCAGGAGGCACCAGGAGCCTCTCATGGGGCTCCCTACTGGCCCTGAGCCCTCGGGCATTGCCCAAGTGCCCTAGTAGTCCGTCCGCCCCTGGTCAGTGAACAGTAAGTTGATTAAAACATGCTTGGGATAAACATGGATCTAAACTCAGTTCCAAAAGTTAAAAAAAAAATGAGGCCGACTCGATGGACTATTTGGTCTTTTTTTCTGCCATCACTCTTTTATGTTTCTGTGTTTCAATTAAACATAACTTCTGAAAGGAGGATGATTGAAAGGCCTTCCCCCTCCTTTCAGAGATCATGTTTAATTACAAGAAGCGGTACTACAGCTTCCATGAATGGAGGAGCTGGGCAGAAAGAGCGGGCATATTCAGGTACTCTTGATGAACGCCTGTCATAGTTGCCAGGGCCGGACTGGGAATAACATCCAGCCCTGGAAAAAATTTCATACCAGTCCCACAGCATTATTATACCACCGCAACAGCATTAATAAACCAGCGCAACAGCATAACGTCATTGATTTCTTGTTCATGAAAGGGAAAACCATAAAATGCACATTTGAAGAGTGTATTATATATAGATAAGACAGATATGAAATCACATAGTGCTTTATATATATATATATATATATATATACATATATATATATAAAAGCAAATTCCAGTTAAAAGTGGTAAGTGATCAATCATCAAGGGGGACCCCAGGAACTCAGAACGTGGGGGGGGGGAACCACCTTCCGCAGAAAGAATACACTAAAGTAAGGGGGGGTGGGTTACTGATATAAGGCTGTGCTTTATATCGGTGCCCCCTTACATTATCGTATTCACTCCCCCCTTACATCAGTGACCCCCCCTTCAGACTGGCCTAGAGGTGCTGTCACTGACCTCCTCTCAGGTGCACCGTGTAGGGCTCAGTCAGTCGGCTCCAGCTCGGTGGCACTGGTTTTATCCTACAGTCTCCTCTCCACAGTCCACACTTGTCTGACTTCTCCCATGACCCTCATCCCGGCGGTGCTCCCACTCTTGACTCCTCTGCAGACTCCCTCAGAGACTGCAGACATGATACAGGAGATGGTCAGAGACTGCAGACATGATACAGGAGCTCAATGCAGCCTCACCAGTGCCCATCAAATGCAGCCTCACCAGTGCCCATCAAATGCAGCCTCATCAGTACCAATCAAATGCAGCCTCACTGTGCCCATCAATGCAGCCTCACTGTGCTCATCAAATGCAGCCTCACTGCTCATCAAATGCAGCTTTACTCTGCCCGTGAATGCAGTCTCACTGTGCCCATGAATGCGGCCACACTGTGCCCACCATTGCAGCCTCACTGTGCCCATCATTGCAGCCTCACTGTGCCCATCATTGCAGTCTCACTGTGCCCATCAATGCAGCCTCACTGTGCCCATCAATGCAGCCTCACTGTGCCCATCAAATGCAGCTTTACTGTGCCGTGAATGCAGTCTCACTGTGCCCGTAAATGCAGTCTCACTGTGCCCAGGAATGCAGCTTCACTGTGCCCATCATTGCAGCCCCTCCTGTGCCCTATGGCCCAGTCAGCATTCCCTGTCTGTGGGAAGGTGTGTTGTTGATGCTCGGTACGGTACCTTCCATGCCAGCAGGATATCCATGATGGCCAGCAGCAGGCAGGGTCTGTTCTCGTTTTGGATGGGGACAGTGCTCCTTCCAGAGGATCTGTTTGCTGTGAGATGGAGTGGTCCCTGGCCACCGGCACCTTCAGCCATCCTCATTTTCCGGCCCCAGTCAGCCTGTCCTCTGGTCCTGGGGAAGTGGAGAGCACTGGGTGGGAGCTGGAAAGAAGGGGGAGCAGAGAGTACTGGTGGGGTTGGAGAGCACATGGGTGGGGGCAAAGAGCAGGGGGGAGTGGAGATCACAGGGATGGGGAGCGTAGAGCGCTGGGAGGGGGGACTTGAGAGCACTGGGGGTCCAAAAAGAACAGAGGTGGAGAGCACTGTGGGGGCTAAGAGTGTGGGGTGGCGAAGAGCACTGGGGGAGGGGCAGAAAAACAGGGGTGGAGAGCACTGGGGGGTACAAAGAGCAGGGGGGAGTGGAAAGCAATGGGGGGAGCTTGAAAGCACCAGTGGGGGCCAGAAAGAACAGGGGTGGAAAGCACAGGGGACTGGAGAGCACTGGCGGGGGTTGGAGAGCACATGGGTGGGGCAAAATGCAGGGGGGAGTGGAGAGTACAGGGATGGGGAGCGGAGAGTGCTCGGGGGGAAGCTTGAGAGCACTGGAGGGGGAGCCAAAAATAAACAGGGGTGGAGAGCACGGGGGGCAAAGAGCACGGGGGGGGCTGGAGAGCGATAGGTGGAGCTTGAGAGCACCGGGGGGACCGAAAGAACAGGGGTGCGGAGAATGGGGGGCTGGAGAGCACTGTGGGGGGCGGAGAGCACTGGGGTGGGGGCTGGAGAGTGATGGGGAGAGCTGGAGAGCACTGGGGAGGAGAAAGAACATGGGTGGAGAGCACTGGGGGAGTGAAGAGCACTGGGATGGTGGCTAGAGTAGGATGGGGAGAGCTGGAGAGCAGAAAAAACAGGGGTGGGGAGAACTGTGAGGGGGGGGCTGGAGAGTGTGGTGAGGGGAGGAGAGCATGGGGGGGAGCCAGGGAGCACAAGGAGAACTGGGCTGGCCAGTAAAAGAAGTTGGATAGGAGGATTGGCGGGGGGCTGCATATAGAGGAAATGAGCTTCCTATATTCCTCCATGCAGCCGCTAAATGCTTGATTCTCCTCCTCTCCCTCCTGCAAGTATTCAGCGGCTGCATAGAGGAATATAGAAAGCTAATTTCGTCTATATGCGGCCCCCTGGCCGATCCTCCTTTCCAGGCACACAGGGCGGACTGCACAGGCGGGCATCTACTCATGTGGATCACGGAGCTGGCTGGGTCTGTGTTCGGCGGCAGCGCTGTAACATGGTCCCGCCCCCCTCGTGTGATAGTGGAAGACTGATTCTATCTACTATCACACAAGCCGGTCTAGGGGGGCGGGACCGTGTTGCAGCGCCGCCGCCGAACACAGACCAAGCCAGCTCCATGACACACAGGAGCAGGAGAGAGGGGAGCACTGCAGCCGCAACTCAAAGCGGCCTCCCGGCAGGCGGCCTGCCGGGAAATCTCCCGGTATCCTGGGAGGCCAGTCCGGCCCTGATAGTTGCCCAGTTCTATTTACCTGAGTGACACCGGAAGATTATGACAGTATACGTGGGGGTGGCGTACTTATTTTTTTTTTTTACATAAACATATGCTTTACGGAGTCAGGGCATGTAGAGAAATCATTTTACTTTTTAGTGCTAAATACATTGCATCGAATATTACCAGTACTTGACACAAAAAAATGCAGCTCATGAGTTGTATTTGTTGCCTAAAGTGTAACTAAACTGAATTTCAGAACTACAAACTGAAAACACTGTTTAAGGCTGGGTTCACATAAATGCGAATTGGATGTGGATTTCTCCGCATCCAATTCGCATGACAACCAAGTGTGACCGGCTCTCAATAGTGCTGGTTCACACAGGCCCGGGGCAGCTGCGGTCCGGATTGAAAAAGGGTCCAGTGCATCTTTGGGTCCGGTTCAGGTGCAAATTTAGGCTAAAATTCAGGCCTGAATCGCACCTAAACCGATGTACAGGAACACACCGGACCCCATGCTCGAACCCGCAGCTGCACATGTGTGAACCCGGCCTGACTAATAAGGGCAGATGATTCATGTAGCATTTACTGCCTAGAATCAATCTGCCTTTAGCTCAGGCATGAAGAAAATGCCTATGAAGACTCATAGAATGTATGACATCATTTTGGCCTAGGTCAGAAACCAGGAAACAACTGAAAAAAAAAGTAAATATACAGTAATAAATCTTCCTATCTATATACTAATGCTGTGTTACTAAACCCAGGAGCCTGCATTCACTATATCTGGTCTCCTACAGCAGTGGTTCTCAACCTCAGTCCTCAAGTACCCCCAATAGGCCATGTTTTCAGGCTTTCCTTGCACAGGTGCTTTAAATCAGAATCAATGGCTTGGTATTTTGGACAGCTATTTTATCTAAGAGAATATCCCAAAACATGGCTTGTTGGGGGTACTTGAGGACTGAGGTTGAGAACCACTGTCCTACAGTACACAGAACATGGAAATGTAATAGTTTTTAGTAAATATAAACTGCTAAATACCTTTTCTCATCAGCAGTTAGAACAGTCTTGTGACTTCTATCAGTGTCTGGTTAGAGCTTGTAGGAGGAGTTTTCATTCTGCTCTGACTGTCCTATAAGGCTGCAGGACCCCTGACCCATTGTCTGGACAGCACTGATTGGCCCTGTGCTGATCACATGTACTCTCCCCAGAAAAAAAAAAAAAACTCTTTAGCAATACACATTAAACTAAGCATGTGCAGCTTGTCTCCTAGCCCCTGTTCTATCAGGAGATGGTTTGGGGACTGTGGAAGAAGGGGAGGATCAGTGAAGACAGAATCAAACAGCCTTTTTACACAATGCAGATGATTAACCCCTTAGGTTCCACAGTGAGTATAACAAGCATGCTTTATTGCATATACAGACTGATTTTACTATTGTGAATTTAGTAACACTTTAATGTTGACTGAGAGAGTTTAGTTGCACAGAAACACTCAGACTGGGTCAGAGAAAGACATAAGGTGGAACTAATTAGGATCTGTTTTCTGCACATGTTTTGGCAGAAAACATGCTGATAGGAGAAAGTGAGCAGAGACAATGTTTTTATAGTGTGTTCATTCTTATTTTAACAGACTGAAGGACAGAGAAGTGAAGCCCGCCACTGTATTCCTTGTGTTAATATCACACATTAGCATACATTGCATTAAGGTGGTCAATATGCAGGTGCTAATTGTTGCTGTTATGTCATGTTACTGTATTTATGTTGTAATGTTTCTTTAATGATTATTTGATTGCTGTAAGAATGAGGTTGTTTGTGACTTCTTCCTTTGCAGATATGTTACATGTTGTCGGTTCTGGGATATACATACTTCTGCAGAGAACTGGCCCAGTGTGTGTGTGTGTGACTCATGTAGGCTCGTTGGTCAGGCAGATTGCTGTAATGTGATCTTCTCTCTGCTGCCACTAAACCCCTAAAAAGGGACACAAGTTACTATGGACTTTATTGCTATGGACAATATACCTCACAAGTATGGGTTGCACTATGTTCCTTATGTAACCAGAACCACTGTTACTGAATTATACAGAGCTTTAAGTTGATATGTTGAACATTCCTGGGTGCAGATCCTCTTTTCACCACAAGATGGCAATAGTATATTTGTTCTTTTCTTGAGCTTTAAACTTGGAATGCTGAACACTGGGAGATGTAGACCTCTGCCGGGTTAGCCCCCCCATATCAAAATTTTTTTAAAAATCTTATGCAGTTTGTTAGATCTTTGTTAGATCAGGTTAGATCAACCGTTGTTTGCGTTAGATCTCACACAGAAGAAGCGATATTACCAGTTATTTGCTGGGGGGGCTAACCTCATCAGCCCCCCCTTATCAAAAAATTGACCAAACAGTTAGCTATTTTGGAAGCAATTTGTTAGATCCGGTTTGATCAAGTGTTTTTAACGTTAGATCTCACATAATTAGGGACTTATTAAGTGTTTAATGAGGGGGGTTGGCCCCCCCTTATCAAATTTTCGGCCCAAAAATCATTCAGGCTAATAGATATTCGTTAGATCCGGTAAGATCAAGTGGTTTTAACGTTAGATCTCACATCATTTCAGAGATATTCCACATCAAAATAGAGATATTAGGTGGTACATATGGACGGGTTAGCCCCCCCTTATCAAATTTTCGGCCCAAAAATCATTCAGGCTAATAGATATTTTTTAGATCCGGTAAGATCAAGTGGTTTTAACGTTAGATCTCACATCATTTCAGAGATATTCCACATCAAAATAGAGATATTAGGTGCTACATATGGATGGGTTAGCCCCCCCTTATCAAATTTTCGGCCCAAAAATCATTCAGGCTAATAGATATTCGTTAGATCCGGTAAGATCAAGTGGTTTTAACGTTAGATCTCACATCATTTCAGAGATATTCCACATCAAAATAGAGATATTAGGTGGTACATATGGACGGGCTGCCCCCCCCCTTATATTCAGCGCAATGAAAATCACACCCAACTTTTGCTGCGGCGCAAAAAAATTTTCCTCAGCTGCGGGGGCCCAACTTATGATCCTGCACACAGGCCCACTGCTTTCAGAAAATGCCCCTGACCTGAGCTCATCATTGCACATCCATTCCAGATGCTCGTATGTGACATCACATACATCCCATACATCACATACATCACATACAAGCATGTGGGCTGGATGCGAGAGGTGAATCAGCTGAATGAGTGTGCCAGGACAAGTAGATGTGTCTCATCTCTGCTTCCTTTTACCACTCTGCATATCACACATATCATAGATGAATAGAGGGTACAGTGGTGGGAAAAATGAGCAGGAGGGGTTTAGATGTGGGACAGAAGAACAGGAGGGTACAGCCGTGGGGCAGATGTGCAGGGGGGGGGGGGGTCAGTTTTGGTGTAGATGAGAAGGAGGTTCAGTGGTGGGACAGAAAAGCAGGGGGGGGGGTAGAACAGTGGGGCAAATGTGAAAGGAGGTGTATTGGTGGGACAGATGAGCAGGAGGTTACAGTGGTGGGGCAGGAGAACAGGGGGAACATAGGTGGGGCAGAAGAGCAGGAGGTACAGAGGTGAAACAGATGTGCAGGAGGTACATTAGTAAGGCAGATGAAAAAGCGGGTTACAGTGGTAGGGCAGATGAGAAGGTGATTCAGTAGTAGACAGAAGAGCATGGCAATATGGCGGTGGAGCAAATGTGCAGAGAGGTACAGTGGTGGGGCAGATGAGAAAAATGGTACATTGATGGGGTAGATGAGCAGGGGGGTTACAGTGGTGGGGCAGAAGAGCAAGGGGGTACAGTGGTGGTGCAGATGTGCAGAAGGTGCAGTGGTGGGAGGGATGCGAAGGGGGTTCAGTAGTGGGACAGAAAAGCAGGGGGGTACAGTGATGGGGCAGATGAGCGGGGGGGGGGGTTTAGTGTTGGGCCAGATGAGAAGGGGGTTACAGTGGTGGGAAAATGAGCAGGAGGGGTTCAGTGTTGGGGCAGATGAGAAGGGGGTTTAGCGGTGGGACAGAAGAGCAGGGGGGTACAGCGGTGGGGCAGATGTGAAAGGAGGTGAAATGGCATTGGTTCAGGATAACTATGGTGAACGGGCTCCGGAACTTATCTGTGACATTAAGTCCCAAGAAGGGCAGTACCCTCTGCGGAAACGACAAACTGGTTCCATAGTCCCCAAGTTTTAGAGTATTTTTCCTGTTGGTGTTGTGCAGTGAGTACTAGATCTTCCATCTCATTTGGAATGGAGTTTTTATAGAGTTTGGCTCAGATGGAGGAGACATGTAGCAGGAAAAAGCTGGATCACCAGGAACCTTGTATTCCGTAAATTTTTGCGTGGTTTATCTGTCTCCCAGAAGTGGATCAATTTAGGGCACAACCAAAATATGTGAAGTAGTGTTTCTCCATCCCCCTGGCATCTCCAACATTGGTCAGTAGTTGCAGGGTGAGGTACCACCTTGTTAACAGTTTATAGTTGGTCTCTTTAATTTTCGTACAAACCGATGATTTCAACGAAAATCTGAGAACATGTTGTATCTGAGCAGATGTAAATGTACGCCCCAGCTTACTTTCCCATTTGTTCAAGAATGGTAAGTGTGGTTTTTCAGCCGGACAGTTCAAGAGGGCGTATGTTTTGGATAGAGCCTGTGGAAGGGAACCCTCTTTGGAACAGTATGCTTCAAAGGACGTCAGGGGACGATTAAATCCCTGTGGATTAGGCAAAGTATTGAGAAAGTGTTGTAATTGTAGCGCTGTCCACAAGGAAAGTTTGAAGGGCTCATTAGCACTACTGTGGAAGGCCATTGGCCTCCCGTTAGGAAGTGGGATGCCTGGACCCTACCTGTTTGGGTTAGGGTCCGAAACATTTGGGGTTCCAGACCAGGGAGGAACCACAGTTTTTCTATGATAGGGAGCAATGGGGAATCAGGGAAAAAAGCCGGTTCTGTGTGCTGACCTGGGAGTATATGCGGAGTGTCGTACCCATTATGGGGTGTGACTTCAGCACAGGCGGTAGTTGGTCATAGCACCACAGAGCCCCTGGCAGCAGAATGTCAGCCTGGGCCTGTTCCAGTTGTGCCCACAATTTAGAGCAGCGATGCCAAAATTTACTGCCACAGGGGCCTAACTTCTCATATAAAATAACGAACTGTTATGTATTTATCATAGATTAAATAAAACATCTCACTGATCAAACTGCAACAAGCTTTTATCCCTACTTACATTGCGATTATTACTGATTTCTGCCATGTGCATGATAGGTTTAATGCAATAATAACTTCACCTAACAATTATCTACTAACTTGGATGTTGTTATTGGCAAAGAATATAAAATCTCTGAAATGATGTGAGATCTAACGTTGAAACCACTTGATCTTACCGGATCTAACGAATATCTATTAGCCTGAATGATTTTTGGCCCGAAAATTTGATAAGGAGGGGCTAACCCGTCCATATGTACCACCTAATATCTCTATTTTGATGTGGAATATCTCTGAAATGATGTGAGATCTAACGTTAAAAACACTTGATCTTACCAGATCTAACAAATATCTATTAGCCTGAATGATTTTTGGCCCGAAAATTTGATAAGGGGGGGCTAACCCGTCCACATGTACCACCTAATATCTCTATTTTAATGTGGAATATCTCTGAAATGATGTGAGATCTAATGTTAAAACCACTTGATCTTACCGGATCTAACGAATATCTATTAGCCTGAATGATTTTTGGCCCGAAAATTTGATAAGGGGGGGCTAACCTGTTCATATGTACCACCTAATATCTCTATTTTGATGTGGAATATCTCTGAAATGATGTGATATCTAACATTAAAACCACTTGATCTTACCGGATCTAACGAATATCTATTAGCCTAAATGATTTTTGGGCCGAAAATTTGATAAGGGGGGGCTAACCCGTCCATATGTACCACCTAATATCTCTATTTTGATGTGGAATATCTCTGAAATGATGTGAGATCTAACGTTAAAACCACTTGATCTTACCGGATCTAATGAATATCTATTAGCCTGAATGATTTTTGGCCCAAAAATTTGATAAGGGGGGGCTAACCCGTCCATATGTACCACCTAATATCTCTATTTTGATGTGGAATATCTCTGAAATGATGTGAGAGCTAACGTTAAAACCACTTGATCTTACCGGATCTAACGAATATCTATTAGCCTGAATGATTTTTGGCCCAAAAATTTGATAAGGGGGGGCTAACCCGTCCATATGTACCACCTAATATCTCTATTTTGATGTGGAATATCTCTGAAATGATGTGAGATCTAACGTTAAAACCATTTGATCTTACCGGATCTAATGAATATCTATTAGCCTGAATGATTTTTTGGGCCGAAAATTTGATAAGGGGGGGCTAACCCGTCCATATGTACCACCTAATATCTCTATTTTGATGTGGAATATCTCTGAAATGATGTGAGATCTAACGTTAAAACCACTTGATCTTACCGGATCTAACGAATATCTATTAGCCTGAATGATTTTTGGGCCGAAAATTTGATAAGGGGGGGCTAACCCGTCCATATGTACCACCTAATATCTCTATTTTGATGTGGAATATCTCTGAAATGATGTGAGAGCTAACGTTAAAACCACTTGATCTTACCGGATCTAACGAATATCTATTAGCCTGAATGATTTTTGGCCCAAAAATTTGATAAGGGGGGGCTAACCCGTCCATATGTACCACCTAATATCTCTATTTTGATGTGGAATATCTCTGAAATGATGTGAGATCTAACGTTAAAACCATTTGATCTTACCGGATCTAACGAATATCTATTAGCCTGAATGATTTTTTGGGCCGAAAATTTGATAAGGGGGGGCTAACCCGTCCATATGTACCACCTAATATCTCTATTTTGATGTGGAATATCTCTGAAATGATGTGAGATCTAACGTTAAAACCACTTGATCTTACCGGATCTAACGAATATCTATTAGCCTGAATGATTTTTGGGCCGAAAATTTGATAAGGGGGGGCTAACCCATCCATATGTACCACCTAATATCTCTATTTTGATGTGGAATATCTCTGAAATGATGTGAGATCTAACGTTAAAACCACTTGATCTTACCGGATCTAACGAATATCTATTATCCTGAATGATTTTTGGGCCGAAAATTTGATAAGGGGGGGCCAGCCCCCCCTCATTAATCACTTAATAAGTCTCTAATTATGTGAGATCTAATGTTAAAAACACTTGATCATACCGGATCTAACAAATTTCTTCCAAAATAGCTAACTGTTTGGTCAATTTTTTGATAAGAGGGGGCTGATGACGGGTTAGCCCCCCCAGCAAATAACTGTTAATATCGCTTCTTCTGTGTGAGATCTAACGCAAACAACGGTTGATCTAACCTGATCTAACAAAGATCTAACAAACTGCATAAGATTTTTTCAAAAATTTTGATATGGGGGGGCTAACCCGGCAGAGGTGAGATGTAGTCTGAGCCATGAGCAATGCCATTGTTTTTACAGGGCAAACCACTAATAAACCCAAGGTACCTGCAGCCAGGAGAAGCCAAAGAAAAGGGGGTATAAATGAAAAGCCCCGGAAATAGCGGGGGTAGTTGGAGATCGCCACCAACCACAGAGAAAAGTGCTGCTGGGTAAGCGGGAAGAGTTGTTCGTGGGTCTGCTGCTGGAAATAACTGTCGGGCCAGTATGTTACAGAGAGCCACCAAATGCCTATGCAGATTGCTGGACTGAGCCTGTCACTGTTTTGCACTGGTCCACTCTTCTTGTGATAGCCTGAAGCTGCAAATCATTGCTGGGCAATCTGCCTGTACTGCCACACTGTCCAAGGCCTGCTACAGGAACGATAAGGGTACCCGACCATTCCAGCCTGTTCCCTCCTTTCTGCCAGACAGCTGAAGGACCCGGTGAGCACCATCTATGTACAGAGAGGGGCCCAACCAAAGACACAGCCTGTTGCGGAGGAGAAGCAGAGGGAGAGTGATGAGAGGGTCTTTGACCCACAGTTATTCTGGTTGCTGACTTTGAATATACCCTTTTCTTTAAAATAAATTGTGTTTCACTTACATATACACCTAACTGCCCTTACTCTCTGCCTAACTGCCCTTACCCACAGAGGAACCTGTGGGAGCAGAGGATCGGGTAAGTAAAACTGCTGTACCCGGTACCTCTAGACATACATAAATAGGTAATCATTTAAGTGCAGGTGCAGTCCCGCTGCAAGGGAGGACTTTTAGCTTTTCACAGTGTTCAGCTTTAATGGCTAGCCAAAACAAGCTGTAATCTAGGATGGCAGACCTTTCTGGGTAGTGTAAAGTTACACACCTGGATGCAGACAAATGTGACCCTGTCAGTAGGGGCGCCATGTGAACTGGATCATATGATTAAGGTACTCAAAGGGCAGTATCAGACCTTGGTGGCTTTTAAATAGTCAGTGTACACAGCACATAGCCTACAAGAGTCCAATGCTTTTACAGTATACTTTTTAGTAGTAAAGGTTTTCACATTTACATGAATAGTGATTTATGAGTTTCTGCAAATCAGTTTTGCTCTACTGTATTTTTCTACTGTATTTTGTTAGATTTTGCTATTCTTGCTCTTGTTGGAATAGATAGAATATGGCATTAGCAGTCACTGTCCTAGCAGAGAATCTGAACCTAAGCATCTGATATTATTATCCAAATATCCATTAATCATATTGCAAAAGTGATTCCATAAAATTTCACCCAGCATAGTCCTGTGAAATGTGTGTGTGGAGCAGCCTAGTCAGCTCGTAATATGCAGCAGATCAATGACAATCACTGGAAGCAGCTGCGTGCAAAATCCAGACCCTATAATATTGATGGGGTTGCTCTTGTGCAGAATGGAGCTGAGGCTCCAAGATGACTCTCGTATCTTGCTGATGGCTGTGTAAATGATTTATGGATACAAAATATATGTAGTAATTTGTCAGAGGCAGCCAAGAAGTGGAGAGGCATGGTGTGAAAATGTAATATCACAAAATGTTAAATGCTACAAAGATATTTTACCACTGACTGAGTACATATTGAAATAATAATACTAAAAGATTGTATAAATCATTTGAATGAACTCAATATGTTCATATATTTTTACACTTTGTAAATGTACCAATCACACAATACCAATTGTATTGGCAATTAAACTGGCACTGGTTTAAACATTGATAATATAATGATTGTTATTTTATTATAAGACTATTCCCCAGCATCAAGAACATTAATAGAGACCTTGAAGTTAGCAGTAAGAACAGACTGGGCCACTTCTTACACTTATAAACCCAGTAACCAGTTTACCAGTTTGCCAGTTTGCAACCTATTGTCTGAGTGTTAGCTTTTCCATGTCCATTTCATCTTTCCTCCACATTACTTTAGTCCCTTCCTGGTCCACAGACAATGTCATCTCGCTGACGAAACATGTTGAGCGTGGCTACGATGTTACGTCATCATATATACACGCCCGCTGGTAAATTCAACCTGCTGCTTTGAAAGCTATTTTTTTTACACTCACTATTTGTGGTTTTTACTGCAGCTGCCCACATTTTATGTGTATTGTTTAGTACGATTAGTCATCGTGCCATGGTACTTTCTTATTTTTTGGCATATCTATAATATTGGTGGAGAATTCCTGCTGTGAACGTAGAGTATATTTGGAGGATCGTGATCAAAGGATATTAATAAGCGTATTTGATCATTTGTATCCCAATGATCCAAAGCATCTAGTAAGGGGCTCCCTAAATTGTGTCACTTGGTGGTGGATGCACATCCTTTTATATAGGAAGTTGAAATGTGGAGACACTTGTGGAATCATATGGCCTGTGAAAGGATTTTATTTTGACCTTATAGTTTTCTCACATTCTTTTGGGACTTTTTAACAAGTTTTTTTTTTTTTTCACAATTGCTCACTTCTTTTATTAAAGGGGTTGTAAAGATAAAAGTTTTTTCACCTTAATGCATTCTAAGTCCCACGCTCGCTCCTGACATCCTCTTCGCCGCTCAGCCTGGCCGTTGATTGGCTAGAGTGGATGGATTGAAAGCAGCACAGTCATTGGCTCGCGCTGCTGTCAATCACATCCATTGACGTGGCGCGCCGGGGGGCGGGGCCGAGTGATACAGTGAGCGGCTATATCACGGGAGCGCGCCCGCAAGCACTCAACACAATGCGAGGGAGCTTGCATGAAAGTGGGGGAAAAAAGGGAAAAGGGAAAATTAAGGTCTGGAGTGACCAATCAACCACCTCCATCCCTAAATGTGCAAAAAACAAGGGGGAGGTCCCCCTGGGACTTTGAGTGAGGTGGGAGAGATTAGGCACACATACATAAGAATGCAATAAAATCATTTTATTTATTACAAAATGCTGTATAACCAAATGGGAATAGCAATAAGTGTGCATTACCCGGCATAGTGGCCAAGTTATCAGCAAAAGTAAGAACAAAACATGAATCATTACACACGATACATATCCATAAAACAACCATACAGTACATGGTAAATTGCTGCATCAGTAGGTAGACGTTGAAAAATGAATAATTATACATACATAAATAAAGCAATGTGTGAGTATTGGTACCCACAACACAACAACAACCCAGCAGTAAAAAACATATAAAGAGCATCGATGGTACCCTACGCGTTTCATGAGTCTCTGCTCGCTCTTCAGGGGCAGATGCATGGATATAATGTCTGAAACAAAGTATAATAGGGTGAATGGGTATATGTATATGAATGAAAAAATGAGGGTGGGGGAGTGTAGTGGTTATCAGAAGAGGTCAGAGATAAACAAGACCTCATACTTACCACTCCACTGGGTTAGGTCACCGAACGCTGATGTCAAGACGGTGATGAAAGGACGTCCAGCTGGACTCCCCCCACCCTCATTTTTTCATTAATTTCATTCATTTCAGCCCTACCAGCTTAGCAAGCAGATTGGTGTGCAGGGCCAGGACATTCTGGAAGTTTACTGCATCTCAGCCACCCGGAGGAGCGGTACAGCCTGGCGGCACCATCTTTTCATCAGACTGAGACATCAGGAGGGGAGTCCGGACAGAGCCTCACAGCCTCTGAGTCTATTGTGGTGAGAGGACACCTGCCCATTTCAGTAAAGTGCACTGTTTGATTGAGTTATTTACAGACTGCTGGTGAGACTTGTAGTTCCACAGAAGTAATTCTACTTATTCACAGGCCACATACAGTTGAACTCTGGGGCTTGTTATTCCCTGTGCTGTAAAGTCAAGTCAGTACTGTAATGCACTCACACATAAGGAGGAAGTTACAAGTGCCATATTTCTTCAGTCACACAGTTATCAACGTACCATTTATTCTAGTTTAGTTAGTTTTTTCTTGCAGGACAAAAGAAATAAAGTAAGAGAATAAATATCTCTCAAGAGGACAAAAAAAACCCCAGGCAATGTCTGAAAAAGAAAGCCAGGATTTTATTAAACAAATAAGTAATGAACACCACACAAAAAATTACAGCAAATGGTGAAAAAACAGGCTATAGTGAGTGATTAACACAGGCCCTAACAGTAAAAATGGCAACGTTGTCCTTTAAAAACAAGGGGAGCCACGGCTATGCATACCACAGACACACTCCATTTACCACTCATACACTGATGGTAAAGATTCAAAGACAGCTGAGCTGATATTGCAAGATCAGTGAATCACTCTTCAGGGGCGTGGTATAACGGAAGTGGGAGTAGATGTGCATGGAAAGAACTGTGAAAGTCCATGGGGCCAATAGAACCTGATGAGGGGGAACAGGAGCTTACCTGGACCATGGAATGTCGATCCAAAGGGACACAGCGAAATAGACCGGCAGTGTGGTGAAGTATGAGTGGTGAATGGAGTGTGTCTGTGGTATGCATAGCCGTGGCTCCCCTTGTTTTTAAAGGAAAACGTTGTCATTTTTACTGTTAGGGCCTGTGTTATTCACTCACCATAGCCCGTTTTTTCACCATTTGCTGTAATTTTTTGTGTGGTGTTCATTACTTATTTGTTTAATAAAATCCTGGCTTTCTTTTTCAGACATTACCTGGGGTTTTTTTTTGTCCTCTTGAGAGATATCTATTCTCTTAGTTTTTTCTTGTATGCTTTAGGGCATCCCCGATTGGTATCCCGCATTTGACATGCGGTTGATTGCCTGATATAGGCCTGTATTTATATTCATTAAGTGCGGCGGTTGATCCAGGCTAACTCCACTTTTTTTGCTTATTTTTTTTTTGTCCTGTTGGATTACAAATACTGAAGTTTAACTTACAGGCTAGTTGAAGATACCTGGAGTCAAGGAACTTTTATCATCTTTTGCAAAGCATCACAGTTCTACTTTGCAGTTTGAACATTGAATTACAACCTAGGTGGAGCCCTTGAGTAGAGGTTAAATATTGCATTGTATTATTGAATGTAAGTAACATTATATTGCAATTTGGTGTGTGTATTGAGGCTTCAGTGGGAAGGTGTCTAATATAGGTTTTGGAGCATATTGAACGCCTGTCCCATTGTACACCTGTCTGCATACTCTTCCTACGGTGATTATTAAGTTCACAGTTTCATATCTAGGTTTATGTTCATCAACTGTCATATATTGTTTCTGTTCATTCATATTGTTCATTTGTGTTTATTATTCATTCTAGTAAACTCTTTGAGCGGTTCAGTGACATTGTGTGAGTTTCTCATTGATAACATCCTATTACAGCATGGAACCCAAGGTGTCAGAGGTAAGAGAGGATCTGCAGAGTCGGGGTAGCCAGTGGGGTATAGAGTCAATCAGCAGCCCTACATTTGATATAGCGGTTGGTTACCACTAGTTACTAACATCCACCAAATCACCCTGCTGCCAGACCCTCATCTATCACCTCTGAGACAATGAGCAGTCATTTGCGTAATTTTGTTGCATTTATTACGGGATACAACTTGGTTGGGGTAAAGGAAGACGGGGCAGGCGGCACAGTGGTGTAGTGGATAGCACTTTCACCTAGCAGTAAGAAGGGTCGCTGGTTCGAATCCCAACCACGACACTACCTGCCTGGAGTGTGCATGTTCTCCCTGTGCCTGTGTGACTTTCCTCCGGGTACTCCGGTTTCCTCCCACACTCCAAAGACATGCTGGTAGGTTAATTGGATCCTGTCTAAATTGTCCCTAGTATGTATGAATGTGTGTTAGTGACCTTATATTGTAAGCTCCTTGAGGGTAGGGACTGATGTGAATGTACAATGTATATGTAAAGCGCTGCGTAATTTGATGTTATAAGTTGTTGATGTTATAACTATATAAGTAACTGAAATAAATAAATTAGCAGCTCTAGCCCTGACAATAATGCCTTTCTAACATTCACAGTCTGTTCTCCTGCATATCTCTAATGCAGACTATTGCTCCTCTGCACTGACTCCTGCAGAGTATCACTCCTCTAGATTCCTCTCTTCTTGTACAAATCCTCTACTACAAAACTGTTAGATTCCTGTTGATTTACTTCCAATAAGACAAGGAGGGATCACTCTGAATAACCCCAGCTTGCTGGCTGTATTTTGTTACTGTAATAAAGTCTCTTGAATGGTGTTGCTTCAGCAAATTAATAAGCCAGAGGCATACAATACCTCTCCCTGGCGGCTCAGTGAATTTGGTAGCTACACAGTCTTTTAGATGGTATTACCAGAGTGCTTTACCAGACCAGAGATACTCTGTACCTTCCCCCCGATGGCCTAGCACACAGTAATAAGCGCACTACTGTGCCCAGCCAGTCCATAACTGAAAACGCTGAGTTCCCCGGCGACAGCATTCTGCACTACTCTCAACAATTCTCCTTTTGCTTCTTTCACACTGACAGGCCCGGATTTACTCCCTTTGCCGCCCCAAGGCCGGGTCCTACAATGCCACCCCCCACGAGGACAAGGATTTTTTGCAGGCAATTTTTTAGGGCAATGGCTGGCGTTAGTGCTTCAATCATCCCCGGCACCATTGTTGGTATGGTGTCAGGATGATTGAAACTCATTATTTCTATCATTACATTGTAATATAAAATGAAATAGTTCAACTCACCATAATGCAGAATCATTGGGAGCCCTGAGCGTGTCACTCGCCACTATGCCTGCCACCATATGGAGATGGTCCTTCCCACGCTGCCTGCCACCAGATGGAGATGTCACTTGCCACGCTGCCTGCCACCAGATGGGGATGTCACTTGCCACGCTGCCTGCCACCAGATGGGGATATCACTTGCCACGCTGCCTGGCTGCCACCAGATGGGGATATCACTTGCCAAGCTGCCACCAGATAGAGATGTCACTTGCCACGCTGCCACCAGATGGGGATGTCACTTGCCAAGCTGCCACCAGATGGGGATGTCACTTGCCACGCTGCCACCAGATGAGAATGTCACTTGCCAAGCTGCCACCAGATAGAGATGTCACTTGCCACGCTGCCACCAGATGGGGATGTCACTTGCCAAACTGCCTGGCTGCCACCAGATGGAGGAGGGCGGAACAGCGGTGCGGGCAATGAGAGATGTCATCTCTCTCCCCCACCGCTGCCCTGCTGACATTACTTGTCTCCTCCGCGGCCCGGCAGCAGAGGCGCCGCGGCACACAGGTTGGAGACATTTCTTTTCAAAAATGGCGCCGGGTGGCGCAATCACGCTACTGCGCATGCGCCGCCCGGCCGAGCACGTACGAGCTTTCCCGAGCCCGGCCGGCTTCAGAACGGGGCATGCACAGTAGTGGGTGGCTCGTGGCAATCTTTTCTATGGGCACCAGTGCCCCTAATGAACATTAACGGGCAGCCCGAAAGGGGGAGGGCGGCGCCGCCCCTGCATTACTGCCGCCCCGAGGCCTGGCATCGGTGGCCTTGTGGCAAATCCAGCCCTGCACACTGACCTTCTCTAAAGGGCAAGTTCAGTGTTTCCTGGTCACAGAACTTTGTTCTACTCTCCCCAGTCCTACTGTTGCTTCTCCTTCACTGATCTTCTCCAAAGTGCAAGTCCTGTGTTCTCTGGTCACAGCAGCTTGACACCAACTCCATGGTGAAGATCTTTATCCATGAATATATCCTAGCAGCTCCTCCATCCCTCCTTTGCGCTCGGAGCGCCCCCCACGCGGGGACGCCCTGCAGCAGCTACCTAAAACTCCATTCTCCTTTTCCTGCACCGTCAGAACTCCTGGGCAGCATGTGACCTCAGCTTATATGGGAGGTCTGCCCCCTGCCAATACCTAATGGTAATTGGTCAGAGTTCCTCACATGAGCTGCCTTCCACTCAAACCTCAGGTCCAACCTCTGTTCCAGAACAGTCTTCCTGAAAGCAGGGGAGGCACCTCTGAGTCAAAGAGCAGGTGGTCACACCCACCACTACACTAAACAATTCCAATCTCAAATCAAAACATACAAGCCCAGTGGCGGTCCATCCATAGGGGGAGCACGATTGCCACCCCCCCTCCAGGCAGTCACAAAAAAAATGTAAAACTGGCCTTTAAAAAAAAAAAAAGTTCCTTAAGTGCACTGTGTTCGGACGCCAGACACAGTGCACTATGGGAAGCGCCATGTCTATGCAATCACGAGATTGCAGATGCGGCGCTTCATTTGTAGGTTTTTGTCCCACCTTGTGGTGCTTTCCGAGGCGCCGAGTAGCTTCTGCCCGGCGCTCGTAGTATCTGTTACTACGGCCGGGCGGTTTTATTGACATCTGAGTTAGATGTCACTTCCTGTTTTCCCTCTCCCACTGCGCCCGCGAGAGAGAAAACTGGAAGTATGAGGAGCGGACTCCTCCATCACCGCTGCCAGTGTAAAGAGACACTGCAGGAGAGGACAACACAGCAAGGTAAATACCGCTGTGCTCCCGCGGAGAACGGGGGGGTTTGATGTGACACAGGCTGCATTTGCTGCATTTGGTGGGACACAGGCAGGCTGTCTTTGGTGGGACACAGGCAGGCTTCATTTGGTGGGACACAGGCTGCATTCGTTGGGACACAGGCTGCATTTGGTGTGACATAGGTTGCATTTTATATGACACAGGCTGCATTTTATGTGACTCAGACTGCATTTTATGTGACACAGGCTGCATTTGGTGAGACACAGGCTGCATTTGGTGGGACACAGGCAGGCTGCATTTGGTGAGACACAGGCTGCATTTGGTGGGACACAGGCTGCATTTGGTGTGACACAGACAGCATGTTATGTAACACAGGCTGCATTTGGTGGGACACAGGCTGCATTTTATGTGACACAGGTTGCATTTTATGTGACACAGGCTACATTTTGTGTGACACAGGCTGCATTTTATGTGACACAGGCTGCACTTGGTGGGACACAGGCTGCATTTGGTGGGACACAGGCTGCATTTTATGTGACACAGGCTGCTGCATTTTATGTGACACAGGCTGCATTTTGTGTGACACAGGCTGCATTTTATGTGACACAGGCTGCATTTGGTGGGACACATGCTGCATTTTATGTGACACAGGCTGCATTTGATGGGACACAGGCTGCATTTGATGGAACACAGGCTGCATTTGATGGAACACAGGCTGCATTTGATGTGACACAGGCTGCATTTGATGGGACACAGGCTGCATGTAAGGAGGTACTCCGCTGGGAGCACCTGATGTAAGGACGGACTCAGCTGGGGACACCTGATGGCATCTGGTGGCAGGCGATGTGGCTAGTGACACGCTCAAGGCTCCCACTGATTCTGCATTATGGTGAGTTGAATGATTTCATTTTACAGTGGGGACGGAAAGTATTCAGATCCCCTTAAATTTTTCACTCTTTGTTATATTGCAGCCATTTGCTAAAATCATTTAAGTTCATTTTTTTCCTCATTAATGTATACACAGCACCCCATATTGACAGAAAAACACAGAATTGTTGACATTTTTGCTGATTTATTAAAAAACAAAAACTGAAATATCACATGGTCCTAAGTATTCAGACCCATTGCTCAGTATTTAGTAGAAGCACCCTTTTGATGTAATACAGCCATGAGTCTTTTTGAGAAAGATGCAACAAGTTTTTCACACCTGGATTTGGGGATCCTCTGCCATTCCTCCTTGCAGATCCTCTCCAGTTCTGTCAGGTTGGATGGTAAATATTGGTGGAAAGCCATTTTTAGGTCTCTCCAAAGATGCTCAATTGGGTTTAAGTCAGGGCTCTGGCTGGGCCATTCAAGAACAGTCACGGAGTTGTTGCGAAGGGTCATTGTCTTGTTGGAAGGTAAACCTTCGGCCCAGTCTGAGATCCTGAGCACTCTGGAGAAGGTTTTCATCCAGGATATCCCTGTACTTGGCTGCATTCATCTTTCCCTTGATTGCAACCAGTTATCCTGTCCCTGCAGCTGAAAAACACCCCCACAGCATGACGCTGCCATCACCATGCTTCACTGTTGGGACTGTATTGGATAGGTGATGAGCAGTGCCTGGTTTTCTCCACACATACCGCTTAGAATTAAGGCCAAAAAGTTCTATCTTGGTCTCATCAGACCAGAGAATCTTATTTCTCACCATCTTGGAGTCCTTCAGGTGTTTTTTTAGCAAACTCAATGCAGGCTTTTATGTGTCTTGCACTGAGGAGAGGCTTCCGTCGGGCCACTCTGCCATAAAGACCCGACTGGTGGAGGGCTGCAGTGATGGTTGAATTTCTACAACTTTCTCCCATCTCCCGACTACATCTCTGGAGCTCAGCCACAGTGATCTTTGGGTTCTTCTTTACCTCTTTCACCAAGGCTCTTCTCCCCCGATAGCTCAGTTTCGCCGGACGGTCAGCTCTAGGAAGGGTTCTGGTCATCCCAAACATCTTCCATTTAAGGATTATGGAGGCCACTGTGCTCTTAGGAACCTTAAATGCAGCAGAAATTTTTTTGTAACCTTGGCCAGATCTGTGCCTTGCCACAATTCTGTCTCTGAGCTCTTCAGGCAGTTCCTTTGACCTCATGATTCTCATTTGCTCCGACATGCACTGTGAGCTGTAAGGTCTTATATAGACAGGTATGTAGCTTTCCTAATCAAGTCCAGTATATCAGTATAATCAAACACAGCTGGACTCAAATGAAGGTGTAGAACCATCTCAAGGATGATCAGAAGAAATGGACAGCACCTGAGTTAAATATATGAGTGTATATTACAATGTAATAATAGAAATAATGCACTTCAATCATCCTGACACCATAACAACCATGGTGCCGGAATGATTGAAGTGCTAACACCAGGTGTTTGGAATATCTTTATCTGCTGATTGTTAAACTTTCTAGAATACACATATTTCTATTGTTGTGTAGGATCTGGGCCTGCTGTCCCTCTCTCTCTCCCTCCCTCTCCCTCCATCCCTCATTCATCTCAAATGCTAACCACACCACCTTAGAGCCACACCCACTATTTTGCTGAAACCACACCCATTTTTACCAAGTGGAAGGGGTCAAAAAGGAAGGGCGGGGTCTGTCACCCCCATCCTAAAACTTCACCAGCCGCCACTGAACAGGCCTAACATAAAGCACAGGCCTGTCTAAATTTGCCTACACTGATATCTTAGACCCATAAAAATCCTATTCTAGCACCTACCTTATGGTAGAGGGTGCTACATTCATCCACCCCACCCCACACTAAAATCACAGCTGTCCTCAGCTGTGGAAGAATAAGTTTGGAAAAATTCCTCCTGAACCCAGGAGGAAAGGCATTCCATATCAATTAGTTGGATGGGGAAGGGAGAAAAACATAAACTTGGATGGGGAAACATTGTATAAAAGTACAAAAATGAAACTTGTACACTGTGACCATATACATACATTTGCACACTTTATACATCCTAACTACAGGTCCCTGCAGCTAATGTTACATACAAGCGGAACCAGAGCACTGCTCCCTTGAGAGGAATACTCTGCCTACCACAGGTCTTCATCTGTTCCAACAGTGGAGATGGACAGCCGTCACATCCCAAGGTTTCCTAAAAGAAGACACAAACACACAAACTAACTGTACATTATAACTGTACATAAACACTTCACCGGGCAGAGGGGGTTATAATCTTCTACTTGGTGAAAGAAACAAAACACATTCTTTTCAAACTTCTCAAAGGTGACACATTTTTCCCTTGTCATTTTCTTCCTTACTTCAGCCGGAGAGATATAAAGGTGTCTCTTAGTAGGCACAATCAAATACCTATGCCCGTGGGCAGATAAACGTTCTATTTGGATCCTAAGCAAAGGAGCCCTTACTGAAAAGGAGATAGTAAAGGGTTTTAGCAGAGACAGCCCACCCTGGTGTCCATAATATTGTCCTTCTTATCAGACACCCTGGGTGGCAAGCATTGGCTGTACCTTGCAATAATTGTTGTCATTGGGGAAACCCATCCTAACCCCGCTGCAATCCAGCAGTCCTGGTGGGTGCTCCTGCCTGAGGCTACACAGCACAGTAGTCCAATTACAGGTAATAGCGTGGGTCCGGCAATCTCCTCCAGCTATCCCTCTTCCTTCTGACAGACACTGAGTAGCTCCTAGTCTGCTGACCCGCTTTAACCACTAGGACCTTGTCTCTGTAAATTGCACACAAAAGCTTCCACTCCCAATGAATGTCCTTGAAACAGGCCCAAACTTTGCTTTTAGGCACCTGTTTCGGCTTGGGTACATGCAGATAGTCCCAGATCAAGTCATTCTCACACTGCTCCCGGGAGTCCTCAACAATGTCCATGATCTGGGCTGAGACATACGGATAGTCCAGGCCCCACTTCAAAGCAACCCTCCTCTGCACCTCTCGCTGAAACCGGGAAAACCTGGGAAGCTCCTTAGGCTTCCCCTGGCCAGGCAGGACACAAGAGTCAGAGGCCTTACGGCCCTATTGATGGTAGGTGGGCGCTGTGGTTTGAGTAGCAGGGGTTGCGCTGGGTGTTGTGGTTCCTCCACTACTTCAGCTGGGGTTTCTGCAGATGGAGACTCCTCTGTAACCCATTGCTCCTCATCACTGGAAGAAACCTCCTCCGGGGAGGACCAAGCAAACAACCTCTCCACAGAACCAAATTCATCCTGCAATCTAGGTGAACCCCAGTTTATGACCCGGCCCTCGCTCACCTCATGCAGCTCACCTGAGAGATCCCCCTCCTGCAGCATGGACTCCTTCTGGATGGGCACAGCAAGGGTCTTACTTGGACCTGACTCTTCAGGGTGATCAACCGGAGGCTGCACACTAGCACTTGCAACCTCCGGGCCCCTGGCATCCTCTTCTCCTTTAATGCCCCCGGACTCAGGGATGGACGAGCCTGCTGAAAGCTCCCTCACTGCTGGGGTGGGTGACACCTGGCCCTCTCCGGCCTTCCGGGTCACCTGCAGTTGCGGCATGCACAGTCCGGTGAGTAGACTTGTGGAGTAGCACTTTGTCTCTTGCTGCACCGGCCCTAAGCGGGTTAGTGGATCCCCACAGTGTCCGCACCGGGCCCAGGTGCTGGGTATGTGGCACCTGGGACATAACATGCACAACCGATCCACTCCTCCGACCAGGGAAAGTCCTCCGGTAAGTTCCAGCCAGATGCTGGTGTCGACCAGCACCCGATCCTGCAAATCAGGCGACCACTGCATAGCGTGAGTCCTCTGACTACCTTCAGCCATCTTCCTCTGCCTCGTGTCTGGCGCATAGCACGCTGAACACTTTTAGCTCTCCGCTGGGGCGTAACACCCCGCCCACACTCTTGTTGGTTCAGCGTGCGAGGAACTGTAAGCATACATTTTCAGTGTGAGCCATAGTGACACCTGGTGGCAGGCGCTGTTGAATTGCAGGCACTGTCCAAGTTTAAAAGTTTTTAGAAACTGCGTCATGACACTGGCACTGATGGCAGGCAACTTTGCAGCAGTCACCGTTAACACAGGAAAGTCTCTTCAATATCCTGCCGTAAGGGACGGACCGTGCAGACCCTGTCAGTGACACCCCCTTGTGGCTCGGTAACTAGGGGCAACAGTAGACATCCACAACCTCACTCTCCACTCTCTACTGTGTTTGCCAGGATTAATAAAGTCATTCACATTTTGCAAACAGTGGGTAATGCCCGTGCTGTGCAAAGCACCAGACATATTTGTAATCCAATGAGCGCGATCGCTCGCCATGGTTGCCACGGGTGATAGCACATGGTTACAGTCAATGAGTTGCAGGGCTTATCGCTGTTGTGAGTGTCCAATAGTACAACTGAGTGCAGGGAGCGGGCAGGCAGAGCAGATTCTGGATGGTTGCTATGGGCAACAACACTTGGCAGTAAACTTGATTGTGGGTTCCTATGGGCAACAGCATGTAACAAAGTCAATTTTAAAGGCAAACAAACAGTCCTTTTCCTCAGTACATCCCAAACTTGGCAAAACAGGCAAAGTCTCCCCTGGCTTTTAGCGGTTGCTAGGGGCGACTGCCAGCAGGTTAACCATGAAGGTGGATCTTGGTGGGACCTCCAAATGTAGCGGTTGGTTACCACTAGTTACTAACATCCACCAAATCACCCTGCTGCCAGAACCCCATCTATCACCTCTGAGACAATGACCAGTCATTTGCGTAGTTTTGTTGCGTTTATTGGGGATACAACCTGGTTGGGGTAAAGGAAGATATGGGATGCCCATAGCACTTATTGAATTGTTATCACATTTGTAGATCATTGATTAGCAGCTCTAGCCCTGAAAATGATGCCCTTCTAACATTCACAGTCTGTTCTCCTGCATATCTCCAATGCAGAATATTGCTCCTCTTCCTCCTCTGCACTGACTCCTGCAGAGTATCACTCCTCCAGATTCATCTCTTCTTGTACACATCCTCTACTGCAAAACTGTTAGATTCCTGTTGCTTCACTTCCAATAAGACAAAGAGGGATCACTCTGAATAACCCCAGCTTGCTATCTGTACTTTGTTACTGTAATAAACACTAAACACTCCCAATCTCAAATCAAAACAAACAGGCCTAACCTAAAGCACAGACCTGTTTAAATTTGCCTACACTGATATCTTAGACCCAGAAAAATCCTATTCTAGCACCTACCTTATGGTAGAGGGTGCTACACTTACAATACTTTTATATACTTACTACTTTTAAGTGTACACTAATTAATACAGAGCTGCATTAAGGTGATGTCTTCACTAGCCTTACTCCAGCAGGAGTTCAGCTTAAAAGCGGTAGTAAACGCTAAAGCTATAATAAAGCTTACCTGTAGGTACAAGGAATATCTTCTAAGCGTGCAGAGTTTAGGAGATAGTTACTTCTTCTGCAGCTGCTGACGTCACCGGTGCATGCGCTCTGAAGGGACAGCATACCCATGCCATCCCTTCACAGTTCTGTGCCGTGGCCAGGCCTGTGAACCCGGAAGGAAGACTGGGTGAAGATGGAAGCCCTGTCAGCGGAACACCCCCCCCCCCCCCCGGTTTGGTTTGCATGCAGAACATGCGAACAGGCAAAAAATGTATTCGAACATGCGAACACCGTTAAAGTCTATGGGACACGAACATGAATACTCGAAAGTGCAAATTCTAAAGGCTTATATGCAAGTTATTGTCATAATAATGTTATTTGGGGACCTGGGTCCTGCCCCAGGGGACATGTATTAATGCAAAAAAAAAATTTAAAAACGGAGGTTTTTTCAGGAGCAGTGATGCTTAAAGTGAAACAATAAAAGTGTAATATTCCTTTAAATTTTGTACCTGGGGGGTGTCTATAGTATGCCTGTAAAGGGACCCATGGTTCCCGTATTTAGAACAGTCTGAGAGCAAAATGACATTTATAAAGGAAAAAAAGTAATTTAAAACTACTCGCGGCTATAATGAATTGTCGGTCTGACAATACACATAAAAGTTCATTGATAAAAGCGGCATGGGATTTCCCCACAGGGGAACCCCGAACCAAAATTTTAAAAAAAAGTGCGTGGGGGTCCCCCTAGATTCCATACCAGGCCCTTCAGGTCTGGTATGGATATTAAGGGGAACCCCACGCCAAATTAAAAAAAATGGCATGGAGGTCACCCTCAAAATCCATACCAGACCCTTCAGGTCTGGTATAGATTTTAATGGGAACCCCGCGCCAAAATTAAAAAAAAATGGTGTGGGGTCCCCCCAAAAATCCATACCAGACCCTTTTGTGAGCATGCAACCTGGCAGGCCGCAGGAAAAGAGGGGGGATGATAGAGCGGCCCCCCCTCCTGAACCATACCAGGCCACATGCCCTCAACATTGGGAGGGTGCTTTGGGTAAGCCCCCCAAAGCACCTTGTCCCCATGTTGATGGGGAGAAGGGCCTCAATTCCCACAACCCTTGCTCGGTGGTTGTGGGGGGTCTGCGGGCGGGTCTTACACTTTTATTGTTTCACTTTTAGCATTATTAAAATCACTGCTCCCGAAAAAACGGCCGTTTTTTAAAACATTTTTTTCATTGATACATGTCCCCTGGGGCAGGACCCAGGTACCCAAACACTTTTTATGACAATAATTGCATATTAACCCTTAAAATTAGCACTTTTGATTTCTCCCATAGACAATTCACTATAGCCGACACCGCTATTACTTCATGACTTTTTTTCCCCTTTAGAAATGTCATTTTGCTCTCAGACTATTCTAAACACGGGAAAAAAGTGCCACTTTACAGGCATACTATAGACCAGTGTTTCTCAACTCCAGTCCTCAAGGCGCACCAACAGGTCATGTTTTCAGGCTCTCCATTATTTTGCACAGGTGATTTGATCAGTTTCATTGCCTTGGCAATTACCACAGCCATTTCATAAGAGGGAAATCCTGAAAACATGACCTGTTGGGGCGCCTTGAGGACTGGAGTTGAGAAACACTGCTATAGACACCCCCTAGGTACGAAATTTAAAGGAATATTTCACTTTTATTGTTTCACTTCAAGCTTTATTAAAATCACTGCTCCCAAAAAAACAGCCGTTTTTAAAACTTTGTATTGCATTGATACATGTCCCCTGGGGCAGGACCCAGGTCCCCAAACACTTTTTCTGACAATACCATGCATATAAGCCTTTAAAATTAGCACTTTTGATTTCTCCCATAGACTTTTAAAGGGTGTTCTGCGGCTTTCGAATTTGCCGCAAACACCCCAAATTCTTTGCTGTTTGGCGAACTGGCCAATGTTCGAGTTGAACTCATGTTCGACCCGAACATAAAGCCCATCCCTAGTCAGCGGTTACAACACACTGCTGGAGGGCCTCATTTTAAGGTAAGTCTCATATAATAGAAAAATCAAATGTAAATGTGTTGGTGCAAAAAACATACAAAATAAAGGTGAAATGATGAATATAAAAGCAAATAAATATATAAAGTCCAAAGTGACAATCCCAACACCAAAAATAAATGAAATCTTCTGGTTTGATGTATTTTCAAAAAAAAGCTTCACCACGTGCTCATGAGGTAGATGGCAACTCACCAAAGGTGTCTGACCACTTTTTACAGTAGGTCAAAATGCACTTGAATTGAATGGAGGAGGAATCCTAGGTAGGCATCTCACCACTATGTGACCCCCTCCAGATGGCGGCTGAGGATAAGGGAACAGACTCCACCAAGGACACGCAAAAAAACTCTTATGGTGTAGTAAGTTTTAATAAAAAATGTTTAAAAAGGTAAAAAAAGATTTTGCACTCACATGTGACTGTGCTATGCCCAGCACTGAGGTGTCTACAGCATGTGCAGGTGGATATTTTGGAATCGCGGTGGCGTGCGAATCATGCCTCGCTCTGGATATACCAAAAAAGGATGTCACATAAAGGACCCGGAGGTGACGAGTCCACGCTCCCTTCCAGGGAGAAGGTTTTTTTTTTGTTTTGTTTTGTTTTTTATGAAAGAGTTTACTACCACTTTAAATTGAATCTATAAAAAAAGCATAATACAGTTCAGATTTTTTTTGCTATCACTGCAGGTGAAAATATCACATTCAAAGAACAACTAATCCCAATAATGCATACAGGTGTTTCAATGAGTGAGTTACACAGTAATTGTGATGTCCTCCTTTAAGCGCTTATGCTTCTGCAGCCATCCCTTAGGTTATGAAAAGGAATTGTGAATAACTTACAAAGTGAAAAAAAAAACAGCAAGGGAAGCGCAACCATAGCACAATAAACCTCTTTATTGAATTGAATTGCAAGAAATAAATGAATGCGCTCACATGCTCAAATAATCAGGGTGCTTTTAAACTTTCACAGCAGAGTCCAAGATGGCCTGGCCAGAGCTCCATTTCATCCTACAACTGGAATATCACACTCCTATCTGTGTGAAACCTGCTTGTGGCAATATACTGGAAAAAAAGGGTGTAAGTGTCCACAGTGTCAGTGCTGGATACACAGGGAGAGTGTGAAGAGCTCAAAGGGCTGCGCAAATACACAGAGCACTTCCTGAGAGAGCGAGGTGGGTTCCCATAATTACAAAGCATTTCAGGGGCAAGTCCGACTTTCTCAGGAATGCATGAGAACTTCACGCACTTCCTAAGAGAGCCTAAGGGTTGCCATGGATACAACATGTTTGGGGACATGCCATATCCATGGCAAAAAAGTATGGCCACACTTGTTGGATAAATTCTAACCGTTATTGTTTTCTGGCTCTTTATCTAAATGTACAGTATTACCATTCAGATCGCCTCCATTTCAGCTTTTGTAGGTCATCTTACCAATAGACTGTATTATGTACTAGTAATAGGCCCGTGGTTGAAGGAAAAAAAAATCGCACAAAGTATGACCAGCCATAGACTTGTATTATGAGAAGCTCTCATAAAGAACAGCTATTGTTTAGCACTGCAAAGCAGATGTTTCATATGTAATGAATGCATATACAGTATGTGTCCATATGTATACATACAATTATAAATGATACATCTAAACAGGGTTTAAAAACTTTAATGTACATCTTGATACCATTATTTACATAAATATTATCCTTTTACAAATTTATTTTTAAAATATCTAAAAGACTAGCCTAGCTTTTAATGCATTCAGGTACAATATATTTTATCTGACGATATACAGCGAAAATAATTAAAACAGATGTCTTCCAACTGCTGAAAACACAAGCAGTCAATATAGAAATTTCTATACATTTCCCAATTGTTATCTGCTATAGGCAGTTCATTTGATAAGCACAAAACAGTGGTTGTACATGTCAGGCGAACAGGACTCGAGGGGTTCTGACACTACACAGGAAGCCATTAGATTGGATGCAGTGGTCTTCCTATAATTACCAGAAACTTTAAAGCTGACCTCACCGTCTGCTTATTTAGGGGTCCAAATCTCTGCTTTGTGTAATGCTGAATGTACTAAGATTTTTTTTTTGTTTTACATCAGCATTGATCTATACATCTGGAAGCAATGAAAAGTACTTTTAGGAAAGATAAAAATATTGGCTTACTGTGAAACATAGCACAAAGACCAGTGTAGTACTGAAACCATAACAACCAATCAAATTAAAGTTTAGTTAAGATCATCGACTCTGTCTTTAGGGATTTTATATGAAAAACCTAGAATCAGACTCTAAATATTGCAACTGGCGAAGGATAGCGGGAGAAGTGTGATACCTAAAGCAAGACTATATTTTATCACATCGCAATTACAACACTGGTATGGTTGGGGGGAGGTAGATATGCAGGATCCTATACAGAAGATCATATTATCTCAGGTTAGAATGTCTCCCTTAGTCCAATCAGTAGTGGCTCATCAATTCTATATTAAAAGAACGTTGCCTACTTTTCCTTTATTTCATAGATTATGGGAAGCAGTACGAACTACAGTATTACTCAGCATAAAGGCTATACGAGACACATGCCTATATAGGATAATTATTGTCTATGTGAATTAAATAAGTTGCCTGAATTTCTAGAGTGGAAGAAAGCCTGTATAGTATTTCTATATCAGTTATATGAAGGGGATGTTTTATTAACTTTTAATATACTTAAAGAGCGTTATCGAATAATAATTTCTATCGATACCCGAATACAGGCAAATAGTTTTACTCATTGGCAAAGGTATATAGAGTCTTTGGATGAGGGAGAGTGGGCATTGGAGGAGTTACCTGAGATCTCTCTCCCCCCATCCCAAAGGCTAACTCAACTTTTTATTTTACATAGGGCTCATTATACACCACAAAAGCTTTATGCCTGAGGAAAAGCTTTAACACCACTTTGCCCTTGTTGTGCTTTGTCTAATGGTTCTCTTGTTCATATGCTTTGGTGATGCCCCAAACTTTACCGTTATTGGGAAAGAGTCTTTAAAACTTTAAATTTATTATGTTCTGCTGAAGTGATAGGGACCCCTAAACTTGCACTTTTGGGAATAATTGCTGATGGAGTATTACCAGAAGAGATGCACATTATGTGGACTAGGTCCCTATATTTAGCACGTAAACTTATTTTACAAAAATGGACCTCTCCTATACCCCCAACCCATAAACAATGGTGTGAGAAATGTAATTATATATTAAAAAGAGAAAAGTTGACGTATAAACATAGAGGAGCCCCAAAAAAATTTGAAAAAATATGGTCCTATTGTATAGATCCCAGTAACCTACTATATAATGCTCTATTCAGTATTATAAAGCAGTGGTCATCAACACTGTCCTCAGGGCCCACTAACAGGCCAGTTTTGCAAGATACAGTAACTGAAATACATCACAGGTGATATAATTTGCTGCTCAGTGATTGCAGTATTCTAGTCTGCATCTCCCAAAGGTAATACATAAAAGCTGGCCTGTTAGTGGGCCCTGAGGACAGGGTTGATAACCACTGTGATAGAGGACTGAAAAAAAAATACATAAGTGAATGATATTAGGGTTAAATAGGTTAGGTGAAGAGAAATTAGTCTGCAGGAGAGGGGTTAATGGATGTCGCCTTAGGGGAGCTATTATAGCTCTGTTTTATGGATTATAATGAGTAGTCCCTATTAACCTAGGTTGACAAAGTCAACACATAATATATGTTTATGCCTTTGTGTATGATCATATTTAGTTTATTTTAAGTACATGATTGTATGTTATTTATTTGAGTCTGAGTGGTGCTATGTTTGTTTGTTTTCTTTTCTTTTTTTTTTAATTGGTATTGATTTTGTGTAATTTAATTTGATTTAATTTATGTAAGTGAATGTATATTATAGGGTGCCTCTTTTGGGGTTGTCCCTACAATGATCTATGTGCTATTGTATTAAATTTCTAATAATAAAATAAAGAATGACTTGATTGAAAGAAAAAAAAAAAAAAAAGAAAGTTTTGATAACGGAACCCGCTATAAATTACTCACAGCTGATTTATGATTAGTTGTGATGAATTACTACACATGCTGTGCTCTTACAAATAGGCTTTTTTTTCTTTTAAAGTGATACTAACCCTTTCGCCGGCAGGTCCGTACGTCATACGGACCTAACGGCGGGGGGTATTGCACACAATCCAGTGGCTGCAGACACCGGGATTGTGTGTGAAACTGACAGGCAACCTTCTGCCTGTCAGGTGAGAACATTTGTACAGCGCCGCTGCTGCCCGATCGCTCTCACACACCCCCGGTAGCGGCGCCCCCCGGCTTACAAGAAGGGGAGGAGAGCTGACATGTATTCCGTCTTCTCCTTCCCCTCTACCCGCCGGCACCCACCATGACTGTCCCCGGCCCGCCGATGGACAAGCGGAGGCCGGTAAGCATGGCGGGTGCCGGCAGGTAGAGGGGAAGGAGAAGACGGAATACATGTCAGCTCTCCTCCCCTTCTTGCAGTGACCCGGAAAGCGACGTCTCTGATGTCACTTCTGGGTCACGTTCTCGGTGTCCCCGGCTTGCTTTGCCGGTGTAGGATGTTTTGCAATGCGATCTGCATTGCAAAACATTCAGTGAAATACAGGGGAGACATGCAGGGTCTTAAAGACCCTGCATATCTCAATAAAGAGAACCTGTCATCAAAAAATCATCACATAGGGGACTGTTTGTCCTCTGTGTGATGAAAAAAAAAAGTTAAGTAAAAAGTTACACTCAAGTACATAAAATCCCCCCCAAAATTTTTTTGAGCCCCCCCAAATAGACACATGCACGAACGTAAACACATGCGTCGGGGCGCCTACATGTGAAAACGTCAATTGTGATACACATGTTACACGGAGTGAGAGCAATAATTCTAGCACCACACCACCTACGTAACACTAAACTGATATCTATAGGGGGCCTTTGAAGCATCGCCTATAGAAAATATAGGGTACTGAAGTCTGAAGCCATTTCTCGGGCACAAAAAAAATGTAAGATTTGGCATGTTGGGTATCTATTTACTCAGTGCAACCTCGTCTTTTATATTTTACCGAAAATAATTTATTGTGTTTATTCGTCCTAAAATTCACGTTAGTGTGTTGTTTAGTGAAATATTGTGTTTCCTAGACCTTTGCGGTAATATCATGCAACATAAAAAATTGGAACTACCACTATTTTATTCTCTAGGGTGTCTGCTTGCAGAAAATATATAATGTTTGGGGTTTTGTGTAACCTTCAGGCCTAAAATGATTTTTTAACCACCTCAATACAGGGCACTTTCACCCCCTTCCTGCCCAAACCATTTTTCAGCTTTCAGCGCTGTCGCACTTTGAATGACAATTGCGCGGTCATGCTACACTGTACCCAAATAAAATTTTTGTCATTTTTTCCCCACAAATAGAGCTTTCTTTTAGTGGTATTAGATCACCCCTGCGGTTTTTATTTATTGCGCTATAAACAAAAAAAGAGGGACAAGTTTGAAAAAACACCATATTTTTTTACCTTTTGCTATAATAAATATCCAATTTTTTTTTTTAAACATTTTTTTTTTCCTCAGTTTACGTATTCTTCTACATATTTTTGGTAAAAAAAATCGCAATAAGCGTATATTGATTGGTTTGCGCAAAAGTTATAGCGTCTACAAAATAGGGGATTGATTTATAGCATTTTTATTATTTTTTTATTTTTACTAGTCATGGCGGCGATCTGCGATTTTTATCATGACTGCGATATTGCGGCGGACATATCGGACACTTTTGACACATTTTTGGGACCATTCACATTTACACTGCGAGCCGTGCTATAAAAATGCATTGATTACTGTATAAATGTGACTGGCAGGGAAGGGGTTAACACTAGGGGGTGATCGAGGGGTTAATGTGTGTCCTAGGGAGGTGATTCTAACTGTGGGGGGGAGGGGACTGACTGGGGGAGGTGACCAATCGCTGTCCCTATGTACAAGGGACACACATCGGTCTCCTCTCCTCTCTGACAGGACGTGGATTTGTGTTTACATTCACAGATCCACGGTCCTGCTCGGTTGCTGGGCAATCACGGGGGCCCGGCGGACATCGCGGCTGCCGGGCACGCGCATCCGGTCCGCTCGCGCCCCCAAGTGGCTCGGAAAGGCGGTCACGTCATATGACGTCCACCCAGAATGTGAGCTGCCTTGCCCCACCGTCATATGACAGTGGTCGGGCAACTACTGGTTAAACATGTGCAAAAAGACGCAAAAACATCTCTGGCAGCGAAAGGGTTAAAGGCAGATTTTTTTACAATAACAAACATACCATACACACCTGCTCTGTGCAGTGGTTTTGCACAGAGCAGCCCTGATCCTTCTGTTCCCCCTCCTCTCTCCTCGTTGGGTTACTGGCTGTGATTGACACTGCTGACTTAGCCAATGAGAAGGAAGAGACCCAGGAGAACCATTGCTCTCATGCACATCACTGGATCGAGAAAGGGCTCACATAAACATTGCGGAGGCTGCTGCACACAGCAGGTTTTTTACCTTCATGCGATACATTAAAAAAAAAAAAAAAAGCCTTTATAACCACTTTAAGACAAATAGCGGTCTAATATTAATCTGTTCCCTCAGATACAATAAGAAATGTTTTTTTACAGTTTTTCTTTTTTACATTCATGTGTAACACTTGCAAAAGAAAAAATCCTATATTCTGCTTGTCTTTCATAGTATTGTTTTTATAGCATAAATGAACCAAATACTCACTGCAATTAGGTATTAGGAATTTTCAAAGGCTTTGAAAAGGAGAAAATAAGATTGCCTTCATACATAATTAATTCTTGTTATAGGAAACAACATACTTTGACAGCCCCTATTAGGCGACTTTAGTGTGGACTGGAATAATTGCGGTGTTTGTTCTATATAAAGAATAATTAATTCACGCAAAAATTTTATTTACCCTATAGTCCATTTGAATTCATAAAAAGTTGAAAAACAGGAATCTTATTATTGTCTATTAACTAATATGCAAAATTTTCTTTATTTTTCTGTTTTTCGATGGTTAGGCCTCTTGCACTTGGACACTTTATTACATACAACATAAATTCCTCCCATTCTTCTGTTTCTGTGCCACGGCCCCGTCTCTTGGAAGTTCGGCCCCCTTCCTTTCTCCTCCGCTGGGCAAATGAGAAAGCGCAGCACGCTTCACACATGCGCAAGGCTTCACTGCCGGGTTCTCTTACCAGGAATGGTGGTAGCTGCACCCGACAATGGTGGCTGGTGGTGGCTGGTGGTGGTGGCTGTGCCGATATCGTGGGCTCCCTGGACAGTCAAGTGTCCATGTATTAAAAGTCAACAGCTGCAGTATTTGTAGCTGCTGACTTTTCGTGGTGGGGAGGGGACCTCCACTTTAACCACTTACCGACCACCGCACGCCAATGTACGTCCCTTTTTTGAGGACGGATATCGATGTTATGGCAACAGCTAGCTGCCATAACCCCGGTATCCCTGTTTTCGGCCGGCGTTCGGCTACAAGATAAAAGTTGTCTCTGCGGCAGATTCGCCGCAAGATCACTTTTATCGGTGGCAGGAGAGGGGCCCCCCTCCCGCCGCAATCCGGTGCCTTACCGGAGCCATCGGCAGTGGCGGAGGCGATCGCCACTGTTGCCTAGCTGTACATGGAGACGAGTGAGGGGAAGATGGCCCCCACTCGTCTCCCTGACACTGCAGGGCGGAAGCGACGTCAAAACGTCACTTTCGCCTATACGTCTTACAGGCACATCTTTTTCAATGTAATTTTTTTAAATTACTTTTTTTTTCTTTTTTTTTTATTGCATTTTAGTGTAAATATGAGATCTTAAGGTCTTTTTGACCCCAGATCTCATATTTAAAGCGGGGTTCCACCCAAATTTTGAACAATATCTGTATGCATTCTCTTCCTTGCCTAGATGCTGACATGCCGTTTAAAAAAATTTAAATCGCCGTAATTACCTTTTTATTTTTCTATTCTTCTTTGCACTTCCTGGTTCTCCTCCCGTGGGAGTAAGCGTGTTTCTAGCCTCTCCCAGACTCCTGGGAGCTAGTCTCAGGCTTCCCAGGATACCACTGAGCATGTGCAGGAACGAGCAGTGAATGCTGGGAGCACAGCATTCACCACATCCAGGAAATAAATGCTTGTGGGCTTCAAATGCCCACAATGAAGATGGAAACCGCCTGCAGTGAATAATATAAGTTATTCTTTCCGACGAAATCTGGCACAGGTGGACATATTACACACAATATGTGAGTATGTAATGCTGAGAAGAAAAGTTTATGAATGAACTCAAAAAAAAAAAATTAAAGATAGGTGGACCCCCGCTTTAAGAGGTCCTGTCATGCTTTTTTTTCTATTACAAGGGATGTTTACATTCCTTGTAATAGGAATAAAAGTGACACATTTTTTTTTTTTTTAAACAGTGTAAAAATAAATAAAATCATGTAAATAAGAAATTTTTTTTTTTAAATGTTTTAAAATGCCCTGTCCTGACGAGCTTGCGCGCAGAAGCGAACGCATACGTGAGTAGCCCCCGCATATGAAAACGGTGGTCAAACCACACATGTGGGGTATTGCCGCGATTGTTAGAGCGAGAGCAATAATTCTAGCCCTAGACCTCCTCTGTAATGCAAAACATGCAACCTGTATGGAGATTTTTGAGGGTAAAAGTTTGACACCATTCCACGAGCAGGCGCAATTTTGAAGCATGACATGTTGGGTATCAATTTACTCGGCGTAACATTATCTTTCACAATATAAAAAAATTTGGCTAACTTTACTGTTGTCTTATTTTTTTATTCAAAAAAGTGAATTTTTTCCAAAAAAAGCGCACTTGGAAGACCGCTGCGCAAATACGGTGTGAAAAAAAGTATTGCAATGACCTCCATTTTATTCTCTAGGGTGTTAAAAAAAAACAATATATATATATGATGTTTGGGGGTTCTAAGTAATTTTCTAGCAAAAAAAAACAGTTTTAAACATGTAAACACCTAAATTCCAAAACGAGGCTGATCCTTAAGTGGTTAAAAAACAAGCAACTGTTGAAACAATGAACACTTTGACTAAGACTATGTGTTTGACAACACAGTTGTGATGGACTGTCTGACACCCCGCCTTGGTATATCCACCAAGAAGCTGCTTCCCAAGATCTGGAACATGAGGCAATTGACCATAGCTGTAGCTACCCCAAAGAACCAAGCAACACCAATTTTTGGAGTAAACTAGAAGAACTGCTATACTAGAGAACCACATTGAATGTAAACAGAAAACCATTAGATAAGAGCTAATCACATTATCATAGACAATGCCCACCTCAAAAGAATATTACATTACATAAACAAATAAACAATCAAATAAAAGGAAAACAATGGATTCCTTCCCAGCACCTAGCAAACTGGACTGTGGAGGTGATTAAACAAAGTGAGAGCTAGAAAAAGGGAGAGGAAAGAGGGGGGGGGAGGGGAAAAAAGAAAAATAGAGGGGGGAGTTTAGAGGGGATAAAGCAAGAGAAGAGGAGAAAGAGAGAGGGGAGAGAGAAAGAGAGGTAGAGAGCAATGGAAAGAGTGAGGTGAGAGAGAAAGAGAGAGAGAGGGGATAAAGAGAGAGAGAAAGAGAGGGGAGAAAGAGCAGAGAGAGCAGTTTTCCCCTGTCCACGGAAAGGAGAAATCAGGGTGTTTTTTAAGAACTGTCCATAAATTTGCAAACCATTGGCAGTGAACGGACTGACAGGAAGTGCCATGATGTCACAGGTAATGTCACAGGTTTCACAGCCCATTCATCCTTTGTAGTGTGCTGCTATAAAGCCTTCCTAGATGAGACACCCACACTCCTTTCCCTGCTAAGGGACAGGATGCCCTTACATGAGCAGTGACATATGCAGCACTGGCATAATATTTCTTCCAATAATATTTCATAATATTTTTTTCAATATTGGCATATCAGCCTGCGTTGACATATTTTTGTATATTTCCCAACAGTGATATGCCTTGAAACAGTATTCATACCCCTTGAAATTTTCCACATTTTGTCATGTTACAACCAAAAATGTCAATGTATTTTATTGGGATTTTATGTGATAGACCAACACAAAGTGGCACATAATTGTGAAGTGGAAGGAAAATGATAAATGGTTTTCAATTACTTTTACAAATAAATATCTGAAAAGTGTGGTGTGCATTTGTATTCAGCCAACTTTACTCTGATGCCCCTAACTAAAATCTAGTGGTACCATTTGCCTTCAGAAGTCACCTAATTAGTAAATAGAGTCCATCTATGTGTAATTTAATCTCAGTATAAACACAGCTATTCTGTGAAGCCCTCAGAGTTTCGTTAGAGAACCTTAGTGAACAAACAGCATCATGAAGGCCAAGAAACACACCAGACAGGTCTGGGATAAGGTTGTTGAGAAGTTTAAAGCAGGGTTAAGTTGTAAAAAAATATCTCAAGCTTTGAACATCTCACGGAGCACTCTTCAATCCATTATCCGAAAATGGAAAGAGTATGGCACAACTGCAAACCTACCAAGACATGGCCGTCATCCTAATTCGACAGGCTGGGCAAGGAAAGCATTAATCAGAGAAGCAGTCAAGAGATCCATGGTAACTCTGGAGGAGCTGCAGAGATCCACAGCTCAGTTGGGAGAATCTGTCCACTGGACAACTATTAGTCGTGCACTCCACCAATCTGGCCTTCATGGAAGAGTGGCAGGAAGAAAGCCATTGTTGAAAGAAAGCCATAAGAAGTCCCATTTGCAGTTTGCAAGAAGCCATGTGGGGGACACAGCAAACATGTGGAAGAAGGTGCTCTGGTCAGATGAGAGCAAAATGGAATATTTTGGCCTTAAAGCAAAATGCTATGTGTGGCGGAAAACTAGCACTAGACTATCACCCTAAACACACCATCCCCATCGTAAACATGGTGGTGGCAGCATCATGTTGTGGGGATGTTTTTCTGCAGCAGGGACAGGGAAGCTAGTCAGAGTTAATTGGAAGATGGATGGAGCCAAATACAGGGCAATCTTAGAAGAAAACCTGTTATACCCCATACATCCGATCAGAAATTCCGTCAGAAAAAACTTGGATGGTTTTTCCAACAGAATTCCGCTCAAGCTAAAATTTCTCGGAACTTTCGACTGTCAAGAACGCGGTGGCGTACAACACTATGACGAGCCGAGAAAATTAAGTTTGATGCTTCTGAGCATGCATCAAATTGTTTCCGAGCATGCGTGATTTTTTGCGCGTCCGAATTTCATACAGACGAACGCATTTTTGGATAGGAACTTTTTCCGACTGAAAAATAGAGAACCTGCTCTCAATCTTTTCCTGGCTTGAATTCCGCCAACAAAAGTCCGATGGAGCATACACACGGTCGCATTTTCCCACCAAAACCTCTCATCGGAGTTTTGCTGGAGGCATTTCAGATCGTGTGTACAGGGCATTAGAGTCTGCAAAAGACATGAGACTGGGGCGAAGGTTCACCTTCCAGCAGGACCATGGCCCTAAACATACAGCCAGTGGTACAATGGAATGGTTTAGGTCAAAGCATATTTATGTGTTAGAATGGCCCAGTCAAAGTCCAGACCTAAATCCAATTGAGAAACAGTGGTGAGACTTGAAAATTGCTGTCACAAACGCTCTCCATCCAATCTGACACAGCTTGAGCTATTTTGCAAAGAAGAATGGGCAAAAATGTCACTCTCTAGATGTTCAAAGCTGCTAGAGACATCCCCAAAAAGACTTGCAGCTGTGATTGCAGCAAAAGGTGGTTCTACAAAGTATTGACTCAGGGGGGCTGAATACAAATGCACGCCACACTTTTTACATATTCATATTTGTAAAAAATGTTAAAAACCATTTATAATTTTCTTTCCACTTCACAATTATGTGCCACTTTGTGTTGGTTTATCACATAAAATCCCAAAAAAATACATTTACGTTTTTGGTTGTAACATGACAAAATGTGGAAAATGTCAAGGGGTATGAATACTTTTTCAAGGCACTGTGTTTGTAGCTCTACTCCTGTAGGAGTTGCTGGAGTTAGGGTTCCCCACTGCTACACAGCCAGTCATACTGCATTTCCTTCTTTAATCCGGAAACAGAAAATCAATCTTTGGCTTGTTTTGCTCTTTTACTAGGGGATGATAACATCATCCACTAACAGTATATCGCTAGTTCAGAAAAAGCCCATTTACAGTCAGGAACTCTCAGTCCCTTGTACAAAATACAAAATTGGAGTGAACAGCATAACACATCACCCTCAGCTCCCTGTGGCCACTGATCCCAGTTTTACTTGCTTGCAGAATGCTAGCCCACCTGGCTGCCACCAGCCACACCTGGCTGTTTCTCTTCCCAGTCCTTCTGACTGACTCTCTGCACCAGTCCTGTCCAACTGACACACACACACACATGGAGATTCCCTAGGGCAAGGTTGGATGGAGACTTGGAACACCGCTGTCTTCAAGAGAGCACTGCTACAGCTGGCAGTCACTCCCCTTGTCTGTAACTGCTGATCTACTCACTGTCTCTCCTTGCTCTTTCTGCTGCCTCTCCGGCTTGAATCCCTCCAACTGCCTCCTGTGGTGGGATCCTTCCAGGGCAGCCTTCCAAGTTCCAAGCCGGTGGGGGTCCCTCAAAGGTCACCGACAGCCTCTCCTCAGCACTGTTTCTTCATCTTCCATCCGGCACTCCTTGCTGGCATGGACAATGTCTATTTATGTGTTTCCCAGGCCACTGCCAGGCCCACTCCAGGGGATTGGCTGAGGGCCCATAAATATTCAATGCAGCATCTCCTAACCTCCTCCCACTATATTCTAGAATATTCTCCAACATTCTAGAATCAGGGAGGGGCACCAAAGAGCTGCCAGGATGAGTCATCCAGCCCTGAACTCTTGTAATTCTGACCTAATTACAGACTCACTATGTAACATGAGTCAGAGTATAGTTTACCTACTCTCACTACTAGTAGCACACACTAGAGGGTGCTACAAATTATATAACCCAGCACTGCCAGATTACATCTTTGCAACTTACATTTTTTTTCTAACATGATCCATGGAGGTGAGGGGAACTGAGGGCAAGGAGATGTCAATACTACAATAACTAATAATGCCAATTAGGAGGAGCCTAGGGGCTGTTAAAGTGCTAACAAGGGATGGGTGAGCTGCAGTAATTGAATAGTAAATGGCCAATTGGGTCTAGGACAGGGGGGCTTAATTATAAGATCTTATAATCTTATAAGATGCCTTAGTTTGCTTTACCCTTAACCCTCCCCTGTAACAATTTTAGGGTTTTTCTTTGGGATGAATACCTTGATAGTCTGTTTGAGTATACGATGCACTGCAAATAAGTGCTCTTTTGTACATTCAAGGCTAGCTCTGTGCTCATACAAAACAGTATATTACTTTGCAATAAGTCAAATGGCTCAACTAAAAAATGAATAAATACTATAAATAAATAACAAATTCTGCATCACGCTACAATTAATCGACTGTAGTGTCTGAGTGTGATGGTGACTGCTGTTCCTGTTGACTACATTCATTGCCCATGGTCTATAAGCCTAAGACAATGTAATTTATGATGAATACTGCTTATTGTTTCACCATTTTTTGTGTATTTTTGAAACAAAATAAATAATTTCCATGAAGCTGGGTTTGAGCCAAAATGTATTCTAAAGACATTGCTCAGTGTGATTCCTAATATACATATCAAACACGCCTGCTATAATTTGAACTACCACACACTAAGCAAGACATCTTTTTCAGGTTCATCTAAAAATTGAACCAATCAAACTAGTTACATTTGTTCATTCAGCTTTGACAATCAAAGCACCTACTGAGATGTAGAAAAAAGGTTCATAAAACCTTGCCCACATGCCTAGGGAATTGAGCAACGCCAGTGTTTCAAACACTACAATTCCCACTGGAAAGGTGTTAACATAGAATCCCCATCTTTGTCTGAATTTTCTTTTTTATCCTTGGTTTTAATAGAACATTTATTCTGGCTTTTTAATCTATTCGTAAATTAATTGCAGGGAATTTTGAAAGCAATTTCAAGCTAAGCTCTTAATAAGGTACCTGTCACTGCAGAAATACATTGGATATCAAAACTAAACGTTATTGCTGTCTTTGTTAGTAAGTGAAAGGTTTTGTTAGTATTCAGTCAATAGCCCACAAACACAAGGCAAAAGCTAGTGGAGGAAAGCAAGATGCAGAAAGAGAGAAATAAGTGGGAAGCAGAGCTGTCAGTATTATGTCAATGTGTCAGTCTACAATATGTACGCCTCCAGTTAATCACAGAGGTTAGCTATGATAATGTTTCAAAAGATAAAGGACTAAAGAAAAAAATTGAGAAAATCTATGCACGATTGAACTTGTCTCTTTGTTGTAAAAAAGTTATCAATATTTTTCTCATCTTCATCTGCAGGGAATACAATGTACAAATCAAGCTAGTAGAAAATTATTTCCCCTTGAACAATCCAATATATTTTACTGAATGATGCGTGTTATTTCTAAACTTGAAATATGGGATACCGCTAAAAGAAAGTACAGAATATTCTTTGACCAAGCAGTCAAGCTTTGTAAAAAGTTGTATGAACTTGATAAAAACATATTATGCATGGTTAAAGTGATTCTAAAGCCTCAAGGTTTTTTCACTTTATGCATTAAGGTAAAAAAAACATGCAATCCCACCTACTTACCTGGGCAGATTAATAGCAGCAGGAGCCATTGGCTCCCACTCCTGTCAATCACTGCTGTCTGTATTAATAGACACAGACAGGAGCAAGCCAGCACAAGTGCACCCATAGAAAGCAGCTTTTTCTTTTTTGTTTTTTAATAAACTTTATTGAGTTTTCCAACATAAAAAGAATACAGTATTACCAAATGAGGATAGCTCAAACCCAGGTGTGAAAAAGAAAACAAGCCTGCATCAGCTGACACTAGTTACAAATAGAACCTTGTCACCATACAAGAACAGTATGAAAAAAGGTAGTGTGACAGTCGGTCCAACTCCTTTAACCTTAGGGTAGAATATTAGATATTTGGCTATTTGAAAACATAGATGCCCTGAGGAGGAGGACCCCTTGCGCTGAGGGTGGGTGCTCCTAACTGGGTCAGCCATCTGATTAATCAAATGGAAGGGGGGGGGGGAGGAAGCTGGGACCATGGCTTAGGCTTTACAACCTAGGTGCGAACAGAGAACTCAAACAAAATTAGGACAAACAAGTTCAAAACAAGACCAAATAAGTAGTAACGCAGATCATTGGTAAGGCAAGGAGTACCATACCAATGAGGCGAGAGGCATTAGTCCAGCAAAGGTTAGACGTGGTGATGTTCCCGCCAAAACTCATTTGTTACAAAAGCACAGGGGGTATTGTAGCCAGCCAGTATCCGGTCTACTGCCTCTGTAGAGAGTAGATCCTTGTTCCAAGAGGCGACTGATGAGGCAATGATTTGGTAAGGCGGGAGTTCAGAGGTTTATAAATATCAGAGATTTTAAATTGCTGGTGGTCCAATAAAATGTCAATAAGAGACGTACGGAATCTCTGAGCTCTTGCAGGAAATAATCTAGCGACAAAGGTGACAACCTGTTTAGCATATATGAAGTGATGGGCAGGCAAGCTAAACTGACTCATAAGTTGGGAAAAGAGTAGTGCTTTTTTTTTCTATTTTTTGAGTCTGTCAGGCACGTTATTTATTTTTATTTTTTAATAAAGGAATTGTCAAAAACTGTCTTTTGTGGTTTTTACATTTGACACTTTTTTGGTGAATGGGTAAGGATACAATGTACCCCATACCCATTGATATAGGGGGGGCTGGTATCTGGGGGCCCCCTTGTTGAAGGGGGCTTTCAGATTCCGTTAAGCCCCCACCTGAAGACCCCCACAACCACCAGGCAAGGGTTGTGGGGATGAGGCCCTTGTCCCCATCAACAGGGGGACAAACATTGTTGAGGGCAAGTGGCCTGGTATGGTTCAGGAGGGGGGGGCACTCGCTCATCCCCCCCTTTCCTGGCCTGACAGGCTGCTTGCTCGGATAAGGGTCTGGTATGGATTTTGGGGGGGGCCCACTCCTATTTTTTTTTTAAATGTTGGCATGGAGTTTAACTTAAAATCTATGCCAGACCCAAAGGGCCTGGTATGGACTGGGGGGGGGGGGCCATGCCATTTTTTTTCTTAATTCTGTCATAGGGTTCCGCTTAACCACTTCAATACACTGTATTATATACTGTACACTGACTGCACTGTATATATAGTGTACACTACACTGACTACACTGTATATATATATATATATATATATACTAAACTGCCTGCACGCCACTAACTAACCTGCCTCTAGCTAACGTTCTCTCAAACATTACACTATATATGGCCGCTGTGTAAGCAGCCTTATATAGTGTGGGGCATGGACTTAGCCCCCTGAGCCATGATTGGCTAAAAGCACCCTGCCTTTGATCGATTGATTCAAATTCTGTGTAAAGAATAGCTGGTTGTTAAGTGGGCCAGGAAGCCAGCCACCACATCCTTAACATCAGCTGTCAGCGGGCTTCCCAACTGACAGCTGAAATGTAAACAAAAAAATTCCGGCAATAGAAAACTCTGAAAAAAAACAGCCAGGGGCTCCCTCCCAATCCATACCAGGCCCTACGGGTCTGGTATGGGTTCTAAGGGGAACCCCACGCCAAAATAAAAAAAAAAACAAGTTGGGGGTCTTCCCCCAAAATTCATACCAGACCCTTATCCGAGCATGCAGTCCGACAGGCCCAGAAATGGGGGGCCCCATTGGGGGTAAGCGCCCCCCCGAACCATAGCAGGCTACATGCCCTCAACATGGGGGGTTGCTTTGGGGCAAGGGGGCACTGTCCTCCCACCCCAAAGCACCTTGTTCGCTGGGCTTTGGAATCTGGAAGGCCCCTGGAAGGCCCCCAGATCCCACCCCCCATCTGAATGAGTATAGGGTACCAAAAATGTGTAATAAGTGAATAAGATATAGAGCCATTTCACACCCTCTGCTGCACTGCTGAACCCAACCTCGTCAAAGTTCCATGCGCACTGCCTGCTCCCCCTTCTGACATCTCTTAAATAGCTAAGAGGCAGAGTCACATGATAACATCTTCAAATGACTCTGCCCCTTAGCTATTTAAGAAATGTCAGACGGAGGAGAAGGCAGTCCGCGGTGAGAGTTCACCGATGCCTAAGGGTTTTTTAATTTTCTTTGTTGGGTTTGGTGATGTGGCGGGCGGCATGAGATGGATCCACATTGGGGGACATTGTTTTTTTTTTTTTTTTTTTTAATAAAGGACCTGTGAAAAACCATCCACTGTTTTTCTTTATTTTTGACACTTTTATGGTAAATTTTTTTTTTTTTTTTTTTTCTTCCCCCTTTTTTTTTTCTTTTTTTTATCCACTTCAGCGAAAGTTTTCCGAGAGACATTATTTCAACTTTGTGTCAAACTTTATCTCTTCTCCTTTTTCACATCATTGTGGATTGTTTCCGTCACATCTTTATTATTTTTCCTTTCTAGGATATTCCTAAATATTTTTAAAAACCGGCGACAAAACGCCTTCTATAATTATAAACCCTATTATTATCTTAGTCTCTCTCAGTCCCTCTTATTTCCCCCCGCCCCCCCTCCCCCCCCCCATCCCCCCCATCCCCCCCCTCCCCCTCCCCTGCGTCTGGTCCGTTCCTTTATGTTATTTATTTATCCACTTGGCTCTGCACCTGTTCTTTCTTTTATCCTATCTAAATAAATATCCGAGACTTTGTAGTTTTTCCAACTTTCCCATCTACTATTATCCCCTTTCTCTCCTCCTTCCATTTTGTAGTGATAATCTATTTCCTTTAGCCAGTCTCTAATGTCTGGTTTTCCACTTTGTAGCCAATTCTTGGGAATTAAGGCCTTGGCCGCATTCAGGAGGTTAGGTATTATTGATTTTCTATATTGTTTCTTAGGATTATTGTAGATATGGAAGAGGCAAGTCCAAATATTTTGTTCTATTTCTTCTCCAGTTATTTCCTTTATGTTATTTAACACTTCCTTCCAGTACTCCATTATTATTGGGCATTCCCACCATATGTGTGTGATCGTTGCTATTTGGCCACATTTTCTCCAACACAAGGAGGTTCTATCTTGATGGAATCTGTGTATTCTTACTGGGGTCATATACCATCTTGATACTAGTTTATAATTCATTTCTATGGTCTTCATGTCCCAAGCCTTATTATATCCCATTTCTATCATTTTTTCCACTTTTTGGTTATCTATTTTTAAATTCATTTCTTTTTCCCATTGATTTATATATTCTGGTCTTTCTTGTGCTTCCAAATCTGTCAGTATACTATAAATTTTTGATGTTCCGTTTTTTAATGGTGTTTCATTGCTACATAGCTTTTCCAGTGCAGTTAATTTTGTTTCATCTCTCAGTGGGTGTGGTATTGTGCTTACTAGGTGCCTTAGTTGAGTATAATTCCATTCATTCATCTTCCATCCATTCCTTTCCTCTATTTCTACTCGTGTTCTTATTTTGCCATTTCTAGTGATATCTTTCAGTCGTGGGTTACCTATTCCTTGGATTTCAAATATTTCCCTCCCAGGGGTGAAGAGATTCGATCCTGTGAGTGCTAATAGTGGTGAATTATATTTCCATTCATTCTTTAAGTGAATGGTGTCCCAAATTTTAAATACATTTTTTGTTATTTCGTGCGTGTCGGTGTCCAATAGTCTATATTTCCGTGGAATCCAAATATTCTTATGTAGTGTGGCTCCACTTATTGTGTTTTCCATTTCCACCCATTTTTTTTCATTTTTCTCATTTGTCCACTCTAACATTCGTGTTAAAACTATGGCTTTATAGTACCTACTTATATCTGGGAGGGCAAGACCCCCATGCTCCTTTTTCCTTGTGATCAGCGTGTATTTAATTCTTGGTTTTTTATTAAGCCATATGTATTTTAGCAGGATTGTTTTAATTATTTTAAAAAAGCTCTGCGGGATTTTTACTGGTAACATCTGTAATCTGTAGTTTATTTTAGGTAATATCGTCATCTTAAATATATTTATTCTTCCAATCCATGAAAGTGGCTGTATTCTTAACTTTTTCATTTCTTCTTTGACCTCATTGATCAGTGGAATAAAGTTTGCCTGATAAATTTTTTCGACTCTAGGAGTTATTTTAATTCCAAGGTAATTTAGTTCTTTTACCCAAGTGAATGGGAATTCTTTTTGTAAAAACTGAACTTCCTTTTTCTCTAGACCTATGTTTAATATTTCCGTTTTTATTGGATTAATTTTGAAGTTTGACAGTTCTCCGTATTTTTTAATTTCTTTCAGTATGTTTGGGAGTGACACTCTTGGGTTGGATACGTACATCAAAATGTCGTCCGCGTAGGCAGCGATCTTATGCTCTTTTCCTCCTAGTTTCGCTCCTTCTACCTCTTTGTTATTGCGGAGTGTTGCTAATAGTGGTTCTAAGGCCAATACATATAATAGTGGAGACAATGGACAGCCTTGCCGTGTTCCATTCTGCATCTTAATTTTTGGAGAGAGTCTACCATTTACTTTTACAACTGCTGTCGGGCCATTATACAAATTTGTTATCCACTTCATCATTTTTGTCCCAATACCCAAGTGCCGCAATGTATCCATCATGAAACCCCAGTCTACCCTGTCAAATGCTTTTTCTGCATCCAATGACAGGAATAGAACTGGGGTCTCATTCTGCACCTTCTTGTGCAACATCAATAATGATTTTAGGCTGTTGTCCCGCCCCTCTCTCCCCGGGACAAAACCAGTTTGGTCCGGGTTGATCCACAGTGGGATTAGTTTTTTTATCCTAGTGGCCAGGATCTTGGAGTACAGCTTCGTATCAGCGTTCAATAGGGCTATTGGCCTGTAACTTGAGCAGTTAACTTTGTCTTTCCCTTCTTTTGGTAGTATTGTAATATGAGCTAATAACGATTCACTTCTTATTTCTTCATCTTCCCCTAAGGAATTCATATATTCTAATAGTTTTGGAGTCAGCTGTTCTTCAAATTTTTTATAGTATTTGACCGTAAACCCGTCTGGTCCTGGGCTTTTTCCTACGGGAGTTTCCTTTAATGCCAGTTTTACCTCTTCATGCGTAATATTTTTTTCCAATTCTTCTAGTTGGTCTATTTTTAGTTTTGGTAAGTTTGCTTTTTTTAAATATTCTTGTATCTTCTTTGTTCTTGTATTCGCTTCTTTCCAACTTTCCTGTCCTTTTATTGCATAAAGGGAGCTGAAGTATTTTTGAAATGTTATCGCTATATCTGTAGTTTTATTTACCACTTCTCCTTTTTCATTTTTGATCTTCTCAATGTAATTCAAAGACTTCTTTTTTTTTACCAGATTTGCTAGGTATTTTCCTGGTTTATTACCCCATTTATATTTTTCTTGTACTACTCTGTTGTAGTCCTTCCTTTCTTCTTGTTCCATCCAGTCTTTTAATTGCTCTCTCTTTTGAGATAATAGGCCGAAGATTTTGTTGTTTACTTGATTTTTGTGTTTTCGTTCCAATTCATAAATTTCTTTAATTATTTGTTGCATGTTTGTTTTCCTTTCCTGTTTTTTTCTTGCTCCTATAGCTATTAACTTGCCCCTAATAACAGATTTATGCGCCTCCCATATTGTTGCTTTCGATACCTCTGGTGTATCGTTTTCTTCAAAATATCTTTTAATTTCTTCTATGATGCTTTTTTCGGTCTCACTGTCTTCTAATAAAGTTTCGTTGATTCTCCATGGACCCCTTTCAAGGACTTCTCCTTTTATTTTCATTCTCAAGATTACTGGGCTATGGTCTGAGGCGGTTATTATGCCTATTTTTGTTTCTTCTATTTCTTCCAAGTTTCTATGTTCGACCATGATGTAATCCAATCTGGAGTAAATTTTGTGTACTGTTGAATAGAATGTGTAGTCCTTTGTGCTGGGGTGCTGAATTCTCCAAGGGTCTATTAGTTGCTGTTCATATAATGTTCTTTTTAATTTCTTTAGTTGATTTACCTCTTTGTCCCTTACTCTTGAGGTACTGTCCATTTTATTATCCATGCTGAAGTTGAAGTCTCCAGCTAGTATTAATTTTCCTTGCTTGAATTCCATTAGTATTTTAATTATATCTATCAAATATTTTTTAGGGTTCTTATTAGGACAGTAGACATTGGCCAATGTATATTTTACCCCGTAAATAGTTCCTGTAATAAAAAGATATCGACCCTCCGGGTCTATTTTCCTTTGATCTATTAGAAAACGTACATTTTTCCCTATACCGATGGCTACTCCTTTGGCCCTTCTTATTGGCGAGTCTCCTTGATACCATGTTGGTATGTTTCTTGAATAAATTTTGGCACTTGAGTTTTGGGTTATATGCGTCTCCTGTAGGAAAATTATTTCTGCTTTACTTTTTTCAAGTTCTCGGAGGATGATGTTTCTCTTCCCTGGGGAATTTAGTCCTCGGACATTGTAAGAGATTATTTTTATGCTGTTTACGTTTTCCATTCTTGTGCCTTTTCTTCCCCGCCCGTCCTCCGGCCCTCCCCCCCACGCGGTCCCCCTAGGAGACCGGATGGAGGGGACACCCAGCGGACGCACGGGGTCTCCTCATCTCTTGTCTCAGAATAGGTGTGCCTATGTAACCACTCATGTGACTCAGACCTCTCCCTCCCCACCCTCCCTCCCCCTCCCCTCCCTCCTCCCACCCTCCCCCTCCCTTTTTTCTGATATGGGTTTTTTACCCCCATATTCTCTAGAGCTGAGAGCATTTTACTTTGTTTTGTGGGGCACGCTCTGCCCCCTCTGCTCTATTTATTGTGAGGCGGAGCTCTGTAAGACACCCTATTCCCCCCCTGCCTAAGCACTAATAGGGCGACCCCCTGTCCACTCCGTGAGTCCCTGTCTCCCTCTCCCTGCATTTTTGTTGTGTTTTACCAATCCTTTCACTTTCCTTTTTTCCCATCCCATCAACCCCAGCCCCCCCCCCCTTTCCACTCTAAGGCCCCTTGCACCGTTGTGTGATATTTTCTCAGATGTTAATTTCCCCGAGAGTCCACATCTTGATGTCTGATCCTTGAATTTACTTGCCACTGTAGGTCATCTCTTGCCGTTATTCGCTCCTGACTATTTGCATATTTTTCCAGTTCTGGGGAGGGGATTTCTAGTTTGTTGCAAAAGTCCGGAATCTCCTCTACATGTCTTAGCCTCGCACTTATTCCGTTTTTCCTTGCTATTAGACATGCTGGAAAACCCCAGTTGTATTGAATTTCTTGCTCCCGGAGGATTTCTAATAATGGCTTTAGTATCCGTCGTCTTTTCAGCGTTTCTTGAGATAGGTCTTGAAATATTTGTAATTTACCTCCCGCAAACTCTATTTGTGTTTTCCTCTTTAGGTTTATCCAGATCTGTTTTTTTTCTTCCCATTTTTCAAAACGTACGATTACATCTCTAGGTGTTTCCCTTGCGAACCTTTGAGGTTTTTTTACTCGAAAGACACTTTTTATTCCTATTGTGTTAGTTGTTTCCTTTCCCAAGATTTGGTTGAAGAGATTGTTCATTTTTTCTATTAGATTTTCTGCTTGTTCTGTTTCCGGTAACCCACGTATTCTCAAGTTTTTCTTTTTATCTCTATTTTCTTGCTCTTCTATTTTATATGATTGTTCCTGTTGTTCCCATTTTAATTTCTTTATTTCGTCTTCTAGTTCCTTTATATTTTTTTGATGTAGGTCCACTTTGATCTCTACTTCTTCCACTCTGTTTAACATATATCCCATGTCTTTATGGAGTATTGACATCTCTGCTTTTAGGGAATTCTCTAGTGCCGTGAACATTTTTTCCATATCCTGTTTTGTTGGCAACTGTGGCCCTTGTTGTCCCTCCTCCTTTCCTCTGTCTTCCTCTCCCATTTCTGGCTCCATTCTGGGTTCTGAGAGGTGGCTGGTTTCTGTTTGTACTTTATACTGGCCTTTTTTATCCTTGTTGTCCTTCTCTTTTGTATCTATTTGTCTGCCCTTTGAGCCTACTTGTTTCTCTCCTTCTCCGATTCCTTGCTGTATATACCTGTTCATAGGGCCTGGACTTGGGCCTAGGCTGGTCCTAGGTGATTTTGGTATTGCTCCCGCACTTCTTGTTGTTTTCCCCTTCATGTTTGTTTCTATGGCTGGATTTATAAGAACTTCAAAGCTGCCTTCCAGAATACCCCTTGATTGGGGTCTCTTAATGATGAAAAAATCTCCCAGCCTTTTTAAATTGACTTATTTTTACTAATATTTCTTTTATTTCGTTCTCATACCCGGCATCCTCCCCACAATCCATTAATAGAAATAATTAATGAGATATGAGTAGTCCCCGTTTTCCAGAAGTTATGTTACTACCTTAAGTACATTAAGCATTCCTTGTTGCTGTTCAATTGTTTAAGCGTATTTAAGCTGAAAAAAAAAAAAAAAAAACGCTCAAAAACGCTATTGCAAAAATGCTGAAAAAAGCTGGAAAAAGTTAAAAAAAAGAGAAAAAAAAAAAAAAAAAAAAGTCACTGCAAAGACACCGGCGTCTTCACAGCGCTTTTCCAGCAGCCCGTGTGCATGGGGGCCCAGGTGCTCAGCAAAATAATTCAAATATTTTAGCGATATAATGCAATCTAATTCAAGTATTCAGCAAGATGATTTATATATTCAGCAGTATAGTTTCAGTATGAGCTTATATGTTCCACATTTTTGTTACTGTGAAATTTCTTCTTATTCTATAGTTTGTACTATCAAGCCTATAATTAGTACCATTTGCAAAAAAAAAAAAAAAAAAAAAAAAAAAAATTCACAAGAAAGGGAGATACTGCAGCAGCAGCAGGCAGGTGGGGGCTGGGAGACAACTCTTCCGTTGGCTTGTCTTTCTTTTACCTTCTCCTTCTCTTCTCCCCTGTTCCCCCCCCCCCCTGTTTTTGTTGTTTTTCTTAGCTCACTTGATTCTACTTTTTCAGCTCTTTTGCCTTTTCCCCTGTTTGTTCACTTCAAGACAATTGCAATAGAAGAAAAGAGCCAAAAGAGGAGGAAAAAAAAAAAAAAAAAAATGCTCAAAAACGCTCAAAGACGCTATTGCAAAAACGCTGAAAAAAGTTAAAAAAAAAAAAAATAAATAAATAAAAAAGTCACTGCAAAGACACTGGCGTTTTCACAACGTTCTCCCAACAGCCCATGTGCATGAGGGCCCAAATGCTCATAAAAATAATTCAAATGTTTTGGCGGTATAATGGAATCTAATTCAAGTATTCAGCAAGATGATTTATATATTCAGCAGTATAGTTCCAGTATGAGCTTATATGTTCCACATTTTGTTACTATGAAATTTCTTCTTATTCTATAGTTTATACTATCGAGCCTATAGTTAATACCATTTGCAAAAAACAAAAACAAAAAAAGACCAAAAAAAAAAAAAAAGGATCACAAGAAAGGGAGATACTGCAGCAGCAGCAGCAGCAAGCAGGTGGGGGCTGGGAGACAACTCTTCCGTTGGCTTGTCTCTCATTCACCTTCTCCCTCTCCCCTGTTCCCCCCCTGTTCTTGTTGTCTTTCTTAGCTCCCTTGATTCTACTTTTTCAGCTCTTTCGCCTTCATTTACTTTCATTTACTTTCGCTTTTTATTCCATTTTATTTCATTTTATTTCAATATGTTCATTCCCTTTCCCTTTCTTTTGTTCTATTACTTTTCCTTTGCCTTTTCACTTCCAGACAATTGCAATAGAAAAAAAGCCAAAAAAAAAAAACGGTACTTATCTTTTAGTTGTTGTTGAAGTTGGGACAAAAAGGGACACTCACTGCAGCTTGTTGCAGTCAGACGCAGGTACAAACTTCCTCTGGCTTACACCACAAGACAGCTCGGTGAGTGATGAGCAGGGGGGGCGGGGAGGGAAGCTACCTACACCTTCTCATCAGGCCGATCATTCCTCTCAGCTGCAGGGAGAGGGCTCTCAGGATCCTCACGCCGTGCACAGAGCCATTACCAGGCTCCTCCCTCCTCCAGTCAACGCCTCCCATCAGACTGACTTCTTTTATGGTAAATAAGTAGGCAGAGCACCCCCTCCCAAAGCATACCCAGTCCATACCAGACCCTTATACGAGCCTGCAGTCTGACAGGCCCGGAAAGGGGGCGGTGAGTAAGCGCCCCCCCTCCTGAACCATACCAGGCCACATGCCTTCAACATGGGGGGTGCTTTGGGGCAAGGGGGCTCTGCCCTCCCACCCCAAGCACCTTGTTCCCATGTTGATAGGGACAACAGTCACTTCCCCACAACCCTGGGCTGTGGTTGTGGGGTTCTGCGGGCAGGGGCTTGTTGGAATTTGAAAGCCCCCTTTAACAAGGGGGCCCCAGATCCCACCCCCCTCCATGTGAATGAGTATAGGGTACGAAAAATGTGTAGTAAGTGAATAAGATGTAGAGCCATTTCACACCGCCTGCTGCACTCCGGCCTCGTCGAACGTTCCCCGTGCACTGCCTGCTCCTCCGTCTGACATCTCTTAAATAGCTAAGGGGCAGAGTCACATGATAACGTCATCAGGTGACTCTGCCCCTTAGCTATTTAAGAAATGTCAGGTGGAGGAGAAGGCAGTCCGCGGTGAGAGTTCAGCGATGCCTTAAGATTTTTTTTCTTTTCTTTCTGGGCCATTGTTTTTTTCTTTTTTAATAAAGAACTTGTCAAAAACAGTCTACTGTTTTTCTTTATTTTTGACACTTTTTTTGGTGAATGAGTAGGCAGAGCCCCCTGTCCCAAAGCATGTTTAGGGCATGTGGCCTGGTGTGGTTCAGGAGGGGGGTTCTTTCTCGTCCCCCGCCTTTCCTGCACGCTCAGATAAGGGTCTGGTATGGATTTTAGGGGGGGCCCACGCTGTTTTTTTTTCCAGAATTTTCTATTGCTGGCATTGTTTTGTTTTTCAGCTGTCAGTGGGGAAGCCTGCTGACAGCTGAGGAGTCATCAGTTGTTAAGGACGCAGCGTCTGTCTTCCCCACCCACTGCTTAACAACCAGCTATTCCTTACACAGATCTCGAATTGGTCGGTCATTTTTCGACCGCTCCAAGTTCGAATCATTCTGGAAATTTGGAATTCGTTAGAAAATAAATAAACAAAACAAAATTTTATGAAAACAAAACTAAAACTAACAAACACCGAAACAACACTAAACGAATTCTGAAACAAAATTAGTAACATAACAAATTTATCCGAAATAAAACAAATGTTTCTGTTCTGCACGTCTACTAGCCTCAGACAATAGAAACTAATGTTATCAAAGGCTTTCTCTGCATCAAGGGTGATAAGGGCTAAGTCACTGGAGGGATTAGTCCTTGTGTGTTCCAGAAAAGTGAGCAGCTTTCGTATATTAGAAGTCGCAGAGCGCCCCTGAGTGAAACTGGCTTGCGAGGGGTGGATAAGGGGGCATAATTGATGCCAGCCTATTGGCAGTGATCTTCGAAAATATTTTGCAGTCTAATGCCCCGTACACACGGTCGGACATTGATCGGACATTCCAACAACAAAATCCTAGGATTTTTTCCAACGGATGTTGGCACAAACTTGTCTTGCATACACACGGTTACACAAAGTTGTCGTAAAATCCGATCATTCTGAGCGCGGTGACGTAAAACACGTATGTCAGGACTATAAACGGGGCAGTAGCCAATAGCTTTCATCTCTTTATTTATTCTGAGCATGCGTGGCACTTTGTGCGTCGGATTTGTGTACACACGATCGGAAATTCCGACAACGGATTTTGTTGTCGGAAAATTTTATAGCCTGCTCTCAAACTTTGTGTATCGGAAAATCCGATGGAAAATGTGTGATGGAGCCTACACACGGTCGGAATTTCCGACAACAAGGTCCTATCACACATTTTCCGTCAGAAAATCTGACCGTGTGTACGGGGCATAAGTTTAACAGGGATATTGAGAGGATAAGAACCCAGCTCTGCAGGGTCTTTACCTTTTTTTAGCAATAATTAAATGTGGGCATGAAAGTTAGATGGAAGGTATTGCCCTCCAATAAAATTCCCTGATAAACTGAGACTAGGGTTGGAATGACCATGTCAGAAAATAACTTGTAAAATACTGATATGTAGCCATCAGGACCTGGGGCCTTATCATTGGCTAAGGATGAGATCGCATTTGCTATGTCTCGGGCCTCGATTGGGGGCGTTGAATTGGGCTAAAATTGAGTGGTCTACCTGTGGGAGGGAAACCTGATCTAGAAACGCATCCGCCACACCAGTGTCGATGGGATCTTGACCATAGAGTTTGGTATAGAATTGTTCCAAGATACAGTTATTGTCTCTAGGAGTTGAGGTAAGGTCACCCTGGGCATCTTTGAGGGCAGAGATGTGACTGGGGGCATGGGGACTCCTACCCAGTCACACCAGAAATTTCTCCAGCTTATTCCGATATTTATGATATTGGAGGTCAAGGTACAACCGATGGATCCATTTCTGTGCATCGGCCCATAAGTTGAATTGACACTTCTCACCAGGCTCTTCTGTGGTCTGAGGAGTTTTGCTGCGATAGCCGTGCTTGGGCGAAATGTAAGTGATCACTTCCCTCACAGTATTGTTTAGCGACATTGTTTTCGTAACCGGAGGCATAGGCAATAATTCTGCCATGCAGCACAGCTTTCCCAGCTTCCCAGTAGAGGTTGGGGTTGTTGCAATGTCTTGAGTTAGTGGCCTCATAGTCTGCCCAAGCTTCTCATAAAAACCCTCTGGAGATCCTGATTGTGTGCAAGATAGGACAGGAAATGCTATTTTTTGATGGGGGGAGTTCAGGGAATAGATATTAGAGAGAATCCAATCCCAAGATGATATTCTCAATTGAGCAGTGATAAAACAGCCCTCATCGTCACCCTCTACTGATACCATCTCACAGGGCAAGTTTTTGTCAATAACGATTAGCACCCCAGCCTTTCCTTTTACTGCCGTCGAACCATATACTTGTTTCCTGCAGGAGAGGTATATCAGCTTTAAATTGTTTAAGGTGGCATAAAACCGCCATATGCTTATTGGGTGACCATAACCCTTTTGTATTCCATGTGACAATTCTCATTATTGGATTTTGGTGGAAAAGGGACTACTAATCACATATGGCCAGGTAAACAATGTAAGTTCATTACTACCTAGAAGATGGATTAGGAAAAGTAAGAGCCTGGTTCCTAGAGTGGAGGGTAAGGGGAGGTATCAAGCCCAATAGGGGCCTAAACAAGTAACCTTACAAAACCAAACAACATACAGCCTGTACTTCACCTTTTTCCACATGTATCCCACAACCATGTGGACAGCGTTACCGGAGACTCATGTGACACTTGCCTTAGGTTTGTTCTACTACTTTCCCCCTAAAATGGCCCCTGTACATGACCCAATGTGGCAGTGATTGCATGTTTCCGGAAAGGCTACAGTGACATAGATAACGAATCATATAATTGTGCAAGATAAACCTGGAAGCTGACTAAAAGTTAACCAGGATGCTTGAACAAATAAGTCCTATAAAGTTCAAGACAAGGCTAAGGATACAGACATTTGGTAGCTCCACATGCCGACATATTAGTAGGTCTTAGAGTGTCCTGGGTTGTTGGAGTAGTGAGGCTTCTCGGCGGGTCCTTCCTCAGACTGCCTGGTCTCTAGCACCAGCTGGGTGCGGAGAAGTTGAGGGTAAAGACTCTCTTGTAATAGCCACTCGATTGCTATTACAAGCAGTGGGAGAGGACACACCCCCACCTGCTGTCTTCTGCGGCTCTCTCGAGCTCTCCCATCCCACCAGGAGACCTGAGCAACCAGCCAGCACATCTGTCTGCTGGCCAGAAAGCTCAACAAAGCCAGGAGCGGCATTGATGGGCTGTCAATAATGGTAACCCAGAAGCAATGACATGACATCACTTCCAGTTTACCCATTTTTTTTGTGGCGCCATTTTTAAATAATGAAATGCAATCAAAAATTTGTGTTCAGTGTTTTTCAGTGTTTCTGTGTTTTTTAATGTTTTTCAGTGCTGAGGCCAGACCCCTCCATAAAGAGTACCTGTCACATGCCTATTGCTGTCACAAGTGATGTTTACATTCTTTGTTACAGAAAAGCAATAGAAGTTATAAAAAAATAAAGCAACAGTTAAAAAATAAAGAAAAATAATTATTAATTGAAAAAAACTAAAGTGCCCCTCCCCCCCATGCTAACGTGCAAAGGCAATCGCTCGTGTCCGTCCCGCACGCACGCAAACAGCGATCTTCCCACACATGTGAGGTATCACTGTGAATGTCAGATCATGAGCAGTAATTCTAGTACTAGTATATATACACACAAAGGAGATTGCGAAAAAACTTTTCACAACACATTATGTAAGACCATAAGTGAAATACGTGCAACACATTAACAAATTAATATATTTAAAGTGAATGAATTAATCACTAAATAATGAATTATTATAGTGATAAGGTGTAAAAAAGTCCCAAACGAAACTTAAAAGCTGGAAATCAACACAAATATTTATATGTGATGTATCAAAAGAAAGTCCAAACCGAAACAAATTGGCGAGGTGATAAAAAAAAACAACTTTAGAAGTAATTTTCTAGCAAAAAAAATTGATTGTTACATGTAAACAAAAAGGCCTGATATTTAATTGATTATAACAGAAACTTTTTGTCTCATTCTATCTCATTCTCCATTTTAGGAAATGTGGGCAAAGTCATGCAAACCAATCTTTTATGCCACTGTGGTGACCTATACATCCAGAAAGTACAGATACAGACTCATATTATAAAGCCATTTATTCCCAACTGAATATTTTGTTTGGCATCCATGCAATAGGTCAGATTACTATGTTGGAATTCCTAGAAATCTAAGTTCCAATTTCTATAAACTTTGTATATTGAAGTACAGAGGTTACTTGGAAAACAAATAAAAAAAAAAAACAGGCAGAGGACATGTTTTGGATTATTTAACCATTTATTTGTGTATTGTAAGAGGGGTTGTTTTAGCTAATATATATATATATATATATATATATATATATATATATATATATATATATTGCCAGTTCACTGGCCATTAGCAAATAGCCATCAGACCCCATGGAGGTCAGTTGATCCATAAATACATACCCTTTCCGATTCCCATGCATCCTTTTTTTGGGGACAGTGGTATACATGATGGACTCCCCAGAGACAGAGGGGGTTATTTACGAAAAGCAAATTCACTTTGCACTTCAAGTGCACTTGAAAGAGCACTGAAAGTGCACTTGGAAGTGCAGTTGTTGTAAATCTAAGGGGTAGATCTGAAATGAGTGGAAGCTCTGCTGATTTTATCATCCAATCATGTGCAAGCTAAAATGTTGTTTTTTATTTTCCTTGCATGTCCCCCTTCGATCTACAGCGACTTTACCTCCAAGTGCACTTGCAGTGCAAAGTGGATTTTCCTTTAGTAAATAACCCCCAGAGAGTAAAAGAAGTGCCCAGAATAAACTGATGACCCTTTAAAAGAGGTTTGGATTTCACTGTGTGACACCCTTATGTTCCAGCCCTCAGTATTGCCTCAGTGGTGACAGATGAAGCTCTGACAAGCAAACAAAGTGAAGTAATAAATCGTCAGGTAAGAGTATAGGCATAAACAGAGTAGACCTGGTGACCAGACGTGGAGCGAGTGCATGTCGGGATGTGGTGGCCATCTTGTTGGCGGTTCATGCTGTGGATACTATCTAGCAAACAAGTGTTTTTTAACAGTGATCATGTGAGTGAACAAGCTTTCGTTTTATCACAAATAAATGCTTTTAAGGATTACTGCACCATGAGGTTTTATTCCTTTACATTACATAGTTCACCCATATGTGTGGAGTTGATGTTATGAGCCTAGAGGACGGATTGTGGAAATCTCACCATCCCTGTTCAATCTACCTGGTTGATTGATCGTTGTGTGTGGATGCCAAGGCTTTTTATATATCCAAGGCTCATCCAACCCCTGTAATAAGGGTCCACAGAGGAGGGTAGGAGGCAGTGTGTTTGGATGTCGGTGGTTACTTTCTTCCCTCCCTACACGATCAAGAGTTTTACCCCATGATGTGTGGTCTATATTGATTTCATCAAGGAATTTTTATCTTATGTGGTTCATATTGATTTCATCGAGAAATTTTTATATTTCAAGAACATTATTTTCGAGCGCTGCACCTTCTTCCCTATCATTGCGTTTCCTATACCGCTTGCATTTGAAAATACAGTTAATTATTTTTTTAAAAATTACAGAGCTGCATTATTTTGTGTCTTTTACATCATCCTAGTATTTAGCTCTAAAAAAGTATAATACACTGTTGGCTGGAAGTGTCTGCTTGTAAGATTTGCTGATGATTTTTTTTTGAAAAATCTGATTAAATACTGGGGTAAAGGTGAGTGTGAATAGCACAGAAGATGTGTTCTGGTTAGGGTCTCTCCCCCTGCCAGAACACAATAGCTGAGCAGGGAGATGTACTAATATTAGATAGTTAATATAGGACCTCCTCCCAAGCTCTCCAGTTTTTTTTTTTTGCTCAGCTCGCTGGGCTGAACGAAACAAAAGCTAATAGTGTGTACTAGGCTTAAGAGAACACTATACTAGAACAATCTAGATGCTAGAACATGAGGATAATATGGTACTTTGACTTGAATAGGGAATGGCTGGCTCTCTTGGATTTGACTATATGCAATAGATCTCTCTCTAAACCTGGTATCTCAGTGTGATTGTTCAACTTCTGTACATTCGCTTGTAGATTTACCAAAGTAAAAAAGCAAATTCAATTTATATCCAACCAGGCTGACCCTTGCATTACATAGTTGTTGATAAATCCAAAGGAGTTTGTAATGAGTGGTCGGCTTTACTAGGCTACAGCCCTCTTCGCTTTACAATGATATGCTGTTTTTGCTTGCTGCAAACAAATACAATTTATTCTGTGTTCCTTTGCTTCTTAGAATAGTAAAAAAAACAACTTGAATATAATGAACTTATTTGAAACCTGATGTCATACTGCATATAAAAAGAAAATTAATGTAGTAGGTGCAGTTTTATTTGCTCTGGCAAGCTTAAACCGTGCTGTACCATAGAACCTTTATTTGGTGCACACAGTAATCATGCAATTATATAATCCTTCCATAAGCTTTAAAAAATAAATATATATAAATGTTTTATTTCATAAAGAAATATAAATTATCTGATTGCTTTTGATATAGTAATGGTATTTCAATAATGCAAAAAAAAACTTATAATGTGTATACAGGTATTAACAACCCAGGGTTTCAGCTTATGATCTAGTAAAAGCTGCAGTGCACTAGGCCACCTCTTTCTAGGGCCCTTAGCGTGGGTAATCTGTGTTCTGAGAACACTATCTAGTGCTTGCAGTCAAATTGTGGCAAGGTAATCCTGTTCACTACATTGTCTCTCTACCACAGTGGACTGAGCCATAGTGCAGATAATCTAATTGGCAGTGCTCTCCTTTCTCTATTGGCTTCCATCCAGTACCCCCATCCCACCTGTTCACAGCCCAATGCACTATTTCTGAATACCCCTGACTGACTATTGTTTGAGCACAGCCTTCACTATTCAGAGAATTAGAAATATGGTGCCGTAGCAGCAGCTTTACAAGTCAATACTTTTTTTCAGGTATGGGCATCTTTTCTCCAACCTGCCAGCTATTTAATTGAGAGATTCCAGCTGATGAGAAAATCAAGAAGTCAAGTAGTGCATCAACACTGTTGTCAGGAAAACTTCAATTTTTCACACGGCACTCCCAGGACAGAGACCGGGGTCTCACCGAAAGCCTCAGGCCCCGTACTAATGAGCTCTGATTGGCTACAACAGTAATCAGTCACTGTTAAGCCCACGCCTGTGTTTCTTTCTTTCTGTGTATGGAGCAGACGGACACAATGTATCTTTCTAGTTCTTTGCAGAAAGAAAAAAAAAAGTGTTTGTAAAAAAATGTTTTAAATAAATAATAAAAAATAAAATAAAAAAAAATAAAATAAAAAAAAATACCCAGATCAAGGTTTGATCTAGGTCAAAGCCAGGAATAGTGTTTGGGTCAAGGTCAGGGTCAAGTGTCAAGGTCAGGGTCAAAAGTCAAGGTCAGTATATTTTGGACAGGTTTTTTTTTTAAGTATCATCAGTGTCAGTTAGTGTCGTGTGTGTTATAGGTAGGGCAAAAAATATTAAAAAATGTAAAATGCACACTATTGCTTCTGGTCTGTACTTCAGATACAAACAACAAGTAACATACACATATGTAATATCGTTGCAATAGTCAGGAGTAGGAGAATTTATTTTGGGTTGTTCTTTGGTGGTAGGTTGTGGTAGTAACAAGAAATATACAGCTACATTTAGAAAAAAAATGTTTTCACTATTTTTTCCTTTGATAGTAAAACAAAAATCAGGACATATTCATAACTATTTACTACCAAATGAAAGTCTAATTTGTTCTGAAAAAAACAAGGTATAATCCACCTGGATGCACAAAGTGATGATATGTATGGTTTTACTAACACATGTCAAAATTGCAAAATTGAGCTTAGGCATTTAGATTGTTTTACCCTTAGCTGTGAAGGGGTTAAGGAAGGGGATTGTCACATAGAATAACATTCTCTCCCTTTCCTACCTGAGTCCATGGGTCATCCTAGGGTCTGTGAGTATAGATATACCTAGATTTATGTACATTGCATGTTTAACTCTTTCTAATCACACAATTGCCAATTAAACAATTTATCAGTAAAAATGTCCTTGTTCTCATTGCAATCTAGTGTCTTACTATCTTGTCACTGCAAGGGGAAATTAATACTAAACAAATCGCCTACTATATTGTATAAACTCTCTAAAACTGGCAATTGTACTGAAAGAACTAAAAGCAGGGGTGTGCATGCCCACGCACCAGTGGCCAATGAGAGAGACAAAAAATCAATCTCGGGTGATTGAAAAGTATATCAAAAGAGAAAGAAAAAGAGTGTATGTGTATACTTGAAGGACGGAAAGCATATTCATTCTGTAGAAGAGCAGAAGATAGAAAGATGTGCCACTAGTACAAATATGCTAATCTTTTTTAGCCTGTTACTATGAATATAGGATTATCGAATAGATGATCACTATCTGTTAGGAAGTCTCCCTCTGACAAACAATTTGACTGGCCAATCGCCGTGGTATGGTATCATGCATTCAAGCCATTTGTTGGTGTCAGTCAAAAAAAGGGGTACTTTCATATCTCCAATATGACCTATTAGGCAATTTTACTGGCCAATTACCGTGGGATGGTGTCTAGCATCCAAGCCATTCATTGGTCTGAAAACTGCTTATAAAAGAAAGAGCAAATAGGTGTTGTGTGTGTGTGTGTGTGTGTGTGTGTGTGTATATATATATATATATATATATATATATATATATATATATATATATATATATATATATATATCGTAAAAGTGGAAAGCATGGAAAGCATTCTGTAGGAGAGTGGAAGGTAGAAAGATAGTGGACATATACAGTATCTCACAAAAGTGAGTACACCCCTCACATTTTTGTAAATATTTTATTATATCTTTTCATGTGACATCACTGAAGAAATGACACTTTGCTACAATGTAAAGTAGTGAGTGTACAGCTTGTATAACAGTGTAAATTTGCTGTCCCCTCAAAATAACTTAACACACAGCCATTAATGTCTAAACCTCTGGCAACAAAAGTGAGTACACCCCTATGTCAAAATGTCCTAATTGGGCCCAAAGTGTCAATATTTCCTGTGGCCACCATTATTTTCTAGCACCACCCTCTTGGGCATGGAGTTCACTAGAGTTTCACAGGTTGCCACTGGAGTCCTCCTCCACTCCTCCATGACGACATCACAGAGCTGGTGGATGTTGGAGACCTTGCATTCCTCCACCTTCCGTTTGAGGATGCCCCGTAGATGCTCAATAGGGTTTAGGTCTACAGACATACTTGGCCAGTCCATCACCTTTACCCTCAGCTTATTTGAAAGGCAGTGGTCGTCTTGTGGTAGAGGTGGGTATGGGGTCGTTATCATGTTGGAATACTGCCCTGCAGCCCAGTCTCCGAAGGGAGGGGATCATGCTCTGCTTCAGTATGTGACAGTACATGTTGGCATTCATGGTTCCCTCAATGAACTGTAGCTCCCCAGTGCCGGCAGCACTCATGCAGCCCCAGACCATGACACTCCCACCAGCATGCTTGAATGTAGGCAGTCTTTGCACTCCTCACCTGGTTGCCGCCACACACACTTGACACCTTCTAAACTAAAAAAAGTTTATCTTGGTCTCATCAGACCACAGGACGTGGTTCCAGTAATCCATGTCCTTAGTCTCCTTGTCTTCAGCAAACTGTAGCAGGCTCTGTTGTGCATCATCTTTAGAAGAGGCTTCCTTCTGGGACGACAGCCATGCAGACCAATTTGATGCAGTGTGTGGCGTATGGTCTGAGCACTGACAAGCTGACCCCCCACCCCTTCAACCTCTGCAGCAATGCTGGCAGCATTCATACGTCTATTTCCCAAAGACAACCTCTGGATATGAGGCTGAGGATGTGCACTCAACTTCTTTGGTCGACCATGGCGAGGCCTGTTCTGAGTGGAACCTGTCCTGTTAAACCGCTGTATGGTCTTGGCCACCGTGCTGGAGCTCAGTTTCAGGGTCTTGGCAATCTTCTTATAGCCTAGGACATCTTTATGTAGAGCAACAATTCTTTTTTTCAGATCCTCAGAGAGTTCTTTGCCATGAGGTGCCATGTTGAACTTCCAGTGACCAGTATGAGAGAGTGAGAGCGATAACACCAAATTTAACACACCTGCTCCCCATCCACACCTGAGACCTTGTAACACTAATGAGTCACATGACACCGGGGAGGGGAAAATTGCTAATTGGGCCCAATTTGGACATTTTCACATAGGGGTGTACTCACTTTTGTTGCCAGCGGTTTAGACATTAATGGCTGTGCGTTGAGTTATTTTGAGGGGACAGCAAATTTACACTGTTCTACAAGCTGTAAACTCACTATTTTACATTGTAGCAAAAGGCCATTTCTTCAGTGTTGTCACATGAAAAGATATAATAAAATATTTACAAAAGTGTTAGGGGTGTACTCACTTTTGTGAGATACTGTATGTGCAGGCTTTAAAATGGCCACATTTGTGGCTTCCAAGTGGTCTTTCTGGTAGCCAAGTTAATGCTCATGTGGGTATATTAATTTTATCCAGATGACTATGTGCCATCATATCTTGTATACTCCTTCCTTTTCCATATGTAATGGAAGGTGAATCTGGCAGTAGACTAGATAGATCTTTGTCATGTAACAGGACATGTAATGTGCCAATTGTCCTTGTACTACTTACTTCCTCAGTGTTGCTTTGTCTGGGGGCCAATAAGGTTTCTTGCAGGAACTTCTCTACTTTTTCTAGGGATCATTTTAAATCTCCCAGCTTGTATCCCCTTCTAGTAAATCGCTGAAATAGATGACTACTCTCTACTATAAAAGGTTTTTTCTGTGGAGCAATTCCTCTGTGCTCTCATCAGTTGTCCTGTTGGAATTCATTTTTTCAAGGGAGCTGGGTGATGACTCCCCCAGTGTAATAGACTGTTGGTTGAAGTGGGCTTACGATATATTTTGGTCCCTATCATGCCAATCTCCTCCCTTGTGATCTAAAGATCCAAAACGTTTATACTATCCTTTTCAATTTCACTGGTGAAGAACATTTCAATAGTATTGGTGTTAAGGATCCTAACAAAGTCACAAAATTGTTCCTTTTGTCCCTGCCATAGTATGAAAACATCATCTATGAACCTTGCCCATAGTATTATTTTTTAAGTGAATGTTTTCAACTCATCTGTAAAAACAATTGTTTGTTCCCACCAGCCAAGGAAAAGGTTGGCATAAGTCAGGGCACATGCAGTGCCCGTTGCTGTGCCTCTGATTTGCTGGTAAATCTTACTGTCAAATAGGAAGAAATGATGTTACAAAATGAAGAACATCAATTGTAAAATTAACTTGGTGTGTGGTTGGAACACAGTCCCACAAACATTTTAAAAATACTTGCAGGCTCTCACACCTAACTCATGTTGAATATTGCTGTAAAGTGCCTGAACATCCAGACTGGCCATCCACATGTCATCTGTTAAAACCACCCCTTGCAATTACCTGATAAAGTCTCTGGTATCTTCAATATAGGAAGATAATCCATAAACATACAGTCGTAGTACATCAATGTACTTACTGCCATTTTCTGTTAAATTTTTTTTAATTTTCCATATGAAGTTTTTATTAAGAATAAATTGTTAATACACAATTTTTTATACAAACAGAAAGTGATTGAACATGAAAAACATATACAGAATTGGTGTAATCTTACTTTTGAAAACATAGCAATATAGGTAAAATAGCCAAGATTTCCAGAATCCCCACATTCATCAGGGGTCTGCGAGTTGACATAAACAGGGTAGTCATCCTAATCACAGCCTTTGAGGTGTGGGGCTTGTTGTAGAGGTAGCCCTTGGTTTACCTGAATGTATCTGTCTATATCTGAGTAGGTAAGAAAAAGTTGGGTCCTTAAAGTGGAGTGATGTCGTGTGTGGGGATAGTCTTGGCCAATTCATTTGGAGTAGAAAGTAAGGGTAGCAGTCAATCACCAGAGCTAATACGTAAATGAGGATGTGTATGTGAGATAGTTTTGTCCGGGCAGGTGGGGCAGAAGCAGAAGAGGGGGAAAATGGCAAGGGAAGGGGGACAGAGGTAAAAGGCAAGAAAAGAGGGGAAGGGGAGGAAAAGCAGGATCAAGGGGGAGGGAGGAGAACGAGAAAACAACAAAAAGGGGGGAGGGGGATGAGAGGAGATGGAGCTCTGAGGGTGTCACCTCCACGGTCTCCAAGGGCAGCGCCATATATGTAGGGGTTCGTGAGAGGGTCCCTGCTTGGAGGGGTCTCCTCCCAGGGTCGGCCTTCTGTTAAATTTTAATTACCAGAGACAATTGGATGACCAGGTGGTTTTGTTTGATGTGTATGTATCTTGGGTAGGCCATAGAAGATGGCAAATCATAAGATGATAGTTCATGATATAAGCAAATTCCTCTTTTGGCAAGATCTTCTTCCTTAACCAATCTGTTACAATGTGTTTTAATTTACTTTGATATTCTTTATTAAGTTCTTTAATCAAAACCATATAGTTATTCTCATTGGTGAGAAATGGATATCATAATACATTGTCAGGTAAAAAGTGTGGTCCAACAATACTATATTGCCACCTTTATCGGCAGACTTTATAATTAGTTCTTTATTCTTTTTAAGATCTTGTAGTGCCTGCCATTCTGAATAAGAAAGATTAAAAAATCTTTTCCTCTTCCTTGTGGTTTTTGCCCACAGTTCATGAAATTCTTGTTCGACCAGTTTGAGAAAAAGTTGAATTTGACTCCCCTGAGCAAATGGTGGGGTATAGTTGGATCTAGCTTTAAGGGAGGTAAAAGGTCCCTCAACTCTGGCAGTTCCCCCTCACTCTCTTGCTCTAATGACTCTATGGGTCTCGGGGTTTCAATCTCTCTGGATGTTTTAAATTGATGGATTTGTGTTGATTTATTCTTTTTTTCTTGCGAATAGATTAATATCCTTTACCCACAAAATAAATCGAAATCATGTGTGGGTACAAAGGATAAGCCCCTTTTAAGTATTTTTAAATGGTCAGATGACAGATGTATTTTGGATAGGTGATATATCTGGTGGTCACTATTGTCATCATTTTGTAAAGCCTCTGAGGGGGCCTTAGATGTTACTTTTTCGTCCTTCTCCTGGCCCCTGTGTAACCCCATTGATCGCGGTCTCTTAGTTGTTGGGTGGATCCCCCTAAAAGTCACCCTTTTTGTTCTGGAGGCATGGTAAATTTTACTCATCTGCCTCTGTCTCTGCCTCTACCAGGAGTTCGTCTAATTTCTTGTCTTGTTGAGTGCCTGTCATTTTGTCTGACGCTACTCTCTTCTGAGCTATCTGACTCCCTAGACGTTGCTGAGTCAATATAAGTGGTAGAGTATTGACCAGAATTTGGGATTTTGATGTTCATCTTTTAATTGCTTAACTCGTCAAATTGACTCTTTTCATTGTCGAGGAGGTATTGCATCATCCTAAGTGTATTTTCTGTCTGCAATTTCTCCAACCCGGCCATGAAATTAGAGTCATCTATGTTATAAGAGCTCCTTTTGACTAAGACCAATGAGTGGCTTGGATGCCTGACACCATACCATGGTAATTGGACAGTCAAATTGCTTGAGAGAGGGAGGTCATTTTATAGATAGTGACCATCTATTGTAAACCCCTATGTTATAGGGACTGGCTAAAAAATATTAGCAGATGAGTACTATTGGCACATCTTTTAACCTTCTGCTCTCCTATAGAACTCATATGCTTTCCATCTTTCAAGTATACGTATTGTAGGGGATCAGACTCAAGGCAGGGACAAACTCACAGTTTCTTTAGGAAAACATCATGTTTAATCCACATGATATTCCCAAACAGAAGAAAAAGGGCATCTTGCCATTATTCAAGCAAAAATAAACTTCTGCTCTACCGAGCCTTACCATAGTCTGACCAGTCCTTGGTTTTGTAGTAAGTGTCCTTACAATCACAAATAGTTTGTATCCAAAGTCAGGGAATAAGCAGCCATGCTCCTAGTTGCCTCCTCACATGGAGACACACACTCTCTCTCTGAGTGCTAGGACCAGCTGTCTTAAACAAAACCTGAAAAGAAAACTCTAAATTGCGGTCCATGGACTTGGGAGTCTGTCCCACCCAGATCTCTATCAGACTCCCAATAAAACCAGGCCCAGAACGTACTTTACCAATACAGGGTAAAGAACTATCCTTCTTTACCCTGAAGGCTTTGCTGGTATTATCTTAGATTGCAAATCTAAGAATCCGTGGAGGAACATATATCCCATCAATCACTTTTCCTGAAATTTTAACCTGTTTCACAGGCACCCCGCTACAATATACACTTATTTGCTGTTTCCTCTATAAGCAGTTTTCTGTGTAGTTCAGAGAGCATTAGGTCATAATGGTGATATGAAAATTACCCCTTTTTTGACTGAGACCAACAAGTGGCTTGGATGCATGACACCTTACCACGGTAATTGGCCAGTCAAATTGTTTGTTAGAGGGAGGCTTTCTAGCAGATAGTGATCATCTATCTGACACTCCTATATTCATGAAGACAGGCTATAAAAGATTAGCATATTTGTACTAGTGGCGCATCTTTCTATCTTCTGCTCTCCTACAGAATTAATATTGTTTCATCCTATAAGTATAGATATACACTCTTTTGCTTTTTATTTCTCTTTTGATATACTTTTCAATCAACCGAGACTGATTTTTTGTCTCTCACATTGGTGCGTGGGCATGCTCACCCCCATTTCTAGTTCTTTCAGTACAAGGGGAAATGAAACCAGGTGTGCCAGAGGGGCTGAGACCATTCCTTGGGGTGGGTAGGCAGAACACAATACTTACAGTAAGTCATCAAGCTGCTCCTACAGGGCTGGAGCTACAGAAGAAATAAAGACTGTTTGTTTTACCAACTTTTGGCTGGCTAGTGATCCGGAACCCCAAATGTTACAGTATATGTGGACAATAAGCACAACACAGCCAAACTTTTACAGTCAACAAATGTGTATTTTTTACTTTCAATATGTTTTTTTTTTAATTGGCACATACAAATTATGCAATAACATATTTATAAGCTCAGGAGGGAATGCCTCCTAGAGCATGACACATAAAAGTTACAAACAGAAATATATTTCGATAGTCAGCTCAGCCATGGAAACTTGTGGGGAGGCCCGCTAACGATTATCAGGACCCAAATACTAACATAACAAGATCCAGGCTCTACCCCTAAAACTTTAGGGATCCCTTCCCTGCCCCCGGCACCCCTGACGGGATCTGACTGTGCCGGACGAGGGAAATTCCCCCTTACTATACTGCCCATATGGGCTGAGCAAACAGGTAAGATAGGACGATTGTGTGTCCCCCTGAGTGAGGGAGACTACCTAACGGTAGCATCTACTGAATTTATCAACATTTAGCTATCTGACATAAGTTAACTGACATAGATGATAGAAAAAAGAAAGAGAAGAAAGAGTAAGAAGGGGAGAGGTGGGAAAGGGGGTCCTCATGATCAGTGAGGAGATAGGATTATTTCTTCTGCGTGCCTCTTGCATAGCTATAGGATAGACGTGACTAAAGATTGTTTAGGAATGGTGTCGTACCTGAACACCCGGAATGAGGGAAGTACCCATATATTGGGCCCAAGGCTCCCATATATTTTGGAATTTCAAGGAGGTGTACGTCAGGATGCTGGTAAGTTTTTCTTGGGTCATGATCCATGAAATCTTCCTTTTGACTGTATGTATTGTAGGTTTTGGTTGTTTCCAGGCTTTGGCAATTGTGATTTTTGTACCCAGCGGTATAAAGTAGATCAGCGTTTGGAATGCCTTGGTTATGTCTGGGATGCATGTATTTAGAAGTGCCACCTCTGGGGTCCTGGGGACCTGGCAAGCCGTCACCTTGAAGATCATGGAGAAAACTTTTCTCCAGAAAGTGCGGATTTTGGGGCATTCCCACCAAATGTGGGCCATTGTGCCTAGGTGTTGGCATCCTCTGAAGCACAGAAGGCTTGCTGAGGGATATATGACTGCTAGCCTGGTAGGGGTTAGGTACCATCTGGTTAGCAGTTTGACGCTTGCCTCCATGAGGGAGATATTTTGGATCCCTTTGAAGGATCTGGATAGTGCTGCTTGCCAAGTCTCCAGATCTCTGCAGTGTTGGAAGTCAACCTCCCAAGCCTTCATGTATGGGATTTTGTCCATAGGACAAGTGAGGGCTGAATATATCACCGAGATTCCCCCCTTCTGCTCCATGGGTCGTCCGCATCACAACTTGTATGCTGTGAATTTGGGGGGAAGTGGTTTTTCCTTCCAGATGGTGTGTAGAAAATTGGTGATTTGGTAGAAACGGAAGCGTTCTGATTCCGGGAGTTCCAGGTGTTTGATACAAAATTTGAGATCGATTGGTCCAGTGGGGGTGAAGAAATGTCCTATCCAGTATAGCCCTTTGTTAAGCCACCATTTAAATGCTGAGATGTCTAGTCCGGGTGGAAAATCGGGGTTGTAAAAGAAATGTGCTAGAGGGCGTCCCTTGGAGACCAGAGTTGGGACTAGCCGGAGGGAATCATAAGGCACAGGAGTGGGATAGAGTCGGTGAGAGGATGGGTGGCCTGGATTTAGTCGGGCACCAAAGTATGTGATCTAGCGTGTGGTTGGGAATGGCCTGTCTTTCTATATGGACCCAATCAGGTTTTTCATATCTGGAATAAATCGTGGACAATTGTGCGAGTCTAGCTGCTAAGTAATATTTATGTAAATTTGGGAGACCTAGCCCTCCTTTGCATCTGTGGATGAATAAAGTGTTCTGAGGGATGCGATATCCTTTTTTACCCCATATATATTTAAGTATGTTACTCTGTAAAGATCGTATGTGGACTTTCCTGATTGGTATAGGAAGGGAGCGAAAGAAGTAGAGAAGTCTGGGTAGGAGGGTCATTTTGATAGAATTGATCCGGCCCAGCCATGCTAGCTCATGTTTTGACCATTGAGCAAGGTCTGCCTCCAGTTTTTTGAAGAGTGAGGGGTAATTATGTGTGTAAAGAGTTTCTGTTTTGGCCGTCAATGTAATACCTAGGTAGCAAATGGAGGTATCGCTCCATTTGAATTTGAAGGATTGTTTGAGAGAGGATACTGTTTGAGGAGGTAAAGAGATGTTGAGAGCTTGGGATTTAGAGAAGTTAACTTCAAGTCCTGAGATTTTGGCAAATTTCTCTAACATTAAGCAGAGATTGGGTAGTGTAGTGAGCGGGGAGGTCAGGAAAAGGAGGATGTCGTCGGCGAAAAGGCCGCATTTGTGCACCTGGTCCCCACAGGTCACCCCTTTGATGTCCGTATTATGTCGCACCGCGATCGCCAGTGTTTCTATAGCTATTGCGAATATGAGAGGAGACAACGGGCACCCTTGCCTGGTGCCTCTCATAATGTCTATTGGTTTGGAATAGTGTCCCTGTAGACGTATCTGGGCCCTCGGTCGTGAGTAAAGAGCATGCAGAAGGCTAAGGAAACTATCACCAAAGCCCCACCTCTCCAATAGTGAGAAAAGGTAATATCTATTGCCCGCCTTATTTGATCAGGGCCCTGTCTTCCAGGTATGAATCCTACCTGATCCTTATTTATATACTGACTAATGAAGGAAGAGAGCCTGTTAGCCATTATTTTTGTGAGTACTTTTAGGTCATTATTTATGAGGGAGATCGGCCTGTAGTTGCTAACGTCCTTGTGGTTCTTGTCAGGCTTGGGTATGACCGTGATTAAAGCTGTGTTAACGTGAGTGTCTAGGGGTCTCCACTGGTCTTGGAGTTAAAGAAGGAGGTCAGGTGAGGTGCTAGAATGTGCGCAAAGGATTTATAATAGGGTATGGAGAGACCATCAGGACCCGGGGCAGACCCCTTTCTGAGGTCCTTGATGACCCCCAATACTTCCCCTTCCGTTATGGGTGATTCCATCCTTTGTTTGTGAGCGTCTTTTAGGGAAGGGATAGGAAGATCCTCCAGGAAGCTAGGGATTAAGTCAACGGTGGATGTAGCAGGTCGTCTATACAATTTAGAGTAAAATTCTTGGAAAGCTTCCAGTATCTTGGATGGAATAGTCGTGGGGGGTTGACCATTTATCCTGATCTTGGGTAATGCATGAGTTTTGATGGGGGGAGAAAGTTTTGTTGCTAGTAGGGGACCTATTTTGTCTGCCTGTGTGTAGAATTTATGTTTGTTCCAGCGAATGGCTTTTTCAGCTTTGGCTGTGAGTACTAGGTTGAGATCTAATCTGGCTTTGTCGATAAGCGAGGAGGGGGTCTTGGATGGGTCTTTTTTGTGTGAAGCCTTGAGTTTATTGTATTCTCTGTCTAACCGAATTATGTCGGCTCTTTGTTCTCGTTTGATCTGTGTGGAGATCTGAATGAGTTTACCCCTTATGAAAGCCTTGTGCGCCGCCCAGAGCATTTCCGGGGAATGTGTCCTCTGTTTTATTGAGTGTAAAGTACTCCTGCAGTGCTGTTTCAAGCTCTGTAAATCAGATGGGGTCAGATAATAACGACTCATTGTGTCTCCATTGTCCCCTAGATCCACCCAGGGCTCCTGTTTTAAGTGTTATGGTGACAATGGAGTGATCCGAAAGGGCCGGTTCCCTGATTTGGGCTTTGTGTATTGATGGGAGTAGTGAGGATGGGGTCAGGATATGGTCGATCCTTGCATAAGTGTTGTGAGGGGAAGAATAATGTGTGAAGTCCCGCTTGTTGGGATTGAGTTCCCTCCAAGTGTTAGATAGGCCATGTGCATGTATCATCTTTGCGATTACAAATGTGTATTTTTTATTGCCGCACAGCAACGACTTTCTTTCTAATTACAAGAGTTTAATTCTTCCCTACTGTCAGGACTTTCTTCATAGTTACAGGAGTTTAATTCTTCTCTTGTGCCAAGACTTTCTTTTTAGCTACAGTAGTATAATTCTTCCCCTGTGCCTTTATTTTTACTTACAGGAGTTTAATTCTTCTACACTGCATACTCTCAGCCCAGTAACAGTTGACAAAGAAAATTACCCACATACTGTAGGCTATTCATCATTGTCATTATCAACACAAATTTAATATTATGAAAAAAAAATAAAAAAAATTTATAACATAATCCCTTCAGTTTAACAGTGTGTCATAATCCCTTGTAATGGTCATTTTTAAAGCACCAGGTTACAAATGACCCAGTCAAGACATCACAAAAATGGAAATCAGCATAAAACATGAAAACAAAATTAAAATATTACAGCATATCAAACAGTATGTAGCACTGCAACAGCTTCTATTAATTGGGTTTTATTTATATGAGTATTTCCACTTTTGCAGTTGAATTTTAGAAAACCCAACTACAGTGGTATAGAAAAGAATCACTCCACCAGACATATCGTTTGGTGTTGAGGCCAAATAATTACATTTTAGTTTCATCTGACCAGGACACCTTTTTCCATGTGGTCTCACAATCTCCAAGGTGTGTTTAAGGTGGTCAGATGAGACTAAAATGAATGGATTAATGGAAGAAAAATGGATGCGACAAAATACAGTCAAATACTTGAGGAAATTCTGCTGCCCTCTGCCAGAAAACTGCCAATGGGTAGAAAATTTACCTTCCAACATGACAACGTGGTTGAAGGAGAAAAAGGTGAATGTCCTTGCAAGGCCTAGTCAGAGCGCAGACTTAAAACCCATTGAAAACCAGTGGAATGACTTGAACACTGCAGTCCACAAACGGTCACCATGAAATTGAACTGAACGTGAGCATGTGGTTCACCAAAATTCTGACATGAGGGGGGTGATCCTTTTTCCAACTCAGTGATTCTGAGTTGAATGTTTTTATTTATTTCTGACATGTTGGTGTTATATCTTTCACTTGTGATGTTATAAGTTGCACTAGCAAACACAACTGTATTAAACAAAAACTTTGTCTGTCTTCATTTCAGGCTGTAAAACAACAAAATGTGATTATTAGTGTGGGGCGAATGGTTTGATGCGAGCATAAATTTGGGCCGAACATTGGCTGCATTGGTGGGGCGTTCGATCGTTTGTGTGGCCCATCAAGCACCCACAATGCACTGCGCACCGCACAGTGTATTGGAAGCCCTGATTGGCTGAAGCAATGAAGGATTTGCCCAATTAGGGCACAGTACACTATCAGAGCCATGATTGGAGAACGTATTGATGACTGTACCCAATCATGGCTCATTGCTCATAGACCCACCCCCTCTATAAAATGATTCTTCCCACAGCAGCTATTTGCAGTGTGATATTGGAGTGGAGATAGAAAGAACAGGGCTCTGTTCATTGTTACTAGCAGGTTACTGTGCTATAGTGTGCTATTGTGATTCTATTGTGAGTGTAGAGTGTCAGTTTAGTGTGAATATAGTGCTAGTGCAGTGTGAGTGTAGTGCGACCATTCATTCTTACTTTCCTGTCAGTTTAGTGTTTCAGGGCAGGTTTACTGCAGTATATTGGGGTGCGTTAATACATGTTTAGTGCAGTATATTGACGTGCGTTAGTGTACATTTGCTGCAGTATATTGATGTGCGTTATTGCACCTTTACTGCAGTATATTGACATGCATTAGTGCACCTTTACTGCTGTATATTGATGTGTATTAGTGCACATTTACTGCAGTATATTGACGTGCGTTAGTGCACTTTTACCGCAGTATATTGACGTGTGTTTGTGCATGTTTACTGCCGTATATTGACATGCTTTAGTGCATGTTTACTGCAGTATATTGAACTGCGTTAGTGCACGTGTACTGCAGTATATTGAGGTTTGTTAGTGCACGTGTATTGCAGTATTGTAGCGCCCTGGAGGTTAGTCAGGGAGCTCCTCACAAATGTACTTGCCAAGAGTAGTTATCTTGGTCGATTGATAGGAATCCATTGATTTCTCCCTAAGCTCGGCCTTGTTGCACCTTTCTCTTCTACCACTAGGTGGCCAGGTACTTGGTGGTACTAGATACAAGAAGGGCAACCCGAGGTCAGGTTATGGGTATGCGGGTGTTCCAGCCAATGGGCGGGGGTTTTCTTTAATCCCTTGGCCTGCTGGGAGAGCCTATATATTCAGGTGAGGTCAGGTGATATGTGTTCTGTGCCACCCAGACTGCCATCTGGGTGGACGTGTGTCATCTGCCCCGGGCTGCTAGATCGGAGATTGGGCCTATCCTGGGGGCATCTGGCTGCCATGCTGTGTGAGGGCCTATCCAGAAGTAAGAGGGCAGCGCAGGGTTGGGACTGAGGCTTGCAATCCAACTAAAAGTGACGGTTCTGTCAGTCTGAGAACTTGTCAGTGGTCGGATGTAGAAGGGAAGCTCGTACCGGAACCATATTCTCACCGAAGGGCACGGTGGACAATCGGGAAACTTCAGGCAGTGATCAAGTCAGGGACCCTACCAGCAGGGGAGACGCTTTCAGAGCAGCCTTGTGTGTAAAGCCAGGGACTGAGCTAGTTAGCAGGGGTGATGATTGAGGAGTATATGGAGTGCCAAGCTAGGGACCCAGTAGAGAAACAGGGATGACGCTTGAGGGGATACCACCGCCAACCTTGGAGGAGCTCAAGGGATTCTTAGTCAGTGAATCAGTGGGTCTAGTGAGAGACCAGGAGCTCAGTATTGAAGAACTACAAGGAGCAGTTGTGGTGGAGCTGAAAGAACTGATACGTTGTGTTAGGAACTGTTAAAGTACAAAATATTTTACAGCGCACACATACAAGAATGACATTTCCTGCAGGGCTAGTTAAAAACACCTGAACACCTGAACATATTAAAAAAATATGGGGGTTTGGTCACACTATATGGTCATATAGTGCTAAGCCCACTTACTGCGACAAATATGTTCTTGTATGTTGTAATAGGCCCTGACCAGGTTTTTTGGGCTGGAGCACCCCTCCCCCTCCTCATTACCTCCTATTTAGTGGCCACTAGTGTTTAGGATGTATCCCTTTCAGTTCTCCCACATAGAGAAGTTCATCTCCCATGGTTGAGACAAAGGATCTTCCATTCTATTACTAGTGTAGGACCCACTAATTCGGGGTACTTTGTCGCAGTAAGTGGGCTTAGCACTATATGACCATATAGTGTGACCAAACCCCCGTATTTTTTGAACATGTTCAGGTGTTTTTAACTAGCCCTGCAGGAAATGTAATTCTTGTATGTGTGCGCTATAAAATATTTTGTACTGTTTGTAGGTCTTATAGCAGCACCATCTTGAATTTAAATGCATTGTATGGTGTGCCCCCCAAATCTGTTCTTGTATGTTGTAATAGGAACTGTTAAAGGACTGTTACCATAGGAGACAGCAATCCTGCACGTGCAGAAGTGGCGCCTTTCCCTGTATGGCTCTCCTATTGAAGTCTCGGAGTCTGCCAATTGAGTTTGCAACTATCTAAGGGTGTCCTGGTCCTAACCCTCTTACCCCCAAAATATATAAAAAGGACTGCCAAAAGAAACAAAACCTCTTTTGCATCCAAGAAGCGACTTTCACCATATTTGCACACACTATGCCTCACAACCCACCACATATTGAAGGATGTCAGCTATCTTTGGCCTTGGAGGTCCTCATTAGACCAAAAGAGGTAAGAGACTTTGACACAGTATATTGAGGTGTGTTGGTGCTTGTTTACTGCAGTATATTGAGGTGCGTTAGTACACGATTACTGTCATTTTATTGACGTGTGTTAGTGCACATTTCCTCCAGTATATTGAACTGCGTTAGTGCACTTTTACTGCAGTATATTGAATTGACTTAGTGCACTTTTATGGCAGTATATTAAAGTGCGTTAGCACAGTTTTATGGCAGTAAATTGAATTGCGTCAGTGCAGTTTTATTGCAGTATATTGTAGTGTGTCAGTGGAGTGTGTCTGTGTAATGAGCACTCAAATTAAAGTGAACCAAACACCACTTTCCATTGATTAAAGTGCCTCTACGTACACATTTCTCCTTCTCTATTACATTTCGGTAATAAGCCCTCCTATCATGTCTGGGAGGCCAACAAGGAGAGGCAGATGTTCCCATGGCACTGTGAGGGAGCCAGCAGCGTCTGTGTCCACAGGCAAAGGTGGACATGGTCTATCCTCAACAAGGCACCATTTCCTCTGTTTAGTGAAGTTGCCCGGGCTATCCAGCCACAGCATGCAGAGGAGGTGGTGGACTGGCTTACTAAACCATCCTCATCATCCTACAGCTACTCCTGCCATAGACCCAGCATCATGCATGGAGGAGTCAGCTGAGTTATGTGAACACAGCATCAGCTGCTTGCTCCTTGACGATGCAAGGACCTTACTTGATTCATCAACAGTACCTCTATAGGGTTACACTCAAAGCCCAATTTTTCCACACCTGTTACTTCTACCCAAAGTCTGCTAAACAGACACCAGAATTTAAAGCTGTTGTATACCCGCACAGATGTTTTTTTTTTAAACAAAAAAACTTGCAAGGCATACATGGGGCTTTAACCACTCGCTGACTGCCTCACGCAGATATACTGCGGCAGAATGGCACGGGCAGGCAAGGTAACGTATAGGTACGTTACTTGCCTCCCGCGGGCGGGGGGTCCGATCGGACCCCCCCGGTGCCCCGAGGCGGTCGGCTTCTGTCCCCGAGCGATCCGTGCTGAGGGGGAGGCCATCCATTCGTGGCCACCCCCTCGCGATCGCTCCCAGCCAATAACAATCTTCCTCTGCTGCTGTACAGTAAACAGCGGCAGAGGAAGTGATGTCATCGCTCCTCGGCTCGGTATTTTCCATTCCGGCGCCAAGGAGAGAAGACATCGATGTGAGTGTACCAACACAACACACACAGTAAAACACACCAGGCACACTTTACACCCCCATCACCCCCCGATCACCCCCTGATCACCCCCTAATCACCCCCCCTGTCAGTGACACCAAGCAGTTTTTTTTTTTCTGATTACTGCATTGGTGTCAGTTTGTGACAGTGAGTGTGCTAGGGCAGTTAGTGTTAGCCCCCTTTAGGTCTAGGATTCCCCCCCTAACCCCCCCTAATAACGTTTTAACCCCTTGATCACCCCCCGTCGCCAGTGTCACTAAGCGATTGTTTTTCTGATCGCTGTATTAGTGTCACTGGTGACGCTAGTTAGGGAGGTAAATATATAGGTTCGCCGTCAGCGTTTTATAGCATCAGGGACCCCCATATACTACCTAATAAAGGTTTTAACCCCTTGATTGCCCCCTAGTTAACCCTTTCACCAGTGATCACCGTATAACTGTTACGGGTGACGCTGGTAAGTTAGTTTATTTTTTATAGTGTCAGGGCACCCGCCGTTTATTACCTAATAAAAGTTTAGCCCCCTAATCGCCCGGCGGTGATATAAGTTAGGTTGTAGGGTCAGATAGGGTCTGCGTCGCCCCAGGCAGCGTCAGGTTAGTGCCAGTAGCGCTAACACCCACGCATGCAGCATACACCTCCCTTAGTGGTATAGTATCTGAACGGATCAATATCTGATCGGATCAGATTTATACTAGCATCCCCAGCAGTTTAGGGTTCCCAAAAACGCAGTGTTAGCGGGATCAGCCCAGATACCTGCTAGCACCTGCGTTTTGCCCCTCCGCCCGGCCCAGCCCAGCCCACCCAAGTGCAGTATCGATCGATCACTGTCACTTACAAAACACTAAACACACATAACTGCAGCGTTCGCAGAGTCAGGCCTGATCCCTGCGATCGCTAACAGTTTTTTTGGTAGCATTTTGGTGAACTGGCAAGCACCAGCCCCAGGCAGCGTCAGGTTAGTGCCAGTAGCACTAACACCCACGCACGCACCGTACACCTCCCTTAGTGGTATAGTATCTGAACGGATCAATATCTAATCGGATCAGATCTATACTAGCGTCCCCAGCAGTTTAGGGTTCCCAAAAACGCAGTGTTAGCAGGATCAGCCCAGATACCTGCTAGCACCTGCGTTTTGCCCCTCCGTCCAGCTCAGCCCAGCCCACCCAAGTGCAGTATCGATCGATCACTGTCACTTACAAAACACTAAATGCATAACTGCAGCGTTCGCAGAGTCTGGCCTGATCCCTGCGATCGCTAACAGTTTTTTTGGTAGCGTTTTGGTGAACTGGCAAGCACCAGCGGCCTAGTACACCCCGGTCATAGTCAAACCAGCACTGCAGTAACACTTGGTTACGTGGCGAGTCCCATAAGTGCAGTTCAAGCTGGGGAGGTGGCAAGCACAAGTAGTGTGCAGCTGCCACCAAGAAGAAGCCAAACACAGGCCTGTCATGCCCATAATGCCCTTCCTGTTGCATTCGCCAATCCTAATTGGGAACCCACCACTTCTGCAGCACCCGTACTTCCCCCATTCACATCCTCAACCAAATGCAGTCGGCTGCATGAGAGGCCTTTTCTTTATGTCCTCCCGAGTACTCCTACCCAATGAACCCCCCCAAAAAAGATGTCGTGTCTGCAGCAAGCACGGATATAGGCGTGACACCCGCTATTATTGTCCCCCCTGTCCTGACAATCCTGGTTTTTGCATTGGTGAATGTTTTGAACGCTACCATACACTAGTTGAGTATTAGCGTAAGGTACAGCATTGCACAGACTAGGCACACTTTCACAGGGTCTCCCAAGATGCCATCGCATTTTGAGAGACCCGAACCTGGAACCGGTTACAGTTATAAAAGTTACAGTTACAAAAAAAAGTGTTAAAAAAAAAAATAAAACACAAAAAAATATATAAAATAAAAAAAAATAGTTGTAGTTTTATTGTTCTCTCTCTCTCTCTCTCTCTCTCTCTCTCTCTCTCTCTCTCTCTCTCTCTCTCTCTCTCTCTCTCTCTCTCTCTCTCTCTCTCTCTCTCTCTCTCTCTCTCTCTCTCTATTCTCTCTCTATTGTTCTGCTCTTTTTTACTGTATTCTATTCTGCAATGTTTTATTGTTATGTTTTATCATGTTTGCTTTTCAGGTATGTAGTTTTTTATACTTTACTGTTTACTGTGTTTTATTGTTAACCATTTTTTTGTCTTCAGGTACGCCATTCAGCTGCAGCGCGGATTTATTTATCTTAACAGCAACAGCGTTTGCTCCCACGATATATAAAGCCGTGACTCCAGCGGAGGTGATATATGCTGAAGCATGGGGGCAGCAGGGGCCGAGGAGCGATTTGCTCCTAACTTTTGGGGCGGATGCCCCCATGCTTCGGCATATGTAAATGGTGCATGTATGCCCATCATTAGAAGTGGGTGGATAAAGGGTGGTATTCTAATGGTGGGCATACCCACTGATCAATCTCTTTTTTTTCGTTCAGGCCACAGGCTGCATGAAAAAAAAAGATTACAATAGATGCCCAACAAGGACCAGCAACGTACTGGTATGTTGCTGGACTTTGAGTGGTTATACCAGAATGATGCCTGCAGGTTTAGGTTTTATCTTGGTATCATTCTTTTCAGCCAGTGGTCGGCTTTCATGTAAAAGCAATCCTAGCAGCTAATTAGCCTCTAGACTGCTTTTACAAGCATTAGGAGGGAATGCCCCCCCCCCACCGTCTTCCATGTTTTTCTCTGGCTCTCCTGTCCCAACAGGGTACCTGAGAATGCAGCCGGTGTTCAGCCAGCTGACCATAGAGCTGATCAGAGACCAGAGTGGCTCCAAACATCTCTATGGCCTAAGAAACCGGAAGCTACGAGCATTTCATGACTAATATTTCGCCGGATGTAAACAGCGCCATTGGGAAAGCATTTTATCACACCAATCTTGGTGTGGTCAGATGCTTTGAGGGCAGAGGAGAGATCTAGGGTCTAATAGACCCCAATTTTTTCAAAAAAGAGTACCTGTCACTACCTATTGCTATCATAGGGGATATTTTCATTTCCTGTCGCATCATGGCAGCATACACGTTGGGTTGTGACTCCGCCCCCCACAACCTGATAGGACCACATAGCTATAAATTAGTGAGTAGACACCCGTCCCAGTATTCTCTTATTTTTCCTCACCTGTCAGGATCGCACGGATCAGCACCCCCTTACCGCTTCGCCCCAGCCAGGTCTAGCCTCTCCTGGGTGGAAGTCCTTCTTGTACAGCCTCTAAACGAGCTAAATGGAAGGAGCCCCACTCTGGTGGTCTCAGGGGCACTCTCTCATCTCACTCAGCTGTCTGACCACGATATAAGCCTTAAACAGGCTTCATGTGCAGCAGCCCACAAAAGCCTTAAACAGGCTTGCTGGAGGAATGGCCAGGGAATCTTTGGTGTGGCCTCATGAAATAAGCCTTAAACAGGCTTAGTTGTGTGCAGCGGTCTCCCCCCCTCCCTCTCCTACCAGTGATTTCTGCCCATCTGCTGGGCTCTGTTGTCCTCCAGACTGCCATCTGTGTGCGCAGAGCGTCCTAGGCGTCCTCACGCATGCGCAGTGCGTCGTTTGGGGTGCCTCTATGCCTTTTCCAGCTTCCAAGATGGTGCAGAGTGTCCCGTGGCGCTACTGCACATGCGTGAGTGTCCGACGCTGATGGCGGCGATTTTAAAACCCCAGCATCAGCTGTATTTGCTGCTGCTGGATGACTGTGCTGTGACAGTTCGTTTTTTCCTGCAAAAACGCTCTACAAAGGTATGTGGCCACCCTTTATTCAGCTATTAAGCTAGGAATCTTGCTCCCTCTGCATAGCTCTTCTTGTTTTTACCTGCAGGTTTCCAGTCCACTCCCTCACCATGGAGACCGCTGCCCCAGTAGATCACTGCCAGCCTAATAGGTAAGGGGGGGGAAGACAAGGCTAAGTAGTGAAGATTGAAAAAGAGAGCACTATTAATGCTGCCTAAATTGGTCAGCCCTACCAGGTCCTCAAGAACGTCTGCTTCAAGACAAAGAGAGTCCTCGCGCAGGAGAAGTCGCTCCAGACATAGACGGCGCCGTTCCTACCATAGGAGAAGCCGCTCGAGAGGAAGCTGCAGAAGAAGCCGCTCCAGGTTGCATTCTAGACATGGTCGATCCCGCCATAGAAGGTCATCCTCACGCAGACATCGTTTCCCTGCACGCCATTCCCATCCTGCCGGGAACACATGCTGGATTTGCGGCACGGCGGCTCTTCCGGATAAATTGGCCTGCCAAAAATGCCTGGAGGAGGCCACAAGAGAGAGAGCCTCGGAGGTCGGAGATTCTGCTGGGGCCGTAGCCCCCCAGGCCTCGATACCAGACGTGGATTTCTCCACCACTACCTCTCCAACCCGGGCCAGCACATCAAGGGAGCAAGACTCTCTGTCTGATAATGAGGGTCTGGAGGTATCGGCCGGATTCGATTTCTGTCTGATAGAGCCGTTTGTTAAATCGGTTAAGGAGGCAATAGGATGGGAGAAACCCCAGGAAGCTCAATCGAAGCAAAGGAAGTATTTTCCTCAGCTTAGAAAGGATCCAGAAGCTTTCCCGTTCATAGACGAACTAGAGGACCTAATTAAAGAAGAGTGGCAAAGGCCAGAAAAAAAGTCTAGTCTGAATAACAGACTTCTGAAGCTATACCCACTCAAGGAGCCTAAAGTGAACCCTCTGGTGTCCCCTCTGGTAGTAGACGCATCCTTGATGCGCCTAGCCAGGCATGTTACCCTCCCGTTAGAAGACGCGGTAACATTTAGGGATGTCCTCGACAGGAAGATCGACACGGATCTTAAGCGGGCTTACCTGACGGCTGGAGGCGCCTGCAGGCCTGCGATAGCACTCGCTGCAGTAGGAAGAGCCATCTCGAGTTGGTCTACAAGCACAGAAAAGATTGTATTGGAGGGTGCAGACCAAGAAAAAATAGTGAAAGCGTTGCAAGAGCTAAGCTTGGCTGGTGACTTCGTGGCTGAAGCTTCGGTCGACACCATCAGGTCTGCGTCAAAATCTATGCTGGCCTCAGTAACGGCCAGAAGAGCATTGTGGCTGAAGCCCTGGACGGCGGATCCAGCCTCCAAGTCTAATTGGTGTCGTATCCTGTTCGACGGAGAGCACCTCTTTGGAGCAAAATTAGACACAGCCATCTCCAAGGTAACTGGTGGCAAGTCCGGGCTCATCCCCTCGGACAGGAGGCCCAAGCAGCAGAGACCTCCTCCCTTTAAGCGGAACCTCCCAGAGAGGTATAGGGACGCGAAATCATACAGACCGGGGAAGGAGTACCGAAGGAGCTGGAAGAACCCTCAAACCTCCTTTATGAAGTTCCAGAAGCCTAAGACTCCTGCTTCCAGTGACCAGAAGTCTTTTTGAAGGTGCGCCCATCCGGCCAGCGGTAGTGGGAGCAATACTCTCCAGTTTCAAGCTGGTCTGGGCGGAAACCATAAGGGATACCTGGACCCTGGCCACTGTCAGTTTCGGCCACAGGTGGTCCTTCAAAAACCGACCCCCAAGGGATCAGTTCTGTCCAACCTGTATTCCTCCATCTCGGGAAAAAAGGTTGTCTCTACTGAACTACATTCAAGATCTTCTCCAAAATGAGCAATAATAGAGGTCCCGCCAGCACAACAAGGCAGGGGATTCTATTCTCCACTATTCCTCGTCAAGGAGAAGTCAGGGGACTTTCGACCGGTTCTAGACCTAAAGAACCTCAACAAGTCCATCAGAGTGGAGTCATTCAGGATGTAAAGCTTGCAATCTATTCTCCAGGCCATAAATCTGGGAGACTGGATGCTCTCCATAGATCTCCAGGATGCCTACCTGCACATTCCATTCCACGTGGCATTCCAGAAATTCCTGCGATTCTCGGTGGGTCAGGGGCACTTCCAGTTTCAAAGCCTTCCTTTCGGAATCTCAACAGCCCCCAGAACATTCACGAAGGTTTTACTACCAGCACTAGCCTTTTTGAGGGAGAAAGGTCTAAGGGTCCACCATTACCTGGACGACATCCTCCTCCTCTCAAGCAGCCAAGAATCACTCGTGCAGCATCGCGAGGTCCTAGTTTCCACCCTAATGAGTCTGGGATGGATAATCAACTGGCAAAAGAGCAACACCCAACCTACCAAAGGATGGTCTTCCTGGGAGCCGAACTAGACACCTGAGCAAACACAGTGGAACTGCCAGGGGAGAAGTTGTCCCTACTAGTTCAGAAGGTGAAGGATGCTATTCCGGCGCCATGTCTACCAGCCAGAGCATACCTCAGCCTCCTGGGTTCCCTATCAGCAACCATTCCAATGGTCAGATGGGTGCAATGGAATTCCAGACCCCTGCAAGCCTCTTTCTTGCACCAGTGGGACGGATGGTCCATGTCCCAATCGATTTGCATCACATAAGAAGCCAGGCTATCTCTACGGTGGTGGACTCACCCCGACAACCTCAGCAGATGCAAGCAGATAGTCATCCTCCACCAGGAGGTGGTAACTTCGGACGCCAGTCTGGAGGGATGGGGGGCACATTATTTACATTATGCAGCTCAGGGCTGCTGGCACTTCAAAACCAAGGATGTAGTATCAAACGTTCTAGAGATGAAGGCAGCCTTCCAAGCCCTCTTGGCATTCAGCTCATTTCTGAGAGGGAAACAGGTCCTCATTCAAATGGACAACCGAGTGGCTGTAGCCTACATCAACAGGCAGGGGGGTACCAAAAGCATCTCCATGATGCAGGAGGTTGGTCCGGTGATGTGATGGGCTCAACTGAACCTGCGGGATCTGAGGGCGGCCTATATTCCGGGTGTTCAGAACCTTCTGGCAGATTCTCTCAGCAGAACATTCGTTTCCAACAACGAGTGGTGTCTAAGCCCACAAGCATTTGCCCTCATATGCCAGACATGGGGTCATCCAGACATAGACCTCGCAGCAACGCCAGAGAACTGGAAATGTCAGAGGTTTCTGTCAAGGAACCCCTTCCCCTCAGCGGAGGGAACGGATTGTCTCCAGCACTCCTGGAACTTTCGCCTAGGCTACATTTTCCCACCAACTCTGCTGATAGCTAAGTTCCTTCTGAGGTGCAAACATTTAATGGCTCTAGTACTGGCTGTGATTCCCTTCTGGCCACGGAGGCCTTGGTTCACCACCCTCCTGCAGCTGAGCACAACGGATCCACTTCCACTCCCGGTGACAACGGATCTACTAACCCAAGGCCAGCTTCTCCATCCGAATCCGAAGAAATTACACCTAATGGCCTGGAGACTGAAAGGTCTAGGTTCCGAGTCCAGGGCTGCTCTCAAAAGGTAGTCGATACTCTGCTCCAGGCTAGAAAACTCTCCACAAATAACACCTACGGGAGAATCTGGGGAAAGTTCTCTTCCTTTGCTCAGAAACAAGGTTGGGACCCTTCTTCCCCATCAGCAGTACAAGTGCTTGAGTTCCTCCAGTCAGGTCTGGACAAAGGCCTTAGGTCCATCACCCTAAAGGTCCAAGTTTCTGCCATCTCCGCTTTGACAGGGGTTAAGTGGGCACTTAACCCTCTGGTGGTTCAATTTCAAAGAGCCTGCCTGAAGCTAAGGCCTCCTAGAAAGCCTTCATTCCCAACATGGGATCTATCGACTGTCCTAGAGATCTTATCTAGAGAGCCATTCTTCCCATTTGAAGACGTCTCCCTCTGGGACCTGACTCTAAAAGTATCATTCCTAATTAATAAATAAATAGAAGAAGCAGCACTGTAAACCAAATGTGATAAATAAATGTCACAATAGTGATAAATAATGCATAAAGTCCATATCTGATCAATTGAATCAGTACAGTTCTAACAGTGACAATCTTCAAAGGTGAAATGGATGAGGAACCCCAGCATGGGTCTCTTCCAGAAATAGTTAGCGAATGAGACTGGATAACCTTCACCGCACCACTGTGATATGAGTAAAATACGCGCTTACCAACTGGCAAGCTTAAGAAAGCTTTTCCCACCTCCCTCAGTGATTGCCAAACCCCGACAGGCTGGAACTGTTCTGGTTTTGATGACAGAGAAAATGATCTTTTTCTATGTGACACCAATACCTGTAAATTTGACAGAGAGACGGAGAATCGGAGACAGTGTGACATGTGATTGTCAGTTCAAGGATTACGCTATGTTGCTCTTCCTCTCTTTTTTGGGGCATTGTCTGTGAGAACAACTCCTAGATAGGAGTTTAGCATCTCCCGCATCCAGGTTCCCTTTTTATGGAGGCTAGTGGTCCAGTCACGGTCTAAGGAGCGGTTTAGTGGAGTCTCCATCTCAAGAAAGGCTCCGACCGGGTTAAGGTCACAAGCTTTCTTAAGCTTGCCAGTTGGTAAGCGCGTATTTTACTCATATCACAGTGGTGCGGTGAAGGTTATCCAGTCTCATTCGCTAACTATTTCTGGAAGAGACCCATGCTGGAGTTCCTCATCCATTTCACCTTTGAAGATTGTCACTGTTAGAACTGTACTGATTCAATTGATCAGATATGGACTTTATGCATTATTTATCACTATTGTGACATTTATTTATCACATTTGGTTTACAGCGCTGCTTCTTCTATTTATTTATTGTTTAGTGTGTGTATCTCACCTTTAAGTGGCTGCTTTTTCTTCTTCTTTTTTATTGTATGTCATTTATTACTTGATTGTGCTAATTGTTTAAGGGTATACAGCGCAGTGCTCTTTCTCCTTTATCATTCCTAATTGCCATCACATCGGCGAAGAGGGTCTCAGAAATGCAAGCTTTGCTGATCAAGGAACCGTATCTGATGATTTACCCAGACAGACTAACCCTGAAACCTTCAGACAGATTTATAACAAAAGTCTCCTCTTCGTTCCACTTTAACCAGGAGATTGACCTCCCGGCCTTAGTCACAGATCAGAGCGTTCCCAATCCTCTGGATGTCAAGGGCAACATTCTGCAATACCTCTCCGTAACCAAGCCATTCAGGAAATGCGAGAACCTTCTAGTCATCCCACATGGGTTCAGGAAGGGCCAGGCAGCTTGTGCCCGTACCATCGCCTCATTGCTCGTGAAAGCTATCAAGAAGGCCTACTCCTTAAGCATCTTGCAGCATCCGGAAAGCTTAAGAGCACATTCCACCAGGGCAATTGCTACTTCATGGGCAGCTTACTGTAAAGTCTCAGCGGAAACCATTTGTAGAGCGGCCACTTGGTCTTCTAGAAACACCTTCATTTCCCATTATAAAATAGACGCTGCACGTTTAGCAGCAGTTGAATTCGGGAGGGCCAATATACAGGCCAACTCTTCTGTTTCTTGTCAAGAAATGTATTTTGCATTCCCACCCAGTTTGGCGAGTTACTCCCCAACGTGTATGCTGCCATGATGCGACAGGAAAACGGAAAATTGTATACTCACCTTTCTGTAATTTTCCTTTCCTGTCGCCTCTTCATGGCAGCATACAATCACCCACCCTTCTGAGGTGACATGTGTGTATATATACATTGAATACTGGGACGGGTGTCTACTCACTAATTTATAGCTATGTGGTCCTATCAGGTTGTGGGGGCGGAGTCACAACCCAACGTGTATGCTGCCATGAAGATGCGACAGGAAAGGAAAATTACGGAAAGGTAAGTATACAATTTTCCGTTTTCCTGAGATAACAATAAAAATGATTAAAAAAAAATGAAAGGAACAGTTTAAAAATAAGATAAAAAGCAAAAAAATAATAAAGGAAAAAAAAAAAAAAAAAAGCACCCCTGTCCCCCCCGTGCTCTCGCGCAAAGGCGAACGCAAGCGTCGGTCTGGCGTCAAATGTAAACAGCAATTGCACCATGCATGTGAGGTATCACCGCGAAGGTCAGATCGAGGGAAGTAATTTTAGCAGTGGACCTCCTCTGTAAATCTAAAGTGGTAACCTGTAAAGGCTTTTAAAGGCTTTAAAGTAGACACCCCAAGCTATTTGTTGAGAGGTATAGTGAGTATTTTGCAGACCTCACTTTTTGTCACAAAGTTTTGAAAATTGAAAAAAGAAAAAAAAAAGTTTTTTCTTGTCTTTCTTAATTTTCAAAAACAAATGAGAGCTGCAAAATACTCACCATGCCTCTCAGCAAATAGCTTGTAGTGTCTACTTTCCAAAATGGGGTCATTTGGGGGGGGGTTGTGCTATCTTGGCATTTTATGGCCTTCAAAACTGTGATAGGTAGTGAGGAGTGAAATCAAAAATTTACGCCCTTAGAAATCCTGAAGGCGGTGATTGATTTTCGGGGCCCCGTACGCGGCTAGGCTCCCAAAAAGTCCCCATACTCAGGAGAAGAAGCTAAATGTATTTTGGGGTGCAATTCCACATATGCCCATGGCTTGTGTGAGCAATATATCATTTAGTGACAACTTTGTGCAAAAAAAAATTGTCACTTTCCCGCAACTTTTGTCAAAATATAAAATATTCCATGGACTCAACATGCCTCTCAGCAAATAGCTTTAGTGACAACTTTTCGTAATTTTTTTTTTTTTTTTGTCATTATTCAATCACTTGGGACAAAAAAAAATAATATTCAATGGGCTCAACATGCCTCTCAGGAATTTCCTTGGGGTGTCTACTTTCCAAAATGGGGTCATTTTGGGGGGTTTGTACTGCCCTGCCATTTTAGCACCTCAAGAAATGACATAGGCAGTCATAAACTAAAAGCTGTGTAAAGTCCCGAAAATGTACCCTAGTTTGTAGACGCTATAACTTTTGCGCAAACCAATAAATATACGCTTATTGACATTTTTTTTACCAAAGACATGTGGCCGAATACATTTTGGCCTAAATGTATGACTAAAATTGAGTTTATTGGATTTTTTTTTAATAACAAAAGGTAGAAAATATAATTTTTTTTCAAAATTTTCATTCTTTTTCGCATAAAAACCGCAGAGGTGATCAAATACCATCAAAAGAAATCTCTATTTGTGGGAAGAAAGGGACGCAAATTTAGTTTGGGTACAGCATTGCATGACTGCGCAATTAGCAGTTAAAGCGATGCAGTGCCAAATTGTAAAAAGTGCTCTGGTCAGGAAGGGGGTAAATCCTTCTGGGGCTGAAGTGGTTAAAGTGTTACTAAACCCAGGACCCTGCATTCACTTACCGGGTCTCCCACAGAATACAGAAAATGGAAATGCAAATATTTTAGTAAATATAAACTGCTAAATATCTTTTCTCCTCAGCAGTATATAGCAGTCTTGTGACTTCTATAATTGTCTAGTTAAATCTTGTGGGAGGAGTTTTCATTCTCCTCTGACTGTCCTTTGAGGCTGCATGACCCCTCATTTTCTGTCTGGACAGGGCTGATTGGTACTGTGCTGATCACATGCACCCTCCCAAGGAAAAAAAAAACTCTCTAGCAATTAGGGATGAGCCCGATGTTCGAGTCGAACGTAAGTGCCCCCCCCCTCCTGAACCGTACCAGGCCACATGCCTTCAACATTGGGAGGGTGCTTTGGGGGAAGGGGGAGAAGGGGGAGAAGGGCCTTATCTCCACAACCCTTGCCCGGTGGTTGTGGGGGTCTGCGGGCGGGGGACTTATCGGAATTTGGAAGCCCCCTTTAACAAGAGGACCCCCACATCCCAGCCCCCCCTGTGTAAAATGGTAACGGGGTACATATGTACCCCTACCATTTCACAAAAAATGTGTGAAAATGGTAAAAAAACACAATACACGCCTTGGGACAAGTCTTTTATTAAAAAAATAAAACTGTCCCATGAAGTCTTCTTCTTCTTCTCGTGCTCCGAGGGACCGAAAAAGAAAAAAAAAAAAAAAAAAAGCCGCACGCCACCTACGATCTGCCTCCATGAGAGGCACCCGCCGTCATGATCGGCCGCTCTCATGTGACAGCTCTTTTATAACTGAGGGTGGGGCCACACAATGACATCACCGGGTGACCCCGCCCCCCTCTGACGCATGGGGACATCCCTTTGGTTCCCCTGTAGCGTCAGAGGGGGGCAGGGTCACTCGGTTACGTAACCGGGTGGGGGTGGGCCCGTCCCCTCTGACGCTACAGGAAAGCCATAGGGATGTCCCCGTGCGTCAGAGGAAGGTGGACCAGGTGGCCCCGCCCCCTCTGACGCTACGGGGAAGCCATAGGGATGTCACCGAGGGGGGCGGGGTCACCCGGCAACATCATCGTGTGGCCCCGTCTTCAGTTATAAAAGAGCTGTCACCTGAGAACCTGGTCATTACGGCAGGTGCCTCCCATGGAGCCAGATCGTAGGCGGCGTGCGGCTTTTTTTTTACCTGATGGGCCTGGTATGGAATGTGGGGGGACCCCCATGCATTTTTTTTTAAATTTTGGTTCGGGGTTCCCCTGTATGAGAATCCCATGCCGTTTTTATCAATTAACCTTTATGTGTATTGCTGGACCGAGTCATTTTGCTCTTGGACTGTTCTAAACACGGGAAACATGCGCCACTTTACAGGCATACTATAGACACCCCCAGGTAAGAAATTTAAAGGAATATTACACTTTTATTGTTTCACTTTAAGCATAATTAAAATCACTGCTCCCGAAAAACTGTCAGTTTTTAAAACTTTTTTTTGCATTGATACATGTCCCGTGGGGCAGGACCCAGGTCCCCAAACACTTTTTAAGACAATAACTTGCATATAAGCTTTTAAAATTAGCACTTTTGATTTTTTATGTTTGTGTCCCATAGACTTTAATGGTGTTCGCGTGTTCAAACTAATTTTTTGCCTGTTCGCATGTTCTGCTGCGAACCAAACAGGGGGGTGTTCGGCTCATCCCTACTAGCAATACACACCAAGCTGAGCATGTGCAATTGCCGTGATGTCAGAGGGGGGCGGGGTCACCCATTACGTAACCCCGCCCCCTTCTGACATCACGGGGAATGCCACAGGGAAGTCCCAGTCAAGTCCCCGTGTGTCAGAGGGGGCGGGGTCACCGGGTGGCCCTGCCCCCCCGTTATTTAAGAACCGTCAGAAGAGGAGAAGCGCCACATAGCGGGAGCCTCCCTCCATGCCATCATGGATGCGGAGCGGCCGAAAAGAAGATGAAGACAAGAAAATGAAGAGAAGAAGATGAAGAGGAAAAGATGAAGAAAAAGATGAAGAGAGAAGTGTCACACAGCGGGAGCCTACCTCCATGCCATCATGGATGTGGAGCGGCCCGAGGAGAAGAAGATGAGGAGATGCCGGAAGAGAACACCAGAGGAAGAACCAGAAGAACCAGAAGAAGAAGATGGAGTAAGAAACCGAAGGAAGATAGAAGATAGAAGAAATAAGAAGCATTTAAATAATGGAATTGTCAAAAACTGTCTCTTGTAATTTTTAACATTTTTGACAGTTTTTTTGTGAAATGGTAGGGGTACTTTTGTACCCCCTTACCATTTCACACAGGGGGGAGGGCCAGGATCTGGGGGTCCCCTTGTTAAAAGGGGCTTCCAGATTTCGATAAGCCCCCCACCCGCAGACCCCCACAACCACCGGGCAAGGGTTGTGGGAATGAGGCCCTTGTCCCAATCAACATGGGGACAAGGTGTTTTGGGGGGCTACCCCAAAGCACCCTCCCAATGTTGAGGGCATGTGGCCTGGTACGGTTCAGGAGGGGGGGCGCTCTCTCATCCCCCCTCTTTTCCTGCGGCCTGCCAGGTTGCGTGCTCGGATAAGGGTCAGGTATGGATTTTTGAGGGGACCCCACGCCATTTTTAAAAAAAATTTTGGCGCAGGGTTCCCCTTAAATCCATACCAGACCTGAATGGTCTGGTATAGATTTTAAGAGGGGACCCCATGCCATTTTTTTTTTTTTAATTTTGTCCGGGGTTGCCCTTAATATCCATACCAGACCTGAAGGGCCTGGTATGGAAATTAGGGGGACCACCACGTCATTTTTTTTTTTTAATTTTTTTTCAGGGTTTCCCTGTGGGGAATTCCCATGCCGTTTTTATCAATGACCTTTTATGTGTATTGTCGGACCGGCAATTCATTAATAGCCGCGAGTAGTTTTGAATGACTTTTTTTCCTTTGAAATGTCATTTTGCTGTCAGACTGTTCTAAACACGGGAAACATGTGCCCCTTTACAGACATACTATAGATACCCCCCAGGTACAAAATTTAAAGGGGTTACACTTTTTATTGTTTCACATTAAGCATTATTAAAATCACTGCTCCCGAAAAAACATCCGTTATTAAAACTTTTTTTGCATTGATCCATGTCCTCTGGGGCAGGACCCAGGTCCCCAAACACTTATTATGACAATACCATGCATATAAGCCTTTAAAATTAGCACTTTTGATTTCTCCCAAAGACTTTTAAAGGGTGTTCCGCGGTATTCAAATTTTTCGCTGTTCGGCAAATTGGCGAACAGCTGATATTCAAGTTGAACATGAGTTCGACATCCTCTGCTCCCTCTGCGATGGGAAGATAAGGTCCGCAACCTTACCCTTGTAAAGTGGATCAAGGAGGGTTGCCAGCCAGTAATCATCCCTCCCCTTGATACCACTAATACCAGGCTTTGCAGGATCAGGGAGGCCATGCAGCGTAGGTTTGCTGAGGCATTCAGTCCAGAGTCCTCTGGGTCACTAAGGACGACATGATCCGCAGCTACCTCCTCCCAGCCACGTACAAGTCCATGGGTTTCTTCGGACTGTAAATGATCCCTTGAAGACTGCTGCTGCTGCTGAGTGCCAGGCTCCACCTCCATGCTGACACAATCCTCCTCCTCCTCTTCCTGTGTGATCGGCGGGCACGCAGGAACACTATCTGGATAAAGGGGGCCTTGAGAGGTAAGGAAGTCCTCCTCTTTCTCCCTCTGTTCTACCTCAAGTGCCCTGTCCATTATTCTACACGGCGTGTGCTCCAACAGGTGGACAAGAGGGACAGTGTCACTGATGCATGCACTGTCACTGCTCACCATCCTCGTGGCCTTCTCAAATGGTGACAGGACAATGCATGCATCCCTGTTCATAGCCCACTGGCGTGGGGGAAAAAAACAAGGTCCCCTAACCCTGTCCTGGTGCCATAGTCGCATAGGTACTCATTGATGGCCCTTTGCTGCGCGTGTGAGTTCCACCTGGTGGGCATGTCACAGATTAGGTGGTTCTTGGGCAGGTTAAATTCCTTTTGGAGGTCAGCCAGCCGAGCACTGGCATTATTTGACCTGTAGAAATGCACACAGACTTTCCTGGCCTGCCTCAGGACATCCTGTAAGCCCGGGTACCTGCCCAAGAACCGCTGCACCACCAAGTTAAGGACGTGAGCCAAACAGGGCACATGGGTCAGTTGTCCCTGTTGGAGGGCGGAGAGGAGGTTGGTGCCATTGTCGCAAACCACCATACCTGGCTTAAGCTAGCGTGGAAATTTGCGTGCAAAAAGATGAATGTCCTTAATAAATGAAAATTTATCAAAATCATTAGATGGACAGAAGGTAAGACCAAGTTGCAACACACGGATTTGATCATGACTTAGCAATACAGATGACAAATTGATCACATCGAAGGTAGGTGATCCCCATTGACAACTGGGGTTTGCAAGTTTGGAATCGGACTCTGAAGGAAGTTCGGGGCCATGTTTGGCTCCTCCCACTACCTCCAGGTACAGGGTGTAGCCATGGGGACCAAATGCGCCCCCTCCTACGCCAATCTGTACCTGGGGGGGTGGGAGAGAGAACTTTTTTCCTTATTTTATATATTTATATTTATATATTTATATTTCCTTATTTTCCTTATTTCCTTATTCTTTTTTTCCTTTCCAATTCTTTCCCTCTCCTGTCCAAAGTTTTATCTTGGCACAGGTACATTGATGATGTGCTACTTTTCTGGTCTGGCACTAGAGAAGAACTATTGCTCTTCATGGACTTCTTAACTAAGAACTCCTACAATCTCAAATTCACCACGGAATGCAGTCAATCTCGGATCCATTTTTTGGATCTCCAGATTAGTCTGGATTCAAATGGTATGATTCAAACTGCCCTATACCGAAAATCCTCCTCGGACAACACCATTTTGCATGCCAGCAGTGCCCACCCCAAGCCCCTTCTTAAGAGCATTCCCTTCAGCCAGTATTTAAGACTCAAAAGAAATTGCACCCTTGAGGCTGATTTCTTTCAAGCATCACATGAATTGTACGGCAGACTTAGAGATAGAGGATATAGTCATTCTCTTCTGAAGAAAGCCTTTAATAAAGCCAAAAAGTTTGATAGGAAGGACCTAGTCTTCTCTGATAAACCTCCAGACATTCAGCAGCCTGTACGGTTAATCACTCAATACTCCAAACAACATGCCCAAATTAGACACATTTTGAATCAATTCTGGCCTTTACTAACCGCGGACTCTACTATTGCTAAATATATCAGATCCCATCCTGACATAACATATCATAGATCTCCCTCACTGAGAGACCGACTGATTACAAGTCATCACTCTGTTGATACCCAGTCTTTGTCTGGAACTACTGGAACCTATCAATGTGGAAAATGTGATGTCTGCACCTTTGTCTCCAATTCCAGGGAACTTGTCCTTCCCAATGGACTGACTCATATCATCAGACATCGAGTCACTTGTGCCACTGTGGGAGTGGTATACTTGGCTCTATGCCGATGTGGTTCTTACTACATCGGGAAAACCAAGCGACCCTTCCAGGTTTGCATTAGGGACCATATCAAACCCCTACCTAAACACACCACCACTACAGCTATTAATCGGCTTATTGCTACCCAACATAATTTTGACCCCCACGTTGTCAAATTCTCCGCACTCGAGCATGTCCCCTTACATGCCAGAGGTGGGAGCATTGACAACAAACTATTACAGCTTGAGACTAAGTGGATTCATACCTTACAGGCCACAAAATTTCCCGGGCTAAATGAACATATTAGCTTTAAACCCTTTTTATAAAGTCTTTGTACTTTTTGATTGTATCATCGCCGGCCCTTTAATCTCTAATTTCATTTAGCTGTATACACACTATACCTGTCCCTATTTTGTCCAATTCGGGTCAGCTTTAGTGCTTCTTGTTCTCCCTTTCGTTCCTCTCCCCTCCCTTCCCTCCCCTTCCCTTCCTTCTCTCCCTCTTCCCCCCCTCTTCCCTTTTCTCCCCCCCTCTCTTCCCCTTCCCTTTCTATCCCTTTCTTTTCTTGTCTTTTTTCGCTTAGCCATGGTCTGTTATTTTGATCTTCTTACACAGTTATAATATATGTGCTATTGGAAAAAGAAACTCTGTATTGATCAATTTTTGTAATAAGTTTTTTATTGGTGTTTCTTTTTGTACTATTTTATCAATTTCACGATGTTACTTAATCAACAACTATATATGTACCGACTATTTTTCTTTCTTTGTCCATTTTATTCATTATTTGTCCTTCATTCTTTGTGTTATAACTGGGACCCAGTTATTCTCTATGTACTTGTTGGTCTACGTGGCTGCACTACGTGGAGTGGTGCGCTTAAGACATCCCCTCCACCCTCCTACATGTGGGGTTTTGTGTTTTGGGGGGACCTTTTGTCCCGGCGCTCCTCCTCACGCTTTCTTTCTCTTCGGGGGGTCCCTGTCCCCCACTATCTTGGTTGTGCCTGTTTGCCTCCTCTCCCTGGGTGTGGTGGGGCATGGACCCCCTGCCCTGGCCGTTTGGGCGTGCACTGTTGTTATTGTATGGACGCCCAGGGCAGCATTTTATATGTCTGCCCACCGGGCATCTGCGCATTACTCGTGCCGCTTAGCCCTGCGCATACCATTGTGCCTGGGTATGTGGCTTCGCTGTCAGATCCTCCCACTGACAGCGTTTCCCCACTTCCCAATAGGCTGCCTAGTGAGGGGTCACGTCAGTTTCATGGTATGTTCAAATTGCTTTTCATCCTTCTGCACCCTCCTAGCCAATTCCTTTTTCCTCCCCCAACCCTGAGTCTATACTATTTGTCCCATTTCATCCACTTTTTCCTTTCTGATTCTGAGTATATCCTTCCAACTTTTCCCAGGCGCTCCCCTTGACAACAAACTTGTTTTTAAATTGTAAGTTTCTGTGGCTATGATGCCCTATTGATTTGATGTGGTGTATATTATTCCACTCATTCGGCAATGTTTATAAAACTTTTTCCTTTTCTTTTTCTCTTTTCTTGATATATATTCTCCAAAATAGGATTATATTTGATTGCCAGGTCTCTTGTATGCCCCCTGCAGTCATAGATACGGTGCAGCCCTGTCTGCCTCCAGCTGAGGTGCTCCTTGCCGGGCCTCGCCCCGGGTGTCTGGTTTTCAGGTACGTTCTCGAGTGTGAGGGTTTCAGATGGCCACCTCCCTTTGGGGACACAGCCCAGCCACATATCCCAATCTCTGTGTTATGCTTTTTCACCATTGTATTCTTTGTTGTTATTATTCAGTTCTTTATTTGCCCTCTTTTTTGTTTCTGTGTATAGATCTTTATTGTTGCTACAGGCTCACATCATTCCCTGAAGAAGCCAATGTCTTGGCGAAACATGTAGGAATTGAGCTTCTGTTTTGAAGGCCCTCTCCACCAGGCCTACTCCATTGCATTGATTCTGCATTAATTGATGTGTGAACTGCACCTACGATTTTAATTAACCTGTGTCTTTCTGTATGCATTAAATTTTGTTAATAAAGTATTTTTTCAATTTTATCTGAAATATCCTATTCCTATTTCCTTCTCTGGCACCGCTATAATCCCCCTTTTATTCCCCTAATTTTCAATTAATATTTCGGGATGAGGTGCTGTATGTAGTGGAACCTCTCTAGCCATACCTCTAATTTTCAGCCCATCTGTCAATCAGCCCATCTGTCAATCAGCCCATCTGTCAAACAGCCCATCTGTCAATCAGCCCATCTGTCACAGGCCCACCACCATCGGTACCACCACCTGTACCGCCACCTGTACTGACATCAGTACCGCCACACAAGCCCACCACTGTTACTGCTACCAGTACCGCCATTGGTACCGCCATCAAGCCTGCCACCAGTACCGCCATCGGTACCACCATAAGGCCCCCCACTGGTACCGCCACCAGTACCACCACCAGTACCACCACCTGTACCCCCACCAGTACCACCACCCATACCACCATCGGTACCGCCACACAGGCCCTCCACTAATACTGCCATCGGTACCACCACACAGGCCCACCACCACTACCACCAGCAGTACCATTACACAGGCCCACCAATAAGTACTGCCGTAATGTCTCAAAGGGTTTACACACCTGAGGAGGCATATGCCATTCTGCAGCATGGAGCTCCCATCATCCAATTCTGGTTTGGAATACGAGCCAGTGGAGGATAGTGGATCAGAGTCAGAGTCAGGGGAGGAAACCGTCCCAAAAGACTAAGGAGATCGGGACCAAGATAAGGACCAAATCAGGACCAAGATCAGAAGACCTGCCCACCACCAGCAGTGCCAGACCCCAGGAAGAGAAGCCTAGCACAAGTACTGGAAATACACGCCCAACCCGAAGAATCCAGCCCCAATCCTACCTTCCCGATGCCCTGACAAACCCCTTATGGTTGCCTGCAAACTCAGGATCCGCTATCATCCCCCCTTTCACCGCACAGCCAGGTGTACAGCCCAACACTACAAATTTTTCCCAATTAGATTATTTTTATTTATTTTCCCCACAAGATTTGCTGCAGAATATGGTGGACCAAACCAACCTGTATGCATCCCAATTTATTGCTGCCAACCCCAATTCATCCTACGCCCATATGTTCCAGTGGCGACGTCTAACACTGGACCAATTTAAATTATTTTTGGGCCTTACGTTCAATATGGGGCTTACAAAAAAGAACAAACTCCATGCCTATTGGTCCACCAACGCCATCCACCACATGCCGATATATTCTGCTGTCATGTCCAGGACACGATACGACATGATTATGCGTTTTCTACACTTCAATGATAATTCTCAGTGCCCTCCCCGAGATCATCCCAACCACGACAAATTGTACAAGATACACCATCTAATCAATTACTTTTCCTTGCGATTTACAGAAGTTTTTATCCCAGACCAAACAATTTGAGTGGACAAGTCCCTTATACATTTTACTGGCTGACTGCACTTCAAGCAGTATATCCCAAGTAAGAGAGCCAGGTATAGGTTAAAATGAAATAAATTATGTGATCGAACCAATGGATACGTCTTCACATTCCGTTTTTTTGAAGGCAAAGACTCCCAACTCCAGCCCCGATATTGCCCCACATATATTGGAACCAGTGGGAAAATTGTCTGGGAGCTGGCATACCCCTGTTTGAAAAAGGATACCACTTATATGTCGACAAATATTATACCAGCCTGCCCCTTTTTCATCACTTTTACAGTAAACAAACCCTGGCCTGCGGTACCTTAAAAAAAAAAACGGAAGGGCTCCCCACAAAATCTGTAAAAGAAAAACGGAGAATCGGCATTCATGAGAAATGAGGAGGTGTTGGCCATGAAGTGGAGGGACAAGAAAGATGTCCACATCCACTCTACCATCCACAATGACAACGTGGTGGAGATCCAGAGAAGACGCGACCCCGTTGTAAAGCCTGAATGTGTCCATGACTACAATATGTACATGGGGGGTGGATTTAAACGATCAGATGCCACATCCCTATTTGTCACCCAGAAAGTCCCGTTATTGCTATAAGAAAGTTGCATTTCACCTGTTTCATATGGCCCTGTTTAACTTGTTTGTCTGCTACCAAAAAGAAACTCAAAACCAACATATCACCTACCTCAAGTATATTGAAGAAATCGTCACTGCCCTAATTTACCAACAAGGTCCCGCCCCAGGAAGCATTGCTCTGATAGTGTGAATCGACTTCATAAGCAACATTTTCCCTATAACATTCCCCCCACAGAATCTGGAAGAAGACGCCAAAAGAAATGCTGTGTATGCAGCAGAGGAGTAAGAAGAGATACAAGCTATTATTGTCCCCAATGTCCCTCCCAACCTAGCCTGTGCATGGGAGATTGCTTCAAAAATTATCACATATCCATCAGATATTAGTTTCCCTTATTATTAACAGAATGCCATTTCCCAATTTCAAATTCCTGTGTGGATCATTTTCCTGCTACCATGTTACTACCTTACATGTTAATTAACTGACCCTGGGCTGTTTACCGACGATGTCTTTGCCTGCCAATTTAAACCACATTTCTGACTTCCATGTGCACCAACCTCAGCTTGTTAATCAACTATGTTTTTGCCTGCTACTTGGACTGATCTTTTGCCCTTCTACTTTAGTACACAGGGGTCTCACATATGTGAGGGACTTCAGAATAGCGTTCTGAGTAGAGAAAACAGTTTTTTCCTTTTCTGTGCTCCCAGAATAGGGTCTGGTTGCCCAGAGGCTTCAAAGAGATTTGGGTGGGAGAAGCCTCTACCCTTGTCCCCCTGGCCCTAAGCTTGATGGTCCTTCCTGCTGCCTGGACCAATACTTTGGCTGTGCTGACCAAATTGCTGCCTGTAATGACTCAGGACATTATGGACCATGTTTCTTGCTGCTGCTTGCACCAATACTTTGGCTGTGTTGACCAAATATCTGCCTGCTGCCTCTACTGACTATGAACAGTATTTCTGCCTGGACACCCCTTCCTGCTACCTGGACCAATACTTTGGCTGTGCTTTAGCTGTGCTGACAGTACCTCTTGTACTTTGTTATTTGGTATGTACCTGGTATGTGTTAGAAATATGAAGGGCCTTCAAAAAAGTGTTCGGTAGTCAGAAAATTTGGCCAGGCTGTGTAAAAGTCTCACACATGTGGTATTGCCATACTCAGGAGGAGTAGCGGAATGTATTTTGGGGTGTCATTTTTTGCTATGTACATGCTATGTGTTAGAAACATCTTATAAATGGACATCTTTGTGTAAAAAAAATGCATTTTCATTTTTTTTCCACATTTCCAAAAACTTCTGGAAAAAAATGAACCGTTCAAAAGACTCGTTATGCCTCGTAGATTATACGTTGAGGTGTTTGCTTTCCAAAATGTGGGCATTTTGTGGGCAATTCCATTGTTCTGGTGCTCCAGGGCCTTCAAAAGTGTAATAGGTGGTTGAGAAATGAGATGTGCAATTTATGCTCGTAGAAAGCCTGAAGGTGCTACTTTAATGTTGGGCCTCTGTATGTGGCCAGGCTGTGTACAAGTCTCACACATGTGGTATCACCACCCTATAATCATTGTATGCCCAATTACTTGCATTTAAGCCTTTAAAATGGGCACCTTTGATTTCTCCAGTTTGTCTCCCATAGACTTCAATAGGGTTCGTTACTTGGTTCCGAACTTTTGCAATGTTTGAAAGTTCTGCTGCGAACCGAACCAGGGGGTGTTCGGCCCATGTCTACTATCAAGCTTTTCGCAGTATTGGAAATACCAAACTAGAGAGACCCCTGTGCCATAAGACTCAAGCAACATGCTGTTAAAGCCAGTGACCGGGAAACAGGGTGGTCCTTGGGATAGAGGATCCAGTCTATCTGGAAGAGCCCACAGGGTGTCTGCCAGAAGTTTGACCCTTTGGCAATGTCATGGAGCAGCACACCACTTCCAAAGGCTAAAAACAATATTATGCCCTGTACACACGGTCAGACATTGACCAGACATTCCGACAACAAAATCCATCCAACGGATGTTGGCTGAAACCTGTCTTGCATACACGCGGTCACACAAAGTTGACGGAAAATCCGATCGTTCCGAACGCGGTGACGTAAAACACGTACGTCAGGACTATAAACGGGGCAGTAACCAATAGCTTTTGTCTCTTAATTTATTCTGAGCATGCGTGGCACTTTGTCCATCAGATTTGTCTACACACGATCGGAATTTAACTGATCGGATTTTGTTGTCAGAAAATTTTATAGCCTGCTCTCAAACTTTGTGTGTCGGAAATTCCTATGGAAAATGTGTGATGGAGCCCACACATGGTCGGAATTTCCGACAACAAGGTCCTATCACACATTTTCCATCGGAAAATCCTATCGTGTGTACAGGGCATAAGTGTTCAGCACATGCACAAACACAGACGCTCCACTCAGGATCCTCCCTTTAACATGTTTTGATCCCTACTGGGACTCAGTCATGGCTGTATGATTAAGGCCAGTAAGAGGCCATGCATGTTAGAGGGAGGATCCTGGGTGGAGTGTCTGTGCATGGATGTCCTGAACAATAAAGTAAATTTTAACATTTAGAATTGATACACATCTCCAGGACTTTGCTAAATGGTTTGAAGCGATACACCAAGAGGAGCCACTGAATTGTTTTTTTTATTTCTCTGCACACCTAAGATGACACATCTCCTTCACCCTACACCTTGAGGTATTTTAAAGAATTTCTTATGCCAAGGATAGCCTTAATGCTGGTACACACCACTAGTGTTTTTTTTTCGTTCAACCAACTGGGTTGAACAAAAACAAACTGACAGCTCTGGTAGCAGCTGCTGTACTAACGATTCAACGTTAGTACAGCAATCTCCCCTGATAATTTTTTGTGTGCTTACAGGGGGACAGCCCCCCACCAGAACACTCTGGGCATCACTCTCAGCTATTGGCTTAGATCAATGATCGGGTGCTGGCCAGTTGCTGGTTTTCCAGCATGCTCTTACAACAGAAGCCAAACAGTGGTGGCTTGGCTGTTGGAGGCAGTCATTGTTCTTTTTCTCAGTCCCAAATTTAAATTCTGGAGAATCCACCCACATGAAGCACTACTCCTTAAGTTTTGAGGTTTCTCTGCATACCTGAAGATAACACACCTTACTCACCCAGCGCTAACTGATGCATCTTGAGGTATTTCAAAGAAGTACGTGTAGTATATACAGTATCTCACAAAAGTGAGTACATCCCTCACATTTTTGTAAATATTTTATTATATCTTTTCATGTGACAACACTGAAGAAATTACACTTTGCTACAATGTAAAGTAGTGAGTGTACAGCTTGTATAACAGTGTCAATTTTCTGTCCCCTATAAATAATTCAACACATAGCCATTAATGTCTAAACCGCTGGCAACAAAACTGAATACACCCTTAAGTGAAAATGTCCAAATTGGGCCCAATTAACCATTTTCTCTCCCTGGTGTCATTTGACTCATTAGTGTTACCAGGTCTCAGGTGTGAATGGGGAGCAGGTGTGTTAAATTTGGTGTTATTGCTCTCACTCTCTTATACTGGTCACTGGAAGTTCAGCATGGCACCTCATGGCAAAGAACTCTCTGAGGATCTGAAAAAAAGAATTGTTGCTCAACATAAAGATGGCCTTGGCTATAAGAAGATTGCCAACACCCTGAAACTGAGCTGCAGCACAGTGGCCAAGACCATACAGCGGTTTAACAGGACAGGTTCCACTCAGAACAGGCCTCACCATGGTCGACCAAAGAAGATGAGTGCACATGCTCAGCATCAGTCATTTTCCCTCCCTGGTATCATGTGACTCGTTAGTGTTACAAGGTATCAGATGTGAATGAGGAGCAGGTGTGTTCAATTTGGTGTTATTGCTCTCACTCGCTCATACTGGTCACTGGAAGTTCAACATGGCACCTCATGGCATTGTGAAGCAGTGGTTTGCAACACTTCCTTGCTTGAAGATTCTGATGGTGAAAAAACACTTTGTGATGATCCAGAAGCAGCAGAAAGAGTGTTTCTGGAATGAGAACTCTGGAAAGCTACTTGCAGTGTCATTATGGTCCTCCTCCTTTCATTCCATAAAGTATTCTTTTCGTCTTTAGTGCACCTCTGGCATGCAAGGATGTGTTTTGTCATCCATGTAGCATTTGGAAAAGAATATTTCTTCTCACAATATTTGCAAATTGCAGCTTTGCTCTCAGCAGAAATTGCACTGTGGAAATGTTTCCAAACTCTAAATGTTGGTCTGACAATTTTACTGAGAGGAGGAAAAGAAAAAAACAATTTACTGACCAGACTATAATTAAACATTATGCTGTGATGATAAAGAACATTAATAGAAATCATTTAAAAGTGAAACCAGATAAACTGATTAGTCATAAAAAAATTACCCTCTTACCTGTCCATAAAGGCCTGAGAGGACAGAAACTATTATCTACTGTATCCATGGGGTAAAGCTAAGGGGGGGGGGGTCAGGGAGGTCGAACCCCCCCCCCCCAGAGCATTTGTCAGTGGCACAGTGACAGCAGCTAGGCTAGTGGAGCTGTTGGACTACCAGCTCCAGGAGCCGTGCAGCCTGTATCCTGTATCCTGTCACCGCCGCTACCTGTCTCCTACACTTCCATAACAAAACAAAAATGCCGCCACCACCCCCTGCTGCCTCCTAAGCCAATAGGTAGCTGAAACTTCCTCAAAAGTCCCTCCCTCCTGTCCTGACATCATCTGCAATCCCTGCGATGCCGGTGGGTTGTGGCATGTTTGTTTTTTTCCCGCTGCCTTCTCAACCACATTGCACTGTCCTGCACTGCTACACTGCAAAAGACTTCTTTCATCCCACACCTGCATTACAGGAAGCCCACGGGATTAGTGCCAGCACTGACGAGGAGGGGAGAACTGTACTGAAGTGCCTGAACTGCCTGTCATGAAGTTCCTCCACTGATCGAGGTGAGAGAGGTGAGAAATGTTTTGCCCAGTAGAAATTAAGGAAACACAGAGAGCCTTTAGAAGTGCCTGTACCCCCCCTTTAATTACAGCCATTGTAATGCCATCCATATTCCTGTCCTTTTTAACAGGGTAAAAGTAACCTGACACCTGTGCAGCATACAAGTCAGCTTACTACCACCATGTTAAAAGGACAGGAATATTGGTGGTATTACAATGGCTGTTATTAGGCTGATTTCACATTAGCCAAAACCATGTAAAGCAATCCACAGTGGATCGCTTTTCAGAGTACAGTTAAGTGGATGCTGTCAGGTGTTCAGGAGGTGATCCTGTCGCCCCCGGAATGCCTGTGGTTTTTTTTTCAGAATTGCAGTTTTTAATGGTGTTGCACCACCAATGCACCACAATCACAAGCCAAGTGTTTGGTTAACAGTTGTGGCACAGCCTCATTGACTTGGGTGTCAATGAGGGTGATCAACTCAACATGCCGTGTTACATTTTTCGTAGGTGTGATGCAAAGGGTTGCAGACATGGCATGTGGACAGCACTCCTCCAGCTGTATTTTAGACGTTAGGTGGGTGGCCAGAGAGTAGTAAAACTTGGGCTCAGCCACCTGTTTTTACTGACCCACAACAGCCCACGCATGCGCAGCACACATTATATACCGTACATTATATTCTTCTGATCCCTGCAGTCTGTACATAGGCTTAAATTTTAAACCCCTCCCACTGCTTACACAATTTTCCCACACCCATGCCATGACTCATAATTATCTGAGTACCCAAGAGGATTCCCTTCCAGGTAGTCTGTGCAGGGCCTCATGATATGTAATGGCATGCCTGCTGATACAACACTGCAGGGGGGGAGAAGAACTCTGATTCGCTGCATTGGCAGTCTGATTTGGCCTCATCCACTGGCAAAAAGAAAGGTCTGGGGGTAAGTGTGAGAAAGTAAAGGTCATAAATGGGGCCCACAGGAGAGAGAGAATGCTGGTGGGAGCCAGCAGAGACTGGGGAGCAAGTCACCTGCAGTACAGGAGAAGTTGGGTGTAGACAGAGGACTGCTGTAGAGTACTGTGTACAAAACCAGATGAGGCATGAGCAGTGTGAGCCAGGAGAGAGAGCAGCTGTGCCAGGAAAACACAGACCACCTGGAAGCAGCAGCAGTTCCTGGGGACACACAGAGGCAAAGCAGCCCTGTCTGTAAACAGGTTGGACACCCCAAATTAGTCAACAGCCTTCAGCTCAGCCCAAAGTGTAAGCAAGAGCCCCTCTGTAAAGAGCCAGGCAGACTTTGGAGGCTTATTCCATGTTTTATATTTGCTTCACTAACAGATGTGCCTGCTGGGGGCGCTATATAAATTGAAGGTAGCATCCGCTACCTACAGTATACAGCGCTATGTTCTGGAAATAGGATGGAGACTTCCTGTCCCACTCCTGAAAAAAAATCAAGAGGGAAGAGCGCTGCTCAGCTATTCACAGCTTTGTATTTTATAAACAAATACAAAGCTTCCTCTGATTAACTTAGGCAGTGGGGTAACATTAAGTACTCCATCTCAGCCAATCAGAGGAAGCCTTGTATTCACTGATAAAAGACAAGGCTTCCTGTGAATGGCTGATTAGCGATCAGCCAGACTTGATTTTGTTCCCGCAGCAGATGGGAAGTCCCTGTCCCACTGCCAGAACACAGCTCTGTACACTGTACAACGTAGCTGACGCTACACACAGTTGGTACACCACTGAAAGCGAATGTATCTGTTCATAAAAGGAAATATAGTAGTTCATTTGGACCAGCTTGGCCCAAATTAACTATTTAAAGTCACTGTAAACATGAAGTTAGGTTTTAACCCATCCACTGTGCTGTAGGGATAGTGGGACCTGCTCTTCCAACTCCATCGAGACTACAGGATTGGTCATCAGGTGATAGACTGCAGAGCCAAGGGACCATGTGGACACCAGGTACAAGAGGGGGCCCAGAGCATTGCTGACTACTTATGGCTTGGTTAAGACAGAGTAGGGGAGATTAATCGCCATCAGAAGGTCATCTGCGGCACTGATGTGGTGAGAGGCCTTCGCCTATCCTTTTTTTGTTTCATACAATGTTTGCTGTTACAGGGATTTGCTGCCACCAGTAGAGTTTTGCCTAAAGGTGATTGCATATGCTAGGCTTTATATGACATACTCCTGACCCTTTTAATATTTATGCTATAATATACAGATGCTGGTTGCTCAGTAGTCACTGTTAACAAAGTTCTTCTTCAAAGTAGGCTGTGTGAAGGAAAGCATATGCAATGGGAAAATTTTACAAACCAATATGCTAAAGTCTGTTAGAATCCTGGTTGTAGCACAGTAATTAAAGCATATTTTTTGGGTACAAGGGCTATGATATATGCTATTGTATACACAGTGATTAGGATTTTAAGCACAATTTTTCCACGCACCCACAATTTCTTACCATGTAGCGGGCATGTTAATTATTGTCCCCTGGGTACCCAAGGCTGAACCCCCCCCCAGAAAAAAAAAGTATCTAGGTCCCTCACTGTATCCCAACAATCACCCAACTGTAGGAGGTACAAGATGGAGCCAACAGTCAAGGTAAACTGGAGCCTTTCCCCATGCAGTGCCCCCCTAATAAAGTAATACAGAGAGAGAACTTACAATAATGTAAGGCTTTTACATAAAAAGTTGTAGAAATCCTTCATTAAGGTCTTCATGGTATAGTTCAAATACTGTCATAATGTCATAGATATATTGTTGATGATTATAAAATAACTTATTCCACACTACTTTTTATTTTTTTACTTTTCTGAAAAAAAAAACACAAAAAAAGGCTTTGAAAAAAAACTGAAGAATATTTTTTTCTCCAATTTTTCTGTTTTTCTTTTTCAGGCCTTCCTATATCTAATCATAACAATATATCAGGCAATATAGGCTGCCACCAAGGTGTGTCAGTGGTTAAGCAAGGGACCCTTGCCTCTGATGTTGTTATGGGTAGCACTGAACTCAATACAGGACCTCTTCAAAGAATTCTGCAGAGGTCCCTTCTTCTGAGTCTCTCAGTTTCTCCTCCAAATTAAATATATAGCATGAACTCTGAGGCTTCAGGCCTTAGTACACTGGAACTATCCCTCCCAGGAGAAGTATATAGAGTTGCATACATAGGCTCAGTAGGCCAAAACCAATCCACATTTAAGTCATCATCAATGTCATCTTCTTCTTGTTCTGCTTCAGCTAGGGGCAGTGGTTGAGACCTAGTGACTAGAGCTCACCTGCATGAAGATGGTCTGGGTGATAGTGCCTCAGTTCTTGTAGGTCCCCTGTTGGTTTCACTCAAGGGTAGTAAATGGTTTTGATGCCTGGTCTTCAGATGCCCTGTCTTTCCATGAGGGTGGATTTGGTATACAGGAAGGCCAGGCAGTTACTTGCAGATGATATATTGCTGAGAAGTGCACCGATAAGCTAACTTACGCTTTTCAGGAGGTCCCAGATATCTTAGCATATCTTAGCATATCTTAGCATATCTTAGATATCTTAGTCCACATAACCTCTGTGAGTTGAAGATGATGTTTTGTCTAGGGAGAAGACAAGGGCCAAATCACTGGCAGGCAAGCTTCTATCTTGAACATAAGTCTAGGGGAATATCCAGTCACATTGTTCTCAGTATTATTGTAGGCATGTACCACAGTGGAGATGTGTCTCCTCCAATGCTATTTTCTTTCTGCAGGAAGGGTCCCTAACATGTTAAGGAGGGCATGAATAAACCTCTCTGGTTGTGGATCTCCTTTGAGGGTGGTAAGGTATCATTCTTGACTTCTTAATGCCCAATAAATTAAACACCTGTTAATCGAGCCTGCTCTCAAAATCTCTTCCTGAATCAGAATGAATTTTCTGGGGTAGCCGAAAGAGAACAAAGGACTTCTCCACTAATACTCTAGTGAATCTAGCAGCTCATTGGTCTCTCATTGGAATAGCCTGGGCATAACAAGTGAAAGGATCAGTCACTACTAGTACATTTCTTCGGCCACTTGTATCAGGATCAATACTCAAGAAATCAATGCACACCAAATCCATGGGAACTTGACTCTGATGATATCTCATTGAGTCAGCTCTGGAGGGCAGAGTCCTTCTCTAAATAACTTAAAATTTGTAAGGTGCCAAATATCCATGTTCATCAGATAACACATTTATCACTGTTCCCTTATGTTTCTCAGGGAGGAACAGTTGCCATCTTTCTTTAGGCTCATCTGAGGGGTCCCTTTGGTAGACCACCCCATCCAGCAACTTCAAATGATCTGAATATTTGTGGATAATTTGAGTTCTCATTCTGAGAATCTGCAGCTAGTAGAAGCTCTGGGTGAACACTCTCCAAGGCTTTCGTGGCATCCAGTGGTAAGAAAATATGTGAGCCCACGTCAAACTGAAAACTCCTGGAAACTTGTGGGTAGTATAGTTTCTCTCAAACTATCCCTCAGGTCTCAGTCATCTGTCATGTTCTTGATACAACAACCTACCACGTTCTTCTCTGCTGGCATCAACATGTAGGGTTTGGCAGGGTCAGCATAGGCCAAAACTGGGGTATTGGTCAAACTTCCTTTCAGCCAAAGAAAGGCCTGTCCATATTGGTTGAACTATTCTTCTTATAGGGACTCTCAGTACTTTCTCAGCCCTTTGGCTTGATTAACTCTTTCTGAGGCATTTTGCTCTTCTTCATCTTCTTAAGCCCGTAGGAGCTCAGGAGGGGTTGGGCTTTCCCTGTGAACCATTCCATGAACCTCCTATAGTAAGAACAGAGACAATTTCAATCCCTCTTCATAGAGTTGCTTCAAAACTTTCATGCTCTTCTAAAGTCAGTCCAAAGATGATTATGTCATTCAGGTACACTAACACTTCAATAAGGTTCATGTAGAACTGTTTGTTCCATCAAATATTGGAATGTTTCAGGGGCTCCTGTTAGACCTGGTGGCATCCAATAAAGTCTTGATATCCGTAATCCATCTGTCACCATCACGGCAGCTGCGGGAAAATCCGGGTACGGGATTAGAAGGTAGTTTCCTCCATCTCGAGTTAATGCAATTGTCCGTATCGGAAGGGAAGGGGAGGGGGGAACCTCCAGTAAAGCAGGGGGTCACCGCAGAAGATGTACCAAGGCAATGTCGCCCATGACGGTTACATCAGTTTCCAGTCTCCAATGCGTGGTGGCGGCCCGAGGAAAAATAGAGGGGGGAATCAAGCTGATGAATGGGGGTCACGGTGTCCTTACCACGGATACCATGATAGCATCATGCTTACATGTTTGGCTTTGTTACAAGCTTCTTCAGAGCATGCGCAGTTTAGGATCCTCGTTTAAATCCTCAGTTAATCAGAAGTTGAACGATTCCACATGGGGACCTTCTATTTGCGCTATGATCCAATCAGGGTATCATTCATCACCCGTGCAATGACACAATCTCATACAGAGGCGATCGGTAACTAGATATACATATGGCATGAAGCAGGAATACACACAAAGACCAAACATTAACTCATAAAAATCAAAGAAGGGGAGGGAGGAAAAGAAGGTATTAATTAGGTGGATTTTTTCCAGAGAAGAAATTCAATTCATCAGGGAATTCATCAAAATTAGGGTAAAAACAAAGTTTTAGGAAATTAACTCTTAAAGGTCATGAAAAGAAAAAGAAAAAATTAATAAGTAGATTTAAAGAGAAAATTAATTTCGTAAGAGAGTTAATGATGGTAGGAATAGACCCCTTACGTCACTGAATTAGTAAGGGGTGTCCCTATATTGATCCAATTCAGGCATTTTAATGTTGTAAATCAAAGGTCTAACCCTATTAGAGCTCACACTTTTGGTATGCAGCACCTCTCATTTCCATTTGTAGATTAGAGGCATTCATTTCAGCCACTTTAATATATGGAAAGAGACAGTTTTGTATACAGGGGTATACAGTAGTAAACAAAGCCCCCGTAATAGAAGAGGGGGGGTGGAAGTAAATGGTAGACTAAGGCAGAGGGAAGATTCTATATATGTTATTGTTCAAGAAAGACAGATAGATTACATTCGTTATTCAGGCCTCGAGGTTGCATACTATTTAAAGTAAAGATCCACATTTTTTCTTTTTGATTGAGGACCCTATCGAAGTCTCCCCTACGTGATGGTAAATTAAGTCTGTAGATACCTTTGCATTTAAGGCCACTCGGTTCTCCTCCATGCATTTTCAAAAAGTGTAAAGATAACGGACGGTCGTCATCTTTGTTAATGATGCTTTGTATATGTTCACCAATCCTGGTTTTAAGCTGCCTCTTAGTTTTTCCCACATAGATTAATCCACATGGACAAGTGAGCATGTATATAACACGTGTTGTTAAGCAATTTATAAAGTTATAGATTTTGAATTGTTTAGTACCATCAGAGTTGGTGAACATGTCTGTTTTTTCCACGTATTTGCATATGTGGCATCTGCCACATTGATACATGCCCTTGAGTGGGGGAAGACTGGTGAGCCAGTCCCGTCTCTCAGGTCTACGGTATTCAGAGTGGACTAGGCTATCTCTAAGGTTAGTAGCTCTCCTGGCTGTAAGTAGGGGCCTGTCACCTACTATACTTCAGAGAATGGGAGACTCTGATAAAATGTGCCAGTGACGGCTGAGTATATTTCTAATCTGTTCCTATTGTGCCCCAAACTTAGTGATGATCCTGATTGGGGCACATCTAGATCTGTCTGGCTGTTGCTCCTCTGTAGTGTCAGTGAGAAGGGACAATCTATCTGCTACCATAGCTCTTTTCTTGGCCTTTCTAATGCATTTATGGGAGTAGCCCGGAATCTCCCATACATTCCACGGGCTTCAGTTTTGAAGTCCAATTCCTCTGAACAATTCCTCCTAGAGCGTAAGAACTGCCCTACTGGGATTCCCTGAATAAGTGATCTGGGATGGTGACTCGAGGCTAGTAGTAAGGTATTTGCTGCCGTATCTTTTCTAAATGTTTTAGTGAATATTCCACCCTCCTTAATTTGGATAGTGAGATCAAGGAAAGGTAGGGTAACTGAATCAAAGGAAAAGGTAAGTTTTATGTTCCTGTTGTTATTGTTGAATTCCTCAATAAAAGAAGTTAATTCAAGGGGTGTGCCTCCCCATATCATGATCACGTCATCAATGTACCTCAGCCACAGGTGACAGTGGCTGAGGTACAGAGACGAGGGATATACGCATTCCAATTCCCACAGTCCAAGATGCAAACATGCATAGGCTGGGGCCCATGGGGCTCCCATCGATGTACCTCTGATTTGCCTATAGTATTGGTCGAGGAATTGGAAGCAATTATTTTCCAACATGAATTGCAATAGATCCACAATAAACTCATTTTGTGATTCTAACAAGGGAAACTTATGGTCCAAAAAGTGCTGTACTGCTTTCGTACCCCATTTGTGTGCAATTGATGTATATAGTGACTCGACGTCGATTCCTACCAAGATGGCATCCGGTGGTACCTCGACCCTGTCTATTTTTCTGAGCATGTCGCGTGTGTCCTGTACAAAAGAGGGGAGTTCACATACAAGTTCTTTTATCAGTGCGTCAACAAATGTTCCAATCTGCTCCAAGGGTCCTTTTATTGCTGACACAATAGGTCTTCCTGGAGGGTTTGTAACTGATTTGTGGAGCTTAGGTATGATATAGAAGGTTGGGATGCTAAATTCTTTGACACAGAGATATTTACTTTCCTTGCTTGAAATGAGACATTCCTCTAGGGCCATATGCAGTTTAAAATTAAGTGTAGCTACAATTTTTGGAAAGGGATTGGAAGGAAGTTTCTCATATGTGGTTTAATCCTGAAGGAGACGCATAGTTTCTCCTTCATACATGCTCTGCGACAGAAGGACCGTATTTCCCCCTTTATCACTACTTTTTATTACGATCTCCTTGGCTTCTCGAAGTTCCCTCAGTGCCCTTCTCTCTGCTTTTGTAAGGTTATCTATTCCCCTATATTTCCAGTCTATCCTGGACAGGTCCCTTTGGACCTGTTCCAGGAACAAGTGGATCTGTTTATGTTTTGAGAGTGGAGGCATTTTGAGGGACTTGATGGTCAGGTTTGACGGACGAAGGGATTCGGATGGGGAACTATTGATCTCGCTATCAGAGTCAAAGTCCTGCTTCTCTTCAAGCAATGCCACTAGTGCTTCAAGAGACTCACGTTCTTCCTTACTCTGTTCATCTATTTTTGTATTTTTTTTCTTTTCGTTCTGAATGCCAGTATCTAAAGATAACCTTCCACAAAAATAGGTTAATATCTTTAAATACTTCAAATTAATTCATCGTGGCCATAGGTGAAAAAGACAGCCCTTTCTGCAGGAGGGATATGTGATGCTGATTCAAGGGAAAGTCTGATAAATTAACCACTTTTTTGTCAAGGTCTGGATTCTCAGTATTATAGGTATTACTCATATCCGCTGTATCTACTAGGTTCTCCGTGTCCCTGATCTGAGTTCCCTTTGGCTTCCCTTTATGTCTCTTACTCTTCCTTGGCCTCCGATATTGTTCTGAGGATGAAACCTGCCAGTAGATGGCATTTTTGTTTGGCCCTTTGTGGAGTTTGGGTTGTCTGGTATGTCCCCCTCTGTTTCTAAAAAAGCCACTGTTTTTTCCGGATGTCCTAGTTCACTGTCTGTAGATGAATGTCTAGATTGGGCCATTTTGGATCGATTTTGGAATAGTTGGATCAAAAATCTCCCCATTTTCCCAGTCCTGTAAATTTTGTTTAAATTTCTCTTGTTTTGTCAATTTTAAAACTTTCTGTGTTTTTTTCACTTCTTTTTTAAGTAGTTCATTACTTTTGATAACCACAGGGTCCAGTTTATATGGTTCCAACAGCTGAACGCTGCTGTCTATTTCTTTCTTAATCTCTTCTAATTGTATCTGTTCCTCCTCAACTATCATATGTAATATGGCTATTCCACGTTCCAAGCAGTCTTGTTTTCAAAGCTCAAGGAATCGTGGGGTGTGTAGATGTCCTGCTGGTGTAACCTTTTCCCTTAGACCCTTCGGGATAATCCTGTGCTCGATATACGATTTAAGTGATGAGATGTCCCACTTCCTATTCAGGAATTTTATGGTAAGTTTTTTTATGTTTTTTTAATAATCTTTTCAGGGTATCATCTCCACTACCGTATGTAGCAGTCGAATCACAGGAGAATGCCGATTCTATCTCAAGGTTTATCTCTTCATCCAAGAGATAGGCCATATTTGAAGTGTTAGATATATGTTTAAAAATTCACTTATGAATAAATATTTGGTCAAAAAGTTGGATATATATTGGTCACTGGCCAAGTCAAATACTCCTATCGCCCCTGTGTCAGGGCGGCACTTTGCGGGGGGCAGCAAAAAGGGCCGCCCCCCGCATGAGAGAAAGCACCCCCACCCATCTTGCCAATTCCCGGCTCCCGCTGCCGCCTCCCGCACACATGCAGCCCACGGCGGCCGGCTTTCTGTAGCGGCGCCACTGTGTATAGGCGTGCTTGGCAGAGGATGGGGGCGTGTATCTCACGCCCCCCTACTCTCTGACAAGCACGCCCATACACCACAGCGCCGCTACAGAAAGCCAGCCGCTGTGGGCTGCATGTGTGTGTGAGGCGGCAGCAGGAGCCAGGAATCGGCAAGACGGTTTTGGGGCTTTCTCTCATGCGGGGGGGCAGCGTGTGTCACTCGCACCCCCATAAGCAACAGGTAACAGGGGGAGCCTTAAGCTCCGCCTACCCTCCCCTGCACTGCTTTCCTGCAGTGAATCTTCTCCTCGGCCCTGGGGCGGGATCTGGCTGTGACGTCAGGAGGAGAGAGAGGAGCACGAGGGAAACAGGTACAGCAGGTACAATGATTGAATAAAGTATATCAGTGTTATGGGCACTGGCAGCATTTGATGGGCACTGGCAGAATTTGATGGGCACAGTGGCAGCATTTGATGGGCACAGTGGCAGCATTTGATGGCACAGTGGCTGCATTTGATGGGCACAGTGGCTGCGTTTGATGGCACAGTGGCTGCGTTTGAGGGCAAGTGACTGCGTTTGAGGGCACAATGACTACGTTTGATGGCACAATGGCTGCGTTTGATGGCACAGTGGCTGCGTTTGATGGCATAGTGGCTGCGTTTGAGGGCAAGTGACTGCGTTGGAGGGCACAATGGCTATGTTTGATGGCACAATGGCTGCGTTTGATGGCACAGTGGCTGCATTCGATGGCACAGTGGCTGCATTTGATGGGCACGGTGGCTGCATTTGATGGGCACAGTAGCTGCGTTTGATGGGCACAGTGGCTGCGTTTGATGGCACAGTGGCTGCGTTTGAGGGCACAGTGGCTACGTTTGATGGCACAATGGCTACGTTTGATGGCACTGTAGCTGCTGACTTGTAATATTAGGACACTTACCTGTCCAGGGATCCAGCAATGTCGACACCTCAGCCGATTTTCGGATTGGCTCTCAGGTTTTGCCACTATCATTCATGGTAAGGGAAACCGACCTGTTCCCTACTGCACATGTGCGAAGCGCGTTGCACTTTCTGAATGGCCCAGTGGAGGAAGGAGGAGGGGGGGCAAACTTCAGAGGGGACAGCGCAGTCTCCCAGAAGTGGTGAAGGGTACCTATCAGAAACAGGTACCCGTTCCCCCCTGAAAGGTGCCAAATGAGCCTAAAAAGGAAGGGGTGTTTTTTACAGATGATAGGGGGGGTCTTAAACAGGAAGGGGTGTGGCCTAGGCAGGATGGGGTGAGTCGTATTTAAATTAGGGGGGTGCATGCGTTTAGTCAGGCCTAGGGCAACACAAAACCTAAATACACCACTGCCCTGTGTGCACACTTAAAAAATGGGTTGGAGATATAGATGTACTTGGATAAGGAGAGGCTACCGTCCTGAAAGGAAGTATAATCCCACTACTTATGGCATATAACAAAAGAAAAAGAAAAAGGAACTGGAGCTCATCCTCAATAGACTCCGGTATCCTCGGGTGAAAAGATACAGCCAATATAGCAGCCTCACCCGTTAAGGAATGATCCGGTTCCACCATCTATCTAGGGTGTCCTAATAGATATATTGGAGACCTCTAGGGGTGGTTGTCCTCTGAATTGAGCATATCACCATATATGAAAAATTGGGAAGACCACAAAGCAATTCTTCAAGGAGGACACTGTTCCTGTTATCCGCCTGCACCTGACCCTTGGCTTGTTTGACAATTCCTTCTGCCTGCTCCTCTTGTACCTTTATTGCCAGCCTGATTATCGACCCGGCCTGCCTGACATTTCCAAGACTCTCCTCCAGTCTGCTATACTTACCTACTGCATCCATCCAGCTTCAGTCCCAGTCTGCTTACCTGTCTGCTGATCCATCCAGTCTGCTCACCTGTCTGCTGATCCATCCAGTCTGCTCACCTGTCTGCTGATCCATCCAGTCTGCTCACCTGTCTGCTGATCCATCCAGTCTGCTCACCTGTCTGCTGATCCATCCAGTCTGCTCACCTGCCTGCTGATCCATCCAGTCTGCTCACCTGTCTGCTGATCTATCCAGTCTGCTCACCTGCCTGCTGATCCATCCAGTCTGCTCACCTGCCTGCTGATCCATCCAGTCTGCTCACCTGCCTGCTGATCCATCCAGTCTGCTTACCTGTCTGCTGATCCATCCAGTTTGCTCACCTGTCTTCTGATCCATCCAGTCTGCTCACCTGTCTGCTGATCCATCCAGCCTGTTGGTCCTGTCTGCTGTGCCGGCCATCTGACCCATCTGCTGTTGATCCTGCCAGGCACTCATACCATTCTGCACTCCCGTGCCACCTGTCTGCTCTACCAGGGGCCGCGAGTCAGATACGTAAGGGAGGCCTTCCTCTGCACTATCGGGCTCATCAGTCAGGTACGTGAGAACTTAACAATCATAGTGGGGTTCTTTGGATAAAACTAGTCCTCTGACAACTCCTCTCTGGCTCCCCCCACCAAGTCAGGATCCTGGGAATAGAGATTGGAGTGCAGTCAGGTCTAGTCAGGTAGGTAACTAGGCAGCCCACCTTATTGCCATGTTTAAACGTCTTCTGAGCAACATAGAACATACGTTTTTTAGTGAGGGTCCAGCAGGCGGAGTCTATATTCTCTACAGCTACGTAGCCATGAGGTTCACGTAGCTGGATCAGGCTTCTTAGCATAAGCTGCCTTTGCCACTATCATCATGTTTTCCAGTTCTTCAGTGCACTGCTGGGTACTCTTGTGCAAAACGCCAGTAATGGACATAAAGGTTCCTCTCAGTACAGCCTTGGAGGCCTCCCAGGCAGTGGAGTACCCAACACTGCCCTGGTTTGTATGCCAATAGTCAACAATGCCCTTCCGGCACTCATTCTGTACTATCTCATCCTCCAACCAGTGGGAGTTTAAACGCCATATGTGAGGGCCCGAGTTAGGTAAGAGGAGGAGATCCACAGAAAGAGGGGCATGATCAGATACACCCCTAGGTAGATTGGAGACTGCCTGAACAATAGGGAGTACTTCAGCAGAGGTAAAGACCATATCTATGCGAGACATGGTGTGAAAGGAATCAGAGTGGCAGGAAAAGTGAAGCTCATCTGGGTGCTTCCATCACCATATCCCAGTAATATCTCAGACCATACACTTGAGTCCAGTCAACAAATAAGGGATAGAGCCTGCCTCCACCCCCTAAGGAGTCTATGTCAGGGTCAAGTACAGCATTAAAGTCCCCATCGTATAGTAAGGGACCAGGGGATCTAGATAATAATAAAAGGGACAAGTGAGAGAGTAAGTCTGGGGAAAATGGAGGGGGGACATACACGTTAACTAGTGTAAAAACTGTAGAGATAATACTAATAGTAATTCTAACTAATCTCCCATCTGGGTCTGTCTTAACCATCAGAACCTCGGCCAGGAGGGACTTCGCTAGCAAAATAGAGATTCCCCGGGGGGTAGTTAGTGTGGGTGGTGTGGTACTGGGTGGTCAGCCAGGGACGCTTTTTTGTGTTGGTGAGGTGGGTCTCTTGAAGACAAATGATATGGTATATGATATATTTTTTAAGAAAAGAGAATACCAGGGACCGCTAACTCCACCTAATCTGGTGCATAAGCCACCCTGTGTGGTAAGAATGCAAACTCACCACATAAAGTTGACCGCTTATCATAAGAAGGTCAATAAGTGCTTGTGAATTCCAGCAAAACAGGTATCAAGGAGTACTCAATATACTTACAATCTCCCAGAAGCTATCTGGTTCTCAGGCTCCACTTATATAGCTCCCTCATAGACAATATGCAACATATCAGAAGAAACTCATAGTGTAGTTATTTTAATAATAAAAATGAACGCATAAAAAGTTATCAATACTGCATTTACATTTCATACTGCCATATTCAGGCATCAATATAGACAGCCTTTGGTATTATGAAGGGATAACTGCCCCACCGCTCTGATCACAATATTGGGACACTTTTTTCTAAGTTTATGGATTTTATATTTGTTTTTGAGTCATTAATTTTTGGATGTAGCGTCTGATTTTTCACATTATACACAGGTTACAAGTTTTCATTGCACACTTAAAGGGGCAGCTACACTATGGAGTATCAGCTTCCAGGTTTTTTTTTTTTCGTCAAAGCTTAATTGAACAAGCTAAAATTAGAAGCTGATTGGCTACCAAGCAATTCTGCACCATATTTTGCATTCTCCAATTCTAGTAAACCAACCCCTATATGTTTCAATTTAAATTAAGTCACGATAATTAATGTGTTAAATTGAATAGAGGTAGGCGCCTCCTTTCCACATTTATTATATTAACCTTTAGCATTGAGTTTAACTTTTCTCTTTTATTCCACGCAATCTTCCATTGAAGCTGGGGGAACATCCAGGTGTTCTTTAGCAAACATGAGGCAGGTACCATTGTTTTTATGAAACATTTGCAGAACTCCACTCTTAATGAGCAAGTAAGTTTTTTTAATTTTGAATATTCTTATCAAAATCTATTGATACTCCCACAAGGTTCACAAGCCTCCTGCATCCAGCCTCTACAAAAACAGTGACTCAGCATTAAATAACTGAATCCATAGTTTCCATATTTTACGAAATTTAGTCATGTTATCTATTTGTCTAGCAGGCGTTTTCTCAAAGACCATTACTTTTTGAAACTCGGTGCTTGACTGTGCTATAACCCATTTGGCTGCCGTGAGAATATGTGTAACCAATCGGAATAAAATATTAGTACACCCCTCAGGTCGTCTGCCCAATATTGCATCTTAGGAAAGCATTTACCTGTGACCGTGCAGAGCATCTGATAAACTCTTACTTTAGGGCAATCATAACAAACTGTTTGAAAGAGCTGTTCCCTTGACATCCACGAAAACACTTAGGGGACCAGATGGAGATTGCCCATGAAATATGCAAGGGGGAAAGGTACCATCGGAGGAGAACCTTATAATTTGCCCCGCAGAACTTTTAGCCGTGTTCGTGCACATTTGTGCCCAATCTCCCCCCAGAGTGTGACCTAGTAGGTCACTTAGCCACATAGAAAAGGGGGACAGACGCTTCCGAAAAAGACAGCAATGAGTACACCTAAGACTAGGACCACCAGGGCTGTGTAAAAAAGCATTCTCAAAAGCTGTGTGAGAGGAGGAATGTTATGGGTTTGGGGTACTATTTTGTAGGTACTGGAAAACATCTCTAGCTTCAAGGTTACATTTTTCCTTAAGGGTCTCATATTATAGGACACCCAAATCATTAAAAATGTGGGTAATTAAATATTTGCCATGCTGAAGCCATGTGTGTAACAAAGACGGGAAAAAAAAAAACTGGAGCAAAAACAGCAGAGTATTAGGTGAGACCAATTTATGCAGAATTTTTTAATTATCTCATGCCCCAAAGAATGCTTTATAATTGGGCAGGATATAGCTTCTTGTTTTAAAAACGTGTGTGACCAATCTGCCAAAGTTATGAACTAGATTCACAAAAGATATACCACTCAAGGTGAATGGCTCATCACAGGCTCCATTACAAAATTTTCTGGTGCTGTTGCTGCTCTCCAGAAAATCAGTCAGCAAAAAGGAAATTAATCACCATACCCAAGCTCTAGCAACTTTCTTATTTATTGAACAGTATTTGGCCTGCCGGTTTGCATGCTCAGATAACAGCCTGGTATAGATTTTGGAGCGGACTTCACACCGTTTTTAAAAAAAAATTGCCATGGGCTCCTCCTTAAAATTCATGCCAGACCCAAAGGGCCTGGCATGGATTATGGGGGGACATCTATGCTGTTTTCTTATTTTTTTATACAGAAAGTTCATTTGCTTACAGTACATTCTGCTGTGAGCTGGAAATCCCCCAAGGGAGACTACTCCTTGGTCCTTGGCTCCCATTACATGACACAGCCTGTACTGAGGAGGGAAATGGGAGATATGTACAGATGGGTGTCTGGGAGGGAGTTCAGTCTGTACCAAGAGGGTGTCCATACTGGTAAGGTACGTAAAAAGGGAGGTGGCCTCTACTGTAGGGGAAAAGGTCTCTATTGAGAGGGGTCTATAGTGTGGGAGGGCTCTGTGCAAAAGAAGGCGGTCTGTACTGGAGGGGGGACTTGTATTGAGGGAGAGAGTCTGTACTGGAGGAGGGGAGTCTATATTGAGAGGGTGGGTTGGAAGGGCCTCGGTACTGAGGGAGGGCAGTCTATAATGATAAGGGGTCTATAGTGAAGGAAGGGTCTGTGCTGAAGAAGGAGGATCCTGAGAAAAATGTTCTATACAAAGGGAGTGAAGTCGATAGTTGGAGGGGGTCTATGGTGAGGAAGAGGTCTGTAATGAAGGAGTATCTGAACTGACAAAAGGGTTCTATATCGAGGGAGGGGGTCTATACTGAGGGTGTGGGCTAGGAAGGGGGTCTTTCACTTCCAGGTGACTTCTTCCCAGAGGCTGACAGAGATCCAACTAAGTATTTATAATCCGTTCATAAGTGTTTTTTTCAGTCTTACATGTTTTTTCAAGGTCCTGTAAATTCTCTGTTAATTAGACCATACTACGTTCATTATGCTATATTTTTAAGAATGAGAATGAATTTTTCAATTTACTTATGGCAATCCTGCACCAATCCGCTGGATTTACTGTGTTAACAACTTTTTTCTTGGTATTATATATGAAAGATTACAATACAGTTCTTTACTCACAATCTGTATAATAACTTTCCATAGAATGATGACCCATGCTGAGGATATTTAATAAATGTGCTGCCCATGAGAGCCAGCAGCTGACCCTTAGCAGAGTGGAAGGGCCCCTTTTCAAATGTCCACATCTCTGCTTGGGAGACATGGACATTACTCATTAGATGTCCTGTGGCAGGGTCCTCTCAGGCATCAGAATACTACAGCAGCATGATGAGGTCTCAGCAATGGGGGGCAACAAGCCTGTTTGGCTGCTTGCCCAGACTGTAGTGCAGGATCATCAGGCTGAGAGGGGGTGTAGGGGGAGGGATTAGGGGGGTCACAACATTTTCCAGTACATGGGATTTAACCACTTCAGCCCCGGAAGGATTTACCCCCTTCCTGACCAGAGCACTTTTTACAATTTGGCACTGCGTTGCTTTAACTGCTAATTGCGCGGTCATGCAATGCTGTACCCAAACAAAATTTGTGTCCTTTTCTTCCCACAAATAGAGCTTTCTTTTGATGTTATTTGATCACCTCTGCGGTTTTTATTTTTTGCGTTATAAATGGAAAAAGACCGAAAATTTTGAAAAAAAAAATGACATTTTCTACTTTTTGTTTTAAAAAAAATCCAATAAACACAATTTTAGTCATACATTTAGGCCAAAATGTATTCGGCCACATGTCTTTGGTAAAAAAAAATTTTAATAAGCGTATATTTATTGGTTTGCGCAAAAGTTATAGCGTCTACAAACTAGGGTACATTTTCTGCAATTTACACAGCTTTTAGTTTATGACTGACTATGTCATTTCTTGAGGTGATAAAATGGCAGGGCAGTACAACAACCCCCCCCCATGACCCCATTTTGGAAAGTAGACACCCCAAGGAAATTGCTAAGAGGCATGTTGAGCCCATTGAAGATTAATTTTTTTTGTCCCAAGTGATTGAATAATGACAAAAAAAAAATTACAAAAGGTTGTCACTAAATGATATATTGCACCCCAAAATACATTCAGCTGCTTCTCCTGAGTACGGGGATACCACATGTGTGGGACTTTTTGGGAGCCTAGCCGCGTACGGGGCCCCGAAAACCAATCACCGCCTTCAGGATTTCTAAGGGCGTAAATTTTTGATTTCACTCCTCACTACCTATCACAGTTTTGAAGGCCATAAAATGCCCAGATGGCACAAAACCCCCCAAATGACCCCATTTTGGAAAGTAGACACCCCAAGCTACATTTAACTGCTTCTCCTGAGTATGGGGATACCACATGTGTGGGACTTTTTGGGAGCCTAACCGCGTACAGGGCCCCAAAAACCAATCACCACCTTCAGGATTTCTAAGGGTGTAAATTTTTGGTTTCACTCTTCACTGCCTATCACAATTTCGGAGGTCATGGAATGCCCAGGTGGCACAACCCCCCCCCCCCCAAATGACCCCATTTTGGAAAGTAGACACTCTAAGCTATTTGCTGAGAGGCATGGTGAGTATTTTGCAGCTCTCATTTGTTTTTGAAAATGAAGAAACACAAGAAAAAAAATTTTTTTTTCTTTTTTCAATTTTCAAAACTTTGTGACAAAAAGTGAGGTCTGCAAAATACTCACTATACCTCTCACAATGCAAAGGTTAAATACTTGCTAATGCCTAGTACACATGATGAGAAAATCAGATGTATAGTTTTTTGAGCGATCATCTGATAATCTATTCATTAGTACACAGCTTTCGAGAGCCAATTACGATAGTTCATGCACAAATATCCGAAGGGACAACCACAAAAATTTTTCTTGTAACAGAACAAATGCTTTTCGTGCAATTAGTATTTCATTTGGATAAAAACAATTGTGTGCCCAAGACCACGCATGCTCAGAAATTAAAGAATACATTACAATACAATACATTACATCACCTTGGAAGTTGTATTCTGTCATATGAGATTTTTCTTAGCTTTAGAAACCTATTGGTGTTCGATATGAGACTAGCATGCAAAAAAACAGATGTTCATTCATCTATTATTCTTATCGTGTGTACGAGGCATTAGTCAAGGGGGTTGCAGAAAAGGCCCTATTTCTTACCTTACTCTCTGCTCTTGCTGGCTCTGGCACTGTCCTCCTCCCCCCCAAAGCTCTCCTCTGTGGGTGGAGACTCAGCATGTACAGTGCAGCTGCAGGTATATTGACTCTGTAGTGTACGTAAGGGGGGGTGAGAAGGCTGTGGGAGAACCAGTTACACAGAATGAGGGAGACTGATGGAGTGAGGAAAATGGTATGTAATAGAGCCTCTTCTAAAATGTGTGTGTGCGTTGGTGAGCCTGGAGTTGGGTTTTAAATATAACTCTCTCTACTTATTGTGAGGTGGTCAGATAGCTTTTTAGGAGCCAGCTGTGCAGATTCCAAGCATTAACAAATTTTTCTTATAACTGAAGCTGGATTATAAATTAAGCTACCACATACATTTTTACAACTATGGTTCTTTTATTAAATTGCTGTTGTGAGTTGTTGAGGTTCCCAGTCCATGGGCTCTGCATCCAAGTGTTACAATATTTAATTTCCAGCAATAACCCTTGCAGTAAACAGTGTGGCAATTACCACACTACAATTATTTCACGATCCATTATTGCACGTAAGTTAGGATGGATTATCGATCAGGCCATCCCATAACTTAACTATGCCCATTCTTCTCTCAATAAAACAGCTGCTGTATGTTGTGGAAGTCAAACAAGGCCATAAACCCTAGAATTTAAAAATAAAACACAATTAGCAGCGTGATGACCTGAAGCTAATTTCATGCTGTGCCAAATCTTTGTACAGTTGTTTTTGTTGCTTGCAATAATGATATCATGTGCTACAGCTTCGTTTAGTCGACTAGGGTCATACACATTAATAAACTTTGGAACTGCAGTGTATTACTTCTTTACACGCCATGACATCCCTCTTTGCTGCCTTCTGGTTTCATATTAACATTCTGCAAAGCAAATTTCAATGTATAACTTTTAACGCTAACCTTCTGGGTTTGAAGGAGCATGTGACTCACATCATTTCCTCTCTTCTGACAGTGCTGGTGCTTGGTGATCGGGCCAGTGCTGTCAAATGGGGGGAAGGCTAGGCAGAGAATTCCCTTCAAGAGGAACTTAACCCTTACCATAAAAATGACAACAAAAATAGAGACGCAAAATGGAAAATTCCCTTACGGGGTTTTTTAGCAGCCAAGAAAAATATTTAAAATCGTTGATTAAAATTCTTTTATTTTATCAAAAAGCAATAATCAATTCCATGAATGTTGTAAAAATTAACTCTGGCATTTACATTAAAATACCCATACCCATCAATCATAATGAAACTACACATTGTATGAAACCCGTTATTAACATTTTCCTGAAGCTTGGTCTTCCACATGATACCCCTATGCGTTTCGACCCTTCTAATTATGGTCTTCTTCAAGGGGGATTTTTTATTCTATGCAGGGAAAGAAAGATATTTTTTATGTTTCAGTCATTATTTTGTATTTTAACAATACATCTAACTACACAGAATAGTGTATATTTACCAATTATGATGATGGAGAAGAGAGAGACATGTCCTGCAGCCAAAGATTTCTTTAAAATCTAGGTTCGGTGATCCTGGAACCGTTCATGTGTTGTCTCTGCTCTCCTTGGGACAGACCCCACCTCCAAAGAACTTACAAGAGACCACTTTTTTGGACTTTCAAGGGAAAAAAGAAGAAGAGCAAGCAAGCACCTGTGATATATTATGGCAGCCTTAGTATTTTTACAATTTAATTCAAAAAGATTTTTTTTTAAATAGTTTTTTTGGCTGTTAAAAGATTGCCAATATGGGCAACCACTAACCAAATAATTGAATCATTAATTTTTTTATTTTTTAACTAAAGATGATTCTATTTATTATTAACCCCCGCGGGTTGATGTGTTATTAAGTTATTATATGTTTGTATTACTTTAACAGCAAAGAAACCGTAGAGATCATTGTATATCTATATATAGATATATCTATATATCTATATATAGATCTATATATATATATATATATATATATGAAAATCAGTGGAAATCTTGTGAAAAAATTAACAAATGTGAATGGAATAAAATGAGTGATTGTGATAAAATCAGTGAAAAAGTAAAAATTAAATTGGTGTGAGTTGATTAGAATTAAATAGGTGATTGTGGTAAAAAAAAATATAGCATGGATGTATAAACGATTAAAATTAATTGATTAATAAAATGTGATGTGCTTGATTGTAAATTAAATGAGTAAATCAAACGAAAATAATGTGAAAAATCTTAACATTGAACAGGGAACGCTCAAACAATATGATAATTGTACTGTGATGGATTGAATATAAAAAAGATTAGTGTGGTGAAGTGCACAAATAGGTAACAACAAATCGGTGCAAAAGACCGTCAATTACTTATATAGGTTATATCAAAGTTAGTCATGACACGCAGTGAAGGTTGTAAAACAAGTCTATAATGCGGATGAAAGGGCTCAAGTAGTTTCCAAACATCTGTATATGTATTAAGATTAGATCAGAAAAGAATTTCTGTGTTAATCATTTAAAAGATTGAAGATTTTGAAGTGGTTTGGCACACCCCAGACACTTACTTGATGATAAGATTGGTCCAATATGTCTGTTTGTCAGTAGCTCTCTAGGATCCACAGGAGCTTGTATCATTTTATACTCACTTTTAATTAGGTGCAGGTGCTTGCTCCCCCAGAAACCTCCCCCCCCCCCAAGTATGTCCTGGCTGCCAGCATATCGGTCTCCTCGTGGTCTCCCTGGCATTCCGGAAGGCATTGCCCCGGCCATCGCCATCATATCCATGGCAACCGCGTGACACTGTGATGTCGCACGCCACTACATCACAAATGCGCCGATGCCACAGAATGTCCAGCGATGATCACGAAATGTGTCTGGCACGATAAAGCTCCCTCTTGTGGGGCTGATGGAGATTGCACCAACTGGGAGCAAAAGGTGGGAGAAAGACATAAAATGTTTCTCCCTTACATGCCGGGAAGTTGAATGGAAGGCAGGATACTTACCCCTGGATGCAGAGAGGGCACTGGAGCAGGACATCATCAAAAAACTAAAAGATACAATACTTATGAGAAAAGAGTCATAATCACTGAATACATACATGAATATATTATCGCTAATGCTCTATAATTTTAATGTGAATTTGTCATTAATTTTTCTTAGACTTTTGATATATAACCACCTCAAAACAGGGCACTTACACCCCCTTCCTGCCCAGATCAATTTTCAGCTTTCAGCGCTCTCACACTTTGAATAACAATTACTCAGTCTTGCAACACTGTACCCATATAAAACTTGCGTCCTTTTTTCACACAAATAGAGCTTTCTTTTGGTAGTATTTAATCACTAGTGGGTTTTTATTTTTTGTGCTATTAATAAAAAAAGACCACAAATTTTGTGAAAAAAATGCCTTTTTCTTTGTTTCTGTCATAAAATTTTGCTAATTAGTAATTTTTCTTCATACATTTTGGCCAAAATTTATACTGCTACATATCTTTGGTAAAAATAACCCAAATTAGTGTATATTATTTAGTCTTTGTGAGAGTTTACAAACTATGGCGCCAATCACTGACAATTGATCACATCTGATCAGGCCTTCAGTACATCAAATGAATCTCATTTCTTGAGACATTAACAAGTCAGGAAAGTACAAACACCCCCCAAATGACCCCTTTTTAGAAAGTAGACATTCCAAGGTTTCCAAAGTAGCATGGTGAGTTTTTTTAAGTTGTAATTTTTTTCCCACAATTCTTTGCAAAATGAAGATTTTTTTTTTTTTTTACAAAATTGTCTTATTATCAGGTTATTTCTCACACACGGCATATGCATACAACAAATTACACCCCAAAATACATTTTGCTACTCTTACCGAGTATGGCGATACCACATGTGTGAGACTTTTACAAAGCCTGGCCACATACAAAGGACCAACATTGAAGTAGCACCTTCAGGTGTTCTACGAACATAAATGACACATCTCATTTCTCAACTACCTATTACATTTTTGAAGGCCCTGGAGCCCCAGGACAATGGAATTGCCCACAAAATTACCCCATTTTGGAAAGCAAACACCCCAATGTATAATCTATGAGGCATAATGAGTCTTTTGAATGGTTCACTTTTTTCCAGAAGTTTTTGGAAAATGTGCAAAAAAAATTAGAACGCATTTTGTTTACACAAAGTTGTCAATTTATACGATATTTCTAACACATAGCATATATATAGCAAAAAATACACCCCAAAATACATTCTGCTACTCTTCCTGAGTATGGCTATACCACATGTATGAGACTTTTACACAGCCTGGCCACATACAGATGCCCAATATTGAAGTAGTACCTTCAGGCGTTGTAGGAGCATAAATTACACATCTCATTTCATTCCTACCTATTACACTTTTGAAGGTCCTTGAGCACCAGCCCAGAGGAATTAAGCACAAAATTTCCATTTTGGAAAGCAAACACCCCAACGTATATTCTATGAGACATGGGCTGCAGATAGGTACTCGGGTACTCTGATGGCCTGGAGACAGGTACTCGGGTAACTTGATGAGCTGCAGACAGGTATTCGGGTACTCTGATGGGCTGGTGACAGGTACTCGGTTACTGTCATGAAAAGGTTCACCCGTTGGTGGTGCTGTCTGTCTCTTGGATTGCAGTACCAGTGTCCACCAGCGAGTGTCTTCCAACATCCAGGACCTGTAATAAGAGGACTCACCTGCTGGTGGCACTGTTGCATCTCTGGGCTGTAGTACCAGTGTCCACCAGCGGGTGTATTCCGGCAGTGCATAGCAGACAGCACCTGCTGCGCTCAGGTGTAACGTGAGGTCAATTACTGCAGTCTGATAAATACCCGGCAAGCCCTCACAAGCTTGCCTTGGTATCTCTGTCCCTGCGACCTGACCTTGCTGCCTATCCATCCATCCTCTCCCTGTCCTGTTGTTTTCCCGTCCTTACCCATCTGCTGACCTCCCTGTGTATGACCTCAGCCTGGCCTTGTTTACGATTCCGGTATCTCCATTTATTTGCATATACTATTTGTTGTTTGTGGGTCTGTGGTTGGTTTTGCACTGTTTATATTCACTTACTTGTCACCTACTTAAATAAACACCCTTACTATTCACTTATTTGCATTTCTGGTGTTCTCTGTGCAGTCCACATAGTCTGGTCTTCTAAATTCAGTATACCAAGGCCATCCCTGACCAGACAGTGCACTTACACCCCCTTCCTGCCCAGCCTGGTGTCTCGTTGCCTGCCTTCCAGCCTGATGTCTTGATATTGGTGTCTCAGCCTGAAGTTTTGGTGCCCATGTCTCAGCCTGAAGTTTCGGTGCCCGTTACCCGGTCTGCTGAACCAGTGACTGTTACCCAGTCTGCTGATCCGGTGCCCATTACCCAGTCTGCTTAACCGGTACCCTTTACCCAGTCTGTTAAACTGGTGCCCTTTACCCAGTCTACTAAACCGGAGTCCGTCACTGCTCCTGTTAAGCCAGTACCCATTATTCGAGTAGTATATTATTATTATACGATTCTGGTATCTCCATTTGTATAAACTATTTGTTGATTGTGGGTCTGTGGTTGGTTTTGCACTGTTTATATTTACTTACTTGTCACCTACTCAAATAAACACCATTATTATTCAGAAAAGTGGGTGGAATGATAGGATTATTGCGGTGCCCAAATTGTTACAAGACAGATTATTAAAATTGTATACATTTTATTACAAAAATAAGTTTAAAAGAAAAGCGTAGATACATTACATTTGCAACACAAATACATATAAGAGCATATGCAAGTATTGTTACACCCAATAAATGGAGGAATTGAAAAAATCCCTACTAGTTTCGCCAATACATTGGCTTCTTCAGGGATATAGTGGGTTGTAATTTCTACAAAAAAGATTGTTAAAATTAGTATAATATATAATAAATACAGAGATGCAGGACAATGTCATGCAGACCATCAATAGAAGTGCAAGGTAGTTAGACAGCGATGTCCAATCAATGGGTCCCAGTGGGAATGGAAATCACATCAACTAAAACTAGCACCTACCCAATGCGCCACCAGGGGGCCGCACAGGAAACCTCCAAGATGAGGGCCACCTCCTCACCGCCTTAGTGTGGCTGCAGGGGGCTTGGTAGGAAAGTCCTAGAGGATGACTGTGGAAATATGTATAGATAAGGCTATATAGCTCAATTACAACATTAAAAGAAAAAAAGAACAGAAAAGTCCTCCCTACTTACCAATAACAAAGTAAATAAATGAATAGAGGCGGGACGCTAAAGGGATCGATGAAAGCAAATCACTTCTGCCAATGGGCCGTGTAGATGGAAAAAACTAAGTAAAATAAAAAAGGAAAATATGTATAGTTGTAACTGAAATAAAAAAAAAATAAATAAAAATAAAGGAATAAAAATAAATATAAAGAAGAGCGAACAATTTCCTTTAGCGTTTAGAGCATAAATGTTAGTTTTCACTGATAAATCCTACCTGTTGGATCAGCTAAGTAGATTAAGCTGCAAACAGGGAAATCAGGTGCTTTCAGATAGAACTTTGGCTATAATCAAGGTATATAATATGCCACATTCAGCGTGGTATATAAGCCAGAAAGATGCGGCCAGAGTCCCTAAATAAAACAAAAAAGTAAAGTAGATTAAAGTTAATGCAGCGATGTATTATCACTGCATATGAGAAGTCATTTAACAGGTATACCTTGTAGTTGATAAGATAGGTGTAGCGTCCCAGTATGTCCGCAATCAGGGACAACTAATTTACCTATTTATAGCCCCCCACCTGGTTGGCGAAATTCATCAACCAACCAGGAGCGGACAAAATAATGGCCCATGCGCCTGAGCACTGGCCGCCAAGATTGCCTACAACACCCATAATGCCTAATACCCATCGGAGGCGCCGAATGACAGTATATGTCAGACGTGCGCTTCCAGGGGCGAGGCATTCAGATGGAAAGAGGTGTTGTGGTAGATGGAAAGGGTGGGGAGTGGGAGGTGAAAACGAGCCGAGAGGCGGGCTGGCTGTCAAGGAAAGCCAGCCCTTAGGTGTCCATACAGCCACGGGCTGCGACGGAGGGGCTGATGGCCGGGCGGGACACAGAGCGGGCGCCGAGTCAGAGGATAAATCAACTGGGAAGCATTGAGAGGGCAGAGCTGAATGTGAGACCGCTGGGCATGCTCCAAGCCAAGCCGCTCACAAAACCATGCACCTATTGAACAATGTCATGCACAACGTTGCCTGCAAGAAAAGGAAAAAAGAAAAAAGAAAAAGAGAAATTACATATATTAATTCGATTAATAAGTAAAATTTCAAAAAAGTTAAATAAACTGATAATGATGATAACAGTATACAGGCATATGTGAAGAGAAAATCTTTATAAATTCATGATACAAAAGTGTTGGAAAATTATATACAGTAATATACAGAAATAAATGCAACAGTACACATCAATAGAAAATTAATAAATAGATAAATATTGCCATCATTGAAGAAAAAAGGGGGAGGAGCAAAAAGGGCATTAGTACCGGCGTTGAGCCATATGATCGAAAAATAAGGCTTATGAGGGCAGTAGCAGCCAAGGTGGAAAGATGGAGAAAATTATAAGGGGAGGGGGGGGGGGAACCTGATACATAGACCAAATAAATCAAGTAAATCAGAGAGCCCATAGAAGCCTTGGAAAAAGGACTAATCATGCTAGAGAATAAATGCTAGTGTCAAATATCCTTATAAGAAGGATTTGAAACTGATATATTCGTTCAAACCAGGATATTTTGTGGCGTCTAAAATGTGTATCCACTTAGTTTCTAATCGCAAAAGAGAAATGTCGATACTGCCACCTCGAGCATGTGCAGGTACATGCTTGAGTGCCGCAAATCATATTACATTGGGGTCGAAGTTGTGTAAAGTAGCAATATGTCTGCTTAAGGCTGTAGTGACCAATTGCTTGTGGAGTGGCCTAATATGGTCCCTGATGCGCCTAAAAAATAGGCGCTTCGTCTTGCCGACGTAAAAGCATCCACAGGCGCATAAGGCCAAGTAGACCACTCCAGAAGTATTGCAAGTAACACAATGTTTTATAGACTGAATTTGTCCATTAGGGAGAGTTACTGTTTTAGAGTTTATGATGAAAGGACAGATATCACAGTGTCCGCAAGAGAAAGTGCCAATATTGAAGGTCCTAACAGGTTGTTTGGGTGTGTAGTGACTTGTAACCAATCTGTCTCTCATGGAGGAGGCCCGTCGGTAGGTGATTTCAGGATAGGTTTTGACATACTTACTGATGGTGGAATCTGCCGTCAGTAAGGGCCAATATTTTTTGAGGATAGCTCTGGTTTGCATGTGTTGTTGAGAAAATCGAGTAATAACTCGAACTGATTGGTTGGACTTTGGAAGATGTTTGGAATGTATAAGATCCCGTCTATTTAATTTTACTACTCTATTAAAGGCTCGTTTAAGTAAAGAACAGCTGTATCCTCTTTAATATAGTCTTTCAGAAAGGTCTCTAGATGTCTGGTAGAAATCGTGATCAACGGTACAGTTTCTCCTAAGACGGAGAAAGTGACTATATGGGATACTATCCAAGAGAGGTTGCGAGTTTGCACTAGTTGCATGTAATAAAGTGTTACCTGCAGAGGGTTTCCGATAGAGGGATGTATGGAGAGTTCCATCAGCGTCCACATGGATTTGTAGGTCCAAAAAATTAATTTTGGATTGACTACACTCCATGGTGAAGGATAGATTGTAGTCATTAGTGGCCAATAGATTAATCAGCCTTCCAAGTTCATCCCGGGTTCCTGACCAAAATATCAAAATGTCATCAATATACCTATGCCATGCGATGACATGTTTGAGCAATTCTGAAAAGTGGTCATTGGAGAAGAGGTCTCTCTCCCACCCCCCCAGGTATAGGTTGGCATATGAGGGTGCGCATTTCGTCCCCATAGCCACCCCCTGCACCTGGAGGTAGTGGGAGGAGCCAAACATAAATACATTTCTAGTCAATATAAACTTCAACAACTGGAGAACAAATAGGCTATATGAAGTGGATGAAGGTCCACGTTCCTTTAATTGTTCGTGAATTACCTCTATACCCTTGATGTGTGGAATACAGTTGTAGAGACGCTTCACATCGAGGGCCACCAACCAAGTGTGGGGAGGGAGTACCTTACCATCCAAAATCTTGAGTAAGTCAATGGTATCTTTAACATACGAGAATAACAAAGTGACGTGTAGGTTCAAATATTTATCCACTAAAGCACTTGCGTTCTCAGTTAAACTTGAGCAACCAGATATAATTGGTCATCCCGGGGGATGCTGTAAATATTTGTGCACTTTAGGGAGAGAATAAAACGTAGGTATTTTTGGGTCCCTAACGTTGAGGTAGTTCCAAGTATTTAAATCTATAGTGCCTAGTTGATAGGCCTTAAAGATTAAATTATAGTATTCGAGTGTGAAATTTTCAATTAAAGTTTTCGAAATGGGCCTGTACCAACGTCGATTGTCAAGTATGTCCAGGCATATGCGTCCGTATGCCTGGACATCCATGAGAACGACGTTGCCGCCCTTATCCGCCGGTTTAATAATTACATTCGGATTACATTGAAGATCCTTCAAAGCTTTACGGTGCCTGGGGGATAAATTATGTCCCAAGGAGTTATCTAAATTAAGGAGCTTAATTTCTTGGGTGGTCTGTTGGACAAATGCCCAAATATTGGAATTAGTCTGAAGTGAGGGAAATGTTCGAAATTTAGGTTTAAACGAAGTAGGTGGGGGAAAGGAAACACCTGGTATAGCGACGCCAACCAGCGATGTGCCAGGTGGCTCATCGCCCCCTGTGTGGCCCTCTTCCCATAGTGACATAAGATCTTCCATGGTCTTTTGTTCCATTTGAGAGATTTCAAGTGAGAAAGGAGTGGAAGATGTGGTGCATGTGGGTTTGTCATAGATAACTTTGAACATTAGACGTCGAGCAAATAAGTGTATGTCTTTAATTAATTCAAATCTGTCCAAATTGGTAGACAGGCAAAATGTTAGCCCAAGTTTGAGTACAAAGATTTGTTCATCAGTAATGGGAACTGAAGATAGATTTCTAGTCCAGAGGTTCCTGGGTTTGTTGGGGTTGTGGATGAATGTGTGTATAATTGGGACTCTTCCCTAAAAAAATAGGTGCAATTTTAGGGTCAATCATTTGAGTACTTGAAGGGAATAGTGTGGGTTCACTTACCCTACGAGTGATGGTGGAAGACATTGTAAGGGCACCAGAAGTGGTGGCACGGGTGAAAACATGTGATTGTGGCTGCTGTGTGAAAGGTGCAGATGGGTTAGAACCACGTGTAGGAAAAGGAGTGGAGGAGTGCATATTGTTAGATTGAGTACGAACCGCCGAAGATAATCGGGCTGGTGTGGGTCTGAAAGTGCGGTGGAGAGAGTCCGTGGAAGCCAAGGTAGGTCACCTTTTCTTTTTTTAGGCAATCTATCCTGGGATAGTTCACGGTATGTGGTAGAATTGCTAGGTGAAAAAGAGGAGACAGACATATTGTTAGGTACATCAGGTACAACAGTATCAGCTTTAGGATCAGCCATATTGGAGGGTTTCGAATTAGGTTTATTTGAAGATGTTTGATTCCATTTATATGCATAGCCGTTTTCATGGGCTGATTTATCACAAAGGTATTTGTTCTCTTTGATGTTAATCACACCGCGAGTATATTCTTCCAGATGTGTCTGCAGTTCAGATTCCCGCTTGACAAATCTGGTAGAGGTGGTGAGAAGGACAAATTCTTGATACCAGTTGAAGGTCTAACTGTGCAAGTTCTCCCTCATATTGTTTACAGATAAGTGAAATCATTTGAAATGACACTTTTCTTGAAATACCATTATTATTCACTTATTTGCGTTTCTGGTTTCCTCTGTGCAGTTCACACAGTCTGGTCTACTAAATTCCCTGACAGTTACTGATGGGCTGGTGACAGGTACTCGGTTACTCTGATGGCCTGGTGACAGGTACTCGGGTACACTGATGGGCTGGTGACAGGTACTTGGGTACTCTGATGGCCTGGTGACAGGTACTCGGGTACTCTGATGGCCTGGTGACAGGTACTTGGGTACTCTGATGGGCTGGTAACAGGTACTCGGGTACTCTGATGGGCTGGTGACAGGTACTCGGGTACTCTGATGGGCTGGTGACAGGTACTCGGGTACTCTGATGGCCTGGTGACAGGTACTCAGGTACTATGATGGGCTACAGATAGGTGCTCGGGTACTCTGATGGAATGGTGACTGGTATTTGGGTACTCTGAAGGGCGGTGACTAAGGATGAGCCGAACACCCCCCGGTTCAGTTCGCACCAGAACTTGCGAACAGACCAAAACTTTGCACCAACTTTAGAACCCCATTGAAGTCTATGGGACTCGAACGTTCAAAATTAAAAGTGCTCATTTTAACGGCTAATTTGCATGGTATTGTCCTAAAAAGTGTTTGGGGACCCGGGTCCTGCCCCAGGGGACATGCATCAATGCAAAAAAAGTTTTAAAAACAGCCATTTTTTCAGGAGCAGTGATTTTAATAATGCTTAAAGTGAAACAATAAAAGTATAATATTCCTTTAAATTTCGTACCTGGGGGTGTCTATAGTATGCCTGTAAAGGGGCACATGTTTCCCGTGTTTAGAACAGTCTGACAGCAAAATGACATTTCAAAGGAAAAAAATTCATTCAAAACTACTCGCGGCTATTAATGAATTGCCGGTCTGACAATACACATAAAAGTTCATTGATAAAAACTGCATGGGATTTCCCGAAAGGGGAACCCCGAACCAAAGTTTAAAAAAAAAACTGTCGTGGGGGTCCCCCTAAATTCCATACCAGGCCCTTCAGGTCTGGTATGGATATTAAGGGGAACCCCGCGCCAAAATTAAAAAAAAAATGACGTAGGAGTCCCCCTCAAAATTCATACCAGACCCTTGAGGTCTGGTATGGATTTTAAGGGGAACCCCACGCCAAAAAAAAAAAAATTGGCGTGGGGACCCCCCAAAAATCCATACCAGACCCTTATCCGAGCATGCAACCTGGCAGGCTGCAGGAAAAGAGGGGGGACGATAGAGCGCCCCCCTCCTAAACCATACCAGGCCACATGCCCTCAACATTGGGAGGGTGCTTTGGGGTCGCCCCCAAAGCACCTTGTCCCCATGTTGATGAGGACAAGGGCCTCACCCCGACAACCCTTGGCCAGTGGTTGTGGGGGTCTGCGGGTGGGGGGGCTTATCGGAATCTGGAAGCCCCTTTAACAAGGGGACCCCCAGATCCCCCCCCCCCGTGTAAAATGGTAAAGGGCTATAAAAGTACCCCTACCATTTTACAAAAAAAACTATCAAAAATGTTTAAAATGACAAGAGGCAGTTTTTGACAATTCCTTTATTTAAATGCTTCTTCTTTCCATCTTCTTTCTTCTATCTTCTTTCTTCTATCTTCCTTCAGTTTCTTCCTCCATCTTCTCCTTCTTCTGGTTCTTCCTCCGGTGTTCTCGTCCGGTAACTTCTTCCGCGGCGTCTTCTTCCCTTTTTCGTTCTCAGGCCGCTCCACATCCATGTGACGCTTCTTGTCTTCTGACACTTCTTAAATAACGGAGGGTTGGGCCACCCGGTGACCCCGCCCCCCTCTGACGCACGGGGACTTGACAGGGACTTCCCTGTGGCATTCCCCGTGACGTCAGAGGGGGTCACCCTCTGACATCACGGAGAATGCCACAGGGAAGTCCCTGTCAAGTCCTAATGCGTTAGAGGGGGGCGGGGTCACCAGAAGAACCAGAAGAAGAAGAAGATGGAGGAAGAAACCGAAGGAAGATAGAAGATAGAAGAAAGAAGATGGAAAGAAGAAGCATTTAAATAAAGGAATTGTCAAAAACTGTCTCTTGTCATTTTTAACATTTTTGACAGTTTTTTTGTGAAATGGTAGGGGTACTTTTGTACCCCCTTACCATTTCACACAGGGGGGGGGCCAGGATCTGGGGGTCCCCTTGTTAAAGGGGGCTTCCAGATTCCGATAAGCCCCCGCCCGCAGACCCCCACAACCACCGGCCAAGGGTTGTGGGGATGAGGCCCTTGTCCTCATCAACATGGGGACAAGGTGCTTTGGGGGGGACCCCAAAGCACCCTCCCAATGTTGAGGGCATGTGGCCTGGTACGGTTCAGGAGGGGGGGCTCTATGGCCCCCCCCTCTTTTCCTGCGGCCTTCCAGGTTGCGTGCTCGGATAAGGGTCTGGTATGGATTTTTGGGGGGACCCCACGCCAATTTTTTTTTTTGGTGCGGGGTTCCCCTTAAAAGCCATACCAGAGTCTGTTATGAATTTTGAGGGGGACCCCTACATAATTTTTTTTTTTTAATTTGGCGCGGGGTTCCCCTTAATATCCATACCAGACCTGAAGGGCCTGGTATGGAATTTAGGGGGACCTCCACGCCAGTTTTTTTTTAAATTTTGGTTCGGGGTTCCCCTGTGGGGAAATCCCATGCAGTTTTTATCAATGAACTTTTATGTGTATTGTCGGACCGGCAATTCATTAATAGCCGTGAGTAGTTTTAAATGACTTTTTTCCTTTGAAATGTCATTTTGCTGTCAGACTGTTCTAAACACGGGAAACATGTGCCACTTTACAGGCATACTATAGACACCCCCCAGGTACGAAATTTAAAGGAATATTACACATTTTTTTTGTTTCACCTTAAGCATTATTAAAATCACTGCTCCCGAAAACACGGACATTTTTAAAACTTTTTTTTGAATTGATACATGTCCCCTGGGGCAGGATCCAGGTCCCCAAACACTTTTTATGACAATACCATGCATATAAGCCTTTAATATTAGCACTTTTGATTTCTCCCATAGACTTTTAAAGTGTGTTCCGCGGCTTTCGAATTTGCCACGAACACCCCAAATTGTTCGCTGTTCGGCGAACTGGCGAACAGCCGATGTTCAAGTCGAACATGAGTTCGACTTGAACTCGAAGCTCATCCCTAGTGGTGACAGGTACTCAGGTACTCGGTCCTCATATGGACTGTGACAGGTACTCAGGTACTCGGGTACTCATATTGACTGTGACAGGTACTCAGGTACTCGGGTACTCGGATGAACTGTGACAGGTACTCGGGTACTCAGATGGACTGTGACAGATACTCAGGTACTCTGATGGACTGTGATAGGTACTCAGGTACTCTGATGGACTGTGACAGGTACTCGGGTACTCAGATGAACTGTGACAGGTACTCATATGGACTGACAGGTACTCAGATGGACTGTTACAGGTACTCAGATGGACTGTGACAGGTACTCAGATGGATTGTGACAGGTACTCGGTTACTCAGATTAACTGCGACAGGTACTTTGATGGGTGGTGACAGGTTCTCTTTATTGGGGGGGCAATCAGTGTGATTGGTGTACACTGTAAGCAGTAACGAGATGTTACAGCAATCCCCTTCTCACACACGATCGGTGTGTGAGGAGGAGAACCCGGTAACATCTCGTTATCGCGGTTTGTTGACATTTAGTGATCGGCTGTGAAAGGATCACGACCGTTCACATGGTAAACAGCCGCCGGCCAATGGCTGTTTACCAGCGTCGGTGACGAGCAGTGTTCCCGGGAACACGCTGCCATGATGTGCGCGCGCAGTGTGCTCGAGATCACGTGCATGCACTGCACAAAGTGGGGCGGTACCACCTGTGATCGGCCGTGACTTCATCACGGCCTATCATGTGGTAAACAGCCATGCCCAATGGCTGTTCACCCCCCTCAGTGGCGAGTGGTGTCTCCGTGACACGCCGCCACCAAAGGAACAGGGATGCGGGCACAGGATCGTGCGCATTCCCTGTTTAAATGGAGGGACGTCATATGACGCTTACCCAGAACGAGAGCCACGCCGCCTGGCCGTCATATGATGGCCGGTGGGCGGCAAGCGGTTAAAGTGTGCTAAAGGTCTGGCTGACCTTCCGGTTGTTCTCATTTCTGTCAGATGAGCCAAAAAGAGAAAAAAGGAAAATATTATACCATTTAACTAGTTTTGCTGGCTGCAAACCCTTTTAAAAAGGGAGCATACGTAATAGATTTACATCCAACTAAACTAGTTAAATGATATAATATTTTCCTTTTTCCTCTTTTTGGCTCATCTGACAGAATTAACTCAATTGTTCTCAGAAATTAGAAAAACAACCGGAAGGTCAGCTAGACCTTTAGCACACTTTATATATAAAAAAAGTCTAATAAAAATGAATTACAAAAAACACATTAAAATTATAGAGCATTAGAGATAATATATTCCTGTATGTATTCTGTAATTATGACTCTTTTATCATAAGTAGTGTATCTTTTAGTTTTCGATGATGTATTGGTCCCGCCTTCCATTCACTGATGTATCCTGCCTTCCATTCAACTTCCCGGCACACGGTTGGTGCAATCTCCATCAGCACCACAAGGTGGAGCTTTATCGTGCCGGCGGTGTTCCGTGATCATCACTGGACATCCTGTGGCGTCGTGCGCATGCATGACATAGTGGCGTGTGCATGTGATGTTACGGTGTCAAGCGGTTGCCACAGAGATGATGGCCGGGGCACGCCAAGGAGAGCACGAGGAGACCGCCATACTGGCGGCCAGGACATACATAGGGGGAGGAGGTTTCTGGGGGAGCAAGCACCTGCACCTAATTAAAAGTGAGTATAAAATGATACAAGCAGGCACATGCGCGGAGACGCCCAAGATGGCCGCATAACCCCAGAGCTCCGGACATCGCCGGCCATACAGCAACGATAGCTGCGGAGTTCGGCTTCCAGGAACCCCCCAAACAATGGGAGACAGCAGGGGAAACACCTGAGCACCGGTATATGCTGGGCGGACACGTTAAACGAGCCTTGGGGCCCCAGTTTGAGACCATGGATGGCCGGGATAATTTCAAGATGGCGGCCGCATCTCAGCCACGAGACCAGGCCGTGGATATCCCATATACTCCTGAAATACCAGGCCCTGATCCCAGGATTACCACCCCTTTACCAGCGCCCACCGTGTCCCTGATAGAGCAATCCATGGGGCCCTATGGACTGTCCTCAGTGGAAGTAACCCCTACTTACCCAGACTCCATCACAGCACAGTCTGCACAGGCTCTTGATGTAACCTTCAATGTTTCTAAATTATTCTCCAAAATCTCAGAGCTGCTCTGACAGGATCACAGGTGAAATCAGATCAGATTTCCAGAACCTGGTCACTAGAATTGAGCATATAGAGCATAAGCTGGACGTTACTATCTCCAGGGTGAACCAAAATACGGACCATTTACACTTCATGCAGGAGCAGCTTGATACTGCTCAGGCCCAGATCGACGATCGAGAATTGCTCGAGGAGAGACAATTTTCGGATCAGAGGGTTACCAGAATCAATTAACGATGTCCAGTCTGCTGTACAGGAAGTAATTAAATTCTTGATCCCCTCGGTTCCAGTACATAAATTGGAACTGGATAGGGCCTACAGATCCCTGGGTCCTCCCAGGAAAGATGGCACCCCAAGAGACATAGTGGTAAAACCACACTATTACTCCATTAAGGAAGAAGTGATGAAACGTTCCCGCCAACAGGACCAGCTACAGTTCCAGGGACAAGCCATCCAAATATTTGCGAATATTTCTCCGTTCACCATTCAAAAGAGGAGATCAGTAAAACCCCTCCTTGTCGCTCTCACCAAGAAGAATATCAAATATTGCTAGGCATTCCCACTCGCCCTGAAATTCTCCTACAAGGTAAACAACATGCAATTCACAGCTTCCCAGAGGGTGAGCGCCTGCTGCTGGACTTTAAGCTCATCACCCAGGAGTCAACACGTCCAACATCCAGCAGGAATCCACTAAACGCCCTACTCCACCAAGTCCTACCTCGCCACTGTGGAGAGCAGATAAACCCAAGAGAATCAGGGATAATCTGTCCCTCTGATGTGGTGGACCCGCTTTTCTGTTATATTTTTTCTCCCCACTCTTCTGTCCAGACTAGAAATAATGCCTTAAAACTCTTTCCGCATCCTGATTGAACTTGTCCTCAACACCCATGACTGTTGCTGGTGTGTTGTTTAGGGGCCTATGCCCCATTTTCATTGCCAAGACTGAATTTCATACCTAGCATCCCAACCAGTTCACAATACCCTCCCTTGGAATTGTCTTCCCCAGTTAGACCTTTTATTCTACAATACCAAAGGGGGATCATGTTAGCTGTTCCCGCATAATTATCAGTTAATTCGTTTTTTCATTGCTGTTTAGGGCCAGAGCTGATGCCTTGTGCCTCCTCCTACTACTCAGACAGGATGTTTCTGACTCTGGTTAGTAGGAGTAGCCCTAAGCCCTAAATACAGGCTTTACAAAGGTTTATATTCTGAATGAGGGGAGGGAGTCTTTCTCCTCCCCTCATTCCGGGCCTGGTACTGGCCTCACGGTCTACAAGATGTTGCTGATAAGTCTCTTCTTTTTCTCTTACTTCTTTGCTAACCTCTTTTCTTTTTCCGTCACCCTACTGATGCTTTTCCCCTGCACGGTGACCTTGGGTGCTCTAACATCCCTACAATCGACCAAATTTTTCCTGTCTCCTGCCTGGAATGAGGTAAGTGACCATGGATTGAGTGGCGTTCATCCTCCTCTGCTCCATGGCTAATGACAACAATACACCGCCTCCCTTACGCATACTCTCTCACCATATTTAGGGGCTAAACTCACCAATAAAGAGACGGAAAGCCTTCCAGGTTTACCAATCTCACCACATTGATGTGGTCCTCCTGCAGGAGACTCACTTTCTGAAGCGGTACACCCCCTCATCCCTCCATGTACATTTCCCCACGTTTTACTTGGCTAATGCCGAGGATAAGACGCAAGGAGTGGTGATTTTATTCTCCAAACGCTGCAAATTTTCCATTCAGTTAGAACACAGAGACCCAGAGGGAAGATTCCTACTGGTAAAAGGTACTATTGATAATCAGCTGTATTCGTTCATATCTTACTATGCCCCCAATAGAGGACAGACGAGGTTCTTCCGGCAAATGTTTCACACCCTTGGCCCACTAACAGAGGGCATCACAATCTTGGGCGGTGACTCCAATACAGCCTTCTATTCTGGACTTGACAAATCTAAACCACTTAATACACGCCTGATTAGACCTAGTAAAGCTAGCGTCCAAATAGTGAGGCTGATTTTTCAGTCTAAATTAGCTGACATATGGAGGGAACTAAATCTGACCGCCCAGGACTTTACCCATTTCTCAAATCCACACCAATCTTACTCGCGCATTGATCACATCCTGCTCTCCACTCGCCACTTTCAATCAGTCCTTACGTCCAATATGTTGGACGTGGCTTGATCGGATCACTTTTATTAACATTACGCCAAGACATCCCCAGACAACATACCTCACATTGGACTCTCAACCAATCCATCCTGAATGACCCCATCAGAGTAATTGAAATACAGTGGGCTCTGCAGGAATACTTCTGCCTCAACAGTGTGGGGGATGTTTCTGCAGAGACTCTATGGACAGCTCACAAAGTGACTATTAGGGGTAAACTAATGCAAATTGCAGCATAACTGAAGAAAGAAAGGTTGGGAGACATATGCCTCGTTTCCATTGAGTGGATCGGTTCAGTTCGGTTAGGTTCGGTACGGTACGCTATTTTGGGTATTTCCATTATGAAAGCGGCCCATACAACCGAACCGTACCGTTCCATTTAGGGTCCTGCTTCAGATGTGGGGCCATAGAAAATGGAACGGTTCGGTTAGGGCGGAGCTATGATACATTCCACTGATTGGCTGACAGAAAACCCTCTGCTGTGCTATGCTGAGGCATTTTTTCCAAACCCTGTATGGCCCCTTGTGGTCCCACTTGCAGTGGAAATTCTCACATAGAGAGACTTGAGAGAGAATTTTAAACTCTGAGCAAACAACACAAAAAAGACCCTACCAAAGTCCCTGGGTGTACTCTTGATGCTGCTCGAGTGGCCCTAAATTTGGCCATCACGGCAAAAGCTACTAAATCCATTAGATGGACTGGGGGCCAAATTCTACCAGAGAAAGGACAAAATAGGACCCATGCTTGCCTCAAAACTATCCCTTAGATTTCACTCTCATTCTTTACCCAAAATTAGACAGGCTGATGGGACATTCACCCTGAACCCACAGCGCATAATGAAGGCCTTTCAGGAATTTTATACAGATTTATATAGAGCAGACAAAAACACAAACCTCACTCAAGTAGAAGAATTCCTTGATGAATTAAACCTGCCAACATTGAAAGATAATCACAGAGAAGAAATGGAAGCACCCATTTCCGCTGAGGAGATTGTGGAGGTTATTAAAACATTAAAGGGGAGAACGACGCCGGGGCCTGATGGGTTCTCAGCGCCCTACTATAAAACATTTTCTGAAACCCTGATCCCCTACCTCACTAGATTTTTTAATTCAATGATTAATGGCACCCCAGTAGGAAAAATTAAGAAACAAAAAGAATCGCGCTAGTAGGTAACAAAATGTGCATGAAATATAAAAACAGTGACAAACTTGAGTAGGCACAATTATATGCAAACACAGAGCAACAGTATAAACAAAAATAAAATCAAAATAAATCCCTTGTGCAATCTTGAAAGTCCAAAGGGTGAACTAAAAGAACAGTAGGGACGGTGACACTAAACTACCAGTCTAAAAAAACTCCAAGTGATTGGCAAATATTCATCCGTGAGAAAGGCAGTCCACCACCAAGAATGGAAGGGGTCACTCCTTACCGGTAGGCCACGATCCCCCACTACAGAGGATCACAGCTTGCAAGCACAGCTGAAACTGGCAACTGGAACCCGCATCGGTATCCACTACAGGGTCATCACAACATCAGCGGTAAAGGACCAACTCGTGGAAGGGGCGTACCATAAAATAAAGATGGAACTTGCATAGTGTAAAACCATAAAAGACTTTATTCAGAAACTCATAAATGCACACTTACAGTGTCATCTAGAAAAAAGAGCCTTAAGTCCGGTCCATTGGCCGTGTGGACTCGGACAAACCCGTCCTACTGGAGATGGAGCACAGATTGGAGGTGACGTCAGCGCGTCGTCTAGCTCCGCCCTATGCATTTCGTGACAACATCACGTCTTCCAGGGGCACAGGCGGAGCACTACGTCACCTCCCTAAATAGTGTAGGACCTAACCAAGCCTCGTTTTGAGCCCCGGTCTATCAATAGATCGGCATATATATCCGTAATCCCCAAACCAGGTAAAGACGCTAGTCAAATAGGGAACTACAGACCAATTTCCTTGATTAATAACGACTTAAAAATCTTAACCAAAATATTAGCAAACCATCTAGCGTCATTTATAGGCCTTTATGTCCACAAACACCAGGTCAGGTTTATTCCTGGTCGGCAGGGACCCGACCAAGTGAGTAGAGCGGTGGACCTTATATCAGTACTACAATTGGACTGGATGGGGGGAAACAAACAAGAGGGCATGTTATGTTGGACCTTCAGAAGGCAGACCCCCCATTCTTTCTCTGATCCTCTCACACTCACTTTTCCTATGGGATTCGCTAAGGAAGTTTCCCTTCTTGGTCTCTCAGTCTCAACCATTAGCTCATTTATTCCAAACCCTCTATTCCAACCTGGTATGGACATTAGAGCCTTCAAATGGTGGTTGGACAAGGGGGTGTACCGCATTGGAAATGTATTCTCTTGTACAGGCCCATTACCCCTTAAACTTTTTGAAAGGGAACTAGAGATCCCCTCCACCGAAAAATTTAGATTCCACCAGATCTCCTGCTTCATCCATTCCATCTGGAAAAATAAACCTAACCCTCCGGGGTTTAAGAGATACGAACGCTGGTGTGGTCAAGCCATGGAGCAGAGGGGGGGGGATTTCTGTAATCTTTGAGTCACTTGCTACAAATTATAACAAATTACCTTACATGATTGCCTGGGAAAAGGACCTCCAGACCACCTGGGAATTGGAGGACTGGCACAAGTCCTATTCTCGATCAATCAAAGGCATCTACAATGCCTCACTCATGAAAGTCAACATCAAACTATTTACGAGATGGTACCTAGTGCCAACAAGATTGGCCTCTATGTTTCCATCCGCCTCGCCTTTGTATTTCAGAGGCTGTCAAGGCCTAGCTACTATGCTTCACATATGGTGGTAATGTCCCAAACTCCAGGGGTTCTGGAATAAAGTCTTCCACCTTATCCGCAGGGTCACAGGTTGTACTATTTCCCAAACACCGGCAATAGCCTTCCTAATGGTCTAGCTCCGTGCATTCCTAGACTCACCCGCAACTCACTGTTATCCATGAAAAGAAAGATTTCCTGAATAATGGCACAAGAAAAACTGGCTAGTTCTTCATTGGACACAACCAAACAGTTGCGATATGGGAACCCTGGGCTCGGTATCTGGGAATTTCCCAGATAACGGGCATTGATAGTAATACCGATCACTGATCACTGGGTCTTGCATCGGGTAGAAAGGAGCTTCTTCTTATTTTCTTTTTCTCTCCCTCTCTTTTCCTTTCTTTCTTCCACTTTCCTTTTCTTTGATTTCTCTTCCTCTCTTTGTAGTTTCCTGAATGAGTCCTCACGATTGGACACCATTTCATCACTTTATGTTTAGGTCTATATGTTCTACTTTAGACCAACGGAGTTAGGGATCTTCGTCCACTTTAGAGACCGAGATACTTTACAAACATGGTACCCTAGGAGGACGAAGGTATTTCATCTCGTTTCTAGGAGAACCATCTAGGGACAGTAGACACTGAGGGCCGGGTCCTCAGCACCTCTCTGGACACAATATGATCCCTTTTGGGGTGTCTGGAGGGGAGCAGGGCCCCAAAATTCCTTGGTGCAGAAATGAATCTCACGTAATAATGAATGACTAAAGTATACTAAACATCAAACTTCACCACACTAATCCTTTTTATATTCAATCCATCACCTTACAATTATTACATTGTTTGAGCTTTCCCTTTTCAATATTAAGATTTTTCACATTGTTTTTATTTTATTTATTCATTTAATTTACAATCAAGCACATCACATTTTATTAATCAATTAATTTAAATCTTTTAAACACCCATGCTATATTTTTTTTACCACAATCACCTATCTAATTCTAATCAACTCATACCAATTTAATTTTTACTTTTTCACTGATTTTATCACAATCACTCATTTTATTCCATTCACATTCATTTTATCACAACATTTCCATTGATTTTTCATATATATATATAAATATATATATATATATATATATATATATATATATATATATATATATATATATATATATATATACACACACACACAATGATCTCTATGGTTTCTTTGCTGTTAGAGTAATACAGACATATAATAACTTATTAACACATCAACCCACAGGGGTTAATAATAAATAAAATCATTTATAGTTAAAAAATAAAAAAATAATGATCCAATTATTTGGTTAGTGGTTGCCCACAGCCAAAAAAACTCTTTTTAAAAAAATATTTTTGAATTCATTTGTAAAAATACTAATGTAACGAGCCCCTTGCTCGCTCAGTTCCACTCTCCCGACACTCCTCTGCAGCTATAGAATCAGATTGCAGATCGCAAAATCTGATGGTTCGATCATCCGATGCTCCGGGACTAGAACTACAGCTATGTGTCATTCTAATCCAGTTGTGTAGCTCAGAACAAACACCAGACAGGCTGTATGTAAGTTCAACCAGGAATCTCTCTTTATTGACAGGAATACAGTCTCTTTTATACAGTAATACTGCTCATATTACTCTAACAATACAGCTGTAACCTAATTAACCTAATTTACATGAGCTAATTAACTAATCCCTTTAGACAGCCTAGATGACTCAGACATGACCTTTAGGCCAGACTGGCCGTCTTGTAGCTCAGAAAACCCAATCAACATTATCACAATAGCAGAGTTAATTAACACAAAAAACAATGGGGATCTAATGACTCTTAGATCCCATACTAGAGAATTATTTACAATACACATTTTAGCAGGCAACAGACAGACAGGTGCTGGAATTGACATCAGCATCTCCTAACAGTATTTTTCCCAGCATTATGAATCAGCCACTATTTCTAATATGGCAAATCCAGGGTCCCCAGAGTCTGTGTGCCCCAGTAATACCACCTCAACTGTCCCCAGGCATACAGCTCACAAAGAGCACCGTTCCTCCAAATGCCAGGCCCACGATCGATCGGCAAGAGGCTAGCATTCAGTCCCCTTCAAAAGTCTCTCTCCCGGCTAGGTCTGTCACAACTAAGGCTGCCATAATATATCACAGGTTGCGCTTCTCCTTTTTTCCCCCTGGAAGTCCAAAAAAGTAGTCTCTTGCAAGTTCTTTGGAGGTGGGGTCTGTCCCAAGGAGAGCAGAGACGACACATGACTGGTTTCAGGATCACCAAAACTAGATTTTAAAGAAATCTCTGGCTACAGGACATGTCTCTCTCGTCTCCATCATCATAATTGGTAAATATACACTATTGTGTGTGGTTATATGTAATGTTAAAATACAAAATGATGACTGAAACATAAAAAATATCTTTCTTTCCCTGCATGAAATAAAAAAATCCCACTTGAAGAAGACCATAATTAGAAGGGTCGAAACACATTGGGGTATCATGTGAAAGACTAGGTTGCAGTAAAATGCTAATAACGGGTTTCATAACATGTGTAGTTTCATTATGATTGATGGGTATGCTATTTTCATGTAAATGCCAGAGCTCAATTTTTACAACTTTCATGAAATTATTAAAGTGGAGTTCCACCCACTTTTACAACTCTTCAGCATCCCTCACTAAACTGTGCACTGTAAACGAATTGGATATTTTTTTATTATTTTTCTCAGCACCTACTGTATATCTGCTGTATTCATTTTTCACTTCCTCCTCCCTGGTCGTGGCCCATCGCATCATTTCCTGTTTGCAATGCCTTCTGGGATGGGGCGGCAACTTCCTCTGACACTGCCGTTGCTATGGAAACCTGACCTGAAACCTATTACACTGCTTGTGCTGCACTGAGCATGTGCGAGATCTGCAAGGATGAGATGCAGGAAGAAATATAGTCTGGCTTCAGATGCCCACACTTAAGATGGCCACGGCCTGTTGTAAGTTTATAAAATAACAAACTACTGCTATAAACTAACAAAACAGACCTTAGCTTACAGACTAACTTTACTAGCATACATTAAGCTTGTGTATTATAGGGGTATTTTTATTTAAAAAGTATAATTTCGGCCAGAACACCACTTTAATTGCTTTTTGATAAAATAAAAGAATATTAATCAACAATTTTGAATATTTTTCTTGGCTGCTAAAAAACCCTCTGGGGGAATTTTCCATTTTGTATTACATTCTGGAGTGTGCAGCATTAGTAGCTCATATACAGGTGTTATTCCATCTTACAAAAATAGAGACGTTCCAGACCATCTGACATCTCCCTGCAGGATTTGATCAAGATCATTCGATCCTGTAAGAGTGTGAGCAGATCTTTCCACTATATTTATTAATCTGTTTGTTTTCCTCTCCTCCCCATTACCTATTCTCTTCCATCCACATCTTGTCCCATGCTCTCCTGACCCTTCCATCTCAACAGTCACCCCCACTGGTTCAATTCACTTAATTTGATGCACTTGTTTAATGTTTTTTGTATTTCGCTCTATTGCCCTGTTATTTCAGACAATCATGTTACTCTTTCTATCTTCATATCATACCACGTTTGCAATGCTTAATTTTATATGCCTACAAATTCATCAGACTGATTAAGAAAAATTACAACAAAGGCACCTTTAGAAAAGTTTAGCAGTAGCAATCTACAAACAGATATGTATTAATAATTAAAGGCATTTTATTCTTTGCATACTTTTTTTTTTCTGTTCTTCCCCATTCTTCTCATTGTGGCCATTTTTACTAAGCACAGAATAATCCATCTCCTATCACTTCCTGGAACTATGCCTGCAACTCTAGGTCTGCTTCCTGGAACATGTGACAGGAAGTTCCCAGGAAGCTGAGGCCAGGGTGACACTACCAGTGCTTCACTCAGCCAGGAAAAGGAAAAACAGTTATGCCGCTGACAGACGATCGGACATTTCCGACAACCAAACCTTGGATTTCTTTGGCACAAACTTGTCTTGCATACACACGGTCAGACAAATGTTGTCGGAAATTCCGATCACCAAGAACATGGTGTCTTAAAACAGGAAGGACGAGCCGAGAAAAATTAAGTTCAATAGCCAGTGCGGCTCTTCTGCTTGATTCCGAGCATGCATGGACTTTTGTGTGTCAGAATTGTGTACACATGGTCGTCATTTTCGACAACAAGTTTTTTTGTCGGCAAATTTGAGAACAAGCACCCAAACAGTTGTTGTCGGAAATTCTGACAGCAAATGTCCGATGGAGCATACACACGGTCGGAATTTCCGACAACGAGTTCACATCGAAGATTTGTTGTCGTAAATTCTGATCGTCTGTACGCAGCATAATTGTAAGTAAAAAGTAAAAAATTTTTGTTTAAATAATCAATATAAGATAATTTCATATATTAAGTGAAAGGGGGGATAGGTCCACACACACACATGTGATTAGCCCAGAAATTTTTTTTTTTCAAGTTTTTATTGGTCAGCTTTCAGTCGATGGTGAAATCATGGCTTCCTGATGTAGCTTGATAGTAATTATGGGTAATAAAGGAACCCTGGGATCTGTTCCTTAGCCATATGGAGAGAGGATATCCTTGTGTTTTTGTAGTCAGACTGGGTGGAGTTATTAGTTAAAAATGAAGCCTCTGATCTGAAATCTTCATAGAGAAAACATGACTAAAGCTGATTTGCTAGCTGCCCTACTAACCAACCTTAGCCCACCTTTACCATTGAACTTAAATTATTAGAATTAAACACATAACACCTTCTTGGTTAAATGGCCAAATAAATGGCATCTTTATTAATTCCAAGGTTAACCACTTTATAAAATAACCTTTTTTACTTTCAATACATATATATAAATACATACATATATATATATATATATATATATAAATATATATATATATATATATATAACATATATAAACATATATAACACCAACCAATTAACTGGCTGCTACGTCTGAGGTTCCTGAAAGAAGGTAATGGATGCTATCTCACCGGCTGACCACCACCCCCACAGCATCCTTGCCCCTAGCCACGAGATCCAACCAGCGCAGGGACAAATGATTATCACGTTCTTGCACCATTCAGCTCGTTGACCGATAGCCCATATTTCCAGATAGGGAAGGTACCCATACCGAGATAGGTCCCAACCCGTACCATACCATATATTAAATATATCAGGCATGTGCAATTAGTGGACCTCCAGCTGTTGCAGAACTACAAGTCCCATGAGGCATAGCAAGACTCTGACAGCCACAAGCATGACACTCAGAGGAAGAGGCATGATGGGACTTGTAGTTTTGCAACAGCTGGAGGTCCGCTAATTGCATATCCCTGATATATATACATCCATATATGTATATATACCAACCACCAATTCCGACCTTCAGGAACCAGAGACCCCTGCCACAGACACCCACCAGTAACACCTTACACGTGGGCGACCCACCACAGCCATAAGGCCTGTTGTGGCCCTACCTGGAGCCCCAGGAACCACATATCAATGCCCACTGCGGACAAATATACCCCCTCGTTCCTCAAATACAGGCCTATGTCACCCACTGTTCGCAGTGGCGAACCACCAGTCCCCCCATTACGGACCACAAACTTAGCCACTGCCTTGTTAACCAGTATATCCTGGTCTTATTTTTGCACTCCACAGACCAGGACCCCTCCGGTCCGCCCTACCAATGATGCCTCACCATACTATCCCCGTGTCCAGGAAGGACGTACGAAGTCGGAGAAAAAATTCCCACTTCACATCCCTAATGAGTTCTCTAGAAGCCCTGAGGCAAAGGTCGTTGCCCCCCACATACCACGACAGTACATCCAGGGGCACCATCCCTTGGAGCGTATTGCTGAATTGTTTGCAGTACTCTGGACCACCACATACCCGTTATCCCTAACCACCGTACCATGGCCTATGTCCGGAGGAAACCCAACTGTCCTCTCTGGCCTCACCAATGCCCCTGTTGCCCCCCAGTGCACGTAAGAATGGCCCTGGATCCATATCATACACACCGGGACTGGAACACAGAAACACAGCAGGAACATAAACACAAAACCAATTACCACACACACTACCCACCATACACAGCCCCAGAAACAGCCCACATAACAAACAAAAAACACAGACAGTGGAAGCACCAGAAGGGTCCCACCCCCCCCGCCCACTCATCACAACACCTACATTCGAACCGATGCAATTCCCAACGCCCAATTCACTGCAAGATATGATCATTCAAACCCCATCGCGATGCCTCCGTCGCCGCCCCAATTCTAAATGAATGGGACAAATGGTCCTTCACCGAGAACTCCCCCCACCTACAGGCATCGTTTGAACACTGCCACAAATTGATACCTGGACGAAGTCCACCCATCTTCGTGAATAAACAGGGGCCCCCGCCAGGAGACCATATCCCCGATCACTCCTGAGGTACTGTGACCGGCCCTAACGCCAGCCCAGGAGCCCTCCCCCATACAACCCTGACCCCTTTGCTCAACGGATCCGTCTTAGATTTGCGAAGAAGCAGCGTAACCGACTGACCTTGGCCAGAGACATCCGGGTCAACCAAATTGCCGCTAACGATTTGGAAGGGCTGACCAATTCCCCCACTCTTGACGCCCCCACAAAAGCCGTCTTAAACAGCTGAACTTGCAAAGGTGAAAATGAACTTGGGGCCCTACTGACATCTACAATATTCCCAACGACATCGGACATACTGGAATCATGACTGGAGTGTCACTTCCTGTAACCCCTGAAAACCTTACTCACTATGAAAGCCTTGGTAATGTTCCAAACCCACCCAATTTAAATAAGATTGCCAAAAAAAACAGCCATCTTGAAATTCTTAGACCCAATAGACACCCCTTCTTTACAGTTCCACCCAAAATTAACGCATACATTGAGCCTATTGTCACAGCTGGCAATACCAAGATCACTCCCCCGTTCAGGCCACTCCTGCCAAACCCATTTGTATGGCCGCCAGGTGGATACTGCTACCGCCCACCGAACTAACAACATCACCACACCAGCATGGGCTCCCATAAACCACTGGGGCACAGAACCCCAAACGGCACCGCCTCCAGTGCCAACCGACGGAAAGTGTGCCACTTTAAGTGAGAAAGCGCATCAGTCACCTCATTCTCGCCCCCCGGGATATGCACAGCAGATACAACCATGTTCCATGTTAAACACCGTAACCAAATGACGTAACAAACAAACTACCGGCAAAGACGATGCCGACAGAGAGTTAATCGCATCTACCACCCCATGTTATCGCAATGAACATGAACCCTCTGGTTCTTACACAACCCACCCCAAAGTTACTTTGCCAACACTATGGGGAACAATTGCAACAACAATAAGATTCCCGAGCATCGCGGGCCCCGCCAACTCATCTGGCCACTGGTCTGTGCACCACTGCCCCTGAAAATAAGCCGCAAGTTCCCTCACCTGTACCGAGGACGCCAACCAGAATGGCCCGCATGGTACAGCTCCAGAAACACCTACCACACCTGCACATCTTCCCCATGAACTCGACTTATCCGAACAGGTGATACGTGGCCGTTAACCCCCTGTAGCAGCCGCCAAGCGTCTGCAGAACACCCTCCCCATGGCATAATGCGGCACGCAAAGTTGAGTTACACTGACAATGACTGCAACTCCCACCACTTCAACTTAGGGCAGCAAGCCATGGCCGCCACCACCCGCAGAGATCTTCCAGCCTACCACTTGGTAACCGACACTCCATAAGATCAGTATCAATAATGATACCCACACAAAAAAAATCTAACACTGTCACAGGCCCCCCTGTCTTGACCTGCGCCAACGTAACACCAAAAACACAGAAAAACATGTTGAATAGTGGCCAACAAAATAAGCCAAGGCCGTACGACCGGAGGACCTATAATGAACTAATCATCTAGATTGCCAAATCGAGCAAAGACCAGAAAAAACCTTAACCCCCCACTCCAGAAAATAACTGAATAACTTGAAATACGGACAATGGGATAACGCACCTCATAGGCAGGCATCCGTCCAAAAAATATTCTCCCTCTCAACCCCACCCCAACAAACGTGCACTATCCGGATGCACCAGCAACAAACAGAAAGCCGACTCAATGTCTGTCTTTTCCTCAGGGACCCCCTACCATACCGCAAAGGATGCATAGGACACCGTATAAAGGGCAGGATCAATCACGTCGTTCACCTACCTGGAAAAGGTGAAGAATAAGCCGAAACCGATTCGTTACCCCCAACAACGAAACCACCAATACCCCTAATGGCAAACGGACCCGCCATCCTACCCAAAAGATACCTCCTTTCTCGGTTTACTAGAAACCACGTCTGGATGTCTTTATGCTGATTGCAGGTTGGCCGTCATCCCTTTTCCATCGTTGCCCGGCTCCCTCCCCTTCTTGAAGCAGTTAGACAAGGAATGGGCACCTCTGCAGCCCGGCCATCCGTGAGGAAAACAACATGATCCCCCAAACTTGCAAATGCCCTTGTTGAACTGTCAACAGCACCCCCTGCGCTTCCCGGCCGAATGGCGAAGAGGGTTGGGCCCCTCCAGGCCTCACTAATGGAAAACAAACAGATAAAGCTGAACAATTCTCCGGCGCCATTATGTTAAACGCCTGCATCCCCTTTTTAAAAGTGCCCTGGATAGGGCGATAATGCCGCTACTCCTCTTCCTCCGCTTTGCTCTCATCTGTCTTGACCTTATCTATTAGATTAGATCTATTAGAGAAGCAACAGCGCCAACATCTCCACGTAGTCACCTTCCAAATCTTCTCCTGCACCTCCTACTGTAAGTGAGCACCGAGGGGGGGCCCTCGTAGCAAACGTAGACCTCACAACGAGCCGCATCTGACAGATGAACCCCCTCCACCGCCAACACCCCCCAGACTGGAAGCCCCATCTGTACTTACCTGGGAAACCGCAGCTACAGCCGGTGTAGAGGCACTCACCCCTTACTTACCTGCGGAGCAACCGCCACGAAAATGCATTCTCACCTGGATTAGAACCCACAACTTCACCAATATAAGACGGGATCGCGGCTGCAGGGGGCACAGTTGCGACGTTCCTACTCACCATATCACTACAGCCCGCTAACAGAGATGACATTAATTGCTACAGCAACGCATCCCCGAAGCCCGACCCTCCTGAACCCTCCAGGGGGGAGGGACGCATACAACAAAGACCAGGAGAAGAAATAGACAAAGAACAGAAGAGGATTTACCAGGCTGCCCAGGGGAAACCGACCGACCAGCCGTCAATCCGGATCCCCGCAGAGGTTCCGACAGGCCCACCGCCGCACCAGGCACTTCTGCAGCCGCGTCCGTGAGATCTCCAACCGAGCGTTGGTCCTCCTGCCAAGCAGGGGACTCTGTGGAAGCTAAAGGGGCCAGGCGCACTGGGCGACATTATCAACTGGGGCCCGGCGGTCCCCGCGGCTCTCCTACCAACTCCTCCCACACGGGGCCCTCTGCTTGCCCGCAGATGCTGTTCCGGTACCGATGCCGTCCCATCCCGGCCTGCGCTTCTTCCCATGATGGCCGCGGCTGCCCTGGGAGAGGGGCCCGTGCCAGCTCCATACTGGCTCCTGTGCAGGGCTGCATCGCGCAGGGCTAAAGGCCCCTTACACGCTGCCGCCAAACTCCTGTTCCACTGCTGCACTAGGCCGCGAGGGGGACAGGGACACCACCCTCCTGGCTGCCGCTCTGTTTTTCTGTGGAATCCCCCCACCCGGGGTTATCCCACGTAGCCTGGGGCCCTGGAGAGTCCGGGACCGGACTCCCTAGGTGGCAGCTCGCCCTGGGCTGCTGATCCGGACTAAAAACGTGCCGGAAGCTGAGACCCTCGCGCGAGCGTCGTGGAGGGTGGGAGAAGGGAGACTGACCTAACTTCCCCAGGTTGCATCTCCGGTAGCCGCTCCGCAACTATTATGGACCGAGCAGTGCTGCTTCTGAGCTCGGCTGCTCGATGAGCCTCACCAGGTTCTCCATAAGAGGTAACAACACAAACAACTGCTTGTGTGTTATGCCGCGTACATTTCCGACAGAAAGAGTCCGATGGGAGCCTTTCATCATATATTCCGACCGTGTGTATGTCCCATCGGACTTTTTCTGTCAAAAATTCAGACGAACTTAGATAGAGAACATGTTCTATATTTTTCCAACGGAACAAATTACTATTGGAAAAACCACTCGTCTGTATGCTGTTCCAAAGCACCAAAACTTATGCATGCTCTGAAGTAAGTACGAGATGGAAGCTATTGGCTACTGGCTATTGAACTTCCGTTTTCTAGTACCGTCGTAGGTGTTGTACGTCACTGCGTTCTGGACGGTCGGAATTTGGGGTGACCATGTGTATGCAAGACAGCTTGAGCAAAATTCTGTGGGAACTCTGTTCTAAAAACCTTCAGAGTTTATTCCGACGGTAAAACCGGTTGTGTGTACAGGGCATTACCTCTTATCCTGCACGTGTCTGAATGACTTGTTCCGTCTCCGGTCCCACTAATAGACACAGGACGTGCTGGCTAGCACCGCCCTGTGTCCACCTCACATTGCTTTTTCCTGCACCTGATTTCCTGGTGCATCTATTCCCCAGCATTCTCCAGTCATGTGGTCCCTACACTAAGGTTCCTTTGCTCTGGGACTTTCTTGATCAACTGAAAGGCAAAGATCAATCTATCTTATCTATATTAACTTACACCTGGTGAGATCAATATTTCACTAGAGGATATAATGTAATCCACTAAACTTGCTGTTAATAGCACTTTCTGTAATAGCTTGCTGACAATGAATATCTAAGAACACTCTGCTCCAGTGTCAGCAAAAAAAATTGATAACAGATTACCTTGCATTTAACAGAATCCCAGTGCTGCCAAACAATCTATTTTTCTGTGTGGGCATGGGGATTAGCCAAAAAGGCGTCAGCCTGGTGAGATTTATACTGGTCACTGAAAGATGCTACATCAAATGATCCCTTTCATCTGTAGACTCTGCAGTGTGTCTGCAAGATAAGAGCAAAGCAGCATGAATCAATTATCATAAATTGGAACTGCAGCCTATATATAGTCCTTGCTGATCTACGACCTAAATGTTAATGTGCAATTTACTGAGACCAAAAATATTGTAGGTGAACATTAAAAAAAAAAAAAAAAAAAAAAACATATACCGAGGAAACTATAATACTAGTTGTCTGTCAGGCTGATCTAGTATCTTCAGTATTTCCATTAAGTTACTGACCTAGACCAAATGTTCAGATTAGATGCTGAATTCACTAAATAAAAAATATGGAATATTTATTTCAAAAGCTGTAAAAAAATTATTAAGTAAACCATCCATAAATCCATCCATCCACCAATTTATTATCCACCACTTTATCCTATTCAATCATAAAATAACACCATCATACGTTAGGATCTTGTTCACCAGTTAGTCTTTAAATGAACACTAATGCCCCGTACACACGATCGGACATTGATCGGACATTCCGACAACAAAATCCTAGGATTTTTTCCGACGGATGTTGGCTCAAACTTGTTTTGCGTACACACGGTCACACAAAGTTGTTGGAATTTCCGATCGCCAACAACGCGGTGACGTCAAGCACGTATGACGAGACTAGAAAAGGCCAGTTCAGAACCAAGCACGGCACCCTTTGGGCTCCTTTTGCTAATCTCGTGTTAGTAAAAGTTTGGTGAGAGACGATTCGCGCTTTTTCAGACTCGTGGCTTTCAGATCGTTTTTTGCGGTTCAGTTTGTGCTTGTGGGTTTGTATCTGCTCTTCAGTGCGTGCAAGCAAGTTCTGCGTGACTTTAATTAGTCATTGTGTTCTTGTTCATTCGTTACTGTTTTTCAGGTCGCTCTTAACAGGCCTTGCTGTTCTTCAGTGCGTTCTGTTACTTCGCTCTAAGCAGCCGACCGTTTTCTAGCCATGTTGCATATACGTACTCCTCTTATGCCGCGTACACACGAGCGGACTTTACGGCGGACTTTGCCCGGCGGACTGGATTTCGTCGGACAATTCGATGTGTGTGGGCTCCAGCGGACTTTGTTTTCTCAAAAGTTGGACGGAATTAGATTTGAAACTTGTTTAAAATTTATCCGTTGAAATCGAGTCCGGTCGAAAAGTCCGCCGTCTGTATGCTAGTTCGACGGACAAAAAGCCACGCTAGGGCAGCTATTGGCTACTGGCTATGAACTTCCTTGTTTTAGTCCGGTCGTACGTCATCACGTACGAATTCGACGGACTTTGGTGGATTGTGTGTAGGCAAGTCCGTTCGTTCACAAAGTCTGTCGGAAAGTACGTCGAAAAGTCCGCCGGGCAAAGTCCGCCGTAAAGTCCGCTCGTGTGTACGCGGCATTAGAGTTCGTGCTGTGCGGGGGGCTTGGTGTTGGGGTCCTGACCTTGACACAAGTCCAGTCCATGAACAGGGTGGGGAGGAGTTCATGGACTAAGAATTGGTTGCTTCAGCGTGACCAGTTCTCTCATATGCCTTTGCTCCGTGAGATCCGTGAGAATAATCCTGATGACTTCAGGAACTTTCTCCGGATGACGGACCCCGTATTTCACCGTTTGTTGGCTTCGCTCACCCCCTATATCAGCAGGCAGGATACCTGCATGAGGCAAGCCATCCCTCCGGAGCAGAGATCAAAGTATAGGGAGTGGCGCTGTGTTAGGAGTATAGATAAAAATTAGCAAGAAGTACAAGTGTAAAAAATAAAAGTGTAAAGAATAAGAAATTTTTTGGTATGATCCAAAAATTACTTACAAAAAAAAAAATATATATATATATATATATCCTTGTGTTAGTGAAAACACCTTAAACAGGTGAAAATTAATACTATATGTGCAAAAAATCGCAAATATTAAGCAGCATCACTAAATAACATAAATACATCTTCACATGAATAAATATAAAGTGATAAAGTGCCAAAAACAATAATTGTCCACCAATAATGTGTAAATGTGCAATAATTATACACAATAAAAATCATTAATATTGTGTCAAAATCGCAGCTAAAAAACAAAAAACCATATGTTGTTTGGTGCAAAAAAGTTCATAGCAATTGTGCAGAAAATTCTTCTTAGGTGATAAAGTGCCGTGCTGTAACACCTGGTGGTCCCCCCAATGTGGTTGCACTCACCGGAGCGCTCCACCCCTGCAGGGGTACGAGCGTGTAATGTTAGTCCTGTCACTCCAGTCCTATAGGTGTCTGTTTCCTTCCACGCGTCCCATTTCCAAAAAGCAGCTGTATACACAGAGAGGTGGGGGCTTCCTGTCCCTTGGTATTAAAAGTCCCCACTGGATATCCGCTTGAGTAGTAAAAAATATTAGAAGAAAAGTATCCACATAGCGTGATTCTGTTTTAAAAAATATCCACAGTCTCCTAAACTCTCCCTGTAATCCGGGGCCGTAGCGTCAGCGTGAACCGCCGCTTGCGTTCCACCGGTCAAAGTTCCGGAACCACGATCCGCGTAAGGCGGGACTATCTTGGCACGCACAACGTCATTTCCGCGGATCGTGGTTCCGGAACTTTGACCGGTGGAACGCAAGCGGCGGTTCACGCTGACGCTGAGGCCCCGGATTACAGGGAGAGTTTAGGAGACTGTGAGCTCCCTCTCCCAGTTTGTAACTATTTTTAGATACTTTTTAACCGCTAGTGTGTCACCAGGCTAATACGACTGGACTGTTTTTTATGCAAATAAATGGATATTTTTTAAAACAGAATCACGCTATGTGGATACTTTTCTTCTAATATTTTTTACTACTCAAGCGGATATCCAGTGGGGACTTTTAATACCAAGGGACAGGAAGCCCCCACCTCTCTGTGTATACAGCTGCTTTTTGGAAATGGGACGCGTGGAAGGAAACTGACACCTATAGGACTGGAGTGACAGGACTAATGCCGCGTACACACGGTCGGACTTTTCACCTGCAAAAAGTCCGGCGGAAAGTCCGACCGTGTGTGGTCTCCATCGGACTTCCGACGGACCGTTTCGGTCGGATTTTTGCGGAAATCCGACGTACTTTAGATTTGAAGCCTGCTTCAAATCTTTACGTCGTACCTCCGCCGGACTCAGTTCCTGACGGAAAGCCCGTTCGTCTGTATGCTAGTCCGAAGGACCAGATACGACGGAGGAGCAGGTTGCTGCATCTCGCGCTCGCTGCAATAGGAAAAACAAATCTTCCTATTGCGGCGAGCGCGGGGCATACCAGGCCCTTAGGTCTGGTATGGATTATAAAGGGGAACCCCTACGCCGAAAAAACGGCATGGGGTCCCCCTAAAATCCATACCAGACCCCGATCCGAGCACGCAGCCTGGCCGGTCAGGAAAGGGGGTGGGGACGGGCGAGCGCCCCCCCCCCCCTCCTGAACCGTACCAGGCCGCATGCCCTCAACATGGGGGGTGGGTGCTTTGGGGGAGGGGGGCGCCCTGCGCCCCCCCCCCAAAGCACCTTGTCCCCATGTTGATGAGGACAAGGGCCTCTTCCCGACAACCCTGGCCGTTGGTTGTCGGGGTCTGCGGGCGGGGGCTTATCGGAATCTGGAAGCCCCCTTTAATAAGGGGGCCCCCAGATCCCGGCCCCCCACCCTATGTAAATGAGTATGGGGTACATGGTACCCCTACCCATTTACCTAGGTAAAAAGTGTCAGTAATAAAACACAACACAGGTTTTTAAAATAATTTATTAAACAGCTCCGGGGGGGTCTTCTTCCGTCTTCGGGGGTCCCTCCGGTTCATCTTCTCCCGGCGTCCGGTTGGTTCTTCTCCGCTCTCCGGCCTCTTCTCCCGGTGTCCCAGGTCTTCGGCCGGCCCCTCCGCTATCTTCAGGTAGCTCTATTGCTAGCGGAGGTCCGGACTTCTGGGCTTCTTGGCTTCTTGGCTTCTTGTGTTCTCTTCTCTTCTCTTCCCCCAGATGTTGACACGACGCTCTCTCCGGCTGGACTGGTCTCTGAGGGCTGCGTTGTGACTTATATAGGCGGAGACCCCGCCCCCATATGATGTCACAGTCCCTGGGCATGCTGGGACTGTGACGTTTTAGGGGGCGTGGTCAACCACTACCGCCGGAAGTCTGGCGGCAAGTACGTCGGACCTAGCTTTCTAGAAAGTCCGACCGTGTGTACGCGGCATAACATTACACGCTCGTACCCCTGCAGGGGTGGAGCGCTCCGGTGAGTGCAACCACATTGGGGGGACCACCAGGTGTTACAGCACGGCACTTTATCACCTAAGAAGAATTTTCTGCACAACTGCTATGAACTTTTTTGCGCCAAACAACATATGGTTTTTTGTTTTTTAGCTGCGATTTTGACACAATATTAATGATTTTTATTGTGTATAATTATTGCACATTTACACATTATTGGTGGACAATTATTGTTTTTGGCACTTTATCACTTTATATTTATTCATGTGAAGATGTATTTATGTTATTTAGTGATGCTGCTTAATATTTGCGATTTTTTTGCACATATAGTATTAATATTCACCTGTTTAAGGTGTTTTCACTAACACAAGGATATATATATATATATTTTTTTTTTTTTTTTGTAAGTAATTTTTGGATCATACCAAAAAATTTCTTATTCTTTACACTTTTATTTTTTACACTTGTACTTCTTGCTAATTTTTATCTATACTCCTAACACAGCGCCACTCCCTATACTTTGATCTATATTCTTGGGGGATCACATAGGTGTCCCCTTCCTACCTAGGGGGGCTGCAGGTGTGAGTCAGTCTATGAGCGCGGATTCGTTGATATATTTATACTCAGGAGCAGAGGCTCGTCGCTACCCTGCGGTACCTGGCAACAGGGAGAAGCCTGCAGGACCTCAAGTTCTCGACAGGCATCTCCCCCCAGGCTCTGGGGATCAATATCCCAGAGACTTGTTCTGCCATCATCCAGCTCCTGCAGGAGTATATGAAGGTAAGATTTTTATCCTTTAACATCACATTTTATTGTATTGAATGTTTGCTAATATATTGTATTTCTTTCCTCATTCCCTAATTACCATGATTGTATTATGCTGTGAATGTTCCCTTTGTCCTCATGCATGCTGGATTTTTATGTCCTTCATACATATTTGCCTTCACTTACCTCCCCAGCATGCTCTCCTGGCCCTATATTGACCTCATGTACTCACTTAACAATGTATTTTATCAGCTCCATAGTAGTGCTTTACCCCAAACACCCCCTAAAATGTTTAGAAATCTGATTTGTGCTTTAAATTCAGGCAGAGTGGCAGAGGCTTTTTTTGTAGTGTCCCCAAATCATTTTTATTAACCCTCCCTCCCCCCAACTGCTAAGTCAGCTGATACCAATTCTCTATCTATCCTCAATCATCTATCTGCTGACTTTGCCAAACCCATACACACTATACCCACCTCTTTTGTGCTCAGATTTATGGATGAATTTCCCAAAGCATGTAGTGCAAGGGCCTGCCTGTATACTTTCAAATGGTACTGTTTAAAGTTTTTGTATCCTATTATTATCTTGATAGGTACTAGCAGAATGTCCAAATGTGCTAAAATGTGTACAATGTGTATTTATATCTTTGTATTATGACACTTCTTACCTGTCCAGTGGTCTGCCAATAGTGTAACTAAGGAGGGGCTGTTCCAAGTAATACCCTGTATTTAGGCATTCATCTCTCAATGAAGTGAAGAGGGTTACCTGTCCAAGATTCCCCCTCCCCCTGAATAATGTTATAAATGGCCCATGAGAGGGGGGGGGGGGAATATGATAGTTGTACCTTATACATTGGTGTTGGTGTTGTAAAATTCCCCTTAATAAATGTTATTTGGTTGTTGGCCAAGAATGTTTGTGTCTAATCTGCTTTCCATGTTTATGTGCAAAAATACTAAGTTTGTTTTGTTTTCCTCAACAGTTTCCTTCCACGCCACAGGAATGGCAGACTGTGGCCTCCCACTTTGCCCAGCGGTGGGACTTTCCTAACTGCAGAGGGGCAATTGATCTGAAACACGTTCACATCATCCCACCACCCAACTCGGGGTCGTACTATTATAATTACAAGGGGTTCAATAGTATTGTGATGTTGGCAGTGGTGTTGGCTAATTATGACTTCTTGTATGTGGACGTGGGGAAGAATGGCCGGATGTCCGATGGTGGAGTCATCGCCCAGACGGAGTTTTACAGGTGTCTCCAGAATGGCAGCTTGGACTTGCCACCTCCAGAAGACAATGTGGAAGGACTCTCATTCGTCTTCGTTGCAGATGAAGCATTTGCGCTGGGGGACCATCTTATGCGGCCATTCCCGATGAGGACCCTCACCCCGGAACAGAGGGTTTTTAATTACCGGCTGGCCAGAGCCAGAAGAGTGGTGAAGAACACATTTGGAATCCAGGCCAGCCGGTTCCGCCTATTTCTGACACCCATCCATATGGCGGAGTATTAACCTAATCATATAATCCTGGCGTGCTGTGTTCTACATAACTTTTTACGCTAACATTCGGCCAAATATGCTGGCTCAGTTGGGCCTGAGGCCGGAATGATACATGAAACAACACTGACGGCGCTTGAAAGTGGCCGTCCTGGCTTGCCCTCCCTGAGTGCCCATGATGTCCAGTTAAGATACCTTGAGTTCTTTGCGGGTAGGGGGGCCATCAATATGCCAGCAAATTTGTGAAGCCTTTATCAAATAAAAACAAAAAAAAACAAATCTTTGTTGACATTTACTGCTTGTGTTTGTTTTAGATGACCCTGACAGAAATGTGGTGAGTCCAGAAAATGGCGTGATTGTGTAACCTTCTACAAAGCACTGTTGGGTGTTATTTACTAAAGGCAAAGACACTTTGCACTACAAGTGCACTTGAAACTGCACTGAAACTGCACTTGTAGTGCAAAGAGGATTTGCCCCTAGGAAATAACTCCCATTTTCACAGAAAGCAGCAATTACATCACCACAAAAGTGTTGTAGCGTTGAGACAATAATCCACACATTCTTGATGAACAATCTTTTTAATACCTGCACAATCACATGTGCATTTAGAAAAGGTTTTTTAAAACAAACCAACATGTTTGTTGTATAGCAATTTTTGGGGTAGCATTATAAAAAATAGAAATGTCCATTTAAGCTAAAACAGGCATGTGTAAAACCAACAAGAAAGACACAAATCTAGAACTTACAAAGTTCACATTTGGTAGAACTTGAAGCCAATATCAGACATGAACTGTGTTTGATATTGCGTTCAGATGGAGTGAATTCACCCCAGGAAAAGCCAAATATGGAAGATGCACACACATTTACCAATGTCAACATGTGCTAGCTGCCATCACGGGGGATCAAGGGATGTGTTTTTGGGGAGCAACCCCTTCCTCTCAGCTACTTTATTATTGAGGAAGGGGTTGCACCCCCAAAACGCGTCCATTGATCTCCCGTGATGGCAAATAGCACATGTTGGCACACTGTGTGCATCCTCCAAATTTTGCTTTTCGAAAAATCGCTAAAAGATTTTTAACATTGTAGCACACAAAAAAACAAGGGATTTGGAGGGGTTTTAAACTCACCCCAAAACATCAATGATGTTTTTATTTTTTTTAATAACACCATTAATGTTTTTCTTGAGGTTTTCCAATTGTAAATTACAGCCCATGATCTCCCCGATCAGGATCTGGGCACTTTCTAATGTGAAAGGATCTGGGTCCATAACATCACGATCACCTAAAAAGAGAGAAAACAAAAAAAAATAGGTATCAAAAATATGCCGGCATCTATCGCTTACCTGAGCCTGTGGTCGCAGACACTCACCTGTTGTGGTGACAATTTCCACCACGTCTTCTTCTTCCTCCTGCCCTTCTTGTGTTGGGTGGATTTCCCCTTCTTCCAGAGGTGGGGGGTCTGTGGTCTCCTCGGATGAGGGGTGTCCTCCGAGTCGTTTCTCCCCTATGTAAAATAAAAATGGTATACTTAGCACACAGATATTTGATGGCAGAAATATAAATAGAAAACATTGCTTGGAAGTGGGATACAATTGTCCATTTTGGCCGAGTTCCAAAATGGAGCATTTTCAGTGTCCTTTGTCAAGCTGCAATACTTTACCTGTTTTGTACAAGCTTCACAGATGGAGACCCCCCTATAGTATACACTGGAGCACCTGTGTGGCCCCCTTAATAAAAATGGTGTTCTGGGTTCCCACACTAGTGCACCTGCGTCCAGATGTGAAAACAGCTGCTCAGTGTCCTCTCCTTACACAGAATCTAGTTTGCATTTCATTCTAGTAACAAAGCCATCTACACAACCAAATTAGTTTCATACAAGTAGGGCGTAAAAATTGTGGGCAAATGCATATGGCCAAAACAATGGTGTTTTATAGGCTGAAAGAAAAATTTTTGATACGAACGAATAATGTGCCCATGAACATGAAAGTTGCCATTTAAAAATGTACACTTGTAAGAAAAGCACATGGAGCAGCACGAACGTAATAAACACAAAAAGAATAGGAACACAGCACAACTACTTACTTTTTTGCAGCACTCTCCGGATCTTTCTGTACTGCTCATGTTCTCGTAATTTGACGTCCGACCACCGCTTCCTGAGCTGATCTTTCGATCGACGTACCCCGAAATGCTGGTGCAGACTCCTGACCACTTTCGCCATGATCTTGGCCTTTCTGACATTGGGGTTGGGGTAAGGTCCATACTTTCCATCATAGTTGGCCTTCTTCAGGATGTCCACCATCTCCAACATCTCCCCAAAGGACATATTTGAGGCCTTAAATCGTCTCCTTCTGGAAGTCTCCGCCTCCGGGCTTTCCTCCTCCTCCTCCTCGTTGCTATAATTAGCACACACCTGCTGTGTATCCGCCATGTGCTCTTCCCCCACTGCGCCGAACAAAAAGGGGTGGGGAATAGACTAGAAAGAACGTCAGGGGCGGACGGAGTTACACGCATGCGCAGTGTGAATAAAGCGTAACACGCGTGCGTAGTACGTACGATCTGTGAGCAGAGGAAGGACTATCAGAGGCGCTGATCGTGAGAACGAAGGTAAGATCTAAACTTGGGCCTATACTGCTTCTAGATTAAGGCCTATATTGTAACAAGATTAGGAGAGTTTGGCCTGACATTAGGGTTTGTCTTGTGTTGTGTCTTGCAGAGAAAATGGATGGCTTCATGACCACAACTTCCTCCCCCTGTTCATAGACAAATACAGGGAGCTGCCCTGTCTGTGGCAGGTGAGACATCCTCATTATAACCATAAACAAAAGAGGCAGGCAGCGCTGTAGAAACTGCTGGAGTTGGTGAAGCCGGTGGTCCCCACAGCAACCATCCCTTATTTAAAACCCAAAATTGGTGGCCTAAGGAGCACTTATCTTAGGGAGCGCAAGAAGGTCACGGATTCCCAGAGGTCAGGAGCTGCAGCAGATGACGTTTATGTCCCCAGGCTGTGGTACTAGGAGAGACTGCGATTTCTGTCAGACCAGACTGAAGTCAGGGAATCCCTCTCTACTCTTCCTTCCACTCTTCCTTCCACTCTTCCTTCCACCCCAGCTGAGGCTTCCGATGTCCAACCTGGGCCTTCCAGCCAGGAAGAAGTGGAGGAGCCCAGCTGGAGTCAGGTATAGCATTCTTCTACAGAATTATGGTCAATAAATAAATGATCTTTACTAGATGTCATTATTGATCACTAAGTGCTGATTGAAAAAAGTGTTTTACATATCAATAGACAGTAGTGGGCACCCAAAATTGGGACAAGAATGAAAAATGCTGGGCTCAGAATGATAGTCTGTTATATTTGTTAACATTCAATTTGCAACAGTCAGGAGGTGAAAATTGTGTGTGATTGATGAATAAAAAACTCAAACTATGTCCCTTTTTCATACACAGGAAGACCTCAGCCAGGAGAAGGTTGTGGAATGTGGCAGCCAGGAGGAGGCGGGGCTAAGTGACAGCCAAGAGAAGCCTGGGACTGAATTGCAGGTTCCTCCCCTCTGCCTTCCATACAAAAGAACGAGGAAGGCGACTCACATGCAGAATTCAGCGCTCAGGCTCATTCAGGAGGCTTCTGCATCCCTCCGAGCCTTACCCACTCCTGAAGAGGCCTTTGCCTGCATGGCTGCCACAAAACTGCAGGGCATGCAGGAGGGTCAACGCAAGCTATGTGAGGACCTTCTGTATAAAGTCCTAAGTAAGGGGGTGAGTGGGGAACTAACACCCAAGACCGACGTGATTGAGTTGGACCATCCTTCTCCTCCTCCTCCTGCTGCCACAACTCCACCACCACCAGAGCCACCGCGTGGAAGGAAGCCTGGAAGGAAGACAAGAGAGTGATGACCCTGGGTTCAGTCTGGTCTGACAAAAGCTGCAGTCTCTCGTATGACCACAGCCTGGGGACACAGATGTCATCTGCTGCTTTCCGGATCTCTGGGACTTCTGGACCAGACTGCACTCCCTTATATATGGACTCCTCAGGCCACCAATTTTGCTTGAAAATGGTTGATGTCTGCACTGGGGGTCCAAGGCTTCACCCATTTCTGCTGTTTCTCCAGCATTGCCTCCCTCTTTGTTTAGTTGTGAGCCCTTAATAAATGTTTTTTTTTTTAAATTATACTCTCCTATGTGTGTTTTCATTCAAAAAGGACAGTTTGTTGGTGAGGATTCAGGTACATTTCTAAAATACAATGTGAAATTAACTAGGGACAACAACACCAAACAATCTCCTACAGATTAAATATAACAACATATCAATGGTGTTGTGGTAACTTGACACAAAAAACACACACAAAAATATTCTGGAGTAAAAATAAAAATCCAATAAAACAAAAATCAGCCTTGAAAAAAATACAAACCAAAAATAACTAATCTGCCTTAAAACCAAAAAAAAAATAAAAAAACAACACCAAAATAATGTTGTCAGATGTGACAAATCAAAATATATTGAGGGAATCCCGATAAATAATAAAGAAAGAAGTTTGTGAGAAGTCTGTGTGAATATGAGCAGCAAAACTACTTCATTCTTCTCACATTATAAAGAAGAAGAGAGTGCGCTGTATTAAACCATTTTTTACATTGCACCGTGACGAAAGTGCTGTATCCATTGCAAACGCTAAGTTTACCAGACCGAGCTGTTCCGTGTCGGAATTTCTTCTGAGCATGCGTGGCACTTTGTGCGTTGGAACAGGCCACACATGGTCGGAATTGACACGATCGGATTTTGTTGTTGGAAAATTTTATAGCCTGCTCTCCAACTTTGTGTGTTGGAAAATCCGATGGAAAATGTCCGATTGAGCCCACACACGGTCGGAATTTCCAACAACACGCTCCGATCGGACATTTTCCATCGGAAAATCCGACCATGTGTACGGGGCATAATAGGTAAGGTTTAGGATTTAAAGTGGTCCAAAACCTGAACGTTTTCTGTGCATGAAGATAAAAACCTTCTGTGTGCTGCTCCCCCCACAGGGCCCCTTAATACTCACCTGAGCCCCTTCTCGATTTAGCAATGTGCACGGGAGCCTTGGCTGTCCCAGGTCTCTCTCTCTTCATTGGCTGAGACACAGCAGTAGGACCCATTGGATCCCACTGCGGTCAATCACAGCCAGTGAGCCAATGAGCAGAGAGCGGGGGACAGGGCCAAGCCGCGGTTCTATGTGTCTTATGGATGCATAGAACGGGGCTCAAGTGTGAGCATGCACCAGTGCTATTAGACCCCTTTCACACTGGCGCGTTTTTCAGGTGCTTTTGGGCTAAAAATAGTGACTGTAAAGTGCCTGAAAAACATCTCCCCTGCAGCCCCAGTGTGAGAGCCTGAGTGCTTTCACACTGGGGCGGTGCGCTTGCAGGATGTTAGAAAAAGTCCTGCAAGCAGCATCTTTCGGCATACACCGCTCCTCCACCGCCCCTGCCATTAGAATCAATGAGCACCGCTCCCGAAGTGCCTGCAAAGCGCTTCGGCAGCGGCACTTTGCGGGCTCTTTTAACCTCTTTTAACCCGTGGGGTTTTAAATTGCTCCGCTAGCGGCCGAAAAGTGCCTTAAAGCCCACGCCCATGAATTGGGTTCACAGAATACAAAGGATTGTGTGATTGGACAATAAGAGAGGAGAGACAGGAAAAAAGGACAGTACAGCAGCTGTACAGGATTGCAGCAAGCCTCTTATTGGTGCATCCATGAACTTCTGTATTGTAAAAAAACAGGCAGTGATCCAGCAGGTGGCATACACCTCCTTAGATTTAACTATTTACTAAAAAAAAAAAAAAAATTTTCTATAGTTCTTTCTTAAGAAAGTTACCAGTTAATGGTTCCAAAGCTGTCAAAATAGATTTTAAAATAGAAATGCATACAGTGTGTGATGTAAAATACATTTTTCCCACATAAGTATTGGTTAGATTTGGTAGTGCACAGAGGAATGCATAGTGAAAATATTTTCCTGTTATGTTTTCCTTCTGCATTTTCCACTAGCTAATCTTTATTTATGGGAACCAGACACTCTTCCTGCATTCATAATGTTTAATTTCACAACTGATCTCGGAAAATAGAAGGCACAGAAAATTTGGAGTAATGCAGACATATTACCATTTTGCACATATTTACATACAAATGGCTACATCAATTAGAATAAGCAAATATTTGACAAGGGGTTGATATGTAAATTAAAAATAAAGCAGTAAACAAGGTGAAAGAAAGTAAAAAGCAAAACCTTTCTGTGTCTTTACTTCACTTTAAAGAGGAACTGCAGTCTGCTCACATAATTTTTAATAAAAACATCTTTGCCATTCTGAAGCTTCCCTCCAATCCCTTTGCATATTATTTTATATATACTGTAATCCTGTACTTGGCAAATATGCTTCAGAAATCTCCCTCCACTAAGTCTGGCTGCAGCCATTTTAACTGTGGGCAGGTGAAGCTGCTGTCTGTTCACTCGATTAATTTACACAGACACACAGTGGCACACCTCCAGCTCTGCAGCCCTGCAGCTTTCATTGGCCCTCTTATGACTCATCCCCCCTCCCTTCCTGGCCAAATCTCACAAGAGTGAGAGAGAGAGCTGTGCACAATGTCATAAGCCTAGGCTGACTACCAGACAAGAAACTGGAAGTGGGCTGTATAAGGTATTTACTGTCAGAAAAAAAAAATGTTTTACTATAAAAAGTTAAAACAACAAGGGCAGAAGATTTAATAGATGAAAGGTTGAAAAAATAACTGAAGGTCCGCTTTAAGATTTCCTGTTGCAATATTGTTTGTTGTTTTCAATACAAAGAGACTTCAAAAGAATGGTTGTGGATCTGTTTAACATTATTGTTCAAAAAAGGCATATTGCATTATTTGTAGGCACATTGAGTGAATCTATGTTTTAAATAGCGGGGTCTTCATTTCGATGGTCCACCATTCTTGGAAGAATGCAGAATTAGTCATTAGGCTGTCTATTTTGCTAAGGATGTCACTTTCATTTCCTATTGCTTTCTGTTGAGTTTGCTTTTATTTTGAGAATTTTAAAATGGAACCTGACTTAGCCAAAAATATATGTGTCAAACACTAGGCCCAAGAGCAAAATCCGGCCAGTCAGACCATTCCATGTGGCCCTTGCACCTCTCTTGCAGCTGCTTCACCCCCCTTGTCTCTGCCCCCACCTTATCTCAGCAGTCAGCAGCAGAGAAGGGGACAGAACTCCTCCACCAGATCCTGCTCTTCTCTGTGCTTCTCCATCACCCACTCATCTCCGCCTCCCCTGGTCTCAGCATTCAGCAGATTCTGACAGCTGATCCTCCTCCAGACCCTGCACTTTCTGATTTCCATCTCTGCCCCAGCTTCTTCCTGGGAGGTGGCAGAAGCACAAGGTAAGGGGGGAGGGTGGGGTGCACTGTGATGTAAAGAAGGACAGATGTGGAAGGTTGGCACTCTTAGTAGGAGGGTTACACAATTCAACTTTTTATATATGAAGAAAAAATATACTGTAAAGGGGCATTGTTCTTGTGATAATAAAAGAGAAATGAGAATAGTTGGCTTTGCGCAGATGTAGTGAAAATAATAAATTGCACTGTACCCGTACAGTATATTCAATATCAATATATCAATCATATCAATATATCATAATTAGCTTTGATTTCTTAACATTTTGATTGATTGTAAAATTGACAGCATATGATGTATATTACTAGTGAATCTTACGTTAACAAAAAGCAAAGATTTATTTTTATGTTAGGACTATCAGGCAATTTTACAGTGCATAATGCATGCATGCAGTATGTAGAGCTTTACATACTGTTACATTCACACCAGTCCCTGCACTCAAGAAGCCTACAATCTAAGGAAGCCTTTCCTCGACCTTCTCAACACAGAGAAAAACGTCAAATAACTTTCTGGTCTCATGGAACCCCTGCTAAAAATTGTTACCTCTACAACTCATGATACATTAGTATGATGGTCAGTGGGAAGAATGCTCCTTGCACTTGTGGTCATTGAGAAAAATGACCCCCTTACAAATAGCTAAAAAAAATCAATGGCGTCAGTGGGAACTTATCTGAGAGACAGAAATTGCTCATTGCTCAAGGAACCTAGCAACCTCTAGAAAAACCCTGGTTGAGAAACCCTAATCTAAGGTCTCTATCTCACACGCACTAGGGCCAATTTGGACCAATTAGACTGCCAGGTACATGAAGGAATCCCTCACAAGCACTGGGAGAACATGTCAAATGAAAACTGATGGTGTCTTGGCCAGTCCTCAAACTGGAGACCCCAGTGCTTCAAGGCTTTTTCATTGCTGTGACTGATCTTCCAGGATGTTTATATTCTGTTAAATGTATACTGTATAAAGCTCAAATTCTTTTTAGTTTTGCATAGGGCATGGGATGGCTTCGATTGCTATCAGTTTTTTTTCTGTCGGCCTATTTTCCATCAGGGAGATATCCCCTCGCTTCCTGTCCCAGAGACACTGCAGGTAATAGGAGGAGATCTCTCCAAAACTAGGAAATGTCCCCTCTTAGACATGTGTCCTGTTCCTTTGACATATTACAGTTTTTCTCCATTGTTTTGGGTCATTTCTTGAAACAGAAATTACATTCTCAAAACATCATGGACAAATCTCCAAACCACTTGGCAATTATTCACAACTGAATTGAATTTCTCATTCATTTCATCAAAATTGCAAATGTCTCAGTACATGTCTCAATGTCTCAGTACATTTTTCAAATGATTAAGTACAAGTAGCCTACATTTAGCACAATTTCCAAGCGAATAGATCTTGTTGATCTAAACTGATTGTCAATTCTCAGTCTAATGGTTGTTCTCTCCAAAACGTGTCAGCATCATTTCATTGTTTAAGTCATCACATGCACAATAGTCTGTTCAATTGTCAAAATTATTCAGGAACATAATACCATGAATACCATATATGAATCTCTTGGAACATTTGATAAAATGATTACAGCAATTGACAGTCAGGTGCAACTAGAACTTGACTAACAAAGAAGGAGTCAGAGTTGGTCTCAGATGACCAATCAAACAGTATGTTTAGTTACCTGACAGGTGCTGTCCATGATTGTAAATGCTGCCAAACATGTATATATAGAGCTTGACCATGCAGGACCAGTACAATTTCTGAACATGGAGGCACCTGGCCAAGTAAATGAACAAGGGAAACTGCTTGCTCGAGGAAGAGGAAGAAGAAGAGGAAGAGGAGTAAGGGTGAGTGGTGGTGGAATAGGGGGAAAAAAAAAGTAGTAATGATGAATCTACCCAGCAATGACACGAACATCAATAGCAGTCTAACAGAGGTGTAAACCCTTTCTCACTTTATCCAAAATAGATTAAAGTCTTGTCTTTACATACAGGTTAAGAGATAGATAGATAGATAGATAGATAGATAGATAGATAGATAGATAGATAGATAGATAGATAGATAGATAGATAGATAGATAGATAGATAGATAGATAGATAGATAGATAGATAGATAGATAGATAGATAGATAGGTAGATAGATCTAAAACCATGTTTCCCTTCCTTTGGAACAACACAGTTGAGTACTGTCCGTGATAGTTTTTTTTGCTCCAACAGTCAGTAACATTTTAAGGACATGCTTTCACTCTCCTTTCACTTCCTGTTGTGTCTCCCCACAAAAAAAAAGAAAACTCTGACAGGGTTTTTACCCATTCCCTATCCTATTCAAAACTAAAGAGAGTATTTAGGCTTTAAATACTCTTTAATATGTTTATGCACTTTAAAAAGTAATTTTCAATCTTTTTAAATCTGCAGCTTTCATTATAATAATGGCGGGAGAGGGGAGAAAAGCACCAAGCACAACCCAAGTGCTTTCATAATCAAAAGGTAAAATACATAAAATATTCCACTCACAAAGGTAATGATTGAGCAAGCATGAGACCGATGAAGGCTCTGTGCAGTACTGTCCTGCCCCTGATGGAGCTGCCAGTCCATGCCGCTGCACCTCGGCTCTGATATCAGAGGGATGTCGGAGGACGCTGGGGGAAGAAGCTGTCTGAAGCCAGGATCTCAAGCTGACAATCTCGGAGCGGAGTAACCAATCGGGGCACGTTTCAGAGTCAAGCCAAGTCTCCTTTCTCAGCCAGATTATCAGAGCAAAGGCGCAGCGGCATGGACTGACAGCTCCATCGGGGGGCAGGACATTACCACACAGAGCCTTCACCGGTCTCATACTTGCTCAATCATCACCTTTGTGAATGGAATATTTTATGTATTTTACCTTTCAGTTATTAAAGCTGTACTACACCAAGGGTGCACTTGACACTTTTCTCCCCTCTCCCTCCTCTCTTGCAGCATGGGTTTTCCAGCCCTCCTTTGGATATAGCAGCCTTGCATCACTTTTGGAATACGGCCACCTGTTTCATATACTTCCAGGCAATGGTTTTTCAACCCTACCCTGAACACTTATATGGGCATTACACCAGAATATTTTATGGACAATACTCCTTTTTTAAATTTTTTTATTTTAGGCATTTATAGGGAAGTATGGCGCTGAGAATATTTTGTTTTTCATTATAATAATACCTGTTCCTGCCTAAGGCAGGCCATAGATAGTGTGAATTTCTTTCCTGCAACCACGAGTAGCAGGAACGAAATTCGCACAATTTGTCCATCAACACAGACAGTGTTGACAGGGGAATCCCTCCTGCCTTGTCTTCTCCCAGCGGGGGCAGGCGGGAGCAGACAGTGATTATCGCTTGCAGCTATAGTAACCACTTGCAATATTCGCACGTAAATCCGGCAGGCTGGTTGTACCCAAGTTGATTGATCAAACAACTTGGTACATTAAGCCTGCCCATTAATGGTTCCTGCTGAAAAAGCCGAGGTTCAAACCGTATAAGGCCGGTGTTCTGCCGAGAAAGTTCCCCCCGGCGGATAAGAACCCCCCTGTACTGCTCAGGCGCAGGGCTTGCGCAGTATGAGCCGTCGGAAATAGCCGAAGCTGAATAGCTGTAAGTCAGCTGTACATGGCGCCTGTAACAGGGCTCCTCGTGGCCCGCTACGCTTGCCACGCTTCGGGCACGGCCTCGCTTCGCTCTGCACTTTTTTATTCTACCTCTATGTCCACTTGGATGGTGAGGCTTCAACCTGGACTCAGGGCGCAGGCGCCGTGTACAGCTGACTCAAGGTTTTCAGCTTCGGCTATTTTTGGCGGCTCCGTAGTCGCTCGCACTGCGCAAGCGCTGCGCCTGCGCAGAACAGGGGGGTTCTTATCCGCCGGGGGAACTTTCTCGGCAAGACACTGGCCTTAAAAGTCCTTGTTTAGACATGTCTAAAGGATGACAATACTCTGCCCCTGCCTCCCATTTGTCCTCTTGTGTTGTTTCCCTGTCATATAGAAATCTGATAGAGACTTCAAGTGGTCATTTCAACACACAGTAGACATGGTCCACTCTTGTCATGAAGAGGAAGCCCACTCCAAAAAATGTCATGCAGCCATTGCTGACAGTGCATGCATGTAGAGTAGTTACAATGAGTCAGCAGGAGATCAGCAGCAGTACTGAGATACACTAAAGGATGAAAAATCTGAAAACAAGAATTTATGTTAAAACGTAAATGCAGGCAGCTTCCTGCAAAAGAAAATGACTAACATCTTCCCAGGAATAGGTAACCTCTTTCTTTACTTTCTTGAAGCGCTATGGTGAATAATACAATTTCAGCATCCAACCCACTACTGGGTGCTCTTGTTTCAACCTCTCACCAATACCGCACTACAGGACACGGATATCCAAAAACATATTATTTCACACTTCCATAAATTAAGAGACAAATAAACAGGGTAAGAAGCTGAAGTTAATAACAGGTAGAATATACAGGATCAAAAAGCCAAAGCCAATACAGGTCAGATCAGAAAATACAAGAAAGACAGGCCCAGCCCAAATGCAGAGTAACAGACAGGGACTGAAGTGCAACCGTCTCTAGAGCAGCCTTTCTCAACCTTTTTAACACAAAGAAACCCTTAAAATATCCTTCAATCTCAGGGAAACTCTGCTAATAATTATTTTAGTAATTATAATGAATTATTTGTACATTACCATGGGCATAAAAGATGACATATAAAGGTAATTAAAAAAAGGCATGTGGCATACTTATAGTATTTGACACCCAGGACCGTGCTATATGACAAAATTGTTTTCAGTAGTATGATGAAATGAAACAAATGGTAATGATGGACCAGAAAATAAACACAGGCAGTGAAAATTATAATGTTCCCTCGCATTAGTTGCCAGTTGAGAAGAGCCCCCTTAACTTGGTAGTCAGTGTTAAAAAAAAGATCCTCTTTCAGTGGGAGAAGATTCCACTTATGTTTGTGGTCAGTGGGAGAAGGATCCCCTTACATTGGAGGTCAGAGGGGGAAAGACCCCCTACATTGTTCCGAGGTGGGAGAAAGGCTCCTTTACACTGGTGGTCAAAGAGAAGAATGCAGCTTACATAAGTGGGGAATGGGAAGAATGTTCCCTTTAGAGCAGGGGTCTTAAAACTACGGCCCTCCAGTTGTTCAGGAACTACAATTCCCATCATGCCTAGTCATGTCTGTGAATGTCAGTGTTTTACAATGCCTCATGGGATGTATAGTTCTGTAACAGCTGGAGGGCCGTAGTTTGAGGATCCCTGCTTTAGAGAGTCCTAAAAAGATCAGTGGGAACTTTTCAGAGAGGCAGGAATTGTTAATTGCTCAAGGAACCCCTAGTGACTTTTGAAGAAACCCTAGGGTTCCACAAAACTATGACTGAGAATGGCTGCTTTAGAGGAAAATATAGCCAGCTGCATCAGTATGAACTTCTGAGTCCTTAAAAAGCCACAAACACCAGACGGTGGTAAAGACAAATTGACAAAACCTCCATACTGGGAAAACATTCCATCAAAACAGGAACATACCTTAGATTTTTAATGCCAACCATACAATTTGAACCTTTATAATTTGGTGGTATTCAATACGTTTTAAACTTCAGTTGCACTAATTTCCTTCAGGTTCCTACACAGTGAATCAGATACCATTGGACAATACATTTCCTCAAATAATCCACACTACGCAAATAATAAACTAGAGGCTGTTACATATGGAACAAACATATCTGACTGCTATAATTGCATTATGTAAATAGACAAGCTGCATAAAAATCTAAGCATGAATATTTAGTAAAAAGAATATCCGGTACCCATGTACGTATTCTCTTGATTGCCTAGGTCGTCTCGTTTTTCAGCAGAGAAGGTCAGCTGTGTTGATAAACAACAAATGACGTAAAAAGCTGCCTTTGGAGACACTGGACTTCCTGAAGCTGACACCATAGAGGTAATTCAGCATGATCAACATTGCAAATGATGTCTGCAATTCCCCATGAGTGTTGGCAATGAATTCTATGAGTGTCTTATTTTGTTTACCAGTAATAAAGAATTAGAAAACTGCCATCTGTTCCTGTTTGTAGAATGGAATAAACAGACCTATTCAGTAATAAGTATAGTGAGCCGATCATTTAATTAAAGACAAGATTTTAACAGAGGATAAGAAAGTTTAAAAGATGGCAGACGATAGCGCCTCATTTTTACAAAACAAGTATGCTGTTTATTTTACTATGGTATACATTGTTTCAATGACATAAATGGAAAGCAATGCACTCCACTAATTCCTGTGAAGAGTAGAGTTCTTCTATGAAATTTTAAGGGTCATTTGGAAAAACTACAAAGACATGTTCTCTGATTCTCTTCAGCTGAAAAAAATAAATTAAATCTGTTGCATGCTATCCTGGAGATTACATGATTGGGCAATTCATAGTCACTGGGAATTCAAGCTAAGAGTAACTGAATATCAGCTTTATTTTTGTAACGAGCCCCTGCTTGCTCGGTTCCACTCTCCCGACACTCCTCTGCTGCTATAGAATCAGATTGCAGATCACAACATCTGATGGTTCGGTCATCCGATGCTCCGGAACTAGAACTACAGCTATGTGCCGTTCTAATCCAGTTGTGTAGCACAGAACAAACACCAGGCAGGCTGTATGTAAGTTCAACTAGGAATCTCTCTTTATTGACAGGAATACAGCCCCTTTTATACAGTAAAAGAGGAGGTGCAGACCTCCTGCTCATATTACTCTAACAATACACCTGTAACCTAATTAACCTAATTAACATGAGCTAGTTTACTAACATGACCTTTTGCCCAGACTTGTGGTCACCGAGCTTCACACAGTACATTATACATTATCATAAGTACAACCACAGGACACTTTCACAATAGCAGGAGCTAATTACAATTAACAATACAAACAGTGTACTCCCCCTCCTCAGCCTAGTCATCAACACTTATAGTAGGAGTAGACTGTTCTTTTCCTAGCCAGTCCTGGAGGCTAATGTGATCAGCTCACTCAATTAACATGTTGAGTTCAGAATCAAACAAACCAATAATAGTCTTTACATATATATCCTGGGAGATATTGGGGATAAATATTACTGTCCCATTTTAAGCAATCCAAGACATACCCTCCAAGTCACCATTTCCCATATGGCAACCACAGGGTCCCCAGAGTCTGTGTGTCCTGGGGGACCAGGACCCAAATCCACAGTAATACCACCTCAAGAGTCCCCAGGCATACAGCTCACAAAGAGCACCGTTCCCCCAAATGCCAGGGCCCACGATCGATCGGCAAGAGGGTAGCATTCAGTCCCCTCCAAAAGTCTCTCTCCCGGCTAGGTCTGTCACATTTCTCCCCTTTCGGCAGGAGACTAACACAGGAGGAGACCCCAGACAGGTTGACTCCGAAGTTAGTCAGTAGTTCCAGTCCTCTAATGCTTGTACCCACACAGTACCCCAAACAAAGTGTTCCAAACAAAGCATTACTCACCCAGCCAACCTCTGCCTCTCCCAGAGAACATATCTGCCGCTGGGGAGAGGCCTGGACTGGCCCTTCTCCCTGGAGTCCTTTCTGCCGCTGGAGAGAAGACAGGGTGTCTGGGCTCAATCCGTCATGCTGTTGGGGATCTGTGCCGACTGCCCAGCATCCCTGGGGTATACAGGTGGAGACTCAAGTCCCATCCACCTTCACAGGAAATTCATCCTCTGTTAGTTGAGGGCAGAGTCCAGCAGTACTCAGCCCTGTTGCCAGTCCTTCTGCTGGAAACCCCACACCATCTGCTCCAGCTAACTGTTGGGGAGGGAGGCCGACTGCCCCGCCTCCCTGGAACTCTAGTTGTTGCCGGTGCTGGGAAGAGGTTGGTAGCACTCTGCCCTGTTGCCAGCACTTCTGCTGGGGACTCCTCATCCTCCACTCCAGCTAACCGTTGGGGCAGGAGGCTGGCTTCCTCCACTCCCAAACTATGTAGCTGCCATTGGGGAGGTGAGCCGGCTGCTTCCTTTTCCATTCCCTCATCTGGATGTTGGGACGATATGTCTGTGGTAGTGTCTCCCAGGTGCACGGATCTTTGCTGGGGAGGAAAGACCACTTCCTCCACCCTGGCCAACTGTTGGGGAGGGACGAAGAACACCTCCCCTCCCTTTTCCCCCTGTATCCTGATCTGCTGCTGGGAAGTGACCACCTCCTTCTCACCCTGAGCCTCCGGAACTGCTGCAGGTGTAGGGCAGAGATCTTGGACCCTCTGTCCGGTTGCCAGCGCTTCAGCTGGGGAAGTTCCTTGTAACTTCCCAGATACTTCTGTTGGTGCTGGGCAGAGCACAGTGAAGTTTGGCCCTAATAACAGCTCTTCTTCTGCTGGAGGCTCACCAGCAGAAAAGTCTTCTTCCTCAGCAGAAAAGTCTATCAAATCCCCTGTCTCTGCAACTGGTGTCTGGGGATAAAGGTTCACCATCTCCTCTCCGTGGAACCCAGAAGATGCTATCAGTGCTGGGCAGAGGTTAGCAGAGCTCTGCCCTTTTGTCAGCACTTCAGGTTTGGGGACGGCAATCTTCAGATTTTCCACTGCCGATTCTCTGGTATGCTGCTGGACAGGCACATTCCTCCATCCAAGATCATCCCATGCAGAAACAGGATCATCAAGGTCAGTCAGCACTTGCTGCATCCGCCATAAGACCTCCGCCTCCATAGCTGTGGGGGCAGGTTGGCAAAGCACACTGTTACTCTGCCACATTGTCAACTCTTCAGCCAGGATTTCAGAGTTGTCAACTGGTATTTCCTGATAGTCCCAGGCAAAGGGAGCCCCACCCTGCTGCTGAGCAGAGTCTAGCAGCTGTCTGTAGGCCATCTCAAGCTCCCATTCCTGAAGGCCAGAAACTCCAAATCTTCCTGTGCCCAGTGCACTTCCAAGACATTCAGTCTTCGCTCTCTGTGCTCCATTATTTCCTCCAAACGCCACTCCCGATCACTCCCAAAGTCAGGGTCCCTGGACAGCCTCCAGTATAACAATCCCAGGCCATCGTAGTCAAAGCCTTCCGTGTGGCTGTCATCCGCTGTCCAATGGCACACTTTGGCTACATACCACTGGAGGGCTCTGTAGCTCTCGTCCAACCGCATTTCTGCCCGGATCAGCCTGCTTAACTCTGCTGTCCACTCCTGGTTCGGCTGTTCCCCCAATAACAGCATTCGCACTTCATACTGCAACCAGTACCTTACATAGATGGAGGGGAGAACTTTTCCCTGGTTTCGCTGCTCACGGGCTAGCGCTACCTTCCAGAGTTCACAGTGGATAGAATCAAACCATCCTAGCAGGACCTGCTCTGATACTGGTCCTCTGTGCTGTATCTGCATTTCTCGCAACCTCCTTCTGAATTCCTCTTCCATGGTGGCTAGTATCTGTACCTCTCCTCTCCTGCTATCTGGACCTTGGATCGAGGTGATGGTTTGGATGTGTTCACGGCAAGGAAGCACGATCCCACCATTCCCTTCACGGCTCTCAAGTAAGTCTTTCAGCGTGGCTCTCCTGCAGGCTGGTTTAGAGTGTCCCAGTAACTTGAGAGCAAATCCCACGGCTGCCAACCAATGTAACGAGCCCCTGCTCACTTGTTCCACTCTCCCGACACTTCTCTGCTGCTATAGAATCAGATTGCAGATTGTTCGGTCATCTGATGCTCCAGGACTAGAACTACAGCTATGTGCCGTTCTAATCCAGTTGTGTAGCTCAGAACAAACACCAGGCAGGCTGTATGTAAGTTCAACCAAGAATCTCTCTTTATTGACAGGAATACAGGCCCTTTTATACAGTAAAAGAGGAGGTGCAGACCTCCTGCTCATATTACTCTAACAATACACCTGTAACCTAATTAACCTAATTAACATGAGCTAGTTTACTAACATGACCTTTTGCCCAGACTTGTGGTCACAGAGCTTCACACAGTACATTATACATTATCATAAGTACAACCACAGGCCATTTTCACAATAGCAGGAGCTAATTACAATTAACAATACAAACAGTGTTCTCCCCCCTCCTCAGCCTAGTCATCAACACTTATAGTAGGAGTAGACTGTTCGTCTCCTAGCCAGTCCTGGAGGCTAATGTGATCAGCTCACTCAATTAACATGTTGAGTTCAGAATCAAACAAACCAATAATAGTCTTTACATATATATCCTGGGAGATATTGGGGATAAATATTACTGTCCCATTTTAAGCAATCCAAGACATACCCTCCAAGTCACCATTTCCCATATGGCAACCACAGGGTGCCCAGAGTCTGTGTGTCCTGGGGGACCAGGACCCGAATCCACAGTAGTACCACCTCAAGAGTCCTCAGGCATACAGCTCACAAAGAACACCGTTCCCCCGAATGCCAGGGCCCACGATCGATTGGCAAGAGGCTAGCATTCAGTCCCCTCCAAAAGTCTCTCTCCCGGCTAGGTCTGTCACAATTTTTTTCAGTAAAACAGCTAAATACACAGATGAGATACATATATGTAATTTCAGTCAGTTTTTGTAACCCAGACCCTGAAACCAGACAGCACAGGCAGGTCCTCAACCCTAATGCAGATTGCAGTAGTAAAGCAATATAGCCCAATGCTGCTCCTACCAAAGCCTAAGATTGGTCAAGAAAAACCAACAACTCATGGTTGATCATCCTTGTGTTTTCTTTAAAGTGTTACTAAACCCAGGACCCTAGAATTCACTATATCTGGTCTCCCATAGTACACAGATAATGGACATGCAATAATTTTAGTAAATATAAACTGCTAAATACATTTTCTCATTAGCAGTTAGAGCAGTCTTGTGACTTCTATCAGTGTCTGGTTAAAGCTTGTAGGGGGAGTTTTTATTCTGCACTGACTGTCAGGACCCCTGATCCTCTGTAAAAAAAAAACTCTCCAGCAATACACACCAAAATGAGCACGTGCAGCTTGCCCCCTAGCCTATGTTCTATCGGGAGATGGATTGAGGGCTGTGGAAGAAGGGGGGGGTGGCAGAGAAGACAGGATCAAACAGCCTTTTTACACAATGCAGAGGATTAACCTCTTAGGTTCCACAGTGAGTATAACAAGGATGCTTTACTACATTATCATATAGAGACTGATTTTACTGTTGTGGGTTTAGAAATTTAAGCATGTTTAAAGCCAGCAATCTGTAGTGCAGAAGAGTTTGCATTGCTTAGAGGGCTGAGAGCTCCCTTTAAAGTCTGAAGAGTAGTTCTGAAGATTACAAGAAGCTAATATAAAGAAATAATAAGGTAGTAATGTTAGTTCCATGTGACCAGATTTTTAAAATTAAGTCCATATTTTTTTTTATTGACAAATAGTAAACTATTTTTTAAGCATATTTTCCTCAAATGATATATAAAGTGTATATATAGAGAGTGAGAGTACACCCCTCACATATTTGTAAATATTTTATGTTGTATCTTTTCATGTGACAACACTGATGAAATGACACTTTGCTACAATGTAAAGTAGTGAGTGTACAGCTTGTATAACAGTATAAATTTGCTGTCCCCTCAAAATAATTCAACACACAGACATTAATGTCTAAACCACTGGCAACGAAAGTGATTACACCCTTGAGTGAAAATGTCCAAATTCTGCCCAATTAGCCATTTTCCCTCCCCGGGTGTCATGTGACTCGTTAGTGTTACAAGGTCTCAGGTGTAAATGGGGAGCAGGTGTGTTAAATTTGGTGTTATCGCTCTCACTCTCTCATACTGGCCACTGGGAGTTCAACATGGCACCTCATGGCAAAGAACTCTCTGAGGATCTGAAAAAAAGAATTCTTGCTCTACATAAAGATGGCCTAGGCTTAACAGGACAGGTTCCACTCAGAACAAGCCTCGCCATGGTCGACCAAAGAAGTTGAGTGCTCCTGCTCAGCGTCATATACAGAGGTTGTCTTTCAGAAATGGATGTATGAGTGCTGCCAGCATTGCTGCACAGGTTGAAGGGGTCGGGGGTCAGCCTGTCAGTGCTCAGACCATATGCCGCACACTGCACCAAATTGGTCAGCATAACTGTCGTCCCAGAAGGAAGCCTCTTCTAAAGATGATGCACAAGAAAGCCTGCAAACAGTTTGCTAAAGACAAACAGACTAAGGACATGTCCTGTGGTCTGATGAGACCAAGATAAACTTATTTGGTTCAGATGTTGTCAAGCGCATGTGGCGGCAACCAGGTGAGAAGTACAAGGACAAGTGTTTCTTGCCTACAGTCAAGCATAGTGTCATGGTCTGGGGCTGCACGAGTGCCGCCTGCACTGGGGAGCTACAGTTTATTGAGGGAACCATGAATGCCAACATGTACTGTGACATACTGAAGCAGAGCATGATCCCCTCCCTTTGGAGACTGGGCCCCAGGGCAGGATTCCAACGTGATAACGACCCCAGACACACCTCCAAGACGACCACTGCCTTGCTAAAAAAAGCTAAGGGTAAAGGTGATGGACTGGCCAAGCATGCCTCCAGACCTAAACCCTATTGAGCATCTGTGGGACATCCTCAAATGGAAGGTGGAGGAGCGCAAGGTCTCTAACATTCACCAGCTCCATGATGTCATCATGGAAAAGTGAAAGAGGACTCCCGTGGCAACCTGTGAAGCTTTGGTGAACTCCATGCCCGAAAGGGTTGAGGCAGTGCTGGAAAATAATAGTGGCCACACAAAATATTGACACTTTGCGCCCAATTTGGACATTTTCACTTAGGGGTGTACTCACTTTTGTTGCCAGTGGTTTAGACATAATGACTGTGTGTTGAGCTATTTTGAGGGGACAGCAAATTTACACTGTTATACAAGCTGTACGCTCACTACTTTACATTGAAGCATGTAATTTCTTCAGTGTTATCACATGAAAAGATATAATAAAATATTTACAAAAATGTGAGGGGTGTACTCACTTTTGTGAGATACTGTATGTGGTATGTGTTTATGTAATGATTGTATGATATATACATTATTTCTGGAAATCATTTCATACCAGCCCCATAGCATTATTATACCAGCCCAACCGCATAACAACATTATTTTCTTGTTCATAAAAGGGAAAACCATGCATTTTAAAGCACATTTGAAAAGTGTATTTTACTCACCAGTACTCATCAGCGCAGCCTAATCAGTGCCCATCAGCTCAGCCTCATCAGTGCCCATCAGTGCAGCCTCACCAGTGCCCATCAATACAGCCTGATCAGTGCCCGTCAATGCAGCCTCACCAGTGTCCATCAATGCAGCCTCACCAGTGCCCATCAATGCAGCCTCACCAGTGCCATCACCAGTACCAGCTCAGCCTGTTCAGTGCCCATCAGCCTAGCCTGCTCAGAGCCCATCAATGCAGCCTGTTCAGTGTCCATCAGCTCAGCCTATTCAGTGCCCATCAATGCAGTCTGTTCAGTGCCCATCAGCTCAGCCTGTTCAGTGCCCAGCAGTGCAGCCTGTCCTGTGCCCATCAGCTCAGCCTGTTCAGTATAAAAGTTTGTGATCCCCACGCTGAGACTTATTTGTGCTTTTCTGTGATAAATTGCCTAATTGACTGCTGCTGTGGTATAAGGTATAGGTGCCTTTAAAATATTTTATAACATGTGTACCCAGCGCTGTCTTCCCATCAACACTATTTCCAAGTAGATCAGAATCAGAAATCAGAAATACAAATAAATCTTAAGTGCCAAAAACTGTATGAAGCATGAAAATACTTAAAAATCAAAAAAATAAAAAAATAAAAAAGTGTGTTCTTTTCATATATTGTTGTGCAGTCCTTGTGCCAGTGCTTATTCTTACAACCCCACAACTATTGTATGGACCACCAGGTAACACCAACCAGAGGATACGGGGGGCCCTCACCATGGAGAGGCTATGCCAAACCAAGGGGAAGCGGAGGATATTGGGGACCTCCAAGACGTTCGAACTATTACTGGAAACCCCAAGGTCCAGACCATTATCCAAACCAGACAAGAGAAAACACAAGGGGAAATACAGAGAATGCGGGGGGGGGGGGGCAGAAAAAAAGAAAAAGGGAGACATAGGATTTTGTATATATAACCCCAGAAACACCACATTTACAGAAGAGGAACAAAAAGTATTACAACAAGGTCTCAAATATGCCCCACAGAAAAACATAAAAAAATTTAAAACATTTATAGACCTACAAAAATTAATGAGGAAAAATTAACCTCAAAAAACACTTTACTGAAAAAAAGTGGTAATTACAATCAGAAAGAGACAGAATATGTCCATAGTTGCCTCAGAAATCAATCGACCTTCAGTCCTAAAAAGAATAGTAATCTTTGTTTGGAAGTATTCAAAATGAAGATGGAGAAAGGGATAGAAAATATAGATGTAAAACCAATGAAGTGGGATAAAAAAATACAAAATATAATTATCTGATAAAGGGGGGGGGGTATTGTGGTATTAAACAAAGAAGATTACATTTATGAATTAAACTGGTTAATTTTAGATGCAAACACATATGAAAAATTAAAGGGTAACCCTACCAATAAATTAAAAGCCCAGCTTACAAAAATAGTCAAAAAAGCACAAAAAAATGAATTCTAGACAAAAGAGAAGCCTGATATCTGGTACCTGAAGTTTTAAAAATACCTATTAAATACCAAATACCAAAGAAACACAAGAATGAAACAAAACCACCGGCAGGCCCATAATTAGTGGGATTAATTCTATATTTTCCAAGGCAGGAGAATATTTGGATAATTTTCTCCAACCTATCGTCAGTGTTATCTATCTTACATTAAAGATAGTGGAGATCTTATCAATAAAGTTAGTAACATTCCAATTAATGATAACTGCATATTGGCCAGCATAGATTCATTATATATGAATATTAATCAACAGGATCCACTTGATGCTATAGAATGGGCTTTGAATAAAAAAAACACAACTACAATTTTTTGAGAGACATATTAAAACTGGCAATGGGAGGCAATTATTTTTGGCACGACAAGTAGTTTGTTCCTCAAAAAAAAAGGCGTGGCAATGGGGGCTAAATATGCTCCAACAGTAGTTAACATATTTATGAGCAACTGGGAAAATGAGGATATATATGGAAAAAACAGACCAGCATTGAAGGCATATTACAGATACATCAACGACATATTTGTAGCATGGGAGGGGTCAAAAGCGAGTTTAGTGGAATTTTTGGAAAAAATAAATCACAATATATACAATTGATCCTTTATTGCAAGCCATGGTAAAGATAAAGTGCAATACTTAGACCTTGAAATATTTCCATGGAATGAAGGGTTAGGCACTAGAACTGACCGTAATGGGTACATCTCTGTTAGCAGTGGCCACCACCCCAGATGGCTAGAAACCGTACCTAAGAGCCAGTGTATTAGAATTAAAAGGAATTGGGCCTTAGAAATCAACTACAATATTCAGGCAAACACTATTATGCATAGGTTTGCAAAAAAGGGGTATAAAACACAAAAACAGGAAAATTAAACAACAGGTTAAAAATATGAACAGGGAACACCTGCTACAACCAAAAAACAAAACAATCTGAAGACTATGACATAGCTTTCAACACCAAAAAACAGACAATATAAGTCATTAGAGAAAGCCTTCAAAAAACATTGTCCAATATTATGCAGGGATCCCACGCTACAAAAAATACTCCCGAAATGTCCTAAATTCATATATAAAAAATAGATTGGTTAAAAGCCTCCCAGACCCACCACGTAAAGCTGTCACATTTTTTGACCAAACAGGATATTTCAAATGTGGAAGATGCATGGCATGTAGAATGTGCAAACAGGGCAACAGAAAAGCCATACAATTTCAATCGAATGATACAGGAGAAATATTTCAAATAAAAAAAATCATCACGTGATGTAGCACGCATGTGACATAACTGTTGGAATGTACATGCGGGTTACAGTATGTGGGAAGAACCACCCGGAAACTCAGAGACAGATTCAGAGAGCATCTAAATAATATAAAAAAGTGATTCAAATACCACAGTTCATCGCAACATTTTAGAAAATGTCATAATCAAAATCCAAGAGAGCTCAGAATTTGTACTATAGACAAAATTGAGGACTACTTTAGGGATTTACACAAAAAACAAGCAGTTCCACAAAATTAAACTTTCTGGATCCACAGACCCCGTACTATGACGCCAGTAGGCTTAAATGTCAATATCGATATCAATTGTTATATTCATAATTTCTAGAAGATGTTAAAGCGGAGTTCCACCCAAAAAATGGAACTTCCGCTTTTAGGGAAGGTGACCCCCTGACATGCCACATTTGGCATGTCATTTTTTGGGGGGGGAAGCGGAAACCCTCTTTTTAGAGGGTTCCAGCTCCCACTTCCTCCCGGGGCACAGTGGCGCTGGAAGTAAGTTCACCTCTGACACGTCACAGGTCCCAGATGATTACCCGGCCAGTCACATCACGCAGCGTGGCTTGCGCATGTGCAGTGCGTGTCCGGCGCCCACAGTGACAATGCCGGCGCCGCAGAGAAGAGGGGGAGACGAGCGGTGCTTCGTTCTCCTGCATAGCTGGACCCTGGGACAGGTGAGTGCCCGATTAATAGAAGTCAGCAGCTGCAGTATTTGTAGCTGCTGACTTTTAATTTTTTTGTTTTAATCGGAACTCCACTTTAATAGAATAGAACCCAAATAGGCACATAGAGTATTAAGACTAGAGTAATAGGATAAAATAGAGTAGGGATAGCCAGCATATCTCTCTGGCCACCCCAAATGCGCGGGGGAGGCAAAGGGGATATGGGAAAAAGTTAATAAAATCAACATAATCTTTCCCAAAAGAAGGTCTTTAAGGTTAGAGGCACAACAACATATATAGGAATAATAATTAAAGAATATATTTTTTTTAGATATTTTTTTATATATATATTTTTAGATGTTTGTACATGCATATGAATTTTTAAAGATATGTATATATTTGTTCACACATATAGTTAGTAAGAAACTATAAAACTTTACATATATTTTTTTTATGTTTTTCTCTACATATCTGTTTCTATCAACATACTATACAACTAACAGATTATATTTTTTTTAAATTTAATAATGAAATTTAAGAAATGAAAGATTTGCAATATAAATATATATATATATACATATATATATATATATATATATATATATAGTATATTATACTATATATCAGTGTTTCTCAACTCCAGTCCTCAAGGCGCCCCAACAGGTCATGTTTTCAGGCTTCCCATTATTTTGCACAGGTGATTTGATCAGTTTCACTGCCTTAGTAATTACCACAGCTGTTTCATCTAAGGGAAATCCTGAAAACATGACCTGTTGGGGCGCCTTGAGGACTGGAGTTGAGAAACACTGCTATATATATAAATATATATATATATATATATATATATATATATATAGTAAAATGTGATTAATTATGTTAATTTGATTGTCAAATGTGAGGTTATCAAACGCCGTTCTTCAATTAAAGGATGAGTTAAAATACATAGTGGGAAGTATATAGATAGTGCAGTAACTGGAAATGGCGATAACAAAGGAGAATGGGCCTTTGTAGTCACGATCGTGGACATACACAGTCCCAGATAGAAAGGGTATAGTAAAAGGAGGTGAGGAATTACCACGGCTAAGGTAGGAGAAGTTAAGGATATAAGAGAGCAATCAGGCACTGGCATCCACATCCTCTGATGACGCTTCCTGGGCGGAGCGAAATGGATAAGGTGCGTGGATGTTTCTGGTGACGTTATATCCACAGATTGGAATGCAAACCACGGCTCTTTGAATTCCAGGACAGTGTTAGCCTATTCTCAGATACAAGAGGTAAATCTTGTAAGTTTTTAATTGGCTGTAAAAGCGAGTTTTTAATTGAATAAACAGTAATAATTGGATATCTTCTGGTTATATTCTCTATGATATACACAAGGACCCACACACCTGTTGGAGAACTACAAGGACACGCAAACCATCAATTGAAAATATATCCTGATGAGCAACTGCTCTTAATACAGGCGGAATATCCACCATTATCTGGTGAGTGTGGGCAAGTAAGGAAGGCTCTGTCAGAAAACAGAATAAAATCCGCAGAAGAATCCCTGTTCCCCGAATGCCTGGAGGAAGAGGAGCGTTAGCACGTGGTAATACGCAAACGCATATACGCATGCGTGGAACTGCGGAAGCATATGCGCATACGCGTGGCACATTCCGTGACAGATAAGGGGTGGCAAATGGGATATTTAAGCTGGATCAGCACCCAGGATCAGTGCTGTCTCATCTACAGCGTTCTGTGAGTATCCTATTTTCTGTTACCTGCATCTGCTCTTGAAGTATTGACCCGGCTTGTTCCTGACTATTCCTGTTTTCCAACTGCATCGACCTCGGCTTGTCCTTTGACCATTTTCCTGCCTCCGCATCTGTACTTGATCTGATGGTTTTTCATTTTTTTCTATTTTTTCTATTTTATTTTATTTTATTTTAACCAATTTTTCATACAAACAAACATGATACAATTGTGTGTGTACCACGAACTATAGCTTTAACACAATTCAATTTTCATAATGAGGCTTGGCTTCCCATATTAAATGGACACCAGCTAACCAAGCCTTGTTTTATAGCGAGGCTTGTCTAGCCTATTCGATGGCCATTACAAATATTCTTAACTCCAAACCTCATTTTCAGGATGAGCCTGGTTTCCCATATTAAATGGACACCAGCTAACCAGGCCTCGTTTTCGTAGCGAGGCTTGTCTAGAATATTTCGTTTTCATAATGAGGCTTGGTCACATTATATGACAGATATCACCAAACCAAGCCTCATTTTCATTACAAGGAAGTGTTGGTTCGACATGAGGACATTTTGTAATTGCAGGGCTGTGCACTGTACTTTATCCACCTTTTATTGTACATCACATACTATGGAGACACGCACATAATGTTGACCTGGAATATCTAGGTATCCATTTCCTTCTGGGATCGCGACACAGGAACTGGAAGTGATGTCATGTGGAGCCATTTCCGGTGTTTAGCAGGTTCTGGGGTCATTTTTACTTTATAAGCGATGCTGTTGCAGGGGGTCCACACCCCAGATGATGACCGTGGAGTCGAAACGCGTCGGGTGGACCTCCTGTTTGCATCGCTCTTTGTTACATACATGCTTTTTTCTACTCTTCCCCCTGTGTGAAATGGTAAGGGGGTACTTGTACCCCTACCATTTCACTAAAAAACTGTCAAAAATGTTAAAAATGACAAGAGACAGTTTTTGACAATTCCTTTATTTAAATGCTTCTTCTTTCTTCTATCTTCCTTCATCTTCTTCTTCTGGTTCTTCTGGCTCTTCTGGTTCTTCCTCTGGCATTCTCGTCCAGCATCTCCTATGCGGCATCTTCTATCTTCCTCTCCTCGGGCCGCTCCGCACCCATGGCATGGGGGAGGCTCCCGCTCTTCTCTTCATCTTCTTCATCTTCTTCTTTTCTTCTCTTCTTCTCTTCTTCATTTTCTTCTCCGGGCCGCTCCGCATCCATGCTGGCATGGAGGGAGGCTCCCGCTGTGTGACGGCGTCTCCTCGTCTGGCGGTTCTTAAATAACGGGGGGCGGGGCCTCCCGAGGGAAGTCCCGTCATGTCCCGTGCGTCAGAGGGGGGCAGGGTCACCGGGTGGCCCCGCCCCCGTTATTTAGGAACCGTCAGACGAGGAGACGCCGTCACACAACGGGAGCCTCCCTCCATGCCACCATGGATGCGGAGTGGCCCGGAGAAGAAAATGAAGAAGAGAAGAAGAGAAGAAAAGAAGAAGATGAAGAGAAGAGCGGGAGCCTCCCCCCATGCCATGGGTGCGGAGCGGCCCGAGGAGAAGAAGATAGAAGACGCCGCGGAGGAGATGCTGGACGAGAACGCCGGAGGAAGAACCAGAAGAGCCAGAAGAACCAGAAGAAGAAGAAGAAGATGAAGGAAGATAGAAGAAACATTTAAATAAAGGAATTGTCAAAAACTGTCTCTTGTCATTTTTAACATTTTTGACAGTTTTTTAATGAAATGGTTGTACCCCCTTACCATTTCACACAGGGGGGGCCGGGATCTGGGGGTCCCCTTGTTAAAGGGGGCTTCCAGATTGCGATAAGCCCCCCTGCCCGCAGTCCCCCACAACCACCGGCCAGGGTTGTGGGGATGAGGCCCTTGTCCTCAACAACATGGGGACAAGGTGTTTTGGGGGGCTACCCCAAAGCACCCTCCAAATGTTGAAGGCATGTGGCTTTGTACGGTTCAGGAGGGGGGGCGCTCTCTCGTCCCCCCCTCTTTTCCTGCGGCCTGCCAGGTTGCGTGCTCGGATAAGGGTCTGGTATGGATATTTGGGGGGCCCCACGCCATTTTTTTTGTGTTTTTTTTGGCACGGGGTTCCCCTTAATATCCATACCAGACCTGAAGGGCCTGGTATGGAATTTAGGGGGACCCCCACGTCATTTTTAAAAAAAATTTTGGTTCGGGGTTCCCCTGTGGGGAATTCCCATGCCGTTTTTATCAATGAACTTCTATGTGTATTGTCGGACCGGCAATGCAATAGCCGCGAGTAGTTTTAAATGGCTTTTTTCCTTCCAAATGTAATTTTGCTGTCAGACTGTTCTAAACACGGGAAACATGCGCCCCTTTACAGGCATACTATAGACACCCCCTAGCTACGAAATTTAAAGGGATATTACACTTTTATTGTTTGACTTTAAGCATTATTAAAATCACTGCTCCTGAAAAAACGCCCGTTTTTAAAACTTTTTTTTGCATTGATCCATGTCCCCTGGGGCAGGACCCAGGTCCCCAAACACTTTTTATGACAATAACTTGCATATAAGTCTTTAAAATTAGCACCTTTGATTATTCATGTTCGTGTCCCATAGACTTTAACTGTGTTCGCGTGTTCGAACAAACTTTTTTCCTGTTCGCATGTTCTGGTGCGAACCAAACAGGGGGGGTGTTCAGGTCATCCCTACCCAGGAGGATGTATTAACATGTTATATGCCCCATGGGTAGAGGGTGCCTCTACCAGGCATACATTTTCCAATGTGTATTAGAGTGGTTTGACCCCCCTGCGAAAGCTAAGAAAATGGGTAAGTTACTGCATCCGCCACGGGTCCAATGGTGGATTAAACATCAACTGTATTTCAGCCCTAGTCTTCAACCTAGAGTCCTCACGGTAATCACCTAAATTAAACTTACCTTTCCCAAAAATTTGTTTAAAACGTGTTGCCAGGGGGAAATGCTGTATCCCCCAATACTGGGTAGAGCTGAGTAATCTCCCCTTCTGACTTGGAAAAAAGATGTTTTTGAAGACTTTGTTGTACTACTCTAAGAGTTGCCCTTATAAGGGGGTTGTTCCATAAGGTGCCAAGTGATCTTGGCCGTAAACCATGGCACACACTGAAGTGGGATCTCGGTACAAGATTGTGCAATCATTACCCAGGCTTTATGTCTCCCGTTTCTACACCATGCTAGTGCCTTAGCGAGGTGTACTGCCTGGTAGTATCGAATCGGGTCTGGGAAGGCCAAGCCTCCATGGGTTTTAGCCATGACCAAATATAGATGGGACAGGCATGGATGCTTTTTTGTCCAGACAAATCTGATAAAGACACTATGCACTGACTTCAGGAAAGAGCCCACTGAAGAAGTCAGTTTGACCACTAAGTAGGTGGGACATGGAAAAGAGAATGATGATTGGAGAGCTTGCGCAGGGGCCAACATAATATTCAGATTTTTGAATGTTGATTTTAAAGTTCGAAAGTGTATTATATGGATTGAGCTTGATTAATAAATTTGGCAAAGTAGTTTCACAGGATGTAATAAAAATCAGTATATCATTCGCAAAGGCCGCAATTTTATGATCCGGCTTGGCAATTGGAAAGCCCTGGATATCAGCGCTTCCTCGTACATGTCGCAAAAATGGCTCTAGAGTTAAGATAAAGATCAATGGGGATAAGGGACATACTTGTCTGGTTCTGTTAGTCAAATGAAAGTATGTAAAAGTTACCTCATTAATTCTAACAGCTGCAGATGGAACGGAGTATATAGCATCTATCCATTTACTAAAAGCCTTTCCCACTCCAATATTATTTAGCGTCTCTTTCAGAAATGTCCAATCCACCCTGTCGAAAGTCTTCTCTGCATCAGAGGAGAGCAAGTATAAGGGTATTTTGCGAAGATGAGCCAGATAAATAATATCCAGGACTCTAGTAGTATTATCCTTAACCTCCTTAGTAGGCATAAACCCGGCTTGATCAGGGTGAATGACATTCTGAAGATGAGGTTGTAGTCTAAATGCTAGTATCCATGTAAGAATCTTCAGGTCTATATTTAATAGGGAAATAGGTTGATAATTCATGCAATGGGCATGGTCCATGCCAGGGCTTTTTTTCTCAAACAATAGGTGCTGGAACTCAACCACGACCCCCCAAAACCCCTCCACCCACATACACCCTCCAAATCACATCAAATAGTGGGTGTGGTCAGTCAAATTTCACAAACAGTAGGAGGGTCTTAAAGGGGCATTAAATACCAGGATTGCATTACACACAGAGTGCAAAGCTGTCACTTGTAAACACAGAAACCAGACTTCTTTTGGTATAGGTGCAATGAAAAATCTGGACTGCCGCACTCCGGATTGGAATAATAAAGGTAAAATCTTCTTTATTGAAAAAATGACATGTATAAATTGCGTACATTGCTCTGTTGAAGTGATACAGCATAACCGGACTTCTTTGTTTACAAGTGATTGTGGTGAGCAGGCCCCCCCAAGGGTCTGAGCCAGAGGTGGTGGAACTGAGTTCCACCAAGTTCCCCCTGAAAAAAGCCCTGGTCCTTACCCTTCTTAGGGATCACTGTAATATGTGCCCACTGTAATATGTGGCCGATCTTCCAGAAGGCAATTAAATGCTTTTGTAAATCTAGGCGCTAGGAATGGGGCAAATGCCTTATAGTAGACTATCGTATATCCATCTGGGCCTGGAGCTTTGTGGGGCTTAATCGCCCTCAAATATTCCTCAGTTGAAACGAGAGCATTCATTGATTTTGACGCATCATCAGATATTGATGGTAAACCCGTAGAGGAGAGATATTCCCGAATTAACTGTTGCTTTTATACCAGCTGATCAGTAGATAAAGGTGCCAATAAATTACAAAGGGGTGAGTAATACTCTCGAAAAACTTCGGCCACATCCCGGGATATAAAGCAGCTTTTCCATTGTAATATGATGGTCGCAGAAACACTCTGTCCGTCCGAGTGGGCGTCATATGACGTCCTCGGCTTTCCGGCGGTCTAGGGGGTGCGTGCACTTGAAATCCGATGTCCGCCGGGCACCCTCAATTGCAGGTCACAGAGCAGGAACGTGGATCTGTGTGTGTAAACACACAGATCCATGTCCTGTCAGAGGAGACATATTGTGTGTTCCTAGTATATAGTAACACATTTAACCCCTTGATCGCCCCTAGTGTTAACCCCTTCCCTGCCAGTGACATTTACACAGTAATTAGTGCATATTTATAGCTGTATAATTGTCAATGGTCCCAAAATAGTGTCAAAAGTGTCTGATATGTCCACCGCAATGTCACAGTCCTGACAAAAATCGCAGATCACCGCCATTACTAGTAAAAAAAAGTAATTAAAAAAATGCCAAAAACATATCCCCTATTTTGTAGATGCTATAACTTTTGCGCAAACCAATCAATATAAGCTTATTGCAATTTTTTTTACCAAAAATATGTAGAAGAATACATATCGGTATAAACTGAGGAAGAAATTTGTTTTTGTTTTGTTTTGTTTTTTAAATTGGGTGTATTTATTATAGCAATAAGAAAAAAATATTGTGCCTTTTTCGAAATTGTCGCTCTTTTTTTGTTTATAGCGCAAAAAAAGAAAGCTCTATTTGTGGGGGAAAAAATGATCATATAGGTACAGCGTTGTATGACTGCGCAATTGTCATTCAAAATGTTACAGCGCTGAAAGCTGAAAATTGACCTGGGCAGGAAAGCGGTGAAAATGCTAAGTGGATAAAAATAGCTTACTAAGGGTAATTGTATGTTTAACCTACAGTATCTGGTCAGAAGATATATTCAAATGCATTCTATTATAAGATAATTAAAAAAAAATATTATTTTACACAGTATAAAGCCCATTTTAAGTAGAAATGAGTGATCATGACTCTTAAAGGTTTTAAACTTGCACAGCAGGCCAGCCAAGAATTGCTCTGAGAGTATGTCTTGAGATTAAGGAGATAAAATCTAATTGTGTTATCTGTTCATCAATATTACCTGAGATCATATATTTAAATGTGTCATCTTAGCTCCATCTTCAAGTACTCTAAAGAATTTATAGACTTCATTCCAATCATTCTCTCCAGATGTTGAAATCTCAATCAAACTTAAGAAGACTTTATAAGCTGACTAATAGAATAACACTTGCAATTATTATTTATATTACATTAGATATCTCTGTTTCATTGTTTCACATGTATGTGATTATTAGCGTTGGTATCAAAGTAAGAACATAATACAAATATATATGTGGAATTTCTGGTGTGCTGCACCTCCCCTGCTCCAGTGTGTAGGGTATATTCTTTTATATGCTTTCCCAATGCACAGAAGATATTCAAAAAAGACATTAGATGATTGCCTTTTGTTCCTACAAATTTTGGCAGTGATGTTAGGAACACTGAGGACCACTCCAAACTGCCTTAGCGTGTTAAAGTGGAACTACACTACATCTGATCACAACAAACCAAAAATCAAATTTAATATATTTTTAAATATTTGAGGCAAAACTCGCCCACCCATTCATGTCTCTGTGCTTTTTTAATGACAAATCACTTTGAAAAACACCCCCTAGCATTTCTGGCTGTGGCTATCTTGAGTAAGGGCAGATGATTTATGTAACATTTACTTAGTGGAATCCATCTGCCTTTAGCTCAGGCATGCAGGCAAAGAAAGTGTGCTTAGCTAAGAAAACCTCTCCCATCTCCTGAAGACTCCTGGCATAATTTGCCTAGGCATGGAAAGCAGGAAGTATCTAAAATGTAAAATAAAGGTTTAAAACCAGGAAATATATTATAATTTGCTATCTATTTACTAAAGCTAGCAGCATAAAGATTAAAAATAGTCAATGCTGATTTAGAGAGTGAAGTTCCGCTTTAAGCCAGCCCATTCATATTGATTGGGCTGTCAAAACACTACAGCACAGCTAAAAACGCACTTGCAGCATTTTTTCCAACACAGTACTTCACAAACCACAGCCACACATTGTGATGTGTTATAACTAGGATTAATGTATATATATGTGTTGGGAAGTCATTTAAAATAAATGGCACTGATGAATGACATGCATATGCCAATGTGTTAATGCATATTGTGAGAAAGTGTGGTAAAACGTCTATTTTACTAACCATTACCACAACACATATTTGAAGGGGCTATGAATGGTTTGTCCGAAAACAAGCAGGCCAGACACCCCTGGCTAATTGTTCTGGTTTACTGGAACGAGGTTGGGACTTTAAATGAGACGTGAGTCTCCATCCCTATGTATACTAGAAACGGGAGAAGTGGGACTTTGAGTGAGGCGCGCAAAAAAGGCCAAGGGATCAGTCACTATGTAACAAACCATTTATTGATAGACAATAGTCTGGTGGCACAGTGTAGTTCCAAAGTATACATAAAACCGTCATTAGTACATGTACATCCTTGCATATATACATGGTAGATGTAGGTGACAAACCACCAATGATGCAGGGCAAGAAATGATAGAAAAGTTACAAAAGCCATAAAATGCACAGGGTCACAACATTGCTATATAACACTCAATAAAAGATATGGTGCATGTGGTAAGCCCAACGCGTTTCGAGTATCAAACACTCTTCAGGGGCAATTAAGCACCAACATCTAAAAGCAAGGAAAACAAAAAAGTCCAAATGAGTAAAAAATGATTGTGCATGAGGAAAAAAGGGTATGCATATAGGAGAGGCTAAAAGGCCACAATTCCCAGATGTATACTCACTTGACCAGGGAGTGTGACCTCCATGGGTTCCATAGTCACAGGCCACTGACTGAATCAGGTCCGGGAGCTGAGGGGGGAGCACTTAAGACAGGGGGAAAGAGAAAATGCCAGGCGCACACAAAAGGAATCCCCATAGAGTGATGTATCCACACTGGTATTGAGATGAGAGGAGTGAGTCTGTGGTAGTGATAAAAAGTAATATGTATAAGGTATGCTCCTAGGCTAGCAAAAGCCCCCAATCACAGAGTAAAAGTGAAGAGAATATGAGCATATGGAAACCCTCTTACCTAGGTAGTGGGTAATGGCCACATATGTCCTGCCCAGTGATGGATATGCTGCCTGATAGTAGGCTAGCAGGGAAATGGGGGCCTTTATGTGCACCCAGCCAACCCCTCCCCCCGGCAGGGAAACTCCCCCCAGCATCAGACAGTGCAGACACCAGGCGTCAAGAGGGAGACAACTGGCTGGGACAGATCTGGGCCTGTACGGTAAGGAGCTGTAACTGCAGGCTGAGTGAGCCAGGAGAGAGTTTAGAGAGCCAGGTGGTTCGCCATTATCTGTTACCTGTTTTTCTGTGTGAAACTGGAACCCTTGTGTGGGCAACCTGATGTAAAGACTTTGACCCATGGTGTGGGCGCATTTAAAAACACATCTACCACTGAGCAAAACATTTCTCATATCACAATAGATAGTAAAGAAGCACTTTAAAAACAAAACTTAAATAAATAAATAAAATAAAATTTAAATTCATAATAGTTTTCCTTTAACCAGTTGCCGACCGCCGCATGACGATGTACGTCGGCACAATGGCACGGGCAGGCAAAAGGACTTATATATAAGTCCTTGCCTTCTCGCGGGCACCCCCCGGTGCCTGAGGCGGTCGGCTTTGGTCTGGGAGCGTTCAGAGATGAGGGGGAGGCCATCCATTCGTGCCCCCCCCCCCCTCGCGATCGCTCCCAGCCAATGAGATCATTCCCCTGCCTCTGTATAGTACACATAGGCAGAGGAAATTATGTCATCTCTCCTCGGCTCGGTATTTTCCGTTCCGGCGCCGAGGAGAGAAGATATCCGAGTGAGTGCACAACACAAACACACACAGTAGAACATGCCAGGCATACTTTACACCCCCCGTATCCCCCCCCCCCCGATCACCCCCTAATCACCCCTCCCCCCCCCCCACACTGACACCAATCAGTTTTTTTTTTTTTTTCTGATTACTGCATGGTGTCAGTTTCTGACAGTGGTAGGACAGTTAGTGGTAGCCCCCTTTAGGTCTAGGGTACCCCCCTAACCCCCCTAATAAAGTTTTAACCCCTTGATCACCCCCCATCGCCAGTGTCACTAAGCGATCATTTTTCTGATCGCTGTATTAGTGTCACTGGTGACGCTAGTTAGGGAGTTAAATATTTAGGTTCGCCGTCAGCGTTTCATAGCGTCAGGGACCCCCATATACTACCTAATAAATGTTTTAACCCCTTGATTGCCCCCTAGTTAACCCTTTCACCAGTGATCACTGTATAAGTGTTATGGGTGACGCTGGTTAGTTCGTTTATTTTTTATAGTGTCAGGGCACCCGCCGTTTATTACCTAATAAAGGTTTAACCCCCTGATCACCCGGCGGTGATATGCATCGCCCCAGGCAGCGTCAGGTTAGCACCAGTAGCGCTAACACCCACGCACGCAACGTACACCTCTCTTAGTGGTATAGTATCTGAACGGATCAATATCTGATCCGATCAGATCTATACTAGCGTCCCCAGCAGTTTAGGGTTCCCAAAAACGCAGTGTTAGCGGGATCATCCCAGATACCTGCTAGCACCTGCGTTTTGCCCCTCCGCCCGGCCCAGCCCAGCCCATCCAAGTGCAGTATCGATCGATCACTGTCACTTACAAAACACTAAACGCATAACTGCAGCGTTTGCAGAGTCAGGCCTGATCCCTGCGATCGCTAACAGTTTTTTTGGTATTGTTTTGGTGAACTGGCAAGCACCAGCCCCAGGCAGCGTCAGGTTAGCGCCAGTACCGCTAACACCCACGCACGCAGCATACGCCTCCCTTAGTGGTATAGTATCTGAACGGATCAATATCTGATCAGATCTATACTAGCTTCCCCAGCAGTTTAGGGTTCCCAAAAACGCAGTGTTATCGGGATCAGCCCAGATACCGTTTTGGTGAACTGGCAAGCACCAGCGGCCTAGTACACCCCGGTCGTAGTCAAACCAGCACTGCAGTAACACTTGGTGACGTGGCGAGTCCCATAATTGCAGTTCAAGCTGGTGAGGTGGCAAGCACAAGTAGTGTCCCGCTGCCACCAAGAAGAAGACAAACAGGCCCGTTGTGCCCATAATGCCCTTCCTGCTGCATTCGCCAATCCTAGTTGGGAACCCACCACTTCTGCGTACTTCCCCCATTCACATCCCCAACCAAATGCAGTCGGCTGCATGAGGGGCATTTTCTTTATGTCCTCCCGAGTACCCCTACCCGGCGAACCCCCCCAAAAAAGATGTGTCTGCAGCAAGCGCGGATATAGGCGTGACACCTATTATTGTCTCTCCTGTCCTGACAATCCTGGTCTTTGCATTGGTGAATATTTTGAACGCTACCATACACTAGTTGAGTATTAGCGTAGGGTACAGCATTGCACAGACTAGGCACACTTTCACAGGGTCTCCCAAGATGCCATCGCATTTTGAGAGACCCGAACCTGGAACCGGTTACAGTTACAAAAGTTACAGTTACAAAAAAAGTGTAAAAAAAAAAAAACACAAAAAAATATATAAAATAAAAAAAAATAGTTGTCGTTTTATTGTTCTCTCTCTCTCTATTCTCTCTCTATTGTTCTGCTCCTTTTTACTGTATTCTATTCTGCAATGTTTTATTGTTATTGTGTTTTATCATGTTTGCTTTTCAGGTATGCAATTTTTTATACTTTACTGTTTACTGTGCTTTATTGTTGACCATTTTTTTGTCTTCAGGTACGCCATTCACGACTTTGAGTGGTTATACCAGAATGATGCCTGCAGGTTTAGGTATCATCTTGGTATCATTCTTTTCAGCCAGCGGTCGGCTTTCATGTAAAAGCAATCATAGTGGCTAATTAGCCTCTAGACTGCTTTTACAAGCAGTGGGAGGGAATGCCCCCCACCGTCTTCCGTGTTTTTCTCTGTCTCTCCTGTCTCAACAGGGAACCTGCAGCCGGTGTTTCAGCCAGCTGACCATACAGCTGATCAGAGACCAGAGTGGCTCCAAACATCTCTATGGCCTAAGAAACCGGAAGCTACGAGCATTTTATGACTTAGATTTCGCTGGATTTAAACAGCGCCATTGGGAAATTGGGAAAGCATTTTATCACACCAATCTTAGTGTGGTCAGATGCTTTGAGGGCAGAGGAGAGATCTAGGGTCTAATAGACCCCAATTTTTTCAAAAAAGAGTACCTGTCACTACCTATTGCTATCATAGGGGATATTTACATTCCCTGAGATAACAATAAAAACGATTTTAAAAAAATGAAAGGAACAGTTTAAAAAAAAGATAAAAAAGCAAAAAAATAATTAAAAAAAAAAAAAAAAAAGCACCCCTGTCCCCCCCTGCTCTCGCGCTAAGGCAAACGCAAGCATCAGTCTGGCGTCAAATGTAAACAGCAATTGCACCATGCATGTGAGGTATCACCACAAAGGTCAGATCAAGGGCAGTAATTTTAGCAGTAGACCTCCTCTGTAAATCTAAAGCGGTAACCTGTAAAGGCTTTTAAAGGCTTTTAAAAATGTATTTATTTTGTTGCCACTGCACGTTTGTGCGCAATTTTAAAGCATGTCATGTTTGGTATCCATGTACTCGGCCTAAGATCATCTTTTTTATTTCATCAAACATTTGGGCAATATAGTGTGTTTTAGTGCATTAAAATTTAAAGAAGTGTGTTTTTTCCCCAAAAAATGCGTTTGAAAAGTCGCTGCGCAAATACTGTGTGAAAAAAAAAATGAAACACCCACTATTTTAATCTGTAAGGCATTTGCTTTAAAAAAATATATAATGTTTGGGGGTTCAAAGTAATTTTCTTGCAAAAAAAAATAATTTTTTCATGTAAACAAAAAGTGTCAGAAAGGGCTTTGTCTTCAAGTCGTTAGAAGAGTGGATGATGTGTGACATAAGCTTCTAAATGTTGTGCATAAAATGCCAGGACAGTTCACAACCCCCCCAAATGACCCCATTTTGGAAAGTAGACACCCCAAGCTATTTGCTGAGAGGCATGTCGAGTCCATGGAATATTTTATATTGTGACACAAGTTGTGGGAAAAAGACAAATTTTTTTTTTTTTTTTTGCACAAAGTTGTCACTAAATTATATATTGCTCAAACATGCCATGGGAATATGTGAAATTACACCCCAAAATACATTCTGTTGCTTCTCCTGAGTACGGGGATACCACATGTGTGAGACTTTTTGGGAGCCTAGCCGCGTACGGGACCCCGAAAACCAAGCACCGCCTTCAGGCTTTCTAAGGGCGTAAATTTTTGATTTCACTCTTCACTGCCTATCACAGTTTCGGAGGCCATGGAAAGCCCAGGTGACACAAAACCCCCACAAATGACCCCATTTTGGAAAGTAGACACCCCAATCTATTTGCTGAGAGGTATAGTGAGTATTTTGCAGACCTCACTTTTTGTCACAAAGTTTTGAAAATTGAAAAAAGAAAAAAAACATTTTTTCTTGTCTTTCTTCATTTTCAAAAACAAATTAGAGCTGCAAAATACTCACCATGCCTCTCAGCAAATAACTTGGGGTGTCTACTTTCCAAAATTGGGTCATTTGGGGGGTTTTGTGCCATCTGGGCATTGTATAGCTTTCAAAACTGTGATAGGTAGTGAGGAGTAAAATCAAAAATTTACGCCCTTAGAAATCCTGAAGGCAGTGATTGGTTTTTGGGGCCCCGTACGCGGTTAGGCCCCCAAAAAGTCCCACACATGTGGTATCCCCATACTCAGGAGAAGTAGCTAAATGTATTTTGGGGTGCAATTCCACATATGCTCATGGCCTATGTGAGCAATATATCATTTAGTGACAACTTTTTGTATTTTTTTTTTTGTCATTATTCAATCACTTGGGACAAAAAAAAATTTATATTCAATGGGCTCAACATGCCTCTCAGAAATTTCATTTGGGGGGGTTTTGTACCACCCTGCCATTTTAGCACCTCAAGAAATTACATAGGCAGTCATAAACTAAAAGCTGTGTAAATTCCAGAAAATGTACCCTAGTTTGTAGACGCTACAACTTTTGCGCAAACCAATAAATATACGCTTATTGACATTTTTTAACCAAAGACATGTGGCTGAATACATTTTGGCCTAAATGTATGACTAAAATTGAGTTTATTGGATTTTTTTTATAACACAAAGTAGAAAATATTTTTTTTTTTCTAAATTTTCGGTCTTTTTCCGTTTATAGCGCAAAAAATAAAAACCGCAGAGGTGATCAAATACCATCAAAAGAAAGCTCTATTTGTGGGAAGAAAAGGACGCAAATTTTGTTTGGGTACAGCATTGCATGACCGTGCAATTAGCAGTTAAAGCGACGCAGTGCCAAATTGTAAAAAGTGCTCTGGTCAGGAAGGGGGTAAATCCTTCCGGGACTGAAGTGGTTAAATGTGTGACACTTTATACTTCTTTTTTTTCTCGTACGATGCCAGAACGAACATTTTTCATGTAAGCAGTACAGTTTTTGTCCGAAAAAAAATTTTGTGTACGAGGTTTAAAACTTGGAGAGGGAGAAACAGCACATGAAGCCAATAAGATGTGCTGCACTGCTCATTCGCTAACAAGGGACATGCTGATACGAGGAGAGAGCATTGTGTCTGACACCGTATCAGTCGGCTCCTTCTCTTTCAATGTCCAACCACAAGCTGGGAGCAAGATCTTAACAGCAGTAGAGAAAAGTCAGGCCTTCAAGCTGTCTGCACCAGGCTGACTGCGTTGGTTGGTAGGGCTGTTTAAATCTTAGGAATAAATTGACAGAAAAACAAAAAACTTGGTAGGTTAAACACTACCCATATATAGTACTGTATGTATTTCATCTGTGTATTTAGCTGTTTGCTTATTAAGCCCATCTTGTAAATTAGAGACCCCTGCCAGCGCTCACAGACTGTTTGATGACTTCACTTTTCACCACTGCATTTAAACAATACAGCTTGGTCACCTTTAATGTAAGTAAACCCCCCTATCGTTTTCAGCCAAGGAAGCTGCCATCTTTGCCTCTGTTTAATCTACAACTGCCATGATGCTGCACATGTGATCAGTTACCAGCCATTGGATGGTTTGACAGTTTGGTTGAGAGCACAACCAATGGGAGTGTTACATTTCCGGCACATGCCCTAAATTAAACTGTTTTATGTATGGGTTTACTTCCGCTTTAATATCCACATCCTATGTCCTAGATAACCTAGACAACAGTCAGCACTCACCTTAATCTTGCTCTGACTGCTTAGGCAACTGGCCCTTCTCCATTGAAAAATATCTGGAAGCCCTTTTGAAATCATTGCTTTTTGTCAGCAGGTCCAGCCAATAAATTTAGCATTGCTGCTAAGTGCATTTGTCAAATCCTAAGGAAATGTACTAAGTTTATGTTCAAGGAGCCAGTAACCAATTGCCCACCAATTAGTTGTAGAATGCATAGAGCTTATGCCTACAGTCATACACTGTTGCATAGACAGGTTAGCAGATAATGTCTTAGTTCCTAATGGATCTGCTATCTATCTAAATACCTGTATATGGAGAACTATTTGGCTGAACAGCAATGTAAAAAGTACCTGCTGTGTGTGCCTTTTGATGGTGAACATCTCTTTGGTGAATCTTTAGACAACTTTATAAAGAACATTACTGACAGTAAGGGTACTTATTTGCCCCAGCAAATGAAGCCTGTGACTTTGAAGCCAAAAAGAGTCCCTTTGTTTCTTCCAGGATTTACACTATAAGGTCAAGCCCAAGCCAGGGGACCAGTTCAATCGCAAACCCTGGACTTCTAAACCTCCTAAACCTGCAGAAAAGTCTTCTTTGGCATGAAGAGAAGCTCCTCCTTTCCAAAGTGAGTGTGTGTAGGGGGGGGGGGGTGAAAACATTTGCTTAGAAGGCATCTCAGTAAGAGATGTTGTGTCCAGGGACCACTTTTCACTTCCTCCTTGCTTTGTGTTGTTCACCCTACTTGTTTTCCGCACAGGCTACAAAAACCTACATGATGCTCTAGCAGAGTTTTTGTGCCATGGAGCAATTGCCATTGTTCCCACAGCGGAAAGGTTTCAGGGTTTTACCTCAAACCTTTTAACTGTTCATAAACCTTGTTAGATGTGAAGGCTTAAGATGTCTTCATTACAGTTGAAAATATTTGCATCAATTTTACTTGGTCTGTTAAAGCCTTCATCAGGCAGTCTTTCTAGCCTCTGTGGAAACCAAGTATGTGTGCTTACATGTTGCAATATTTTAGCACATCAACTTTACCTGTGCTTTGTTGTGAGCACAACAATACCAGTTTGTAATCCTACTAGTTGGTCTGTCTTTCACACCTCAAGTGTTTACCAAGGTATTAATACCAGTACAATTTTTGCTATGCTCTCAGGGCAATCCCATTGCAAGGTTCCTGAACAATCTCCTATTGATGTAACAGTTGTCTCAAATTCTGTCTGCCATTGTGATGTGGACAGTCAATATATTCAAGTATACTGCGAAGTTGGTTGGAAGTGACCAGGGGGGCTTTATACCAGGCCGATCAACTAGAATGAATATCCGCAGACTATTCCATAACCTAAACTACCCCCATAACTGTTCACCTACCCGTGTTATTGTGTCACTAGACACTTACAAAGCCTTCGATAGTGTAGAATGGCCTTATTTATTTTGCATATTACAACTATATAGGTTTAGTCCCCGACTCATAGCATGGATACATCTTCTCTATACCTTACCGATGGCCCAAATACGGATGAATTCCCATTATCAACCTCTTATCTGAAATCAACATGTTTGGTGACTACTCTATTCCGGGTGAACTGGGAAAAATCCATCCTTTAGACCAAACTGCTATATCGGTGATCCAATCGGACTCTAGACTACAGGTTGCCATTTCCTTTAGATACTTAGGTGTCACAATTGAACTACCACTCTCTTAATATATAACCAATAATTTATGCCCCTTACTTCTACAATTACAAAAACAGACCAAACAGTGGAAAGATTTGCCACTGGATCTCATGGGAAGAGCCAATGTCCTTATAGTAGTTTAGGTTGATAAATCATTTTATGTCATGGCCAATTCCCCCTGCAAAATTCCCAAATCCATTTTTAAAAGTATTGACACCATCTGCACTGCGTTGCTTTGGAACAGACAATCCACTAGAGTAGCAATAGAAGTACTGCGCCTCCCATCACACATGGCAGGACTGACCTTCCCTAATTTCTACCTATACTACCTGGCATCTCAGCTGGTTAATATTTATGACTGACTTCATCCCAATTCTATTAATGCCTGTACCACTACTGAGGGAGCCATTGTCTCCTCATTTGAAATTTAATATCATCTATAGAGGAAGTACACCACCTAGACCGGGCATGTCAATTATATGTACCTCCCTTTCCCTATTCCAAACTGTGGGCGCAAAGCTTTCCAAAGACTCCTGGTTAACCTCCCCCAATAGTTCCTGTGGTTTAATCCTACCCTTAAGGAGTTATACTACCTGCCTGACCCCCTCAGATGGACATCTAAAGGAGTTGAGTACCTATGCCACGTATATACCCCTCAGGGTTTAAAATCCTTTGCCAAATGTGTGTAGCTTTTGACCTGCCATCTACCTACTTATTTTATTATTACCAACTTAGACATGCTATAAGTGCACAGTTTGGCTCCCTGGATAGCCCTATCAAAACGCCAGACCTAGAAAAACTTCTGAAAACCCCATGCCAGACAAAACTTATCTCCACTTATTACTCTGCTCTCATGACAGTCACCGACCCTAGATTTCCAACAGCTCAAGAGAAATGGGCCTCCCCAGATATCCCAATTACAGAAGAAGACTGGTCAGAATTCTGTGACACATTTAAAACCTCTGTTATCTCCTCCAGGGACAGGGTAATTCAACTTAAGATTTTCCACCATTCACTCCTTGCCCCTGCTAGAATGTATAAAATGTGACCATCCCCCTCTGCTCACTGTTTTCGGGGATACAGCCAAACTGCTGATTTTTTTCCACTGCTTTTGGACTTGTCCTATAGTACCAGACTTCTTCCTTCCTTCATATATTCAGCACTGGGTCTCCCAAATATTGTCAACCCCAAAAAAATTCTTTGGGCATCTTTGGCAATCTCACTATCCCTTCTCAGGCTAAGAGACTGCTTTGTATCCTTTATTTCTTTGCAAGGAAGTCCCTTCTACTGACATGAAAGGGATCAGTGACTCGACACAAAATCTTTGGTTAAAAATAGTCAATGTTTCCCTACCTCTATATAAACGTACTTTTGATATTCCAAAGAGAAATAAAATGTTCCACAAAATATGGGACAGATGGCTAGCCAGCCCACTGACCCTCTCCCCAATACTGCCATGAATGAAGATAACACTGTGAATTTTGTATTGCTCAGTTACCTTGTTTCTTGATATGTTTAAAGATGTTTGCAACCGCAAACATGAATGAAGATAACACTGTGAATTTTGTATTGCTCAGTTACCTTGTTTCCTGATATGTTTAAAGATGTTTGCAACCGCATTACATTCATTCCTTGATTAATACCTGCATCAGACATATGTTACACTACCTAGTATGAGGTCTGTACAATTCACAGTTCCCTTTTTGTTATACACTGGAATAGGAGCATTCTTTTGTTTTTGCCTTGTTCTTTTATGTATGTATGTCCTAAAAATGTAATAAAAATATCTTTAAAAAAAAAAAAAGATTAGGTGGAATTAAAACAAATCCCACACTATCATTGATCACAGTGTTGGAACAATTTTTTCTAAGTTTATGAATTTTACGTTATGAGTGGAAGTGATTTGGATTATTCTGTCTGTCTATTTTATATTTATTTTTGAGTCATTCATTTTTGGGTTTAGCGCCTGACTTTTCACGTTATACACAGCAAATTAAATTAAGTTTGAAAAAGACATTGCAGACCCAACACCAAACCGTGAAGCATGGCGGGGGAAATATAATGGCACATCTGTTCTTTACCTAAGGCCATACACAGCTTGGAATTACTAGGAGACCATTAATTGCCTAGATATATTAGGAAATCTTGAGCAGAATTTCAGTGTGTATAACTGAGATTCTACTGTAACTCCAACAAAACTGGGTCATACAACACGTCAAATATCCAGAGCACTGAAGTAAATCTACAACAGAGTGACATAAATAGAAATTCTGTCTGCTATAATGATATTTTCAGAACCTTGATATCTCTGTAAAACAGACCCGTGAACATACGAGGGATGAAGAGGGACAAAGGCACGACTGCTGTCCTCCATCATAGAGTATCACATTTGGGTAATTCTGAACCTGGAAAAAAGGTTCCATTGTGTATTTTTTTCTGGTTTTTGCATGTACTGTATATGTTATAATGGGCTTAGCAGTTTTTCTACTCTCCCATTGCTAAGTAAAAAGTTCATCAATTTGAAACACTGTCTTGGTTGTTATTAAGTTAAACCTGTCACATAGTATTTTGTCAGTATTGACAGTGAGCTAGAACAATTAAAGTGAGTACTCTTAGCAATGCCCTTTGCAAAGCAGTCAGAAAATTTTGACTTTTATCTTGTTGACCTATTTTTTTTTCCTGTTCCTGATATACTTCTAGGTAAACCCTATCTACCCTTGCCCAAATGCACGTCATAAACCAGCAAACTCTTGGTAATTTTCGGTTTCTATTCCATGCCTCGACTCCAAGAACAATCTCAGCTCCTCTATTACATATATATTTTATATATATAGACAGTATCTCACAAAAGTGAGTACACCCCTCACATTTTTGTAAATATTTTATTATATCTTTTCATGTGACAACACTGAAGAAATGAAACTTTGCTACAATCTAAAGTAGTGAGTGTACAGCTTGTATAACAGTGTAAATTTGTCCCCTCAAAATAACTCAACACACAGCCATTAATGTCTAAACCGCTGGCAACACAAGTGAGTACACCGCTAAGTAAAAATGTCCAAATTGGGCGCAAAGGGTCATTATTTTGTGTGGCCACCATTATTTCCAGCACTGCCTTAACCCTCTTGGGCATGGAGTTCACCAGAGCTTCACAGGTTGCCACTGGAGTCCTCTTCCACTCCTCCATGACGACATCACAGAGCTGGTGGATGCTAGAGACCTTGCGCTCCTCCACCTTCGGTTTGAGGATGCCCCACAGATGCTCAATAGGTTTTAGGTCTGGAGACATGCTTGGCCAGTCCATCACCTTTCCCCTCAGCTTCTTTAGCAAGGCAGTGTTCATCTTGGATGTGTGTTTGGGGTCGTTATCATGTTGGAATACTGCCCTACGGCCCAGTTTCCAAAGAAAGGGGATCATGCTCTGCTTCAGTATGTCACAGTACATGTTGGCATTCATGGTTCCCTCAATGAATTGTAGCTCCCCAGTGTCGGCAGCACTCATGCAGCCCCAGACCATGACACTTCCACCACCATGTTTGAGTGTAGGCAAGACACACTTGTCTTTGTACTCCTCACCTGGTTGCCACCACACACGCTTGACACCATCTAAAATAAAATAAGTTTATCTTGGTCTCATCAGACCACAGGACATGGTGCCAGTAATCCATGTCATTAGTCTGCATGTCTTCACAAAACTGTTTGTGGGCTTTCTTGTGCATCATCTTTAAAAGAGGCTTCCTTCTGGGACGACAGCCATGCAGACCAATTTGATGCAGTGTGCGGCGTATGGTTTGAGCACTGACAGGCTGACCCCCCCACCCCTTCCACCTCTGCAGCAATGCTGGCAGCACTCAAATGTCTATTTCCCAAAGACAACCTCTGGATATGATGCTGAGCATGTACACTCAACCTCTTTGGTCAACCATGGCGAGGCCTGTTTTGAGTGGAACCTGTCCTGTTAAACCTCTGTATGGCCTTGGCCACCGTGCTGCAGCTCAGTTTCAGGGTCTTAGCAATCTTCTTATAGCCTAGGCCATCTTGATGTAGAGCAACAATTCTTTTTTTCTGATCCTCAGAGAGTTCTTTGCCATGAGGTACCATGTTGAACTTCCAGTGACCAGTATGAGAGAGTGAGAGCGATAACACTAAATTTAACACACCTGCTCCCCATTCACACCTGAGACCTTGTAACAATAACAAGTCAAATGACACCGGGGAGGGAAAATGTCTAATTGGGCCCAATTTGGACATTTTCACTTAGGGGTGTACTCACTTTTGTTGCCAGAGGTTTAGACATTAATGACTGTGTGTTTAGTTATTTTGAGGGGATAGCAAAATCACACCGTTATACAAGCTGTACACTCACTACTTTACATTGTAGCAAAGTGTCATTTCTTCAGTGTTGTCACAAGTAAAGATATAATAAAATATTTCCAAAAATGTGAGGGGTGTACTCACTTTTGTGAGATACTGTATATATATATAGACTGTACTGTATACATGGAGATACTGTATATATGGAGACTGATTGGTGGCACTGATGGGCACTGATTGGCACTAATGGGCACTTCTGGGGCTTTCCTATAATCAGGGTACTGATGATCAGTACCTGCCCTGGTCTTCCCTGCGAGAAGACACCGCGGATCGGCACTACTCGCCACACACTCTGTCAGCACTTTCGCATTTACATGTGACCGGCTGTGATCACATGGTTAAAGAGCCACGTCATTTACAGAGATTGCCCTCACGCCATGTCCTAGCAATGAACAGAAGCTTCCCGATTCCACTTGAGCGCTTCTGTAATATACTGCTTCCTTCAGTCTGAGCGTAAATATTAGATATTATAGCCGCCTATTGCAACCAAGAACTAGGCATGACTCTTTTGGCTGCAAAGCTGGAACTTTTTTATTTGAACAAACTTACACAAAATTGACATTCCCTCCTGATCCTATTACCCTAACAATACAAACTGTACACAGGAATTTAATTAGAACAACAGACATATACTATAAACATTACGTAAGTTAGCAACCTTGATGACTCAGAGGTTTAATTCCAGGTCAGATTTGCCGTCTTCTAGCTCAGAAAATACAATACACATAATTACAAGTTCAAACACAATTCACAATGGTTTGCTAGCAGACAGACAATAGGTGAGTTAATTAGCACAAATAACAGTTGGTGAAAGACCCTTAGGAGGCACACTAGACATGCTTGCAATAAACACATTATAGCAGGCAACACCCAGACAGGTGGTTGCTGATGACATCAACATCTGCTATGAGTCCAATAGTGTGGAGCAGTTCTTGCTGGAAATGTAGCATCTAGGCCCTTAACATGGACCCCAGACTTATGCTGGCCATATACTATACGAAAAATCGTCCAAAATTCGGTCATTTGGTCAGTTCATTTGGTTTTCAGACAGTTAATGGACACAAAATCAGTAATCGTTGGGATGTTTTTGAGCTGAAAAAACTAAGGACAAGTTTGGAAATGTTCTGCCGAACAAATGATAAATTGAAAGGTTAATGTGTTTCCCATCCAAACTGTTTGCACTAGGTATATGTAAAAAAAAAAAAAATTGACTCATTCATATCCACTGAACGATTTATCGGTCATTACATGATGGCACTATCATTTGCTCTTGAATGTTTGTTTTTTGAAAATGGGTTCGGCCGATTTTTCTTATAGTGTATGGCCAGCATTAGAGTCCCAGAGTCTGCATGTCTTGGGGGACATAGACTTGAATCCAAAGTAACAAGACCACTCCACGATACACCTTCCAAAGTGTAGTGTTTCCTTTAAATACCAGGGCCCATAGTCAGTAGGTAAGAGGCTTGCTCTCAGTCCTCTCCAAAAGCCCCTGTCCCAGCTATGTCTGTCACACCGCCCCGCTGTCTTTTGACGGAGGGCAGACGGCAAGGTTAATCACAATCATAAAAATCAAATTTTTTATTACCCAGATCACCATTAATCCCACATTTGCACTCAGATACGACCAGCCAAAAAAGCTCTGAACCAATGTTGCAGCCTTCATTATATCAGGGTCTTTGCAGCCATCCCTTGGAATGCCAAAACAATGACTGTGGACAATATAAACAAAAAATAACAGATCAGCCAAGCGCATGCCCTGGTAGTGCAATTAACTTCTTTATTAAGCAAAGATAAAATGACACATAACGCACTCACGTGCTCCCGGAATGGCACCGAGCTCATTAAACAACTGTTAGAATCTAGCTTCAGAACTTGTGTATGAATGCCACTATATGTTGTCCACTCAGCTAAAGGCTCCTTTCCCCATGTCCGTGTGTTAGGAAAGAAAGAGAGTAGTGGGAAGCCAGCCTCTTGTGTATGACATACGCTGCGTACACCCAAAGGAGGCTGTGTGGGTTGCCATGGGTGTGAGGCCTGCGGGCCTTTGGTTAAGTATGACTGTCTTATCCGGTCACATAACCCTCCCCCCCCTTGATTGGAGTGCCATTGTTACCCTGAGAGGAGGATGAGTGATCACAGGTTTTCAGAGACTTCTTTGTTCATCTCTGGGTTCAGTCCTGTCTGTATGAATTGTGTTATCTTTCTGTAGTGTACTGTACTGTACACAGTGCTGTGTCTTGGCCTAGGCCGACAAGGCCCAAGCCTAGGGTGGCACTTTGCGCAGGGTGGGAAAAAGGTCACCTCCCACACAAAAACCTCCCCCCGACCCATACTCCCTCTCCCCGGCTCCCACGGCCTCCTCCCACACAGATAAAACATCCCCAGGTTCAAGTACAATCAGTGCACACATGTGCATCCGCCGATGCCCAGCTTATTGCTCGACCGCCCACAGCCACTGGCAAAGTGATTTGCAGCCTTATGTGTTGCAGGTAGGAGAATTTTACAGAACAACGGGGTCTGGGAGCCGGGATGTGTCCTGAGAGAAAGGGAAATCACGCCCACTGCCCCACTATGCATCGTGACATGCCGCCCAGACTCCATTGGACACCAATAGGACACCATTGTAAGGGGAGATTGGGGAGGAGTGTATGGCAGCCAAGGAGTGAGTGGGTGGAAGGCTGTGCATTCTGCTAATGCTGTGTTTGAAGGACTGGTGGAAGCCCGCTCTGCTGGGACTTGTAGTGCCTCTGTGGGGGGCTGAAATATAGCAGCTTTGTATGCTGGGACTTGTAGGGCCCTCTGTGGGGGGCTGAGATGTGGCAGCCCACTCTGCTGGGACTTGTAGTGTCTCTGTGGGGGGCTGAAATATGGCAGCCTTGTATGCTGGGATTTGTAGTGCCTCTGCAGGGGGCTGAAATATGGCAACCCGCTCTGCTGGGACTTGTAGTGCCCTCTGTGGGGGGCTGAGATATGGCAGCCTGCTCTGCTGGGACTTGTAGTGCCCCTGTGGGGGCTGAAATATGACAGCCTGCTCTGCTGAGACTTGTAGTGCCCTCTGTGGGGGGTGGAGATATGGCAGCCTCCTATACTGGGACTTGTAGTGCCTCTGTGGGGGGATGAAATATGGCAGCCTTGTATGCTGGGACTGTAGTGCCTCTGTGGGTGGCTGAAATATGGCAGCCCACTCTGCTGAGACTTGTAGTGCCTCTGTGGGGGGCTGAAATATGGCAGCCCGCTCTGCTGGGACTTGTAGTGTCTCTGGTGGGGGGCTGAAATATGACAGTCTGCTCTGCTGGGACCTGTAGTGCCTCTGTGGGGTGGCTGAGATGTGGCAGCCCACTCTGCTGGGACTTGTAGTGCCCTCTGTGAGGGGCTAAGATATGGCAGCCCGCTCTGTTTGGACTTGTAGTGCCTCTGTGGGGGCTGAAATATGTCAGCCCGCTCTACTGGGACTTGTAGTGTCCTCTGTGGGGGGATGAGATATGGCAGCCCTCTCTGATGGGACTTGTAGTGCCTCTGTGGGGGCTGAAATATGGCAGCCCGCTCTGATGGGACCTAAAGTGCCCTTTGTGGGAGGCTGAGATATGGCAGCCTCCTATGCTGGGACTTGTAGTGCCTCTGTGGGGTGGCTGAGATGTGGCAGCGCGCTCGGCTGGGACTTGTAGTGCCCTCTGTGGGGGGGCTGAGATATGGCAGCCCGCTCTGTTCGGACTTGTAGTGCCTCTGTGGGGCTGAAATATGTCAGCCCGCTCTGCTGGGACTTGTAGTGTCTTCTGTGGGGGGATGAGATATGGCAGCCCTCTCTGATGGGACTTGTAGTGCCTCTGTGGGGGCTGAAAAATGGCAGCCCGCTCTGTTGGGACTTGTAGGGAGCTCTGTGGGGGGGCTGAGATATGGCAGCCTCCTATGCTGGGACTTGTAGTGCCTCTGTGGGGGGCAAAAATATGGCAGCCCACTCTGCTGGGACTTGTAGTGCCCTCTGTGGAGGGTCTGAGATATGGCAGCCTCCTATGCTGGGACTTGTAGTGCCTCTGTGGGGGGATGAAATATGGCAGCCTCGTATGTTGGGACTTATAGTGCCCTCTGTAGGGGGCTGAGGATTCCTCAGTCCCCCCACAGTCTAGGGCACTACAAGTCCCAGAACAGAAGAGGAGTAACAGCTGGGGGAGTTGTATTGGGAGGGAAGAGAAGGCGGCACAGGTTTGAGATGGGGGAGGATTTTTTTCTGAGAGTGAGGATTTATGCTGGGAGGGAGAGATGGGGAGGATTTGTGCTGAGAGGGGGGATTTATGCTGGGAGGGGGAGATGGAGGAGGATTTTTGCTAAGAGGGGGTATTTATGCTGGGAGGGGGAGATGGGGGAGGATTTGTGCTGAGAGGGGGGATTTATGCTGGGAGGGGGAGATGGGGGAGGATTTTTGCTAAGAGGGGGTATTTATGCTGGGAGGAGGAGATGGGGAAGATTTGTGCTGAGAGAGGGTATTTATGCTGGGAGGGGGAGATCGGGAGGATTTGCGCTGAGAGGGGGAATTTATGCTGGGAGGAGGAGATGGTGGGGGGGATGTGTGCTGGGAAAGGGGAGGGAGAGACAAGGGTTTGTGCTGAGAAGGGGGATTTGTACTGGAAGGGGTTATATGAGGGTGAGGATTTGTGCTTAAAGGAGGGATTTGTGCTGATAGTGGGGAGATGGAGGGGGTGGGGGTCTGGAAGAGGTGTGGTTTACAGATGATAGGGTGGGTCTTAAATATGAAGGGATGATGACTTGACAGGAGGGGTGTGTCATATTTATATTAGGGGGTGCATAGATTTATCCAGGCCTAGGACTGTACAGAACCTAAATACACCACTGACTGTACATACTGTACACTGCTGTGCTGTCATTAAATCAAAAACATTGCTATCTACAGGTGTGTGTGAATCTCACTTATTATGTGCCTCTTAAGATATTGCTTTAATATTGTGCTCTTCTCAAGATTATTGAAGGATATGCAGTTTGAAATGTAATTTTAAAAAGGATATGCTATCTGAAATGTGATTTTAAAATGGAATAATCCTGTGCCTTATCATCAACCCATCTTGTTATTTTCATATTCAAGAAAACACTGTTTGCTAGAAGTGGTTTATTTTAAAATAACACACCATGTGGATTACAATACATACCCTGTATGTATGATTCATTAGAATGTCTCATATTTCTGTAAAAATGTCTTAGTATCCCAATTTAAAGTGTACCTATGGTCCAAATTTAAATCATATATGATCGTAAAATTTGTAAGTTTACTTCGTATTTATACCCACACATTTACTTCCTTGAATTCTGTCCCTTGTTGATAGGCCCCGTTGTGTCACAGAGCTCGCAGAGCCTGCCTTCTGAACTAGAGAGGTGCTGAGAGGAGGAGTTTCAGGAAGCGACATCAGTAGAGGAATGTACCATGGGATATGTAGTCCTTTGAATTTGAACGTAAACAGCAGAGGAGAAGCTACAAAGCTTGCAGGGAAGTCATGAAAAGAGATGACCGTCAGATGGACAGAACTAACAACATGAAAGGAGATATCTGAAGTAAGTTTATATGGGATTGTCAATAATTCTTACAGTTTGTATTACTTTTGTATTGCTGACATTATAAAATGAAAGTGTATGCTGTGACCATAAATCTTCTTTAATTTGACAAACATATTTATCTATGTGATTATTTCATTACTTAGTAAAAAGGGAGGCCTGTCAAGTAGGACAGGGCCCTATGATTTCTACTGGTGATCCTGCTGTTTAGGCATAAGCAAGCACTAACACAGCAGGTATAATAAATACATGGGACAGATTTTTACTAACAGATCTCCAAACAGATATAGATAATTACAGGTTTTCAATCTTTGCATACCTTATTTTTCTTTCCTCCCCATTCTCACAGTGACCGTTTCTACTAAGGAAAGATGGATCCACCTCTCTTTACTAACCGGAATTAAGACTGGAACTCTCAGTCTGCCTCCTAGAATAGGTGAAAGGAACTTTCCAGAATACAGCTGTGAGACCAGGGTTACATCACCAGTGTCTCAAGAACGCAGGAAGTAGAAAAACATTAATTGTAAGTACTGTAATTAAAAGAAAAAAATGTTTGTTTGTAAGATGTAGGTTGATTTCATATAAGTATTCAGAGTTGTATGCTGGTGTGATATTTAATAAAATGAGGGAAATGCTTTTAATTTTTATGTATGTAGTGTTTTTCCATTTTTTTCTTTACTGTGCAGAATGATTGTTCATGTAATCAATGTCTACAGTCCACCTTTAACTGCTTGCCGACCAGCCGCCATTATACTGCAGCAGGTTGGCTTTCCTGGGCGAATCGCCGTAGGTGTACGTCGGCCGCCTTAGGAGCTCTAGGGGGGCGCCTGCAGCCTGACGCCAGAGCCGATGTGCGTGGCCGGCGGTCACGATGTCTGCTGGCCACCCGCGATCGCTCCTCACAGAGACAGAACGGGGATCTGTCAATGTAAACAGACAGATCCATGTTCTGTCACGGAAGTAGAGAGAGATCTGCTGTTCCTAGTAATCAGGAACAGCAATCTCTCTCTACTCACAGTCAGTCCCATCCCCCCACAGTTAGAAACACCTCCCTAGGATACACTTAACCCATTAATCGCCCCCTAGTGTTAACCCCTTCCTTGCCAGTCACATTTATACAGTAATCAGTGGCTATTTTTAGCTCTGATCACTGTATAAATCTTAATGGTCTCAAAAAAGTGTCAAAAGTGTCCGATCTGTCCGCCGCAATATCGCAGTCCCGCTAAAAATCCCAGATCACCACCATTAGTAGTAAAAAAAATAATAATAAAAATTATTATAAAATATATATTATATAAAATATATTAATATATATAAAATATATTTTAAAAATGCCATAAATATATCCCCTATTTTGTAGACCCTATAACCAATCAATATACACTTATTGCATTTTTTTTTTTCATAAATTTGTAGAAGAATACATATTGACCTAAACTGATGAAGATTTTTTTTTTACATTTTTTTGGGATATTTATTATAGCAAAAAGTTTAAAATATATATACCGTATATTTTTTTAATTGTCGCTCTTTTTTTGTGTATAGCACAAAAAATAAAAACCACAGAGGTGATCAAACACCACCAAAAGAAAGCTCTATTTGTGGGAAAAAAAGGAGTTAAATTTTGTTTGGATACAGCATTGCAAGACCGCGCAATTGTCAGTTAAAGCGACGCAGTGCCGTATCGCAAAAAATGGCCTAGTAAGGAAGGGGCCAAATCCTGACGGAGTTGAAGTGGTTAAAGTGGTTGTATATGCGGGTCACATGTACCCATATAGTGACTGACTTCAGGAGATACACATGATGAAACAAATACTCCTACATAAGTTGTACCTGTTTATCTGCAGTCTCCTTATTTCTACACCTTTTCAAAGTCAATTTATAAAGCTTGTCTGAGCTGTCAGAAAAATAGGGGCATAAAGCTGAAATTACACGTCTGATGTTTATAACTACTTTAAAGTGATATTAAAGGCTCCCGTTTAAAAAAAAAATAACAAACATGTCATACTTACCTGCTTTGTGTAATGGTTTTGTACAGAGCGGCCCAGATCCTCCTCTTCTTGTGTCCCCCACTGGTGCTCCTGGCCTCTCCCTCCTACACCTGAGCAGGCTCCATCCCTGAGCCACTGCTCTATGTGTCCATTCACACACAGAGCCGTGCTTCCGCTCTGCCAACTCTCTCTCCTCATTGGATCACTGGGTGGGATAGACATCAGCGGGAGCCAATGGCTCCTGCTGCAGCCTCAGTCAATGAGGAGTAAGAGTCCCCATGCCCTCGTGCACATTAATGGATCGGGCTGGGGCTCAGGTAAACATTAGCGGGGCCTGGGGGTCTGGGGCGGGAGCTGCTGCACAGAGAAGGGTTTTTACCTGCATGTATAGAATGCATGCAGATAAAAAACCTTGAGCCTTTACAACCCCGTGTTTATATGTTTACTGTTAATACCAGTGATTTTTTGTTGTTTTTGTTTACTTTGTTTTTTTTTTTCTCTAAATTAGGTCATTAGACTGAGATTAGCTGGAGTTTACTAATTCATTTTTGGTAAAAGGGGTTGCACAGATACTAAAAGTGAATTGTTACATGCACACGTTATTTTTATTTTATTTTTTTTTTAGCTTTGGATAAAGTGTGGAAGGCCTAGGCCCCATTCACACCTGTGTATTTTAGGCGTAGTGCATAAAAAAAAAAAAAAACAGTTTGCAGAATCTTTGATGCGCTTTCATCAAAACATGCATTGTATAAAGTTGAATGATAAACCATGTAAAACACACGCACAGTTGTGAACTAGGACCATTTGACAGATTTTATTGCTGCCTGTGTCTCCTCTGTAGAGATGCACCACTATGTTTATCTTGCTGACTATTGTCTCAGCGAAAGAAAGTAGTGTTGTCATAAGAGCAAGAGGTTCTCTTCCAATGAATACATTGCTAAACTATTTTTTTAATGTTGGCAACTAGGATATGTAGATATGGGGGTAGATGTGGACAGAGTATATGTCGTAACAAAACTGCAGGGAAAAAACTGAATAAATCCAAAGGGAAAAATACTTTCTGAAGAGTATTCATGGGCATAAAAACAACTATAACTTTTGTGTGGATCTACCTGTGTGCTCCCATCGTCAAATTGTGCTGAAGGGGTTTCCTTTAAATGTCATGCTTAGAGTCCTTAATTTTTTTCTTACCCATCTGATAGCATTACTTCACAATAGTAAAAATAGAAAATCTAATATAACGGTTTAAAATATTTAAACTGTTAAAAAAGACAGTTCTATTAAAACTGACTCAAAACCATACGAACAGACCCATACACTTATACAAAGGCCCTTGCTGGTCTCTCAGGAACCTTTGTTTATTAGGTACTGTGTGATTGAGGTGATTCAACTCAAGAGATAGGAGCATTTACAAGGAGTTGCCCCAGTCCCAAACAGTTTTTTAGGGCATGGCAGCCCACTTTTATTCAATAAATGGAAAGTTCCTACGTACATCAGTTGACCACGCAGGAGTTTCTTCCAAATACCATGCATAAACAAAAATACCTAGTCATGTGGCTCACTTGTTGGCAGCACTGCTGCTTCTCTTTCCAGTCCCTTTGACTGTGTTGTCCAGCTCTCCTGGAACACTTGGCTCTCTAGCCTTCAGTCGCAGCACCCCCCCTACATGGCCTACCTCTGGCCTAAGGATTGGGGTTTTCCCCTGACAGGAGCCAACCTGACTCCTGGAACTGAGACCTGCTGTCTCCTGGCTTCTGGCTGGGTTCTCTGACCCCTCGATGAGACCCTCTGTATCTTGGCTTCTGGCTGGCGCCCTCTGACCCCTCGATGAGACCTTTGTTTTGTTACTTCTGACTGGGGCCCCCTGACCTCAGGTGAGCACTTCCATCTCCCACACTGGAAGCGGTCTCCAAACTGGGAGCAGTCTCCAAATTGGGAGCTCTAAACTATCCTCAGACCTGATTATACTGTATAATGACCCTGCACACCTGTGTAGTGAGCCAGGTTGCAAGCGTCTAGCAAAACCCAGACACAGGATGGAATGTCCTGATCCAGAACTACAGAATCTGCAAAAAGCCAAAAACATAACTTTCTCCGCTTAGAAATGATAGTTCTATCAGAAATTATAGTTCTGAACCTCGTATTAACCCTAAATGTGAATCCTGTGTCACATTTTCCTGAATTCTTACAGTGACAGAGCCTCCCGCTCTCACAGTACATATTGCTCAGTGACAGCGCACACCTAGTTATAGCAGCTCACTGTATCATTTCTTCTCTTCTATTTCCCTCACAATCAAAAAGTGATAGCTATGGAGAGAGAGAAGTGCAGGCAGCAAAGCACACAGCTGTCCGCTGCCTGCTCCCTCTAGTGAGTGTCTGCCTGAACACTCAATACAGGGAACCTGCCGGCTGCCTCCAGGCAGGGAGAAACCCGTTACCCCTGGCTCAGTCTCCCTCTGCTAAGCATCTGCTCAAACATATATCAGAGGGAGTCAGCCCTGCATCTGTAGTCTGCATACGATCAGACCTGGCAGAAATCTTCAACTAATATATATATACTTATATACAAAGTAGCGCAATTTTTTTTTTTCAATAGGGCACAGAAATTGCAACATTCTTGTGCAAATTGCAATTTGTGGTTTTTCAGTTTCTGATGAACATGTTGTAAATCATTCTATAGCATACAGTAGGTGCATTATGTTGTTTGTTTTCTGCATGTAAAGTGTGCATCACACATGCTGCAAAAATGTTGGAAAAACAATAGTTTATCAGGCCCACAGAATCTTATTTGGCAACTGGTAATGTATTTGCAATTTGGATATTTAAATGCACAATTAGGAGTTAAACGGTTTAGAAGCAGAAATTAATATATATTTCACTGAGAATGTACATTTTTTTACTCAGTGCTGAAACAAATTAAGGGCATCAGCAGCCTGCTGTGATATGATCTGTTGTTTGTCTAGCTCCAGACACGCAGAGCAGATAAACTTTTAAGTGACCTTCCTGAATCATCCGGAAACTGTACTTACAACTTTCACAAGATCATAAAGTAACTTAGAGGAAACATTTATTCTCAAAATAAATGAGAACTCTGAAATTGACTTTTCTGCAGAAATTATGGATTATTTATAATGGAGGATAGGAACATGCTGTGTGAAGGGCCAGTGGCGCAATGGATAACGCGTCTGACTACGGATCAGAAAAAAAAGGAACATGCTTTCAGTAAAATATTTACAGTATTTGAAATACCAAACACATCAAACATTTTACAGTACTCCCTAAGAACCACAGAATGCTATGTAAATGTAGTTTGACTGACTCCCTGCAACTGTACAGCACCCTTAAAGTGGGGTTCCACCCAAAAAACAAAAATACCTGGAAAAATTCTAAAAAAAACCCCAAAAAAACATTTGGATATTTTTTTTTTTCACTTACCTGTAAATGCCTGTTGCTAGGTGGTCCCTCGTAGTCTGCCTGTTCCTTTGCCTGGGCTGGTGACATCACTTCCCCCCAGGCACAGGAAGGGCTCCGCTCTGCTCCCTCCCTCCTGTCAATCATCTGGGACCCATTACAGGTCCCAGGTAATTGAGCGGCCAATCACGGCGCGCGGCGCCGCTCGCGCATGTGCAGTGGGTGCCAGGCTGTGAAGCCACAGCCCGGCGCCCACAGTTGAAATGCCGGCGCCGACGAGCGGAGGGGGGGGACGAGCGGGGCTTCGATCCCCCGCATCGCTGGACCCAGGGACAGGTGAGTGCCCAATTAAAAGTCAGCAGCTGCAGTATTTGTAGCTGCTGACTTTTATTTTATTTTTTTTTGACGGCCCCCCTGGGTGGAACTCCTCTTTAAATCACTCATTTTGCTACACTGGGATCCCAGGTTAAAATGCTATCCCACTACCTGCATTTTGTTTGTATGGAGTTGTATGAAGTTTGTTTTGCACTTTGTTTGGCGTTTGTATGGTCTTCCTGTGGTTGTGTGGGAATCATGTGGGTTCTCTGGGTTATTCCCACACTCCAAAGATCTATTGGTAGGTTTACACTGCTCTGATATTGACTTGACTTGTAGGACGAATATCTAGTGCAACTTTCATGTGACTTTGGTGGCATTTTTGCTGTGGTTTGCATATTCAGTGGGGCCCACACACACTGTAAATTGCACCAAAGTAGCATAGGGACCTTTTCCAAAATTGCACTGCACGGAATCACATTGAGATAAACACACGCTATTGAAAATAATGTAATTTCTCTTGTTATGTGATTGTGTGTGACTCAAGAAGCATTTGAAATTGCGCTAGTGGGAACCAGGCCTAATTGGATCCTGTCTAAATTGGCCCTAATATGTGTGTGCGTGTATGAATGCATGTAAGATAGGGACCTTAGATTATATGCAACGGCAGAACAGGGACTGATATGAATGAACAGTATGTACAGAGTTGTGCAAATTATTGGCATTATATAAATACCTGTAATAATATTATGTTTGGGGCTCAATTCCAGCAAGCAAAAATAGAAAAAAAATGAAAAATGTGTTGCAAGATGCCTTTTACAACAAAAGCAGCCTTTGTTGGGACTATCACTGTCATTTTATAAAATATCTCAAACAACTCATGATGAGACACTCAACGCTACAAGAACAGAGATCCAATATTGATTCTCACGGCCAGAGGTGCTTGCTTAATAAGTAGCTTAGAATCCATTCAGCAATTAGATACAATAGATGAGTAAATAGCATACTTTTCTTTACAGAATAAACCCTTCAAGTCTCAGAGGTCTTTGTCTTGTCTAATGAACAAAGGACTTCTTTATAGATGGTCCAATAACATTGGTTCATGAAACTAAAGGGTTACTAAAGGCTAATTTTTTTAAATTAAAATAACAACCTCTGCCCCTCTTAGGGAGGTTCGCCGTCTCCATTTTGCCTGTTTACCATTATAATTGAAAGTGAACATAAAAGAATATACCACATTTTGGGTTGTCCCAAGAACAGTACTATAGGGGAAATCCTTCAATAGGGACATTAGTTCTGGTCCCAGGGTATTGGCCCCCAGAATTCCCCTTAATTTTTAGGGGTTTCCTCTATTTCCTATGTGATGGAAAATCTCCCCAATTGGACACAGATGGCAAAAAACTTACAAGCAGATCTATTTTTTCACTTTCATTAACAACTTATAATTCCATCCCCGTCAACTCTTCTCTGCTTTTAACCTCCTTAGCGATATTCCCGAATGTGGCTCGTGGTGAATTTTCAGTACCAAAAGCGGTAAACCCGAGCCACACTCAGGATCGCAGGATCCAGGCAAAATGACTTACCTTGTCACCAGGATCCTGCGATGTCTCCCCGCTGTGTGAGCGAGCCCTGTCTCCGCTCGATTCATCACAGTGCTGAGCTCCATTCCCTGCCAGCGTTGCGACGCACGGGGACGGAGCATGGCGCCAAATTCAAAAAGTTAAAAACACACAATACATAAAGTACATGTATTTATCAAACACTGAAAGTAATGACAGCGACAATTCTGCAACTGAGCAAATTTCAGTGTTTTTGATTTGATTACATTATTGAATATTTTTTTATTATTATTATATTATTATTTGTTAGAATTATTTATAGTTATTTATTATATTTTAATTTATGATTTAGTGTTTCAAACTTTATCATACCCGGGATGTCTAATAGACTCTTGTTTGCACAGATTTAAGTGTGTTATTCCTAAGAATTACAGGCCTACAATATAAAACGCCAAATTTCCATGCAAAACATTGTACCGCTTTGAGCATCAAAAATCTGACATAATCATACTGCCAGGGAGGTTAACTCTCTACTTCGTCCTCCACTGCCTCCACACAATCACTGCCCAGGTCACTCAATCACTGCCCAGGAGATTGCCAATCACTTCAAACAGATTGATATACTTTGTGAGGAGATCTCCGCTGTACAGATACCTTCTCCACGTCCATAGGCACAATCATTACTTTCTTCATTCAACCCCATTACTTTTTCATTCAACTATAGATGAGGTTGCTAAACTTTTCTCTAATGTCCACCTAAACACCTGCCCTTGGACCCTTTTCCCTCGCAAATGCTATGGTCACCCTCTGGCTCTATCCAAACTCACTAACTCACATCTTCAATCTCTCTTCTGGTATCTTCCCCAACTCTATAAAACATGCACTAATCATCCCCATAATTAAAAAGCCCTTACTAGACCCCACCAATCTTAACAACACCAATCTTACCAACCTATTCCCCATCTCAGTTTCCCCTTTTTATCCAAATTCCTTGATTGCCTGGTGTAAAACTGACTGAGTGACCATCTTATCGAGAATAACCTTCTTGATCCCCTTGAGTCTGGATTATGCCCCCAACACTCTATGGAAACTACTCTTGTAAGACAAATTAACTCCTAACAGCTAAATCCAATAGACACTACAGGCATACCCCACTTTTAACCACTTCCCTACCCAGTCATAGACATATGACGTCCACAGATGGGATCTCCCATCCTGGGTGGACGTCTTATGACGTCCTGGGATTCCTGGCCGTCTAGGGGCCGCCGCGCTGCTCGGGACCCAGTGCGTGTGCCCGGCAGCCGCGATGTCCGCCGGGCACCCGCGATTGCCTGTTAACTGGGCCGGACCGTGGATCTGTGTGTGTAAAAACACAGATCCACGTCCTGTCAGTTGTGAGGAGAGCGATCTGTGTTCCCAGAACGGAGGAACACTGATCGGTCTCCTCCCCTTGTGCGTCCCCGCCCCCTACAGTTAGAATCATTCCCTAGGAAACATATTAACCCCTCCCCGCCCCCTAGTGGTTAACCCCTTCACTGCCTGTCACATTTACACAGTAATCAATGCAATTTTATAGCATTGATCGCTGTATAAATGTGAATGGTCCCAAAAATGTGTCAAAAGTGTCCGATGTGTCCGCCATAATGTCGCAGTCACGAAAAAAAATCGCGATCGCCGCTAAAAAAATAGATAAATATATATATATTTTTTAAAAATGCCATAAATCTATCCCGGATTTTGTAGACGCTATAACTTTTGCGCAAACCAATCAATATACGCTTATTGCGATTTTTTTTACCAAAAATATGTAGAAGAATACGTATCAGCTGAAACTGAGGAAAAAAATTGTTTTTTAAAAAAAAAATTGGGATATTTATTATAGCAAAAAGTAAAAAATATTTTGTTTTTTTCAAAATTGTAGCTCTTCTTTTGTTTATAGCGCAAAAAATAAAAACCGCAGAGGCAATCAAATACCACCAAAAGAAAGCTCTATTTGTGGGGAAAAAAGGACGTCAATTTTTTTTGGGTACAACATTGCACCACCGTGCAATTGTTGTTTAAAGTGCGACAGCGCTGAAAACTAAAAATTGGCCTGGAAAGGAAGGGGGTGAAAATGCCCTGTATTGAACCAGTTAAGTAAGCAATGGGGTTTATTTACTAAAGCTGGAAAGTGCAAAATCAGGCTCACTTCTGCATAGAAACCAATGAGCTTCTAACCCCAGCATGTTCAATTAAGCTTTGGTAATAAAACCTGGAAGCTCATTGGTTTCTATGCAGAAGTGAGCCTGATTTTGCACTTTCCGGCTTTAGTAAATAAACCCCATTGTGTACATAAAAGTGGGGTATGCCTGTACTCTGTACTTCTACTCCTGGACCTTTCTGCTGCCTTTGACACAGTGGACCACCTCCTCCACGCCTTTGATATCTGTGACTGTACTCTTCACTGGTTGTCTTGGACCTCTTTTATTTTTCATCTACACCTCGTCCCTGGATCAGGTAATAGCCTCCCATGGCTTCCAATACCATCTCTACGCTGACAACACCCAAATCTATCTCTTTACCCCTCAACCCACTCCTTCAGTCTTCTCAAGTATCACTAATTTACTAACAGACATATCAGCCTGGATGGTACACCACTTCCTCAAACTCAATCTTTCCAAAACCGAGCTCATAATTTTTCATACACTATTTGTCTCTTCCCCTGATTTCTCTGTCAAGATCGATAGCACTACTGTCAGCCCATCCCCACATGCCAAGGTTCTATGTGTAATCCTGGACTCTGAACTATCCTTTCAGCCCCATGTCTAATCACTGTTTAAATCTTGCCACCTCACCCTCTGCAACATCTCAGAAAATACGAGCCTTCCTAACCCATGACACCATAAAGCTCCTAGTTCACTCCCTGGTCATCTCCCGCCTCGACTACTGCAACTCCCTCCTCACAGGATTACATAGGCTATCCCCCCTTCATTCCATCATGAATGCTTCTGCCAGGCTCATCAACCTTCAGTGTCTGCTACTCTCTGTCAATCCCTTCACTAGCTTCCACTCACCCCACAAATTAAATTCAAAATACTAACAACAAGTTACAAAGCCATCCACAACTTGGCCCCAGCTACATAACTAACCTAGTCTCAAAATACCTACCTACTCATTCTATTTGTTCCTCCAAAGACCTCCTGCTCTCTAGCTCCTCTGTCACCTCCTCCCATGCTAGCCTCCAGGACTTTTCCTGAGCCTCTCCTATCCTATGGAACTCCCTACCCTACTCTGTTTGCTTTTAGATGATCCTTGAAAACCCTCCTCTTCAGAGAAGTCTAGTCTGCCCCCTACCTAACAACTGTGCTTTTATTGTCTCCATCAGATCATCCCCCACTGTTATTACCCTTTGTATCACTTGACCCTCCCTTCTAGATTGTAAGCTCTAATGAGTAGGATCCTCTGATTCCTCTTGTATTGAATTGTATTGTAACTGTACTGTCTGCCCTCATGTTGTAAAGCACTGTGCAAACTGTTGGTGCTATATAAATACTGCATAATAATAATAATAATTAGAAATACTTGCTGACCCCAATAAACTGTGGTACATTTGTATAACAACAATCATGCCATACAGTGTTAGCAATTTACGCCGGATTTCATTAGGACTTTAGGAATCATGCAGCCCTATGCACATCTAAATGATGACACCTCTTCTATACAAGCACCTCCCCCTGTGTCATGTAATCTTTTTGTATAAAATACTGCTAGCTATTGGAAGCATGGGATCTAGCTTGTATTCAAGACTATCTTTCACATGTACAAACCAACAGATGAAAGAATGTGTGTGTGTGTGTGTATATATATATATATATATATATATATATATATATATATATATATATATATAATGTAGTTAGCAAAATTATAAACGCAACACTTTTGTGTTTGCCCCTATTTATCATGAGTTGAACTCAAAGATCTACAACTTTTTCTATGTACACAAAAGGCCTATTTATCTCAAGTATTGTTCACAAATCTGTCTAAATCTGTGTTAGTGAGCACTTCTCCTTTTGCAGAGATAATCCATCCTCCTCACAGGTGTGGCATATCAAGATGCTGATTAGACAGCATGATTATTGCACAGGTGTGCCTTAGGCTGGTCACAATAGAAGGCCACCCTAAAATGTGCAGTTTTACTGTATTTGGGGGGGGGGTGGTCAGGATGGTCCGAAAACCAGTCAGTATCTTGTGTGACCACCATTTGCTTCAAGCAGTGCAGCACATCACCTTCGCATAGAGTTGATGAGGTTGATTGTAGCCTGTTGAAATGTTGGCCCATTCCTCTTCAATGAGGATGACAAGCATGCAGATGAGCTTCCCTGAGACGGTTTCTGACAGTTTGTGCAGAAATTCTTTGGTTATGCAAACCGATTGCATAACCAGCTGTCCGGGTGGCTGGTCTCAGACTATCTTAGAGGTGAAGATGCTGGATGTGGAGGTACTGGGCTGGTGTGGTTACACGTGGTCTGCGGTTGTGAGGCTGGTTGGATGTACTGCCAAATTCTCTGAAACGCCTTTGGAGATGGCTTATGGTAGAGAAATGAACATTCAATTCAAGGGCAACAGCTCTGGTGGACATTCCTGCAGTCAGCATGCCAGTTGCACGCTCCCTCAAAACTTTTGACATCTGTGGCATTGTGCTGTGTGATAAAACTGCACATTTTAGAGTGGCCTTTTATTGTGGCCAGCCTAAGGCAGACCTGTGCAATAATCATGCAGTCTAATCAGCATCTTGATATGCCACACCTGTGAGGTGGATGGATTATCTCGGCAAAGGAGAAGTGCTCACTAACACAGATTTGGACACATTTGTGAGCAATATTTGAGAGAAATAGGCCTCTTGTGTACAAAGAAAAAGTTGTAGATCTTTAAGTTTAGCTCATGATAAATAGGGGCAAACACAAAAGTGTTGCATTTATAATTTCTCTCAGTGTATATATATATATATATATATATATATATATATATATATATATATATATATATATATATATATATAATATAGATAATTAGGGATGAGCCGAACACCCCCCTGTTCGGTTCGCACCAGAACATGCGAACAGGAAAAAAATTCGTTCGAACACGCGAACGCCGTTAAAGTCTATGGGACACGAACATGAATAATCAAAAGTGCTAATTTTAAAGGCTAATATGCAAGTTATTGTCATAAAAAGTGTTTGGGGACCCGGGTCCTCCCCCAGGGGACATGAATCAATGCAAAAAAAAGTTTTAAAAACGGCCGTTTTTTTAGGAGCAGTGATTTTAATAATGCTTAAAGTCAAACAATAAAAGTGTAATATCCCTTTAAATTTCATACCTGGGGGGTGTCTATAGTATGCCTGTAAAGGGGCGCATGTTTCCCGTGTTTAGAACAGTCTGACAGCAAAGTGACATTTGGAAGGAAAAAACACATTTAAAACTACCGCGGCTATTGCATTGCCGACAATACACATAGAAGTTCATTGATAAAAACGGCATGGGAATTCCCCACAGGGGAACCCCGAACCAAAAAAAAAAAAAAAAAAAATGATGTGGGGGTCCCCCTAAATTCCATACAAGGCCCTTCAGGTCTGGTATGGATATTAAGGGGAACCCCAGCCAAAATTTAAAAAAAAAATTGACGTGGGGTTCCCCCTAAATTCCATACCAGACCCTTCAGGTCTGGTATGGATTTTAAGGGGAACCCCGCGCCAAAAAAAAAAAAAAAAAAAGGCGTGGGGTCCCCCTAAAAATCCATACCAGACCCTTATCCGAGCACGCAACCTGGCAGGCCGCAGGAAAAGAGGGGGGGACGAGAGTGCGGCCCCCCCCCCCTCCTGAACCGTACCAGGCCACATGCCCTCAACATTGGGAGGGTGCTTTGGGGTAGCCCCCCAAAACACCTTGTCCCCATGTTGATGAGGACAAGGGCCTCATCCTCACAACCGTGGCCGGTGGTTGTGAGGGTCTGCGGGCGGGGGGCTTATCGGAATCTGGAAGCCCCCTTTAACAAGGGGACCCCCAGATCCCGGCCCCCCCCCTGTGTGAAATGGTAAGGGGGTACTTACCCCTACCATTTCACTAAAAAACTGTCAAAAATGTTAAAAATGACAAGAGACAGTTTTTGACAATTCCTTTATTTAAATGCTTCTTCTTTCTTCTTTCTTCCTTCATCTTCTTTTTCTTCTGGTTCTTCTGGCTCTTCTGGTTCTTCCTCCGGCGTTCTCGTCCAGCATCTTCTCCGCGGCGTCTTCTATCTTCTTCTCCTCGGGCCGCTCCGCACCCATGGCATTTGGGGGGAGGCTCCCGCTCTTCTCTTCATCTTCTTCTCTTCTTCATCTTCTTCTTCATCTTCTTCTTCTTCTTTTTCTTCTTCTTCCTTCTTCTCTTCTTCTCTTCTTCCTGTCTTCTCCGGGCCGCTCCGCAATCCATGCTGTGGCATGGAGGGCAGGGGCGGATCCAGAGCCTAGTCTCGGGAGGGGCACTGCCATAAAATTTTGCGGGCAATTTGTCGGGCAATGGCTGGTGTTGGCGCTTCAATCATAACAGCACCATGGTTGATGTGGTGTCAGGATGATTGAGGCGCATTATTTATATTATTACATTGTAATGTAAAATGAAATCGTTCAACTCACCATAATGCAGAATCATTGGGAGCCCTGAGCGTGTCACTTGCCAATGTCGCCTGCCACAACATGCGGATTGTCACTTGCCAATGTCGCCTGCCACAAGATGCGGATTGTCACTTGCCAATGTCGCCTGCCACAAGATGCGGATTGTCACTTGCCAATGTCGCCTGCCACAAGATGCGGATTGTCACTTGCCAATGTCGCCTGCCACAAGATGCGGATTGTCACTTGCCAATGTCGCCTGCCACAAGATGCGGATTGTCACTTGCCAATGTCGCCTGCCACAACATGCAGATTGTCACTTGCCAATGTCGCCTGCCACAAGATGCGGATTGTCACTTGCCAATGTCGCCTGCCACAACATGCAGATTGTCACTTGCCAATGTCGCCTGCCACAAGATGCGGATTTTCACTTGCCAATGTCGCCTGCCACAACATGCAGATTGTCACTTGCCAATGTCGCTTGCCACAACATGCGGATTGTCACTTGCCAATGTCGCCTGCCACAACATGCGGATTGTCACTTGCCAAGTTGCCAGTGGATGTGTCCTAGAGTGAGGGCGGGCAGTGAGAGATATTGTAACTCATCAGAACATGCATGCAAAAGCATGTTGCATTGCGGCCATCTTGGTACACCCTCACTTGTCAGCAGTAAGACTAGAGTTAGAAGTCGGTAAGCAGACATCTTTATACACCCACCGGAGTCTTGCTTTTCACAGTTATTTTTAATAGTAAACTCAGCTTATTTAGTGAAATATAAGTTGAGTTTACTGTTGAAAATAACTATGATAAGCAAGACTCTGGTGGGTGTATAAAGATGTCCGCTTGCCGACTTACAAACACTAGGCTTACTGTGGACAAGTGCGGGAGTACCAAGATGGCCGCGACGCAACGTCCCTTCAGTCACATTATCAGAAGGGGAGCGGCTTCAACACCTGCCTGCTCGCTGCCTCGCTCAGCCTCAGTCACACAGCAGCCGCCCGCTCCAGGCCCTGTCACACTGTCACGTCGGTCGGCTCTGAGAGACTCGAGTCCGACCTCCGACGTGACGCCGTGACTCACTCACTCACTGCAGTGTGAGTGTGACTGACCGTGACGTCACTCGTTGCTAATGCCAGGGCCGCCTGGCGTCTAGCAACGAGTGCAGAGCAGGGAAGAGGCTCCACCCACCTTCAGTGTCAGTGACCGCCGCCGCCACCCGTACATACCACACGCGAGTCTCTCTCTCGGCGCCGCTGATCGGCACATGTGAGAGAGACTCGGGCCGGCAGCGGAGCGCAGGAGACAGTTACATTAAGAGTGTGTGTGCTATTATTTCGGGGGGGGCAATTGCCCTGTTGCCCCCCCCCTGGATCCGCCCCTGATGGAGGGAGGCTCCCGCTGTGTGACGGCGTCTCTTCGTCTGACGGTTCTTAAATAACGGGGGGCGGGGCCACCCGGTGACCCCGCCCCCCTCTGACGCACGGTGACATGACGGGACTTTCCTGTGGCATTCCCCGTGACGTCACAGGGAAGTCCCTCAAGTCACCGTGCGTCAGAGGGGGGCGGGGTCACCGGATGGCCCCGCCCCCCGTTATTTAAGAACCGTCAGACGAAGAGACGCCGTCACACAGCGGGAGCCTCCCTCCATGCCACAGCATGGATTGCGGAGCGGCCCGAAGAAGAGAAGAAGGAAGAAGAAGAAGAAGAAGAAGATGAAGAAGAGAAGAAGATGAAGAGAAGAGCGGGAGCCTCCCCTCATGCCATGGGTGCGGAGCGGCCCGAGGAGAAGAAGATAGAAGACGCCGCGGAGAAGATGCTGGACGAGAACGCCGGAGGAAGAACCAGAAGAGCCAGAAGAACCAGAAGAAGAAGAAGATGAAAGAAGAAAGAAGAAGCATTTAAATAAAGGAATTGTCAAAAACTGTCTCTTGTCATTTTTAACATTTTTGACAGTTTTTTAGTGAAATGGTAGGGGTAAGTACCCCCTTACCATTTCACACAGGGGGGGGGCCGGGATCTGGGGGTCCCCTTGTTAAAGGGGGCTTCCAGATTCCGATAAGCCCCCCGCCCGCAGACCCTCACAACCACCGGCCACGGTTGTGAGGATGAGGCCCTTGTCCTCATCAACATGGGGACAAGGTGTTTTGGGGGGCTACCCCAAAGCACCCTCCCAATGTTGAGGGCATGTGGCCTGGTACGGTTCAGGAGGGGGGGGGGGCCGCACTCTCGTCCCCCCCTCTTTTCCTGCGGCCTGCCAGGTTGCGTGCTCGGATAAGGGTCTGGTATGGATTTTTAGGGGGACCCCACGCCTTTTTTTTTTTTTTTTTTTGGCGCGGGGTTCCCCTTAAAATCCATACCAGACCTGAAGGGTCTGGTATGGAATTTAGGGGGAACCCCACGTCAATTTTTTTTTTAAATTTTGGCTGGGGTTCCCCTTAATATCCATACCAGACCTGAAGGGCCTTGTATGGAATTTAGGGGGACCCCCACATCATTTTTTTTTTTTTTTTTTTGGTTCGGGGTTCCCCTGTGGGGAATTACCATGCCGTTTTTATCAATGAACTTCTATGTGTATTGTCGGCAATGCAATAGCCGCGGGTAGTTTTAAATGAGTTTTTTCCTTCCAAATGTCATTTTGCTGTCAGACTGTTCTAAACACAGGAAACATGCGCCCCTTTACAGGCATACTATAGACACCCCCCAGGTACGAAATTTAAAGGGATATTACACTTTTATTGTTTGACTTTAAGCATTAATAAAATCACTGCTCCTGAAAAAACGGCCGTTTTTAAAACTTTTTTTTGCATTGATCCATGTCCCCTGGGGCAGGACCCGGGTCCCCAAACACTTTTTATGACAATAACTTGCATATAAGCCTTTAAAATTAGCACTTTTGATTTCTCCCATAGACTTTTAAAGGGTGTTCCGCGGCATTCGAATTTGCCGCGAACACCCCAAATTGTTCGCTGTTCGGCGAACTTGCGAACAGCCAATGTTCGAGTAGAACATGAGTTCGACTCGAACTCGAAGCTCATCCCTATAGATAATCTCAAAAAAGTCAGTACACCCCTCACATTTTTGTAAATATTTTATTATATCTTCTCATGTGACAACACTGAAGTATTGACACTTTGCTACAATGTAAAGCGGTGAGTGTACAGCTTGTATAACACTGTAAATTTGCTGTCCCCTCAACATAACTCAACTCACAGTCATTAATGTCTAAACCGCTGGCAACAAAAGTGAGTACACCCCTAAGGAAAAATGTCCAAACTGGGCCCAATTAGCCATTTTCCGCTCCCGGCGTCATGTGACTCATTAGTGTTATGAGGTCTCAGGTGTGAATGGGGAGCAGGTGTGTTAAATTTGGTGTTATCACTCTCACTTTCTCATACTGGTCACTGGAAGTTCAACATGGCTCCTCATGGCAAAGAACTCTCTGAGGGTCAGAAAAAAGAATTGTTGCTCTACATGAAGATGGCCTAGGCTATAAGAAGATTGCCAAGACCCTGAAACTAAGCTGCAGCATGGTGGCAAGACCATATAGCGGTTTAACAGGACATGTTCCACTCAGAACAGGCCTCGCCATGGTCGACCAAAGAAGTTGAGTGCACGTGCTCAGCGTCATATCCAGAGGTTGTCTTTGGAAAATACACGTATGAGTGCTGCCAGCAGTGCTGCAGAGGTTGAAGGGGTGGGGGGATCAGCCTGTCAGTGCTCAGACCACACGCCGCACACTACATCAAATTGGTCTGCATGGCTGTCATCCCAGAAGGAAGCCTCTTCTAAAGATGATGCACAAGAAAGCCCGCAAACAGTTAAACAGTTTGCTGAAAACAAGCAAACTAAGGACATGGATTACTGGAACCATGTTCTGTGGTCTGATGAGAGCAAGACAAATTTATTTGGTTCGGATGACATCAAGCATGTGTGGCGGCAATCAGGTGAGGAGTACAAAGACAAGTGTGTCTTGCCTACAGTCAAGCATGGTGATGGGAGTGTCATGGTCTGGGGCTGCATGAGTGCTTCCGGAATTGGGAAGCTACAGTTCATTGAGGGAACCATGAATGCCAACATGTGCTGTGACATACTGAAGCAGAGCATGATCCCCTCGCTTAGGAGACTGGGCCACAGGGCAGTATTCCAACATAACGACCCCCAAGCACACCTCTAAGACGACCAATGCCTTGCTAAAGTAGCTGAGGGTAAAGGTGATGGGCTGGCCAAGCATGTGTCCAGACCTAAACCTCAAACAGAAGGTGGAGGAGTGTAAGGTCTCTAACATCCACCAGCTCCATGATGTCATCATGGAGGAGTGGAGGAGGACTCCAGTGGCAACCTGTGAAGCTCTGCTGAACTCCATGTCAAAGAGGGTTAAGGCAGTTCTGGAAACACAATATTGACACTTTGTGCCCAATTTGGACATTTTCACTTAGGGGTGTACTCACTTTTGTTGCCAGCAGTGTAGACATTAATGGCTGTGTGTTGAGTTATTTTGAGGGGACAGCAAATTTACACTGTCATACAAGCTGTAAACTCACCATTTTACATTGTAGCAGTGTTATCACATGAAAAGATATAATAAAATATTTATGTGAGGGGTGTACTCACTGTTGTGAGATACCGTGTGTATACAGTGGGAACGGAAAGTATTCAGACCCCCTTAAATATTTCACTCTTTGTTATAGTGCAGCCATTTGCTAAAATCATTTAAGTTCATTTTTTTCCTCATTAATGTACACACAGCATGCCATATTGACAGAAAAACACAGAATTGTTGACATTTTTGCAGATTTATTAAAAAAGAAAAACTGAAATATCACATGTTCCTAAGTATTCAGACCCTTTGCTCAGTATTTAGTAGAAGCACCCTTTTGATCTAATACAGCCATGAGTCTTTTTGGGGATGCAACAAGTTTTTCACACCTGGATTTGGAGATCCTCTGCCATTTCTCCTTGCAGATCCTCTCCAGTTCTGTCAGGTTGGATGGTAAACGTTGGTGGGCAGCCATTTTTAGGTCTCTCCAGAGATGCTCAATTGGGTTTAAGTCAGGGCTCTGGCTGGGCCATTCAAGAACAGTCACGGAGTTGTTGTGAAGCCACTCCTTTGTTATTTTAGCTGTGTGCTGAGGGTTCTTTGTCTTGTTGGAAGGTGAACCTTCGGCCCAGTCTGAGGTCCTGAGCACTCTGGAGAAGATTTTCGTCCAGGATATCCCTGTACTTGGCCGCATTCATCTTTCCCTCAATTTTAACCAGTCATCCTGTCCCTGCAGCTGAAAAACACCCCCACAACATGATGCTGCCACCACCATGCTTCGCTGTTGGGACTGTATTGGACAGGTGATGAGCAGTGCCTGGTTTTTTCCACACATACCGCTTAGAATTAAGGCCAAAAAGTTATATCTTGGTCTCATCAGACAAGAGAATCTTATTTCTCACCATCTTGGAGTCCTTCAGGTGTTTTTTCTTAGCAAACTCCATGCGGGCTTTCATGTGTCTTGCACTGAGGGGAGGCTTCCGTCTGGCCACTCTGCCATAAAGCCCCAACTGGTGGAGGGCTGCAGTGATGGTTGACTTTCTACAACTTTCTCCCATCTCCCGACTGCATCTCTGGAGCTCAGCCACAGTGATCTTTGGGTTCTTCTTTACCTCTCTCACCAAGGCTCTTCTCCCCCGACAGCTCAGTTTGGCCGGACGGCCAGCTCTAGGAAGGGTTCTGGTCATCCCAAACACCTTCCATTCAAGGATTATGGAGGCCACTGTGCTCTTAGAAACCTTAAGAATTTTTTTGTAACCTTGGCCAGATCTGTGCCTTGCCACAATTATGTCTCTGAGCTCCTCAGGCAGTTCCTAACAATAAAATGTTAAAAGAATAACGACTGTGACGATTTTTGTGTAACAGTTCACACCACAACTACAGTGTATTGATAAGATGATATTCCAAAAGTCTTGTTAATAATACAGTAGTCTCTCTAAGGGAATCAAAATGAAGTTACCCAACATGTTTCAGAAATAAATCTCTTTCTTCGGGGGTGTGTGATATGTAGAATAACATCAACCCAGAAAGCAGTGTACAATAGATAAGTACATATATATAGAAGCATGTACAATGTTCATAGCTGATAAATAACACTCCATTATTCCATTACAACTTTAAAGCAGCCGTCAGTTAAAAAATAAAAAAAAACTGTCAGCCGTAAAACTGCCAGGAGGTCACACCAGCAAACCCGACAGGGCCACCTAGATGTACATCAAAAACAGGGATCCATGACGGTGGTTACATAATACTACAAACACTAAAAAGCCGAACAGAAAATCACTCAGATGACCATTTTTTTTTCTCATCCTACTTATTCAACTGCACTTTTAGCGTTATTTACAATTCTGCTTTCTCCTCTTCCTTTCTCTGTCAGAGTCTCCCAAGGTTCTGTTCTTGGACTGACAACGTTGTGGCTATTTGCAAGGTAGGGAGCCCAAAACAGTAAGTGCTATTACTAGGGGGATCTCAAAGATCTCTTCCTAACCCTGTCGGGGTCCCCTAAGGTTCTTTTCTTGGACCTCTCCTATTCTCGATCTACACCTTCTCCCTGGGTCATTTGATAGCCTCCCATGGCTTCCAATACCATCTCTACGATGATGACACCCACATTTATCTCCCTACCCCTCAGCTCATCCCTTCAGTCTCGTCATGTATCACTAATTTACTAACACACATAACAGCCTTGATTACACCACTTCCTCAAACCCAATCTATCCAAAACCAAGCTCATAATATTTTCTCCCCTACTTGCCTCTTCCCCTGATTTCTCTGTCAAGATCGATGACACAACTATCAACCCGTTCACACATGCCAAGGTTTTATGTGTAATCCTGGACTCTGAACTATCCTTTCGGCCCCACATCCAATCACTGTCCAAATCTTGCTGTCTCAACCCATGCCACATCTCCAAAAATATGCCCCTTTCTAATCAATGACACCACAAAGCTTCTAACGGACCTAATCATTCTCTTCATTAGGGATGAGCCGAACACCCCCCTGTTCGGTTCGCACCAGAACATGCGAACAGGAAAAAAATTCGTTCGAACACGCGAACGCCGTTAAAGTCTATGGGACACGAACATGAATAATCAAAAGTGCTAATTTTAAAGGCTAATATGCAAGTTATTGTCATAAAAAGTGTTTGGGGACCCGGGTCCTCCCCCAGGGGACATGAATCAATGCAAAAAAAAGTTTTAAAAACGGCCGTTTTTTCAGGAGCAGTGATTTTAATAATGCTTAAAGTCAAACAATAAAAGTGTAATATCCCTTTAAATTTCATACCTGGGGGGTGTCTATAGTATGCCTGTAAAGGGGCGCATGTTTCCCGTGTTTAGAACAGTCTGACAGCAAAGTGACATTTTGAAGGAAAAAACACATTTAAAACTACCGCGGCTATTGCATTGCCAACAATACACATAGAAGTTCATTGATAAAAACGGCATGGGAATTCCCCACAGGGCAACCCCGAACCAAAATTAAAAAAAAAAATGATGTGGGAGTCCCCCTAAATTCCATACAAGGCCCTTCAGGTCTGGTATGGATATTAAGGGGAACCCTAGCCAAAATTTAAAAAAAAAATTGACGTGGGGTTCCCCCTAAATTCCATACCAGACCCTTCAGGTCTGGTATGGATTTTAAGGGGAACCCCGCGCCAAAAAAAAAAAAAAAACGGCGTGGGGTCCCCCTAACAATCCATACCAGACCCTTATCCGAGCACGCAACCTGGCAGGCCGCAGGAAAAGAGGGGGGGACGAGAGTGCGGCCCCCCCCCCCTCCTGAACCGTACCAGGCCACATGCCCTCAACATTGGGAGGGTGCTTTGGGGTAGCCCCCCAAAACACCTTGTCCCCATGTTGATGAGGACAAGGGCCTCATCCTCACAACCGTGGCCGGTGGTTGTGAGGGTCTGCGGGCGGGGGGCTTATCGGAATCTGGAAGCCCCCTTTAACAAGGGGACCCCCAGATCCCGGCCCCCCCCCTGTGTGAAATGGTAAGGGGGTACTTACCCCTACCATTTCACTAAAAAACTGTCAAAAATGTTAAAAATGACAAGAGACAGTTTTTGACAATTCCTTTATTTAAATGCTTCTTCTTTCTTCTTTCTTCCTTCATCTTCTTCTTCTTCTGGTTCTTCTGGCTCTTCTGGTTCTTCCTCCGGCGTTCTCGTCCAGCATCTTCTCCGCGGCGTCTTCTATCTTCTTCTCCTCGGGCCGCTCCGCACCCATGGCATGAGGGGGGAGGCTCCCGCTCTTCTCTTCATCTTCTTCTCTTCTTCATCTTCTTCTTCTTCTTTTTCTTCTTCTTCCTTCTTCTCTTCTTCTCTTCTTCCTGTCTTCTCCGGGCCGCTCCGCAATCCATGCTGTGGCATGGAGGGAGGCTCCCGCTGTGTGACGGCGTCTCTTCATCTGACGGTTCTTAAATAACGGGGGGCGGGGCCACCCGGTGGCCCCGCCCCCCTCTGACGCACAGTGACATGACGGGACTTTCCTGTGGCATTCCCCGTGACGTCACAGGGAAGTCCCTCAAGTCACCGTGCGTCAGAGGGGGGCGGGGTCACCGGATGGCCCCGCCCCCCGTTATTTAAGAACCGTCAGACGAAGAGACGCCGTCACACAGCGGGAGCCTCCCTCCATGCCAGCATGGCTGCGGAGCGGCCCGGAGAAGACAGGAAGAAGAGAAGAAGGAAGAAGAAGAAGAAGAAGAAGATGAAGAAGAAGATGAAGAAGAGAAGAAGATGAAGAGAAGAGCGGGAGCCTCCCCCCTCATGCCATGGGTGCGGAGCGGCCCGAGAAGAAGATAGAAGACGCCGCGGAGAAGATGCTGGACGAGAACGCCGGAGGAAGAACCAGAAGAGCCAGAAGAACCAGAAGAAGAAGAAGATGAAGGAAGAAAGAAGAAAGAAGAAGCATTTAAATAAAGGAATTGTCAAAAACTGTCTCTTGTCATTTTTAACATTTTTGACAGTTTTTTAGTGAAATGGTAGGGGTAAGTACCCCCTTACCATTTCACACAGGGGGGGGGGCGGGATCTGGGGGTCCCCTTGTTAAAGGGGGCTTCCAGATTCCGATAAGCCCCCCGCCCGCAGACCCTCACAACCACCGGCCACGGTTGTGAGGATGAGGCCCTTGTCCTCATCAACATGGGGACAAGGTGTTTTGGGGGGCTACCCCAAAGCACCCTCCCAATGTTGAGGGCATGTGGCCTGGTACGGTTCAGGAGGGGGGGGGGCCGCACTCTCGTCCCCCCCTCTTTTCCTGCGGCCTGCCAGGTTGCGTGCTCGGATAAGGGTCTGGTATGGATTTTTAGGGAGACCCCACGCCTTTTTTTTTTTTTTTTTTTGGCGCGGGGTTCCCCTTAAAATCCATACCAGACCTGAAGGGTCTGGTATGGAATTTAGGGGGAACCCCACGTCAATTTTTTTTTTAAATTTTGGCTGGGGTTCCCCTTAATATCCATACCAGACCTGAAGGGCCTTGTATGGAATTTAGGGGGACCCCCACATCATTTTTTTTTTTTTTTTTTTTGGTTCGGGGTTCCCCTGTGGGGAATTCCCATGCCGTTTTTATCAATGAACTTCTATGTGTATTGTCGGCAATGCAATAGCCGCGGGTAGTTTTAAATGAGTTTTTTCCTTCCAAATGTCATTTTGCTGTCAGACTGTTCTAAACACGGGAAACATGCGCCCCTTTACAGGCATACTATAGACACCCCCCAGGTACGAAATTTAAAGGGATATTACACTTTTATTGTTTGACTTTAAGCATTAATAAAATCACTGCTCCTGAAAAAACGGCCGTTTTTAAAACTTTTTTTTGCATTGATCCATGTCCCCTGGGGCAGGACCCGGGTCCCCAAACACTTTTTATGACAATAACTTGCATATAAGCCTTTAAAATTAGCACTTTTGATTTCTCCCATAGACTTTTAAAGGGTGTTCCGCGGCATTCGAATTTGCCGCGAACACCCCAAATTGTTCGCTGTTCGGCGAACTTGCGAACAGCCAATGTTCGAGTAGAACATGAGTTCGACTCGAACTCGAAGCTCATCCCTACTCTTCATTCCTGCCAAGACCTCCTGCTCTCTAGCTTCCTCGTCACCCCTCCCATGCTCGCCTCCAGGACTTTTCTTGAGCCTCTCTTATCCTATGGAACTCCCTACCCCTATCTGTCTGATTATCTTCTACTCTGCTTGCTTTTAGAAGATCCCCAGCTATTACCTTTTGTATCACTTGACCCCCCCCCCTTAGATTGTAAGCTCTAACAGGCCCTCAGATTCCTCCTGTATTAAATTGTAACTGTACTGTCTGCACTCATGTTGTAAAGTGCTGCACAAACTGTTGGTGCTATATAAATTCTGTATAATAATTATCTCAAAACTTGTGTAGCACCTTATGTAAAGATCTTAATGCTCTAATTAACATAACAAAACCCCCAATATATTGTATAATATACAGTATAATTTACAAGTGGTTCACAAACTATGAGGCTGGACTCACATTTGTAGTGATCCTGTGTCTATATTAAAAAATGGAATGACAGCTAGATTGTACATGTAGCGCTGGTAGATTTTCATCTACCGCTTATAGGTAAATTTGGTGGGTTATCTGTTTCATACATAGTTAGATTTAGCCTCTGTTCCAGTTTGGCTGTGTTGCATGTAGATTCACACTGTGCCTGTGGGTGTTGTTGTCGCCATAGGCCGGTGTTGGAAAGGCAATGCGCTGAAGCGTATGGGTGCTCTTCTGTCCCGGAGATAACTCGGTGGAGGTGGTCCTCCGAGTTGCATTCTGGGAGAGGGTATTTATGGGGCAGACGCCATGTGTTTTTTTTTCGTTCCATTTGCTGGTCCTCCTGGCCGACAGGTATGTGTTAGGAGTACTACCGCGTGGTCCTCCGACCGGGAGGACCACGTTGCTGCAGCGGGTGGGTGGGCCCAGAAGCATGTCTGGGACCTACCACAGCAGCGAGGGAATGGTCCTGTGCTGTCTGTCCTATGGGAAGAAGCTGGACAACTGAGAAGATCCCAGGGGAGGACGCGTTGCTGCAGCATGTGGGTGGGCCCAGAAGCATGTCTGGGGCCTACCACCGCGGCAGGGGAATGGTCCTGTGCTGTCTGTCCTACGGGAAGAAGCTGGACAACTGAGAAGATCCCAGGGAAGGACCCTTTATGGAAGGATCATGCAGAGTGCTGGTCTGGAGAGGGGCCTGGTGACTCAGTTGGAGGACGCATCCCAAAGTTAACCTATCGCATAGTACTGCCGGGTTGGCTTAAAGGTTCTAGTGCTGTGTTTGCTATTCATCGTAAACCATTACATCCTGTGGCAGAGGATCGTACGGGTTTCTATTCCATTCAAGTCTGTGGCAGAGACTTTTGTTCGTGCTGCGTGCCGGTTGCTAGGTTAGTGAGAGAAACCTATCCGGGCGGGCAAAGATTCAACTCTAAAAGGAAAGTACATTCATCTACAAGATTCCAATTCCTAATATTACATCAAGAAAAGGTATTTGAACTTCCCTGCAACTTTTTTTCTACCTCTTTCCTGCTACTTCCTTCAGTTACTCTTTATTAAAGCATTGGAAAAGATACTCAAGTGTCTGGTGTCTACACTGTCTGGTATTAAACTCAACGAGACCTTAGACCTGGTTCTGGTGAAATTGAGATAACAAAGGTGATGGTAACAGCCCGCTTTAAATCAGCAGCTCCACCGTGAGTTATTGCTACATACAGTAAATGAACAAGTTGTATGTTTGCCTTTCTAGTAGGTGGTGTGTTAAATCTTCACTCTCTTGAAGTACTGTACGCTACCACTGCTATATGACACTTCTGCTTGTGTTGGATTGCAACCCCAGCTTTGTAGTATGGTTCCTCCTGCCAGCTTTTATACCACTACTGTGCCCTGACAGAAATGAAATTTAATAGCAGAGCTAATATTTTATGCAAGGACTTTCTTGCAGCGGTCACCCCCGGAGGAGCTGCTGAATATTGACCCAGGTCTCCCTTCCTAGTACAGAGACTGCCAGACCCAGATACAGTTCCAAGCACACAGACAAATATAGCCTCAGTCTAGGGGATGTCTTTTTTATGGATTTAATGCAAAAAAAAAATTAAACAGGAGAGGGGTGCAGGTGCACGATACTCTAAAATATCAGAAGAATATAGAAGGACAAACTTTAGCCAAAATCCTTTTGCGACAGCCTTTGCTAAAGGTAGAATGAAATGCTTAGCTAATCTGGAACCCTATGCAAGCAGTTCCAGTCCTTACAGCATCTTCTGCTACTTACTTTCCTAAGCACTTACACACCTGGAATCCAAATGTAAAGTACTCACAATGTCCAAAGACAGGTGTCTTCCACCTAGCCTCCATGTAACATTAATCAGTGAGAAAGAAAGGGTAATTTTCCAGACCAGTCTCTGCAAGTGATACCCTCCAGCAATTGTCTCTCATTCAGATCTCTTTCAGGCCCTCAGCCAAGCACATGTTGAGGCCCAAACAGCAACTCCAAGCTGCATCCCAGGGGCAGTAGCCCCGGGACAAGAACACTCTGATCAAGGTCCCAAACATTTATCTTCTCCCCATCTACCTTCTTAGATTGGCTGAGGTCAGATGAATATTCGTAACTTCAGTGGCTGACCCTTCCATCTTTTTCTGGAAGCTTCTTTCAGAGGCAAGCAGGAGCAATGGACCACCAAGCTTAGGGAAACCTGACCAGACCAAAAAACAGATTGCCACTCTACTGAGTACAGCAGTACCAAAAATTAAATTTAGCCTGGCTAGGACATGGTGTTAAATCAATATTTTTAATATTTTATTCCAACTGTTCTTGCCTTATTCTTTCTGTGTGATGATCTTTACTTTTAGAGACAGATACTGTAGATAGATAGATAGAACTGTATATATTTGGTTTGGGTAAATATAGAGGCAGATATCATTCGAGAGGAACGGAAGGTTAGAAAAACATCAGCCAGAAGTTGGTTTACATGAGCATGACAGATTCGCAATTTGTAGCCAAGATGAGAGGGATATGGAATGCAATGAAGTGATTCAGTGTAAACAAACTGTCCAGGAAGCTGTAAAGATATTGGAAAGCCAAGTAAAAGTTTAGAAATGTATGAGATATTCCCACATAACGTACATATTTTCATAGGATTGCAAGTTTTCTCAAGGTAAAGAATTAAATCCTTTCTTGGAAAGCATACACTAGCATTATAACAAAAAACTACAGGGAGAAGACAACACATCATTGTGGAACAGAATTGATATTGCCTATCTGCTATTTACATCTATATGTCACTTAAATAGAAGGATACTCAAGAGCAACAAATGCTAGTTTCTTATGAAAATGTATACTTTTGTCTTCTAATTTTACAAAAAAGATTATAATATTATTGAGCAGCGTTGTAGGACTTTAGTGGAGAGCTGTAAGAGAACTGTAGGTGCAGATGCACTTATAAATAAGTCCAGTAGGACATATATTTTTTTAATGGGAGGCCATACTTCTACTATAAATTTCAGTTTAATAAGTAGAGCACAGAAATTATTTCAGTATATATACTAGGATAGTTTTTGCACGGTTTATTAAGTTTTCTTCTAGTAATAATACATAATATGTAAGCCAGTTTTTTTTCCATGGAACCCTGAGAATCCTCCAATGGTTGCTAATGGTTCATTGGGGGGAGATTAAATGGTACTGATGACAGGAATGTACAGTGAGCTCTAGATATAATTTTAGAAGGTTCTGCCTGAGACTTGAACATTTTTCAAGGGTTCCCTTTTTTTGCTCCTTGTATTCAATGACCATTCAGGTTGACCCAGTAAAGGGAATAAAGGGAGAAAACTTTGTGTCTGGCTCTAGAGTGGCACAGGACCTTTGGACACCGTTTTAGTTGCGTGCCTGCCTTTAAGAGACAGCACTACCCCCTTCGGGGATCCCCAGGGATTTGTTCTGAGGAGTGTTTCCCTTTTCTCATTGGAATTGCAAGTTTTGTTTGACTGTTCCTACATAGACTTTGAGCCCCAGTGCTGGCTACCAACAGATATCCTGTTTATCACTGGCTGTGACCTACAGTATAGACCGTCTGTGTATCTCCTATATTTAGGGCACCCCCTTAAAGGGGTTGTAAACCTAGTTTTTTTTTTTAAGAAACATGTCATACTAACCTCCACTGTGCAGTTCATTTTGCACAGAGTGGCCCTGATCTACCTCTTCTGGGGTCCCTCAGTGACCTAGGTCCCGCATATCAAGTCTTTTCATATAAATTTCATGCAGCATTATTCATGTTGATTATTTTTGTCTTCTTTATTATTGTGGTACATTTGTTTTTTTAAATGTATGTTAATAAAAAACTTTTTCATTTTTTTATATCTACTGTTTGAGGTGTGACTCTTTAAAAGTCCCCTGGGCAAAATGTTTTTTTGTTTTTTTCTGTGTTGTACATACTAATTTGGGACTGAAACACTACCTCAACCCTTTCCACACAAGCTCCTATCGTTTGTCTATTTTATATTTCTCCTTCTCCATATAGATAATGTGCAAAAGAGGATGGTTTAGCTAATATTTTATAATGTATCAAATGTTATTAGGACATTGATTTTCCCATTAAAGAATTGGAAACCCAGATGTATGGCATATAGTAAGTGGCTAAGTCTGGTGAAGCATGCTAGAATTTACTTTACAGCTACAACCTAAAATCCAATCGTGCAGGGAACGTTTGGCAAGTTGTGGAGTGTTAGAGAATAAAATATTGGATTTTTAAAGAAAAATAACTGGCAAAAACTGACAGGATAGACAGCTTTGTTTCAAAAAATTGTTTCTCCAAGAGAGGGACAGTTATATCTATGCATTTTGAAAGGTCACCATCAATTCAAAAGTGAAGATTATGAGGCAGTCCATCTTGGAAAATAAAACATGTGCATAAAAGTCTCTCATGCTTGTTCAAGGTAATGAAAACTTGGTCTTAAAGGTGCAATCAGCAAGTGATAAGGTTGGCACGCTTACCAGAAACAATGGACACATGTACTGTACAGCACGTGGGTCAAACAGGCATTCGTGAGGATATACCTCAATGGGATCCGCCACATGGAGATCGATGTCTAGAGACTAGGCCCCATCCGATATTAAGTAAGAGGTTCCAGCATGAAGACACAGACTCCAGAGTGGGCAGTGAACTACATTAGATGTTGAAGTAATTCATGGTGGTGCAGGCGTTAGCGGTAAAACGCCACTAGTTTTAGCAGTGCTTTACTGCTGTTTCAGCCCCCACTAGCAGCGGAAGAAAGGGTTAAAAGTGTCCATGTTGCGGCGCTGCCGAAGCGCTTTGCATGCGCTTCGGCAGCGCTGACCATTTATTTCAATGGGCAGGGGTGGTGCGGGAGCGGTGTATACATCGCTCCCGCACCACCCGAAAGATGCTGCCTGCAAGACTTTTTTTTCCGTGCTGCAAGTGCACTGCCCCAGTGTAATAGCACTCGGGCTTTCACACTGGGGAGGCACTAGAGGCGCTTTTCAGGCACTTTACAGGCACTATTTTTAATGTTAAAATGCCTGAAAAGCTCCCCAGTGTGAAAGTGGTATAAAGGAAAAAATTACAGAGCAAAGACATTGATAATACCGCCACACCGTGCACACAAAACTCAAACGGATGCCTCGATGGAAAGACTTAAAATATAATTACATAATATATGTTTCAAAGAATAAAAATGGCAAGCTTTGAAAAATATAAAAAAATATTTATTTATACATAATGAAATTACATTAGACACATTTTACATGCTATTGAAATAGTTCCCATTCATAAAGAAAAAAACACATTAGTGAACACTAAACAGAAAGTAATTATCTATCACCAGTTACTCTTGTTTCAGTATTTTTAGTTGTTTGCCATATAATCGACCTCTTAGATTCTGTTATAATTTAAGGAAGATTGAGAGCAACAGCCAAAAATTTGTAGATTGCTGCTCTATATTTACATGTTCTCTGGTTCAGATATGGGTTTGTTTGCACAAAATACATAAAGCACAAACATGCCAGTTGATTACTGAGCACACACAAAATAAAAAAAGGTCTTAGTTACTGTATGGCTCTGTAAATGTAATGTGTAATCAAATACCAAAGTTACTAAGCCCTATTGCTTCATCTGCAATATCTCCAAGAAGCAGCCTTCTTTTACAGTTGTTCATTTTCAAATATTACATTTACATGCAAAAACATTTTCCTTGCTGATATCCAGCATCACAAGTCCTATCTCTCCTGGCCACGCATGCACAGTAGAGACCCAAAGACTACTATGAAGATCATACTCCTGCATCTCCTGGACAGGAGGCAGAGGTAGACAAGTCTCAGAAAAGTCATTGGGGCTCTACTGTGCAGGCACGACTAGGAGAGAGAGGCCGGATATTATTAAACACCAGAGGCCTGGAGTGTTGGATCATAGTAAGCAAATAGGGAGGTTGGGTTTCTATTAGGTCAGGGGGAGAAGGCAAAAAGAATAAGTGCGCTTTGGATTGCACTTATTCTCTAAAGAGACACTGGGGTTGATTTACTAACGGGAAATCCACTTTGCACTATAAGTGCACTGCAAGTGCACTTAGAAGTGCAGTCACTTTAGATCTGAGGGGAAGATCTGAAACAAGGAGAAGCTCTGCTGATTTCGATCATCCAATCATGTACAAGCAAAAATGCAGTTTTTCATTTTCCTTGCATGTCCCCCTCAGATCTACAGCGACTGCACTTCCAAGTGCAATACAAAAGTTATCCACGCACTAGTTTAGGTCTCACCAGGTGTAAAGCTGATCTTGCTCTCCAGAGATGAGAGGTTCCAGGTGCTGGCTCATGCTAGTAGAGACTATGTGCAAACGAGAAGATCTGGACAGCCGCACTCCAGGAAGTAATAATCCAAGTTTCTTTATTTTAAAATCAGGAACACATCAGATACAGGACATCATAGACAGAGTGTACAGATCATAGGCTAACGCGTTTCACACTTGTCCAAGTGCTTACTCATAGCACTTGTAGTCCACTTGTAGTGCAAAGTGGATTTGCCTTTAGTAAATAAACCCCACTGTCACCTTGCAAAGGCAGGGCAAAGTGACAATGTCCCAGCAGCAGCCAACAACAATACCCCGCACCTGCAGGTTGACATTGCTTTGGTCTAGCAGACCCATGCACTATATGACTGAAGGACATCACCACTTCCCATGGTTGCTGACACTGGACATTTATGAGCTAGTTGTGGGAAGAAGGAGAAGGAAGGTGCAGTGGGGAAGCACTTGAAACAGGAATATAACGGTGTTATCTGGAAGGGGAAGAAAGGGCATAGGATCAAAGCCAAGCAGGAACCCACATACCCGAAATCTGTCAGTCAGAGGAGCATGTAGAGAAGAGAAACATTTTAATATCACTTTAAGAATAGAATTTTTTCCTGAAATGGGCATTTTGCTGTTGAAAGCCTTATTATTTCATAACTCATAATTTTATCTCCAAGTGCTATTTATCACCTTCTTAAACAGCTCCTCTTTCTACTCTCTCTCTCTCTCTCTCTCTCTCTCTCTCTCTCAAACTAAAAGTTATTGTCAGCAAGACATTAGTGGTACCTATTACAGTGCATTAAAATCAATAAAATGTTGTGTGAGCATTAAATTTAGCTGATCAGTAAGGTAGTGGCTTTAGTGAATTAAATCCTTTTTTTAACAGAAAACAAATGAAAATAAAGCACAGTAAAAGAAAATACTGTATATGTTATATTTTTTGAGTCTAATGAGCATTTATAGTAAATGCATAATAAAGGCATGTTGGGATAGGGCTGTCAACCAAATGTGCAACTTAAAGCCTAGTACACGCGGGCCGTATGTCGGATGGCATCGGATGGTTAAATAGAAATCAGATGTTATTCGTCAGTGTGTACCAGGCTTTAGCTTCGGAGGGCTGAATGAAAAAAAAAAAACTAGCAGTGTGTACCAGGCTTTAATCTAGGAGGCTTTCTCACAGTTTTTGACTGCTACCATCAAGTAGGTTTCCTGACTTCTTGGTCACACAGGTCAGCGAGTCAGTAACATGCTAAATGTAATTATTTCACAAGTAAAAAAAAATATGGAAAACATTGAGGAAATGTACATGTATGATTACAAATGTAAATTATGTTCTATCTGTGGCGTGCAGAACCAAAAATTGTTAGTATTACAAAGCAGAAAATAGCAGCAGAACAAATCAGTCATTCTTGGAAAAAAATGGGCTTTATTCCCTTTTCTTTTCTTAAAATTGTATTTCAGTATTTGATACAAAAATGCAGCGCACTGACGCTACACATATTACTGCTGCAGAGCACAGTTATATATCAAACATGCTCAGAACCTGTGTTGATAGGCTTTTGTTTGCCTCCAAACTGCTTCTCTCTCCACACAAGACAATCCTAATGCAAAAGCAGCTTGATGCAGCTTAAAAGGAGGTCAAAAACCACTGTCAACGAACTAAGTGATCTCAGAGGCCTCTTAAGCTTCTATCAAACACAAGATGGCATGCACCTTATGGCAAGCTGCATTTGCCCATTGAGATGAGATGAGATGAGTGTGAAATCAAACCAGGCTCTAAATTTAACAGGGACCTCTCAGACAGTAGAGACAACAGAATGAATTCTGTACATCAGAGCTCACTTTAGCCAATTATATAATCATTTTCATCAACATTAACAAGAAAAATCTAGTGTGAGTAATGACTTTGCCTTACTGTTATGATGTTAACAAATGTGTTCCCCTTTATCCATTTCATACCTTGAGATACTGTACAGATACCCCTCCAGTGACAACTTTGAGGAGTGTTCAGTTCACAGATGTTAAAAATTAGTTTCCATTGTTCCAGTGCTTTAATGTACACACATTTTTCCCTGTGAACTCTCAGCAAAAGCCAGGAAGTTTGTTTCTACTAGTTTTCATTAAGGGGTCATGCACATTGCTGATGGGGTCCCATTCTAAGTGCTTATGGATGAACTCTCTTCACTTCATATCTATGCATATCCAGTAGGGAAGCAGGCCACATGTACATAAGCTTTATTCTGTAGCAAACACTACATTTCAAATATGTATAATTTCTAAAACAGAAAATCTACATTATCTATCTTTCATGAGAAAGGACATTTATGCCGCGTACACACGGTCGGACTTTTTGGCTACAAAAGTTCGTCAGCCCGTCCGACAGACTTTCAACGGACTTGCGGCAGACTTTCTAACGAACGGACTTGCCTACATACGATCACACAAAAGTCCGATGGATTCGTACGTGATGACGTACACCGGACTAAAATAAGGAAGTTGATAGCCAGTAGCCAATAGCTGCCCTAGCGTGAGTTTTTGTCCGTCGGACTAGCATACAGACGAGCAGATTTCTGGGTCCGGCGGAGTTACGACGTAAAGATTTGGAAGTCCACACAGGATCGGATTGTCCGCCAGCTTTGGTCCGTCGGCATCCGTCGGACTTGTAGACGAAAAGTCCGACCGTGTGTACGCGGCATTAGAGATCAGGCACCCATGGTGCCAGAAATTACATCTGAAATCTTCATCAAACCATATATAGAATTATTTACATGTGCATGCCTAATTAGGAATGAACCAAAATCAGTTTTCCATAGCAGCATGGTGCAACTTTCCTATTGGCACCTTTAGGCAAACTCATTTGTGCATGTTATAGTCTAGGTGAATATACCAATCTAGAAAGCATCTGTAAGCAATCCAGGAAAAAAAAAGGCTAGTACTGGATGGCTTACAAAAATTCATGCAGTGTGATTTCAGTGCAAATTCTCTGCTGTTCTGATTTTCTTGACAATTGGCAAGCCCAATTGAAATGTAGAATACAATTTTTATGCAATAAGGTTGAACTTGCAATGCTCGTCTATGATCATTTTTATTTCAAGGTATATGTTGAATGGGCATGTACATTTGCACCTATATAGTGCTAGCGCTAAAACACCACAAATATATGAGTGGAAGCATAATGAAGCTTTATATACTGTTTCTTAAATCTTCAACAAAATGTTCTTCACTGCTCTCTGCACGTGCCACTTGAAAACTCAAGCAATTCCTGTGTGATATGGATAAGCTGCCCCCCTTTCATTCACATGTGTTAATATGGACAACACCAGGATACATTTCTAGCTAGTACTTTAAATGGCAGGCCATAAATCATCATCATGCTTTGGAGCCTAGAAACCAGTGATTTTCCCCCAGCTTCATTCAGCTGCTGGTCAGAAGATTTAATGGCTGAAAGCTGAATGTCAATATAGGGGCAACGGCCGTATTTGGACAATGGCAGGAATCTCCCGGCCAGCAGCTGAATGGGCAAGGGATAAGACATTTGCCTAGCCAACAATGTATTAGCAACCAGTGACATTAGGGCACAATGACAGTGGGTGGGGCCTGATGGGAAACTCTGAAAGACTAGTTCCCCATCAGGTTGGCCTGCCTTGCAATTGACAGCGAACAGCAGTGGGCATTTAATATGGCTGATATTTAGTCCAATAGGGGTTACAGTGTCCACCCACTGTCTTTCAAGGTCAATCAAAAGGGAGGCAACCTGGATGGGGAACTAGCCTCAGAGTCCTGCATCAGGCTCTACTCACCCTACAACAAAACTTCTTGCTGCTATGTTTGTTTGTGTGTTGAGTGCAGTGAGGTTAGTAATGCTGAACCTTCAATTTTGTCAGGCTCAGCATTAGTGGGCTAAACTGAGGATGGAGTGTCCAGAATGGACACTCTACCCTCAGTGCAGGCCACCTCCTTCAACAAATCCATGCACCTGTTCCCAGCAGGTACATGAATCTGTCGCAAGCACCAACATCTCTTGTGCTGAGGTACAGCGAAATTCTAAAGAGTTTCTATGGCAATCATTATGAATTGTATGGGCCTTATGTATAAAAAGTGCTATAACAATAAAGGTTTAGAATCCTTAATTTTTTTCAACTTTAAAATACAGATATGACAGCTGAAAGCTGACTGAAGACATTTTCTTGTTAGCACATTTTTTTTACATTGAGGAGCTTCACATAGTGTTTCCATATGCCAAGAAACACCATAACTTTGTTTGACACTTGTGGCTTAACAAAATGCTATGACTATATGCATTAGCTCTTATTAATCGGATTACAAGTTATTTTAATCAACTTAGTTTGATGCATTTTTCACATAATCAGTAAACTTTGTACTACATTATTACATAAGCTTGTGTATATAAATAACTGCGCTCCACCTAACTTAAACTTGTGGCTGAGGGCAATTTTATATTATTTAACCAATGTGCAAAATGTTTGGTGAGAGTGCAAAAATGTTAACATTCATGATTTTTGTTATCTGAAATTATGAGCAAGAACATTACAGCAATTCTCTTATTTTCAGTTAAGTTTTAGGTTTTTACTTGTCTTATGAGTGGATTCACTATGTGCATTCATCACCGTTGCAAATAAAAATCAGTCATCCTTTTCACAAAAATAATTTAATTCTAGACAATGCAATAACAGATTTCTTCATGAAATCATTTATATTCTTATGATTTAAAATATGTAAAATAATGGTAATAAAGCATTAAATAATACACTTAACATGAACTAATGTATTTATTTTTAAAAGCTGCTTTCAGATTTTAGTAGAAAGTTGCTTTATGTCAATTGTCAAGTACAACCTAAATTCATTAATGCAAATCTTCGGTGTGGATTTTAGAAAGTGCATATTTTAGTTGTTGTCGATATGAGCTCTAATGGTCTTGTCTTCTTTATGAATAGGTATGTTCAGGTCTTGTTATATGGCACCAATCCTGAAACCATAACTGTGTCCCAATTTCACCCATGTATGTCTAAATGGGCAACAGGACATTTTGTTTTAGCTAGTTATTGAAATGCCAAGAGATGGGGGGGGGGGGTAATCTCTAACATTATACATGTAGCTGCAATGAGTTTCTAGAACTATGGTTCAGAGCTAGAATGCTGTTCTGAACTTGCCTTCAGGTCTCGTATTCCCTCATCACTTACTTCAGTCTTAACTACATTCACACCTTTCCTTCTACTCTGCATGTCTCTGATTAAGAGCTGAGAAATCTTCTTTGAAGGGAAGAAGTCTGGCCACAAGATCAATCACTAGCTATGCAACGCCACTGATAAGCATAATTCTGAGGCTGATATATGTTCAACAAGTTTGTCCTTTTCTAACTAAAAGGAAAATTGATCACAGATTGGTCTACCCGACATTTGGTCCTTCTTTGATCTGTCACTTGCAAGTTAAATGTCCTCCTTAGGCTATAGCTAAAATGCATTTTCTTATTGTAAATATGCAGATTTGTGTATTCTTATTTAAAAATAATATTATCAAGATTCAGGAATTATTAAGTAGCTTACACACATAGTAAGGACCAGAACTTTCATAAAACATTCCTCTTACAAGATTAAAAACTGGATATTTTATTTTTTGAATATTCTGACATCATTATACTTATTATTACATGAACACCTTACATCAGCTCAAGTGTTCCTGGGATAGCCTAGACTATAACCAAGTGGGTGCAGCTTTAGAAATAAGTGGCTTTAGATGCATAATGTAGCAAACAGGGCATGATTTTGGTGGATCTGGGGTGGATCGAAACTGTGCCAGAAAAGTTGGCAACAGTGGTTGATGTTTCTGAACAGAACTATCATATAGCTAATATATAGCAATGTTTAGTTGTGAGTGCTGGTGACATCATAAATAGATCACTGCTTTTCAGTTTAAAAATAGATAACGATGTGCATCATAAAAGTGCTTAGAGATTTTTTTGTTAATGAAAGCTTGGAGATTTAAGTTTCTCTGTGTTTTGCCATAACACTGTCTTTCTGGCAAATATACCTGATGATTCATATAAGGGATATTAGAGTCGTAAGCTGAAAAACAAACATTGGCTGTAAAATGCTTTGCAAATCTCTCTATCTCTAGTACTGCGTGGGATAATGAGATTATCCTCTTTAAACCTGAGATGCTAACAGTGTGCAAGAGCTCTGTGCAATGACTCAAGGTCGTGTATCATCCCATATACATAAACAGGGCTTAATTTTAGGAGAAATAACTCTTGTTATGTTCTTTTCTCTATGGTAATACCCAGTAACCATTTGAATGCATGTGGCATGGTTGGTTACAAGAAATAGGAGGGATGTGGTATTTTCTCTTTTTATATTAGATAAGGGTATGCATAACATAGTTTAATTTATATGCTTGATTCCTGCCAAGTTGTAGACTTTATTTAATGCTCTCCATCACACAGGAACTTTCCATATACATCTGAAATTTTGTCCATGAGCAGCAGCTGAAACTCTTCATTTCCAACTTCAATAGCAGCAGCAAGGGCCAGGCAGAGGTAGGTAGCTGCATCGTCAGCATCCTGTTAATGGAAAAAGCAGACCGTTTATTCTAAGCATAGCAATACATTATAACACAAGGGCAGTGCAATAAGCAAAAATCAATTTTAGGTTTACTAATAGGGTACCGCAGGAAGCAACAAGAACATAAGGAATTCCACAGTAACCAGGGATTCTGCACTTTCCTAATTTTTTTATTAAATAAGTATTAAGGAGTGTTAATGTAGTTTGTTTTACTTTTATTAATTAGTTATGTATTTAGTAATTTCTTCCAAGTCTTTCACTTTTCTATTAGGTATATAATTGGGCTCATTAAAATACATTGCAGCAATAAACAAGTGATTGGCTGAGTCAGAGATCGTGACGCCATCCGCACACCTCCCCTTCATTGTATGAGCATTCTATGAATGCCTGAGCGTTGTTCAACCCGACTCAATTTTATCCTGGGTGTAAAACGGGATGTTTGTATCCCACAGCCAGAACACAGTGGTGTATATAGTATGTGGCCAAGGCTACATGCAGTTTATACATCATGCACAGCAAATGCACCTGTTATGCCTCGTACACACAGTCGGATTTTCCGATGGAAAATGTTCAATGGGAGCTTTTTGTCAGAAATTCTGACTGTGTGTAGGCTCCATCGGACATTTTCCAACCGAATTTCCATCACACAAAATTTGAGATCTGCATCTCAAATTTTCCGACAACAAAATCCGTTGTCGGAAATTCCGATCGTGTGTACACAATTCCAACGCACAAAGTTCCACGCATGCTCGGAATCAAGCAGAAGAGCCGCACTGGCTATTGAACTTAATTTTTCTCGGCTCGTCATACGCGTTGTATGTCACCACGTTCTTGACGTTCGCAATTTCCGACCAACTTTGTGTGACCGTGTGTATGCAAGACAAGTTTGAGCCAACATCCGTCGGAAATAAAACATGGATTTTGTTGTCAGAATGTGCGCTCGTGTGTAGGCGGCATTAGTGTGTGAAACAGTTCATTTGAGATAGTTGGCCCAAATAAATTTTTTAAAGTGACAGTAAACTTTTCCTTACTCTATCCAAACCAAAAAAAATGACTTAGCACTTTAAAGTGCATCTAAAACCAAAAACAAAAATTTATCAAATAGCAGACTTTGAGTCTGACATAATGGCCCTAGTAGTTGTCTTCTTTGTAGCCTTGTTCCCCTTTTTTTTTTTTCAACTGGTAATTCTGCCAGTAACTTCCTGTCTTAGGGTGACAATGCTTACTGCACTGTATTTATGTAGGAGCAGTGTTGACACCCTAGGACAGGGGAAGGCAACCTCGGCCCTCCAGCTGTGGTGAGACTACAAGTCCCATAAGACATTGCAAGACCCTGACAATCACAGGCATGATGCCTAGAGGCAGAGGCATGATGGGATTTGTAGTTTCACCACAGCTGGAGTGCCAAAGTTGCCCACCCCTGCCCTAGGACATAAAGTATGTTAGAACTAAAGAACACCATTATATAGAGTCAAGGTGTTCTTTAGTTCTCATAAGATAGCTAGGTAAGTCGATAACATTGTTTGAAATATTAGATTGCACAGGTAGTTGCAATGGTAATTAATTTTTCACAGGATCAGCAAGTATTCTCTTGCAGAACTTGTTCATAAAAGAAAACCAATTCAGCCACTACATCCAAGGACCAGTAGGCTACAATATATAATGTTTTTGTTCCTAGGTTTAGATATTCTATAATTTTAGTTTAATTATTCTATCCACACTATCCACATATACCTCACAAGAGGTTTATACAGTAATAGTCACTCTGGTAGCATACACAGACACCTGATTCATATAACATTTGAACATTAGGGATCACTGTAGGTTCCCATCACTTTAACATGGTAGTCCCAAGATTGAGCACCCGTTATTAAAAGGACTGCACGTTTTAGTTGGATGATACACTCGGACATATATCTCACATGCATCTATGTGTAGGATCTAAAAGTTAGATATCCATGCATGGTAGTATATATATTGCAAATGTGTACCTTATGTGAACACAGGGGAGAGCGCTACTAGGATATCCACAATAATGCTTATTTACACAGTAATCTCAATTCGGTCCGGGTGGAGTAACTCCCCCTTTTTTCTGATACCTTTGATTACATTCCACCCGCCCCCTAAGGTTATCTGGCAGCTATTGGTGTCTATATCCCGAGGGGCGGGATAGACTTGTGCGTTCTCCTCATAAAACTCACAGTGCGCAGTAGCGTAGTACCGTCGCTGAGGACGTCAAGTGATGAAGCGCGCACGACGGAACTACGCATACTACGTCACTTCCCTGCAGACGAGTGGGTGGAACGCAGGTGCAGCACACAGCCGTCACATCCCCCACCTCGGTACATGCACTGGGCTTAGTGACTTTGTACTTGTATCTCTGCCGGGATCTGTTGTTTCCCTATCCCAGTGTATCACTGGGTGGGAGGACACACTTCTTTGGGACTTTTTTTCATTTTTTATTTTTGGTTTGTTTTAATAGATGATTTTTAAATAAAAATGATTTTAACTTTATTACACTATGGAAGCCTTTTTATATATTTTTTGATGCATGAGGATATTACTGCATCTTCACCCACCTGGATACATCTGAAGCACCCATGACAAGCAACAGGGAGCAGTGAAGTCCATTTAGGATTAAAGGCCCAATACCCCTGCAGGGGTTCCATGAGTCGGTGAGTAGGAAATCTGAAGGGTGAGCACATAAGTCACCTGACAACACTGTATGCACGAAAGTCACCCCTGGGAACTTCCTGACCTGTTGCAGTGAAAAACGCATGGGACTACTGCATTTTACTGTGATTCAACTGGTGCAATACATGCTGGGTCCGGATCTCAATATATGAACTGTGAAGCACCACAAAATTTGATGCATGCACATATATGGTTGATATAGTTGTATACCTGTGAACTAGCATATATCACCGTGATATGCTTATTGCAATATAGGGCATGTTTTTTTGCTGGTCTGAACCATTTTCAGTTGAAATTTTACTGGTGGGCATAGTTCTAAGTCTGAGTACTGGTTGTTTATCTACCAGGGCTATACAGAGCTAATATAATACATAGCAGTATATATACAGCAGTATCATCTCAATATTATTATACCCACTCAGCTACTTACCTATATACCATTACAGCTTACAGGTTACACAAAACTTATCGCCATATGCACAAATATAAACATCTACAGTGTAAGGAATTTAGAATGCCTCTTACCCATCTACACTAATTAGTAGTGTCTATAATAAAATCCCCCCCCTATATACACCATTGAGGGGATAATTACGTTTGGTGTGTGAGAAGAAAATAAAAAAACACTTTTTGGGTTTTTCCTGTATATGCTTAGCAAACAGGTTTCCAGGTAGCGCCGATTAACCCATGGTTTTATAGCATATATGATTGGCAGGGTATTCCTTGTGAGTGCTCTGCGTAAGGGAGGCAGCAACCTGTTCTTTTACCATATAGGCTTGTCCTAAAGCGCGTTTTTTTCCAGGTATTATTTATTAGATATTCTATATGTATTGTTGTATTACAATGCAGTAATTCAACAGTACATAATAAAACATTAAAAGTGCGACAATTAAAAAAATAAGAATAAACATACATACTCACCTAGATGGCTGCAGCATCAATCTGCAGCTGTCCCCCACCGGCTATACACCGAGAACTGGCCAATCAAAGACCATTGATTGCTCAGCTCTCAGGTCCACTCTGAGAACAGAGCACTGGCTCTATGCGCTGCCCCTCCATCACTCACCGGAGCGCTGGACTTTGGAGGGGGTGGGAATGGCTGGCTCAGGCTCTTGATGGCACACTAAGAGACTGAGTCAGCTGTCAGTCGGGCATCTGGGCAGATCCTGCTGTCAGCTGAATCTGGGTCACTGGAATGCAGAACTAAGTGCACCCACAAAACTCCTGTGACCCACAGGAGAAGTATGACCAAAAGAACGTTGGCCATACCTCGCTTAAAAAATTAAAACAATGGCTTCCCATTAAAAAGTATGTACTGCAACAATTAATTATAACAGCAGGTGCACTTACAGTTTTCTCCTAGTCTCACAAATACCTGTTGATCCTGCCAGTGAAGTTCTCCTAACACAGTTTTCAGTGTAGTAACTATGTTACACTGTTCCCATATGTAGAACAGAGTTGCCACTCTCATGTTGACCCTGCTGGCTTGCAGCACAGTGGGAAGAAAAGATGTAGCAGGGGCTGTGGCTATCAGCCTTATCACTGCAGATTCACAAGTCTGTAGCTTGTCCATCTGCACCTGGCCACACCTAGTCCTGCCCACTGCTTTCTGGATAACAGCACTGTCTCTGTAGCTGAAACCCTCCCACTATGATCTGTAGTGTCTGGGAGGGAGAGCACGTGAGACGTGAATGAAGGAGGATTTGGATCAGTCAGGGAAGGTAAAGGACATTTTTTGTATACTTTATTGTGTGGCACAAACAGATTTGGTACTTGATTAGGATGTGAAACAGGAGCCTTTAGATGTACTTTAATATTTGTAAAAGTAAAAACATACAAAGAAAAATGCTTGTGAGCATTATCTCTTAATTACATACACTCTATTTGTGCAGTAGGACAGTATAGTGATTATAAAATGTGATAATGTAAAATTAAACAAATTCTCTAATCTGTTCTTCAACAAAGCTCTTACAGAATTCTATATATATTATCTCTAAGACAAGTGTCACCTTTCTCCTATTGAGTGCGATGTCCCCCAGACGCCAATAGACCTTCACATAATAGGCAGCCTCCACTGCATGTTGAATTGATGAAGAACACACCGACAGCGCCTTGAGGTAACAGTACTCTGCAATCTCATAAATCTGCAAAGTGTAGTAAACTCCTGCCAATCGATGGAATGCAACCAGCTCTTGTAATGGATCCCCTGAAGAAACAGATAAAGAAGATTTATTGTGACAAATTAACGTTTATATACCTCAAATGTTGCATCACTGTATAAAACAGAAAACCAGAAGAGAAGAGGGCTGACACTAGGTAGACTTGATCTGGAGGAATCAGTTTGTAAAATGGCAGAGTCATACAGAAGTAGTATTGGATTTATTAAAATTCTGACCAAGGGCACGTATGCAGCACAGGAAATCTGACTTCCTACCCAACCTGTGGCAATAATGATGATTGATAGCTCTTTGGGTAATAAACCCCACTGCTGCCATTTCTTTTCTTATTATATGGGGCCTAAAGAGTAACTCTACTTTTGTTAAGAAAAAAACATTCACCTCTGGGTGTTCTATGTACATTGCAGAGATTTTAACAAACTGCTGCTCTGAGGAAATCAGTATATTCCACCTAGTTATTTGGATACTGATTTTGAATGGAAGTGACTAGTTAATTTTATTTAGCTGGTGCACTTGGAGTGCTCTGAAGAGAAAAGCTGCAGTTTCTGAATCCCTTTAGATATGATTAACCCTTAGAGAATATCAAACTAAATGTAACTTTTTTACAGAGGATGCCGAAGATCTGACTTTTATCCTAGTCTAAAGTTTTTCTAACAAGCAGGAAATTACGTTTCTGGCAGCACTTTGGAAAACCTCAGGAGGCCTATTGCATTGACTTTTTTGAAAATTACAGTGGATGCAGTTTTTAAAAGGAATGGTCATTTTTAACAACATTAGTATTTGTATGTGATCATGGGCGTCCGCAGGTAGGGGCAAGGGGGATCAAGTGCCCCCCCCGGAATCAGGGATCGGATTATTCAGCACAGTGGAGTCACTATGGGGGATGCTGTCAAGCCCCCCCATCAGTGTAGTGTGACTGTGGGCTCTTTTCCCTGCTCAGTCCAGCAGAGAACTCGGCGGGGCTGTGTCAGGAGAAAGGCGAGCTGCAGGCTGTTAGAGGTTTACCCCGCTCGCCCCTCCCCCCTTTCTACTGTCAGCGAGAAGAGACTGCGGCTCTCACCAGGTTCCCCGCCCTCTCCGTTCCTTCCTCATTGGCCATAACTGAGGGCCAATCAAAGGAGACTAGGAGAGCATCATGGGACATGTAGTCCAGAAGATTGGTGGCCCCATTTTCCACAGGAAGGAGGCTACCGCTCGATCAATAGAGAGATTGAGAGACTGCAGCCTGGAAAAAAGCTGTGGGAGTGAGTGCTACAGGACAAAGAAAGAGGCATGTGCTGGGCGGAAGCCAGAGAGAGAGCCACGCTGTCCAGTGCCACCAGAGAGAGAGCCACACTGCCCAGCGCCACCAGAGAGCCATGCTACCCAGTGCCACCAGAGGGAACCACGCTACCCAGCGCCACCAGAGAGAGCCACTCTGCCCAGCGCCACCAGAGAGAGCCACGCTGTCCAGCGCCACTAGAGAGAGCCACGCTGCCCAGCGCCACCAGAGAAAGCCACACTGCTCAGTGCAAGAGAGAGAGCCATGCTTCCCAGTGCCAGAGAGAGCCACCTTTCCCAGCGCCACCAGAAAGAGAAAGACTGAGCCAATGCCAGGGTACAGACATGCTACACTACTGACCAGAATCGCCTCAGGGGAACCCAGAGTGAGTGATCGTCCAGCCAGAGGGATCACTGCTGTAGTTTCGCTGGGTCTGGTAAGAGGGCCTGTTGGCCATTATCCATTACTTATCCTAGGGACTGTACTACACCTGCTGTCTCTAACCATAATAATGTGATAATGACAGTGTCGAAAAGGGGTGGCGTATGGGTGACCCTAAAATGATGCCCCCCCCTGAAAAAAGTTCTGCGGACGCCCATGTATGTGATATATATATCTAGATATAGATATCTAGATCTAGATATAGATATATATATCACATACAAATACATACAAATACTACCTTTTCTTCCTCCAAACATGGCGAGTTCCCCTCCTCAAGAAGGCACATGTACAGTCATGCCAATGTGAACATTTAAATGATTCAGAGAAGGATTGGGAGAAAGTGCTGTGGTAACATGAGACCAAATTGAGCTCTTTGGCATTAACTTGACTCGTCATGTTTGGAGGAAGAAAAATGCTGATTATGACCCTAAGAATACCATCCCTACAGTCAAGCATGGAGGTGGAAACATAATCATGATGTTTTGGGGCTGCTCTTTGCTGCATTGAGGAGCCAATGGACAGGGGCATGTATTATAAAATCATGGATGAGAACCTTCTTCACTCAGCCAGAACACTGAAGATGGGTCATGGATGAGTCTTCCAACATGAAAATGACCCAAAACATACCTCCAAGGCAACAAAGGAGTGGCTCAAGAAGAAACACATTAAGGTCATGGAGTGGCCTAGTCAGTCTCCAGATCTTAATCCTATGGAAAATGTATGGAGGGAGCTGAGACTTTGAGTTGCCAAGCGACAGCCAAGAAACCTTAAGGATTTAGAGAAGGTTTGTAAAGAAGAGTGGATCAAAATCCCTCCTGAGATATGTGCAAATCTGGTCATCAACTACAAAAACATCTTACCTCTGTGCTTGCCAACAAGGGTACTAAGTCATGTTTTGTTTTTCAGGATTTTTGGTTAATATTCTGTCTCTAGCACTTAAAATACACCTATGATAAAAAATATAGACCCTTAATTTCCTTGTAGGTGGACAAACTTACAAAATCTGCAGGGATCAAATACTAATTTCCCCCACTGTATATGTTAATTATTATTATTTTTTTACTCACTATTTTATTCCCATGAAAGTGGAGTTACCCTTTATTTTCTGTAGATAGAAACAACTGCTATTTTCTGTACAGCAAGGCTTCTCTGAAGAAAGTGGGCTTTTCAGGAGTTATTATTTTAGGGCTTTCATTTATTTTGTGGGTATGCTGATTTTTTATTGTATTTTGATAGGACTTTTTTTCTGGGTAAATTGTTTATCATTGCATTTTTTCTTTTTTTGTTGCAAGGCTTCCCTTAAAAAAATGTGGGATTGGTTTCAGGGGTAGTACTTTGGGTTTTCATTTCTTTTGGAGGTGTGTGTGTGTACATCTTTGTTTAGCTTGAGGTGTTCACGGCACAGCATTACCGTGTGCATTCAAAGCATGCCACTTTATTGTTTTAAAGAAAAAAAAACTAATTGGGAAAACATTGCTCCCCTAAATGACTTCACATTATTATACTCACACTCCTCTTCACCCCCATAGATAAAAAAAAAGTTAGGCATATACCAATTTGGCATAGTATCCCTGATTAAATCTGCCCTGTTACTAGCCTTTAGTAAAACCCCTACCTATCTTTCTGTTAGTAGTACATTTGGAAACAAAATTTGTATTTAAAAATTGTCCTGCTGGTGATCAATTTCACACTACTGTGTGCTCTGTGATCATTATATTCTTAGTGAGAGTTTGATAGAAATTCCCTGAACCCCTCTAGTGATATACATAATTACTGTAAAAAAAAATGCATACATACACCTCCCATTCACATAACGCTTAAAACTAAAAGTGGCAGTACACATTTGTCCCAGTGTTGATGGACAAGGGCCCCTTCCCCACTTACAATACCCCAAGAAGGAGGCTGGGGTAATATGGGGAATCTGGAAATCCCTTTTTTAAAAAGGGGCTCCTAGATATTTGCCTCCTCCCAATGGAAGAAGTACAGGTGTACGTTTCCTTAGGAGTACAAATTCCCTAGGAATTCAATGTAAATAAACACATACACCTTAGACAAAGTCCTTTAATGACAATATTTTTTAAAAAATTCAATAAAAATGTCATCAATGTCCGTCAAAGTAGTCTAGCTTCATTTACGATGCTCAGCGGTGTAATCTACATTGTTTAATCCCCTTTAATCAAGAAAACCAAATGCCCATTTTTTTCTTTGTCACGGTAAAAGGGATGTTGCTATATGACCAGACAGTTCCAGCATCATGGTCTACTGTTACAAACTCCTGCCTATGTTTACCTGCCACAATTGCATTGTTAACTGACAAATCCCCAGCACTGCTGTAAATTAAGCACAGCATCAGGTATCCTGGGTGACATCATTGATCAACTATGGTCATAATCAAACATTGCACACTTTCAGACTTTAGATCTGCTTTAACGGAAACCCATACTGTTAGAAATGTGGTTCTGCTAACCTGAATACTAGTTGACTGGTTGACTGTTTGTCTCTGGCTTCAGCACTTTGAGTCAATGACCTGGAACTAGCATGCATATTAGAAAGTGAGATTAAGGTCAAAACTCCTCACCTACTATCCGACCAGGGACTCAGAAAGTATTAAAGCCATTAGATCAACATGATGGCCATATGTAATGGCCAAGTAACTGGCATCTGCTGATGGAAAGGCTGGTACTGAAATCCTGCAGATTTTCTCAAATCTATTTTTTTACTAGCATGAATGCTTTACTTAATTTATTTAATATAAACCCATCATTTCTAGTAACAAAAAATGAATGTTAGTATGAAAATGACAAGTGTATGTTCTGGTATGTCCTGATTACATTTAGGGTACATTTTACTGTGGGAAAGATAAAAATAAATTAGCACAGGTTTGGTAATGTAGGGGTTTAAGGTTAAATCAAAGAGAAATCATAAGAAATTGTTTGCATAAATTTGGTGCTCAGCAGTAGGACAGAGATGAAACATATTACTGATAAAACAGCATATAAAAACCATATGTTTAGTCTCTGAAGGATACAAGATTCTTTAAATAAAATGACCACTAGAACTAGAAGTTTTTTTTTCTATATAATTGAATTACTGAATGTCTTAACCTTTATTTTTAAATTTAAGTATGATAAAGCGATATTTTAAGCTCCTTATGGAGAAGGCAAATGCCAGTGATACCATAGATAATAAGATAGATAGATTTAGCAGTCATGTCCCAGCACAAAACCAGGATAAAACTGTGGAAAACATATGTATGAAAGACACACAACAGCATTTGCCCTCAACCAGTATTTTGGGAGCCATATATGGCTCTAAGCTACCCTTAAGAGGCCGCTATCAGTTCATTGTCAACATCTTTTGCATTACTGTCTCCCCATAAGCAGGAACCCAAGCAGATGTAAACGGTATCATTTTGTATTATTTAACTATTATTTTGTGTGCAATGTTTTTTGTAAAACGGCTTACTTACTATATGCCACAGGATGGTGGTACAAAGTGTGAATGGATTCAATTCAGTATCAGAAAAATGAAATAATTACTCTATTAATATCATTACTTTTTTTTACCCCCTTCCTGCCCAGGACAATCCTCCCCATTTATACATTTTTGTTACTGTGTTCGCAAATACAGAGGGTAAAAGTATTATCAAAGACAGTTTTTAGCAGCTAAGTAAAAAATATTAAACATCACGAAGGTAATTCTCTTGTGCATCATCATATATTGTAAATACAATATAGTATGTACAAATTTGAAAATGTAACCTGAGGTTTAGCATACACACCCACAAGCGTGCCGAGTCGGACTGCCATAGTGGCAAATTCCAACGACGCTTTATAGTCTCCTTGGCTTATTAGTAGCTGAGTGAGTTTATGGTAAAGTCGCAGCTGCGATTTTGTGTCCTCCAACTTCTTTGCTAGTGGCAGAGCACCTTCCTGTAAACAGGGTGACATGAAAAAAAAAAAAGATCTTAGTTATATACATAAAAAGTAAAAATCATAAAAATAAATATACTGCAATAAAAGATATCTCAATTAATTTGCTTAGGTTTTGATTGCCAGTTTGGCATTAGCCATAAAGGCTGGCATATCTCTAATGCCCCGTACACACGGTCGGATTTTCCGACGGAAAATGTGTGATAGGAACTTGTCGTCGGAAATTCCGACCGTGTGTGGGCTCCATCACACATTTTCCATCGGATTTTCCGACACACAAAGTTTGAGAGCAGGCTATAAAATTTTCCGACAACAAAATCCGTTGTCGGAATTTCCGATCGTGTGTACACAAATCCGACGGACAAAGTGCCACGCATGCTCAGAATAAATAAAGAGATGAAAGCTATTGGCTACTGCCCCGTTTATAGTCCCGACGTACGTGTTTTATGTCACCGCGTTCAGAATGATTGGATTTTCCAACAACTTTGTGTGACCGTGTGTATGCACGACAAGTTTGAGCCAACATCCGTCGGAAAAAATCCTAGGATTTTGTTGTCGGAATGTCTGATCAATGTCCGACCGTGTGTATGGGGCATTAGTTGCATAGCATGAACCAGTCCTCTTTAACCATTTTTTAGATAAATACTTGTGTGCAATTATCTTGATAATTGTGAATTATCGTGGCCCTGTAATTTGCCTATTTAGTCACTCTCAGTGCCCAACAACTATATGTTTACTATATTCTAAGTGTATTACAAATTTCCACTGCTGCTCCATTAGCAGAGCAAAAATTCAGACATTTGCTTATCTCTATGGATAACATGATTCTCAGCTGATTTACTAAAGGAGTTAAAAATCTTTGTACAATAAATTGTGTAATTATTCACTTAAATTATCCATTCATGTCAAAAGTAAATTCTTGGTTACTTATTTAATCTTCACATGATTGGGTATTCAAAGAGAGCAGGAATTTTTCTTTTCATATGATTGGATAAATATTCACACAACGTATCATGTGAAGATTCTCAGCTCCTTTGATAAATCAGCCCAATTGTGTTTTATATGTCATGCTGCTTTTTAATCATAGTCTGATACTACATTTTCCCACGCTAACTCACTTTTGAAAATGCAAACCCTTCATTTTTTAATAAATTAAATAAATTTTACAATAATCCCTTTTTTTTGGATGGAGTGGAGAGGGAATAGAACACCTGTCAGTTTGCAATGCTCTCTGTGCTTTTGTTATGGATATTCACCTTCTCTATTTGTCCTGTATACTGTCATCATTGAGAGTGGAAGTGAAAGAAAATCCCAAATTTGAGGTTGTCACCACAATAGGAATAGAGGGGAAATCTTCAACTAGTTCTGGTGATAACCATGGATTCCCTCACTTTGGAAGGTTTTGGCTATGGGACAGGAAGTGAAGGGAAATCTCCCCAATGGGATAAAGATGGCAAAAAACCTGCCAGGGGTTATAATCCTCCCTTACTCTATCTGACATGAAAAAAAAAGACATTCTGACTTTAGTTCTGCTTTAAGTGTATATGTTCGTTGGATTATATCGCTGATTACTTGTCAGGTTTTATGTGCTGATTACCTTATAAAAAGGCAGAGCTTTCTCTCTCTTCTTTAGTCCATGGAAGAACACATCTCCTGCAGCTTCATACAAGTGCAATGTAGCAGTAAAGTGCTCGGACTTCTGGGAAGCCTGGATTCCAGCCTGCCATAAAGTCATCAAAAGTTAACGTCTGAATTCCAAATAACTGAACAATCAGCAGTCATTGAATCATGTCCCCGAGAGGTCTGCTTTATCTTTAATACATTCTTTTGCTGCATTAAACTGGTCATCTTCATTGTGTGTTGTAATAGCTGAGACTATATAATGCCATTCATCTTTACTGATAAGCTCTAAAGTTACATAGAATATAAGTTATTCTACTTATTTTTATGTGCTATTGTTTATTTCAGCGTAAATAAGAATAAACGCTAAAACACGTTGAACGCATACCTGTGCAATTTTCAATCACAATAAAATATGTGAATCCTTATCTTTTAAAACAACCCATTCATTTAAAAATAGAAATGAGAGGCAAAACATTTGTGTATACAGTATATATGCAAATAAATTATAAATACTTTTTTTTTTAATAAGTGGTCACAAAACCTCTATTCTCTGCTGCATAAGGGACTTGGAGAGCCGGGGGTGGAGAAACAGCATTATACTGATCTTCCAAATAAATGACTGTGCAGAGGGACGTGTCAGCACAAGTCTGCTTTTTTTAAGCTAGGCAGACTGTTTTTTAGGCACTGGCCAGTTATATGTAGGAAAGCAGGGGGACTGGCAGGAACATCAGGGATTTCACACAACGGAGGAAGTAACAGGAGAACAGGAGACGTTTAACATAAGTACATGGTACAAAATACAAATATCAGGAATATAAAATGTTGGGGTAACATATTCTTTAAGCACTAAAGCTGAGGGGGGAGGTAATCTCCTCTACATTCAACAACAGCTGTGTAGTCTGAGGCGCTAACAAAAGAGTCCATTCAATATATATTTCAAGTAATTCCTTGTATTGCACTGTTATTGATAAATCTAAAGTGTGGGCAGTTTTATTCCAACCAATATGCATGTTTCAATTGAAGTGGAACTAAAGTTCCACTTTCAAAAACTGTGAGTAGGCAAACTCTTTATAGGCGGAGGGGACATGCAATGTTTCTCTGCAATAAAAAAACATACCGTCCTGCTCATAGTCTTCTTTGGAATGTTCATCGACGTACACAAGTACAGTTCAGTTAACATTCTGGTACAGTGCCTGTGCATCGGAATGACTGCACACCAGCCAACCCAAACCTAAGTACGGGCCATTGAAGGATAAGTAAATACCAGGAAGTTTAGCTTTGCTTTAAAGCAGAACTAAACTCTATTTTTTAACAGGTTCCCAAAACAGTTACTTTTAAGTAGGGATGAGCTCGAACATCGGGCTATTATGAGGATGAGCTTGAACAGCGAATATTATGGGGCGTTTGCGGGAAATTTGAGCGCCGCAGAACGCCCCATAACGCAGTGCATTGCTGTATGATGATTGGCCAAAGCATGCACCTGACCTGCAATGCTTTGGCCAATCACAGCGCGCTCTGCTGAGAGAGCCATAATTGGCCAAAGGCAGGGTGCATGGTCGTGCGACGCTGTACCCAAACAAACTTGACATCCTTTTTTTCCCACAAATAGAGCTTTCTTTTAGTGGTATTTGATCACCTTTGGGTTTTTTATTTTTGCGCTATAAACAAAAAAAGAGCGACAATTTTGAAAAAAAATAAAATTTTTTTTTACTTTTTGCTATAATAAATGTCCCACATTTATTTTTTTTAAAACAAATTTCTTCATCAGTTTAGGCCAATATGTATTCTTCTTCAAAACCAGTGTATAACATATCTTTACAGCCAAGGAAGCTGCCATCAAAGCCACTGATCTGCAGATGCCATGGTGCTGCACATGTGATTGGTTATGACAGCAGCCATTTAATGGCTTAACAGTTTAGTGGAGAACACAAGCAACTGAAAGTCATCATTTACAGAACTCCTTAAAAGTAGGGATGAGCCGAACACTCCCTGGTTCGGTACACACCAGAACAGATCCCTGTCATGACACCTGTCAGAACGAGGAAATGCCTTGGCATTTGGCATTTGGCCCATGCATGGGCATTTCCCCATTCTGCCTGTGTACCAGGCAATTGAGGGCTGCCGAATGACATCGAGTTCTCCCGACCCGCTGGGACGCTCCCACAGCATACAGCTATGGCAATTCACACAGAAGAGCCATTGTGCCGCCATCAAACGTCGGCGGCCGGTCTTAAAGCTTATGGGGGTCAGGGATCTGTGGGCCCCCTTGTTAAAAGGGGGGTTCCAGATACAGATAAGCCCCTGCCCACAGGCCCCCACAACCACTGGCCAAGGGTTTTGAGGATTAGGCCCTTGTCCCCATCAACATGGGGACAAGGTGCTTTGGGGTGACCCCAAAGCACCCTCCACATGTTGAGGACATGTGGCCTGATTCAGGAGGGGGGGCGATCTCTTGCCCCCCCTTTTCTTGCAGCCTGCCAGGTTGCATGCTCGGATAAAGGTCTGGTATGGATTTTGGGGGGGACCCCATGCCATTTTTTTTTATTTTGGCGCGGGCTTCCCCTTAAAATTTACACCAGACCTGAAGGGCCTGGTATGGATTTTGGGGGGACTCCCACGCCTTTTTTTTTTTAATTTTGGAGAGGAGATCCCCTTAATATCCATACCAGACCCAAAGGGCCTGGTATGGACTGGGGGGGACCCACGCCAGTTTTTTTCAATGATTTTTTATGTATATTGCCGGGATCCAGCATTACATTACAGCCGCGGGCAAGTTTGGATGCAATTTTTTCCTTTAGAAATGTAATTTTGCTGCGGTACTGTTACAAACATGGGAAAAATTTGCTACTTTACAGGCAGACTAAGGGGACCCCCAGCCACAATATTTAAAGGAATATTTCATTTTTATTGTTTCACTTTAAGCATTCTTAAAACCACTGCTCCTGAAAAATGGCAATTTTAAAAACTTTTTTTTGCATTGATAGTACCCGGGACCCCATACACTTTTTTTGGCAATAACTTGCATACAAGACTTTAAAATGAACACTTTTTCACATTCGTGTCCCATAGACTTTAACCGTGTTCGCATGTTCGCACAAATTTTTTGTCTGTTCAGATGTTCTGGTGTGAACCGAACCAGGGAGTGTTCAGCTCATCCCTACTTTTAAGGAGTTCTGTAAATTATAACTTTCAATTGCTTGTGCTCTCCACTAAACTGTTAAGCCATCAAATGGCTGCTGTTATAACTGATCACATGTGCAGCACCATCCTGCAGATCAAACAGAGGCTTAGATGGCAGCTTCCTTGGCTGTAAAGATATAATAGTGCCACATACTACTGATACTGGATTGGTAGTGAGGGTAGCACAGTGTTTCTCAACCTTTTTTTCAGTTAAGGCACCATTTAAAATTATTCACAACTTTGAGGTACCCCATTCAAAAATGTCAAAAACGAAACTAACTTTTATATAACACAGCAACATCCACACACGTAGGACACCCAACGTTAGAGGTGATTTATTCTTCTAAAGCAAATATGCTTTTGCACACTGGTACTGGCTTGTATTCTGATATTCCTCTTCTACGTTAGTTTCTTTAACTCACTCAATTAATGTGACCCCAGAGCTGATGGAGAGGGGGAAGGGTGGGGTCAAACAAGGATGCTCTGGAGGTACCCAATCTCCTCCTTATCAACCAATGACATCATTGGTTGTTAGGATACCACCGGCTAGAAGGTTGTATTGTTGCACAAAGAAAACCTGTGGCTTGTGTAACAAAAAAGGAAGACATGATCTACCCACTGGCTTGTATACATTTTGTGAGCAATATCTAGGCATTTTACCAAGGCACCCCTGAAGAAACCTGAAGGCTACCCAGGGTGCCCAAGCACCCTGGTTGAAAAAGGGTGGGGTAGCAGATGGAACCACTTCCTGACTTTTAATATTACTGTCTCTGCCCCCACTGTGGTGTCTCCTTCCTCATGTAACATTCCAGTTTAAGTAAAATAAATCTGAATGGGACTACATTAAAATTACTATGACAAGTGGGTGAACTTAATTGGAAAGTTATTTGATCTGCTGGCATCAGCCTAAAACTTGAAATAGCAGTTTTAAACAGATTTTTTTGGGCTTTAAGCCTCTTTCGCACCATGTGCAGAGATGGGCATTTTTCTAACCTAGGTCTTTCTAAGAACACAAAGAAAACAATTGTTTTCTATGAACCCTGTTCACACCACAACATTTTTTCTGTGCAGAAACATGCAAACATGTATTCGTTTTTCTGCATGAACCAACATGTGGTGTGATCAGAGTACATACAAAACAATTGTCTTCTTTGTGTTCTTGCAGAGACGCGCGTTACAAAAAGGGTATTCTCTGCACATGGTGTGAACAAGCCCAAAATATTTTTTGCAAGTCAAATCTACATTTCTTTTTCCATCAGTTTTTATGAGGCTTTAGGCATTTCTAACTACATGAACATAAAAGGAGGAAAATAGCCCTAAATCCTAAATACACTCCCCCAATCTCAGCGCTATGTATGAACAGGTCTTACGATATTAAAGACAATAAAGTTGGTATACACTAAAATGTAAAGTGATAAGTGCAGTAAACACTATTACATGTATAAATACATTAAAGAGGAGGTTTCTCTCAGCAGCCACTATAATCAATGAAAATGGTAAAGAAATGTTAGAATTAAAACCTCAAAGGAGATAAAAATAAAAACATCAAAGTGGCGCTGCTATCAGACAGCAAATGTAGATCCGATAGATTGAATTGTAAAAAAACTTTACAAAACTGAAATAAATTAAGAGTCTCTAATGGGTATAGATGGTATAGCAGGTAGCATATAGATGGGTGCACCGTTCACCAAACACTTCAACACTGCGTGTTCCACACACCCGCAAGGGGTTTGAACTCACCAGAACCCAGAGGTAATAGGCACAGACCAGCATCCCATGGATTATAAATCTGGATATCCTAATGGGGAAGTTCAGCTTCATCTTCGAAATCCTCATGTATAAAAGAGACTTCACATAGTCTAATTCCGTTTTAAAAGTTTATTCACACACACAGTTAAAATCCAATAACACTACGAAGTGGCAATCTGACTGTGGTTATGTAGCTCAAGATCTTTAAGGTAGAGAGCTAAAAACATTCACTAGTCCTGTGTTCCCTTGGGAGGAGAGGAGTGTACTCCAGAGGGGGCAGTGGAAGTCTGCATCCAACACTTCTTGCTTCCTCCTTCCTGGTTGTTGAGCTAGGGCTTTGGACCGCACAACGTGGTGACTTAGTATCCGATCGCCGTAAGGTCACGCACTGACGCTGCGTTTCGTCATTACGACTTTTTCGAAGGGCGTGAAAAAGGAAGAAGTGTTTGATACAGACTTCCACTGTCCCCACTGGAGTACACTCCTCTCCTCCCAAGGGAACACAGGGCTAGTGGATGTTTTTAGCTCTCTACCTTAAAGATCTTGAGCTACATAACCACAGTCAGATTGCCACTTCGTAGTGTTATTGGATTTTAACTGTTTGTGTGAATAAACTTTTAAAACGGAATTAGACTATGTGAAGTCTCTTTTATACATGAGGATTTCGAAGATAAGGCTGAACTTACCCATTAGGATATCCAGATTTATAATCCATGGGATGCTGGTCTGTGCCTATTAATCTCTGGGTTCTGGTGAGTTCAAACCCCTTGCGGGTGTGTGGAACACGCGGTGTTGAAGTGTTTGGTGAACAGTGCACCCATCTATATGCTACCTGCTATACCATCTATACCCATTAGAGACTCTTAATTTATTTCAGTTTTGTAAAGTTTTTTTACCATTTCTAACTACATAATTATGAACATTGAGGATGAACTGTACAATCTGAGATCTGACCCAGACTGAACAATTTTCAGATTCTAAATCACTGCAATAGAAAATATTATACTATACTGAATTGTGTACAGATTTCTCCTTTGGTATCACTGACATGCAAATAAATCTCAACAAGCTCATCCTCTCGCAGTAGATGATACAGTTTTCCAGCTTGTATCCATCTTTCAGCAGACTTCTCATGCTGTCCCAAGTCAATGGAAATCCTAAGACTTTGCTTAGTATAGTCTAGTGCTTTCCGTAGGGACCTGCAAAGAATAAAAACATTGACACAAAGCATATAGTTTCCCCAATTCATTTACGCAATTTAAAGTGAACCTGGCTTGAAGGTAGCATGAAAAGGAAAGCACAATCTGCACACAATACATTTGTAATTAAAGCTGATCTCCTGGTTTCATTTAACTTTATAAAGTTTGTTGGGACCAGACTGGTCCAAACAAACTATTTACCTCACTAGTAGGCCCAAAGTAACCACTTAGGTTAAGTCAGAACTCTGGCAACTCCACTGAACTTAAAGGTGCTATTAGGGTATTTAGCATCCTGAGAGTCAGGGCTCCTGGAACTTTATTTAGAGTATAACTAAAAGCAAAACTTTTTTCTTTAGTTTTGGATAGAGTGCAGAGGGATTAGAACACCTATCAGTTTTTATTGCTGTCTGTGCCCCCGTTAAGGGAGATTATTAAGTAAGACTTGTTATTTGTCTTGTTTACCATTATCATTGAAAGTAAAAGAAAAAAACAAGTTTTGGGTTGTCCCCAGAAGAGTAATAGAGGGGAAATCTTCCAATTGAGACACTAGTTGTGGTGACCTGTGGGTCCCCAAGGAATCCCCTTCTTTGCAGGGATTTACTCTCACTTCCTGTTTGGCTATAAGACAGGAAGTGAAGGGGAATCTCCACATTGGGACACAGATGGCGAAAGAAAATCTGGCAGGGGTTTTAAATCTCCCTTGCTCCCTTGCAAAAAAATAAAAAATAATTGTCTACAGTTCTACTTTAAGCAAAGCTGAACACCATGAAACAGCTTGGAGTTCAGTCGCCTTAAAAAAGTAGCCTGAGCCAAGGACATTAATGTGGCACCCAAATACAGAAAGCACCCACTAACCATCTCTTCACTGTAAATGAAGTGTTGTAAGAGTCAATGTGAAGTGTACCTATTTACATGTATGATTACATGCAAGAGTTTTCACATGCGGAACTGGCTCATCATAGAATGTTGTAGTAAAGTGTTTTTACAGTAAGGTAAGCGTTTGATTTTTATTTAGCTTTGCTATCACCTATACTTGAAAGTACGGGGAACTGCAAAGACAGTTGAGGTCACTTTTTAAAGGTTTATGGGTTTTGCATGTCAAACAAAATAAGCTTATCAAATTTTTTTTTAAAGCTGACCTTCTGTGGCAAATGGAACGTTTGTTTTTTTTCACAGCCCCCTGCCCCTATCACAAATAGACTTAAAAATCCACTTGTAAAAAAAAAAAGAAAAACAGTTTGCACCCCCCCCCCCCCCAAAAAAAAAATGTAATCCTTTCCTCAGCCCCTGCCGCTGATGCTTCTGGGAGGCATGGGTGATATCACTATCTCCCAGAAATGCCAGAAGCTCACAAACCTGTAAGAATGCACTCCAGTCTAAGCAGGGGGCAGGTCAAGGTAAGTGGTTTCTGGGGCAGCAAATGGTTTGTTTACAAATAGCTGACAGAGTGACACAGACAGGTGGGAAACAGTTGTCACCCCATACCCTAAAGTATCTGAATAATGACTTTAGCGAAGAATTACCAGGTAAGCTGCAGATTTGCAGAAACTCAAAATGACTTTTAAAAATGCATGTATGTGATTTTGGCTATGGGGTTAAATCTACTATAATAATTGATCTATTTGTAAGATTATTTTATCTATAGCTCTAGCGGTTAATTTAGAATGACCTTTACTATACTTTATAAATCCTGGTACAATTTCTGATCTTTTACCAATGTCAACGACTATATTTTTACTATAACAAAGACAAATGACATTCTGTTTAAAAACTGCACACTTTGAAAAAAAAAAAAAGTAACATGGCCCCAAAAGGTTAAAAAAGACATGTTTAAATATAAAAGTTATCCTTTGTTTCAAATAAGGGCTTGAGACCTAGTGGTCTTAATCTCTTATCTGGATGTATAACATATGATCACCATGAAATCTGTAGGCATTGCTCTTAATTAGGTTATCTTTATGTGGGTGTATATTTTGGCAGCCCTGCTAAATTGTGACTTTGTGCTATTTACTTGATCCAGCTGAGTTTCATCTCTGGTTTATCATTGAAAATTAACTACAGACTCTTGTTGCAATGTCAATATGAGATCACACAGGGGATGTTATATGTAAACTTAAGTTTGTTCCTTAACTTGAATAGAGTGGGGCTTTTGTCTGCTCTTAGCTCAGTGGTCTCCAAACTGTGGCCCGAGGGCTAGATGCGGCCCTTTGCTTGCCTTTGTTGGCCCTTGGAGCACTATTCCTCTCATTGATACAAGGCATTATCTTCTCCTACTGGCACCCTACTTTGCACCAATACCAACAGTGTGGCATAACTCCTCTCACTGACAACAGCAGTGGGGGGCCCTACTTCTTCCCCTGACACCAACGATGGGCCATACTTCCTTCCACTGGCCCTACTAACAGCTATAGGACAATAAACTGGTCCTTTGTTTAAAAAGTTTGGAGACCCCTATCTTAGCTTCTTGTAAAGATTCTCTTTAACAGAGTTTACAGGGAAATATGCTACTCTGACTGGAACGGAAGTTACGTGTATTGGGAACTAGAGTGTAGCTCCAGGAATTATGCAGAGTACAGCTGCTCCTTAGCCCAAACATTCAAATCCTCAAACAAGACAGCTGCTTCTTCTGCTTATTCTGTAAAAAGAATCTCTTAAAGTATATGAGAACTCTTAGTTTGTAACACAATCCATTCAGTTTGAAATAGAAATGAAAGACAACACATTTGTGTATAGATATATAAAAAAATATATAAATACCTATTTTTTTTAATCACGTAATCTCTGATTTCAGCTGCCTAAGGGACTTGGAGAGTGTTATCATTGGAGGACAGTCAGGCGGTTCTCCCAGCACAGCCAGAAAACTGACCACGCTGGGAAGGATGTGCTCTCAGCTGTGGTCAGTTTGAAAAACTAAAGTAGAGGAACTAGCAGGATCACCACCAGGTATTTCCCACAAAGGAAGCAATGCAAAGAAAACAGGATACTGTTTTCATTGTACAACAGACACATATCAGGAATAAGAAATATTGGGGTAACATATTCTTTAACATCTCGTAACCTAAAATCCCTTACTTATTTTGCTGTATTTGGTTCTTAAAAAGCAATGTGATTCACATTTTAATAAAACCTATCCTTTTAAGGACAAATGGGCCAGTAAAATGTTTGTCTATTTGGACCCTAGATTTGATTTTAAAAATGATATATGGTGAACTCACCATATATTTTTTATGACCATCATGTATGGCATCTGCAGAAACAGAACACACACAATACATATAGGAGCCTATTAAGACTGATAACGGGTATCCACAGAACTTCGCCCTAATTACTCCACACTGTGGCCTGCAAAGAACATTCCTTAATAGGAGGACAGCTCTGGCACAAGAGCTGTCCGTCATTTGACAGGTTCTCTCCTCTTCCTCCTCACACCCTTTTTCCCTCCTCACACCCTTTTATGCCAAAGCAAGCAAATTTCAAAGCATATTTTTGCAAAGCACTCAGGTTGTTTTTTTAATGGATATTTTTTTCTAATGATACCCATAAAGTTCTGTGGATAGCAATGATGCAGGATGTTCCCTAGCAGCAAGTATGTAGCAAACCAGCATCTCCAAACCATCTGTTCAAATGCAAAAGTCTTTGAAGTGTAAATAAAGGCAAAACATAACTAACTCTTAACCTAATCCCACCCACATTCTAAGCCTAATCTATCTAACCCTGTAAAGAAAAGATCACTATACTTACCTATTCTGAAGCAGATCCAGTGCCCTCTGTGTGCAGGAGAAAGTTGACAATAGCTAGGAATTGTCTGGGAAGTGACATCACCCATAGACTTACTATGGGGCTTTCGTTGTTGGCTGCCTCTCCTACACACTGAAGCCGCCACTGACAGCCCAGCCTGGGACCAGACAGGAGTGGCTGCAGAATAGGTAAGTATAGCCATCTTGGCTTTACAGGGTTACAGTAGATTATGCTTAGAATGGGGGTCAGGGTAGGTCTAAAGTTAGTTAGGTTTCACCTTCAACTTTAAATACGGATTTTCCATGGTTATTGGCTGATTGTAAATCTAGCTAAAAGTATAGATTCTCAGCTCAAAGATGGCATTTTTCTGTTTGCCATTTTCCCTGTGTGCAACACACTGGTATATGCAGGGTTTTTTTTTTTCTCAGAGAATAGGTGCAAGTATATCCCCCTTCAGAGTCACTCCTTGTCTCCACCCCCTACCCACCTCTGAACACTGTCCCTTGGTTCCATCCCCACCCCCTACTCACCTTCCAGCATCGCCCCTTTGTAATCTGTATGGAATTTTTAACAATAGTAACAAAAGCAGTAAAATAGATCCCCTGCTGTCAGGAACAATAGACCCCCCACCAACAATAGACTCCTGCCAGCAACAACAGATCTCCCAGGAGCCAGCATCAATAGATCCCTTCCTCAAAAGTAGATCCGACTCAGCAACATTTGACCCACCCAGCAAAAATTAACCCCCCCTTCCCCCACGGCAATAGATCCTCAGCGACCAGCATTAATAGAGCCTTCAGTATACCTCAGCACCTCTTGGCATTACATACCATAAGTGTTGGAGGTGCCGAAACTGTGTTCCCCCATGTTCCCACTGAGAAAAAAGCCTTGGGTATAAAGAATGTGGTTGGGCTGTTTTAGACAAGATGCTTAGTAGGTCCAATATTACTAGCCACCCCTCATCAATTATACACATGTTTCACATTATTAACATCTTCATAAATACCTGAAAATGAGGTAAAAATTCACAATCATGTGACTGATCCTCTCTTTACTATCTCTAACATAGTTGGTGATGGATGGGGAACAGCAGTGAACAACAAAAGTGTGCTCATAGTTCCATGCATCGCCAGTAGTGAGGGTCATCTGTCTGGTGTAGCCACAGTTTGGTGAGCCGTTCACGACACAAGGAAACCTGAACGGACACTGATGACGACCACTATCTGCCAGGGGATCATATTTACAACACCTATGTAGTCTAGAGTACTACCAGGCGCTGTGGACAGAAATAGCAATGTGCAATGCCAACTGCCGGAAAGTCAGAAGGACAGTTAATGTAAAGGGGCGGATCCATATTTGAATTTCTATTTAAGTGTATTCCTTATTTAAATTATGATTTGTAAAAGCATAGCTGTGATCACTTTAAGTTTATGTTATTGTTTTATGTTGTAGTTTTTTTTTTTTCAGTCGTTTCAAATCTGCAGCTTTTAATTCATGATACCTGGTGATCCGTCTGATGAAGACATTTTAATTGTATTTGTCACCCTTTCATGTGTGCCCCTGATAGAGATTACCCACATTGCTGTCACAACTGGGTAATTCCTAAATAAAATCGTACCTGTAAAAAAGAAAAAATATACCTAACATTCCAGCAGCCCATATTTTGAAATGCTGCCTCTTCACTGCTCCCTAGACATTGCAAATACTTGACCCTTGAAGTAGTTGAATTGAATTAAAAATTCATATTCTAGTTCCTGCTACTGGTTAGAATGTCCTGTAGCAGGCCGCAGGGGAGCAGGTATTCCAAACACCCAATAATGTGGAAAACATGCTCTGGGAACAGCAAAGCGCCAGGTTTTCAATGCATGGGCCACCATTAAGGTAACTTTAAGGTAACTATATTCACTCTTTTTTTACTGGTATGTTTTTTGTTTTTTTTATAGAAGTAACCCTGTGTTGACAGAGTCACTTTAATTTTATAGAGGCAACAGATGTAATACCAATTAACTTTTGTCATTTGTCATTTTAGTGACATGTGTGCACACCTACAGTAATGCTATATGACCTTAGAACAGGCAAAGGTATAAACCAGGGACGTGCAGTCAGGGAAGTGGCCTCACCAGCTACTGACCTCACCGCACGTCCCTGGTATAAACATGTGTACAGGTGTACACATAAACATGGAAGTGAAAAAGGACAATATATACCAAAGTAAATAATGCCTATCCTATTTTCTTACTCTTCTGTAATGCAAGATATAAAGTGAAAATAAAGAAAAACAAGTAAAATCATTAAATGTGGTGTAAATAAAGCATTAGGATATTGTACTTTGTAATGATTAGTAATTGATTAAGTCATAATTGCTGTTGATTACTTGTCAGTGTTCAGAGTCTGGTAGAGCTTGCTCAGAATACTCAGCACATCTCCTTCCTTTTGTCTGTCCCTCAGCTGCTGTACAATGAGAACCCAGTGTTCACAGTATGCTACTTGTGCTCCAGTGGTGGGACATACTTCACTGTAGAAATTGAACAATTCTTCAATGATACTGAGCTGACCTATATAACAGATGAACAGCACAAAAACTGGTATAACTAATGGCATTCAAGGGGGAGAAATGTAAATGCAATGATCTACTAGACAAAAAAAGCATATTTTTTTATAGTTGACATAAAGCTGTGGGTTTGCTGTTGAACACTGCTGCAAGATCTCCCACCTGTGTATACCCTGTGGACCAAAGTATATTTTACATTTCTGTTGGGACTACTGATTCAACATAAATGTGTACCTCTGTCATTACTTAAAGTGGTAGTAAACTCTCCCACACAACTTTATTGTATTGTAATCATCATAAAATACACTACTGATCGCTGCTTGTAACTGTCTCCTTACTTGTTTGTTTGCTTGCAGTCCATCCCGTTTTGTTTAATGACATCACCGGCGCATGCACATTCCTTCCCTTGATTCACGGCATGCTCTCTATGCCGTCCGTTCTGTGAATGGGATTTCTGCACATCTATTAAAGCTTGCGAGACTGCAAAGTGTTTCCTAGCCTTCTGGTACTCCCCATGTATTCTTGTGGAGCAAACAGGTCAGCTATGAGCAGCCGAGCTCGGTTGCCATAGTAACGTCGGATCGAGAACGGGGCTTGGCTAATACCAGATCATGCATGCTTGAGATTACGGCAAGGGAAGCGTAAGAGGGCGGAAATGCAACACAAAGCAGGGTCAGAAAATCATACTGAAGATGGTGCTGCCTTATCCCGGAAAACGAGATTTTTCAAAGTTGAAAAAAAAAGTAAGGAATATGCTATTGTGCCTGCATTACACTGTGTAATGCTTGCTAATAAGTGATTAGAAAGAACTAGATGAAAAACACCATAGGGATAGCAAAGTTTACTACCGCTTTAAGATAACAGTAATACATACATTGTTTTTTTAGGACAGGCAAGGCTATTTTTCTGGAGATATTATCTTGCAAAATGTATTGTATTTTTTTTACACAAGCTATAAAACAAAACCTACTGTGATCAGTGTAAGTGAAAAAAGAAAACAGTGCTAGGTAAAATTATGAATTTTATTTTATCATTCGTCTTGATGAAATTACACTAAAATTAAAAGGCTTTTTTAATAGTGTGCTCCTTTTTAATGCAACACACAAAAAAAATAAATATATGATTATAATAAATGAAGATGAAAGAAAAAAATGCTTAAATATTACCGGTTAGAAAAATAGAAATAAAAAAAAAAAGTCAACAGGAAAATAATAGCTAAGGGGAGGAAATCCCTGTGTACTTCAATTAAGTTTGTTCATGACTGGTTAGAGTTAGGTTAGAAATAAAAGCAGATGACAGGTCCCTACAATAGAACAGCTTTTATACTTACCTCTCTGGTGGTCCACTTCTCCAATATTCTTTCTGTTCCAATGCTGTACAAAACTCTGCAAGGCCCTTATTTGGCACTGGGAGTTTTCTCAACCACACAAATGTAGTTTCATCCTCCAAACCCTATGTCACTGCTGCTTCAAAGTCAGAGGATGCAAGCACTACGTGTGGTGAGGGACACTCATCCAACACTCACAGATTTGAGTAATAAACACTGCAGAGTCTAACGGAGGCAGCAGCACTTCAAAAGAGCATTAAAACACAACAGCAATAAAAGAATAGAGGGTCTAAACCCTAACCTCCCTATGTAAAACATCAAAAAAAAGTATTGGCCGGAATTACATGTTAATGTAGTAATACTTTTAAAAGATCCTATGCCAGTTTTATAAAATAAAGTTATGATTATAAATGGGCTACTCACTTTTCAGATTGTTGGATTTCATTGCAAATAGCAAAGCCAGTTCATAACACACCCTTCCATCTTCCAGCCTATGTTGTGGAATTAGAATGTTTCCAAACCAATGGAGAACCTGTGCCAGTTCCCTTTCTGCATCATCACAGCCCTGCACATCCATGAAAAGCTGGGTGGATTTTACAAAATACCTCTCCGCCATAATATATGCTTGGCAGAACACTGCCAACATTCCAAAGTTTGCTAGGGCAATGGCTTGGTTCCGCCTGTTCCCCGTTTCAGTAGCCATCTTAAGAGCATAAGAATACCCTTTTGAAGATTCAAGTATCTGTTTGTTCCTTTTCTGTGCATTTGCCAGGAGATTATGTACAACACCACACTGAGTGGTGCTGTCAGTTTCTTGCATGGAGTCTAGCAGAGGCATCAGAATATGACAAGCCCCTTCAAACTGGCCATCCAGTATATACAGCCATCCCAGAAACAAAGAGGATTCAAAAGCATCTTCTTCACTTGTCCATCTACCCAGTTCCACAGCCCTTTTTGTGTAGCCAATGGCACCTGACAGAAGACAATGTTGTAGATAGAGCTTAGCTAAAATAAGACACAGCGTCCTCTGAGCTTTTACATCACCATTTTCATATGAAGAGGATAAAGCATGTTTCAAGTATGGGGCAGCCTGGGCTGGAATGTAATTCCCTTTCAGAGGACAACCCATGATTTTGGATAAGTTCTGCATGACAACTGCTACCCTCCACAAAGGAGAGGGCAATGTTTTCATGCCAACTGTTTTGCACAATCTGGCTGATGACAAAGCAACATGAGGCAGATACTTCTTGTCATATAAGTAACTTAAAATTGGCAAAACACTTGTAGTGGAGTTTAAAGTCTGAGAGCATGAGGTGATGAGAAGAAACTGCAGACGTTCTAGAAAGGGAAGGGCTTCATCGTGTCTACCAAGCTGATGGAGTAACCGGAATATGAGGAAGCAAACTCTGGATTCCAAGGAGGCATTATTGACAATGACAGCTTTCCTGAAAACATATTTTAGCACCTCCAGCTCATTCTCAGAGCTAAAATGATGCTGTGGTAAGCATGTTATAAGACTGGCAGCCTTTTCCAGCAACAGGTCTTGCTTAGTTCTCAAATTTTGTTTCAAGTAGATAGCTGATAAGTTCCCATACAGGGCAGCCAAAAGGTGCAGGTCAAGGAATCCCTGGTTAATGGCACTTAAAGCTTCTTCAAGATAAACCCTTGCTTGAGAAAGTTTCATCCGCTTAGCACAAATACGTCCAAGAAGAAAGCAGCAACGAACATGAGCCCAAGACATGTTATTTCTCTTTGCCCAGTTCCGAGATGTTTCCAAGTACATGACTAAGTCTTCCTCTTCAGAAAATCCATAAAATGTGGAGCTAAGAAAAGACATTGAGAGGTCGTATAAGGGCTGAAAATGAGAGTCATAGCCCTCCTTGTTGAGAAATGTCAAGATAGGATCAAAAACTTCACAGTCTTCTAAGTCACTTGCATTTAAGTCAACAAAAAATTTAGGGTCGTCAATATCTTCTTGGCCAGGAACATGGAAGCTCTCTACTCCATATTTCCACTCAGAATCTGGTGTTGACTTCTCAGAGATACTACATTTGGATGAATCGGTTACAGCTTCGCTTTCCTCCCAACTGTCAGGTATCTGAATTTCACCATAATCTTCTCTTGTCCCTAAAAAATAAAACAATGCTATTTAAAATAGTAGAGGGTAATCTGCTAGTAATACAGTTTATCTGAACATTTAACATTTTGAAGGCTACCAGTATAACAAGATAACAAACTGCAACTTTTTTTTCTATGCAAAAACCTTGTTTTAAAGGGAAAGCATTCTAAATGGAACTTCAGGCACATACTAAAAATACCCTTTAGTTCCCAGAGTATCATGTCAAATCATGAAGTTGTTTTTCATTTCAGCTACTATAACCTGTGTTGATATTTTTGCCAAATGGCAGTTTGAAATTGACAAAAAAACTGGATCACAATCTCTCTGCATTATTCTGAAATTGGCTTATTTTTCCTTTTACATGCTTGACATTTTTAAATTTTGGAACTAAGCCTTCCCCCCATGTTATGGTCAGGGGCTAGGCTTGGAGGCCAGTAGCTATAGCAGTAGAGAGGCTCCCATTGACCAGTTGGATAAGTGCAGCAGCAGGTCACCCTGGCAGATGACACAGGCTCACCTAAAGTACGGAGTCTAAAATACTAACCGGTGTTTACCAGAGCTCCTGATGGTGGAGATGGGTTTTGGTGCATGTTAGTACCAGGTCGCATTCCTCAGGATCTCCCCACCAGGAGGAGAACAAACCGGGGTCCAGTAACAGATATAGCAGGTAGGGATCAAGCTGAAGCATAGTCAGTAAACAAGCCAAAGGTCGGTAACAAGTGGTTCCAGGTTGGGATTAAGCAGAAGCATAGTTGAGGGATAAGCCAAAATTTGATAATGAGTGGTAGTGGAGATACAGACAGCAGCAGAAGAGACAAGAGTGAGTTATTGGCTGGAGAGAGTACAGCAATCTGGCAAACAGGAAGTGCAAAGATATGGCTTAAATAGGAATTTCATGGGAGGAGCAAGAAGTTCAAGGTTCTGTAGAAACAAGGCAAGATTGTCCAATGGATCAGACAGGGTGCTGTTCAGCATCCCGGGTGCCTCAGCAAGAAGAGACAGCGCCAGACACAGCAGAGGTCACAGGTTCAGACCTAGGTCCTGACACTCCAGCTGCTATCACCCTTTCAGAAAAGGTCAACAATGGTTAAAATAAACCTGTTAGTCATTTAAAACTTACAACTGAAAAAACTGAAATGAAGCCTATAAAATACCCAAGGAATGCCAATGATTTTAATCAGGTCATTTCTGCCAAAGGAGAAGATCAAAGTTCAGATTCCATGACTCTCCTCCTCAGCAAAGATCATTTCAACAAATGACTAGATATTTTGTTACATGAGCACCCATCAAGAGATCAAAGCCAGAGTGTAAGGGATTGACAAGGATCTTATGTGAACAATAGATCCACTTTAACTTGTACATTTTTATTGAATCTGCGATTTGCATACTCTGGAAGCCTAAGGGCTTGTTCACACTTGCTCAAAATACTGACGCTTATCAAATGGCGTTAACCAGTTCCCGGCCAGCGCACGCCGATGTACGTCGACAGAATGGCACGGCTGGGCAATGGGCGTACCTGTACGTCCCTTTGAATTTGCCGCCGTGCCATCGCGTGCGCGGCCGTGAGCTCCGTGAGTCGACTCGATGTCTGCAGGGATACCTGCGATCCTCTCACGGAGAGGAAGAACGGGGAGATGCTAATGTAAACAAGCATCTCCCCATTCTGCCTAGTGACAGTGTCACTGATCATAGCTCCCTGTGATCGGGAGCTATGATCAGTGATGTGTCACAGCTAGCCCATCCCCCCTACAGTTAGAACACATCCCCAGGACACATTTAACCCCTACAGCGACACCTAGTGTTAACCCCTTCACTGCCAGTCACATTTACACAGTAATCAATGCAATTTTAATCGCACTGATCGCTGTATAAATGTGAATGGTCCCAAAATTGCGCCAAAACTGTCCGACATGTCCGCCATAATGTCGCAGTCACGATAAAAATCACTGATCGCCGCCATTACTAAAGCAAAAAAAAATATTAATAAAAATGCCATAAAAATAAATATCCCCTATTTTGTAGACGCTATAACTTTTGCGCAAACCAATCAATAAACGCTTATTGTGATTTTTTTTTACCAAAAATATGTAGAAGAATACGTAACGGCCTAAACTGAGGAAAAAAAATGTTTTTTTTATATATTTTTGGGGGATATTTATTATAGCAAAAAATAATGCAGAGGTGATCAAATACCACCAAAAGAAAGCTCTATTTGTGGGGGAAAAAAAAAGACATCAATTTTGTTTTGGAGCAACGTCACACGACTGCACAATTGTCAGTTGAATCGCAAAAAGTGCTCTGGTCTTTGGCCAGCAAAATGGTCTGGGGCTTAAGTGGTTAATGCGCGCTAATAGAGGTTGATAAGCATTTAACAAGCATTAAAAAAGCTCCCCCAAACGTCCTATGCACATTTGCATTGCGGTTGACATGCGTTTTTGGCGCATGAAAACAGCACCACAAATGCCTACTATGCCTACTATTAACTGTAATGTACTATAGACTTCAGACCCTAACATTTCATGTTTTGATAATATGCTGTCCATAGTATCATTTGCATAGGTGTTTGGGGGGCGTTAAAAACGCCCCTCAAATGCTTGCTTTCAATGCTAGTGTAGACTAGGCCTAAAAAGGAAATGCCATTGGTACCTATAACTGCATACTTTCAATATTAACTTTCAATATTAACTCATTTAACATGAAGATCAAAATTCAGCTAGGTCAGTTTTCACAGGGAACTTTAATGCAACCACTTATAATTCTGATGGGATTTACTCTAACTGGGATTTCAAGCACTCTTCAAAAAAAAAAAAATCTTGAAAGCAAAAGTAGATTCATTTTTTTCTGCTGCTAAAACAAACTAAAATGAATATAAAATTTATTCTTACCAAAAGAAGATTTTAGGTATATTTCCACAGGATCCAAACCATCTGCAAAACACAGGACACATAAATAAATTGTTACAATGTTCAATTCAATATAAACGGTTTGGAGATCCCATAAAAAAATTAGGCAAAGATTACACAATATCTCATTATTAATATCACCTGACATTCACATAAATTCCTTGTATATCAAACTTGTGGACATAAACGACTTGAGAGCAGGTCTGTATAAAACAGTAGAAGGTATATATTATATTATTAAGGCTCCGTTCACACTAGTGCGATTTCAGATCTGACATGAGTCACAGAGAATGGCATGACAATGAAAATCACATTGTTTTTTAATGGTGTCCATTCACATCAATGCAACTCAACATGGCGTGATTTTGGAAAAAGTTCATATACTATGGTGCGATTCTAGAGCAATTTTGAACCCATAGAATATGCAAAGCACATCAAGTCAAAATCTGGTCGCAGCAGTGTGAACCTAACCTTATGCCGCGTACACACGGTCGGAATTTTCAACCGGACTGGTCCGATGGACGCCAACGGACCAAAGCCGGCGGACAGTCCGATCGTGTGTGGGCTTCACCGGACCTTCAGCGGACTTTTCCAGTTGCAAATCTGACAGACTTTAGATTTGGAACATTCTTCAAATCTTTACGTCGTAACTCCGCTGGACCCAGAAATCCGCTCGTCTGTATGCTAGTCCGACGGACAAAAACCCATGCTAGGGCAGCTATTGGCTACTTGCTATCAACTTCCTTATTTTAGTCCGGTCGTTCGTCATCACGATCGAATCCGTCGGACTTTTGTGTGACTTTTGTGTGATCGTATGTAGTTAAGTCCGTTCGTTAGAAAGTCCGACACAAGTCCGACAAAAGTCCTTCAAAAGTCTGTCGGACGGGCTGTCGGACTTTTGTAGCCGAAAAGTCCGACCGTGTGTACGCGGCATTAGATTTTCTTTAAATTAGCACTTTACCAATATAAAACATTCTTCTGCCTACTTCTTAGATGTGTGTTTTAAATGGGAAATGTGTGTTTTAAAGCAGAGCTCCACCCAAAAGGGGAAGCTTCGCTTGTTCACACCCCCCCCCCCCTCCTCTGCCACATTTGGCACTTTTTGGGGGGGAACGGGTACCTGGTTTTAACAGGTACCTGCTCCCACTTCCTGGTAAGATAGCCACTCAGCAATCTACAACATTCCCAGCCCCTCCTTCTTCCCCCTTCTGCCTTCTGGGACACACAGAGGTCCCAGAAGATGGCGAGACCATTCAGAAGGCACAGCGCGGCTTGCGCATGCACAGTAGGAAGTAGGTTGTGAAGCCGCAAGACTTCACTTCCTGTTTCCCTTACCACAGATGCCGGCGCCTGCACCTAAAGCCTACTGAAGAATCGACTAGGGGTGCCGACATCGTGAGATCCCTGGACAGGTAAGTGTCGTTAAAAGTTAGCAGCTACAGTATTTGTCACCCTGTCACATGACTTATGGTGATTATAATTAAGCATTTATTACAAATTAGACATGGTTCACTGTTGTCACCATGAGGAAACCTGCAGTGAGGAATGCCTTGCAACTACCACTGGAGTCTATGTAGATAAGAAGCGGGTGCAAAAAGAGTGCACTAAAAAAGCAACAAATAATGGATTAAAGTGAAAACTTAGCTTAAAAAAAAATGACAATTGTTTGATACATAGTGCTTCCTCAAACTAAATGTCATTCAGTTAGGTTGTAAATCTACTTGAATTGATAAACACATTAAGGAAATCAGCTTTGCAATTTAATAAAAAATTTTTAAAAAGTTTAATTCCACTTTAAGTGAAATGTGGACAGTTTCAGATAAACGTAGCAGAAAATGGTGTTGGCTTTTGAAAAGATATATACATAATGTAATCATGGGACTACAGATGTTGAACAGGACAGTGTTTTATTGAATCACTCATTTAATTTACAATTGCTTAAAAATGTAAGAACTCTTCATTTTAAGCAGATTGTTTCTACAAATTAACACTTGTCTAGCAAGTGAGTCAGTGTTTACAAGGCAGTTGATATTGATTTAACATTGTCTAAACTGAAGTAGAAATCTGTTCAAGAGCAATCAGCTTTCAGCCCCTCCGTACAGGCGAGCTCAGGCCATGTGTGGCTCTCCAGATGTTCAGGTCCATTTCATTTCTTTTACATAAATACAGAAGCACCAATTCAGCATATCAGTCCCCGCAGTTTAACCCCCTCCATCCTTCTTTGCTAGCATCTGGTCTTCTATTCACCGCTTTGTCCTACAGTATATTACCAGCTAACTGGCAAGATAACATAAACCACAAGTTAGTTTATAAAAAAGTGTATTAATAATATTATGGATACATAGGTAAATGTTAAAGGAGATTCTTAGAACTGTATATAGCTAGAAAGAGAGGAGTATAATAGGAAACAACATTTTCATCAAAACATATCCCTAATTAGTGACAGGGATGACATGGTCAAATGAGCTTGAGCGAGGTAACATATTAGTACAACAACCCATGCGAGATCTCCAACGATGACCAAGACAAAAAAGGATACCCTGGTCTTATAGAATGTCGGTAAGGCATTGGGCTAACAACCCCATCCTGTTAATAAAAAAATCCAAATCTAAAGCAAGAGACTAAGGTCCTCCATGCGATATGTGCAGTAGAGAGGTACGGAGTGTACGTTGGAGGGTAGTATATACCGGAGAGGGGTATGGAGTGCATGAAGGTGGGAGGTATGTGCAGGAGATCGAAACAGAGTGTATGGAGGGGGGTGGTATGCGCAGGAGACCCTGCTGCCTGCACACTACAAGTCCCAGGATGTCCAGAACTTAGCCCTCCTCCATGTTGGCTCCTGTCACGTTCCCACACATGTGATATCTCCAGTACAGGGGGAGTCCGGAGAAGTCTCAGTCCCAGAGTGATGGGAAGAGAAGAGTATGGAGAAGGAAAGGAACTGCTCATGATCCAAAGCATACCACCTCATCAGTAAAGCATGGTGGTGGTAGTGTTATGGCGTGAGCATGTATGGCTGCCAATGGAACTGGTTTTCTTGTATTTATTGATGATGTGACTGCTGACAAAAGATGAATGCTGAGGTGTTTTCGGCAATATTATCTGCTCATATTCAGCAAAATGCTTCAGAACTCATTGGACAGCGCTTCACAGTGCAGATGGACAGTGACCAGAAGCATACTGTGAAAGCAACCAAAGAGTTTTTTAAGGGAAAGAAGTGGAATGTTATGCAATTGCCAAGTCAATCACCGGACCTGAATCTGATTGAGCATGCATTTCACTTGCTGAAGACAAAACTGAAGGGAAAATGCCCCAAGAACAAGCAGGAACTGAAGACAGTTGCAGTAGAGGTCTGGCAAAGCATCACCAGGGATGAAACCCAGCGTCTGGTGATGTCTATGCATTCCAGACTTCAGGCTGTAATTGACTGCAAAGGATTTGCACCAAGTATTAAAAAGTGAAAGTTTGATGGATGATTGTTAATCTGTCCCATTACTTTTGGTCCCTTAAAAAGTGGGAGGCACATATACAAACTGTTGTAATTCCTACGCTGTTCATCTGATTTGGATGTAAATACCCTCGAATTAAAGCTAAAAGTCTGCAGTTAAAGCACATCTTGTTTGTTTCATTTCAAATCCATTGTGGTGGTGTATTGAGCCAAAAAGATTTGAATTGTGTCAGTGTCCCAATATTTATGGACCTAACTGTACAGTTGAATTGATTCTGCACAATTTTTCTTTTTTTTTACTGTATTGCTTTTTGAATGAATTATTGATTTATTGATTTGCACAGTATTTTTGTCATAGTTACAGTGCCTTGAAAAATAATTTATACCCCTTGAAATTTTCCACATTTTGTCATGTTACAACCAAAATCGTAAATGTATTTTATTGGGATTTTATGTGATAGACCAACACAAAGTGGCACATAATTGTGACGTGGAAGGAAAATTCTAAATGGTGTTTAACACTTTTTACAAATAAAAATCCGAAAAGTGTGGCGTGCATTATGTATTCAGCACCCATTTGCAAAATAACTCAAGCTCTGTCAGATTGGATGGAGAGCGTCTGTGAACAGCAATTTTCAAGTCTTGCCAAAGATTCTCAATTGAATTTAGTAAGGATGAGCTCAGGCGTGTTCGCAACCCGTACGCGCAGGGCCTGCCAGGAAGTCAGCACTGCATAGCGCTAATCAGAGGCAGTGAGACACATTTCTCAATCTCTGCTGCCGAGAATTGGGAAAATGTCTCACTGCCTGCTATTCGCGCTGTGCAGTGCTGACTTCCTGGCAGACTCTGCACGTGCGCGTTGCGAACACGCCTAAGTTCATCCTAAGAATTTAGGTCTAGACTTTGACTGGGCCATTCTAACTCATGAATATGCTTTGATCTAAACAATTCCATTGTAGTTCTGGCTGTATGTTTAGGGTCATTGTCCTACTGGAAGTTGAACCTCTGCCCCAGTCACAAGTCTCTTTCCAGTCTCAGTCTCTTTCCATTTTCAGATGATGGATGGCAAAGTAACAGATGGCAAATATTCCAATGGAGACACTACTTCCGGTGATCTGGGGGTCCCCAAGGAATTCTCTTAATTTGCAGGTATTTCCTCTCACTTCCTGTTTGGTTATGGGACAGGAAGTGAAGAGAAATCTGGACACAGATGGCGATAAAAAAATCTGACAGGGGTTATAACCCTCCCTTGCTCTATTCAAAATTAAAAATAAAGTTTCGCCTATAGTTCTACTTTAATCATTCAGGTGTATCTCAGGCAGTATTATGTATGAATATAGGAGCGGTTAGAGCTTTGTTTAACAATACCATAGTACAAAAAGCACCTATTTTATTATATAACCTAACTGCTATACCTATGATTGGTTACTGTACACTACTGCTTTTTGCAGAATCAAAGGCATTTTGTTAGCAAGAAAACAATGTTTAGACATGCATCAGTTTACTAATTGCATAAAGCAGCATGCTTCTTCCGAGTCTGTCAGTGCCCTGTTAATTCTGCGCTGTGAAACTAAATTATTTTTCACTGCTCATTACTCATGCACAGCAGCATGAATTTAAAAATTAAAAATACATTATGTCTCTACAAACAATATAATCTTACTTTACTAGCAACACATTAACTAGAAGGGAACCTAAAGAGTGGGTTAAAACTTAAATCTGAACTCCAGCATTTGATACACTTTACTTTCCAAACTATGTCCCTCACTAACATGCAAGGCCGCTGGATGTGCTGTATAAACTGTATGTAGCTCAGGCGTTCTGGGTTCGAGCCGAGACTTCCTGTCTCATACCCGGAACACAATTTTGCCCTATTCACACCCGAGCAATTTCCAGCTTGAAGCTCTAAACCGCTCAACAAAGTAAATTCTATTATTTTCAATGACCCCTGTTCACATCTGAGCATTCTGTCGCTTGTAGCAAAATGCCTGTCTCTGAAAACATGTACACAAGCTTTTTTTTTGGCAGATTGGAGGCAGACTGGGTCCCATAGACTTCAATGGCAATGCCCGAAAACGTGTGACATGAGCATTTTATGAGCTTTGTTTTGTTGTGCATTTTCAGAAGCTCTCAACCCCTAATCTCCTAACGTCTCCTCTCCCTAGTGCTTTATATTGGCTAAACAAAAACACCTGACACTGTATAATGCTTATAATACACTTCTAAAACGCTTGTAATACACTTCTAGAAATGCTCAAAACTCTCAAATAAAAACTGAAATTTGCTCTGCTCAGGTGTGAATGGGCAGGGGCAGGGCAGTAATTAAATGAACCTCTTAATTTGCCACACAGAGACTACTTATAGCCAGAACACATACCTACTCTTTTCAGCTGCCAGCCCTAAAGCTCAGCCATGGCAGTGGGTCAGATGGTGAGGTACCTGCCCTTTGAGAATGGCCACATGTTCCTAAACAGCAACTGTGCTTGGGTGCTACCGGCTCAAAAGTGCCCAGAACTGTAGACAAAATCTTTTATAGTCTTAAGAATGATCACATTTTTACTTACCCATCCTGTACACTGACGTGATATCAGTCTGAGCCAAACTACGCAGAAGATCTGCAGAGCCTCTATGAGCTTCATCATCAAAAGAGTTCAAGGAAATCTTCTCCTCCTCACTAAGAAATAATAAGTCTTTACACCTGCAAGAAACATCCAAGTGAGTTGGTGCAAATCACTTCATAAATATTGTCCACTGTCATAACCATATAATGGTATATTATTACATTCGAATTGTGATGTTAACAGCATTATTACATATGTCTGTGCAAAAAGCAAAGTGAAACAATCCATTAAATGTCAGTTTTACCTAGATTTTTTTTTAATATATTTATTTATTTTATTTCTATTTTTTTCATCTTATTTCTAAATAATCTACACTATTACTAGTGAAAAAAGGATCTCCAAAGAATAAGATCATTCACACATGACTGTTCCATACTATATATGACCATAGAAGCTAGATGATGGACAGTATGTATAATGGCCAGATATTAAGTTTAAATCAAGAATAAAGCAATACTGTACAGTAACATAAACACCCCATATCTTGTAGGTAGCATTAGGACACAAACATTATCTTTTTATAGCAATTTAAAATGTAAAATTAATCTTCAGTGTAGTACCCAGGCCACTGAAGATGCTTTATCAGTGCAGTCCCACTTATATGTAGCAGCTCCCAAAACCTATAACAGCTTAAATTTGAAATCTAGGATACCCTGTGATGAAAGTGTGTTACGTCTCCAAGCCTAGTCTGTCAAATTTACTAGAAGGTCCGACAAAGTCCAGGAAAGTATCGGTAGAGAGGGTTGACACACCTTAAATGACATATTACAAAACAACATGTATAAGCCACACCACTGGATGGCAAATACTACAAGCTTCAAAAGAACACACAAAAAGATGTCCACTTACCAGATGAATATAAACACACAGGTGTGGGTCTATATGTACTTCAGAGTGTTTTCCTGATCCCCCAGCTCTTAGGCCCCAGAGGCTAGCATGAATTCATAACCAGGACCTCACCAGTGGTGTTAAGATTAGGACATGGGAGTTGTCTGATTGAGAGGACATTTTAAAGCATGCATAGACCTACGCTTCTGTGGTCATAATTGTCTGGCAAGTGGACACCTCTTTGGGTTTTCTGTGAAATATTAGAGCATTTGACATGGAGTTGCATGACTTATAGTGTACAACTGAACATTATTTGAGGTATAACATTTGCTATTAGTATAGAAATTGCAGCCTGAGGACATCAAGGAAGAAGAAAGGTACAGTGCTGTACATTATAAGGACCTAATTATAGGCTTACCAGTGTTAAGAGGCGTGGTGTAGCCACCATCCAAGATGCTATATTCTAAGCAAACTAGTGCCCAACAAGCTACTACAACAATTGCCAGCTACTGTTGTAGTCCACAGTCACTGCATTGTAAAACCTCCCCAGAAGCCCTACAATGAGTTCAAAAATTAAGAAGACTAAAGAACCCAGCATGCAAATACAAACATTTCTGTGCTTACCCTAAACCCCCTCAACCCAAGCTACTGTATAAGTATCTGAATGATTTAAAATAAATATTTATACGCGTTTCGTCTATAAACACATCTTCAGGAGTGGCCCTGCTGGCGTGTTTAATAAAGAAGTTGTTTAACGTTAGGAGCTTTCTCTTTTTGCACTCTGAATTGGGCATTTCGTTCATGAGTGTTATGAAGATTGTAGGAACCAAGGGATTCCTGTGCTTTTAAGTATTGGTATCCTGCATTGTTTGTCCATTTTGTAATAAGTGGTCAATCAAAGGAGCGTGAGTTACATTAATGATGATCAGGGTGAAGGGAGTGAAGACACTAAACCACATTAAAGATTTCTCACCTTGTGGAAGAAGTTTGTTTAAACACCACATGGTTTATGGACCTATAATTGATTTATTATATACAGTCAGGTCCATAAATATTGGGACATCGACACAATTCTAATCTAAAAATTCTAATTTACAAGGAGCAGATAAAAGGTACAGAGTTAATTTCAAGTGTGCCATTTGCATTTGAAATCTGTTGCTGTCAACTCTCAATATGAGATCGAAAGAGCTGTCACTATCAGTGAAGCAAGCCATCATTAGGCTAATAAAACAAAACAAACCCATCAGAGAGATAGCAACATTAGGTGTGGCCAAATCAATTGTTTGGAACATCCTTAAAAAGAAAGAATGCACCGGTGAGCTCAGCAACACCAAAAGACCCGGAAGACCACGGAAAACAGCTGTGTTTGATGATCAAAGAATTCTTTCCCTGGTGAAGAAAACACCCTTCACAACAGTTGGCCAGATCAAGAACACTCTCCAGGAGGTAGGTGTATGTGTGTCAAAGTCAACAATCAAGAGAAGACTTCACCAGAGTGAATACAGAGGGTTCACCACAAGATGTAAACCATTGGTGAGCCTCAAAAACAGGAAGGCCAGATTAGAGTTTGCCAAACAACATCTAAAAAAGCCTTCACAGTTCTGGAACAACATTTTATGGACAGATGAGACCAAGATCAACTTGTACCAGAGTGATGGGAAGAGAAGAGTATGGAGGAAAGGAACTGCTTATGATCCAAAGCATATCACCTCATCAGTAAAGCATGGTGGTGGTAGTGTTATGGCGTGGGCATGTATGGCTGACAAAAGCAGCAGGATGAATTCTGAAGTGTTTCGGGCAATATTATTTGCTCATATTCAGCAAAATGCTTCAGAACTCATTGGACGGCGCTTCACTGTGCAGATGGACAGTGACCCGAAGCATACTGCGAAAGCAACCAAAGAGTTTTTTAAGAGAAAGAAGTGGAATGTTATGCAATGGCCAAGTCAATCACCTGACCTGAATCTGATTGAGCATACATTTCACTTGCTGAAGACAAAACTGAAGGGAAAATGCCCCAAGAACAAGCAGAAACTGAAGACAGTTGCAGTAGAATCCTGGCAAAGCATCACCAGGGATGAAACCCTGGTGAAAGTGAAAGTTTGATGGATGATTGTTAATCTGTCCCATTACTTTTGGTCCCTTAAAAAGTGGGAGGCACATATACAAACTGTTGTAATTCCTACACCATTCACCTGATTTGGATGTAAATACCCTCAAATTAAAGCTGAAAGTCTGCAGTTAAAGCACATCTTGTTTCATTTCAGATCCATTGTGGTGGTGTATAGAGCCAAAAAGATTTGAATTGTGTCAGTGTCCCAATATTTATGGACCTGACTGTACAATTAAATTGATTCTGCACAATTTTTCTTTTTTTTACTGTATTGCTTTTTGGATGAATTATTGATTTATTGATTTGCACAGTATTTTTGTCATAGTTACAGAGCCTTGAAAAAAAATGTATACCCCTTGAAATTTTCCACATTTTGTCATGTTACAACCAAAATCGTAAATGTATTTTATTGGGATTTTATGTGATAGACCAACACAAAGTGGCACATAATTGTGACGTGGAAGGAAAATTCTAAATGGTTTTTAACATTTTTTTACAAATAAATATCCGAAAAGTGTGGCGTGCATTATGTATTCAGCACCCATTTGCAAAATAGCTCAAGCTCTGTCAGATTGGATGGAGATCGTCTGTGAATAGCAAATTTCAAGTCTTGCCACAGATTCTCAAAAAGTATATCTTAATCCGAGGAGATCAATAGTTGCCCACTTGTAAAAGGGGGATCCCTCAGTTGGCAAGAAAGGGTGCAATGATAGGATAAAATTGTATTCGTGTATCACCACAAATGTGAACCTCCACCAAGGGTCTAGGCTGCTCACCTTATTGAGTAAACCTTCTGCGTTAACAGCAAGGTCACTCATGCATTCCCTTCCACAGGGTAGATTATGGAGACGGGGGTCCACTGGCAGTATCCCAAACTCAGTCTCATCGGTTGATATATGTCATGTTAAAAACAAAAATAACAGGACATAGTGCTCTCCATACGAAAAAATATCAAATTTATTGTATAAAACAAATGTTACTCGCAAAGCCAGCACTGATTCCCAGTGCAGGAGTATACAGCATAAAAACGAATCAGATGGGTGGCTGTACTGACGTCACAGAGCCCCTATGGAGAGCACTATGTCCTGTTATTTTTGTTTTTAACATGACATATATCAACAGATGAGACTGAGTTTGGGATACTGCCAATGGACCCCCGTCTCCATAATCTACCCTGTGGAAGGGAATGCATGAGTGACCTTGCTGTTAACGCAGAAGGTCTACTCAATAAGGTGAGCAGCCTAAACCCTTGGTGGAGGTTCACATTGGTAGTGTACACAAATACAATTTTATCCTTTCATTGCACCCTTTCTTGCCAACTGAGGGATCCCCCTTTTACAAGTGGGCAACTATTGATCTCCTCGGATTAAGATATACTTTTTGGGACTTGCCGCATACGGTTTATATATGTACGTTCAATATGTACATTTTATGTGTACATGTGTTTTATTTGACTTGTATTGAGTGCTGCACTGCTATATTCTGTGTATTTTCTTTTAGGTTTTGTATGTTGGCCTACAATGTTCAGCTGCTGAGTTCATAGTAATTAGGTTTAGCGCTGTCTGTTTCTCCTGTTTAAGTTGCCACAGATTCTCAATTGAATTTAGTAAGGATGAGCTCAGGCGTGTTCGCAACCCATACATGCAGGGCCCACCAGGAAGTCAGCACTGCATAGCGCTAATCAGAGGCAGCGAGACACATTTCTCAATCTCTGCTGCCGAGAATTGGGAAAATGTCTCACTGCCTGCTATTCGCGCTGTGCAGTGCCAACTTCCTGGCAGACTCTGCACCTGCGTGTTGCGAACACGCCTAAGCTCATCCTAAGAATTTAGGTCTAGACTTTGACTGCGCCATTCTAACTCATGAATATGCTTTGATCTAAACAATTCCATTGTAGTTCTGGCTGTATGTTTAGGGTCGTTGTCCTACTGGAAGTTGAACCTCTGCCCCAGTCTCAAGTCTCTTTCCATTTTCAGATGATGGATTGAACAGTGTTCTGTGAGATGTTCAAAGCTTGGGATATTTGTTTATAACCTAACCCTGTTTTAAACATCTCCACAACTTTATCCCTGACTTGTCTGGTGTGTTCCTTGGCCTTCATGATGCTTTTTGTCCACTAAGGTTCTCTAACAAACATCTGAGGACTTCACAGAACAGTTGTATTTATACTGAGATTAAATTATACACAAGTGGATTCTATTTACTAATTAGGTGACTTCTGAAGGCAAATGGTTCCACTAGAATTTAGTTAGGGGTATCAAAGTAAAGGGGGCTGAATACAAATGCACGGCACAAAAAATTTGAAAAACCATTTATCATTTTCCTTCCACTTCATAATTATATACCACTTTGTATTGGTCTATCACATAAAATTCCAATAAAATACATTTACACTTTTGATTGTAACATGACAAAATGTTGAAAATGTCAAGGGGTATGAATACTTTTTCAAGTCACTTATATAGTTACATAGTTAGTCTGGTTGAAAAAAGACATCTAGTTCAACCAATAAAAGGGAAAAAAATTATACAATCCTATATAAACAATCCTATACCCACAGTTGATCCAGATGAAGGCAAAAAAAAATAAAAAATAGCAAAGCATGATCCAATTTGCCCCAGCAGGTAAAAAAAAAATCCTTTCTGAACCCCCAAGAGGCCATCGGATATTCCCTGGATCAACTTTACCTATAAATGTTAGTACCCAGTTATATTATGTAATCATAATTACTCAAAATGTTTTTATATGTTTGCGGATGCATTCATATATTGATTTAAGATACTTTTTTTTATTTGTATAGAATATTTGTTATGGTATGAATTAATAGTGTTTTATATATTTATTTTTTGGTAGCACTGTAGGTGGCATATAAGAAACCCAGCAAACAAACAAAAAATCTGTAAACTCATTTTAGAATTAGAGAAAGGGGATTTAAATCCTTCTGCATGCATTAACTTTTATAACTAAGTATACAGATAAACACAATGCTTGTTTTCATATGACATTTTGTTGCTGCCAAATCTACATTGGCAAGACATTTAGAAAGCCAAACAACTAATTCATTAAAATGCATTATGCTTTTGAAGGAACATACAAAGTCAAAATGGCAACCTGCCTGCTAGGAGCTTGCTGGTAAATGATGGGCTCTTCTACCATTTGCAATAATAGCCTGTCTTGCTACTGGACCCAGCAATACACAGATACATCAATTGCTATAATTTGTCTTTATTAAAAATGGCAATAAGCCTCAAGTAAACAGTAGTTGAACAGACTTGACAGTCGTAAAAGTGGCAGCGATATATTACAAAGACACAAAGAAGTGAAAAGGATTGATGTTCATTCTCTTTATGTAAGAGGGCTTGCCGGAAGGGATCAGGAGAGTAGAGAACAACATTGCAAGCAGAAATAATAAACCGCGATCAACATAACCAAATATCTCTAATTTGGAGTGATGCCACTACGTATTGGGGCCTAACTACATCACTAAAACATACAGTAGCGAACTACTGGCCCAGTGAGTAATTCTACCACAAAGTCTGCCATCTGTGAAGCCTTTTAAACTCAAAGTGGAGAGCTTGAACTTCAGATGAGGGTACTTGTAATCCTCAAGGGTAAAGGTATCTTTGCAAAGTGTGGCAAACAATTCATTGTGAAAGGCTGTAGCGGTCCCAGAGGTTAAGATACTTCACTGTAGGAAGTAGCGTCCCCAAACAGGTGTTCAACACACAAGAGGGTAGTCTCTCGTGTGTTGTCTCAGAGCTGAGGGTAGTCTCAGAGCTCAGAGCTCTGACCTGTAACAATTGTCCTTCTGGGTCCAGTCTGATGATCACTCCTGTAGGCTGGATGGAGGCAGATGAGAGGTAGGCCACAATGCCCCTGGCTAGATGACTGAAAGGAGTCTGCACCTTTCCCTTCTTCCCTGGCTGCTCCCTCTCCCTCTGCTCCCCCGCTTGCCTGGCTTGTGTCACCCTAGGGTTCTCTCACATTTTCCCCTCAGTAGGAAATTGAGGAAGGCCTGTGATTGGCCTATACGCGTCTTCCCTAGAAGGGAAGTGCTGATAGTGACGTCCAGCCAGGCACTGTGCATGTGGACACGGCGGTGCTACTCTGGAGGTTTATATGTGATTTTAAAAGTTTTTATCTTGTAAGTGCAACTTGTCTGTTTGGGGGCTTTGAATACATTTTTATACGGAGAACACTATGGTCTCTATACTTAATATTTACATGTCCTGAACTCATGGAATCTTGAGCCAAGCTGGGAGGTGATTCATTTCTTTGGATGTTATTGAGCTGAGTTACCATCAAGAAAAGAGCCATCTGGATTACCCACCATTGATTGGGAAGAGGAAGTGAGAGCAAAGAGCTTGTGGGGAGATCCGCATATGAGTTTTGACTCATCTGGGAGGTGAGCGCACATTTTTACTGGTGGTGGTGTGCACTCCTTTTGAGGATGAACAATCACTGTGGTGGAATTGTGTGGATACACTGATCAAAAGAAGAGTTTTTCATGTTTTATTTCTTCTTTTTTTAATTTTATGGACTATTCATTTATATGTAGGATTTCTTTATTTTGGAGATTTGCACTTTATATTTATATATATTTTTACACATAGCGCTACATTTATTTATTTACTATCCATTTTGAAATTAGTGTGGTGTACCACTTGGAATGTTTAGCAGCTGAGCACGTTTATTATTAGGTTATCTTATTTAAACATCACAATATTTTGTACTTGTGGCGCTGATTGTTTCATCTTATAGATTGGTGTATGGTGTCTATAATGAAATATACTACCTATCAAGTATAAATAATCTGCATTATTTTCTCCAGTTAGCTTATCAAAGTACACCTGTCAGACTCCAACTATGTATTCTTCTGGGGCTTAATTTCCAAGACATAATTCTTTTTCTAATGTCCTGTTTACATGTTACAATGCCAAAACAGGTAGCATATATAGTATGATATTCTTTATGATACAATAAATTCAATACTTTAAAAGGATAATTTAATTTAGCATCTAACACGTGCATGCCAAATAGTACGGCATTTTATTTTTATGAGGTGTTTCATGATGCCAGTTACATTTAATAGTTTTGGCCATTTAGGGAGTGAATGTCTGGATAAAAACAAAGGCATTTTACTAGAAAAGGTCTGATTTCTATCAGTGAAAATCCATTTGGGACTGAGAAAGCACTAGTACTAACAATCTGTAAGTCTAATACAATGCAGTATCAGATAGCAAAACAAGGCGTTATTCTATTTTAGGGATTCATGTTGGACCAAACATTTACCAACATCAGTAACCACTTAGCTATGAAAAATGCAAAAAACTTGCCAGCAAGGAGTCCAGAATTTCTGTTATTTTTTTAAAAGAGAGGTTAGGGAGGTTTAAATCCTGGATAGATGTATTTTACTCCCAGTACCACATTCGTTTAAGCATCTAGAGCTGTCGTTCACTGTATGTTTTATGAACCAGCACAATGTTAATGCAGTAGTTGTTGAGCAATAGCACCTCCATGTGGCTTCTTGTAGAAAGGGAGAACTGCATTCAGCTTAAGTTCATTCTTGAAGGCAAACAGAATTTTGGGTTGACATCTGGGGTACTGAATTACGCTGACTTATGTCCTATATGTGAGATATGCCCTCTTCAGCTTTTGGCTAGGTGAAACCATCATGGAGTCTAAGTTTTCAAGCTATAACCAGGTGAGAGCCTTATTGCTAATAGGTAAATGGTGTACAATATCTACTTGACCTAAAAATAAGCTTGGCCAGAGGATCCTTACTTGCCTGAATCCTATTTTTTTTTTTTAAAAGACTACTGTTCATTTGGTATAGTTGTCCTTTAGTGAATCTCTCCACCCCAAACTGCTGCCCAACTGTTCCCCCTATCCTTATTCCAGTAATCTTTACTGTGTGGCCCTGCCTCGCCGCAGGAATCTCATCTTAGTGCACATGTGCACTGCGGCCTCACTGGATGAGCCATACCCATGGAGGTCTGCAGCGGTCCAGCCAAGTATGGTTTGCTGATAGGAAGGAATGGGGGTGCATCACTCATGTGCATTAGGAATAGGATGCTTTTGCTGAAAAGGCTTTGCTGCGTTGGGAAGTGTAACACAGTAAAGATCACTGGAACAAGAAGGACGGTAAGTATTTGTCAATGTGGACAGCACTCAGAGGAGGCTGAGAATTGATTTAAGGACAAAAATACATTTGGAGAGGAAGCATTTTTCAGATTACGGTAGTTTATTCTAGATTACCACTTTGAAGAGTTCTATATCAGGTTGACTTAAAATATGTCCTAGCTTTACATACAGCTTACCTTCCCCACTATGTAGCCACAGTTAAAGGGCAGCTGTATTTTTGTCCTTAAATCAATTCCAATGTTATCCTGGAATTCTACTGTAGCCAAGTCCCGGGCCTCCCCAGGCCTAATGGTGACCTCCAGAGTTAGGGACAGCTGACATCCTTCTATGTAGAGTGGGTTACAAGGCATGGTGGGTGCAATGCAAGGTAGATTAATAGGCACCAGACACTTCTTGAATGCAAAGAGATTTATTGTCTCTTAAACAGAACTGTGGGAGAGAGGGTTAGGGCCAGGACACCCTTTAGCAGTTGCAACGTTAATTGACAGGCTATCAGACTTCTATAGGCAGGCAGCCATGCAGGGAAAGGCAGCCAGCAATACACCACATCTGCACGAGTAGGATCGCTGTCTCCTATGGCAACAGTCTTGTAACAGTTTCTAACACAAGTTGTAACAAACTTCTTTACTTCCTCTACAATCTCCTCTTGTAGATCTTCACTCAACTGAGCTCCCAGTCTCTCTCACTAGACTTGCTGATCCACTGCCACTGAATTCCCTGAGCTTTTCCAATCTTCTCACACAGTATCTTCCTCAAGCGTAACCCCCGCATCCCTGCTGGGTCCCTAGCTTGGCACTCACAGATACTCCTCAAGCATCACTCCACTGGCCTGCTTGGTCCCTAGCTTGACATACAACAATGCTCCGCAAGCATCACCTCCACTGGCTGGGTCCCTGGCTTGGCGCCTGCTAAAGTTTCCCGATTCTTCACCATCCCCGGTTGGTGAGAACACTGCACTGGTACTTGCTTCAGCTACTCACAGTGGTCCCTGGTAACAAGGTGGATGGTCCCTTTGTGGCGACAGCTTCCCCTCTACCTCTGACCACAACAGGTTCTCCGGCCAGCAGAACCGTCCTTCTGGTTGGACCGCAAGCCGCAGTCCCAACCCTACACTGCTCTCTTGCTTCTGGATAGGCCCCTCAGACAGCCTAGCAGCCGGATGCCCCTGGGATAGGCCTCAGGTCTCTGCCCTAGTAGCCCAGGGCAGTAGAACACACGTCCTCCCAGACAGCCATCCAGGTGGCACAGAACCCCAATCACTTGACTCCACCCAAATAAATAGGCTCTCCCAGCAGGCCAAGGGAATCAAGAAAATCCCTGTCCATTGGCTGTGATACCTCATATACTTCTAATCTGTCCTTGTAATGCCCTTTTCTTATCTAATGCCACCAGGTACCTGGCCACCCAGTGACAGAAGAGAGAAGTGCAGCAATTCCAGAATTAGGGTGAAGTCAGTTGACCTCCTAGCAATTGGCCAAGGCAACTATCACTTGGCTAATAAATTTAAGACCAACCCTGCCTAAACATCAGGCTGCTACGCACTTTAAAGCAATTTATAATCCTTTTGTCTCTATATCTAGGTTTAAAAAGATGACTGCAAAAAAGAAAAAAAAAGTTCTTGGTTTGCACAAATCTGCCTACAAATATATGTTCCAGATGTCCAGCTGTATCCCCTCTCTGATCGGAACTCAATTAAATCCATAAAACACACAAAAGAGACTGCACCGACACTATGAACTTATGAAAAAACACATATTGTTAACATGTGCTCTGCCATGTTTTACTGCATTTTACTAGTTTAATTTGTTTTGCTATGCTTGTAAGTCAAAGCTAAGAAAAAAGGGAACTGTGTTTTGTAAGTGCACTAATACAAAGTGATTCTATAAATGATCCAGTGTGAGTGTCCTCAAATTATTATGATATCAGCATAGAAGAAACAATCGTACCGCTGTTACAATTGTATTATGGTAAGGAGTTCGCTAGAGATAGGAGAACTCCGGGAACCGTTAAGGCCTTGGCTGGGTTATAGCCTTAAGCGCGAACAACCTCTTGTAGTGAGAGGTGATTTGGAGCTGGTAAGCAGTTATTTCAGCCTTTGGTGGTGGCATTGATGCACAGATCACTTTCTATGGTGCTGGATGGTGAAGATGCACATCAAGAGTATCATCATAACACTTGGAAATAAGATTTATCACCACATCACTTGTGGACATTCTTCTAAACTTTTGTTTTTTGGTTTTGTCCTGTTTTTTAATTTAGCACAACTCTATACATTTACCAATAGAAGAATGAATGCACTATTTTGAACACTCTTGCTGTGTAGATACCAGCTCAAAAGCCTGGTGTGCTAGACTGGCATTCTTTGGAGGTAAGGGCTATGCTTTTTTTTTTTTTCTTAACATAAATAGGAACAGCATAGCTGAAAAATAATGGCAGTTCAGCGGGTATAAACCAGGAGAAGCAATCCGTTAGAGACATATTGCTTGTACAGTTATTTTTTTTTGTTAAACCCAGCATATCCTATTGCATAAGGGAAATGATTCTGTATTTTGAAAGAGCACATATTTTAAGTTAATATTATTAACTTATTAGTAAATTATTTCTAACATTATAATACGTGTTTACTACAAAACTCTTTTTTAATACAATGTTTAGTTTTATATGCTTGTCATACCATATTGCCATTACTGTATTGCCCTGTACACACGATCTGACATTGATTGGACATTCCGACAACAAAATCCATGGATTTTTTCCAACGGATGTTGGCTCAAACTTGTCTTGCGTACACACAGTCGCACAAAGTTGTCAGGAAAATCCGATCGTTCTGAACGTGGTGACGTAAAACACGTATGTCGGGACTATAAACGGGTCAGTAGCCAATAGCTTTTGTCTCCTAATTTATTCTGAGTACACGTGGCATTTTGTGCGTCGGCTTTGTGTACACACGATCGGAATTTAACTGATCGGATTTTGTTGTCGGAAAATTTTATACCCTGCTCTCAAACTTTGTGTGTCAGAAACTGCGATGGAAAAAGTCAGATGGAGTCCACACACGAGCGGAATTTCCGACAACACAATCCGATTGCACTTTTTCCGGCGGAAAATCCGACCTTGTGCACAGGGCATATCTCATATACAGATTTGTGGATTTTTCCAATAAGTGTCTATGTGTATCTTGCAACAATCACTCAGCATTCCTGTTCAGCCCTCAGAGGGCCCATTTGTAACAAGATGTGTACTGAAGGGGGTACAGTAATGTGTTACAAGAAAGGAACTACAGTAAGCAATTACAGTAGCCACCATTTACATATGTAGCCCTACCCCTACAGAAGCCACTGGTATAGTGGGCTCTTCTAAGGGATGCGTAAGCACTCACCAACACACCTTAGGGATTTTTAATGTTTTAACAGGTGTCACAGCCTAGCAGAAAACACAGGCAAAGATACGTGTGTGAGCATTTTAAGCCAGACCTATACTGCTAGCTCTGAAAGTGTCTGACTGGCCAGTAGACTATGTGCGGCATTGGCTGTTTGGGCCCTGAGCTGTCAAGCTGGAGCATTTGGTGCAAAATATTCAGAAGGCCGCAAGGCCTCTCATCACTCCTGAAAGTGTGAATGTGCAGGGATCACATTACTTTCATATCCAATCAGCTACGTAGTGCCAGGGGTTACCAGCATTTACATTTCACAGGTCCGGTTTTGGCCCTCGGGATGAGACAAAAGGAGCTCTTTCAGGCACTGCCACACAGCTTTGAGCATGCTGATAAATGTAAGCTTAAGCTGGCCATACAAGTGTAATTTTTTTTATCTGCCAGTGGGCTGATCGAAAAAACTCAATAGATTCTCCCAACCACACAATTGAGGCGGATTGGGGAATCCCCCCCACTTTATCATAATATTCTGGCATCTTCCTTTTGTTTTTACATTAGATAACATCTAAAAAAAGGCATAAGACTACCAAATAAATAAGAACCAAGACATGATTAAGCCTAAAAGCATACACCTTACCCACATCTGAGCTATCTGATCTGGGTAGGCTAACTCTTTAAAAAACAAGCATGTTGGGTATTATTTGAAGAGTTCTTTCATGTATTTTATAGTTTAACAGAACTAGTGTGAAGGTCAAAATTATAAAATGTATTTAAAGTCAAACCTACTTATTTTTTTATTTTTTAAAGTGGTGAAAGGGTAGAACCTTTCTCTGGTTTCTGTGCCCACAATATGGAGACACACTCTCACCACTATCACCAGGACTGAAAGCAATTAGAAATCCAAGAACAGGTATAGAGGGGAAATTGTTCAATTGGGTCACTTGTTCCAGTGACAAATGTAAATCTGTAGATTTTCTGTTGTGTCTACAGGACAGACAATAAATGTGGATCTCACCTATTGGTCACAATGGCAAAAATAACTGATAAGGGTTTCAACCATTCTCTACCTGGCTTTTAATATATTTTAGCTATCTTGTATTTCAGGGGTAGCACTAACAATTTCTATTCACATAGGTCTGTGCACAAATACTTGCCTTCATGGAAAAAAATCTATTGTTATGTAGGTAATAGTATGCTCTAATACTTACAAAGCTTTCAGACAGTTTGGATCCACGTGCCTTGTTTGTACAAAACCAATTACTCCAGTTGAAGGACACCTTCCAACAAACCACTTGAGCCCAGGCACAAAGAAACCAACAACTTCAATGGCATCTCCCCTGCAGTAGCTCAGTTCATCCCATTCTGTTGCTGTATGACTTTCTCTCGCAGTACACTGCCCTGACCCTGGGGTATAATAGGATATGAATATTAACATAGTTTATAAGGTTACTTTGACATTTTTACAATTTCGTATTCAACATCTCAATCAGAAGGCAAAAAAAAAAAAGGTACCAGGATGTAGTTTCATTATTTTAATTTACTTCAATGTTATGTTTGTCCTGCATACTCTTGTGCAGGATTTATTTTGTCTTCAGTATGCGTTTATTACTTAAGAGATTTTTTTAGTTTTGGATAAAGTAGAGAGGGATTACAACCCTGTTTATTGCTGTCTGTGCCCCTGTAAGGGAGATTCACCCTCTCTATTTGTCATGTTTACAGTTATCATCAAAACTAAGATTTGGTTGACACCAGAACAGTAATTGAAATTAAATGTTCCATTGGTGACCCTGGTGACACACCAGGATTCCTTCACTTTCTGTTTTGGCTACGGGACAGAAATTGAAGGGAAATCTCCCCAATGGAACACAGATGTCAAAAAAGAACTGATAGGGGCTATAACCACCTGTACTCTATCCAAAATTAAAAGAAAAAGTTTTGCCTTAAGTTACACTTTAAGGCTTTGTTAAATCTGCAGGTTTTATATGCATTGTGGGTGCAGTTGCTTTGAGAAAGTCCTGCTTGATGCATCTTTAATACAGTTGTATCAAAACATTCCTAACATAGAGTTCAACATTAATGCAGCTAAGGATGTGAACAGGGCATGAACATCAGAATATGGCCTTATCTTCTTGCCAAATGCAAAAGAAAAACTAGAAAACTATGACTATATTCACATTTGCATTCCTGTATTTAGACAGTGTTTAAACAGAGGAGAAGTTCTCTGGGATGTATAAACAACTTTCATGCTTTCTAGATCTGTTTTATTACGTTTAGAAATTCTTGCTTTAGAGTGGGTTAGACGCATACTGTTTAAAGCGATAGTAAACTTTGTATTTTGATTTTTACCTACAGGAAAGCTTATAATAAAACTTACCTGTAGGTAAAATTAATATCTCCTAAAGGTGCACCATTTGAGAGATATTCTAGCGAGCAGCAGCCAGTGATGTCACTGGCGCATGCGCTCTGAAGGAACGGCCATAGCCGAGACTCCCATGCGCATTCAAGCGGCTGTAGCCTGCTAACCCGGAAGGAATACTGGGTGAAGATGGAAACCTCTGCAGCGGTAAAAACCCTACTGGAGGGTTTTGTTTCAAGGTAAGTCTTTCATAATGAGTTTAGCTGAGTTCAGAAATTTTGATCCAGGACGCACAGGATTCTATTTTCTCTAAATGCAGCTAAAGTAACTGCACTTAAACATAAGTAAATGCTAATTTTGAATAACACTACTGAAAAATCATTACCTGCATTTATACAGTGCATTGAAAATGTTTCCATACCCCTTGAAATTTTCCACATTTTGTCATGTTACAACCAAAAATGTGAATGTATTTTATTGGGATTTTATGTGATAGACCAACACAAAGTGGCACATAATTGTGAAGTGGAAGGAAAATGATATATGTTTTTTTTTTTCTTTTTACAAATAAATATATGAAAAGTGTGGAGTGCAAAGGGGGCTGAATACAAATGCACACCACACTTTTCAGATATTTATTAGTAAAGAAATTTGAAAACCATTCATCATTTTCCTTCCACTTTGTGTTGGTCTATCACATAAAACCCCAATAAGATACATTTGCGTTTTTGGTTGTAACATGACAAAATGTGGAAAATGTTGAGGGGTATGAATACTTTTTCAAGGCACTGTATGCATATAGAAATATCCTCTAAAAGCATATAAGTGCAGGTTTGACGGTGCCAATGTGAATAACGTCTAATCTGGGAAGCTTCCAGTACAGAAGGGCTGAAGTCAGACCTCAGGATAGTTGCCAGTCACAGATTTCTCTGTTCATACAGAATATTTGTTTATCTGTCTTGGGCCCCTTGCATACTGAGCATTTAGACTGTGTGCATCCAATCCTAACATTTTAGTGCACCTGGGTTGCACAGATACAGCATCCAGCCCCACTGCCTGCAGCCTGTCATAGTCTATGGCAGGCTGAAATACACTGTGGCTGGACAAGGCTCACCGCTATACCAAGTGGTACTTGTGTTTAGTGCCCTATACGTTCAGGCATGTATGCCCGAAACACGGAACACCTGTTTATTATTTGTATAGTTTTGACTACACATATATCTTTCAGAGACAGGACTCCACAGTGTGCATTGATCAAATAAAGGTCAGCATTTATTTAAAAAAATATTACTGTTATGCCCCGTACACACGGTCAGATTTTCCGATGGAAAATGTCCGATCGGAGCGTGTTGTCGGAAATTCCGACCGTGTGTGGGCTCCATCGGACATTTTCCATCGGATTTTCCGACACACAAAGTTGGAGAGCAAGAGATAAAATTTTCCGACAACAAAATCCGTTGTCGGAAATTCCGATCGTGTGTACACAAATCCGACGGACAAAGTGCCACGCATGCTCAGAATAAATAAAGAGATGAAAGCTATTGGCCACTGCCCCGTTTATAGTCCCGACGTACGTGTTTTACGTCACTGCGTTTAGAACGATCGGATTTTCCGACAACTTTGTGCGACCGTGTGTAGACAAAACAAGTTTGAGCCAACATCCATCGGAAAAAATCCTAGGATTTTGTTGTCGGAATGTCCGAACAAAGTCCGGCGTGTGTACGCCCTATTACAGTGTTCTAGTTCTGTACAATTTCCTCTACAAAAAACATGTAGTGGAAGGACCTGCCTGTTGGATACAACTTGATTGTTAGGTTAGATTAGGTCGGTGTTTATATTACATAGTTTTGGTAAATTTAATGTTGATTGTACAAAGATTGTAATGTCAGGTTGTAACATATATGGTCACCCCAAGGTCATTAAATTAAAGACATTTTGTACAACACTGTTAGCGTGACAGTTTTCCTGTGCATTACATATATCTAGTTGCATTCATTTTTTATTTGAAGACGCCTTTTGTACAAATTAGAAGACATCATCCTTCAAGCCCATTTTATCATTACACATTTTTCATTGTATCCTAGCAGAATAATTACTTTTTGATAGAAATATCAAATTCCATTGATAAGTGTTAGGTAGCAGCGCCTTGTTGCCAAATCTCATTTTTGTTGTCTTTTTCTTTGTTTGGGAGATTTTCCCTTTCTCTTTGATCAGGTGACTAGGGTTACTGGGACAGAAAGTGATGGAAGTCCAAAATGTTACAGTTGTCACTTAGGAAGTTTAGGGAACTTTTCCAGCTTTTACAAGCTGCCATACATGCTTCTTTTTTTTTTTTTGTTCAGCTGAAATAAACTGAACCGATTCCCCCATCCACACATTCAAGGTTCTCCCCGATGTGTCATTGTATTCTGACGGCAAAATAAATAGGGGGTCAAAACATGCCCTACTTAATTCAAAATACGCTAGAGTGAGCGTCACGTCTCTCCCAAAATATACCTTAAGTGTATGAAATATGAAACTAATATAACTTTAGTTAGTGTTGGCTCCCCCAGCCTTTCATGTAAAATCTAAACATGAGAGTATAATAATAAGTACAGACTATTACTACTGATTTTTCAATGAAATTATAAGCAGAATAAACGGAGTCAACTGAACCATTTATCTAACTGATCAAGTTGTTTTATTTCTATATGCCTTAACATGATTATAGATTCCAGGCATAATTGTATAGCTATATAGCTCCAATCCTCAACATCAGCATTGTTATTCTCTGACATTCACAGACATGACCAGGCATGATGGGAATTGTAGTTCCTGAACAACTGGAGGGCCATTGTTTGGAGACCCCTGCTCTACATGGTGTACTGATTTTCTTTTATCTTTCCATTATGTTTTTTTTTTTTTTAATCAATTAATGTATATAATTTGCATTAACTATTTATATTTAGAGTTATGCCTCCCTCAAAGTAATTTAGGGGTGGAGCAGGGGAAACATAAAACAGTAGGAGTTCAATTTATATTATTATAGAGAAACACACATAAAAATAAGATATGTTCCTATAAATGCATATTGACTGCACTTCAACCAGTAAAACAGCTGGAATCCACCATCTAGATGGCGCGTTGGTGTTAAAACACAAATGTGTTCATCATGCTTGTTAAATGAATTGCTGTTCCAACGTATCTTTAAAGAAAACATACTGGCACAAATAACATTTTTTAAATAATTGCATGCTGTCTCAGAAACACCATAATCTATGAGTGGCATCAGAGCTCAGGAATCAACACCACAGGATACATTTCCATTTACCACTTTCTCACATATTTGGAGATTATGAAGAGAGCAAAGCTTCTCCTTTGGGAGCCCACAACTATCATTCTTTGGGCAGTTGGATTAGGGAACCCAGCCCTACCCTTAACATGTATCATTTTATTTTCACAAAATCTACTGGCTTGCCAGTTTGTGCTAAAAACCTCCAGCTTCTATCCCTACTAGGGCCTGGTTGGGCCAATCAAGCCTTAGGGGCCATATTCCTGGATACAAGCGGAATAATTTCCTACCTGTCTACCTAGACATGTAAAGGGATATTCTGACTACTCTGAAGTTCTCTGTAATTTACTTAATGTTGCATCTTAATCAGCCAATTTACCAATATAGAATTTTAACACTTTAGACTGCTCCATAACTGATGCACTATAAGGTGCCTTAAAATGGTGGGCTCTATCTTGAGCTGGCCATAGATGAATAAAAAATGTTGCCGGTTCAGCAGAGACCCTCCGATTTTGTATATGTTTGTGGCTGTCCCCAGTTGACAGATGTCAATAGTTTGATCAACTTCTGTTGAAAAGAGATGCTGGAACATGCTGGAAGCATGGTGATCAGTCTGATCAGTGTAACAGCGGTGAGTCCCAATGTAAGATTAAAATTTCCCAGTGGGGATATTGATACCTTCATCCACCTGGCTTGTGTAAATGGAGAAATCAGTTTTTTATTCGCTGGCTGAATGAAGAAAAAAAACTCTTTGTCTATGGCTAGCGTAACAACATATCTGGTGAGGGTGGAGTATTTACAGCCCCCCACAAGGTGAATGCACAGATATCATTGGAACACAGAGCACAACAGCACTTTCTTTAAAGAAAAGACTTTGCACAGATGTGCTTCTGGAAGAATGGTCAAACATTCCCATAGACACACTCCTAAACCTTGTGGACAGCCTTCCCAGAAGAATTGAAGCTGTTATAGCTCCAACTCAATATTGAACCCTACGGACTAAGTCTGGGATGCCATTAAAGTTCATGTGCATGTAAAGACAGGTGTCCCAATACTTTTGGTTATATATATATATATATATATATATATATATATATATATATATATATATATATATATATATATGTGTGTGTGTGTGTGTTCACACCCTGGCACTTCTGGGTACAAAATGTCTTGGTGGCTTGCTGGCCCCATGACAGGAATCCACTGCCCACATTTTCAAATAAAGAAAAAATGTAGTGAATGTATAAAAAAGCAAGGTCGGCTATTTACATTATTTAGAGAACAATACTAAACATAACAAGCAGAAAATTGGAGAAAATTCTGGTACAGATGTTGCATGGGTCCAAGGTCTGTGTCCAGGTTGGACATTATTCACTGAAAAGCAGCCCCTGTATCTCTCAGTATTCCGAATGTAGGCTAAAAGAGAGGGACTGTTTATTTCTTATAGCTTTGTATCTTGTATCTTCTGATACAGAACATATACAAAGCCATAAGAAGTAAACAGCGCTGAAAACCCGTTACAGCCCAGTCATTTCTGAACTGGATCTTTTGGGATGAAAGGTATATTTTGCAATGTGTTCTACATAAATCTATCTAATCTATCTAAATCTAACAATTTAAACCCACTATCTTTTATTTAAATTTTGATATAGGTACAGATTGAGTGTATCTCACACAAACAAAACCCTTCTTCAGTCTTTATTCATTTTTTTTTATAATTTATTATATAAGCATTACATTTATAAACTGATTTAAATTCACAGTTCAGTACAAAGGCAGATTGTGTTGCTTATAACAGATATGAGCAACTTAAACAATAGGAGGTCTGTGTGTGTTACAGGAAGGAACTTTACCTATTGGCTGAGATGTGATGTTACGGCAGTTCTGCTCTGTCACATTACAGGATATAGGGTACACTTTTAGAAACCATCTAGAGAGAAATAAATAAAACATAGTTAGCTCTTAGCTTTGTTAACTAACAGGTGTTTATTTGTTTAGTAACGATGTTCTTGCAAGTGCTTAGCAGTATTTAAAGTGGTAGATTCACGGTCGATCCCTTCCCTGGTTACTGTTATTACCAGGACAGAAAGTGAGGAGAAATCCTAAGTTTTCACCAGAACAGAAAGTGAAGGGACATCTCATGATGGGGGCACCTGTTCTGATATATTTAGTAAAACAAAAATTAGGATAATGCACATCCAAATTAGAATATCAGCACATAAAGAGTAAAGCCTCGTACACACGATCGGATTTTTCCGCAGACAAAACCTCTGACTTTTGTCCGAAGGGCGTTGGCTGGGAACTTGTGTTGCATACAAACGGCAAGGAATTGTCGGCCAACAAATACGAATGTAGTGACGTACTACGTTGTTTTTCAGCTCTTTAGCACCACCCTTTGGGCTCCTTCTGCTAATTTTGTGTTAGTAGAAGTTTGGTGAGTGTTGATTCACGCTTTTCATTTTGCACTTTTTTTTTCACACTTTTCATTTCGCACTTTTTATTTTGCACTTTTAAGTTTGTTTCTGAAGGACCGTTCGTCAACCAGCCATGTTGCTGAATCAGAGGAGATAACATGTTATTTATTATTGGCCTTGGAGTTATTACTTTTACCCAAGTCCAGTCCAGGAACAGGAAGAGGAGGATTTCTTGGACCAAAAATTGGTTGCTTTATTAATGGTGACCAATTATGTCATATGTCTTTGCTGCGAAAACTCCAGGAGAATAATCCAGATGTTTTTCAGAATTATCTCCGGATGATGGTCCTCTGCTTTCACCAACTCTTGGCATTGGTGACTCCCTATATTAAGAAGCAGGACACATGCATGAGGCTTTTATTTTATTTTTTTTAATTAAATAATGATTTGATTTGGTACATTTTCTATATTTTTGGATGCATAGAATGCACTTTTTGGTTAAGTTCTATTGGCAAATAGCATGTCTAATTTTTTTTGTTTTCTTTTTTTAATGCAGAATAAAAAAAATTGTGGAGAATAATACTTGGCTATGTGTTTTACCTCAAAAGACAGTTTGGGAGTAGGCAGTTACATTTTAAAAAATACAATGTAAAATTAACAAGGGACACCAACATAGTTGTAAAAACTACGGGATAATGGTGTTGTGGTAACTTGCACCAACAAAAAAAAAAAAATAACAAGCATATTAATATTATTCTTGATATCGCTAAAAAAAAAAAACCTTTAAAAATGAGTTTGCAATAACTCCATCAGTATCACCAGCAAAGCGGCTTCATTATTATCCCATTAAAGAAGAAGAGAATGTGCGCTGCATTTCTAGATTTCATAATTTGCCACGTCACAAATGTAAATTCTGCCTTACGAACGTTAGTTTACAAGACGGGCTGCTTCTGGCTCGTCCTTGCTTCCGAGCATGCGGGTTTGGACTTTGGACTTTTGTCCGACGGACTTGTGTACATACGCTCGGAAAATCCGACAACAGACATTTGTCCGCGGAAAATTTTAAAGCCTGCCATCCAACATTTGTCAACGGAAAATCTGACAATTGTCCGATGGAGCATACAAATGGTTGGATTATCCGCCAACAGCCTGTCATCCCACATTTCCCGTCGGAAAATCCGATCGTGTGTATGAGGTTTAAGGCTGGCCATATATAATACAATTTTCTTATTCAATTTCTGTTAGATTTACCCTCAACTATGTAGTGCAAGGGCCTGCCTGATTGCATACAAATTGAAAATGTTTTTGTAAAACTAAAGAAAAATTGTACAAGTAAATTGTATAATGTATGGCCAGCCTAAAGCTTTCTTTTGTTACCCCAACACTTCATATTTCTGAAATGTGCCTGCTGTACCATGTACTTGTATAAGAATCCCTGGTGTTCATACCAGTCCCCTTGCTTTCCTATGACAAACCGACCACACCAATCAGGAGAACACACCATTGTTAGTTCTCTAGCTATATGGTCAACTCAGTATGCTCTCCTCCAATGATCAGACTTGTCCTGACACCCCCTGCTGCACAGCCATTCACTGGAAAGATCAGTGTGCTGCTGCTTCTCCTCCCCTCAGCTCTTATGCAACTGCGAACAGAGGGAATGTGATCACTTAAAAAAAGGGGGAAAAAGGTATTTATAATGTTTTTTATATCTATACAATAATGTTTTTCCTTTCATTTCTATTGGGTTGTTGTACAAGGTGATCGTTTAAAATGACTTTAATTACACAAATGCAGGTTAGAACCATGGATTTGGTTTCTTCAAGAAAAACCCAAGAATAATAAACTCAAAATAAATAATAGGCCCCCCAAGCCTTTAGCTTTTTCAAATTTCATATATCAATAAAAGGAAGCATCAGATAAAGACATAACAATAATTTGTAGTAGAAGCCAAGATCTCCACACAGTTGCTCTATCTTGATAGAAGCAAACTCTCAGCTGCAAGCATCATATACATCTTCATTAGAAAAGGGAGGAGATCAAGGCTAAAAGTATAGCAATTAATCAGTATACACATGTATAGGTACCAGAAAGTACCTTCAGCTGGCATGGGAACCCTTAAGATCAGCTGGAGATGGGGATCACAATGTTTCAGGGTAAAGACCCCTTTCTCAACTGGGACCTCCTCCCTGTTCTAACCATGCATATTAATGTTTTTTAACTGCTGTACTTTTTGCCTGTATCTTCTCCCTATTCTATAGAAAATGTACCTATATGATGCTGGTAGCTGAGTCTGCATCTGTCTAGTAAGAAGAACTGTGGGGAGAGCTTCTGCATGTACTACAATTTATTTAAACAAAATGGTGGCCGTCTGCACACAGACACTCACTCCCTCTAGCATAAATGTAATGAGATGGGTAAAAGATGGCTTCAGCTCCTGTTCTCCACCCATAGAGAACTCCTCATATGCATTTTGCCCTATTCGTGGCTTAATCATAAAGGCCTTTAATGCTTCCTTTCTAAAATACACAAAATTTGAAAGCTAGCTGTTTGGTGTGCTACTTTTTATTTATTTACACCTGATCCAATAAGCACTGTCAAATTGGGGTTTCCCCTCACTTGACGCAGTGCCTTGGTATTTTTCCTCTGAAAGAGATCAAGGATCTCTTCTCCAACTTCTCCTGTTAGCTACAATGGGAGATACGGATGATCCCTGAGCAAAGGAATCTAGGATGGAAAATGTAAATGACAGGCTCAGCAATGGCATGCAATGCCATGTTGCTGCAAGCAAAGCAAACAGAATATTGGCATGCATTAAACAGGCGATTAACTCCAGAGATAAAAAGATAATTCCCCCACTCTACAAGACTCTGGTCTGGCCACACCTGGAGTATATTATCCAGTTCTGGGCATCAGTCCTCAGGAAAGATGTGCTGGAACTGGAGAGAGTCCAGAGAAGGGCAACAAAGCTAATAAAGGGACTTAGAGGAAAGGTTACGAGCACTGAACTTGTTCTCTCTGAAGAGGAGACACTTGAGAGGGGATATGATTTCAATCCACAAATACCATACCGGTGACCCCACAATAGGGATAAAACTTTTCCGCTAACGAGAATTTAATAGGACAACCGGCCATTCACTAAAATTAGAAAAAAAAAAACGGTTTACACTTAAACTGCGTAGAGGGTTCTTTACTGTAAGAGCGCTTAGGATGTAGAATTCCCTTCCACAGGCGGTGGTTTCAGCGGGGGGGCATCAATAATTTTTTAAAAAACTATTAGATAAGCACCTGAACGACCACAACATGCAGGGATATACAATGTAATACTGACATAAAATCACACACATAGGTTGGACGTCGTTCTCCTCTGGACGACAGTTTATGAAGCGGAGCGGAGTAGATCGTTTCTCTTTTAGAGGAGTGAAGCGATCTACAAACGCTTCCAACAGTGGAGAACGGCCCCTGATATTGGAATCTCATTAGACTTTACGAGATTACAGTACCAGAAAGGTGTCTGTTTATTAGGCAGTGATAAATTATCACTGCTCAGTACACGAACAGATGGCGTGGTTAATGGTATAGGGGTCATAAAATAAATAGTCCCCCTACATAATATATATATATATATACTGTGTATATATATATATATATATATATATATATATATATATATATATATATATATACACACACACACACATTATATATACATGTATATACATACACATTATATATATATATATATATATATATATATATATATACACATAAATATAACAGGGGGACATGGTTACTGTCTTGGGGGGACTGAACGAGGTATAAGAAAGTTAATAATCTTCCTTCTTCCCCCTCAGATCCCCGGGATTCTCTCTTCACTCCCCGATTCTCCACCTCTGAGCTGGTGAATCAGGGAGTGTGAATTCTGACACAGATCGCCAGTGAGGTGCTGAGATCGCAGCTTCATAAACTGCCTGTTGCTGTGTCATTCAATGAGGGTTCTCAGTGTGCAGACATAATCGGGTGGAGAACATGTTCAAACGTGTTCTCCCCCATTATCTCTGTTTCATAAACTGTTTATGAACTGAGTTCAGTGGCGATCCTCGGGATCACCGCTGTTCAGTTTAGGGGCACTGGTGTGGGTGCACTCCCAAGTCGGGATGTGTGCTACCATGAACACATACAGTTTGGCTTGGCCCTGCCTCCATTCCCTCCTCAAAGGATTTTATTGACAGCAACATGAACCAATGGCTAACACTGTTACCTCTGTGTCCTGTGAGAGGAGAAAGAGGGGAGAGCACAGCTATAAACAGGCACAGTACTGGATCGAGAAAGGATTCAGGTAAGTGTTTAGGCAGATGTGGAGGCGATACAACCTGACATTTTTCCTTAATGCATGTTGACTTTAGAACAACTTTAAAGTAAATATAGTCACTTTTTTACTCTCCTGCTTTGTCCCTTTCTACATCATAAATTATCTATGGGTTGGTCATTTTTAGCTAGTGTTTTTAGTCACAATAAAATACTCTATTTATTTGTAAATTATGAAGCATGAAAGGAGGTAGAACACTTACTGGTAAAAAGGATGAGGCAGTGGCTCCACTGATATGATGGGCAATAATCCACGCTCCCCTGTACTCAGTGACTGGCCTTCCCATGATGACTCATCACCGATGTCCTTCATATAGACTACATCATTCATAGAGACTGCAAGGAACTCTGACTTTCCTTCATCCACCTGAGCTCCAGCATCATGAACCACAGCTCGAGCATAAAAGCATCCTACATTTTACAGGATTACAGAAAGAATCAGATATACTTGAATTCCTTTTTACTATGACCATACTATTGTGTATCAAGACTGGGGGGGTCAGCAAGCCGGCGATCGCGTTCATCCCATCGAGCGTGGGTAGCCGACGGGTCATATGGGAACACAGCCCCACACACAGACCTTCCTCCATCCACTGCTGCCGCTCTCCTCTTCACTGTAAGGCGGAGATCGGGAGAAGTCATAGTACTGGATAGAGAGCGGGGGCAGGAGCTGCTGGAATTAACGTTATCCATTAATCAGCAAGTGATTGGTTGCTGGGCAGTCCTAGCAACCAATCACCAGCTTGTTCATGTAAAAAGTTAACTCTATCAGATCCCGCCCCCACCCTCTATCCAGTACTGTGACTTCTCACGTTTTCTGCTTTGCTATACACTGGTGTAAGCTAGGAGAGTGCTACCTACACACTGGTGTGAAGGGGACAGGGGACACTACCATGGGGGGGTTGAAGGGGACAGAGGACACTACATGGGGGGGTGTGAAGAGGACATCGCACTAGGAGGGCAGAGAACATTACAGTGGGTGGGTAAAGGGGACAGAGGAAACTGCATGGGGGGCACAGAGGACACGACAGTGGGGGGAGGGGTGTGTAGGGGAGACAGGAGACATTGCATGGGGGGCAGAGGACACTACAGTATGGGATGGGGTAAGGGGGACAGAGAACACTAGGGGGGGGGTAAACGGGACAGAGGACACTGCATGGGGGGGGCACAGAGGACACTACAGTGGGGGGGAGGTTGTGAAGGGATCAGAGGACATTGCTTTGGGGGGGCAGAGGACATTGCATGGGGTGGGGGGCAGAGGACACTACAGTGGGGAGGGGGTGAAGGGGGCAGAGGACATTGCATGGGGGGGAGCAGAGGACACTACAGTGGGAAGGGGGGTGATGAGGACACTGCATGGGCGGCACTGCGAACACTATATTGTTGGGTGAAGGGGACAGAGGACACTGCATTTGGGGGCACAGAGGACACTACAGTGGGGGGGTGGGTGTGAAGGGGTCAGAGAACATTGCTTTGGGGGGCAGAGGACAGTACGGAGGGGGTGAAAGGGAAATATGACACTGCACTTGGGGGGGGGGGGGTGCAGAGAATACTACAGTGGGGGGAGGGTGTTTGGGGGGGGCAGAGGACACAAATGTGGGGAGGGTGAAGGGGACAGAGGACGCTGCATTGGTGGGGGGGTGCTGAGGACACTACAGGGGGGGTGAAGAGGACACTGCATGGGGGGGCACAGAGGACACTACATTGCGGGGTGAAGGGGACAGAGGACACTGCATGGGGGGGCACAGAGGACACTACAGTGGGGGGAGGGTGTGAAGGGATCAGAGGACATTGCTTTGGGGGGGCAGACGACACTTTAGTGGGAGGAGAGAGGACATCGCATGGGGGGGGGCGCTGCTATGGGGAGGCAGGTGACATTATTGTATGGGGGGCTATTGTGGGAGGGGTGGAAACTACTGTGTGAGGGGGGTGAGGGGCAGAGGACACTATTGTGAGGGGAATGATGTAAAGGGGAGTGAAGGACAGCAGTGGGAGTGGGGACACTTTAGGGGCTGTAAACTATAATCATAAGCTTACAGAAGGCTTATGCAAATGTCATATAGGTGTTCCATACCTTCCTGGAGGAGGAGACCAAGATACAGTGTTGCCAATTCATCCTGATTTACAGATACTTGTACTTCAGTGTCTTCTACCAGTGCAGAATTCAACCAGTACCTCTCATCGAAGAGCAGATGTTCTAAAGTGCAAGCCACAATACCTAAAAAAGTATGGTTAAGATAAATATAGTTAGATAAATATTCAGGACATATTTTGAGTTATGTTTGCAGTGTTTATATGTATAATGTTACTTTATCCTTTTTCATGCTTCCTCTTTTGTATTTTTATTACTGTATGAAATAGAGAGATTTGGAGACTGGCAATTAAAGGGAACACTGTAGTTCACTACAATCACTTATCCTCCATATCTTACCGCTTTGGAGATGCCAGGCAACTAGCAAATCTGCAAACCTTCCAAGCTGTCCCTAATTTGGATGGATGATCCCTCTTAAGAAGCCAACCCCCTCCCCCATCCTTTATTTCTAATATCTAAATAAGAGTTGTCACTCTAATTTTAGTCTGATATACATGTATCTATGAAAATGTACTAAACTAACTACCATGTGTTATTTTGCACTAAAAGTTTCATCCTATCTCTGAATTGCCTTGTTTGTTACTTTGAATAGCCAGCATAAAGCCAGCATAAAGGAAAAGTAATGTTGGGAAAAAAATATGGATTTCTGACAAATACATTATTAATGGTCTGCATAACTGGAAGTGTGATGGGCGTCCCTTTTCTCATCTCAGAAAGTTGGGAGGTATGAAAAAGGAAGGGATATTGTCCACCAGTGTCATTTTGATGTTGCAATTTTTGTAAACTTTGGTGAACAGAGACTTGTGTGAATGGCTGTACAGTACATAGTTAAGTACTGTGCAATGTGTCAAATCTAAATATATAAATAAATAAATATAATATAAACACATATATATTATTGAACAATTATGGAAACTGTGACATCTAGTGGTTAAACAGGAAATTGCAGTAGGAGCAATATGATGTGTACTACTAGGAAGCTGAGAATATGAATGTTTATTGTAATATTCCATGTCACTCACTACCATGTACAGAAATCACCAAAGGAAAAGGCAGAATGAACAAGTGAGTATTGTACACATGCAGTCAATACTGAATCTTACCTTTTGGTAAGATTAAGGGCTGGTTCACACTTCGGAACACATATGCGATTCACATGCAATCCGGGTCCAGTGCAATTTCAGCCCATTCATTTGAATAGGCTGAAATCATGCCAGATCGCCCCAAAAGTAGTGCATCCACTACTTTACAAAATGCACAGCATCCGGATTACAGGGTTCTACTACTGCACCATGTAATCTTGTGCAGGCAAACGCACTGGGGTAGATATACTAAAACTGGTGCACTCAGAATCTTGTGCAGCTGTGCATAATAGTCAATCAGTTCCTAACTTCAGCTTGTTCAATTAAGTTCTGGCAATAAAACCTGGAAACTGATTGGTTTCTATGCAGAGTTACACCAGATTTTCCACTTTCCAGTTGTAGTAAATACACCCCACTGTGTTTGTAACCCTGTATGAGGTGTTGTTAAGTTAATATTGACACTCACTGGAGATCGCAAGTGCAGTGTGCCGCACTACTCTGGTGTGAAGTGGAACTCAAAGAGGAGTTCCAGCCTGGGGGAAAAAAATTTAAAGTCAGCAGCTACAAACACTGCAGCTGCTGACTTTTAATATATGGACACTTACCTGTCCAGGAAGCCCACGATGTCGGCACCCCAGCTGATCTTTAGCTCCCGGGTGCTGCCGCCGCTATTCCTGGTAAGGGAAACTGGAAGTGAAGCCTTTCGGCTTCACAGCTGGCTTCCAACTGCACATGCACAAAGCGTGCTGTGCTTTCTAACTGGCCCGGCGGTGGGGGAAGGAAGAGGGAGGCCGAACTTCCGAGGGACCGCGGCGCAGTCTCCCAGAAGTGGGGAAGGGTATCTGTGAAAACAGGTACCCGTCCCCCGCCCTCCCCCTGAAAGATGCCAAATGTGACACCGGAGAGGGGGAGGAGCAGATCAGCGAAAGTTCTACTTTTGGGTGGAACTCTGCTTTAAGTCAGAAAATTAAGTCCTGATTAGGGATGAGCCGAACACCCCCCGGTTCGGTTCGCACCAGAACCCGCGAACGGACCGCAAGTTCGCACGAACGTTAGAACCCCATTGACGTCTATGGGACTCGAACGTTCGAAATCAAAAGTGCTCATTTTAAAGGCTAATTTGCATGGTATTGTCCTAAAAAGGGTTTGGGGACCCGGGTCCTACCCCAGGGGACATGTATCAATGCAAAAAAAACTTTTAAAAACGGCCGTTTTTTCGGGAGCAGTGATTTTAATGATGCTTAAAGTAAAAAAAAAAAAGTGAAATATTCCTTTAAATATCGTACCTGGGGGGTGTCTATAGTATGCCTGTAAAGTGACGCGTGTTTCCCATGTTTAGAACAGTCCCTGCACCAAATGTCATTTTTAAAGGAAAAAATCTCATTTAAAACTGCTTGCGGGTTTAATGTCATGTCGGGTCATGGCAATATGGATGAAAATCAGTGAGACAAACGGCATGGGTACCCCCCAGTCCATTACCAGGCCCTTTGGGTCTTGTATGGATATTAAGGGGAACCCCGCACCCAAATTAAAATAAGGAAAGGTCCCTATATACTCTGAACAGCAGTATTCAGGCGGTGCAAACAAGACAGGGACTGTAGGTTTGTTGTTAAGTAGAATCTGTTTGTAATTTTGAACATTTTTAATGTGTTTAGCTCCAGCCAAAAAATCTTTTCTAAGCTTTTTGGAAAACATAGGGAAGGGTTATCACCCCTGTGACATTTGTTTTGCGTCTTTCCTCCTCTTCAGAAGATTTCACCTCACTTTTTTGTCCCAATGAAAAATGTTTTTTGAAAATTTGGGTTTTTTTGTGGAACAAGGATTGGAAAGCATCAGTGGAAAGGAGAAATTGTTTTCCCATATTAACTCTTACAGGAGAGAATTTCCCTTCCTTAGGGGTAGATTTCATCTCACTTCCTGTTGTCTCCTTCCGTTTGCAAGTAGGAGTCGTTTGTAAGTTAGATGTTTGAAAGTAGGGTCCTGCCCTATATACTCAGCAGAAATTTGGGCCTTAGGTGTTGCTGTGGCCAAAACACTGTAAGCCCTCACAGGGCCCTGCTGTGAAATATTAGATCAAGAATTGTAATTACATGCCCCTGTTGAACAGGAGCTGAAAAATTAGGCCTTAGGCACTGGTGCTGGTGCCACAACACTGCAACCCCTCACAGACACTCTAGTTGGAACGCAGGAACGAGCCCTGCTGCAAAGTATTGCATCAAAAATTGTAATTACACGCCCCTGTTAGACAGGGGCAGAAAAATTGGGTCTTAGGCACTGGTGCTGGTGCCACAACACTGCAACCCCTCACAGACACTCTAGTTGAAACGCAGGAACAAGCCCTGCTGCAAAGTATTGCATCAAAAATTGTAATTACACGCCCCTGTTAGACAGGGGCTGAAAAATTGGGTCTTAGGCACTGGTGCTGGTGCCACAACACTGCAACCCCTCACAGACACTCTAGTTGGAATGCAGGAACGAGCCCTGCTGCAAAGTATTACATCAAAAATTGTAATTACACGCCCCTGTTAAACAGGGGCTGAAAAATTGTGCCTTAGGCACTGGTGGTGGCGCCCAGAACCAAAAATGTTCTTACAAGCTATCAGCGTGATGATTGAGGAGGAAGAGGATAATTACTCAGGGATAGTCACTCAGCATCAGCATAGGCAGTCTTTGAAGGGATCTGAGATTTCAAAAAAAATTATTCGGTTACATCTGCATCAGGTGCTTGGTAGCTGGTGGTGATCCAAGACTGATTCATTTTTATGAAGGTCAGCCGATCGACCGAGTCGGTGGACAGACGCACCCTGTGATCGGTTACCACGCCTCCAGCAGCACTGAATGTGCGTTCCGAAAGAACGCTGGATGCAGGACAGGCCAGTAGCTCAATTGCATACTGTGCAAGCTCTGGCCAGTGATCCATCCTCAAGACCCAGTAACCCAGAGGATTTTCGGTGGGAAAGGTGTCCAAGTCTGATCTTGCCCCTAGGTATTCCTGCACCATGTAAAACAGACGCTGGCGATGGTTGCTGGAACCGATCATACCTTGGGGCTGCGGACCAAAAAATTGTCTGAACGCATCGGTCAGACGGCCACCTTCTCCACCGCTCCTTCTTTGACTGACCGAAGCCTCAGCAACACGTTGTCCAGAAACAGGAGTTTGTAACCTCCCAGTCTCTGGGAACGCGTTGCACAGACCTTTCTGCAAGGCCTCCCGAAGATGTTTCATCCTCTGCTCCCTCTGCGATGGCAAGATAAGGTCCGCAACCTTACCATTGTAACGTGGATCAAGGAGGGTTGCCAGCCAGTATTGGTCCTTCTCCTTGATACCACGAATACGAGGATCCTTACGCAGGCTTTGCAGGATCAGGGAGGCCATGCAGCGTAGGTTTGCTGAGGCATTCGGTCCGGAGTCCTCTGGGTCACTAAGGACAACAACGTCCGCAGCCACCTCCACCCAGCCACGTACAAGTCCATGTGTTCCTTGGGACTGATCCCTTAAAGACTGCTGATGCTGAGTGCCAGGCTCCACCTCCATACTGACACAATCTTCCTCCTCCTCCTCCTCCTCCTCCTCGTCCTCTTCCTGTGTGATCGGCGGGCACGCAGGAACACTGTCTGGATAAAGGGGGCCTTGAGAGCTAAGGAAGTCCTCCTCTTCCTGCCTCTGTTCTGCCTCAAGTGCCCTGTCCATTATTCCACGCAGCGTGTGCTCCAACAGGTGGACAAGGGGGACAGTGTCACTGATGCATGCACTGTCAGTGCTCACCATCCTCGTGGCCTCCTCGAATGGTGACAGGACAGTGCATGCATCCCTGATCATGGCCCACTGGCGTGGGGAAAAAAAACCAAGGTCCCCTGACCCTGTCCTGGTGCCATAGTCGCACAGGTACTCATTGATGGCCCTCTGCTGCGTGTGCAGCCGCTGCAGCATGGCCAACGTCGAGTTCCACCTGGTGGGCATGTCACAGATTAGGCGGTTCTTGGGCAGGTTAAACTCCTTTTGGAGGTCCGTCAGCCGAGCACTGGCATTATATGACCGGCGGAAATGCACAGAGACTTTCCTGGCCTGCCTCAGGACATCCTGTAAGCCCGGGTACCTGCCCAAGAACCGCTGCACCACCAAGTTAAGGACGTGAGCCAAACAGGGCACATGGGTCAGTTGTCCCTGTCGGAGGGCAGAGAGGAGGTTGGTGCCATTGTCGCAAACCACCATTCCTGCCTTAAGTTGGCGTGGCGTCAACCACCTCTGAACCTGCCCCTGCAGAGCTGACAGAACCTCTGCCCCAGTGTGGCTCCTGTCCCCCAAGCACACCAGCTCAAGCACCGCATGGCATCTTTTGGCCTGCGTACTTGCGTAGCCCCTTGAACGCCTACGGAGCACCGCTGGTTCCGAGGAAGAGGCCATGGAGGAAGAAGAAGAGGAGGGGGTGGAGGAGAGAGGTGTGTCACAATCAGCATTTTGGAGGCGTGGTGGCGGAACAACCTCCAACACTACTGCACCTTGTCCTGCATCCTTCCCAGCTGCCAGCAGAGTCACCCAATGCGCCGTGAAACTTAAGTAACGTCCCTGTCCATGCCTGCTGGACCATGAGTCAGCGGTAATATGCACCTTACCGCTGACCGCCCTGTCCAGCGAGGCATGGACATTGCCTTCCACATGCCGGTAGAGAGCCGGAATCGCCTTCCGTGAGAAAAAGTGGCGTTTGGGTACCTGCCACTGAGGAACCGCACATTCCACAAACTCACGGAAGGGGGCAGAGTCTACCAACTGAAAAGGCAGCAGTTGAAGTGCTAGCAATTTTGCCAAGCTAGCATTCAACCGTTGGGCATGTGGATGGCTGGGAGCAAACTTCTTTCGGCGGTGCAGCAGCTGGGGCAGGGAAATTTGCCTGGTACAATCTGACGTCGGTGTACCAAAAGCAGATTGCCCACAAGTACTTGGCTGTGACACACCTAATTCTACACCTTCATTCCTCTCACTGCAGGTCTCAGAGAGGACTGAAGGTCTAGTGGGGTTGGAAATCTCAGCTGATGAGGAGCAAGGAGAGATCGTCTTTGTTCTTTGGTGTGGGTCTTTTAGATACGCTTGCCAACGAACTGCATGGCAGGTCAACATATGTCTGGTCAAGCATGTGGTACCCAAGCGGGAGATGTTTTGGCCACGCGAGATACGCTTGAGACATATGTTGCAAATAGCAGCGGTGCGATCTGATGCACTCGTCTCAAAAAAGGCCCACACCAAAGAACTTTTTGAATAACGCGCAGAGACTGCAGCGCCCTGCACATGTGGAGCTTTGGGGTGTGATGCAGTCAATGTGCTGCCCTTAGGCTGGCCCCTGGAGGGCATCCTGCCTAGTTGGTGATGTGCCACCTCCTCCTCCTCCTCCTCCTCCTCTCTCCTATCAGGCACCCACGTTGAGTCAGTGACCTCATCATCCCCTCCCTCCTCATCACTGGAGCAAACCTGGCAGTATGCTGCAGCAGGGGGAGCATGACTGCCAGATTGCTGTCCTTCTTGGGCACCCCCTCTGTCCGTGCTCATGTTACTGCCTTCATTGAGCTCAGTATCATCATCAGAGCCTTCCAAACGCTGGGCATCCTCCTGGAGCATGTACCCAACACTATGGTCAAACAGTTCGAGGGAATCCTCATGAGGACATGGTGGAGCTAGGGAAGGAGTCACTGATGACATTGAGCTGAGGGAAGAGGCCGCTGCTTTGCCAGACAAAGCACCCTGGGCATGGGTGAGAGAGGATGAGGAGGATGAGGACGGCTTGGTCATCCACTCGACCAAGTCTTCCGCATGTTGCGGCTCAACACGGCCAGCTGCCGAAAAAAAGGCCAAGCGTGTCCCATGGCCACGTGCTGATGAGGATGCACCGTCTCCACGACCAGCACTAGACACAGAGCCTGCTTGCCCTCTCTTATTGGCTTGTGACTGTCTGCCTCTCCTTCTTGGCCTTCCAGACATACTAATGGCCTGTAGCTGCACTAAGCTGGGATAGAACACCTGTAATTTTCTTCAGGTAGCTTTATATACTGTAACCAGACAAGCCTGCCTGTCAGTAGGAAGATAACACGAACGGATCTAGCTGAACACTGTGAGCAGGACGCACTGTACTAAATGTAAATAGTCTAGCTGCCTGACCGTGGTACTAATAGGATCAAAAAGAACACCTGTAATTTTCTTAAGGTAGCTTTATATACTGTAACCAGACAAGCCTGCCTGTCAGTAGGAAGATAACAGGAACGGATCTAGCTGAACACTGTGAGCAGGACGTACTGCACTAAATGTATATAGCAGGAACGGATCTAGCTGAACACTGTGAGCAGGACGCACTGCACTGAATGTAAATAGCAGGAACGGATCTAGCTGAACACTGTGAGCAGGACGCACTGCACTAAATGTAAATACCAGGAACGGATCTAGCTGAACACTGTGAGCAGGACGCACTGCACTGAATGTAAATAGCAAGAACGGATCTAGCTGAACACTGTGAGCAGGACGCACTGCACTGAATGTAAATAGTCTAGCTGCCTGACCGTGGTACTAATAGGATCAAAAAGAACACCTGTAATTTTCTTAAGGTAGCTTTATATACTGTAACCAGACAAGCCTGCCTGTCAGTAGGAAGATAACAGGAACGGATCTAGCTGAACACTGTGAGCAGGACACACTGTACTAAATGTAAATAGTCTAGCTGCCTGACCGTGGTACTAATAGGATCAAAAAGAACACCTGTAATTTTCTTCAGGTAGCTTTATATACTGTAACCAGACAAGCCTGCCTGTCAGTAGGAAGATAACAGGAACGGATCTAGCTGAACACTGTGAGCAGGACGTACTGCACTAAATGTATATAGCAGGAACGGATCTAGCTGAACACTGTGAGCAGGACGCACTGCACTGAATGTAAATAGCAGGAACGGATCTAGCTGAACACTGTGAGCAGGACGCACTGCACTAAATGTAAATACCAGGAACGGATCTAGCTGAACACTGTGAGCAGGACGCACTGCACTGAATGTAAATAGCAGGAACGGATCTAGCTGAACACTGTGAGCAGGACGCACTGCACTGAATGTAAATAGCAGGAACGGATCTAGCTGAACACTGTGAGCAGGACGCACTGCACTGAATGTAAACAGCAGGAACGGATGTAGCTGAACACTGTGAGCAGGACGCACTGCACTGAATGTAAATAGCAGGAACGGATCTAGCTGAACACTGTGAGCAGGACGCACTGCACTGAATGTAAATAGCAGGAACGGATCTAGCTGAACACTGTGAGCAGGACGCACTGCACTGAATGTAAATAGCAGGAACGGATCTAGCTGAACACTGTGAGCAGGACGCACTGCACTGAATGTAAATAGCAGGAACGGATCTAGCTGAACACTGTGAGCAGGACGCACTGCACTGAATGTAAATAGCAGGAACGGATCTAGCTGAACACTGTGAGCAGGACGCACTGCACTAAATGTAAATACCAGGAACGGATCTAGCTGAACACTGTGAGCAGGACGCACTGCACTGAATGTAAATAGCAGGAACGGATCTAGCTGAACACTGTGAGCAGGACGCACTGCACTGAATGTAAATAGCAGGAACGGATCTAGCTGAACACTGTGAGCAGGACGCACTGCACTGAATGTAAATAGCAGGAACGGATCTAGCTGAACACTGTGAGCAGGACGCACTGCACTGAATGTAAATAGCAGGAATGGATCTAGCTGAACACTGTGAGCAGGACACACTGCACTAAATGTAAATAGTCTAGATAGAAGATAACAGGAACGGATCTAGCTAAACTGAATACAGTGTATATATATATATGCAACACCTGGGATGCATATATATACACAATACACTGTAAGTGCAGCTAACTGACTGACTGTTCTGCCTAATCTATCTAACTCAAATCAAATGACACTGTCTCTCTCTCTCTCTATCTCTCAGCACACCGGAACACACACTACACAGGGCCGCCGTGCAGGCGGCCTTATATAGTGTGGGGTGTGTACTAAATCCCCTGAGCCATAATTGGCCAAAGCCACCCTGGCTTTGGCCAATTACAGCTCTCTCTACTGACGGCGCTGTGATTGGCCAAGCATGCGGGTCATAGTGCATGCTTGGCCAATCATCAGCCAGCAATGCACTGCGATGCCGCAGTGAATTATGGGCCGTGACGCGCCACGCGAATTTGGCGCGAACGGCCCATATCGTTCGCAATTCGGCGAACGACCGAACAGCCGATGTTCGAGTCGAACATGGGTTCGACTCGAACACGAAGCTCATCCCTAGTCCTGATAGAACACTTCAGTCTGGCTCCTTTTGCATATAAAATCTATATAAAACATACCGTATAGCTTTTCAAATATATAGCTTATATAGCTATATATATAGTATATAGCTAGATAAAACATTAAAAATAAGTGTCTGCACTGTTCAAAATCAAGTCTTGCCTTGTTCTGCACATGTTCGGTTGCTCTCTATTCTTGGCACTGTGCCTAAAATCAGAGCCACTAGAGGCCAATCAGCTGCCAGCTTTAAGATTTATGCCGCGTACACACAGTCGGAATTTCCGACAACAAATGTTCGATGTGAGCTTGTTGTCGGAAATTCTGACTGTGTGTAGGCTCCCATTGGACATTTGTTATCGGAATTTCTGACAACAAAAATTTGAGAGCTGGATCTCAAAGTTTCCGACAACAAAATCCGTTGTCGTAAATTCCAATCGTGTGTACACAATTCCGACGCACAAAATTCCATGCATGCTCGGAATCAAGCAGAAGAGCCGCACTGGCTATTGAACTTCATTTTTCTCGGCTCATCGTACGTGTTGTACGTCACCGCGTTCTTGGCAATCAGAATTTCTGACAACATTTGTGCGACCGTGTGTATGTAAGACAAGTTTGAGCCAACATCCGTTGGAAATAAATCCAGGATTTTGTTGTCGGAATGTCCGATCGTCTGTACGCGGCATAACTGTTGCTGAAAGAGGGAAGACGACACCAGGAATGACACAGACTGTGTGGAGGGAACACAGATTAAAGACAGAGACAAGAAAAGCAAGAAGGGTGATAGGACAAACTCTGCTGCCAGGAAGACACAAAAGAGTTACAATTTCAAGCATAATGTCTTATTTTATCTCCCTGATATTCTCTCCTTTCTGGAAGCCTGAACTTCAGCACTGTAAGGCCTCATTCATTTTTAAGGCACATTTTGCCATTTTTGCAGTTCGATTATATCAGGCAACAATGTTTTAAAACTTTACCGAAGGCTTTTTGTAGCAAATTCCAAACAGTACATTCCAAACCTAACTATCTGAACTGAAGCTTCCCAGGAATACCTTGACAAGGTGAGAATTCATTAGTGGCATTTTCCAAAGCTTGTCAGTTTCTCAGATCTTCTGGTGTTCCAAAAGACTACCTAGCACAGTGGCTCCTTCTTTCTATCCAAAGTCAGTTGGTGACAGGAGCGAAGCAGAAAAGGACTTCAGCTCCCCTTGGGATCCAGCCTTCCTCTCTTTTTTTATATCACAGGGTGGAGGGCAGGACCCATTAAGCCTGGGAAAAGAACTTGAATCTGGTTATCCCCTTCCCAGCCTGAGCAAGCTATCTAACTCTCTATAACAAAAACCCACATTGTAGGCAACCTGCCTACATGTGCACTATTGAAACATTCTGATTTTATAATATACAAGTATTAAAAGACCACATGCACAACAGATGAGCATGTTACAGCATGCCCCAACACAAGTTGAGCACAGTGTGTACAAGTGGTAGAACACCCTATTCTATTAACTTGATTGTCATTGAACCAAGAATACATTAAAATAGAACTGAAGGTAAAACTTGTTTTTTTCATTTTGGATAGCATAAGGGAGGGTTATAACCCTTTTCAGGTTTTTATTTATTTATTTTTCTATGTCATCTGTGAGATTTTTGGTCACTTTAAGTCCTATAGTCAAAACAGGAAGTAAAAGAAAATCCCTCCAAAGCAAAGGAATCCCTTGTAGTCACCAGAATCATCAGAACTAGTGTCCTTATTCAAAAATTTACTCTATAATCTTGTTTTGGTGACATCTCAGAATTTGTGATTTTCTTTCAGAGACAATGGTTAACAGGACAAATAGAGACGTTGAATCTGCCTAACGAGGGGACACAGAGAACCATAAAACCTGGCAAGCATTCTAATCCCTCTCCACTCTATATAAAATAAAAATAAAAGTCCTGGCTTTGGTTATACTTTAACTACTTGCCGACCAGCTCACGCCGATATACATTGGCAAAGGGGCAAGGTGTGCGCAAAACAATGTACCGGTACGTTGCTGCATCATCCGTGGCTAGCAGGCACACGTACACCGCTGGCAGGGCATGTGCGTGCCTGCCGTGTGCCGCGGGATCGTGCCCGCGGGTCTCGCAGACTCGATCTTCGCCGTTGGCCCGTGATCGTGGCACGGGGAGGCAGAACAGGGAGATGCCTATGTAAACAAGTCATTTCCCTGTTCTGACTAGCAACATGACAGGGAGCTACTGTTCCCAGTGGTCGGGAGCAGTGATCTCTGTCATGTTCTAGTGAGCCCATCCCCCCTACAGTTAGAACACACCCAGGGAACACAGTTAACCCCTTGATCGCCCCCTAGTGTTTAACTCCTTCCCTGCCAGTGATATTTACACAATAATCAGTGCATTTTTATAGCACTGATCGCTGTACAAATGACAATGGTCCCAAAATATTGTCAAAAGTGTCCGATCTATCCACTGCAATGTCGCAGTCATGATAAAAAGTGCATATAGCCGCCATTACTAAAAAAAAAAAAAAAAAACTATTAATAAAAATGCCATAAATCTATCCCCTATTTTGTAGACGCGATAACTTTTGCGCAAACCAATCAATATTGCGATTTTTTTTTTACCAAAAATATGTAGAAGAATACATATTGGCCTAAACTGTGGAAGAAATTTGTTTTTTTATATATTCTTGGGGGATATTTATTATAGCAAAAAGTAAAAAATATTGCTTTTTTTTGGTTTATAGCGCAAAAAATAAAAACCGCAGAGGTGATCAAATACCATCAAAAGAAAGCTCTATTTGTGGGAAAAAAAAGGTCATCATATTTGTTTGGGTACAACATCGCACGACCGCGCAATTGTCAGTTAAATCGACGCAGTGCCGTATCGCGAAAAAGGGCCTGTTCAGGAAGGGGGTAAATCCTTCTGGGTCTGAAGTGGTTAAGAGGTGCATTGCAGCATTTGTGCCTACTTAAAACAAATTACTTTGTACATATTGTTTTCAATTATATCATATACAAGTAATGGCAACTGAAGCTGCCAGTTTAGAGGACCTGTCATGAAGACGTTTTAGGCATATCAATCAATTAAAGTGACACTAAACAATATTCTTATTCTTCAAAAATAACACATCCACCACCTAATGGCTCTGTAATCTATTTTACATTAAATATTTTCTTACTTTGTTTTTCTGCCTCTTTGTAACATCGTCCATGAGCTTAAAAACCTCTACCCCCCCCCCCTTACTTTCATTTGTTTGAAAAGAGCGGTGTGTGTTAGTGGTCATGTGAACTGCTCTATGCACACTACACATCCCTTAGTCCACTGTCTATAGTCCATCTCAAGGGAAAGCAAAAGAGGATGGCTATGTTCCTGCATACAGTGGGACGTAGCCACCCATTAACAAGAAGTACAATCACAGCAGCAAGCAAGATGAATTTGGAGGAGGGTGGGAGCAACAGCACTTCTGCCCAGCAGCACTAGGGTTGTTGGTTCAAATCACAACCACGGCACAATCTGCGTTGAGTTTGTATGTTCTCCCTGTGCCTGTGTGGGTTTCCTCCGGGTACTCCAGTTTCCTCCCACACCCCAAAGACATGCTGGTAGGTTAATTGGCTCCTGTCCAAATTGGCCCTAGTATGTGTATGTATGAATGTGAGTTAGGGATTTTAGATTGTAAGCTCCTTGAGGGCAGAGACTGATGCAAATGTACAATATATATGTAAAGTGCTACGTAAATTGATGGTGCTATATTAGTACCTGTAATAACTAAATAATAGAAGGTACTTTTTTTTAGTTAAGAATGCATACTTGAATAAAATATACATATTTTAAACCAGAGTTTAGTGAAAAAGTTTACATATTGATTTTAATCTTACTTTCTACCATTTAATATGCAGATACTCTGTAGATTCGTTTTTGTTTTTTGTTGTTGTTTTTTTTAATAACCCAATTCGATCCCCAATCTTTATGCAGGTTTATATTAAACTTATAACAGAAGCCCTTTTGTGGCAGGTTTGTGCACACAATAATCATTTAGGCCTGCAATTTACTTTACATTGGCTGTCGATTCAGTGCCTTTTTATTTAACAATGATCCAGTTAACTGACATTTTTAAATAATATAAATAATAATAATAAAATTAATAGAGAGCAGTGAGAAATTCCACTTGAAAAGAAAGGCATATGCCATCACTAACCTAGTGAGAGATAAGTAGTAAACTTCCAGATCTCCTCTATAGTCTTAAAGGTGATAATGAAAACATCATTCTGAGCCTGGATGGACACTAGCCGGGCGGACAGCTCCTGAAATAAATGACAACATACAATTACAGTCCTGCTAGGAAACCATGCTAAAAGCTATGTTCTGTTGTGGACACTAGATGGCAGTCAGACAACTTGGTTATTTTTTGGTAATATAGACTTTCCTCCTAAACATCAATCTTAGGGATGCTTGCTGTCATTAAAGGGTACCCATAGTCATCAAAACCAACCAGACATGTCATTTGTATGGGTACTTTAAGCATTTTAAATGAAAGCAGCACACTTTTAGGCATTCATCTCTGAAAGGACTACACTAGCTGTAAGTGATGTATAGGTGGTGTTTTTCGGGCTATTTATCTGAAAAGTCACTGAATGAAACAAGCACTGCTGTGATCAGGATTGCAAGCTAGGGTATATACCCTTTCATTAACTGCCAAGCTGTGATCTTTGCAAGAGGTACTTAAAGTGAACCTAAAAACAGCATGACTAGGACAGTACAGTAGTCACCACAAGACACTTTCACCCCCTGCATGCCCCCCCCCCCCCCCCCCGCTCCTGCATACCAGATCTGCAGACCACCATAAAATCTACACAATTACCAATTTTTGGTATTTTCATGTTTATGCAGCGCCCAAAAATGACAATGCTTGGGCTTGGCACTTGACTGTTTAGGTACCAATCACTGGCTTGCAACTTGCAAGAGACAGGAAGGTTGTTCCTCGGCCTCCACTGGATCAGGTTGGTGGGGGAGTGAAGTAAAAGCATAGCTTCCAACGGTCCTTCATTTTGAGAGACTGTCCCTCATTTATAATGTAATATAGTAAAAATTATAATTCCTTTTTCAAATATAATAAAAAAATATATATTTTTGTGCCCATATACTACCATTAAAAAACAAATATATACACACGTGAAAAATATCCATTCTTACACATGTAGTAATATATGGACACAAAAATATATATTTTTTTAATTGTATTTGTAAAAAAGTTTTATAATTACAGTTCCAGCTGGATTACTCAGAGCACAGTGGGCCACTGGCACTCCTGCTCCTCTATTCAGTAAACATTTTGCCTTCTTTACAATGAATGCAAGGCATTGGAGGAGGGTAGATCATGACATTCAATTGCCATTCCTCCAATCATAGAGCGCCTTGCATCCACCGAACAGAATACACAAAGTTAGGTGCTGACAGCACTGTATGGGGGTGAGTGAAAATCAGAATTGCCCATAATGCTGCACCCTAGGCACATGGCATACACTTCATTAGTGTGGATCTATTTTTACAGAGCAATGTCAAAAAATTGTTTTAGGCTAGAGTTCAACTTTAAAAGACCCCACACGCACAGAAAAAAAACTGTTGCTCTGTCACTAATACAATCTGCTCCTAAGTCTTTTTGTGGGGTTTTACTAAACTACTGAATTATTCTCACTATTCTCATTTTCACAACATTGAGACTAATTGTTCTATAGTCAAAGATAAGCAATTGGACTCCTTAAGGCAGAACTAATCTTAAAAAAAAAAAAATTGCAAACAGGCAGGGTCTTTATTGCAGAAGAGACATTCAATGTCTCTTCTACAATAAAAGTATATTTCCTGCCTGTTTGCTATGTAGAATGCACACTGAGCATCTGTGTATATAAATAACACTGCTCCAGACCCTCAATTAGGCTTGGTTCACATACAGAGGGGAAAATAACTATTTGATCCCCCTGCAGATTTTGTAAGTTTGCCCACATACAAAAACCTAAGGGTCTATAATTTTTATCATAGGTGTATTTTAAATGATAGAGACAGAATATCAACCACAAATCCAGAAAAAAACATGATATAAATGTTATAAATTGAGTTGCAGTTCATTGAGTAAAATAAGTACTTGATCCCCTACCAACCAACAAAAATTCTGGCTACCACAGACTGGCTAAAATATGTGCTCATGTGGTACACAGATTAGTCCTGTCAATGTAAGAAGATGCTCCCAACGACAACTCATTATGTGTATAAAAGACACCTGTCCACAGAATCTCTTTCTTCCATTCAAGCCTCACCATCATGGGCGAGATCAAAGAGCTGTCAAAGGATGTCAGGGACAAGATTGTAGACCTGCATAAGGCTGGAATTGGCTACAAGACCATCAGCGAGATGCTTGGTGAGAAGGAGACAACTGTTGGAGTGATCATTTTTAAATGGAAGAAATACAAAATAACCATCAATCGCCATCAGTTTGGAGCTCCATGCAAGATTTCGCCTCATGGGGTAAGGATGATCATGAGAAAAGTGAGGGATCAGCCCAGAACTACACTCGAGGATCTTGTGAATGTTCTCATGGCAGTTGAGACCCCAGTCACCAAACAAACCATTGGTAACACAATACGCTGCCATGGACTCAAATCCTGCAGCATCCGCAAGTTGCCCCTTCTCAAGAAGGCACTTCTATGTCACAGGCCCTTCTGAAGTTTGCCAATGAATATCTAAATGATTCAGAGAAGGGTTGGGAGAAAGTGCTATGGTCAGATGAGACCAAAATTGATCTCTTTGGCATTAGCTCGACTCGCCATGTTTTTATTTCACATAAAGTTTATTATTTTTCAATAAAACAGCAAATAACAACAACAGGTGATGAAATAAAAAGAAAAAAAAGAAGGGGGAAAACGATGTACAACAATGTGCAGTGATCACATTCACAATAGACTCAAGTAAAATACAGGTGATTTCCAACAGTCAAGATACCCTACAGGTGAGAGAGGGACAGGGAAGAGAGGAGGGGGGAGGGGTGGATACTGAACAGTATTTCCATCTACACACCTTTCTATATATGTCTGAAGCATCCCTATATTCAGGTCAAATCACCACATAAAGAGACATAAGTTAAACATCTTGAGCAGTCAACAATATAGCTAGTTATATATGGGTCTCCCTCAGGGAGCAAGACATCTTCCACCCCTTTCTGGCTAGCTGAGAACCCACACGGGGTCAGAGCAGGCGACTCGCCATGTTTAGAGGAAGAAAAATGCTGACTATGACCCTAAGAACACCATCCCTACAGTCAAGCACAGAGGTGGAAACATGATGCATTGGGGCTGCTTCTCTGCTAAAGGTACAGGCCGACTTTGCAGCATTGAGGGGCCAGTGGTCGGGGATATGTAAAACCTTGGATGAGAACCTCCTTCCCTCAGCCAGAACACTGGAGATGGGTTGTGGATGGGTCTTCCAGCATGACATTGACCCAAAGCATACTGCCAGGGCAACGAAGGAGTGGCTCAAGAAGAAGCACATTAAGGTCATGGAGTGGCCTAGCCAGTCTCCAGACCTTAATCCTATAGAAAATTTATGAAAGGAGCTGAAACTTCGAGTTGCCAAGTGACAGCCAGGAAACCTTAAGGATTTAGAGAAGATCTGTAAAGAAGAGTGGACCAGAATCCCTTCTGAGATTTGTGCAAACCTGGTAACCAACTACAAGAAATGTCTTACAACAAGGGTTTTGCTTGACAACAAGGGTTTCTCCACCAAATACTAAGTCATGTTTTGTTTGGGAATCAAATACTTATTTTACTCACTGAACTGCAACTCAATTTATAACATTTGTATCATGTATTTTATCTGGCTTTTTGGTTGACATTCTGTCTCTATCATTTAAAATACACCTATGATAAAAATTATAATCCATTTGTTTCTTTGTAAAAGGCAAACTTACAAAATCTGCAGGGGATCAAATACTTATTTTTCCCACTGTGTATGCAAATTGGATGCATTTTGAACTGTATCCAATTTGCATGACATGTGAACCAGCTTTCTCTAGAGCTGGTTCACATATGTCCGTATGGCCATAGTGCGTTTTTTAAAAGTGTCCTGTACGATTTTCAGTCTGGTTCAGGTGCGATTTCAAGTTTATACACTTTAAAAATTTTCACCTGATTCTCACGGTGAACAAAACTGCACCAGATTTCTTTGAAAAATCACTCAAACCATTCCTGGACATATGTGAACCGAGCCTTGTGTATCTTTCTATCTTTCTGTTCATTCATCTGCAGATCAAAGGGATGAACTTAGTTCTGCAGATGATGTCAGTTAAAGCAACCTGACAAGTAAAAAAAAAAAATTGTTTTTTTTTTAACAAAATGTTTCTTTAACCGCTTCAATACGGGCCAATTCTGACACTTTGCTCCTACATGTAAAAATCATAATTTTTTGCTAGAAAATTACATAGAACCCCCAAACATTATATATGTTTTTTTAGCAAAGACCCTAGAGAATACAATGGCGGTTGTTGCAACTTTTTATCTCACACAGTATTTGCGCAGGAATTTTTCAAACGCGTTTAAAAAAAAAAAAAAAAGAAAACAGTAAAGTTAGCCCAATGTTTTTGCATTTTGTGAAAGATGAAGTTACGCTGAGTAAATAGATACCTAACATGTCACACTTCAAAATTGCACACGCTCGTGGAATGGCGCCAATGTTCGGTACTTAAAAATCCTGATAGGCGATGCTTGAAATTTTTTTACTGGTTATATGTTTTGAGTTACAGAGGAGTTCTAGGGCCAAAATTATTGCTCTCACTCCAACGTTCGCGGCGATACCTCACATGTATGGTTTGAACACCGTTTTCATATGTGGGCGGGACTTACGTATGCATTCGCTTCTGCGTGCGAGCACACGGGGACAGCGGCGCTTTAAAAATGTATTTTTTTTTTTATTGTTAATTATATTTTTTTTTTTTTATTTTGACACTTTTTTGAAAAAAAAAAATTGATCACTTTTATTCCTATTACAAGGAATGTAACCATCCCTTGTAATAGCAATATGACATGTCAGGTGCTCTTAATAGTGAGATATGGGGTCAATAAGACCCCATATCTCACCACTAGGCTGGGAAGCCTGAAATAAAAAAATAAAAATAAAACGATCGCCGCTTCCCAGCCGAAGCGGCGCCGTTTTTTTTTAATGGAGAGGCCGGGCGTGACGTCATAACATCGCGCCCGGCCTCCGACGATCATAGAGACTCCGGGGACCATATGGTCCGCCAGAAATCTCTATGATCTACATCCGGCGCCGGCGGATCCACCGATCGTAACGGTGAGTCGGAGCAAGCACCGGAGGGCGGCGGGAGGGGGTGACGTCCCCTCTCGCCTCCCATAGGAACGATCAAGCGGCGGAACGGCCGCTATGATCATTCCTATGGTGTAGAGATTTGCCGGCTGAAACCGGCATCTGTAACTACAGGCATCATTCAGATATACCCGCTCAAAGCCAAGGACGTCATATGACGCCCTTGGTATTGAAGTGGTTAATGCCTTGTTAACCCTTAAGCCTAGTACACGCGGAACGGATGTCAGGTGGCATTGGCCGATTCAATAGAAACTGGTGGACATTCTACCCATGTACCCATGTGCAGCTGGTCCGGCTTGTATCGCATGGGCATGACCGAAAAAGGTCTGCCGATCAGCTCCAGCTGACCGCAGTGTTTTGGCAGGGGTCATCCCACTGTCAGAACACAAAAGCACAGTAGGGGAGATCACTGTACTAACATTGGATAGTTAGTACAGCGGCTCCTCCTGAGCTGTCAGGTTTTTTTTCGTTCAGCCCTGCTGGGTTGAATGAAAAAAAAAAATAGTAGTGTGTACTAGGCTTTAATTTACTCTAATCAGCCATAATTAACTCATTAACTCCTTAGTCTCCTTCAACTATTATTTTCCTATTATTTTCCTGCCAATTTTGTTTTTGTTTCCATTTCATTAACTAATAATATTGTAGCACTCTGGGGTTTAGTCAGGGAGGTCCTCACCAAATTCCATAGCAGGGGTAGCTACCATAGTTAAATTGTTAGAGATCCATTGATTTCTCCCTAAGTTTGGTCTTGTTGTACTTTTCTCTTCTACCACTAGGTGGCCGGGTACTTGGTGGTATTAGATATGAGAAGGGCAACCAAAGGTCAGGTTATGGGTATGTGGGTGTCCCGTCCAATGGGCAGGGGTATTCTTTAATCCCTTGGCCTGCTGGGAGAGCCTATATATTCGGGTGAGGTCACCCAGCAGAGAAGCGGAGTGACCCTTGAGGGGATACCACCGCCAACCTTGGAGGAGCTCAAGAGATTCACAAGCAGTGAATCAGTGGGTCTAGTGAGAGAACAGAACTGTTAAAGGACTGTGACCTTAGGAGACAGCAATCCTGCACGTGCAGAAGTGGTGTCTTGCTGGAGCCTTTCCCTGTACGGCTGTTCTATTGAAGTTTCGAAGTCTGCCAATTGAGTCTGCAACTATCTAAGGGTGTCCTGGCCCTAGCCCTCTTTTCCCCAAAATATATAAAAAGGACTGTGAAAAGAAATAAAACCTCTTTTACATCCAAGAAGTGTCTGGTGCCCAATGACTTTCACCATCTTTGCTCCCACTATTTCTCATAACCCACCACATATTGAAAGATGTCAGCTATCTTTTTCCTTGAAGGTTCTCATCAGACCAAAAGAGGTAAAAGACTTTGTTACAATATCTAAACTGTTTTTGTTTTTATTTTGTTTGTTAATATTTTTACAAATAGTTACAAATTTCCAATTTAAAAAAGTAAAAAAAAAAAAAATATATATATATATAATCATGTCTGTTTTAAATCAGTGCCATCTGAGGGCCCGAAGATCACGGGCATCCAATATTGCATTTTGACCTCCCTCGCACACAGAGATTTCTCCAGATTCTCTGAATCTTTTGATATTATGTAATGTAGAAGATGATACATTTAAACACTTTGCAATTTTATGTTGAGAATTATTATTCTGAAACTGCTTGACAATTTTTAGACAGCTTTTCACAGCTTGATGAACCTCTGCCCATCTTTACTTCTTAGAGACTGGGGTTGATTTACTAAAGGGAAATAGACTGTGCACTTTGCGAAGTGCAGTTGCTCCACTAGTAAATGAGGTAAAGCTTCACTTTGCAAAGAATACCCATGCAAGGAAAATAAATAAAAATACAGCATTTTTGCTTGCAAGTGATTGGATAATGGAAGTCAGCAGAGCTTCCCCTCATTTACTAAGCTCTGGAGCTACTGCTCTTGAAAAGTACACAGTCTATTTGCCTTTAGTAAATCAACCCATCTGTGACCCTCTAAAATTCACTTTTTATACCCAATCATGTTACTGACCTGTTGCCAATGAACCAAATTAATTGCTGAATGTTCTTCGAGCTCTTCCTTGTTAGTACCACTTTGCCAGCTTTCTGTTGCCCTGTTCAAACTTTTCTAAGACGTGTGGCTGCCATCAATTTTAAAATTACCTTATTATCATAAAAAAGTATGTTTTCTCAGTTTAAACGTTTGATATGTTTTCTATTGTCTGTTGTGAATAAAATATGAGTTTGATTTGGGCGTTAATTGCATTAATTGTATTCTGTTTTTATGTAGACTTTACACAGAATCCCAACTTTTTTTGTAATATATATACAGTATATACACACAGTATATAAAGTGTACACACAGACGGATTGCTGACAGTTTGCTAGAAATGAATCTGTGAACTGAAGGCTTACCTTAAATAGTAACAGCGTTTCCTTGTTATCATTTTCTAGAGCCCACAGAGTCTTCCTAGCTGCCTCCTGCAGAGAGACATTAGGGCCCAGGGTGGAGCGTCGCAGGATGGAGAAGGACAGGGAGATTTCTGTAGAAAACAGGAAGGGCAAAACAGGAGAGGAAACCAGTAGTATTTACTTGATAGCTGTGTTGATTGTGACAGACAGAATACCTGGAGAGCCAACAATACCAGCAGAATAGACACTGTACAAACTATAGTTTCTGCTTGTACAGAGCTTGAGATCTATTTTTTTTATATACAGCAGAGTTTGTATTTTATTTTATAACTTTAGAACATTTCTATGAATTTGAAGATTGTGTATAGCTGTGTAAGGTACTTCCTACCATTGTCACTGGGAATAAAACCTGCATAATTGTTATAGGAAGTATTCTGTATTGTCCCTGTTTCCTGTAAACCGTACAACTTGAAGGGATTAAAAGTTCTTTTGTATGCATCTGTCTATGTGTTAGGACTATTTGTGTGACTATAAAAGCTAAGATCCCCTTAGATTAAAGTGTATCCAAACCCAAGAAGAAAAATGCAGTATATTCTAACATACCGGTCCTTAGAAATGGTGGCTTCATTTTTTTATTTTTTTTTTAGGATTATTTCTGTTGTTTTCACCTAGGGAACCTGCCAGTAACACATTTCCTTTCCGTGAGTGAAAATGATACTTTATCATACTGTATTCATGAAGAATTCTGTATATAGTGGGCTATCAGTGGAATTTAAAGCACCACACCTCTTATGTACACAGAACACAGCAACTGCTAAAATAGCCTACTGATGCTTTTTAAGGTGCTTTATAATAATTCATGGCTCTTGAAAATAAAATACACTTGATTGTGTATTTATCATACTTAACAGACATACATTTTTATACATTCCTTGTGTCCCATCACCATGGACATAGTATTTACAATAAAACGGGCAGCACAGTGGCTAGAGTTGGTCATACACCATCCAGTTTTCTTATTCAATTTTCTTTAGATTTACCTTCCACTATTTAGTGCAAGGGCCTGTCTGATTGCATACAAATTGAAAGTGTTTAGGTTTGACCTCATATTATATGGTTTTGGTAAATCTAAAGGAAAGTTGTACAAGAAGATTGTATAATGTATGGCCAGCCTAAGTGGTTAGCATTTCCACCTGGCAGCATCAGGGTCATTGGTTTGAATCACAACCACACCTGCCTGGAGTTTGCATGTTCTTCCTGTGCCTGTGTGGGTTTCCTCCAGATACTCCAATTTCCTCCCCACACTCCAAAGACATGCAGGTAGGTAAATTGGCCCCAGTATGTGTATATATGAATGTGAGTTAGGGACCTTGGACTGTAAACTCCTCGAAGGCAGGGACTGATGTGAACGTACAATATATAGATATATGTAAAGCTGGGTAAATTTACGGCGCTATATAAGAACCTATAATGATTAAAATTACAGCTGCAATTCCCACCCTAGGGAGATATCCCCACAGGTAACGAACTCCTTGCTTTATACAGTCTCTGCATTAAGTAGTCCAGAGGCCTAAAATTTCTTTGCACCCACAGGGGTCTCCTTGATTCACATATATAAATTCTTCAGGAGAATAGGGGAAGGATCATTACCATAACTGTCTCTGCTATCTGACCAAACTAATGGCTCAAACGGACCCTGTGTCTCCCATACACAGACACAGGAGGGGAAGGTGATCAGTGTGCATGTATTATTCAACTGTTTCTATTTATCTCTTATCTTTTAGGTGTTACAGATTAATAGGTGTACTCCAGTTAGGGAGTAATGCCACTAGCACGTTATCATTCTTCCATCATGGGTAATAAAAAGGAGGGATCAAAGTCAGTGGCAGCCCATCTATTTGGGGGTGCAGAGGCACCGCCCCCCTAATCTATGTGCCCAGCACCTATTCTACATGCAGGGCGCCTGATGCATGGATTCCAATGCGTTTTTTTTTTTTTTTAGAAGCACGTGATTAGAGTCAGAGGCTCTATTTGGCTTAAAAAAAGGGTGGGCTTGGGGTGCAGAGCACTGTGCCCTGAGCCCACCCAGTTGTGTGACAATAGAGAATTAATATTTGCTATTATCTTCTTGATTCTCTTCCTGGCCAATCAGGAAGTGGGCGAGACCTGATTGGCTGAGAGGAGAAGCGATCGTATTGGCTGAGGGAAGGAGGAGGGAAGCCGCCGAGGAGGAAGCCACCGTGAAGCCTGAGACGCAGAGGAGGAGATGCAGGAAGGAGACAAAGCTGCCAGCGACGTAGATGGGGTAAGTGCTGGGCTGACCGACCGGCGGGGAGGTCACTTTGTAAGTGCAGGGCCAGCTGACCGTCCGAGGGGGGGTTGCCAGGGGGGCAGGATGTCTTGTTTTTTTGCCGCCCCCCCAAAATATACAGCACCAGTGGCCACTGATCAAAGTATATCCAAAGTATATTCCTGCTCACAACCTGATGCTATGCACTCTGATGTTGGCAAACTTTCCCAGCGTTCACCACCAGCAGGCGATCCATGGAGAAGCAGTGTTATCACCCATTGACAGGAAGTTTGTTAGGACTATAGGACATCTCCCTCTCACCTAGGCTTCTTTACATAGGGAGAGGGCTTCTGTAGTTTTAAGAGATTCCTAGAAACAATGTAGCTAATAAGTGCAGTAAAGATAATAAACAGAGAATTTACCACTAAGATTTTTGGCCCCGCTGGCTGTCCGATCAGATCCGCCTGTCAGTTTTCCAGGCCGACCTGATTGGACCCTCCAGTTTCTTCTATGGAGCGGTGGATGTCACCGGACACATGGCTGCTGATACCCGTTGCCATCCGATCCGATCCTGTTTGCCAAAAGCAGACGGATGGTGGTCCTATTCCCTGTCCATCCGGCGGATCAGATGGCATCAGATGGAAATGGACGGCATCAGATGGAAATGGACAGGCGGCCGGTTTCCATCCCCTTGCTCTATAGTGGAGAGCAGGACTGTGTCCCTGTCCACTCTGCATAGTGGAGTGGACACAGACCTGTCATCCGCCTGCTCAACAGAGATCAGTGGAGAGATCCCCCAATGAGCAAGTGGATTCTGAAAGGGGCCAATTCAACAGGTATATTTATGTACTAATTGAATGATAACAAAAAGCTTAATATATTTAACAGACAAAAAAAAAGACCAAATAAAAAAAGGCTTGTTCTTAGGGTTTACATACACTTTAATCAATAGAGAGGGCTAAAGATAACCTTAAACATGGATGTACAGTTGTCCTATAGGGAGTGAGAGGCCCTACAATTATTATTAGTTTTTTTATGGTTGTGTATATTAAGTGAATAATTCATATCTGGTAAATTATGCATAGAGGAGTACACATACATTATTTCAGATTTAGAATCAGATAAAAATAGTTGCCTAATGATTTCTCATCCCAGTGGATCATATCTTGACAGCCAGTGCTGGTAAATCAGAATCACACAGGGTGTACAACAGATTGTACCATTGTCTGAGGTCCCAACTGGGTAAATAGGACAAAGGGCCGATAAAATCCCTCCATAGTAATCGATTTTCTGCAATGGTCCCTGCAGGGCTAACCAAAAAAAAAAAAAAGGGCAGGTGGCCATAGCCAGTAGATAGCAGATGGAAATAGATGCATTAATCCAAGCCCTGATGTCTTCACAAATAATGGATGTGTGAACATGTACACTCGCACATCCCAAGCCCGAAGGTTTATGCAAAATGATGGATCAAGCTACAAACTTCTTCTATCAGTAGTTGCCTCAAATTCGAGGCATCCACATATTTTTACCTGCAAGCAGCATTAGCAGGAGAATTTTGGGCAGAGTGGGTAATCAAAGCCATCACTGAATACCCTAAGCATGTAAGCCAACAACTTTTGCTGCTTACCTAAATAGAACAAAGCTGCATCTATACCATGTCTTCCACCGACTTGTAGTTTATTCATTCACAGATCTATGTGAATGAACGAGGCAGAGCCCCACACAGCCATTCCAAATTTAAAATATGACAGCAGCTTCGGGAGGAGAAGAGCCCCTGCAAGTTATAGAGGGTGAAGGGGGGACTTTCTGGGGGTGAGGTAGCCCACTTGGCAACTTGTTACATGTTATACCCTAAATATGGGTGAAAAATGTAACATGGTCTTAAAGGTGGACTTGAGGAAAGTGGAAAAACAATAACACTGGACCTTTTAGCAGTGGTAAAGCGCTTCAATTAACATTTCTGTTAAAGGTGAAGCTGAGCTTTGAAATAAAATCCATGGGTAAAAAAGTCAGATAATATGTTTTCCCCATGTTCCGCCTGTGGTTCCTAGGTGAAGATGAAGTCATCATCCTTCTGGCGTGATCCTGGGGAATGCTGAGTAGCCCAAATCTCGACTGAATAGCCCAAATCTCACTGGGAAGATTATTATAAATTTTGTTCCAGCATCTTCATGTGAGATTTGGAGCAATTAACATTCCCAGGGATCTCTTCACCAGGATGATGACTTCACCTCCTGTACTATAGAAGCCTGGGTAAATGGGAAGTATACTTTGTAACTTTTTTCCCCTACTTTTTCCTCTACCTGAGCAACATGGGAGAAGTCAAAGACCACTGGGTACAGTGTCGCCTCCTCACACCTGATTTAAACATCTAGTTGCTGTACTACTGTGTTGCAATAACATGCATTGCACGGCAATCATGGGTTTAAATCTGGTGGTGAGGAGGCAACATATTGCCTCCTCGTCACCTGTCAAATTCACTCGGATCGCTTTTCAGAGGAGCAGAAGTGCCTGCTGCACTTGTGAATGAGCACTTAGTTGCAATTGCCAGTGGCACCCCTGGGGCTCCTTCACACATAAAGTTGGGGGGTGGTAAAACCCTGCGGTTGAGTCGTGGTTCAGTGTGAAAGCAGCCCTATACTATTATGTCCAGTGTATTGCTTTACACTGACCTGAATATCTCTTATTTCATGCTGTTGGCACCACTCTGGAGACCACTAGCCAAAATAAGAAGTGGAGTGCAGTTGGTATCACTCCGCATGGGACAGGAGCCAGCACTACAGAGGGGGCATTGTCTTATGCAGCTCTTGCTCCCTACTACAACTCCAAGTTTACAAGTAGTCCCTCTGCTTTGCACTCTGTTTGATGTTCTGGAATGGTGGGTCAGCAAGCCCAGACCGCGATCTACCAGTCACCTGTCCGCGATCTATAGGTTGCTGACCCCCGCCCTACAGGTTAATTTTCAGTTTTTTTCTTTTTAAGTTAAATGCAGCATTTCACCAATTGGAGGTGTGCACACTGAAAATATGGGCCTTGCTTACACAAAGAACATAACATGGTCCCTTTTAACACTCACCATGCACAATGTAAACCTCCTTAAAGCAGAACTAAACTCCCCCATATGCTTATCTCCACCTTCCAGTGATGCAGTGGTTACACTCCACGCCAGCCACTTTATCCCCCTTTGGGTGTTGAGTTTTTGACCTTTTGATTGGCCAGAGGGCCATAGGGTCGCATCATCCCATTCAGTCAGAGTTTGCCAGGATTCCACGCTAAGCTGTGCATCTCAATGTACATTCAATAGAAGATTGCTAGCAGGCAGGTAAGTGTGCATTATCACAGAAGAGATATAGCATGTCTCTTCTGCAATAAAAAAAACTGCCTGTCATCCAAATGAAACTTGCAGTGAGCTCTAAGCTGCGACAGAGATCTCTCAGTGAAGGGAGATGGCGTCAGTGCACCATTCAGAGGTATAAGAGCATTATCAAAGAGAAGAAAAGTCACCTCTCACTAATCCAGCGCATTAGTATGTAGGTGAATGTGGCTTCAGCCAGTGCTGTTCCAGCCACGCCCCCTGACATGTTTCGCCCTGCTCACCGGGGCTTGGTCACAGAGACCAATCCCCCGGTGAGTAGGGCGAAACACATCAGGGGGATGTGGCTAGAGTGGCGCTGGCTGAGGCCCCATTCATCTACATACTAATGCACTGGGTTGGTGAGCGGTGCCTTTTCATCTCTTTGAAGGAGTTGCCTGCTTGCAGATTTGGACAAGTTAGTTTTAGTTTCACCTTAAATCCTCTCGCATGGGAGTTTAAACACACTGCAAATTCCAGCCACAGCATATCCAACCACAATCAGTACAGCCAAGCACCAAGCAACATAATAGATAGGCAGTCAGTGGCCCAAACACTGTAGGATTCATAGCAGCTGCCTGTTATTTTCTATGGGCATGCACAATTGACCCTCCTCCCCATTCTGCACTGGGCTGGAAAGTGTCCCAGCCAGGGGCAGAATGTCACCAGTAAACACTCACTGTTCCTCTAGATCCCACACAATGTGAACCAAGCCTTTATGTTGTACCTATTTGACAGCTATAGAGTATTTCAAACATGACTTGATCTGAATAGTTTGTAATGTTGCATCAAGAATTCCACAGAACATTCAAAGTCTCTATTTACTTTGGAAAACACCATGAGGCATATTTATAAAGCAGCGATGTGACTTTCACAGAACATTCGCTGGTGGTGAATCAATCATTGTCATACTTGTACACCAGGAAGATTCACCTGCAGATTCCCTGGTTCATAAATATAACCACCAAACATTTTCCAGTGTTGAATTCACAGAAATTCATCAACAACTAATATCAGACAGACTCAACACCTTGTGGGCCTGGTTTGTGGGCAATATTTTAACTGCACTATGTGGTATTTAGTCTAGAATTAGAAGTATCAGCAACATGTATTATGCGTGTCATTAAAGAAGACCTGTCATTTTTTAAGTATATTCACTACTTACAGTAACACAAGTAATTTTCCAATGTATTTTATTTTCCTTTTGCAATAATAGTCATACTTGGCCCGACACTGTTAAGACTCCAGTCTAAGGAGTCCCTTTTCCTAATCATCCTCTCTTCCTTCTACTTTAGGCAACATAGTAGAAAAAAAAGTGGAGGACCCGGTATTCCTTAGCCACATAAGAGATACTACAAGGGACAATAATGTAAAAAGGAAGTGTATCTTAATTTGACACTTAATACCACTCTTTTGCGCAAGAGAAAGACGAGTTTTCTAAGATTGCCCTGAAAATTGTCATTTTTGGAATTAAAACATAGAAGAAATTTGTATTAAACGATCAAATAACATATTTTAAAACTGACAGGCCCTCTTTGAATGCAGGGTTAGTAGTGGTAAATAGTCATTATACATGATTTCCTGGTCGGTTTTCACATAATTTGTGTTAAAATGACAATACACTCTTTGTTCTCTTACCTGCATTTCAAGCATTGCATATTACATTTAAATATAATTATTCTTACTCTTATTGGAAGATATTACCTGCCATCTACCCAAAATTGACATTTTCATTTGCTATCTAAATGCATTAAATAAACCATAATATGTTTACTTTACTTTTTAAATATTATGAATCTGTTTTTCAAAGTGCTAATCCACTCCAACTTTGAAATCTCACTTCCCTTGAATGTCAGTGGGTTTATGTACTTACCAGCTTCTTATAGCACTGGGCCATCTCAGAAGAGAATTCTCCCCAAAATCCTAACCTCACTCTCTTAGTCCAGGTTAGTTCATTTATCTTGAAGTTGAGCTATGTGGTCATGAAGCTCAGGACAGAAGCATGACAACATTGCTGGCTATCAAGCCAAGGAGAGAAATAGAAGGCCTTAAATCAGAATTCACAGGAGAAACATTTTCTACCAAGATCCCCTCAATGTTATAAGAAGTTGGTGTCCGCTCAAACCTGAGACTTCAGTTTTAGAAAGATCTATATTTAACAAGCTAAATAATATAATAAATGAATATAAAGCCTTTCATGACCAAGGTCTTTTAAAGAATGTGTCCTGTTTTATGCCCGGTATTACCAGTGGTAAATCCTTCTCCCACTCCCAGGGAGATACAGTCCTTCCCCAGTGGGGTCCCCTTGGCCACAGAGCCAAGCTCTGAATCCTCCGGGTCATCTATGGAGACACAAAGCATGGAGACTCCTCATGCAACTGGAATTAAGTATTATACAGCTATTTGTAGAAACAAAAAAAAAACAATACATGCTGTGTATTCATTACATTTATGCTAGAACACTAATCATCATTGACAAAGAGAAAAATGAGGTGCTATGCTTAAATCTTTTTCTAAAAGCAACACTGTTGATTTCTTTCAATGAAAATATGTAGGGAATATGGCACCAGGGAATGGATATCAGATATTCCATTGGGCACTAGAAATGGATATCAGAAATCCAATTGGGCTCCAGGGAAAAGATACCAAAGCTCCCACTAGGTACCAGGATATAAATATAAAACATATCACTGAGTATCAGGGAAAGGACACCAATTGGGTATAATAGAACGATACCAAACATACTAATGAGTACCAAAGAATAGGTATCTAAAATACCCCTGGGCACTGGGGAGTAGGTACAAAACCTACTAGTAGTCACTATTGAATGGGTACCAGTATACAACTGGACATCACAAAAGAAAAACAGGAATATATAAAATACCACTGGGCATCGGGGAATGGGTACCAAACATACCACTGGCCACCAGGTAATGAGTACCAAACATACCACTGGTTACCAGGAGATGTGTAAATGTACTACTGGCACCAGGGAATAGGTACTAAACATACTACTGACATCAAGAAACAAAAACAGGAGTATATAACATACCATTAGCCACCAGGTAATGGGTACCAAACATACCACTGGGCACCAGGAAATGTGCACTAAACACACCACTGGCACCAGAGAATGGGTACCAAACATACCACTGGACATCAACAAAGGAAACAGGAATATATAACATACCACTGGACACCAGATAATGGGTACCAAACATTCCACCGGGCACCAGGAAATGTGTACGAAACACACCACTGGCATCAGGGAATGAGTATCAATCATACCAGTGGACATCAAGAAAGGAAAACAGGAATATAAAACATACCACTAGCCACCAGGTAATGGGTACCAAACATGCCACTGACACTAAAAAATGTGTACTAAACACACCACTGGCACTAGGGAATGGGTAACAAACATACCACTGAACATGAAGAAAGGAAAACAGGAATATATAACATACCGCTGGACACCAGGTAATGGGTACCAAACATACCACTGGGCACCAGGAAATGTGTACTAAACACCCCACTGGCATCAGGGAATGAGTACCAAACATACCACTGGCAACTGGGAATGTCTGCACACTACACCACCTTAATTTATTTTTTAGGTAATAGCAAGGCTTACATACACAGGTGGCAAGATGTTCTTTAGCAGCTTGGTGACTGCTAATACCCACAGTGCAGATCTTTCACACAACATTGCATCCTTGCAACTTTGTCCTGTGTTGCATGTGCATGATGACTTGGGTTCACTACGGTTGGAACAGGGCTGTTATGCTCAAATAATGCACATAAGAAAAAACACAGGTAGATACCCGCTGCCCAAGCCCTAGGAGAGAACTATTTGGCCAACTTTTTCAAAGATAGGTTGTGGGATTAAAGAGGTCCAGACAAATAAGCAAGGAGGCTACTGTTATAAAAAAAAGCTGTTAAGTCACAAGAAATGACCAGCAGCACTTAAACTACGTGAATTTGGTCGTTCTAAAATAGAACAATTTAAATTTAATCATAAATACTGTAGAGTAAAATGTATTCTAAAAAGAATCATGCAATTGACGTATGCAGATCAAATTCAGTAAATAAATATTTCCTCACAGACAGCATGAAATGCGTGATTTAATCAAAAAATTTCGAAAATTTTAGTGAAATACTTTATGTCTATTTTATACTGTTATACCTGTTTTCCCTCTTTTACCTCTTAATATGCTGAACAAAACAAAGGAAGAGCTTCCATGGGGAATCTAATTAAGTTTGGTGCAAAATGCTTGGAAAAGTTCTACTTTAGTACATATTAATTTGAGGTTCAACTTGGGCAGCAGAAACTAGAATCACCACTGAATGCTCTGAAAAAGCTTTCGTCTAGGAGTTATTTGTTTTAGGTGCTTTTCTACAGCACACAAACACAGGAACTTCAGACTCCTGGAAAAACTTGTTTGGATCCTTATAGTGTAACTGTAATTTTCATGATGCAGGGACTTGTCTACTTGTCATCACCTCACTGATAAACAGAGAGCATATAATGATGCCTCTGACATATCCAACTGTCTGACAAAAAGCTGGCTAATGGAAAGTTCCAAGTGTGCATAAATGACTAATATTCTATGATATTATACAAAGAAATGGTTTTCAAAATGTGGATTAGATGTGTTCATATTAACAGGCAATCCATGCACCTTTTTAAACATATACTGTGTGCACATGAATGTATTTCTTAGGATAGAGTGCAATTCATGCAGATTGGTTAACCACAGAAACCATAGATAGAACATACATTTCGCTGATCTGTCTGAAATACATTGTTGATTATAGCTGTGGGCTATTCCTTTTTGAACATCATGACTGCTCTTTGCATTATAGCCAATGTATCCTTTACAAAATGACCTTTCATAGCAATAGCAAGCACCTCCAGGTGTTAGCAGATACCTTCAGCTCCTTTTCAGAGTGCCTTAAAGCCAAGAAATATGCTTTATAATGCAAATATTGACTTCAGATGGGAGTCAGAGCATCATCTCATACCACGGTATTGGTTATAAAGGCTGCTCCTCTCAGTGATGGGACAAAAGTAAAGTACAGGGGGAAGTCAAGAGCATCCTTTAATACTACTGTATTGGTTACAGCCACCACCTGGCAGGTGACAGGTAAACCGCAATCCTTCCTTGCTGACCCTCAGAACCTGGACAGGAGAGGCGGCGGGGGTGGAGTTTAGTGGAATCAATCTGTATTTTCCTCCTGCAGCAGCTGAAAGTAGGCTTCTCCTCCTCTCCCTCTCAACATTCAGCTGCCACAGGAGGAAAATAGAGGGGATCTGTACCAATATATGCAACCCCTGCCATCCCTCCTGTCCCTGTTCCTCTTCCTTCTGTTGCCCGTTTCCCCCTGTGTGCTCCATGGCTCCCTCTTTCTCCCACTGTGTGCTCCCTGGCTCCCCCTTTGCCCCCCCTTTCTCCCATTGTTTCAGGATGAAGAGCAGGGAAGAGGCCGGTAAATATGTCAAACGTATATATGTGTTGGAGCTTTGGGGTGCACACCCTAATGCAATAGGCTGAGCACACCTATGACTAAAGTACAGGGGAATGTCAAGAGCATCCTCTCCAAAGGCTGCTCCTCTTAGGGATGTTAGAAAAGTAAAGTACAGGGGGAAGTCAAAAGCATCCTCTCATGCCACGGTAGTGATGAGACAAAAGCAAAGTGCAGGAGACTAAAGCCCCAGTATAGGAAGTCCCAAGTCTCTAAGCTACTAGGGTCCACTGAAAAGTGGCTGAAATTACATGTGGTTAACAGAGTCCATTTTCTGAGAATACATTGACCACAAGTACACTTTAAGCAACTAGTGTTTCACCAGAAGAAGTATGTCAGATGCATGTAAAAGCCCTCAAAATACAACGCAGGGGGAAGTAATGTAGAGGAAATGCTTGTAATGATCAATCAAATTCCTGCTATTACAATGCTAATAAAGGTTTAAAAATACATTTGGAGATCTGATAGTATACTATGGCCCATGCCACCTCTTTGTTTTTACTAAACGTTCAAAGCTCATCCCTATCTTTTTGAATCTTGGCTAACAAATGAGGGAGTTTTAAGCAGAATAATTCAAAATATGTAACTTGAGTATAAAGGTCCTTGCTCACAGCAAGACTGTGGTATCCTGGGGTCATAAGAGAATAAAAACAGAAACACTGTGTAGAATATTCATTGTAATCAGTTAAGCACACATCTAGTCTATTGTGATGTGTACCCCAATGACAGATAGAAATGGTACTTCTGGCTGTAGAATTAATCTGAAAATAATACAGTAAATAATATTGTTTAATATATTGCTATGTAAGTACTGGGTGGCTTTTAATAATCTAACATAAAATAAATAAACTATTAAAAAATACCTCATAGGGAAACGTTATGAAAATTAAAGTACCTGTTATTATTCATATTAATGACATGTACAAAGGCATCTAAAATAAAGGCTATGTAAACATTTGTGTGAGGAGTCATACAAGAGGTGATCTTTTTCTTAAAGAAGACTTTAGTGAATGTTGATGCAAACAAGAGGCCTTCAAAAATATCAAAGTCCTCACCAGCAGACCAAACTCAGACCAAACTCATACTGTAGCTAAATTTAAAAAATTCTAATAGCAATAATATTTACTTAAACAAATAAGGCCCCTTTCAGATGTGGCGGACTCTGCTCATCGGGGGATCTCTCCGCTAATCCCCACTGAGGAGGTGGATGACAGGTCCGTGTCTGCTCCGCTATGCAGAACGGATGCGGAAACATCCTGCTCTTCTCTATAGGGCGATTGGATGGAAATGGACCTCCTGTCCGTTTCCATCCGACTGTCATCCGATCTGCCAGACTGATGGTGGCCATATCCCCATCCGCCTGTTTTTAGTGGACTGGATCAGATGTCAGCGGCTGTGAGAGAACACAAGTCTGCTGACATCCTCCGCTCCAGAGAGAACAATAGGTGGTAGGCTGGTGTAAAAGGGGTCTAAATGGTAAATGCGGCACTGCAGAAAATGACACTTGAGGCTTTCACCAACAGTCGAAAGAGAGGTTCAGGCAAAGCTGCTGAATGGCTAGTTCTGCCTGAACATCATTCTTCTAAGCCTCCCAGTGCAGGCAGTGTTACCTGTGCTGTAATACTGGTTTCTTCACCAACTGCTATAGGAAGCCCAGTTTCTCATGGAAACATATAACACTTAAAGTGAACCTGTGCCCATACTGTCTATATCAAATTATTGAGATATATTGAGAAGTATGTGCACATGTTACATAGGGATTGATTTACTAAAACTGGAGGGTACAAAATCTGGTGCAGCTCTGTATAGAAACCAATCAGCTTCCAGTTTTTTTTGTCAAATTTTAATTGAACAAGCTGAAGTTGAAAAAGCTAATTGGTAATCATGCACAGCTGCAACATATTTTGCACTCTCAAGTTTTAATAAATCATCCCCACATTGTCAAGTAGTCACATCACTCTAAAACAAGCCCTCATTCACCTCTGTAACTATAAGCGTTGTGCAGAAATTAATTTCAAAGTACACAACAGAGGCACTGAAGTTTTACATATTTTTCTAATACTTTCTATACACCAAAATTCTGGCAGCCTATCACCCCCTTAATGTAAACACACAGCAGATAATTCTAAGCTGTTAGGCTACATTCACATGGACGTGCAGGACCGTACAGCATGCATGTCCATGAAAAATCCCATACCCAGGAGTCACAGGTGTTCCAGACAGCCACAATATATATATATATATATATATATATATATATATATATATATATATATATATATATATATATATAAAGACAAAATGTGACTGTGAACTGGTAAACACAGATCTGAGTATATGTACCTGTGTTAAGGTACGGCTGTATACCCCTGGACTCAAGCAGCCTGTGTCCAAGGGTTTACATCTATACCTGTACGCATGTAAACTGACATGACTTTAGAGTCTTTGTTGTGATCTTTAAGGATCTTTTAGAATCCTTGAGAATGAATTACTTTACAGTACAAGCAGCTAGAGAGGATAGGGATAGCTTGTTTTAAAGCCCAACTCTGGGGAATTACACAAACTTTAGGTTTAAATGCTCGGCAGGTCTAGGGGAAGCTGCATTGCTTACTATGTACCCTGCTTCGGCAGCTTTCAGCACTCTCCTTTTTCACTCTGGGCCATGGGCAGTCCCTCAGTATCAGTGTCATCACGTACAATGCAGGGCTGTTAACCATGTATTGTATGTTGAGGAAGCAGGTGTGCGACCGCATACAGCTATAGAGAGGGGTTTCATTGAATTTTAAAGGAACAGAAACTTTGAAGTACTTTGAGTTACTTTTAAAGGACTTTTGGACACCATTTGTCATGTTGTTGAATGAAATAAGAATTTTAGTATGGAAATTCATTCTACAATCTACTCGTTTAAGGCCAGCTATACTCATGTTACATATTTAGATAATCACACTCCATATATATATATATATATATATATATATATTTTTTTTTTTTATTTTTTTTTTTTGATGCATATAGAGAGCGAGTCGTTATCTAACATTCTGACCTTGTTATATCGGCATCCAAGTTACCCCTAACTAAGGTGATCTCTACCAATCAGAGGTGATCTCTGATTGGTTGTCATTAATTACTACACTCTGCACACCATTTACTAAATCAACCCAAAAGAGAAACTACAGCTTTCAGTAAGTAAGCAGACTTTTGCAAAAGTATCAATGCTTACCTGGTAATTAATTAATTTGAAAGGCATGCTTGAAAGAAGAATAAAGCACTGCATATTAATAAATATCCTTTCAATATTAAATTACAATTCAATATTAGCTAACAACATAAACATGACGCAGGTTTCTACAGAAACCCTGGATTATTTGGTAGGAACCACAATGCAAATGTAAAGCAGGCATCGTCCTCCTGCATGAAAGTTCCATACATTGTAATTCCTTGTGTACATATTAGTGGGGTTAACAACAAGTATGTTAACTGCCCTGTCATCTCCATGGTTGCTTGTCTTACATTCCTGGGGACATTTGCACCTGGACATTGTACTAAGGACTGGCTAAACATTGATCACTGTAAAGAAGTAAGTAAGAAAGAAAGTAAGTGTACAGATAGCTAGTTCTCAGCTACATAAACACCATGCTGAAAAACAAGCAAATGTGGAATAATGGCTTTATACCATATTTTTTGGGCAAACCTTAGATACACTCAGGGCTTTTTTTCAGGGGGAACTTGGTGGAACTCAGTTCCACCACCTCTGGCTCAGACCCTTTGGTGTCTGCTCACCACAACCACTTGTAAACACAGAAGTCTGGTTTCTCTGTTTACAGGTGACAGCTCTGCACTCTGTGTGTAACTCCCATGAACTCAGCACTCTGTATGTAATGCAATCCTGATATTTAATCCCCCTTTAAGACCCTTCTACTGTTTGTGAAATATGGCCATACCCACTATTTGAAAAGATTTGGAGGGTGTGTGTGGGGGGAGGGGTTTTGGGGGGTCGTGGTTGAGTTCCAGCACCTATTGTTTGAGAAAAAAAGCCCTGGATACATGCATCAAATACAATGCATCTAGTATTCAATAAAATTGGTAATGTGAGCAGGCCTAAATCCTACTGCTGCTGCAACTGGTCTTCCATCATTGCATCTTAATTATTAAACAAGAACAAAGTTGATATACCATTACAACTAACAGTAATAATAATAGCACCCCTCTTGAGACCAAATCTCTCTGACCCTTGTGCAGTCTCAGTTGTCCTTTTCGGTTTGATGTGTACATCTCTATACAAAATGTTCTATTTTACTGCCAAAAAAATGTATGCTGCACCAACCTCTCTATTACTGCATTTGTTATTTTGAAAGGGTAATATAAAGGAAAAATATTGATCAAAAAAGTGCTTATGTGCTCATTCCCTGCATATTAGATCTTTGTGGTCTAAGTAACATGGGCCATGGCAGGAATGTGCCTACATACTGGGGTTGATTTATTAAAGGCAAATAGACTGTGCACTTTGCAAGTGCAGTTGCGCTCATTGTCCCCAGAGCTTAGTGAATGAGGAGAAGCTCTTCTGATTTCCATCATCCAATCATGTGCAAGCAAAAATGCTGGTTTTTTTTTTCAATTTCCTTAAACCTGATTGGGTATTCTTTATGAAGTGAAAGTGGTTCTAAAGCCTTAAGTTTTTTCTACCTTATTACATTCTATGCATTAAGGTAAAAAAAAAACCTGTGCTGCAGAATCCTCCCCAGCGCCCCTAATACCTGAGCCCGATCTCGATCCAGAGCTGTGCACAAGAGCAGTGGTTCTCTCAGCTCTTTCCCTCCTCACTAGACAGAATGCTAGCCATTGGTTCCTGTGAATCAAATCCTGTGATAAGGGAGTGGGGGGTGGCCTCCCTTTCTGTGTCTATAGACGCAGACCGGGTAGCTCAGGAGCCAGCTCACATGAGTGCCCCCATAGAAAGCGGCTTTCTATGGGGGTACTCGCCCAAGAGGAAGAGCCAGGAATGGCGGAGGGGGGGACCCCAGAAGAAGAGGATAAGGGCTGTTCTGTGGAATACCATTGCATAGAGCAGGTAAGTATAACATATTATTTTAATTTTAAAAAAATTAAGCTTTAATATCACTTGAAGCTTCACCACATTCACTAAGGTCTGGGGAAAATGAGTGCAACTGCATTTGCAAAGGGCAGATTCTATTTGCCTTTATTAAATCAACCCCATTGTGTGCTAAAGTGTGTCCCTCTTTCATTTCAGAAAGTTGAGAGGTATGCCTAAACATAGTGCCCAGCAGTCAACTGACTACTATATTAGTACATGACTTACTTTCTTCTTAATTATTATCAAAATCTGTTTTTAATCTGGATGCACAAAATAAATATACTGCTAGGATAAAAAAAACTGTAAGCATAATGAACAAGAGCTTTATATATATAAAAGAATGTATGTAACTATTCACTGGTTATGGCCTTTATAGCCCACAAAATCACTTTTCATCAACAAATCTCTGCAGCACAGATGAGTTATTCCAATCACATCCTATAGTCATTTGCATTGTGCGCACCTAAAGTTACAGCTTTTAATGATTTGCTTCTTCAAACTGCTATGTTTATGTTACAATAATCAGACACCGGTGTACACAGTGCGGTTGACTGTGCAGAGTATGCAATGCCCAATCAATGTGCCCGTTTTAATTAGGGGGTTGAGATCCAAATGGCACATATCCCTGCTGTATGGAGCAGAATGACAGATGCTGCATCCGTAAAACTATTCCATTTTGATGAAGATTTCGTAAAGATAAAAATCATGCCACTGCACTCTGTCTTCTAGTCTGAAAAAGCAATATATATATATTCATACAAGAATAGAAACACTTGTCATAACCAACGTTGGCAACTTGCATAATCATGAATGATTAGTGCCAATGGTCCCGGTAAAATCTGCATTATGCTTTATAAAAGATGTACCGTATGTGATGAATTCTACAGGGTGAAGATGAAGTAGTGTTAAATGTTGCTAGGGAGACCAAGCGAACAATTGTCTGTTAAAATATTACCGCACTAGCTAAAGCAGCTCAGCTATTCTATTGTATCTACTCTTCTATCATAATGGACAGAAGACTATTGCTTATTTAACGGACATGCAAATCATGCCTATGAATGTATCCAATTCTAACTTCAAAAGCCTATAGACAAATATAGAAATTCCAGAGGAGCAAATGTTAGACAATTACTTGCCTGATGCCATTGTTTCCTCGTCGGGACATCGTTCTTGCCGGTGTGTGCTGCAGCTTTGCCAAAGTGACCAGCTGGCCAGGAATCCAGAGTCTGTGCTGTCTATGGAGCTTCTACCTGCAGTGGACACTGAAGATGGTGGAATATATTAAAAAGGAATGCTTCGAAACAGATGGCAGTACATAGTAACAGCGATGCAATGTATTAAAATCAGTCCAACCATACCTTCCAGCTGCCTGAGTAATGCCTTGGCTAGACATAGTCAAATGTTACGTGAAAGGGGTTAAGGTTTGCTGCAGAACGCAGAAGTCTCAAGCCTTGTGGCATTTCTTATCAGCTTTCATTTCTATATCTGTACCAATTCTCATCTATTTAAGGCTGGTATTTCAAATGCATGGGGTAGGGAAAGGAGGAGGGGGGGGGGGGGATTGCCAGTATCCATGGAGATATCTGTGTTGAAAAAAGGTGAACCTTGTTTACTCTATGAGCACGTCAGTAGGAATAAAAAAAAAAAAAAATAGTAGAGGCTGTAAAAATCGAGAATTACACAAGAGAAGAATATTGAGGGAAGGGGCAGTCTTGCCGATAAGGTAGGTATGTAGAAAAGAGCCCAGGAGAAAATGAAAGTGCACGTGGAACGTACGCAGTCCAGAATCTGTTAAGAGATTCTTCGGAGTGACACATACTACACAGACTGTGGGAGGAAAATTAGCTAATGCCTTTATTTAAGCAAAGGAACAATTGCACAGGAAACTGTCAGCTACGAACAAAACACTCTAGAGATTCAAGTCTTTATTCTAAGATTGTCTCTGCGGTTCCTGTTCCTGAGGAAGATGCAAAAAAATAAAAAAATAAAAAATAACCAGAATGGACTGTATGAAGAGCACATAACATCCTCCAAGCATGTTAATTATAAAATATTAACATATAGGCAATCATAGCATAATAGACCCCATAGTAGAGATATGCCCTGATCAGCTGGTATTTTGGCATTAAGGCAAATTGATCTGTACACCTTACAGATCAATTCCAAGCAACAAGTGACACCAATTAATGAGTTACTAATTCTGTTCAACAAACACTGCGGTTGCACTAAAGAATGTCATTCTATTTATTTTAAAGTGATTATAAAGTCTTGTTTTTTATTTTAAATAACAAACATGTTATAATTACCCGTCTTGTGCTTTGCACAGAGCAGCTCAGATCCTCCTCTTTTCGGGTCCCTCTTCGTTGCTACTGGCCACTCCCTCCTGTCGAGTGCGCCCACATCAAGCAGCTTGCTATGGGGGCACCCGAGCTGAGTCGCAGCTCCCTTTGTCCATTCAGACACAGAGCAGCTGTTCAACCCCTTCCGCTCTATCCCCTGATTAACTAACTGACTTTGATTGACAGCCGTGGGAGCCAATGGCGCCGCTGCTGTGTCTCAGCTAATCAGGAGGAGAGTCCCTGTTGTCCGAGGGACTCGTGGACTTTGCTGGACAGAGATGGGGCTCAGGTAAGTATTAGGGGGAGGCTGGCACACACAGAAGGTTTTTTTTATCGTAGCCCCCCTGGCGGTTTTCCCGAGTGTGGCTCAGGGTTAAAATTCAGTACCATTAGCGGTAACCCCGAGCCACACTCGGGATCGCATTGCAGGATCCTGGGGCGACGTTACTTACCTTGTCCCCGGGATCCTGCGATGTCCCCCGCAGTGTCCGCGGGCTGTGTCCTCTGCCCGAAGCCTCTCCTTGCCAGGCTCCGTTCCCTGCGAGCGGCGCGATGCACGGGGGCGGAGCCTGGCGGCAAATTAAAAAAAAAGTAAAAACCATAACACATACAGTAATGTAATCTTACAGATTACAGTACTGTATGAAATTATTTCACATCCCCTTTTTCCCCAGTGCTTTGGCCCATGCCCTGCATGCAGTTTTATATTGCATATACTGTATTTTCTGCCTGGAAACTGGAGATTGTCCATAGCAACCAAAAAGTGTCCCTTTACGTCAAAAGTGGCTTTCGACCAGCTAGAAAACAGCGATAGTAAATTAGAACACTTGCAGAATTGAGCGATAGTGAATTGTGGGGAAATTTATTTTATTACAATTTTTTTTAATTTTTTTTTATTATTTATTTTTATTTATTATATTATAATTTATGTTTTTGTGTTTCAAACTTTATCATACCCGGGATATCTACTAGACTCTTGTTTGGACAGATTTAAGTGTGTTATTGTTAAGATTTACAGACCTACAATATAAAACGCCAAATTTCCATGCAAAATAATTGTACCGCTTTCAGCACCTAAAATCCGAAATATTCATACCGCCAGGGAGGTTAATGCATATAATGCATTAAGATAAAAAAACCTTCTGACTTTACAACACCTTTAATGCTTAAAATGTTACTAAACTCAGGACACTGTAATCACTATATATGGTCTCCCACAGTACACAGAACGTGGAAATGCAATTATTTTAGTAAATATAAACTGCTAAATACCTTTTCTCATTAGCAGTTAGAGCAGTCTTGTGACTTCTATCAGTGCCTGGCTAAAGCTTCTAGGTGGAGTTTTCATTCTACTCTGATCCTTAGGTTCCATGCACACTGGACTTAAAAAACATTGATTCTACAGGCATTTGACGTTTTTTTCACCTGCCTCTAGAAGCACTTCTATTGTGTTTTATGTGTCTTTGCACTTTATGACTACTACAGGCGTTTTCTGTCAGGGACGTTCAGAGGCAGGAAAAAAAACCTTCTCTATCGCGTTTTCTGGAGAAGTTTAGGAGCTGTAAAAAGGTCAGTCTCTCCTAAACTTCTCTTATCTCTTCTGAACATCAAGTTTCAATGATTTTTAGTAAAAAAAAGGTGTGTTGTCACTGTACATAATTTCCTGGCTTTTGCAGAGGAGCGTGTAGTGCAAAAAAGGCCTATAAACGAAATGCTCTTAAACTCTCATAGACTCGCCTAAACTTTGTACAATATGCTTTCAATTTGCATCTTTTATGCCACGTTTTTAAGCTAAAAACATTGACGTTTTTTCTGCTCCTAGTGTGCATGGAGCCTTTGTCTGGACAGCACCGATTGGCCATGTGCTGATCACATGCACTCTCCCAAGGAAAAAAAAATCACTCTAGCTATACACACCAAACTGAGCATGTGCATCCTGACTCCTAATGCTCTGTTCTATCAGGAAATGGGTTGGAGTCAGTTAAAGTGGAACTTCAGTCATTTTTACATCTTCCCATCTATTAAATCTTCTGCCCTTGTTGTTTTAACTTTGGATAGTAAAACATTTCTTTTCTGCCAGTAAATCCCTTATACAGCCCACTTCCTGTTTCTTGTCTGGAAAAAAAGCCTAGGCTTATGACATCCTGCACAGCTCATTCTCTCACTCTCATGAGAGTTTGCCAGGAAGGGAGGTGGGGTGAGTCATAAGAGGGCCAATGAGAGCTGCAGAGCTGGAGGTGTGCCTGTGTAAATCCAGGAAGTGAACAGACAGCAGCTTCAGCTGCCCATAGTTAAAATGGTTGCAGCCAGACTCAGTGGTGGGAGATTTCTGCAGCATATTTGGTAAGTACAGAATTACAGTATATATAAAATAATATGCAAAGTGGTTGGAGGGAAGTTTCAGAATGGCAAAAATGTTTTTATTACAAATTATATGAGCAGACTGCAGTTGCTCTTTAGAGAAGAGGAGGATCAGAGAGACAGGATCACACAGCCTTTATACACAATGCAGAGGATTAACCCCTTAGGTTCCACAGTGAGTATAACAAGCATGCTTTACTGCATATACAGACTGATTTTACTGTTGTGGGTTTAGTAACACTGTGTATGTAACATGTGCATGCGTGTGTATGTATGTGTACTGACTACATTGTGCTAAGCCCAGCTTACCTTCTCCTGTTAGGCTGAAGTCCATTCCACACTGCAGGCTGTGTTTACTCCTCCCTCTCCCGCATGCTCTAACTGCTGGAACCTCCTGTTGTAAAGTCAAATAAGGAACGCTGGGGGAGGGGGCGGGTGCAGCATCGTTCCCATTGGCTAAGGAAGCAGAGAGATGTGGAGCAGCTGTACCCTCTGGCTTTTTACAGACACTGCATGGTTAGGATTGCCACCTGTCCAGGATTCACCCGGACAGTTCGGGTTTTGAATCCTGTGTCCGGGTTTTAGTCCACCTGAAACCCGGACACAATATTCAGGCAGGAATGTTGCTCAGAACAGTGCCTGATAGGAGGGTGAGGGGGTACTATGCAAGCCACATTACTATTCTCCGTGGAGCGCCCAAAGGTGTCCCAGGTCTTTTACAATCCTTTAGAGAATGCAAAAAATATATATTTTTTGCTGTGCGCCGCTAAAGTGTTCAGGTTTGGCTTGAAGAAAAAGTGGCAACCCTATGCATGGTTGGCATCCTTGGTGGTTGGGGTGTGCCCAGGCACACCCAGCACACCCCCCTGTGCTTGCCTATGACTGTATATATACACACCTTGTGATCCTGCCAATTCCCCCTCTGTCTTTTTCTTTCTGACCACGTCAAGCACGGTCACAGATCTGTGCTAGCGTGGTCAGTGTGCAGCTTCCTGCTTTCTATTTGAGGATACACACAATGTACCTTGACCTGTTTTGATTGACAGCTCTATCAGCTGGTTTGTCACTACTAAAACAGCAGCATAGATGGAGAGGAGACATGCCCCCCTCGCCCAGCACCACTGTATTGATCTGTACAATGTTCACATATGCTTTAATGTCAGGCAAATAGCTAAATAAACAAATGAAAATGGGCAGCACAGTGCAGCACAGTGCAGCACGGTGCCCCACCCCCCACTCCCTCCTTACAGGGTTTGACTGACTGACTGACTGCTGCCTGTGTCTCCTGTGAAAAGAGGAAGAAAGGGCACCAGCTGTCAGCGTGACAGTGCTGGCTCGAGAGAGGAGCCAGATAAGTAATTAAAGAGGAACTGCAGTCTGCTCACATAATTTGTATTAAAAAAGCCATTCTGAAGCGTCCCTCCAACCACTTTGCATTATATTTGATTTATACTGTGATTCTGTACTTGCCAAATATGCTGTAGAAATCTCCCTCCACTGAGTCTGGCTGCAACCATTTTAACTGTGGGCAGCTAAAGCTGCTGCCTGTTCACTTCCTGGATTTACACAGACACACAGAGGCATACCTCCAGCTCTGCAGCCCTGCAGCTCTAATTGGCCCTCTTATGACTCACCCCCCCTCCCTTCCTGGCAAACTCTCACAAGAGTGAGAGAGAGAGAGCTGTGCATGATGTCATAAGCCTAGGCTAATGACCGGACAAGAAACAGGAAGTGGGCTATATAAGGGATTTACTGCCAGAAAAAAAATGTTTTACTATCCAAAGTTAAAACAACAAGGGCAGAAGATTTAATAGATGGAAAGATGAAAAAAATGACTGAAGGTCCATTTTAAGGATGGAGTGGGGAAGGGTTTTTTTTTAACCTTAATGCATAACATGCATTAAAGTGATTGTAATTGTAAACCTCAGTGGGTACTTGTCTCAATTAACCTCCCTGGCAGTATGATTATTTCATATTTTTGATGCTGAAATCGGTACAATTATTTTGCATTGAAATTTGGCGTTTGATTTTGTAGGCCTGTAATTCTTATGCCGCGTACACACGGTCGGACTTTCCGGCATACTTGGTCCGGCGGACCAGAGTGTGCCGAACAATCCGCCCGTGTGTGGGCGGCGGCGGACTTTTCCGGCGGACTTCTTCCCAAAAGCCCGCCGGACCTAGATTTAAAGAAAGTTTCAAATCTTTCCGTCGGACTCAGTTTCGGGCGGAAAGTCCGCCCGTGTGTGTGCTGGTCCGACGGAAAGCCCGCTCGTGTGTAGGCTGGTCCGACAGACCAAATACGACACGAGGAAAGTATTGCATCTCGCGCTCGCTGCAATAGGAAAAACAAATCTTCCTATTGTGGCGAGCGCGGGGCATACCAGGCCCTTAGGTCTGGTATGGATTATAAAGGGGAACCCCGCTACGCCGAAAAAACGGCGTGGGGTCCCCCTAAAATCCATACCAGACCCCGATCCGAGCACGCAGCCTGGCCGGTCAGGAAAGGGGGTGGGGACGGGCGAGCGCCCCCCCCCCCTCCTGAACCGTACCAGGCCGCATGCCCTCAACATGGGGGGTGGGTGCTTTGGGGAGGGGGGCGCCCTGCGCCCCCCCCCCCAAAGCACCTTGTCCCCATGTTGATGAGGACAAGGGCCTCTTCCCGACAACCCTGGCCGTTGGTTGTCGGGGTCTGCGGGCGGGGGCTTATCGGAATCTGGGAGCCCCCTTTAATAAGGGGGCCCCCAGATCCCGGCCCCCCACCCTATGTAAATGAGTATGGGGTACATGGTACCCCTACCCATTTACCTAGGAAAAAAGTGTAAGTAATAAAACACACTACACAGGTTTTTAAAATATTTTATTAAACAGCTCCGGGGGGGGGGGGATCTTCCTCCGGCTTCGGGGGTCTTCTTCCGGCTTCGGGGGTCCCTCCGCTTCATCTTCTCCCGGCGTCCGGTTGGTTCTTCTCCGCTCTCCGGCCTCTTCTCCCGGTGTCGCAGGTCTTCGGCCGGCCCCTCCGCTGTCTTCATGTAGCTCTATTGCGAGCGGAGGTCCGGACTTCTTGGCTTCTTGGCTTCTTGGCTTCTTGTGTTCTCTTCTCTTCTCTTCCCCCAGATGTTGACACGACGCTCTCTCCGGCTGGACTGGTGTCTGAGGGCTGCGTTGTGACTTATATAGGCGGAGACCCCGCCCCCATATGATGTCACAGTCCCTGGGCATGCTGGGACTGTGACGTTTTAGGGGGCATGGTTCCCCTTTATAATCCATACCAGACCTAAGGGCCTGGTATGCCCCGCGACGGGGCTCGCAAGGTGTCAATCTAGCCGATAAAAGCGGCAAGATTGACATCCTTTTCTAGTCCCGTCGCACCTGAGTCACGTTCAAAATGAACGGACTTGTCCGTGTGTGGGCAAGTCCGTTCATTCTGAAAGTCCGCCGGAACTCCGGCGAAAGTCCGTCGGAAAGACGGGCGGACTTAGCCCGCCGGAAAATCCCGGCGTGTGTGGGCAAGTCCGTTCGTTTTAAAGTCCGGCGCACCTGGCGGACAAAGTCCGTCGGAAAGTGTGCCGGACCAAGTAGGATAGAAAGTCCGCTCGTGTATACGCGGCATTAGGAATAACTCTAGTAGACATCTCGGGTATGATAAAGTTTAAAACACTAAATCATAAATTATAATATAATAAATTACTATAAATAATTATAACAAATAATAATAAAATAATAATAAAAATTATTCAATAATGTAATCAAATCAAAAACACTGAAATTTGCTCAGTTGCAGAATTGTCGCTGTCATTACTTTTCAGTGTTTGATGACGGATCTCCCCACAAATCACTATCGCTCAATTCTGCGAGTGATTCTAATTTATTATCGCTGTTTTCTAGCTGGTCTAAAACCACTGTTGATGTAAAGGGACAGTTTTGGTTGCTATGGACAATCTCCAGTTTCCAGGCAGAAAGAACAGTTTTTATAATATAAAACTGCATGCAGGACACTGGAAAAACCACTAGGGACAAAAGGGATGTGAAATAATTACATACAGTAATGTAATCTGTAAGATTACAGTGTACTGTATGTATTGTGTGTGTTTCACTTATTGAATTTGGCGCCGTTCTCCGTCCCCATGCATTGCAGCGCTCACAGGGAACGGAGCTTGGCTCCGTGATGAATTGAGCGCAGGACGAGCCGCTCACACTGCGGGGAGACATCGCAGGGGACAAGGTAAGTAAGCTCTTCCTGGATCCTGCGATACGATCCCGAGTCTGGCTCGGGGTTACCGCTTTTGGTTCTGAAATTCCACCCCGAGTCAGACTCGGGAATACCGCCAGGGAGGTTAAGGGCACTAACTGTAATTTCTGTCTTCTGCCCCATTCCTCTCCTATCAGCATGAAACACTTCTGACAAGTTTTCCTGACACCAAGAGAAAAAAGGTGACAGGGGAGAGATCTCCAGCAGATTGACAGCCTCATCTCTGTTCCTGTGTGCTGTGTAAAGGGGGTGTGTCCCTTCCCTCCAATCAGCTCTCAGAGCTCTCCTCGCTGAGCTCTGCAGAGTGTAATTTCAGCTCTCCACCCTCTTTTTTCTGAACGCTTAGACAAGCTTTAAAATTCAGCATTTTGAATGGATGTAGAGAAGAGAAGACTGCAGATAAACAGGTACAATTTATGTAGGAGGATCTGCTTCATCTCTGTGTATCACCGGAGGTCAGTCACTTCACTGGGTATATGAAAGGGTTTACAACCACGTTAATGTAAAAAAAAATGTTTACTTTAGAACCATGTTAAGTGCATCTCTCCATTACTGTGCTTTCCACCTTTTAGCATGCTCCGTGTTAGCACAAAAGCACCACAGAATATTTGGATGGGTCCGTGTGCCAGTCTGAGCTTTGCTGTACAGGGGCTGCAAGAGACTAACACCTGTTCAACTTTAGGTACTTATGCTGTTTGCAAGAAAAAAATATACATTTATTGATGTATTAATGAATACAGAGCTGCATTATTTTTTGTGGTTTATATCTGCCCAGACCAAACTTGAACTCAGCTCTCCTAAAGCTCTTCACAGGTTAACTAGTAGTATTGTGTAACTTCCTTCCTGTTTCCTATGTCACCAATCATATTTTCCAAGGCAGTTTTGAATCTGATTAGTGGCTTTGGGAAACTTCTTAGTCTGTTACTTATTTATATATATATTTTTTTTAAACATAAGACATTTTGCATGTGTGTATCGATACCCCCGAAGGAGCTGCTTAACCACTTCACCCCTGGACCGATTGGCTGCCAAATGACCAGGCCACTTTTTGCGATTCGGCACTGCGTCGCTTTAACTGACAATTGTGCGGTCGTGTGACATTGCTCCCAAACAAAATTGACGTCCTTTTTTCCCCACAAATAAAGCTTTCTTTTTGGTGGTATTTTATTGTTTGCCCTAGAAACAAAAATAGAGCGATAATTTTGAAAAAAAAGCAATATTTTTTACTTTTTGTTATAATAAATATCCCCAAAACATATATAAAAAAACAATTTTTTTCCTCAGTTTAGGCCGATACGTATTCTTCTACATATTTTTGGTAAAAAAAAAAAAAAAATCGCAATAAGCGTTTATTGATTGGTTTGCACAAAAGTTATAGCGTCTACAAAATAGGGGATAGTTTTATGGCATTTTTATTAATAATTTTTTTTGGCGGCAATCAGCGATTTTTATTGTGACTGTAACATTATGGCGGACACATCAGACAATTCTGACACATTTTTGGGACCATTGGCATTAATACAGTGATCAATGCTAAAAAATTGCATTGATTACTGTAAAAATGTCACTGGCAGTGAAGGGGTTAAACCACTAGGGGCGGGGAAGGGGTTAAGTGTGTCCTAGAGAGTGATTCTAACTGTCTGGGGGATGGGCTAGCAGTGACACGACACTGATCGCTGCTCCCGATGAGAGGGAGCAGACGATCAGTGTCCTGTCACTAGGCAGAATGGGGAGATGCTGTGTTTAGAGTGACATCTCCCCGTTCTTCAGCTCTGTGACACGATCACGGGCACCCGGCGGACATTGAGTCTGCGGGTCCCGTGGACACGGTCATGGAGCTCGCGCCAGGAAATTCAAAGTAACGTACAGGTACGTTATTTTGCGCAGCCGTTCCATTCTGCCAACGTATATCGGCATTAGCAATCAAATAGAGAGCAATAACTGAGATTTAAGAGCAATATCCTATATTCAAGCTGCTTTCAGGGGATTCCAAACCTGAGAATGTCCTCAAGAGCAGAGGCACACTTTAATGGTAAATAAATCACAATATGACACTTTAAATTGGATTGTTACCTTTACTCAGGTTGGCTCTATGAGTCCAGGCAGGAGGAGAGCAGAAGAATGACCCTCTTTTTGCCAGGTCTCTCTCTCCTGTCCCCTGGCACCACAGGCCCAACTTTAAGTGCACCAACGAGAGTGGCTAGCTGAAGACACCAAATCTTATCTTTGCTTCAAAAGGACTAAAGCTACTCGTGCCATACGGATCCGCACACATGTTCATGGCTCTGTATATGCATTGGGTCTGTGGGACAAAGTTAAGCCATTACTTGTTGACTTGAATAAGTGTTTAACCACTTCAGCCCCGGAAGATTTGGCTGCTCAATGACCAGGCCATTTTTTGTGATACGGCACTGCATCTCTTTAACTCACAATTGCGCGGTCATGCGACGATGTAACCAAACAAAATTGACGTCCTTTTTTTTCCCACAAATAGAGCTTTCGTTTGGTGATATTTGATCACCTCTGCAGTTTTTATTTTTTGCGCTATAAACAAAAAATAAAGTCACTTTTGAAAAAAAAATAATATCTTTTACTTTTTGCTATAATAAATATCCCACGTTTTTTTTTAAAAAAACACATTTTTTTCTCAGTTTAGGGCGATATGTATTCTTCTACATATTTTTGGGGAAAAAAATCGCAATAAGCGTATATTCATTGGTTTGTGCATAAGTTATAGCGTTTACAAAATAGGGGATAGATTTATGGTATTTTTATTATTATTATTTTTTTTACTAGTAATGGCGGCGATCTGCAATTTTTATTGGGACTGCGATATTGCGGCGGACAAATTGGACACTATTGACATATTTTGTGGGACCATTGACAATTATACAGCGATCAGTGCTATAAAAATGCACTGATTACTGTCTAAATGTCACGAGCAGGGAAGGGGTTAACACTAGGGGGCGATCAAGGGGTTAACTATGTTCCCTAGGTATGTTCTAACTGTAGGGGGGGTGGGACTGACTAGGAGGAGAGAGAGATTGGTGTTCATAATTAGTATGAACACACGATCAGTCTCTACTCCCCTGAAAGAACTGGGATTTCTGTATTTACACACACAGATCCTGGTTCTCGCTCTGTCATGAGCGATGGCGGGTGCCCGGCGGTCATCTCTGGTGATCCCTATGCCCAAGGGGGTTAAGGCAGTGGTCACCGCACAAAATATAGACACTTTGGGCCCAATTTGGACATTTTCACTTAGGGGTGTACTCACTTTTGTTGCCAGTGGTTAGGCATTAATGGCTGTGTGTTGAGTTATTTTGAGGTGACAGCAAATTTACATTGTTATACAAGCTGTACACTCACTACTTTACATTGTAGCAAAGTGTCATTTGTTCAGTGTTATCACATGAAAAGATAGAAGAAAATATTTACAAAAATGTGAGGGGTGTACTCACTTTTGTGAGATACTGTAACTATCACATTAGGACCAGCATCTGTGTCCGTGCACACTGTTTACATTCGAGGACATGACTATCAAATTGGGCAAAAAAGGCCCTTCGCAGAGATGTACGCATAAGTACGTAAATGAGTGTGCATGAGGCCTAGAAGTTGCAAATACTTCCCAGATGACCTCTCTTGCATTGCAAGCTAAAGAAGGAGTGCCAGTGGGGCTGAGGCCTAATGCAGAGACAGCCACATTAGAATTATTGTGACCAATGACTAAGGAACAGTCGCATACAGTAACCAAACCAGGTTCATTTATTTCATTAAAAAATTCTAGTAATTCTACCTTGAATGCTGTTAGCAAGACTTTTTTTTCACAATTTTGGTGGCAAAAAAGTGTAACTCTACTTTTGTGGGGAAAAAAAATAGCAAATAAAAAAATAATAATATAGACATATACAATTGCGACACAAGTCTTAATGTATTAGAACTCCCCCCAGAAACATAATTTCCTGCTTGTGTGATTGGCTCAATGATTTTCACAGAAGTCTGCACTAAGATACTTATCAGATTTTGATCATCCCCTGCAACAAAATTTCATTTTTGGTGAGATACTTTCAAAGGGAAAGCACATCTAAAGGGATGCAGACGCTGCCACTTTCCTCATTAGAACCCTTGCAAAGTGCAGCAGCCGATTGATAATTATAAAGTCACACCAATCAGATTCACTTTGCACATGGACACAGACAGCTATATCTTCAGAATAACAAAATGTAGGAATCTGCAACAAAGTTTGTTAAAATCCCTGCAATGTACATAGATCACCCAGAGGGGAATGTTTTTTTCTCAAAAAAAGTGTAGTTATTCTTTAAAGCGGTTGTATAGTCTTTTTTTTAACTTTTAACTTTTTTTTAACTTTTTTTTTAACTTTTACTTTTTTAACTTTTAACTATAATCAGGCTTACCTGTAGGTAAAAAAAATATCTCCTAAACCTGTACGGTTTAGGAGATATTCCCCTTGCTATGAGCCGCTGACTGCAGCGGCGCATGCGCACAGGGGATTCTCGGCTGAAGGCCCGGCAACTGCCGGACCTTGCCGGGAAAGAAATCTCCCGCACGCATGCGCGGGAGTGATGACATTGCGGCTCCAGCCACTCACACCGCTGGAATCGCGATACCCGGAAGACACGCAGAGGCAACATGTCAGCTACCTCGGCGTGGACCAGGTAAGATACCGACGCCTCGTTCTAAGGTAAGTATTTCATAATGAGCTAGTATGCGGTGCATACTAGCTCATTATGCCTTTTGCTTTACAGAGGTAAAAAAAAAATAAAAAAATTTCAGTGGGTATACAACCGCTTTAACATGTCCAGATGAGATGTAGAATAAAAATAAGAATAAGAATGTATCACATTAAGTGTAATATTGTTAATAAATAGGACACTATATTTTTTTAATAAAATGCTTTTGATATCTGTTGTTATTTTTAAACTTATTACATGGCTAAGCAAACAACCTAAAGCAGTGTGATTGGCTGCGTGTTGGTGCCAAACTGCTATTGCCCCCGCCCCGCTTCTTCCTAAGTAGGACAGTGACCCACTGCTGGTAGATTAAAGCCTTTGCCATATTGTGCCCAACGCCTGGCCATAGGCCCACTCAAAAAAAGAAGAAAAAAGGAAGGCGCACTGACCTAGTGCATTACCACTGGTAAAGCTTTATTGAAGCATAAAATAGCAAAGTGTATACTCACAAACGAGCATGGATCACAGGTATTGGCAATATGAACACCAACAAATCAGGACCTGACGTCAAGTAGATGGAGCAATGGCTGACGCGTTTCGGGGGAGAACCCCTTTCCTCAGAGCCTAAGCAGGCCCACTCAAGGCATTACTGGCAGTGTTGCCAACCTCCAGAAGTGAAATTTACTGACAGGACAGGCACAATTTACTGACAGCACCGATTTTTTTTTTCTGCCACAACACATGGAATTTACTGACAGAGCCACATTTATTACTAGCACTTCAAAAAAGTGCAAATATCAATATTTAAATAACAAACATGTACTGTAGCTAGTGCATTAGCAATTTGTTTATGGTATAACAAAAGGTAAAAAACATATTTCTCCATTTACTTGAAGGTCAGATTAATATAACCCAACATAGAGTGCCCTCTTATAGCAGAGTCTGCAGGGTTCCCCTTTACAGTGCAAGGGGGGACTCTGCAGACCCTGATGTAAAAGGGAACACTGTGGACTCTGATGTAAAGGGAAACTGATGTAAGGGGGTCTCTGGTCTCCAGAGCCCCCACTACACACACACAAGTGTCTACCCATCTCCCCTTTACATCACAGTCCACGGAGTTCTACCTTACATCAGAGTCCACAGACTTCCCCTTTACATCAAAATCCACAGAGATCCCCCTTACATCAGACTCCTGAGTTCCTCATTACATCACAGTCCACAAAGCTCTCCCTTACATCAGATCCCACAGAGTTCCCCTTACATCAGAGCCTGTGGGATTCCCCATTACAGTGGAAGGGAAACTCTTCAGACCCTGATGTAAAGGTCTAGGAGAAGGGCAAGGGTGGTGAAGGCACCCGGGCTCTTACCAGGAGTAAGTGGTCGGTTGGGAGATAGTGGATGTGCGGCTCTGCAGGACATTTTACACAACTTTTTGCCTGTCATAGTCTTGTGCGCTGGAAGCACCAGCAATATGTGAGTACCCTGTACATTTTTAAATTAAAATGTTCAAGTTTAATATGATTCAAGCACTATTAGAGTTTTTTTTTATATCCTTATGCACCTTGATTCTGACAACTGAGGGGGAGATTGTTGGAGCAGCGGAGGAGCCAGTTGATCTGGATTCATCTCATTGAGCCCTGGAGTGGCTCACAGGTGCTTTTTGACCAAGCTTAGTTGAGGGGTCACCCTCCCTGAGGTGAGTCTACACCCATTGGGGGGGGAGCACGTGTGAGGTGATACAGAGGTGGTGGAGTGAATTGTAATGTGGATCGCAAAGTTTATCGTCTAGTGTGATCCATCTATTCATCAAGCCTGATGTAGAAGATTTGCACTGCACTTAATATGAACTTTTTCAGGACTCTGTACAGAGCGCTTTTTGTTCATTCACTATCCAGTGCAGCTCAGGCTACAAAGAGAGGGATTGAGGAATTGATGTCCTCAGTCCCTTTCTCTGTCTCAAAAGTGAGACATCAGGGGTCTGTTTTACAAGAGGAAAAAATTAATTACCGGTAAAAAAATAAAAATGAAATGAAAAACAAAAATGGAAATTGTAAAAGATAATAAAAAGCGTTATAGTGTTACTAAACCCATAACAGTAAAATCGGTCTGTATATGCAGTAAAGCATGCTTGTTATACTCACTGTGGTACCTAAGGGGTTAATCCTCTGAATTGTGTAAAAAGGCTGTTGGATTCGGTCTTCTCCGATCCTTCCCTTCTTCCACTGTCACCAACCCATCTCCGTATAACACAGAGTCTTGGGTGCAAGCTGCACAGTTTGGTGTGTATTGCTAAAGTGTTTTTTTTCTTTCCTGGGAGGGTGCATGTGATCAGCACAGGGCCAATCAGCATTGTCCAGACAGAGGATCAGGGGTCCTGCAGCCTCATAGAACAATCAGGGGAGAATGAAAACTCCTCCTACAAGCTTTACACAGTGTTCTGCTGGACACTGATAGAAGTCACAAGACTGCTACAGTATCTCACAAAAGTGAGTACACCCCTCACGTTTTTGTAAATATTTTGTTATATCTTTTCATGTGTCAACACTAAAGAAATGACACTTTGCTACAATGTAAAGTAGTGAGAGTACAGCTTGTATAACAGTGTAAATTTGCTGTCCCCTCAAAATAACTCAACACACAGCCATTAATGTCTAAACCGCTGGCAACAAAAGTGAGTACACCCCTAAGTGAAAATGTCCAAATTGGGCCCAAAGTGTCAATATTTTGTGTGGCCACCATTATTTTCCAGCACTGCCTTAACCCTCTTGGGCATGGAGTTCACCAGAGCTTCACAGGTTGCCACTGGAGTCCTCTTCCACTCCTCCATGATGACATCACAGAGTTGGTGGATGTTAGAGACCTTGCACTCCTCCACCTTCCGTTTGAAGATGCCCCACAGATGCTCAATAGGGTTTAAGGCTGGCCATACACTATACAATTTTCTGATTCAATTTCCTTTAGATTTACCTTCAACTATGTAGTGCAAGGGCCTGTCTGATTGCATACAAATTGAAAGGGTTTAGGTTTGACCTCATATTATATGGTTTTGGTAAATCTAAAGGAAAGTTGAACAGGAAAATTGTATAGTGTATGGCCAGCTTTAGTCTGGAGACATGCTTGGCCAGTCCATCACCTTTACCCTCAGCTTCTTTAGCAAGGCAGTGGTTGTCTTGAAGGTATGTTTGGCTTCATTATCATATTGGAATACTGCCTTTCGGCCCAGTCTCCGGAAGGAGGGGATCATGCTATGCTTCAGTATGTCACAGTAGATATTGGCATTCATGGTTCCCTCAATGAACTGTAGCTTCCCAGTGCCGGCAGCATTAATTCAACCCCAAACCATGACACTCCCACCACCATGCTTGACTGTAGGCAAGACACACTTGTCTTTGTACTCCACACCTGGTTGCTACCACACAAGCTTGACACCATCTGAACCAAATATGTTTATCTTGGTCTCATTAGACCACAGGACATGGTTCCAGTAATCCATGTCCTTAAGAAACAACAAAAATTGCGCTTGGTTGGATTAAACTAAAAATTAAAAATTAGAATTTAAATCTCTAGTGATAACAGTGAAAATGAATAAAACGTGAGAAGACACCATATGCAGGTATCAGCCAAAATCCTAAGAAGCAGCAGTTATAAGTGGGGCCCACCAACAAAATATAAACAAATAAAAAACCGCGCGGTTTTTTATTTGTTTAAATCCATGTCCTTAGTCTGCTTGTCTTCAGCAAACTGTTTGCGGGCTTACTTGTGCATGATCTTTAGAAGAGGCTTCCTTCTGGGACAACAGCCATGCAGACCAATTTGATGCAGTGTGCGGCGTATGGTCTGAGCACTGACAGGCTGACCCCCCACCCCTTCAACCTCTGTAGCAATACTGGCAGCACTCATACGTCTATTTCCCAAAGACAACCTCTGGATATGACGCTGAGCACGTTCACTCAACTTCTTTGGTCGACCATGGCAAGGCCTGTTCTGAGTGGAACCTGTCCTGTTAAACCGCTGTATGGTCTTGGCCACCGTGCTGCAGCTATGTTTCAGGGTCTTGGCAATCTTCTTATAGCCTAGGCCATCTTTATGTAGAGCAACAATTCTTTTTTTTCAGATCCTCAGAGTTCTTTGCCATGAGGTGCCATGTTGAATTTCCAGTGACCAGTATGAGAGAGCGAGAGGAGCGATAACACCAAATTTAACACACCTGCTCCCCTTTCACACCCGAGACCTTGTAACACTAGCGAATCACATGATACCTGGGAGGGAAAAAGGCTAATTGGGCCCAGTTTGGAAATTTTCACTTAGGGGTGTACTCAATTTTGTTGCCTTTGGTTTAGACATTAATGGCTGTGTTGAGTTATTTTTAGGGGACAGCAAATTTACACTGTTATACAAGCTGTACACTCACTACTTTACATTGTAGCAAAGTGTAATTTCTTCAGTGTTTTCACATGAAAAGTTATAACAAAATATTTACAAAAATATGAGGGGTGTACTCACTTTTGTGAGATACTGCATATACTGCTGATGAGAAAAGGTATTTAGCAGTTTATATTTACTAAAATAATTGCATTTCCATGTTTTGTGCACTGTGGGAGACCAAATATAGTGAATGCCGGGTCCTGGGTTTAGATACACTTTAAGGGCTCATTTCACATGGGTTCTCTGGCCCATACGGTGTGAATAAGCAGTTTGTGCGGCTGGAGCCACCTGTTACTCTATGAGGACACAGCAGCTGTACGAACACAACCATAGGTCCTAATTTTACAGGTGTGCAGATGTGGCCCCACATGCACTCTGACTGTGTTTAGGGTCATACACCTTTCAAATTGGGACCTGAGGCTGTGTTTGCATCCCCATAGCACAACATAGCCTGAGTACACACAGCTCCAGCCACATAAAAAAAAACACTGATTCACACTCACACCCATGTGAATAAGCCCATGTGTAAGTTGTGTTGTGTTTGTGTCCACTGATAATGATTTTAGTATAGTTTTAGCAAAAATATTGCACCTGTACACTGCCCTGCTGACATCCTGTAAACTCCCCTGCTGACCTACATCCTTTATCCTGCAGACCCCCTGTACACTGCCTTGCTATCATCCTGTACACTCCCTTGTTGGACTTACATCCGCTGCCCTGCAGACCCCCTTTACACTGCCCTGCTGACACCATGTACTCTGGCCTGCTGACATCCTGTAAACTCCCCTGCTAACCTACATCCTTTACCCCGAAGACCCCCTGTAAACTGCTCTACTGACCTACATCCTTTGCCCTGCAGACCCCCTGTACACTGCCCTGCTGACACTGTGTACACTGCCCTGCTGACATCCTGTACACTCCCCTGTTGACCTACATCCTTTGCCCTGCAGACCCCCTGAACTCTGCCCTGCTGACACCATGTACACTACCCTGCTGCCCCCGGTCCTCTGCCTTGCTGGCCACTGTACATTGCCCTACAAACTTCTAACCTTATCCTCTTCCCTGCTGACCCTCTGTACACCGCCCTGCTGATTTCCCATGCTCTGACCCCCTGTCGTTTTTTTACTGCACCCTCACATCAGACAGGCTAGATCTGGCCCTGGTTGGGACTAATCTTTCTGTATATTAGGCCCACAACATTCCGCTTCTGTCACCAAGATTAACAAGGTGCTTCTCTGTAGTATACAGTCTCTCTCTCTACTGTATGTCCCAGACTATAGCTCTGCCCAGCCAGACACGCTCCTCAATACTACTTTCTCTCTCCCAGGTGTACTAGTACTCATGTCAGAGAACACTTAGCCTTGCCTAAAAGGTCTTTTGCATCCTGCTCAGAGTCTACATCAGACTGTAACAGGAGTCAGGCAACTACAGCTGGTTCTTGTGGGTTTTAAACTACCTCATCCAGAGTTTCAGCCCTGTGAAGAACCCTTGCAGTAGCAGATTACATCCACATGACTGTGAGGTGTTTGGTTCCCATGCCCCATCTTTCTAAGCTCATCCCATTCTAGCACTTATATGGGCGCTAACTCTACCCACTACATTTGTTACAGGAAGGGTTTCTTTAAAATGGGACCTAACACCCAATTACATAATTCTCTCTTACCACACTATTTTTGGGCAGAGCCACATAGTGGCAGACTTGATAACTGCACCTGCTTGCAAGTATATACTCCAAACCTATAGAATTCAGATTTTTTTTTTTTGTCCTCAGTCCACGTGAGCAATTTGCACTAATACTTGTAATGTAAGGCCACTACTTGTCATGTTTTCTGTGTGACTTGCTCTTGTATAGTCGGAATTAAAACAGTTTTGCCTAAAGCTGACCATAAACCAAACATGTTTGTAAGATTTAATGAGTTCAATATATTGCTTCAAAGAAAGAAAGGGGTTCCCCTAAGCGGATTTTTCCGGCACTTGCACAACAAATATATATAGTGGAAAGGTACAAACTCATATAAGGAGTAAAAACAGTATTTTATTTAAAGATTCTCATGTATTAAAAACATTACAAGCATTACAAGCAATGAAAACATTATATACTGTACACGATTCAGAAGAGCTTTTTTAGGGAGTGTGTTCCAATCAAAGATGATACTTGTAGGATGGGACTCTATTCAAGCCCAACGCGTTTCAGAATACATTATATTTCAGTCCTTCATCAGGGGAATAATTGGAAAGCGAAAGTCATCTTTTGTGTTATCGTTGCTTTCTTTAGAATAACAGGTAAAAACCAAGAGGAAGAAGCAAAAGTTGCTTGGGAATAGAATGGCAATTGGGTATGATTTGTATATGCGAAATGCTGTTCTCTAGATACTCTACCACTGTACAGTAGTTCCCCAACTAGGGGTATCTAACATTTCACCTACATTTCATAAGTAAATGAACAACTTGTAAGTTTCATTTTTTCAGGGTGATCATAATTTTTGTCCAGTCATTTGCTCTTTGAACAGTAGAACATATGTTTTAAATTGTTATTGCCTTGTAAGAGAGGGGAAATTAGCCTTTCTTTTCAAAGATCAATACTGCACTCTATTTAAATATAAAATCGAATCTAATATGCATATACATGCCTCCCTTATCTTAAGCTCAAGACCCCATCAAAAATAACCTTCTCAAAGACTTCCTTCCATAGGGTGACAATGCTCGCTCACAGTGTCTTATTGCGAGAGTGGCACCAGTGTCACCATCTGAACCATGCTCCCAAACAAACCTACAGGCTGACAGTGGCATTGTCACCCTCTGAACCAAGCTCGCAATCAGAACTATAAGCTGACATTGGTATTGTCACCCTCTGAACCAAGATTGCAATCAGAACTACAGGCTGACATTGGCATTGCCAGCATGTGAACCACACTCCAAATCAGACCTACAGGCTGCCTTTAGCACTATGAGCTTGTGAACCCCACTCCCAATCAGACCTACAGGCTGACATTGGCCCTGTCAGCTTGTAAATCCCACTCCCAATCTGAACTACAGGCTGACATTGGAATTGTCAGCTTGTGAACCACATTTCCAATCAGAATTACAGGTTGACTTTGGCATTGTCACCCTTTGAACCAAGCTCCTTGTCAGAACTACAGTCCAACATTAGCCTTGTCAACTTCTGAACCACACTCCCAATCAGAACTACAGTATAACTTTGGCATTGTCACCAAGTGAACCATGCTCCCTATCAGAACTACAGGCTGACTTCGGCACTGTTACCCTCTGAACCATCCTCCCAATCAGAAGTGCAAGCCGACTTTGCCATTGTCAGCTTCTGAACCACACTTCCAATCATAACTACAGGCTGACATTGGCACTGTCACACTCTGAACCACGCTCTCAGTCAGAACTACAGGGTGGAGTTGGCATTGTCGCCTTCCAAACCACATTTCAATCAGAACTACAGGCTCACATTGGCATTGTCATCCTCTTAACCAAGCTCTCAGCCAGAACTACAGGCTGATATTGACATTGTCACCCTCTGAACCTTGCATCCAATCAAAACTACAAGCTGATGTTGGCATTGTCAAACTCTGAAACACACTCCCAATCATAACTACAGGCTGATGTTGGCATTGTCACCCTCTGAACCAAGCTTCCAATCAGAACTGCAGGCTGACATTGGCATTGTCACCTTCTGAACCCCACTCCCTATCAGAACTACAGGCTGAAGTTGGTATTGTCACTCTCTGAACAAAGCTTCTGGTCAGAACTACAGGCCGGCATTGGCATTGTCACCCACTGATCCAAGCTTCCAGTCAGAAGTAAAGGCTGATACTGGCATTCTACACTTCTGGACCACACTACTGATCAGAACTACAGTCAGAAATCGGCATTGTCACCCTCTGAACCAATCTCCCTGTCTGAACTACAGGCCAACATTGGCATTGTCACCCCTGAATCAAGTTCTCTGTGAGAACTACAGGCTGACATTTGTATTGTCAACTTCTAAACCAAACTCCCAATAAGAGCTACAGGCTGACTTTGACATTGTCACCCTCTGAACCAAACTTCCAATCAGAAATACAGGCTGACTTTGGCATCATTGCCTTCTGAATCAAGCTCTTAATCAGAACTACAGGCTGTCGTTGGCATTGTCACCTTCTGAAGTCTCAGAGTTACAGGCTGATGTTGGCATTATTAGGCTCTGAACCAGGCTCACAGTCAGAACTACAGGCTGACATTGCCATTGTCACCTTCTGAACCACACTCCCAATCAGAACTATAAGCTGACTTTGGTATTGTCACCCTCTGGACCATGCTCCCAATCAGAACTACAGACTAACGCTGGTACTGTCACCCTCTGAGTCATGGCACAGAAATCCACCAATTTAATATCTCCTTTTCTTTTGCATTGCCCCCTGTTTGATTGGCAGCAGCACCCAAAAGTCTGTGCATTAGTGGATATTGGGCTCACACATACCGGAAGCTGTAAGTCATAGCTGCTGAGATTTCCTGTTAAAGTGACTGAACCCCACAAATGTATTTTCCCTGAGGGTCTGAATCCACTTTAAGAAATCCTTAGCAACCAATTAGAAATAATCTTTCACTGTTCATGCTATAGTACACTAAAATCTGATTACTCCTTGCAATACTTTCAAGCTTGGCATTGCTTCAAAGAACAACCCTGGTAAGAAGCACTTCTAAATTTAGAGTGATATCATATAATCTTATTAACATAATAACACTTGTCTCTAGTCTTTCACAGATGTATCTAGTAGACAAAATGCAACAGCTCATCAACTCTAAAGTGGAGTGACCAGATATCCAATATCCTGTCTAACTAATGTGAACAGAGAAGATACAATGAGGTCACCACATCAGAAAATTCCAACTCTCTCTCCAAGAAATAGCACTTACCAGTCACTTAAAAACTCAATAGTAAAAGGCTTTAAAGTGATTAACTCTTTAGATCAAGGCTTAAAAAACTGACAAGAAAACATTATAAAGGCAACAAGAGCTGAAAACGATCCACGTAGCCACTAAATATAAAGCAACATGTGATTATACCTGTATATTCCCAAACAATGTGATGCAAGATATCTAAAAAAATGCCAGAGGTTTTTAGAAATTTGAATAATGAAGCTTTCAATGTTCTCATTCTACAGTAAATTGGAAGCATTTAACAAAATACTGGATTTATAGGATATCATGGTTGTAGGGAAGTGGCACTGAAAGACTAAAGCCTCGTACACACGATCGGACTTTCCGACGGGAAATGTGTGGTGACAGGCTGTTGGCGGTAAATCCGATTTTCCGTGAACAAATGTCTGTTGTCGGATTTTTTACACAAGTCCGTTGGACAAAAGTCCGAAGTACAAACAGGCATGCTCGGAAGCAAGGACGAGCCAGAAGCAGTTGCCGGTCGGTCTTGTAAACTAAAGTTCGTAATGGAGAATTAACATTCGTGATGTGGCAAATTATAAAATCTCGAAATGCAGCGCACAATTTTCTTCTTTAATGGGATAATAATGAAGCTGCTTTGCTGGTGATACTGATGGACTTATTGCAAACACATTTTCAAAGGCTTTTTTTATTCTAGTGATACTAAGAATAATACATTTTTATGCTTTTTTTTTTTATTTGGGCAAGTTACCAGAATACCAATATCCTGTAATTTTTAAGATCAAAGGTACAACTATGTTGGTGTCCCTTGTTAATTTTACATTGTATTTTTTTAAATGTAACTGCCTACTCCCAAACTGTCATTTGAAGTAAAATACATAGCCAACTATTATTCTCCACAATTTTTTTATTGTGCATTGAAAAAAGAAAACAAATAAAATTAGACATGCTATCTGCCAATAGAGCTTAACCAAAAAATGCATTCTATGCATCCAAAAATATAGAAAATATACCAAATCAAATCATTATCCAACCAAAAAAATTATGTCAAAGCAATAACTCCAAGGCCAATAGTAAATAACACGTTATCTCCTCCGATTCCGCAACATGGCTGGTTGACGAACGGCCGCTCAGAAACGAATGAAAAGTGCGAAATGAAAAGCACAAAATGAAAAGCCTGAATCAACACTCACCAAACTTCTACTAACACGAAATTAGCAGAAGGAGCCCAAAGGGTGGCGCTAAAGAGCTGAAAAACAACGTAGTACATTACTACATTCCTAATTGTTGGCCAACATTTGTGTGGCCATGTGTATGCAAGACAAATTTGGGTCAATGCCCTTCGGACAAAATTTCACGGTTTTGTTGGTCAACAATTCAATCGTATGTATAAGGCTTAAGACAAGGCTGAGCAACTTTCTAGGAGGTCATTCATAAAAGCAAAGAAAGGGAAGTGATATTTTAAATGAATTGTATTAAAGTGTGGTCCAAATGAAAATCAAATATTCCTTTCCATAATTCAATGTTTTCTCGCCCACTCCTCTTAATATGAATGATTGTGACTAGGGTTGTCCCGATACCGATACTAGTATCGGTATCGGCACCGATACCGAGCATTTGCCCGAGTACTTGTACTCGGGCAAATGCTCCCGATGCTTCCCCCGATACCTGGAAGTCAGCTGTGATCGGCGTGTGGGGGAGTTACAAGATTCTCCCCCAGCGGCTTTCAGCTGCTTTAGTGACATACAGCGGTGATCGGTCACCGCTGACTGTCACTGCATCCTCCTTTCCTCTGTCCCCCTCCGCTGTCCCCCCTCCGTTCCTCTCTCCTTTTCTGTCCCCCTCCGCTGTCCTCTCCGTTTCTCTTTCCTTCTCTGTGCCTCTCCGCTGTCCCCCTCCGTTGTCCCCTCCGTTTTCCCTCTCCTTCTCTGTCCCCCTCTGTTCCTCTCTCCTTCTCTGTCCCCCTCCGTTCTCCCCCTCCGTTCCTCTCTCCTTCTCTGTCCCCCTCCGTTCTCCCCCTCCGTTCCTCTCTCCTTCTCTGTCCCCCTCCGTTCTCCCCCTCCGTTCCGCCGTCCTCCCCCTCCTTCCTTTGTGTATGGATAGAGTCAGCTGACTCTGTCCATTCACATAACTGAAACATTGTAATCTCCTGTGATTACTATGTGTCAGTTTATGAATGGAGAGGAGCCGCTGTCTTCTCTCCATTCATTCTCAGTGCAGCTGAGGCTGCAGAGAAAGGGACTGGGGAATCTCTATCTCCTGTCTCTTTCTCTGTCTCAAGGGGGAGATATCAGAGGTCTGTTAAGACCCCTGATATCTCACCAAAGCCCCCCAACAGGGCTGATTAAAAAAAAAAAAAAAAAAAAAAAACACATATTGCAAAAAAGAATAAAAAAAATTATTGTAAAAAATAAAAATTGTAAATAAAAAAAAAAACACACACACACACATACAACGTTCACCCCCTCCCAAAAAAAAAGCACTGTTAAAAAAAAAAAAAAAAAAACACTGTCACATGACATTAAAAAAAAGTAATCGGTACTTGTACTCGGTCCTAAAAAAGTGGTATCGGGACAACCCTAATTGTGACGTTTATAAACTTACTTTGTGAAAACCCCTACACATTTACTTCCTTGAATTCTGTGACACATATTCACTATGCCCTGTGAATAGGCATTTCTGTGTCACAGGATTCGCAGGGCCTGCCATCTGAACTACAGAGCTTCTGAGTGGAGGAGTTTCATGAGTGAGTGAAATAATCACTGTACCATGGAACATGTAGTCCTTAGAAATTGAAAGTAAACAGGTCAGGTCAGAAGCTGCAAAGCATCCAGGGAATCCAGAAAATTCTTGAAAAATAGGAGAAGATAACTAATGTGATTAGAGGATACTTGGGTGTCAACATTCCAGAAAAAAATCTATCCAACAAATTGTATCATGAGTTTATGGGACCTTCCCAGCACAAAATATAATTCAAAAACAGTTTATTACATCTTTATTGCAGAACATAAATTCATATCTCAAAAGAAACAGGGATAGGCAGCACTTACAACATGAAAATAGATGTTTAAAATAAGCTCATAGTGGATTGTCAATAATAACTATTGTTTGCATTACTAGTACAATTCTGATGTTATAAAGGCAAAGTGTATGCTGTGATTATAGAACTTTAAATGACACAGAGGGTAGAAGCAAATTTCTCCAGGGTGAGATTACATACAACCTGATCTCCAGGTTCACTTTCACCTTAAAAAGGAGCTCCAATCAAATTTGTGTTTATTAAAATTCAGCAACTACAAAAACTGTACCTGCTGACTTTTAATAAACAGACACTCATCTGTCCCATAATCCAATGTGCTCATTGGTCTTCTGTTCCTGACATCTCAACTGTGGGCACCCAGGCTATGATAGCTTCAGCTTCACAGCCAGGTGCCCACTGCGCATGCGTGAGCCCCACATTGTGAACGGTCCCGCAGTCTTCTGGAATAATGTTTCCCAGAAGACTGCGGGGAGGGAAGGGGGGAGGAGAACTTCTGCTTGAGTCGCCTAGGCCTGTCAAAACCAGATACACCCCCCCCCCCCAAAAGAGTGCCATTTCCTAAAGAGGAGGAGGGGTGGCCTTAAAGCAGAACGTCCCCTTTTGGGTGAAGCTCCACTTTAAATAGTTTGTTTGGGCCGAGCTAATGTGTGCGGACGCATGGTGTGCTGTATAAACTGTATGTAGCCTCAGCTACATACAGTATACAGCATTGTACAGCATTGTGTTTCCCAGTGTGAGGCAAAACCTTCTTGTCCCACACCCACAACAAAAAAGCGTTGGTATGAGTGGCATGAATACAAAGCTTCCTCTGATTGACCAAGTCAGAGATCGTGGCATCATCAGTCCACCTCTCCGACTCGACCAATCAGAGGAAGCTTTGTTTTCAGTGATATTATAAAGCTGTCTAAAAATGCCAGTCAGACCGATGCTAGTTTGTTCCGTGTGCAAGACAAGAAGGTCTCATTTCACACCAGGAACACAGTGTTGTATACTGTATGAAGTAAATTGTTTGGGCCAGCTTGGCCCAAAAGGACTATTTAAAGTGAAAGTAAACCTGGACATCAGCTTAAAATGTAGATGTTAGCTATATATTCTGCTTGGAAAAGTACGTTTTAAAATAGTTGTTGAAGTCTGAAAAGTTTTTTATATACTTCTGTTCATTGCTGGCATTTTGCTCATTGATCGTTGAAATTTTTATGTTTGCTTTCAAACAAGCAGTTTTAATTACCTAAAAGGAATCTGTCAGGATAAAAATGTTATTTTCATTCAGCCTGAGGACTACACTCCTCGTACTCTCAATTCTACAGTGTTTATAAATACTGTTCAGACAAAAGATAGAAGGATACAGTGTATCACGGTTACTTAAATTTCTTCCTACCCCTTATTAACCACTTCAGCCCCCAGAAGTATTTGCCCCCTTAAAACATAACTAAAGGTTCAGTTAAAAAACAAAAAAACAAAACATGTCATATATTAACCTCCTCTGTGCAGTTGGTTTTGCATAGAGTGGCCCTGATCCTCCTCTTCTGGGGTCCCTCAGGAGCGCTCCTGGCTTCTCCTCTTCTCGAGTGCCCCGTTGGAGAAGCGCTCTCCCTCAGGGCACCCATGTTCGCGCACTCCCGTGTCCTGCTGCTGCGTCCATTGACACAGACAGCAGGACTCGGCTCTGCCCCTGGCTCCCGCATCATTGGATTTGATTGACAGCAGCGGGAGCCAATGGCTGCGCTGCTATCACTCTATCCAATCAGGACCCGAGACACCGGCTGGAGCGGGTGTTCTCATTCTTGGCGCAGGAAGGATCGGCTCAGGTAAGTAAAAGGGGGGTTCTGGAGGGCTGGTGGGCTACAAGAGGTTTTTCACTTCAATGCATAGAATGCATTGAGGTGAAAAACCGCAAGGGTTTACAACCCCTTTAATGACCAGGCCATGTTTTGCGATACGACACTGTGTGGCTTTAACTGACAATTGCGCAGTCATGCGACGCTGTACCCTAACTTTTTGGTGGTGTTTGATCATCTCTGCGGTTTTTATTTTTTGCATTATAAAAAAAAAGAGAGTGACAATTCTAAAAACAAAAACAATTTTTTTACTTTCTGCTATAATACATATCCAAAAAAAATATATATAAAAAAATAAGTTATTCATCAGTTTAGGCCAATATGTATTCCTCTACATATTTTTGGTAAAAAAAACCCACAATAAGCGTATATTGATTGGTTTGTGCAAAAGTTATCACGTCTACAAAATAGGCGATAGATTTAGGGACTTTTATTTTTTTTTTTTTATAGTTTTTACTGGTAATGGCGGCGATCTGCGATTATTAGCAGGACCGCGCTCCCGCAGTTATACAGGTACATTGGTTCATGCAGGAGAGCCGACCTGTCACAGTATAAATGCAGTGGCTGGCCGGCAAATGGTTAAAGAATTTGTAAACCTCCCTGTGACAGTTGTACCTATAGGTAAGCTTAGAATAAGGCTTACCTATAGGTACTGTAAATATCTCCTAAACATGCGCCGTTCAGGAGATATTTACTGTTTACTCCGTCGATGATGTAATCGGCGTATGCACTCTGAAGGAACGACCACCCATACCGTTTCTTCAGGCAAGTGTGCCGTGACCGGCGGCTCCCGCACGCATGCACAGGAGTGATGTCATGTGGGTCCGACCAGTCACAGAGCCGAAGTCAGCGGAGACGGCGCAGGCTTCGTTTGCAGGTGAGTGTCACATAATGTGCTAGTATGAGATGCATACTAGTACACTATGGGGTTGATTTAGTGGGGTTGAAGACTGTGCACTTTGCAAAGTGCAGTTGCCCTCTGCAAGAGCAGTTGCTCCAGAGCTTAGTAAATGAGCAGAAGCTCTGCTGACTTCCATCATCCAATCACAGGATTGGGTACTCTTTGCAAAGTCAAGCCTTACCTCATTTACTAAGCTCTGGGGCAATTGCACTCACAGAGGGCAACTGCACTCTGCAAAGTGCACAGTCTATTTGCCTTTAGTAAATCAACCCCTATGCTTTTGCTCTGTAGGGAAGAAGAAAGGAAGGAAAACCCACTAGTGTTTACTTCCTCTTTAACTGTTATGCCCTGTACACATGGTCGGATTTTCCGATGGAAAAAGTGCGATCGGATTGTGTTGTCGGAAATTCCGATCGTGTGTGGGCTCCATCACACAAATTTTGAGAGCAGGATATAAAACTTTCCAACAACAAAATCCGATCATTTAAATTCCGATCGCATGTACATAAATCCGACGCACAAAGTGCCACGCATACTCAGAATAAATTAAGAGACGAAAGCAATTGGCTACTGCCCCGTTTATAGTCCCGACGTACGTGTTTTATGTCACCGCGTTCAGAACGATCGGATTTTCCGGTAACTTTGTGCGACCGTGTGTATGCAAGACAAGTTTGGCCCAAAATCCGTTGGAAGAAATCCGATGGATTTTGTTGTCGGATTGTCCGATCAATGTCCAATCGTGTGTACAGGGCATAAGGGTCAAATCACACCAGGTCCTATTTTCATTTAGCACACACCACCGAGGCACACAACCAGGCACATAGGAGACAAGGCATTTTGTCTCATCTTAAAGTTTTACTAATGCCAGGACCCTGCATTCACAATATCTGGTCTCCCACAGTACACAGAATATGGAAATTCAGTTATTTTAGTAAATATAAACTGCTAAATACCTTTTCTCACCAGCAGTATATAGCGGTCTTGTGACTTCTATCAGTGTCCAGTCAAGCACTGGTTAAAGCTTGTAGGAGGAGATTTCTGACTGTCCTATTAGACTGCAGGACCCCTGACCATCTATCTGGAGAGTGCTATATGGACCTGTGTTGATCACATGCGCTCTCCCAAGAAAAAAAAACAAAAAACTATCAATCCACACCAAACTGAGCATGTGCAGCCTGACTCCATAGTGTTTTTAGGAAACTATTATGAGTCAGTGGAAGGAGGGGAGGATCAGAAAAGACAGGGTCAAACATCTTTTTTACACAATGCAGAGGCTTAAACCCTTAGGTTCCACAGTGAGTATAACAAGCATGCTTTACTGCATATACGGACTGATTTTACTGTTGTGGGTTTAGTAACACCTTGAGTCTTGTACATATGGGCTGAAGCCTGCTGTCAGCTGATGGCACAAAGCTGGTACAGGCTCTGAAAAGATCGCAAACCATATGGTCCGATCCACCCACATGCCTGGAGCTGCTGAGAGCCTGAGCCAGACGCTCCCACCCCCTCCACAGCCCAGCACTCCAGTGAACACGGGGGGGAAGGGGCAGAGCAGAGAGCCGGTAAATGACCGTCACCGACTCCCTGCACTAGGAGCTGTGAGAACCGAGCGATCAGCGATATCTTAGAGCCAGCAGGGGACAGATGCAGCATCGGACCTAGATAAGTATGATTCTAAAAAACATATGTTTTGCCATACTTCTCTTTTAACAGTGGGACTGCGCTGGAATAGCCGCCCAATGCAGTCCCACCGCACCTGATATAAATCGGATCTTAGTTTACCCTAGTCAACCCCAATTTCCTACTTCTTCCATTAAACCAGAAAGATTTTTTGTTTCATTTTTATTTTTTGTTTTTTCCAACTATTAGTATTTACACATTTCTTTTAGATTTTATTCACTTATTTGTATTTATATTGACTATTTATATAGTGCTGACAATTTACACAGCACTTTACATATATATTGTACATTCTTGTCTTCAAGGAGCTTACAATCTAAAGTACCCGGAGAAAACTGACGCAGGCACAGGGAGAAAATGCAAACTCCAGGCAGGTAGTGCCGTGGTTTTTTAATATTTATTTGGTTTATGTCAGATTCACACTGAGCTGCGAGAATGAAGTTGTGTGATTTCACTCCCACATGTCAGTCCCGATTTCGGCCGTGATTTCGGAGACATCTGTGCAGGTTGCAATGTAAATCGCAGCCCGAAATCGCAAAAAGTCGCAAATGCAGCGTCGCACTGATTAGAACGGTGCCATTGCCGGCAATTGCCGCCGATTTGACATGCGATTTGACATGTCAAATCGCATGTCAAATCGTACCAATGTGAACCAGGGCTTATTCGTGTTGTGTTAAAAAAAACTGCAACATTTAAAAAATATATATATTTTGCTTTGTGCCAAGGCCATCATTTTTGTGTCATTTTAGACAGAGCAAATTATAGAATAAAATGTATATTATCACTGGTCAAACTAGAAAAAAAAAGTGTGTTTTTTTAGTTTTGCCATGTTTTTTGATTGATTAAACAATCATATTTGCAAGAAATATATCAGAAAACGAAAGCCTTTTGCTCCTAAACATGTATCCATGTATTACTTTGTTATGTAATGAGATATTGCCAAATGCACATGCCCATAGCAGAAATGTAAAATTGCTCTGGTCCATAGGGGGTGTACAATGTGGGAGCTGTAGCGGTTAGATACAAAGCATGGAAACCTTTACATTTGCACGTAAGTTGTAGATTTAATTATCTCAAATAATAAATAATGCATAATCCTTAAAAACAAAATTACAGTAAAAACAGCACTGATTTTATTGAAATGGGTGTTAGTTGATTAACGGTTAGCTTTTTCCTTTTTTATTAGACTGACCTGGGCATCTGAAGAGCTTTCTCACCCAGGGGATCCCCAAACAGCAGCCCATTGGATTGAGGTTCTGTCACATCGAGGCACAGAGAACACCCTGGGTACAGAACAGTGCCATGCCTCTGCTATGACACAGCCTTAGTCCTTACACAATGCATCTTTTGACAGCTCTGCACATCTGTGGGCAGGAGGAGGAGATGGAATGGCAGAGGGCTTGATAAATGAGGGAAAATGACTCTGTTATATGAATATGAGTTCCCTGGCAACATGATGCATTTGATGCATTGCCCCCACTGCCTGTGCCTGCTTCTAGATTCTTGGCATTCCCTAATTACTTTTGGCCTGTTTCCTATACTCCCACCATACATTTTTAAGTCTTTGAATGTATCATTGCCACATGTTATCAGAGATAATTGGAGAGGGAGAGAAAGAAAAAGAGATGATATCAGAGATACTTGGAGAGAGAGAGGGCACGCATTTTCTATCTCTATACACTGTAACTGTCATTGTACTTATGCAAAAAGACTTAAAGCTAAACACCAATTACTGTGGTTATGTAACAAGGAATTAATTGCATTCATATTGTAAATGCTGCTAGTGCAAATATCTGCATGTGTTTTAGTATTAGTCTTCTGTACAGCAGCACTCAGACTAGGAGAAGGGGGAACAGCACTGGAAGCCACTTAAAGTGTTACTAAACCCAGGACCCTGCATTCACTATATCTGGTCTCCCACAGTAAACAGAACATGGAAATGCAATTATTTTAGTAAATATAAATTGCTAAATACCTTTTCTCATCAGCAGTATATAGTAGTATTTTGACTTCTATCAGTGTCTGGTTAAAGCTTGTAGGAGAATTTTCCTCCGACTGTCCTATGAGGCTTTAGGATGGTTAATTCTGTTTGATTTACAGGCCTTGGAAAAGTCTTGTATGGTTATGTAATGTTGCCTACTTTGTTCACATGATTTTGCAGCCGGTGCGTTTTTGGAAAGGGTCAGGGACTTTTCTCCCATGCTTTTCTTGTAATAGACTTTAATGGAGTCTGTGATACGTTTGTGGTGCGCTTTTTGATGTGTTTTGCGTTTTGTGTTTTTTTTTTTCTTTTAAAAACACTGAAAATAGCTTGTTGAGTCATCAGCTGTCAGCGGGATTTCCCGCTGACAGCTCATTGTAAAAATAAAAAATTACAGACAAAAATAAAATCGGGAAAAAAACGGCGTGGGGTCTAAACTAGGTCCAAACCAGGCCCTTCGAGTCTGGTATAGATTTTAAGGGGACCCCACAACCCCAACGCCAAAATATAAAGTCATGATGACAGTGTCTAATCGTGACTCTGACAGTGCTCTGTGCCCTGATTGGCTGAAGCTTTCACTGCTTCAGCCAATCGGGGCTTGCAATGCACTGTTCAGTGCCGCAACGTCCGAACAGCGAAAGTTCGGCCCGAACTTATGCTCGGGCCGAACCATTCGCCCATCCCTATTTACAGGGCTTTTTTTCCTCAAAGAAAAGGTGCAGGAACCCCCCCCCCCTTCTGATGCACCCTTGGTCTCTGCCCCCTACCCACCTCTGAGCACAATCCCTTGGTTCCACCCCCTACCCACCTCCCAGTACCGCCCCTTTTAGAGAATACAGAACCAAATATCATTTTGTGCTACTAAGTAATTTGTATTAAATTTGATAGACCCCCACCCCATCCAACAATAGATCCCCCACACAACAATAGCCTTCCCCCAGCAACAATAGACCCCCAGTAACAATAGACCCCCCTCCAGCAACAAAATACCAACCCAGCAACAATAGACCCCCAGCAGCAACAAAAGATCTCCCAGAATCCAGCATCAATAGACCCTCCAGCAGCCAGCAACAATAAACCTCTCGATCAATAGTAGATCCCTCGAAGCAACAATTAAGCCCCCAACAAGAGACCCCCCACCAACAACAATAGACCTACCCAGCAACAATAGACCCCCACACAAAAATAGATCATCACCAGCGGCATTAGATCCCCCAGCAGCAAGCATCAATGAACCCTCCAGCACGCCTTACCATAAAATACTTTCAGTGACGGAGGTGCCGGAACTGCGTTCCCCCGCGTTCCTGCTGAAAAAAAGCCCTGCCTATTTATAACCATGTTAATGCAATTGTGTGATAAAGTGATTAACCACTTGCTTACTGGGCACTTAAACCCCCCTCCTATCCAGACCAATTTTGAGCTTTCAGCGCTGACGCACTTTGAATGACAATTGCGCGGTCATACAACACTGTACCCAAATTAAATTTTTATCATTTTTTCACCACAAATAGAGCTTTCTTTTGGTGGTATTTGATCACCTCTGCATTTTTTACTTTTTGTTAAAAAAATGTAAAAACCTGAATTAAAAAAAAAATAAAAAATTATTTTTTTATATTTTGTTATAAAAAATGTAAAACAGGTCATTTTTCTCCTTCATTGATGTACGCTGATGAGGCAGCAGTGATGGGCACTGATAGGCGGCAGTGATGGGCACTGATGGGTGGCAGTGATGGGCAGCACTGCTAGGTGGCACTGATTGGCACTACAGGTGGGCATTGATAGCTGGCACTTGTAGGCATTGATAGGTGGCACTTGTGGGCACTGTTAGGTGGCACTGTGGGCACTGTTATGTGGCACTGTGGGCACTGTTAGGTGGCACTATTAGGTGGCACTGATCCTCAGATGACGTCTTGATGACGAAACGCGTAATTGGCGTGGCCTCGTGATACGCACACGTCAGCACCGCTCTCTTCCAGCTTGTGTCAGTTCCGCTTTCAGCTGTCGGGCGGTGGAACGCACGCCTCACCACGCTGCCCCTCGGCTGTGAGTCGGTTATCTGCACAGTGTTTTTAGCTTCGTTTTTTAGCTCCAGTTTATGGATTGTACTTTTATTGTTATTTTTATGGATTTTCAATAAAATTCCTACCTTTTATGGATTCACACTATGAAGTGTTTTTTGTTTTCACTTCGCACGGATACCTGTCATTGGGATTGACTTCACGCCGGAGCAGGATATAGCACCCTTGAACGGAGGACCACTTTCCGTTGTTGCCATCGCAGGACTGTCTGCATATGCCTTTTACCCCTGCAGGGGTTAGGCAGTCCGGTAAGTGTACACACGAGTGGGGGTGCAGTGAAGGTCGGAACACCAACGGTTGAAAGCTGTGACTACTTTTCTCCTTCACCAGTGGGACACACTTCTAGAACTGTTGCTGCAAATTTTTCCAAAGAATTTATTATTGACTGTTTTTATCCATTTTTTGTGTTTATACACCTTTGAAGTGGTTTGCTTTGATTGCCTTCATTGGAACTGTGTTTGCACACTTACAGGGGTTCTCCTACACTAAGTTTTTTAACCTTTTGAGGTTTCCACTTTGTATGTGTTTTAATTACTGTCTATGCGGATCATCAAATATATGCCTTTTACACTAATTTTATTGGATTTGGTTCCCCAAGCACTTTTATACATAAGGATCACCTTTTAGATATAGATATCTATGATATATATATATATTTTTTTTGTATATGCGATTTTATATGCACTTTAGAACACTCTGCACTTTCTTTCTATTTCACCTCACAGGTGATTCACTCATAATTTAGTATTATTTCTTTTTGCACATTAATTTTCTCTTGATATTTATGACACTTTTGTTTATAAGTCAACACTTCGTTTTGTATCCTTTAGAAGAATTATTACTCATACATATACAGTAGGACAGCGCCAATTCCCCTGTTTAGAACAAAATATTTCAGAGCACATTTTGTGATTCGGCACTGCAACGCTTTAACTGACAATTGCGCGGTCGTGCGACGTGGCTCCCAGATAAAATTTACGTCCTTTTTTTTCCCACAAATAGGGCTTTCTTTTGGTGGTATTTGATCACCTCTGCGGTTTTTATTTTTTGCGCTATAAACAAAAATTGAGCAACAAATTTGAAAAAAACGCATTATTTTTTACTTTTTGCTATAATAAATATCCCCAAAAAATATATAAAAAACAATTTTTTTCCTCAGCTTAGGCCGATACGTATTCTTCTACATATTTTTGGTAAAAAAAAATTGCAATAAGCGCTTATTGATTGGTTTGCGCAAAAGTTATAGCGTCTACAAAATATTGATAAAGGTGAAGCTTCAATTTCAGAGCTCTTCAAAACATTCAACGCAGAAAAACTGCAGGTTATTTACCCTAATATTGATATAGCAAAGCATAATTATCTTTGCACTCTGATTACTAACTGATCAGCAGAACGATCTTTTTCATGTCTGAAACGAGTAAAGAACTATTTAAGATCATCTTTGGCTCAAGAAAGACTGAACAGTTTAGCTTTACTTGCCATTGAGTCAGTAAGCCCGGAGCCAAAAGACAAAAAAGAATAGGCAGAGGGCGGGCATGACAGGGTTAAGAGGGGTACTTGCAAGGTAGAAGTGGTTGTAAGGTGGATTGTGGTTGGTGGGAAAAAGTATGGGGGGGCGGAGCAAAGTTAACTGAGCTGGGGGAAGATCCCTCCCCAGCTCAGTTGGTCTTTGGCAGAACAAGCGTCCCACCCTCCCTCCCTTTATCATGTGGTAAGTTGTGTAAGTTAAGGGATGAAGTGGTATTACTGTATTGGTAGAGAGGTAGTCGTGGCAGTGGCGTGATGTTGGCCTTTGCGGGTGAAGGATTAAACCCCAGATATGTAAGAGATCGGGACCCATCGCTAGTATGAGGCCCGTTGGTGAGATTTCAGCTAACAAGGGTTTTAGCTTGAATTGGTTATTGGGGCACTGTGGGCTATTGGTTGATTGTCTCCGAGCTAGCTTGTCAGCTGGAGGCCTATTTTATAGTTATAGTACCGCAGTGCCTGAGTTTTTGAGTTTTACGTTTGGTGGGTTTTTCCCTGCAAAGACCAACGGGAGTGGTAGTTAAAAAAAAGGATATGTCAGGTGTTTATACGGTTTATGTAATGTTGATGTTAAATTATTTTTGGATATGTTTAATAAAGGTAATTGGCTGCTACGGCCAATATTTTACTCCATATGGGTGTGGTCTCCAATTATTGGGGTAGAAGGTTGGGGTATGCAGCTAAGGGGTAATTGGTAAGAAAGGGGTAGCAAGTGACATCTGTTATACAGTAGTCAAGAACTTTTAAATACTTTGTCCTACGAAGATATTATCAATGAGTTTGCCAAAAGAAAAGTTAGAACTAAAAAATTGTAGGGAATTTCCTACTGCTATAATCTTTGAAAGGCATTTTCTGCATTACAGAGTATTTTCAGTCTGTACAATTAAAGCCAGTTACTTTCAGTGTTCTTGTGTGTGGAGATATGCTTTTAATTGATCTATTGTAGCAGTCATCAATAACGGACGAGAATGGTGGTGTGTGTGTGTGTGTTTAAGGGGGGGCGGCATTGAAGTACCCGGCCTTGGGGCAGCAAAGGGAGTAAATCTGGGCCTGACGCCTCCCATAACAGCGTGAGGACACAGGCTATAGTGGAAATCTCCTCCTACCTGAACACCCAGCACTACAGATCAGCCAAAAAGGTACGGTATATAGTGGCAGTATTTTAATGTAAAAAGAAGATTTATAAGCTGTGGGCACTGCAGGGGGGCGGATTAACTATTTTCATATTACTGGGTTTAATAACACTTTAAGTTGTTTAGATGACCTTCAGATAAAAGTGATCTGGGTGGTTCTAGAGCTGCCCAATCATTTTTATGGGGCTCTAAAAGTGTGCCCACTCCCACTAGCAGTATTCGTTCTTCCAGAGAGTCTAGGACTGCGGGAAATTGGAAATTGCTCGTACAGCTATAGCAGGAAGCAATTGGGGAACTTCCGTTCCCTGATCCTCCCTGTGAAGAATAACCCCAGAAGCACATGTATCACATCACTTTCGTGTTCACAGCTGTCATTCCTTGACTACTGTAGCTGAGAATGTAGCTAATCAAGCACGATCTGTTGATTCGCTGCAGTGGAGGGAATGGGAGACACTGGGGGTTTAAATGATAAAGTTACATTTAAAACTTAAACGAATAAAAAAGTATTTAAAAAATTATACATAATAAATTAAAATATAATTAAACCATAAATACCTCAATTTATACACTCAGCATAGTACAAGCACATGTACACTATATTGTCAAAAGTATTGGTACACCTGCCTTTACACGCACATGAACTCTAATGACATCCCAGTCTTCATCCGTAGGGTTCAATATTGAGTTGCTCACCCTTTGCAGCACTAACAGCTTCAACTCTTCTGGGAAGGCTGACCACAAGGTTTAGGAGTGTGTCTATGGGAATGTTTGACCAGTCTTCCAGAAGCACATTTGTGAGGTTGGACGAGAAGGCCTGGCTCGCAGTTTCTGCTCGAATTCATCCCAAAGGGGTTCTATCAGGTTGAGGTCAGAACTCTGTGCAGGCTAGTCAGGTTTCTCTACCCCAAATTCGCTCATCCATGTCTTTATGGACCTTGATTTGTGCACTGGTGCGTAGTCATGTTGGAACAGAAAGGGGCCATCCCCAAACTGTTCCCACAAAGTTGGGAGCATGAAAATGTCCAAAATGTCTTGGTATGCTGACACCTTAAGAGTTACCTTCACTGGAACTTAGGGGCCAAGCCCAACCCCTGAAAAACAACCCCACACCATAATTCCCAGACCACCAAGTGATTCGGACCAGTGCACAAAGCAAGGTCCATAAAGACATGGATGAGCAAGTTTTTGGGGTGGAGGAACTTGACTGGCCTGCACAGAGTCCTGACCTTAACCAAATAGATTACCTTTGGGATGAATTAGAGCGGAGACTGCGAGCCAGGCCTTCTTGTCCAACATCAGTGCCTGACCTCACAAATGCCCTTCTGGAAGAATGGTCAAATATTCCCATAGACACACTCCTAAACCTTGTGGACAGCCTTCCCAGAAGAGTTGAAGCAGTTATAGTTGCAAAGGATGCGCTAACTCATTGTTGAACGCTACAGACTAATGCCCCGTACACACGATCGGACTTTCCGACAACAAAACCATGGATTTTTGTTCAAAGGATGTTGGCTCCAACTTGTCTTGCATACACACGGTCACACAAATGTTGGCCAACAATTACGAACGTAGTGACGTACAAGACGTACGTGATATCTCCATTACAAGCGCTAGTTTTACAAGACCGAGCGCTTCTGGCTCACACTTGATTCCGAGCATGTGTGGACTTTTGTCCGACGGACTTGTGTACACACGATCGGAAAGTCCAACAACAAACATTTGTTGGCGGAAAATTTGAGAACCTGCTAGCCAACATTTGTTGGCGGAAAGTCAGACAACAAATGTTCGATAGAGCATACACACAGTCGGACTTACCGCCAACAAGCTCACAGCCAACATTTCCCGTGTGTACGCGGCATTAGACTGGGATGCCAGTAAAGTTTATGTGCATGTAAAAGCAGGCGTCCCAATACTTTTTATAATGTATGTAAACATAAATTGTGCAACACATTTGAGGCGTCACCGCTAACGTTTGAGTAAGAGAAATATTCCAAGAACTATAATTCATGGTTAACTCCAAACTGATAATATGTAAAAGCTTTAAAAGTTTTGCCTATAGCAATTTCACAGGTGTGCACAATTTTAAAGCTTGACATGTCTGTTATCTATTTACTCAAAGCAACCCCATCTTTTATATTTTAGCAAAAAATTGAGTATTATTTACTGAATCTGTCTAATGGGGACACAGACTACAAAACTTGACAAAGGGGCTAACTTCTCCCTATACCTTCTAAAACTAGCAAAAAATAGTACTTGCTTTGAAAAGAAAAAAGTGGAAAGTTCCTCACGGGGCTTTTTAGCAGCAAAGTGGAGTCAAATATTTTGTAAAAAAATCACAGATTTTTTATTAATATTATTTCAAAGGATGGTTAGACACAAAACATATATAAAAAATTAATTTAAATATGAGCTCTGGTATATACAAGGCAAGAAAAGTTAGACTAGGAAAGGTTATACATCAAGAGTGATACATTGTTACACTTGAAATTGCACTATCCAATGTATGGAAATGCCCCAATGCATTTCGACCTAAAAGGTTATGGTCTTCTTCAGGGGGTCCTTCCTAGCCTAAAGTGTAGTTTTTTTGTTATTCATGGATTTGGGCTTTAAGTAGATTTGAAAAATTATTCCACCCCAAATAATACAGATTTTGGTAGATCTTATTGATTTTAATTAATAACTGACTTGTTACAACTCTAAAGCCTAGTACAGTCAGCACTCTCGGCCATTGGTTTTCCAGCATGCTCATCCGACAGAAGCCGTCTTCTGTCGGACCAGCTGCCATACACACAGGCCGAATGTCGGCCGGTTTAATAAAAAAATGTTGCCCGGCATTTGGCATTATTAGGTTGTAGAAACTATGGCAAAAGTAAATCACGCTGAGGCTGGGTTCACACTGGTGCGACACGACAGCCGTCCTACTTTGGATCCGACTTTGCCCTGCGACATGAAGCCGGCATGTGTCCGACTTTCAATGAACGGGGATCCGTCTTGGATCCCCGCCAATGCCTGGCATTGTTTGGTATGAATCTTTAGGGGGAACTCCGCGCCAAATTTTAAATAAAAATCCGGCATGGGTTCCCCCTCCAAGAGCATACCAGGCCCTTGGGTCTGGTATGGACCTTGAGGGGAACCCCCTACGCCGAAAAGGCGGCGTGGGGGGTCCCCCCAATCCATACCAGACCCTTATCCGAGCACGCAGCCCGGCCGGACAGGAATGGGGGTGGGGACGAGCGTGCGCCCCCCCCCCTCCTGAACCGTACCAGGCCGCATGCCCTCAACATGGGGGGTTGTTGCCTTGGGGGAGGGGGGCGCGCTGCGGCCCCCCCACCCCAAAGCACCTTGTCCCCATGTTGATGAGGACAAGGGCCTCTTCCCGACAACCCTGGCCGTTGGTTGTCGGGGTCTGCGGGCGGGGGGCTTATCGGAATCCGGGAGCCCCCTTTAATAAGGGGGCCCCCAGATCCCGGCCCCCCACCCTATGTGAATGAGTATGGGGTACAGCGTACGGCGTAGGGGGTTCCCCTTAGATCCATACCAGACCTAAGGGCCTGGTATGCTCTTGGAGGGGGAACCCATGCCGGATTTTTATTTAAAATTTGGCGAGGAGTTCCCCCTCAAGATCATCTGAGCACAAGTCGCGTGCCGAAGTCGGATCATGCAAGACGGCAATCCGACTTTGATCCGACTTCAATGATAGTCAATAGGCTGAAGTAGGATCAAAGTCGGACCAAAGTAGTACAGGGAGCATTTCTAAAGTCGGAACGACTTGTGTCGGACCAGTTAGGACGGCTCCCATAGGGAAACATTAAATTTCACACGTCATGCGACATGAGCTCCCAATGTCGGAGCGTTTGTCGGACCAGTGTGAACCCAGCCTGAAGTCTGACCTTCTTGCTCAGGTAGTGGTTTACCATTGCTGTGAGAACAGAAGTTTTGTGAGTAGACTTTATTCATAAATTTTTAATAAATCTGTTGTATAATGCACTAGGCCATTGCGCCCTCTTTTTTTTTCTATTCTCGCAGCACGACCAGGACGATCAGGACGACCCTAGTCCTAGAGGGCAGCAAGGCATCTATGAGATTATCCACGATTTGGCCAGGCACCTGTGACACTACACAGTAAGCTGACTGTATTGTTCTTTTCTAGTGGTCTAACATTATCTGCTGAATATTCCATGATATAAAATGAACTAAAAAAAAACCAAAGAGCGTAAAATTCCAGGTGGCTGTGGCAGGCTGGAGAACTGTGCAGAGATCTTGCCATTAGGACCTCCAAGAGATGTAATAAGATGGTGGTTGACTTAAACTGCCATTTTCAGTTTCAGAGGGTAGGCATGTTTGAAGGAAATTCTGTATTTGGATCCTTCTGTATAATAAAATAAGTTTCCTACCTACATATATAACATAAGATTTTTTTCCTTCAGCTTTTTTATATTGTAAACTAAACAACACAGAGTGAGATTATGTTCACATGGCTGTCTTAAGTTATAGAGTGATAGAAAGCAGAGTGACATAGAGTTCCACTGTTCTCTATGTAAATTGAATTAGACACCTCCTCCACCACTAATACATAGACAATGCTATGCTAACCTACTCCATTCTATCTATATTTCTGTCTCACGATTAATTCTAATTCCAAAAATGTGACAGGATAGTGATGGACTCCCAGACAGCCATGTAAATAAGCCCCAAAGTCTACAAAAAATTGAACACTTTCTTGCAATTTAATCTTTTTTTGTTACCACCAAAGGCTTTATTCTATGCGTTTTCATTGTGCATTCAGTAAACATGTCACAGCGTAAGCAATTCAGTGTTAAAATAGCAGCTAATTGCATTGATAATGTTTTTACTTGAAATCTGCTTTGTTTACAATAGCAAAAAAACACTGTGGGAATGTTAAAACAACCAAAATAACCATGGGAAACCATGTAGCGCTACCCCCACAAGAGCTGACAAATTTAAGTTTTTTTCCCAAGCAGTACGGAGGCCACCATTCAACAAAGCAACAGTCCATGCACCATGGCTCCAGTAAACAGTCTAGTTTGTCTTTTTTAAGATTTACTGCTTAACCACTTCCATACAGGGCATTTTCACCCCCTTCCTGCCCAGGCCAATTTTCAGCGCTGTTGCATTTTGAATGACAATTGCGCTGTCAAGCAACACTGTACAAAAATGAAATTGTTATCATTTTTTCCCCACAAATAGAGCTTTCTTTTGGTGGTATTTAATCACCCCTGTGTTTTTTATTTCTTGCGCTATAAACAAAAGAAGACTGACAAGTTTGAAAAAAAACACATTTTTTTTAACTTTTTGCTATAATAAATATCCCAGTTTAAAAAAAAAACAAAACACATTTTTTCCTCAGTTTAGGTCGATATGTATTCTTCTACATTGTTTTGGTAAAAAAAAAAAAATCACAATAAGCGAATATTGACACTAGGGGGCAATCAAGGGGCTAAATGTGTTACCTAGGGAGTGATTCTAACTGTAGGGGGAGGGGACTCACAAGGGGAGGAGACCGATCAGTGTACCTCTGTACTGGGAACACACGATCAGTTTCCTCTCCCCTGACAGAACGTGTGGATCTGTGTGTTTGTACACACAGATCCACGTCCCAGCTCTGTTACCAGCAATAGCGGGTGCCTGGTGGACATCACGGCTGCCGGGCACGTGCACTGGCTCCTGAGTGACGTGGCGGCACGCGCGTGCCCCCTAGATGGCCGAGAAGCCCAGGACGTCATATGATGCCCCAGGATGGGAGATCCCTCCTGTGGCCGTCATTTGACTATGGGCGAGGTAGGAAGTGGTTAAAGAACTTGTAACAGGAGAGGGATTAGGGCATTGGATGCCCCAAAAATGATTAGCAACAACAGTCAGAGGGCAACCTTCTCTCACAAAATTTGAATATTGAACAGTCTATTCACAGCTGAAGACCGCGAGGGGGGAAACACACTGGCATCTGGTTACCTTGTTCTAATGCATACTTGTTGATACCCAGTGCTATCTTCAGGATACTACATGGTCACAGGGATCACTTTTAGGGTCTCTACTCACAAGTCTCCAGGACAGCTGCCTCTTTGTAGCTTCCCCCAGGCACCACTCAGTGAGATAAATAATCCTTCTCCAGACCAGATCCCTTCAATAAAGCTTGCAGACAGATCCAGGCTGCTTTTAGGTCCCAGCACTGCAGCTACTGAAAGCTTGCAGAACACCAACAGCCCCCCCTGATGCTGGGCACTCTCCTTGCTAGGAAAGACAATCTCTCCAGGGCTTCAGGCTATTTATCAGCTTTCCCAGCCACCATCTGAGCACACCTCCCTAGGGATTGTCTAGGCCCTGATCAATATGTAGGCTGGTTATTTGAATTCTTCCTCCCTAAGCTCTAGAAACATCTTCTAGAGGGAGGATAAAACAATCAAACCCCCAGCTTGTAAAACTCTGAACAGGCCAGACCAATCAATCACTGTTCCCTTGATTACAGAAGGAGCCAAAAACTAAATCTACCTAGCAACCTATCTAGAGGGGGGCTACATCCAATTATAACAATGATGACAGAGACTAAATGGCAGCACCTGAGTACAATATTTAGATGGTTTTATGTTATTTTAGTATTGGTTGGCCACCATGGGACATCTGTACATATATTCAGTGTCAGAACATACGAGGGAATGGGTGCAAAGGCTATTAGAGCTAGCTATACACTGAGTGAATTTTGTCTGGTCCCCAATGAACTGGCCAAATTTTGATCCATGGGTGGCCCTATTGGCACCACTCCACCCAACATCCTTTGATTCAAAATTCAAAGGATCCGGGCAGGAAATTATCAGCCAATGCAGGTATTGATTGGTCTATTCTAACAGAATACAATTGCAGCAGAAGATGTCCATTTACACTGTTGAATGCAGAAGGAGGAATGTGTGATTTCTTTATTTTACCCAACAGGCTGAATAAAAGAGATCAATGGAAGAGTGACCAGTTTAAGAAAGATACAATGCTCTTTAGAGCTCAAAGCAAATTTCTTTTTTGCAAACCTAGGTGAGAATGAAGGCAGGCTGGGGTACCAGGGAGGAAAAATCCACTTTGGGAGTGGAGGTCTGCTTTAAACTAATAGCAACTAAGTGGTTTGATCCTTAGATCCTAGATTCTTATGCCACGTACACACGAGCAGACTTTTCGACCAGACTGGTCCGACGGTCTATCCAACGGACTTTCGGCGGACTTCCGACGGACTTTCCTACACACGATCACACCAAAATCGGATTCGTACGGGATGACGCACGCCCGGACTAAAATAAGGAAGTTGATAGCCAGTAGCCAATAGCTGCCCTAGCGTCGGTTTTCGTCCGTCGGACTAGCATACAGACAAGCGGACTTTTCGATAGGAACTGGGTCCGGCGGAGTTCCGACGTAAAGATTTGAAACATGTTCCAAATCTAAAGTCTGTCAGATTTTCAACCGAAAAAGTCCGCTGTAGGTCCGATGAAGCCCACACACGGTCGAATTGTCTACTCGTATGTATGCGGCATAAGGCTAACTTTTAGAATCTGTGTTGTTTACAACATGCACATCCCAAGTCACAGCACAGAAAAACGTTAGCTAATAATTAACAATATGCATGCTAAAGCATGGTTTATGACATAAGTTTCCTTCTGACTGTTCCAAAAGACAAAAAAGCCTCATGTTTATTAAAAATTAAATTCAGTGGCAGAAATTAAGAGTACCTTGGTGATGACAATAATGCATGATGTAACGACATACTGGAAGTTTGCACAGACTATGGCACTAAATATTTGTTACAATTATATAGATTGTAAGCTCTATTGAGCAGGGCCCTCTGATTCCTCCTGTATTGAATTGTATTGTAACTGCACTGTCTGCCCCCATGTTGTAAAGCGCTGCACAAACTGTTGGCACTATATAAATCCTGAATTAAAAATAATAATAATATAGCAATGACAAACCTGCTCATTGTACCAGATTTCCTGTTTTGAAAACTAGTTCCTGCATACTGAGTCCAAGATTTTGATCGGTGACCATCAATAAATTTCAATTTTTATTATCCCATTTTGCACGGTTATAGTAACATTGTGCATATAGACACAAAAAATACATAAACTTATATTTATAACCTATGTTAGTGAACTGTTTCATAAAATGCATAGTAACTATGTAATGCAACTTGAAGAAACTTCCCTTAATAGTAACAATGTCACTTTGCTAGTTCTATAAATATCTCCTCACTATAGCTTGTACAGCTCTGGCACTGACAGCCAGAGATAACGTAAGGTGTGTACACATGTCAGAGTGCTTCCACCAAGCTTGACCCCACTCTCTAAATAAATGAAGTATAGCCAAGCCAAATCATACCAATGCAAACAGAAATAGTGCAGTGTCTGCTTACCAGGCCGCACTGCTTCCTCTTATCACTGCTGTTTGTGTAGTACTGAGCATGGCAAAGGAATGTCTTGACAGGATTTAGGTGTGTGGCTGTGTATATTTCCAAGTGGAGCCTGCAATGTTTTGTGAGCTGGGAGTATGCAACGCTCAACCCCTCCCTCCTACACTGGGGAAGGAATGTCTCAGTAGTTCCTTATCATGTTTGTACCAGGAACCTGAATGCTTCCCAGATCCCCATTCTCTCTGACCACATGTCCCATAATGTAATTTTTACAATCCATTTAGTTAATGTGCTTGACAATGCATTGGGGCATTTAGTAAAGTATTTTTACATCAATGAATTCATGTAAGCAAGGCCAGTTATCCTGTCTTTTTTTTTTTTTTTTTAGCCATTTGTTTTCTGTCTAACCCATGGGCCCCTGGGAACTTCTCCTGGGCCATGAGAGTTATGGGGTCTTGCTAATGGGAAGCTTGATGGACACTGGAGAAAGCCAAACACAGCATGTGTTCTTAAACCCATGTACTATTAAATAATAGTAGAAGCATCAATCACATACCTGATTAATTGCTGTTTTGTTTAATCCTGGATACCCTGGTTTCTTAAAAAAAAAAGAAACAAGTAGATCCTTCTAACAACAATCACATCCACAGGGTGTATTGCCTTCCAAGGTTGCCCTGCAGCCACCCTTCTACAGCTCTACATGAAAGCCGACATAGACACAAACAGCCCACCAGTTCCCAGATTGAAAGCTAGTTTTGCTCCTATATGTGCGATGTGTACAGCATTCACTCCCCAACCAGAATTTCAGGAAATCAGAGGGAGTTATGCAGCAGGGGTCCTTAATGAAGGTAAAAAACTGTTTGGGAGCACAGTGTGCTCCTGTTCCTTTAAGGAGGATTGGGCTGCCTCCAGTCCCACCTGCCCCTTATCTATCCATTAAATGCATGTGCTTCCATTGTGGAGACACTTATAAATTCAGTAGCGTTAGGACAGCAAGCATACACAGGGTGCCGTGAAGAGGCCTTGCAGCTTACTGTTGGACAGGTTAATTTGGTCAGTTGGCAGACTGATTGGTGAGTTGAGCAATGGAATGTTCTATTTTTGTCTTTCATGTGATAGCCCATCCATGTGCTCCTTGCTGTGAAGGCCAGTTATAGGTGGGGGCCGGGGCCATTTGTTTGTTTTATACTTGAAAGTGCAGCTAATAATATATGTAAAGCATTGCGTAAAATTGAAGATGCTATATAAGTACCTGAAATAAATAAATTAATTAATTAATTCAAAGTGATCTAGAGGGAAATAGAAAAATAGTTCAGGGTTCATTATTACTTTAAGTTCTTCATTCAGTATCCATGAAAGTCTCCTGGTAGGCATGAGAAGGTACAATGTTCATATGGCTTCAATGAAAAGGTTACCTGCCTGAAAACTATTGGCAAACATTCCAGGTAAGTGCAGGCACTGTGACGTTGGACTGTGGCAAGTCCATGGTTGCTGGTGGCCCTTTTCTATTTAAAGACATGGGACAATCATTTATACAAAATATAATTTACAAGCCTTTCTTATGTCTATGGATAGCATGCCCATTCAAGCCAAAGTGACAGGGTCTGCTTATAGTCTACCCAACCACCTTATGCTCACTGTTTAGCACTCCAACTCTTGTTCCATAGCTAGCACCCCAAAATATCCAGCGTATCAGGGTATGAGGAGCATATGACTACCTTGCATGAGGCAGAGCTATAGTCTATGGCTAGACTCAAATGTGCTGTCACATGAAGGGGGTGACGTCACTGCTCCCTTTAAGCTCCAACTCCAGCCAACAGTGGGTTTATTGTGATGGCCATGGTGGAGGAAAGAGCAGCTGCAGAAGGCTGTGAAGTTAAGTCTAAGTTGGTCGTGGGGGTGGCTTTAAACAGACTTAATAGACTAAGTGAGAGAGTATCTTTAAAGCTAAACTCCTGACATGTAAAAACAATTAATGGAGCAATGTACTAATTTAAGTAAAGAATCAGCCCCTGGAGCCATTCTGGCTCCACTACAGTGGGCATATGCTAGCAATTAAAATGTTGACAGGAAAAGGAGAGGAAGTAAGCAAAGTTATGACTTATTAGAATTCAGTTGCAATCAAGCTGAAGATGTGTTTTTAACCAAGGTGTTCTGCTGGTGTAGTGGAGGTCCCAGATATGTTATCTGACAGTGTCTGGAGCACAAGATTGCCTGAACAGAATTACAAACCTTTGGTGTTCTAAGGGTAACAAATTCTCTATTCCTTGTCCAGGTGTCATAGAGACCGGACATGAGGGTAAAAATCTCACAAAGCGGGCACAAACAGGAAAAAAATAACACATCAACACACAATATCTACACTCACAACTCAAAGTTACAGATTATCATGATAAAAACAATTAATGTTCGGTGTAAGTGAGGGTTTTATTAGCTAATAACAGTTTTATTTGTTTATATTACAAGCTAGAGCTTGTAGATAAGGGTTTGCAAAACGTCATCTCTTTGCTACAATACATGTGGTATTTACAACAACAAAATTTATATAATTGACGTTATTTTAGTAAGAATTATTAGCAAACATTTAAAAGCAGTTCAAACAATTCAGAGGTTCGGAAACATTGCCCGTCCAGGGGTCCATGCTGGCTATCAGTACCTCAATTCACATTCTCTAATTAAAATTTAGTTAATAAAGCAGTATACGCAACTGAGCTTTTATTTAATGCTACATTAAAGTGACCATCAGACATTGAGTGAACCCAACCTTTATAATGCCAAATAACTGTCTACTCATTGTATGGAGCAATAGGATCCCTGCCAAGTCTGTACTGGATAATGCGGTCAGATGGTGATCATTATTGGTTTTTCTGAATCTATTTTTTAACCACAGTAATAGGACTCATTTATTTCAGTGCTAATCTATCTGTTCACCCAGGGGCCACATAAGAGAGGTGCCAAGTTTTGCAAGCCAAAGATTAATATTAACATGGAAGATGTCCTTAAAGCGAATTTCCACCAAAGCGAAGTTCCAAAAGTGGAACTCCCCCCTCCGGTGCCACATTTGGCACCTTTAGGGGGGAGCGGATACCCTCTGTGGCAGGTACCCTTCCCCACTTCCGGGAGACCATCAGAGGCTCGGCTCCCTCCTCCTCCTGCCGCCGGGCCAGTAGGAGAGCGCTGCACTGCTGGGTTCCCTTACCGGCAATGGTGGCGGCAGCACCCGACAGCTAATGGAAACATCACCTGCAGTGCCGACATCGTTAGACTTTAGGACAGGTAAGCATCCTATTATTAAAAGTCGGCAGCTGCAGTATGTGTAGCTGCTGGCTTTTAATGCTGGGGTGGGTGGTTCTAATTGGTTCTAATGTTACTAGGGTTTTTACCCTAATGCATTCAATGCATTAAGGTTAAAAAACTTCTGCAAGCCGTTCCTCCCCCTTCCCTTATACATACCTGAGCCTGATTTTGATCCAACGATGTGCGTGAGAGCAATGGCTCTCCCATCTCTCTCTCCTCATTTTCTTCTTTTTTTTTTTTTCGATTTTTCACCTTTTTTGAGTGAAACACTACAAGGGATTCACAACCAGAGAGGACTCTTTTGAAGCTTTTTGGTCTACATTGGACTTAAAATAAAATTGAGAACTTTTTGGAAAGATGTCTCTAGGGATTGGGACTTTTAGGATTGTTGGTATTTCAGATTTCACTATACATGGATCAGTTTTTTTTTTTGTTCAACTGGTGGGCTGAACTAAAAATCTGAACCAATTCCCCCATCCACACATTCGAGGTAGATGGCGGGAATACGCCCGCTGAGCCAGTGTATTCTGACGGCAGGGAGACTCCCCCACTGTCAGAATACACAGATCATCACTGATCAAGTGGCTTCTATCCTATGTGATTAAATAGAAGTTGATCGGCAGATCAACTCCTGTTCAACTGCAGTGGCCACACAGATCGAAATTCAGCAAGTCCCTGCTGAAACAGTCTAATTTGATCCAACTATGGCCACCTTTACAGTTTAGTAAGACTGGTAATAAATGTTGTTTATTCAAGAGCTGGCAATGATAAGACACTTGCACTCTGTACTCTGACCCTTCCTCCTATCTCAACCCATTGTGAAGTACAGCAGTTCAGGAGGGACATTTGGCCCTGGTCCTCTTCTATTTTTAAAGTATGAACTTTATATTATGGTTAAACATAAACTTTACACATGAATATAAAAGAAGCATAAATTATTTACTATTCATACATTCCTTTTCAAAAGACTGCAAGGAAATTAACACCATGTAATATACACATAAACTTAAAGGGGTTGTAAAGGTATTTTTTTTTTTAAATAACAAACATGTTATACTTACCTCCACTGTGCAGCTCGTTTTGCACAGAGTGGCCCCGAACCTGGTCTTCTGGGGTCCCTCGGCGGCTGTCTCAGCTCCTCCCTGCAAGAACTAAACACCTTCATGCGAGCTCTCTCGCATGGTGTTTAGTTCTTGCAGACGGCCCCGCTCCCCCGGTGCGCCGCGTCATTGGATGTGATTGACAGCAGCGTGAGCCAATGGCTGCACTGCTTTCAATCCATCCACTCTAGCCAATCAACAGCCAGGCTGAGCGGCGAAGAGGAAATTGGGGGCGAGCGCAGCAGGTGAACGGGCTCAGGTAAGTAGAATGGGGGGGCTGGGGGGGGCGGTATTGTTGGATGTTTTTTCACCTTAATGCATAGGATGCATTAAGGTGAAAAAACATGAACCTTTACAACCCTTTTAAGTGCAGACTTAGCATTATGTGTATATATAAATATAACATAAAAATAAACTTAAGCACAGACTTAGCATTATGTGTATATATATTCTTATATATATATACTGTGTATATATATATATATATATATATATATATATATATATATATACAGTGGGGAAAATAATTATTTAATTATTTGACCCCCTGTAGATCTTGTAAGTTTGCCCACTTACAAAGAAATAAATGGTCTATCATTTTTATCATAGGTGTATTTTAAATGATAGAGACAGAATATCAACCACAAATGCAGAACAGACACAATACAAATGTTATACACTGAGTTGCAGTTCAGTGAGTAAAATAAGTATCTGATCCTCAAGCAAAACATGACTTAGTACTTGGTAGAGAAACCCTTGTTGGCAAGCACAGAGGTAAGACAACTCTTGTAGTTGTTTACCAGGTTTGCACACATCTCAGAAGGGATTTTGGTCCACTCTTCTTCTTCTTTTAGATCTCTTCTAAATCCTTAAGATTTCTTGACTGTCAACTTGGCAACTTGAAGTTTCAGCTCCCTCCATAAATTTTCTATAGGATTAAGGTCTGGAGACTGACTAGGCATCTCCGGCTTGATTCACACCTATGCATCTTCAGTGTTCTGGCTGAGGGTTTTCATCCAAGATTTTACGATATATGGCCCCGTCCATTGGCCCCCCAAAGTCGGCCTGTACCTTTAGCAGAGAAACAGCCCCAAAGCATAATGTTTCCACCTTCATCCTTGACTGTAGGGATGGTGTTCTTAGGGTCATAGTCAGTATTTTACTTCCCCCAAACATGGCGAATTGAGTTAATGCCAAAGAGCTACATTTTTGTCTCATCTGACCACAGAACTTTCTCCCAATCCTTCTCTGAATCATTTAGATGTTCATTGGCAAAATTCAGAAGGGCCGGTACATGTGCCTTCTTGAGGAGGGGGACCTTGCGAGAGCTGCAGAATTTCAATCCATGGCGGCGTATTGTGTTACCAATGGTTTGTTTGGTGACTGTGGTCCCAACTGCCTTGAGATCATTCACAAGCGCCTCCCATTCTTGGCTTTTCTTTCACTTTTCTCATTAACATCCTTGCCCCATGAGGCAAGTGCTTGCATGGAGCTCCAGACCGGGGGCGATGGATGGTTATTTTGCATTTCTCTATCATTTAAAAAATTATAGACCCTTCATTTCTTTGGGCAAACTTACAAAATCTGTAGGGAATCGAATAATTAATTACCCCACTGTGTATATATATATTTATGGTTGAAGCCCCATGGCCGATACGGATATGAACAACATAGACTTACCATAAGACAACATAAAATGGACCTTAAGTGTGTCCTAGTCTGATGGACAGTAAGCCAAAATAAGGGGGCATACCCAAGATTAGAAATTAATATTTTGTGAAAAGAAATAAATTGAGAAATGCCCTGAAAAGGGAATGGGAGGGTGGGTATCCCACACAGGAAACCGACAAAGACCACAGATGAGCGGGCTGGTTAAATACCCCCCGGGCTCCTCCCATAAATTCAGGCCACCATACTGGCCTTCTTACTTATGGTTGAAGCCCTATGGCCGATAGGGATATGAAAAAAATAGACTTACCTTAAGACTTACAACATGAAATGGACCTGAAGTGTGCCCTGGTCTGATGGACGGTATGCCAAAATAAGGGGGCAAAGTCATTCAGGTAGGGGTGTAGTTTTATTAGTCTTCAGTTTTATTCATTGAGCAAGTTTGGTGAATGCTTGTGCCATTTCCACCTGAGGATTGGGGATGTACCGGGCGAAGCAGGCAGACTTCCACCTGCCTAGTCTCTTAATAACATGATCTAGGACCCCATGCCGAGATGTGGTCGAGGCTGCTCCGATACGGAAAGTGTGACCGGAGTACTGACGGGGGTTGAGGTGTAGGCTGTGTAAAAGAACCCCCACGTGTTTGACGAACTGGCAGGCACTCAAGGGTTTGATCGGAAAAGGAAGTAGAGGACTAGAGTTTGAGTGTTCCGGTAGGAGTGACAGTAGGCGGTCGAGTACGGTTACTGGACGCCAGACGTTGTTTGTTTTATAGAGATGGATGTCTACTCTGAATCCTGATTGCTGTGTTTTAGACGCTGCAAGATGGAGGATGAAATGGTCTTGGCAGTGAGCCAAGTGACGTCTATGCAGAACTTGACCTGCGGGGTTGCTGTAGGTGGACTCGCTAGGCCGCCAAAAGCCGTAGTAAGCTAAGTAAATGGCTGCTTGTATGAGCAGGCTGGGGAAAAGGCCAAATGGCAAACTAGCAAGGATAGCAGACATGTCCCGGAAGATGGCATTTGTTGTGGCAGGCGTTTGGCATTGATCATGGGTTGTCATTTTTTGGATGCCTCGTGGGACGGCTTGGATCGCACGGGATGCGAATAAAGATGGTTTTTGGGGATCTCGCGAGGTCAGAAAGTGCTGGACTCCGGCTAAGTATAGTTGGATAGTGTTATGGGATAGGGCCAACTGATTATGGCAATATGAGCTAAAGCCAGTATGTGCTTGGTGTCTGTTGTTGTTTCAGCGGAACAAGATGTTAGGAATTTGCTGTACACATTCCAAGCTGTATGATAGGCTTTGAGCGTGTTGTGGGACAGAGACTGGTTGATGAGCTGGGTCGCTCCTTACAGATGTACTAGTCCAGAGTCAGCTGAGACCAAGGAGGGATAAGGGCTGGTACTAGGTCGGCTCCGGGTTTCAGGAAAAAGGGAAGTGTAATTAAAGCGGGACAGTGCGTCTGCTGCGAGGTTGCACTAGCCCGGAATGAACGTACAGTGAACATTAAACTGGCACTGAAGAGATGAGCCTGCGTAGGAAGGACAAAATTGAGAGCAACTTGGACCTGCCTTTATTAACAAGATCGGTCGTGGCCTGGTTTTCTGTGGTGAAAGCCACAGTTTGTCCTGCCCCAGAGTTGAGCGACTGCCACAACCAGGTATAGCTTGAAGAGGGAGGAAGTCCGAGTAAACCCAGGGTTTAAGAGTATCTATTGAAGCCATGGTCCAGTAAACCAATTTTGGCCAAAAATTGCAGCGAAGACTGTGGAGGCTGCGGCATCTGTCACTACCTGGGATGATAGGGGCAATATTGATGGTATAAATATTAATATGCCATTCCACGTAGTACGGAACCCTCCCACATTGATAGGTCCGCTACTGCTTCAGTGTCTAAATTAAGGATCTAATCGGGGTCCTGTGTCTGGGAGAGGAAGACCAGGAGGCGTGACACAAAAGATTGACCCTAGGGAACGATCCGTATTGCAGAAATGAGCATTCCCAAGAGAAACTGAAGCTGCATCTTAGTACACCCCCCTGCATGGGTGAAGTCTTGGAGAACTGACCTGATGCGGGTCAGCTTGCCAAGGGGGAGGCTGGCCTGCATGGAGTTAGTTTGAAAGAGGTTAATGTAGACCCGGGCCCGGATTTTTGTGTTTTGGAGACCGCAAGCTGAAGATTGTAATGGTTTTAAAAGCGAGTCAGGTGGTGTCTATATAGTACCTGGCTGCCAGTGCCACTAAAGGTGAATTCACTAGGCCGTAGAAAACTGTAGAGGGCCAGGTAGATGGCCGCTTGGATGATTAGACTGGGGAACGTGCGAGGATTTTAGACATGTCCTAAAAGATGGCACTTGTGATGGGCAAGCGTTTGCCATTGGCTATGGGCTGATGCTTCTGGATGCCACATAGAAGGGATCTTACTGTATGGGCCGTAAACACAGACGGCTCTCCGGGGTCCTGTAAGTGGCAAGACGATACCTGGTGCAGGATGGAACCTGAACTCAACTGACCTAAGGTAGAAATGACAGACAGAAAATGGTGAGTGGCTCGTATGAAAATGCCACTGGAGACAATTGGCCGATTAAGTGCCACTGAAAATGACGTGTGGCTGATTGTGTGCTACTGGGAATGTGCTTACAAAAATTGCAAGAAGTTATGCTAAGATGTGTGCCTTGCGACGATTGCAAGAGTTGTGCTTAAATGTGTGATTGCAACGATTGCAAGGGAGTTTGTCATTGATGTGTTTGTAGTGACTGTGAGAATTTCGTATTACCGCATGTGCTTGAAAAGACTGCAAGAGTTGTGCTTGGATGCGTGCTTGCAACAATTGCAAGAAGTTATGCTTGGATGCGCGCTTGCAAGGATTGCAAGGAGTTATGCTTGGTTGCGTTCTAGCAAAGATTGCAAGGTGCTTGCAACGATTATAGAAGTTGTGATTGGAAGCGTGCGCGTAATGATTGCAAGAAGAAGTGCTTGGATGTGTGCTTGCAGCGATTGCAAGGGAGTCCAAGTTACTGGAGATGTGTTTGTGGTGACTGAGAAGTCCGTATTACTGCATGTGCTTGTAACGACTGCAAGATGTTTGTGCTGCTGGAGGCGTGCTTGCAATGATTGCAAGAAAGTTACCTACTGATAGGCAAAAGCAAGGATAGCAGAAAATTGAATGTGTATGAATGAACTGTGACTCTAACCGGTTGTACCCGTGGTCGAGAGTGTAAGAAAATAAATCTGATACAAATCGTTGTGCCGCCGGCGCAACTGGACTCAAATTGGACTGTGATGGGTATGAAATGGATCCGACACGAATTGTTGTAGAGCGTATAAAATTAACCCGATATGAATCGGTTGTAAAGCGTATGAAAAGAATCTGATACAAACTGGTTGTATGAAATGAATCTGACACGAACCAGTTGTAGAGTGTATAAAATTAATCCGATATAAAATCGGACTGTGGAGAGTATTAAATGGATCCGATACGAATTGATGTGCCGCCGACTAGATTCGGATCCAGCTGTAGCGTGTATGAAATAAAACCGATACGAATCATTTGTAAATTGTATGCAATTAATCCTGATATGAATCGGTTGTAAAAGTGTATGAAATGAAACCAACATAAATCAGATTGTGCGACTATAGGGAAGTAGCAGTGAGGCGAAAGTTTCAACAAATGAATCGAGACCATGACTGAACTTCGAAGGAAGACGGGGTGGTTTTTTTTTTTATGTGTCGTAGAGGCGTCAGAGGTCGAACATCCGTGGAGCCGTGTTTAAAAAAATGGAGAATGCACGAAGGACTTGATATGAAATGACTGCCGGACCTGGGGGGAAATGACAGGCAACATGCGAACGATACCTGCAAGGCTGAAATGATGGGTGCGAATCGATGCATTGTTGGTTTGAGTGGATTCGACTCAAAGTGACAGGTGCATGAAATTAAATGAGTGAAATGTTTATGCCATGATAGAGGCAAGAGTCGGTGTGGCGCGACTGCGACAAGCAACGAATCGAACTGTGGAGCACAGAATGAAATGAGACCAAGCCGACTGGGGCACATGGGATGAATCAATGCATCGCGGATGCCACTGGATTCGAATCGGAGCGGGGTACATGACAGCGAAATGCCGCCACTGCGACTGACAACGAACCAGACTCTGGAGCATGTACTGAAATGAGGTCAAAAACAATTGGGGCACACCGGAATGAATCGGTGCATCACGGATGCGACTGGATTCGAATCGGAGCGCGGTGCGTGACAGTGAAATGAATTAAATGATTTGCCATGACAGAGGCACGAACCGGTCCTGCTGCGACTGCGACTGACAATGAACCAGACTCCGGAGCATGTACTGAAATGAGGCCGAAAAATACCTGGGGCACGCCGGGATGAATTGGTGCATCACGGATGCGACTGGATTCGAATTGGAGTGCGGTACATGACAGTGAGATGATTGAAACGATTAGCCATGGCAGAGGCACGAATCGGTGTGCCGCAATTGCGACTGACAATGAACCGTGGTATGGACATAAGGCAGAAACAGCTGTGACATGCCTGCACGAACCGGTGCGATGCGGACGGGACTAGATTCGAATCAGATTCGAATGAATGAAATGTTTAGGCATGACAGAGGCACGAATCGGTGGCTAAATACTACGGCTGCGTGCAGGGTTTCTTTAACGATTGACTTGTAAGTTCCGTGTCCGAATTTGGGTGACACCAAATGTCTAGCTAATGACGATGCATGAAATGAAAAGTTTATACGAAACCCCACCTGCGACAGCCTAGCCAGACACGTCGTACGAAAAACTGCGAACGGAACCGAAAGCCTCGGAAAGTTTCCAACATGCAGTTCACGAACGCCAACGAGTTGGAAAAGTCGGCCTAGTGGCATGACGTATCACGCACAGGAAACCAACAAAGACCACAGACGAGCGGGCTGGTTAAATACCCCCGCGGCTCCTCCCATAAATTCAGGCCACCATACTGGCCTTCTTACATATATATACAGTGGGGAAATAAATTATTCATTTATATACATATATAAAAGTTTTGAGAATGACACAAACATTTATTTTCACAAAGTCTGCTTCCTCAGTTTTTATGATGGCAATTTGCATATACTCCAGAATGTTATGAAGAGTGATCAGATGAATTGTAATTAATTGCAAAGTCCCTCTTTGCCATGAAAATGAACTTAATCCCATAAAAAACATTTCCACTGCATTAGTGAAGAAGGCTTCACGGCACCCAAGAAAGTCCAACAAGTGCCAGGACCATCTCCTACAGTTGATTCAGCTGCGGGATCAGGGCACCACCAGTGCAGAGCTTGCTCAAGAATGGCAGCAGGTAGGTGTGAGTGCATCTGCACGCACAGTGAGGCAAAGACTTTTGGAGGATGGCCTGCTGTCAAGAAGTCACTTCTCTCCAGGAATGCCCAAAATCTTCAGGGCCTTCAGACGATACTGCAAAAAAACAGTCATGATTGTGTGATGGACATCACTGCATGGGCTCAGGAATACTTCCAAAAATCACTGTCTGTGAACACAGTTCATCATGCCATCCAAAATATAAGGTAAAGCTTTATCATGCAAAGAAGAAGCCATATCTGAACATGATCCAGAAATGCCACAATCATCTCTGGGCCAAAGCTTAAAAGGGTCTGTTGCAAAGTGGAAAACTATTTTGTGGTCAGACGAATCGAAATTTGACATTTATTTTTAACAACCATGGGTACCACGTCCTCCAGCATAAAGAGGAGAGGGACCTTCCGGCTTGTTATCAGTGCTCAGTTCAAAAGCCTTCATATCTAAAAGTATGGCAGTGCATTAGTGCATATGGAATGGGCAGCTTGCACATCTGGAAAGGCACAATCAAAGCTAAAAGATATATCCAGGTTTTAGAGCAGCAAATGCTCCCATCCAGACAATGTCTTTTTCAGGGAAGGCTTTGCATGTTTCAGCAGAACAATGCTAACACACATATTGCATTTATTACAACCACATGGCTTGGTAGTATAATGCCCCGTACACACGGTCGGATTTTCCAACGGAAAATGTGTCATAGGACCTTGTTGTCGGAAATTCCGACCGTGTGTGGGCTCCATCACACATTTTTAATCGGATTTTCCGACACACAAAGTTTGAGAGCAGGCTATAAAATTTTCCGACAACAAAATCCGTTGTCGGAAATTCCGATCGTGTGTACACAAATCCGACAGACAAAGTGCCACGCATGCTCAGAATAAATAAAGAGATGAAAGCTATTGGCCACTGCCCCGTTTATAGTCCCGGCGTACGTGTTTTACGTCACCGCGTTCAGAACGATCGGATTTTCCGACAACTTTGTGTGACCGTGTGTATGCAAGACAAGTTTGAGCCAACATCCGTCGGAAAAAATCTTAGGATTTTGTTGTCGGAATGTCCGAACAAAGTCCGACCGTGTGTACGGGGCATAAGAGTTCAGGTGCCCAACTGGCCTGCCTGCAGTCCACACCTTTCACCAATTGCATATATTTGGTGCATTTTGAAACATACAATATGACAAAGAAAATCCAGGTCTGTTGAATAATTAGAATCCTATATCAGACAAAAATAGGATAACATTCCTCTCCCAGAACTCCAGCAACTGGTCTCCTTAGTTCCCAGTTGCAAGAAAAATGTATAAACAAGTATAAACCTTAAATACCAAACACCTAACAGCAGCTGTCACAAAGGGTACTGAACCTCACAAAGTAGATGATATATATATATATATATATACAGCGCTTTTAGGATAACTGTAAGTGAAAAAAATTGCAGAAACAAGTGACAAAAACAGGGATGAATTATTAGAACCCTGCAGTGATACTTTCAACATGATAATAGATAAACATATTCAATGATTAAAGTGATAAACACTCCAAATAAAGTGCATATGTGCTCCAAGAAAATAGCTGGTGCCATGTGCCACACACCTCTCTTGTGACCCCACTCACCAGAAATCATAGATCACCAATTTTGCAGTCTGGGGTTAAAAATTCTGTGATCAATCAGATGTGGTATATGTGGTATATCAGATGAGCCTCTTCCAAAGTTGTTCTGGGATTTTCAGAGTACACAACCAAGCTCAAAGAAGGGGGAGAAAGAGAAAGGACCAATAGTGAAGTACTGTTGATAATGTGCATATTTGCGCATCTCAGGTGCCACTTACACAATGGCTGGAAAAACAGGCATCAGTAAAACCGTCAATGGTTAGACGAAACCGAAAGTGCATCAACGTGTTTCGCCCCACCTCCAGGGCTTCATCAAGGACATCCTTGATGATGTCCTTGATGATGATCATTACTAAAATCTTGTATATAGTCCCTTATCATCCCCTCCAAGAGCTTACATACTATTGATGTTAGGCTAACTGGTCCGTAATCCCAGGCATGTATTTTGGCCCTTTTTTAAATATTGGTGCTACATTGGCTTTTCTCCAATCAGTTTGTACCAATCCAGTCAGTAGACTGTCAGTAAAAATTATGAACAATGGTTTGGAAATTCCTTGACTGAGTTCCCTAAAGACCCTTGGGTGCAAGCCATCTGATCCCGATGACTTATTAATGTTAAGTTTTCCAAGTCTATTTCTAATTCTGTCCTCTATTAGCCATGAGGGTGTTTCCTGTGATCTGTCATGAGGATAAACACTGCAGTTTTGGTTACTGAAACCCCCCAATTCCCTCGTGAAGACTAAGGAGAAAAATAAGTTCAATACCTTTGCCATCCCCCCATCTTTGTAACCAGATTTCCTTCCTTGTTCTTTATGGGGCCAATATGGTCTGTCCTCCCTTTTTTACTGTTTATATACTTAAAGAATTTCTTGGTATTTTTTTGCTCTCCTCCACTATGTGTCTTTCGTGTTCTATCTTAGCCACCCTAATTGTACCCTTACATTTCTTGTTGCATTCTTTGTAAAGTCTGAATGCTGATGATGATCCCTGATTTCTGAAGGCGTTCTCCTTTGCTTTTGTATGCATTTTTACATTAGAGTTAGGTCATCCAGGACTTTTGTTTGCTTTTTTAAATTTATTTCCCAATGGGATGCATTGGCTAATGCCCTTATTTAATATGCTCTTAAAGCAAACTCTCCTCCACATTCTTTGTTCCTAAGATTTTATCCCAATTTATATCTTCTAGCAAAGTTCGTAGTTTAGGGAAGTTTGCTCTTTTGAAATTCAATGTCTTTGTATTCCCCTTATGTTTTCTATTTGTGTGATTTATACGGAAGCTAATTGACCTGTGATCGCTGTTTTCTAAATTGACTCTTATTTCCACATCCGTAATCAGGTCTGTATTGCTGGTAATCAGTAGGTCTAGTAACGCTTTGTTCCTAGTTGATGCATCTACCATCTGACCCATGAAATTGTCCTGCAAAACATTTAGGAACTGGTGAGCCTTAGACGTATCCACAGTTCTAACCATATGGATTCCACCTCCTCCCTAGCTCCCTTAGTGATGTAATCTCTCACATTTACTTGTACATTATTCTTGATATACAGCCATACCCCTCCCCCTTTTTTATCCTCTCTATCCCTGCGATAAAGGGAATACCCTTGAATGGTTGCCAGCCAATCATGAGAGCTGTTGAACCAAGTCTCTGAAATTCCCACAAAATCAAAATCCTCCTCGTACAATAGTATCTCTATTTCTTCCATCTTGTCCGCCAGACTCCTGGCATTGGTGAACATGCCACATAGTTTAGATTGGTCGCATACTGTCAGCTTATTGGGTGTTCCGAGATTCCAAATAGGACTTGTTACTATACTTACCTTGGTATATGTGCTTTAGTCAACCTACCACTAATGCCCTCAATTCTACTATCTGGAATATTTTCCACGCTGACTATCTCTACCTCTTGACCCTCCCCCCCCATCACCTAGTTTAAAAGCCCCTCTAACTTTTGGGCCATCTTCACTCCCACTTGTTTCTACAATTTTTTTTCACTTATAGTTATCCTACAAGCTCAGTTCCCAGTTGTTTACAGAGTGTTGTTAAAAGGATAATAAGATTCTACACCGTGGTAAACGTGGCCCTGTCCCAACTTTTTTGATGTGTTGCTGTCATCCATTTCAAAATGACCTTTTCTTAAAATGGTACATTTTCTCAGTTTAAACATTTGATAGGTTTTCTATTTTTTATTGTGAATAAAATGTGAGTTTATGCAGATTTTACACAGCGTCACAATTTTTTTGGAATTGGGGCTGTGTGTGTGTGTGTATATATGTGTATATGTAGATAGACATATAGATAGATAGATAGATAGATCTATATATAAATATATACAGTATATATCACATACACAGGTATATTGTAATTTAAACTGCTGTTTTTTTCATTCATTTATTTATGTAAAATAATTACTTTACAAATAATAATAATAATAATAAGGTGGGCCCATAACACTGGTTTTGCAGAATATTCTGGGTTTTCCAAAGCAAGAACACAGCAGTAGTCTCTATGCTTGCCTATCTATTTGAGACTGTCTCTCTGCAATGGAAACCCCGTATAGAGCCATGCAGAGCTGGTGGGAGGTTGAATCACTTCTCTGGATTATACAGCTATGTGTATAATATTAGCTCTAGCTATTCAGCTCTGTAACAAGTTAGCCTGGTAAATATAAAAAGGAGCCCAGAGCTCCACCTGCTGGCTTGGTCAAAATCATAGCTTTTCTATTTTTGCCTACCAATTAAGAAAGTTCTTAACATAATAAGTAAAGAATACATTTACAAAAAGAATATACATTCAGTTTAATAGAACATGTTCTAAGGAATTAACAGTTCCCTTTAGGCAGTAGCTGCTCCTCCCTTTCTTGTTGCCTGTTCAGTGTTATTTAAAAGGGTTTTCTGAATGCACTGTAGCATGGTTGCAAGGTTTTGGGTGGTTGAAATTAGCACATCGTCGTACTGTGATTCAAAAATCACTGCTGATCCAAATATCAAGCATATCAAGCACCAGAAGACTGCAAGTGAAGGGTGGGGGTGATTTTTCACTCAGATCGCCTAGGCAATCTGGGCAGAGGTGGGAAGGAATACCGGTCAAAATCAGGTACCCACTTCATCCCTCAAAAAAAAAAAATGGCAATTATTAAAGAGTAGGGGGAGGAGGCAAACAAGCAGAACACCCCCTTTTAGGTAAAGTCTTGCTTTAAGGGCCCTTTCAGTTAAAAAAATTGGAAGAAATGTGCATGAACGAGCAACCAAAAAAAAAAAAAAGAAATAACCGCTGTTAAGAGTTTCATAGGATTTAAAGGTATGCATTTTTCATCTGCATTTTTTAACTGAAAAACTGGTTAAAAATGATTATCGTGAAAGGGCCCTTAACCATGACGAGGAGAGTGGAACTTGTGCACTGAAGGTAAAATCCTGTTGCATGTTTGTATTGCATGTTTAATAAAGCATTTAAAGCATAGGCAAACCACCTGAACTTGCACCTAATACTTTTCACTCAAACAATGAGCTTATTCCCAATAAAAGCAGGATCCTTGTGCAACTGTTGTATACAACATAGTGTGGACATAGTGTATATATCAGCTTTCATAGTAGAACAATGTATTTCAATTTATTTAAATAGTTGAAAAGTATAACTAAAGCCAAAATCTTTCGTTTTAGAGCGGAGAGTGATTACAACACCTAAAACGTGTTTATTGTTGTTAATGTTTCTGTTAAGCAAATTCTCTCCCCATTTCTATTTGTCCTGGTGACCAATGTCACCAAGAGTGAAAGTGAAAGAAAATCCCAAATTTAGAGCTGTTACCAGAAAAGGAACTTCCAATGGGGACACTATTTCTGGTGACAACCAGGATTTTCCTTCACTTTGAATAGATTCCTTCTCCTCTTTTCTATTGTGGCTAAAACTGACAGGGGTTATGACCCGCCCTTACTCTATTCCAAATATGAAAAAAAAAAGTTGTGGCTTTATTTATACTGTAACACCATATTTCACAACTAGGTGGTGCTGCAGAGTGACTATTGCAGCTTCTGAATTGGGTAAAGCTACAGGAGGGTAGGAATCCCTCTGTGTCATTAACCACTTCAATACAGGGCACTTATATACCTTCCTACCCAGACCAATTTTCAGCTTTCAGCGCTGTCGCAGTTTGAATGACAATTGCGCGGTCATCCTTTACTGTACCCAAACAAAATGTATTAGCATTTTGTTCCCACAAATAGAGCTTTCTTTTGGTGGTATTTGAACACCTCTGCGGTTTTTATTTTTTGCTAAACAAAAGACCGAAAATTTTGAAAAAAAATAAAAGTTTTGCTTTTGTTTCTGTTAAAAAAAATTGTAAATAAGTAAGTTTTCTCTTTCACTGACAGGCACTGATACGGCGGCACCCATGAGGTGGCACCAATGAGCGGGCACTGACGATGGGCACTGTTAGGCGGCACTGATGGGCACTGTTAGGCGGCACTGATTGGTGGTACTGATATGCAGCACTGATGGGAATTGATAGGCGGCACTGATGGGCACTCATGGGTGGCACTGGGTGGCACTGATGGGCACTGATAGGCGACACTGATGGGCACTGAAAGGCGGCACTGCTGGGCACTGATGGGCACTGATAGGGTGGCACTGATAGGCGGCACTGATGGGCACTGATAGGCGGCACTGCTGGGCACTGATAGGCGGCACTGATAGGCACTGATACGTGGCACTGATGGGCACTGATACGCGGCACTGATAGGCATCCCTGGTGGCACTGGCAGTGGTAGGCATTGGAGTGGGCACTGATTGGCAGCTGCCTGGGCACAGATTGGCAGCTGACTGGGCACATATTGGTATTTCCCTGGGGGTCTAGGGGGCATACCTGGTGGTCCAGTGTGGTGGCCATCCTGGTGGTCCTGGGCGGCTTCCCTGGTGGTCCTGGGCGGGATCCCAGGGAGGGGCTGTGCTGATAAACAATCAGCACAGACCCCCCCCTGTCAGGAGAGCAGCCAATCGCCTCTCCTCTCCTCTGTCAGACGCGAGTAAGGAAAAGCGATCACCAGCTCTTCTTATTTACATCATGATTAGCCATGATTGGACACGGCTGATCACATGGTAAAGAGTCTCCGTCAGAGACTCTTTACCTAGATCGGAGTTGCGGTGTGTCAGACTGACACACCGCAACAACGATCGTGGCTCAATATCCTGATCACGTCATATGTCAGGATATTGAAACAACTTTGTGGCCGTCATTTTGCTATAAGGCGGGGGGCAAGTGGTTAAAGTGAAACTTCACTTCCCACCGGATTTTTCACCTCCCCATAGCCACCATACCCGTTATGCTGGGCTCTTTTCAAAAAACATACGTACTTGTCCATTGAATCCCAGTGTTGTCCTGCAGCAATCCCCTGTTTAGGGTCATAGCCCTACATCGCTATCCTGTTCTTCTCAGTTAACAATCTGTTACTGGTTCAGCCATAACACGACCCAGTTCTGCCTTCCAGCCGCTATTGGTATTGTCACCTGGTAGCCTCCTAGGATATGTGACAGGCATATCTCAGGAGGCTGCAGAAGCAGGACACATCACTCCCCTAGACAAAGATGGCAGCAGGGATGGGGTAGTCTTCCCCCTCAAAAAAAAGCTATTATTATAGAGGAGGCAGGGCTAAGCCAAGGACTTAAAGTAGTTGTAAACCCTTACATATACCCATTGAAGTGGCTGACCTCAAGTGATACACAAAGATTAAACAAATCCTCCTTCATAAGTTGTACCTGTTTATCTTCAGTCTTGCCTTTTCTACACAGCTTTATAAAGCTTGTCTGAGCTTCCAAAAAATAGGGGGCCAAGAGCTAAAGTCACACTCTGCAGAGCTCAATGAGGAGAGCTCTGAGAGCTGATTATAAGAAAGGGACACCCTCCCTTTACACAAAACATAGAAACAGAGCTGAGACTGTCAATCACAGGCTGTGTGCTGGAGCTCCCTCCCCTGTCACCTGTTTTCTATTGGTGTCAGAATAAGAAATAAGTGATTCATGCTGATAGCGGAGGAACAGATACTGTGAAATGACACTTAGTGCTTTGGATTGAGACAAATACACACAATAGAGGGACATGCTTTGTTCATATTTCATATTTGAGGTTTACGACCACTTTAAAGTCCATTTGCACAGTGAAATTCCGCTTTAAATGTATTGCTAAAAATATGATATTGCAAACCTCCACACAAAACTGTTGAGAGAACTTTTCATTATGTTTTACCTTTGGCTTTCTTCTAGTGTGTTTACTGACATTTAGTTTAGGAAAAAAAACTGGTGCTGTTCTCCTGAAGGATGAATCAGAAAGGAAAATCTGCCATCTATCTATTCAGAACTAATGATTCAGGCAGAGACACAAATATGGAAAATATCTAGTTATTACCTAGTTTTATAAATAGGTATGCTTTGTATTTCTGTTCTAACCATTTTGCTGCTAGGCTTTGCTGCATTCTGAGTGTGCTGGAATGAAAAGTATTATGGGGGAAGGCAGTTTTGCAGTTCTTTAATGGACTTCAAAGTGTTTATATTCTTTCTTTAAAGAAAGGGAGGCTGAAAATATTCAGAATAAAAGTATGTTCCATCTCTACAGTATTTATTAACATGAAAGGTTCTCCTCTTCTTGCATCTTTTGGGATTTCCCTTAAAGCTATGAAATTTAATTTAATTTTTTAGTAGTATGTTTTCTCTAAAAGAGCCATACAGCAAATACATTCTAGAAGAACCATAGCAGATACAACTGTATTGGAATTGGGTGTAGTGGCCCTCAGAGGACCCAGGCAAATATGAGATTAAAAAAAAATACATTTCTGATGTTCTTAGTTTTTTAAGATATACATGCGAGTATGGCCAACTTAAAGTAGATGTTGTAAACCCAATCACTAACATCTCATGCAGGATTTAACTTGTTAATGGTATTTCAAAATTCATTCTCTCTATTGTGAAAAAAAAAAAAATTCATTCTCAATATTTAAATCTGCAGCCTCCATAAAACCTGCGATGAAGATCCTTGTTTAAGCACTTACTGTTATGGGTTAACAATACTCTGTCCCTGCTATCCAGTTAAGCTGACCATATACATATAGATTTTTTTCCCTTCAACCCTTGGTCTTAATGAAAAATCTAGCAGATTCCTCCCTTCACACTATACAGTGTGAATGTACAAACCTCCCACTGTAGCTATCAAAATACCCATGTCTGGACACAAGTTTTCCACCTTGCTTCTTTAATTTTTCAACCAGGGGCAGCACCAGTCACTGATGGAATTTTGCCCAGTTCATCAGGAAACAGCTGAAATTCACACAGTGAACATCAACCAATCATGTGCAAGCTAAAAAAGCTTTTTTTTTTTTTTCCTTGCACGTGAGGTGGGTATACTTTGCAAAGAGAAGCCTTACCTTATTTACTAAGCTCTGGAGCAACTGCACTTTGCAAAGTGCACAGTCTATTTGCCTTTAGTAAATCAACCCCTCTAAGTGGTCTTCTCAACACACATTACACATAAGTTACATACATTTTGTTCTTAAAAAACAGACCACATCACCACAATATTAGAATATTGTGGTGATGTGGTCTGTTTTTTTTTTTTTAAGAAAAAAAAATTGTAATTTTTGTAACCAAGTTAAAAATGTATGACCTTTTTATGAGTCTTTTCAAAATAAACAATAGGTTTTAAATGCAAAAATTATTGTTGTTATCCCAATTTTTTAAATATATTTATGCTGTTGGATTGTAAGTTTCTAGGGATGTGGCACCTATAATCTCCATTTTGGGTTCTACACATTACACAGACATGAGCCATTGTTGTCACAATAAGTAAACCCGCCATAGGAAATGCCATGCAATCATCGCTGGAGTGCATGCATGTTGACAAGTGGTGGCTGCAAAGAAGCTGAAGTAGATCAGCAGCACTAAAAGGCAACAAAATAAGAAAAAAGGGCAAACAAGTATTTTACTTAACAAGCTACCTTACTGAATAAACTAGCATATCATTTTTGGAAAAATCCTCCTATTAGAGAGAAAAGTCCACTGTAAATGAACACACTTACCAAATGTTGACGTTCGCCTATGTAAAGCTTTCCAAAAGGAGTAAGTTGTTCTTTCTTCAGTATAGCAGATATTATACCAAGACTCACTGCTGGTGTCAGATCTGGTGTTCCTGGACAATCTGGAAAAGATGCTTTCATGTCTCTGACCTTCCATTTCCATTCTGTTTCAGAAACCCTATAAGATAACAACCATCCAATCTTGAGTCATGATTGCCCTGAAATGACTGAAAGCTTTGCAATGCCTTTCCCGTCCTCAGAATACATGAATTATTAAAGTCAAATCAATAGTAGCACTCCTTGTCAGGTGCAACTTACGAGTAGATGTCGAAAGTGGTCATGCTCCAGTCTTGTTCTCCAAAGGTCCTAATGGATTTCAGTCATAATAGAAAGCATAGCAGAAAATGCAGACTAACCAGCCTCTAAATCTAAAACAAAGAAATACACAACAAAATCAAGACAATGGAAGTTGACAGAAAAATGAACTGGTTTAAAACTCGTTCTGCTGTCTGGGATATATTATGTGTTCTTTAGCTAGAATTCAAATGCTAATGGTAATTTGTCTCAAAACTGAAACAAGTTTGGTTTGTATACAAGTCAAACACAGAAAATATTCCGCTTCTAGATGGTGGGAGGAAAGCCGGATTAGATCTAATCAATGTGGGCCGTTTCCTGGGTAAAGGCAGAACATGTATTGGTCTACAGGTTAGCAAGAGGTTCTATGGTCCAAGCTCACCAAGCCAGTCTGACCAGTTCAAACTCTTCTGAGCAGCTGAGGTGCCAATATGTAGCATATGACAGAAGGAAGGTAGCTGGACAGGATTTCTGTAGCAAGTCAGAAATATCACACAGTAACCTGTTCAGAGATATAAATATATTCTGGAAAGAGCATGCAAAGGTTTCTGTTTTAGGGTTTTGTAACAGGTCATAATAAAGTATTAGAAATGTTCAGGTTACTCCCATTACACTATTAGCTATAACAGTAATCACTATCCTTTTTTTTTTTCAAATTCATTTTTATTAAGTATATTTAGGCAAATGTACATTCACAAAAGAAGACATTTCGAGGACAGGAAAATACATCCAAAATGTCACATCTGCCAATAACCAGAGAATATAAGAAATTACAAAGTACTGTACACAAGGAGCAGTAAGATCTACAGTGAATGTATCAAACTGAAAAATAGCAAGTAGCATAGTCTCAAGTAACTCATATTAAACAGTAAAACATACCATATGCCAATCGTTAAAAAGGTAAAAGGGTCATTGTTGTCAGGCTAGGACTGGGACAATAAATAGGCCTGGACATTTGGACTGAGCAGCCCTTTTTTGCGTTTGTGGGTGTGGTTGCTGACGGCATATTCACTAAGTCAGTCCTCCACACTGTAATTTAAAGGGCACTATGATAAGAATGGGACGGCACTGTAAAGGGGCACTGTAATACTGTAATGATTACAGTGCCCCTTTACAGTGCAGTCCCCTTTATATCACAGTACCCCTTTACATTACAGTGCCCCTAGCAATCACAACCCCACCTTTTCTCTCTAATCACAGTGTCCACTTTTACTCTCTGCCTCCCCTGCGCAGTCCTATCTTTGGCAGGGCAGGATTCAGCCTGTGTGTCCACTCCAGGGAGGAACTGAAGATCTGGATCATATTAACAAGCAGGTGATTGCCCACTTGTTACTATAAAAAGACTTCCCCTCTCTGTGCAAATCTCCAGTTTCTTCCGACACCCTACTCTGCTGATAGATTGACATTGTTGGTGGGCAGGGAGAGCTAGGAGAGGAGACACAGGCATGGCCGTATAGGGGGAGGTGAGCGATGGCTGCGGTCTGCGTTGGCCCTGTCCGGACTGTGGTTAGCCACTTAACTCCTGCTGTGCAGGCTGATCATCAACAAACCTTGGACCGGTACCGGTCCAGAGCCCGGGGGTTGGGGACTCCTGCATTAGCCAGCTCTTGTTAGGACATGTGGTTCAGCAGCCCTTGCCCACCGGACAATTGCCCGGTGTGCCTTATGGCCAGTCGGGGCCTGATTGTTGTGTTGAACCGAAAAACAACTGCAATAAACTAAAGGGTTTGTGCCTAGAAAACCCAGCAAACATGTCTTGCTTGTGACAGTTGCATCTCAACTAATAGAGTATCAAATACGGCCAGCATGACCGTATCAAAAGTCATTAAAAGAGTCATGATGTGGAATCCGTTATGGAGGAGAGAAGAGAATCTGCCATATCCTAGGTGCCTAGCCAGGGTCCCCAAATGTTTTAAATATTCCTTGAACAACCCCTAGCTTCATATGTCAGCTTGTACTGCTTGGTGACAACTGTCTAAATGGGGGTTTCCTCTCACTCTAGAGAGATATCCTATTACAAGTAAATGGAAATTTGCAATAACACAGATGTAAAAATAACCTAATATGGGTAGAACCCCTTCCCTACTTTATCCCGAGCTTGAAAAAAAAAATAACCTCACATACAAAATCTTAAGAGATATACAGTATAGTGATTGCCATATTATGCTACAGTGCCTTGCAAAAGTATTCATACCCCTTGAAATTGTCCACATTTTGTCATACCTAAAACATAAATGTATTTTATTAGGATTTTATGTGATAGACCAACACAAAGTGGCACATAATTGTGAAGTGAAAGGAAAATTATAAATGGTTTTCAATATTTTTTAGAAATAAATATGTGAAAAGTGTGGCGTGCATTTGTATTCAGCACCCTTTACTCTGATACCACTAACTAAAATCAAGTGGAACCAATTGCCTTCAGAAATCACCTAATTAGTAAGTAAAGTCCACCTGTGTGTAATTTAATCTCAGTATAAATACAGCTGTTTTGTGAATCCCTGATGCTGGCCATACATGGGTCAAATTTCGAAAATCTTATCTAAGAATTTTCGTTCGTATTTCGCACCATTAGTGGGCTGCAGCAACAGTCGATTTTCGTGTGGCCATCGAATTTTAATAATCGGACATGTTGGAAATTTTTTTTAAAAACGAACGATTTTCTAATCAATGATGGGAGAGTTGTGCGAGAAATGTAATCAAAAAAGAAATGCGCATGTGCAAGAAAAGACAATTCCCTGAAAGAAAAGAAGATTCCCACATCACCCTGAACACACCATTCCCACCGTGAAACATGGTGGTTGCAGCATTATGTTGTGGGAATGCTTTTCTTCAGCAGGGACAGGGAAGCTGGACAGAGTTTATGGGAAGAAGGATGGAGCCAAATACAGATCAATCGTAGAAGAAAACCTGCTAGAGTCTGCAAAAGACTTGAGACTGGGGCAGAGGTTCACCTTCCACAATGAAATGGTTTAGATTAAAGCATATTAATGTGTTAGAATCGCCCAGTCAAAGTCCAGACCTAAATCCAATTGAGAATCTGTGGCAAGACAATGCTGTTCAAAAAAATTGCCGTTCACAGATGCTCTCCATCCAATCTGATAGAGCTTGAACTCTTTTGCAAAGAAGAATGGGCAAAAATGTCACTCTTTATGCCGCGTACACACGAGTGGACTTTACGGCAGACTTTGCCTGGCAGACTTTCCAACTGTCTTTATGACGGACTTTCCAAATGAACGGACTTGCCTACACACAATCCACCAAAGTCCGTCGAATTCGTACGTGATGACGTACGACCGGACTAAAACAAGGAAGTTCATAGCCAGTAGCCAATAGCTGCCCTAGCGTGGCTTTTTGTCAGTCGAACTAGCATACAGACGAGCGGACTTTTCGACCGGACTCGAGTTCGACGGATAGATTTAAAACATGTTTCAAATCTAGGTCCGTCCAACTTTTGAAAAAACAAAGTCCGCTGGAGCCCACACACGATCGAATTGTCCGACGAAATCCCGTCCGCCGGGCAAAGTCTGCCGTAAAGTCCGCTGCCGTAAAGTCCATAGATGTGCAAAGCTGGTAGAGACATACCCAAAAATACTTGCAGCTGTAATTGCAGCAAAAGGTGAATGCAAATGCATGCCACACTTTTCACATATTTATTTGTAAAAAAATGTTAAAAAAACATTTACTATTTTCTTTCCACTTCACAATTATGTGCCACTTTGTGTTGGTCTATCACATAAAATCCCAATAAAATACATTCATGTTTTTGGTTGTAACATGACAAAATGTAGAAAATTTCAAGGGGTGTGAAAACTTTTGCAAGGCATTGTAGCATATTTAAAACATTTGGGGACCCTGGCTAGGCACCCAGGATATGGCAGATTCTCTTCTCTCCTCCATAACGGATTCCACATAAAAAAAAAAACTAGGCACTAATCTGTACAATCTGCACAATTACTCCCTCCCTAGCCATCCATCCTAGCACAAGTCCCCTTCTCCCATTCCCTTCCCAACACAAATCCCCCTAAATCACCACTCCTAGCACACACACCCAAATATCCCCTTCTAGAACAATTCTTGCCCCTTGCTGCCCCCCAAATTCCTCCTCCCAACACAAATCATCCCCCCAATCTTCTCACGGTGTCCTTCACCTCCCAGGATACCCAGGGCAGCCACCCCTTGTCCTTGCCCTGGTCACCATGTCCATAGCAGGAACACAGACAATAATTAAAAAAACTGACAGGAGTTTCTATCTAAAACTAAAAAAGTTTTGACTTTGCATACACTCTTATCTTTTGGGTACGTCAGTGGTAAGCACATGTGTTGCACTTGCAGCCGACGTGCTTACCACTGACCCCCCCCCCATTGGTAGGTCGTATGGTCAGTCACCAGCCCCGCACTTACCCCATCTATGGCGCAGGCAGCTGAGGAGGAGACGGGCAGCGGATTCCCCGGCGTCTCCTCCTCAGCATCATGGCAGCCGGGCGTCTCCTCTCTCCTCCTTTCTCCTCCTCCTAGGCCAATAGGATTGCTTCTTCTTTCAGCCAATCTGGAAACGGGTCCCAGGCCGGGAGGAGAATCAGTATTACAATAGCGAATATTCATTCGTTATTGTCACACAACTGGCTCTAATCACGTGCTTCAAAAAAGTCAAAGGACCCTAATGGGATCCTTCCCCCCCGCGCCCCCCCATGTGATTTTGGGGGCCAGACGCATGGATAGGGGGGCGGCACCCCTGCGCCCCGCATTACGGGCCACCACTGCCCGTCAGATTCTAAACATAAATGAAATAATAGCTTGGTGGTAATCCTTAGAGTTTAAAGTGTAGTTTTGAGTAGTCATCTGGAAATAAAGCAGGCAAAAAAGGCCTGTGCAGGTAACTATATTAGTCTGGTAGGGCATTTTTTTTTGAACCCCAGAGCCAGAAGCAATTAAAGTGCTATTCAACCCAAAAACAAAAATGAATATATGGCAACCTACCTACCCTTAAATGTGGTGGATGTATTATTTTTATTTTTTAGGCTTTTTTTTCTTTATTTTTGCCTGTAACACACTTCCATGTTAGGGTGTCTTCTCGTTCTATGAAGGAGCAACAGTCACCACTGGGCAGAGGCATTGTGAATCTAGGGAGAGAGTAGTGGTAGATGTACTAGTAGATTTATTTGGAATGGCAAAGAGAAAATGGACTTTAAAGGCACCACAAACTCATATTTAATAAAACTTTAACATTTTATTGTTATATAAAAAAAAGATTAAAATTCATATACAATTTACTCCATATACAAAAAATGGTAGCTGGTACAAATATCAGCTCTAGTGAAAGTTTAGCCCCCCAAAAGGTACTAAAACATGGGGAGGGATAAAGCCCTGACCAACTTGTGTATATGGGTGTCCACTTTCTGGGAACCCCCCCCCCCCCCAACCAACCGCAGTGAATTTCACTTTTGTACACCCCAAATGGTAAGCTTACTTATGGATGAAGGGAACTAGCATGCACTCTTCTATGAGCGGTTTATATCAGCTTGGTAATACATCCTGCAGGCCTTTCTTAACTAACTGTGCAATGGGCAGTGACGATACCTCTGTGGATTTGCTATAAAGGAGTGATAGAACTATGAGCTAACATGCTTTACCATTATCGAAATCCCTATACAATTGTATACTTTGCTGAATTGGTTTAAACCTTGGATATATACAAAGCTAAGCACTGTCAGAGGTTAAAGCCTTTCCCATTATGTTAATTATACTCTACCTTTTTTGTTTGTGTTTGGTGATCCACCTTTAGGATTGGAGGATATCTCTTTATGGCTATCTTTTTTTATGATTTTTAGGACATTATCTCTCTCGGGACTGATCCTGCCACATATACCCATCCTTCTGAAAAATATACTTACATCATGTAAGTGATAAAGTTGGTATTGTGGGGACCTTTTCAACCTTAGAACACATGATATTTATTGTGTGTCCACCCTTGCTGTTGCCTCTAGATGCACCCCCATATTCACTGTTTTTGGGACTCCAGGTGACCCCTTGTCTAGCCACCTTTACCTATCCACCTCAAGCAACTATTGTGCATTGTACTTTAAGTAATAATTGCCCTTTGGGGTGCTGAAATTTACATGAACGTAATATGTTGATTTTACTGTTCATATGCGATAATGACTGTGCTATCTCTACTTTGTTTAGATTAAAACTTTATTTAACTATTTAAGCTCCTGATGTCGAGCAGGACTACAACCTGGACCTTATCATCCCTGAGAGTGGACGCTGTCATACGCTAGTTGGTTAAGGCTTTATCCCTCCCCATGTTTTAGTACCTTTTAGGACTGATATTTGTACCAGCTACCATTTTTTGTATGTGGTGTAAATTATATAATAATTTTTAATCTATTAAAATGTAAGTTTTAATAGATATGAGTTTGTGGTGCCTTTAAAGTGCATTTTCTCTTTGCCAATCCAAATGATTAATTTCAGGACGAGGCACAGTTTTACCAGGTTGTGTCCACAGTACCACCATGTGTGGACATAAAAATCAAGTCATTCTTACTAGTAGAGTTAGATGGACTTTACATAAATGACTAACGAATTAAAGCATAACTCCAGCTAACACATTTTAAGCAGTCACAAAAACAGATTTTTCCTTTTTGGGATAAAGGTTTTACATAAATGAATAAAAGCTGACCATTGTAAGTACCCTTAAATGATTTGTCTCAACCCTCTAACTGCTACTTTTGCTTCAAAGAAATTTGAAAAAGAACAGCAGGCTCAACATATAAAAAAAATGGAGATGGGTAATAAAGGAAAACTTTTTTAAAGTATTTTGTAATTTAATGTTAGTAAAATTACTTTTTAAAATTTTGAAGACAGATATAGTTATTTAAAACAAATATACATTGACATATCTTTATCAGTCAGTTCCGTTCTGGCAAAGCGTACATCAATATTTACAGAACAGAGGCAGATTACATTCTGAAATATTGCCCCACAAGCTCTACAGGTAACCTGGGAGGCATTTTTTTCTTACTAAAACTGGATTTCCATGCTAAAGAATGAGGTACCAACTTGGCACTTTTTAACGTGTGCTCTTTTAAAATACCCTTCAACTGAACTTCATTGGGTAACAATCACTGTTTTAGTAAATCAGCTCCAGCCATATTTTAATTTTCTTAGATATCGTGTATATGCAATCAGTGGAACAGAATCCCCTCAAATGAAACATTTTAAACACACACTGAAACTCTAGCTAGTTAGCAGAAAATGTAGATTTTTAACAGTCCCCTGATGTATTCATATCTGTCACTTACCCATACTATCACATCGAGAGCTTGTAAGCCCCCTTGTAGTAACAATAAAGTTAAATAAAAAAATAAAATAAAAAATTAAAAAGTGAAAAAATTACTTTTAATTTTAATAGAATAAATAAAAGTAATAAACACCCCTCTCTGCCAATCCCTCCTCTGGCTTCCCATTGCCAAACAAATACAATTAAAAACATTAACAATAACATACAAAGCCATTTACAATTCTGCCCTGAGCTACATCACCATTCTTGTCTCTAAATATCACCCAAACCGTCCTCTCTGCACTTCCCAAGACCTCCTGCTCTCTAACTCCCTTGTCTCCTCCTCCAATGCTTGTCTCCAGGACTTCTCCAGAGCCTCTCCAATCCTCTGGAACATTCTACCCCAATCCGTCTGGCTCTCTCCTACATTGTCCACTTCTAGGCGACTCCTGAAAAAAATCTCTTCAAGGAAGCTTATTCTGCCTTCAGCTAATAACGGAATCTTTTATTTCTCCCATCAGTTCATCCCTCACAGTTATTACCTTTTGCTCCACCAGCCCCTCCCTATTATATTGTAAGCTCCCAGGAGCAGGGCCCCCCTAACCCTCCTGTATTGAATTGTATTGTTGCTGTATTGTCTCCCTTTATATTGTAAAGTGCTGCACAAACTCTTGTCGCTATATAAATCCTGTATTATAATAATAATTAATAATAATAAAAAAATAAAAGTACCCCATCCTCCCTGCATGCATGCATGCAAATGGGAATGCCTGCATACGGTATATCCCACACGCAACATGTAAACAGCGATTGCACCACACATGTGAGGTGTCACCAAGAACATCAGAGTGAGAGCAATAATTCTAGGGCCTTAATAAGCAATTAACTTTAAACTGATAACCTGTAATGGCTTTTAAAGCATCACCTTTGAAAAGTTTTAGATATCATAGTTTGCCACCATTTCTCAGATACATGCAATTTTCAGACTTGACATGTTTGCTATCTATTTACACAACACAACATCATCTTTTATATATTACAAAAAATTAAATATTATATTCTGTCTGTGCACACTAAAATTCGTTTTAGTATATTTTTTTCCTGATAATTTGCATTTGATAAATGGTGGCGCAAATATCATGTGACATAAAAAAATTGCAAACAATGTCCCCATTGTATTCTATAGGCCTCTGCTTTCAGAAAATATATAATGTTTGGGGGTTCTAAGTAATTTTTTAGCAAAAAATTATGATTTTAACATGTGTGTGTAGAATTAAAAAAATGCCCTGGTCAGCAAGTGGTTAATCTACTAAAAGGGTAGAGAATGTAAGGTAAAGCTGTGTTCACTTCACTCATCCAATCATGTGCTTGTAAAAAATCCTGTTTTTCCAATTTCTCTTACAAGTTATTGGGTATTTAAAGTGGACATGGGTTAACCTTATTCACTTGTGAAAATCACATCTCCACTGTACACCAATTAAATAGGTAGAATACATCTTCCCTGATCACCAATGAACCAAGTATGATACATCTCAACTAATGCCCCGTACACACGGTCGGAATTTCCGACAGAAAAAGTCAGATAGGAGCTTTTGGTCGGATATTCCAACCGTGTGTATGCCCCATCGCACTTTTTCTGTCATAATTTCCAACGGACTTAGATATAGAACATGTTCTAAATGTTTCCATCGGAAAAGCTGAAAGCGGTTATCCCGTTGGCCAGTCCGACCGTGTGTACGCGGCATTAGAGTCTCATACCATAAGGGCCCCTATCATTTTATATGGGCCATTAGGGGAGTGTGTTTGTCCTTCAGACCAGTTTACCATTATCTGCTGCATGTCTTACACAATAAGATTCTCCTACAATTATTTGTCTTATGCAGTGTTTTTATGTGGGCCCACTTTTACTTGCACTAAGATTATCATCATACCTGGGTTGGATTCATCTGTGCTGGTACATATTCATAGCAGGCTATTACACATAAGGGTACACAGAAAAACTGTAGAGGATATGTTCATAATTACACTGTATGAGGAATACATGTCAGCTAGCTGTCCTTTTGATGTTAATACATATAGCAATTATATTCTTTGAAAGCCTTCTAGTAAGTAGATGTTTATCTTACTATCTCTGCTGAACCATCATCTTCTTTATAAGTGAACATATCATTACATTTTTCTAAATCCTGTTTTGTTTTAAAGATAACCTCTTTAAAAAAAAAGTTAAATGCCTTTGTTTATTGTAAACTGTATATGCTCTATACACCAACATATGGCTGTCCACAATTGAGAGACAGTTTTCAATAGTTGAGGGTTCGGCATTGCACAGACCGGACAACTATTTTCTCCAAACCTGCAAAGTTTTCATCAACCTCTAGTCAGGTTCTGCAAAATTTGACAAGGAAAGGTAAGCATATGCATAAGATAAGAATTGTCACATTACTGCCATTTCAGCTATCGTCTAGAATAAAAATAACCAGGTCAATGTTCTTCAACAATTATTTAGCTTTCTTCTTGTGCTGGTAGTGTTCACCACATAGCTTCCAGTGCAGAGACAAATGTCCCACCCTAAGTCTCCCCACCACTTCTCCAACCTTCTCTGCAATTGTGACTTTCACAGTAACACTCAATGTAGCCCCCAGACCTGAATTCACTGTTTGATTGGGCAACTACAGGCATACCCCACTTTTAAGTACACAATAAGGTTTATTTACTAAAGCTGGAAAGTGCAAAATCAGGCTCACTTCTGCAAAAAACCAATGAGCTTTCAGGTTTTATTACCAAAGCTTAATTGAACAATCTGGGGTTAGAAGCTCATTGGTTTCTATGCAGAAGTGAGCCTGATTTTGCATTTTCCAGCTTTAGTAAATAAACCCCATTGTGTACTTAAAAGTGGGGTATGCCTTTATATGGCAAATTAGATGTTATGTTGATTTTTGTAACCTTATGCACTTTAGGGCTAAAGACATGAATGAATCATACATCTAGGAGGAGTACAACTGGGGGAATTAGTAATCAAAAAGAATGTGGGTGTTCAGTCAGATCATAGACATAATAGTATCATGCAATGCCAAGCTGCAGTTTCTAAAGCAAGCAAAATATTTTCTTGTACTAAATGAAGTATAGACTCCAGAGCAGTGGCGGCTGGTGCTCACATTTTTTTTTGTGGGGGGACGCAAAAAAAACCTGAAAAATACTGAAAAAAACCCCATCAATTGCAGCTCACTGTGCCCATCAAATGCAGCCATTGTGCCCATCAAATGCAGCCACTGTGCCATCGATTGCAGCCATTGTGCCCTTCAAATGCAGACACTGTGCCATCAATTGCAGCCATTGTACCCATCAAATGCAGCCACTGTGCCCATCATATGCAGCCACTTGTGCCCATCATATGCAGCCACTTGTGCCCATCATATGCAGCCACTTGTGCCCCATCAAATGCAGCCACTGTGTCCATCATATGCAGCCACTGTGCCCATCATAAGCAGCCAATTGTGCCCATCATATGCAGCCACTTGTGCCCATCAAATGCAGCCACTTGTGCCCATCATATGCAGCCACTGTGCCCATCATATGCAGCCACTGTGCCCATCATGTGCAGCCATTGTGCCCATCATATGCAGCCACTTGTGCTCATCAAATGCAGCCACTGTGGTCCATCATATGCAGCCCCTGTGCCCATCATATGCAGCCGCTTGTGCCCATCATATAAAGCCACTTGTGCCCATCAAATGAAGCCACTTGTGCCCATCATATGCAGCCACTTGTGCCCATCAAGTGCAGCCACTTTTGCCCATCAACTGCAGCAACTCGTGCCCATCAAATGCCACCAGTTGTGCCCATCAAATGCCACCACTGTGACCCCCGCCCACCTGCTGTCTGCCCAGCACTTGCCCCATCTTAGTGGCGGGTCAGGCCGCAGGTGACGGCAGAGAGCCATGGGACGGCTCCTGTGTTCTCCATGCTTCCCCCTCCTCTGTTGCTCCATTTTGCTAGGCATCCAATTGGAGCAACTCTGTCTTCAGCCAATCAGGTCACGGGTATTAGAACCACGCTACCTGATTGGCGGAGAGGCGGTTCACTGTTAGAAAAGCAAATATTCATTTGCTTTTCTAACACATCTGGGTGGACTGCGAACGCAATGCTCTGCACTCCAAGTCCATCTTTTTTGAAGCCTATTAGAGCCTATGGCTCTAATTGGCTGCTTCAAAAAACACCCCCGCCGCTGGAAATCAGGCGCCCAGCATCCAAAAGGGGGCGGACACATGAATAGGGGGTGGCAGCGGCGGCCATGGATAGATTCATGCAATGCATGAATCTATCCATTAGTCATAGAGGGGTGACTGGAGAGTGGGGGTGGCACCCGTGTGCCCTTAATGGACGGGCCGCCCCTGCTCCAGAGAGAGAGATTTTGGGGTTGCTTTACTAAAAGCAAATAGACTGTGCATTTTGCAAAGTGCAGTTGCACTCTGCAAGAGCAGTTGCTCCGGAGCTTAGTAAATGAGCAAAAAACTCTGCTGGCTTCTATCATCCAATCATGTGCAAGCAAAAATGCTGTTTTGTTTTTTTTGTTGTTTGTTTTTTTCCTTGCATGTGATTGAGTATTATTTTCAAAGTGAAGTTTTACCTCATTTACTAAGCTCTGGCGAAACTGCACTTGCAGAGTGCAACTGCTATTTTTCAAAGTGCACAGTCTATTTGCCTTTAGTAAATAAACCCTATTTAGGCAGTCCCCCGGTTACAAACAAGATATGGTCTGTAGGTTTGTTCTTAAGTTGAATCTGTTTGTAAGTCAGAACAGGTACAGGTAGTGTAGCTCCAGCCAAAAAAAAAATATTTTAAAGCCTTTTGGATAGCATAGGGAAGGGTTAATACGTTAATACCCCTGTAATGTTTGTTTTGCTGTCTGTGCCCCTGTTCAGAAGATTTCACCTCACTTTCTGTCCCAATGACAATTGGATTTTGAAAATTTTGGGTTGTTGTGGAAACAAGCCTTGGTGATAAAACTTCAGTGGAGACAGCTTTTTTCCATTATAACTCTTATGCCGCGTACACACAACGGGACTTCCTGGCAGAAAAGGTCCGACGGAATCATTCCGTCGGACATTCCGATCGTGTGTGGGCTTCATTGCACCTTTTTTTTCGAAATTTCCGATGGACCTAGAAATAGAACATGTGTCAAATCTTTCCAACGGACTCAATTCCTATCGAGAAAACCGTTAGTCTGTGTGCTAGCCCGACAGACCAAAAATGACGCAAGGGCAGCTATTGGCTACTGGCTATTGAACTTCCTTTTTCTAGTCCCGTCGTACGTCATCACGTTCCAAACGATTGGACTTTGGTGTGATCGTGTGTAGGCAAGTCCGTTCCAGCGGAACTCCGTCGGAAAGACCATCAGAGTCTACTCTGATGGAAAGTCCACTCGTGTGCATTACAGGAGAGAATTTCCCTTCCTAGGGGTAGATTTCCTTTCACTTCCTGTTGTCTCCCTCCGTTTGTAAGTAGGAGTCGTTTGTAAGTCGGATGTTTGTAACTAGGGAACCACTTGTAATCTTGCCCCTGTACAAAGCATTAGTTAGACATCATCTGTAGCAGTTTAGTTCTGGGCACCAGTTCACAAAAAGAATGTTGTAGAACTAGAGAATGTGCAGAGAAGGGCAATCAATGGCAATCAAACTGATAAGAGGCATGGAGGAGCTCAGCTATGAGGAAAGATTAGCTAAACTGAATTTATTCTCTTGAGAAGAGGTATTTAAAGCGGAGTTCCACTTATTTAAAAGTTAGGAGCTACAAAAGGTGGAGCTGCTGACTTTTATCAATCAGACACTCACCTGTCCCACGGTCCAGCAGTGCGGGTGCAGGAAGCCTCGCTCCTCTCCCTCTCCTCTCCGTGGCATTCTTACTATGGGCGCCCGGCTGTGGCTTCACAGCCAGGCGCTCACTGTACATGTGCGAGCCGTGCTGCGCCCTGTGAATGGCTGGGAAATCTTCTGGGATCTGTGACGCGTCCCAGAAGATTGCAGGGAGGGAGGGGGAGAGATAATCTTCCTTCTAGCGCCGCGGTGCCAGGGGAGGAAGTAGGAGCTGGGTGCCTCTAAAAACAGGGTACCCGCTCCCCCTCAAAAAAATGACATGCCAAATGTGGCATGTCAGGTCATCACCAGCGCTTAAAGCGGAAGTTCCATTTTTGGTGGAACTCCGCTTTAAGGGACATTATGGTCATGTTGTATACATACATACCTATATGGCCCATATAGTGAATTAATTGCGAAGCTATTTACTTAAAGTGCAAAGCATTGGACAAGGGGGCATTCTTTGTGTCTAGAGGTAAAGAGGATTAACCCTTGTATACACAAAGGATTCTCCACAGTAAGAGCTTTGCAAATGTGGGATAGAATTTCTCAGGAAGTAGTTCTAGCTAGTTCAGTTATAAAAAAAAAAAAAAAAAGCTAGCTGCATTTCAAAATGTAGAGATTTTGACTGGATTTTAACATTTATATGTATTACACCAGAGATTGTTGATCAAGGGGATATAAGTTGAATCTGTTTGTAAGTCGGAACAGGTACATTTTTTAAGTGTAGCTCCAGCCAAAAAAAAACTATTTTTAAGCTTTTTGGATAGCATAGGGAAGGGTTAATACGTTAATAACCCTGTAATGTTAGTTTTGCTGTCTGTGCCCCTGAATTTTGTTCCCCTGTTTTTTTTTTAATCTTCCTCTGGATCAGCTGTGGGTAAAGAATTCTGTATATAGGGGTTTCGATGTATTCATTTAATTATTTTTTTCTATTGGTTGAACTCTTTGGATGAACTTTACTAAAACTTGAGCAATCTGGTGCAGCTGTGCATTGTAGCCAATCAGCTTGAAAATTAGGCTGTTCAATTAAGCTTTGATAATAAAACCTGGAAGTTGATTGGTTTCTATGCAGAGCTGCACCAGATTCTGAGTGCTTCAGTTTTAGTAATGTTCCCCAAAGAGTTCAACCAATAGAAAAAAAATTAATTAATTGATATATTGAAACCCCCATATACAGAATTCTTTACCCACACCAGATTTTGCATGCTCCAGTTTTAGTAAATCTCCCCCTTTTCAACCCAATTAGTGATGTAACTTTGTAACTAGGAACATGATTGTTACAATTTCAGAGTATTAGTGATAATTGTTATTTGCTTGTTTAGATGCTTTTTCACATATAGTTAGCACTTATTTAGTTTGAGAATAATAAGAACACTAGGCTATACAGCTGTTTTGCTTGTCACTTCATGTAACCAACCATTTACCACTTCAGCCCTGGAAGATTAGGCTGCTCAATGACCAGAGCACTTTTTACAATTTGGCACTGCGGCGCTTTAACTGGTAATTGCGCGGTCATGCAATGTTGTACCCAAACGAAATTTGCGTCCTTTTTTTTCCCACAAATAGAGCTTTCTTTTGATGGTATTTAACTGCCTCTGTGATTTTTTTTTTTTGTTATATAAAAGGAAAAAGACCGAAAATATAAAAAAAATGATATTTTCTAATTTTTGTTAGAAGAAAAATCCAATAAACTCAATTTTAGTCATACATTTTGGCCAAAATGTATTCAGCCACATGTCTTTGGTAAAAAAAAATGTCAATTAGTGTATATTTATTGGTTTGCGCAAACCTGTAGCGTCTACAAACTATGGTACATTTTCTGGAATTTATGCAGCTTTTAGTTTATGACTGCCTATCTCATTTCTTGAGGTGCTAAAATGTCAGGGCAGTACAACCCCCCCACACACACACATGACCCCATTTTAACAAGTAGACACCCCAAGGAAATTGCTGAGAGGCATGTTGAGCCCATTGAATATTTAATTTTTTTGTCACGAGTGATTGAAAAACGACAAAAAAAAAAAAATTACACAAAGTTGTCACTAAAGTATATATTGCTCACATATGCCATGGTTTTATGTGGAATTACACCCCAACATACATTCTACTGCTTCTCCTGAGTATGGGGATACCACATGTGTGCGACTTTTTGGGAGCCTTGCCACGTACAGGACCCCAAAAACCAAGCACCGCCTTTAGGATTTCGAAGGGCATAAATTTTTGATTTCACTCCTCACTAGGGATGGGCGAACGGTTCGGCCCGAGCATAGGTTCGGGCCGAACTTTGGTTGTTCGGTCAAACAACGGTTTGGCAAACAGCCGAACAAACGGGTCATTCGACCGTTTGTTCGGCCCCCCAAACCGACCACAATGCATTGCAGCGCTGAACAGTGCATTGCAAGCCCTGATTGGCTGAAGCAGTGAAAGGGCACAGGGCACTGTCAGAGTTCCGTGCATCACTGTACATTTGGCGCATTATATTGTAGTATATTATAGTGTATCCGTGGAGTGTGTCTGTGTAGTGTGAGTACTCAATGTAAAGTGCACCAAACACCTCTTTACATTGATTAAAGTGCATCTACAGATTTTAACTTCTTCTTTACATTTGCTTATAAGCACCGCCCCCTCCCTCCCAATAATGTGTGGGAGAACAACAAGGAAAGGCAGATGTTCCCTTGGCACTGTAAGGGGGCCAGCAACAAATGTGTCCACAAGCAAAGGTGGACGAGGTGGTCAGTCCTCAGGCAGGGCATCATTTCCTCTGTTTAGTGAGTTTGCCTGTGCCATCCAGCCACAGCATGCAGAGGAGGTGGTGGACTGGCTTACTAAACTTTCCTCATCCTCCTCATCCTCTGTCATGCAAGCAGAGACAAGTTGCCAAAGTGGATAAACCTGCCTCCTTGTCCACATCTATTCCCGCCATAGCCCAAACATCAGCCATTGAGGAGTCAGCTGAATTATTTGACCACAACATCAGCCACTTGCTCCTTGATGATGCCCAGCTATTACTGGATTCAGATGCTGGTTCTGAGGTTGAGGATGACAGGAACATGAGCCCAGGAAGAGAGACGAACATTGGTAGACAAACTGGCATTCATGTTCCCCAAGTCGCAGCGTATTGCCAAATTGTCTCCATTGGTAATTATGAAGATGGAGGAGATGGAGGAGATGGAGGCGATGATGATGATGATGATGATGATGAGGTCACTGATGCGACTTCAGTGCCAGATAGAGCAGAGGAGGAAACTGAAGGTGAGGCGGCACAACCCCAAGGAAGCCGACATCAAGAAAGAGTAGAGAGCAGCCACCCTATTCCATCACATTCTGCAGCTGTTATCTCCCGGCCCACTCCCCAAAGCTCAGCTGTCTGGGCCTTTTTCAGCACAAGAGCACCTAAAAGCCACACAAAAGGGGCACAAAACTGTCCCTCCTCCGCCTCCTTACCCACTTCAGTCTGCCCCTGCAATACTGAGTCATTACCTTTCATCAGCCTCCACTGACAGGGACGATGGTATAGCACAGGGTGTCCCAGGTCCTAGCAGCACAGGACCTGGGACACAGGGTGTCCCAGGTCCTAGCAGCACATCTGCCAGCAGCACACCACCAGCTGTAGACTGTAGCCCGCAAATTTCTCTGCCCCATCTGCTGCAGCGGAAAAAAAATACAGTCCCTGCCACCCACATGCCCAGCGTCTGAATACAAGCTTGTCAAAGCTGTTGGCTCTCCAACTTTTGCCTTTCAGCCCGGTTGATTCTGCCCCCTTCCATGAATTTGCACAATGTGCTGTACCACAATGGCAGGTTCCCAGTCACTACTACTTTTCACGTAAGGCCGTTCCATCTCTCTACCATCACGTAGAACGGAATGTTCTGGCATCGCTGGACAAGGCAGTCAGCCGTAAAATCCACCTTACTGCTGACACGTGGTCCAGCAAGCATGGGCAGGGACGATATATTTCATTCACAGCACATTGGGTAACACTGCTTGCAACTCGAAAGGATGCAGGACAGGGCTCGGTGTCCCTCCTCCACCCCTTCCTCCACCACCTCCATGCCCTCCTCTACAGAATTGTCCTATGAACATCAGGTACCCCTAAGCGTTCAAAGGGCTATTCCCATAGTTAGGCTAAAATGTGCCATGCAGTGGTTCAGCTGGTGTGTTTAGGGAACAGGAACCACACCGGAGCAGAGATTCTTGCAGCTCTACAGGGACAGGCCCAGAGGTGGTTCACACCACGCCAGCTGGAGCCAGGAATGGTGGTGTCCGATAATGGCTCAAACCTCCTGTCTGCCCTTAGACTGGAAAAGTTGACATATGTGCCATGCCTGGCACATGTCCTCAATTTGGTGGTGCAGCGTTTCCTAAGTACGTACCCAGGGTTGCAAGATGTACTAAAGCAGGCCAGAAGAGTCTGTAGCCATTTCAGGCGGTCATACACAGCCAGTGCTCGGTTGGCTGAAATTCAGCGGGAATTCCACCTGCCTGTAAACCGCCTGATTTGTGACATGCCCACCAGGTGGAACTCAACTTTGGGAATGCTTCAGCAGATATACATGTAGCAGAGGGCCGTCAACGAGTACCTGTGCCATTACGGCATGATTACAGGCTCAGGCTTCCTCAGCTTTTTTCCCCATCCCATGCATGGCTGATCATGCACTGTTTTGTCACAATTTGAGGAGGCTACAAGGATGGTGAGCAGTGACAGTGCATGCATCAGTGGAGCAGACTCTGCATAGAATTATGGACAGGGCACTGGAGGCAGAGCAGCAAGAGGAATAGGAGGATTACCTTTCCTCTCAAGACCCACTTTATCCAGACACCATCATTCCTATGTCACAGAACACACAGGAGGAGAGAGGGGGGAGGATGAGGAGGAGGATTCTGACACTTTTCATGGGCTTCGAAGAAGAGGAAGACATGCGTCAATCTGTAAGCGATGCCTTTCCAACCCTTGGGAATAGTACGTGGCTGGGAGGAGGAAGTTCCAGATGCTGTCATCCTAAGTGACCCCGAGGAGTCTGCTTCTCAAGCCTCGGTAAATTTAAGGTGCATGGGCAACCTCATGCTTCAAAGCCTGTGAAAGAACCCAATAATACGTGGCATAAAGGAGAAGGATGATTACTGGTTGGCAACCCTCATTGACCACCGTTATAAGGGGAAGGTCTCAGAACTCATCCCGTCCCCACAGAGAGTGCAGAAGATAAAATCTCTTCAGGACACGTTAAAGAGCATTGTATTGAACATTTTTTCTGACTACAGTAGGTTACAGTGTGGTGGAAAACGTCGTTTTGAGTCTTCTGCTGGTCAAGAGAGGAGCGTTGGAGAAGGCGTCCGCCTAAGTGAGGTATTTCAGAATTTTTTTAGTCCTCGCTGCCCAGGGCTGTCAGCTTCCACACCCATCGGCAGCATATGCATCACATGGTGGACGATTATCTCAGGGCTAAAACAGATGGAGAGCTTTCCAGCTGACGATCCACTGACTTACTGGGTCATGAGAATAGACCACTGGCTAGAACTTGCCCAGTATGCTATTGAGTTGTTGGGCTGCCCTGCATCCAATGTGCTTTCAGAATGGGCATTCAGTGCTGCAGGAGGTTTCGTTACTGATCATAGAACGCGTCTGTCCACAGACTCCGTGGACCATTTGACTTTTATAAAAATGAATCAGTCCTGGATTACCAGCTATGAAGCCCCTGATGCAGATGTCACTGATTAAGTCTTTCTGGGATGTGGAATCTCTGCAGGACTTTGAGGCTGCCTAGCTTTGAGGGTGTTCAATCATTTCATCTGGAAGAATAGCGAAAGGGAGATCCTAGTACTGAAGTACCTAATATACAGGGTGACTCTGTAGGTACTTAAAGGTCACTTGTGCCAACGTCCCCAATAATGTGTTAGAAGCATCAAGGGACTAAAAATGGGACTTTTAAGGCACAACTGTATTGAACTACAAAAGATATGTGAAAAAGTTGAATTTTATTAATAACATACAAAGAACATGGGGAATGGACATGGACATTTAAAAACATTAGATATAGGCATACAACACATGTAATAACACCATTAAGGATCCTATCCTGCAGTTTCCTATGTGATTCTGTATACTTTTAACAAAACATTCAATGTCTAAGTAAAAGGAAAGGGTGGACTTCCCCTAGAGAGTTTGAGATTGAGGGAGCACTGCAGGTCTGGTAATCCAGAGTGGTGTATTCTCCAATTGCTCTACATGTTTCACGTTGACAAAGAACGCTTCTTCAGGAGCTAGAGGTTCAATTAAATATAAAAGGGAAAAAGTGTATTCGCAAAGGTGGACTTATTCAATGGATCGCTGAGATCGATCAAAAGTAAAGATGTCTCTGAAAAAAGGTCAGCCTGGCAGCAAACAGAGACCAAGGCAGCCCAGATAGGTATCACATCAGGTAGTTGTATGTAAGGGGAGAGCTTGTATGAGCTGCAATTCCCACGATAGGTAAAAAAGGAATCTGGGAGTGCACAGCTCTGTTGGATTGCCGCCTGTTGCATGTCCTTGTATGTCATCTGGAAGAATGTTTTTGGTATAGGTTTCATGGGCACATTTAACACCCAAAGACCAATTTTTCAGCACCTGTTTGACAGGTGCATATCATTGCATCTTTTTACAGCAAGGCCAATTCGTGCTTTCATCAAGAGTACCTCTATAGGGTTACGGTGGAAAGGCGCCACCAACACCCAAAGACCAATTTTTCAGCACCTGTTTGACAGGTGCATATCATTGCAATTTTTTTTACAGAAAGGCCAATTCTTGCTTTCATCAAGAGTACCTCTAAAGGGTTACGGTGGGAAGGCACCACCGCCACCCAACGACAAGTTTTTCAGCACCTGTTTGACAGGTGCATATCATTGCAATTTTTTACAGCAAGGCCAGTTCTTGCTTTCATCAAGAGTACCTCTAAAGGGTTACGGTAGGAAGGCGTCACCGACACCCAAAGACCAATTTTTACACACCTGTTACTTCTATCCAAAGTCAAAGGGGCACTAGAATGTATCCAAAAAATCTCTAATCTTGTTCCCAGTGCACTATATTCATATGTATACTCATCATATACAGTGGTTCCCCAGCTGTTGCTGAGCAAAATAAAGGCAACTTGCAGGGAAAATTTCATTTTTTTTTTGGCTTTTTAAATGCAATTATTGCTGCAGAAGATTCTAGACATGGTACAGATCTGCCACTTTACAGGTAGACTAAGACTAAGGGGACCCCCCAGGCACTGTTTTGGAAGGAATTTTTCATTTTTATGCTTTCATTTTAAAAATCAAAGAATCACTGCTCAATGACGTTTTTCACAAACTTTTTTTATTGATACATGTCCCCCAGGGCAGGACCCAAACCCCTATAACCATTGTATGCCAAATTACTTGAATATAAGCCTTCACTTTGGATTTTTGATGTTTGGATCCCATTGACTTTAATGGGGTTCGTTATTTGGGTCCGAACTTTCACTGTCTTCAAAAGTTCGGGTGCGAACCAAACAGGGGTCTGTTCGGCCCATCCCTACTCCTCACTACCTATCACAGGTTTGAAGGCCATAAAATGCCCAGATAGCACAAAACCCCCCCAAATGACCCCATTTTGGAAAGTAGACACCCAAAACTATTTGCATGTTGAGTCCATGGAATATTTTATATTTTGCCACAAGTTGCAGGATAATTACAATTTTTTTTTTTTGCACAAAGTTGTCACTTAATGATATATTGCTCAAACATGCCATGGTTATATGTGTAATTACACCCCAAAATACATTCTACTACTTCTCCTGAGTGTGGGGATACCACATGTGTGAGACTTTTTGGGCCGTGTACAGGACACCGAAAACCAATCACCGCCTTCAGGCTTTCTAAGGTCGTAAAATGGTGATTTTATTCCTCACTTCCTATCACATTTACAGAGGTCCTGAAATGTCCAGATAGCACAACCCCCCCCCCCTAAATGACCCCATTTTGGAAAGTAGACACCCCAAGGTATTTGCTAAGAGGCATGGTGAGTATTTTACAGCTCTCATTTGTTTTTGAAAATGAAGAAAGGAAAGAAAAATGTATTTTTTTTCAATTTTCAAAGCTTTGTGACAAAAAGTGAGATCTGCAAAATACTAAACATGCCTCTCAGCAAATAGCTTGGGGTGTCTACTTTCCAAAATGTCATTTGGGGGGGGGGGGTTGTGCTATCTGGGCATTTCATGGCCTCCGAAACTGTGAAAGGCAGTGAGGAGTGAAATCAAAAATGTACGCCCATAGAAAGCCTGAAGGCGGTGATTGGTTTTCGGGGTCCTGTACGCGGTTAGGCTCCCAAAAAGTCTCACACGTGGTATCCCCGCACTCAAGAGAAGCAACAAAATGCATTTTGGGGTGCAATTTCTCATATGCCCATGGCATGTTTGAGCAATATATCATTTAGTGACAACATTCTGTAACAAAAAAAAAAAATCCCGAAACTTCTGGCAGAATATAAAATATTCCATGCACTCAACATGCCTCTCATCAAATAGCTTGAAGTTTCTTCTTTCCAAAATGGGGTCATTTTGGGGGGGTTTGTTCTATCTTGACATTTCATGGCCTCCGAAACTGATAGGTAGTGAGGAAGTGAAATCACCATTTTACGCCCTTAGAAACCCCGAAGGCGGTGCTTGGTTTTCGGGGTCCTGTACATGGCTAGGCTCCCAAAAAGTCTCACACATGTGGTATTCCAGTGTTCAGGAGAAGCAGCAGAATGTATTTTGGGGTGTAATTTCACATATGCCCATGGCATGTTTGAACAATATATCATTTAGTGACGACTTTGTGCAAAAAAAACAAACTGTAATTTTCCCGCAACTATTGGCAAAATATAAAATATTCCATGGACTCAACATTCCTATCAGCAAATAGCTTGGGTTGTCTACTTTCCAAAAAGGGGTCATTTGGGGGGGTTTAAACTGTCCTGGCATTTTATGCACAACATTTAGAAGCTTATGTCACACATCACCCACTCTTCTAACCACTTGAAGACAAAGCCCTTTCAGACACTTTTTGTTTACTAGAAAAAATATTTATCTTTTGTAATGGAAATTTGTAAGTTCTGTATATAATTGTATTCCATTTTATATGTATTGCACACTGCCCTCACTGTGCACACGGCACTGATAATGTTTTCAGTACATGTTTGCATTCTTTCGAGTCCTGATTAGAATTAGTCTGCCTATGTAACGGCCCTTGTTACCATAAACGTACAATTGTAATATTAATGTGATACCTACGTAATCATGTGTATAAAAACCTTCAATTGCGTCATAATAAAGCAGAACAGTTATTTGGAAAGATGCTGAACGTATCTTTTGTGTCTGTTCCCTACTGCAGTAGTTATTATTAATTTGGAATCACTAATCAATATGAGCATAGGAGTTGTCTATCATCAAAATGTCCAACTCAAGGTGCGAGCTTTGCCTAGGAGGGGATTTACAGATGACCCTGAGAATCCAAAACAAGGAGCTTGAGTCGATCCGGGAATTTCTGATAACCAGCCGGCTGAGGTAAGCCTTTTGCTTACATTTGAGTTATCAGACTTCCTTGATCGGTAAAGCAATTTCAAGACAAAGGGTACCTATTTTACTCCCCTTAATCGAACTGTATTGATTGGTGGTTATATGTTATGTTGTCACTATCTACTATCCATCGGAGTGTTATAGATAGGAAAGGGAAGAATAGTGCTGTTCACAGGTATATGTAGTACATCTGCTTGATAGAGTAGTTTAGAGGCAAGAGAGTATAGGCACACGTAGAGAAGACTGGCCAGTCATTATGGGCATTAAATTAAGTAAGGGAATGAAGGGTAAGAGACCCTCAAAAATGCCCAGCGCAAAAGGAGCGTTATATATGAACCGAAGGTGCGGTTCCACCTATACTGAGCCCCTAGATTAATGGGTAAAGTGGACAGGGATCCACAATGGGTAACTGGGTTACCAGGGACTAAGAATCATGCAGAGTAAACAGCTAGAAAAACAGCTATCTATGTGAGCAGGATGGATCAAGGGTGACAATTAACACTAGAAAGAAAGGGACATTTTCATGTTAAGTTGTGGGATGAATTTGGGGTCAGGCACTACAACAAGTTAAAGCGGTTGTATACCCGCTGTCTTTTTTTTTTTTTATATACCTGCAAGGGAAAAGGCATAATGAGCTAGTATGCACCGCATACTAGCTCATTATGAGATACTTACCTTAGAACAAGGCGCCGGCATCTCATCTGGTCCACGCCGAGGGAGCTAACATCTCCCCTCGGCGTGTCTTCCGCGCGGCAGACTTCTGCCCGGCAAGCCCTGGAGTTTGCCGGGCTGTCAGCCGAGAATCCCCTGTGCGCATGCGCCGCTGCAGTCAGCGGCTCATTGCGAGGGGAATATCTCCTAAACCTTACAGGTTTAGGAGATTTTTTTTTACCTACAGGTAAGCCTTATTATAGGCTTACCTGTAGGTAAAAGTTCAAAATAAAGGTATACAACCACTTTAATTTGAAACAGAGTAATGAGAGTTAAAACAGAATACTTTATATGTTGACAGAGAGGGAAGATGGGATGAGCACTATGGCTACCTGTCTGATCATAGAATCATAGAAGCTAGATTATGTGAAGTATGGTATTACAATACATTGGATGCAAAAACAGAAGTTAGGCAAGGAAACATTAAAAGAGTTAAAAGAAAGTGAGAGAATGATATGCATGTGTTGTGTACAAATGGGAAAAATGTAAGCAATTTTAGAGAGATATTTGTGTATGTGTGTGAATGCTGGAACCTTTAGTTCTATCGCTTGTGTGTGTCATGTATGCAGATGTGACCCCCTCCTTTGCGCTCTCATGAAAGAATGTGGCTGGGATGAGAGATCAGTGATAAGCTGGAAGGACACCATGCCAATTTCAGTTTTTTAAACAAAACATTTATAACAAAATGTGCCGGGAATCTAATGATAAACAATGTGATCACAATTAATTTTGAATCTGTTTTCCATTTTCAAATGAGGGTTACATTTAACCGTGTATTACACAAATTGAATATTCTTTGTATTTAAAAAAGGGAAATTAAGTAAAATTAAGCAATATGTCCCCCTTTAAGGAAATTTATCTGTGGATATATATTAGTGTGTGATATTGAAATTATCATTTGAGTATTAATTTCTAATATCAGTTTAACAATTTTATTAATAATATAGATATATTGAAACTGGTTTATACAACCTTTGTTTAGAAATAAAGTCCAGGGTAATTGGGAAATTTGTAAAAATGGGATTAGTTTAGATTAAGATAACAATTTTGTAATTTTACATTTATTGAGTGGAAAAAAAAGACTAAGATGAGGTTGTTAATTGGAATATAGCTGCCATAATGTTTAACAAAGCCAAGATGGATGGGATACATAAGAAGTTTTTCTACAAAAATTAAATCTTAAGGGCTGATAATAACTTGATGTGCGGTCCATGATGTGAGAGTAACAATAAACTTTAAAGTGGAGTTCCACCCACTTTTACAACTCTTCAGCATCCCTCACTAAACTGTGCACTGTAAACGAATTGGATATTTTTAAATTTTTTTTCTCAGCACCTACTGTATATCTGCTGTATTCATTTTTCACTTCCTCCTACCTGGCCGCGGCCCATCACATCATTTCCTGTTTGCAATGCCTTCTGGGAAGGGGCAGCAACTTCCTCTGACACTGCCGTTGCTATGGAAACCTGACCTGAAACCTTTTACACTGCTTGTGCTGCACTGAGCATGTGCGAGATCTGCAAGGATGAGATCCAGGAAGAAATACAGTCTGGCTTCAGATGCCCACACTTAAGATGGCCACGGCCTGCTGTAAGTTTATAAAATAACAAACTACTGCTATAAACTAACAAAACAGACCTTAGTTTACAGATTAACTTTACTAGAATACATTAAGCTTGTGTATTATAGGGGTATTTTTATTTAAAAAGTATAATTTCGGCCAGAACACCACTTTAAATATAACAGACCCATCACATCAAGTCCACACACCCTGTTAGGATAGATGCCACCTGCAGCCAGTTGTTTTATAGTTTTTGATGTGGCTGAGTTCTTTCTGGTCCATCATACAGATTGTTGGTCCTTTTGTTTTTATTTACTTTTATTTTTGAAATCCAAATCAGAATGTGTGGATTGTGAAATGATGTGCCCCTTTTCCTTGTAAGTGCCGTGGTATAAGCAGAAGAATATTTTGGATTAATGGACATCTCTGCATGACAGCAGGGTATTGTTATCATTTATTATAAGTTGTCTTTTTGAAACATGAAACTGGAGTTCTTACACAAACAGCATGATAGAAAACAAGCCATTGTAATATATTTATGCAAGCTGGACCCAGTAATGAAGGGTTCATCCCAATATATCAGAGCTGTAGCTTTATGCAAAGGTGCTAGACAAAGTTACAGACATTATTTTGGTCAAATATTTAATTTTGAATGGTCCCACATTCTGCGCAGCAAATATACAGCTAACTAAATGTTTGTCTAATGAAAGGTTTAAAATATGAGTTTGTTTATGTACAAATCTAGCAATGAAAAATGCGTACATTTGAATCCAGCCACCTTATTGCCTCTATTGGAGGAGGCTGGAGACAAAGGAAAAACCACATGTGTTAAATTGATGACATAGGAATCAGCTGCTGTGAGCCCAGTGTAGGACACGCTCCCTGAAGACCCAGATATTTAATTTTTTGTAAAGTTATTCCCGGTTTTATACCGAGTATGCAGTTTATCACCCAGAAGGATACTCTGTATTCAAAGTCATTGGATCCTTTCCCCCAGCTCCAGAAGCAGAGCTCCATGTTTTAGCAAAGCCTGTAAGCTATAAAAAGAGTGTATATTTATATAGATAGTTGACATATAGAGAGCTTTTGGTTCCATTTGAAGGACCAGAAGTTTGTTTTTACTTTGGCAGGTAAACCAATCAAGCATGCTAAGTTAATTTGATCAGCTGTTTTCAGCCTTCCAGGTTCTTGCTGAGGTAGCCATACTAACATTAAAACTCACACATGGAAGCAGACCATGCTGCATTTACAGCCCCAGACACTTGATGGGTCTGTGCAACTCACAGATTCCACCCTAGTTCTGGCCCAGTATAGCTGTGATTAACAATTCAGCTTTAAGGACCCCAGAATGAGAAGAACAAATTGTCCACAGGGGGCAACTTCTTATGAAACAGGACTTTGGAAAAGGTGATCATTTACAGTCAGGTCCATAAATATTGGGACATTGACACAATTCTAATATTTTTGGCTCTATACACCACCACAATGTATTTGAAATGAAATTAACAAGATGTGCTTTAACTGCAGACTTTCAGCTTTAATTTGAGAGTTTTTACATCCAAATCAGGTGAACGGTGTAGGAATTACAACAGTTTGTATATGTGCCTCCCACTTTTTAAGGGACCAAAAGTAATGGGACAATTGGCTGCTCAGCTGTTCCATGGCCAGATGTGTGTTATTCTCTCATTATCCCATTTACAAGGAGCAGATAAAAGGTCCAGAGTTCATTTCAAGTGTGCTATTTGCATTTGGAATCTGTTGCTGTCAACTCTCAATATGAGATCCAAAGAGCTGTCACTATCAGTGAAGCAAGCCATCATTAGGCTGAAAAAACAAAACAAACTCATCAGAGAGATAGCAAAAACATTAGGTGTGGCCAAATCAACTGTTTGGAACATCCTTAAAAAGAAAGAATGCACCGGTGAGCTCAACAACACCAAAAGACCCGGAAGACCACTGAAAACAACTGTGGTGGATGACCGAAGAATTCTTTCCCTGGTGAAGAAAACACCCTTCGCAACAGTTGGCCAGATCAGGAACACTCTCCAGGAGGTAGGTGTATGTGTGTCAAAGTCAACAATCAAGAGAAGACTTCACTAGACTGAATACAGAGGGTTCACAACAAGATGTAAACCATTGGTGAGCCTCAAAAACAGGAAGGCCAGATTAAAGTTTGCCAAACAACATCCAAAAAAGCCTTCACAACTCTGGAACAACATCCTATGGACAGATGAGATCAACTTGTACCAGAGTGATGGGAAGAGAAGAGTATGGAGAAGGAAAGGAACTGCTCATGATCCAAAGCATACCACCTCATCAGTGAAGCATGGTGGTGGTAGTGTCATGGCGTGGGCATGTATGGCTGCCAATGGAACTGGTTCTCTTGTATTTATTGATGATGTGACTGCTGACAAAAGCAGCAGGATGAATTCTGAAGTGTTTCGGGCTATATTATCTGCTCATATTCAGCAAAATGCTTCAGAACTCATTGGACGGCGCTTCACAGTGCAGATGGACAATGACCCGAAGCATACTGCGAAAGCAACCAAAGAGTTTTTTAAGGGAAAGAAGTGGAATGTTATGCAATGGCCAAGTCAATCACCTGACCTGAATCCGATCGAGCATGCGTTTCACTTGCTGAAGACAAAACTGAAGGGAAAATGCCCCAAGAACAAGCAGGAACTGAAGACAGTTGCAGTAGAGGCCTGGCAGAGCATCACCAGGGATGAAACCCAGTGTCTGGTGATGTCTATGCGTTCCAGACTTCAGGCTGTAATTGACTGCAAAGGATTTGCACCAAGTATTAAAAAGTGAATATTTGATGGATGATTGTTAATCTGTCCCATTACTTTTGGTCCCTTAAAAAGTGGGAGGCACATATACAAACTGTTGTAATTCCTACACCGTTCACCTGATTTGGATGTAAATACCCTCAAATTAAAGCTGAAAGTCTGCAGTTAAAGCACATCTTGTTCGTTTCATTTTAAATCCATTGTGGTGGTGTATAGAGCCAAAAAGATTAGAATTGTGTCGATGTCCCAAACTTTATGGACCTGACTGTATGTCTGCAAGCCACTCTTTTTCCCTCCATCTTGACACATGGACCGTGTCATCAGTCACAAGCAGTTATGGCTGCCTTAGTAAATGAGCATGGGATAGAGCCAGGGTTCTCCACAGTTGTTTTTATAACATACCACTTCTTGTTTTACCTGTTACCAAAGGTGTCACCAAAAGCTGAATATCCCTTCCAGAGATTACAAAAAGATATATCCAGATGCCCAGGTCAGGATCTTATGAGTATGCATTTTGTCTGTATGGACATGTTTTCTGGATGTCCAGTGGCAAATGCTACTGCAAAGGCCACAGTAAAAAGTGTTATCAGAAGTAGTTTGTAAGTACATATAGTAACAGACGAAATCATTTTTATAGGAGAGTCCGTACTAGAAGTTTTAAGGTTTTATTTTTACACCCCCTACTGTCTACAATGTAGCAGACAAAGTAGAGTAAGAAACTAGAAAACTTTTGCCTGAATGTTTTCTTATATTTTATCAAGCCCCTAAGGGGATATCGGACTCTCTCCCTATGGAATTTGGTTTGGGAGTGTGTTACTCACATGCTTATATTTTGTCTCAGCAGCTGAAGTCCTCCATTTGGATCTCACAGAGAATGTTGCTGATCTTTTAAGGTTTTTTTTACAAACTCATTTATGTGTTTTCTCCCAAATTCCAGATCCTAAAAGTTTAGAAGGATCTAAAACTAAAGCCAGGTGACTTGTGGATTGTTAAGAGACATTTATATATAAGGAAATGTTTGGAGACTAAATACAGCATCTATATCATGTACAAGTTGTGCAAAACTTGAAGGAAAATTCACCTGGATCCACACTAGACACTGCAAAAATTACTAAATTAAAGAAATCCCTGTGTTTGATTTGTTTTCCCTCTTGCTATCACAGTCTAGGGTGCTTTTTGATTCAATTACTTTAATTGTAAGAGATATATATATTTGAAAAGTAGTTTAGCCATGTTGAAGTCATATTTGTCTTTTGTACGTCTTCCATTTTATGTAGAATTGTTTGTGTTTACATATGCTGATAAGTCAGCATGCCAACAATTCAGCTAGAAGGCCATTCTGGCCACAGGAGTGTACAGCCAGTACTCTGTAAATATGTCTTATCAATCATTTGTTTTTCACAATGAAAAGTCATTTTGTAATCAAAAAACTGCTCATCTATTATTTTCTCCACAATGGAGTTTTTGCCTCTTTGGCCAGGACTACCTCCACCTAAGCGTGTGGAGGTTCCAGGGTAAAGGTGATAGCAGGTGTGGTTAGTGATCAAAATATTGATCAAAAGAGGGGAGACTGTAATGGAAATTTGTAAGTTCTGTATATAATTGTATTCTATTTTCTATGTATTGCACACTGCCCTCACTGTGCACATGGCACTAATAATGTTTTCAGTACATGTTTGCATTCTTTCGAGTCCTGATTAGAATTAGTCTGCCTATGTAACGCCCCTTGTTACCATAAACGTACAATTGTAATATTAATGTGATACCTACGTAATCATGTGTATAAAAACCTTCAATTGTATCATAATAAAGCAGAACAGTTATTTGGAAAGATGCTGAGCGTATCTTTTGTGTCTGTTCCCTACTGCAGTAGTTATTATTCAATTGGAACCACTAATCAATATGAGGATAGAAGTTGCCTATCATAAAAGTGTCCAACTCACTTTCATGTCAACCTATGTCATGAAATGCTCGTAGCTTCCGGTTTCTTAGGCCATAGAGATGATTGGAGCCATTCTGCTCTCTGATCAGCTCTATGGTCAGCTGGCGGAACCACTGGCTGCATTCTCGGGTTCCCTCTTGGGACAGGAGAGCCCAAGAAAACCATGGAAGACAGAGGGGGAAGGGAACGTTCCCTTCCCCTGCTTGTAAAAGCAGTCTAGAGGCTAATTAGCCGCTAGGATTACTTTTACATGATAGCTGACCGCTGGCTTAAAAGAATAATACCAAGATGATACATAAACCTGCAGGCATCATTCTGGTATAAAAACTCAAAGTCCAGCAACATACCAGTACATCTCTGGTCCTTGTTGTGCATACATTGTAATGTTCTTTTTTTCATGCAGCCTGTGGGCTGAACGAAAAAAAGAGATTGACCGGTGAGTATGCCCACCATTAGAATACCGCCCTTCATCCTTCCACTTCTAATGATGAGCATACATGCACCATTTTTTTTAAAACTGTGGTGGTGAAAATCACCTTCGACAGTGCTGGAGTCACGGCTTTACGTATCGTGGGAGCAAACACTGTTGCTGTCAAGATAAATAAACCTGTGCTGCAGCCGAATGGCGTACCTGCTAAGCAAATGATGGTTAACAATAAAACAGAGTAACATTACACTATAACAGTAAGACTTACCAAACCTGCAAAGCAAATACAATAAAACATAGTAAAAATAAAATATTGCAATCTGTGCCTAAAAAATATATGGGGGCAATCCGCCCCTAATGTTAGGAGCAAATCACTCCTCCACCCCTGCCCCCATGCTTCGGCATATATCCTCTTTTTTCTTTTAACTATGGTGGTGAAATCACCTCCGACAGTGCTGGAGTCACGCCTTTATGTATGATGGTAGCAAACGCTGCTGCTGTCAGAATAAATAAATCTGTGCTGCAGCTGAATGGTGTACCTGCTAAGAAAATGATGGTTAACAATAAAACAAACATTACAGTATAACATACCATACCTGCAAAGCAAATGAAATAAAACATAGTAAAAATAAAACAGAGAGAGAACAATAGATATAGAACAATAGGGAGCGAACAGTAGAGCAGACAGTAGAGCGAACATAAGAGAGAGAACAATAGAGAGAGAGAAGAAAAATAAAACCACAACTATTTTTGGCTTTTTTTAAAATATTTTTTGTGTTTTTGTGTGTTTTGTTTTTTTTTTCACCTCTTTCACTTTTATAATAACTGTAAAAAAAACTGTAAACTGAACTTTGCAGATTAGGGTCTCTCAAAATGTGATGGCCATCACATCTTTTGAGACCCTGTGTATGTGTGCCTAGGACTGTGTAGTGCTGTACCCTACGCTAATTCTCAACTAGTGTGTGGTAGCGTTTGAAACAGTCACCGATGCAGAGACCAGGTTGGTCAGGACAGGAGGGACAAATAAAAGCGAGTGTCACACCTAAATCTGCATTTTCTGCAGACACGACATCTTCTTTGGGGTGTTCTTTGGGTAGGGGTACCAGGGAGGACATAAGGAAAATGCCTCTCATGCAGCCAGCTCACTGTATTTGCGTTGGGAAGGTGGGCAATAGCACCATCTGGAAACAGAAGGGCTGTGACAATCTCTTCCTGGAATTTAAGGAAGGATCCAGTCCGTCCTGAAGCTTTGTATAGCACAAAAGCGTTCAACAGAGCCAATTGAAATAAATATACAGACACTTTTTTGTACCAGTGTCTTGCCTTGCGGGCAATTAGGTACGGTGCCAACAACTGGTCGTTGAGGTCCACCCCTACCATATTAAGGTTGTATTCGTGGACACAAAGGGGTTTCTCCACAACACCAGTCGGCGTAGAAATTTGGACTGTCGTATTTGCGTGAAAGGAGGACAGAACAAAAACATTCCATGAATCCCTCCACTTCACTGCTAACAAATTATTACACTTCAAGCAGGCTCCCCCCATCTAAGTCGGGATTCTACAAGCTGTTGGGGGAAGCCCCAGCGATTAGATTGCACAGTGCCACGTGCGCCAATTCCATAATCGAAAAGGTGACTAAAAAGTGGCACGCTCATGTAATAATTGTCCAAGTACAAGTGGTACCCCTTTCCGAATAAGGGTGACACCAAGTCCCACACAATCTTACCAGCACTCCCTATGTAGTCTGGGCAGTTCTCCGGCTCTACGTGACTATCTTTTCCCTTGTAAACCATAAAACTATATGTATAGCCTGTTGCCCTGTCACAGAGCTTTTACATCTTGACCCCATATCTGGCACGCTTGCTGGGAAGATACTGTTTGATAGACAAGTGGCCAGAAAACGTAATCAGGGACTCATCAACGCAGACAACTTAATCAGGAGTAAACAAGGCTGAAAATTGTTGGTTGAAGTGGTTTACGAGGGGCCGAATTTTGTAGAGCCAATCAAATCCAGGGTCCCCCCGAGGACGACAGAGTTCATAATCATTGAAGTGCATGAACCACAAGATCTGCTCGTGTCGTGTCCTGGTCATGGAGATAGAGAACACGGGCATATGGTGAACTGAGTCAGTGACCAATATGACCGCAACTCACTCTTTTTAGTTATGCCCATGAGGAGGGATAGACCCAGGAAGGTCTTAAATTCGGAGACCGTAATAGGTCTCCAATCTCTGGCAAGGGTCAACTGGAGATTAGCGGCGATGAATTGACCAGCATACAAATTGCTTTGGTCCACAATAGATCTATAGAGAGCTTTGGTGAAAAACAGCGAATAAAAATTAAGTGACGTGAAATCAACTGTTTCCACCTGAATTCCGGGTTGGCCAGTGAATGGGGGAAGTACGGGTACTGCAGAAGTGGTGGGCTTACAATTAGGATTGGCAAATGCAGCAGAAAGGGCACTACGGGCTCAACAGGCCTATGTTTGTCTTCTTCTTGGTGGCAGCGGGACACTACTAGTGCTAGCCACCTCGCCGGCTTGAACTGCACTTATGGGTGTTACTGCAGTGCTGGATGTACGACCAGGATGTACTAGGCCGCTGGTGCTTGCCAGTTCACCAGAATGATGAGCAGCACTAGTACTGGCTCTCTGCTCCATACGAGAGCCCTGCGGTTCTTGTACCTCAATGACAGCAGAAGAATGGGGTCTGGTACGTCTGACCTTGGCAGGGACCAAAAATCCAGCGTCAGAGCTATCTGTCAGGGTGCCGCTGCTGTCTACAGGTTCGTATTCTGAGCCAAAATCTGACGGATGAGTGACTTCCTCTTCACTATCTGTCATGCTCAGAAATGTGTAGGCCTCTTCACTACTGTACCTTCAAATTGCCATTTTGGTCTCTAAATTTACTGGTACACTAGTGAGACTCACAGGAAAAAAAGCTCCCGACTGTCAGCGACTGCTTCAAATGCTGAAAAAAAACTGTTAGCGTTCGCAGGGATCAGGCCTGACTCTGCGAACCCTGCAGTTATGTGTGTTGTGTTTTGTAAGTGATCGATTGATACTGTACTTGGGTGGACTGGGCTGGGTGAAGGGGCTAAACACAGGTGCTAGCAGGTATCTGGGTTGATCCCGCTAGCACTGCGTTTTTGGGAACCCTAAACTGCTGGTGACGCTAGTATAGATCTGATCAGATCAGATATCAATCTGTTCAGACACTATACTACTAAAGGAGGTGTATGGTGCGTGCGTGGGTGTTAGCTACTGCCACTAATCTGACACTACCTGGAGCAAAGCAGACCCTGAGTGACGCTAAAACCTAACTGATATCACCCGCCGGCTGATCAGGGGGTTAAACCTTTATTTAGGTAAAATACGGCGGGTGCCCTGATGCTATAAAAAATAAACTAGCTAACCAGTGTCACTTATACAGTGATCAATGGTGACAGGGGGTGATCAAGGGGTTAAACCTTTATTAGGGGGGGTTTGGGGTTCCCTAGACCTATCTAATTACCCTAATTCTGATTTTTGTCACTCAATCAGTTAACTGTGGGGGTGATCGGGGGGTGGCAAGTGTACCTACGTGGATTGGTGTCAGTGTAGTGTTGGTGCATTTACTCTGGGATGTCTTCTTTCCTCGCTCTGGAACGAAAAGACCTACACGATGAGAGATGACATCACTTCCCCTGCTGTGTTTGCACTTACACATCCAGAGGAATTATCTCATTCTCCAGGACCGATCACCAGGTCCAGGCCAGATACCATTGGCCTGGGCCTGGGGATTGATCGGCTCTGGTTTGAATCAGATTGTCGCGGCCGCTGAGAAGCAGCCGGACCAACCTGCTGCAGTATAATTGCGGCGGCTTGTCCGGAACTGGTTAAATACGCTATATGGACTACAGAGTTGCTGGCTCAATCCTTTTACTTGTTTGCACTAGGCTATACACATACAGTTTTTTTCTGAGAAAAATGAACAGAATTAACAGCATGAACAGGCTGACTGGTTGCTAGGCCCCGATCATCTAGGTACAACATGCTGGCTTGCCCTCCATACAGGCTGTGCCTAAATCCTACCAATATTAGAGCTAAATCAGCAAAAGCACCTATCACGTCAAAAGGCACTGGTGCTAGCAGCACTAGCTCCACCATTTCAGCCTTGCCTACCACCCTACCCATAATGCCCATTGCCCTGGACACTGTGCTGCCCATGGACAGGTGTTCGCACATGCCACAGTTTGCTCTCCTGCCTGTTGCTATAATTTTTTTGTCTCAACCCCCCCCCCCAATGGCCATTTGTATTGATCAGCTCCTTTTGCTCAGCAGTCAGATGCTTGTGATGTAAGGCAAAGAACTTCATTAACAGCAGATTTCACTACTCTTGCTGCAGCCTCTCAAAATGTCCCTGCCTTAGCAGTTCAGAGGAGGCAAACTACTTACTTGAAACAGGAGCCTTCCTTTGTTAACACTGCAGAATGTTCCTGCTTAACTACTTCTGGACTACAATGTGATCTAGGCTCTGCACTGTCTCTTATTGAGCCAACATCTTTAGAGCTCTGAACCTCCCAGAAGTCTCATCCACAAATGCAGACTCTGGTGATTCCCTGGTCTCCATCAGTGTTGCCATTGAAATTGACCACCTTGTCTACTGTAACTGGAAGCCATGGCCATTTTCCAGTGCCTACCAGGGATGACTGGGTGGTGGGCTTTCACTCTACCAGTCTGTTTTGAAGCTGCCTGCCCTTCTTCTGGTCACTGTTCTCAAACTCCTTTCAGTGGTTATAACTGTGTTGTAGCTTGGGGGAGGCAGTTCTCCCTATACCTGATGATCGAATTGGTTTTGTTAGGCATGGACGTTATGCCGTAAGTGGGCTCCTCCACTATTTCTTGGACCAGTAGCTCACCAGGTGGTCCCTGTTTCGCCAGTTGGCATGCGTTTGTCTCAAGAAATAAATGATAAAATGTGGAAGCGTGAGTTTTTAAATGTTTTCGCCTGTTCCAACTGGTAAGGAGGCAGTTGATAAACCTAAGTAAATTGATGTAAATGTATGTAGCACCCTGGTGTTTAGGCAGGGCTGCTAACAAATTTAGTTTGCCAGGTAGTAATTGTCCTGGCTAATTGTTAGGAGATTCACTGACTTTCCCCTAATTCTGGAATTGCTGCACTTCTCTCTTCTGTCAATAGGCGGCACTGCTGCCTTTGGCATTAGAATGACAAGACCAAAGTGAGTTCAGGTTGTGAATAGACATAATTTCTCAACCAATCATATTTGTGGCTAAGCATGCTGGGAAATTTTAAATAAGGGGAAGGAGTCAGGCGATCAGTGTCCTTTTAGCTCCAGGCTGAGGCCTGGGGGTTGTATGTGAAGCAGCAGCTGAAGGTTAGGCCTAGCAACGTGTGTAGAGGCTCAGCCCAAGGGGAGCCTGATCGTTGCAGAGGTTCAGCCAGACGGCAAACCAAGTGTTGTCAGGGGTGAAGGAGAAGCAGTTACCACATGGGACGACCACTCCTGCTACCAGTGGCAAGTGAGAACCAGCGGTTTAGGGATAAAGGGGACACCGTCACCAGTAAGGGACAACTACTCCTGTTATCAGAGGCCAGGTTTGTGAAGTCTGAAGAAGTACCAGAGCAGCCTTTTTCACTAGCCGGGGATGGTGAACGAAAAACTACAGCGTTCAAGTCAGGGACCCAGCGGGTGAGCATGGGTGACACTTGAAGAGGATTCAGCGGGTTAGCTGAGAGTCAAGCCAGGGACCCAGCAGGTAGCGTGGGTGACGCTTGGAGTGTAAAGCGGGTTAGCTGTGGAAGAGCTCAGGGGATCCAGAGGGCGTCTGGGATCTGAAGGTCTGGTGAGAAGACTGGGAGCTCAGTGAGAAAAGCTACAGCAGGAGGCTGTGAGATGGAGGCCAGGTCCTACACAGTGGGGCTACCAAGTTTGGTATGTGTACAGATCTCTGTTTGATCAACCTACAAGTTCAGTTGCCATAGGAGACAGCAGTTCTACAAATACAGTGCTGCAACCAGCTTAAAGGCCCTCAGCCTGTATAGCTGTCTGCCTATTCTGTTTCGGAGTCTGCCAATTGCTATTGCATCTGCCTAAGAGTGTTTAGGCCCTAACCCTCTCTCCCCCAGTTTTTGTTAAGAGACAATAAAGCTCTTTTGTTCACATTCAAAAAGTGACTGGCGCCCAATCATTCTATCTTGCATTACACCCACTATGCCTAGTAACCCACTCTACAAAGAAGGATGTCAGTTCTCCCTGACTCTGGAGTTCACCATTAGGCCTCTTGGGGTCGGGGCCCTTGTTACATGTACAAGAAGAGAAATCCAAACAGCTACATTTGGGAATTGTCTGCAAAATGTCTGTGCTTCTGTGCTGGTACTGTGCAAGAGATTTCCAGAGTTAATCCCTTCTATATTTGGTTACCATAAAATGGCTACTCACACTGACTCTAAAGAAGGCACCCTTTGGTTGTTGTTCATGTGTCCACAAAGGCCCAACCTCCTTTCAGTTGGCTGCTGGCACTCCCGAAAGAGCATTCACCGTCTCCAGAAGAGGCATTTTCTGGATGTTTAATGAAAGCCACTGCAAATGGTACACTGTGTGTAAGTTTAAGCACAAGTGTCCATACTGTGTGGGTGCCCATTTCAAAGGAAAAACAACCAACTACCAAACCTTGGACCAAGGCAAAATTTCCTAAACCAGAGAACACCAGTAAATGTCTCAAGGATGTTTCAGTGCCTGGACCACTACCTACTCAATAGGGGTGTCAAGATACTTTGTGGTTTTGTGCTTTGCCAGTGGTTTTAAATCCTTTCACCTAGTCTGATGCATCATGTTTGACAATTTAAAGTCGGCTTTTCATTTTTATTCAGTTGTGGGGGAAAAGATAAGGAAAGAGTTGGAAATGGACTGCATGGCTGGCCCAATCTCTCTTTTCTTTGCAACATGGTGTTATTCCCCCAAAAATGAACAAGGCAAATAGCATCTTATCCACTACCTCTATTTACCAAGAGGAAACCTGGGTCCTTTTTTGTCAAAGCTCTGTCCTTGATGAGATCTGTTTGGGCCTGGGTACTACTGGCAAAAGCAAACATCTTGTCTGATTTTATCTCCTTCCAGTTCACCTAAACTGTTTTCACCTACTATGTTGCCACCTTCAAGGGAGTTACTTTATGCATATGTGTCTCCCAATACGTATATGTCATCATGTCATCTCATGTTACTACTTTGCGCTATTTAGTGTTTTCTACAAGTGGGCTGCATGCCAGGTTTTTGGCTTTGCCGCAAGGCGGATTTTGTTTTTGTCTTTTTATTTAGAATATCTTTTGTTTTAGGCTGAAGTCTCCTAGGCTTTTTTTTTGGAGCCTTTAGAGTAAGCAAACGGACTGATAGTGGCATAGTGTGAAAGATGTGCTGATATCTGAATTCTGTTTCCATCCTCCTATGGTTCACTCTGACTCATCAAGCTTAAGCATGTATCATTTTTTTGCAGGTTTTTCATCTTTGTCTGATTGGGACACCTTCCACTAAGTTTTCAAGCCAGTCATTACATATCAGTGTGGAGACCACTGCATATGGCCTGAGTTTTTCAGATGAGGAGCTTCAGCTCTTGGGTAGGTGTGAGCCAATGGAGGAAGGTTTCGCCCAGCACCCTGTGGGTAGCCTCATTGTTATGGTGACTCCATATAGAGCGGCAGGTCTGCTCTGGGGAGTTCTGCTGATCTGCGGGAGCCTCGGGAGACCCGGATTGTCCCTGCAGCAGGCTACTTCTGGCAGGAGGGATATATCAACGCTGTTCTCAACCCATGTAGATGAATCAATTAAGCATCCTCGTGTGTGCTGTTAGTAAGTTTTGTTATGTTCCCTTCCCTTTTATTTGGATTTTGATCCACATAGGACTGATATGTTTTTTTCTTTTGTTAACTTCTCTTGCTATTTTTTTGTTAGATTTATATGGATACAACATATTTTTCAGGTTATTATGGCTACCTGATTGTGGGTCCATTCGATCCTATTTAAGGTTAGAGGTGTTCTCTGATCAGATCTATGTATATTTCTACGCACAAAGGTCAGCACTATTTCAGTATTTTGTATGGGCCTTTTCCACTTGAGTCAGTCAGTATAGATCAACTGCTCTTGCTGGATTGTCCCCTTTTTAATTTTTTTTTTTATCTCATTCTTTCATTTCTCTTTTTTGAAGTGAGTATTACTCGTAACAATGGCTTCTTGACCATTGCATATATTTCCCAAGCTGTTTAGTCGTCCTCCGTGATGCAGGATTATTTTTGGTCTCCCCCTAGTCTGGATATCCTGTACTTTCTTAGGATACAGACATGTATGTACTTCCCTTCTATGTGTTTTTTTCCCTTCTTCTATTCCCCTTTTCCCCCTTCCCCCCCATTCCCCCTCCCCCCCATCTCCCCCTCCTCCCCTTCCCTCCCCCCTTTTCCTTCCGCCCTTTTTGTTTTGTTTTGTCTTGTTCTTCTTTTTTGTTTTGTTTTGTTTTGTTTGTTGTTTTTTCCTAATATCTCCATCATTTTGGGACAGTGAACTATATATGTGATATGTATAATTTTGTATATATATATATATATATATATATATATATATATATATATATATATATATTTATCAGACACAGGTGCTGAGTCAGCTATGAAGCAATAAAGCTTTGAAGAAGCGGATTCTGACACAGCGAAACAAGTTGGCAAACATCTTTTGTTGACACTCTGTGTGTATATGTACAATTGTTTTTATGCAAATGTAGGGGTGTACCTATTTAGGCCCCCTAATTTTCCTTTTTTCTATATGTATATATGTCTTTCCCCCTTTTCTATTATGAAATAAACTAATATTTAAATTCATTTTATGCGTATTTTACAAGTGCCCAGAGTTTACAATTTAACGTTCTAATATTTCCTCCCCCTCCTATCTAGGTGGGAATCTCGTTTTGCCCTATATGTTTGCCTTAATCTTTTGTTGGGCATTTCAGGTTCCCTCCCTAGATTGCAGTTAGAAGCTATGGAAAAAATCCTATATTTGCTTTTAAGATCGCTGGTGAAGTTTCCAAGGCTTGCATTGGTCATAGGTATTTTATATATGTTTATGTCTGTAGATATGTTTTGGTTCTCATAGTGATTCACATATGGGGAGGTAACATTGGTTGCTTATGTTTAGTGACTCTGATTAGTTAAAAAACAAGACATTGCCCAATGTTTTGTTATCTTTACTGATGTAGTGATGGTCAAAAATTGCCTCACATCTAGTTTGGACAATTTAGATTCTGAGGTTGTGCCTGGAAGGTTTCAGAAAAATGGCCAATTTTTCAGATTTATTTGCAGGACTTGAAGTGTAGTTGTCCATCATAGGGATTTGTAAGGCGATAACAGCATTTTGTTGAAAAAAAAAAAATGGGGTTCATTTGAACAATACTGGCCTAGATATTTTTATCTTGACCTTTAATCTGGTGTCCAATGGATGTCTTGTCAGTTGATGTTGCCTGCGGTTAACGCTTGTTTAATTGTTTGTTTAGTGTCCTTAAGTGTTTTTTTGGGGTTAATCAAATGTTTGTCTGGCACTCGCGGTAAGAACAGGCTGTTTGACTATATCAGTTGCAAGTGTGCTTACAGTTTAACCTTGACTGGCACAGATTATATTGTTATATTGTCTGTGGCCTTTCCTTTTTTTTCAACCTAATCTGTCTTTGTGTCATTTTCGGGCAAGGTTCCATATTTCAAATGATTATCCATAGAGTCTTCTGCTTCACTTTAAGGGTGCTGCCTTCAAGTGCCAACTGAATACCTCTCATGGACTTTAAATGGATTATTATATTTTATATATAATTTTTAATCACCTTTTATTCCAGTTAACATCCATATATCCATATACACAAATCTAGCGCCACAGTTTTTTATTTATTTCAAATGATTATGGCTGCAAGCTTATTCTTCTCAGCAGTCCTTGCAGCTGAACAAAGCAACAGGGGAGAAAGGAAATATGAATTTACATTGCAGGAGAGGTGGAGATTAAAACAGATCTTCTAATGCCCTGGAGTTCTTTGCACTCAACGCCAAGTCCCAGAACCATAATTCTTTGCTTTACAATTTCCCTTTTAAACGCCATAACCTAAACAGGAATAAAATATGTTCCATGGTTCAGAACCAATTAGTGCTTGTAAAAGATGGCTTGGATTTGTAAATATCTGCTGAGGAAAGGGGGAGCCACAGCACACAGTCATCCAACCCACCATATCTGCAGAATGGATAAATCCACAAATGTACAGTATATTACTAAAAATGTGTTTGTTTCTAATACACCAGATTTTCATATAAAATTGCTTATAACTACTAAAACATTCTAGTGAGTGGTGTGCCAGCAAGAAATTATATGATCCTTAAAAGCCATGCCACATTAATGATCCAGTTGTTGGCAGCAGCTTAACAGCAACACAGGATCGCTTAGAGAATATTTACCTGCTTTTATGACATTGCTCCCTCACTGGCTGAAACATCAAGGTTTCACTGTTCTGGTAAAAGAGATTTTGCAGCATTACAGCCAGGGAAGACATGATACCCTTGGAGCAGGTAAGCGTTCTCTAGACATCCTGTAATTGGCGGGTTGGAAGAGTAATAGGTAGGAGTAAAATGTAATATAGGCCTAAGTCCTAAACTGCAGAGCAGTCTGTTTGGCGTGTGGCTAAATTAGTCTTATATCATTGTTATATAGCCACATATTACTGTACGTTGGCCAGGATACCAGCACCTACAAAGCATTAGCAATCTGTTAAATTCGACATTAGTGATAAAGATATTTTACCATATGCCTTTTACAGCTTTGGGTTATATTATAAATTCTTTCCCTTAGCATAACTTTTGTTTTTTTGAAATGATTATAATGGAGTGAGAAAACAAATTGCAATTGCATTTAAAATATCTTTGTGGCCTATATGTGTGAATATATCCTGTTAGTAAACTACACTGAAAAGTGTGGGAAGAAAAACAAGAATATTCTAAAGGGATGACTTCATGCATCTTTACTTGTAATGATTCATAGCAGAATGTGCTCACTGTGGACATTAGTCACTGCTGGTAATGAGGCAGAGCAATGCCTCTGCACTGTTACTCAGTACAGTCTGGATGCACTAAGATGCCCAGAATGTCGAATAGATCCACACATATGCACTCCTACAAATCCTCCTACTATCAAACACTTTTTTCAATTTTATTTAAGGCAGAAGAAAATAGTTTATCTTATGCACATTATGCCAGGCCTTGTATTTTATGTCCTTCCTAAACAAAGGTAAATGGTACATTATTTCTTGCTGAAAGGCTAGCTAAGATAAAAAAGATTTTTTAAACAGTTTTTTCACCCCAAGACAATTACTTACTGGTTATATATTGCTTATATACTCCTTTATGCAGTGTAGAGCCCCGCCTGGCTGGGGGCAGGGAAAACATAATGCCAATGCAGGAAAGTGGCTAGCATTAGCCCAGGGTGGATCCATGGGTGCAGAGAAAATTAATGAACACCAGTCGCTTTTTTATTATACACTAGTCTTTTTATTCAGTTTTATTACTCTTGCTTACATGGAGAGACAGTTAAGGAATAGGTCTCCATTAGCAACAGGGCTCTACACTCTGCCAGTTTCGCCTCCTACCAAGGAAGTGCCTGAATCCCCTGGGTGCAGACACCAATCCCCCTCTAGCAGGACCCTTCTTGAGCAGGCACAGCAGTTTGAAGAATTCTGTGCTAGGCTTCACACAGGCTCGGGTCTACACAGCACAAGCTCTTGCACACACCTCCCCAGGCCGCAACCCAGGGAAAAAGAGAGCTCATAAGGCCACTCCCCAAACATTCATAGCCTCCCGCAACATGCATCACTGGCCATGATTATAAAAGAGAAAACAGCTGCGCCTAATTAAACTAGTAAGTATATCTCAAAAAACCTTCCAGCAGCTACGAAAAAAGGTCCACCTCTATAGATCAAATTAAAAAGTGTAAATTGGTAGCGTTTAAATATAGAAAAAAAATATACAGTACTGTACAAAAGTTGTAAGCAGGTGTGAATAAAAGCTTCAAAGTAAGAATGCTTTTAAAAATATATGTAGCATTGATGGACTATAATCGCAATACAATATGTTTCCTCATCATTCCCTACCTGTAGTTGTGTCTCTTTAATGCTGGGTGCCAGTGACTGTAATCATGTTGATGAGCCCATCACAATGAATTGTGGGATTAGTAGTCTTTCTGACCAGCGTTTCCATTGCTTAACCATACACCGGGACTACTCATTCCAGGGATCATTTTTACCAGTCGAGGAGACTTTCTGGGAAAGCCTATAAAGGAGACAGGAGATCCGCCCCACTCTCTCTTCTTCCTGTGCCTTGCGGAATGCACACCTTCTCTCCGTGACAGGGAGAGAGAGGTTGCGGCTTACCACGCGGTGTTCAAGTGATTCCAGCCCAGCCTCAGAAGGCCCAACTCTGCTTGCTGTTCGTCAGACATCTACATCAACTCAGGAGCTCAACATCACGTCCATCCACGCTCCGCATCTGTGGGTCATCGTTGGCGGTTCAGTTGACAGACGTCTATTCCCGGGTCGCTGTCTGCAAGGCATTTAAATCGGTTCAGTCGTTGGTGAGAGGGCAATTGCCCAGTTTCTGCAATCTTTGCCTGGTCACTGTATTGGAACACTGTGTACAGACACCTTTACCTTGGGAACACTTTACTGCAATTCTGTTTGAACACTGTACATAGACACCCTTACCTACAACCATTTCAAGGAGTACCATCAGCCTGTTTAAGCCAGTCAGTCTGTTTATACATCACTGTGCCTTATTGGATATAATCTAATGAGCTCCAACTGCCTGTGAAGACTAACAGACCTGCACCTCGGACATTGCTGTTGCTACTATTTAAAGGGCCCTATACTATCCTTATTCTGTCTGATCTCTCATTAGGATTCAAAGGTTGAATAGGCTGGCCTGGGGTTCCCTTTTAGAATGTAACCAACTGCATTAAACATTTAACCCTTTATTGTCCTACAGGTCATGTTTCAGGTGGTATCTCATTGTACATACGTGTGTATTATATCCTTCCACTGTTAAACTGTTCTTAAGCTGTCTTTGGGGAAATTCCTCTGCTGAGTCTGAGTTGTTATCCAGAACTCGGTTGATCGATTGCCCATCCCTTTTGTAAATTGATACTACTTTGCTTACTTCAGTTAAAGCTGAGATAATACAAATACATTGTGTAACATGTCATTTAAAGGTGCTTGTGAAAGATGTCTGACCCCAGACTGCCAGGTGGGTTGGAAGGTTCACAGGGTCATGGCGATGCAGATGGGCAGGTAAATCCAAGCAGTCCTCAAGGGAACTGTGCTACATTTGGGTGCTTGTAAGGGATATATTCTGCAGCCGGCCCTTGTCAACCAAGACAAGAGCCACGATCCGTGTGTGAGGCAGCTTCTGTAACTGTGGTTGCTTGGGGTAGAGCCCAGGGAGCTTGAGTGGAAAGAAGCACTGTCTTAGAGATCTCAGGAATTGAATCCACTGAGAAGGAGATTTGACAGTGGGTGAGAGCCTTAGCACTAGGACAAAAGGGCCTACATTGTGGATATGGAAGCTGAACACGACCTGGACCAAGTCTGGGTACTGTTGGAATGGCAGGAAGAAATACCTGTGTGCTTTCAGGAGGAAGAAGTACGCCTAGCTAAGGGGATGCCCAAGAGAAGAACTCAGGATCCGTTGGGACAGACTCTCATGGGGCCAATGCCCCTCCCATTTCTTTCTACACTAATATGAGCTGGCTAGTTTGTAGTTTGGAGAAGAACAGATCTGGAAATGCAAACCAGAGCTACCGGAGACTAAGATTTTTCTCAGGGCAGTTGCCGACCCCTATCGGAGAAGATGAGTTTGAGACTTGGATGAGTCAGGCCATTCAAGCCATGGAAGGATGGAGTGTTCCAGAGGCCGTGAAATGACAGCGGCTCAGTGAGAGCCTTTGTGGCCCTGTGGCCAATGTAATCTGATGTAATCCACAATTTGAGAATGGGAAAGAGAACCTGTATTCCCATGGACTACATAGATGCTTTGTACGCTGTATTCGGAAGAGTCAAAACCACTGCAGACCTAATGTACAAATTTAATCAGAATCATCAACAGAAGGGGGAAAGCCTTTCTGGATACATCTCCCGAGTAGACAGAATGTTACACCAGATTATCCTTAAAAGGATTATTGATCCTAAGGACGTTGATCAAGCTCGTTTGGACTGGGTTTTGCAAGGGGCACGGCCAAACCACCCCATTGTCTTGAAGTTATTACTGAAAAGAACCAAGGTGGTACCTACGTATCCTGAATTGATAAGAGAAGTATGAGAAGAAGGAAGCTCTATTGGAAGAAAAGAGTCAAGGAACAAGAGAATCGAGTGCTACTGCTGTTCATAGAGAGAAAGTAATTGCCCGAAATGACCCTGTAGACGCCATTTTTTTTTTATGAGAACAGTGGAACTGAATCAAAACTGGCCATCCCGGATACTAATAAACCGGTGAACGACCCACTGAACTGATGGCTTAGGTAGCTCAAGCTCAAACTCAGATGTACCATGCTTTGATGCGAGTAATGGAGACCTAAGCCAAGGTCCAGGAACAAGGATCTCACCAAAGAGGGCCAAAGTTTTCCAGAGCACGAGAGAAGAAATGTTATGGATGTGGAGAAGTTGGACACTTCCAGGCTGAGTGCCCCAAACCTGGAATAAGCCCACAATTGCTCATGGAAGTTTTGAAAGCCTTAGTGCTAGTTCACACCAGACGCAGTTCTGTTCAGTTCTGTGTGCTTTTTTTCTGCGCAAAATGCATGCACAGTGCTTTCAATGTATTCCAATGGCTCCAGTCAGTTTCCAGTCAGTTTCTGCACCGGAAACTGACCGCATGGTGTGAACTAGAGCCATTGGAATACATTGAAAACACTGTGCATGCATTTTTAGTGCAGAAAAAAAGCGTACGGAACTGAATGGAACTGGGCCTGGTGTGAACTGGCCCTTACAGTTTCTCTTCCAAAAGTTAAGAAAGCATCCAAGAAAAGGGAACAAAAGTCCTTTGCCACCCCTTCCCCTCCCTTGCCTGCTAAATAGAAAACAAGGCCCCCAGGGAAGGGAAGACAGAAATCAATGCACACCCTTCTGAGCGAATTGCTAAACAGACTCCCCTGCCTCCAAAGAGGCTGATTAGGGCCCAAACTATAGAGTCACCAGCTGGAAGTCTGCCGAAGAATCTGGTAGAACCTTCTCCTATAGTCTTGACACAAGTAGAGGAGATCTATACTCAAGCCTTGCTAGGAGCTCAGGTGACGTTGTTGTATCGGGATTTCTATCACAAGTACTTAAGGCACATTCCCTTGTGTAAACTTAAAGAGTTAGAGATCTGGGGTAGGGATGGGCGAACAGTTCGGCCTGAGCATAAGTTTGGGTCGAACTTTGGTTGTTCGGATGTTTGGCGAACAACGAACATTATGCGGTGTTTGAGGCAAATTCGAAAGCCGCGGAACCCCCGTTAAAGTCTATAGGACAATAACATGAAAAACCAAAAATTGAAATTTTAAAGGCTTATATGCAAGTTATTGTCATAAAATTAGGGACCCGGGTCCTGCCCCAGGGGACATGTAGCAATGCAAAAAAAAGTTTTAAAAAACGTCAGTTTTTTCGGGAGCAGTTATTTTAATAATGCTTAAAGTAAAACAATACAAATGAAATATTCCTTTAAATATCGTGCCTGGGGGGTGTCTATAGTATGCCTGTAAAGTGGCACAGTTTTCCTGTGTTTAGAACAGTACCACAGCACAATGAGATTTTTAAAGGAAAAAAGTAATTTAAAACTGATTGCGGCTGTAATCAATTGTCGGGTCTCAGCGATACAGATAAAACTCATTGAAAAAAACGGCATGGGTTCCCCCCCAGTCCATTACCAGGCTCTTTGGGCCTGGTATGAATATTAAGGGTAATCCTGAACCAAAAGTTAAAAAAAAAATTGCATGGGGGTCCCCCCAAAATCCATACCAGGCCCTTCAGATCTGGTATGGATATTAATGGGGAACCCTACGCCAAAATTAAAAAAAAAATGGTCCCCCAAAATCCATACCAGACCCTTTTCCGAGCACGCAACCTGGCAGGCCACAGGAAAAGAGGAGGGGTGAGAAAGCCCCCCCTCCTGAACCATACCAGGCCATATGCCCTCAACATGGAGAGGGTGCTTTGGAGTAGCCCCCCAAAGCACCTTGCCCCATGTTGTTGGGGACAAGGGCCTCATCCCCACAACCCTTGCCTGGTGGTTGTGGGGGTCTGCGGGCGGGGGGCTTATTGGAATCTGGAAACCCCCTTTAACAAGGGGACCCCCAGATCCGGCCTCCCCCCTATATAAATTGGTAACGGGTACATTGTACCCCTACCATTTCACAAAAAAAGTGTCAAAAATAGTAAATAAGACAGGAAACACTTTGGGACAAGTCCTTTATGAAAAAATAAAAATGTCCTGCGATGTAGATCTATTTCACACCACCCGACGAGCCGAAACATAAAAAAACAAGGCACAACATATCCGCCTCCATGGGAGTCTGCTGCTGAGTGACGCTTCCTCTTGATGACAGCTGTTACATAGCTGAGGGCGGGGCCATTTGCTGATGTAAATGGGGGACCCTGCCTTCCTCTGATGTCACGTGGCATCAGAGTTCTGGTGCGAACCGAACCAGGGGGTATTCGGCTCATCCTTAGATCTGGGGTATAAGAACGCAAAAGTGCCCATATGATATATAATAATATATCCATCAAGATAACCTTTGGCTTGAAAGCCATAGACTTTTTACACTCTGGCTGTTGTCTGTCCCCAACCTCCTGGGGCAAGCCGAAATTCCTTGCTGATAGACACCAACACCAATCTTGTGAGACTACTCATGCCTTTGGCTTTGGAGGGTGCCCCCATAGGGAAGATCCATCCTCAATTGCGGCAAGCATTTCAGAGAGTGTTTCAGGAGAAGAAGGACCCCACAGAAGGGGTAGGAAGACTGTGGCTATTGGACACCCAAGAGAAAGTACTGCAGCCTGGATAAAGAACCTGCATTAAAGCCACTGTTAAGTTATCATGGGACCAACTGGGTCCTTACGTGGTGGTAGAAGCTGATCCACTGGAGGAGGAGAACAAGATAGAACTGGTTCCGGACATAGTACCAACTAGGGACCTACTGAGAAGCGGGGGACGAATTCTTGTCAGTGTGAGGAACGTCACCAGCCACCCAATTAGCCTCAAGCCTTGTATAGTGATTGGGAAAGTAAGTGCTGCCACCCCAGGTGACAGGGGGGAGACTTAACCCAGAAGGAAAGTGGAAGAGAGACCACTATCCAGTGCCCAAATCTGTCTCCCAGATGAGAAGAAAGAACCAAATTAGCTTGATGGGAGAAAATTTTCTCCAAGAATGACTTTGATGTGGGTTGTGCCAGGAGTGCCCAACACCGTATTTGGCTAAGTGAAGATAACTCTTTCTGGTAGAAGGCCAGACGAAACCCTCTGTGTGACCTGGCGGACCTTCGAGAGCAGTTGGCTGAACTGAAGAGGCCGGGGGTCATTAGGGATCCAGGAGCCCTTATGCTTCTCCTATTGTGATCGCGAGAAAGAAAAATGGGTCCCTCCGTATGTGTATTGACTACCGAACTTTGAATCAGAGGACTATTCCAGATCTATACAAAACTCCACGCATAGAAGAGGCCCTGCAATGCTTATCAGGTGCCAAATGGTTTAGTGTCCTGTATCTGAAGATGGCATATTATCAGATACCCATGCATCCAGAGGACCGGGAGAAGACGGCATTTATCAGTCCTCTAGGATTCTTTGAATTTGATCAAATGCCAGGGGCTAACAGGGGCCCCTGCCTTCTTTCAGAGACTGATGGAGAACACCATGGGAGACATCAACTTTATAGAGGTGCTGGTGTATCTGGATGATATAATCGTCTTTGGCAAAATGCTGGAGGAGCACGAAGCTCGATTGAAGAAATTTTTCCAACGATTACACGCTGAAGGGCTAAAGTTGTCCTTAGAAAAATGTCATATCTATCAGACTTCAGTCACCTATCTTGGGCATGTGGTCTCAACTGAGGGAGTAGCTACTGACCCTCAGAAGTTGGAGGCTGTTACCTCCTGGCCCCATCCCCAGCACCATCACTGAGTTGAGGTAGTTTTTGGGTTTCTGCTCCTACTATAGAAGATTTGTGAAGAATTTTTCACAAAAAATCTACTGTCGCTCTTGCATCAGATGCATTCAGAGAAAGACTTTACCAGGCAGGGCTGCCCAATTGGCAATCTACAGAGTCAGGGACCAATGGAGTTGGTGTGCATTGATTTCTTGTGCTTGGAACCTGACCGGAGTGGGCGGAGTAATGTCCTGGTTGTGACTGATCACTTTACTCGTTATGCTCAGGCTTTCCCCACTAGGGATCAACAAGCCAGTACTGTAGGGAAGACCCTAGTGGAGAAGTTTTTCACCCATTATGGACTGCCTCAGTGTCTACTCTCAGATCAAGGTCGGGATTTTGAGAATAAGCTAATCTGAAGATTGTGTGAACTCTTGAGTATCAAAAAGTCCAGGACCACTTCTTACCACCCTCAAGGAGACCCACAACCTGAGCATTTCAACCGCACTTTGTTGAACTTGTTAGGAACCCTTCTTTTGGAGAAGAAACAACATTGCGGAGACCACATTGCTGCAGTGGTTCATGCTTACAATAGCACAGCGAATGACTTTACTGGATACTCTCCTTACTGGTTGATGTTTGGCAGGGAAGCTCTCTTGCCGGTGGATTTGTCTTTTGGAATGTCATTAGATCACACATCCCAGGCCTCTTACCGAAGGAATGTCGACAGACTTTAATGACTGCATATGAAAAAGCTAGGGAATCCTCTACTGCCAGAGAGCAAAGAAACAAGAAAAATTTTGATCTCAAAGTAAGGGTTCAAGACCTGCAGCCTGGAGATCGGGTGTTCTCCAGGATTCTAGAGAATCCCTCTAGCCCTGACCCAATTAAGACTCACAGATTTACAGCATGAGTCAGAGTTAGATTTTCCTACACTACTAGTAGACATAGGGATGGGCGAATGGTTCGGCTCGAGCATAAGTTTGGCCCGAACTTTCTTTGTTTGGTTGTTCGTGCAAACATCCGAACAAATGGGTCGTTCGACCATTTGTTCGGCCCCCCAAACCGACCACAATGCTTTGCGATGCTGAACAGTGCATTGCAAGCCCTGATTGGCTGAAGCAGTCAGAGTCATGATTGGACACTGTCATCATGACTTTATCCAATCATGGCTCATTCCCGCCCCACAGTATAAAAGTATTCTTTCAATGGTAGCCAATTTCAGTGTGATTTTGCCGTGGAGAGAGATAGAACAGGGCTCTGTTCAGTGCTATCAGTTAGTTAGTGTGCTATACTGTGCTATTTTGCTTCAATTGTCAGTGTAGAATATTAGTTTAGTGTCAGCCTAGGGATAGTGTGAGTGTAGTGAGGAGGACCATCATTCAGCTTTGCATAGTGTGCAGATAGAGTAGGGACAGCTCAGATAGTTGCATTGTAGTGTAGTGAGACCGTGTCATTCATACATACATTAGTGTGGAGTAGGGACAGCTCATATAGTTTCAGTGTAGTGTAGTGAGACTGTGTCAGTAATCTTGACATTAGTGTATAGCTAGAGTAGGGACAATTCAGATAGCGTTAGTGTAGTGACGGTTGAAGACCGTCTATTTGATTGTGTTACTGCCAGTTTAACACCATTTACTTCTCTGTGCGTTACTGCCAGTTTAATGCCATATCGTTTTGCATGCCTTACTGCCAGTTTAACGCCATATCGTTTTGCGTGCGTTACTGCCAGTTTAACGCCATATAGTTTTGTGTGTTACTGCCAGTTTAACGCCATATAGTTCTGTGTGAGTTACTGGCAGTTTAACACCATATAGTTTTTTGTGTGCTACTGCCATTTTAACGCCATATAGTTTTGCATGCGTTACTGCCAGTTTAATACCATATAATTCTGTGTGTGTTACTGCCAGTTTAATGCCATATAGTTTTGCGTGTGATACTGCCAGTTTAACGCCACATCATTTTGCGTGTGTTACTGCCAGTTTAACGCCATATCGTTTTGCGTGCATTACTGCCAGTTTAACGCCATATAGTTCTGTGTGCGTTCCTGCCAGTTTAACTCTATATAGCTTTGCGTGTGTTACTGCCAGTTTAACGCCATTTCGTTTTGTGTGCATTACCGCCAGTTTAACGCCATATAGTTTTGCGTGCGTTACTTCCAGTTTAACTCCATATAGTTCTGTGTGCATTACTGCCAGTTAAATGCCATATAGTTGTGCGTGCGTTACTGCCAGTTTAACACCATATAGTTCTGTGTGCGTTACTGCCAGTTTAACGCCATATAGATTTGTGTGCGTTACTGCCAGTTTAACACCATATAGTTCTGTGTGCGTTACTGCCAGTTTAACGCAATATCGTTCTGTGTGCGTTACTGCCAGTTTAAGGCCATGTCGCTATGCGTGCGTTACTGCCAGTTTAACGCCATATAGTTCTGTGTGCTTAAAGCGGGGGTCCACCTATCTATCGTTTTTTTTTTTTTTTTAGTTCATTCACAAACTTTTCTTCTCAGCATTACATACTCACATATTGTGTGTAATATGTCCGCCTGTGTCAGATTTCGTCGGAAAGAATAACTTATATTATTCACTGCAGGCGGTTTCCATCTTCATTGTGGGCATTTGAAGCCCACAAGCATTTATTTCCTGGATGTGGTGAATGCTGTGCTCCCAGCATTCACTGCTCGTTCCCGCACATGCTCAGTGGCATCCAGGGAAGCCTGAGACTAGCTCCCAGGAGTCTGGGAGAGGCTAGAAACACGCCTACTCCCATGGGAGGAGAACCAGGAAGTGCAAAGAAGAATAGAAAAATAAAAGGTAATTACGGCGATTTAAATTTTTTTAAACGGCATGTCAGCATCTAGGCAAGGAAGAGAATACATACAGATATTGTTCAAAATTTGGGTGGAACCCTGCTTTAACTGCCAGTTTAATGCCATATGGTTTTGCGTGTGTTACTGCCAGTTTAACGCCATATAGTTCTGTGTGTGTTACTGCCAGTTTAACACCATATAGTTCTGTGTGCGTTACTGCTAGTTTAACGCCATATAGTTTTGTGTGCATTACTGCCAGTTAAACACCATATAGTTCTGTGCGTCACTGTATGTTTGGCGCATTATATTGCAGTATAATGTATCCGCCCCCCCCTCCCAATAATGTCTGAGAGGACAGCAAGGAGAGGCAGACGTTCCCTTGGCACTGTAAGGGGTCCAGCAACATATGTGTCCAGAGGCAAAGGTGGACGTATTGGTCAGTCCTCAGGCAGGGCATTAGTTCCTCTGTTTAGTGAATTGGCCCGTGCTATCCAGCCACAGCATGCAGAGGAGATGGTGGACTGACTTACTAAACCTTCCTCATCCTCCTCATCCTGTCACGCAAACAGAGACAAGTGTGCAGTCCCCTGCAGTTGCCAGAGTAGATAAACCTGCCCCCTTGTCCATATCTATTCCTGCCATAGCCCCAACATCAGCCATTGAGGAGTCAGCTGAGTTATTTGACCACAGCGTCAGCCACTTGTTCCTTGATGATGTCCAGCCATTACTGGATTCAGATGTTGGTACTGAGGTTGAGGATGACAGGAACATGAGCCTAGAGAGAGGGGGGAACACTGGTAGACAAATTGGCATTCATTTTCCCCAAGCCACAGCGTATTGCCAAGTTGTCTTAAGTGGTAATGATGAAGATGGAGGAGATAGAGATGATGATGAGGTCACTGATGCAACTTGAGTGCCAGATAGAGCAGAGGAGGAAACTGAAGGTGAGGCGGCACAACCCCAAGGAAGCCGACATCAAGAAAGAGTAGAGAGCAGCCACCCTATTCCATCTCATTCTGCGGATGTTATCTCCGAGCCCACTCTCCAAAGCTCAGCTGTCTGGGCCTTTTTCAGCACATCTGCAGCAGATCGCTCTGTTGCTATCTGCAAACTGTGTCTCAGGCACATCAAACGTGGCAAAAACACCAACCATTTGGCCAATTGGGTACCACATGCCTAACAAGGCATTTAACGTCCAACCACTCAGCCCGTTGGCAAGAGCACCTAAAAGCCACACAAAAGGGGCACAAATCTGTCCCTCCTTCTCCTTATCCACTTCAGTCTGCCCCTGCAATACCAAGTCATTACCTTTCAGCAGCCTCCACTGACAGGGATGGTGGTATAGCACAGGGTGTCCCAGGTCCTAGCAGCACATCTGCCAGCAGCACACTACCAGCTATAGACTGTTGCCGGCAAATTTCTCTGCCCCATCTGCTGCAGCAGAAAAAAAAATACAGTCCCTTCCACCCTCCTTCCACAGCGTCTGAATGCAAGCTTGTCAAAGCTGTTGGTTCTCCTGCCTTTCAGCCTGGATTCTGCCCCCTTCCGTGAATTTGCCGCAAATATGCTGTACCACAATGGCAGGTTCCCAGTCGCTATTACTTTTCACGTAAGGCCATTCCATCCCTCTACCATCACGTGGAAGGGAATGTTCTGGCATTGTTGGGCAAGGCAGTCAGCCATAAAATACACCTTACTGCTGACACGTGGTCCAGCAAGCATGGGCAGGGACGATATATTTCGTTCACAGAACACTGGGTAAAGCTGCTTGCAACTCGAAAGGATGCAGGACAGGGCTCAGTGCTGCAGCTTGTTGTGCCCCCACGTCTCCATACAGCTGGTGGTGATGATGCCAGACCTGTGAGCTCTACCCCCTCCTCCTCCTCCTCCTCCGCCACCCATGCCCTCCTCTGCAGAATTGACCTATGAACATCAGGTACCCCCTAAGTGTTCAAAGGGCTATTCCCAGAGCCAGACTAAAAGGTGCCAGTGCTTCAGCTGGGGTGTTTAGGGGACAGGAGCAGAGATTCTTGCAGCTCTACAGGGACAGGCCCAGAGGTGGTTCACACCATGCCAGCTGGAGCCAGGAATGGTGGTGTCCTATAATGGCTCAAACCTCCTGTCCCCCCTTAAACAGGGAAAGTTGACATATGTGCCATGCCTGGCACATGTTCTCAATTTGGTGGTGCAGCGTTTCCTAAGTACGTACCCAGGGTTGCAAAATGTACTAAAACAGGTCAGAAGAGTCTGTAGAAATTTCAGGCGGTCATACACAGCCAGTGCTCAGTTGCCTGAAATTCAGCGTGAATTCCACCTGCCCATAAACCGCCTAATTTGTGACATGCCCACCAGGTGGAACTCAACTTTGGGAATGCTGCAGTGGCTATACATGGAGCAGAGGGCCGTCAATGAGTATCTGTGCCAGTACGGCACGACGACAGGCTCAGACAGCCTCAGGCAGCCTCTGCTTTTTTTCCCCATGCCAATAGCTGATCATTAAGGATGCATGCACTGTATTGTCACCATTTGAGGAGGCCACAAGAATGGTGAGCAGTGACAGTGCATGCATCAGTGACACAATCCCTGTTGTGTTCCTGCAGGAGCAGACTCTGTGTGGCATTATGGACAGGGCGCTGGAAGCAGAGCAGCAAGAGGAAGAGGACTTCCTTTCCTTGCAAGGCCCACTTTATCCAGACACCATCATTCCTATGTCACAGAACACACAGGAGGAGAGAGGGGAGGAAGATGAGGAGGAGGATTCTGGCATTTTCATAGGCTTCGAAGAAGAGGAAGACATTCGTCAATCAGTAAGCGATGGCTTTCAACCCCAGGACCCTTGGGAGTAGTACGTGGCTGGGAGGAGGAAGTTCCAGATGCTGTCACCCTGAGTGACCCCAAAGAGTCTGCTTCTCAAGCCTCTGCAAATTTGAGACACATGGGCAACCTCATGCTTCAAAGCCTGCGAAAGTACCCAAGAATACGTGGCATAAAAGAGAAGGATGATTACTGGTTGGCAACCTTCCTTGACCACCGTTATAAGGGGAAGGTCTCAGAACTCATCCCGTCCCCACAGAGAGTGCAGAAGATAAAATCTCTTGAGGACACTTTAAAGAGGATTTTGAACGTTTTTCCTGACTCCAGTAGGTTACAGTGTGGTGGAAAACGTTGTTTTGAGTCTTCTGTTGGTCAAGAGAGGAGCGTTGGAGAAGGCTTCCGCCTAAGTGAGGCATTTCGGAATTTTTTTAGTCCTCGCCACCCAGGGCTGTCAGCTTCCACATCCCATTGGCAGCGTCTGGTGGACGATTACCTTGGGGCCAAAACAGAGATGGAGAGCTTTCCAGCTGAAAATCCACTGACTTACTGGGTCATGAGAATAGACCACTGCCCAGAACTTGCCCAGTATGCTTATGAGTTGTTGGGCTGCCTTGCATCCAGCGTGCTTTCAGAACGGGCATTCAGTGCTGCAGGAGATTTCATTACTGATCATAGAACGCATCTGTCCACAGACTCTGTGGACCATTTGACTTTTATAAAAATTAATCAGTCCTGGATTACCAGCTATGAAGCTCCTGATGCCAATATCACTGATTACGTCTTTTTGACATGTGGAATCTCTACAGGACTTTGAGGCTGCCTAGCTTTGATGGTGTTCAATCACTTCATCTGGAAGAATGTTTTTGGTATAGCTTTCATGGGCACAATTAACACCCAAAGACCAATTTTTCAGCCCCATATAATTGCAATTTTTTACAGCAAGGCCAATTCTTGCTTTCATCAAGAGTACCTCTATAGGGTTATGGTGGGAAGGTGCCCCCGACACTCAAAGAGTAATTTTTCTGCTCCTGTTTGACAGGTGCATATCATTGCAATTTTTTACAGCAAGGCAAATTCTTGCTTTCATCAAGATTACCTCTATAGGGTTAAGGTGGGAAGGCACCACCGACACCCAAAGACCAATTTTCCAGCACCCGTTACTTCTATCCAAAGTCAAAGTGACACCAGAATGTATCCAAAAAATCTCTAATCTTGTTCCCAGTGCACTACATTGTGGCCTCATCATACACCCTGGCTCCGCAGCTGTTGCTGAGCAAAATAAAGGCAGCTTGCAGAGAAAATATAATTTTTTTGGCTTTATAAATGCAATTATTGCTGCAGCAGATTCTAGACATGGTACAGATCTGCCACATTACAGGTAGACTAAGGGGACCCCTCAGGCACTATATTGGAAGGAATTTTTCATTTTTATGCTTTCACCTTAAAAATCAAAAAATCACTGCTCATTTAAAAATGATGTTTTTCACAAACTTTTTTTGTATTGATACATGTCCCCCAGGGTAGGACCCGGACCCCTATAACCATTGTATGCCCAATTACTTGCATATAAGCCTTCAAAATGGACACCTTTTGATTGTTGAAGTTTGGGTCCCATTGACTTTAATGGGGTTCGTTATTCGGGTCTGAACTTTCACGGTGTTCGAAAGTTCTGGTGCAAACCGAACAGGGGTCCGTTCGGCCCATCCCTAGTAGGACACACTAGACAGTTCTACAGGGAGATACCTCTGACATAAGTGAACAAACTTGCACCCCTTCTTGACAACAAAGATAGGGCATCACATCATCTTGTTGTCTATTTGGAGTATAACTTAAAATGATTGTAAAGGTAAATTAAAAAAAAACAGAAAAAACAAACATATCATACTTACTTCCACTGTGCAGCTCGTTTTGCACAGAGTGGCCCTGAACATGCTCTTCTGGGGTCCCCTGGTGGCTCTCCCGGCTTCTCCCCACATCTGATAACCCCCTTGGAGAAGCGCTTCCCCGAGGGGGTTACCTTGCCGGCACGCTCCCGAATCCAGCATTCAGCATCCATAGAGGCTGAATGCAGAACTCGGCCTCGCCTCCTGGCACCCACGTCATTGGATTTGATTGAAAGCAGCGGGAGCCAATGGCTGCGCTGCTATCAATCTTTCCAATCAAGAGTCAAGAATCCCAGGCAGAAAGACAGCAGGTCTTCGTCGGGTCAAGTTCGAGGTTTCAGGTAAGTAAAACGGGGGGGGGGCTGGGGGCCCGGTCACTGACAGGTGTTTTTTCACCTTAATGCAAAGGATGCATTAAGGTGAAAAAAAACACAAAGTTTTACAACCACTTTAAGCGCCAAGGCTGTGTTGCCAAAATGCTTTCAATGCCTGAAAGCTACTGTCAACTCTAGCATATGTGGGGTCAACCTTATTCTCTAGCACAGGAAGCGCCCCTTTCATTAGTTAAAAATCCTATTTAAAAAGCTCTCAGTCTCCTGTCAGACCACACGAATTAGTGCAAACCGCTTCTCTATCACATTAAGACCATGGGATACAGACAGGTGGAATAAAGTCATGACCTTTCTCAAGTGGGATACTAATACTGTAGCCTTCTCTGTGGAAACTCTACAGCAGGGGTCTCAAACTGGCGGCCCTCCAGCTGTTGCAAAACTACAAGTCCCATCAGGCATTGCAAGGCTGACAGTTACAAGCATGACTCCCACAGGCAGAGGCATGGTGGGACTTGTAGTTTTGCAACAGCTGGAGGGCCACCAGTTTGAGACCCCTGCTCTACAGGATTCTCCTGAGAGTTCAGGACTGCACCCAGGAATGTCATTACCGTTATGAGATTAGTTGGTCTTTCCCAGTTGATGTTCCATCCAAATTTGGTCAAAATCCCAGGCTCAAGGTCACACCCCCCCAGCCTAGCACTCCATCTCCAACTTCCACCCGATCAACTCCTCCCACAGCTGGGCTGACCCCGGGTATTTAAGGAGGCCTGCCCCCTGCCAATCCAATTTGGAGATTGGTCAGGGCTCCTCAGAATACCCCAGGCAGCTCCACTTCCCCTCTTCACCACTTTCTCCAGAAAAAAACACCAGAATGTTCTGGAAAGAAGTAGGCGGTCCTGTGATGCTGCCCGTGAGTCACCCAGCACTACCCTGAGCTACTCCCAGCCCAGATCAAAACAAACAGGCCTGCTACAAGCCAGGCCTGCCTAAATTTACCTACTCTGCCAAAAACCTAAATACATACTCTAACAACCTAGAGGGTGCTACAGGGAGACGTCATTAACTGGTCACATATATTTTGAGGACACTGCAAGAACTATGGGGCTGACACTGGATGTTCAGTTTAATTTTCATAATGCCTAATTCATACATTGGCTGATTATTTGTTGTGATGCTAAGACTAGGTTATTTTTAGTCATGTATGGTTAGGCTCCATTCCCACCTGTGCCATTTGTTATGTGTTTTCTGAAGTGCAATAATGCATGACCAAACCAATTTTGTTCTGTACTATGGGGTCTGTTCACAGCTATGTGCTTAGCTGCAGGTACTATTCCTGGTGCAGGATGGTGCAATCTTGCATACATACTCATAGACTTCAATGAAAGCAAGTCAAAAATGCATATACATGCATTTTGGCATGATGTTTTTGATGCCTGTTGTAGCATGACAACAAGGCAACGCCTTCTAGCAACATCTAGTCTACTGGTTGCACATAACAAGGAGATGAGAGGACTACAGCATGATTAGCACAGAACTCACAGAGATATTTCAGCTGGTCAGGGCAAGACCTTTCCTTTATGACCCATCTGACAACACCTACAAAGTCCAGGCATGGGAGGGCATTGCCTGTGAGGTGTATTAGGACTGGAACAGTCAGGCTACATTGGCCGGTTCAATAGAAACCGGCCGACATTCGGCCCGTGTGTATGGCAGCCGGTCCGACAGAAGCCAGCCTCCAATCAGCGAAGGTTGAGAGTGTTGACCAGAGTGTTCTGGCAGGGAGGCCGTGCCCCCGTCAGAACACAATAGAATGGTAGGGGAAATCACTGTACTAACATGAGATTGTTAGTACAGCTGATCCGACCTGAGCTGTCAGGTTTTTTTTTTTTCGTTCAACCCAGTGGTTTGGAAAAAATAGTAGTGCGTACTAGGCTTTACTCGTAAGAAGTTTTATCGGTGAAAGTGTCCCAATGGGGTGCCACATCCAAACTGACTAGACAAAAGGAGGGTGTCCCCTAAATGGACTTTAAAGGCACTGGTATATTGAATAGAAAAAGTGTAATTTATTAAAAAAAGATAAACATAATAAAAACAGAGTACATTGAAATGATTACGATACAAAATCACCACAAAGATTGACTGTAAGCTTCTCGTAATTCACCCAGCGCATTTCAGAGTATCAATGTCTCTTTCTTCAGGGGTGTTATGAGGAGGTCAATCATATATCTACAATATAGTGGTTACAAAAAGACAGAAGGAGTATATAGTAAACAACACTGTATAATATGTATTTTTACATCAATTATGCATATATAAACTCATGTATATTGTGGAGATATCACAGGTGAAGCATTCCAATAAATTTAAAAACAAAATTTAAAAACAAAAAACATAGGCGAAACTGTGTCTCCAAAGATTGCCTGTTTACAGTGAATGGTCATCACAGCATGCACTGATGTTGCATCAAAGAGAGTGGAATATTGAATAAAGCCGGGCTACCATAGGGAACATTGGATATTCAAAACACTGTGAATAAGGTTTTAAGAAGATTGCTAATAAGGACATTATTAAGGGAAAATCGGTGATTACATAGGTAGGAAGGAGGGAGGGAAGAGGGAGAAAGGGGTTAAAACGAAAGGGGAAAAAAAAAAAAAAAAAGAAATGTAATGAAAGTTGGAAGATATCCTTTCATAAATAATAATACTCTGCAACAAGTAATTAAAGGGGACTGACTTAAGCAAAGAAGACTTGTAAAACAGTTTGAAGTTTAAACCCCAAACCGCGTGAACTCTTTTTTTAATTTTTTCCCCTTCCCCCTTTTTTTTTCTTTTTTTTTCCTTCCTCTAGGCTTCCTTCCTCTATGAGGGGTGAAAGTAGCAGGGGTGGAGGGGAGGTGATAAAATCCCCACGCCCCAGCACAAGTCCTACTCCCGGTCCGATGCATAGATATGTAACCAGGGAGGGGAGGAGGAAGGGGCAGTTAGTACAGTGGAAAAACAACAAAGTACTAAAGGAAGACTAACTGAAGCCAAGGAAAAAAAAGATAAAAAGAGTCAGACAAAATCAACCATGGACAACAGTGTAGTCCCAGAAGATAGATTAGAACAAGAAAATGATATTGAAACCCTACCTAGGCTAACAGGAGATCAGAAAGCGGTTCAACTACCAACGATGACAGACATGGAAAGAATGTTTGAGGCCTTGGAAAACTCATTAAAATCTGAAATGACAAAACTCCATAAAGATATGGGACACATGCTTGCTAGAGTGGAGGAGGTGAAAAAAAAAGCAGACATGCATACAAGAAGAATAAAAGAGTTAAAAGGCGAAATTAAAATTCTAAAACAAGAACAACAGGAATTGGCATATAGATCTGAGGAACAGGAAAATAAAGAAAGGAGGAAGAAAATAAGAATCCGCAAACAGAAAATTTAAAAGAAGTGACTGGGCAAGTTCTCCATCTGACAAGTACGGGGGAATCCATAAATGAAATAAAGATCAAAGGAGCCTATAGATCAAGAAGGCTACCGGGTCTCCCAAATGACATCCCGAGAGACATTGTAGTCCGGTTTGACAATCTAGAAGGAAAGAATCAAGCTTGGAGAAACTTAAAGGCAAGATCACCAATTATATTTGAAGAAAAAGAAAATTCAGATTTATCAGGACCTTTCCCAGGACACTCTGAGAAGGAGGATACTAAAACCGTTACTAAAAACACTGCAAGAAAATGGACTTCAATACAACTGGGGTTTTCCAGCGTGGTTACTTGTCAAAAGAAATGGAAGAACCACAAAACTGAGATTTCTGGAAGAAATCCCAGATTTTTGTAAAACTCTGGAAATCCCCCTACCAAAAAACCTGGAAGAAACAGTTAAAAGATTGGATAGGCAGACTGGAGAGGATGCACAATGGCAGTTAGTCCATAGGAAATAGATCGGGAGGTTGGGGGTGGGGGGGCGAATAGGTGGAGGGGTAACACAAGAGAATAAAAGAAAGAGGCATCGGTGGAGAGCGGGGAGGGGACCTGGAAGAAGACCTGGAAGAAAGAGAGTTTCCCATTGATACCACCCAAGTTGGGGGGAAGAGGGTGGTTTAGGGGGCCGAACAGATTTCCACCTCGGGTAAAGGAGTGGGGATAAGAAACCTTTAAAACCAAAAGGTACCTACTCATGACCTCTCGGTCAAATGCGATGGGGTTTGTGATTGTGGGGTGGGGGGAGTGGGGGAGGGGGGGATTAGAAAACTGAATAAGGGGGTGGACAGGGGAGGGTTTAGGATTACCTTACCAGAAAAAATAGTGTTGCCTGACAGACCTCTTGGATGGAAGAGCTTGCCCGGCTGTTGGCCCTCGGGCGGGAGCCCCCCCCCGGGTCCCTTTTTGGGGGCCGGGGTGGGCTCTCCTGTGGGGGGCGCATGCGGGTAATCAGAATTACAGATGGCAGAATTAAATAAAGTTAAAATTTTGACATATAATGTCCAAGGTTTGAACTCACCCCAAAAAAGGCGTACAGTTCTGCGGGAATTGGAACAACTTAAAATTGATATAATCTTCCTGCAGGAGACACATATAACGCAGGATTCAAATGTGAAGATATATTCAAAAAATATCCCAAAATGGTACTATGGAGATTCGCCAATCAGAAGATCAAAAGGAGTCGCAATAGGGTTTGGTAAAAACAGCGGTTTTGTTGTCGAAAGGATAAAAGCTGACCCAGAAGGACGTTCTCTCTTCCTTGAAGGGACTATACAAGGTACAAGGTACACATTAGCAAATATTTATTGCCCCAACAAAAATCCTAAAAAATTTTTAGTCGAGAAATTGACAGAACTATTCGAATTTAAACAGGGCAAACTAATAGTAGCGGGCGACTTTAATTTTATTATGGATTATAACTTAGATTCCACGTCTACTGTACCAGACAGAGAAAGAAAACAACTAAGGAGGATTAAAAAAAAACTGCACGATCTACAATTAGTAGACGCATGGAGAATATGGCATCCAAGCATAAAAGACTACACTTATTTTTCAACAGTACATAAAATATACACCAGACTGGATTGCATCTTTGTGGAACACAGATTACTGGAGGAAGTACTGGAGACAAAAATTGAAACATCAGTATTGTCAGACCACTCCCCGGTTTCTCTGCAAATGAACCTGCGGGGAGAGTCCATGGGAAGAAGTACGTGGCGACTTAAAGAAGAGTTATTAGATGATGGAGATACCGAAAAAATTATAATAGACGAGATTGAAAAATATTTTTAAGAAAATGATACCCCAGATCTGTCAAGAGCAACCCTATGGGAGGCACATAAATCCGTCATCAGGGGAAAACTAATATCTATAGGAACAAGCAGGAAGAAAGAAAGGGAAAATAATATACTGAAACTTCAAAATGTAATCCACAACCTGGAACAAAAGCATAAAAAAGAAGTTAAAAGAGAAATATACCAGGCCCTGGTCCTAAAAAGAGAACAACTAAAGGAACTGCTGGAAAAGGAAGATAGAAATCAATAGGGTAGTAAGTGAGAGATTTAAGATGGGCAATAAAGCAGGAAAATATCTTGCGAATCTCCTAAGAAAAAAGAAGACCCTAAATTATATAGAGAAGATAAAAAATGAAAAGGGAGAAATAAAAAATAAAACTACGGATATAGCACAAGCTTTTGCACAATACTATAGCTCTCTATATGCAATAAAAAAACAAGAATCAACCCAAAAAGCGGAAAGAAAAATGAAGCAGATCCAAACCTATTTAGAAAAAGCAAGTCTTCCAAAAATTGAACCTGAGCTCTTAATGGACCTAGAAAAAGAGATAACACAAGAAGAGATCAAGATGGCATTAAAAGAAATTCCTACTGGTAAGAGTCCTGGGCCAGACGGATTCACGATTAGATACTATAAAAAATTTCAAGATCAATTGATCCCAAAATTTTGTGAATACTTGAACAAAATAGGAGAAGAAGAAGACATCAGAAAAGAATCACTCCTGGCACATATCACCATAATACCTAAAGAAGGAAAAGATAAAGTTACCGTATATACTCGAGTATAAGTCGTTCCGAGTATAAGTCGAGGCCCTAATTTACTACAAAAAAAATGGGAAAAACTTATTGACCCGAGTATAAGACGAGGGTGAGAAATGCACAGCTACTGTAAGTGGAAAAGAGGGTCAACAATGCCCATTTGCAGCATCACTGTGCCCATTTGCAGCCATAGGTCCCCTGAACTTCAAACTCGGTAGTTAAGGGTTCCTAGATGCCCCCTAGCTGCAGCCAAAATTTGGGGTCTCTGAACCCAAAGGGTCCTGAAATGACATTGCTGCAGGTGGACACAGTTGACCGAATTTGGGGCCCCGTATCTCGGGGCCACTTAGTGCTAGGAACCCCAAATTTGGTATGCAAACCCAGTGGAACTAGCACCATACAATTTCCAAAGCTGGGGTTTCTAGCACCAAGTGGCCCCGAGATACAGGGCCCCAAAAATCAGTTCAGAAAATGTCAAGCACTTTTCTGCAGCAGAGAATGACATTTTCCGAACCAGTTTTGGGGCCCCGTATCTCAGGGCCACTTGGTGCTAGGAACCCCAGCTTTGGATATGTTATGGTACCAGTTCCACTGGGTTTGCACACCACATTTGGGGTTCCTAGCACCAAGTGGCCCTGAGATATGGGGCCCCAAAATAGGTTCAGAAAATGTCAAGCACTTTTCTTCAGCAGAGAATTACATTTTCCGAACCGATTTTGGGGCCCCGTATCTCGGGGCCACTTAGTGCTAGGAACTTCATTTTTGGATATGTTGTGGTACCAGTTCCACTGGGTTTGCACACCAAATTTGGGGTTCCTAGCACCCTGAGATACGGGGCCCCAAATTCGGTTCGGAAAATAACATTTTTTGCTGCAGAAAAGTGCTTGACTCAAGTATAAGTCAAGGGGGGCACTTTCAGCACAAAAAAATGTGCTGAAAAATTCGACTTATACTCGAGTATATACGGTAACTGTTCAAGTTATATGCCCATCGCTCTATTGAACACGGACACGAAGTTATACACTAAAATACTAGCCACCAGAATAAAAAAGTTGATGCCACTATGGATAAACCCGGACCAGACTGGGTTTGTTCCAGGAAGAGAAGGAAGGGACAACAGCATAAAAACAATCTTAATGCTGCGAAAGAAGAATATCAATGTTTCCCCAGATCTACTCCTCTCAATTGATGCAGAAAAAGCATTTGACAGGGTAGACTGGGGATTTATGATGACCACGTTACAACACCTCGGTCTAGGGCCTAAAATAATGAAGTGGATCAAGAACCTCTATAAAGGACCTACAGCTAGTGTAAAAGTAAATAGCAAGATGTCGCCAGTGTTTGAAATGTTCAACGGGACGCGGAAAGGATGCCCGCTCTCGCCTCTTCTATATGTACTGTCACTGGAGCCTTTCCTCGGGCCTTTGCGAAATAACAGAGGGATAGAGGGGGTGAGAGTAGGGGGGAAAGAACATAAAGTCGCGGCCTATGCCGACGATATCCTTGTGTACGTGACTAAGCCTAGAGAAACCCTGTTAAATCTCCTGAAAGAAGTTGATAAATACGGCAAACTCACAAATTTCTAAATAAATCCCATTAAAACAGAAATACTGAATCTTGGAGTAAGAAAGAACGACATATTGGCTCTTCAAAAAGAATTTCCATTTACTTGGGTAAAAGGGGAGTTACCCTACCTAGGAATTAAGCTAACCGCATCACTCGAGAAACTCTATCCAGCAAACTACATACCACTATTAAACAAGATCAAGGCAGAAGTTAAGAAGGTAAACATACAATCAATATCATGGATTGGAAGAGTCAACATGGTTAAAATGGCAATATTACCAAAAATATGGAACAAATTTCAAATGTTACCAATAAAGATTCCACAGAGCTTCTTCAAAATCATACAAAAAATATTAACAAAATATATATGGCAAAATAAAAGACCAAGGCTAAAATTCGCATTAATTTCCAGGAAAAGACAGCACGGGGGTTTAGCAGCACCTAATATCTCGAGGTACTATAAAGCAGTAATCCTAGCACGCATGATTGAATGGACAAAAGAAAACGAAGAAAAAAAATGGATAGAGATAGAAAACACTTTAAGTAAAACCACGCTTCACAAAAATATTTGGATTTTAAATAAATACAGAATACTAGATCCTAATGCACATGATTTGACAAAAAATGTATTTAGAATATGGGATGTACTATTTCGGAAACAAAAATGGGCACATAATTCCCTGTTAACGCCCCTTACGGGAACAATTTTTTTTACACCAGGTGAGGATATTTTTCGAAGACTTGAAATAAAGAATCCACGAATTAAAGATATTATTAGAAGAGGAAAGTTGGAATCTGCACAAGAATTGGAGATCAAATTTGGTGGGAAAATATGGGAATGGGAATATTTTCAATTAAATCACTTAATAAATACATCACCGCACCCGTTTAGAGATGGAGAAAGATTAAACCTGTTGGAAAAGCTCTTTATGACCTCAATGCCACTGAAGGGAGGCATCTCGAAAGTCTACGAGTTCCTGACAGATCTTGAGGGACAAGAAAGGCCTTCCTTCATAGAAAAATGGGAAAAAGAGTTAGAAATAAAGTTGGAAGAATAACAAATCGAGAGAATGATTGCAGGAGGCTACAATCAAACATGGGATACAAACACTATTGAGATGAACTATAAATTCTTGGTTAGGTGGTATATGACCCCGGAGAGGCTCCACAAAATCAACCAAATGGGATCATCATTATGTTGGAAAAATTGCGTACAAAAAGCCACAATGATACATATATGGTGGGATTGCCCGAAAATTAGTGTATTTTGGCAAGAAGTAATCATAAGCATAAAGGAAATTACGGGTGAGAAGATAGAAAAAAACAGATTGACCTGCCTGTTTCATGACATCAACTCTTCTAGAAAGAAATATATGGAAAAAATAATGCCAAGATTATTAAATGCAGCAAAGAGTATGATCCCAAAAAATTGGTTAAAGAGCGAAGGTCCAGTTCTAAGGGATTGGTTTAAACAAGTGGAATACTACCACAAAATGGAATTACTTTGTTGTAAAGATAAAGGGCAATTAGATAAATGTAATTCTGTCTGAAATGGGTGGGAAAAATACAAAAGCTCGGACAGTTACTGGCAGAAGAAGTTAGAAGGTATAAGATATTAAGAAGAAATAACATCAGGGTAAAGATGGAAAAATTTGGGGGTAAGGTATGGGGGGGGGGGATAGAGAGGGAGGGTAGTAAGTGGGGGGTGTAGATAGGGGAAACATTTTTTGCTACGGTTTTTGGTATTAATAAAAGGAGGGGACTTTTGTTTTGTTTGTTCTCTTCAGTGTTTTTGTAAAGATACCACAATGATGTGAACCTGAAAAGGGACGGGTTTTAAACGTTAAGTTGAAATAAGTCTCTCAAAGATAAACACTGAAGTGGTAAAAAAAAAAAAAAAAGATAAGAAAACAAAAAAAAAAGACACGGAAGACCATGGAAAACAACTGTGGTGGATGACCGAAGAAGTCTTTCCCTGGTGAAGAAAACACCCTTCACAACAGTTGGCCAGATCAAGAACACTCCTCAGGAGGTAGGTGTATGTGTGTCAAAGTCAACAATAAAGAGAAGACTTCACCAGAGTGAATACAGAGGGTTCACCACAAGATGTAAACCATTGGTGAGCCTCAAAAACAGGAAGGCCAGATTAGAGTTTGCCAAACAACATCTAAAAAAGCCTTCACAGTTCTGGAACAACATCCTATGGACAGATGAGACCAAGATCAACTTGTACCAGAGTGATGGGAAGAGAAGAGTATGGAGAAGGAAAGGAACTGCTCATGATCCAAAGCATACCACCTCATCAGTGAAGCATGGTGGTGGTACTGTCATGGTGTGGGCATGTATGGCTGTCAATGGAACTGGTTCTCTAGTATTTATTGAGGATGTGACTGCTGACAAAAGCAGCAGGATGAATTCTAAAGTGTTTCGGGCTATATTATCTGCTCATATTCAGCAAAATGCTTCAGAACTCATTGGACGGCGCTTCACAGTGCAGATGGACAATGACCCGAAGCATACTGCGAAAGCAACCAAAGAGTTTTTTAAGGGAAAGAAGTGGAATGTTATGCAACGGCCAAGTCAATCACCTGACCTGAATCCGATTGAGCATGCGTTTCACTTGCTGAAGACAAAACTGAAGGGAAAATGCCCCAAGAACAAGCAGGAACTGAAGACAGTTGCAGTAGAGGCCTGGCAGAGCATCACCTGGTGATGTCCAGTGATGTCTATCCGTTCCAGACTTCAGGCTGTAGTTGACTGCAAAGGATTTGCAACAAAGTATTAAAAAGTGAAAGTTTGATGGATGATTGTTAATCTGTCTTATTACTTTTGGTCCCTTAAAAAGTGGGAGGCACATATACAAACTGTTGTAATTCCTACACCGTTCACCTGATTTTAATGTAAATGCCCTCAAATTAAAGCTGAAAGTCTGCAGTTAAAGCACATCTTGTTTGTTTTATTTCAAATCCATTGTGGTGGTGTATAGAGCCAAAAAGATTAGAATTGTGTCCATGTCCCAATATTTATGGACCTGACTGTATATCCTACCTGTATCAAGTGGGAGCAAGTTATTGATGCAGAGAGAGTATAAAACTATGTTGCTGGATTTACTGAAAAAGTAATAGGTGAATGACAGACAGTCAGTCTTATGGATGTATATATATATATATATATAATATATATATATATATATATATATATATATATATATATATATATATATATATATATATATATATATATATATATATATATGAATTTGATATTAGCTGCATGTGGTAATTTTATTTTATTTTATAATATTCCACTATATTGTAATCTCTCACAAAAAATAAATTGTAATCCATATTAGATGAATAAAATGAATGTAATACAAATATAATAGATCTGTGTACAAAGATTGAACAACTATTGTTAGTATAAGCTGCTTTATGAATGATTCAACATAACTTTTATTAGGCTTAGTGTAATATAGGGGTATATACTGACTTTATTATACATCCTCCATTAAAATCAGTACTGACCACCATCACAGAAAGGTCTAGGGCTTTAAGTGTATGTAATATAGTTTATATGTTGATGCCACTGGAGCAGACAGAGACGATATAATCATCTCTAAAGCAAACAGTGGCAGCACATCCAAACGTGTACCAAAGTATTAGAGTACAACTGGAGTATTAAATTGCTCTTACCTTTGCTAAGTAACAGACCACCGCATGGAGACACGTCCTGGCATCCAAACCCTCAGATGGATGTCAGCCATGTCTTCCAGGGTGTCTGTAATATACACTTCCCCTCCAATCACAGATCTCGCCGAGAAGTATCAGCTTAGACCAAGAGGAAGGAGGAGATGACAAGCACATCACTGGCAGGCTTCCTGAACCACGCGTGGGTGACCCCGTCCTGACCGCGCAGACGCAACGTCAGCGTGGCCGAATGTCGTCATGCATTTGTGGCCCACCGACACAGGAGCTTCACCAGTGGACAGCGCATGCCCGCCGGAGTAGCAAAATGAAGGCCAGGCGAGAAGAAAACCCTCCTTTTGTCTAGTCAGTTTGGATGCGGCACCCCATTGGGACACTCTCCCCGATAAAACTTCTTGCCTTTTCCGCGCTCTTATCGGTGCCTTTTCCTTTCAAAATAAATAATAAATAAAATAAATCAATAATATAAAAGCACAGAATTTTATATTCTGTTTCTCTCACAACAATTATTAAAACTTGTCTTATCTATAAATTTATAGATTTTTAACATAGTCCCAACCACTTTTACAGGAAAAGAATGGGATAATGGGTAATTATGACCAATTTTACAGGAAAAGAATGGTATACGTTGATGGAAAGCTATCTTAAAGAATTTGGTGACAATGAACAATTGGAATCAGAAATGTCATCACTATTTTTCAAGCTGTCTAGAATGTTGGAGAAAAAAATCACTCCTTTTCTGGCATGTCAGATCCTTTCAGGACCATATTGGTGAAGACATGAATCCCTTGGGGCTCAGAGTCCAGAACTTCCCCACGTTAGAAGATATGGACTCTGACTTTAAAACCCAATGGGAGAAAGTATTACGAACCTACTCATTAGGCCTGATGGAACTTCTAATATGTAAATATAATAAAAGATTAATGTCTTTGGACATAGACATTATCAGCACATGTGAAAAATTGCAGCTGTTTAAAACGCATAAGTTCATTTCAGATAGAGAGAAAAAAACTTAAATTACATCTAGAAACGTTTAACAAAGAGATGCTGATGAAAAAAGGACACAAATTTAGACAGGACAAAAATGCATTCCAAAGTGGAAAAGCTTACAATTGGAACCAAAATAAATACACAAATAATAAAATCACCAAACACTACCAACAAGGGTCTGCTCCTCAACCTCCTTCTAATGTTTCTTCTATTCCTTCACAGATGGGATTCAAACAACCCAAAAGTGGATTAAATACCAAACGCCAATATGATGTCAACCTGACACAAGGCCAAAAGGCGTAAAAACCTAGTTTGTATACCCTACACAATGTTCCTCATTCTCCCACTTCCACGCCCGGGTGTAACCTTACTACTCACAAGGTAATGTACCAACCACAGTTAAAGGGACTTCTTCCTCACACATTACACCCAATGGAGGCTCTTCCTCCTTACCTAACCTTTCATTTCCTAATCAGCCTAATTTGGCTCTTATTGATCCATCTTTTTTGGACTTAATTTTAGCAAAAACCAGATCCTTGCACCCCAATCCTGACACAATCACACTGATCACATTATAAAATCACCTGTAAAAGTAGCTTTACGTGATGGGGATCTAAATGTACTGTAATTAATCTATTCTCTCACAGTTTATCTGAAAACAAAATTAGAGTCCTTAGAAAAGGACTAAGTTTTTGTCTGAATCAGGATTTGAATAAATTTGAAATCTACAAAGATCTCCAATTGTTCATTCGGAAATTGATTCTGAAGAATCTATACCAAAAATAGCACGCTGTTTTTGGTACTACTGGTCATACTCCACAGGAAAATCAAGCCAATGACCAACTTATCTCGTTATTAGAAGAGAATGACATAGCCCATCTGATTGATCAGATTGATCTCTCACAATTATTAAAAATAGTTGAGGAACCTGGACCTACTGACAACAATCCTAAAAATCACAACTTAGAAAGAAGTCAGATCTATGCCCAGCCCCAAGTATCAACCTTAATGCAGCAGAATTTTTAAGCCTGGTTAATAAGAACTTGGAAAAACTTAAAATACAAGCCAATAAACATATTAATTTGAATGATAAAGAAACCCAAGCCTTAGAACAATTCTCCCAAAACAATCTTATTACCATAAAATTGTCCGATAAAGGAGGCAACATTGTCATATTTGACAATGAAAATTACATTGCGATGTGTAACAGAATCTTGAAAAATCAATATTGGTACCGACTGATTACAGCAGACCATTAAAAAACTATATGGGACTTTTTCAGAACAAATTTTCCCGTAATACCCACATTTTACGCACTCCCTAAAGTTCAAAAAGGTGCAGGCAACCCACCAGGGAGACCAATAATTTTGGGAAGAGGTGCCATCAGTGATAATGCCAGTAAATTGGTGGATGAATATCTTAGACCTTTTGTCACTTCCCTACCTTCTCATGTAAAGGACACCATCCAATTCCTGCAAATAGTAGATAGTTTATATCTCCCAGAACATGCTATACTGGCTATGATTGATGTTGAGGCTCTCTATAGCTCGATTCCCTACTCCACAGGTCTTGCAGCGGTCAAACATGTCATCAATGTGGGAAGTGATGGGGACTCTGCTTACAACGAGTTCACCCTCTCCTTCCTAGAATTTATTCTAGGGCACAATGTTTTCACCTTTCATGGGTCTCACTACCTCCAGATACAGGGCGTGGCATTGGGGACCTCCTGTGCCCCATCTTATGCCAACCTGTAGCTGGGGGAGTGGGAAAAGATGTTTTTTGCTGATGAATCACTGTTGATGTACACGGACCATATGCTGGCTTGGTATCAGTACATCAATAATGTTTTTGTCATTTGGGATGGACCAATTGAGACACTTCAGCAATGCTTGAGCAGGATGAACAAAAATTCGTTCAATTTAAATTTTACTATGGCCTATGACAGCGCATAGTATTTTTGGATGTAGAGGTTTATAGAGGCAATGAGGGCACCCTAGGCAGTAATCTTTATAGAAAACCCACAGCAGGCAACACCATCCTGCATGCGTCAAGCTTTCACCACCAAACGTTGGTAAATTCTATACTTTACAGCTAGTATTTGCGAACAAGGCGAAATTGCTCTGATGATGCAAGTTTTAAAATAGAGGCCCAAAAACTCTGTTACAGGCTCTTGCAGAGAGCTATTCCCATGCTTCTCTGAGGAGAGCCAACCAACGGGCACTTTCACAGGAGAGGAAAAAACATATATACAGAGAAATCTAAAAACGATGGGAATCCTATATGCATCATTACAAGATATACAAACCAACAATCCAAAATTAACAACATTGTCAACAAATACTGGCATTTGCTGTCCTCAGATTTCACACTCTGACAATTGGTACCGTTCCTTGTTTACATTTAAAAGGGCAGCACTCATTACCAGCGGATACAAAGGGGAAGCCCGTAAAGATCCATGTAAATATAAAAGCACATACATGTGCGGTGCATGTAATTATTGCAAATACATGCACACAAAAGAAATCCTATTCTCCCTAATGGTCAAAGATTCCGTCCTAGACACTTTTGCCAATTGTAAAACCATTGGAGTCATTTATATGTTACGCTGCGATTGCGACTGTTTTTATATTGGCAAGACCAAACTGGAACTCTGGAAACCTGCATACAGGCACATAAAAGGTATGCAAACCAGTAACCCTGAGTTACCCCTAGGCCGTCACACTAAAACAGTGCATGGAGGCAAATGTCCGAAATTTAAATTTCTCATACTAGATCATATCCATCCCAGCTCCAGAGGAGGGGATTGGAAAAAACCCTCCTCCAAAAGGAGCTTCGATGGATACACAACCTCAAAGCCATATTTGTTTTAAACCCTTTTTGGAAGGCTTTCAGGAGGTATGGAGAAATAAAAGAGAAATACAATAGAATATATCCACCTCGCAATATCCAACAATAGACCGACTTGCACTGTTACCTGTTTTTAGAACCAGTCATTAAGACTAGTTACTCCACTGCAAATGCAATTATAGATTCTTGCACATATACATGTCCTCTTTTTGTTCATTCCATCTCCTTTATTTAATCAGCTAATTGGCATAACTTTTGTGTACTAATACAATATTGATTTTCATGTATATTTACATCTATATTAATAACCTTCCTATTTTTTTTCTCATCAAAAGAAGTTTTATTTGAAAGTTATAAACATCTTACAATCAAAATAATGAATAAAAGCAATGAATATTTCACAGGTTATTTTGAAAACATACTTCTGGCCTATAACAGAAATGTAATATCTCACTGCTGCTAGATAGGTTTGGGCCAATATAGTCTTTAGTTCGTCTAGTACATAGCTTATAGTACATCACAGCTATGTCCTATGTGATCTCATATGGTACTCAATGTTTCACTGTAATTTCTGCTATTATAAACAGCCTTGATTTAAAGAGTTAGAAAAGGATAGTATAGTTAGAAAAGGGTTTTTGGGTGGGATACTGTAGTCAGAGATAACATGCTATATGTATTTTTTTTTTATTACTTCCATTATGTTATCTACCTCATCTGGTGGAGAGTGGTCGTTATTGCTTACATGCTGCTTATGTTACTTTGTTATATATTCAATTTGAAATTCTCATTGCATTATCAACTCTTCATAAGTTTTAGAAAATTTGAAAGCGAACCACGGAGACCATGTTTTTTGGAATTTTTCTGCTTTGTCTGTGGACTGCGCTATGGTGTCTTCCATGTAGCAGATTTCAGCGACTTTTTTTAACCAGGTTTGTATGGATGGAGGGTTCTTATTCTTCCAATTCAGTGGAATTAAGGACTTAGCCGCATTAAGTAAATTTTTTGTCAATGATTTTTTATACCATTTAAGTGAAAAATTTGAGATATAGAGTAGACAACAGGGAGCGTCTAGTTTCAAACTTGTCTCTGTGATTAGCTTCACAAGTTCCCTGACTTTATTCCAGAATGCCCTTAGTATAGGGCACTCCCACCAGATATGTATCAGAGTACCTTTTTCTTCCTCACATCTCTAGCATCTGTCAGAAGATTGAGGGTACCATTTCTTAAGCTTATCAGGTGTTGCATACCAGTGTGTCAGGAGTTTGTATGACATTTCTTGTGTTTTAGTACTTATGGAGCATTTGTGTGACATAATGCAGGCTGCGGTCCACTGTTTGTCAGTAATCTCTACTTGGAAGGCCTTGGACCAGGCCATTTTGAATCTATCGTCTGTTGACTCTTTTGGCTTTTGTAGCCAGGTATATGAGATTGAAGTCACTCTACATAGTTGCGTACCTTTTAGGCATATTTCCTCTAGTTCTGTTAACTGCCTAAAGCAGAGGGATTTTCTTGGCTTGCTAGTGAGGTAGCCACGTATTTGAAAATATGACCATATGGGAAGTTTCAGCAGTTCACTATATGTTTTGAGTGTGTTGATATCTTTAATGTTGCCTTTGTGTATACAGTTCATAGCAAGTAGTGGTTGTTTACCTTCAGGTGTCTGTAAAGTCCTATTTTTGAGTCCTGGGGGAAAGTCAGGGTTGTCCATCAGTGGGGAACATGGACTAGGGACTGAGGTCAATGTCGTGGTGTTTGCTATTTTCTGGAATAGGTTGAGCGTGGTGCCTGTCAAGGGGTGTCCTCTAAATTTTGAATTGTGAATCTTCCAGGGTATCCAAGGGGAGAATTTCAGAGGAGTTTGGTGTAGTGAGGTCTCCAAAGTTACCCAGTCTTTGGACTCAGCGTGGCAATGCCAGTCAATCACCCTTGTTAGGTGAGAGGCCAGATAGTAGTTGTAGAAATGTGGTATTCCCATACCCCCCTGTTCTTTTGGTCTAGTGAGTAATTGAAATTTGATTATGGCTTTTTTATGTCCCCAGAGAAATTGTATAAGGGTAGATTGTAAGCTCTTAAAGAATACTTGTGGAAGCTTAATTGAGAGAGATCTGAGTAAATATAGCAGTCTAGGAAGGATGACCATTTTTAGTATTTCCCACCTAAAGGGGGAGTTGTTTTTGGTTTTATTCAGACTTTTGTCTGTGAGAGATATGTTCATCGCTTTTGATTTTGTGTAGTTTATTTGAAAATTTGCCAGGTACCCATAATGTGTAAATTGTTTCATCAAGTTAGGAATTGTTACGTGTGGATTAGTCAGGAAAAATAGCAGGTCGTCCGCGTACGCCGCAGTCTTGTATTCCTTATTTGCTACTTTAAATCCCGTGATTGATTTATCTGGATTTATCGTTCTAATGAATGGTTCTAAAGTAAGAATGAATAATATAGGGGACAGTGGACACCCCTGTCTAGTACCGTTTGTGATCAAGACCCTATTTGACAGCGTACCGTTGATCTTCAGCTGGGCTGACGGTTTGTCATAGAGAGCTGATATCCACTTCATCATCTGCGGACCCAGCCCGACATATTTACATGTGTCTAGCATATAGTCCCATGAGACTCTATCGAAGGCCTTCTCCGCGTCAGTGGACAGGAGAAGGCCCTCACAATCTCCATTGTTAGCTGCAACCTTCCTATTTTTTACTCACTTAACATGTTCTTGATTTCTGTACATATACATCTTCCTGTGAATATATGGTTAATTTGTACCAGTGGTTTTCTGTGCCCCTTGATTTGCCTGTAAATCTCTCACTATTTTATATTTCTTACCACTATAGGGCCTTAACCATACGTTCATGCCCCCTTTTGTTCTTTCCTGTACTTGATTGAACAAACAATTGGTGCTTACGTAAATATATACATATTTTTTTTATTTTGCTGGGTGGTCCATGGTGATTGGGCTGTTAAAATGCCCGACACATGCAGCCGCCCGAATCAGGTGACTCATTGCGGCCCCTTATGGAGGCTATAGATGACTTTCCTTCTCGCTTGGCCTCCATTTTGCTACTCCGCAGGCATGCGCTGTCCACTGGTAAAGCTCCTGTGTCAGTGGGCAGCGAGCGCATAACGTCATTCCACCGCGCTGACGTTGCGCATGCGCAGTCAAGACAGGGTCGTGCGTGCGTGGCTCAGGAAGCCTGCCAGTGACGCGCTCGCCAACTTCTCCTCCCTCTTGGTCTCAGCTGATACTCATCGGTGAGACCTGTTATTGGAGGGAGAGGTGTATATTACAGACACCCTGGAAGACATGGCTGACATCCACCTGAGGATTGGGATACTAGGACGTATCTCCATGCGGTGGCCTGTTACTTAGCAAGGTAAGAGCAATTTAATACTCCAGTTGTACTCTGATACTTTTGTACATGTTTGGATGTGTTGCTACTGTTTGCTTTAGAGATGATTATATCGTCCCTGTCTGCTCCAGTGGCATCAACGTATAAACTGTATTACATACACTTAAAGCTAAAAAACTTTCCGTGATGGTGGCCAGTACTGATTTTAATGGAGGATGTATAATAAAGTCAGTATGTACCCCTATATTACACTAAGCAATATAAAAGTTATGTTGAATCATTCATAAAGCAGCTTATATTAACAATAGTTGTTCAATCTTTGTACACAGATCTATTATATTTGTATTAAATTCATTTTATTCATCTAATATGGAATACAATTTATTTTTTATTTATTTATTTTTTTAATTTTTATTTATCACTGGAAACAGGTCCACAGGGATCATTACAGCATTTTAGTCATCATAACATTACAACGAAAGCAATTACATAGACATCATATAAATATATTGGTATGCATAGTATGAGGGTATTCTATGATGGAACCTAAGCTGAGATTTGTGTGCTTCCAAGGCTCAGAACATGTGGTGGTACCTGAGATGAGATACATTTCTATTGCTATTGCAGTCCCCCAACCTGCAGCTCTATCATAATGTAGCCATCTACTGTCGATGAATGTGTAAGATCTGTGGAGTGTCCCTTTTTGTGTCCTGTCTCCTTCCATTTTCACATTTTCCTGCAGAACAGAAACAGAGAAGCAGTCCGTTTTTGAGGTACAGACCAGAAATCGGAGTAAGAGGGTTAGAGCTATGGGAGATAAGAAAGGGAAGAGGGGAGGGGGAGGGAGAACATTCACGAACATGGATCTCTCAATTTAGCTATCTGTGACTATGGACCCGGTGTTTCATTAGTAGCTCATTATGTGGGATATCTAAGAACAGTTCCAGCACTATTCAGTTATGCGAGTCTCCTCTAAGGTTTTGTCCTTCCTCTGAGTACTGAAATATATTCCATAATTGCCATGTCTTGGAATATGTTTCACTCCTATTTTGGCTTGTGAGAATTAGGTCTTCCAGTTTGTTAATTTCATCTATTTTCCTGAGCCAGTTGGCAATGGAAGGCGGGTGTGAAGATTTCCAGTTAAGAGGATCGCAAGCTTTGGCGGCGTCAAGTAGGTGGCGTACAATTGACTTCTTGTAGATACGGGCGGGGGTATTCGTAACGTGTAGAAGGAAATATTCTGGGTCGTCAGGCACAGTGCGGTCAGTGAATTTCTGTACTATCTGACGGACTCCCTCCCAAAAGCTCCTAATTCGGGGGCATGACCAGAAGATATGTACTAACGTGCCTGTGTCCTGTTGGCATCTCCAACAAAGGTCTGGTGTCCCAGGAAAGAATTTGTGTAATAATACTGGGGTCCTATACCACCGTGTGAAAATCTTGTAGTTGGTTTCCTGAAATTTAGTGCATATGGATGATTTGTGTATAAATTGGAGGATGTGTGATCTTTGATGCGCGGTGAAGTGGCAACTCAGATCTTTTTCCCATTTGGCAAAGCTGGGGTGTTGGTAGTCCTCTAATGGAGTGATTAGCATATTGTAAGTCAGGAATAGCGTGTGTGGTAACACTCCACTCTCTGTACATATTTCCTCAAAAGCAGTGAGGGATTGATCGTTTACAGTCGGAGGGGTCAAGCTGTTGAGGAAGTGAGATAGTTTCTGGGCTCTTAGGAAATCTAGGCGAAATAGGACATTCGGGTCAGAAAGCTCGGCAAGCGTCATCCATCTTCCCATTGTACTAAACTGGGAAGCTTGATATTTCCCTGTGTCTTTCAGCAAGTGGAATGGGGGATCTTTTAGTCCGGGTTCAAATTGGGGGTTACCTATTATGGGTCTCAGTGATGAGTTCTTGGTGGAGAGAGGTGTTTGTGTAAGAAGGTGTGCATACACTCTCACCGTGTTGCCGATCAGGGGTTGACATCGGAGTTGTGAAGGGAGTGAAGAGCAACACAATGGGGCCCTGTGGAGTGGTATCTCGGATTGTGCTTGTTCTAGTTGTGGCCATAGTTTGGTCTCATTGTGTCGGCACCAGTCTATGAGTCTACTTAAGTGTACTGCATTATAGTATGTTTTGATCTCCGGCATGGCCATTCCTCCGTGTTGTTTTTGGAGTGGTAACGTCTTTCTTGGTTGACGTGGTTTTTTCCCTGCCCATAGGAAGATTAGAAACATGGAATGCACCTGCTTAAAATAAGCTGCAGGTATATGTATTGGCAAAGCCTGTAGGAGGTATAAAAATTTGGGTAGGATCATCATTTTTAAAATGTTACAACGGCCAAACCAAGAATGTAACCCTTTGTTCCAATTGTGTATTAATTTTTGTACTGTTTTCAATAGTGGCGGGAAGTTGAGTTTGAAAATTATTGTGTTATTTACCAAAAATCTACTGAGACCATTGTCCTTCCCAACCAGGCCTCCCAACCAGGCCTCTGTATAGGTGAATGTTTCCACCGTAAAAAATAAATGGACACTTTTTTATACCAATGACAGGATTTTCTTGTGGGAAGGTAGGGTTCAATCATCTGATCACTGAAGTCCACTCCTGCCATAAACAAATTATAATCATAGATACAAGCTGGTTTCTGGACTGGGCCGTTTCTTCTGGAGACTTCCACGTAGGTGTCATTATGAATTGTCGTCAGCATGTGGACGTTTCGTCTGTCCCTCCACTTGACAGCCAATAGCTCCTGGTTCCGCTCCTCTCCTCATTGTAGCCTTTCATTGACCAGTTTTTGCGGGAAGCCCTTTCTATTGGTTCTTACGGTACCACATGCTGGGGTGTCCCTCCAGTAAAGATTGTGGAAGAGGGGCAAACTTGTATAAAAATAATCCACATAAAGGTGGTACCCCTTTCCAAGGAGTGGATAAACAAGCTCCCAGACAACTTTGCCGCTGGCTCCAATATACTCAGGACATTCAGGGGGATGCAGTTGGGAGTCCTTCCCTTCGTACACCCAGAAGGCATAAATGTACCCCGTGGCTCGGTCGCAAAGTTTGTACATTTAAAAGCCAATTCAAGCCCTTTTGCTGGGGAGAAACTGCTTGATGCCAAGCCTGCCTGTGAATTTTACAATGGACTCATCAACAGAGATATTCTGGTCGGGGGTATATAACTGGGGAAATTTTTCAGAGAAATAATTTAGGAGTGGCCGAATTTTAGATAATTTGTCAAAAGCTGGGTCATTTCGAGGAGGGCACTGGGTGTTGTCATTGTAGTGGAGGAAGCGCAAAATCATAAGGTATCTTGATCTTGGCATAATCGATGAGAAGAGTGGCATGTGGTGGATGGGGTTGGTTCACCAATATGGGTAAATTTCAGGTTTTTTTGTGAGTCCCATAGTAAAAGTTAGGCCTAAGAAAATTTTTAATTCCTCTATGGTAAGCTCTCTCCACTCAAAGGGACGGCCTAACTAACTTGGCTATGGGACAGGAAGTGAAGGGAAATCTCTGCAATGGGACAGAAATGGTGAAATAAAATATGACAGGGGTTATTACCCTCCCTTACTCTATCTGAAATGAAAAAAAGTTTTGCCCATAGTTCTACTTTAAGGGCACTTTCACACTGACGCGCTGGGGTGTCGGCGGTAAAGCACAGCTAGTTTTGGTGATGCTTTACCATCATTTTAACTGCGCTTTTCGACCGCTAGCGGGACGCTTTTAACCCCCGATAGCGGCCGAAAAAGGGTTACAAAAATCATACAGCAAATGGTGGCGAACAACAAAAACCAGCTGACGCGTTCCACACCCAGAGCTTGTGCTTAATCATAGCTAAGCTATGATTAAGCACCAGTTTTGGGTGTGAAAAGGGTCAGCTGTTTTTTGTTGTTCACCACCATTTGCTGTATGATTTATGTTTTTATTGGAATAAAGTTTGCATCGGAGTGAGGCCATCCAGACATTTTTTTCCTTCCTACTCTTCCTGTTGCAAGCAGGGCCAGCACCTGATCTACATACAGAGGCAGTAGAGCAGCAGGGTCAGTGATTTGTTCCTTGAGCAGTACATTACACTTCTATGTGATAGAAATCTTTTAATTCTCCTTGAAAAAAAAACTTTACTAAAAATAAAAAATAATAAAAAATCTTCTGCACTGTTTATGTGTGTGTACATGTCTTTAAGAGTGCCTAGCTCTTGTTTGAAAATGCTTTGTGCTCTAGCAACCATTTTCCCTATGTTACTGAAGCTACATACAGTTCATACAGCAATTAGAGCCAATGCAGCACTTAGGCTAGGATCACACCATCACCGCATCCAGCTCACAGCAGGGGTCCGGTGTGTCCTGGTTCACTGTTTCAGGTCCAATTTCAGCCCGAATTTTGGGCTGACTTCGGACCTGAAACGACCAAAAGACACAAAGCGTTTTTATGCAAAACGCATCGGACCCGCTGCGGAGATATGTGGACGGCTCCATAGAGATCCTAAATCTCTATGGAGATTTAGGTCTAAATCTCCTGCTATTGCGAATTGGTTACCGGGAACCCGCATCCAAATTCACAATGGTGTAAACCCAGCCTCAGTGAAGGAAAGAGTTCCTTTGGACCGGCTTGATCCAAACAAACTATTAAAAGTGACAGAAAGAACATTTGCCTCATTGTAGAAACCTGCCCTATTGTAAACTCTGTAACACTCTTGTATGGGCATGGTAGCAACTGATTCATACCATTGTAGCACTGGTAGATTTACAATCTACCGCAGATTAGGTAAATTTAGTAAATTGTGCGTTAGGAAGGTTAAAAGTTTGCCTCTGTTCCAGCTTGGCTGACGTTGTGTGTGCTTCCGTGCTGACCGGTGGGTGTCGCTGTTACCATTAGTCAGTGTTGGAAGGGCAACGTGTCGAAGTGTATAGATGCTCCTCTGTCTCGGAGACAAGCTCGGTGGAGGTGGTCCTCCGAGTTGCATTCTGGGAAAGGGGTATTTATGGGACAGACGTCATATTCTAGGTCGTTTTTTACAGCCACCTGCTGGCCCTGCTGGCCGACAGGTATGCGTTAAGGAGCTACCTCGTGGTCCTCCGACTGGGAGGCCCACGATGCTACAGCGCAGGGGTGGGTCCAGAGGCTTGTCTGGGGCCTACCACCGTGGCCGAGGAATGGTCCTGAGCTGTCGATCCTGTGAGACGAAGCTGGACAGCTGAGGAGATCCCAGGGGAGGACCCGTCTTGGAGAGATCACGCAGTGTGCTGGTCTGTGGAGGGGCCTGGTGACTCGGTTGTAGGATATATCCAAAAATAAGTAATTATACAGCATAGTGTCGCCGGTTCGGCTTAAAGGTTCAGGCACTGTGACTGACTGTTCACTGCAGAAGATCTGATACATCCTGTGGCAGAGGATTGTGCAGATTTACCCCCCCCCAAGTAAGTCTGTGGCAGAGACTTTAGATTCATGCTGCGTACTGGCTGCTAGACCGGTGAGAGAGGCCTATCCAGATGAGCAAAGAGTGTGTCCCATGAGGGGAACGCATTCCACATAATTATCTGAATTCTACCGGGACATTTGTCGCTAAGATCTTGTAAGAAGATATTTGAGTTTCTCCTGAAGGTTTCCTTTTCCGTCTCTTTCCTGCTACTTCCTAAAGTTTGACTGTTTAGTAAAGCATTGAAAACGTACTCCAGTGTTGGTGCGTGTGTCATCTAGCACTAAACTCAACGGAACCCCTAGACCCGGTGCCGGTGAAACAGAGGGAATAAAAGTGAAGGTAACAGACCCGCTTAAACTAGCAGCTCCACCGTTAGTGCTACATGTGGGGGCTCGTCCGGGATTTGTTGACCGACAATTATTGCAACCCAGTGGAGTGTTTTACCGGGAGTTTACAGAGAGAGCTGGACTTTGAGAAAAAACCTTTTCAGGAAGAGGAAAGGTTAAACTGCAGGACTTTGCTTTTGGGTGCGTAGACGCTGGGCGTCAGAAGAGGCCCGTGAGATACGTGACTGAAAGAACAAGTGGGAGGAGTTACCCTACTTGCCACCACGTGGGACACATGTAGTGTGCTTGGCGCCAGAGGAGAAGAGAAGCCTCGTGATCGTGTTGAAAAGATCAGAGTGTGGCCATGTCTTTTCCGGCATTGCAATCGGTTGTGGGTCCCAGAGTGTTCCCTGCAAGCACCATGATGAATACTGCGCAATCTGGAACTTTGCTCACGGATACTAGACACGTGCACACTGAAGTTACTCCCGAAATTCGTTTTTATTTATTTCGTTTTTCGTTAAAATTGCATTCGTTCGAAAATCCAAATTAAGGTCCAATCTGTCATTGAAGGCTTATGGTGTCTGTCGAATGTTCAAAGAAGATTCGACGGAGCAGCTAAACTGTACGACGCCATATAGTTTACCTGCTCCGTCAAATCTTCTTAGAACTTTCAACAGACACCATGAGCAAAAGTAGGTGTGTACTTAGTTCTAGCTATTTTACTGCTCCTCCTCTTTGGTTACAATCAGCCAATAACATTCAACATCATTATTATTTTTATTTATCTTTTCTCCCCTACGTCGACTCTTTTCTCCCCTATGTCAAATCTTTTCTCTCTATGTCGAATCTTTTCTCTCTATGTAGAATAATCTTGGACTAATAGAGTTAAGGTTAGGCACATTCGACCACAGGTTTGATGGACACAGATTGGTATTGTCATCATCATGTCGAATCTCCTATCTATATCGAACTGTTGTAGCAACGAAAACGAAAATAAAGCATTTGTTTATGTCGGATCTTTCGTTTTTCGGATTCTGCACTTTAGTTATTGTTTGTTAAAATGATAACGAAAATACCTGAAATTCGGACGAAAATGCATTCGGACGAAAACGAATGCACATGTCTAATGGATACTGGAGTTCGAATGAAACCACAGGGGAAGTTTGTCCTGTATACCTCGGGAGATGTTGAGGGACTGGGCATGACCTGCCATCGATGTGGAGGATTGGCCGTGCATCTTCGTCCATACAGTGGAAGCTGCTACCGCTACAGAGAAAGAGCAACAGGCCGCCACTTCGCCTGTTGCTACCGACAATGTTTCAGAAAGAGACACTGCTGCTGCCGTCTCATCAGGAGACATTACTTTGATTCCTGAGTCTACTACACCTGTTCCTGTGGTGCCTACTCAGAAGAAGGTGGGCTATGTGAAGGCTTCTCGCAGCTGTGGTCAAGGCCTACTCCAGAGGTTACCTGAGCCGGAGCTACCAGAGTCTACGTCTGGAACGGGTAAGCCATTGTTGGGGACTGTAAATAAGTATTTGCCAGCAGAAGAATTGAGAGACTCGGAAATAGAATCCATGCCGGATCTTTCCGGGGATGATGACTTGTTCGAAACCATGTTGCAAGAGCTATTGTGGTCACAAGGCGAGGATGTTGCCTCCACAATGACCCTTCCTGAATTTACTGCCATGAGTTCTGGGAAGACATCGCCCTGTGTGGAGACGCACAGTGCTGTTGTGGGGACTTTGTCAAAAGTTATTGATTCGCTACAGACACCGGCTGGGTCTATGGTGAAAAAGTCATTAGACTCTTGTGTACCGCTTGGTATGGGAAAAGACAGATCTTTGCCAAAACTTGCTCGCTTGCAAAGGATGTTAAACAAGCGTGTGGCCGCAGAGTATGGATTAGAATTCCCCTATGTGCCCCAGGATGTCATGCAGAAGATTGAAGCTAATCGGGAACTTTGGTACAATTAAGTTATTTGGGACTACTTGTCTGTGCCTAAGCTCTTCAGAAAGACTGGATGTTCTGTCCGGATGGATGAACGTTTTAACGGATGCTTTGTTCATTGGAACTATGGTCGGCATATCTATGCTGATAAAGTGGTGATCTGCAGACCGAGAAAGGACAATGCTGTATATTTTATTACCACTGTAGATAAAAAAGGAAAATATGTGACTCTACCAGATCCTCGGTTTTACTGGTAATTGTGGACACTATTACTTTGTTAATTAGATAGCGACAGGGCAAAGAGATCTGCGTCTTCAAGATCTACAGATCCTGTTCTGTGTTTAAATCCAAAGATTTCTGTTTGCTAGCCGGATTTCTTTTATAAGAAAAGTTCTTGTCAGGGATGGACTCCAAAAGTACATATTCTTACTAATACAAATCATAGGAAGAGAGTCTCATTTTAAATGAGGCTTTACTCCTGGTGTTGCGCAGTGTGTATATATGTGTGTTTAAATATGTTTCTTTTTCAGGGATCATCCGATCATATGTATAGCTGGGAGGCTTTTCAGCTAGTTAGTTAGTGAGGTTAAAAAAAAAAATTATATTGTGGTTTTGTTCGTGGCTGTGAACATAATGTTTTATAGATATAAGCCTCATAATGTCTTTAAACTGTCCTTTTTCTCTCTCTTTGCCTATCTAAAGTTATGAGAAACTCAAATGCTACTCTCAGGCTTGAGAGTTAATGTTACTGCGTTCAGGACAGACGTTGGGGACAACGTCTATTGTAGTGGGGAGAGTATGTAGCACTGGTAGATTTACAATCTACCGCAGATTAGGTAAATTTAGTAAATTGTGTGTTAGGAAGGTTAAAAGTTCGCCTCTGTTCCAGCTTGGCTGACGTTGCGTGTGCTTCCGTGCTGACCGGTGGGTGTCGCTGTTACCATTAGTCAGTGCTGGAAGGGCAACGTGTCGAAATGTATAGATGCTCCTCTGTCTCGGAGACAAGCTCGGTGGAGGTGGTCCTCCGAGTTGCATTCTGGGAAGGGGGTATTTATGGGACAGACGCCATATTCTAGGTCGTTTTTACAGCCACCTGCTGGCCCTCCTGGCCGACAGGTATGCGTTAAGGAGCTACCTCGTGGTCCTCCGATCGGGAGGCCCACGATGCTACGGCGCAGGGGTGGGTCCAGAGGCTTGTCTGGGGCCTACCACCGCGGCTGAGGAATGGTCCTGAGCTGTCGGTCCTGTGAGACGAAGCTGGACAGCCAAGGAGATCCCAGGGGAGGACCCGTCTTGGAGAGATCACGCAGCGTGCTGGTCTGTGGAGGGGCCTGGTGACTCGGTTGTAGGACGTATCCAAAAAGAAGTAATTATACAGCATAGTGTCCCCGGTTCGGCTTAAAGGTTTAGGCACTGTGACTGACTGTTCACTGCAGAAGATCTGATACATCCTGTGGCAGAGGATTGTGCAGATTTACCCCCCCAAGTAAGTCTGTCTAGCACTAAACTCAACGGAACCCCTAGACCCGGTGCCAGTGAAATAGAGGGAAGCAAAGTGAAGGTAACAGACCCGCTTAAACTAGCAGCTCCACCGTGAGTTAGTGCTAAACCATTCTTTTAAAAAGTTAGATTTGTAACAGCAGATGCTGTGAACAGTGCATGATTCCATTAACGCAGATAGTGGCAGCAACTACTTGCGGGTGTTTAGGGTTAATTGTGTTGTTAACCTGTTCCAGTGATGATTAAGGATGAGCTCCAGCGTGTTCGCACAGCCCACATGCAGAGCCCGCCAGGAAGTTGGCACTGCGCTGCGCTAATCACAGGCAGTGAGACATTGTCCCGATGCGCAGCTGCAGAGATCGGGAAATGTCTCACTGCCTGTGATTAGCGCAGCGCAGTGCCGCCCCCCTGGCAGGCTCTGCACGTGGGCTGTGAGAACACGCCGGAGCTCATCCTTAGTGATGACCACTGCTGGTGCTTATATTGTTGCCGCAGAGCAGGAAAAACTGCACCGGGTGAGATCTGAGAGTATAATTCTCATAAAGAGGCTTACAGTTTTAGGCCCCATACACACTGTTAGATTGTCTGCAGATTTACCAAAACCATATAGTATGAGGTCAAACCTTTTTGTACAATTTGTATGCAATCAGGCAGGCCTTTGCACTACATGGTTTTGGTAAATCTGAAGACAAAAATCTGCAGAAGTGTGTATGGGGTCTTAGAGAAAGAAGAAACTTTTTCATGAAAGTAAAATATATTTTGAAAGGGTGCCGTGACACCCCAGAAAGTGTCAGAGTTTTCTTGATATTTCGCTCCACCTTGTGGTTATTTTTCAGAATGTCTGTAGTCATAAATGAGTACAGAATGTAATATAAAAAAATTGCTGCTGTACACTGTGACTTGATTGTATTTTTTAACATGTGGATTAGTTCATCTATTTGTTTTATCCCAAGGTTTGAAATTTACTGTATGTTATCCCCTTGTATCTTGCAAAAAAACTCTTTCTCTAGTCCTCTGCTAAAGGCTGGGCACCTAGACACAGAGACATCTTGCTTTGTTGCTGTAATACAAACTTATCAGTTGCTCTGGCCCCCCTCCTGCTGGCCATCTTTCTATTGAAAAATTGATGGAGCTGAGCAGAAAACTGTTGCCCGAACTACAGCTGCATTCAATCATATGCAACTGCTGTTTGGGTACTCCCCCAGCCACTGGTTCCAGCTGTCAGAATGCAATGGTGTACAATTATAGGAATCTGTCATATAGTGTTTGACCATCTATAGTAATTGACAGTTTTGCATTGTTCACAGAAATTATGTCAGAATGATTGAATTCCATTGTAGAGGGCAGAACAAATGAATGTGTAAGAAAGCCAATCTTTCTTTGCAACAGCAACAATTGAATTCAAGCATACTTGGGTTGTATATGGGTCTACTAAACAAAAAGGTTAAAAAAAATCAAAACTAAAATGTTAAAAAAAGGTGGACTTTATGGACCTCTTGGCCTTCTTGTGCAATCCTGTATCCCCTTATTGCTGTTTTTTTCAGCAACCACGGGTAAGCCATATTTACAATTACCTAGCCTGTGACTAAGACCACCATGCTGATGTTCTGATAGTCATTTAGATTAATCTCCTGTATAGCAATTTCTCAGGTGGTCAACGCCTTGGATAATGTATTCTTTCTTGAAAACATGTTCTTCGGTAACAACTTTTTTTTAAGCAAGGTGTAATCTGCACCTATCTTTCACAACACTGGCTCTTCTCATAAAAAGAATACTTCAAAGCCCAGTTTTGAAGTAGCTAATTTCATAAAGGCCCTGCAGTAATCTAGGAGGATAACACATAAATCAGGAGGATAAGATGTAAACCAGGTTGATAAGTCGTAAACCAGGTAGATAAGACATAAACCAGGAGGATATGACGTAAACCAGGAGGATATGACATAAACCAGGAAGATAAGACACAAACCAGGAGGATATGACATAAATCAGGAGGATAGGATGTAAACCAGGAGGATAAGATGTAAATCAGGTAAATAACACATGAACCAGGAGGATAAGATTTAAACAAAGAGAATAAGACATAAACCAGGAGGATAAGATGTAAACCAGGTGAATAAGATGTACACCAGGAGGATATGATGTGCATCTGCCTGTCACTTCATAAATGATAACATTTCAAAAATTTGAAAAATCAGCAAAAAAATCACATGTTGCTTTCTACTGTAGGAACACCAATGTGTGAGTGATAATCGATTAGATACGTTTTGTCATCACCTGATCTACAACATAAAGCTAAAATCAGCTTTTTTCTTTCTATATTTTTAAATAATGCTCCTTTTTAGCCACCATGATTGCTTGCATTGTTTATATGGTGTAGACCAACTTATAAACAGATACAGTGATGAATGTTCTCTGTACATTATTTCTAATGGTTTTATGGTAAATAAGATTTATTGCTACTGACATGTAATGAGTATAAAGTATGCACAGTCAGCATAAATCTGTTTTAGTCAATAATTGCATATCTATTGATTGCAGCTGAAACCTTGTAATACTTCCTGCTCAATAAGCATTGAAAAAGCAGTCAAGTATAATTACATGTAGCAATGGCCCCAACCCCTAGAGGCCTAATGGTGACCTCCAGAGTCAGGGAGAGCTGACATCCTTCGATGTAGAGTGTGTTACAAGGCATGGTGGGTGTAATACAAGCTAAAGTGATGGGCACCAAACATTTTTGAATGCAAATATATTTATTGTCTCTTGAACCAGAACTGTGGGAGAGGGGGTTAGGGCCAAGACACCCTTAAGTAAATGCAATGACAATTGGCAGACTCCGAGACTGCTATAGGTAGACAGCTATACAGTGGAAGGCCTCCAGCTGGGCACCACTTCTATATAGGTAAAACCGCTGTCTCCAATGGCAACAAATCTTGTAACGGTCACTAACGGTAGTTGTATTTAACTATTGAAAACACAAATAGTTCTTCTCGCACTCTACAGTCTCTCATTGTAGATCTTCACTCACTGAGCTCCCAGTCTCTTACTAGACTCTCAGACCTGGATCCCCTGAGCTCTTCCACTTCCATAACTCAGTATCTTCCACAAGTGCCCCCCCTGCTTCCCTGCTGGGTCCCTGGCTTGGCACTCACAGATACTCCTCAAGCTCCAACATGACAAAATTGTGCAAAGTGTATAAACATAAATAGTGTAGCGCTAAAAAAATAAAAAATTATAAAAAATTATATTGTATAGTATTTGCTATTCAAGCTCCACCCCTGCTGACTCACTAGGTCCCTGGCCTGGCACTCACTGATGCTCCTCAAACGTCACCTCTGCTGTCCTACTGGGTCCCTGGCTTGGCACTTGCTGAAGTTTTCCCACTTCTTCACCATCCCCAGCTGGTGAGAAGACTGCTCTGGTACTGACTCCAGCTTGCTCACAGAGGTCTCTGGTAACAAGGTGGATGGTCCCTTAGTGGCGACAGCTTCCCCTTTACCCCCAATCACAACTGGTTACCCGTCCGGCTGAACCGTTACTCTCGGTTGGACTCCAATCCTGCAATCTCATCCCTGCGCTGCTTCTTCTGCTTCTGGATAGGCTCTCAGACAGCCTAGCAGCTGCTTGTTCCCAGGATAGGCCTCAGGCTTCCGACCTAGCAGCCCAGGACAGCAAAACACACGTCCACCCAGACAGCCATCCAGGTGGCACAGAACCCGATCACCTGACTGCACCCAAATAAATAGGCTCTCCCAGCAGGCCAAGGGACTAAAGAAACTCCTTCCAATTGGCTGAGACACCCCATCCAACCATAGTCTGACCTTGCTACACCCTCGTCAATCTAATGCCACCAGCAAGCACAACCTAATGACAGAAGAGAAAAGGTGCATCAATCCAGAGTTAGAGAGGAATCACTGGATCTTCTAACAACCAGCCAGGATTATTAATACCTGACAAACTAAATTTATTAGCAACCCTGCCTAAACTCTAGGGTGCTACATCCTCCCACTGAAACATGAAATAAACAACAGTGTATATACATGGGCAAATGGCATTTCACACAGGGGCATATACATAGCAGATAATATATACAATTTTACGTGTGGTGTACCACACGAACAATATAAAAGGGGAAAATATAAAACAGAAGCCTTAAATCCTAACTATTCATCTATTATTTACACCTGGAAAAAATATAGAAAATATTTGTTTGGTTATAAAAGCTGAAGTCACTGTTTCTCCTTAGCCAAGGAAGACGCGATGGGTGCAGGAACACCTGAAAGAGAGAAATGGATAACATAGAAATACATCCTATCCCTACGATAACACAGTACAATATATAAATAAGTGAGTGTTGAGTAAATATTAATTTCCCTCAGCAGCAAAGCAGTGTAAATACACCCTATGACATGTAGCAAGGTCCCAGGCCCCTTTGATCTAGTGAGAACCTCCAGGGCCAGGGATAGCATACATCCTTCTGTATGTGGTGGGCTGTGAGGCATGCTGCTCCAGTACTTGCTTCAGTTACTCACTGTGGTCCCTGGTAATTAGGCGGATAGTCCCTTACTGGTGACAGCTTCCCTTCTACCTTTAACCACGACAGGTTCTCCGGCCAGCAGAACCATCACTTTGGGTTGGACTGCAAGCCACAGTCCCAACCCTGCGCTGCCCTCTTGCTTCTGGATAGGCCCTCAGACAGCCTAGCAGCCAGATGTGCCCGGGATAGGGCCCATCTCCAGGTAAGCAGCCTGGGCAGTACAACACATGTCCACCCAGACAGCCATCCAGGTCGCACAGAACCTAGATCACCTGACTCCACCCGAATATATATATATATATATATATATATATATATATATATATATATATAGGCCCTCCCAGCAGGCCAAGGGATTCAAGTAAACCCCTGCCCATTGGCTGAGACACCCCATATACCCATATCCTAACCTTGCATTGCCCTTTTCATATCTAATAGCACCAAGAGAAAAGTACAACAAGGCCAACTTAGGGAGAAATCAATAGATCTCTAACAATCAACCAGGATAGTTATTCCTGGCAAGTAAATTTATGAGGAGCAACCCTGCCTAAACTCCAGGGTGCTGCATTATCCCCCTGCCCACAAAACTACGTCTCGGAGTTTGCAGAAAAATAATTTCTTTTTAAGCTCTCATGCCAGTCAGTGAGTGTCCTGGCAAAAACTGGACTAGGAACAGGAAAACAGGAAAGGATTAACAATATAACAATATAGATATATATATAAGTGTGGCGTACCACATGCAATAAACATAGGTATCAAAGAGACATAAAAGAAGTTATGATGGATAATATACATTATCAAAAATATCTATGTACAATTTTAAAAGCAGGCCTAAGCAGCAACCTTAATTCCTCACTATCTAGCTAAAATATATATATATATATATATATATATATATACAGAGATAATATAGAAATTGGTTAGTGTTGTTGGCAGGTTACATCCCTGTTTCTCCTTAACCAAGAAAGACGCACCGACACAGCAAAACCTGAAAGAGAAAATCAACAGCAATGCAAAAAAATGCATCCTATCCTATTGTAACAAGGTGCAGTATATACATACATAATTAAACAGGTTTCAATTGTCCTCAGCCGAAGACAGCATAGCAGTGTAAATACACATGTATGGTTTAGTACATTATTCAAATGCACGGTGGGGATTTACCCCTTTTTTACAGGCTAATCTAACTGACCAACACTTATGGGCTGTACACACGATTGGACATTCCGACAACAAAACCGTGGATTTTTTTCCGACAGATGTTGGCTCAAACTTGTCTTGCATACACACGATCACACAATTTTTGAAGGAAATTCCAATCGGCAAGAATGTGCTGACGTACAACACGTATGTCGGGACTATAAAAAGGAAGTTCAATACTAAGTGCGCCACCCTTTGGGCTCCTTCTGCTAACCTCGTGTTAGTAGAAGTTTGAGAGACGATTCATGCTTTTCAGCCTCGTGCTTTTCAGTTTGTTACTGCTCTTCAGTTTGTGCTTGTGGCTTCGTATCTGTTTTTCAGTGCGTGTTGTCAGTTCGTATCTGTTTCTAAGTGCGTTCTTGTCCACTCGTTTCTGATTTTCAGATCGTTCTTCTCAGGTTCTTTCTGATTTTCAGTGCGTTCTGTTAGTTCGTTCTGACCAGCCAACCGTTCTCTAGCCATGTTGCGGGTACGCATAGTTACATAGTCAGGTTGAAAAAAGACACAAGTCAATCCAGTTCAACCTTAAAAACAATAAATAAATAAAATAAAAAATATCGTACAATCCAATATACCCAATTTTATACCCTCAGTTGATCCAGAGGAAGGCAATAAACCCCAGCACAGCATGCTCCAATTTGCTACAGCAGGGGAAAAAATTCCTTCCTGATCCCCCAAGAGGCAATCGGATTTTCCCTGGATCAACTTTACCCATAAATGTTAGTATCCAATTATATTATGTACATTTAGGAAAGTATTCAGACCTTTCTTAAAACAATCTACTGAGCTGGCCAGAACCACCTCTGGCGGGAGTCTATTCCACATTTTCACAGCTCTTACTGTGAAGAAACCTTTGCGTATTTGGAAATGAAATTTCTTTTCCTCTAGACGTAAAAAGTGCCCCCGTGTCCTCTGGGTTGACCGTAAAGAGAATAACTCAACACCAAGTTCACTATATGGACCCCTTATATATTTGAACATGTTATTATTATTATAATACGAGATTTATATAGCGCCAACAGTTTACGCAGTGCTTTACAATGTATAAGGGGACAACACAATTACAGTACAGTTCAATACAAAAGGTACAGGAGGGCCCTGCTCGTAGAGCTTACATTCTAAAGGGAGGGAGTGGTGGTACAAAAAGGTAATAGCTGCAAAGAATGATTTGATGGGGGTGGCTCAGGGACAGTTATGTGGGTGTGGGATAAGCTTCCCTGAATAAATGAGTTTTCAGGGATCTCCTAAAGGTGGACAGGGTAGGGGCTGATCGGATATACTGGGGTAGGGAATTCCTTAGGATGGGAGAGGCTCTGGAGAAGTCCTGAATGCGAGCATGGGAGGAGGTAACAAGGGAGATAGAGAGCAGGAGGTCCTGGGAGGAGCGGAGGGGGCGATTTGGGCGATATCTGCAGATGAGGTTGGTGATGTAGATGGGAGCGATGTTGTGAATGTCCTTGTATGTTATGGTTAGCATTTTGAATTTTACACGGTGGGGTAGGGGAAGCCAGTGAAGGGATTGGCAGGGAGGAGCAGCAGTCACGGATCTATTAGTGAGGTGTATTAGTCTAGCAGCAGCATTCGTAATAGACTGAAGGGGGGTAGGCCATTAAGGAGAGAGTTGCAGTAGTTGAGGCGGGAAATAATCAAGGAGTGAATAAGTTGCTTTGTGGTGTCATTAGTCAGGAAGGGTCAAATTCTGGAGATGTTGCGGAGGTTAAGGCGGCAGGATTTAGCCAGTGATTGGATATGGGGGCTGAAGGAGAGGTCAGAGTCAAGGATTACACCCAGGACCCTGGCATGTGTGGAGGGACCAATGGTTGTGTTGTTGATATTAATGGTGAAGTCACAGGACGGGGACCGTGAAGGAGGAAATATAACAAGCTCAGTTTTAGAAAGATTAAGTTTGAGGAAGTGGTGTGACATCCATACTGATATGTCATTCAGCAAGTTTGAGATCCGTGAGCAGATAGTGGGGGTGAGTTGAGGAGTGGAGAGATAGATCTGTGTGTCATCGGCATAGAGGTGGTATTGGAAGCCATGGGAGGTTATCAACTGGCCCAGGGAAGAGGTATAGAGTGAGAAAAGGAGAGGCCCAAGGACGGAGCCTTGGGGTACCCCAACAGAAAGAGGAAGGGGAGCGGAGGAGATGGAGTTGTAAGTGACACTGAAAGTGCGCTGAGATAGGTAGGAGGAGAACCAGGATAATGCAGAATCACGGAGGCCAAGAGAGTGTAGTTTGCTGAGGAGCAGCAGGTGGTCAACTGTGTCAAAGGAGGCAGAGAGGTCTAAAAGTATGAGTATTGAGTAGTGGCCATTGGTTTTGGCAGTTATTAGGTCATTGGTGAGTTTTAGTAGGGCAGTTTCAGTAGAATGTTGTAGGCGGAAGCCAGACTGTAGGAGGTCGAGAAGGTTGTTGTCCGTGAGGTAGCGGCTCATTTGGTCATGAACAAGGCGTTCGATGAGCTTGGAGGCAAACGGGAGAAGGGAGATAGGTCTTAAGTTATTCAAAAAGGTGGGGTCTAGTGAGGGTTTTTTGAGTATGGGGGTAACCAGTGCATGTTTGAGCGGGGAAGGAAAGGTGCCGGAAGAGAGGGAGAGGTTGAAGATGTGGGTTAGGGAGTTGAGGATAGAGTGGGAAGGTGGTCGCAGTAATTGAGAGGGGACAGGGTCCAGGGGACATGTAGTGAGGTGGGCCATGGAGAGGAGTTTATCAACTTCTTCTGTGGTAACTGGGCAAAAGGAGGAGAGTATTGAGTGTGGTGTTGGACCTGATATGTTGGGTAGTGGAGGAATTTGAATGCTGGATATCTCCTTGCGAATCGTGTCGATTTTGCTATTGAAGTGGTTGGCAATCTGTTGAGCGGTAAGCAAGTTGGTGGGTGGGGGCAGTGGGGGGTGAAGTAAGGAATTGAGGGTAGAAAAGAGTTGACGAGGTTTGGATGAGAGGGTTTTGATGAGAGTGTTGTAATAGGTTTGTTTAGCAGTGTGGAGGCAGGAGATGTATTTGAGAAGGACAGATTTATAGAGGGTAAAATCTAGCAGGGATTTAGATTTACGCCATGCTCGCTCAAGAGCATGGCTGTGTCTCTTGAAACTTCTGGTGTCGTCTGTTTGCCAGGGTTGTGGCAGATGGGGCCTGGTTCTGCGTGTAGAAAGAGGAGCAAGTACGTCTAGGGAGGATGACAACGTGGTGTTGTAGATGGAAGTGGTTAGGTCTGGGCAGGACAGGGGTGCAATTTTGTCATAAAGGCCATCAGTAGCAGAGTGAAGAAGGGAAGGTTTGAGGTTGCAAAGGTTTCTGCGGGTAGTGGTTTGTGGGTTGGCAGCATGTGATATAGCAGACAAGGAGAGTGTGAAACGGATAAGGTTGTGATCAGAGAGAGGATAGGGTGCGTTGGAGAGATTGCAGGGAGTGCAGTGATGGGAGAATACAAGGTCGAGAGTGTTGCCGTTGGAGTGGGTGGTGGTTTGTATCCATTGTGTTAGGTTAAAAGAGGAGGTTAGGTTGAGTAGTTTAGAAGTGGTAGCATTACTAACATTGATTGGAATGTTAAAGTCACCTAGGATGATTGCAGGCACTTCGGATCATATCCCCCTTATTCTCCTCTTCTCAAAAGTGAATAAATTCAGTTACTCTAATCTTTCCTCATAGCTGAGCTCCTCCATGCCTCTTATCTGCACTTCCTCCAGTTCCCCGACATCCTTTTTGAGAACTGGTGCCCAAAACTGAACTGCATATTCCAGATGAGGTCTTACTAATGATTTGAACAGGGGCAAAATGATATCTCTCTTTCTGGAGTCCATACCTCTCTTAATACAAGAAAGGACTTTGCTCGCTTTGTAAACCGCAGCTTGGCATTGCATGCTATTATTGAGCTTATGATCTACCAAAACCCCCAGATCCTTCTCCGTCTACTCGTCGTAGAGTTTGTTCTGTGCAGGGGCTTGGTGTTGGGGTTATTACTTTGACCCAAGTCCAGTCCATGAACAGGGCGAGGAGGAGTTCATGGACGAAGAAGTGGTTGCTCCAGCGTGACAAATTCTCTCACATGCCTTTGTTGCTGGAGATTCCTGAGAAGAATCCTGATGATTTCAGGAATTATCTCCGGATGACGAACCCCGTTTTTCACCATCTGTTGGCTTTGCTGTCCCCTTACATTACCAAGCAAGACACCTGCATGCGGCAAGCCATCACTCCCGAGCAGAGGCTCGTCACTACCTTGCGGTACTTGGCAATGGGGAGAAGTCTCCAGGACATCAAGTTCTCGACACGCATCTCCCCCCAGGCTCTGGGAATCATTATTCCAGAGACCTGTTCTGCCGTCATTCAGGTCCTGCATAAGGACTATATAAAGGTAAGTTTTATCCTTTAACATCACATTCTATGTATTTAATGTTTGCTAATGCATTGTATTTATTTCATTATTCCCTATTTACCATGATTGTAATATGCTGTGAATGTCCTCTTTGTCCTCATGCATGCTGGAAGCTTTTAATGCTCCTTTTTTGTCCTTCACGCATATTTGCCTTCACAAACCTCCCCAGTATGCTATCCTGAGCCCATACACACCTAGCCTGGTCACTTAACAATGTTTTTTGTCTGCTCCATTGTAGTGCTAGCCCCAAAATGTGTCCAAATGTTATTTTTGTCCTTAAATTCAGGCAGAGTGCAAGAGGCTTTTTTGGGGGGGGGCAAAACTCATTTGGAACCCTCCTTCCCCCCCAACCGCTAAGTCAGCTGATACCAATCCTCTATCTGCTGACTTTGCCAAACCCATACACACTATACCTACCTCTTTTGTGGTCAGATTTATGGATGAATTCACCAAAGCATGTAGTGCAAGGGCCTGCCTGAATACTTTCAAATGGTACTGTTTAAAGTTTTGTTCTCCTATTATCTTGGTCGGTAATTGCAGAATGTAAAAATGTGCTTCAATATGTACAGTGTGTATTCATATTTTTGGATTATGACACTTCTTACCTGTCCAGTGGGCTGCCAATAGTGTAAGTAAGGAGGGGCTGGCCAAAGTAAAACACATTATTTATGCATTCAGCTCTCAATGAAGTGCAGACAGTTACCTGTCCAAAACATCTCCCCCCTCCCCCCACCACCATAAAATTTTTAAAATGGGCCATCAGAGGGGGTGAGGAACCTGATAAGTGGACCTTATACTTTTGTCTTTAAAGACTCATTTCAATAAATGTTATACTTATGTTGGCCAAGAATGTTTGTGTCAAATCTGCTTGCAATGTTTATGTGCAAAAGTACAAATTTTTTTTTTTTTTGCTTGTTTCACTCCACAGTTTCCTTCAAACCCACAGGAATGGCAGACTGTGGCATCCCAGTTTCCTCAGCAGTGGGACTTCCCAAACTGCGGAGGGGCAATAGATGGGAAACACGTCCATATCATCCCACCCCCCAACTCGGGGTCATACTATTATAATTATAAGGGGTTTAATAGTATTGTGGTGTCGGCAACATACGAGTTTTTGTATTTGGACGTGGGGAAGAATGGCTGGATGTCGGATGGTAGAGTAATCGCCCAGACTGAGTTCTACAGATGGCTCCAGAATGGTGGCTTGGGCTTGCCATCTGCGGAAGATAAAGTGGCTGGTCTTCCGTTTGTGTTCGTCGCTGATGAAGGGTTTGGACTAGGTGACCATCTCATGAGGCCATTTCCGATGAGGACCCTAACCCCGGACCAGAGGGTTTTTAACTACTGGCTGGCCAGAGCCAGAAGAGTGGTGGAGAATGCTTTCGGAATAATGGCCAGCCGGTTCCACCTATTTCTGCCACCAATCCACATAGCAGAATATAAACTGAACCATATTGTGCTTGCCTGCTGCATTCTACACAATTATCTCCGCAAAAATGCTACAAACTATGTGGCCTCAGTTGGGGCTGAGGCCGGATTACCAAATAGTAATTTGACAGCACTTGAAGCTGGCCGTCCTGGCTTGCCCCCCCCAAAGTGCCCGCGGGGTGAGACAAAATTATCTTGAGTACTTTGCGGGTAGGGGGGCCATTAATCTGCCAGCGAATGTGTGAAACATTTTTTAAATACATTTTTATTATAAACTGAACTAATATTTCATTTGATTTACTGCTTGTGTTTCTTTTAGTTGTCTCCTAGGTTCTCCAATGGGCTTTTCTTTTTGGCCATTTACTTCAATAGTGCAAACGTAATTTATTTAATACATGAGGTGACCATCTCTTCTTCAGCTAACTATTATGTTGTGGGTCTGCTACACACATACATTGTTTTTGTTGTTAATGTATGTAATGCATTAAGGATAAAAATAATCATCCTTTTCAGCACCATGAATTAATTGTTTTGAGTCACTAAAATGGCCTGATTGGGGCAAATTTTAGAGCACTGTGGGGGTTAGCACTTGTAGTGCAAAGTGGATTTGCCTTTAGTAAATAACCCCCATTGTCACTGTAAACACCAACTTACTCCAAAAACTGGTATTGAGCATTGAAAGAAGAAGCCACACATTGTTGAGTATAAAACATTTTACTCCGTGCACATTCACATGTGCGTTAGAAAAGGGTTTTTGAACAAACCAACATCTTTGGTGTATAACATTTATGTTTGACAGTAGAAATAGCCTTTTTTGGTTAAACAGGTATGTTTCAAACCACAATAACATACACAACTCAGGAACTTACAAAGTTCAACTTTGCAAAAGTGAACGCAATATCAGACATTACTATGTCCAAACTGTGTTGATCCTGCCTTCATCAGATGGGGTGATGACTCCCCAATTGGGAGTCAAAATGGGGATTTTACTCCTGATCCCATGCCTAATGTCAACATGTGCTAGCTCCCATCATGGGGGATCAATGGACGTGTTTCGAGGGTGCTACCCCTTCCTCTCACCTACTTGAGTTGCGAGGAAGGGGTTGCACCCACAAAACACGTACATTGATATTCCTTGATGGCAGATAGCACATGTTGACACACTATGTGCATCTTCAAAATTTGGCTTTCAAATTACTTTAAAACTTGATTTTAAAGAACAAATTCCACAACAAAACGATACAATTCTTGTGTGTTTTAGATTCTGCCTAAAACATCAATGATGTTCTTCCTTTTTTGTTGAACATCATTGATGTTTTCCTCTAAATCCAGACTGCACACCATGATCTCCCCGATGAGGATGTGTGCACTTGCACTGGTGAAATGAGTTTCTTCTTCCACAACATCCACATCACCTAAAATAAAAAAAAACACACCATGTATTATAAATATGCAGGCATACATCTATTACCTGAAGCTGTGGTCTCACCTGTTGTGGTCACTATTTTGCCCAATTCATGTACCTCGGAATCCACATCCTCAGGTTGTGGTGTGGGGATTTCCTCTTCTTTAGGAGGTGTGGTGTTCTTGGTGTCCTCAGATGTCCCAAGTCTTTTCTCCCCTATGTGAATAAAAAATAAGGTATACTTAGAACACAGATATTTGAGGCAAGAAATAGGAATATGAAACATTGCTTTGAAATGACGTACAATTGTCTGTTTTGGCAGAGTTCCAAGCTGAAAACATGATTTTTTTTCCCCCTTTCTTCAAGCTGGAATACTTCCCTCTTTTGAAAAAGTTTCACACATAGAGACACCCCTAGTATCCACTGGAGCACCTTTGTGGGACACCCTAAAAAGGGTGTTCTGGTGTCCCACACTAGTGCTCCTGTGTCCAGATGTGTAAACAGCTGCTGAGTGTCCTCTCCTTACACTGAATCAAGTTTGCATTTCATTCTAGATACAAACACATCTAGACAACAATGTTGAACCTGAAACTTGCCATTTTAAACACCATTTTAAACTGTACAACATAAAGAAATGCACATGGAGCAGCATGCAATTAATAATAATAGGAACACACGACAAATACTTACTTTTTTGCAGCAGTCTCTTGATCCTTCTGTACTGATCCTGCTCCCTCAATTTGAGGTCTGACCAGCGTTTCCTCAATTGCTCCTTGGATCGTCGTACCCCAAAATTCTTCTGCAGACTTCTCACAACTTTGGTCATTTAGATTTTGGCCTTTCTCACATTTGGGTTGCTGTAAGGTCCATATTTCCCATCATAGTCGGCCCTCTTCAAGATGTCCACCATCTCAACAAAGGCCATATTTGAGGCCTTAAATCTCCTCTGGGATCGGGACGTTTCTGCCTCCGGGCTTTCGTCATTGCTGCTCTCCTCAGCAGGCACCTGTTGTCTCTCCGCCATGTGCTCTCCCACTGCGCTGAAAGAGAAGGGGTGGGGAATATATTAGAAAGAAGGTCAGGGGCGGAGTTTCACGCCTGCGCAGTGTATATAAAGCATAACACGCGTGCGTCGTACATACGATCTGTGAGCGGAGGACAGAGTAGTGTAAGCGCCAATTGTGCTAACAAAGGTACCATTTTAACTTGGGGCATCAGTGGTTAGTGAGTAAATAAAGTCCATATATTAAAGGAGAAATCCCTTGTGGTAAAGCCAATCCTTCTATGTGAAAACAGCGATCCTCTCCACTCACATACATGTAGAATGCTTACCAGATAGGGTGGACCTCTTAAATTACAGAAGGTCATATGAGCATGGGTTCCATACAAACTGGATGGACATGACACGGCCCCTCAGGTTATCCTCAATGGTTACCAACAGATACCTCTTCAGTGCAGCAGTGTAACAGGTGAGCTAGATGAGTCAGCTACCCCAGAGTGTCTGTGATATGCTCCTGGCTACCAGGGAAAGTGGTAGCCAGGAGGTGGCTGTGCCTAGTAGCCTGACCGAATCCCAGGTTCCTCTCCTCCACCTTCCAACAAAAAGGCCCAGGAAGGGGAGGAACGTGGAGGAGCCAGCACTTGGTTTGATTTGGCAGTCTACTGCGGTCCTCACAAACACCCCTAATGTCCAAGAGGCCTTTGCGCGTATGACGGCCAGTAAGATGCAGAAATTGGAGGTGGGCCAACCCCTCATCAGTGAGGAGCTCATATTTCAGGTCCTAAATAAGGGGGTGAGGGGTGAACGCACCAAGAAAAGTCATGTATGTGAGTTGGACCATACTCCTCCTCCACTTCCTGCCACAACTCCAACACCACAGCCACAGCCTGAAAGGAAGCATGGAAGGAAGTGTTGAGAGTGATGTCCTGGGTTTAGTGTGGTCTGGAAAAAGACGCAGGCTGTTGTAAGACCACAGCCTCAGGACATATATGTCATCTGCTGCTGCTCCTGATCTTTCGGAGTCCTGGACTGTATTGTGCTCCCTATTAAATGGACTCTTCAGGTTACCAATTTGGCCTGTCCAATAACTGATGCCCGTCCTGGGGTACAAAGGCCTCGCCAATTTCAACAGTTTATGCAGCGTTGCCTTCCTCTTTATTTTGTTGTGACCCCTGATAAATTTCTTTTTTTTTTACAAATTTGGTTATGTGTTTTAGTTCAAAAAGGACAGATCAGGAGATCACGAGAAATAATAAAGAAATCAGTTTGTCAGAACTCTGTGTGAATATCAGCAGCAAACAACTTCATTATTCTAGCATTATAAAGAAGAAGAGAATGCGCTGCATTGAAATATTTCAAAATTTGAAGCGTGACGAATGTGCTATCACCATTACGAGTGCTAGTTTTACCAGACCGAGCGCTTCCGTCTTGTACTTGATTCTGAGCATGCGTGGAATTTTGTTCCTTGGACTTATGTACACAGGCTCGGAGGTTCCGACAACAACGTTTTTTGACGGAAAATTTGAGAACCTGCTCTCAAACAGTTGTTGTCGGAAATTCCGACAGCAAATGTCCGATGGAGCATACACACGGTCGGAATTTCCAACAACACGCTCACATGAAACATTTCCCCTCGGAAAATCCGATCGTATGTACGGCCCATTCGAGTCCAAGACATGTTACAGTCTATCGATTTCCCTCTGGGTGGACTGTATTTTCCAGCAGTCTACCTTCTTCAGGGATGACTCCGGGGACAAGGAGGCACAGCTGCATTTCAGGTAACAAGCAGCCAGGCCTTGGTGCAAGGGACACAGGTTCCCTTGCAAAGGCATCCTCAGTCTGTCCATATGACAGCCAGGGACATAGAAGATTTTTTTTTTCATCACTTGGGAAGCAACAACCTGCTAAAGATCATAGGTCACCCTTTTAGGGTGAATCACCCCAACAACTTCCACTTTTTTAGCCAACGTGGCTCAGGTGGGCACGCCATGCATCTGCCAGCAGCATTCAGTCCAGCATAGTCCGGGCAGTACAGCTCTCTGGAATGTTCTCCACCAACAACAATTTAAATGTGTTTGTGAAGTGGCTGTCAGCATAGCGTCCTTGACATCACACATCAGCACATATTTGTACTCCAAGGTGGTAGTAATACCATTTCGATTGCCATTTTACCAGTAGTAACCGGGGTTGGGTAGAATTACAGACTCTCCCCTTTGCATTCACTGTGGTGACAAATCACTTTAGGTCCCTTACGTAGAGTTGACCTTATTTGCATTAATCTGACAAACATACGTTAAAACAGGTAACAATGGGGCCTTTAATCCCCGGTTCTCTGCTGCAATCAACAACTTACTCATGATATTCTTAAGACGGTGCTTGTTTCAGAGATTCGCCCAACGGTAGAAATACTTCTTCCCTTTAAGTTTGGGAAGTCAATACTATGATGTAAAGATTTTCGAGGCCCGATGCATGACAACTACTTTACATAACAGTCACTTTATTCATCTCGTACATTCTCCCTTCCCTCTTCACTTACCAGCTTCAGGCACCGCCGGGGAGGGATCCGAGACCGTTCACCTCTCTTTGCCCGTGATGAGCGAACATACTGGGCCAAACGAGTAATAACTGTGGGGCCACCATCCCTATGATACCCGAGGTGGTAGGCGAGGCAGATGCTTGGATCTCCTTAGGAAGGAGATGGGTTACTGGTACCACCTGTTCCGGACTAGTGGTCACTGAAGGTGTCTCGGAAGGAATAATGGCAGCGGGAACTGAACCTTCCACTGCGGTATCCGCTAGCTCACTGAACACATCTGGTTCGTCTGAGAAAGAGTTGGCCTGGGCTGGAGTAGGACTGCCAGAATCAGCGGCCTCGGTACAGGACGTAGGCTCCTCCACGGTGACATATCCATGGGCCCAATCCGCCTTCATCACCTGTGACGGCAGCGGTGGTCTGGCAGCCATCAGCAGCAGTTCTCCGCATTGACAGCACCAGCTCTAAGAGCGCATAAACAGGGCAAACCCGGAACACCGCCGGCAGATGATCCCCATAGCCGTGGAGCTTTGAGAAATATACAGGGCGATCTCACCCTTCGGTGCTACCCGAATGTCCATGTCAGTAAATAGTAAGAGGAGCCAGCAAAACTGTAATCCTTGAAGTGTCGTTTATTGGTACATCAGAGTGACAGTAAAACAATAGTGCTTATGCGTTTCGGCAATAGCCTTAGTCATAGCTAGTTTGAAACAGATATGGCAAGACATATATATACTCACATACACCTATACATGCTCCACCTTTGCACAATTAGCATATCAGGTTAGTGCCACAGAACATTAGCATATTTATTGATACCACCAATCGTTCAAGTGGGTGGTGACTACACCTGTTTTTGCCAAAAAAGAGAAATGGGGAGGAAGGGAGGAAGATATAAAAAAATGTTGAGCCAAGAGAAAAATATGTAAAAAATGCTGCATAAGATGTTAAGACCTAATTCTTCCAAAGGAAAAAATGTTTCTTGGAAGAAAGAAAAAGTATATACAAGTGCTTGAGTCAAAATGCCTTGTAGTGGTAACACAATGCAAGGTCAGAATTAATGACAGAACCACTATGAAAAGATTAAAGATAAATGGTTAACCAGAAATGGCAGGAGGAGAAGGTAAAAAGCAAAAAGCAAGCACAGAAGGAACTCACTAGGAGAAGAGGACAAGTCCTAAAACAAATGAACAATGAGACTGGAGATGGGATAGGATGATATCATTTGAGGAATAGGTCCACATCCCATCTGTGGTTCATGCCTGTGGGGATGTGTGTCCCCAACAGGAAAATCCACTTAACTTCCTGTTCTAGTAGCCTTCTTTGCTTGTCTCCTCCACGTACCGACATTCAGATTTTTTGAACTGCAGAAAAAAGGAAGGAATCCATGTCAACTTCATGTATAAATTTTAAGTGTTTTGATACATTGGACATCCTTCTCTCATTACTATAGGCTGCTCCATTGTAATGCTCCCACATCACATTCTATCACGTAGACTACATATTGAGTGTTACAATTTATAAAAATCCTTGATAGGGAATACTTTATTATTATGGTATGAAGTGATAGACTTGTGATTCTTGTTATGTTTGTCACAATACCTACAAGTGTTCAAACCACAACTATACAAGCCATTGATACTGAGCCACGTTTTGGGAATAGTGGTGGTTTGATTTAGACTGGGCAACAGAGAGTTGCCAAAAGTCAGGGCACGACGAGAAGAATAATTGCACCCCTTACAAAGCACGTCTATTAGATCCTTGTCACCATAGAGAATAGGAAGATGTTTATTAACAATATGAGGCATTAGAAATGGCTCTGTTAATATGCCACTTCTGGCAGCCTCTATTACTTAATTGTTTTGAAATGTTAAAACATTCTTGCTGAAAACTTTCTGGGGTGGAGCAGTTGCACTTGGTTCTATAGAACTCAACCACTGGGATAGAAGGAATAGTGTTTTTTGAGTCAAGCACCTGTATATACCTTTTCGTTCTTCCAAGAAACATTGTTTCCTTTGGAAGAATTAGGTCTTAACATCTTATGCAGCATTTTTTACATACCGTACTTTTCTCTTGGCTCAACTTTGTTATCTTTCTCCCTTCCTCCTCCCTTTCTCTTTTTAGCAAAAACAGGTGTCACCATGAACGATTGGTGGTATCAATTAAATATGCTAATGTTCTGTGGTACTAACCTGATATGCTAATTTTGCAAAGGTGGAGCCTGTATAGGTGTATGTGAATATATATATATATATATATATATATATATATATATATATATATATATATATATATATATATATATATATATATATATATATATTATAATCTTGTCACATCTGTTTAAAACTAGTTACGACTAAGGCTATTGCAGAAACGTGTCAGCCTATTGTTTTACTGTGACTCTGATGTACCAATAAACGACACTTCAAGGATTACAGTTTTACCGGCTCCTCTTGCTATTTTCTACATTGGAGTGTGATGGTATACATCGCGCCTAGGCACCTGTGAGTGGACCTGGTGTATGGATTGGGTTGTCCCTGCATAGAGCGCTGTTAACCTTTTCTCTTACCCATGTCAGTAATCGTGGGTCCAGAGGCCAAGAAACTGGCGATTTCCCATGGGTCATATTCAGCCGACATGGGTTGAGGGATTTCAAATCCTGGAGCTCCCAGGCGCGCCATGTTTCCTTTCAGGCCACAAGGTCTCAGCATGTCAACCCAAGATGGTGACCCAAACAGTAATGCGTCCTCCTCTAAAGAGAGGAAACTCCTCCCTCTGCTAACGGATTGGTGCAAATGTTCCCTGGGAAATGTGGCGCCCGCCTTCTTCATGCTACAGCACGCCAAAACTGTACTGGAGTCCATTTTGGAGTCTGTATTAACCCTCACAGCGCTGGCTGGAAATGTCAAAAGACCAGGCTGATCCTCTCCCCTGAGCAGTGAGACTTGATGGTTCTTTCCCACTTTGGCAGTACACACGACAACACAGTCCATTAGAAGTGTAAAGGTTACTTGCCACGTTCCCACACAGCCAGACGAAAACCCCATGAAATTGAGTCCGGTCCCAAAGGGCAACGGCTGCAGAGATAACACCTTGGCCCCACCCCACGTTGGGCGCCAAATGTAACAAGGCCCCAGGTCTCCTTTGATCTAATGAGAACCTCCAGGGTTAGGGATAGCTGACATCCTTCTGTATGTGGTGGGTTGTGAGGCATGGTGGGTGCAGAGTAGTTAAAGTTATTGGGCGCCAGACAGTTCTTGAAAGAAGTTTATTTCTCTTAACAATAGGGGTGCAACGGATCAAAAAACTCACGGATCGGATCGATCCTCGGATCAGAGTCACGGATCGGATCATTTTCGGATCAGCAAGAAAAACAAAAAAAAAAGACAAATCTTGTTACACCCACCGGAGTTTTAGATTTAAAAGCTATTTTCCACACAAAACGGAGCTTATATGCATAAATACAGTATTTGTAGATTGGACGGACTGTTTAGATGTTAAATGTTTAGATGTTTAAAAACTGTTTAAAAGCAGCAGCAAACCTGCTGACCTTACATGGTTGCTAATGTGACAGAACACCTCTGATTTTCACATTTAACATTAAATGTGAAAATCAGAGGTGTTCTGTCACATTAGCAAATACTGTATTTATGCATATAAGCTCCGTTTTGTGTGGAAAATAGCTTTAAAATCTAAAACTCTGGTGGGTGTAACAAGATGTCCGCTTGCCACCTTCTAACTCTATAATTACAGTACTGTGGAGTGTGGGGTGTAGCAAGATGGCGGCGACGAAACGTCACTTCCTGACGATACAGCGGCCGCCGCCGGCTGTACCAAGATGGCCGCCGCTCCGGAGCTAGGCCGAAGCCGCGGCCTTTCCTATGGCCGAGGCCGCCGAGCGCTCCGCGGATCGCGGGTGTGCCATTCCGCGAAGGTTGGCCCGAACGGATCACGGATCAGTGTCGATCCGTTGCACCCCTACTTAAACTTTTTTAGGGGGAGAGAGCTTTAGGGCCAGGACACCCTTAGGTAGTTTTCAAGATTAATTGTCAGACTCTGAGACTTCAATAGAAAGACAGCCATGCAAGGAAATGCATCCAGCAAGATGCCACATCTGCATGTGCAGGAATAAGGGCGGCACAGTGGTGAAGTGGTTAGCACTCTCGCCTAGCAGTAAAAAGGGTCGCTGGTTCGAATCCCAACCACGACACTACCTGCCTGGAGTTTGCATGTTCTCCCTGTGCCTGCGTGGGTTTCCTCCGGGTACTCCGGTTTCCTCCCACATTCCAAAAAAGCATGCTGGTAGATTAATTGGCTTCTGTCCAAAAAATTGGCCCTAGTATATGAATGGGGACCTTGGATTGAGAGTAGGGAATGATGTGAGTGTGGGATGTACGGGGTTAGGGATAATTGTAGACACCCACACTCACTCAGGTTGAACTGGATGGACTGGTGTCTTTATTCAACCTTACTAACTATGTAACTATGTAATGCTGTCTCCTATGGCAACAGTCTTTAACAGTTCCTAACACAAACATAACAGTTCTTTCACTACAATCGCTCCTTGTAGTTCTTCAGCCCACTGAGCTCCTGGTCTCTCACTAGACCCACTGATTCACTGCCACTGAATCCCTTGAGCTCCTCCAATCTTCACGGTGGTATATTTCTCAAGCGTCACCTCCGCCTCACTGCTGGGTCCCTAATTTGGCACTCAAGATACCTCTCAAGCTTCACCCCACTGGCCTGCTTGATCCCTGGCTTGACACACAAAGCTGCTCTGCAAGCATCACCTCTGCTGGCTGGGTCCCTGGCTTGATATCCACTGAAGTTTCCGTCCCCAGTTGGTGAGAATGCTGCTCCGGTACTTGCTTCAGTTACTCACTGTGGTCCCTGGTAATTAGGCGAATAGTCCCTTACTGGTGACAGCTTCCCCTCTACCTCCGACTACAACAGGTTCTCTGACCGGCGGAACCGTCACTTTTGGTTGGACTGCAAGCCGCAGTGCAAACCCTCCACTGCTCTCTTGCTTCTCGATAGGCCCTTAGACAGCCTAGCAGCCAGATGCGCCCCGGATAGGCCCCATCTCTGGCCTAGCAGCCCGGGCAGTACAACACACATCCACCCAGACAGCCGTCCAGGTGGCACAGAACCTAGATCACCTGACTCCACCTGAATTTATAGGCCCTCCCAGCAGGCCAAGGGATTCAAGAAAACCCCTGCCCATTGGCTGAGACACCCCATATACCCATAACCTGACCTTGCCTTGGCCTTTTCATATTTAGTACCACCAAGTACCCGGCCACCTAGTGGTAGAAGAGAAAAGTGCAACAAGGCCAACTTAGGGAGAAATCAATAGATCTCTAACAATCAACCAGGATAATTATTCCTGGCAAGTAAATTTGTGAGGAGCAACCCTGCCTAAACTCCAGGGTGCCACAGACATATCTAAAGATGAGTACAGATGAACCTGGGCCCCACCCCCATACAAGGGTGACACCCCTTTTCCATAACAGACCTAAAGAAACTTACTTAGCAATTCCTATAAAACAGTTGTATAATGTGAACAATGGCTCACTCAAGCTGGCACTCTTACACCACCTGGTGACCAGCATATTCAGAAAACAGTCCTTGTGTACTTTTCAGTCCATTATTCAAAAAAAAGTAAGAACTTGCCCTCTTTGCCACAGCTTATTCTACCTAACTGACTAAACAACCCAATGTCTTTGGAGCCCCAAAGTCTATCAATCCTTTATTCAAGGTGAAACAACATTTCCCAGCAGTTTCCCTTCTTCCTAGGGACAACTCCAGGTACAGAATGCATGGTTGCATGCAAACAACAAGCAGCCATGCCATAGTACAAGGGACAACTTCTTGAAATAGGTCCCCTTGCATTGGTAATCTCAGGCTGTCCACACAACAGCCAGGGACTGAGAAAAGATTTCTTCACTTGTTGAAGAACAAACCCACTAAACGTCATATCAACAGGTTACTTTTCAGAGGGAGGCACACTGGCGATTCCAGAGCACTAGCCAGTATGACTCAAGTGGGCACTCCTGACCTCTGCTGGCAGAATAGGATCCAGTAGTACAGCCAAGCAGGAATGTCCCCACTAACAACTTTCCAGAACAAAGGTGGAGTGGCTCTCAGCATAGCCTCCTGAGTCCACAGAACACATATTTGTAATACACATGGTTTTGATGAATAAATACAGTTCAGTAACGCTTACCAATAGTACCTGGGATCTGGTAACCGTAGGGTTTCCCCTCTTGTATTCACAGTGGTAACATGATACCGAATGTCTTTCTTATTAGGGCTATAGAGGACAACACAATCAGGATTGATTTGATGGCCATAGTCCCAGGTTTGTAGGGCTGAAGTATCTTTCAGCCATTCTGGGTGACAACTTGTTGAACTCCAGAGGAATTTTAAGAAAGCTCCGCACGGCCTCATCCACCCATTGTGTTCTCTTTTCCTGAATCTCCCCCTCCAGTTGAGCTGGTATATATGGATACAAGTAGACATACTCCTCAGCCACTTTCTTAATAACTATGTGCTGTGACTTAGACAGACTGGGCAGCGTTTTAGGATCTCCATACGTCTCCATTAAGACTTGTGCGTCTGGGGCGTGTTGGACTGGATATTCAGCAATGACATTGGGTTTGCAATCAAACTTAGTCACATGGGTTGGTTTGGCTGGCACAACTTTAGAGACCCATCTTGCCCAGTGATCCTCCTCAAAGGATTTAGCAATACACACAGTTGGAGCTGTACTAGCAGAAAGTTCAATCTTAACACTTGCAGCTGGACCAGATGGAATTTCATCCTCCTCCAGGTCACATAATTGCTCCTCTTCACTATCACTCCACTTTCCATTCCATCGCAAATTGTCTGAAAACAGTTCAGAGATCCGATCAGAGGGGATATCCGAGTTGGAGATAGTGGAGCACTCTTCGGCTGGGAGTAGGTTGCACTTGGAGCTAGCAGCGACTGGTGCAACAACCATGTCCCCACTGGCCACAGGTACTACCGCCTGCACTGGCACACTACTTTCACCCATATAAGGCTTACCTGACTCCGGCGTCTTTTTCCCCGGTGGTTCCATCATCAAGGAATTCAGGTGTATACGTCCATGGCCTCGAGGGATAATCGGAGCATTGGGTCCTAGAGCATCCACAGAGATGAGAGGAGCAGCTTCTTGCACAAGGCGCGTGATAGCAAGGGGACTCTCCATGCTGTTCCCAGCCAGGACAGCGACATTCTTGCCCCAATCAGCTTGTAGTGCCCGCGGAGGTTGGGCTGGTGAGACTACTTCAAGCCGGAGTTCAAGGCCGTAGGTGCGTGGCCACTTCCCGCAAATCAGTCCCAAGGCCCCCTAGCCTCCAGCCGTATACAGCCGTATACAGGGCAAGACTACCCTTAGGTATGTACTGCACTCCGGTGTCCGTCAGGATGCCCTTAGACCCGCTCAGACCAGGGCCAACACCCAGAGCATACACTTTCCAATCTGACAAAATTCTTCCAAACTGCACCACCTTCTCCACCCAACAACCAGGCACACATGGCAGCACTTCCTTATCCTCCTCTGCAGAGAGATAGCTCCTCCCCCTGCCAGAGGATTGGTTCATACACTCTCTGCAAACTTCAGAGCCTGCCTTTCCTTCTGCGCGGTGTGCCAAAACTTTAATGGAGTCTGTTTTAACCCTCGCAGCGCTGGCGTAAAATGTCAAAAGACCATGCTGATACTCTCCCATGAGCAATGAGACATGTTGGTTTTTCCCCAAATTGTTGTAATGCACAATAACACAGTCTATACGAAGTAAAGATGCTACTTGCCACTTTCCAACAGAGCCAGACGAAATCCTGATGTAGCCGGTTGCTATGGGCGACTGCTGCAGGATCAACACCTGTGCCCCACGTTGGGCGCCAAATGTAGCAATGGCCCCGACCCCTAGAGGCCTAATGGATTACCTCCAGAGTCAGGGAGAGCTGACACCCTTTGTTGTAGAGTGGGTTACAAGGCATGGTGGGTGTAATGCAAGCTGAAGTGATGGGCACCAGACACTTTTTGAATGCAAAGAGTTTTATTGTCTTTTGAACCAGAACTGTGGGAGAGAGAGTTTGGGCCAAGACACCATTAAGTAGATGCAATGACAATTGGCAGACTCTGAGACTTCTACAGGTAGACAGCTATACAGTAGAAGGCCTCCAGCCGGACACCGCTGTTGTATAGGTAGAACCGCTGTCTCCTATGGCAACAAATCTTGTAACAGTCACTAACAGTAGTTGTATTTAACTATTGATAACGCAAATAGGTCTCTTAATGTAGATCTTCACTGAGCTCCCAGTCTCTCACAAGACTCTCAGACCCAATCGCCACTGGATCCCCTGAGCTCTTCAACTTCAATAACTCAGTATCTTCCTCAAGCGTCACCCCCACTTCCCTGCTGGGTCCCTGGCTTGGCACTCACAGATACTCCTCAAGCGCCACCCCTGCTGACCCGCTAGGTCCCTGGCTTGGCATTCACTGATGCGCATCAAGTGTCACCGCTGCTGTCCCACTGGGTCCCTGGCTTGGCACTTGCTGAAGTTTTCCCTTTCCCTTGAGGTGTATAGGTGTATATGATCTAAGATAAGAAATTAGATCTTTGGAAACTTACCGTCATGGACCAACTTGGTGTGTTGGCCAAGAGGTAAGTCAGGGTTGCTTACCTGCATGCTCCTAATGTGTCTATATACTCTCCTCCAGAATTCAAGTTTTATTTTACCAATATAGAAGCAACCATAGTCACACAGTAACATGTAGATAACTCCAATAGTTTTGCAATTTGCGAAGTGTCTTGGTCAAAAAACTTGACCATTAGGTAGGATGGGGTTTCTTTGGGTATATGTGTACCTACAATAATTGCATGATCCGCACATGTAAGTGCCCTTATATTTGCACGGGTCATTGTGGGCCTCTCCCTTGAATTCACTCCTCAGCAGCTTATCCTTAATGGATATTGCTTTTTTGAAGGTAAATAATGGAACCTCAGTGACAAATTGTCCCAAAGAAGACTCCAATGCTAGCATGTGCCAATGCCTTCCCACAGTTGTGTTAATTTGATCTTGTCGGTTGATATACTTGATAGCATAGATTACTGGACAGCCGACCACCCTCCCTTGGTAATCCACAGCGACCCAGTCAGAATTCTGGAGACCCCAATGACACACACAACAGGCAGCTTTCATGTGCAAAGTGAGTCTGAACTCTTTAATACGAATGATATCTTTATATGTGAGTTACAACACAAAGGGGAGGGGCAAACTCCCTCCTACATTTCTAAGGGTTAACCAGGCTTCTACAGAGAGATTTTTTCATCATTAATTTTAGGCAGCTGAAAGGAATTTACAAAGATAGCTTATCTGCAAGAACATAAACTATCGCAAATCGGCCCAAACACAATGAGTCATACAGTGAAAGTTCTAATTAAAAAGATGGCTCAAGCAAAAAGGTCTAAAACTCTAACGAGAAAGAAGTGTAAATTAAGGCACGTACATTCTTTAGAAACAAGTTTGTGAAATGGAGGGTAGATTACAAAATGGAGTGACAGTTGATCATATGCTCTATTACAATCCCCTCTTAAGTCATAAAAAATTACTTTAATCTCACCATCTCATCAACAGCATAAGACTCCTTGAGCAATGGACTCCAGACACTGATTAATTACTCACCACGGAGAGCAGAATAAGTAAGAATAACAGTTTCTTACCGTGGTCACTTGTCTGCTCAACGTGAGTTTTGTGTCTCCCTGGCCAGGAGCCCACTGGACTGTATCCGAGTTGAAAGGCACCATTCTGTTAAATCAGGTTAGGGAGTATCCAATCAAGACATTCAGATGAGATAGTAGACACAGATCTTTGTAAAATAACATAATTAGGTGACTCTAGTTTACTACAAATGCAACATTACTCATAACCTGATTTTTTGTGTGTAACGAGCCCCTGCTCGCTCGGTTCCACTCTCCCGGCACTCCTCTGCGGCTATAGAATCAGATTGCAGATCGCAACATCTGATGGTTCGGTCATCCGATGCTCTGGGACTAGAACTACAGCTATGTGCTGTTCTAATCCAGTTGTGTAGCTCAGAACAAACACCAGGCAGGTTGTATGTAAGTTCAAACAGGGATCTCTTTTATTGAAAGGAATACAGGCTCTTTTATACAGTAAAAGAGGAGGAACTAATCCCTTTAGACAGCCTAGATGACTCAGTCATGACCTTTAGGCCAGACTGGCCGTCTTGTAGCACAGAAAACCCAATCAACATTATCACAAATCAACACCGAACTCTTTTTCACACAATAGCAGAGTTAATTAACACAAACAACAATGGGGATCTAATGACTCTTAGATCCCATTCTAGACTTATTTACAATACACATTCTAGCAGGCAACAGACAGACAGGTGGAGTTGATGACGCCAGCATCTCCTCACAGGATGTGTCCCAACAGTATGAATCAGTCTTATCAGCAGGGGGGCTGGTGGAGGAATCCCCCCTCCCACTACAGGGACACACATCCCAAATGACAACAGCAAAGAGTCCACAACAGAATGAGACAACATACAATATATACATATATACACGATTGAGTCTGTTTAGTAAAGATCAGACTGGATTTCTAATTCACCTTGCAGAGTATTGTTCCCTTAAAATCCAGGGCCCATAATCTGTTGGCAAGAGGCTTGCGTTCAGTCCCCTCCAATAGCCTCTGTCCCGGTTGAGTCTGTCACATTGTGCATATGCATATTTGAACTTTATCAGTAACATTTTATCATGGAATGTGGTTGTTGGTGGAGCCCAATATGCAGGGAGAGGCCTCTCTTACAACTCTGACTCGAGAACCCCTGATAGGACAGACAGGAGGCTCGGAAGTACAGAGTGGCACAAGTGCCTGACAGGAACCCTGGTGTTGGAGCTGAGCTGTGCTTCCGAAGACTCTGCGAACATACTGGCAGTGCAAAAGATGGCTGGCGCTGCAGCTGGCTGAAGACAGGAACAACTGGAAGCCGGACACAGCAGTCAGAGAGGGAGGTGTACTGTAGATCAGAGCACTAGTCAGGTCAGGTCAGGTACTAGTTCAGAGGCAGAAGCAGAGGCGTGGTACAGGCTGGGTCGGTAGCAGGCGGGCAGCAGGCAGACCGGGGAAGAGGCAGAAGCGTAGTTTCCAGGAAACGCTGTAGACTGGACAGCAAGAGGCCTGGGCATCAGTCTCCTTTAAATAGCACATCTGGCGCCAAGAGTTGTCACAATGTGCACTCCCGTGCGTGCTCGCGCACCGTCTATCACGCGTCTGCGCCAAATGGCTCTTCTTGTGGGAGACCTGCGCACAGGTGTTGTTCTGCCATCTTGGTTGCTGGTTTGCCCTTCTTGACATTGCCCCCTCCCAATGGGCAGCCTCAGGATGCCCAACATCTTAACTGGGTGGGAATCCTTAAAGAACTGGATCAGTCTTTCAGCATGGATATTGCATTCTGTTTCCCACAAGTTTTCTTCCGGGCCATACCCCTTCCACTTGACCAAGTACTGGACCTGATTTCGCCTCTTCCTACAGTCCACGATAGATTCAACTTCAAACTCCACTTCGCCATTGACTAGTATTGGTTCAGGGGGGCCAGTATTTCGGCCGGTGAAGGGATCAGGAACTTTGGATTTAAGTAGGGATACCTGGAAGACAGGATGCATCCGAAATGACTCCAGTAGTTTTAATTCATAGGCCACATTGTTAATCCTCCTTTTAATTGGGAAGGGACCCACAAATTTAGGGCCAAGTTTCTTTGAAAGGCAAGCAAGCTTCAAATTTAAGGTAGATAGCCAAACCTGATCTCCAGGTTCTAGATTATACTCCCCTCTTCTCTTCTTATCGAACACTTCCTTGTTGTAACCCTGCGTTCTTGTCATTGTTTCCTGTAATAACTTGTTTGTATCAAAAAAGTTCAATGTTTCCTGGACAGCAGGTACTGTACTTTCTGGAATACTGTTGGAAAAGAACAATGGGTGAAAGCCGTAATTCGTAAAAAACCGAGACTGCTTCGTGGCGGAATGGACAGAGTTGTTGTACGCGAATTCGGCTAGAGGTAGTAGCGACACCAAATCATCTTGAGAAAAAGACGAAAAACAACATAAGTATTGCTCAAGCGTCTGGTTTGTCCTTTCCATCTGGCCATTCGTCTGCGGATGGTAGGCAGACGAAAAGGATAGATCAATCTTTAGGGACTCACATAGTGCTTTCCAGAATTTCGAAGTAAACTGTACCCCCCGGTCGGATACAATATTTGCAGGAATGCCATGGAGCCTCACAATTTCCTTAATAAAGATTTTAGCAGTTTCAGGGGCAAAGGGTGTACACTTCATGGGCAAGAAGTGTCTTTAATCTTCCTCTTAGGTGTTTCGTTCACCTACTTCACACGACTGGCATGAATCGAGGCCTGTTGTCCCTCAACCAGAATAGCTGTGCGGGTAACTGCGATCACTGTGGTTGGGGGTCCGAAGGGATACTCCTGCTTCTTGGTGTGGTTCAATTGCTGGACTACCACGGTGTCACCCACCTGGAAAGGGTGTGTAGGTTCCTGTGAAGTAAAAGGAGAGGTGTGAGCAACATTTCATTCAACTTTATCCAAAGTTTTCTTACATATTCTTCCTGAATGATATCAAGGTTCCCTCTTTCTAACATAAGTGGCTGTCTGGCCCATGGGGTGGGGAATGGCGTACTCATTAGGACTTCAAAAGGAGAGTATCCTGTTTTCTTAAAGGGTGTCATTCTTACCTCAGCTAGAACTGCTGGGAGGACCTTCTTCCAATTGGTATACGTACCTCCAGTGGCCTTCCTGATCTTATCTTTAATGGTTCTGTTCATCTTTTCCACTATACCTGAACTTTGAGGGTGATAAGATATGTGAAACTTCCAGTCAATTTTGAGCATTTTTACTACATCTTGGCAGACTTTGGCCACAAATTGTCTGAGTTGATCTGAAGCAGGCTTCCCCATCTAGGAATGATTTCCTGTGTAAGAATTCTCACTACTGTTTGTGCATCTTCCTTTATTGTGACAAACATTTCTATCTTGATAACATGTCCACTATTACAAGTAGGTATTCTTGTCTCTTACCTAACTTAGGCATGTGTGTGAAATCAATTTGTAAATGAGTGAATGGTGTGGATGGATAGATTAGGTGTTCATGTTTTGCCTTATGAGGGTTCCTGGGATTATTCCGGATGCATGAGATACATCTGGAAACATATGCCTTCACTAAGGAGGGAAGACTGGGGATGTAAAAATCCTTGTCTAATAATTCACATGTGACCTGCCAGCCTCTGTGTCCTACACCATGGTATTGTGCAATGAATAAAGGAGCACTTGCTACAGGAATACATGGTCTCCCCTCATGGCAGACAAGCTCAGATTCTGAGCTTTTCTGCACACCTACTGCCCTCCATTGTTGGATGCCTTTGTCTGTAGCATATGTTTGGAGATCATGCAATGTTTGATCTAGGAGTGGGATTTCAGGTGAGAGCAATGGCATTTGGATGTCTGCTGACTGTGTGTATGCTGCCTCTCTTGCTACTTTGTCAGCTAAAGCATTTCCCTTGGCTATGTCATCTTTTTGACCTGTATGTGCCTTACAGTGCAATATAGCAATGGATTTTGGTAGTTGTATGGCTTCTAACAGGCTTGTGACAAGTGTGGAATGTGAGATGGATTTTCCATCTTCTGCTGTGTAGCCCTTCTTTTCCATATAACTCCAAAATCGTGCGCGACACAGAATGTGTACTTGGAGTCAGTGTAAATGTTTGCATCCCGTCCTTCAAAAAGCTGACAAGCTCTAGTAAGGGCTATAAGTTCTGCAACTTGTGCTGATTGCAATGGGACAGGGTTTGCTTCCAGTATTCTATCAGGCAATTGGACAACAGCATACCCTGCATGGTATGTGTTATCATTTTGTCTTGAACAAGACCCATCCACAAAGATTCTGTGCTCCGGGGAGAGCAGTTGAAGACATGTTTGGTCTGGTGGATGTGTCTTGGTGGATGAGGTCCATGCATTCATGTTGAGGAACTACCTCATCTTCCTCACCTTTAAGCCTAGCAAGGCATTCAGGATTGGAGCTGGGCCAGAAGTGGGAGAGGCAGAGTTTATCTCAAGTACTCTTGTGTTTATTGCAATGAACAAATGTCTTGGTCAGAATGAGAATAAAACATTTATTTACCTGGAAAACATATTGAAAAACAAACAAATACATTGTAAGGCAGCCCAGGAAAGACAGATACTACACTTAGGCAGGCTCCTCCACTCCAGGCAGCTCCTGTCACAGTCACGTCAGCTCTGAGTCTGAGACTCCGAGTCTGACGTGACTGACTCAATGACGTCACCCATTGCTAGACACCAGGCGGCCCAGGCGCTAGCAACGAGTGCAGCGTTGCCAAGCCAACGGCGCAGCTCCACCCACCTCCAGGCTCCTCCTGGTCCGTCCTGCGTAATTACACATTAGAATCTCTCTCTCTGCGCCGCTGATCGGCTGATGAGACAGAGAGAGAGACTCGGGCAGAGCAGTCCTGCAGCCAAGTGAGGACCAGTGTGAGTCACCGCTGTTTCATCCGACCTAGCTGAATATATATGAAGATATTTAAAAAGTAAACAGGCGGGGCCCGCAGGGCCCCCTATTGGGTGGGGCCCATGGGCTTGAGCCCAGTCAAGCCCAATGGTAGGTCCGGCCCTGGTTGTGCCCATTCTTTGGGGGTAGCCTTGTATGGGGTACAGGAGATGAGCCCTACATCTAGAGCGCTCTCTGACCATACTTTGTAAGAATCATTGAGGAGTCCTGTGTCTGTCTCTTGCACTTCAGTATTCAACATTATGGGTCATATGGGGATCTTTTTAGAATGAGCAATCACACCTTCCTGATTTGTTATCTCTGTTCTAATCCCCAACTTACCTAGTAAGTCTCTCCCCAAGAGATTGACAGGGCAGTTTGGATATTATCCTGAAACTGTGGTGCAACAACACTGATCCGCGTTCTACATTTACTACTGGGAAGGGGTTAACTTTCCTTGGACATGCAGAGTCACCACCGGCTGCTCACAAAAGGAGCCAGAGACAAGGGGGAACGCTGGGACACCACCCCCTTGGCAGCTTCACTGTTGTGGCTTAGGCTGGGTCCACTGAATGGGGTATTTCGCTCCCTGATTTTGCTGAGGGTTCTATCTGGGAAGGGGCTTGACTATTTTGTTGTTGATTGAAAGGTTCATATGGGCATTGATTTCTCCAGTGGCCCTCCTGTCCGCAGTTGAAACAACTGGTTCTGGACTGCTGAGGACCCCTAGAAAATCCTCTTTCTCTTCCTCTTCCCCACTGCCCACCATTACCATGGGGAGGCATTTGCTCTGCCCCTCCTTGATAATGGGCACTTACTGTTTTTTCCTTTGTTATATCAAAACATCCTGCAGCATCCCTTTCTGTTAATGTTTTCTGAAAAACATCCAAAGTACTTGTTGGCCATTCAGAAATGATTTGCCTGACCATAAAGCCCATCTGTGGTTTCAGGTTAGAGATGTAAGTCTGAATCATCAGACTAGTCATATCTGCCTGCAAGGATAACCCAGCATCTTGAGTCTAGGTATCCATAAATCTCTTCCAAAAATCCAATACTGATTCACTTGACGTTTGTTTGCACGCTATAGCAGTGGGGAGGGAAGACTTATTTTTAAAAGCACTTGTCATTTCTTTCTCAATTTCTTCCCACATGTTCTTCTTACCATCTACAGTGTTAATCCCAAAATCTGCTGCTTTGGAGTCACCATCTTCTGTTACAGCTATGCTCGGGACATGAACCCAGTTCCATGCAGTTGTGTAACCGCTTATTCTATCAATAATCAGGTGCATGTCTTCTTGTGTGTAAGATCTATATCTTCCTTTGTGAGACTAGGATAGATTTTGTGTGTGTATGGTGGAGGGTTAAATGAAAGGAGGTGGGAAGTTGGGTCTGGTCTCTGCTTATCTGCTTCTTCCCTGTGCTTTCTCTCATAATCCTCCTTACTTAAAGATTTGTTGGGTTTCTTTTGTTTCTTATTATTCCCCTGGAACCAATACGGGGCATATTTCTAACCAGTTCTCCCCTCCCTGTCTCATATAAGTCATGTCCCATTGTGGGTCCTCGGGAAATGCCTTTTTATATATATATCTCCTAGACATAATCCTTTTACCATGTCCATGTGAAACTCATAATTATCACCATCCCAGAGGAAAGGATCGGAGCTATGCATAGTGTCAGTCCACCCCGATAGATTTGATACCCAGGGGACTATGAACTCACAATCCATACCACAAACCCTGGCTACATAAATAATCTTTACATGTTTCCCCAGGGTTGGGAGGAGGGGGAGGAACTCCTTTACCATATTTTTGACCCATACTGACAGTGGGAAATTACTGTCTTTCCTTACAATCGTCTGATCCACACAACAAATCATTTTATACGTCTAAGCAACGGCAAGAATGAGCAGAAAAGTTTTGGGTCGCGTTGGATTTACCTCATAGACTATTCTCCTTCCCATAAGGAGTAAACAGTACTGTTTAAATATTTGTGTCCTTCCCAAAAGGACTCTTAGGTCTACCGAAGACCTTTTTCTATATATGTGTCCTTGCCAAAAGGACTTAATTAGGTCTACCAAAGACCTTTTTCTATATTAGTCTATCTAGGCATGGTCCGTCTCCTTTCTATACAATTTAAACGGTTCTAAAGCTTTATCAGAGCCACGGCAAGGAAACAATTCGTCAGATAAGACAAAAAATTAACTTACCGTACTTAACTTAACTGACTGCTTTAATCGGGATGAGCCCCCATTTGATAGCATAGATTACTGGACAGCCGACCTCCCTCCCTTGGTAATCCACAGTGACCCAGTCAGAATTCTGGAGACCCCAATGACACACACAACAGGCAGCTTTCATGAGCAAAGTGAGTCTGAACTCTTTATTAAGAATGATATCTTTATATGTGAGTTACAACACAGAGGGGAGGGGCAAACTCACTCCTAAGTTTCTAAGGGTTAACCAGGCTTCTACAGAGAGATTTTTTCATCATTAATTTTAGTCAGCTGAAAGGAATTTACAAAGATAGCTTATCTGCAAGAACATAAACTATTGCAAATCTGCCCAAATACAATAAGTCATACAGTGAAAGTTCTAATTAAAAAGTTGGCTCAAGCAAAAAGGTCTAAAACTCTAACGAGAAAGAAGTGTAAGATTAGGCACGTACATTCTTTAGAAACAAGCTTGTGAAATGGAGGGTAGATTACAAAATGGAGTGACAGTTGATCATATGCTCTATTACAATACTTAGTAATAATTCTTGTTGGATTTGTTTCATTTTGGTCAACTCTATACCATACACTCAGTACTTAAGAACTAGACGCAACTGTTTTAACAATAACATATAAAATCGAGGCTAACAAACTTCGTGACAAGCTCCTGCAGAGGGGCTATTCCCATGCCTCCTTGAAAAGAGCTTACAGACAGGCCTCCTCACAAACGAGACAAAAATTGCTCTATTCATTGAAACCTTAAAATGAAAAAAATCCAAACTAAATGTAAAATTAAAAAAATACCTTATGTTTCTAAAACCATTTTTTATGTTTGGACAGAGCATAGAATGGTTAGAAGCCTGTTAGTTTATTTTTCTTTTTGCTATTTTTCTTAGTCCTTCCCAATAAAAAATGAGTGGCATGTCAATGTTATACACTGAGCTGCACAGGTGTGGCTGTCAGTGTACAGTAGGGAAAAATAGACAGAAACAGAGTATATTCTGCGATATAAAAAGACCTACTTATTGCAATTTAAAAAATAATAACTTTAGTTGTACATTGTGGTTAGGCATTGCTAAATTAACTCAAAATATATTCTCACTAGAAATACAATATACTTTCCCTAAAAAAGAAACCTGTACTTTGCCTATTCAGGGCAAAGCAACAGGTTTGATATAATGCCCTCCTCCTCAGCAGTGTATATTCACTTATACTTCACTGCCCACCAGTTAAAAAAGTGACCCCAATTGTTGGAATCCATCAATTTCATGTGAAGGTGGGGAGAGGACCTTTGCCTTGCTTAGGGTCTGCCCAGAGCAACTTGGAATTTAGCCAGGGTTTATTTTCCATGCTATGATGGGTAAAAGGAATAACAGGTGATTTAAAGTAAGGGAAGTGTAAGAAGCTGGAGGTGGCATTTAAGTGACCCTGTCTCTTTGCCGTGCAGGTGGGCTGTAGTCCTGAATTATTGATATTGCTTTGGCTAAGCTATTGGCAGTTGAAGAGCACTCTATTAAAATACAAAACCTTTTAGGATGCTGACGGTGATCTGCAGTTTAGCCACAATACACCTGTGCCTTACATCACCGTATCCCTCTTATTGTGAGTGATCCGTCTGTAATTATTCCACACTATGATGCAGCCAGTGTGAATCAGTATGAGTCATACACTCAGCAGTACATATGTAGGAGGAAAAACCTTGGACAGTTGGTGGTGGGAGTAACAAAACCATTACATTATATGATGAATGACAAATACAAACTAGTAAATCATGACACAGCAAGTAAAGGTAAAAAGAGATGGGAATTATATAGAATTTGCCTGCATTTTGTCCTGTGTGCCCCTAGATGGCAACATTGTTTAGGCATACCATTGGAACGTATACATTTTTAACTATTTGACTCACTCTTAATATGTAGACAATTGAAACCGCCATACACCCAAAGGCTATACATATTGCAATACGGCTGTACCATTTCTATAAAATCTCATTTATATTTACCAAATATATCTATTGTAAGAGTCTACCAATTAATATATAACCAGTCAGGCAGGCCCTTGCACTCTACAGCTTTTGGATCCAGTGGCAGGCCGTCCATAAGGAGCCCCCTACTCTATGCGCCCGACCCCTAATCTACATGCAGGGCACCGGACGCATGGATTTCAATGTGTCTTTTTTTTTTTAAGTATTGAGCCTGATGCTCTAATTGGCTTCAAAAAAGGGTGGGCAGAACACTGCGCCCTGAACCCACCCAGTTGTTTGACAATGGTGAGTTAATATTTGCTATTGTCTTCCTGATTCTCCTCCCAGCCAATCCTGAGACCCCATCTGCCAGAGAGTCTTAGGAGTTCCGGACAATTGGGTCTTTCAATTAACTTCCTGTTCGGCTGGAAGGAGAAGTCCTGGCTCTTCCCTCGACAAGCTCTTAATCTCACGTTGCTTTGAATGTAGGTGCAGGAAGAATCATCACGCCGACACAAAGCCTTCCTCAGGAGTGTTCACAAGGTCACTCCAGTGGGACCACACAAGCTAGGGGGACACCCTAAAACCAGAAGCTGGACCAGCAGTCAGGGGAGCCAGGTGAATCTCGGCAAGCTCCTAGGGTAAGGCCTCTAATCGCTGCTTCCTGCCTGTCCGCCTTCTGCAGGGCGAGTGAGGGGGGCAGGCTTGTTTGTCACCCCCCCACCCCTCCACCTTAAATATTGAGCACCAGCCGCCACTGTTTGCATCTAAAAGAGATTGTACAATGGTAAACATTTATGGGCTCTGTGAAATATAAACCAAAAAACAGTGTGAGACAGGTACAAAAGTAATATACAGTCTACTGAAATGACTGTGCCCTTGAGCGTGGCAATTCCAAGTTGTTCCGCATATCACCCTGTCTGTTCTTTCAAAGGGTTAAAGTGATTGTAGTCAATCACCTTGTAAAACAACCCATTCAGTTTAAAATAGAAATGAAAGGTAAACCATTTATGTATAGATATAAAAAAAATTATAAATAACTTTTTTTTCCCTTTTTTACAAGTGATCACCTTCCCTCTGTTCTCAGCTGCATAAGAGCTAGGGGAGGAGAAACAACATACACTAAGCTTCCCAGTGAAAGGCTGTACTAGGAAGGCGTGTCAGGACAAGTCTGATTATTGGAGGAGAGCAGGTTGAGTTTCTAGCATAGCTAGAGAACTTACCATGGTGTGTTCTTCTGCCTAGCGTGGTCAGTAGAGTTTGGTGAATGGTTCAGGCTGAGCAAAAGTTTGGCCTGAACATCACCCGTTCAGTGAACACACGAATTTGCAGGGCGTCCAGCAGGTGTTCACCCTGCCAAACGCCCTGCAATTCACTGCACGCTACACAGTGCATTCTAAGCCCTGATTGGGCAAAGCTTAGCCCAATCAGGGCACAGTGAATAGCTGGTTATAAAGGAGCGGTGCCAGGAAGCTGGCCATAGTGTCCTCAACAACCTATGAGTCATTAGCTGTCAGTGGGCTTTCCCGCTGACAGATGAATAAAAAAGTGAGAAAAAAATGGGGGGCATGGAGTCCCACCCAAAATCCATACCAGACCCTTATCCGAGCATGCAGCCTGGCACCCCCCCCCACACCATACCAGGCTACATACCCTCAAAATGGGGGAGTGGGTGTTTTGTTGGTGAGGACAAGGGCCTCATGCCCACAACCCTGGGCAGTGGTTGTGGGAGTCTGCGGGCAGGGGGCTTACAAGGCTCTGGAAATCCCCTTTAACAAGGGGGCACCCAGATTCTGCCCAATCCCCCCTCTCCTATGTGAATAAGTACCCCTACGCATTCACCAAAAAAGTGTCAAAAAGTAATAAAAACATAGAGACAGTTTTTAACAATTTCTTGATTAAAAAAATAAAAAAACAATATAGATCCATCATCAATCATGACGCCGACGCCACCACCAGACCCAAAAAAGAAAAAAAAAACACTCCGCTGTCAACTAAGGCAAACTGCTGAATGCCTGGCTTGCCATTTGACAGCTCTTATATACTGTAGGCAAGAGGTAGAGCCACCTGGCAACCTGTCCGGGCTGGGCTCAGCTCTTTCCTTCTCTGAGCTGGCTGCTCAGCTGTCGCTTATTGCCAGCTCCCATCTCTCTCCACAGTTACTCAACTGTTGATGATCCTGCTCGTCAGTCCTGCCTACTTAAGCCATCCAGTCCAGAGGAGCTCTGCCTTCCCCTTGGTCACATCACAAGAAACTATTTCCTGTGTTTCTGTTTTAGATTGGCTTTGCTGATATCCCTTCTTCTCCAGATCCTGCTTGCTGTTCCGCTATTTTGATCCCCGACTTCTGGTTTGGTTGACTATCCGCTCCGGTTACTGAACTTTGGATATGTTTTGACTACGTTTCTTCTTTTTACTTTTAATATTAAACAAGTGTGATTTAACTGTACTTCTGTCTCGGTCTGATTTCATGGTTTCTGACAGTAGGCGAAGGCCATGAATTCAGAAGATGTAGTCAATCCACTTGTTGGTAATATTTTTTCCAGATTGGATGAACTGGATCACCGCATAGATCAGTTCGCCATGGCGTTACAAACACTCCTGAGTCGCACGGCTCACCTGGAATCTCCCACTGTGGCCGCCCTGATACAACCTATGTTGCAAGCCGACCCTGCTGCTGCTCCAGTCTCCGTGCAGGCACCCGCCTCGAGTATTACCTCTATTACAGGTATGTCTGGTTCCGCTCCGCTTCCCCAGAGATTTAGGGGCGATCCAGTCCATTGCAGAGGGTTTCTCAACCAGGTTAAGATATACTTTGAGATGCTGCCCCAGGCGTTTCCCATGGACAGAAGCAAAGTATGTTTTGTGATATCTTTGCTTTCTGAGAGAGCCTTGGCCTGTGCAAACCCTCTATGGGAGACGCAAAAACCTGTTGTCTTGAGTTACCCTGAGTTTGTGGCTTTGTTTAAAAGGGTATTTGACGTTCCCACACGCTCCGCTTCTGCTGCCAAGTGCCTCATGTCCATCGAACAGAGTACGAGAGCTGATGCCGACTACGCCATTGAATTCCGTACTCTGGCAGCAGAGGTTGCGTGGAACAATTAGGCCCTCGTGGCTGCTTTTTCTCATAGTCTCTCGAATACCATCAAGGATGAGATAGCAGCCCGAGATAAACCCACTGAGCTGGAGAAGTTGATCACGTTTGCCATCCTCATTTACTCCAGACTCAGGGAAAGACTCTCTTTTAAGGAGCGCTTGCAGAAGCCTCCTGTACGTTTGTCTCCAAGCTTTGCAGTCCCCACCTGTGCCTCCCTCACCTCCCAAGCCTCCTGGTACCGAGTCGGGCAGTGAAGGGGAACCCATGCACTTGTTACCTTTTATCCTTGAGGTTGATGCTTCTGAGACTGGGGTTGGCGCCCTTCTGTCTCAATGTCCTACCTCTGAGAGCGCTATGCATCCTTGTGGCTACTTTTCCAAGAAATTTCCACCTGCATAGTGCAATTACGAGATTGGTGACAGTGAGCTGTTGGTGATCATTTTAGCCCTGAAAGAATGGAGACATCTCCTCGAAGGTACCACCATTCCCGGTTCTCATTCTTACTGACCATAAGAATCTCACATTCTTGTCTAAGGCTAAACGCCTCTCTCCCAGAAGGGCGCAATGGGCTCTTTTCTTGTCATATTTCAATTACATTGTCTCATTCTTACCCGGTACTAAGAATGTAAGGGCTGACGTCTTATCACGACAATTTTCCTCCACTTCCAAGTTGGAGTCAGTTCCGGTTCCTGTGATTCCTTGTGATCGTATTCAGGCTACGGTTCACACCAGTCTCACTTCTCCTTTCGGTGACAAAATTCTTGCTGCTCAGGTCCATGCTCCTCCTGAGAAATCTTGTGACCGCTGCTTTGTCCCAGAGAGTCTCCGTACTGCCGTACTCCAGGCTTACCATTCTCCCAAGGCAGCTGGCCACTCTGGGAAGAATCAACTCGTTTGGGCCATTTCCCAACAATTCTGGTTGCCTACTTTACGTGCTGATGTAACTGCCTACGTAGCTGCCTGTTCCGCGTGTGCTCACAACACCTTTCAGTGGGCCTTCTACAACTCATACCCAATGGAGAGAGGCCCTGGACCCACCTGTCTATGGATTTCATTGTGGAGTTACCCAACTCCCAAGGCAACACTCTTATCCTTATGGTGGTTGACCGGTTCTCAAAGATGTGTCATTGTATTCCACTTAAGAAGTTGCCCACTTCTATGGAACTGGCTTCCATTTTTGCTCGGGGGATCTTTCGCTTACATGGGCTACCCAAGGTGATTGTCTCGGACAGGGGTAGTCAGTTTGTGTCCCAGTTCTGGCGAGCCTTTTGTGCACAGTTGGGAATTCAGCTTGCTTTCTCCTCTGCATATCACCTGCAGTCTAATGGGGCCGCAGAACGAGCCAGTCCAGAACGAGTCAGTCCTTGGAGCAATTCCTACGTTGCTATATTTCTGACCATCATGACAATGGTCAGACCTATTACCGTGGGCAGAGTTTGCTCACAACAGTGCCTTAAACGCTCTGCTTCCCGATTGTCCCCGTTGGCGAATTATGGTTTCCAACCTACCATGTTGTCTGACTTGTTTGTTCCGCACAGTATTCCTGCATTAGAGGAGCATCTCCATGGTCTTCGTTCCATTTGGGCACAAGTCCAGGAGGCATTGCGTCACAGACACCTGCCTGCGCCTTGCTACCAGGTTGAGGACAGGGTCTGGCTGTTATCTCTTAACCTCCGACTTCCTGTTCCCTCACTGAATTTCCCACCTCAGTTTATTGGGCCTTTCCGTATTTTTCGCAGGATTAACCCAGTGGCTTACACATTAGAGCTTCCTTCTAATATGCGTATTTCAAATGTATTTCATGTCTCCTTATTAAAACCTTTGGTCTGCAACCACTTTACACCTCAGTGCCACGTCTTCACCCTGTACAGGTTGAGAACCATGAGGAGTATGAAGTACAGTCCATTGTTGACTCCCGTAGGTTCCGTGGGCGCATACAGTACCTGGTGCATTGGAAAGGGTACGGTCCGGAGGAACGCTCTTGGGTCTCATCCTCTGACATATATGTCCCTGTCCTCCTCCGTGATTTCGTTTTCCCCTCAAGCCGGTGGTCCTCCGAGGGGGGAGGGGTCGTTAAAGGTCAGGCTCAGCCCTTCCTTCTCTGAGCTGGCCGCTCAGCTGTCGGCTCCCATCTCTCTCCACAGTTACTCAGCTGTTGATGATCCTGTTCGTCAGTCCTGCCTACTTAAGCCGTCCAGTCCAGAGGAGCTCTGTCTTCGCCTTGGTCACATCACAAGAAACTATTTCCTGCGTTCCTGTTTTAGACTGACTTTGCTGACTTTGCTGACATTGGAAGAAAGGATGATTCATGCGCTTCCCGAAAGAATTAAAAAACTAAACAAGCTGCTACAAACCATGTGACAAAAATGTGAGCAAATATTGAATAAATTGTAGCGCTAAAACACACATGCGCAATGTGAATAAATGTAAATAATAATAAATCTCTGTGCATGTGAACATAGTGTCCCAAAGTGACGTATTGTCAAACTAAAAGTAGTCCACAATGAATGTGAATAAGCCGTATGTCAATTCTGTCTGTTTTCTCAACTGGCAGGCTCAGATGTCATCAACCTTGGCAAATAGATCAAATACGCTTACCAGAAATGTTGGATTCTATTGCCATGAGCATAGAATCAATTGAGCTTTGTGCCACCCAGGGCAAAGATGTTGGAGGCAGGGTAGAGCCTCTGCAGGACCGAGATGACGCCTCTTGATCCACGAAAACAGAACAGGATAGATTCCAAAGTGAAAGTGGTTTCTCAGTTCCCCGAAATATGTGGAAAGAAAAAGGAATGCTTCCACATAGCGTAACTCAGGGTATTTTATTACTAAAAAAAGTGTAATGCATATAAAAAATGATCACAAATAAAAGGCAGTGTACAGGGTATATAAAAACCGCCCTACGCGTTTCGGTCCAATGACCTTCAACAGGGTTATCTGACATCCCTTCTGGCTCCAGATCCTGCTTGCTGTTCCACTACTTTGATCCCTTCTGGTTTGGCTGACTATCCATTCCGGTTACTGAGCTTTGGCTATGTTTGACTATGTTTGTTCTTTTTACTTTTATTATAAAACAAGTGTGATTTAACACTTAACACACCTGTGGGTCCTGCTGGCCACTGACCTCTGGGTCCTGCTGGGAGCTGGCTGCGGACCTGTGAGTCCTGCAGGCCACTGACCTGTGGGTCCTGCTGGCCATTGGCCATGGCCTATGTGTCCTGCTGGCTGCTGGCAGTGGATCCTGTGGGAGCTGGCTGCGGACCTGTGGGTCCTGCTGGCCCCTGACCTGTGGGTCCTGCTGGCTGCTGACCTGTGAGGTCCTGCTGGACACTGACCTGTGGGGTCCTGCTGGATGCTGACCTGTGGATCCTACTGGGAGCTGGCTGCGGACCTGTGGGTCCTGCTGGCCACTGACCTGTGGGTCCTGTTGGCCACTGGCCATGGCCTATGGGTCCTGCTGGCCAGCGGCCAGTAGGACCCCACAGGTCAGCAGCCAGCAGGACCCACAGATCAGTGGCCAGCAGGACCCACGGGTCCGCAGCCAGCTCCCAGCAGGATCCACAGGCCATGGGCACTTGGGCAGCTCCCAGTGTTGAGGACTATTTTGAGGTTACTGGATGGGCACCGGGGCAGGGTAAATGAGGTGCATAGGGGGGAGATAGATGAAATGATCATGTGGGGGTCAGCTGGGGGTATCAGGGTCTCTGGGTCTCTCACCGTGACCTCAGCAATGGGCCGATGGCAGCTGCCAGCTCAGGATCAGCAGGATAGGTCCTCCTCCTTGCATACCGAGCCAGTGAGTCAGACTCAGCCACGATGGTGTCCAAGGAGATCCTACTGGGAGTTGTAAGATAACATTGCATTCCTACATTGCAGGGACAAGGAGGGAATGTGATAGCCTAAGGATAGACCATCTGAGATAGGGTGGACAATCTGCTTCTCTGGTACGATTTGGTGACTTTATCAACTTCAAGAGAACAGAGACCTGAGGGTATAAGGGGACCTCAGAATTATCTTCTCTGAATTGAACAATTCTTATTGGCCACCATGTCAATGCTTCCAGTCAGGGGCGTAACTAGAAATCACAGGGCCCCATAGCAAAACGCTGTATGGGGCAACCCCCTGCAAACAGCCCCCCCCCCCACAGCCACCCTAGTGTCAATGCAGCGTGACCTGTGCCCCATACAGTGTGACCTGCGCCCCATGCAGTGTGACCTGCGCCCAATGCAGCATGACCTGCGCCCAATGCAGTGTGACCTGCCTGTGCCCCATACAGTCTCACCTGTGCAGAGGAAGAGGCAAGCCGCCCAGATCAGCAGAGAGCGGGATTGCCCACTGTAATAGCTTTAATTTAAATTTCCCGTCTTCCCGGGGCATTAGACCACCGTTCTGTCTATCAAAGGTGCCAGGCCAAGAGGTGGAGCTATTTGACGTGAGCCCCGGGAACACTGGAAGTTCTAATGAAAGCTATTACCATGGGCAATTCCGCTCCCTGCTGATATGGACAGCTCGCCTCTTCCTCTCCTCTCTCTTCCCCTGGCTGGGAGACTGTGCCATCGGTGCTCTCATCCTCACCGGGCCCCACTCGGCTGCGGGCCCCATAGCGCCCGCGTGGGTCGCTATGGCGTTAGTTCCGCCCCTGCTTCCAGCGAGGTTGTGCACCAAGGTTCTACTTGTCTCCTCAGGTCCTGACTGCACATCTTTGTTTCCTTTCACCAGGTTGGCTGTGCTCGCTGCTCTCCAGACTCCACCCACCAGGTGCAGGGAGCTTGAGCATGCAGCCATGGACTACAACTCCCAGAAGCAACAGCGGTGGATGTCATGTGACGTCACTGCCGTCAACTAGCCCCGACTTTCTCCCAGTCCACCAGGAAGAAAAGAAAAAAACATCGTAAGCAGACGGCCGTTATATAAGTATAACGGCTTACCGGGAAATGTATCAGTATCCTGGTGGACCAGTCCTGCGGGCCAATTGTAACCGCTCCGCGGGCAATAAATGGCCCCTGGGCCAGTACTTTGAGACCCCTGCTCTAACAGAAGCCCTCTCTGTGTCCATCAGAGAGGCCATCCTCCAGGTCGCAGTAAAGTACTCTGCTTCTCTTCCTGTATTGTGTTCATTTTTAAGAGATCATGTGAGGATCCCAGGGTAATGAAGACTCCTTAGTGGAGCATCTCTGTGTTTAAATCGTTGCCATAAAAGCATTTGTAAAGGGGAGGAGTTAGTAAGATGACCACGCCCATGTGGAGGTGTCAGAAATATTTCTGCACCCGGTGCCTGTGACCCTAGGAATTGCCCTGTGCATTGGGCTACATAATTCTCATTTTCACTTCCAAAAAATGCTCTTTAACCCAGCGCTCATTTTGGTATTTACTATAACTCTTGGTAAAAAAGCCATGGGAGTTAAAATGAGAGTAATTTTCATGTCTGAGCATGATCAGTGGTGCTGGCACCAAGTTATAAAGAGACGGGGAATTTATCTCTTCTCAGACTTTTAAAGATATTTCAGCGTAGAAATCAATTTTTCACACACTTTAAAAGTAGATTATCTTTAAAAATGATACCGCATATTTCAGTACCATTTAGGCAATTATATCATGCTCTAAACATTATTTCCATGTGCAATTCTTCAGGTCCTAGCAAGAGTAAGGGTTTGGGCGCTATCTGTTTTCTGGGAGCTATAGTAAATTAGATTCTGAGAGTATTTTTTTTCCAGCGCTATAGTGAATTCCGTTTTAGCGCTAATTACCATGGTTGCGGCAATTTAAGCGCTATAGTAAATGACCCCCATAATGTCTATGTAGCACCTGAAAAGTCTCACTAATTCCTAACCTATTCGATAATATAAGCATAAACAGCAAGGAATAGGATGGCTTATCCCCGCCCAACTCCAAAAAAGTAAAGAAGTGCATGGAAGGGGGATATAGCATTTTTTTACTTACTGATTCTATGCCCCAGCCAGTTCCAGTGCTCTCCTCCACCTAAACCTGGACATCATCATATATACATGTAGCGGTATCCCCGTAGGGGCTGCCGAAAAGTTGGATTGTCTGTCAACCTGCCCAGCCCGGTATTCACCTCTCAGACACTCAGAAACATAGAACAATCCATATGCTTTGTTTTTTTGTATTTTATTGAGGGGATTGAACTTGGATGGGATAAGGGAAATATGGGATGCCCAGTATAATTGGTAGCACTTGCTTGGGACAACTATATACAGTCCAGTATATACTGTACACTCCATTTCTCCTCCTGCACATCACTTCCTCTCTAATGTTCAGGTCTTTCTCCTCCAGCACATCGCTTTCTCTCTAATCTCTAGGCACAGCTAGCACAGAGTGGTTAGGCCTGACACTGGCTCAGCCAGGCCTTTAACAATTGCCCTTTGCAGGCATGGAACACAAGCCCCTATAGTGTAGAAAAATAGAAAGTCTCTGGTGCTAGCTGTCCTACACGTGGCTACTGAGCCCAGTAAGCCATCTTCAAGCCCTGCCTGCTCTCCTGGCTGCAGTTGCCTCTCTCCACTGCCCCATTTACCACAGTCCACACTTCTGGTTCTGCACCCATCTCAGACTGCAAGCTCTAAGTCCTCTCAGGCATGTCTCCCCAGTTCTCCCGACTGTACCTCACTCACCAGCTCTCCTGGCTGCGACCAGTTGTCCTCTCTGGAGTCTCTTAGTAGTGCTCTCTCCCGCTGTCCTCTCCTTGCTCTCTCTTGTGCCTCTGGTCCAGGAGACCTCTTCATGCGTTCTTGAAAGTGGTCTTGACTGCACCCCATCCCAGACCCAAGGCCCCCCCCCAGACTGAGGAACTCCCTCTAAGGCCCCAACAGCCTCTGTACTCTCTCACTCCAGCTCTTCCACCCGACAACACCTCCTCAGGTGGGCTGATCCTGGTTATTTAAAGAGGCCTGCCCCCTGCCAATCCAGGTTGAGGATTAGTCAGGGTTCCTCAGAATACTATAGACTGCTCAACCTCTCCTCTCCTCTTATCTTCCAGAACCTTCTGGAAAGAAGAAGGAGGTCTCAATTAAGCTGCCCGTGAGTCGCCAGCTGCAACTTTCAGCCACTCTCAGCCCAGATTAAATCAAAACAGCTGTCTACAGCTCTGAAAATGACAGCCCATAAAGAGGTTCAGGCAACAGAGCTGTAGGCAGTGTCTGCAGAAGCCTGAGATTGCACCCGTGATCTGCCGATGACAGGTGCAATACTTTGCAGGCTCCTGTTTTAAATTATAATAAATGCACATTTTTTACCTGAAAAAACATGTACATTTATTTTTATTTTTTTTTTAGTTAAAGGTGAATTTAACCTTTAAGTGTTAATACCTCAACCACTTCAGCCCTGGAGGATTTTACCCCTTCCTGACCAGAGCACTTTTTGCTATTCGGCACTGCTTCGCTTTAACTGACAATTGCGTGACCGTGCGACGCTGTACCCAAATAAAATTGACGTCCTTTTTTTCCCACAAATAGAGCTTTCTTTTGGTGTATTTTGATTGCCTCTGCGGTTTTTATTTTTTTGCGCTATAAACAAAAAAAGAGCGGCAATTTTGAAAAAAAACGCAATATTTTTTACTTTTTGCTATAATAAATTTCCCCCAAAAATATAAAAACAATTTTTTTCCTCACTTTAGGCAGATATGTATTCTTCTACATATTTTTGGTAAAAAAAAATCGCAATAAGCGTATATTGATTGGTTTGCGCAAAATTTATAGTGTCTACAAAATAGGGGATAGTTTTATGGCATTTTTATTTTTAATTGTTTTTTATTAGTAATGGCAGCGATCTGCGATTTTTACCGGGACTGCGACATTATGGCGGACAGATCAGACACTTTTGAAACTATTTTGGGACCATTGTCATTTATACAGCAATCAGTGCTATAAAAATGCATTGATTACTGTGTAAATGACACTGGCAGTGAAGGGGTTAACCAGTAGGGGGCGGTGAAGGGGGTAAGTGTGTCCTAGGGAGTGATTCTAACTGTGAGGGGGCTGGGCTTCAACACACAGGACAGTGATCACTGCTCTTGATGACAGAGAGTAGTGATCTCTGTCCTGTCACTAGGCAGAACGGGGAAATGCTTTGTTTACAAAACCATCTTCCCGTTCTTCCTCTCCGTGACACGATCGTGGGCACACAGCGGATATCGAGTCTGCGGGACCCGCGGTCACGGAGACCACGGCGGGCATGTGCGTCCATGACACCGCTTCTTAAAGGGGACGTACTTGTACACCCTTTTGCCTACCAGTGCCATTCTGCCAACGTAAATATGCGTGCGCTGGTCGGCAAGCGGTTAAAGTGCCTCTAAAGTCTGAAGGTTTTTTACCTTAATAAATTCTCTGCAATAAGCTAAAAAGCCTTGAGTATGCAGCTCACCACCCCACTCCACTACTACTTGCTTGAACCCTATCCAGATCTAGTAATGTGCACAATAGCAGTGGCTCTCTAGTAGACTGTTTATTTTTAGTGGACTGCTTTGCACTTTGTTTGATTTGCAGCACTAGGAGTTTGGAAGTAACTCCAACACCAAATTGTGTGAAAATGAACCATAGGAATTGGACTAGAGTTGTTTGAATATTATTTGGGAGTTGTTAACATTATATGTTCTAGTATTTTACATTTTTATTTACAGTACCGGGAGTCTAATCTTAACTCCCAATTTTTTTTTCATGCGATTTGTAATTGAATACTTATGAGTTTGTTTTGATATTCTACTTACGGCACCAGGAGTCTGGTATATTGGTTCTGCAGCACTAGTATTTTGGTTCCTCATTCATGTGATATATAATCCACTTGGTCATATTTGACATGAGTTAAATTTGATTTAATCTATACATTTATTGATAGCACGCATATAAGACTAAGCGCCATGCTGTTACAAAGAAAAATGCGCTAGCATATGTGGGGATACATACTGTATAGCATTGGCAGCTCTGTCAACATAGTGAATATAGGGAAGATATTTACAGTAAATTGCAGTGGTAGCGCACAGGTCTCTCCACTCTCTCCCTTCTCATTGGCTGAGAGACAGCAGTGGGAGCCATTGGTCATGATTGGTCATGGGGGGGAGGGGGGGCGCAGCTTGGCATGTTCGCTCTGGGCGCTGGATGACCTTGTCCCGGCAGTGGCACTACATAATGATATATTGATAGTTAACAGTTGTTTTAATAAAAGATTCATATATTTCAGAAACAGATTGCACAAAGTAGTGATTCAACCAGAAAACACGCATTTACATCAAAAAAAGAAAATGACGAGTCCTGGCAGAAGAACTGAACATAATTTGCTAAATCAAAATGTTCTTTGTTTTCAAAAATATGCTGGAAGAGATCAGATCTCTGATCAATCAATTTATGTTATTATGGCCCCCCATTGGTACTAAGTGTAGCAATGTCCCAGGCCTCCTTTGATCTGATGAGAACCTCCAGGGCCAGGGACAGCTGACATCCTTCTCTATGTAGTGGGTTGTGAGGCATGGTGGGTGTAGAGTAGTTAAGGTTATTGGGTGCCAGACACTTCTTGGATGCAAAAGAATGTTTATTTATCTTAACAAACCTTTTTGGGGGAGAGAGAGGTAGGACCAGGACACCCTTAGGTAATTGCACGATTAATTGGCAGACTCTGAGACTTCAATAGGAGGACAGCCATGCAGGGAAAGGCATCCAGCAAGATGCCACATCTGCATGTGTAGGAATGTTGTCTCCTATGGCAATAGTCTTTAACCCCCCCATGAAGAATGCCACCTCCTGCTCTTCAATCAGCAAACTTACACTTAGCGCATAATATGAATAAAGTTCACTCAGGTCAGCACTGCTCACGCCACCTGGTGACCACACTAGAACAGTTCAACTGTATAGTTTAGTCCATTATTCACATGTATGGTGGGGACTTACCCCTCTATTACAGCCTAATCTAACTGACTAACACTTATGCCCCGTACACACGGTCGGATTTTCCGTCTGAAAATGTTCGATGGGAGCTTGTTGTCAGAAATTCTGACCATGTGTAGGCTCCATCGGACATTTTCCATCTGAATTTCCGTCACACAAATTTTGAGACCTGGATCTCAAATTTTCCGACAACAAAATCCGTTGTCGTAAATTCTGATCGTGTGTACACAATTCCGGTTCTACGCATGCTCGGGATCAAGCAGAAGAGCCGCACTGGCTAATAAACTTCCTTTGTCTCGGCTCATCATACGTGCTGTACGTCACTGCGTTCTTGATGTTCGGAATTTCCGACAAGATTTGTGTGACCGTGTGTATGCAAGACAAGTTTGAGTCAACATCCATTAGAAAAAATCCATGGATTTTGTTGTCGTAATGTCCGATCGTGTGTACAGGGCATTAGAGTCCAAGGCATGTTACAGTCTAACGGTTTCCCTCTGGGTGGACTATATTTCCCAGCAGTTTCCCTTGTTCTCCAGGGACAACTCTGGGGACAAAAAGGCACAACTGCATTTCAGGCAACAAGCAGCCAGGCCTTAGTGCAAGGGACCATACTTCAGGACATCGGTCCCATTGCAAAGACATCCTGAGTCTGTCCATATGACAGCCGGGGACTTAGAAGATTTTATTTTCCACTTAGGAGCAACAACCTACTGAAGATCACAGGTCGTCCTTCAGGTTAGTTCACCCCAACAACTTCAAACTTTAGCCAACATGGTTCCAGGTGGGCACTCCGTGTATCTGCCGGACCAGCATAGTCTGGGCAGAACAGCTCTCTGGAATGTTCTCCACTAGCAACATTTTAAATGTGTGTGTGAAGTGGCTGTCAGCATAGCTTCCTTGACATCGCACAGCACATATTTGTAATCCAAGAGGTAATGATATAATTTCAGGGGTGTTTCACTAGTAGTACCCGGGGTCGGTAGAATTACAGACTCTCCCTTCTTAATCACCGTGGTGACAAATCGCTTAAGATCGTTTTTATCTGTCGGCGGATGACTACACCATCAAGGTTAATCTTCCTGCCGTAACCCCAAGTATTCAATACTGACAGGTACTTTCCGGACATTTTAGGGGACAACTTTAGAAAGTCTGTCTTGAGAGGGATCGGGAGGAACCCACGCACTGCTTCGTCCACCCATTGGATTTCTTTTTTTGAGATCTCTTCTTCCAAATAAGGGGGAATGTAGGGGGTATAAGTACCCGTAGTCTTCTGCCACTCTCTTGATTATTATCCTCTGTATCTTGGACAGCTGAGGCAGGGTCTTAGGATCTCCATATCCGGGTAGAACCCGAGCATCTGGAGCATGCTGAACCGAGCACCTTGCGACCACATCAGACTTATGGTCTGGTTTAAGGTTGGGCATGGACGTGCTAGGACGAACTTTAGGAACCCCATGGTTTTCCTCAACGGACCTGGCAATGCTGATCAGTGCAGCTGCATTGGCTAACAGCATAATGTGCAAACTGGCGGTGCACATTGCTTATTAGCTCTTCATCACTCTCACCCCACTTTCCAGTATAAGACAAAGTGTTTTGAAAAGAGTTCCGATAGACCATCAGACGGAATGTCTGAATCTGAAATAGTGGAGCACTCTTCAGCCGGGATGTAGTTGCACTTAGCATGCGCCTTCGCTGGCACAACCACGGCATCCCCTTTGACGGTCACTGGCATCACCTCCCCTAAAGAGCACACCACTCTCACTTCCCACTGGCTTACTCGGCTCCCGGATTTTCTTCCCTGGTGGCTCGGACATCAGAGCGAGCAGCTGGGCCCCACCGAGGCCTGCTATCCCAGCCAGGGATAGCAACATTCTTATCCAAATCATCTTGTAGGATCCGTGGAGGTAGGGTTGGAGGGACAACCTCAAACAGATGCTCTCCACAGCGTCCACAGACGAACCAAGGCCTCAACTGCGTGGTCAGGACAGAACATTTTACACAGATCAGTCCCAGAGACTTGTAGCCTCCAGCTGTATACAAGGCAAGCTTGCCCTTCGGTGTATTCCGCACTCCGGTGTTAGTCAGGACAGGTTTTGCATCGCTCAGACCGAAACAAACACCCAGAGCATACTTTCTCCAGTGTGCCATCTCCCTTATGAACTGCGCCATCTTTCTCTTCAACCCACAATCAGACACACGCAGCAGCACTTCCTTTTGCTCCTCTGCAGAGTGGGAACTCCTCCCCCTGCCAACAGATTGGTGCAAATGTTCTCTGAGAACTGTGGCGCCCGCCTTCTTCATGTTGCAGTGTGCCAAAATTGTACTGGAGTCCATTTTGGAGTCTGTATTACTATTAACCCAGCAAGATGCCACATCTGCATGTGTAGGAATGCTGTCTCCTATGGTAACAGTCTTTAACAGTTCCAAACACAAGGCTCAACAGTTCCTTCACTTTCACTATAATCTCTCCTTGTAGTTTTCAGCCCACTCAGCTCACGGTCTCTCACTAGACCCACTGAATCACTGTCACTGAATCCCTTATTAAATTAATTGTATCCCCATTAATAAATTTAATAAATTATAGCAATGTTGTGGGAACAGTGTTGGCATTTGATGGCACAGTGGCTACAACTGATGGGCACAGTGACAGCATTTGAGGGCACAGTGGCTGCGTTTGAGGGCACAGTGGCTGCAATTGATGGGCACAGTGGCTGCAATTGATGGGCACAGTGGCTGCATTTGGTGGGCACAGTGGCTGCGTTTGGTGGGCACAGTGGCTGCGTTTGATGGGGTACAATAGCTGCGTTTGATGGCACAGTGGCTGCGTTTGGTGGGCACAGTGGCTGTAATTGATGGGCACAGTGGCTGCAATTGATGGGCACAGTGGCTGCGTTTGGTGGGCACAGTTGCTGCGTTTGGTGGGCACAGTGGCTGCTTTTGATGGGGCACAGTGTCTGCATTTGATGGGCACAGTGTCTGCGTTTGGTGGGCACAGTGGCTGTAATTGATGGGCACAGTGGCTGCGTTTGGTGGGCACAGTGGCTGCGTTTGATGGCCCAGTGGCTACAATTGATGTGCACAGTGGCTGCAATTGATGGGCACAGTGGCTGCGTTTGGTGGGCACAGTGGCTGCATTTGGGCACAGTGGATGCTTTTGGTGGGCACAGTGTCTGCTTTTGATTGGCACAGTGTCTGCGTTTGGTGGGCACAGTGCCTGCGTTTGGTGGGCACAGCGCCTGCGTTTGGTGGGCACAGTGGCTGCAATTGATGGGCACAGTGGCTGCGTTTGTTGGGCACAGTGGCTGCGTTTGGTGGGCACAGTGGCTGCGTTTGATGGAACAGTGGCTGCGTTTGATGGGGCACAGTGAGGCTGCAATTGATGTCTTTTTTTCTGAATTTTTTAGTTTGTTTGCACCCCCCCAAAAATTTTGAGCACCAGCCACCACTGGCATGTGTAAAGTGCTCCATGCATGCTAAAATCAATGCAAACCCTATAAACAGTCCACATTTAGTGAAAGTGCATTAATATGCAGATCATGACATTGCAATAAAATGCTCCATCAATGCTAAAATCAATGCAAACTCATTAAAGAGGAGTCCCGCCCCCACCCTGTGAAAACATTAAAACTCAGTAGCTACAAATACTGTAGCTGCTGACTTTTAATATTGGGACACTTACCTGTATAGGGATCCCGCGATGTCCACACCTCAGCTGATTTTCGGATTGGCTCTTGGGTTTTGTCACCATCATTCATGGTAAGAGAAACCGGACGGTTCACTACTGCATGTGTGCGAAGCGCCTTGCACTTTCTGAATGCCCCAGTGGAGGAAGGAGGAGGGGGGCCGAACTTCAGAGGGGGCAGCGCAGTCTCCAGGGAGTGGGGAAGGGTACCTGTCAAAAACAGGTACCCGTTCCCCCCTCCCCCCTGAAAGGTGCCAAATGAGCCTAAAGAGGAAGGGGTGTGGTTTACAGATGATAGGGTGGGTCTTAAACAGGAAGGGGTGTGGCCTCAGCAGCAAGGGGTGGGTCTTATTTAAATTAGGGGGGGTGCATGAGTTTAGTCAGGCCTAGGGCAGCACAAAACCTAAATACACCACTGTATCTTCCTCAAGCGTCCCCCCTGCTTCTCTGCTGGGTCCCTAGCTTGGTACTGTAGATACCTCTCAAGCTTCACCCACGCTGGCCTGCTTGGTCCCTGGCTTGACACACAAGGCTGCTCTGCAAGCGTCACCTCCGCTGGCTGGGTCCCTGGTTTGATTCCCACTGAAGTTTCCCAATTCTTCACCGTCCCCTGTTGGTAAGAATACTGCTCCAGTACTTGCTTTAGTTACTCACTGTGGTCCCTGGTAACAACAGGTTCTCCGGCCGACAGAACCGTCACTTCTAATTGGACTGCAAGCCGCAGTCCCAATCCTGCGCTGCTCTCTTGCTTCTGGATAGGCCCTCAGACAGCCTAACAGCCAGATGTGCCCGGCATAGGCCCCATCTCTGCCCTAGCAGCCCAGGCAATATGACACACATCCACCCAGACAGCCATCCAGGTGGCACAGAACATAGATCACCTGACTCCATCCATATATATATAGGCTCTCCCAGCAGGCCAAGGGATTCAAGAAACCCCCTGCCCATTGGCTTAGATATCCCACATACCCATAACCTGACCTTGGGTTGCCCTTCTCATATCTAGTACCACCAAGTACCCAGCCACCTAATGGTAGAAGAGAAAAGTGTAACAGGGTCAAACTTAGGGAGAAATCAATGGATCGCTAACAATCAACCAGGATAACTACTCCTGGCAAGCAAATTTGTGAGGAGCAACCCTGCCTAAACTCCAGGGTGCTACATAAGCAACACTCATCCGGCCACATGATAAAGCTATGAACATTCAATTTAACATTTGTTTTGATGAAACAACTGTATCTTAGGGCGATTCAATCAAAAAGCACTATTTTTATTGAGAAAAATGTTTAGTCTTGGGGGAAAATCCAAATAATTTAAACAAATCAATATTTGTGTTGTTGTGTTGAACAGCCATTGCATCATTTCAATTTATTTAATATATGATCAATAAATTGTAGTAGGTGTCTCGTTTCTCCTGTGACCCCGCCAAGCTGGCCGTTACGATGTACACAGGCTTTTCGGCCTGAAAGAGGTACAGAACTACCAGTCATGTCTGCATGGGCTTTTTCAACCCCCCTCCTTCTTCCTGTATCACTGACTGGGTTTAATGTAATGTGAGCTGACGCACACAGGCTACTCTGTTCCTCCCTGTGCCCCTATTGTCAGGAATAGGGATGAGCCGAACACCCCCCGGTTCGGTTCGCACCAGAACCCGCGAACGGACCGCAAGTTCGCACGAACGTTAGAACCCCATTGACGTCTATGGGACTCGAACGTTCGAAATCAAAAGTGCTCATTTTAAAGGCTAATTTGCATGGTATTGTCCTAAAAAGGGTGTGGGGACCCGGGTCCTACCCCAGGGGACATGTATCAATGCAAAAAAAACTTTTAAAAACGGCAGTTTTTTCGGGAGCAGTGATTTTAATGATGCTTAAAGTAAAAAAAAAAAAAGTGAAATATTCCTTTAAATATCGTACCTGGGGGGTGTCTATAGTATGCCTGTAAAGTGACGCGTGTTTCCCATGTTTAGAACAGTCCCTGCACCAAATGTCATTTTTAAAGGAAAAAATCTCATTTAAAACTGCTTGCGGGTTTAATGTCATGTCGGGTCATGGCAATATGGATGAAAATCAGTGAGACAAACGGCATGGGTACCCCCCAGTCCATTACCAGGCCCTTTGGGTCTTGTATGGATATTAAGGGGAACCCCGCACCCAAATTAAAATAAGGAAAGGTCCCTATATACTCTGAACAGCAGTATACAGGCGGTGCAAACAAGACAGGGACTGTAGGTTTGTTGTTAAGTAGAATCTGTTTGTAATTTTGAACATTTTTAACGTGTTTAGCTCCAGCCAAAAAATCTTTTCTAAGCTTTTTGGAAAACATAGGGAAGGGTTATCACCCCTGTGACATTTGTTTTGCGTCTTTCCTCCTCTTCAGAAGATTTCACCTCACTTTTTTGTCCCAATGAAAAATGTTTTTTGAAAATTTGGGTTTTTTTGTGGAACAAGGATTGGAAAGCATCAGTGGAAAGGAGAAATTGTTTTCCCATATTAACTCTTACAGGAGAGAATTTCCCTTCCTAGGGGTAGATTTCATCTCACTTCCTGTTGTCTCCTTCCGTTTGCAAGTAGGAGTCGTTTGTAAGTTAGATGTTTGAAAGTAGGGTCCTGCCCTATATACTCAGCAGAAATTTGGGCCTTAGGTGTTGCTGTGGCCAAAACACTGTAAGCCCTCACAGGGCCCTGCTGTGAAATATTAGATCAAGAATTGTAATTACATGCCCCTGTTGAACAGGAGCTGAAAAATTAGGCCTTAGGCACTGGTGCTGGTGCCACAACACTGCAACCCCTCACAGACACTCTAGTTGGAACGCAGGAACGAGCCCTGCTGCAAAGTATTGCATCAAAAATTGTAATTACACGCCCCTGTTAGACAGGGGCAGAAAAATTGGGCCTTAGGCACTGGTGCTGGTGCCACAACACTGCAACCCCTCACAGACACTCTAGTTGGAACGCAGGAACGAGCCCTGCTGCAAAGTATTGCATCAAAAATTGTAATTACACGCCCCTGTTAGACAGGGGCAGAAAAATTGGGTCTTAGGCACTGGTGCTGGTGCCACAACACTGCAACCCCTCACAGACACTCTAGTTGGAACGCAGGAACGAGCCCTGCTGCAAAGTATTGCATCAAAAATTGTAATTACACGCCCCTGTTAGACAGGGGCAGAAAAATTGGGCCTTAGGCACTGGTGCTGGTGCCACAACACTGCAACCCCTCACAGACACTCTAGTTGGAATGCAGGAAAATGCACACAGACTTTCCTGGCCTGCCTCAGGACATCCTGTAAGCCCGGGTACCTGCCCAAGAACCGCTGCACCACCAAGTTAAGGACATGAGCCAAACAGGGCACATGGGTCAGTTGTCCCTGTCGGAGGGCAGAGAGGAGGTTGGTGCCATTGTCGCAAACCACCATTCCTGCCTTAAGTTGGCGTGGCGTCAACCACCTCTGAACCTGCCCCTGCAGAGCTGACAGAACCTCTGCCCCAGTGTGGCTCCTGTCCCCCAAGCACACCAGCTCAAGCACCGCATGGCCTGGTCTTTTGGCCTGCGTACTTGCGTAGCCCCTTGAACGCCTACGGAGCACCGCTGGTTCCGAGGAAGAGGCCATGGAGGAAGAAGAAGAGGAGGGGGTGGAGGAGAGAGGTGTGTCACAATCAGCATTTTGGAGGCGTGGTGGCGGAACAACCTCCAACACTACTGCACCTTGTCCTGCATCCTTCCCAGCTGCCAGCAGAGTCACCCAATGCGCCGTGAAACTTAAGTAACGTCCATGTCCATGCCTGCTGGACCATGAGTCAGCGGTAATATGCACCTTACCGCTGACCGCCCTGTCCAGCGAGGCATGGACATTGCCTTCCACATGCCGGTAGAGAGCCGGAATCGCCTTCCGTGAGAAAAAGTGGCGTTTGGGTACCTGCCACTGAGGAACCGCACATTCCACAAACTCACGGAAGGGGGCAGAGTCTACCAACTGAAAAGGCAGCAGTTGAAGTGCTAGCAATTTTGCCAAGCTAGCATTCAACCGCTGGGCATGTGGATGGCTGGGAGCAAACTTCTTTCGGCGGTGCAGCAGCTGGGGCAGGGAAATTTGCCTGGTACAATCTGACGTCGGTGTACCAAAAGCAGATTGCCCACAAGTACTTGGCTGTGACACACCTAATTCTACACCTTCATTCCTCTCACTGCAGGTCTCAGAGAGGACTGAAGGTCTAGTGGGGTTGGAAATCTCAGCTGATGAGGAGCAAGGAGAGATCCTCTTTGTTCTTTGGTGTGGGTCTTTTAGATATGCTTGCCAACGAACTGCATGGCAGGTCAACATATGTCTGGTCAAGCATGTGGTACCCAAGCGGGAGATGTTTTGGCCACGCGAGATACGCTTGAGACATATGTTGCAAATAGCAGCGGTGCGATCTGATGCACTCGTCTCAAAAAAGGCCCACACCAAAGAACTTTTTGAATAACGCGCAGAGACTGCAGCGCCCTGCACATGTGGAGCTTTGGGGTGTGATGCAGTCAATGTGCTGCCCTTAGGCTGGCCCCTGGAGGGCATCCTGCCTCGTTGGTGATGTGCCGCCTCCTCCTCCTCCTCCTCCTCCTCTCTCCTATCAGGCACCCACGTTGAGTCAGTGACCTCATCATCCCCTCCCTCCTCATCACTGGAGCAAACCTGGCAGTATGCTGCAGCAGGGGGAGCATGACTGTCAGATTGCTGTCCTTCTTGGGCACCCCCTCTGTCCGTGCTCATGTTACTGCCTTCATCGAGCTCAGTATCAACATCAGAGCCTTCCAAACGCTGGGCATCCTCCTGGAGCATGTACCCAACACTGTGGTCAAACAGTTCGAGGGAATCCTCAGGAGGACATGGTGGAGCTAGGGAAGGAGTCACTGATGACATTGGGCTGAGGGAAGAGGCCGCTGCTTTGCCAGACAAAGCACCCTGGGCATGGGTGAGAGAGGATGAGGAGGATGAGGACGGCTTGGTCATCCACTCGACCAAGTTTTCTGCATGTTGCGGCTCAACACGGCCAGCTGCCGAAAAAAAGGCCAAGCGTGTCCCATGGCCACGGGCTGATGAGGATGCACCGTCTCCACGACCAGCACTAGACACAGAGCCTGCTTGCCCTCTCTTATTGGCTTGTGACTGTCTGCCTCTCCTTCTTGGCCTTCCAGACATACTAATGGCCTGTAGCTGCACTAAGCTGGGATAGAACACCTGTAATTTTCTTCAGGTAGCTTTATATACTGTAACCAGACAAGCCTGCCTGTCAGTAGGAAGATAACAGGAACGGATCTAGCTGAACACTGTGAGCAGGACGCACTGACTGCACTAAATGTAAATAGCAGGAACAGATCTAGCTGAACACTGTGAGCAGGACGCACTGACTGCACTAAATGTAAATAGCAGGAACGGATCTAGCTGAACACTGTGAGCAGGACGCACTGACTGCACTAAATGTAAATAGCAGGAACAGATCTAGCTGAACACTGTGAGCAGGACGCACTGCACTAAATGTAAATAGCAGGAACGGATCTAGCTGAACACTGTGAGCAGGACGCACTGACTGCACTAAATGTAAATAGCAGGAACGGATCTAGCTGAACACTGTGAGCAGGACGCACTGACTGCACTAAATGTAAATAGCAGGAACGGATCTAGCTGAACACTGTGAGCAGGACGCACTGCACTAAATGTAAATAGCAGGAACAGATCTAGCTGAACACTGTGAGCAGGACGCACTGCACTAAATGTAAATAGCAGGAACAGATCTAGCTGAACACTGTGAGCAGGACGCACTGCACTAAATGTAAATACCAGGAACAGATCTAGCTGAACACTGTGAGCAGGACACACTGACTGCACTAAATGTAAATAGCAGGAACAGATCTAGCTGAACACTGTGAGCAGGACGCACTGCACTCAATGTAAATAGCAGGAACGGATCTAGCTGAACACTGTGAGCAGGACGAACTGCACTAAATGTAAATAGCAGGAACAGATCTAGCTGAACACTGTGAGCAGGACGCACTGCACTAAATGTAAATAGCAGGAACGGATCTAGCTGAACACTGTGAGCAGGACGCACTGACTGCACTAAATGTAAATAGCAGGAACGGATCTAGCTGAACACTGTGAGCAGGACGCACTGCATTAAATGTAAATAGCAGGAACAGATCTAGCCTAATCTAGCTAACTCAAATCAAATGACACTGTCTGTCTCTCTCTCTATCAGCACACCGGAACACACTACACAGGGCCGCCGTGCAGGCGGCCTTATATAGTGTGGGGCGTGTACTAAATCCCCTGAGCCATAATTGGCCAAAGCCACCCTGGCTTTGGCCAATTACAGCTCTCTCTACTGACGGCGCTGTGATTGGCCAAGCATGCGGGTCATAGTGCATGCTTGGCCAATCATCAGCCAGCAATGCACTGCGATGCCGCAGTGAATTATGGGCCGTGACGCGCCACACGAATTTGGCACGAACGGCCCATAACGTTTGCAATTCGACGGATGGTCGAACAGCCGATGTTCGAGTCGAACATGGGTTCGACTCGAACACGAAGCTCATCCCTAGTCAGGAAGAAGAAAGCCAATTAAAGGCACAGTTACAGCAGCTAATCATGGGAACTTTAACAAGCTGCAGAAAGCAGCTGCTGAGAAGGATTGTGGAATGTGTAGTCCCTGTCTAAAATGGCCCCATAGCTTTCTATGGGGACAGAAATACAAATCCCAGCATGCTCTGCTGGCAGGAAAGTAAAGACTCCATCCTGCTTATCCAAGGAGACTAGGACACCATGAGGCAGTGAGAGAGATCAGACCTGAAGGAGAGGTGCTGTCTCTCAGGTGATCTTCCTGCGTGTTTCAGGCCTCCACCGGCAGTTGGGACATCCAGCCTGAGTGAGGGGGATCCCAGGTGCATACAGGGGCGTCTCCAGCTTTCATATTTAGGGGGGGGCACATGGGGGGACAGGGACAAAAGTAGGGGGGCAACTATAAAATGCAATTATATATATATATCCTGGGGCCCTTTACTACGATCCCACAACAGCCCTTTCACATGTTCTGCAGTGAGCTCCCTTGCTCCTGTATTGGGGTCCCCCAGGGTGGCAGAAAACAAGAGATATATGTCACCAGCATACCAAGAAAATATAAGGGTCCAAAGCAGTGGGAGAACTATCAGGGTTGCAAAGTATGTCTTGCCACCGGGCCCTGGTGTTCTGCCACTGTGGGGTTCCCCAGCCTCCTCTTGCTGTTCTGCCCCTGGTCTGGCATCTCTTGGAATTTACAGGCTGGTTCTCCTGTCCTAAGGACAGGAGAAATTAGTCTGTTTTTTCAGTAACTGAGATTCCTGGTGGAGTCCTTCCTGCAACTTGCTCTTCTCCCTGCCAATGAGGATGCAGGGGAAAGAGCAGATCGGGCGGCTGTGGTTGTGTGAGCGCTCGCATTATGCACTGTCAGCGAGCAGAGGGAAGGGGAAGGAATCACCCGCAGGAGCTGACTGGGGACGCTCTCCCTCATTGCCTTTTTGTAAAAAAAAAAAAAAAAAAAAATTTTGGGGGGGGGGCACATGGTGGGGCACAGCATAATGTTGGGGGGGACAGGGCCCCCTCTGGCCCCCCTCCAGGGGCGTCATTGGGTGCATATAGAGGCGCACCTGCACTGACAGTGAATTGTTCCCGTGTGAGGTGACCAGTCAGGTTGCCAAGAGAGCCTGTCTGTTCCAGGACGTTTGTTTGGGCCTTGATCACAGAATTTGGTGAGAGGGCATTTTTGGCCATCTGTAGGGAACAGAGATACTGCACTACAGAAGCAGTTATTTTAACACTGTATACAGGCATTATTGCTGGTAGTCATCTTGCTGACACTTGTAGTAACACAGGGATAAGGGATAAGGCCATTCATTTCTGGGACACTGTATACAGACATCATTGTCCTCTCACCTTGTTGAACAAAACTCTTTCTGTTTTACTTGATAATCTGGGCCAGTTGTGTTGTTTGGGCCCACTATCCAGGAGTTTAAGTGCACCAATGAAAGTGGCTAGCTGAAGACATCAAATCTTATATTTGCTTCAAAAGGACTAAAGCTACTAGTGCCATACGGATCCGCACACACATGTTCAGGGCTCTGTATATGCATTGGGTGTGTGGGACAGTTTATCTAGAAAGTTAAGCCATTAACTGCTGACTTATATAAAGTGTTTAAAGTTGGGCCTGTGGTGTCAGGGGGCAGGAGAGAGAGACCTGACACAAAAGGGAGTCGTTCCTCTGCTCTCCTCCTGCCTGGACTCATAGAGCCAACCTGAGTAAAAGTAACCAATCCAATTTAAAGTATCATATTGTGCTTTATTTGCCTTTTAAGTGTGCCTCTGCTCTTGGGGACATTCTTAGATTTGGAATCCCCTAAGAGCAGAATGAATATAGGATTGTGAGCTATATTGCTCTTAAATCTCAGTTATTGCTCTCCAGTTGACCATTTGAATATATACTGTTACCGTCTGTTATCCTTCCACAGAAATATTGCAGTAAAGACAATTTCTGTGTTTTATCATAACGTGTGTTTCTCATTGGTCATTGCACTTACACTATTGCCAGGTATGCCAGAGGGGACTGAGACTGTTATTGGGGCTTGAGAGGCAGAGTAACAGACTGAACAAAGAAAGCAGCTACTTCGGGGGTATCGCTACATAACTAATCCTTTATCAATACATGTATGGACATTAGGCTACTTGCTTGACCCAAAATTATTTGCAAGTCATAATGGAATCCTAGTAGATGATATTAAACCTAAGGCCCCTTTCACACTGGGGCACTATTGCGCTAAAAATAGCACCTGCAAACCGACCTAAAACTGCCGTTGTAGTGTCTCCAGTGTGAAAGCCCGAGGGCTTTCACACTGGAGCGGTGCGCTGGCAGGAGGGGAAAAAAACTCCTGCAAACAGCATCTTTGGAGCGGTGAAAGAGCGGTGTATACACCGCTCATGCCCATTGAAATCAATGGGGCAGTGTGGCTATAGCGCCGCTGTAGCGGCGCTTTGCGGGCAGTTTTAACCCTTTTTTGGCTGCTAGCGGGCGAACACCGCCGCTAAAGCGATGGTATAGCGGCGTTTTACCGCCGACGCCCCCACCACCCCAGTGTGAAAGGGGCCTAAATAATGGACCCAGTTACAAACAGGAGAAGCCTGGGAAGGGTGAAGGGGGGTCCAGTACCTGACCAGTACCTGACCTCACAAATGCCCTTTTGGCTGGGCACAAATTCCAACAGACAGACTCCAAAATCAGGTGGAAGGCCTCCCAGAAAAGTAGAGGTTGTTGTAGCCACGAGTCTGATCCCACCTGAGCTATCCTGCCAGGAAGCTGTTAAAGTAGACAGCCAATCATAGACAGCAGAGGCATTCCCTGATCTGCAGCCATACACACCCCTTGTATAGATACGGCTGTGGGGCAGTTTTGGCAGCTTCCTGCCGGAACAACTCAAGTAGGGTATACACTATAAGAAAATCAGAAGAAAAATTCTATTTGAGGCACAATCATTTGATTTTTGTATAATGTGTACCTAACTTTTAACATCTGAATCAGAGTTGGCAAAAGAAAATTTCCAAAGGGACAAACTCCAAAATTGTAAGTGAACAGAATAAATGATTTTCGCTTATTGTGCAATGTTTTTGTAAGGTTTTCGTACAAGAAAAATCAGATACAAAAGACTGCGCATTATCAGAAACAATAAACAAAAAAAAAAGTCTTTGTCGCACAAGAATTTTCGCACATTAGTTCCATCCTCAGTTTCAACTTGCTGTGAAACATCAAGGAAAACCAGGTGAACGTTTGTCCAATTTTCTTGTAGTGTGTGTACCCACCTTTAGTCGGGTTTGGACTTGTGTCAGTTCATCCCTATTCCTAATGATCATACAATGCGTCAAAATTGTAAATAATTGCCAATACATGTAGGCAGGGCCGCTTATAAGCCAGTACAACTGGCCCTGTTGTACCGGGCCCGGCCAGAAGGGGGGGGGGCCAGGCAATCTGCACAGAGTTTAGAATAAAAAAAAGTCTGTAACTGCACACTGCTGACTGAGGGAGGAGGAGCGGTCACTGGGGTATCACCACTGCTCAGATAAGACCCCCCTCAAGTCTATGGATAAGAGAGGAGTGAACTTGTGTTCCTGTCAGCACCCGAGCCTCCCTCCCCCCCTCCTCAGGAAGGTCAGAGCAGGCAAGACAACACACTGGAGCTCTCCTCAAGGCAAGATAACAGGTGACAGATTGCATTCTTCTCCTGTGAGTCACCATTGTTTTGCCTCCATACAAATGTGTGCTGTAAACTTGCACTGTACCTCAGCAGGACAGGTCTGGTGAAAGTGAAAACAAAATTCCTGAATATGTTAGGAATATAACAAGACTTTTCAGGTACTACACACAGATGCATTTCACAAAATCATTCTTTTTAATATATGCGTATGTAGAATATATTTATGTAGCACCTGAAAAGTCCCAGTATATTCCTAACATATTTATAAACTTGAGCATTAACAGCAAATACATATTATATACATATAAATAATACAGCCCATCTCCAGGAAATTAAATAAAGTCCAATCTTGCAATGTGTGTGTGTGTGTATGTGTGTGTGTGTGTGTGTGTGTGTGTGTGTGTGTGTGGGGGGGGGGGGCTAGACTCTTCCACCTACCTGTTTCCATGCTCCAGCCAGCTGCAGAGCCCTCTTCCTCCACCAAAACCTTAGCCTCATAATATACCATACAGGAATATTAACCCTGTATGGTATGATAAGGGGGCTGAAATGTGAGCAACTGAGGATAGTCAGTAAAACATACACGGGCACTGTGGGGAACCAATCAGAGCTGGAAGAAGCCAGCTAAAGCAAGGAATTAGGTAAAGCTGGGTACACACATCAAAATTCAGTTTAGCAGGGATCAGCCAAATTTTCATCTCTGTGTAACCCTCCGTGTTAGAAGCCAATCATTAGACCACCTTAGTATATTTATGTCATCCCACATACTGACTCCTACCACCTTGATCACTTCAAATCACTGAAGTGGTCATGGTGGTTAGAGTGTGCCTTTAATATCTCTCAGAAGAAGTAAACCTGTGTATACTGATTCCACCTCATTCAATTATCCTCTAGTTGTGTTAAATTGGTGGGGGGGGGGGGGGGGCTGTCTGTATACCCTAACCTGTCTGTATACCCTAGTCCAGGGATATGCAATTAGCGGACCTCCAGCTGTTGCAGAACTACAAATCCCATGAGGCATAGCAAGACTCTGACAGCCACAAGCATGACACCCAGAGGCATGATGGGACTTGTAGTTTTGCAACAGCTGGAGGTCCGCTAATTGCATATCCCTGCCCTAGTCTCTCTGTATACCCTAGCCTCTCTGTATATTCTAGCCTGTCTATATACCCTAGCCTCTCGGTATAGGGGCAGGGCCAGGGGTGGGAGTGATGGAGGAACCAGGGGCGGGACCAGGTAGGCTGTACGGGACCCCATGGTTTCTATCAGCAGCCCTGTATGTAGGTGCATGTGTAGGAATTGATCGCTATTTGCTAGCAATTTAGCGTGGGCCGTTTAAGCAGCGTAATTTTGCTATCAAAAATTGCCATGTTCTCCAAGCCTAAAACTGCTTGTGTAGTTTTTATGTTAAGAATAACAAGGCTGCTTTGCCACCAAACACTGAGAAACTGCATCACAAACAAGAATCCACATCTGTAGCAATAGCACATGCTTTATTAACAATGACTACTTCCCCTCTTTACAAACAAAATCATTACTTTCTGCAGTAGCAATAATAACATAATGTAATAGCGTTTCAGAGCACTGCGAGTGCTCATTAAATGGACTTGTTTCCACAGAAAATACATTTCTTCAAAGTAATTAAGCCTAACTTATTTCTTGGCCATGTTTCTACTTTAAGCACTGCCAAAGTGAAGCCATTTATATAATTAATACAGAATATTTGTGAACATTGCAAATTGTACTCTGTGTTGAACACAGTTCCGTCTTTATTCGAGATAGGGCTCCTTATACTGAAAGCAGAACTAAATTTGCTCTGGGTCCCCAAAGCAATAGCCATTAAGTGCATGTTTGCACAATATATGTGCCCATTAGGCAGATTTACTCAATACTTTGGCCCCTACCAGCGCCAACAGGTCTGCACTCCCCCTCATTGATGTATATCCTTATTTTGATCATTGGCAGTCACCGATTGTTCTAGCACCCAGCTGCATTGTATTGTATTATGCATTTAAAAAACACAGAAAACTTTATAGGAGAGAGAGATGGAGAGTCAAACGATCAGTTTAAAAGTCCATATAATTTCATTCTTGACAATGAAGTGATTGCAAGTAGTAAAATCATATCCAACAGAAGCCAAAGATTTCCCCCTTCATCAGGACTATAACAAAAATCAAATGATCATCAACAGTGTATATAAAATGCACGGGGAATTAGGTACATAAATCCACAACACATACAGTGGGGACGGAAATTATTCAGACCCCCTTAAATTTTTCACTCTTTGTTATATTGCAGCCATTTGCTGAAATAATTTAAGTTCATTTTTTTCCTCTTAATGCACGCACAGCACCCCACATTGACAGAAAAACACAGAATTGTTGACATTTTTGCAGATTTATTAAAAAAGAAAAACTGAAATATCACATGGTCCTAAGTATTCAGACCCTTTGCTCAGTATTTAGTAGAAGCACCCTTTTGATCTAATACAGCCATGAGTCTTTTTGGGAAAGATGCAACAAGTTTTTCACACCTGGATTTGGGGATCCTCTGCCATTCCTCCTTGCAGATCCTCTCTAGTTCTGTCAGGTTGGATGGTAAACGTTGGTGGACAGCCATTTTTAGGTCTCTCCAGAGATGCTCAATTGGGTTTAAGTCAGGGCTCTGGCTGGGCCATTCAAGAACAGTCACGGAGTTGTTGTGAAGCCACTCCTTCGTTATTTTAGCTGTGTGCTTAGGGTCATTGTCTTGTTAGAAGGTAAACCTTCGGCCCAGTCTGAGGTCCTGAGAACTCTGGAGAAGGTTTTCTTCCAGGATATCCCTGTACTTGGCCGCATTCATCTTTCCCTCAATTGCAACCAGTTGTCCTGTCCCTGCAGCTGAAAAACACCCCCACAGCATGAAGCTGCCACCACCATGCTTCACTGTTGGGACTGTATTGGACAGGTGATGAGCAGTGCCTAGTTTTCTCCATGCATACCACTTAGAATTAAGGCCAAAAAGTTCTATCTTGGTCTCATCAGACCAGAGAATCTTATTTCTCACCATCTTGGAGTCCTTCAGGTGTTTTTTAGCAAACTCCTTGTGGACTTTCATGTGTCTTGCACTGAGGAGAGGCTTCCGTTGGGCCACTCTGCCATAAAGCCCCAACTGGTGGAGGGCTGCAGTGATGGTTGACTTTCTACAACTCTCTCCCATCTCCCGACTGCATCTCTTGAGCTCAGCCCCAGTGATCTTTGGGTTCTTCTTTAACTCTCTCACCAAGGCTCTTCTCCCCCGATAGCTTAGTTTGGCCAGACGGCCAGCTCTAGGAAGGGTCCTGGTTGTCCCAATTGTCTTCCATTTAAGGATTATGGAGGCCACTGTGCTCTTAGGAACCTTAAGTGCAGCAGAATTTTTTTTTGTAACCTCGGCCAGATCTGTGCCTTGCCACAATTCTGTCTCTGAGCTCTTCAGGCAGTTCCTTTGACCTCATGATTCTCATTTGCTCTGACATGCACTGTAAGTTGTAATGTCTTGTATAGACAGGTGTGTGGCTTTCCTAATCAAGTCCAATCAGTATAATCAAACACAGCTGGACTCAAATGAAGGTGTAGAACAATCTCAAGGATGATCAGAAGAAATGGACAGCACCTGAGTTAAATATATGAGTGTCACAGCAAAGGGTCTGAATACTTAGGACCATGTGATATTTCAGTTTTTCTTTTTTAATAAATCTGCAAAAATGTCAACAATTCTGTGTTTTTCTGTCAATATGGGGTGCTGTGTGTACATTAATGAGGAAAAAAAATGAACTTAAATGATTTTAGCAAATGGCTGCAATATAACAAAGAGTGAAAAATGTAAGGGGGTCTGAATACTTTCCGTCCCCACTGTATGACACAAGTATTTTTTACCCTCATTTCTCATGTATATTATATTTGCTATTGATTATGTCTTTATGGATTTTTGTTATAGGACCGGTGAAGGGGGATCCATTGGCTTCCAAAATGCATTGGTTACTGCTTTTCTACTTGCTGTGAATTCATTGTCAAAGATAAAGTTTGGAAATTTGAGCTGAAGGTTTGGAGCTCTTTCTCCCTTGCTCATTCAAATTTCTCAAGTTGGATGGTTTCCACTGACCCCCCACTTTGGGTTTTCGAATGGCCAAAGTGAAGTTAAAATAATAGTAAACCCACAGTTTTTCAAAAGACTTTCAGTAACTGGTTTAATCACTTACTGAATATGCAGCTTCTTCGTCTTTGAATCCTTTTAATCCTTGCTATGTTCCAGTTTAAGCTGGTGTGACTGCTGCCCTAGGTTTCCTGTTTCAGGGTGGCTTCTTTCTCTTGCATGCAATGACTAGAGTAGAGTTGTGTCACCTTACACTGTGTGCTTCAGTATTAGCACACAGCCCCATACTCTAGAATAGGAGGCACTCCCCTCTTTCTCCCCTCTCCCTTCTCTAAAATAACAGACTGGTTCCAGACTATACTGCCCACTGTTAACTCGTTCCTGTAAAGACCGGAAGTTCAGGGAAGCAGCACTTCACTGGTAGTGCAAGAGTTACAGATTTATTATTGGCTAAGCGTTTAATACTACTTTAACCAACCAGTAAATGAAGAAAGCCGAATCTGAGTACGGTGCCTCAATTTTTTTCTTGATTCAGGAGAATTTATAAGGCCTCATGCACACAGGTCTATTAAAATACTTTTATGTTGCAGGATCTTTCTGCTAGGAGTGGCAGAAAAACCCAGCTGTGTGTATGGCATTTGAAAATGTGTATGTGCGTGAATCCATGGCTAGAATTATCGTTTTTTCAAGACTGCATTTACGCATACCTACATGCTTCTATGTGTGTTTACACGATTTACATGTAGAAAGCACAAATATACAAGTTTGGGAATTTTCTTTTACTTCCCTGAAGGCAGCTTGCAAATATATGTTTATACGTCTGAATGTGCGTGGACACATTAGCTACCATGCAGCTGCGTTTAGAGGCATTAAAAAAAAAAAAGGCCAGCTACCTTTGAGAGCTGTGTTTTTCATGACTGTTTGCTTGAGGCCTTAGATACCGAAAAATTCATAGAAAACATAGAAAAGTATAAATTTACTACAGTTTTATGTGTGTTTACTGATCCTTATGAAAAGATTGATTGTTTGTATTCTTTTCTAAGTTATTATTGCCTGCTTTTTTTAACTCTTATTAGAGACTAGAAAAAAACATGGACTTTAAAGGCACATATGTATAAAAATAACAAATTTTATTGATCTGCGTTAAAATTTTTGACTCTTTACAGTAATGTAACCTGTCTTGATATGCACATAGCCTTGTTGGTGTCAATATATTGTATTTTTTAATTTTTTTTTTTTTTACTGAAACCTAAATTAAAATATATAATTATAAAAAGTCAGTTCTAATACTACCAAAAATACTATTACATGTATTCGTGACTGGTATACTGTAATTCTTGTGTTGAAACCCTTGGGATGCATTGTGTATTATGCCTATAAAAGAACGCACTGACATGAAAATGGATTGTTATTATTTCACAGTTTTCTCCAGTGTCAGCCTCTATAAGTTGAACTCTAGGTGAATACAAGTAGTGTGTATGTTTATGTACTGACTGGGAATGCTAAACTGTTTATGAAAGTCATTTTCATTAAACGCACTAGTATAATGTGGAGTTCAGGCATGGGGTCTTGCTTGGTATTCTGTGAAGTAAGGGAAGGCTTTATAGATAGAGCTTTTGTGAAGCGGTAAATTTAATGTTTTCAAATGAGTGCTGCACTTAGACTAAATTGCCTTTCAATGTGATTTGTGATCTTGGAGGAGGCATGAGCATCTGTTTCGCACTTGGTGTCTCTTCTACTGCTAATGATTGGTTGTTTTTTTCTGAATTATTCTGTTGTTGCTTTTTTTGTTTTTCAGAGAAGCTGCTGAAATGTTAGAGTTTATTCCTCAAATACACTGGAAGGTCATATCTTTATCGACATAGTCCTTTGGGTTTGAAATTATAGCATACAATGTGAGTGTAACAGTAGAGGTCACTTCTACAACTGGGATCCAAATGGGGAATGTCACGGTACTACTTACAGTGAGTCCACAGGCAAGCAGGTGACATGGGATTCCCCCAGGGCGTGGAGTCTAAGGGCCAGCCGGTATTCTGCCAGGGACCCCCTCACGAGGGTTTGGGCTTAGCTGCGTTCTGACCCCAGGTCACGACCCCCAGGTTCACCCCGCTCGTTAGAGAGGTACCAGAAGACAACGTCAGACAAGGATGGAGGGATGAAGCAAAGGAGAGCCGGATAGCGAGCCAAGGTCAGGGCGGGCTGCAGACAACGTAATCAGAACAAGCCGAGTCGGTACACAAGAGATCAGTTCACGAGAGGTCAGGTTAAGGCAGGTTACACGAAGAAAGCTCAGAAACAAATGTTGCTCAAGCAACCAGAACTAGCCTGAGAGGGATTTAAATAGAGAAGCACATGAGGGGCTGAACAGGAAGTAGCAGGAAGGAATCATATATTAAGCAACAGGTGAGGCCGGCGACACCCATAGCTGCAGAGTGCAGCAGAGCTGAACACAAGCTAGTGGAACAACAGGTGCCAGCCGGCCTACAGCAGTAAAGGTGAGACACAGATCAGCTCTGCAGCTGATCTGTGACAGGGAAGTTCTGGTTCTTCTAGTCTTACAACCATTGCCTATATTTATGTTGCTTTGTCCTCCACTTTATCTCTGAATTATCCAATCCGAACACATCAATGTGGTTATTCTTCTCTGCTGCTGTGTTTGACCCAGGGAACATTGCATTAGGGCAGTTTTGTTTTAAACCTGATGTATGGCACATGGACCCATAGCCTCTAAGTGCTGCAGAAAATTTTTATTATATCCAGAATAGAGATGCATTGGCATCCTGCAAACTCTAGCCAAGCTCCGAACTTGCATTAATTGTTTACTTCAATTAGCGCCAGGTTTGGTGAACCCCGCCTTTCAGCCCACCTCTTTGTTCACATGAGCAGGAGGGAAATGATCCGTACGTGCTGCCCTAAAACCTGAATAAAACTTTCAGCATTGATGGTGCCTTTTCAGGTGTGCAAGCTGCCCATTCCATACACACTAGTATAGCTCCTAACAATCAGAGATGCAAGCTTTTGAACTAAGCGCTGATAATAAGTTGGATGGTCCCTTTCCTCTTTAATCTGGAGGACACGGTGCCCATGGTTGCCAAAAAGAATGTAAAATTTTGATTTGTCTGACCACAGAACAGTTTTCCACTTTGCAACAGACCATTTTAAGTGAGCTTTGTCCTAGAGAAGATGGCAACATTTCTGGATCATGTTCAGATATGGCTTCTTCTTTACATGATGGAGGTTTACCTTGCAATTTTAGATAGCACGGTGAACTGTGTGATTCCTGGAAGTAGTCCTGAGGTCATGCAGTGATGTCCATCACAGAATCATGCCTGTTATGTGTGTTGTTTTTAGTGCAGTGCCATCTGAGGGCCTGAATATCATGGGCATCCATTAGTGCATTTCAGCCTTGTCCCTTGCGCTTCCTATTGTGGCACACCTGTGGGCTCATTCCCGAGCCACGCTGCAGGTGCCCATCAGCACAGACATCATGGCTCAGCCCTGCCCCCCCCCCACTCCCCACTCTCCACTCCCCATTCCTCACTCCTTCCTCACAGGATTTGACTGACAGCAATGGAAGTCAATGCCTCAGCAAAGCCTTTGAAAATGGGGCCGGGGGGAGGCAGAGCCACTACGATATTGCTACCTAAACATTTTTTACCTTAATGCAGGGAATGCATTCAGGTAAACATGTTTAGGCATTAGAACCACTTTAATGCTGTGACTTGGATCTGATTGTGAAATAATCTATTTCATATGCTTAAGTGCATTCCATGACTTGTAAGTCTCATGTTTGCATTAAACAAAGTAGATTCACATGTGCCTGTTGCCTTACAAGTCCAAGAGAGGAGACCTTTATTCTTTATATAAGAGCTTATGACAAAGGAGATAAAAATGTATATATTTGTGTCCCTATCAATCATATAGCTATATACTTTAAATTACTGACCTTACACACTCAGGTATCCTCCTAAGAAGGACAAACAGGAAAATTCCACCAATCCTCTGTATTGGCATGATCCTTGAGTCTCCGGGAGCACTTTTTAAAACCCATAGACTAGGGTTGAATAGCTTTTAGACACCTTAACTTGCATACTGTTTGCCTAGGCATGATATCTTTCAGCAAGACAAGATAAGGAAAGGTCATATCTATATGGGCAGTTGCACATGGGAGAAAAAAATGATGAGATTTTTACTGGTCTGAAATGAGAAGCATTGCTGTCTATGGGACATTGCACACAGCTTAGTAAAGTTCAGTAATACAGCGTTGGGTATAGAGCAGTAAAACCAAAATAGAAAATTTTACATTTGGCTGCTTACTCACGTGCTTGTATACACTTGTATACTTTTACTCGCCTATACTGGACATGTCTTTACACACAGTTTGTGGCCACTTGCACACAGGAGTTACAAGTTTTGAGGAAACATCATTAAATTAAGATGCCCATGTGCAAGGGGCCTATACGCTTCCTTACAGAACAACCAATTAAAATATATCTAAACCCAAGAATAAACATTTTGCAGCATACATGTCCTTAGGTGTGGTGGCTGAATTTCCTCATCTCCATGTTCTGTATTCCTGACACATTATCTAATAGCATTGTTTGATATACGACTGAAGAGTGCACAGGACAGCACTGAAGTTCTGAAATGATCAACAGGCATTTTTTTGCACTTATTGAAGAAATGTATTAAATAGTGTTTAAGAGTTTAAAGAGCACTTCACTCTGTCAGATCACCTGTATTATGGGGATAATGGTAATGTGTGAGCATAACATGTTAATATCGCTCGCCTTAGACAATCATTCACATTACACAGGTTTAGTCCTTCAGCTGAAATGTTAGTGCTTAAGAAGGTAAAGAAGATCCTGACTGCTTTTTGCATTTTTTCTGCATATTTTGACAAAGTGGAAAACCAGCCCAAGCCCACACACCTCCAGTTTATAATGTATTGAGCAGATATCAAGCTCTGGGTTATTATTATTATTATACAGGATTTATATAGCGCCAACAGTTTACGCAGCGCTTTACAATATAAAAGGGAGACAATACAGTTAAAATACAATAAAATACAAGAGGATTAAGAGGGCCCTGCTCAGAAGAGCTTACAATCTAATAGGGTGGGGCAGATGGTACAAAAGGTTGTAACTGTGGGAAATGAGCTGGTGGAAGTGGTAGGAGATTAGTTGGAGACGTGATAGGCTTTCCTGAAGAGATGAATTTTCAGGGATCGGCTGAAGGTAGCAAGAGTAGGGGATAGCCGGATAGATGGAGGTAGTTCCAGAGGATGGGAGAGGCTCTGGAGAAATCCTGGAGATGAGCATGGGAGGAGGAGATGAGAGAGCTTGAAAGCAGGAGGTCTTGAGAAGAGCGGAGAGGTCGATTTGGGTGATATTTGGAGACAAGATTAGTGATGTAGCTTGGGGCAGAGTTGTGAATGGCTTTGTATGTTGTGGTTAGTATTTTGAATTTAATTCGCTGGGTGATTGGGAGCCAGTGTAGGGATTGGAGTAGAGGGTTGGCAGACACTGAGTGGTTGGTAAGGTGGATAAGTCTGGCAGCAGCATTCATGATTGACTGAAGAGAGGATATGGAGAGTTAAGCCAATGAGAAGGGAGTTGCAATAGTCAAGGCAAGAGATAACAAGGGAGTGAATGAGGAGCTTGGTGGTTTCATTTGTTAAAAAGGGGCGAATTTTAGAGATGTTACGGAGGTGAATTCTACAAACTTTTGACAACGATTGGATTTGAGGCTGAAATGACAAGTCAGAGTCTAGGATTACACCTAGTACCCTGGCGTGAGGGGAGGGACTGATCGTTGCATTGTTGATTTTGATGAAAAAGTCATGGAGGGGGGCATGGGCGGGGGGGAATATTAATAGCTCAGTTTTAGAGAGATTTAGCTTAAGGAAGTGGTGCGACATCCATGCTGATATGTCAGTTAGTAAGTTAGTAATGCAAGAGGAGACTGAAGGAGTGAGGTGAGGAGTAGACAGAGATTAAGTGACCAAGGGAGGAGGTGTAGATAGAGAAGAGAAGGGGTCCAAGAACCGAGCCTTGGGGGACCCCCACAGAAAGGGGCAATGGAGAGGAGGAGACAGAATTGTAAGTGACACTGAAGTAGTGCTGTGATAAATAGGCAGAGAACCAGGATAGAGCAGAATCTCGGAGGCCAAGGGAATGTAGTTTATTGAGAAGGAGCGATGGTCAACAGTATCAAAGGCCGCAGAGAGGTCAAGTAGTAGGAGTATGGAGTACTGGCTGTTGGTTTTAGCAGTTAGTAAATCGTTAGTGAGTTTTAGTAAGGCAGTTTCCGTGGAGTGCTGCGAGCAAAAGCGAAAGCCAATCTGTAAGGGGTCAAGAAGGTTATTTATCACTGATGTTGGAGCTAAGACGGTTGTAGACTAAGCGTTCTAGAAGTTTAGAGGTGAATGGGAGCAATGAGATGGGTCTTAAGTTGTTCAGGTTGGTAGGGTCCAGTGAGGGCTTTTTAAGAATGGGAGTGGTCTGCGCATGTTTTAGAGGGGAGGGGAAGATGCCACTAGAGAGGGAGAGATTGAAGATGTGGGTGAGGGAGCATAGGATAGAAGAAGAGGGTGACAGTAGTAGTTGTGAGGGAACAGGATCCAAGGGACAATTGATTAGGTGGGCATCCGAGAAAAGTTTTGTAACCTCTTCAGTAGTAGCCAATTCAGAAGAGGAGAGTGTTGAATGTGCTACTAGGCAAGGTATGTTGCGTGGGGAAGACGTACCCACAGAGGAGATGTCCTCACGAATTGCATTGATCTTGTCTTTGATGTGATTGGCAATCTCTTGGGCAGTGAGTGAGTTAGTGGCTAGAGGGGGTGGGGGACGAAGCAGAGAGTTAAAGGTTGAGAAGAGCCGACGGGGACTGGATGACAAGGAATTAATAAGAGAGACATTAATTAATTGTTTAATAAGAGGGTTAATAATTTACCTAGCTAGTACTGTATACCCATCTATGCAATCCATTCTAGACTTGCAATTCTAGACTACAATAGTCTAACCCGTAATATGCTGAATACAAGAATTGTACTTGTTTTACAATACAATACAATACAATATTATATTGAATACAAGTATTGTACTTGTTTATCAAACACTTACGAAAAGCCTGATTTACCAAAATATGTTATCTTATAATTACACATATGTTAACTGATATACACTTGCTTGTGTTAGGAAATAATTGTAATGCTGTTTGAACTTTACTACAAGAGGTGTGAAAACTTTTATTTAGGATGAGAATACCTGTTGTACTCTATATTCTGAACACTAGGTGGTGCTCAAGAATTCTTTCCCTGCTGTTCTACATGTTCCTAAATGCTGCAATATCTTTCTGTATTGAGAGCTTCTCATGTCATGTATCTTTGTGTAACTTCGCTTTTACATTTCAGTAATAAATGCAACCAAAATATTGTCTTCTTTGTGTCTATTCATTATCTTTTATACCTGAAAGCACCCTTCTGTTATCTATTATTTTTTTATACTGGATAAGGATTTACAGTTACGAGTTTTCTCTGTGGTCATTGCACCCAACTGTCCCTGATTTCGAGGGACTGTCCCTGATTTTGAATTTCTCTTGAGTTCCTCTGTCCCTCTTTTCTCCTCTTTTCTCCTCATTTGTCCCTCATTTTGGTCTGATCTATACAGCTGTATAAATAATGCACTATTTATCTTTCAAAAGGTGTTTCCCAGTGTTAAACTTTTCATCCAATTTCAAAATTGCTGCATTTTTTTTCATTTCAAAAGCCAGTGTAAAGAAATATTAGTGGTAAAAAAATCACTTGTGGGTTTAACTAATCTTTTTTTTTGTCTTATTCTTCTTTAAGGGAGGCGTGACAGCGGTAGGGTTGCCACCTGTCCGGGATTCACCCGGACAGTCCGGGTTTTAAATTCTGTGTCCGGGTTTCTGTCCACCTGAAACCCAGACACATCACTGGCATCCCCACAGCACCAGTCCTCCTATCCCCCTCTCCCCTCCTATTGGCTTCTAGTGCTTTTAATTATATTGGTGGGGGGGGTGCTTTAACTGGGGTACAGACTGGCGTAGGGAGATTATACTGGGGCCAGACTGACCTGGGAGATGTACTAGGGGACAGACTCACCAGGGAGGGACAGACTTGTTTGATTTAACTATGCTCCCTCCTTAAGCTTCTCCCATTATTAACACAATTTGGCCGCACCCATTGTTCGTCACAGAAAACTACATGCGCTCAAAGGTGTACCAGGTTTTTTACAATCCTATAGGGTATACTGCAAAAAAAAAAAAAATTGTCATGCGCTGCTAAAGTGTTTGGGTTTGGCTTGATGAAAAGGTGGCAACCATAGGCAGGGGGTGTGTTCTATGCCTACATGCTTTTACTAACAGGTGTCCCTTGTTCCCATCACAAAAATGTAGGAGGTCTGTCTGGGTGCATGTCAGAGCAAATGAGAATCATGAGGTCAAAGAAACTGCCTGAAGAGCTCAGAGATTGTGGCAAGGCACAGATCTGGCCAAGGTTACAAAAAAAATTCTGCTGCACTTAAGGTTCCTAAGAGCACAGTGGCCTCCATAATCCTTAAATGGAAGACGTTTGGGACGACCAGAACCCTTCCTAGAGCTGGCCTTCTGGCCAAACTAAGCTGTTGGGGGAGAAGAGCCTTGGTGAGAGAGGTAAAGAAGAACCCAAAGATCACTGTGGCTGAGCTCCAGAGCAGTCTGGAGATGGGAGAAAGTTGTAGAAAGTCAACCATCACTGCAGCCCTCCACCAGTCAGGGCTTTATGGCAGAGTGGCCCGATGGAAGCCTCTCCTCAGTGCAAGACACATGAAAGCCCGCATGGAGTTTGCTAAAAAACACCTGAAGGACTCTGAGATGGTGAGAAATAAGATTCTCTGGTCTGATGAGACCAAGATAGAACTTTTTGGCCTTAATTCTAAGCGGTATGTGTGCAGAAAACCAGGCACTGCTCATCATCAGTCAAATACAGTCCCAACAATGAAGCATGGTGGTGGCAGAATCATGCTGTGGGGGTGTTTTTCAACTGAAGGGACAGGACGACTGGTTGCAATAGAGGGAAAGATGAATGCGGCCAAGTACAGGGATATCCTGGACGAAAACCTTCTCCAGAGTGCTCAGGACCTCAGACTGGGCCGAAGGTTTACCTTCCAACAAAACAATGACCCTAAGCACACAGCTAAAATAACGAAGAAGTTAATCAACGGAAGACACTCATATGGGTGCAGACATAGAAGGCTGCGCACCCCATAAGATGCATAAAAAAATACAGAAAAAAAACCCCTAGCGGGGCTTTAAAGCAGCCAATAAATACGAGATGGATAATCAAAATATAATTTTATTGGTACAAAAATATTATGTAGCAAAATGATTCTAACCTATAGAGTCAGGACATGAACTGGAATACAGTATGCAGTAAAAATATAAATACAAAAAAATACAACTGACAGTGCCCATAATCGGGAACAATGTGCAATACAGTGTATAGGACAACAGAAGAATGTTAGCTATTAAATATTAAAATCTGACGCGTTTCGACCCTGAATGGGTCTTCTTCAGAGGATAATTGTCAACTGTGGAAATATAATCATGTATCAGACAAAATATAACGTTCAACAATAGCAAACTTACATATATTACTCACAGTACATCTATTGGTCTTGTATAATTACCAATCACACAATTCCCGATAGTGTTGGATGTTTCCGATGAAAAAAAAAAATATATATATGGTCCCTCCTGAGCCAATGTCTACCCCAATGCTGGGTCAACTCCTCAAATGGCGGGCGGTGGGCCAGGCATGCCTTACGAGGAATCGTGCGTTTTTTACCTCCCACACAAAGGGGAGGGGAGCAGGGAGAGGCGGGCAGCAGGCACTCACCGCACCCTGGGTGAAGTGACGAAGGTACTGCAATCAATTTAGAACAGAAAAACATTAGTTAATGCTTATAGGGGAATATAAATTCCCCTAATAAGGGCATGGTAGAATGTAAGTGTGGGGGCATGCAGGGGCAAAAATGCAGGGAACGGAATGGAGACACATGAGGAATGAAAGTGAAGGGAAGGAAACAAGGAAGGAAGGAGGGGGGGGGAGGGGAAAAGGGGTAGGTGAGGGAAAGGAAGGAAAGGGAGGGGAGGAATAAAGAGAAGAAATTGCAAGAGGTGTGTGGGGAGTGAAGGCGGGGAAAAGAGAAGGCAAGACATATGGGAATGAACGGGGGTGTGGAAGTGTGTGGCCTAAGTGAGGAATGACATGGTGAGAGGAAAAACCATACAGTCCCCTGCTGCCCCTGCAAAACCATGCAACAGTGTGGGTTGTATTGCAAACCATACACCCGTGTGAAAAAAGTGTGAGGTAGAGGAGACCAACCACAAGGCTGGAAAAAGAAAGAAAAAAGGAATTGTGATGCAGCAGAGAAGGTGAAAAGTGAGAGAGCCAAACGTGCAGAGAGAAGTGAAAGGGCACAGAGTAAGAGGGTAAAAAGTGGTAGTAAAGCCCAGAAACCATATATATTCCACACAGAAGATTGAATGGCAAAGAGTGCATGCAATGTGATCACTAAAATAGAAGGTGCGTGGGGTGATGGTAATGATTATTACCTGTTACTGAGGACCGAGAGAGCTTAAATTAATTAGCCCAAATTCTGAGAAGTATGATATCAATATAGAGTCTATTTAAATAAAAACAAGGGATATTACAAAGAAGTGCTCCACAGCAGTGGTATAAACCATACATAAATGAAAGCATTCCCAAGTATGTCAAAGCACTTACCATTACATGAGACCAGTGGCTGCATGCAAGCATTTAACAGGGTCAGGAGAGGATCACTGAGCCTCCCATGTAGTTATGTGCTCATTATATAGGAAGTGCTGATAGACTGAATCCCCTACAGGTGCGGGCTGCCCGTCGAAACCCCTCCTCCCCCCCAACCCCCCCCCCCCCCCCCACTGTGGGGAGGAGCAGCATCCCCCCCGGCGTTCCGGAGGAGAATGAACCCTCGGGGACACCCGTCGCTTCCGCCGCAATCGCGCATGCGCACAGGGTCCGGAAGAGATCCGGGACGCCGCTGGCAGGGAAGAGGCGTCCAATGCCAGGTGCTGACACCTGGTGGACGCATTTAAGGAGACGCAGGGCCCAAGCATCTCCCCTCTTCTCCTGCCAGGAAGGCATGTGCGACACAACATCGCCCCCCACCAGAGGAGAAAAACAGCCAGAGGGGGACACATATATAGGACACAGGGGGAATGAAAAGCCAAATCATGGCAGATTAATCAAATTAAAAAATATTAAAATTCAACCTTAACATTAATAAACACTAACTGGGAATGCTGGATGAGGCAAGAATAATTTTTATTGTTGACCCTAATAGATGTACATTGTATTGTACCATATCACTGTCACAGAAAAAACATTTACATCAATGCACAAGCATGATGCATGTTGTGTACAAGAGGAAAAATACAAATTACAAAATAAAATAGACAATATTTAATGGACATTATACATATAAAAGGAAATAAGCAAAATCAAAAAAAGATCAAAAAAAGATCAAAAAAGATCAAAAAAGGAAAAAACTATGAGCTATCTACCAAGGCTGTATTTTGATTTGAAATGGGAGAATTCTGAAGTACATTTGACCACTTTTACTGTATTATGATTTCAACATGGTTGGTCTCCCCATCATGGGGTAACTCGAACAGAATCACACCATGGGATGGGAAGCATAATGGCCCTAATTGGGGGAATTGGTACCAGGGCTAAAAAGAGAAGCAGGGGGGGGGGAGAAAGGGGAAAGGGGGAGGGGAAGAAAAGGGAAAGAAAGGGGAAGGGGAGGGAGAAAAGGGGGAAAAAAGGGGAATAGGGGAGGGAAAGGGAATCTTGTGTGGTAGCACTATAGTCCTAGACAGACAGGAAATTGACGGTGGGGAATTCCTCTAATTCTATCATTGTGTCTTGCCAGAGGAAAACCCCTGGAGAAAGGGGGCGAACGAGATGGATTCGTTCAAGCCTGGTGGAGAGGTGGCATGTAATTGGAATATCCATCTCTGCTCCCTTTGCAGCAGAGCCTTATTCCAATCGCCACCTCTAGTGGGAATATGCATCCTACAGAGGGCCACAAAGGTAACTCTTGGGCCCTATAGTTATGTACAGAGATTACGTGCCTCCCAATCGGGAGGTATGGGTTCCCCACCTGCATGCAATATATATGTTGGGAAATGCGCTTCCCAAATTCCTGCCTGGTCTTCCCCACATAGTAGGCGCCGCATTCGCATTCCATGAGATATACTACTCCACGTGTGTGGCAATTGACAAATTGTGTGGGTATAAATCTCTTCCCGTTGGGAAGAACAAAAGTTTTGTCTTTTTTGATGAATGAACAGTAGGAGCAACTTCCACAAGGGAAAGAGCCCACTACTGAGCAACGTTTCATTCTCCCATTTTCGTTGATATATTCACTCTGGACAAGCCTGTCTCGTAGTGATGTGGCTCTTCTATAGGTTATGGTGGGTTGTTTGTGGACAAACTCGCGCAGTTTGGGATCGTCTGTGAGGATGCTCCAATGACGTTTTATGATTTTGTTAATGGTTCTATGTTGTAGCGAGTAGCGCATGATAATGCGAGTAATATTGCATTTGGGGCTTTTGGGGGGCTTAGATCTAAACAGCAAATGAGATCTAGATTGGCCTATAGCCTGATTGTACGCCTTTTTAAGGCAAGATCGACTGTATCCCCTGGCGAGCAGTCTATTTTGGAGCCCCTCAGCTTCTTTTTTGAAAAAACTGTCATTCGAACAATTGCGACGGAGGCGCAGATATTGTCCGTAGGGGATTGAAGTCTTCAGTGGTATCGGGTGAAAACTGTCTGAATGGAGGACCGTATTGCCTGCGGTTATCTTACGGAACAAGGTACTAGATAATTTTCTTTCAGTGTTCACGGAGACGGAGACATCTAAGAAGGTGACACTGTGGGGATCATGAGTCATCGTGAATTTCAAATTACGATCATTAACATTGATCTGATTCAGAAATTCGATCAATTTGGCCTCGGCTCCCTCCCAGATAACGAAGACGTCGTCAATATACCTCAGCCATTTAATTATATGGCTGCGTACATGACAAGGCCCTCGCCCTCTAGGAGGGACTTCTCCCACTCCCCCAGGTACAGGTTGGCGTAAGAGGGGGCACAGCAGGTCCCCATAGCCACACCCTGTACCTGGAGGTAGTGGGAGTTGTCAAAACAGAAGTGGTTGTGGTGTAGTATGTAGTGCAAGCCCTTCAAAATAAACCCGATCAGTGCCGGATCGTATTGGGATTGGTGTTGCAAAGCCCTCTGTACAGCAGCCAAACCCAAGGAGTGGGGAATGCTGCTGTACAGTGCCTCAACATCTATAGTTACCAGGATAGCTATTTCTGATATCTTGAGATCGTTGATAAACTGTAGAAATTGTATTGTATTCCTAACAAAGGAGGGCAAAGATAGAACCAGAGGATGCAGGTGAGCATCAATAACCCAACTTAGGTTTTTGGATATAGCCCCGTTGCCAGAGACAATGGGGCGTCCTGTAAGTTTGGCAGAGTTTTTATGAATCTTGGGTAGGCTGTAAAAGGTGGCTACTTTAGGGTGTGGAGTCTTAATAAATTCATAGGTATTTTTAGTGATTGTACCTGCATGGAATGCACGATCAACCATGTTGTAAAAACTGGAATTGTATTGGTTGATACTAAGAACCGATATTGGTTTGTACCACTCCTTGTTCTTGAGGATCTCCAGACACATGGAGACGTAGTCGTCATTGTTCATGACGACCACGTTTCCTCCTTTGTCTGAGGGTTTTATCACTATTTTCGGATTGTTGGTGAGGCGATAAAGGGCTTGGTTCTCATCAAATGAGAGATTGGTAGGCTTGGATTTAGTTTGTGGTAGCCTGCATATATCTCGAATAGTCTGCTTTAAGAATATTGCTACATTGGGATTGATGCTCGAGGCAGGGAAAGTCGATGAGGGCTTTTTAAACATCAATGGGGGATTTGGAATCGATCTATCGGCCTCCTGCAGTAAGGCGTCCAGATCGATTTGATCTATCAGATTCACCGTATTGTTTTCTTAGTAAAGAAGGGTTAGATCACGAAAGGCCCTACATTCCTTCATACTGAGGGAAGACCCCTCCACAAGTGTCATCTCCAGAGTCATCCTTTGCATGCAGGTATTTGAGTAGTAACTTGCGTGCAAACAATTGTAGGTCAGTGATTTTTTCAAAGGTATCAAAGTTTTGTTCTGGGCAAAAAGTTAATGCCCGGGAAAGAAGTTGTATCTCAATTGGTGACAGATGCATAGAGGATAGATTAATTACACTTAAGTGGTTTGTTGAATCCGCACCACAAAAGGATCCAGAATCATTTTGCTACATAATATTTTTGTACCAATAAAATTATATTTTGATTATCCATCTCGTATTTATTGGCTGCTTTAAAGCCCCGCTAGGGGTTTTTTTTCTGTATTTTTTTATGAATAACGAAGAAGTGGCTTCACAACAACTCCATGACTGTTCTTGAATGGCCCAGCTAGAGCCCTGACTTAAACCCAATTGAGCATCTCTGGAGAGACCTAAAAATGGCTGTCCACCAACGTTTACCATCCAACCTGACAGAACTGGAGAGGATCTGCAAGGAGGAATGGCAGAGGATCCCCAAATCCAGGTGTGAAAAACTTGTTGCATCTTTCCCAAAAAGACTCATGGCTGTATTAGATCAAAAGGGTGCTTTTACTAAATACTGAGCAAAGGGTCTGAATACTTAGGACCATGTGATATTTCAGTTTTTCTTTTATAATAAATCTGCAAAAATGTCAACAATTCTGTGTTTTTTCTGTCAATATGGGGTGCTGTGTGTACATTAATGAGGAAAAGAAATGAACTTAAATGATTTTAGCAAATGGCTGCAATAAAACAAAGAGTGAAAAATTTAAGGGGGTCTGAATTGAAACCAGGTGGAGGTAAGAAAAGACTCTATAGTGATGAATCAGCAAGAAAAGATTATACTGGATTGGTTCACAGTTAAACTACAGTGAGGGAGAAAAGTATATTATCCCCTGCTGATTTTGTACGTTTGCCCACTGACAAAGAAATGATTGTCTATAGCTTTAATGATAGGTTTATTTTAACAGTGAGAACCAGAATAACAACAAAAAAATCCAGAAAAACGCATTTCAAAAAAGTTATGAATTGATTTGCATTTTAATGAGTGAAATCATTATTTGATCCCTTTGCAAAACATGGCTTAGTACTTGGTGGCAAAACCCTTGTTGTCAATCTCAGAGGTCAGACGTTTCTTGTAGTTGGCCACCACGTTTGCACACATCTCTGGGGGGATTTTGTCCCACTCCTCTTTGCATATCCTCTGAAGGTTATTCAGGAGGTTGTAAACCTCTGAAAAAAAAATTGCAAAAAAGCCCTGCAAGAAAAAAAAAAACCCTGTATCGCATACTAACTCATTATTTACTTACCTTACATTAAATACTTACCTTAGAACGATGCCCTGCAGTGCCACCCGCACTCCGCTCCCACGCCCGACATCTTTCCTGGAGTTACTTTCGGGCTCGCGGACTCCGGAGCTGTGATTGGCCGAAGCCACGATAACTTTCCCCCCTGTGCATGTGTGCGGGTGCCGCTGGTCACGGCACGGGTCCAGAAGACATGGCACGAGCGGGCCATTGCTTCAGTGCGCCTGCGTCAATGACGTTGGTGACAGCGTATATAGTAAATATCTCCTAAACGGTGCAGGTTTAGGAAATATTTACAGTACCTACAGGTAAGCCTTACTATAGGCTCACCTGTAGGTACAATTAAAGAGGAAGATTTTCCTTTTTAATTGTACATTTTTCTATGGGTTTAAGGTCTGGAGACTAGCTAGGCCACTCCAAGACCTTAATGTGCTTCTTCTTGAGACACTCCTTTGTTGCCTTGGCTGTGTGTTTAGGGTCATTGTCATGCTAGAATACTCATCCACGACCCATTTTCCTGGCTGAGGGAAGGAGGTTCTCACCCAAGATTTGACGGTGACCACCACCATAAACAGGGGGAGGCTTACCAGATCTGGTAAGTCAATAAGATCTGGTAAGCCTCCCCCTGTTTATGGTGGTGGTACTTCTGTTTTTTCCTTCACAGTTCATACCGGTGATTGGAATCCCCCATATGTCTAACGGGTCTGCACATCTAATTGGATTTCTTTGGACTTTACCATTCACCATTTCTGTTTTTTGAACATTGTTTATTGTGCAGTTATACTAGCACATTATTATACTAGCACATTTTTCTGAAATTATTTTTCCTGAGTTTCAACTCACATTCATTATGTGTTAATCCTTGTTTATTTGATGTGTTTCTGTTCAATATTAACACCTCAATTTCTATCACTCACCTTATTTATGGTATAGTCACCATACTAGCACATGTTTCACCATACCTGTATTTTTTCAGAAATTTCACTTTTTCTTTGGTTGATTCACATTTCACCATGTATGAATCTCTGTTTATTTGATATATTTATGTTTAAGTCACATTTATATAATTTATGCAAATTTGCTTTTTTGCAACCTTAGCGCTGCACTTATTTATTCACCCGTCCACACACACACTGTACACCGCGATGACGTCAGCACGCCTGCCTCCCGACATACGTTTCGTCAAAGATTGACTTAGTCATGGGGAACGGGCGACGTGCTGACTCATCGCTCTAAACAGATGACAGGCAACCAAGCCTTGTTGTGAACCATAAGCGGCAGAACCAAATTGCCTGATTCTCTAAATAAAAATTATTAGAAGGTTTATATTACTGAAATTTCCCTCAAAATCTAGAATAAAAAAATGGGATGAATAATATAATGAGAATAAAATTAAAAATAGAGGATATTACAAGGACGGGAACAGTAATAAAAAGGCATGAATCAACACCAGGGAACAGGAAAATCCATGCCGCATGACCCCATCCAGACTAGGTCTGATGTGCTGGAACGAGGAAAATAATCAGGCACTGACCCCTAGTGGGACAAATAATATCACCATTAGATCACTCTGGAGGGAAAAAGGGAAAGGAAACATCCATTAATATAATCACCCAGCAAGTGTCTACACTAAGAAGGAGAAGAAAAAATAGTTTGCATTGATGATAAGAATAGAACAATTTTTTAAAATAAAAAACTCATTGGTCAGATCAAAAAACACGAGTCAAAGTCTAAATAAAAATAGAAATAGAATTAAAAAATTTTAAAATATAAATCAAAATCTAGACTAAATAATAGCCAGACGACAACCCGAGATAACCTCCCAGCAGTCAATGGTCAAAAAGGATATATATAGTGGATATATAACATGGAGATTGGGACCTAGAAACATAAGTATATCCAAAGGTGGCCCCCAGAAAATACCCCAATAATGCCACAAAATAAAAATCAAATTTTATCAATCCCTGATAATATCGTCAAACAAGAGACAAAAGATATATCTTCTTCCGATGTTGACACGATGCTCTCTCCCGCTGTAATGCTGTGTGAGCGCTCCACAATGACTTATATAAGCGGGGACCCTGCCCCCTTATGGCGTCAAAGTCCCGGGGCATGTTGGGACTGTGACGTCATAAGGGGGCGTGGTCAACATCACCCGATGACCACGCTCCATTATGACATCACAGTCCCATCATACCGCGGGACTGTGATGTCATAAGGGGGTGTGGTCAACATCACCCGCTGGCCATGCCCCCTTATGATATCACAGTCCCAACATATGTCGTGACTGTGATGTCATAAGGGGGCGGGGTCACCGCCTATATAAGTCATTGCGGAGCGCTCACATAGCATTACAGTGGGAGAGAGCGTTGTGTCAACATCGGAAGAAGAGAAGAGGGAAGAAGACGACGCAGAAGTCCGGGCCACCGCTAGCAAAACAGCGGCAGAAGATAGCGGAGGAGCCGGCAGAAGAACCGGACACCGGGAGAAGAGGTCGAACACCGGGAGAAGAGGCTGGAGAGCGGGAGAAGAACCGGACACCGGGAGAAGAGGCCGGAGAGAGCGGCGAAGTTGGAAGAAAACCCCCGAAGTCGGAAGATGACCCCTGGAGCTGTCTAATAAATTACTTTAAAAACCTGTGTAGTGTGTTTTTTTATTGACACTTTTTCCCTAGGTGAATGGGTAGGGGTACGATGTACCCCATACTCATTCACATAGGGTGGGGGGCTGGGATCCGGGGGCCCCCCTATTAAAGGGGGCTCCCAGATTCCGATAAGCCCCCGCCCGCAGACCCCGACAACCAACGGCTAGGGTTGTCGGGAAGAGGCCCTTGTCGTCATCAACATGGGGACAAGGTGCTTTGGGATGGGCGGGCCGCAGGGCGCCCCCCTCCCCCAAAGCCCCCACCCCCCCATGTTGAGGGCATGCGGCCTAGTACGGTTCAGGAGGGGGGGGCGCTCGCTCGTCCCCACCCCCTTTTCTGACCGGCCGGGCTGCGTGCTCAGATAAGGGTTTGGTATGGATCTTGGGGGGACCCCCATGCCGTTTTTACGGCGTAGGGGTTTCCCCTTAAAATCCATTCCAGACCTAAGGGCCTGGTATGCCCCGCGACGGGGCTGGCAAGGTGTCAATAGAATGTATATGGGGGTATGGCGCTCCCTTGTGGGGGGTATATAAGTGATACAGTAAGTGCTGATATGGATATAGTATATTAGTTAATATATGCCATACGCAAAAGGTGACAGAGTGCAATACCTCATAAATGGATTAAACCCTAAAAAATTATTTAAAATTAGTGAGACCAAAAAACATGTGATGAAAACACCCCTAAAATACGTTCACATATAATAACAGGTGTAAGATAGTGGTCAATTGCAGGTAGTGACCACTAGGTGCTACTACTATGCAACTTGTGTGGTGAGTACAACGTGTTCCAATCGTGAATAACAAATACAATCCAATCAATAAAATAATAAAGGAAAAAGATTAATATAAAGTACTAGAATAAAATAGAAAATGCAAAAAAATCTATTCAAAAGTGATATATTCCCAAGATGTAGATAACATGACAAAGTTCCAAAAGCTTTAGTGACTGTAGTGCCCACAGAGGAGAATGTCCGTGACTTCTGTGCTCTCCCTTTTGGCTCCCCACTCACCAGCTCCCAATACCCCTGCAGGGGTGACAGACACTTTAAGATCCCAATGCCGTTCTCTTGGTAGGTATCCCGTGGTTGCTGCGATATGGTATCCTCTCTCCCAGGACTTCCAGGTCACTCCTCCATATCACCTTATCACCTTAATCCACGTCCAAGAAGGGGATCGCCAGAGAAATCCTCATAAGAAAAGATGCCACCTCATAGTGTAGTATGATTAAAAGCTCTATTAAAATAGTAATCCCCGAAAGGGAAAGAATAAAATCCACAAAACACTACACTATGGTTGAAGCCGAAACCAGGAAGTGCTTTCCCGCAGCGTGCGGTCCAGCTGCGTTCTAAGCTCTCTCGCTCCGTACCCGGAAATGACGTAAGTGCGTAGCTCCGCTTAGGTGTCAATCTCGCCAATAAAAGCAGTGAGATTGACTTCCTTTTCCCGTCATACCCGAGTCACGTTTAAAATGAACGGACTTGTTCGTGTGTGAGCAAGTCCGTTCATTCGGAAAGTCTGTAGTAACTCCGTCGGGAAGACCGGCGGACATAGTCTGCCTGAAAGTGCGGTCGTGTGTAGGCAAGTCCCTCCGTAGTCCGGTCGTGTGTAGGCAAGTCCGTTCATAAAACGTAATGTAATGTACGCCCCATTAGCCTATTCTAACTACCCTGTAGGAAAGATGTCTATACTTACATATTCTGAAGGAGCTCCAGTCCAGTCACATGATCTTTAGTGAACAGGAGAGATCTCCGACAACGGCTGCAGAACCTGGGCAATGGTGTCACCCATAGGCTTACTAAGGGGGTTGTTGGCTGTCCCTCCTCTACACTAAAGCCGACACTGGAAAGCAATCAGTGTGCCCTCAGAATAGATAAGTATAGACATCTTTCCGTTACAGGGTAGTTAGAATAGGCTTAGAATGGGGGTGGGAGTAGGTTTAATGTGTTACTAAACCTACAACAGTAAAATCAGTCTGTATAAGCAGTAACGCATGCTTGTTATACTGTGGAACCTAAGGGGTTAATCCTTCGTATTGTGTAAAAAGTCTGTTTGATCCTGTCTTCTCTGATCCTCCCCTTCTTCCACAGTCCCCAATCCATCTCCTAATAGTACAAAGCCTTGGGGGCAGTGGTCCATTAGGGGTGCAGGGGCGCTGCCCCCCTAATCTATGTGTCCAGCCCCCAGTGGACATGCGGGGCACCGGGCGCATGGACTCCAACTCTCCTTTTTTTTAGAAGCACATGATTAGAGGCTCTAACTGGCTTCAAAAAGGGTGGGCTCACCCAGTTGTGTGATATTAGGGAATTGATATGTCTTCCTGTTTCTCCTCCTGGCCAATCAGGAAGTGGGTCAAGACCCGGTTGGCCGGGAGTGCCAAGACCTGATTGGCCGCAAGCTCTAACTCCTGATTAGCCAGGAGGAGACGCAACCGCCGGGACTTGGGAGGAGACATGGGGGGGTCCACCTGGATGAGGTAAGTATGGGGTTGGCGGGTGACGAGCGATTGATCGAGTGACAGGGGCAGCAGCGATTAATCGAGCAGCGGAGGGGGTCGTGGTTTATGTGGTTGGTTGGCTGGCTGGCTGGGGGGGGATGTCTGGCTGGCTGGTTGGGGGGCCGCGGGCCGACCCCCCAAGAAAATGGAGCACCAGCAGCCACTGCTTGGGGGCACTCTGCGCATGCTCAGTTTGGTGTGAGTTGGTAGGGAGTTTTTTTCTTTTCTTTTTTTTGGGGGGTGCATGTGATCAGCACAGGGCTAATCAGCACTGTCCAGACAGAGGGTCCGGAGTCATGCAGCTTCATAGGACAGTCAGAGGAAAATGGAAACCAGATATAGTGAATGCAGGGTCCTGGGTTTAGTAACACTTTAAGTATAGTTAGTATTTGACTGGAATTCTTCAATGTTTCTTTGTCTCAAGTCATTGACTCACTAGGAAATTAAACCAGAAAACAGAATGGCATTCCCACAGCCTGCAAAAATTATAGCAATGGCAGTTTCCATACTAGTATTCCCATAGGTTCTCCTTAAGCGCAACGCTGGGCTCCTATCACCCCACCACCCCCCGCTCGCCATTCCCACTAGAGCAACTCTCCCCTTTACAAAAAAAAAACTTTCTGCATACCTTTTTTTTTAGGTGTCTTTGATGTGGTGATGTCACAGGTCCATTTTACCTCTTTCCACTGGTGGTGGGCAAATCCTAAATGCTGCTCTGGACATCATTCAACTTGGTAGCAGAGTGGAGCTAGAGTTCTGAGCAGTTGAGTCTGTGGGGGAGGGGGCAGCTCCAGAGAGAAGGTAAGTGTTGCAGCCTTTTGATTTTGATTTTGTGCAGGAGAATCCACATCTCTTTGCCCAAGTTGGTGAGCTTTAGCGTTGATGTCAGTGTTGTCATGGGCTGTTTTCAACTGAAAAAAGTTAGGAAAATCTTTCCAAAGGACAAGAATCCTACAGCATTTGGGAAAGTATATGAGCAGAACTATAAAAACAAAAATCTGGGTAAAATTGAGTTTACTTTAAAATAAAATTTGACAGTTTTAAAACACAGCCTTATTTCATTGACATACTCATTGGCTATTATATTGTCTTTATAGCACCATATTTGATATCTGTGCTGATTTACTGTCTTCCAAAGCTAAGCAGAAACTGACTAGTATACTGAGGAGTGGACAGTAATCAGGAAAATCACATCTTTAGTTCAACAATAAACAGGGAAAGTATGGCTGGAAGCTATCATTTAGTGACCTGAGGTACATCGCTTTGCAGTTTTTCATGTTGAAAATAAATATATGCCAGTATCAGCTTTTTTTACTTGTTATTGGTGAATATGGATGTCTGGATGCCTAAGTTCATAAGACATTCTCCTGAGTAAGCATCCCATAGCCTTTATTGAATACATGCAGTATGCAGTAAATTACAGTAAATAACCCAGAGCAACCACTGAAATTCGGCAATAAGGATGAGGTTCAAGTGCATCGCTATCATGGCTTCAAGGTGAATTAATATGCAAATTCACCCAGGAGAATTTTTTTAAAAGAATAAGTTCACCTATGAAACTTGTTACACCCGTATTTAGGGACAGTGGAACGGCTGTGTGGGGCACAGCCATGTCATTCATTTACAGCAATCTGTGAATGAAGAAACTACTACCCATCTGTCACCACGGCACATGGATTGTAGTTCTCAGTGGACTACAAGGGCGCTGATGAGCACACTCATAGTCCATGCACATGTCCTACAGCTTTCTAACAGAAAGCCTGTATAGAGGTGCGGACAGAAAGATGCAGGATGAGCCCTGAAAGGCTTTTGAATTGTGACAGCGGGTGGTGTAGAGGATCCCCCACCCACTGTCACAATAAAGGATAAGGTCAGGGTGCGGGCAGGTGCTTTAATACAATGTAACACCCTGAGTATGGGTGTAACATGTATCACGTTACTAAAGGTGAACTCAGCCTTTAATTATGTTGTGTCTTGGCCTATCCGTATGCTGAGCTGCATGTCCTTCACATGAACAACCATGTGGTTGGGGAGCACCTGTACTCTTTAACCCATTCCTACCCTGCATATATTGGTTCTGTTAGACTCACTGAGGTGCTATGGGCACAACATCCTCCCCTGAACGCCAATACAGGAAAAATCCACTAACTAGTGTCATACCTTCCTAAGACCTTACAGCAAGGGAGCCCAATAACAGCCTTGCTCAGCACTTGTTCATTTCCAGTAGACGGTCTCTGCACAGTGCCCACCGGAAATGGCACACATGACGAGGCTTTGGCCCTCTTCATAGGTTGCTCAAGCTCTGGGCAATGAATTGTGGCATTGGAGCAGGGTAGCTTGCTATTAGGGATGAACCAGATGTTCGAGTCGAGCGTAAGTTCTACTCGAACATCGGGTGTTCGCCTGTTCGCCGAATAGCGAACAATTTGGGGTGCTTCCCCGTAGCGTCAGAGGGGGCGGCACCACCCGGTGATATAACCGGGTGACCCCACCCCCCTCTGATGCTACGGGGAAGCCATAGGGATGTCCCCGTGCATCAGAGGGGGTGAGGTCACCTGGCGACATCACCGTGTGGCCCCGCCCTCAGTTATAAAGAAACTGTCACCTGAGAGGACGGTCATTACGGCAGGTGGCTCCCATGGAGGCGGATCGGTGGCGGCGTGTGTTTTTTTTTTTCTTTTTTGGTCCATTGGCGGAGCAAGAGAAGAAGAAGAGGACTTCGTGGCAAATTTTTATTTTTTTATTTCTTAAAAAAGGACTTTTCCCCAAGCCGTGTCATGTCATTTTTACCATTTTCACACTTTTTTTGTGAAATGGTAGGGGTACATTTGTACCTCGTTACCATTTCACACAGGGAGGGGAGGCTGGGATCTGGGGGTCCCCTTGTTAAAGGGGGCTTCCAGATTCCGATAAGCCTCCTGCCCGCAGACCCCCACAACCACCGGGCAAGGGTTGTGGGGATGAGGCCCTTGTCCCCATTAACATGGGGATAAGGTGCTTTGGGGGCCTACCCCAAAGCACCCTCCCCATGTTGAGGTCATGTGACCTGGTACAGTTCAGGAGGGGGGGGTGCTCTCTCATCCCCCCTCTTTTCCTGCGGCCTGCCAGGGTGTGTGCTCGGATAAGGGTCTGGTATGGATTTTGAGGGGGATCCCCACGCCATTTTTTTTTAAATTTTGGTTCGGGGTTCCCCTTAATATTCATACCAGACCCAAAGGGCCTGATAATGGACTGTGGGGGAATCCCATGCCGTTTTTTTCAATGAATTTTATGTGTATTGCCAGGACCGACAATTCATTATAGCCACGAGAACTTTTAAATGACTTTTTTTCCTTTAGAAATGTCATTTTGTGCAGGGACTGTTGTAAACACGGGAAACATGCGCCACTTTACAGGCATACTATAGACACCCCCCAGGTACGAAATTTAAAGGAATATTTCACTTTTATTTTTTCACTTTAAGCATTAATAAAATTACTGCTCCCGAAAAAACGTCCGTTTTTAAAACTTTTTTTTGCCTTGATACATGTCCCCTGGGGCAGGACCCAGGTCCCCAAACACTTTTTATGACAATTACTTGCATATAAGCCTTTAAAATGAGCACTTTTGATTATTCATGTTCGCGTCCCATGGACATGGTGTTCGCGCGTTCGAATGAATTTTTTGCCTGTTCGCATGTTCTGCTGCTAACCAAACCGGGGGTGTTCGGCTCATCCCTACAAGAAGTAAATAAACTCCAGCAAGGGGCTCTATTGTCACTGGACTGGACTGTTTTTGCCGTATATGTAATTTAATATGAAAGGTATTGTGATGTGTTGTAAGGCTGAGTAAGTTCACATCAGTGTGGTGCGTTTTTTCCACGTTGCGTTTTTATGTGCACTTTACATGTGTTTTCAGGTGCGCTGCCATTGAACTCTATTAGAAAGCTTTCATAATAATGTGTGTTCTAAAAAAAATTGATGGCAGCACACTGAAAAAGGCTTGTAAAGTGTGCATAAAAAACGCAACAAGAGGACCCCACCAATGGACAGCCAATTAGAAGTGTCCATGTCACCCAGGCAGTGTTGTGGTCACCTGAAAAAGGGCCTTCCTCCTCTACAGCAAAGAAGATAGAAGTCCAAGAGCCAATGTTTCACAAGGCCATGGATTTAGGTCTGTAAATAAGGAGTTTAAATTTAAGTTAAAGTTTTTTTAAATTTTATGGTCAACCTAATTGGAAACAGTAAACTCCCAACTCTGTACAGTGGACTTTGATAACAGACACCCACAATGCACTTCATATCTTTGGCTAGGCTGCTAATAATAAGATGTAGAACAGAGCAGTGCTTTTTATTTATGATATGAAAGGTCCTTTTTTAACTTAATAACATAATATTCAGGCAAATTACTAAAAGTCAGCTCCTTATTAGTGGCTATACTAAACCACATTTTGTTGTATTTACCCTAATGAGTCTCAGATGCATTGTCCATAGCAACTGATCAGATTAGTTGACCTCAGCAATTTCTAGTTCCTGTTTCTCATATGGAATTCTGGTACTACATATGAGTGATCCATGAGAAGAAGACACAATAAGCTAAAAACAGAAAAAAATAATTTGCTAATTTTATGTTAAAATTAAATCATTAATTCACACTACTGCACAGTGGAAAGTCATCTCTGATCAGTATCACAACTGTCTGTGCTTGAATGCAAAGTCTTTTGTGTAAGCTACCCAATGTCACAAACCCTACCAAAATATCAGCTCTAGTACAGATACTAGAATTAATCATGGGCAATAATTCTCAGATTGGGAAAACGAGAAGGCGGTGTGATTAATATACCAGAGTTACCAGCTATGAGATTGGAGAGGATCTTGGAGCTCAGATCTAGAGCTGATTTTATAAAATGTTTGCTCACTCCTAATCAGATACAGCTTGACAGTTGATTATGGGTGGTTTTAATTCATACAATAGCATTATCAAAAGTTACTCTTTGATCCTTAGTTAATTTTGGGGTAAGTAACTGATGCTAATTATTGTCCTAAATACCAAAATACTGTGCCCATATTATCAAAACTGTTAAAAGTATAGGCTTTGTTTGCAGCTACATTTTACACCATTGATAATCCACTAATGGAAGAACACACTACACAAGGCACAACCTCTACCAGACTTGGAACCAAGCCAACACCCCTGTCCACTGTAGAACCAAATTATTTTCAGAGGTCATACATAATAAACCAATAATAATGGTCAGGAAAGAAAGTAATGCCCCTTACTTATTCTGTGAAGTGTCCTCTTACATACAGTAGGTAGTCAGTGTAGTGTCAGAATTACACTGGTGTTCTTTGGAAAAGAACACCCTTAAATTGGTGTTTAGTATAGAGCCCCCTTACATTGGTGTCCACTTACATTGAAGCACTCCCACATTGGAGGTGGAAAGTCTCTCTAGCATTGATGGTCACTGGGAGAAGAACCTTTTTACATAGGTGGATACTGGGAGGAAAAATGAACCCCTTATATTGGTAGTCGGTGAAGAAATGCTGTCTTACACTGGTGGTCAGTGGTATAAGAGCCTCCTTAATTGGTGGTCTGTGGGAAGAAGAATTGGCCTACGTGGTTCCTATGGGGCCTGGGGCAGGTTACGGATCTGGCCAAGGAACCAGGAGGTAAGTAGAGCCTGCTGCCAGCCTCCCTGCACCAAGCTGTAGCTAGCCATGCGCCTCCATAAATGGTGGTGATTGAAGTAAAGCTTTCTCACAATATGTGGAAGAAGGAGGTGGGCCAGAAGCACTAAACAGCAGAGGAGCAGCAGTTGTAAGGCAGCACAGTATAGGTACAGTAAGTGTCTCCACAAAAGCATTATTATAATGGAAGTCAGATAACTAATCTAGAACCTTTACTCTGGGTGTAAGATACAGTATGCCTCTGTACACTTTCCCTTCTCTTCACTGCCCTAAGACTGGTACACATTACTTTTTTTTTCGTGAAGATAAAAACTGACAGCACCGGTCGGGAGTCGCTGTACTAACCATGCAAGGTTAGTCCAGCGATCTCCCCCGCTGAGCTCTTGCGTTCTGACAGGGGGACCCCCCCATGCCAGAACACTTTGATCAGCGCTCTCTGCCATTGGCTGAGAGCGCTGATCAGGAGTCGGTCGGGTTTTCTAGCATGCATGTCTGACAGAAGCCAACCAACAGACCGACATACACACAGGCTTCCCGACGTTCTGCCCGTGTGTATGGGGCTTTACTCTGAACATTGTGCTGTACATTTCCTATTCCACACTGCTTCATTCTGTACACTGTGCTATACATTCCCTATTCCAAACCATCTAATTCTGTCTGCTGTGTTGTACATTTCCTATTCCATACCATTTCATTCTGTACACTGTGCTATACATCCCATATTGCAAACCATCTAATTCTGTCTGCTGTGCTGTATTCCACACTGCCTCATTCTGTATGCTGTCCTGTATATTCCTTTTTCCACATTGCCCTTTTCTGTACACTGTGCTGTGCATTCCTTTTTCACAGTACCTCATTCTATAAGATTTGCTATAAGGTTCATTCTCTATTCCACACCATACCATTATGTTTGCTGTTCTGTACATTACCTATTTCACACCATCCTATTCTGTATGCTGAGCGGTACATTCCTTAGTCCTCATACTCCTAAGCATTTTGCTGTGCATTTCTTATTTCATACTACCTCAGCTTATAGTGTACTGACTACGACTAAGCTGTGGGTGAGGAGGCATACAATAGAAAAGCAAAGTTTAGTACTTTGAATCCAAGGAGGCTAATGGCGCGTACACACGATCAAAATTTCCGTCAGAAAAAACTTGGATGGTTTTTCCAACGAAATTCCGCTCAAGCTTGCCTTGCATACACACGGTCACACAAAAGTTCTCTGAACTTTCGACTGTCAAGAACGCAGTGACATACAACACTATGACGAGCCAAGAAAATGAAGTTTAATGCTTCCGAGGATGCGTTGAATTGTTTCCGAGCATGCGTCGTTTTTTGCGCATCCGAATTGCATACAGACGATCGCATTTTCGGATACGAACTTTTCCCGAACGAAAAATAGAGAACATGCTGTCAATCTTTTGCTGGCTGGAATTCCGCCAGCAAAAGAAAGATGGAGCACACACACGGTCGCATTTTCCGACAAAAAGCTCTCATCGGAGTTTTGCTGGCGGCATTTCCGATCATGTGTACGCAGCATAAGGTATGAGGACTAAAATGCCATCTGCCCCAGTTTTTTATTAGATACAGTGGGGACGGAAAGTATTCAGACCCCCTAAATTTTTCACTCTCTGTTATATTGCAGTCATTTGCTAAAATCATTTAAGTTCATTTTTTTTCCTCATTAATGTACACACAGCACCCCATATTGACAGAAAAACACAGAATTGTTGACATTTTTGCAGATTTATTAAAAAAAAAAACTGAAATATCACATAGTCCTAAGTATTCAGACCCTTTGCTCAGTATTTAGTAGAAGCACCCTTTTGATCCTCTCTAGTTCTGTCAGGTTGATTGGTAAACGTTGGTGGACAGCCATTTTTAAGTCTCTCCAGAGATGCTCAATTGGATTTAAGTCAGGGCTCTGGCTGGGCCATTCAAGAACAGTCACGGAGTTGTTGTGAAGCCATTCCTTTGTTATTTTAGCTGTGTGCTTAGGGTCATTGTCTTGTTGGAAGGTAAACCTTTGGCCCAGTCTGAGGTCCTGAGCACTCTGGAGAAGGTTTTCGTCCAGGATATCCCTGTACTTGGCCGCATTCATCTTTCCCTCGATTGCAGCCAGTCATCCTGTCCTTGCAGCTGAAAAACACCCCCACAGCATGATGCTGCCACCACAATGCTTCACTGTTGGGACTGTATTGGACAGGTGATGAGCAGTGCCTGGTTTTCTCCACACATACCGCTTAGAATTAAGGCCAAAAATTTCTATCTTGGTCTCATCAGACCAGAGAATCTTATTTCTTACCATCTTGGAGTCCTTCAGGTGTTTTTTAGCAAACTCCATGCGGGCTTTCATGTGTCTGAGGAGAGGCTTCCGTCGGGCCACTCTGCCATAAAGCCCCGACTGGTGGAGGGCTGCACAGATGGTTGACTTTCTACAACTTTCTCCCATCTCCTGACTGCATATCTGGAGCTCAGCCACAGTGATCTTTGGGTTCTTCTTTAACTCTCTCACCAAGGCTCTTCTCCCCCGATAGCTCAGTTTGGCAGCTCTAGGAAGGGTTCTGGTCGTCCCAAACATTTTCCATTTAAGGATTATGGAGGCCACTGTGCTCTTAGGAACCTTAAGTGCAGCAGAATTTTTTTTGTAACCTTGGCCAGATCTGTGCCTTGCCACAATTCTGTCTCTGAGCTCTTCAGGCAGTTCCTTTGACCTCATGATTCTCATTTGCTCTGACATGCACTGTGAGCTGTAAGGTCTTATATAGACAGGTGTGTGGCTTTCCTAATCAAGTCCAATCAGTATAATCAAATACAGCTGGACTCAAATGAAGGTGTAGAACCATCTCAAGGATGATCAGAAGAAATGAACAGCACCTGAGTTAAAGTGGAGGGCCACCCTGAAAAAAAAAAAATCACCAAAAATCCTAAAAAAAATAAAAAAAAAAACATTTAAAAAAAAAATAAATTTAAACTTACCTAAACCCTTGTTGCTAGGCAGTCTTTCTAATCTGCCTCTTCCTTTTCCGCGGCATGTTCTTCTCCTTGGTGAGCAGCCCCGTTGTCTTATGGGAACTGTGTGTGTTCCCAGAACACCACGGAGCCATTCACAGAGCACCGCGCCACTCGGGCGTGCACAGTAGGAAACTATCAGTGAAACCGCAAGGCTCCACTGCCTGTTTTCCTTACCTAGGATGGCGGTGCCAGGACCCGAGAGCCGAGGGACAGGTCGGCCTCTAGCGGCCGACATCGCGGGCACCCAGGACAGGTAAGTACTTATTTAAAGTCAGCAGCTACAGTGTTTGTAGCTGCTGACTTTTAATTTTTTTTTTTAAGGCCGGAATCCCGCTTTAAATTATGAGTGTCACAGCAAAGGGTCTGAATATTTAGAACCATGTGATATTTCAGTTTTTCTTTTTTAATAAATCTGCAAAAATGTCAACAATTCTGTGTTTTTCTGTCAATATGGGGTGCTGTGTGTACATTAATGAGGAAAAAATTAACTTAAATGATTTTAGCAAATGGCTGCAATATAACAAAGAGTGAAAAATGTAAGGGGGTCTGAATACTTTCCGTCCCCACTGTAACTTCATTTTTTTTGTAGTTCAAAAGTAAACCTATACAGCAGAATGGAGTCAATAATAAGTTGAAGCTAGTGGGATAAAGTAGGTAGAACTGACCCTTTCCAAGAAAACATAGAAGCATAGCATAGAAATATAATATACACAGCAATCTTTTTGCATATTTGGAGGAAGACAATTCCCCAAAGATGCCCAAAGGGAATTTTCTAGGATTCAGCAAATTGGGAAGGCCTATCATGATAGAGAGCTGAATAATTCTATCTTTTGAAGAGATAACAGAGGTCTTATAAGTATCACAAAACTTAGTTGAAGTCTATGGGACTCGAACGTTCAAAATCAAAAGTGCTAATTTTAAAGGCTAATTTGCATGGTATTGTCCTAAAAAGGGTTTGGGGACCCGGGTCCTGCCCCAGGGGACATGTATCCATGCAAAAAAAGTTTTTAAAACGGCCGTTTTTTCGGGAGCAGTGATTTTAATGATGCTGAAAGTGAAAAAAAAAAAAAGTGAAATAATCCTTTAAATATCGTACCTGGGGGGTGTCTATAGTATGCCTGTAAAGTGGCGCGTGTTTCCCATGCTTAGAACAGTCCCTGCACAAAATGACATTTTTAAAGGAATAAAAGTAATTTAAAACTGCTTGCGGCTTTAATGTAATGTCAGGTCCCGGCAATATGGATGAAAATCAGTGAGACAAATGGCATGGGTACCCCCCACCCCCCAGTCTATTACCAGGCCCTTTGGGTCTTGTATGGATGTTAAGGGGAATCCCGCACCCAAATTAAAAAAAGGAAAGGCGTGGGGCCCCCAGGCCCTATATACTCTGAACAGCAGTATACAGGTGGTGCAAACAAGACAGGGACTGTAGGTTTGTTGTTAAGTAGAATCTGTTTGTAATTTTGAACTGGTACATTTTTAAAGTGTAGCTCCAGCCAAAAAAATCTATTTTAAGCTTTTTGGAAAACATAGGGAAGAGTTATCAACCCTGTGACATTTGTTTTGCTGTCTGTGCACCTCTTCAGAAGATTTCACCTCACTTTCTGTCCCAGTGGCAAATGTTTTTGACAATTTGGGGTTTTTAGTGAAACAAGGATTGGTGATAAAGCATCAGTGGAGAGGAGAAACACTTTTCCCATATTAACTCTTACAGGAGAGAATTTCCCTTCCTAGTGGTAGATTTCATCTCACTTCCTGTTGTCTCCTTCCGTTTGCAAGTAGGAGTCGTTTGTATGTTGGATGATTGAAAGTAGTTACCTGCCCTATATACTCTGCAGAAATTGGGGCCTTATGTGTTGGTGTTGCCACAACACTGTAAGCCCGCACAGGGCCCTGCTGTGAAATATTAGATCAAGAATTGTAATTACATGCACCTGTTGAACAGGGACAGAAAAATTGGGCCTTTGGTGGTGGTGTTGGTGGTGCTGGTGCCACAACACTGTAAGTCCTCACAGTTACTCTTGGTGGGCACAGAAACAGGCCCTGCCATGAAATATTAGATCAAGAATTGTAATTACATGTCCCTGTTGAACAGGGACAGAAAAATTGGGCATTAGGCACTGGTGCCACAACACTGCAACCCCTCACAGATACTCTAGTTGGAGTGCAGGAACAAGCCCTGCTGCAAAGTATTGCATCAAAAATTGTAATTATACGCCCCTGTTAAACAGGGGCAGAAAAATTGGGCCTTAGCCACTGGTGGCGGCGCCCAGAACCAAAAATATTCTTACAAGCTATCAGCATGATCATTGAGGAGGGAGAGGATAGTCGCTCAGCATAACAGGATAGTCACTCATCATCAGCATAGGGAGTCTTGAAGGAATCTGACATTTCATAAAAAATTATTCGGTTACATCAGCATCAGGGTGTTGGTATCTGGTGGTGATCCAAGACTGAATCATTTTTATGAAGGTCAGCCGAACGAACGAGTCGGTGGACAGGCGCACCCTGTGATCGGTTACAAAGCCTCCAGCAGCACTGAATGTGCGTTCCGAAAGAACACTGGATGCAGGACAGGCCAGTAGCTCAATTGCATACTGTGCAAGCTCTGGCCAGTGATCCATCCTCAAGACCCAGTAACCCAGAGGATTTTCGGTGGGAAAGGTGTCCAAGTCAGATCTTGCCCCTAGGTATTCCTGCACCATGTAAAACAGACGCTGGCGATGATTGCTGGAACCAATCATACCTTGGGGCTGCGGACTAAAAAATTGTCTGAACGCATCAGTCAGACGGCCACCTTCTCCGCCGCTCCTTCTTTGACTGACCGAAGCCTCAGCGACACATTGTCCAGGAACAGGAGTTTGTAACCTCCCAGTTTCTGGGAACGCGTTGCACAGACCTTTCTGCAAGGCCTCCCGAAGATGTTTCATCTTCCGCTCCCTCTGCGACGGCAAGATAAGGTCCGCAACCTTACCCTTGTAATGTGGATCAAGGAGGGTTTCCAGCCAGTAACGATCCCTCTCCTTGATATCACGAATACGAGGATCCTTCCGCAGGCTTTGCAGGATCAGGGAGGCCATGCAGCGTAGGTTTGCTGAGGCATTCAGTCCGGAGTCCTCTGGGTCACTAAGGACGACATGATCTGCAGGTACCTCCTCTCAGCCCTTAAAGACTGCTGCTGATGCTAAGTGCCAGGCTCCACCTCCATGCTGACACAATCCTCCTCCTTGTCCTCTTCCTGTGTGATCGGCGGGCACGCAGGAACACTGTCTGGATAAAGGGGGCCTTGAGAGCTACGGAAGTCCTCCTCTTCCTGCCTCTGTTCTGCCTCAAGTGCCCTGTCTATTATTCCACGCAGCGTGTGCTCCAACAGGTGGACAAGGGGGACAGTGTCACTGATGCATGCACTGTCACTGCTCACCATCCTCGTGGCCTCCTCAAATGGTGACAGGACAGTGCATGCATCCCTGATCATGGCCCACTGGCGTGGGGAAAAAAAACAAGCTCCCCTGACCCTGTCCTGGTGCCATAGTGGCACAGGTATTCATTGATGGCCCTCTGCTGCATGTGCAGCCGCTGCAGCACGGCCAACATTGAGTTACACCTGGTGGGCATGTCACAGATTAGGCAGTTCTTGGGCAGGTTAAATTCCTTTTAGAGGTCAGCCAGCTGAGCATTATATGACCGGCGGAAATGCACACAGACCATCCTGGCCTGCCTCAGGACATCCTGTAAGCCCGGGTACCTGCCAAGAACCACTGCACCACCAAGTTAAGGACGTGAGCCAAACAGGGCACATGGGTCAGTTGTCCCTGTCGGAGGGCGGAGAGGAGGTTGGTGCCGATGTCGCAAACCACCATTCCTGGCTTAAGCTGGCGTGGCGTCAACCACCTCTGAACCTGCCCCTGCAGAGCTGACAGAATCTCTGCCCCAGTGTGGCTCCTGTCCCCCAAGCACACCAGCTCAAGGACCACATGGCATCTTTTGGCCTGTGTACTTGCGTAGCCCCTTGAATGCATGCTGGTAGAGAGCTGGAATCGCGTTCCGTGAGAAAAAGTGGCGTTTGTGAACCTGCCACTGAGGAACTGCACATTCCACAAACGCATGGAAGGGGGCAGAGTCTACCAACTGAAAAGGTAGCAGTTGAAGTGCTAGCAATTTTGCCAAGCTAGCATTCAACCGCTGGGCATGTGGATGGCTGGGAACGAACTTCTTTTTGCAGTGCAGCAGCTGGGACAGGGAAATTTGCCTGGTACAATCTGACGTCGGTGTAACGATAGCAGATTGCCCGCAAGTACTTGGCTGTGACACACCTAATTCTACACCTTCATTCCTCTCAGTGCAGGTCTCAGAGAGGACTGAAGGTATAGTGGGGTTGGAGATCCCAGCTGATGAGGAGCGGGGAGAGGTCCTCTTTGTTCTTTGGTGTGGGTCTTTTAGGTACACTTGCCAACGAACTGCATGGCAGGTCAACCTATGTCTGGTCAAGCATGTGGTGCCCAAGCGGGAGATGTTTTGGCCATGCAAGATACGCTTGAGACATTTGTTGCAAATAGCAACGGTGCGATCTGATGCACTCGTCTCAAAAAAGGCCCACACCAAAGAACTTTTGGAATAATGCCCAGAGACAGCAGCGCCCTGCACATGCAGAGCTCTGCGGTGTGATGCAGTCAGTGTGCTGCCCTTAAGCTGGCCCCTGGAGGGCATCCTGCCTCATTGGTGATGTGCCTCCTCATCCTCCTTTCTCCTATCAGGCACCCATGTGGAGTCAGTGACCTCATCATCCCCTCCCTCCTCCTCACTGGAGGAAACCTGGCAGTATGCCGCAGCAGGGGGAACATGACTGCCAGATTGCTGTCCTTCTTGGGTACACCCTCTGTCTGGGCTCACGTTACTGCCTTCCTCTAGCGGAGTACCATCATCGGAGCCTTCAAAACGCTGGGCATCCTCCTGGAGCATGTACCCAACACTGTGGTCAAACAGTTCGGGGGACTCCTCAGGAGGACATGGTAGGGCTAGGGAAGGAGTGACTGATGCCATTGAGCCGAGGGAAGAGGCCGCGTTGGCAGCTGCTTTGCCAGACAAAGTACCCTGAGCCTGGGTGAGAGAGGATGAGGAGGATGAGGGCGGCTTGGTCATCTACTCGACCAAGTCTTCCGCATGTTGCGGCTCAACACGGCCAGCTGCCGAAAAAAGGGCCAAGCATGGTCCACGGCCATGTGCTGATGAGGATGCACCGTGTCCATGACCAGCACTGTTGCCTCTAGACACAGAGCCTGCTTGCCCTCTTTTATTGGCTTGTGACTGTCTGTCTCTCCCTGTTGGCCTTCCAGACATACTATTGGCCTGCAGTGAGCTGTAGCTGCACAAAACTGGGGTGTATATATATATATATATATATACAGATCATACTGCAGCTAGCAGAATCAACTGCCTGCCTGTAGTATTATTAGTATGAGAACACCTGCACTTGTCTTCAGGTAGCTATACTGTAGGTGCAACTGTGCAGGGTTACACAGTACACTTGTATGACTGATACACAAGTTCTGCGCTCCTGAACTCAATGTGCCACCACTGCGCTCATGAAAATGATGTGAACTGAAAATATAATACTAATTATAAACCTGTAAAAGCTGCCAACTTAAACAAAAAGGATCAATAAAGTGCTTTAAAGACAAAACAGTGGCGCTAAGTAACTGAATCTGTGATAAATAATAAACCAATCAAATGACTTATTAAGTAAATGAATTAAATCAAAAAAATAGTGTACACAGTACACTAACTGGAAATACTTCAAGAACCAGCCTGTGCTATTAATAGTATCAGAAGAAGCACACAAGCACCTGGCTTTAGGTAGCTATACTGTAGGTGCAACTGTGCAGGGTACACAGTACACTAACTGGAAATACTTCAAGAGCCTGCCTGTGCTATTAATAGTATCAGAAGAAGCACACAAGCACCTGGCTTCAGGTAGCTATACTGTAGGTGCAACTGTGCAGGGTTACACAGTACACTAACTGGAAATACTTTAAGAGCCTGCCTGTGCTGTTAATAGGATCAGAAGAAGCACACAAGCACCTGGCTTCAGGTAGCTATACTGTAGGTGCAACTGTGCAGGGCTACACAGTACACTAACTGGAAATACTTCAAGAGCCTGCCTGTGCTGTTAATAGTATCAGAAGAAGCACACAAGCACCTGACTTCAGGTAGCTATACTGTAGGTGCAACTGTGCAGGGTACACAGTACACTAACTGGAAATACTTCAAGAGCCTGCCTGTGCTATTAATAGTATCAGAAGAAGCACACAAGCACCTGGTTTCAGGTAGCTATGTTGTAGGTGCAACTGTGCAGGGTTACACAGTACACTAACTGTAAATACTTCAAGAGCCTGCCTGTGCTGTTAATAGGATCAGAAGAAGCACACAAGCACCTGGCTTCAGGTAGCTATACTGTAGGTGCAACTGTGCAGGGTTACACAGTACACTAACTGGAAATACTTCAAGAGCCTGCCTGTGCTGTTAATAGTATCAGAAGAAGCACACAAGCACCTGGCTTCAGGGAGCTATACTGTAGGTGCAACTGTGCAGGGTACACAGTACACTAACTAGAAATACTTCAAGAGCCTGCCTGTGCTATTAATAGTATCAGAAGAAGCACACAAGCACCTGGCTTCAGGTAGCTATGCTGCAGGTGTAACTGTGCAGGGTTACACAGTACACTAATTGGAAATACTTCAAGAGCCTGCCTGTGCTATTGATAGGATCAGAAGAAGCACACAAGCACCTGGCTCCAGGTAGCTATACTGTAGGTGCAACTGTGCAGGGTACACAGTACACTAACTGGAAATACTGTAAAAAACACCTGCCTGGGATGCACATATATACACAATACACTGCAAGTGCAGCTAACTGACTCGACCTGCCTACTCTATCTAACTTAAATCAAATGACACTGTCTCTCTATCTATCTCTCTCCACCGCAGCACACTACACAGGGCCGACGTGCAGGCGGCCTTATATAGTTTTGGGCGTGTACCAAACCCCCTGAGCCATAATTGGCCAAAGCCTCCCTGGCTTTGGCCAATTACGGCTCTCTGTACACACGGTGCTGTGATTGGCCAAGCATGCGGGTCATAGTGCATGCTTGGCCAATCATCAGCCAGCAATGCACTGCGATGCCACAGTGAATTATGGGCTGTGGCGCGCCACTCGAATTCGACATGAACGGCTCATAATGTTCGTATTTCGGTGAACGACCGAACACACGATGTTCGAGTCAACATGCATTCGACTCGAACATGAAGCTCATCCCTAGTACTGAGTGAATAATCCCCTACCAATCATCAAGTCATCCAAAAAAATGGTTCAGACTTGATGAAGCAAAGTCTTTTCCACAGAAAGACACAGTGCAGAACAGGGTAAGTTAGAAATGCAGGAAATATCGGCTACAGAGAGCCTACAGGCAATACCGATGACTAGTCTTTTGTCATCTGCCTGTTTTTCACAGATTTTACAGTATAGGTCTTTAAGTAATTTAGAAGTAAAAAGTCTGGTGTTATTTGATGGTGTGTTGCATAGCGTTACCTGTATGAAATTGCCCTTTCTTATCTGAGCAACAATTTCATGGTGTTTTATAAAAAGCAAACATGTCCCATTAACTGTGAATTGCTATGTTTAAGTTGAATGAACTTTATAAAGTTATTCCTGCATGAATAAGTCTAAGATGACAGGCTGACTAGAGTTTCCCAGGGGTATTATATAATATACATATACACACACATACACACAGTATCTCACAAAAGTGAGTACACCCCTTACACTTTTGTAAATATTTTATTATTACTTTTCATGTGACAACACTGAAGAAATGACACTTTGCTACAATCTAAAGTAGTGAGTGTACAGCTTGTATAACAGTGTAAATTTGCTGTCCCCTCAAAATAACTCAGCACAGAGCCATTATTGTCTATACCACTGGCAACAAAAGTGAGTACACCCCTAAGTGAAAATGTCTAAATTGGGCCCAATTAGCCATTTTCCCTCCCCGGTGTTATGTGACTCGTTAATGTTAGAAGGTCTCAGGTGTGAATGGGGAGCAGGTGTGTTAAATTTTGTGTTATCGCTCTCACTCTCTCATATTGGTCACTGAAAGTAAAACATGGCACCTCATGGCAAATAACTCTCTAAGGATCTAAAAAAAATAATTTTGCTCTACATAAAGACGGCCTAGGCTTTAAGAAGATTGCCAAAAACTGAAACTGGGCTGCACCACGGTGGCCAAGACCATACAGCGGTTTAACAGGACAGGCTCCACTCAGAACAGGCCTCGCCATGGTCGACCAAAGAAGTTGAGTGCACGTGCTCAGCGTCATATCCAGAGGATGTCTTTGGGAAATAGACGTATGAGTGCTGCCAGCATTGCTGCAGAGCTGGAAGGGGTGTGGGGTCAGCCTGTCAGCGCTCAGACCATATGCCGCACACTGCATCAAATTGGTCTGCATGGCTGTCGGCATAGAAGGCTTCTTCTAAAGATGATGCACAAGAAAGCCCGCAAACAGTTTGCTGAAGACAAGCAGACTAAGGGCATGGATTACTGGAACCATGTCCTGTGGTCTGATGAGACCAAGATAAACTTATTTGGTTCAGATGGTGTCAAGCATGTGTGGTGGCAACCAGGTGAGGAGTACAAAGACAAGTGTGTCTTGCCAGTTAAGCATGGTGGTGGGAGTGTTATGGTCTGGGGCTGCATGAGTGCTGCCGGCACTGGGGAGTTATTGAGGGAGCCATGAATGCCATCATGTACTGTGACATACTGAAGCAGAGCATGATCCCCTCCCTTTGGAGACTGGGCCGCAGGGCAGTATTTCAACATGATAACGACCCCAAACACACCTCCAAGATGACCACTGCATTGCTAAAGAAGCTGAGGGTAAAGGTGATGGACTGGCCAAGCATGTCTCCAGACCTAATGAACCCTATTGAGCATCTGTGGGGCATCCTTAAACGGAAGGTGGAGGAGCGCAAGGTCTCTAATATCCACCAGCAACGTGATGTCGTCATGGAGGAGTGGAGGAGGTCTCCAGTGGCAACCTGTGAAGCTCTGTTGAACTCCATGCCCAAGAGGGTTAAGGCAGTGTTGGAAAACAATGATGGCCACACAAAATATTGACACTTTGGGCCCAATTTAGACATTTTCACTTAGAGGTGTATTCACTTTTGTTGCCAGCGGTTTAGACAATAATGGCTGTGTGTTGAGTTATTTTGAAGGGACAGCAAATTTGCACTGTTATACAAGCAGTACACTCACTACTTTACATTATAGCAAAGTGTCATTTTCTTCAGTGTTGTCACATTGTTATGCTTGCATCTATCTAGAAAGGTTACTTTGTGGTATAAGCAAGGAAGCTGAGACCTCTGCAGTGAGCAAATGTGCTTTTACTATACAAAAAATGCTGCACATACAAAACTATTACAATATTAGGAATACAGTAAAAGACTGACAGATATCTATAACAAGCAAAATGCCTAGCAAATAAACAGCCTATGGTCTGTAACAGTGGAAATACATTTAAAAGTTACTTAGCTCCAGTTACTGTGTTCATGATCTCCATTGACAACGAGGCTTCTGAAGATCAGGCACCTTCTTGTTCGCTTATTACAGATGAGAGTCTTTTGATGTTAATCCATGTTGAGTGGCTCTCACTATCAGTGTCTACTGCTCCTTTATTTGGGCTTTTGTTTACCAGTTCATTGACAATGGTTACAAACTCGTTTACCTTAACAACCAAACAGCCAACTATCAACAGTTCCCATTGTTACCAAGGCATTCGTTTGAGAAACATCCTCAGACAAACATGATCTTTGTTAAAAGTCTTTTAGAAAAATCGTATATATTATATCAAACGCAACACATTGTGCCCTTGATTTTTCTCTCAGACTTAACACAAAAAATCTCTTCATTACTAACAACTCATTCTACACAATAATTTCCTTGAATGCAACCCCCTCCCATATTTCTGTCACTGAGAAGGTGTTTTAGTCTTTGGCTAAAAGTTCATTAGAAAGTCCATTCTAAAGTTCTTTAGAAACAAGTCCAGGCTTGTAATACATCACAGGCCTTGCTCCCCACAGCTCTTGTGGTCTTCCATCATTCTGTCCATCATGTAACCACTTTCCCTTGGTCTTCCTATGGATCAAATCGGAGACAGCCTGTGGAGTGGAAAACAAAGCAGATTACCTGTTTCTTCTAATAATACATAAACAGTAGATCCTGGCCCTTCAGCTACAATCTCTCCTCTAACTGGCTTCTTGCCTGGATATCTGGCCAGCACTTTGCCACCTGCCTGTATCTACTTCTGACCCTCCCAAAGAACAAAGAATAGGGAGGAGAGGAAATATACTGATATTTCCCAGAAGATCACTGATGTTTTTTTTGGAAGGTTTAATGTTATGTAACCTCACTTTCTACTCTTGCTGAGAAGTATCCACTAACCAGTCACAGTCCTAGCCACTGTCTTTAAGCTCATCTTCCAATGCAAATATAACTTCAAACCATCCTGCCAGATTCCCTCTCATTCCTAGATAGGCTTCAGCTTCAGATACGTCACTCTTGGTTTCTATGATACCAAAACATTTGTCCAAAATCCTGGTCCCTTGCCAATACCCAATTTCACCCGTGTCCTAACTGCTGGTGTGGTTTGCCATCCATCCCAAACCTTCTACAGAAATCAATTCTCCTTTGTGATGGGAAGGATTTCCCTGCAAAAGTATAACTTCAGGAACAGGTGCATATGGGCTGGGCGTCGGTCTCCTGCTGTCACTGCCCTCACTGCTATTACAGGAGACCCACCTTCCCTTCATAAAGGACAAGGAACCTCTCAATCTCCTTTTCTGAGTCTCTTTAACTCCTCCCCAGGATAAAGGTTTTTGGGTTTTGGTTCATGTGCAGTGTTGGGAATTGGTTTGGGGCTAACAGGAGGGGTCTGTTCTGTTTTCTCTGAATCTAGGCTGATCTCACTAGGAGTAGTGTTTCTAACCCTGACAGTTTTCCCAATGTTTACACCTCTTCAACATTTCTGCAGTAGAAATCCCATCTATCTCATCTTTAGGTACTCCTGCCTTTAATAGGTTCACTCACATTTCTTTCCTAGAAATAACTAGCCTGGTTTTCTCTTCAGCTCATGTCTTCTCTACCCCATTCCCTTTCTTCTCTGTTCTTTTCTGCTTGTATTCTTCCTGTCTGGCCTTGACCTTATCTACTGCCCTGACAGGTTTTGTTTTTGTCTCCTCTAGCTCCCCAACTGGCTTAAGAGGGTAGTGGCTTCAAGAATCTTGCTGTTTAATCCCAGGCCTCCCAGAAAGGACAATAAAGGAGCCCTGAGATGAAATGGCGCAGACTTCATCAGCTTAGAGTTCAGAGCAGACGTAAAGGGTTCCATATCTGGACCCATCCATTCTGGAAACGTATTTAATCCGGTTATACAACCCGTCTCACGTAACCTGGAAATACCCTCTCCTATTGATCTCCGGGAGTAGGTATTTTCCAGGTCAGTAGGACTAGCGTATACTCGGACTATTCCATCTTTCATGAGGTCTAACAGTGAAAAATTCACACTAAACTCTCAGGCTTTTCACATTGCTTGACGCAATTGTGGATCATGAGTCAACACTCCCATAGCCATTGCTTCCTTACCTGACAAAACAACACTGTCTACCACTTCATCCCACAAGCGTAGGAGCCAACTCAATATGGGTTCCCCGGACCTTTGTTTATATTGTTTTGCCTCTCAGGCTTTTCGCATTGCCTGACGCAATTGTGGATCATGAGTCAACACTCCCATAGCCATTGCTTCCTTACCTGACAAAACAACACTGTCTACCACTTCATCCCACAAGCGTAGGAGCCAACTCAATATGGGTTCCCCGGACCTTTGTTTATATTGTTTTGCCAGCTTGTGGAGTTCAGTTTGTGTAAACTCCCGTACTTCTTCAAATTCAACATCTCTGGGGTTGCGATAATGCACTTTCCCATCTGCCATATGCTCTCTATCATGTTGCCTTTTCCTATGCTTAGTAATGAGAGGTCTGGCACACTTTTTCTTTCCCACTGGATAATCATCATCAGAAACATCAAACTCTCCTCATCCTCATAATCATTTGAGGAGAGCACATCCTCACAATCCCAGTTTTGGGATGTGACAATGGCACGTACCCTGGCTTTGCTAACAGGTTTATGGCCCTTCCTTTTCCTTAAGGCATTAATTGATTTGGTCATGAGGGCTGCACATCACTCTTGCAAATCATCAGCCTGGCTAGCTGTTACGTACCTAAAGGGTGAGCCTGAATTGCAGAGGATGGCCTCTCCTACGCCTCCGACTCGAGAGCCCCTGATAGTGGAGACAGGGGTGCAGGAGTGCGGAGTGGTATGAGTACCTGGCAGGATCAACAGCAGAAGGATCAGATGGCTGGCACAGCTGACGGGATGGATCAGTAAACAGGAACTGCAGACTGGACAACTCAGCAGACAGGACAGCAGACTGGATGGATCAGGCAGACAGGTGAGCAGCCTGGATGGCTTAGCAGACAGGCCCAGCAGACTGGATGATCAGCAGACAGGTGAACAGCCTGGATGGCTCAGCAGACAGGCCCAGCAGACTGGATGATCAGCAGACAGGTGAACAGCCTGGATGGCTCAGCAGACAGGCCCAGCAGACTGGATGATCAGCAGACAGGTGAACAGCCTGGATGGCTCAGCAGACAGGCTCAGCAGACTGGATGGGAGTCCAGGATCGTCAGACAGGCCGGGTCGGTAAGCAGGCTGGCAGCAGAGGTACAAAAGGAGCAGGCAGGAGGGATCTTCAAACAAGCCAGGGATCAGGTACAGGTAGATAACAGGAATAGTCTCAAAGCCAACCGGGTCAAAACAGGAGCAGATATCAGGTTTTCAGGGAACACATACACAGAGCTGCAGAGCAAACAGCAATGATGCAAGTGCCAGACAGGTTTAAATAACCCGCCAGACACTAACGAGTGCATGTGCACGTGCGCATAGACGCCCGCAATCGTGCACCGATGGGTCTAATCTGCCTGTTACTGGCAGGATCTTCATGACACTAGCAGTTGGACAAACACACTCTGAAGCAACTGCTAGCTGGTCTTTTATTAACCCTAACTTCTGTCTCTGCCTTCTCTCTTCTCTGTGATTCATCATAAATAGCATGAAGGAAGTACCATCCCACTCTGGACACTGTCCTCTTCTCGCTTTACTTAAATCCAACCCCTTAAGGCTAAAATCTACAAAATAATCTGAGACTTTATCACCCAAAGTCTTATTCAAAGGAGAAGCATACTTTACAAATTCTTTAGCAAGAGGCTCCCACTCATTGTCTCTGACCCAGATAGGTAAGCTGCACACTTCCTTCTGGCCACCAGAACCCTCTGCAGCCCTGCTTTTCCTAAACGGCTTACGCAGCATTTTTACCTAGCACAAGCAAATAAACAGCCTATGGTCTGTAACAGTAGAAATACACTTAAAAGTTACTTAGCTCCAGTTACTGCTTGTGATCTCCATTGACAACGAGGCTTCTGGAGATCAGGCACCTTCTTGTTCGCTTATTACAGATGAGAGTCTTTTGGTGTTAATCCATGTTGAGTGGCTCTCACTATCAGTTTCTACTGCTCCTTTTATTTGGGCTTTTGTTTACCAGTTCATTGACAATGGATACAAACTCGTTCACCTTAACAACCAAACTGCCAACTATCAACAGTTCCCATTGTTACCAAGGCATTCGTTTGAGAAACATCCTCAGACAAACCTGATCTTTGTTAAAAACTAGTCTGATTGCTATTCTATCACAGTCTTATAGAAAAATCGTATATATTTTATATTAACCACTTCCGGACTGCCATACACCGATATACGTCCTTAATTTGAGGAGGAATATCGTTGTTATGTCAGCAGCTAGCTGCCATAACCTCAGTATCCTTGTGTTTAGCCGGTTGTCCGCTACAAGATAAAAGTGGTCTTTGCAGCGGATTCGCAGCGAGATCACTTTTATTGGAAGCGGGAGAGGGGCCACCTCCCGCCTCGCTCTGGTGCCCTCTGCCGCGCTCCGGAGCCGTCGGCAGCGGCGGAGGCGATCAGGTCCTCTCTGTGGCTGGGCATGGAGATGAGTGAGGGGAAGATGCCCCCCACCTGTCTCCATGACATTGCAGGGCAGAAGCAACGTCAAAACGTCACTTCCGCCCATAGTTCTTAAAGGGCCATTTTTTTTAAATTATTTTTTTTAAATGACAATTTTTTTTTTTAATTGCATTTTAGTGAAAGTATGAGATCTGAGGTCTTTTTGACCCCAGATCTCATATTTAAGATGTCCTGTCATGCTTTTTTCTATTACAGGGGATGTTTACATTCCTTGTAATAGAAATAAAAGTGACACAATTAAAAAAAAAAAAACAAGTGGGTGTAATTTTGAAGCGTGACATGTTGGGTATCAATTTACTCGGTGTAACATTATCTTTCACACTATAAAAAAATTTGGGCTAACTTTACTGGTGTCTTATTTTTTAATTTAAAAAAGTGTATTTATTCCAAAAAAAGTGCGCTTGTAAGACCACTGCGCAAATACGGTGTGACAGAAAGTGTGGCAACGACCACCATTTTATTCTCTAGGGTGTTAGTCTAGGGTGTTAGAAAAAAATGTATAATGTTTGGGGGTTCTAAGTAATTTTCTAGCAAAAAAAAAACTGTTTTAACTTGTAAACAACACATCTAAAAAAGAGGCTTGGTCCTTAAGTGGTTAAACGCAACACACACATGAAAAGATATAATAAAATATTTACAAAAATGTGAGGGGTGACATACTGAAGCAGAGCATGATCCTCTCAGGACTGGGCCGCAGGGCAGTATTCCAACATGATAACAACCCCAAACACAATTCCAAGATAACCACTGCCTTGCTAAAGGTGATGGACTGGCCAAGCATGTCTCCAGACCTAAACTCTATTGAGCATCTGTGGGGCATCCTCAAACGGAAGGTGGAAGAGCGCAAGGTCTCTAACATCCACCAGCTCCATGATGTCATCATTGAGGAGTGGAAGAGGACTCCAGTGGCAATCTGTGAATCTCTGGTGAACTCCATGCCCAAGAGGGTTAAGGCAGTGCTGGAAAATAATGGTGGCTACATAAAATATTGACACTTTGGTCCCGATTTAGACATTTTCACTTAGGGGTGTACTCACTTTTGTTGCCAGTGGTTTAGACATTAATGGCTGTGTGTTGAGTTATTTTGAGGGGACAGCAAATTTACACTGTTATACAAGCTGTACACTCACTACTTTACATTGTAGTAAAGTGTCATTTCTTTAGTGCTGTCACATGAAAAGGTATAATAAAATATTTACAAAAATGTAAGGGGTGTACTCACTTTTGTGAGATACTGTATATATACAGTATATACAGTGGTTATAAAAAGTCTACACACCCCTGTTAAAATGTTAGGTCTCTGTGATGTAAAAAATGAGACAAAATAAATAATTTCAGAACTTTTTCCACCTTTAACGTGACCTATAAATTGTACGACTCAATTGAAAAACAAACTGAAATCTTTTATGGGGGAAGTAAAAATAAAAAACTAAAATAATGTGGTTGTTACAAGTGTCTTATAACTGGGGATGAAGCTGTGTTCAGAAATAAGCAATCATATTCAAACTCATGTCAAATAGGAGTCAGTACACACCTGCCATTGTCTAAGTCTAGTAGGTCTATCCTGACATTTTCTTAGTCGCATCCTACAGCAAAAGCCATGGTCTGCAGAGAGCTTCCAAAGCAGCAGAGGGATCTCATTGTTAAAAGGTACCAGTCAGGAGAAGGATACAAAATAATTTCCAAGGCATTAGATATACCATGGAACACAGTGAAGACAGTCATCATCAAGTGGAGAAAATATGGCACAACAGTGACATTACCAAGAACTGAACATCCCTCCAAAATTGATGAAAAGACAAGAAGAAAACTGGTCAGGGAGGCTGCCAAGAGGCCTACAGCAACATTAAAGCAGCTGCAGGAAAATCTGGCAAGCACTGGCTGTGTTGTACATGTGACAACAATCTCCCGTATTCTTCATATGTCTGGGCTATGGGGTAGAATGGCAAGAAGGAAGCATTTTCTTAAGAAAAACATCCAAGCCCAGCTAAATTTTGCAAAAACACATCTGAAGTCTCCCAAAATCATGTGGGGAAATGTGTTATGGTCTGATGAAACCAAGGTTGAACCTTTTGCCCATAATTTCAAAAGATATGTTTGGCACAAAAACAACATTGCACATCACCAAAAGAACACCATACCCACAGCATGGTGGTGGCAGCATCATGCTTTGGGGCTGTTTTTCTTCAGCTGGCACAAAGGCCTTAGTCAAGGTAGAGGGGATTATGAACAGTTCCAAATATCAGTCAATATTGGCACAAAAACTTCAGGCTTCTGCTAGAAAGCTGAACATGAACAGGAACTTCATCTTTCAGCATGACATAGACCCGAATTATACATCCAAATCAACAAAGCAATGGTTTCACCAGAAGGAGAGTAAAGTTTTGGAATGGCCCACCCAGAGCCCAGACCTGAATCCGATTGAAAATCTGTGGGGTGATCTTATGAGGGCTGGGCACAGGAGATGCCCAGACTCGCAATCTGTGGGGTGATCTTAAGAGGGCTGGGCACAGGAGATGCCCAGACTCGCAATCTGACAGATTTTGAGTGTTTTTGCAAAGAAGAGTGGGCAAATATTGCAAAGTCAAGATGTGCCATGCTGATAGACTCATACCCAAAGAGTCCTGTAATAAAATCAAAAGGTGCTTTAAACAAAGTATTAGTTTAAGGGTGTGCACACTTATGCAACCATAATATTTTAGTTTTTCATTTTTACTTCTCTCCACCTAAAAGATTTCAGTTTGTTGTTCAACTGAGTTGTACAGTTTATAGGTCACATTAAAGGTGGAAAACGTTCTGAAATTATTTATCTTTGTCTAATTTTTTTACATCACAGAAACCTGACATTTTAACAGGGGTGTGTAAACTTTGTATATCCACTGTATATATTGTATTTTTTTTGCAATTAAAAGCAGAAATTTACTGGAAAAAAAAACATTTTCTTACCAGCAATAAACTATAATGCAATGTGTTCCATTATTGGAGGAGGTGGACCTTTCAATCTACCTCCCGTCCTCCAATAACGGAACACATTGCATTGTAGAACCTATAGTCCGAGCTCTTCGAATGAAGCACGGGGGCAGAAAGAGTGGGCATAGTCGGCACTTTTTTGCTGGTAATTAGTGTCCCTGGTGCATTATCACCTCGTTCATGTGAAATGTGAAGTCAAAAAATGAACGACAAAAATTAAATACCTATTAAAAAAGAAAATAAAATACAGGTATTGCCATGCTTTGCGCCATCGCCTTATATCAAATTAGGGAAGCTGAGAGAAGGGATTCTCTAGGGATTATGCACACAGCTGCGTGATATGTAAGCAAGCAATACAATCTCCTGGCATTCCTGGCTGCAGACTGAAGGTTCTGGATTAGTCAGCGATGAGTTGCATTCATTTTCATTTTGGAAGGAGTGGGAAAGGATTAGAACTTCTGTCAGGATTTTAAATGCTGTCCTGTTCTGTCACCCGGACAAGAAATGATGGGGGCACAAATAGCAATGAGAACCTAAACACTTCTCGCACTATTAGAAAATGGGTTTTTAATGTTGCCTGTGCACCCATTGGATGGATTTCCTCTAGCTTCCTGTTCTGTCTGAGATATATCAAATAGACAAGAAAGGGGGAAATTTTTTATGACTTCCTGTTCTGTCCAAGTAAGAATTAAAAATAGATCTCTCAGGTTGGGACATACTGTGGACATAAAAACTTGGCAGAGGTTGAAAGAAAAAATTGTTTGAAGTTGGGCTTTTAATTAATTGTAAAGGTATTTTTTTTAAATAACAAACATGTTTTACTTACCTGCTCTGTGTAAAGTTTTTGCACAGGGAAGCACCGATCCTCCTCTTCTGGTGTCCCCCGTTGGTGCTCCTGGCTCCTCCCCCTGTGAGTGCCCATATAGTAAGCAGCTTGCTATGGGAGCACTTGTGTGGGCTCGATCCTGAGCCTCTCTGTGTGTGTCCATATACACACAGTGCAGCTCAGCCCCATAGGACAGTCAGAGGAGAATGAAAACTCCTCCTACAAGCTTTAACCAGACCGGACACAAAACTGCTATATACTGCTGATGAGAAAAGGTATTTAGCAATTTATATTTACTAAAATAATTGCATTTCCATGATCTCTGTACTGTGCGAGACTAGAAATAGTGAATGCTGGGTCCTGGGTTTAGTAAAACTTTTCAGAGTAGGAATATAATAATAATGATAACTTAATTATAAACTTTAAATTATTGATAAACTTTAACCACTTCAATACCAGGTACATAGACACCTTCCTGCCCAAGCCAATTGTCAGCTAAAATAAAGTAAAGTAAAGTAAAAATCACACTTTTTAATAAAATGGTAAAATGCTACAAACAGCACAAACATGGTCAATACATAGCAGGGTTCGTTAACCAGAGCGGGTAGTCTGAACAAGCCAGTGAAACAGGAATCCAGAGATCAACGTAGTAAACAGGATCAGGAACCAGAAGGAAAGTCAGCCAGTCAAAAGTCTTTAACAGGAAAACACAGCAGAGAGTATATGTTGACCAGGTGAAGGCACAGGAGATCTGATCAAGGCAGTTTAAATAGCCAGCAGGGCTAGCTGACGAGCAGGAAATGAAGACCAGGTGATTCACTGTGGAATGAAGAGTACTGGCAATTAACCGACAGCTGAGCACAGAGCTCTGAGAAGGAAGGGCTGAGCCCAGCCCTGACAGAAACAGAATCCATCCAATCAAACTGAAAATACAGCAAACATGAAGATATACGTGAACCATAAACCCTAACTAGCAACTAAGTGACAGAAAACCTAACTAAACAGTGTAGCACCCTTGTCTTAAACTGGCGCTACCAGTAAATTTAGATGTGCTAGGTGGTAACTAGCCTGGCTGATTTGCAGTCCTTGTGATCATTTGGGTTTTCTCCTAAGCCTGGTTTATCGGTGGTTCCTCCCTTTTGTCAGTAGGTGGCACTGTTACCTTTGGCATTATTATGATGAGCTACAGTGAAGCTAGGTTATGACTATGCATACTTTTCTCGGCCAATCAGTAGGAGTTTCATGGTCGCTAAGCATGCTGGGAAATGGTATAATTATTTGGGGAAATCAAGTGATCAGGGTCCTCCCACCCAGTCTTCGGTCTGGGGTGAATGTCTTAGGAACAGCTGTTACTAGTTAGGCCTGAGGCCTAGCCATGTGCTCGAGGCTCTACAAGGAAGAGCCTGCTCACTACCTGTAGGCATTAAGGAAAGGATGGAAACCTAAGATGAAGTAGCAGAGATTACTCTGCCATGTACCGGGGAACCATGGAGAGCCTGGGAAAGTGTCAAGACAGAATCATCCACAGAATTCCTGCCTTCCTTTTTGTGAGTTCTTTTTCAGTTGCTATAGGAAACAGCTGTTGCTACAAAAGTACAGATTGCTGGCTTTATTTGACTAAGGGTGTCCTTGTGCCCTACCTCTCTCTCCCTTTTTTCGTGAGCAATAATCTCACCTTTGTTCAGCATAAAAGTGACTTTTCTTTAACTGTCTACCTTGTACACCACCCACCATGCCTGTTAACCTGCACCCTGAGGTGAAATGTCAGTCCTCCCTGTCTCTGGGGGTTGCCACCACACCTCTGGAGGTTAGGGGGGTACTACAACTGAAATACAATATATACAGACAAAATGGAAGCAAAAATCAGGGTAAACTGGAGGTGCGAGGAACAGTCAGGAAAGAGGAACCATGATTGGACTGGACTGGGATCAGGAACAAGGGGAGCAGATATGATGCAGCAGGGTACAGGATGCAGAGCAGGAACAAGATCAGGTGGGAATTAGACTCAGAAAAACTTAGCAAGCATGAATCTGGCTATCAGGCAAAACACTGAAGAAAGAGGGTTTAGTAGAGCAGGGAGCAAATACCCTCTCCACAGCCAACATTAGGTGAAGACTGATTACTGGGATCAGCTGGCTGCTGGGGGACACCAGAGTGTACACCGGAACTGTATCCTTCTGCTCTGGGAACTACAGTGCTACCAGCAGGTGATCCAGGTTCTGACACCAGGGCAGCGGCAAAAAAGAAAAAGAGTAAACAGTTACTACACATAAACACACCTCCTTTCACAGTGCACACCAGCAGCTACAGTATAACCCAGCCATAGGTGTGAATGAGCTTTGGAAGAGAAACTGGAGAATGTGTACTGGAGTAGGGATAAAGACGAAAGACCAGTGTGCGTATGCTGGAGGAAGGATCTCACTGGTGAAAGAACAATATGTGTGCTGGAGGTGGGTTCTGACTGGACAAAGACTAATCTGTGTACTGGAGGTGAAATCTGACTGGAGAAGAACCAGTGTATGTGCGGAAGGTGTTATGTCATTTGAGAAGGACCAGAAAGAGGCAAATTTGCACAGTGCCAAAGTAAAAGTAGAACTTAGAAATTATGATATATATCAGATAAGACAGAAGAAGAATGACTTTAGTGACTGAAAGCGTATATAGTGCAAATGTCAGCAGTTTGTATATACCCTTAGTAAGGTCTGCTGTGTATTGCCACCTGTCGGGGATTCATCTGAGCAGTCCGGTTTTTAAATCATGTGTCCTGTTTTCAGTCTACCTGAAACCCAGACACATTATTCAGACCAGACTGTGGCTCCCTGTGTAACTGAGATAGTCACACACAAATCTATTGCCATAGATTGTTAATACAATTTGGCCAAACCCACTGTTTGCGGCAACATGCACCGCATTACTACTCTCCTTGGGGCACACAAAGGTGTCCCAGGTCCTTTACAATCCTATACTGTATACTACAAAAAAAAATGCCATACGCCGCTAAAGTGTTCAGGTTTGGGTTGAAAAAAAGGTGGCAACTCTACCCTAGGGTCACCAGTCAGTCATAATGACATTTCGGCAGCTGTCATATGGAATCTGATATGTGGTTGTAGTGCAACATAAGTGAGAAATTAGGATAGACTCTCTCTCATATGTCCCAGGGTAGAAGTCAAGTATTTATGTAATACAAACATTTTTGGTTTGAAAGGTTAAAAAAACCCTCAGAAACACCAGGATTAGGTGGAAATTAGTCTTCTAGTTCGAAAGCACAGAAAATGTTTATAGGTAACAAAGGTTCTGAAATAATTTAGCAGTATGTGCATGAGTATTTAATTCTGAGCAAATTTATGAGACTTTGGCCTGTTCCATTATGCCAAGACCCGACAATTCATTACAGCCATGATCAGTTTTAAATTACTTTTTTTCCTTTAGAAATGTCATTTTGCTGTGGTACTGTTCTAAATAGGGGAAAACTGCGCCAATTTACAGGTATACTATAGACACCCCCCAGGCACGATCTTTAAAGGAATATTTCATTTTTATTGTTTTGCTTTAGGCATTATTAAAATCACTGCTCCTGAAAAAACGGCCGTTTTTAAAACTTTTTTTTGCATTGATACATGTCCCCTGGAGCAGGTCCCTAAACACTTTTTATGACAATAACTTCCATATAAGCCTTTAAAATGAGCACTTTTGATTTTTCATGCTCATGTCCCATAGACTTTAACAGTGTTTGTGTATTCATCTGAATACATCATATCATCTGTGGGTGTTCAGGTCATCCTTATTAGGGATGAGCCTTCACTGTGTGCAGCAATAAAGGACAGAGTTAGAGTAAGCATATATATGGTGCAAAGGGAGCTGTCACATCTACTCCAACGAAGGTGGTCAGACACTATAGCTGGCTACTGTGTTCTTCATCTATAGCAGCCCCCTTTCCCATAAGGCGAGCAGGCCTACTGGTACTCGGTTGCCCCAAGGACTTATACACAATGCTATAGTGGCTGGCTACCTTGCCAGGGCAGGCGCGAACTGAGCAAAGCAAACAGATACTTGCAGTTAGCAGACAGATAGCGTGGTTCTATGACAGTCCAGGTAAAAATCAGGCTAAGTTCAGGGAATAGTCCAAAATTCAGTCCAAAGTCATACACAGGGAAATCCAAACAAGCAAAGCAAGGCAGACAGGGAGCTTGATCAGGAATAACACATGTATCACTCTCTATCACAAGCATGCAAGTGAGGGTTTATTTAGCTGGCTTACAACAGGTTTTAGTCTCCACCCAGAGACTGAGTACATCAATCAGCCTGCACATGGACAAAGACAGGGAGAATGCCATAGCCAAAACCCAGATGCTGGAATGAGGAGCAGGAGCGCTAGACGCTCATGACAGGAGCCTAGGGTGGGGAGACAAGTAAGGGTGAAAAAGTCTCAGGAAAAGTCTGTAGGGAAACAATGGGGTCCATGGTATTATAATTAAAATCCAGTAATGCCACGTACACACGAGCAGACTTCTCGTCGGACTGAACTCTGACGGTCTTTCCGACGGAGTTCCGCTGAAATGGAATTGCCTACACACGATCACACCAAAGTTCGTTCATTTAGAACGCGGTGACAAACGACGGGACTAGAAAAAGGAAGTTCAATAGCCAGTAGCCAATAGCTGCCCTTGCGTCGTTCTTGGTCTGTCGGACTAGCATACAGACGAGCGGTTTTCCCTATAGGAACTGAGTCCGTCAGAAAGATTTGAAACATGTTCTATTTCTAGGTCCGTTAGAATTTTCGAAAGAAAAGGTCCGATGAAGCCCACACACGATCGAAATGTCTGACGGAATGGTTCCGTCGAACCTTTTCTGCCGGATAGTCCGGTCGCGGCATAAGAGTCACTGGGGAGGCTGCAGCTGCCTTGGAGAGTTAAGGATAAGTACTCTGGATCTATAAAACAAAAGGAAGAAAGAAGCACCACGTCCTAAGTGTAGCCGTTTATTAAAGCTGAGGTTAAAAGAGTAAAATGCACTCACATCGTGCAAGAGTTAAAAACATATGCTATCCTGTGGTCTTGACTGCAGAGCTGGGCAGGGTAGCAGCTGGATACAGCAAGACAGCATCTGGAAGCCAATCACCGATCCTAGCAGAAACACCAGGAGAACACACAGGAAAGAGACTGAGCGGTGCTGGAGGCAACAGAGATGGAAAGAATTCTTGGGGAGATGGCTGCTAGCCGGAGACCTTGACCTGATTGGAGGTGTAGAGGGGACCAGCAGGATGATGTGTCTTACACATTTTTGGATATTTATTTGACTAAGGGTGTCCTTGTGCCCTACCTCTCTCTCCCTTTTTTCGTGAGCAATAATCTCACCTTTGTTCAGCATAAAAGTGACTTTTCTTTAACTGTCTACCTTGTACACCACCCACCATGCCTGTTAACCTGCACCCTGAGGTGAAATGTCAGTCCTCCCTGTCTCTGGGGGTTGCCACCACACCTCTGGAGGTTAGGGGGGTACTACAACTGAAATACAATATATACAGACAAAATGGAAGCAAAAATCAGGGTAAACTGGAGGTGCGAGGAACAGTCAGGAAAGAGGAACCATGATTGGACTGGACTGGGATCAGGAACAAGGGGAGCAGATATGATGCAGCAGGGTACAGGATGCAGAGCAGGAACAAGATCAGGTGGGAATTAGACTCAGGAAAACTTAGCAAGCATGAATCTGGCTATCAGGCAAAACACTGAAGAAAGAGGGTTTAGTAGAGCAGGGAGCAAATACCCTCTCCACAGCCAACATTAGGTGAAGACTGATTACTGGGATCAGCTGGCTGCTGGGAGACACCAGAGTGTACACCGGAACTGTATCCTTCTGCTCTGGGAACTACAGTGCTACCAGCAGGTGATCCAGGTTCTGACACCAGGGCAGCGGCAAAAAAGAAAAAGAGTAAACAGTTACTACACATAAACACACCTCCTTTCACAGTGCACACCAGCAGCTACAGTATAACCCAGCCATAGGTGTGAATGAGCTTTGGAAGAGAAACTGGAGAATGTGTACTGGAGTAGGGATAAAGACGAAAGACCAGTGTGCGTATGCTGGAGGAAGGATCTCACTGGTGAAAGAACAATAGTGTGCTGGAGGTGGGTTCTGACTGGACAAAGACTAATCTGTGTACTGGAGGTGAAATCTGACTGGAGAAGAACCAGTGTATGTGCGGAAGGTGTTATGTCATTTGAGAAGGACCAGAAAGAGGCAAATTTGCACAGTGCCAAAGTAAAAGTAGAACTTAGAAATTATGATATATATCAGATAAGACAGAAGAAGAATGACTTTAGTGACTGAAAGCGTATATAGTGCAAATGTCAGCAGTTTGTATATACCCTTAGTAAGGTCTGCTGTGTATTGCCACCTGTCGGGGATTCATCTGAGCAGTCCGGTTTTTAAATCATGTGTCCTGTTTTCAGTCTACCTGAAACCCAGACACATTATTCAGACCAGACTGTGGCTCCCTGTGTAACTGAGATAGTCACACACAAATCTATTGCCATAGATTGTTAATGCAATTTGGCCAAACCCACTGTTTGCGGCAACATGCACCGCATTACTACTCTCCTTGGGGCACACAAAGGTGTCCCAGGTCCTTTACAATCCTATACTGTATACTACAAAAAAAATGCCATACGCCGCTAAAGTGTTCAGGTTTGGGTTGAAAAAAAGGTGGCAACTCTACCCTAGGGTCACCAGTCAGTCATAATGACATTTCGGCAGCTGTCATATGGAATCTGATATGTGGTTGTAGTGCAACATAAGTGAGAAATTAGGATAGACTCTCTCTCATATGTCCCAGGGTAGAAGTCAAGTATTTATGTAATACAAACATTTTTGGTTTGAAAGGTTAAAAAAACCCTCAGAAACACCAGGATTAGGTGGAAATTAGTCTTCTAGTTCGAAAACACAGAAAATGTTTATAGGTAACAAAGGTTCTGAAATAATTTAGCAGTATGTGCATGAGTATTTAATTCTGAGCAAATTTATGAGACTTTGGCCTGTTCCATTATTTCAATGATACCTTGCAAAGTAATTAGGGTTGCAGACAAAATGAACTTGGCCATTTTCTTTTACTAGGAATACTAGTGTTAAATCTGAGGAACTGGGGCACTAAAGACCAATATGAACACTACACTACACCTTCCTGTCTCCATTCTCTATTAGTGGAGTTGTCCTTCCAGTGATACTCAGTTAAAGATATCGACAAAAGACAGATTTTCTAAGCGCCTGATGCTAGTACAAAAATTATGTAAGAAAACCCTGGTACCACGTTTTTGAGATCTACCGTGTCAACCTTCTGCTGCTTTCACCTCTTCTTCCCTGTTGAGGTATATAAGAGTTGGAGGGCAGTGGGTAGAAGACAAAAAGTAGATGTCCATTTTTTTTTATTAAATAGATTCTTGTAAAATCATAATAATGGTAAATCCTTGAGACAAATATAAGGTAAACACGATTCACTACTCTATATATTCAGTATTTTGAAGTATTATTATGGTTGCTCTTTTAGTTTAACGCCTTTCACAAAACAATGTTGACAGCAAAATATTGACTGTTAACAATGTCCAATGTATTTTCGAATATTAAAATAAATAAAGTTTGGCCCTTCACACAGGAGCTCACCTCCATCACACAAGGAAAATATTGAAAGAAAAGACCCTTAAAGAGGAAGTAAACCCACTTTGTTTCCCTGCAAAGGTAAAGCATAATGGGCTACTATGCATCGCATAGTAGCCCATTATGTGTCACTTACCTGACACAGGAGCTGCGAAATCACCGCTGTCCCCTCAGCTACGGAGTGTCCATCTTCTTTCCAGGTATCGTGGCTCCGGCGCTGTGACTGGCCGGAGCCGCGATGACGTCACTCCCGCGCATGCGCACGGGAGCCGCCACTAACGACATATCGCCATTAGCAGTGGCATGCCCAGTGCGCCTGCGCGCTACTGTCTACAGCGCATGCGCCGTATACAGCGGTGCCTGTGTTTTTGCAAATATCTCCTAAACTGTGTAGGTTTAGGAGATATTTCTTGGACCTAAGGCTAAGCCTTAATCTAGGCTTACCTGTAGGTCAAAGTGGTCTGTAAGGGTTTAAAACCACTTTAAAGCAACCTGTAGTGGGCATAACCCAGCAGTGGATGTCAGAATTACCCTCCTTCTGGGCCATTGAAAGGATTTACTTGATCACCCAATTCCTTCTGGTGAAAAGGAGAGGTGTGAGCAGGGTCATCTGCCCCCATGCACGTGGTGGTACCTTTGGCACAGAGATTGCTCATCAATGCTCGGGACCAGGTAGGGGCTGCGGTCATGTGAAGAATCTAACACTAAGGCAGTTCCCCGACTTAGGGATTAGGGATGGCCGACGAGCATAAGTTCGGGCCAAACTTTGGTTGTTTGGAACAATGAACAATTGTGAACAATGAACATTATGCTGTGTTTGCAGCAAATGCAAAAGCCGCGGAACCCCGTTAAAGTCTATGGGACACTAACATGAAAAACCAAAAGTGCTTATTTTAAAGGCTTATATGCAAGTTATTGTCATGAAAAGTGTTTGGGGGCCCGGGTCCTGCCCCAGGGGACAAGTATCAATGCAAAAAAAGTTTTAAAACCGGCCGTTTTTTCGAGAGCAGTGATTTTAATAATACTTAAAGTGAAACAATAAAAATGAAATATTCCTTTAAATATTGTACCTCGGGTGTGTCTATAGCATGCCTGTAAAGTGCGCAGTTTTCCTGTGTTTAGAATAGTACCACAGCAAAATGACAAGGAAAAAAGTCATTTAAAACTGATCACGGCTGTAATGAGTTGTTGGGTCTCGGCAATATAGATAAAACTAATTGAAAAAACGTCATGGGTTCCCCCCAGTCCATTACCAGGCCCTTTGGGTCAGGTATGAATATTAAGGGGAACCCCGAACCAAAAATGAAAAAAAAAATTGCGTGGGGGGTCCCCCCAAAATCCACACCAGGCCCTTCAGGTCTGGTATGGATATTAAGGGGAACCCTGTGGCAATTTTTCTTTTAAATGGCATAGGGGTCCCCATCAAAATCCATACCAGACCCTTCAGGTCTGGTATGGATTCATACCAGCCCCCCCATCTGAATTAGTAACGGGTACATTGTACCCCTACGATTTCTCAAAAACACTTTGGGACAAGTCCTTTATTAAAAAATAAAAATGTCCCGCGATGTAGATCCATCTCGCGCCGCCCGGCATGCCGAAAAAAGAAAAACCGCTACAGCTCTGCCGCCATGGGAGTCTCCTGCCGAGTGACGCTTCTTCTCGATGACAGCTGTTATATAGCTGAGGGCGGGGCCACTTGGTGATGTAAACAGGCGACCCCAGCTTCCTCTGACGTCACATCGCGTCAGGGGGGTGGGGGTCACCCGTTTATGTCACCGGGTGGCCCCGCCCTCAGCTATATAACAGCTGTTATCAAGAAGAAGCATCACTCGGCGGGAGCCTCCCATGGAGGCGGAACTGTTGCTGCTTTTTTTTTTCTTTTTTCGGCTCTCCAGGTGGCATGAGATGGATCTACATCGCGGGACTTTTTTTTTTTTTTTTAATAAAGGACTTGTCCCAAAGTGTCTCCTGTCTTTTTTACTATTTTTGACACTTTTTTTGTGAAATATCAGGGATACAATGTACCCATTACCAATTCACATGGAGGGGGCCGGGATCTGGGGGTCCTCTTGTTAAAGGGGGCTTCCAGATTCCGATAAGCCCCCCGCCCGCAGACCCCCACAACCACCGGGCAAGGGTTGTGGGGATGAGGCCCTTGTCCCCAACAACATGGGGACAAGGTGCTTTAGGGGGCTACTCTAAAGCACCCTCCCCATGTTGAGGGCATGTGGCCTGGTACGGTTCAGGAGGGGGGTGCTCTCTCGTCCCACCCCTTTTCCTGCAGCCTGCCAGGTTGCGTGCTCATATAGGGGTCTGGTATGGATTTTGGGGGGACCCCTACGCCTTTTTAAAAAAAAAATTGGGGCAGGGTTCCCCTTAATATCCATACCATGGATGGATTTTGGGGGATCCTCCACGCAATTTTTTTTTTCATTTTTGGTTCGGGGGTTCCCCTTAATATTTATACCAGACTCAAAGTGCCTGGTAATGGACTAGGGGAGGAACCCATGCCGTTTTTTCCAATGAGTTTTATCAATATTGCCAAGACCCGACAATTCATTACAGCCATGATCAGTTTTAAATTACTTTTTTTCCTTTAGAAATGTCATTTTGCTGTGGTACTGTTCTAAATAGGGGAAAACTGCGCCAATTTACAGGTATACTATAGACACCCCCCAGGCACGATCTTTAAAGGAATATTTCATTTTTATTGTTTTGCTTTAGGCATTATTAAAATCACTGCTCCTGAAAAAACGGCCGTTTTTAAAACTTTTTTTTGCATTGATACATGTCCCCTGGAGCAGGTCCCTAAACACTTTTTATGACAATAACTTCCATATAAGCCTTTAAAATGAGCACTTTTGATTTTTCATGCTCATGTCCCATAGACTTTAACAGTGTTTGTGTATTCATCCGAATACATCATATCATCTGTGGGTGTTCAGGTCATCCTTATTAGGGATGAGCCTTCACTGTGTGCAGCAATAAAGGACAGAGTTAGAGTAAGCATATATATGGTGCAAAGGGAGCTGTCACATCTACTCCAACGAAGGTGGTCAGACACTATAGCTGGCTACTGTGTTCTTCATCTATAGCAGCCCCCTTTCCCTACTGGTACTCGGTTGCCCCAAGGACTTATACACAATGCTATAGTGGCTGGCTACCTTGCCAGGGCAGGCGCGAACTGAGCAAAGCAAACAGATACTTGCGGTTAGCAGACAGATAGCGTGGTTCTATGACAGTCCAGGTAAAAATCAGGCTAAGTTCAGGGAATAGTCCAAAATTCAGTCCAAAGTCATACACAGGGAAATCCAAACAAGCAAAGCAAGGCAGACAGGGAGCTTGATCAGGAATAACACATGTATCACTCTCTATCACAAGCATGCAAGTGAGGGTTTATTTAGCTGGCTTACAACAGGTTTTAGTCTCCACCCAGAGACTGAGTACATCAATCAGCCTGCACATGGACAAAGACAGGGAGAATGCCATAGCCAAAACCCAGATGCTGGAATGAGGAGCAGGAGCGCTAGACGCTCATGACAGGAGCCTAGGGTGGGGAGACAAGTAAGGGTGAAAAAGTCTCAGGAAAAGTCTGTAGGGAAACAATGGGGTCCATGGTATTATAATTAAAATCCAGTAATGCCACGTACACACGAGCGGACTTCTCGTCGGACTGAACTCTGACGGTCTTTCCGACGGAGTTCCGCTGAAATGGAATTGCCTACACACGATCACACCAAAGTTCGTTCATTTAGAACGTGGTGACAAACGACGGGACTAGAAAAAGGAAGTTCAATAGCCATTAGCCAATAGCTGCCCTTGCGTCATTCTTGGTCTGTCGGACTAGCATACAGACGAGCGGTTTTCCCTATAGGAACTGAGTCCGTCAGAAAGATTTGAAACATGTTCTATTTCTAGGTCCGTTAGAATTTTCGAAAGAAAAGGTCCGATGAAGCCCACACACGATCGGAATGTCTGACGGAATGGTTCCGTCGAACCTTTTCTGCCGGATAGTCCGGTCGCGGCATAAGAGTCACTGGGGAGGCTGCAGCTGCCTTGGAGAGTTAAGGATAAGTACTCTGGATCTATAAAACAAAAGGAAGAAAGAAGCACCACGTCCTAAGTGTAGCCGTTTATTAAAGCTGAGGTTAAAAGAGTAAAATGCACTCACATCGTGCAAGAGTTAAAAACATATGCTATCCTGTGGTCTTGACTGCAGAGCTGGGCAGGGTAGCAGCTGGATACAGCAAGACAGCATCTGGAAGCCAATCACCGATCCTAGCAGAAACACCAGGAGAACACACAGGAAAGAGACTGAGCGGTGCTGGAGGCAACAGAGATGGAAAGAATTCTTGGGGAGATGGCTGCTAGCCGGAGACCTTGACCTGATTGGAGGTGTAGAGGGGACCAGCAGGATGATGTGTCTTACACATTTTTGGATATCTTCGGTTTTTATGGGTGTATCTTTTGAAGTTTAAGAAAAAGCTAAACTATTACATACTTCACAATTGATCTGTACCGTTTTCTTTTCCTGATGGCGATGCCGGGAGATGATGGATGGAATCCATCTTGAAACGCAGTTTACATCGCGATGATCTTTATGCGCTTTTGACCATTTATAATTTAATGATCCAGGTTATCTGGTAAGCGATCCTCTTTACTAGTGCTGCACAGGGGTGGAAGCACTGGTTTATATTGGAGAAGATTTATTGACGCTTTGTTGACCATTTATAATTGAATGGTCCACGTTCTTTGGTAAAATGCTCATTTTATCTAGGTGTTTGCTGGTGGAAACACTGATCTACACTTGAATAATAGAAGAGTGGAAGCGCACTGCAATACGTTGAAGCACTTCGAAGCCAATATATGAACTTTTCACTAATATTGTGTGGATTTATGAATTAGTTAATAATATTTTTTATGTTATGAGTAATTTTTAAATGTGGTGCATCTGCACGTTAAGGCTTATAGTGTTTATTGTTTTTTATTGTCTTTTCTTGCACTTATGGCTGGTTAATATTTTTAAAAAATTAAATTAAATTAAAAATAATTATATTATTAATAAAACATTTAAAAACATCTCAATGTATTCAACTCCTTATGTCAAGGACCCTCCTGCCATATTATAAAACACAGAGATATGAAAATAAGATGGAAACAGATTTTGGGGGGTACCCCACAGCATTTTTTTTTCTGCAAGGGGTTCCTCTCAAAATCAATACTAGACCCTTATTCTACGTTAGAGTCTGGCATGAAGGGATCTGAAAAAAAGATGGAAACAGATTTTGAGGGGTACCCCACAGCATTTTTTTTTTCTGCAAGGGGTTCCTCTCAAAATCAATACTAGACCCTTATTCTACGTTAGAGTCTGGTATGAAGGGGGACCCCACACTCCCCCCTTCCCCTTTCACCTTTACCAGGAAAATAATCTAAACCAGTAAAACCAGGAAAAATAAATAACCCAGGGATTTATTTAAACGCAAGCAGTTCAACCCCACTGTTATAAGGCCATATGGGACAAGTGTGTAAGCAAACTGTTAAAATCCATTTGCTTTCTATTTGTAACATTTGTGACATTTTTTTCTTCTCCTCTCCAGTCCTTTGATACTTTTTTCCATTGCCCAAAAATGTAGAGCCTTTCAGATTTCTCTTATGGAACTGGTTATAGTGAAATAACAGAGTGATTTTTATTTCCTGTTAATATATTATGAAAATGTTCCCTTTCCTTCATCTTTAATTCAAATTTGTCCTACCAATGTATTGTTTATTGCATGGACATTAAATTTTAAAAATTACTATCCCAAAAATTCAGTTAAAGGTAGAGATGAGTAATATATAAGTTTTGGGTGTTTTTTAGTTTAAGAATGGGATTTGCTGAAATAGAGGGTATGTTCAGCTTCTGGTTCTAGACGTTCTGTTATAATAAGAGAAACTATAAAATTTTCTGGGTTTTAGACCTTTTTTAATGTAGGGATATCATATAGGGTACAATGAAAGTAAAAATGCATACATACGTTTTTCTATTGCATGCCAGCATCAAGTGTACTTATGTACATTAATTTAAAATAGAATTTTGGGAATATTAAAAAAATGAAAAAGGTCTGCACTAGAACCATTTATTGTTCCCTTTATTATGACCTTTACAAACAGTGAAGTTGAGAAGTTCTACAGTACTACCCTTTATAGCAGGGGTGCCCAACCCCTTGAGGAGTGAGGGCCACTTTAGTGACTTGGTAATTAGTCACAAGCCACAATGAGCGGAGCGGGCAGATGACAGGTCCGTGTCCACTCTGCATATGCAGAGCAGACACGGGCACAGCCTGCTCTACTCTATGGGCCCTCCGATCCGCCCAGATTGGATTGGATTGGAGTTAGGCGGTTGTAAACGGACAATAGTTTGTTTACATCTGCCGCTCTATAAAGGTTAATGAAGGGTCTGATTAGGTCCTCCTGAAAAACAGACAGGCGGACCCGATCAAACCAATCGCGTGAAAGGGGCCTAAGGCTGCTTTCACACTGATGCACTGCAGTTTACCTGCACCCCAACTGACCTCAATCTTCTCTTCTTCCTCAGAATTCCTGCAGGTATTGCTGGCTGCTGCTGTTCCCCAAGCGGGTATGGCTGGTGGGTGCTGCTGGCTGTTGTCCAGAGCTGGTACTGCTGGGGGGTACTGCTGGCTGGTACTGCTGGTGGGTCCTGCTGGCTGGTACTGCTGGTGGGTCCAGATAAAAGTGTGTATAGGTGCGTTCTGAGTAACAGACCAAGCAGATATCAGTCTATGTAGAAATAGAAGAGGGTCTTCATGCACTTCCGGCAGCACTTGAAGAGAGAAGCAAACTGTGAAAGTAAAATGAAAAGAACTTTATATTTCCCAAAAGGGTTAAAAACACTTACAAAAGGGTGGATGGGTAGGAGCACATCATATTAGTAATATGGCAGGTGGTCCAGCGTTCTGGTAGTCTGAAGGAGTCTCAGAGATATCCAAAGGTGTAATTCTAAGGTAGCATATTCTGAAGTGGCCGGCAGATAGAGGGCACAACTCTCCTGGATACTAGGAAGACAGCTAGGCTGTCTGAGACAGCATGGAAGCCGAATCCAGGAAGTGAGATCAGCGGGAAAGGACCAGCAACCAGCGTAGACAGAAAACCGGAAGTGATGTCTTCAACATGCAACGCGTTTTGGAACAGCTAGATGGTTCCTTCTTCAAGCAGTGACATTGCCAATGACACCTGCCTCCTATAGGTAATGTAATAATTCCCTAAGCATGCACAGGAGTGATGTCATCCTGGCTCCGGCCAGTCACAGATCTGGAGTCCGGAAACAAGACGGGTGAAGATAGAAGCGGCCACAAGATCTGACATCTCAGCGGCTAGTACTTCTTCCGGCTACTGTTGGTGGGTGCTGCTGGCTGGTACTGCTGGCTGATACTGCTGGTGGGTACTGTTGGTGGGTACTGCTGGCTTGTACTGATGGTTGGTACTTCTGATGGGTACTGCTGGTGGGTACTGCTGGCTGGTTCCCCACCCACCATCCCCAAGCATCAGCATGACAGGAGACGGAGCTAGAGGAAGCATGCGTCTGCAGTAGACAGCAGAGTCAGTGCTTCCTGTATTGCTCCTGTCACAGGCGGAGTACTTTTGGTATCACTCCGCCTGTGACAGGAGCTGGCGCTTTACAGGAAGCATCGGCTCTGCTTTCTCTAGCGCTGGCTCTGTTCTTCACACTGATGCTCGTGCATGGCCGGTCAGGAACCCGCAATCTGGGCTTGCAGACCCGCCATCCCAGAGCAGTAGGTGGTGGAACACATTAGAGGGCGCCATGTGGCCCTCAATGCGGCAAAGTTGGCCTGTACCTATAGCAGAGAAATAGCTCAAAAGCATCATGTTTAATTGTAGGGGATGGTGTTCTTAGGGTCATCGTCAGCATTTTTCTTCCTCTAAACACAGCGAGTCGAGTTAATGCGAAAGAGCTCAATTTTGGTGTCATCTGACCACAGCACTTTCTCCCAATCCTTCTCTGAAATATTTAGATGTTCATTGACTGTATGACTGTACATGAACCCTACTGAGGAGAAGATTTGCTTTGTTTGGAAAAATCCTGACTATGACACTAAGAACACCATCCTTACAGTCAAGCATGGAGGTGGAAACATTATGCTTTGGAACTGTTTCTCTGCTAAATGATAGGTGAAAAAAAATACCCCCAAATAAGGTTGTGGGACTTTAACGGCAACAGCGTAATGTAAAAACAATTTTATTCCATGGAAAAATTTATATATGTATACAAAACATTAGCATAGTTTATTAACATAACACAGTGAACACAATAAAAAGCTGAAACACAGCTGTACTGATGTGCATTGGATAAAGATGCTTGTAATGTCTTCCACGAAGGCCTACGCGTTTCGGGACTGAAACTGACCATCCCTTCGTCAAGGGCGACTCGTGGGACAAGCTCTTACTGTATGGTGAAATACGAGATTGGAAAAAATATAAATAAATACAACATTTTCTACCGCATAATATTGTCATAGCATTGCATAGAGAACATGAAGTCTATGAAACCAAAACAAGAGAAACAGCCTACCCAAACATGACAGTGTTGGAGCACCCATTGCCCAAATCACGGTGGCGGATATGTCAAAACCACCCACGTATCCAAAAAACGGAGCCTGGGTGTGTGTGGCTGGCCCCACTCTGCCCACACTGATCCACCCCCAAAAAAGAGGCACCGAATCACGGAGCCCGTCCAAGAGGGGCATAACCATTGGGGCATAACCAATAGGCATAACTTTTACCTATAGGTAAGCCTATAATAAAGCTTACCTATAGGTAATGTAATCAATGCAGCAGCCTCCCATTGCCATCAATGCAGCAGCCTCACCATTGCCATCAATGCAACAGCCTCACCATTGCCTTCAATGCAGCAGCCTCACCATTGCCATCAGTGCAGCCAGATCGATCCCCATCCGCAGCCTAGAGGGGACAGGGAGGGGGCGGGACGAGCGCCAACAGATTACATACAGTGAGAATCTCCTATGATAGACAGAACAGTGATCCAATGGTGGCCCAGGAGACAGGACTTCCTATTACAGAGGCCGCCAAGTAAACAGGAGATTCTCACTGTATGTAATTTGACGGCGCTCGTCCTGCCCCCTCCCTGTTCCTTCCGAGGCAGCTAAAATTGAAGTGGTAATAGTATATTTTTTCAATTAACAAAATGGAAAATAAATGAACATAAGAGAAATCAAAATCAAATTAATATTTGGTGTGACCACCATTTGCCTTCACAATAGCATCAATTCTTCTAGGTACACTTGCTCACAGTTTTTGAAGGAACTTGGCAGGTAGGTTGTTTCAAACATCTTGGAGAACTAACTATAGGTCTTGTGAGGATGTAGCACTGACTCATATCCTTCTGTCTTTTCATGTAATCCCAGACACACTTGATGATGGTGAGATCAGGGCTCTGTGGGTGCCAAACCATCACTTCCAGGACTCCTTGAATTTCTTTACATTGAAGATAGTTCCTAATGATAATTATTAGAATAATGATTGGCTGTATTTTTGGGGTCATTGTCCTGCTGCAGAATAAACTTGGGGCCAATCACATGGTTCCCTGATGATATGGCATGGTGGATAAGAATCTGCCTGTATTTTTCAGCATTGAAGTCACCATTAATCGTGCAATGTTGAGGACTGTAGACACAGTGGTTGGTCAAGGAAACTTAAAGGAGAAGTACAGCCAAAGTTTGTTTTGCTGTACTTCTACTGTAGATCACAGGAGTGCAGATCGTTCTGCACTCCTGTGACCCGTTTTCAGAAGACAGTGGGCTGAAGCCTGCTATCGGTTGACATCACAGAGCCTATCCAGGCTCAGGAAAGATCACAACCATATAGACAGGACTGGCACCTGGCTCAGCCTCTCAGCGAGCCGCTGAGAGCCTGAGCTGGCCACTCTCAGCCCCTCCACAGCCAAACATTCCAGTGAGAGTTGGGGAGGGGGGGGGCAAAGCAGAGAGGTGGTGACTGACTCGGTTCTCAGCCTTAGAGCCAGCAAAAGACAGATGTAGCATCAGACTGATGCTGCATCCACCTAGGTATGATTAAAAAAAAATTCATACTTCTCTTTTAATGTAGCAGATGAAAGACATATCACTTCCTTTGAAATTGGAAGATGTCCAACAGTGCCATCAGCACAGAACTGGCAGAAACCAGTGGGATCATCATCCAGGTACACCCATCTACTGTCTGGAGAAGTCTGCCCAGAAGTGGTCTTCATGGAAGAATTGCAGGCAAAAAGCCATACCTCTGACTTGGAAACAAGCGACTCAACTATGCACGAAAACATAGGAACTGGGGTGCAGAAAAATGTCAGACTGTACGGCTGGAGAGCTGGACAGTAATGAGTGTCTGCAGGTAACAGAAAAGCATGGTGGAGGTTCCTTGCACCTTTGGGGCAGCATTTCTACAAATGGAGTTGGAGATTTCATCAGGATCAATGGTGTCCTCAATGCTGAGAAATACAGACAGATATTTATCCATCATGCCATACCATCAGGGAGGTGTGTGATTGGCCCCAAATGTATTCTGCAGCAGGAAAATGACTCCAAACACACAGCCAATGTCATTAAGAACTATCTTCAGTGTAAAGAAGAACAAGGAGTCCTGGAAGTGATGGTTTGGTCCCCACAGAGCCCTGATCTCAACATCATCAAATTTGTCTGGGATTACATGAAGAGACAGAAGGATTTGAGGCAGCCTACATCCACAGAAGATCTATGATTAGTTCTCCAAGATGTTTGGAACAACCTACCTGCTGTTCCATCAAAAACAGTGTGCAAGTGTACCTAGAAGAATTGATATTGTTTGAAGGCAAAGGGTGGTCATGCCAAGCATTGATTTGATTTGGATTCCTCTTCTGGTTATTTACTTTCCATTTTGTTAATTGATAAAAAAATAAACTACTAACACTTCTATTTCTGTAAGCTTCAGCATTTTTTTCACAGCTGCCTAAAACTTTTTCACAGTACTGTATATAATATACAGTATATATATAATCTGTTTTATCTATTGATGTATATATAGATTGAAATATTTTCATTACATATACATATATATATATATATATATATATAGATATATAGATATATATATCTATAGATATAGATATATATATCTATATCTACATATATATATATATATATATATATATATATATATATATATATATATATATATATATATATATATATATATATATATAATTTAATTTATTGTTTAATCTTTTTTTTTTCCTTCATTGGAAAGCTCTCATATACAATGATAGATTTTCTTTCTTTCTTTTTTCTATTTTCTTTTATACACATATTTTCCTTTGTATTGACCATTGTCTATTGACCATTTTCTGTATTAGAAAGCTCCTGTATAGATTGCGAGATTTTCTTTATTTGTATACCTTTATTAGACATTTCCTTATTTTTGCATATATTTTCTCTCCTGATCTATTGTTTTCTTTGAACATTTCCCTTTTTTTCCTCCATTGGAAAGCTCCGTTCCTTTAATTGAGCAGCGAATTAGCTCACTTTGATCCCGAGCCGCTGTTTGCTTTGATTTGCCGAGCGAGCATATGGCTGGCACGATGCGAGTCTCCGGCCGTCCAGTAGGTGTCAGCAGTCCACGAGAAGAGCCGGGCTTGTGGCTCGCATCCTGCGCTCTCCGTCTCCCTGTGCTCCTGTCCCGGAGGACTCCCAGCACACCATTGCACTGCCTGCCTAGGCTGCAGACGGATGATGCCAGGCAGAGGAAAGAGCACTCAGGGCTAATGAGCTGTGTGTTTGGACTCGCTCCCCCCTCTGTCTGTACAGTCCACACCCCCAAGTAGCGGTGACAGTGCTGGGGAAGGTGACAGGCGGCTGGTGCCTCTAGGCGTGTGCTGTGAGCATTGCTGACTACCTACCTCTTCTCTCCATCCCTTTTGTGTGACCTTTGCAGTGCTGTCAGTGTGTGGGTAGGTGGTCATGGCTCGGATGGACGCTCCAGGGACTTGCTGCTTGTAAAGAGAAGGATACAAGCCTGGGACTACTGATCAGAGCTGTCATAGAGCTCACACCGGCTGCCAAGGGCTCATTCACTTCTCCTCCTAGACAACAAGAGCAACATGAGCACCAGCTGTAAGTAGCCCACCGGCATTACTAGCATGGACAGCCAGGAGGTGACCATGGATCATTGCAATGTGATGCCTGGGATTGCTGTTTATGTCTTCTTATTGTGTTACTATGTATCATAGCACACCATCCATTCTATAGAAAGTCTGATGGACCACAACAAGCATCACCCATGATGGGCAAAGTGCCCACTCAAGTTCTTTTTTGGTTGTCATGGTTTTGATGCACTTTGCACTCTATAATTGACCTTTTCGTGTTGCCTTATTGGATAATCCTCAAAGAGTTTTCCTTTGTGTCTGCCTTTGAATGTATGGTTATGGTGGTACCACAAGCTCATGGTGGGACATGGGAGCGTATCTAGGGTCCTGATGGATCAGGGGCACAAACGTTGAGGGGTTAGTTGGCTACCATTTAGATCCATTCTACTAAGGGTAGCCATACACGCTACATTCTGGTTGTACAATCCCTGTACAGCTGCATTTACCAAAGCTAAGGATAAACCTACACAATCCAATCAGTTTCTAACATATTGCACATGCCCTACATTAAATAGTTGTTGGTAAGTCTAAAGGACATTGCACAATGTGATTGTATAGTGTATGACTTAGCTTAGGGGTCACTACACATGTTACAATCTGAATATCCAATCACTGTACAATCAAGTTTAGGTTTACCAAATCTATGTAATATGAGTATATAATAATGAGGACCTGCCTAATGTAGCCATTCAAATTGAATCCAATCAGGAAGGCTCTTGCACTACATAGTTCTTGGTATATACAAATGAGATTGTACAATTAGACTATATAGTGGACAGTAATGTTTTTAAATTAACAAAAATGAATTTGTCGAAACACTCTCACACCATGAGAAATCATAGATAAGTAGATAAATGAGACAGCATTCCAAAGCTGTATAATGCATAGAATGTATTATCTCCATATCTGGAAGGAGACCTGGGGAACTCAGCAGATGACCTGGAGCATGTGCTTTGGGTGCCAAGGTCTAGCCGATAATAATGACACCTTAGTGGTAGAACAAACACAGTATGGTAAGCACTGTCCTTCCTTGGGTTCCATATGGAACACATGGGATTAGCTTGAAGATTACTTGACGGTTTCTTGATCTGGAAGGAGACCTGGGGAACTCAACAGATGACCTGGGACGCGTGCACTGGGTGCCAGGGTCTACCCGACAATAATGACTCCCTAGCGGAGGAACACAGTATGGTAACCACTTGTCTGTCCTTGAGTTTGATATGGAATATATAGGGTTAGCTTGAAGGTAACTTGATAACTCCTTGATCTGGAAGGAGACCTGGGAAACTTAGCAGATGACCTGGGATGCCTGCACTGGGTGCCAGGGTCTAGCCGACAATAACGAATCCCTAGTGCAAGAAGACAGTATGGCAATCAATTGTCCGTTCTTGGGTTCCATATGGGATATATGTGATTAACTTAAAGGTAGCTTAATGGTTCTTTGATCTGGAGGGAAACCAGGGGAACTCAGAAGATGACGTGGGGCACTTGCCCTGGGCGCCAGGGTCTAGTTGACAATAACGACTCCCTAGTGGAAGAACACAATATGGTAATCACTTTTCTCACCTTGAGTTATATATGGGGTTAGCTTAAAGGTAACTTGATTGATCCTTGATTTGGAAGGAGACCTGGGGAACTTAGCAGATGACCTGGGGCACATGCCCTGGATGCCAGGTTCTAGCTGACAATAACGACTCCCTAGCAGTGGAACACAATATGGTAATCACTTGTCCGTCCTTGAGTTCCCTATGGGAATATATAGGGTTGGCTTGAAGGTAACTTAATGGTTTGATGGAGCTCATAAGGACAAGCCTTTTAATGGTTCAAGTTTCACATTTGTTAGCCATGTAGAAAAAATATGAGTTCCACAAGAAAATCTCTATAAGCTTGATGCTTTCCTTATCCAGTCTGTAGTAACCTGCCTGCTTTGTAACGGTGAATTTATGGAACAATAGCATTCTGCCTGTCTTGATTGGGTGTTATCCAAGGACAGAAGCCATGTAGTTAAGCTTTGTATTACGAGCAGCCACTGATCTATCTCATAATATAAAGGCATTCCTTTACAGTCGTGTTTTTACTTTCACAATTTTTACTCATTGACTTGCATTGTGTTGTAGATTTGGTCTGACAACTTCACACCCTTTTTTTTCCTGTTACTAGTGTTCTTTGATTGGGTTTTACGTCAGCCTGCAAAGACAGGCTTAGTGTTCTAAACTGTAGTACTTTTGTACCTGTCCAGGTGTAGTCCTTCTGGACAAATGGTGTAACAGCTGACCAACACATTTCACTGGGCAAATGGAATAATATGACTGTATTGGCTTATTCCCTGAGATGGCTCATACAGACATCTACCTCCAAGGTTGAGAGCCAAGAGATGTAGAGGAAGGCTAATATGAGGAGACAGAACTTGATGGGTGCTCAAAGCACTGATGTCATGAATCTAAAAATAAATGTGCAAACGTGAAAAGTAGTGATCTGTAGAATACATTTTTCCAAGCACAATCACTGTTGCTATATGGTTTTAGCGTGCATCCAGCTTAGAATTCTGTACATTCATATAGGTTAGCGCAGTAGAATGCGACCTTTGATTCATTTCTGGTGAAGATAGGACAATTATAATGTGCATGTACAAATACACCTTGTTCAGTCGTTACCTACCTTAGGCTTGATACTAGAAACATTTATTATTAGAAAAACTTGAATCTAAAAAAACAAATAAATATATATATACAGTCATGGTTGTATTTTGCATTAATGGTCTAGTCATTTCAGTATTGTGTAATATAATAATAATAATTACAATCTTCTTACACCAGGCAGTGTCTGTTTTGTCACCGTCTCTTGTCAGACAGGTTAGATGCCCAATTAAGTCTAACCCTAAAGCAGATGCATTGCTACAAGCAGAGCCATTTCATATCATTGGAATGCTGAGGACAGGTCAATGTCACCACCTACATAGCTACCACGTATTATTGATTTTTAGTCAGACCAAACACAGAATAAAGTTTAAAGGTGAATCAGACTCAGTATAAATTTGAAACATTAATTGAAGAAATGATTAATGTTTAAAAAACGTAGACCTTTTTTCTGGTTGTTTAGATATACTCATTAAAGTGGTATTAAACGTGAAAAACAAAAATGTAATACACTATATTACCAAAAGTATTGGTACGCCTGCCTTTACACGCACATATACTTTTATGGCATCCCAGTCTTAGTCCGTAGGGTTCAATATTTAGTTGGCCCACCCTTTTCAGCTATAACAGCTTCAACTCTTCTGGGAAGGCTGTCCACAAGGTTTAGGAGTGTGTCTATGGGAATGTTTGACCATTCTTCCAGAAGCGCATTTGTGAGATCAGGCACTGATGTGGACAAGAAGGCCTGGCTCGCAGTCTCCACTCTAATTCATCCCAAAGGCGTTCTATCGGGTTGAGGTCAAGACTTTCTAGAGGCCAGCCAAGTTCCTCCACCCCAAACTTGCTCATCCATGTCTTTATGGGCCTTGCTTTGTGCACTAACGTGCAGTCATGTTGCAACAGGAAGGGACCATCCCCAAACTGTTCCCACAAAGTTGGGAGCATGATATTGTCCAAAATGTCTTGGTATGCTGACGCCTTAAGAGTTCCACTGGAACTAAGGGGCCAAGCCCAACCCCTGCAAAACAACTCCACACCATAATCCCTTCTCCACCAAATGATTTGGACCAGTGCACAAAGCAAGGTCTATAAAGAATGGATGAGAGAGTTAGGGTAGAAGAACTTGACTGGCCTGCACAGAGTCCTGACCTTACCCGATAGAACACCTCTGGGTTGAATTAGAGCGGAGACTGTGAGCCAGGCCTTCTCATCCAACATCAGTGTCTGACCTCACAAATGCGCTTCTGGAAGAATGGTCAAACATTCCCATAGACACACTCCTAAAACTTGTGGACAGTTCTCCCAGAAGAGTTGAAGCTGTTATAGCTGAAAAGGGTGGGCCAACTAAATATTGAACCCTACGGACTAAGACTGGGATGCCGTTAAAGTTCATCTGCGTGTAAAGGCAGGTGTCCCAATACTTTTGGTAATATAGTGTATATTGCAGTTCACCACCTCCTCCCTTTAACAGTCCAAAGTCCCTCCCTGGCACTGGCATCTTTTACTCGGCTTCCTCTGGGTGCCGGCTGCAGCCGTTCTAATTAGCCTATGCGGGATGATATCAATCCTGCGCATGCATACAGTCATCCCAGTACATAGGCGCTGTGCCAGAATGTACACTGAGCTGCACACCAGCTAACACTTTTTTTTACAAATTTACAGCCACATTTGTTTTTCATTTTGGGATAAAAGTTTTATATAAATGAATAGAAGCTGACCACTGTAAGCACCCCTGTTAGTGTTCTATGGTTTGTCTCATTCCTCCAAATGTCACTTCTGTTAAAGGAACTTGAAAAATAGACCTACCAGGTGAAACTAAAGAAAAAAAGCCTAAAAAAAGAAAACAAAGTCAGCTGCTACATCTTAGTACCGCTTTAATTAGGTTCTCTCCTTTACATGAAAATTTGGATAAATCCAATATTGTTACCTCCTGATTATTTTAAAAAGTAAGACTACAGTGTTCTGTTCAATAAAATTGATACAGCTCTATCTTTTATCAGTGTTTACCCTATCAATGTGGTTTTTGCCTTCACTGTGGCATAAAACATATTGGCCATCATGGTCTGCCTACTAACAACCTTGCATGCACGACCTGACTACTGAAACATCTTTCTAACAAAATATTTTTCTACAAACATGCCACTTTTTATCTGAAAAATCTAAAGTCATTGTAAAGGTATAATTATTTTTTTTCTTAAAATAATAAACATCTTACACTGATCTGCTCTGTGCAATGATATTACAGCCTTAGACTCCTCTTCTGGGGACCCCATTGGCACTCCTGGTTTCTCCTCCCTTCAGTTTGCTTGCCATGGGGGCACTCATATGGGCTCGATCCCCAGCTTGGCTGTTCGCGTCTATTGACACAAACACAGTGTGGCTCGACCCTGCCCCCCTACTCCCTCCTAACAAGGTTTGATTGACAGCCCCTATGAGGAGCGAGAGAAGAGAGCCGCTGCTCTTGTTCACAGTGCTGGATTGAGATTGGGCTCATGTAAGCGTTTTGAGGGGGGGCTATGAAGGAGCTGGGCATGGAAGGTTTTTTACCCTAATGCAAAGAATGCATTAAGGTAAACAGCCTTATAGGAGAAGTATGGCCAAAGCTCTTTTGCCATACTTCTCCTATGGGTCACAGGAGTGCACTTAGTTCTGCACTCCTGTGACCCAAGTTCAGCTGTCAGCTGATGTCACAGAGCTGGTATAGTCTGTGCAGGGATCCTGGCAATAAAGTTGAGATCTGCCCAGATGCCTGGCCAGCAGCTGGCTCAGCCTCTCAGTGCACCGCTGAGTTCCTGAGCCAGCTGCTCCCGCCCCCTGCACAGTCTGGTGCTCCAGTGAGCACTGGAGGGGCAGAGCACAGAGCGATGACTGACAATCACCGCTCTGTGCTCAGAGCAGACCCAATAACTGAGCGATCAGCGGTCTTTGATTGCTCAGTTCCCAGTGTAGACCCGGCAGGGGACACCTGCAGCTTAGATCAATGCTGCAGCCATCTACAGTACTTGAGTATGTAGTTTTTGTTTTTTTTTAATCCTACACTTCTCTTTTAAGCCTTTACAACCACTTTAGATGGTTGTGCTTTTGGAGATTTGGTGCAGTGGTAACAATCACCCAGAATGCAGATTTCCCCTAAGAAGGGTTGATCATGGAGATGGCCACAGACATACAGGCAATCCCTGATCTAACTGTTAAAGTGATTGTAAAGTCAGAAAGTTTTAACATCTTAATGCATTCTTTGCATTAAGTTAAAAAGCCATCTGTGTGCAGCAGCCCCCCTCAGCCCCCTTACTACTTACCTGAGCCCATCTCTGTGCAGCGATGTCCACTAGTGTCTCGACCGCCCGGGGCTCTCCCTCCTGATTGGCTGAGACACAGCAGTGGCACCATTGCTGTCAATCAAAGCCAGTTACCCAATTAGGAGAGAGAGGGGCGGGCCGAACCGCAGCTCTGTGTCTGAATGGACACACAGAGCTGCATCTCAGCTTGGGTGCCCCCATAGCAAGCTGCTTGATGTGGGGGCACTCAAAAGAAGGGAGGGGCCAGGAACACAGAAGAGGCACCTGAGAAGAGGAGGATCTGGGCTGCTCTGTGCAAAACCATTACACAGGGCAGGTAAGTTTAACAAGTTTGTTATTTTTACAGGAAAAAGAGACTTTACAATCACTTTAAGTGTGGTATTGTAAGAATGTCTGTGGTCAACTTAAATATACTTTGTTATTGGGGGAGAAATAGAAGCAAAATGCTGCTGGTATGCAGGAAGGGAACATACTGCATATAACCTTTCTAGATACAGTTGTATCTCACTGTGCATTGCTATTGGACAGTGAGGCTGCCCATCATAGTGCAGGACCAGTAGAGATGTGTACAGGTTTGGGCTTAGTAAAAAGCTCTAAAAATGGCTTGAAAATGTCTACACGTTGCCCATCAGAGCAGTCTGGCATTTGGCCATGACAGGAAGGTTTGAGAGGCTGCTGCAGTTTCATGGTATTTAACTGGATCTTGTACTATAAAGCAAGGTCTGCTCAATACTGTGATCTTGGAACACAGCATCATTGGAACAGAGCACCTAGATGCAAGACTCTCCTGGCAAATCCAGGACAGTTGGCTTCTATGCTTTTATCCAGGACTACATTAGAAAGATTTCTTTTCATTTTCTGATCCACCGACAACTGTTTTACCAAACAGGAAAAATCTACAACAACAAAGCTGAACTTTGAAATATATATACCGTATATACTCGAGTATAAGTCGATCCGAATATAAGTCGAGGCCCTAATTTACCACAAAAAAATGGGAAAAACTTATTGACCCGAGTATAAGACGAGGGTGGGAGATGCACAGCTACTGTAAGTGGAAAAGAGGGTCAACAATGCCCATTTGCAGCCTCACTGTGCCCATTTGCATGCCTCACTGTGCCCATTTGCAGCCATAGGTCCCCCAAACTTAAAAATCAGTAGTTAAGGGTTCCTAGATGCCCCCTAGCTGCAGCCAAAATTTGGGGTCTCTGAACCCAAAGGGTCCCGAAATGACATTGCTGCAGATGGACACAGTTGACCGACTTTGGGGCCCCGTATCTCGGGGCCACTTAGTGCTAGGAACTCCAAATTTGGTGTGCAAACCCAGTGGAACTAGCACCATAAAATATCTGGGGATTCTAGCACCAAATGGCCCCGAGATATAGGGCACTAAAAATCGGTTCCGAAAATGTCAAGCACTTTTCTGCAGCAGAGAATGACATTTTCTGAACCGATTTTGGTGCCCCGTATCTTGGGGCCACTTGGTGCTAGGGACTCCAGCTTGGATATGTTGTGGTACCAGTTCCCCTGGGTTTGCACACCAAATTTGGGGTTCCTAGCACCAAGTGGCCCTGAGATACGGGGCCCCAAAATCGGTTCAGAAAATGAAATTTTTTGCTGCAGAAAAGTGCATGACTCGAGTATAAGTCGAGGGGGCACTTTCAGCACAAAAAATGTGCTGAAAAACTCAACTTATACTCGAGTATATATGGTATATATATATATATATATATATATATATATATATATTTATATATATATATTTCCCCAGCCTCCTGTCTGATGAAACTGATGCTAAACAGAGAGCGAGTGGAAATTTTTTGAATGGAGCCCCAGGAAAATGTAAAACCCAATCTAATTCTGTTTCACTCTATCCAAAACAAAAAAAAAAGTTTTGGCTGGATATATACTTTAAGCTCTGTTGCAGTTGTTAGAAAGAGACTTGGAATGTGATAACCAGACGAATGTCCTTTAGGATCGTGTGTCTAACTTCTACAGACATGCATGCTTGAGAACAAGAATACAAGGATGGGATGGAAGGATATGCTTTGCTTCTAACAGAAGGCAGGAGGAGTGATTGTAAAGTGAGAAAAGGGAAACTAAACTCCTCTTACAGTGAATCCCTGTATATCACTGCATTACTTAGTACCAACTAAATATATATATAGATATATGACGCCTTTAAGATGTTGGCTCTTAAAAAGGACAGATCCTACGTATTTCCTTTTGGTTCGTTTTGAAAAGTAAAATATTCATGTTTCTACTCATGCAGTATATTTTCTTTTCATTTGCAAGAGTTTAATTGAAAAGATTGGAAATTGAATTTTCTTCTGCGACCTGTTGCTTTTAGTTTTAATACCATGTGGCTTCAATACACTTGCTGCTGAATTTGCCAAACCGCTAAATGAAAATATCACAAGATGGCATCTTTTTTAGTGATATCTTTAATCAGCTCATTTTTTGCATAAGCTTGCCTTGGTTTAAAGTTTTTATATAATTTTTTTCTAAAACTAGTTTATGACCCATTGCATGTCTGCTTTGATTTAATTAGTAATGCGTTATGAAGGACAGTGTATTTAATTGTGTCTTTCATTGCACTAAATTCCTTGGTGGTGACAGCACGAAATGAATTACAGGGTTGTCCTGTATTGTCCCAGATTCAGCAGTGTAGTTTGGTGTTCACAATGATCTGTTATTGTCTTATGAATATCTTGATGACATAACTCTCCTTTCGCCATCATCTAAAAGAGGACAGTCTATTCCTCTTCATTTTAAATGACTACACTGTTATCATTATTTGTGTGTTATGATATAAGAATTGCTACAGGTTTGTGGATACGTCCAGATTCTGTGTTGTAATTCAATTCTTAATGACTCCACTTAAAGCTGATCTCCAAGCATGGAAGAAAACTAACATTAGCTTATTATCTAAAAATATAATTCTAAATACCAGATTGGGCTTGGTAAAATTGGCTTCCAGGATTCTTTTGTACATCAACTGCTTTTAAAGCATAGAGCTGTGGAGGAGTGTATAGACTGTTGCTGTCGTATTACTACCTACTGGCCATATGACTGGTTTAAAACCATAACTCCCAGTATACGCTGTACCAGTGCCATGTTGAGGGACATGCAGGAATAGTAAGTAGGGTGTTCATGTAGGTTGTGATTAGGATTGGCCCATGTATCCTTTGTTATTATTGGGTAACCACTCACAAACACAGGATTGGGGTGTCTTCTCCTTTACTCAACTAAAGTTTTTTTTTTGGGGGGGGGGGACAAGGCATACAGCAAAATGAACATCGAAATTGGTCAACCATATGGAGCACCTGAAGGAAAGCTTGGTTATGCTAAACAAATGCACTGTAATGTCTCAGCAAATTGGCTGCTAATACAAATCACACTCTCCATTCTCACTCCATGTATGCTGGTAAAAAAACATGTTTTTGTTGCATCCAAAGTCCAACTTTAAGATTGCACATCCGTTAAAGAGAAACTATTAGACTAGTGAGTCCGATAATAAAAATAATAACAGCAACAGTGTAATCATGAAAATCATTAAGGGCATAATGTGTTAATGTGGCAGTTTTGTTCCTTTTTTTTGGCCATAGGTCAGCTAGTGATGAGGCAACTCCTACGGATGCACCATGAGGTTGCACCATCCTATCATTAGGCTCCACTAGCACCTTACATTGAATGCTGCTCTGTGCAACAGGCAGTGTAAATTAAAAAAAAACTGCTAGTAAACTGGAAAGAAATTTTTTGGCATAACAGACACACACTGGGGTTGATTTACTATAGGCAAATAGACTTTGCACTTAGCAAGTGCAGTTGGACTCATTCTCTCCAGAGTGACAAATTACGATACTTAAAAATCTCCACAGGTGACAGTTTTACAGGTTACCTGTTTAGAGTTACAGAGAAGGTCTAGCGCAAAAAATGTTGCTCTTGCTATAAGGTTTACGGCGATAACTCACATGTGAGGTGCGAACACCGTTTACATATATGTGCATGACTTACGTATGCATTCGTATCTGCATGCGAGCACGGAGGAATGGGGCGTTTTAAATTTCTTTTTTATGATTGATTTATTTTAATTTGTAAACTGTTCCTTTTCTTTTTTTTTATCACTTTTTTTCCTATTACAAAGAATATAAACATCCCTTGTAATAGAAATAAGGGATTACAGGTTCTCTTTATGGAGAGATCTGGGATCTATAAGACCCCAAGTCTCTCCTCTACCGTTAAAAGAAAAAAAACATTGATCTTTTGGTTAAAAAAAAAAAAAGTTGTTTACTTCTGCCCTAGACCAGAAGGGCGTGTTGGCGTTGTTTCGGTACTAGATCATAGTGGTGAGGAGAGACGATCTGGTCTCCTTTCACCTCTATGACCAGCTAATCAGCCTCTCAGGATCGCTTTTATGATAAAGAGAATTGCTGGCTGTAAAAAAAATGGGATTATAGCTGATAATATCAGCAATAACCCTGGTAAACCACTTCAAAGCTGCAATGTATACAGCAGGTAAAATGGGTATTGTACATGTCACCATTTTCTAAAGGTGCTATTGATATGAAATTTTCACCACATGTCGGTAACAACTCATGTAATCCATACATACAAAGAAATCAAAACAAATACGTTCAGAAATTAAGTTAAGTTAAGCTAACTGAAATTAATTTAATACTTGGTACAAAATCCTTTGTCGGTAATGACAGCTTCAAGATGCCTCCTGTATGGAGAAACTAGTAGCATGCATTGCACAGGTGTATTTTGGCCCATTCTTCCACACAAACAGTCTTCAAATCTTGAAGGTTCTGTGGGCCTCATCTATGAACTCTGATCTTTAGTTCTTTCCATAGATTTCTATAGATTTCTATTGGATTCAGGTCAGGTGATTGGCTGGGCCATTCTAGCAGCTTTATTTTATTTCTTTCAAAGAAATGAGAGTTTCCTTGGCTTTGTGTTTGGGATCACTGTCGTGCTGAAATGTCCACCCTCTTTTCATCTTCCTCATCCTGGTAGATGGCAGCAGATTTTTATCAAGAATATCTTGGTACATTTTTCCATTCATCCATCCTTCAATGATATGATGTTTGCCAGTACTGTATGCTGAAAGACAGCCCTACACCATGATGTTCCCACCTCCAAACTTGACTGTTGGTATGAGGGTGTTTTTGGGGTGATGTGCAGTGCCATTTAACCTCCAAACTTGGTGTGTATTATGGTATCCAAAGAGTTAAATTTTGGTCTCATCTGACCAGACTATATTCTCCCAGAATTTCATAGGCTTAATCTTTAGAAAACTAGTAATCAAATACTTAATAAGATATTACAATCAATACAAGAGAATACTGGTCCAGTATCCTATTTTCCTTTAGCTTTACCAAAACCATATAATATGAGGTCAAACCTAAACAATTTAAATTTGTACGCAATAAGGCCCTTGCACTACATAGTTGAAAGTATATCTAAAGGAAATTGAATACGAAAATTGCATAATGTATGGCCAGCTATAGGCCATAAGTTGAGACTGAACCAGCTAATATTAAAGCAGAGGTCCACCCTAAAAATACATTTTACATTAATAGCTTCCTTTTAATGTACTAAAAATCATTTAGTTAAAAAAAAATGTTTTACTTGCCTGTTAGACCCTCTTTGCTAGGCAGATTTCCTAATCTGCCTACTTCCTATTCCGCGGTGGTCCTACTTCTGTTCCTGACTCGCCTGGCCTCCTGGGAAATGATAACTCATTTCCCAGGAATTCTGTGGGCATTACTGTGTTTAAAAATCGCGTTATTTACATACAGGAAATTACGCGATTTACTCTGTTATCTTAGTTGTCATAACTACGGGGCGGGACCTTCCTCCATCGCCGCCCGTTGTTATGGCAACTATACAATCTAACCGCGATACGAGCGCCGTTTAACTGCGCATGTGCGAGATAGAGAGGTGCATGCTGGTTACCCAGCATGCACCTCTCTCATCGAAAACCAGGAGGAGCAAACAACTGGGCTTCACATGCCAATATACAAGATGGAAACGGCCACAAGATCGCTCAGACAATATTCTGTAAGTTTATTCATTGACTACTGAACAGATCGGCATCTAATGATATTTATTAATGCACCTATATTATAATATGGAAAAAAAAAAAAATATGGCCGAAACACCGCTTTAATTTGCACTGACAAGGGGCAGGGTTACTTTCTCATCACTGGTAGATTTCAACTGGTGTTTTTTCAGCTGGTGTTTTGGCTTTCCATGCCTTTTCGCATCTCTCTTTCTTCCTTGTGTTATTTCATTTTATTACACATAACTTAATTTCTGAAAGTATTTGGTTTTTTTGGGTTTTTTTTTTTTGTATGTATGGATTGCATAGGTTGTTACCGACATTTGGTTAAAATTTCATGTCAATAGCACCTTTAGAAATATATTTATCGTGAAAAATGGTGACGTGTTCAATACTTATTTTACCTGCTGTATACACGTATTGCGGTCTTTAAGTGGTAAAGTTTCACTTTGCAAAGAATACTCATGTTTGCGGAAAATAAAAAAATACAGCATTTTTGCTTGCATATTATTGGTTGATGGAAATCAGCAGAGCTAAACTCTGGGGAAAATGAGTGCAACTTGCAAAGTGCACAGTCTATTTGCCTTTATAAAATCAACTACAAAGTCTCTTCTGCTGGAAAGTTCTGCCCACTAGCAAATTTGTATTGGACTTCAGTTCTGATTTAGGTCATTCTATGTGTCTAATACTATAATAATAATTGTTCTTTGCCACACTTTGCACCATTTCCAACTTTCATTTTCTCAAGTTATAAAAATTGAGAAACAGAATGAGATGTTGTTCGTATTGTTTAATAAAAAATATATTCATCAGTACCACGTGGCAATACATCCATGAAAATAGGTGTTTTTAGTCTCAGACTATTAACTCTTGGTCACATTGGATAGCCATATGGAAGACTCTCCATCGGTAAGAGGAACTCTGTCACCAAAAGGCTATTGATTAGTAAAAATATCATAAAAAGCCATTTGGCAGAGGTCTAAAGCAGGTGGTGGTATACCATCAGGAAATGTGTGAGTAAGTGGTAAAATAGCTGAAAATGTCAAATTAGAGAGCAGAGATCTACAGTATGTAGATCTCATATCAACAGTTGTATTAAACTTTAAGAGAGGCGGATATTAGATAATGATGCAAAGCTAGTAAAATTGAGATCTTTATCTCGGCGAAAGGTTTATTTTTTTTTTAACACGATTGAACTAAAAGCTGTCTAGGGAAATTATTTTATCAATTTTACTAATGAAACTGATGTGTATTTGGAAGAAGCACATCTGAGATTATTCTGCGGCGCTGTGTTTTCAAACTCATAAAACAGAGTTTTGTTACAGAACAGAGAAGGGTAGCTACATCTCCTCCTTCAACCTAATTGTATATATTGTAACCCTGCTTGCTTAAAGCCTATTTTTGATGTTGTACAAATGATTCAAAATAAATTGGGAAAAATAAATAAATAAATAAATAAATAAATAAATAAATAAATTGGAATACTATGTATAAGCAACAGAATCTTCCAACAAAAGCTAAAAAATAAATGGCCAGCGAGAACGGCAAGAAAACCGCTTCCTTACTGTCTTATTTGCTTCATTTAAAAATGAAGATAAATAGAAAATTCTGGACAGCCGCACTTCAAAGGAAATTTCTTGTGCCTTTTATTGAAAAATCAGGATCACAGTGTACAAGCCACAGCAAAGCGATACAAAAAAGAGCTGCTTTTTTTATTTTTATTCAACCCATCGTGCTGAACTAAAAAAACAAAAAAAAAACGAAGAGCACGGGAGGAGATCCTGTCCTAACAATCTGATGTTAGTACAGCAATTGTTAGTACAGCAATCTCTCCGCTGAGCTATTGTGTTCTGACAGGGAACTGCCCCGGCCACAACACACCGGTCAGCACTTTCAGCCATTGGCTGAGAATGCTGATCGGATGCTGATCAGCAGACTTTTTTCGGTCATGTCCCTTCGACAGAAGCTGGATGTCCGGCCAGTTTCTGTCGTACCGGCTGCCGTACACATGGGCTGATATTGCCTGATATTCAGCCTGGGTGTACGGGGCTCAAGGCTTATGATTTTCCTGCACGTTATCACAACAAATTGCCAACACACAACAATGCACATTGATTTTTACACACTACAGTGAATTCTCTGCGTTCTGTGGTGTCATGCTGTCTGAAAAATGGTGCAAGTACATTAAAGTGGCTGTAAAGTCAGAAGGTTTTTTTTATCCTAATGAATTCTATGCAATTAAGATAAAAAGCCTTCTGTGTGCAGCAACCCCCCCCCCTAATACTTACCTGAGCCCCCTCTCTATCCAGCGATGTCCACAAGTGCCTTGACCATCCTCCTGATTGGCTGAGACACAGCAGCAATGCCATTGACTCCTGCTGCTGTCAATCAAAGTCAGTTAACTAATCACGAGAAAGAGGGAACGGTACCGCAGTTCCATGTCTCAATGGACATAGAGAGCTGCGGCTCAGCTCGGGTGCCCCCATAGCAAGCTGCTTGCTGTGGGGGCACTCAACAGAAGGGAGGGGCCAGGAGCGCGGAAGAGGGACACGAAAAGAGGAGGATGTGGGCTGCCCTGTGCAAAACCACTGCACAGAGCAGGTAAGTTTGACATGTTTGTTATTTTTATAGAAAAAAAAACTGAGACTGTACAATCACTTTAAAAAGTGCAATAGGGTAATTTGGCAGTCCATTCAAAATAAACGGGTTGCCTTACTGGGAAGTAGGTCAACATGCATGCAGTAACACACAGAGGAACTGTGTGATGGGACCAGAATGTAAAGTAAGAAGGCTAGAATTGATTATTTGACTACTTTTATTAAATATATTAAATTATTATTTCAAAATTGTGATCTAATCCCTTTTTTAAATTCAATTTATTTATTACAGGTACTTATATAGCGGCGTCAATTTACGCAGCACTTTACATATATACATATATATCTATACCTATAGATATATATATCTATATCTATATATATATATATCTATAGATATAGATATATATCTATATCTATATATAGATATATAGATATACATATACATATACATATATCTATAGATATATATATATATATATGATTACTATTTAGTTATTACTTTTGGTCTTTGCTTATTGCTTTTTTTTTTCGATAGATGAGCTGTGATATTGATCCAATATTCAGTACTCTTATGCTAAATGTGAATGTCCCTGTTGCATATTCTGTATGAGCTGTCCTTGCAGGAAGAGTGTTAGTGGATATACAGCGAGCAGTCAATAGAACAAGGGTTATGCATCAGCTAAATGTGTGTTGTGTGTCTGTTTATATGTGTTTTTTTTTTGTTTTTTTTTAAAGCTGTTGTCACTTGTCTGGTAAGGTAGCTACTTAGCTTTTATGGCCATTGAGAACATATGTCATAGCTACAAATGGATATTGTGACTTTCTTTTACACCCAGAACAGCTGCCAAATGAGTTGGGTGGTGCTGTCAAAGACCTGCAGGTTAATCTGCCCTTGAGTGAAACCTGTTATGTAAGAGCTCATTATGGAATTTCCTTTGTATATCCAATAACATATAGCGTATTTGTGATATATTTATTATTTAAAGTTCCTCTCTGGCCACAATATTTTATCCGATTGGCAGCTCCTCTACTCCTGTTTCCTCCCCATGAAAACTATACTTTAGGCCCCTTTCACACTACCCCGACTTCAAAGTTGCACGATTTTGCCGCAATTTCAGGGAATGCCTGTGTAACTTGCATCAAAGTTGGACCAAAGTAGTACAGGGACTACCGTATATACTCGAGTATAAGTCGTTCCGAGTATAAGTCGAGGCCCTAATTTACCACAAAAAAAATGGGAAAAACTTATTGACCCGAGTATAAGACGAGGGTGAGAAATGCACACCTACTAAGTGGAAAAGAGGGTCAACAATGCCCATTTGCAGCATCACTGTGCCCATTTGCATGCTTCACTGTGCCCATTTGCAGCCATAGGTCCCCTGAACTTCAAACTCGGTAGTTAAGGGTTCCTAGATGCCCCCTAGCTGCAGCCAAAATTTGGGGTCTCTGAACCCAAAGGGTCCCGAAATGACATTGCTGCAGTTAGACACAGTTGACCGAATTTGGGGCCCCGTATCTCGGGGCCACTTAGTGCTAAGAATCCCAAATTTGGTGTGCAAACCCAGTGGAACTAGCACCATAAAATTTCCAAAGCAGGGGTTTCTAGCACCAAGTGGCCACGAGATACAGGGCCCCAAAAATCAGTTCAGAAAATGTCAAGCACTTTTCTGCAGCAGAGAATGACATTTTCCGAACCAGTTTTGGGGCCCCGTATCTCTGGGCCACATGGTGCTAGGAACACCAGCTTTGGATATGTTATGGTTCCACTGGGTTTGCACACCAAATTTGGGGTTCCTAGAACCAAGTGACCCTGAGATATGGGGCCCAAAAGTCGGTTCAGAAAATGTCAAGCACTTTTCTGCAGCAGAAAATGACATTTTCCGAACCGATTTTGGGGCCCCGTATCTCGGGGCCACTTAGTGCTAGGAACTTCAGCTTTGGATACCTTGTGGTACTAGGTCCACTGGGTTTGCATACCAAGTTTGGGGTTTCTAGCACCAAGTGGCCCTGAGATACGGGGCCCCAAAGTCGGTTCGGAAAATGAAATTTTTTGCTGCAGAAAAGTGGCACTTTCAGCACAAAAAAATGTGCTGAAAAAATCGACTTATACTCGAGTATATATGGTACTTTGAAGTCGATGCGACATATGAATGGTACTCATTGGAAATCATGGGGTACGACTTGTCATGTGACTTTGCAGTCCCAAGTCGCATGACAAGTCGCACAAGTGTGAAAGGGGCCTAAGAGAAATTACAAGGCCACCACTGGTCTCCAGAAATTAACCTTCTGAATTGGCTACCTTGTGCAATTGCATATTAATTGCCATTATTGCTTATTGTACTGCTTTAAAGTAGCAGCCCACTATTGTTCAAAAAACTCTTTTGTGTTCCATTTATTATTATTCAGGATGTATATAGCGCCAACAATTTGTATAGTGCTTTACAATATGAAGGGAGGCAGTATAGTTACGATACAACGCAATACAAGATTGTTGGGCCTTCCCATAGGAGCTTACAATTTAATAGGGTGGGTCAAGTGGTACAAAAGGTAATAACTGTGAGGCATGAACTGATGGAAGATACAAAAGTACAGTTATTAGGTGATAGGATTAGGTAAAGCAATGAGTCTTCAGGGCTTAAAGGTGGACAGAGTAGGAGATTGCCGGACTTATTGAGGTAGAGAGTTCCAGCGCTTGGGAAAGGCCTTAGAGAAGTCCTGGAGGTGGGTATGGGAGGAGGAGACAAAGGAGCTAGAGAGCAGGAGGTCTTGGGAGGAGCAGAGAGGACGGTTTGGGTGATATTTGGAGATAAGATTGGTGATGTAGCTTGGGGCACAGTTGTGAATGGCTATGTATGTTGCTATTAGTATTGGGACAACAAATTTCTAGGAGGGCTGTTTGTGGGCAGGCCTGGGTGGGCATGGTTGTTCAAACACAGACAGCACAGAGACACAATAAGAGCAGTGACGATGCTGGCTTTAACCGCTTGCCACCCACCGGCTGTCATATGATGGTCAGGCGGCGCGGCTCTCGTTCTGGGAGGGCGTCATATGACGTCCCTCCATTTAAACAGGGCCTGATCAGATGTGATCAATTTTCGGAGATTGGCACCATAGTTTGTAGACTCTATAACTTTCACAAAGACCAAATAATATACAGTAATTTGGGTTATTTTTACCAAAGATATGTAGCAGTATAAATTTTGGCCAAATAAAGAAAAAGGCATTTTTTTCACAAAATTTACGGTCTTTTTTTATTTATAGCACAAAAAATAAAAAACCCACTAGTGAGTAAATACCACCAAAAGAAAGCTCTATTTGTGTGAAAAAAAAGGACGCAAGATTCATATGGGTACAGTGTTGCATGACTGAGTAATTGTCATTCAAACTGTGAGAGCGCTGAAAGCTGAAAATTGGTCTGGTTAGAAAGGGGGTGTAAGTGTACTGTAATGAGGTGGTTAAAGGCCCCATGCTTTAAATGTCCACATCGATCTGTGTCTGTTTCTTAGTGCAGGTTTTACTGTACGTTGTAAGTAACACATTGACAAGCATTTTTGTTCAATTTATTGTGCTAATATGCGTTTTCATGCGTTGTGCAATTTCAGTTTGGCAAATGAGGGCTGATTTCCTGCAGTGTCATCATTGTTGTACACTTTGAAAGGGTCTATTTGCAGGAATGGCAGTGCATGAAAACACATTAAATCGCAGTACATTTGAACATTTGAATGTTCTATGGGCTTTATAGCGCATGAAAATGCACAGAAAAACAGACATGCTTCAAAATGCGCATGGCCTCATTGAGTAATATGTGGTTCTATGACATATCAGTTGTTTTGTGTTCTTACGCAAAGGTGTGAACAGGGCTTAAATTTAATATTTTTTTGATATTCTTTTAGCAGATTACATGCAACATGTAATTAAAAGATTCAGTAGATTAATCAATTAAACCAAGCTTGTGCTCCTTTTACTGTATAAGAAAGGTACATGTAACACATAAATGTAGATAATGAGATCATGCAATATACTGTTGTTTCTATGAAACAGACCCCTTACCTTCTTCTATACTAAGAATGTTACTTCCACTACTTCTGAGAAATATAATATCAAGCCATAAACAATAAAATAAAATTCTGCAGGTAATAAAATGCTGTTTCCTCCATGGCCGTATGTAGGCATAGTAAAAGAATGGTATCCTTTTCTTATGGAAAAAGTGAATTGTACAGTTGTTCTTAGAGGTATTTTTCAGCTTTTTAGCTTTCAGAACAAATCCTGCAACAGATCCTGGAATTGCCACAAGGCTGTTATCGCTATTGATGGTTATTATGCGTGCATCCCTAGCAGAAGGCATATCATGTATAGCCAGCCTAGGAGAGGTTTGACAGTGCAAATGTAAAAGAATAAATATATCCATGGTGATACAATACATTCAGGTATCATAAGCTCAATTAATAAAAGATGAACTCCAGGCGGATATAAAAATACCATTTATAACCGTTGTTTATTCCTTTAAAGCTGAACTCTGGGCACTACAAAAAAATATCAGTTAATGCAGTTATGTAGGCATTAAAAATTCCAGATCTCTGCAGTAATCCAATGTGAAAATTTCCCTCTGCAGGAGCTTCCTGTAATAAAGACTGACCATTACTGCTCCCTCTCTTTGTGCAGGGTGACTGGTCTTGTATCCACCTCCCCCTCTGGTTTTCTACAGACAGCCTGAAGTGGGTGGGGTCTGCTGGGTCCCTCCCACAGTTCTGCTCTCTGTACAGGCTAGGTACAGCACAGTGATGACGTCACCAAAAAGTTTAAAGGGTAATATCTGGGCTTGCAAAGGCATTTGGTGCACACAAAGTGGGTATATATCCTTTGTGGCTATTGAGGAGTATAATAAAAAGATGAACTGTATTTAGAATGTGGGGGTTAGGTAGGTTTAAATTGTAATCTCTAATGCTAAGGGTATGTGCCCATAGTATTGATGTATGAATAACAGATATTCCTGGCAGAAAAAACACAAGGGTGGGCTGTATAGCACACACACGTATTTGCGTGTATTCGTACACATGCATAAACATTCTTTTGGCTTTTTCAATCAAAGGAGTGTGGCGTACACGGGCATGTGCACGTATTTGCATGTATATGCTGTATTCACGTAAAATACTGATCAGCAACGCAGATTTTTTTTTTTTTTGCGATCTATACGCAGTGTAAGTTTACGTGCCTATGTGTATAAACCCATTTAAAACAATGGGCTGCAAATCAACATGTTTCTCAAAGTTATTATTTTATTTTAATGACACCTTATTCCTGATGAAGCCCTTTTAAGAGTGAAAACATGTTGATTTGGTGGGGTTAGGGAATTCACAATTTTCTATATAGTTTCAGGGTACAGTTTGATTTTTGAGGGGGAAGTTACAAGTACTGTCAATTTGGCTAATATGGAGTGGGTAGATATGGACATGTCCCTAACTGGAGATTAGTTTGATTGTCTTCTCTCCCCCTATTTTTGTTATTACCCATATATACAGTTTTTGCTAAAAGATATGTTTTTGTTTTTTACAAAGCTTGAATAAAAGTTGTGCTTTAGGGCCTGGTGGGTTTTGTGGGCAGAAAGATAAGCTCACAACTCTTGGCACAATCTGTGGTGGACCACTTTTCAGAGGCATTTGACAGGTGGTAAGGAGGCAAAATATCACCACAATTTTTAACTCCTTAAATGTTGCACCACCCATTAACTTGAATGAACCTTGTTCAGCATCAGTACTGCCCTCTGCAGGCAAGAGGGGGTAAATTCTTGCCTTAAGCGTAAATGAGCTCTTACAGAGGAAGTTGCATCGCCTTCCTGATAGTGTTGACTGGCAGAGTATATGAATTACAAAAGTGGCTGGACATAAATTATAGGGAAAGTCCCCCCAACACCAATCACTACATCTACAGGCATCCACGATCTAACACTAACCTATCTAGCCCTATAAAGAAGAAATCCGTATACATACCTTTTCTGAAGCCGTTCCGGTCCCACGCTGAGCTGTCAGCTGCAGCTTCACTGTGGTTGCAGATGCAGAGGAGGCAGCCAACAAAGGAAGCCCCATAGTATTTCTGTGGGTAACATCACTTCCCATTAATTTCACAGCCGTTGTTGGCTGTGTCCTCTGCAGAGCTTCCGCCACTGGAGACCGGACCGGATCGGCTTCAAAAAAAGCTAGGGATACTGATTTCTTCTTTACAGGGCTAGCTGGTTAGTCTTAGATCGTGGATGCCTGTAGATGTAACGATTTTAGTGTTAGGGTGGACTTCTCCTTTAAGAGATCCCCATTGGAACCTGCTGGATAACCGCATGCCTTCGGAAGGGCAAGGGGCAGGAGCTTCATGTTTGAGGTGCAGTTGGCATGCTCTGTAGTCACAATGGGGTTTATTTACTAAAGTGCAAAAACCAATAAAAATTATTTAACCTCCCTAGTGGTATTCCCGAGTTTGGCTCGGGGATAGTTTTTAGTGCCAAAAATCAGTAACCCCGAGCAATACTCAGATGAAGCCGGCAGGGATTTCAAAAAGTAAAAAACACAGAACACATACAGTACACTGTAATCTTACAGATTACATTACTGTATGAAATCATTTCACCTCTCTTTTGTCCCTAGTGCTTTGTCCAGTGCCCTGCATGTAGTTTTATATTATATATACTGATCTTTCTGCCTGGAAACTGGAGATTGTACTTTACGTCAAAAGTGGTTTTAGACCAACTAGAAAACAGGCATAATAAATTAGAACACTTGCAGAATTGAGTGATAGTGATTAGTGGTGAAATTCGTCATCAGACACTGAAAGTGACGACAGCGACAATTCTGCAGCTGAGCAAATTTCAGTGTTTTTGATTTAATTACATTATTGAATTAATTGTATTATTATTATTATATTATTTGTTATAATTATTTATAGTTATTTATGATGTTATAATTTATGATTTTGTGTTTCAAACTTTATCATACCCGGGATGTCTGCTAGACTTTTGTTTGGACAGATTTAAGTGTGTTATTCCTAAGAATTACAGGCCTACAATATAAAACGCCAAATTTCCATGTGAAACATTGTACCGCTTTGAGCATCAAAAATCTGACATAATCATACTGCCGGGGAGGTTAAAAAAATTTAAAAAAAGCTGCAGAGTGCAAAATCTGTCACATTTTTTCATTAAGGGCCAGTTCACACCACATGCAGTCAAGTGCATTTTTTTCTACATCAAAGATGCATGGAAAGTAGGTTATATGGTTTTCAATGGCATAGTTCACACCAGTGCATGCATTTCCAGTATGTTCCAGTTCCAAAAAAAGTAGAACATGCTGCATTTTTCCTGCACAGGACTGTACTGGAACGCTATAAAACGCAACAAAAATGCACTGGAATGCACCAAAAACGCACTGGAACACACATGTCCTTATTTAAGGTTAGGAAAAAAGAGGGGGGGATGCACTGGACTGCATCAAAAAGCATCAAAAACGCACTGGAACGCGTCAAAAATGTGCATGCAGAAAAGCATCTGGAATGCATCTGGACTGCGTTTCTATGGTGTGAACTGGCCCTAAAACCAATCAGCTTCCAGGTTTTATTGCCAAAGCTTAAAGCGGACCTTCAGTCATTTTTTTCAACTTTCATTCTATAAATCTTCTGCCCTTGTTCTTTTAACTTTGGATAGAAAAACTTTTTTTTCTGCCAGTAAATCCTTTATACAGCCCACTTCCTGTTCTTGTCTGGTCATTAGCCTAGGCCCTAGGCTTATGACATCAGGCACAGCTCTCTCTCACTCTTGTGAGAGTTTGTCAGGAAGGGAGGGGGGGTGAGTCATAGGAGGGCCGATGAGAGCTGCAGAGCTGGAGGTGTGCTTCTGTGTGTCTGTGTAAATCCAGGAAGTGAACAGGCAGCAGCTTCAGCTGCCCACAGTTAAAATGGATGCAGCCAGACTCAGTGGAGGGAGATTTCTGCAGCATATTTGGCAAGTACAGAATCACAGTATATATAAAATAATATGCAAAGTGGTTAGAGGGAAGCTTCAGAATGGCAAAGATGTTTTTATTACAAATTATGTGAGCAGACTGCAGTTCCTCTTTAATTGTACAAGCTGAGGTTAGAAGCTGATTGGCTACCATGCACAGCTTCACCAGATTCCGAGTGCACCAGTTTTGGTAAATCTACTCCAATGTGATCTAGTAAATGGTCCTTTTGACAGGTAATTCTTAATAGGGATTCTCCATTAATCACTCATCTCTAATGCTATGCATATATCAAGTATATAATCTTCAGTACCAAATATCCCTGTCCTAGAGATACTGGAATTCACATAACTCCCTTCCTTCACTTCCCTAGAGAGAGCTAATTATTCTGGCTGTCGCGTTTGCAGGGGGACTCATCTACATACGGAGAATTTAGGCAGATGCAATTTCACATTATTACAGCAAGGAATTGAGTTTAGTAAGATATACAATGGAAAAGCAATAGATATTAAGTAACATTTGTCAGGTTGTGAGCAACATTGCAGCGTATGGATTTGTCTCTCCGGTAGTTGCCTTAATACCTAAAAGGATTGTAGAGGAGAAGATGAATGTGCACAGACATGTATGTGCATATGACACGATGGAATCCCTGGTATGCTATTGTGTTGGGAATGTTTGTGTATGTAGATTTGGATGGGGGTAATTATATAACAGAGTCTTGTTTACAAGGGGCTGTTATGTTTGCTGTTGTAAGCCTTTGTGGGTGTATATGATTATCATCCATGGCACATTAAGGTCGGGAATAAAAAGTGTGCTCCCCATAATAACTAATTTTACTCCATCTGTTCTTTTTCTAGTGAAGGTTTAAAAATGGGTGTGAGAATCACCTACATTACCTGTAAAAAGTGAAAACAATAAAAATGGTACAGGATCTATCTACAGTAAAACCTTGGATTGCGAGCATAATTCGTTCTGGAAACATGCTTGTAATACAAAGCACTTGTTTATTAAAGTAAATTTCCCCGTAAGAAATAATAGAAACTCAAATGATTCCTTCCACAACCATTTATTCATAGGTCCTTCCTATTATAGTCCATATAAAAAGATTATAGCAATGTGACCAGGTTGTGTAACCATAAAATGTCCATCCTCAAATGGAAGCCTCCACAAGGGGATAAGAAGCAAAATCCATCAGGAGCTACAGTGTACAGTGGAACCTCGGTTTGCGAGGAACGCGGTTAATGAGCGTTTCGGAATACGAACACTGTATTTTTAAAAATCCTAACTCGGTTCGCGAGTGTTGTCTTACAAAACGAGCAGGATTCAGGCCAAAAGCGGTGAGCAGTACCACTTTTGGGAGATAACACACAGACCTAAAGCTCTAAAAATTGACAGTCATTGAGGAATCACGATGGTGCCATAACCAATGAAATGAGAAGAAAACTGGATACCAGTGCTGCTGTCAACTTTTGGGAAAAAGTAAACATCAAAAATACACAAACAGACAGCGCTACAATGGGGCCAGAAAATAAGAGGACTGAACTGAAATAGGTTTAATAAAATGCACGCCAAAATGAATAAAAAGTCACGACAATCAAATGGAAAGAATGAATGTGAAAGATAAATGAGAAGACATCAATTCCATTGCTGAAATATGCTGAATAATAGATACGATACCGCCAGCAGCCATAACAGCAGCAGTACCGCTTTTGGCCTGAAGTGGGGGGCACCGGAGCCAAGCAGAGCCGAAAGTCGCCGATCGTCGGCGTTTGGAAATGCACAGAAAGGCCCAGGGACAGTTCGGCCGTTTCCGAGGCTCTCCAGCGCCCCCCCCCCCCCCCCTCTGGGCGCATGCAGTATTGCATCCCATTGAAGTCAGTGCTGAACGAATTATTTTCATATCCATTGACTTCAATGGGAAAACTCGCTTTGATGTGCAAGTACTTTGGATTACGAGCATACTCCTGGAACGGATTATGCTCGTAATCCGATGTTCCACTGTATAAAAGAGAAGAGAGTAGTGTAGCAATATGTTGCTAAATGTTGTACCTTCATTAAATGTAACCATATTGCTCAGGGTCGGTACTAGGGGTGGGCGGGAGGGGCAGTTGCCCTGGGCGGGATGATTTGGTGTGGGAGGAGGGCGCAGTTTGTAGGGTACAGCCCTGTCCAGTACAGAATATGCTGCCAAATGTTACACAGAAGACAGAGAGCGGCTTTGTCCCTGCATTGTAGCACTACACCCGCCCCCCTGCCTGCACAGGGCACTGTACTATTCTCTGAGGAGAGTGGAGCAGGCGGGCGCATCAGGTTGGGAAGGTATCAGTTGTCAGTGCTTTTCTGATTGATTCTAGATGCACAACTTTCCTGCTCCTCTCCTCACCCGAACAGCGGCTTCTCTCCCCCCTCTCCAGACATCTCTATCTCTCCTGCCTTGTCTTTTACAGTGTCCTGATGTCTGTGGGAGATCACAACCTCTGCCCCTCCTAGGCTCCTGTTTTTATTTGTCCCTGCTCTGAAGGATCTTGGAGCCCATTCCTCCTCTATGTAGTGCCCCCTCCTCCTGTGCCCTTCCCCTCAGGTCTCCTCCTCTCTGCTGCATGGCCAAACTGAGTGTTCTCTGTCAGCTGACAGGCTTCATATTACTGTTAATTGCTGTGGAGACAACTGTTCTTTTTAGTAAGGGTCCATTCACAAGAGGTGCAAACCTCTCATCAAGGCTGACTTTTATCAGCACTGGGGTTACGTAGGTGTTGTGCACATCCCCATGTCAGCACCCCATTCATATCTAACTGGGACATGAGGCTGCGTGGACACAGCAACTGTATCCTAATATCACATGCAGGTCGGGTCCCAATAGAAGTGAATAGGACACTGGCACAGGGATGCACACGATGCCCATACATCCCTATCCTCATAAAAAAAGAGCCCTGCACAGGATACACATGTCTGCACCACATGTGAATGGGCCCTAAAGAACTCAAATACATGGAGACTTAGTGAGCTCCCCAACTCCCCAGGTATAAGAAAACAGGGATTTTACACATTATAAAACTGGCCATAGATGGATGGAAATTGACTGGTCCAGCAATGACTGGATGGATACGTTTCAATACATCCATGGCCATTCCTGCTAATGCAGGCCATACACGGTCGAATTTCGAACAAATTTTCGTTTCAAAATCAGAAAGGTTTTTTTTTTTTTGTGATCCGATGGTGCCACCAATGATTTTCGAAATTCGGCCGACCAAGCCTTCAATTTCACCGCATGTTGCTACAGAAAATAATTTTTGTGGGCGGGAATCTTCTGTTCTCTCCGTAAATTTTATTTTCTTATTACATTTCTCACTTGATTCTCCCATCATTGATTAGAAAATCGTTCGTTTTTCAAAAAATTTTCAACATGTCCGATTTCTCAAATTTGATTGCCGCACGAAAATCGGCCGTTGTTGCAGCCCACTAATGGTGCGAAATTCATACGAAAATTCTTTCATAGGTTTTTCGAAAGAAAATTCTTTTGAAATTCGAACCGTGTATGGCCGGCATAAAGGTGAAGTACATTTTTAATGATCAACTTCTCTCAAACCAGCAAAAATGTTTCCTTTGATCTGCAGGGCTGACATAGATGTCTCAGTGGAAAGGATTCCCTCATCCATCTTAGTTGTGTGGATATGTTCAGTTTTTTTTTGATCAGACATGGACTAAAAAAAAAACTGATCCATCTATGGCCAGCCTACAGCTTACCATACAGTATACAATCTGATTGTACAATATCTTTTGACTCTACCACCAACTATGTAGTACAAAGTCCTGCCTGATTGGATACGACTTAAATGAATTGTTTAGGTTTGTCCAGATATTACAAAATTTTGGCAAATCTAAAGGTGATTGTGCAGAGATTGTACCGTGTTTGCTCACCTACAGCATTGTGTTCTTGTGCATAAGTACTAACAATGACAATTGTTTTCCCTGTTATCTTTATTCTCATCTTATCATTTAGATTTTTCAAAAATCAGCCAGGTTACACATTATTGGCAGCGAACCAAGTCGTCATCAAAGCAATCTAATTGGATGTGTGTTTTGTGATCGTTGTGATGACCAATCACAAATGTAAATAGTAATACTGGTGCACTCCGCAACCATCAAATATGTTTATGTGTGCGGCAAATGCTTCTACTAGCTCCGCCCCCTGCTCTGCGTGGGGGGGAGGCGCATTTTGGCATCCTCGCCCTGGGCACTGAAATACCATGTCCCACCACTGATATTGCTACACTTAGAGGCACCTCTCTTCTCTTTTATACCCAGTTGTGACTTAGCGCTACTTGTATATCAAGTCAAAATTTATTTAAAAATTGTGCTTGTCTTGCAAAATGCTCTCAAACCAAGTTACTCTCAAATCAAGGTTTTACTTCTATCTATCTATCTATCTATCTATCTATCTATCTATCTATCTATCTATCTATCTATCTATCTATCTATCTATCTCTCTATCTCCATCTCCTTGGTGTGAAACCTAGGTTTGAAATACATGTTGGGGTTCCCAGGTTTTTGGAAAATGTTATTTATTATATTATATATTATATTTATAATAGGTCCTCCTAATCTCCTAATGAACAGAAAATTTACAGAAAATGACGTTTGCAACAACAACAGAAAACACTTAGCATCTCTGCATGAAACACAACTAAACATTTGCTTTCCTAAGACATGTATATATATTTATATTTCACCAAACAGAGCATCTATCCAAGTGCAACAGCAGACAAGATAGCAGGAGCAGATGGTTTGTCCTTGTCCCCGTGTGCTCAGCAGCTAGACTCTGGTCTGTATCCATACACTGACAGCCTTCCGCTGCTCCTGACCTCTAGGTCTTGTCACAGAATCTCCAATCTCAGTGAATCTCGGCTGCTTTGACAACACTGGCGGCTCCAGGCTTAGTGCCCAAATGAAAATATCTGCCTAAGCTAATTCCTAAGTCACTGAGGCTAACTCTACGGTTGTGTAGAACTCCCCCCTGTTTGCTTGGTGATCTGCCCAGTCTCACCCTAGAAGGATTCTAATAGTTTATAAATAGTCACCCATGAGATGTATATCAGGAGCGGAGCCATATGATGTAATATCTGGCTGGGTTCTAAGTATCTTACACTACAGTGCCCTTAAATGTCCTGCAGATGTGACCTGCGGGCTGTGGAAACAAATAGATTCTTCTACTAGTTATTGTGTGATTTCTGTATGACTGCATAATTAAATGAGTTCATAAATATATACTATACATCCAGTTTTCTGGATACATTAGGAATTTTCTGAAAGCGCTTTTGTTGAACAATTAACTTAATTGTGCAGGTATACCAGAACCTTACACCTGCACCTGCATGCTCGCTTCCAAGCCACCTCTGTGTGATGCTGCATACACACAAGCGGACTTTTCGACCGGACTGGTACGACGGACCAAGTCCGGTGGACAATCCAATCGTGTGTGGGCTTCAGCGGACTTTTCCAGTCGAAAATCTGATGGACCTTAGATTTGAAACATGCTTCAAAACTTTCTGACGGACTCGAGTCCGGTCGATAAGTCCGTTCGTCTGTATGCTAGTCCGACGGACGAAAACCGACGCTAGGGCAGCTATTTGCTACTGGCTATCAACTTCCTTATTTTAGTCCGGTCATACGTCATCACGTCCGAATCCGTCTTTGGTGTGATCGTGTGTAGGCAAGTCTGTTCGTTCAAAAGTCCGTCGAAAGTCCGTCAAAAGTCTGACGAAAGTCCGCCGGAATGGCCGTTGGACTTTTGTTGCCGAAAAGTCCGCTCGTGTGTATGTGGCCTGAGACTTCCTTTTCACTGTGTGTGATTGACAGGGTGTCTCAGCCAATGAGGAGGCAGAGACCCAGGAGAGCTTCTGCTCTCGTGTACAGTGCTGGATTGGGAGCGGGCTCAGATGAGTATAAACGGGGGGGGGGGGGGCTGCAGTTTTTTACCTTCATGCATATAATAAAAAAGAAACCTTCAGCCTTTAGAACCACTTCACAGCGGAATTGAGGGCAGAGATACTCATCTTTCTGCCGATCCCTCCTGCGCCGGCATATTCTCCTGTGTGCTAGGTTTCGGGCCTCTTCATTGGCCAGCATGGGATGACGTCACTCTTGCGCAGGAGCTAATCCTCTCTCAGGACACAGGAATCGGGATAGCCACTGTAAGCTGAGCTGCGCTTGCTCAGCTCAGTTAACATTCCAGGGATCACTGTCATCAGGCAGGTAGTTGTAGTTCATTGCAGAAGAGACATTGCATGAACTTTCGTTCCACTTTAAATCCATATATGGCCAACTTAAGCACAATAAATCTGGTTGATGAGGGTTACTAAATACTACTGGTTACTCTCCAATCAGCAAGCTGACAAAGATTTAGTATTTTGGAAGGTTGACAGATGTTCAGTTATAATGTGGATACTTTTGATTACGTGTGGTGATCGCTGCTGGGTGCACTTTGTGTGCATCCAGCAGTAATCAATGCAGGTAATCGCTGTCTATGCAAAGAGCCACGAATAGCTGCAGCCACCTGCGACCTGTCATTTTAGTGCACAGGGCTGGTGGCTGCACTTAGCCAATGAGAACCACAGCAGGAATCTATGCTTGCCGCTACTATATGCACCAGACCTAATTGCCAGTGTGAATGTAGCCTAAAAAAGCATTTTCCTTACCATATTCCTCGCTCCCGCAGGCTCCTTCTCTCCCCTGAAGCTACTTCTCTTCTGTGCTCTGTCTGTCCGTTGCACTCTGACATAATCATGTACAATGCAGGACCAGCAGTTCTGAATTGTGGATGAGAATGCTGAAGGATTGGGGGATCACATTGGAGAAAAGAGGAGAGTGCCAGCTGCATGGGAAGCAAAAGTTAAGGTAAGTATAATTACTTTTTAAATTGACACTAAAGGTTCACGTTTTTTTTTTTAAATAACAAACATATCATACTTGCCTCCACTGTGCAGGTAATTTTGCACAGAGTGGCCCGAACCTTGTCTTCTGGGGTCCTTCGGCAACTCTCTCAGCTCCTCCCCACATCAGATAACCCCCTGGGAGAAGCGCTCTCCCGGGGGGGTTACCTTGCGGGCGCGCTCCATAGATGCCGAATGCAGGACTCGGCCCCGCCCCCCCCGGCGGCCGCATCATTGGATTTGATTGACAGCAGCGGGAGCCAATGGCTGTGCTGCTATCAATCTATCCAATCAACAGCCGAGAACCCCTGGCAGAGAGACACCGCGTCCCCGTGGGACAAGTTTGAGGGTTCAGGTAAGTAAAACAGGGGGGCTGGGGGGCCGGTCACTGACAGATGTTTTTTCACCTTAATGCTTAGGATGCATTAAGGTTAAAAAAACATGAACCTTTACAAGCCCTTTAATGGTACCAGGGTTGTTTTGACATTTCCCCGGAGTTCAACTTTAACACTAAGATGTATGTTTAAAGCACAGTGTAGAGAGCATTGTCATTCTTCACCATGTAGAAAGCTGTCGAAGAGCCTGTTTATTAGTGTTTATACTTTTCTTCTCTGGCTGAGAACAGAAATGAATGGAATACACAGTGAATGACTGTAATGTGAAGGGTAAGGCTGGCCATAGACGGAGCAAAATTCTATCGATTCCCGTATCAACACAGACAGCATTGACAGGGGAATCCCTACCATGGAGTCATTGGGTTTTTACAGCAGGGGGGTGGGGGCAATAAAGGCCGCTAGCGATAATGGCATGTAAAATCCAGCAGGCTGGTTGTACCCAAGTCGATCCATTGATCAACTCGGATACATTTAGCCTGCCCATACATGGTTCAAATCTCGGCTGGTTCAACAGGAGATTTGAACCGTCTATGGCCAGCTTAAGTGAGGAGAAGTGAGATTTGCGCTAATGATCTGTGCCAGAAGAGCTAAATGCTGTACCAATTATACCCATATTTAAGGCCCTTCACGTTCAGGCATAAAGGTTCTTCATGCTTGACCACACAGGGTCGTAAACACCAGTACCCCTCGGTACATAATTCAGCCCTGTCCAGCCACAGCCTTCAAAAACAAAAAATCTTTGTATGCATTTAACGACCTCCTTCTGTTCCTAGCATACAAGCTGATTAGGGTAAAGTACCCAGCATAGAACATTTTCAGATCAAGATGACTGCTGAGCATCTGAATGTAAGGCCAATAGATGTTGTTGCCAAGTGCAAATGTGTGTCTAAGGCAGCAAATGTAGTTTGTAGGAAGAAGTGGATGTAATTATAGGCTATTATGGGCTATTTAACATGACCTTCTTTTTAGCTCATGGTAATGCAGTCTTTACTAAAGAAAACAACATGCCATTAAACAAAGGTTAACATCCCATTTTAAGTTTTCTCTTTATGCTAGAAATTAGGTGAGGATGTACAAAACACATGCATTTAAATTGCTCTTTATATAGACAATTTAACAACAGGTATTATTGTGTCTGTGCATTCTAATGTTTCTCCTAATTTTAATGCAAAAATACATGATTTTGTAGCTATGTATTGCTTTCCAACTTTAGTCTCCATTTGCTTTTACTCCTTAGGATGAAAGAAATATGTATTGACTAAATCTAAAAGTATCTGGGCTCATAATTAGATCAGTGAGATGAAGGCTTTCAAAATCTGTTTACTGAAAGGTTGTGAGATTGATATCTTACAGGGTGTCTGCAGCTTTGTGGGTAGAAGAAGCCAGTGATAATCCACCAAATGTCAAAAACTTGCCAACCAAATAAATATGGGCCAACTATTACTTTTGTTTTATAAGTTGTCAACGTTGTCCATAACTATTGGATATATTTCAGAAGTACAACCCTCTTAACTAGCGATAACCTGGCACTGTATTACATACCTAGACTTCATAGCTTTCTGAGATGTGAAAGAGGGGCACATTTTAGAACAAAGTATATAAGAGAAAGACACACCCCTGCCACGTCCTAGTCACATGGGCCGCAAAAAATATATTATGCAAAAAAATATTTGTTAAACAGACAATTGCTTTTTTTTTTCACCACAACTTTTCTATTATACTGGGATTTCATAATTGCTAATGCAATCTTTTTGGGGTTGAAGGAAAGATTTTGTGTGGTAAAACACTTTTGATAGTTGAATAATACATTTTTTATAGAGGTTGATACATCAGATCAAAAAGGACAACTGAGAGGAAAGAGGTGGTTCCAAAAAAGGTACTTTGCCCCCTAATTAAGGAACAGTTGGGATCTTTGGATACCTTCCAACTTCCTGTAATGAGAAAGAACACCTTTTAGCACAAAGTATGTAGGCCAATAATTTCCCCTGCTATGACCCCAGTTGCATGGTCCTTGAAGAATTGATATGCAAAAAATGAATGCTTAAACTCACAAGTTTGAGGAACAGTTGGGGGATAAGTGTATATGTAAAATATATAGAAAATATAGAAAAGCCAGGTTAGAATGTTGGCTTACAGTATTATTTATAGATTATTATGATTAAATCTGCCTTGGTTTAATTCCCCATGGGTGTGGTGAATCTTCTTCGAAATTCAGCAAAATCAGATTTTCCCATTGATATCTATGGGGGGTGAATCTTGTGAAATTCTGGTTATTTTTAGGGCTAATAAGTAACCTACTGTTAAAAAAGGCACAGGGGGCTGGGCACTGCCGTAGTGCACAAGTTCAATGCAAAAAAAAGATTAAAAAAACAAAAAAACTCCATGGAGGATGAAGTCCTGCCTCATGTGTCCTGAACTACCAAAAATTGACAGATAGCAAGAAAGCTGAGCTGCTGCAGAAGAGTGCAGAGACCCTGTAGAAGTGTGGAGCATCCAGAAGGATCTCAAAGACCTAATAAAATACCATTGCAGTCCACATGCACCTTGCTCTTCAAAGATTCTTTAGGTTTATAGAGTAACAATAGTTGTTAAAATGGAACCTAATGAAACCTCAAAACAGCAAGAAAATACATGAAAGACAAAAAGCCCCCAATAATAAGAAAAAAGACAACAAAGAGGTTGATTGCCCAAATAGCTAGCAACCAAATTTAAAGTACGGTTTCCTATGTGACCCTAGTATCTCTTTCTGTAGTATGTCAGCTTTCCTTACAACAGCTTCCAATACACTGACACTATTGCTGCTCTGTACGCACACTTCTATTAGTGAGAAGTCTGGCTTATGCAAAAGCCCCCTAAGCCTGTTGGCCATAGTCTGAAGGCCATGTACAGTGCATCCGGAAAGTATTCACAGCGCTTCACTTTTTCCACATTTTGTTTTGCTACAGCCATTCTAAAAACAATACCCCATAATGAGAACGTAAAAGAAGTTTGTTTGAAATCTTCGCAAATTTATTAAAACTAAGGCTCGGTTCGCACTGCAGCGATGCGGGAACCCTTCGAATTCACTGCGGGTTCCCGCATCGCATGTCTCCCGGCGGCACTGCCCTATGTAAACTGCTGGGAGTGTCAATTTAAAGTTAATGACACCCCCAAGTCAGTTTGCATATCGGAGTGCGATCTGAAAATTTGTGGCAGGAATCGTATTGAATGGGTGTGAACACCCATGCGATCCGATTCTGCTTCGGACCAAAAGAAGGGTCCTGTGCGAGTTTGGTCCGAATGCGGTGCGAATTTAGCCATACTATCTGTATGGCTGAATTCGCATTGCACGGACATCGCATGTGATGTGCACTGCAGTGCGGTGTAAATCACATGCAATCTTGCACCACGCAGCAGTGTGAACCGACCCAAGCACCACGCAGCAGTATGAAAAAAAAATCAAATGTACATAAGTATTCACAGTCTTTGCCATGACACTCAAAATTGAGCTCAGGTGCATCCTATTTCCACTGATCATCTGTGAGATGTTTCTACAACTTGATTGGAGTCCACTTGTGGTAAAAATTGGAAAGGCACACACCTGTCTATATAAGGTCAAACAGTGAACAGTGCATGTCAAAGCACAAACCAAGCCATGAAGTCCAAGGAATTTTCTGTAGACCTCCGGGATAGGATTGTATCAAGGCACAGATCTGGGAAAATGTACAGAAACATTTCTGCAGCATTGAAGCTCCCAATGAGCACAGTGGCCTCCATGATCCATAAATGGAAGAAGTTTTGAACCACCAGGACTCTAACTAGAGTGGGCTGCCCAACCAAACTGAGCGACTGGGGGAGAAGAGCCTTAGTCAGGGAGGTGACCAGGAACCCGATGGTCCCTCTGTCAGAGCTCCAGCATTCCTCTGTAGAGAGAAGAGAACCTTCCAGAAGAACAATCATCTCTGCAGCACTCCACCAATCAGGCTCTTTCAAGTTGTCATTATGGGGTATTTTTTGTAGAATATTGAGGAAAATAATGAATTGAATCCATTTTGGAATAAGGCTGTACCTAACAAAATATAAATCTCTTGGGAAATTGGCACATACATTTGCTGGGGACTAAGAATCTTGAACCCACAGGATTTGCCTCAAACACAGTATAGCAGTGAACCTAAAACCCTATTCTTGGTAAAATTTTAACTTGACCAAACTATTTTTTTTTTGCAAACTAAGACAGTCAAGTCAAGCCTTTCACTTATCCCCCTCTGTCAGCTGTGTTGGGGGGGGGGGGGGGGGGGGCTAATCCAACTAACTATACCGCATTAGCAGTGCCTTTATTTTTCTCTATACAGTGCACTCCCAGACAGATTAAGGCAGAAATGGGCCCTAGGCAAGATAGCAGCTTTGTTTGCACCCCCCCCCCCTCATACTTTTAATTGACATTGATACAGATTGCAATAAGCATAGAAAAGATATCCCATTTGCATTGTCTGCACTGCCATGGTTCATCCCTTTGCACGCCTACTGTCTATAAGTGCATCCTCCTTTGTGGAATGACAGACAGGTGCACAGTTTTATCTATAACCCTAGTTTACTGCTGAGAAATCTAAGTTGTAGATGGGCCCCCGGACAAAGCTGTTGAAAATCAGATGGTCTAATGCTCACAGACAGATCGTGTTCATACCTGCCTGTATATGATCATATTTACAGGTAAAATATGAAAACTATGAATTATTTCAACATTTTTCTATTGTGGAACCAACTGCTGGGCGATCCCTCCAAATAGACTCAACTGACCTTATTGAACACAGCTGTGCAAGCCATCTAGCCTACCTTCATCTGTATTCTATTGTTATTGTACACGTCTAAAATTCTCATTTTGTTTAACTGTACATAAGGCCAAAAACCTAAACATTTAAAGTTAGAATTACAAGATTTGAAGATCTGAATTGCTTTAGCTGAATACATAGCAATTTTCTTAATGATATAGCTAGGATGGCCTTAACCAAAATAACTACATGCAACCTTAACTGGTAATCATATCCCTTATGCTTTGTGGTGATTTAATCAGAGAACTAGAACATTTGAAAGAAAATGTTTTATTTTAACCAAAGTTCTTCATCTGTGAATCAATTTACTAGACACCCAGGAGTAGGGATTAACTCAGGCGTGTTCGGATCCTACCTGAGCAATCCTGCCAGAAAATTGTCACTGCACTAGGCCAATGATAGGTGGCCGTGGCATTCCCTGGCCCTCAGCTGCACATACTGTATACATTTCCCTTGTATGCATGCGAATGAGAATGAGGGACAGAGAATGTCCTGGCTCCAGATGACTGGCCCAGTACAGTGACAACTATCAGGCAGGTTCCCTCAGGTAGGTTCAGACTAGTAGTTGAACACGCCTGAGCTCATCCCTACAGGTGACGCTTATGTCCTGGATGACTACTTCTTTCAACCAATTCCAATAAAGAACATAATGGATCAAGCACAAACCAGATAGAAATAGATGAAGACTGGTTCGCAAATGCATAATATCTTATATTATATGTATATGTAATATATACGAATATTTAAGAAAGTAATAATTACATAATATTTAATAGTAATTATTAAAGTGATTCCCAATAGAAAAATATAAAAGTATATCCCTCCTCCCCATTGTGGGGGGGTAGGGGTGTATTTGAAGCTCTAGGATCCCTCCCTTTGGTTAGAAGGAAGGTTGGAGCAGATGCAGATTAGCATTATGAAGGAGGCACTTTGGCGAGTATATGAGTATATATAACATTGAATGGTGCACATGTATCACAATAAGCTAGGTCCAAAAGTCAGGGATTTACTTAATGTTCTAAAATAAATGCAAACTCTTAGGCTGCATTCACACTACAGCGTTTTGAATCGCGGGCAGATTTGCCGCGCATCTGCCCGCGATTTGACAGCGCCGAGGTGTAAATGACAAAACGCGAGACTCGCATTTGAGATGCCATTCATTTGAATAACACCTCAAATAGCAGCACGGGTCTGCCACGATTGTTGCACGATAAAAAGTGCTGCAATCGCGGGACGCATGTTGCCCAAATATAGTTCAGTAGCTACGATTCAAAATGCTGTAGTGTGAATGCAGCCTGAAGTGGTTGACCTTTAGCTTGCTAAAGCATTGTAGATCATAAAAAATGCAGTGTTTTTCAAATAAAACACACAACAAAGGTTGTGGGAAAGTTTAGGCCGTGGCCCCTTTATTAGGTTTAAATTTTAATTATGAAATGGACTTTAACCTTTAATACCAAACAGAATCGCTGGTAACCATTAACAGGCCAACATGCTTAGTCACTATGACTCAAGCAGCAATATCTTATACCAACCAAATAACAGTTTACCAACCACTATCCACCCACCAAGTGGGCGACATTACCCAAAAGTCAGGTTACCAACCTGGCCATACCCCACCACCGCGGCCTAAAAAAATCAATCAATTTTATGGTAACTGGACCATGAACTGAAATTGCTGAATCAGCTCTATTGGCAATAGGAATGGCCTAAGGCAATAAATGGTAACTGCCTATCCTGGTCTTGCTAATCCAATTCTGCAAACACCTTTGTCCAGCAAGTTAAAGAGGGCGTCCCGCGGAAAAAATAATTTTAAATGTCAGCAGATACAAATACTGCAGCTGCTGACTTTTAAACACTTCAATACAGGGCACTTATACACCTTCCTGCCCAGACCAATTTTCAGCTTTCAGTGCTGTCGCAGTTTGAATGACAATTGCGCGGTCATACATCACTGTACCCAAACTAAATTTTTTTTTTTTTCCCACAAATAGAGCTTTCTTTTGGTGGTATTTGATCACCTCTGCGGTTTTTATTTTTTGTGAAACAAACAAAAAAATACTAAAAATTTTGAAAAAAATAAAAGTTTTGCTTTTGTTTCTGTTAAAAATTTTTGTAAATAAGTTTTCTCTTTCACTGATGGGCACTGATAAGGCGGCACTGACAGGCACTGATAAGGCGGCACAGATGAGGTGGCACCAATGAGCGGGCACTGATGGGCTGGGCACTGACGATGGGCACTGATATGTGGCACTAGTGGGCACTGGTAGGCGGCACTGACTGGCAGCACTGATGGGCATTGATAGGCGGCACTGATGGGCACTCATGGGTGGCACTGGTGGGCACTGATGGGCACTGATAGGCGACACAGATGGGCACTGAAAGGCTGCAAAGATGGGTTCTTATGGGTGGCACTGATGGGCACTGATAGGCGGCACTGATGGGCACTGATAGGCGGCACTGCTGGGCACTGATACATGGTACTGATGGGCACTGATACACGGCACTGATAGGCATCCCTGGTGGCACTAGCAGTGGTAGGCATTGTGAGTGGGCACTGATTGGCAGCTGCTTGGGCATTGTTTGGCAGCTGCCTGGGCACAGATTAGTATTTCCCTGGGGGTCTAGGGGGCATACCTGGTGGTCCAGTGTGGATGGCTTCCCTGGTGGTCCTGGGCGGCTTCCCTGGTGGTCATCGGTGGGATCCAAGGGGGGGCTGTGCTGATAAACAATCCCCCCCCCCCGTCAGGAGAGCAGGCGATCGGCTCTCCTCTACTCGCGTCTGTCAGACGCGAGTGAGGAAAAAAACGATCACCGGCTCTTCCTAGTTACATCGTGATCAGCCGTGATTGGACACGGCTGATCACGTGGTAAAGAGTCTCCAGAGACTCTTTACCTAGATCGGAGTTGCGGTGTGTCAGACTGATACCCCGCAACAACTAACACCTTGATAAGCGCCCCCAGGGGCGCGCAGCGGCTCAATATCCTGAGGACGTCATATGACGCCCAGTCAGGATATTGAAACCACTTTGCCACCGTCATTCTGCTATATAGGGGGCGGCAAGTGTTTAAAATAAGGACACTTACCTGTCTCAGGGTCCAGCGATGTCCACACCCGAGGCCGAACTGTCGCTCGGCTCTCGGGTGCTGCCGCCGCCATCTTCTGTAATGGTATCAGGGTATCACTTCCTGGTTCCCTACTGCGCATGCGCGAGTCGTGCTGCGCAATCAGAATGGTCCCTGCTGTCTCTGGGACCCGTGTGTGTCCCAGCAGACAGCGCGGGGGACAGGAAGTGGCGTAGACTCCTGTGGGAGTCTGCGCCCGGAAGTGGGTGCAAATACCTGTATTAGACAGGTATCTCCACCCCCCTCCCCCCTGAAAGGTGCCAAATGTGACACTGGAGGGGGGGAGGGTTCCAAAAAGAGGAGGTTCAATTTGTGTGTGAACCTCCGCTCTAACTACTTACCTCAACTAACCAGACTGAATTGAGTGGGGAAGCAGTTCTAATGTGTTTTATATGCAGAAAAACAGATTGATTCCATAGCAGTAGCGAAATGACATGACATGTTGAATGCAATTTGTGACCCAATAGCAGCATATAAACATAGCTTCTAAAATCCTTTTCAGAACTCCTAACCAAAAGCAAAAATTATATGTAAAGTCATTGTGTCTCAAACTCCTACTAACAGTTTTGATTAAAGAGTGTGGAAACAACCACTTTGATACATTTCATATAAAGGCCAAAAGAGTTCTGCAGAGTCCTCAAAAGAGAAGCAACCAGTGGTATAGATAATGCAGGTTGTTTCAGCAAGGGAATGGAATATTATATGGGATATAACTGCTAGCAAAAACTGGTTTTAAGGACATTGTAGGCCTTTGCTCACTGCTGGGGAAACCGGTGTCCTAAAACACTGGAAACATAGCAAAACAAAGCATCTGCATTAAATGTTTTGCTACCGTGAAAATGTCTTACTTTAACCTAAAAATTAAAAGAAGACCAGCAAGAACCATATATCTTAGACAATTAATTGCATAAAAACGCTATTCTAACATTCATCAATAAGAGGCTCTGGCGGCTGAACTGTTTGCTCCAAAGTGCCACAGCCACGTCAACAGGGAAGAGCGCAATTAAGCAATATTTTTAGGGATACCATGTAAATACAATATTCTGGTCAAAACTCTGAACACTATTTGCCAGACTGGAAATTACCACATCCAATAGCTTCTGGTGCATCTGTAGACAACTAGAAAATGCTCATCTAAAACAAATTTCACCTACCACATAGAGCTAACATTTTTAAGTTGAAATAAATTTGCGCTAACACCAATAGGTACTCTTTTATCTTCTAACAAAACCAACATGCCTATAAGGGAATTTAAGGCCGGAGATGAGAAGCACTCAACCCACTATCATAATGCCTGATACAAACACCAATAAACCCAAGAACAACTAAATCACATAAACAGTATACTAGTTTTTGATAAGGTGGTTCTGAAAAGATACTGTGTCTTTTTTGTAGGAGTCTAAAACTCCATCCTGGTGAAGTCTATAGCGACACCAGGAAATACATGTGGAGCAAGGCAGAACTGTGATTCAGCAGCCAAAGGGACATGATATGTTGCAATAACCATCAAACTGGAAGACCAGGGGATCATTTTCCCCATGCTCACTGGACTCTGGCTTTGAGAACAAACTTCCTACCAGGCAACAGTGTTTTGCAAAGAAGATTTCTGCAGCACTGTAGCAGAAATGCATTGTGATTTAGTAAAAGAAGATGAGAGCCCTGTACTGAATTGAGAGGAGGAGGAGCATTGGAGGATGCACATCTCTGTGGCAGAGCTTCAGAAGAGATCATGTAGCTACACCAAAAGCCTTGAGACAAGAAAGACACCACTGCTCCAGGTAGATCCACCAAGATGAATCCTTCGCCTCCAGAGAAAAAAGAGCCCCAGGTGCTGGCTAATGCATATGCAGATAGAAAGGGACGGAAAAACTCTGGGCCGCCGCACTCCGAGAAAAGTTTCTTTATGCCTTTTATTGTACACCAAAAGCCTTCCAATGCTTCACTATTGTAAAAGGAGGGCACAATTATTTGGGCGCACCTACGTGGGGTTGCCTCTGCCTTCCCCCCAGGTGTTAGCTGATTAGGATGGTCAGACTGGTCAGGATAATCAAGGGACGTTTGGCCCTTCCTGCTCATGTGCCAATGAGAAGTGGATGGAAGTCTCTGAAAGCAGTGGGGCTTATTATATAAAGGGCACACTGTCCCAGGAGTTTTTGCTGACAGGCTGAAGGTCCGGTTGAAGAAGAGATCCCCCCCCCATTGTGTGCACTTTATGTGGTATGTCACCTTACATATAAGGGGGACTGGTACTTATAAAGTTGATGAAATATAAATTGCTTGAGCCATCAAGGCTAAGCAATGTTGAGAATGAAAATTTGATTTGAGTTAGAATTGTGATATGGCTATGAAAAGTGATTAATTTATTTGTAAACCAATAAAGGTGCCGCAGCCAATTTATGCCAATATTTGAGTGTAGTGTCATTATTTGTTGATTGTGTTTGGAGATGGGGAAAGAGTGCAGAGTGCAATCCCATGAATCTTCATGCTGCTTATCAAGAAAATAAATTTGAGATGAAGCCAGAAGAGAATGACCAGGGACTTACAAGCTCCCGACCAAAAGCAGAGAATAAACAAAAAGATTTAATGTCAGATTTGACTAAAAGGGCATCTAACCAAATGATCTAATCACAAAAAGAGCTTGATATATTGTAGATTTAGGTATATCAATGAGAATAGGCTATCAACAATTAGATCAATAAAGAACATGAACCCTTAAGAACTGACAAATGACTAAACTCATTGGATTCTTCAGGAATCACAGCTAGAGGTGATAACCTAAATAAACACATGGAGGCAGGATCCTCACTTCATAAATTTCTTTTGAAAATTTTAAAACACTATTATGTCTACATGTCATGTTCTGTGACACACTGGGGGTTATTTACGAAAGGCAAATCCACTGAAAGTGCACTTGGAAGTGCAGTTGCTCTAAATCTAAGGGGTGGGTCTTAAATGAGGGGAAGCTCTGCTGATTTTATCATCCAATCATGTGTAAGCTAAAATGCTGTTTTTTATTTTCCTTGCATGTCCCCCTCGGATCTACAGCGACTTTACTTCCAAGTGCACTTGTAGTGCAAAGTGGATTTGCCTTTAGTAAATAACCCCCACTGTGTACTGCATGTGTACTGCTCTTTAACTTTTCCTAATAAAAAAAGTGGGGGAAAATAAACGTAAAAACACAATATCGGGCAACTCATTCACAGATTTAAAACATACAAGCCCTAAACGGCCTAATTCCTGTGAAGAAAGTAAAAAAAACCCTCAGAAAAGAATATGGCCTGGAGCTGAGTGAAACTAGGAGGAGGACCAGCATGACTGGGGTCTTCAGAAGAGGCGGAGTATTATTATCCTGAGGTATTATTTTATTGAAATCTGCATATTTAAAAAATAACACACCTCCCGTATTAGAGTGCGTACACTTTGCATGAAGGAGTACAGGGACACAACAGACCGGGGTTTAACAGGGGTTAAAAGCACCCGCGTTGCTCTTTTCAGGTGCTTCGGAAGCGCTGCCCATTCTTTCCAATGGGCAGGTGTGGTGTAGGAGCGCTGTATACACTGCTCCCAAACCTCCCCAAAGATGCTGCTTGCAGGACTTTTTTTCCCGTCCGGCAAGCACACTGCCCCAGTGTGAAAACACTTGGACTTTCACACTGGGAAGGCATGAGTGGCAGTTTTCAGGCACTTTACTGGTGCTATTTTTAGCGCTAAGACGCCTGAAAACTGCCTCAGTGTGAAGCCAGCCTTAGGGAGCCATGCTTACAAAGGCATTCGTTCACGCAAGCATAACCAATGTAATTTCATTGTAAGATAACATTTTTTTTCTCAGTTCACTAAAGGTTTTATTACCCACATCTGACGAATTTTACAGCATGCATTTTATATTATCTGTTTGTGTGGAATTTTGTAAGTAAAAGTCAATTCCACACAGATGATTGTGTAGGTTTTGGCTCCTAAATATAAAGCTTTCCTGTGGGGAGAGCAAAAGAAGAGACGTTCCAAGTAGAGACATAATAATGGTTCATAAGATAAAATACAGGTTCATGATGGAAAGATAAGACATGCATAAAATACTCATTCCACACCAGAGCAGTGTGTGTGGGAATTATCGGTAATTTCACCAAGCAGGCAGGCCTCAATTATTGGTCTGGGTACCTACTGTGTACATCATATGAGCCATAAGTCATTATAGGTATCAGTGGCAGCTGGTGCTCAAAATTTTTGTTGGGGGGGCGCAAACAAACTGAAAAAGTCTGAAAAATACTTAAAAAAACCCCATCAATTGCAGCCTCACTGTGCCTATCAAATTCAGCCACTTTGCCCATCAAATGCAGCCACTGTGCCATCAATTGCAGCCACTGTGCCCAGCAAATGCAGCCACTGTACCATCAAATGCAGCCACTTTGCCCATCATATGCAGCCACTGTGTCCATCAAATGCAGCCACTGTGCCATCAATTGCAGCCACTGTGCCATCAAATGCAGCCACTGTGCCCATCATATGCAGCCGCTGTGTCCATCAAATGCAGCCACTGTGCCCATCATATGCAGCCACTGTACCTATCAAATGCAGCCACTGTGCCATCAATTGCAGCCACTGTGCCATTAAATGCAGCCACTGTGCCCATCATATGCAGCCACTGTGTCCATCAAATGCAGCCACTGTGCCCATCATATTTAGCCACTGTACCTATCAAATGCAGCCACTGCACCCATCATATGCAGCCACTATGCCCATCAAATGCAGCCACTATACCCATCAAATACGGCCACTTCGCCATTAAATGCAGCCCCTGTGCCCATCATATGCAGCCACTGTCCTCAAAATACAGCCACTGTGCCCATCATGTGCAGCCACTGTGCCCACCAAATACATCCACTGTGCCCATCATTTGCAGCCACTCTGCCCAGCATATGCAGCCACTTGTGCCCATCATATGCAGCCATTTATGCTTGTCAAATGCAGCCACTTGTGCCCAGTGTATGCAGCCACTGTACCCCCCCCCCCGCACGTGGCTCTGACAGACCCCCTTACCGGCAGGCAGCAGCTCCTCTCCAAGACAGACAGGTCCAGCGTGTGTCTCCTCCTTCTTAAGCGCCAGGCATTTAATAGGGTGGCATGGCGCTTTGGCCAATCAGGAAGCAGGTCTGACGCCCTGCCTCCTAAATGGCGAGGAGGAAGGTTAGTGTGAAAATAGCGAAAATTAATTCGCCATCATCACACAATTGGGTGGAATCAGGGCACACTCTCTGCGCCCCGAGCCCACCCTATTTTGAATCCTATTAAAGCCTCTGGCTCTAATCAGGTGCTTCAAAAAGTACCACCCCCGCCATAGGAATCCATGCGTCCGACATCCTGAAAGGGGATAGGGGGCCGGCGCCCATGCACCCACAAGGCACAGGCCGCCACTGATAGGTATGTCTACTAGGCATCCTTGGAAATAGGACATTGACTAATCTATCTGTATTTGTGTGGGCTGTGACACTGACTGATCATTCTATTCTCATGTGAGATGAGGCAGTAATTAATCCCTATATGCTAATGTGAGCTGAGGGATTCATTGATTCTGAGTTGCTCGTTGGTAATTAGACTTGGATCTTGCCTTTTTTTTTTAATTTGTGCGCTTGGCTAGAACTAACAATCACCATCATATGGAACATGCCAGCAAAGCAGAACAAGGTGGTAAGCCATATAGAGAGTGGGGGGACAAACATGCATTGACTTTTTACTTCAGCCCCGGGAAGGATTTACCCCCTTCCTGACCAAGCCCTTTTTTGCGATACAGCACTGCGTCGCTTTAACTGACAATTGCGCGGTCGTGTGATGTTGTACCCAAACAAAATTGATGTCCTTTTTTTCTTTTGGTGGTATTTGATCACCTCTGCAGTTTTTATTCTTTGCGCTATAAACAAAAAAAGAGCGACAATTTCGGGAAAAAAAAGCAATATTTTTAACTTTTTGCTATAATAAATATCCCCAAAAAATATATTAAAAAAAAACTATTTCTTCCACAGTTTAAGCCAATATGTATTCTTCTACATATTTTTGGTAAAAAAATCGCAGTAAGCGTATATTGATTGGTTTGCGCAAAAGTTATCGCATCTACAAAATAGGGGATAGATTTATGGCATTTTTATAATTCTTTTTTTTATTAGTAATGGAGGCGATCTGCAATTTTTATCATGACATTGCGGCGGACAGATAGGACACTTTTGACACTATTTTGGGACCATTGGCATTTTTACAGCGATCAGTGCTATAAAAATGCATTGATTACTGTGTAAATGTCACTGGCAGGGAAGGGTTTAAACACTAGGGGGCGATCAAGGGATTAACTGTGTTCCCTCAACATGTTCTAACTGTAGGAGGGGGGTGGGCTCACTAGAACATGACAGAGATCACTGGGAGCAGTAGATCCCTGTCATGTTGCTAGGCAGAACAGGGAAATGCCTTGTTTACATAGGCATCTCCACATTCTGACTCTCCAAGGCACAGTCGCGGGCCACCGGCAGACATCGAGTCCGCGGGACCCGCCACCACGCTCCCGTGGCCGGTGCGCGTGCCTGCTAGCCGCGGATGACGCGGCAATGTATGGGTACGTTGTTTTGCGCACCCGTGCCACTTTGCCGACGTATATCGGCGTGAGCCGGTCGGCAAGTGGTTAAAACACTCCTAAACGTGGCTAAATAGACATTTTTAAACTTCGGATTCTAGCTGTCAAATTAAATAGTTCAGGAGAGGTTAAACAATGTTCCGTGTACATGAAGCCTAAATGCAAACTTGGCTTAACGCGGCACGTAAACACGGCAAAACGGACGTTTTTAAACGTCAGTTACTATCTGTCAAGTTAAATCGTTCATGAGAGGTTGTAAAATGTCCCGTGTACATTAAGCCTTAAAATACAGCCAAATGAAACTGAAGGGTAAACCATTTAGTCCATCTTCTGGTGACCATTTATCCATTTAAAGGTAACTTTCACACACTTACTTTCCTTTTAGAAACTTTAAAGTCTAAGTTTAGTTTGGTTTTTTTTTCAAATGAGCTCATGTGCTGGTGACTTTGTTCACACGGGGCATATGCAGGAGCGTTGCTAGGTCTGCAAAAGATCTGGGGCTAGAGCCCATAGCAGCGGTCACCAACCTTTTTGCATGCCCGCGGGGGGGGGGCTGGGGAATACCAGTGGTAAGCAATTTGGTGTTGGCGCTTCAATCAGCATGGCATAATGTTTGATATGGTGTCAGGGTGATTGAAATGCATTGTTTCTATTGTTACATTCTAATATATAATGAAGTGGTTTAACTCACCATACTGCAGAATTAGTGGGAGCCCTGGGCGTGTCACTTGCCACATATCCTGCCACCAGATGCAGCGTGTCACTTGCCACCATCGCCTGTCACCAGATGCAGCGTGTTACTTGCCACCATCACCTGCCACTTTATGTGAATTGTCACTTGCCACTTTCACCTGGCAGCAGATGTGGATTGTCACTTGCCACGTCACCTGCAACAATTTGCAGATTGTCACGTCAATTGCCACCATTTGCAGATTGTCACTTGCCACGTCTCCTGTCACCATTTGCAGATTGTCACTTGCCACCATTTGCAGATTGTCACTTGCCACGTCTCCTGGCAACATTTGCAGATTGCCACATCTCCTGCCACCATTTGCAGATTGTCACTTGCCACGTCACCGGCCACCAGATGTGAGTTGTCACTTGCCAACTGATGTGGATTGTCACTTGCCATGCCAGCCAGTGCCACCAAATGTGGCGGGCAGTGAAAGATGATGACATCTCTCTGCTGCTCGCCGCACCTCGCTCCCAAATTGAAGAGGCCTGGCTGTGAAGAGCTCTGATGTGGAGCAGGCGGAGAGAGATGTCATCTCTGCTCATCCGCCCGCTCGCTTCTCTTCTCACCTCCGCCTCTCTCATGCAGCCAGCCTGCCTGCCACAGCAGCTGCAAACTGCTGGTTAGGCAATGACCCTGCGGCAAGAGACTCTGGGCTATGGTCCCCAGATTGGGGGCTATAGCCCCAATAGCCACCCCCTAGCAACGCCCCTGGCCCTATGTGAGGGTCGTGTATACCCATCTGGGGGTGCATAGGTGTTCCATGCATGCCCTTGCAGGCAGTCCCATAGCTGCATTGACACAGCCGCTGCTCCTAATGTGACATCCGTGCACCCCCACAGATGTCACATCGGGGTTAGCAGGTGTGTCCCCATTGACAGCTATGCCTGCAAGGGCATACATGGAACACCTGTGCATCCTTGTGAGGATATACAGTATGTGGCCTTCACACAGGGTACAGCCCATGTGAACGAGCTCTTATTTGAAATCTTCTGTCCTCTCACATCCAAGTTGGCAGCACCTGGCAGCAATCTTGGGGCTTTTGGATGTCTACACAAGGGAGGCTTTACAAGTAAATAGCATACCTTAAAGTAGTTGTAAACCCTTTTACATATACCTAGTGAAGTAACTGGCCTCAGGTGATACACAGAGATGAAACAAGTCCAGAATTTCTAAAGCTTGAACTGTCAGAAAAAAAAAGGGAGCTGAAGTTACATTCTACAGAGCTCAGTGAGGAGAGCTCTGACAGCTGATTGGAGAGCAGGGGCACACCCCCTTCACACAGCACACAGGAACAGGGCTGAAGCTGTCAATAAGCTGGAGGTCCCCCCCTGTCACCTTTTTTTTTGTCTTGGTGTCAGAAGTGATTTAAGCGGAAAGCAGAGGAATGAAGCAGCAGACAGAAATAACACTCAGTGCTCTTAGTTGAGACAAGTACACACCATAGAGAGATATGCTTTGTTCATATTTTACGTCTGAGGTTTTTCATTTGCTTTGTTCATATTTCATGTCTGAGGTCTACAACCACTTTAGATACCTTAAATGTACATAACATTTTCTGAGAGGATTGTTGTTGAAATGAATGGCCTGGCAACAGGGTCCCTTTAAAGAGGAAGTAAACCCTGATGGCTTTTACTTCCTTTCTTTCACCCTGCAAAGTAAAAGCATAATGTGCTAGTATGCATCGCATACTAGCACATTATGTGACACTTACCTGCAAATGAAGCCCGCGTTGTCCCCGTTGGTGGCCGCATCCATCTTCGCCCCTCTTCCCTCCGGGGGCCGTGGACCCTGGCTCTGTTACTGGCCAGAGCCACGTGATGTCACTTCCGCACAAGGGAGGGGGGGGGGCTGTTTCTTCACAGCACATGCGCTAATGACATTATTGGCGCTGTATAAAGTAAATATACGTTAGGAGATATTTACAGTACGTACGCCTTATTCTAGGCTTACCTATAGGTACAACTTCCCCATGGAGGTTTACAACCTCTTTAACTTAGCTCTTAGTACACAAGTCCCACATGACTAGTGCAGCAATGTCATTTTCTCTTGTTGTTTGTACATAAATGAATTCTTTGGATTTTTTTCATAAGTGACTAATTTTGAATAAAACCCTTTATCATGTGACCTACTTTACAGTATGTAGCTCCATCACATGGCAAAGGCCGAGCTGTGTAATGTGACAAATTTAGATTGAACATGCTGTGTGTTATGTTAGAGTAAAATTAACAACGTAAACAACACAACACACGTCTCTTCATATGACTTATGTTTTGTTACTTTAACAAGGTTAACTGGACTCATAAAACAATGTTTAAGGGTAATTCAAAATGAAAGCATATCCTAAGGCATAGAATGAAAACAGGGCCTTTTGATTCCTTTAATCCCTCCCTACAATAACCTGAATGGGTATATTGTCTCATTGGGTCTCAAGCCCTACACCATAAAGCCATGGTTTCCATTGACTGCACTCATGATGGTCAAAAAGCCTGAAACAGCTGGATGAAGTTTGGAATAATATGAGATCAAACCCAAACTCATTCAATTTGTATGTTATCAGGCAGACCATTAGGCCCCTTTCACACGATCGGACCGTTCAGGTCCGCCTGTCAGTTTTGACGGCGGACCTGAACGGGCGATCCATGTTAGCCTATGGAGCGTCGGATGTCAGCGGAGACATGTCCGCTGACATCCGACCCGGTCCGATCCGCTAAAAGCAGACGTATGGCTCTACGTCCAGATCCGTCGCTGGCGGATCGGATCGGGTGAGATGTGACGAAAACGGACACGCTGTCCGTTTTCGTCCGATCCCTCCATAGGCGGCAGCGGCGCCAGACAAGCCCCTCCCCGCTCAGTGAGCAGAGAGGGACCTGTCATCCGCCGGCTCAGCAGAGATCAACGGAGAGATCTCCCGCTGAGCCGGCGGACCGAGGCGGGCTCCGTAGAAACGGAGCCCGCCTCGTGTGAAAGGGGCCTTACACTACATAGTTGAAGGTAAAGAAAATTGTATAATGTGTGGCCAGCTTTACAAGAAATAAGGATACTCTTATGCCCCGTACACACGATCGGGATTTTGGTCGGAAAAAGATATGGTGGCTTTTCCGACGGGATTCCGCTGAAGCTTGCCTTGCATACACACGGTCACACAAAAGTTTGCTGAACTTTCGACCGTCAAGAACGCGGTGTCGTACAACACTACGACAAGCCGAGAAAATGAAGTTCAATGCTTCCAAGCATGCGTTGCATTGTTTCTGAGCATGCGTAGGAATTTTGCGCGTCCGAATTGCATACAGACGATCGCATTTTCGCATAGGAACTTTTTCCAACCGAAAAATTGAGAACATGCTCTCAATCTTTTGCTGGCTGGAATTCAGCCAGCAAAAGTCCGATGGAGCATACACACGGTCACATTTTCCGACCAAAAGCTCACATCGGTCTTTTGCTGGCCAAATTTCCGATTCCGATTTCCTGTACGGGGCATAAGGCTATGATCACATGTGTTTTGAATTTTAATGTTGCTTCTTTTTTTTTTTTTTGCTCATGCTGAGCACTCCTAAAGTGATTGTAAAGGATCTTTTTTTTTTTTTAACCACCTGACCTCTGGAAAATGTACTCCCCTTCCTGACCAGGCCATTTTTTGCAATACAGCACTGCGTTATTTTAACCTGTGCGGTCATGTGACACTGTAACCAAATAAAATGTGTCCCTTTTTCCCACAAATAGAGATTTCTTTTGGTAGTATGTGCACTATAAACAAAACAAAAAACTGACAATTTTGAAAAAAAAAAGAAAGAATTTTTACTTTCTGAAATAAAACATATCCAATTAAAAAAAATGGGAAAAAAAATCTAATTTCTTCATCAATTTAGGCCAATATGTATACTTCTACATATATTTGGTAATCAAAAACCAATATATTGATTTGTTTGCGCAAAAGTTATTGCGTCTACAAACTATGGGATATTTTTTTTTTTTTTTAATTTTCTTACTAGTAATGGTGGCGATCAGCGACTTATAGCGGGGCTGCGATATTGCAGCGGACAAAACAGACACTAGCTGACACTTTCGACACCTTTTGGGGACTAGTGTCACTAATACAGTAATCAGTGCTAAAAAATATGCACTGTCACTGTACTACTGACACTGGCAGGGAAAGGGTTAAGATCAGGGGTGATCAAAGGGTTAACTGTGTGCCTAGCCTGTGCTTTCTGACTGTGGGAGATGTGCTTTTACTATGGGAAGGCAAAAAACTATGTTCCTGCTTTGTAACAAAAACAAGATTATTGCCTTCCCTCCACACAGAACGGCAATCAGCCTTGTTTACATAGTCAGACCACCATTCTGGGGGTGTACTGTACAATTGGAGGTTGCTGCATCGAGTCCACGGTACCCGCTACTGGGCTCCCGTTTAGGGTTGCCACCTGTCCAGGATTCACCTGGACAGTTCAGGTTTTGAATCCTGTGTCTGGGTTTCAGCCCACCTGAAACCCGGACAAAATATTAAGACAGGAATGTGGCTCAGAACAGGGCCTGATAGGAGGGTGGGGGGGCACTATGCACGCCGCATAACTATTCTCTTTGGAGCACCCAAAGGTGTCCCAGGTCTGTTACAATCCTATAGTGTATGCTAAAAAAAAAAAAATTGCTGTGCGCCGCTAAAGTGTTTGGCTTGAAGAAAAAGTGGCAACCCCACTCCCGCTGTGTGTGATCACAGCGGGAGCTGTTCGCCAGCGGTGCGCATGCTCGCCCCAGATGTATCACATCACGTACTAGGTACGTGATCTGACACAGAGCGGCCGCCCTGCTGCAGTATATCTACAGTGGACGGTCGGGAAGTGCTTACATACCAGACATGTTATACTTACCTGCTCTGTGCAATGGTATTGCACAGAACAGCCCTGATCCTCCTCTTCTGGCGCTCCTGGCTCCTCCTGCCTTCAAGTAACCCTCCTTAGCAAGCCGCTTGCTTGGAGGGGTACTCATGCAGGCTTGATGCCAAGCCACGCTGTGTGCATCTATTGACACACAGTGCAGCTTGCCCCCACTCCCTCAACATTAGTCCAGTGAAAAGGGGGATAGAGAAGCGTTGCCGCTCTCGGACACAGCGCTGGACCAAGATCGGGCTCAGGTAAGTATTTAGGGGGGGTGGGGAGGAGCTGCACCCAAAAGGTTTTTTACTCTAATGCAGAGAACGTATTGGGGTAAAATACTGGAAGTCTTTACAGCCACTTCAATGCTTTGCAACCGCATCTTAAATGCATCATAAATTCTGTAGGTGCGTTTAAGGCGCACTACAATAGACGTCAGTGGAGGCGGTTGCAAAGCTTCAACACCTACCAAACTCTGCAGGCAGCATTATTTTTGCTTCACCGTGGTGCAAGGCAACCCTTCGACATGTAATGGCACTCCATCCCCCTTCATCATGTGATGGCATTGGTGCCCAGTAAGCGATCAATCACCAAGCACCAATGCTGTCATGTGTAGAACTCTTTCTACTCCAATTTTAAAATCAATGAAGAGCGTTGTGAACGGGACCTAAAAGAAATATGTACATCATTATTGGTTTGAGAGCATTTTGCAAGACAAGCAACATTTTTTAATAAACTTTGACTTGATATACAAGCGATGTCTTAATATACAAGTAGCGCCATGTCACGACTGAGTATAAAAGAGAAGGCGCCTCTAAGTGTAGCAATATGGTTACATTTAATGAAGGTACAACATTTAGAAAGTCACAAGGTTGATGATTAAACCAGGCACATCTAAGTATGCAGGCATCTGGGGTGAAGGTGTCCACATAGACCATCCTCCTCACCGCCATGGACGTCATCCCTTCCACGAGTGCTTCAAGCCTCTCTTTCAGATTGTGCTACTCTTTTAATCATCAACCATGTGAGTTGCTAAATGTTGTACCTTCATTAAATGTAACCATATTGCTACACTTGGAGGCGCCGCTCTTCTCTTTTATACTCTGTAGCTCCTGCTGGATTTTGCTTCTTGTGGAGGCTTCGATTTGTGGATGGACGTTTTATGGTTACACAACCTGTCACATTGCTGTAATCTTTTTATATGGACTATAAACTGAAGGATTTATGAATAAATGGTTGTGGAACAAATCATCTGAGTTTCCATTATTTCTTATGGGGAAATTTGCTTTGATATACAAGTGCTTTGGATTACAAGCATGTTTCCGGAAGGAATTATGCTCGCAATCCAAGGTCTTACTGTATATGACAAGCTGGGCTATTTGATGGTATGGCTCCAGACTGACTTGCTTGTCGAACATGTGGATTTGTAACAGCAACATATTTTGTAACAGAAAAACAAAGCAAGGCGTTCTTCCCAAAGCTGTGATACAAAAGGTCTTGTGTGACCGACTTAAGTATTATCTTGTGCAGCTATCTGCTGAGGCAGGTGGGATTTCCTCCCCCATAAGGCACACGCTCAAACATGTTTCATTCCACAGCTGCTACCTGTCACTTGCTTTTACGAGGAAAAGCAGCAGTTTTATGATTGTTTGCCAACACAGAAATTTGGAAATTACAGCTGCCGAAGAAATTCAAAATGAATGGTTGTACAAATGATCCCCCTCCAAAATTGTAATTCTTCTGTTGCTTTTCCATTGAGCTTTTTCATTGTTATTATATTAATATTATTAATACTATAAAGGGCCATTCCCACAATGCAATGTGCTAATGCAATGAATTACGATGCGTTAAATCTCGCTACGTCAAGGTATTCCTTCTTAGGATGTACCTTTGCTTTGCCCATACCTTAATGCCAGCCCCCCAAGCAGCTTGATTGGCCTTACTTTTGTTCCCTGCTTCTTGATTTTCCATTGGGAGTGATGTGGAATTATATAGTTCTCTTTGTACTGCTTCCTTCATGCAAAATCCCTGTTGTTACTGCCAATCCCTGTACTTTCCTGTTAAAAACTGATCACACTAAGCAGGAGAGCACACCACAGTCAGTTCTCTAGTAATGCTGGGAACTCAGTGTGCTCTCCTCCAATGATCAGACTTGTCCTGACACGCCCCCCGCTGCACAGCCATTCACTGGAAAGATCAGTGTGCTGCTGCTTAAACTCCTCCACCCCAGTTCTTATGTAGCTGAGAACAGAGGGAATGTGATCACCACTTATTAAAAAAAGGGGGAATCAAGGTATTTATACTTTTTTATATCTATACACTAGAGCTTCACGATTCTGGCCAAAATGAGAATCACAATTTTTTTGCTTGGAATAAAAAGATCACGATTCTCTCATGATTCTCGTGACGTAAAATCTTTCAAATTATACAAAAAAATGGGCTAACTTTACTGGTTAGTTTTCTTTTTTTATAATTCATTAAAGTAATTTTTTCCAAAAAAATTGCATTTGAAAGACCGCTGTGCAAATACAGTGTGACATAAAATAACAACCACCATTTTATTCTCTAGGGTGTCTACTAAAAAATATATATAATGTTTGGGGGTTCTAAGTAATTTTCTAGCAAAAAAAAAATGATTTTAACTTGAAACCAACAAATGTCAGAAAAAGGTTTAGTGTTTAAGTGGTTAAACTTTTTTCACTTACACAGGAAGTCTATTCCATTAACAAATTATTACAATGTTGATACTTAAGTTCAACTGATAAAGAATGTTTTGATTCTTGGCAGACTGCCTGTTTTTTTCCTTCCTCTCTTTTGATGGCTGTGGCTTCAGAAGAGGAGAGAGAATTCTTTGCATAGCAAGAATCGGGAAACACTTTAGTCAAGATCGCAACGGGGGAAAAACTGCGATAACGATTCTTGACGATTAATTGTGCAGCTCTACTATACACAAATGTTTTGCCTTCCATTTCTATTTTAAACTGAATGGGTTTACAAGGTGATCGTTTACAATCACTTTAAGTCCATTTAGGGTGAAAGATGGCAGAGTGACATGGCCAACAGGAGGGGACTGAGCTAAAGCTGGGACTCTTACTACAGGACCACGGTTAACTTTAATATAAATCTAAAATACGTATAAATTACAAAATACATGCAAATAATTCACGTGCAAGTGAAAGATAATCAAAAATCAGTGCCAGCAATCTGTACTAAATAATATACATAAATGACCCAGTGACTTTGACTTGGTTTTGAAGAAATCATCAGTCTGCTGCAGGCCGGAGAAAGAATTTCCTTAGCCTCCTCGCTTCCAATGATCAGACTGTAACGTAATTTTGTAACAAGCACAAGGTGAGAGGCTACAGCAAGGGCTGATCTAGGTCAGGCATTTGGCAACATAGCTAAGCGCTGCTGAAGGTGATCCTAATGCCTCCTGAATGCCTTTTTTTTTATTTATGGCTTTATTTTTTATTTTTTTGCCACACAGCAATTTACAATTGGGGTTAACTAGTCACAAACACAAGCAAAGCGTTTTGCTTGCAGTGGCAGTGCACCCCAGTGATTTGAATAGCTGTTGCCAGTAAAAGAATTCGGGAAAACCCTCTATTGTTCTATGCAGGGGACAAACTGCAATCTCTCCTCAAATATCTTTATTAACAATCACGCTATAATAATATAATATAATAATATACGAAATATATAAAATAATAATATACGAAAATCATGGAGAAAAAGGTTGGTGACACAACAGGAATTAAAATGGACCACAGTGTGCACCCGACTTTGGTTTGTCAACCTACTGCAAAAGGTTGCAAATCTTACTCGGACCTTATCATTAAAGTGGTTGTAAACTGGACAAAAAAAACAAAAAACCTAGACAAAATGAGCTAGTATTCATAGCATTCTAGCTGATTATGAAATACTCACCTTAGATCGAAGCAGTTGCAGCGGTCCCCACACATCGCTGTGACCGGCAACATGTCTCCTGAAGTTATTTCCGGGTTTGCGGGCTCCGGCACTGTGATTGGCTGGAGCTGCCATAACGTCACTCCCACGCTGATGACGTCGGCACATGCGGATACAGTAAATATCTCCTAAACTGTGCAAGTTTAGGAGATATTCACGGTACCTACAGGTAAGCCTTGTTATAGGCTCATCTGTAGGTAAAAATGGCGTAACAAGGCACTTTCATGCCCCATACACACGGTTGGATTTTCCGATGGAAAATGTTCGATGTGAGCTTGTTGTTGGAAATTCCGACCGTGTGTAGGCTCCATCGGACATTTTCCATCAGAATTTCCGTCACACAGAATTTGAGATCTGGTTGTGAAATTTTCCGACAACAAAATCCGTTGTCGTAAATTCTGATCGTGTGTACACAATTCCGACGCACAAAGTTCCACGCATGCTCGGAATCAAGCAGAAGAGCCGCACTGGCTATTGAACTTCATTTTTCTTGGCTCATCATACGTGTTGTACGTCACTGCGTTCTTGACGTTCGTAATTTCCGACAAGCTTTCGTTGACCGTGTGTATGCAAGACAAGTTTGAGCCAACATCCGATGGAAAAAAAACATGGATTTTGTTGTCGGAATGTCCGATCGTGTGTACGCGGCATAAGAGAGGCTGAAAGAACTGATGTCCCTTGCGATCAGTGTCTACTTCTCTTGTTTGTAGGGCAGATTGTACAATGGAACAAATTCAGCAGCAACAACAGGTAGCTCCACAACAACGCACAGCCCCTTTAAATATATTTTGGTTTAAGCTTTTGCTGGAATAAAATAAAATATGACTGTTCTAGCACACGCTGATGATGCCCTTTTCCAATGCCCTTTTCTGTTTATGCAGATTTCAGCCACCCACTAGTGACAGGGTGCATCCTCCCATAATAACAGTGCTACTTGTAATGACAGAATGGTTCAATGAGACAGATCTTGCCTCCGCACTTTGCCCAATAAGCGCCTAACATATTGTTATCTTTTCCGCCTGGAGAGGATAGGAGGGCAGCTTGCCGCATTTATAAATAGTGCCTAGCAGATAATTACTCAGATGGTCTGGGTGGGTTTGACGTGACTTATAATTTTCTATGGTGATGTAAACATTTTGCGTTCACCCATAACTAGCGATGCTTTCAGAATGGTGCAATGATGATTTAAACTAGACTCTGCTATCAGCTGCTTTGTGTGCGTTATTCAGACTGTTTGGATTCGGCTGTGCAGGTCATGAATAAGATGTTTCAATTATGCAGAGATTCTGAGACTTTTTCTTCAATTGATGCAAAAAGTTCAAAGGTGCTTGATGGTGCAGTATGTTGTCACCTACATTACTTCCAGAAAAGTATCTGCTTGCTTGTGATTCTTATTAGGGATGAGCCCGCGGTTCGTAAGTTAGGTTTAGTCTTCAGCTGAACTCCCACAATTTCATTCCTGCATGTCAGTCCTGATTTCGGGGGTGATTTCAAAGACATATGTGCGGGTTTCTCCACAGATGTCAATGGAAATCGCACCCCGAAATCCCCAAACGTAGTACAGAAACTACTGTTGGGAATCGGTGCGGCGCTGCACCGACACTGACCGTGCCATTGCCGCCGATTTGGCATGCGATTTGACATTTCAAATTGCATGCCAAATCGCATCAATGTGAAGCAGGGCTTGACCCTAGAGATAGTTGTGTGTGAAAATCCCAGTAGATGAGCAGCTTTTGAAATACTCAGACCAGCTCACCTGGCACCAACAACCATGCCACGTTTAAAGTCACTTAAAAGATAAGTCTACCCTAACACTAAAATCACTGCATCTACAGGCATCCTCAATATAAGCCTAACCTATCTAGCCCTATAAAGAAGAAATCAGTATACATACCTTTTTTGAAGCTGATCCGGTCCGGTCTCCAGTGGCGGAATCTCTGTAGAGGACACAGCCAACAACGGCTGTGAAATAAAGTGGAGTGACGTCACCCATAGACTTACTATGGGGCTTCTGTTGTTGACTGTGTTCTCTGCACCCGCCTCCACAGTGAATCCGCAGCTGACAGCTCAGCGTAGATCGGGTCGGATCATCTTCAAAAAGGGTATGTATACTGATTTCTTCTTTACAACATTAGATAGGTTAGTGGTAGATCGTGGATGTCTGTAGATGTCGTGATTTTAGTGTTAGGGTGCACTTATCCTTTAAATCCCCTTTCTTCCCCATTCTGATGCTCGGTTTAAATTTCAGCAAGTCGTCTTCACCACCTCTAGATGCCTAAATGCATTGAGTTGCTGCCATGTTGGGGGGCGTGTCCGGACACTGAGGAGACCAGACGTACTGCTCTATAGCTCCGCTGAGCCTTTGACAATCCAACGCCATCCTACCAATTCCATAACTTGGTGAGCCCCAAAACTTCACTTACCAGTCATTAGACACCGGACACATCTGCCCCTGGTGAAATTACCGAGTTTGGCTGGCTGATCGTGCCACTATTAGGCCGCGGCCGGCTCCTCATAACAGTGACTCGCCGCCATCTTGCGGCCCTTAGGCCTTCACCATCCCCAAGCTCAAGTGCCGTGAACGGCTGAATTAGGAGACATCGGACCGCCAAAAGTTGTTCATACTCTTCCGGAGGAGGTTCGGCAGGGGTACGGACACATTATAAGCCGGCCGAAATAGCTGATAGTACCTCCGACCACTTGCGGCCTGTGAAGCCTCCAGCATCCCCGGGCTCGAGTTCCGCATTCGGCGGTACGAGCGATAGCCATCCCGGCCCTTCCTTTCACAGACTCATCCGGATACTAGAGGTATGCTGTAGAGACCCTGATGGCCGGGAAAAACTAAGGAAAGTCCACCCCAGACCACCACCTAGGTAAAGCTGAGGCTCTGCTCTACATACAGCAAACGGTGGCCATCTTGCCAATCCATCGCCATCCTACGATTTACTTACCTAGGTGAGCCTCAAAACTTCTCACATTAGTCACTGGACACCGGATACATCTGCCCCTGGGGAAATTATCGAGTTTGGTTAGCTGACTAAGCTGCTATTAGGCCGGCCCCTCATAACAGAGATTCGCCGCCATCTTGCGGCCCACAGGCCCTCACCATCCCCAGACTCGAGTGCCGTGATCGGCCGAATTAAGAGACATCGCATTGCCAAAAGATATTAATACTATCCCGGGGGAAGTTTGGTAGGGGACACTATACGAGCTGGCAAACATAGTGGAAAATACATCAGACCAATAGCAGCCTGCCGCCATCTTGAGGTTTGTGGAGCCTCCAGCGTCCCCGGGCCTTTTTTCTTTTTTCTCGGCGTGGCCTGACCGTCCATGACGATGGCAGCTTAACTCCTCAGCCCCCGCCATCACACGACCTACGATCAGTATAACGGAGGCTAAACCGAGCTACAACCATCCTAACACATGGGGACCGCATCCAGAAACACATCCGCATCCCGTTCCAGATCACCGAGGGAACAGCCTGATAACCCCGGGCACAATATTCCGGACATGTTCCGCTCGAGCAGAGGAAACTTGGCGTCTTCTCGCCATAGAAGCGCCCAGGCCACATCTTCCTCACAGGGCACACCTTCTGTAGCCCTACCTCATAGCCAAATAGGGGAGAATGTCACGGAAGAGCATCCTTTAAACATAAGCGACTTACGGATGATCGCCACGGACATAAAAGACGCCCTTGCAGCAGCCGTATCGGAACTTCGTTTGGACATCCGTGCCCTGACGGACAGAGTAGCGGTGACAGAAAGAACGGCAGAGCAGCAAGACCTTCAAATCCGCAAAACCACCAGACAAGTGGACACACATACCCTCCAAATGAGGGATATGCAGAGGCATCTCGAAGACCTCGACAACCGGGGCAGAAGACGGAACCTAAGGATACGGGGGCTCCCTGAGACGATTGAGGGGGATCAACTCTTGCCCTCAGTAACTAGCCTGTTCAATGGCATAATGCATAGGCCACAGCAGACACCGGTTGAATTCGAACGAATCCACCGCGCACTGAGACCCAAAGGAAAAGCTACTGAACCTCCCAGGGACGTGATTTGCTGTCTGGTGGACTACAAGATTAAGGAAGAAATCTTACGCCAGGCCAGGAGTATCCCGCAAATCGTCCATGAAGGAAAAACGGTACAAATCTTTCAGGATCTTTCTGGCATAACCCTACAGCACCGCAGAGATCTGAAGCCGCTCCTAGACACTCTACGTACCAGAGGCATACCATACAAATGGAAGTTCCCCTTCTGCCTCGCGGCATCTTCGCAGGGGCGCTCGGCGTTCCTCAGAGTACCTGAGGATCTTCCCCAGTTCTGTGAAACCTTGAACATCCCCACCGTGGAGGTTCCGGAGTGGTATGCGGAATTTCGCCGATCGGCTGTCCGTAGAGAACGCCAGCCTGAAGAACCTATGGAGGCCATGAATGCTGGACACAGGAGGCGACGATCGCCTTCTGCCCCGTCGTACCACGGCACCTCCCGCTATCATCATCGGGAATTCAGTGCAGCAACCTCGCCCACCTCGAGAAGAGCCAGACGGGACCGATAACCGGTTAGAGAAGCGCCTAATGTCACAGATGCCCAACCACACAGTTATGCCATGTTAGGCGAACAGTTACCTTCATCTTTATTAAAATAGAATAGCGAGGGATTGTGCTCCACTGCTGATAACTTTCCTAAAATGGTCATCACAGGGCTAGACTTGCTGCGTAAGCACAGACCGTTAGGCCTTGTCTGGAATCCGCCATTGGGCTTGTAGGCTCTACCTTAGCAGCAAACCTCATGTCTAGAAGGATTGAGGTACGAGCGGCAGCATACAACCCCCATGACGCCCTTAGCGCTGATCTCGGTAACGAACACCTGCCCTCATGCCGGCTGCGGAATGATTAAGTGATCCCTGATTAGCGCACCTCACAGTCCCTGTCTCAACAAAGGCAATAGGTCTTCAAATTCCCGGATTCCCACTATGTCATGCTTCCCCCAGTGAACCCCTACATTCCAAGAAGTTCGGGAAGAATATCTCCGATATACGGCTCAATCGCAGCTCAATCGCAGCATACACCGCAGTACACGTTTGAACCGGACCTAAAAACTAACAGCCAAGGAAAGATGACCACCGTATCATACAGCCTTGCTTGCTTAATCCCATGGGAACTCTGATACCTCCATACCGAATGGCTGATGGACTTCGGATCCCTAATACTGAAGGGCTTCCCACTTCACACCTTGATCCCAGAATAACAGCAGGTGCTCCGGATATTGAGATTTTCTAGGAACTGAGGACACATAACGTAGCCGAAGTTGCTTACTACCAAAGCTGCTGTCTAACTACGGATGATCCCGCTAACCCCTTTTTCTTCATAGGTACGCCTCATAGAACACTTTACCGGAGGTATTCACTGCTGGCGTGGACTGCATTTTGTCTTAATTTTATAGTTTAACTAATATTCTTCGAAGGTATGTTGAGCCTTATACTGTAATGGTTAGTTGACTTAAGCATAGAATAGGTTTTAAGCTCATTCGCTATACTATGTAGATTTTATCTTATGCTTAATCTCACACCTTGGAATCTTTGCTGCATATCTCCACAGACATTGCTGCAATTCCAGAGGTCTGAGTGACTCTTAACGAAACAAAAAACATGGTACTCTATCTCGAGTAAAGCACACATAGGATGTTCTTCGGAATCACTGAGGTGATCCAACCATCACCTCTTTTGCTATCCCTGGTGAACCCCAACGTCAACGGATAGTGCACTGATAGTGTACCCCTCCTTTATTTAACTTTCATGGTCACGTGATGGCGGGGCCTACACCCCTCTCACTCACACACCACCTCACTCGTGTAAGGTTTACACCAACCCCCACACGGCAACGGTGCAGTATAATAACCCGTATCCCACGGGATAGGAGCTGCACCCACGCTGTATTATTCCGATCCCTTTTCTAGACCTGAGAAGGCGGGATAATCAAGGGATTGATTATCTCCGTAATCTCTTCGGATAATCAAAACCCCCCCCCCCCCTTCCTTTTTTTTTTTTTTTTTTTTTTTTTTTTTTTTTTTTCTTTCGTGATTGAAGGCTATGGATCTTAATCACGCACTAGCTGATAAGGAGCTATCTCCCGCTCTTCTAAATCTTCATTCCGTCAACATACGCGGTCTGAACACACCAGAAGAACGTTCCCTCTTACTCTCCTCTCTGCACAAGTCCCGGACCCATATTGCTCTGATCCAAGAAACACATTTCAGAACGGACACAATTCCCAAATTACAGGACCGGCATTTCCCAACAAGTTATCACGCATCTAATGATGAAGCCAAATCGAAAGGGGTGTGCATCCTCATATCTAAAAATTGCCCACTTGTTGTTTCAGATACCCTTAGGGACCCCCTTGGGAGATACATTTTCCTAAAAGGCACTCTACATGAACAACCAATAACTATAGCAAACCTGTATGCCCCAAATTCGCGACAAGTCTCCTTTTTCCGCGACACTCTTCAGACACTCACATCTTTTCGATCAGGTCTGTTAATACTTGGAGGTGACTTTAACGTCCCGTTAAACCCTAACCTTGATACATCCAATGGTCACTCCTCCCTCACATACAGAGCCCTTCGGGCCATAAAACAACAACTGAGAGGCTTACTCTTGCACGATACCTGGCGTACTCTATACCCTAATGAAAAAGATTTCACCTTTTACTCCCCACCACACTCTAAGTACTCACGGTTAGACTATTTTTTCATTTCCCAAGATGACTTACCAATGGTCAAAAAATCCTCTATTGAACCCATGGTCTTATCAGATCACAGCCCCATATCATTAACTTTACAACTGCCCGCCAAAAGACTGCACTCCCCAATATGGCGTTTAGATAATTCCCTCCTATCTGACATTGCTGTCACAAATTCGATCTCCCACCAACTCACCAAGTACTTCATGGAAAATGGCGAGGGAGAGCCCACACCTGAAGTGGTATGGGCAGCACACAAATGTGTGGTACGAGGCATACTCATCTCTGCAGCTGCAAATCGCACCAAACTTCGAAAAGCGAAAATAGATGAACTGACTAAACTTATCGCGCATTTAGAACAAAAACACAAACAATCCTTAGCTTCTGAGGCACTTACCGACCTAACGCAAGCCAGAAATGATTTACTAGAAGAACTCCACAAACGATTAAAGCGCAAATACATTTTACAGCGGAAATGTTTTTATGAGTTTGGTGATAAGTCAGGAAAACTCCTAGCGAGAGCACTGCAGGCCAAGAGAGCCGCACATACCATACACACAATTAAAGACCCTTCTGGTACACGTCATGTTTCCTCTGAAGCCATAGCACATCAATTTGTCCAATACTTCACAAAATTATATAACTTAGGAACCTCACATACGCCAAATTCCCTAGAGGATAGACAGGAAGCTATCAACCATTTCCTAGCCCAATACGCCCCGACCCCACTCACGGCAGAGGACTCAGAGGCACTAGATTCTCCCCTATCGATAAAGGAGCTTACACTAGCTTTAACACAGATGAAACCAGGCAAAAGTCCGGGCCCAGACGGACTTACGGTAGGATACTACAAAGCCTTTACTGACATTTTAATCCCACCTCTAGCCAAAGCATACAACAACTTTCCGCTTTCTAGTGTTGCTATCAGAGACACATTAGAAGCACACATCTCCCTTATCCCGAAACCAGGTAAAGATGAAACCATGGTCACCAACTACCGCCCTATCTCTCTACTAAACGTAGATATCAAACTGTTTGCCAAAGCTATCGCCAACCGTCTTATACCTCTACTCCCCAAACTAATATCCACAGAACAGGTAGGTTTCGTCCCCGGCCGCGAGGCCCGAGACAACACCACCAAAGCGCTAAACATCCACCATTGGATCACTACCTCTAACTCCAAAGGCTTCCTCTTGTCCCTTGATGCGGAGAAGGCGTTCGACAGGGTGGCATGGGACTTCATGGAGGCTACCCTGCATTACATAGGTTTACCTCCACACTTACTCCGGATGATCATGACACTGTATTCTTCCCCCACAGCAAAGGTGAGGGTGAATGGTCGCCTGTCGAACGCCTTCTCCGTATCCAACGGTACCAGACAGGGATGCCCCTTATCCCCACTAATTTTCATTATCACTCTAGAACCATTCCTCCGCAAACTTAGGGATAACCCGAACATCAAAGGGCTGGAAATCGACAATAGACACTTTAAAATAGCCGCTTACGCGGACGATATCCTACTGTTCCTCACTGACCCGCTCATTACCATTCCTAACCTACTTAAAGAATTTGCTCACTTCAAATTTCTTTCTAACCTACAAATAAATTTCTCTAAGTCCAAAGCACTAAACATATCTCTACCTGATGAAATAGTCACTCAATGTAAACTTAACTTCCCGATTGACTGGGAACCTCATGCGCTCACGTATCTTGGCATTAAAATACCCTCCAAATTGACAGACCTATATAAACTAAACTTTTTACCCATCTTACAAACCATCCAAGCAGATCTAAAAAAATGGAGCTTGGGACCGTTCTCCTGGTTCGGAAAGACGGCGATCCTAAAAATGAACATACTTCCCAGATTGCTCTACTTATTCCAAACCATCCCTATACAACTCCCTCCTTCCTTCTTTGGCATACTTAAAAGAACATGTAGGAACTTCGTATGGTCTTCTAAACAACCCAGACTGAACTGGAACAGATTGACGTCTCCTAAACTCCAAGGAGGCTTACACATACCAGATATACAAAAATATTACTGGGTATGTCACCTCGCTAGGATAGTTGACTGGCACAATAACAGACCTAACAAAGACTGGATACATGTAGAAAATGCTTTTACCGCAATACCTCTACATCTTTTACCATGGATTAAGCAAAATAAAATACCTGAGGGGGCCACACATAACCAATTCATCAATGCAACTCTAAACACTTTTAAAGTAGCCTGCAAACTACTCCAACTGACACCCACACCGGGTCCCTTGACACCTTTGGAAAACAACCCGGACTTCATACCAGGAATACATAATAAGACCCCAAAGACGGATATTAACCGCCCCAACCTTAGACTACAACAATTGTTCCAACAGGGCACTCTCATGTCTTTCCAGACCATGACTCGGACATTTCCAGACTACCACATTCCCTTTTATAAATACCTGCAGATACGCCACTTCGCTAATAGCATCCAACCTATTGCAAACTTACACAGAGATCTTACACCCTTTGAAAGCTTTTGTAATAACCCAGAGCCCCAAAGACACCTTATCTCGTCTATATATAAACTCTTATTCACATCACAAGAAATCAAATCTGATAGTCTGATTTCACAATGGGAAAGGGATTTAAATCTAGACCTCACCACAGAAGACTGGCAACATGCCCTTACTCATATACACAAGGGTTCTCTCAATATCTCCACACAGGAAAACAGATATAAAATCTTTACAAAATGGTACAGAACTCCAGATAGGATACACAAATTCCACCCAAACCTTCCCCCCCTCTGCTGGCGTTGTCAAGCATCCAGGGGCACTCTCCTCCACATATGGTGGGATTGTCCCCTCATACAAAATTACTGGATAGACATACATCGACTAATTACACAGATTACGACTTATTCGCCCGATTTCACCCCGGCCCAATACCTACTTCATCACACCTCCCTTCCACAACACACCTACAAGAAATCCCTGGTTCTACACCTCATCAACGCAGCTACCTTATGCATCCCTATCCACTGGAGAGACACCTCCCCCCCCACTATTCAAGAATGGATGCAGAGGGTAGACAGAATAGCTGAAATGGAACACCTTATACATCAATCCAATGATACACCATCCAAGTATGAACATATATGGGCTTGTTGGACTCATTTCAAATCAACCCACATACCGCACACTTCCTCTGACCCCACCCCTCAAAGGAATGGAGAGATAGTACACACGCATTCAACTGCTTAACCTATGGAATTATCTTTGGGCTTTCATTGTTCTTCCATCATTCCTTCCCCCTCCCTCGTAGGACTCTCTCTACCACCCAAGGGATCACTAATGATCTGCATGATACCTCGCTGCCGTTCTGAGATCTGATAGGCATCACAGCTACGCCTTTTTTCAAACTATCTAGGCAGATTCGACATGCTTCTGTCTTCTCTGTCCTCATATGTCCCACACTGGGCACAGATTGCTCCCAATAGGGGTGCCCAGAGGTGGAACGGAGCAACCAAAGTCGGTTAAGGACAAGGAAAGACTTTAGGAAAGAAAGCAGGGAAATAGAGTAGGTTGCTGACCGGATGATAAGGAGAAGAGAAAGGAGGAATTGGAGATAGGATTTAATTGAAAACAAAACAATACGCTTTTACAACGATTTTCATTCAAACTGCTACCTTAAATTCCAATTTTATCGACCTAAGTTACACCTTGACTCAAAGGTAGATATAATTACATTGTACTGATATAATACACACCTTACCTTAGATGTAGACGTAAACACATTAATACCTATAAAGTCTGGGATGATAGCGTACTATGGTTTATTACCCTTTTTATCTTTATTTTTTTTTTTTTTTTTTTTTTTTTTCCATCCTTTTCTGCCACATTGGCAATGCATTTTAATGACAAGAGAATTTCGCAGATATATTTTACCACAACTCAAGGCTTATTCCCCCACCACATAAGATATCACCTACAAAATTTCTCATTGTAGTTCCTTCGTTCGTTTGTTCATACTATGTTATAGTACTTATAATGTCATGCATTCTGATGTAATGTTATATCTGGCTATGGGCTAATATGTGACATTTACTTTCATGCTTTCATTTATGTAACACTTGTGTAAACTCAATAAAATTATACTTTAAAAAAAGAGTTGCTGCCATGTTACATAGTTACATAGTTACATAGTAGGTGAGGTTGAAAAAAGACACAAGTCCATCAAGTCCAACCTACGTGTGCAATTTTGTCAGTATTACATTGTATATCCCTGTATGTTTTGATCGTTCAGGTGCTTATCTAATAGTTTCTTGAAACTATCGATGCTCCCCGCTGAGACCACCGCCTGTGGAAGGGAATTCCACATCCTTTCCACCCTTACAGTAACGAACCCTCTACGTAGTTTAATATTAAACCTCTTTTCTTCTAATTTTAATGAATGGCCACGTGTCTTGTTAAATTCCCTTCTACAAAAAAGTTTTATCCCTATTGTGGGGTCACCAGTATGGTATTTGTATATTGAATTCATATCCCCTCTCAAGCGTCTCTTCTCCAGAGAGAATAAGTTCAGTGCTCACAACCTTTCCTCATAACTAAGATCCTCCAGACCCATTATTAGCTTAGTTTGCCTTCTTTGTACTCACTCCATTTCCTGTACATCCTTCCTGAGGACTGGTGCCCAGAACTGGACAGCATACTCCAGGTGCGGCCAGACCAGAGTCTTGTAGAGCAGAAGAACTATCGGTTTATCTCTGGCATTAATCCCCTTTTTAATGCATGCCAATATTCTGTTTGCTTTGTTAGCAGCAGCTTAGCATTGCATGCCATTGCTGAGCCTATCATCTACTAGGACACTCGGGTCCTTTTCCATCCTAGATTCCCCCAGAGGTTCTTCCCCCCCAGTGTATAGATTGCATTCATATTTTTGCTACCCAAATGCATTATTTTACATTTTTCTACATTGAACCTCATTTGCCATGTAGTCGCCCACCCCATTAATTTGTTCAGATCTTTTTGTGATTGTGATGTGATTGGCTAATTAGCAGTTTGTGTTACCAAGCAATTAAACAGGTGTACCTAATAAAGTGGCCGGTGAGTGTATACTATCAGTAGTTCCTGAGTACCCCTGGTCTAGGCTTTTAAGGCTAATTATGAATTCAGCTTTATCTGACCTTTGCAATTTTTTGCTAACATTTTGCATTTACCTAAATATGATTAAAGAAGATTGATTAGATTGTACGAAGAAACAAAAGGGGGAAGAAAGCTATAAGAAACTATAAGATATGATAGACCTAAAAAAAAAAATGCATACTGTTGTATAGACTTGTATAGACTAGGTCAGTCTGGTCTTATAAAAGTAGGCCAGTGATTCCCAAACTCATAAGGTTATTATTGCTGCAAAGCTGGCACATTGCCCCTTTAAATAGGGCCAGATATAAAAAATTTATAACGCAGAGCTTTGTGATCTGTGAAGCTCTTCTCTATGTATATTTTATAAGAATCTCATGATGGAGGTATAGCAAGTTTGTTAAAGCATCTACTGTTAAACAGATAAAACACAAAATGATGGCAACTCAAAGCATGTAGGTCTAAAAATAGGTCTAAACCATGCAAAAAAAAAAAAAAGAAGCATAACATCACTGCTTTAAAGGGGATCATAAATCAAAGTGAGATCTTGGACTGAAGATGCTGGAATGCAAAGCACTTGGCAAGGCTTTCTAAACTCTCTAGTGTGTATAGGCTGCACTTTAGAAACGATGGTACAGACCTGCTTAACACAGATGATTTTGTAATCTGATTTGGAGTTGCACTTGAATGACTTTAGCCAAGGTCATGTGGTTCTTCGTGAAACTGGATCCTGGTTCATTGACAGTGCATCACAACCACAGAGAAGTAGCACAATGATTGAAAGCCATTTTTGGGGGGTAAAAACACAGAAAGTAAGGAGATACGATTCAGAGGTCTCCTGTGACTCTCGACCCTGACACTGAAATTGTCAACACATTAGCAGCTCCCATGCAATTTATCCCGATCTCAGGAAGGTAATCCCATCGGATGAAATCTGAGCGTTTTCTTACAGCCAACTAAATCAGCAAGGGGCAACAGGTGCAGAATGAGAACAAGGGTTTGACCAAACAAAGCCGATGACTGCTTTTTCCATTCTTTGAGCGCCCTGAAAATGCCCACCTGTCCTGATGGCTTTTCATTGAGAGGTTACGACCCTGCATTCCCACAGCCTTTCATGCCTTCTAAATCGCCAGTGGAAACAATCTCATCCCCCTAGAATATGAATATCTCGAATATAAAAGATGACACAAGAAACTGGAGATCCGGGTATTTTCACTTGTTGATATTTTAGAGACGAGAAATATGGTATGATCACTTTAAAGCCATTAAATATTTTCTTCTGTGTCACATAGATAGTGAAGACAGGGTATACAGCAAGAGGTACTATGATTAATGAAAGCTGTAGATAGTATTTATATTCCTGTGTTCATTCAACTTTCCTACAAACAGTAAAGAACATCTTATAAGAATTCAGGTATGGGAACAATGTCACCCATAGCTTGCTTTAAGTAGATGCTATGCCTCCACTTAAAGCGGAGTTCCACCCAAAAGTGGAACTTCTGCATATTCATCTCTCCCCCCCCCGGTGCCACATTTGGCACCTTTCAGGGGGGAAACGGGGACCGGCCCCTTTCCCCACTTCTGGAGACAGCGCCGCGGCGAAGCTTGGCCCCCTCCTCCTTCCTCAGCTGCCGGGCCAATTAGAAAGTAGGGAACCGCCTGTGCAATGGCCGCGAAGATCGGCTGGATTGCCGACATCACGGGCACCCTTGACAGGTAAGTGTCCACATATTAAAAGTCAGCAGCTGCAGTATTTGTAATTTTTGGTGGGGTGGGCGGACCTCCGCTTTAAAAAAATGGAACTTTACTCTCTCAGTCAACATTGACAGTGGAGGTTAAAATGATTTCTCAGCAAAATAAAGCATGGATACATGGATGGAGGCGTTTGCTTTGAATAATAAAAATGTATTAACTCCTTTGCGCCTAAGGGTAAAACAAATCTTAAAAGAGAAGTATTGGATTCTTTTTTTTTGTTAATCATACTTACCTTAGCTGGATGCTGCATCTGTCTCGTGCTGGCTCTAACACTGAGAACTGAGGGATCAAACAATGCCGATCGCTCGGTTCTCACAGTTTTGTGAGCAGAACTGTCAGTCATCGGCTTTCTGCTCTTCCCCCACGATCACTGGAGTGCTGGGCTGTGGAGGGGGCGAGAGTGGCCGACTCTGGCTCTCAGTGGCTTTCTGAGAGGCTGAGCCGGATGTCGGTCCAGGGATGTAGGGAGAACACGACCATATGGTCGCCATCCTTCCTGAGCCTGCACTGGCTCTGTGACACTTCAGCTCGCTGTCTGCTGAAAACAGGTCACAGAAATGCAGAACGAACTGCACTCCTGTGATCCACAGGAGAAATACAGCCAATCAAGCTTTGGCTGTACTTCTCCTTTAATGCCTAAGCACAATTTTGCAACTTTGACATGTGTTAGTATAACTGTACATATCATCACCTCCATATCATCAACTACTTTGTGCATCCAGGTGGATTATACCTCATTTTTTAAGGACAAATTGGGCGTTCATTTGGTGGTAAATGGTAATAGATATCTCCTGGTTTTTTTTTTATTATCGAAGGAAAACTGGCCCAATATAGTAAAAAAAAAAATCTTTTTTTTTTTAAATGTAGCTGTATATTTTTTGCTACCACCAAAACCTTCCACAAAGAACAACCCAAATTAAATTCTCCTGCTCCTGATGATTGCAGCGATACCACATATGTGTATGTCAGTTGTTGTTTGTACCCGTAGTAGAGCACAAAAACAATAGTGCACTTTTTTTTATCCTACCTGAAATACACTGACATTGACACTAACTGACATTGATACTAATTTTAAAAAAAATCCTGTCCAAAAAATACTGACCTTGACCTTTTACCCTGACCTTGACCCAAACACTAACCCCCTGGCACTGGCCTTGATCAAACCTTGATCTAGGTATTTTTTGTATTTTTTTATTATTCTTTTTTATTTCTATACTCCTGGTAATATCTATGAATATTTATATTTGCTGAAATGGTAATGTTATGCATACTGTAGGTAACAGAAGAGAGGACTATATAAATTCATAAGCAGTGTTAAGCCTCGTACATACAATCGGATTGTTGGCCAACAAAACTGTGGACTTTTGTCCGAAAAGCGTTGACCCAAACTTGTCTTGCATACACATGGCTACACAATTGTTGGCCAATAAATACGAATGTAGTGATGTACTATGTGGTTTTTCAGCTCTTTAGTGCCACCCTTTGGGCTCCTTCTGCTAATTTCGTGTTAGTAGAAGTTTGATGAGTGTTGAATCGCGCTTTTCATTTCGCACTTTTCATTTCGCAATTTTCATTTCTTGCTTTTCATTTCATACTTTTCATTTCGCACTTTTCATTTCATACTTTTCATTTCGCACTTTTCAGTTTGTTTCTGAACGGCCGTTCGTCAACCAGACATGTTGCGGAATCAGAGGAGATATCGTGTTATATATTATTGGCTTTGGAGTTATTGCTTTGACATTTTTTTTGGTTGAATAATGATTTGATTTGGTATATTTTCTATATTTTTGGATGTATAGAATGTACTTTTTGGTTAAGTTCTATTGGCAGATAGCATGTCTAATTTTATTTGTTTTCTTTTTTTAATGCACAATAAAAAAAAATTGTGTAGAGTAATACTTGGCTATGTGTTTTACTTCAAATGACATTTTGGGAGTAGGCAGTTACATTTAAAAAAAATACACTGTAAAATTAACAAGGGACACCAACATAGATGTATCTTTGATCTTAAAAACTACAGGATAATGGTGTTGTGGTAACTTGCCCAAATAATAAAAAAAAAAAGCATAATAATATTATTCTTAATATCACTAAAAAAAAAAGCCTTTGAAAATTTGATTGCAATAACTCCATCAGTATCACCAGCAAAGTAGCTTCATTATTATCCCATTAAAGAAGAAGAGAATATGCGCTGCATTTCGAGATTTCATAATTTGCCACGTCACGAATGTCAATTCTCCATTACGATCGCTAGTTTACAAGACCAACCGCTTGTGGCTCGTCCTTGCTTCCGAGCATACGTGTTTATACTTTGGACTTTTGTCTGACGGACTTGTGTACACACGCTCGGAAAACAGACATTTGTTCGCGGAACATTTTAAAACCTGCTATCCAACATTTGTCCACGGAAAATCCGACAACAATTGTTCAATGGAGCGTACACACGGTCGGATTTTCCGCCAACAGCCTGTCATCACACATTTCCCTTCGAAAAGTCTGATCGTGTGTACGAGGCTTAAGGGTAAATCGCTGTATACAGTGTAATGCCCCGTACACACGGTCGGATTTTCCGATGGAAAATGTCCGATCGGAGCGTGTTGTCGGAAATTCCGACCGTGTGTGGGCTCCATCGGACATTTTCCATCCGATTTTCCGACACACAAAGTTGGAGAGCAGGAGATAAAATTTTCCGACAACAAAATCCGTTGTCGGAAATTCCGATCGTGTGTACACAAATCCGACGGACAAAGTGCCACGCATGCTCAGAATAAATAAAGAGATGAAAGCTATTGGCCACTGCCCCGTTTATAGTCCCGACATACGTGTTTTACGTCACCGTGTTCAGAGCGATCGGATTTTCCGACAACTTTGTGTGACCGTGTGTAGACAAAACAAGTTTGAGCCAACATCCGTTGGAAAAAATCCTAGGATTTTGTTGTCAGAATGTCCGAACAAAGTCCGACCGTGTGTACGCCCTATAAGTATTACAAGTTTGATCACATGCTGTGCCTCTCCCGATACATGTGTAATGTGTTGCTGTGCTAATAGATCTGCTTTATTTCCTACTAGCAAAAGTGAGTCCATTCATTGAACAGAGTGAAGTTCAAAAACCTTTGTGCTAGGAATAACTAACGGTATAAATAAAGTCTAAATAGATCATTAAATGAATATCAAAGCATTAAGAGTGAAACTGTATGTAGCATGTGGCCATAAACATGCATTGACATAGTTTGATTTCTCCCCTATGTGATAGCAAAAAAGTAAAGTAAAAAAATCACGAATGAGCCCGGATTCACACTATTGTGGTGCGGGACTCCACATGTAATTTTCACAGGAATCACAGCACAGTCCTATGCAAATTACATGCAGGGTTTCTGGGGTGCGATTTAAGACAACTGGTGGAGGATCCTTTTTTTGTCCGCACCAGAATAGGATCGTATGGGTGTTTTGCAAACCGATTGCGTGGTGTCGTTAACGTAAAACCATAACATACACTCTGCAATCGGTTTGCATGGACGGGTTGCAATTTTAGATGCGGTGGCAAGTCCGCAGCCTTTGTGTATTTTTTACTGATAAATTCTTTTTTAGACTTGATAAATTGTTGCTCTGTTATTGTGTTACATACAAAAATCACCACCATCACTGGCTGTCACTGGCTTCAGCATTTTCTAAATCACTCCCCGGGAGCAAACTTGCAGCCAGTAAAGTCCGAGTGGAGTCTGATCTGCATTCTTGCACCAGGTCATAACCTGGAAAGTTATGACGGATTAGGTCAGCTTGAAAGTAAAGCAACAAATGTTTTCTGTTTATTTCTCTCCAAAGCTTTTTTGTCCAAACGCTGATGATCGCTTTTGGAACAAATTAAGCATCTACATTCAGTAGAAGTAAAGAATTAAACTGGAAAGTGTCTCCATTGTCTGATTCCTGTTTAATCTTATTTCATGCCAGTGCTGGAACATACTGCGCTCATGCATATTTGTGTCCAGGCTTCTATCTAGGAACTGAAGCAGTTGAAGAATGTACGTGATCAAGGCGTGCTGTTTACATATGTTTGGGCGGATGCTTTGTATGTACTAATGATAGGAATTTTAACATCTGCAAGTGTATTTTCTATCGCCACTTTGTAACATTAAATTAGTCGCTAGTCTTTTCTGATATCAGCGTTCATCCTTTTTTCAACCATCCATAGCCTGAGCTGTGATTGCTCAGAATCTCCAGCCTTGAATGACAGAGGTAATTTCAGTTGAGGTGTTTTTCTTTAAATTACATCGTTGGTGCATTTTCTTCCTGGTAACAAGTCTCCCTTCATTGTTCTCCCCCAGCCAATCGGAAGATAACAAGATGTAGCCTGTTATAGACAACGGATTTCTTTCAGAAATGTCCTTATACATACAATATATTGAAAAGAATGAGGGACCTAGCGTGCATGTGTGATCGCATATGACTGTCTATCTTTCTAGCAATTTTTTTTATATAAAAGAAGGAATTGTGCAAGTATAAAGGTATATTTTGCAGAGATTTTGGTGCACACATGCTTATATACAGTTCAGTACAATATATATATATATATATATATATATATATATATATATATATATATATATATACATATATATTCTTATGCAGGTCCATGAACTTTATAAGATATACGTGTTTCTTTCCACTTACAGTGGAATGTACAATACAATGTGTGGGCTTCTACTGCTAACAAAGAAAGCTAAGTGTATCAGACGATACAAAAAAGTAGCTATAGATATGAGCTGACAAGTGGGTATGTGTTACTTTACATACACCTGCAATATACACTGAAGAGGCACCACCTGCCCTATCTTGGGGAAAAAAATCAGTCCGTATTAACCAACTTGACCAACTGAATTTTCTCCATTGGGGCAACCTGCTTTTGCCAATGTAGCGTCATGACTGTTTGCTGCCTACATACAGTAGTTACATAGTTAGTCAGGTTAAAAAAGACACACGTCCATCTAGTTCAACCAATAGAAAAAAAAAAAGAAAAGAAAAACAAACTAATAGAAAATCTCCATATATACAACCCTATACCCACAGTTGATCCAGAGAAAGGAGTAACCCCAATAAAGCATGATCCAATTAGCTCTAGTGGGGGAAACAATTTCCTTCCTGATCCCCAAGAAGGCAATTGGATATCCAGTTATATTTTGTACATTTAGGAATGCATCCAGCTCTTTCTTTAAAACACTCTACAGAGATGGCCAGAACTAGTTCTTGAGAAAGTCTGTTCCACATTTTCACAGGTCTTTCTTCTACGAAGCCTTTTTCGCATGTGGTGGTTAAATCTCTTTGATTCCAGACATAAAGAGTACCACCTTGTCCTCTGTAATGACCTGAAAGTGAATAACTCTACACTAAGTTCACCATATGGACCACCTATGTATTTATATGGGGTGATCATACCCCCCCATTAATTTCTTTTTTTTAGAGAAAATTAATTCAGTTCAGCTAATCATTCCTCATAGCTAAGCTCCTCCATGCCTCTTATCAGTTTGGTTGCCCTTCTCTGCACTTTCTCCAGTTCCCCGATATCATTTTTGTGAACTGGTGCCCAAAGCTGAACTGCATATTCCAGATGAGTTCTTACTAATGGTTTACACAGGGGCAAAATTATGTCTCTTTTTCTGAAGTCTACAGTATATCTCTTTTAATACAAGAAAGGATTTGCCTGCTTTAGAAACTAAAGCTTGTCATTGCATGCTATTATTAAGTCTATAATCTACAAGGACACCAAGATCCTTCTCAACCGCTGATTCCTCCAGCTGTTCTCCCCCTAGTATGTATGATGTGTGCATGTTTTAGCCCCAAAGTACATACCTTTACATTTTATCAACATTAAGCCTCATTTGCTACAGTCCCCCAGTTAAACAGTGCATTGAGGTCGGCTCGTAAATTGGAGACATCCTGTAAGTAGGTTATTACACTGCATAGTTTGGTGTCATCTGCAAACACTAATGCCCTGTACACACGGTTGGATTTTCCAACGGAAAACGTGCGATTGGATTGTGTTGTCGGAAATTCCGATCGTGTGTAGGCTCCATCTGACTTTTTCCGTCGGAATTTCCGACACACAAAGTTTGAGAACAGGATATAAAATTTTCCGACAACAAAATCCGATCGGTTAAATTCCAATCGTGTGTACACAAATCCGACGCACAAAGTGCCACGCATGCTCAGAATAAAGTAAGAGATGAAAGCTATTGGCTACTGCCCCGTTTATAGTCCCCACGTACGTGTTTTACGTCACCGCATTCAGAACGATCAGATTTTCCGACAACTTTGTGCGACCGTGTGTATGCAAGACAAGTTTGAGCCAACATCGGTTACAAAAAATCTGCGGATTTTGTTGGCGGAATGTCCGATCAATGTCCGATCGTGTGTACAGGGCATAAGGGTACTTTTAATCCCAGACTCTATATCATTTATAAATATATTAAAAAGTAAGGGTCCCAACACTGGACCTTGGGGTATACCACTAATAACCCTAGACCAATCAGAGTATGAATCATGAATCACTATTCTCTGAAGAATGAATCTTATCTTGACTTCCTGTGTTGGGCAAATATAGTCATAATTGCCCACTTGTTGCCATGATTCCTGTTGTGTTGCCAGTGTATTGCAGTAACTTCCCATTTGTTGCCTATGTATTACCAAAGTTGCACATTTGTTGTCTACATATTGTCACAATTGCATATATGTTGCCTATTTATGCCCATAACTATTTGTTGCCCACATATTACAACAGTTGTCAGCTTACTGCCAAAGTTTTTTATTTGTTGCTCACTTATTGTAGCAATTGCCTAATTGTTACCCATGTATTGTCATAATTGCTGATTTATTGGCCACAAATTGTCACAATTGTCCATGTGCTGCTCAAGTATTCTTCTTGTATTGTCCCCCCAAAAGGCGTGCCATCAAGCCATGCCCCTAAAAACTAATGTTTAGGCCATGCCTCAAATGTGCACCATAGTGGGACTGTCTGCCCCCCCCCCCCCCCCCCGCCTAGATTTTAGAAGAGGTTAAACATTTTGCAGGTACATTCAGTGTTTCCCTACTGCTGGCCCAATAAAAAAACACCCATTACTTCTGGATAAGAGTGAAGGACATGTGACACTCCCTGGCGTGTCACAGGTCCGAGAGTGGTCAATTTCTTACCTTGAGTACTGTCACATAAGAATACAAGAAGGATAGGTAGGCTTATCCCTATGTTACTATCAACATTGAGAAAGTCATAAGTTGCAAGGGATGTCAGAGACCCCTTGTAACGCATCAAATTAAGACACCTTATGATGCCTGCTACCACATTGCAGTGTTACTTTAGGTATTTTTGAGAAATTTACTTTAGTCACTGGGACGTGTCCTCCTTGGAGTTACACATTTTTTTATGTTAAAAATTACCTTTACATATACTCAGGGCACAACAAAAAGTAACCTTTCTTTGGGGCCCCCTGCACCACAAGGGTTAAATGCTTATTAAGTATAGGGATATAGGAAGAGGCTGCATTACTTAACCTGACTCATGACTTCGGCACTCTTTTCCCAGAAGCTTCCACTGTGGGCGGCCCCTCCACATCATCATGTATAGTGCAGGGCTAATAACCCTGTATTGTATGTGGTGGGGGTGAGTGTGCAACCGTAGCCAGGAACAGCTTGGAGAGGAAGCTGTGGGTGAACATTGGAGGGACCTTGGAGCAAATCAAATGATAAGTTATACTGCCTCTTCTGTAACCCCCTGGAGCTAATGAGCATTTAACCCTTGCGGTGTGGAGGCGTGTATGTGTGGATGGGGGCACTGCAAGGTTGTTTTTTTGTTGTTTCCGGAGTTTAGCTTTATGTTTGTAACCATTTTGAGTAGAGAATTATTATAAGGTAAAATACCAATCTCTGGTGTATTAGAGAATCCGCTCTTATGTGTAGTCACCAAGGACAACCAATAGGACTCCTATAGAAGAGTCTGAGTAATGTGGAATTATTTCATTGCTTGCTTTTTGCATTGCAAAAATGGTTCATTATTAGTGTAATAGTCCAATGTAGCTTTTGGAATAATAATCGTTGGGGTAATTATTGTGCTGATGTATTCCATTCATTTTATGCCAGCACCAGCTTATGTCTCGAGTATATGTGAGCCAAGCAGCATAGATCATTTTTTGCTGTAAAATATTTGATGTATGTGACATGATAACAGCTTAGATCAAATGCAGTTATGAGACAGAAAATAACAAGTACAGGAATCAGACTCGTCAGAGCATATTTGAACATCATCCAAATGTCAACTTAAAACCGTTTTGAGGTTTGCAGCCCATATTTGCAAGCTGTCTTGTGAAGGTGCAGCATATGGACTTGTAAAGAATGAAGAAAGGCAACCAGCAAGTCACATCATGACCTCAGCTGACTTCTGTCGTCTCCAATTTTCTTGGCAAATCCTAATCTTTTTCTGCACCAGCAGCCATCACTCAAGCTGTATATTACAGTTGTCATGGTGATTCTGCATTTTAATCACTGGTCTCCTCTGGATTTGCGATACATATATGCATAGCACACCCATACATTTTAAAATGCTGTTTTTTTGCTGGCAGTATACACAAACTATGTCATGAATGGTTTTATTACTGATTTAATACTTAGTTAATTATGATTGGATGGTATTGGTTACTGCATTTAAGCTACAAGGAAACAGTTAATAACATAGTTGATATACATATAGATGAACAATTTTAACCTGCAGTAGGATTTGCAATTGTACTTTTGGTCCAGGCACATCTACAAAATGGCATAGCCGAGATAATAATTTAATTTTGTTCTTTCGTACCTAAGCAAAAAGGTTTGGTAACAAACTCATTCCCAACCTGGCATTGAACAGAAGAAGTTTTACACTGATGAGGTCATCACTCTGTTTTCTACTCCTTCAAGAATGACTGACAGTACCATTATCTTTTTAGTTATCGGTAAGGGTAGCATTTTGACTACCACTGAATTGATTATATTCTTCCTAATAACCACCAATGTAAGGTACACTTTTCCCATTGACCCGTGATGAACTGGTTTTAGTAAGGGTTCCTTGACACCCAAAAGTTATTGTAGGGGTTCTTCTGAACTAAAAAGGTTAAGAAAAGTGGTGTTATGCCACGTACACACGAGCGGACTTTTCGACCGGACCGAGTCCGGCAGACAATTCGACCATGTGTGGGCTTCATCAGACCTGAAGCTGACTTTTTCGGTCGAAAATCTGACAGACTTTAGATTTAGAACATCTTTCAAATCTTTCCGACGGACTCAAGTCCGGTCGAAAAGTCCGCTCCTCTGTATGCTAGTCCGACGGACGACAACCGACGCTAGGGCAGCTATTTGCTACTGGCTATCAACTTCCTTATTTTAGTCCGGTCGTACGAATCCGTCGGACTTTAGAGTGATCGTGTGTAGGCAAGTCCGTTTGTTAGGAAAGTCCGTCAGAAGTCCACCGAAAGTCTGTCGGATAGATCGTCGGACCAGTCTGGTCGAAAAGTTTGCTTTTGTGTACGCGGCATAAGAGTGTGTTAATGCCATTTTATGTCCCGATTTGTATGCATGTAGCTAGCCTTATACCATGCTTACAGTTTCTTTTTGCTCTGGCTAAGCAGAATCCAATATGATTCCAACAAATATTATATTCTGTTAAAAGAGAAGTGTGAGATTTCAAAATAACAAAATATACAGACTCACCTAGGTGGAATCAGCATCGGTCCAGTGTTCATCGGTCCCCGGCTGCCTCTACAAGGAGAACTGAGTGATCAAAGACCACTGATCGCTTAGTTCTCAATCTTCAGTGAGACGGTGGCTCTCACTGGAGCACCAGGTTGTGGAGGGGGCAGGAGCGGCTGGTTCAGGCTCTCAGCAGCGTGTTGAGAGGCTAAGCAAGCTGCCAGTTCAGGCATCTGAGTGGAGCCCGATAATAAAGTCAGGATCCTTCCGGAGCCTGGATGGGCTGTGTGACGTCAGCTGACAGCAGACTTTAGCCTGCTGTCAGCTGAATCTGGGTCACAGAAGAACGAAGTGTACTCCTGTGACCCACAGGAGAAGAAGGGCCAAAAGAGCTTTGGTCCTACATCTCCTTTAATACAGTGCAGCTCTAGGAGCTATGCTTTCTATTGAAAGAATAGTTTATGGACTGCGGATGCTGTATGACAAGATAGGTTCCTGTTAAACGCATAATTTATACATTAGAGAATTCACCATTATCATTTGTTTAACTGTACTTTTCACCATTTTAAACTTCACACCATCAAAAAAAAGTTTGAGGCAAAAAGCAATGAAACAGAGTCGTTATTGTGCTGATCTTTTGAATAAATGTTAATAATAAAAACACTCAGTTAAATCTGCTTCTGTTTCATCTACAAAGGACATTCATACTCAGAAGCCAGACAAATCCACCGAGTCCACAGCAGTATCCCAAGGGAGTGCTTAACTGGGAATATTTACTACAGACGAAGGCTGTATGAACCAGGTGCTTTGTACTTGTCTGTGAATGATAATACTGTATGAAGTATTATACAAATACTAGAGCTGCACGATTCTGGCCAAAATGAGAATCACAATTTTTTTGCTTAGAATAAAAAGATCACGATTCTTGCGGCGTACGATCTTTCACATTATACAAAAAAAATTAGGCTAACTTTACTGGGTAGTTTTTTTTTCTAATTCATTAAAGTGTAACTTTTTCCCAAAAAAATGCATTTGAGTGACTGCTGCGCAAATACAGTGTGACATAAAATATGTGACATAAAATTTTATATTTAACCATTTGATTCTCTAGGTTCTAAGTAATTTTCTAGCAAAAAAAATGATTTTAACCAATAAATGTCAGAAAATGTCAGAAAAAGGTTTAGATTTTAAGTGGTTAAACTTCCCCACCAAAGTGTATTCCTTTGATCTAAAAGATAAATTGTTACAATGTTTATACTTAAAGCGGAGTTCCACACAAAAATGGAACTTCCGCTTTTCGGAACCCTCCCCCCCTCCGGTGTCACATTTGGCACCTTTCAGGGGGGAGGGGGGTGCAGATACCTGTCTAAGACAGGTATTTGCATCCACTTCCGGCATAGACTCCCATGGGAGTCTATGCCTCTTCCCGTCCCGACCGCGCTGTCTCCTGGGAAACACACGGGTCCCAGGAGATAGCGGGGACCAGTTACGATGCGCAGTGCGACTCGCGCATGCGCAGTAGGGAACCGGGAAGTGAAGCCGCAACGCTTCACTTCCTGATTCCCTCACCGAGGATGGCGGCGGAAGCTGCCGAGAACCGAGCGAGTGATCGGCGTCAGCTGCGGACATCGCTGGACCCTGGGACAGGTTAGTGTCCATTTATTAAAAGTCAGCAGCTGCAGTATTTGTAGCTGCTGGCTTTTAATATTTTTTTTTTTAGGTTGATGTAGGTGGACTCCCTCTTTAAGTTCCACAGAATGTTATGATTCTTGGCAGACTGCCCGTTTTTTTTCCCCTTTCTTTTGACGGCTGTCAGCTTTAGTAGAGCAGAGAGAATTCTCTGCATAGAAAGAATCTGTAAATACTTTGTCAAGATCACAAGGGGGAAAAAATCACGATAATGATTCTTAATGATTAATCGCGCAACTCTAACATATACTTTGTTGTTTTAGAGTACAATGTTATTATTATTATACAGGATTTATATAGCACCAACAGTTTGCGCAGCGCTTTACAACATGAGGGCAGACAGTACTTTTACAATACAAATCAATACAGGAGGGATCAGTGGGCCCTGCTTGTTAGAGCTTACAATCTAGAAGGACAGATAGATGTGGAAGTTAAGCACAGTGGGGTTGATTTACTAAAACTGGAGAGTCCAAATTCTGGTGCATCTCTACACAGCAACCAATCGGCTTCCAGGTTTTATTGTAAAAGCTTAATTGAACAAGCTGATGTTATGCCCTGTACACACGGTCGAACATTGATCAGACATTCCGACAACAAAATCCATGGATTTTTTCCTACGGATGTTGGCTCAAACTTGTCTTGCATACACACGGTCACACAAAGTTGTCAGAAAATCCGATCGTTCTGAACACGGTGACGTAAAACATGTACGTCGGAACTATAAACGGGGCAGTAGCCAATAGCTTTCGTCTCTTAATTTATTCTGAGCATGCGTGGCACTTTGTGCGTCGGATTTGTGTACACACGATCGGAATTTCCTACAACGGATTTTGTTGTCGGAAAATTTTATAGCAAGCTCTCAAACTTTGTGTTTCGGAAATTCCGATGGAAAATTCCAGTGCGCGGTAGTTCACATCACAGGGCTGACTCTTCCCAGCTCACCTCATGTTCGGCAGTCTGTGCATTCAATCGCAGGTGCACTCCGGCTTTTCATTCGTGGTCTTCGTCGGCGGTTCCCACTCACGGTCGCAGATATCATCTGTCGCCCATCGGTACCATTAAGCTGAGGTTGTGGGGAGCCCCAGAATTTCCCTGTGCTGTTTTTGACTGCTGTAATGGCGGTCAATGGGATCTGGTAAGCATATCTGATATTCCACCTCGGGTGTGAGGAACCACAGAAGATTCTCCCCACTGCATCCTCATCTCTGTTGTGGCCCTTTCTGGCACTTTTCCTTGATTCATCACGGACATTCTTTTTGGTTTTGGATTCTATTCGTTTATCTATATTTTTCTTTAATTATTTTTGGGACATTAGAATATGATAATATTCATCTTGCACCATTATTTTTGATTATTTTATCAACTTATATCACAGGTCATAAATATGTATTAGCGCCGCATCTTTTTTGTATTATAGCCAATAGCTTTCGTCTCTTAATTTATTCTGAGCATGCGTGGCACTTTGTGCGTCGGATTTGTGTACACACGATCGGAATTTCCTACAACGGATTTTGTTGTCGGAAAATTTTATAGCAAGCTCTCAAACTTTGTGTGTCGGAAATTCCTATGGAAAATGTGTGATGGAGCCTACACACGGTCGGAATTTACGACAACAAGGTCCTATCACACATTTTCCATCGGAAAATCCTATCGTGTGTACGGGGCATAAGAAGCTGATTGGCTACCATGCAGAGCTGCACCAGATTTTGCACTCTCCAGTTTTAGTAAACCAACCCCATATTATCTGTCTATCACTGTAGTAGCTTTTAGTTTTTTGGGTCAGGTTAGAAATTAAACAAAGGTATCTGCATAGCCGAATTTGGTCTTAAAACCTGAGGCAGCCCTTGGCATTCACCATAACAAATTGTGAATGTGGATAAAATATGTGTTATAAGAGGGTCTGGCTATATAAAACCTGAATTCAGTACCCGATTAAACTCTGTGGAGGCCCCTAGACAGTTGAAACCTTGGGGCCCACCTTGCAGATTTCTGGAGGTTTTTAATGCATGTGCTCTAGTGCAGTGATGGCGAACCTTGGCACCCCAGATGTTTTGGAACTACATGTCCTGTGATGCTCAACTAAACTGCAGAGTGCATGAGCATCATAGGAAATGTAGTTCCAAAACATCCGAGGTGCCAAGGTTCGCCATCACTGCTCTAGTGGGATAACGTTGAACTAAGTAGTGTACATGTTAGCTACTAGATGGAGATGACCATTGCTACTGTACATTACATGTACAATGGTTGCACCAATTTTTTTTACAAACTGACAGCTGAAAGAAGATGAGCTTTTAGGCGACAAACTGTAACCTTAAACTGATGTGTATGGTTTATGTACTTTAAAGTGGTAGTAAGCCACCATGCTTTTTTTTTAAAAAACTGCAAGGTAAAGTTCTAATGCGCTAGTATGCATCGCTGATGTAAAAAAGCATTTCCCCGTTCTGCCTAGTGACAGGACACCTGTGATCGGGAGCGGTGATCAGTGTCGTGTCACACATAGCCACGCCCCCCACAGTTAGAATCACTCCCTAGGACACATTTAACCCCTTCACTGCCCCCTAGTGGTTAACCCCTTCACTGCCAGTCACATTTACACAGTAAACAATGCATTTTTAATCATACTGATCGCTGTATAAATGTGAATAGTCCAAAAATAGCTCCAACAGTGTCCGATGTGTCCGCCATAATGTCGCAGTCATGATAAAAATCGCTGATCGCCGCCATTACTAGTAAAAAATAAATAAATAATAAAAATGCCATAAATCTATCCCCTATTTTGTAGACTCTATAAGTTTTGCACAATCCAATCAATATATGCTTATTGCGATTTTTTTTGTTGTTGTCCTGGGGAACTTAAACGGCCTGGGGCCCATAGGCCAGTACCTACTCTGCCTATTTGGTAATCCGGCACTGCCTGAATTCTAGACTTACATATTGTAGACAAGGTACCTGTATGCCATTAATTGTATCCATTTTGTATAACATTTCCTATCTTATAATACTGTACCAGAAACAAGGGAGACTTCATTTCAAGCTCTGTATTTATCTACTTGATTGATTCCATGAATCTTGTTAAACATTCTGTAACAGGTTGCTGCCTCCACTTTGCAGCATCCTGAGTGTCGACTGATGTGGATAATAGTTTCTGAAAATGCTAGTTTCATGGCTGTTATTCAGGTCTCCTGGCTTCAGTACATGCTGTGTCGCTGATTGCTAAAATGTCTGGAAAAGTAGGAAAGAATTGTGTATATAACACTAGAAGTGTCATCTGAGCACTACGAGCTCCTAGGAGGCATGATGCACAGTATATTAACCAGGGTTCCTCAAGCTTTCCTTGAGCAAGTAGCAATTTCTTCCTCTCAGATGAGTTTCCACCTACATCAATGATTCTTTATATCTATCTGTAAAGAGGGGTACTCTTTCCAGTGACCACTAATGTAAAGAGAAGTCACACATATAAGGAGCATCCATTACAGTAATGTACAGTGAGCTGTACATATAGTAATTATTAGCAGGGGTTCACTGAGACAAGAGAGTTTTTTCAAGGGTTCCTTGATTTGAAAAGGCTGACCTAGAGCTTACCAAACATAGTAGTGATATTTAATGGCTATACTGCCAACAAACTGAATGAACGTTTGCTTTGAATCCATCAACACTGTCCAGCAACACCTCTAGGCAGTACAAGCACTCTGGGCTGCTGTTCCAGGGGAAGTGAGATCAGTTAAAGTGAACTTGAACATTCAATCATGTGCAGGAATACGTAGAAATAAGTTTCTCTTGCCTGTTATTAGATGTTGGAAGTGAGTGTTATTGCCAGCAGAAGTTGGAAGCTGCTTCTCCAACAGCCGTTAACACTCCTTACAATGTCACCCTTTAAGAGGAAAAATGGAAAAATTGTTGAACTCTGTGCAAAGTCAGTCACTTTCAGGTCATTACATAGGGCAAAGGGGTACTCTTTACGACTGAAGGAAAAAAGACTTAACTACTTGCCTACTGTGTACTTTTACCCCCTTCTTGTCCAGGCCACTTTTCAGCTTTCAGTGCTTTCGCACTTTGAATGACAATTGCGCGTTTATGCAGCACTGTACCCATATGAAATTTTTATCATCATCAATCCCTCTAACAGAGGCACAGACCGCAATAAAAACCTGACAAGTGTGCTAATCCCTCCCCACTCCATCCAAAACTTAAAAGAAAGCTTTGCCTTTAGATAAACTTTAATCTATTCATTTTTTTTTGGGTGAACTAAATGGACTTGTGTCTCTTTTCAACCCCACTAACTATGTACCGATCTAACTATGCAATGTTCCTTTGAACTTGCTTAAAAATGTGTCTAGTTAATTCCCTTGTCCCCTCTCTCCTGCCACGTCATAGCCCTCTGCTCATTTAGGATTGCCTAATTATTCTACTGCCCAAGGTCCTCCAATCCTACCTTCACCTTCCTACATAACCTTGTATGTACCTGCCGTGGAGGAGCAAAGGGAACGACCATACAACATGAGTGACAACTCTGAGTCTGCCTGGACTGCTGACATCACATCTATGATGACAGTGACCAGCGGCAATCTCAGGGCTTTTGAATCTCTAAACAACAGAGGTTTATACAGGTTAACCTTTTGGTGCCGGCTGCACGCAAATATGCGGCTGCAACCGCATATTTACGTGCATTAGTGCAAATACAGCTGTGCCAAAAGCACGTGCCCTGCACAGTTACCAACGGCTAACAGCCAATCATGGCGGTCACATGATTATAAACCCCACCCCCACTCCTGGGAGGCTCCGGCTCCAAGAGGTTACAAAGGGTATTTAATATAGTATATGCACATATAATCATATGAGAAGCTTTATGCTGAAATGTATGGTCTGGCAAGAGAGTCTGTTTGATAAATGAACATAAACAGTTGGTTGGAATGGCTATTGAGATATTACTAAATGTGTGTTTTTGTATGTGTGGTACACTTTTATACAGCCTTGTCCAGATAAAGGTTCATCTAATTTGATAATGGCCCTTGCTTCCTGTCCTGAATGGTTTTATTGCTTTCTTCTAGGAAAGAGAGTGGCCAAACAGTGCACCAGCTTCCAAGAAATGGCCACAGGAACCCAAAAAAGCAAACATTTCCTGTGCTTCCTTTAGTGCCTCCAACTGTCACTAAAGCTAGTATTTTCTTCTTGGAAGAATCTCTGCAAAAAATGCATTAAATAGCAGTCTTTCTAGGGTAAAGTACTGTATTTCTCTTTAAACAAGGACTCTACTAAGCACTACTTACATCTTAACTGACCACAAAACATAACCTCAGTGCAATTTTATAAGAAAAACCATATCCCTTTTTGTGGGGATAAGCTCACTGTCTACGGTGTCACCACAGATATGGCACATGTAAAAGGACCTGTTGCCACACTTCCTTCTCAACATATCCTAGCATTCAATGACAAGAACAGCATGCCCCCAACAGATAATAAAGCAGCGTGGGCATGAATAACAAATTCATCCTGGTGCCCAGTTTAGGAGATGAGCTAATCATATTAGCTTTGGACAACTGATGTTTTTCATAACATCAGACCTGCCACCTTAAAATAATTACTAACATTTTGTGTGAGATATAATGGATCTAAACGATACCGCCATTAACAATTCTTGAAAAAATATGTTTACACTAATGTTGTTCTGTCAGTTGAAGTGGAACTTTAACCAATTATTTATTTTGGAGAGCGTACTACTACTATCCCTAATAATAATAAGGATTTTATCACTATCTGCAACCCCATTACAAGATTTTTTTCCTGTTCCATTGATGGTGGTCACCAGAAAGTTCCCCAACAGAGACACAGTAAAAACCTATGAGACCATTCCACGCTTTATCCAAGCCTTAAAAAATGTTTTGGCAGGAGGTCCACTTTAAATAACACTTTGCCTGAAAAATAAATTTTTGTTGTGCATACACTAAGGATTTAGGATTTGTTTGTGAAGACAAGAGGAAAAGTGAAGGCTAGCCATGATGACATGAACAATGAAATCTGCTTCTTGAAGTATAAGCCAATCAGATACACTGTGAACAGGGACCATTTTAGACATCTTCCTGTTTTTAGAAACAATTAAATATTTCCTCTGTAAGCGATTCAGGCAATTTTCATTACAGAAAAAGGTCTCATAAATAAGTTCTGTCACCAGCACTTGTTCTGGCAGTCAAGCAAGGAACTCTGGAAAGGCAAGAGAAATACTGCTTAAATTTTCATAGAAAATGTATGAACAATCCAGTTCCCAAAAGTACTGACATGTTTTAAAAGGTTCTCAATCTTCAGATAACTTCAATGGGTTGGATCAGAAACACTTTCCTGTATCATTTGGTTAATAGACAGAGCTAAGAAAAATTGGATCAAATCTTAGATTTCACATTCTTGCTGGCATGAGGAAAATGATATGTGAGATTTGGATGGAGTTCTGTGTGCAACTACTCAATATTTTTTTCATTCATTACATTAAAGCGGAGTTCCACCCATAAAAATAATGTTTCATTACTGTACAGCAAATAACAAATGACATTTGGAGAATTTTTTTTTTTAACTTACCTTTTAATCTCGGTTGCTATGTGGTCCTTCAAATCTTCCCCTTCCTCACCGCGGCTCCTGACGTCACTTCCCTCGGCTCCTCTGCTCACTACTGTTCCTGGGAGATGTGTGCCATCATTTCCCAGGAGTCAGCGGGCATCGCTGAGGGCTTCGTTGCCATCACAACAGGGCCGGCACTTCCGTCATCGCTGCCCGTTGTGATGGCGACTGAGAAGTTAATGGCTTTGAGCCTGTCAGAATGGGCAATGCATGCTGGTCACTCAGCTGCACTATATCCCGGAACATTATGCTTGTGGGCTTCACATGCCCACAAGCAATATGGAAAATGCCAGGACAGTATAATTTTTTATATAAAAGCGGACATCGAAAGGTGAAATTTTATAAACATGTGAATGGTATATGTCTATGTCATGGCCTTAAGACATGCATAAAAAAAAAAAAATGATAACATGTTGTTGGAACTCCGCTTTAATTGGGTTTCTAGGTGAGTTCAGGGACATCTAAAAAGCCAGTTGGTGATCCGATCGGCAGAGGCGCCCATTGTCATCTATTTAAGAATAGATCGGAGTCTTCTGGTTTAGTAAACATCAAATTGCTTTTTTTCACTTTTTATGGTGAAAAAAAGGAAATCGATGTTCACTAAACCAGATTAATTTGACCTATTCTTAAATAGAAGGCTACGGGTGCCTCAGCCGATCAGGTTACTTTTAGATGTCCCTGAGCACACCTAGTTTCCAACACCTTCCTGGAACCCTAAGGAGCCAGGATCAGGATCTAGCATCTACAGCGATCACTTTCATCCTGCATGGAGATAGGATTTTCTCCACCTGCACATATGGAAGGTTGTGTGTCCCTGCCCCAAAAGGTGATCGCAGCCTCAACAGATGTAAATTATTTTTCTTTTTTTCTTCATGAATTGACCTTTTTAGATAATTATTATTCCTGAGTCAACCAACTAACTACACTATATAGGCTCCCCCCCTCCCTTATTTCTTTTTTTTAGTTGGACCCCTCTAGCTGTCAGGCGATTGCCATCCAGCCTCTAGGGGGACTGAACCACTCAGACGTTTGCAGACCACCACATTCCATATCTCATTAATTGGGTTTACTGCTGTTTTCTTCTTCCTCCTCTGTGTACTTTTGCACATATTTTATAATCATATAGAGAGATTTTTTTATGCATTGCACTGATGCATTACATCATTTTCTGGACAGTTCTAGGCTTTACTAATAGGCATGCTTTTCATATGAGCATACTTCCCTACCTTCTTTGGCCTGAATAGTCTTCTTTGGCATTGGCCACACCTGTGCAGTAACTATTGTTAGACTTGAATGGAGCTTGTTTCTACACTAAAGACACTGGAATTACAGTGCCATTTAAAGTGATACTAAACACAAAGTTTAAATTGACATTATCTCTGTATCTCTTCTCTTTATGCATATGGATGCTGGCACTTTATTTTAATAAAAAAAAGTACCTTCTTTCAATATACAGCTGCCATGTGACTTAACTCTTTCGCAGCCTATCTGCAGGGAAACATCAGTGGGAGAAGCTTCTAGTCCTCTGCTGTTGGTCAAAAAAAAAAAAAGAAAAAATACAACCTTCAGAATACAGAAAAAAAAAATACATTATTATCAAATAAATGTTTTAAACCATTATACAAATATGTATTTGAACTCAAATCTTTTTTATTTTTGTTCAAAAACATGTTGTGGACTATCTAGGGTGAAGTCCTGCCAATCACACCCCTCCAGACTGTGTCTGTTGTTTGTATGTGCTTAGAATTAGAGGGAGGTAAAGCCTCCATCATTTAACATGTGTTATCCCGCCCCCCATAGCGTTTAGCTGTTTAGTGGGCATGGAGGAGGAAGAAGGCTCTCATTTATCTATAGTATATACACCCACATATAAACCTCTATAGTCATGTGGGTTGTACAGAGAAGAATAAGGGTCCTTTCACACGGGATGCACACATTGTGCAGCGACGGACCTGTCACAGTGCTGCTCTTCCCTATGGGGGATCGGATCCGAAAACGGTCTATGGAGGGTCCGTTCAGGTCCGCCTAAAAAACTGACAGGCGGACCTGAACGGATCCTTCATGTGAAAGAGGCCTAAAGAGGAAATTAACAGCTTAGAAGAGAGCTAAAACTGGAGCATGCTCAGTAGATGTGGAAACAGCTTGTCTAAACAATCTCAGGCTGAAGCAGGGACACAGAAATGGAGGGAGGGACAGTGAACAGCAGGATCAACCAGGTTTATTGCAGAATACAGAAAACTAATTCCACAGTGACTGAGTGAGTATGAACAGTATGCAATAGAGTAGGAACTGTCCGCTTTTAATGATGTGGATTTAAAGACACTTTGGGGTTTGATTTACTAAAACCGGAGCACTCAGAATCTGGTGCAGCTGTGTATGGTAGCCAATCAGCTACTAACTTCAGTTTGTTCAGTTAAGCTTTGACAATAAAACTTGGAAGCTGATTGGTTTCTATGCAGAGCTGCACCAGACTTTGCACTCTCCACTTTTAGTAAATAACTCTCTTTAAAGGGGTTGTAAACCCTTGTGTTTTTTCACCTTAATGCATCCTATGCATTAAGGTGAAAAAACACCTGGCAGTCACCGGCCCCCCAGCCCCCCGGTTTTACTTACCTGAGCCCTGGAATTTCACCTGGTGGAGCCGCGCTCTTCCTTTGCCCGGGGTTCTCGGCTCTTGATTGGATAGATTGATAGCAGCACAGCCATTGGCTCCCACTGCTGTCAATCAAATCCAATGATGCGGGGGGCAGGGCCAAGTCCGGCATTCGTGTCTATGGACGCAAATGCTGGACTCGAGAGCGCGTCCGCAAGGTAACCCCCTGGGACAGCGCCTCTCCTAGGGGGTTATCTGATAAGAGGAGGTGCCGCAGAGGGACCCCAGAAGACGTTGTTCGGGGCCACTCTGTGCAAAACGAACTGCACAGTGAAGGTAAGTATGTTTGTTATTTTTAAAAAAAAATGCGAACCTTTACAATCAATTTAAGTCTTTGGGGAGTTACGGTACGTTGATTTAAGGCCATAGGAAGGAACCAGTCAGTTTTCCAGTGGGAGCATCTCTTTGCACCAGAGCAGCATTGAGTAGCGTCGGTGGCAGGAGAGGTATTCAGCCTCTTAATTATAGTTATGTGCTTTGATGTAAGGCCTTGATTATGTGACAGTGTCTCTTTACTACGCTTTAGCTATGTAGTTCCTAAACATTTGTCATATTGCTATTTGTGCAGTGGTATTATACCTCCATTGATGTTCTTTGCAGTTTGGGACTGAGTTAATTTTTACAAGGATACAAACACAAAACTGTACAAAAGATGACCTCAGGGTATATCCACAAAATACAAAACAATGCTTCAGATCACTGTTTGTTTGAAAGCACAATATGTTTTGGCATAAGCATTTAAATAAGTCCCACAGGGTTGGCTAGGCAGTATGAGCAGTTATAACATAACTCCGGCCTCATGTACACGGACGCTAAGTAGCTCCTGTGTGCTGAGGCATAAAATCCCCAGCGCTTTCTGCCACCTTGGGAACCACACATGCCATGTACAGCTGCCAATACAAGTGACACCTCTTCTCAAGAGAGAAGACGTTCAGTTCTGCTAACCTTTCCTCAAAGCTGAGGTCTTCAAGTCTCTTAAAAATGTGGTTGCCCCTTCTGCACACTTCCTTGTTCCCTAGTATCCTTTTTTGTGAACTGGTGCCCAGTTCACAAAATGATGTACAAAGCATTAGTAAAATCTCATCTGGAATATTGCTAGAGAAAAAAAACAATTAATGGAATGAAACAACTTATAAAGCAGCATTTAAAATACTTGATGTTTCTGCACTTTACCTTCAGTTTTTTTTTTTTGCTGACAGGGTCTAATATAATATACAGTGCCTTGCAAAAGTATTCACTCCCCTTGGCTTTTTACCTCTTTTGTTACATTACAGCCTTTAGTTCAATGTTTTTTAATCTGAATTAGATGTGATGGATCAGAACACATTAGTCTGAGTTGGTGAAGTAAAATTAGAAAAATATATACATAAAACTATTTTTCAGAAATAAAAAACTGATAATTGGCATGTGCGTATGTATTCACCTCCTTTGTTATGAAAGCTCTGGTGCAACCAATTACCTTCAGAAGTCACATAATTAGTGAAATGATGTCCACCTGTGCGCATTCTAAGTGTCACATGATCTGTGATTACATATACACACCTTTTTGAAAGGCCCCAGAGGCTGCAACACCTAAGCAAGAGGCACCTCTAGCCAAACATTGCCATGAAGACCAAGGAACTCTCCAAACAAGTAAGGGACAATGTTGTTGAGAAGTACAAGTCAGGGTTAGGTTATAAAAAAATATCAAAATCTTTGATGATCCCTAGGAGCACCATCAAATCTATCATAACCAAATGGAAAGAACATGGCATAACAGCAAACCTGCCAAGAGATGACTACACACCAAAACTCACGGACCGGGCAAAGAGGGCATTAATCAGAGAGGCAGCACAGAGACCTAAGGTAACCCTGGAGGAGCTGCAGAGTTCCACAGCAGAGACTGGAGTATCTGTACATAGGATCTGTACACAATAAGCTGTACGCTCCATAGAGTTGGGCAGAGTGGCCAGAAGAAAGCCATTAATTTCAGCAAAAAACTAAATGCCACGTTTTGAGTTTGTGAAAAGGCATGTGGGAGACTCCCAAAATGTATGAAGGAAGGTGCTCTGGTCTGATGAGACTAAAATTGAACTTTTTGGCCATCAAAGAAAACGCTATGTCTGGCGCAAACCCAACACATCACATCCCCCAAAGAACATCATCCCCACAGTGAAACATGGTGGTGGCAACATCATGCTGTGGGGATGTTTTTCAGCAGTCGAGACTGGGAAACTGGACAAAGTTGAGGGAAAGATGGATGGTGCTAAATACAGGGATATTCGTGAGCAAAACCTGTACATTTTGTGCATGATTTGAGGCTAGGACGGAGGTTCACCTTCCAGCAGGACGATGACCCCAAACACACTGCTAAAGCAACACTTGAGTGGTTTAAGGTGAAACATGGCCTAGTAAAAGCCCAGACTTCAATCCAATAGAAAATCTGTGGTCAGACTTAAAGATTGCTGTTCACAAGTGCAAACCATCGAACTTGAAGGAGCTGGAGCAGTTTTGCAAGGAGGAATGGGCAAAAATACCAGTGGTAAGATGTGGCAAGCTCATAGAGACTTATCCAAAGCGACTTGGAGCTGTGATAGCCGCAAAATGTGTCTCTACAAAGTATTGACTTTAGGGGGTGAATAGTTATGCACATTGACTTTTTTTGTTATTTTGTCCTATTTGTTGTTTGCTTCACAATAAAAAAAAAAAAACATCTTCAAAGTTGTGGGCATGTTCTGTAAATGAAATGATGCAAACCCTCAAACAATCCATGTTAATTCCAGGTTGTGAGGCAAAAAAACACAAAAAATGCCAAGGGGGCGAATACTTTTGCAAGCCACTGTAAGCATTTTAACCTGGAAAGAGGGTACAGGCCAGAGCCAACAGCCCATGGAGCTGGTCCATATTTCCTTATTAGAAATATTGGACATTTATGATGATCAGACACTCTTCAGTATATCAGAAAATGCATGTAGCTACCTGGAGTGTCATATAACACAATGAAAGTTTTGTATTACATTTGTTACATATTGTTATAATATTAAGCACTATTCTGCCTCTTCCAGACCTGAGAGGCAGGCCATATGCCCATGAAAAAGTGTGCCTGGCAGACTGACAACGTTGTGGCTATTTACAAGGCAGGAACGTAGCGTTGTCAGCCTGAAATTGTAAGTGCTATTACTAGGAGGATCTCTAGGATATCTTCCTTTCTCTGTTGGGTCCCCTAAGCTTCTTTTCTTGGACCTCTCCTATTCTTGATCTACACCTTCTCCCTGGGTCATTTGATAGCCTTCCATGGCTTCCAATACCATCTCTATGCTGAGGACATACAAATGTATCTCTCTACCCCTCAGCTCACTCCTCACGTATCACTAATTTACTAACAGACATATGAGTCTGGATGTCACAACACTTCTTCAAACTCAGTCTATCCAAAACCAAGCTCATAATATTTCTTCCCCCACATCCTCCACCAATCCTCTGATTTCTTTGTCAAGATCGATAGCACAACTATCAACCCATCCCCGCATGCCAAGGTTCTAGGTGTAATCCTGGACTCTGAACTATCCTTTCAAACCCACATCCAATCACTGTCCAAAGTTTGCCACCTCAACCTATGCAACACCTCCAAAATACGCCCCTTTCTAACCAATGACACCACTAAGCTTCTAATTTACTCACCTCATGCCTCGACTACTTCAACTCCCTCTTCATTGGATTACCTTTATATAGGCTATTCCCCCCTTCAGTCCACCATGAATGCTGCTGCCAGACTTACCCACCTTACCAGTGTCTGCTACCCCTCTCTGTCAATACCTCACCTGCTTCCATTCACACAATTAATTAAATTAAAAATACAACAATTTACAAAGCCATCCACAACTCGGCCCCCAGCTACATCATTAACCTAGTCTCAAAACACAAACCAAATAATTTTTCCGAAGACCTCCTGCTCTCTAGCTCCCTCGTCAACTCCTCCCATGCTTGCCTCTAGAGTTTTTTCCGAGCCTCTCCCATCCTATGGAATTCTCTACCAAAATCTTTCAAACTGTCTACTACAGGCATACCCCACTTTTAAGTACACAATGGGGTTTATTTACTAAAGCTGGAAAGTGCAAAATCATTCTTACTTCTGCATAGAAACCAACGAGTTTCTAACCCCAGCTTGTTCAATTAAGCTGTTGTAATAAAACCTGGAAGCTCATTGGTTTCTATGCAGAAGGGCCTGATTTTGCTCTTTCCAGCTTTAGTAAATAAACCCCATTGTGTACTTAAAAGTGGGGTATGCCTGTACTCTGTTTGGTTTTAGATGATCCCTGAAAACCCTTCTCTTCAGAGAAGCCTATTCTGCCCCCACCTAACAACTTTACTTTTATTTTCTCCATCAGCTCATCCCCCACAGCTATTACCTTTTCACCTATTACTTGACCCTCCCTAGATTGTAAGTTCTAACAGGCGGGGCCCTCAAATTCCTCCTGTACTAAATTGTATTGTAACTGTACCCTCATGTTGTACTGTGCCCTCATGTTGTACTACGCAAACTGTTGGCACTATATAAATCCTGTATAATAATAATAGGTGGTTAAGTTGGCAACAGCTTCACAAAAAAAATGTACACATTAAGCCCCCATTCATACTTGAGCATTATTCTGCTTACTTCCCTTCACCAGACTAAGCTCAGCATGCTGAATCCCACTCTTTATAATTGTCTTTGTTCACACTTGTACTCTCAGTTGCCCAATGCTCTGTGTCCTATGCCTAAAAAAGTACATGAGCTCTTTAGCGTATTCAGGTGTTTTTAGACCCAATAGACCTAAATCGGAGAGCCTGTAAACACGCAATATGCATTTTTATGCCAGAAATCCTCTTCTACAGAACTGCTCTTCTTCCCCTGCCCAGCCAAGGAAACAAATGCCCAAAGCTTGATACACTTGAAGAAATGCTTGTAAAATACAAAAAAACAAAGTTTGGAATATGCTATGCCTACGCTTGCTCAGATGGGAACACAGGCTTAGGAATGATGTTAAAGATACTGAAAAATAGATTTAGGGTCTACATACACTTTATTAAATTGAACGTGTGATGTCATAATTATATGTATGATTTTTAAATAGTATTATCCCCTCCCTGCAGCGCATTAATTTAAACACAAATTAGTTTTGAACTTCATGCTCAGTCACATAACTGCTGTCTTAGTGGCTCATTGCATACACAACTCAGACATTTCAAACGGATTTTGAGCAAGCTTTGGTTTTACGAATTATCGGTTCATAAATCAGTGACTAGTTAAAAGCACCAAGTAAGAAAAAAAATGGCAGGATTTCCATCTGTCTTATTAAGCAATGTTCTGGTTGGTAACACTTGATACATATTTTCCACTGACTGTGTTTGAGCTTTGATGCTTATTCATTGAGCATTAGACCTCAGGCGATGACATGCAAGCAATCTGCAGCAATTTCAGAGACTATTCCAAGTATTGAGCGTGCAGAGGACCTTTGTTAAGATGCTGTGCATCTACTTTACAGGGTCAATCATTACAAACTGTTTGAGTCACTTTATAATGTAACACAATCTTTTTCAATGTCAACATTCACAATCTGTTTAAATGGGTTATTTGTAAGTATAATATAACTTTATGCATTTCAAATTATGTATGGTATGCAGTACTTATACTGTAGTCTAGGGAAACAGGAAATAATCATATATTAGAAGGCTAACATATGGTATCTAACAATACAGATTAAATATTTTTTCTAGGGAAACAGCAAAATAACGGTGTAAATCCAATATTATTTATCAGTAGAAGCTAAAGGCTAAAATGACTTTCTTGTCAGTCCTTTCAATGGCAGCTGTAAAATCCTGCTTCTAAAAAGCTACAGCAAGAAGTAGCTGCCTATTAGGGGTTCATGGTGCAAGCATATTCAGGCCAGGGCATTTCCCACCCGCAACCACACATACACATACAAACGGGGATATTTGTTCAGTTCACAGAAAGATCGGCAGGTATTTTCTGTACTTGCTGAAATTGTTATTGGCTTGAAACACAGTAAACCAAAGCAGCCACCATATATCTAAGGACTGGTAAGCTACATTATATATAAAATGTTGTTCTTGGGTTTAGTTATGCATTAAATTGCTCTGGTATTGGTTTTTAGTGCATAATTTTAAAGTTAGAGTTATTCAGTAAAACAGTATATGGGGCAAAGGCTGATGATCATAGCCACCAATCAAAATCCATCTTGTACTGCTCTGACTAGTGTGAAGTACATTCTTATTCATTGCTATGAGTTACTGCAGTTGCAGTTGGCCTTTCTTTCTTTGCACTGTTTATTGAATAAGGTTGAAAAGGTTTCTAAAAAAAATGTGATTGCATATTAGGAAATTAGACCTGTTTCCAAAACTGGGGTTGATTTACTAAAACTGAAGAGTGCAAAATCTGGGTGCAGCGTTGCATGGTAGCCAATCAACTTCTAGCTTCAGCTTGTTCAATTAAGCTTTGACAAAAAAAAACATGGAAGCTGATTGGTTTCTATGCACAGCTGCACAAGATTTTGCGCTCTCCACTTTTAGTAAATTAACCCCTCTCTGTCAGGTCCAGATTTGTGAATAGCCAACATACTGTAGGCTGTAGCCAAGGGAAGTGGGGTTACAAGGGGTGGTGCACAACAACCCACACTTTGGGGTTGATTTACTAAAGACAAATACACTTTGCACTACAAGTGCACTTGGAAGTGCATTCGCTTTAGATCTGAGGGGAAGATCTGAAATGAGGGGAAGCTCTGCTGATTTTATCATCCAATCATTTACAAGCAAAAATGCTGTTTTTTATTTTCCTTGCAGGCCCCCTTAGATCTACAACAACTACACTTCCAAGTGCACTTGCAGTGCAAAGTGGATTTACCTTTAGTAAATAAATACCTTTATGTTGCTGACAGTCAGTAAAAGGTTCCCGTGTATAATAAGGGCTTGTACACACAAATGTAAATTCAGATGTATGGATGTACAGCATAAAATACTCCAGTATTGCCATGCCTGGATACGACAGCTGGTGCGTATTTCTGCCCATAGGTCTGTATTGAAATAATAGGCTGTACATGAATAAACACCTATAAATGCTAGTACATGTATTTACACATGCATGTGTATGGGTGTATTTCCCAAATGTAGAAGTCTCATGTTTGGGAAATTATTTTTATACGCATGCAAATGTACAGGCATTTACAAGCGCATACTCATGTACAGCATATTCTCTCAAAATAGTCCAGTGGGCCAAATTATACACCAACTACTGTATACATCCATATGTATTTATGTCAAAGTGCATGAGTCCTAAAAGAATCCGTACTGAGATCCAGTCTGCCAAACAATCCAAATAGGTCCTCATTACAGATGTCCCTGTACAATTTGTGTATTTTTGTAGTGTACTCGCTCTGGGTCTGTACATCTATATCCAAACAGATTAGCTGAACAGGCAGCATTTGGCTTTAGGTGTACTGACGCAAAGTGGGCAAACGGTCTCTTTCAGCCTTACCATGTGACTACAACATCCCATTTTGTTAATATGATACTAAAGCTAACCATGCAATGTTAAGTTTCCTACAAATTAGGTGAATGGAGGAATCCCTCCCTGCCAGAACATTGTATTCATATATCGGCTCCTGTTGCTGTCAAAATACAGTGATCAGCGGTTGATTAAAAAAAAAAATCCAGCTTGTCCCTTCAACAATAGTCAATCAAACTGTCAAACCATCAACTTTTGTTGAGCTGGGATGGTCACACACTGACCAAAATTCAGTTGGTCCCTGCTGAGCCAGCTAAATTTCGAACAGTGTATGGGCAGCTTAAGGCCAGCCTGTTCATTGTGATAAGAGAGGGGTACAAATTAGATGACCTAGGGGTGCAGGAAGTATGAGCCCTTTCATGGCTTCTTTGGGTTGCGGACACCAACTATTCAACTATTCATCACATGTTGTCTACAAAATACCTTAATTAGAAACTTGGGGGGAAAGGGGAATGATTTGTAACCTTAAGTTCACATACAGAGGGTCAGGTCTTTTTTTCTCAGAGAATAGGTGCAGGAATGCCCCTCTTCTTGGGCACTACATGTCTCCGCACCGTACCCATATCCAAACACGTCCCCTAGTTCCTCCCCCTACCCAGTACTGCCCCTTTTAGAGAATACAAAGCCAAGTAAATGTGTTAATGATAACAAGAAAAACATTAAAAATAGATCCAGCTAGCGCAATAGTTATCCCCCCTAGCAACAATGGATTTCCCTAACAAAAACTGACCCCACAACAAAATACCACCCAAGCAACAATAGACTCCCCCAGCAGCAACAACAGATCTGCCAGCAGCCAACATCAATATACTCTCCAGCAGCCAACAACAATAAACCCATCCCTCAACAGTAGATCCCTTCCCCCCAGCAACAATTGACCCCCCAGCAACAATAGACATCACCAGCAAAAATAGACCACCACATAAAAAAAATAGATCCGCTCCAGCAACAATAGATGCCCAGCAGCCAGCATCAATAGACCCTCCAGCACACCCCAGCACCCCTTGTTTTGCATTCGATTGGATTATTGAATTCACTTAGCAAAATGAAAAATGTACTCCTATAGTAAATGAACCCTTGTAGTATAACCACTTTTATTTTAATTTCAGTTGGAGCGAAGTATATTCTGATTGTGGTCACATTCCCTTATACATACAATAAATTCATTCAACGCACAGCAAAAAAAAAAGGCTTTGGTTCATAAGTGCATTACAATTCAAAACACTGTTTATTACAGCTATTTGTTTTTTCTTGTTTGATTTATTACTCTTGCTTAACCTTGTACCATCTCACTGCATTATCTATTGAGCTTTCTCTTCCTATAATTACAAATACTTACAGAGCAAGAAAAGAGATGTGCCCTAGGCATCCAGCTTCAATGGGTTTTTGAGTAAGAATTTATTAATATGCACCCTGCTTGTTGATCATTATTATAGTGTCTTCGTATGAATTATAGCTAGTTCTTTTCCTACTACTTGGCTGTTTAGTGAGATTCTAGGAAATTGTATTTGAATTGCATTTAAAGCTCAACTCCAGGTAGACAGCTAAATATACAGATGAAATACATACAGTAGGCTATAGCCCATTTGACTACCAAAAAAACTGTCTATCCGTCCAGTCTTACGATTTAAACTTGCAAAGTGTTTCTAAAGGCAATTCTTTTTTATTTAAATAATAAACATGTTATATTCACCCGATCTGTGCAATTGTATTGCACAGAACAGCCCTGAAACTCCTCTTCTGGGGTCCCCCGCTGGCGATCTTGGCTCCTCCTCTTCTGTGTCTGCTACCATAGCCGCTTGCTGTGGGGCAGACATACGGGCTCACTCCTGAGACAGGCTGTGCGTCCATAGGCACACACAGTGCAGCTCAGCCCCACCCCCCACTCTCTGTTTACAGGTTTTGACTGACAGCAGCAGGAGCCAATGGCTCTCGCTGCTGCCCGATCTTCCTGTGAGAAGAGAAAGAGAGTGGAGAAGAACTGCAGATGGGCATAGCGCTGTATGGATACAGGACGCAAGTGACAAAACATTTTCCTTGCATTAAGGTAAATACTGTTTAAGCTTTAGAACCACTTTAGGTAAAGGAAAGCTTGCATTTCTTTTGAGGTCATTTTCGTCTTCTTTCTTCTTCGGGCCTTTATGTGCACTGCAGTGCATTTTCGTACATTGACATGCATCATGAAGTATGCCCATAGGATAACCTGGATTTTGGATTGTCTGTGCAGTTGGAGTGCAGGCAAAAATGCATTCTACTACATCTGCTGTGAATGGGAATAGTTCACACTGTTGCAGTGCAGTGAAAAAGTACAGCAAACTGCATTTTTCTGCACTGCAAATGCACAGAAATGTGTGCAAATGCACGTCAATGCACAAAAATGCACTGCAATACAATGCCATGCACATAAAAGCCCAAAGAAGAAAGAAGATAGATGTGACCTTAAAGGAAATGCAAACTTAGGAAAAATGCACCGCAAATGCATGTAAAAAAATGTGCGTCAAATGCACATCACTGCCGATGCAAAAATGTGGAGTAAATTCGCAGTTTCTGGTGTGAATGGGCCCTTGCCCTTACTTTGAAGAAAAAGCTATACTCTGTGCAGGGCAAACCAATACGTTCCCTTAAATTGTTACCAATCTGACAGCACATACCTACCTTCCATTCACTGCTCCGCTGCTCCATTCAGCCTTTAGGAGAAAAGAAATGCCTGGTGCTTCCAGATATTGGGAGAGCGTATTACTTCCCCTTGCTCTTATGTGAGAGTGCTGGTGCTTGGTAATTGACCCAAGCGCTGGAAGGAAGAGAGTCCTCAGCCCTGTGTAAGCTTTAAGCACCAACTTGGAGCTTACATAGTATGGCTGTCTCTGTTTGCTTCTGGTGATTGAGTGGAGTGATGGTGGTGCCGCTGGGGAGGGAAGAAGTTAAGAGAACCTATTGCTTTACTCTTCATGGGCAAAGTAAAGTTCTCATTAAGAACCATGCTTTATTATCTAAACCTCATCGGTCCTGGTTTTTCCATATTTTCTTGTTCTGTAAAAAGAGACTTTAGAGATTAAAAAATCACTGTTGCTGCCTTGTTTGAACCCTGGCCTAGTTTTGGTGACCATTTTGGATACTTCCCAGAATAATAAATAAATCCTGTAGTGAGTGAGGTACAGCGGCTACAGTCCTTGATGTCCTTCTGAAAATGCATGTTCCTAGCCTTCTCTGGCTTTTATACATTCTAAATGAGTGACTTGGAAGAAGCATGTAGCAATAACACCAAGTGAAGTCAGAATAAATGACCTGCATAGTTGTTTCAGGTCAATGTCTCAGAAGTAGCATGATAGCCAGGTAATTAGCATTCCCAGAAGCTGAGGTCAAAAATGGCAACCTCCGTATTTACTAAGTACAGACTCCATTTAACATCTGTAGGGGTCCAGTATTCCTCTACCTGTTTCTGCGGTTAATATTCTGAATTTAAGTTCTCCTTTTCCTTTCACATTAATCCTGACAGAATGATGAGTCTTAGGTTTATTTGACACTGCAATATTATTTAACATGATCTTATCCTCAGTAGCAGTATATCACTTCTACAAAATCTGCCGAGAATAACATTGATCATTTACCGCCTATTTTATCATGAAATAGTAATACTTGGTAAATGCTAACGATTTCAGAGCCTGACAAGCTCCATATTGTGTTTTATCACAATGTACACTTCTGTAAATATCTATTGATGTGTTTAATATTCAGGGGTAAGCACCAAAGAACTCATAATACAGTTAAAGTGTGGATGAATGTAATTGCTAAAGCTGATATATTGCAATGTTCAGTACAAAATCCCGGCATAGTACAGACACAGCACCTTGCACCTGGGCTTTCGAAATTGTGGAAAGACCATATAAGCCCAGGCCCAGAACTGTGATGCATGTGTGTTATCAATCTTCTTTCATTTGATATGTAACGTTTTTTTATACTACATGTAGAATATGAGTGTAGTGCTAACCCCCCAAAAAGCTGCTGGATTTGTCCCAAGTTCCTTCCTATTCAGTGCAGAGGCAGCCAGGCACACAACAAACAGTTCACTCACCCAGGCTCAGAAAACCATGTAGGAGATGTCTTTTTGAGGTTTATTACTGTAGAACTTGAACAGAAGGAGAACCATGGGGAATAGGATACTCCAAAGCGCTTAAGTATAACTGCAGGCTGAGGACACCTCTTTTTGAAGCAGTAGCATAGTCATTACTCTCACTGCTGAAGTCTATGAGCAAGGGGGTTTTAGCACAGTTTAAAGAAGAATAAATCAATCTAAAACCCCATCCGCTGAGAACATGGGATACATTTGAACAAGTTCAGGACTAACTGGAACAGTCAATATCCATAGCTGAGGACCATGGCAGACCGCAGCTCCGTAATCAAGCTCTATTCACAGACCCAAGACAGAGATCCAGAATTTAAGGGTTCTGTCCATAGCACCGAGTAGCCCAGCATCCAGTTCTGGATGGTTTCAGGGGCAAGCGGCCCCCCTAAAACATCAACAGTCCATCCTCAGGCAAGTAGGACCCAACACCAGCTAACTCCTTTGCCTAGGCTCCAGTCTATTTATCCCCTTCCTTGACCACCTACTGGGCACACCTCCCCAGGGATTAGTCAGAGAGTAATAAATATTCAAGCTTAGGATTTGTATCTTCCCACCCCAAGCTCTGGAAGTTTTTCAACAGAATTAGTGGAAAGCAATCAATCCTAGAGTTTGTGGAGCCACAGTAGAGCAAAGCAGACTATCCAACTCCTCTGAATACAGAGTGAACCAAAAGGGAAACCAGGTGCAGTTGGTGTGAGCATAAAAGATTACACCAGCTTCACTTATATGCATATACACACATACATACACACATTAGTGCATTGTGGTGCCATTCATTTTGAATGGCATCTCCACACATAGGAACACAACACAATGGAATGTACCTCTGATATACCTGTAGTGCAGTCCGCCAAAATGCATGTTAATGCCCTACCATGACTTGTACTGTGCGGCGTAGAAAAAAAATACAGCTGCTTTTTCTGGTCAGTTGTGGTGCATTAGGATCCCATTCGAATGGATAGGTTGTCTTAACACAACGCACATTAACATGCTAAATAATGTGCATCAAAGAATTGCATCAGACCAGACAGTTCTCAATGGGCTCCAATGGTTTATAATAGGTGACCTAGCAGGCACCTTTGAAAATAAAGTTTTGACTTTGAAACTAGTCACAAGATAGGACATATCCATTTTGCAAGGTGAACTTGACCCCAGGTGGCAAGAATAGAAATGGTCTTAGGACATGTGCTACTAAGTCTCCCTTATTATACTTAAATATTCATTCTGTAGCCACCCTGGCAGTATGATTATGTCAGATTTTTGCATCTCAAATCGGAACAATTGTTTTGCATAGAAATTTGTCGTTTTATATTGTAAGCCTGTAATTCTTAGCAATAACACACTTAAATCTGACCAAACAAGAGTCTAGTAGATATCCCGGGTATGATAAAGTTTGAAACACAAAATCATAAATTATAATATAACAAATAACTATAAATAATTATAAAAAAAAAAAATAATATAATAATATTAAAATGAATTTCCCCACGATTCACTATCGCTCAATTCTGCAAGTGTTCTAATTTACTATCGCTGTTTTCTAGCTGGTCTAAAACCACTTTTGATGTAAAGAGACACTTTTTAGTTGCTATGGACAATCTCAAGTTTCCAGTCAGAAAGAACAGTATATATAATATAAAATGCATGCAGGGCACTGGACAAATCACTAGGGACAAAAGGGATGTGAAATGATTTCATACAGTAATGTAATCTGTAAGATTACAGTGCACTGTATGTGTTATGAATTTTCTATTTTTTGAATTTGCCGCTGGGCTCCGCCCCCGTACATCGCGACGCTCGCAGGGAACAGAGCCGAGGACACAGCTAGCAGACACAGCAGGGTGACATCGCAGGATCCTGGGGAGAAAGTAAGTAACCTGCACCAGGATCCTGCAATGCAATCCCTGAGTGTGGCTCGGGGTTACCGCTAATGGTACTGAAATTTAACCCCGAGCCACACTCGGGAAAACTGCCAGGGAGGTTAAAGTAGTCCGCAGTCCTGCGATCTTTCATAATGCTTTTTGACTGCGACATCTGGCCTGCTGAAGCTGCTCGAAAGGCCTGTCATCATACCAGAGCTGTGATCACAGCTAGGGATGGGCGAACGATTTGGCCCAAGCATAAGTTAGGGCCGAACTTTTGTTGCTCGGTCATTCAGTAAACATCCAAACAAACAAACGGGTTTGACCGTTTGTTCGGCCCCCTCGAACCGACCACAATGCATTGTCATTATGACTTTATCCAATCATGGCTCATTCCCCCCCAACAGTAGAAAAGTGTTCTTTCAAAGGCAGCCATTTTCAGTGTGATTTCGGTGTGGAGAGAGATAGAACAGGGCTCTATTCAGTGCTATTCAGTGCTACAGCTTGTTGTGCCCCCCCCCCCCCATATCTCCATACAGCTGGTGGTGATGATGCCAGACCTGTGAGCTCTACCTCCTCCTCCTCTGCCACCTCCATGCCATCCTCTGCAGAATTGTCCTATGAACATCAAGTACCCCCTTAGCATTCAAAGGGCTATTCCCAGACTCAGGCTAAAAGATGCCACACAGTGCTTCAGCTGGTGTGTTTAGGGGACAGGAACCACACCGGAGCAGAGATTCTTGCAGCTCTGCAGGGACGGGCCTAGAGGTGGTTCACACCACGCCAGCTGGAGCCAGGAATGGTGGTGTGCGATAATGGCTCAAACCTCCTGTCCACCCTTAGACAAGGAAAGTTGACACATGTGCCATGCCTGACACATGTCCTCAATTTGGTGGTGCAGCTTTTCCTAAATACTTACCCAGGGTTGCAAGATGTGCTAAAGTTGGCCAGAAGAGCCTGTAGCCATTTCAGGCAGTCATACACAGCCAGTGCTCGGTTGGCTTAAATTCAGCAGGAAAGCCACCTGCCCGTAAACCACCTGATTTGTGACATGCCCACCAGGTGGAACTCCACATTGTCAATGCTGCAGTGGCTATATATGCAGCAGAGGGCCGTCAGCGAGTACCTGTGCAAATACGGAACGAGGACAGGCTCAGGCCGCCTCGCCTTTTTTTGCCCATGCCAATGGCTGATCATTAAGGGTGCATGCACTGTATTGTCACCATTTGAGGAGGCCACAAGGATGGTGACAGTGCATGCATCAGTGACACAATCCCTGTTGTGTTCCTACTGGAGCAGACTCTGTGTGGCATTATGGACAGGGCACTGGAGGCAGAGCAGCAGGAGGAAGAGGAGGACTTCCTTTCCTTTCAAGGCCTACTTTATCCAGACACCATCATTCCTATGTCACAAAATACACAGGAGGAGAGAGGGGCAGGAGGATGAGGAGGAGGATTCTGGCACTTTCATAGGCTTTGCGTCAATCTGTAAGTGATGGCTTTCCAACCCCAGGACCCTTGGGAGTAGTACGTGGCTGGGAGGAGGAAGTTCTAGATGGTGTCATCCTGAGTGACCCCGAGGGGTTTGCTTCTCAAGCCTCGGCAAATTTGAGGCGCATGGGCAACCTCATGCATCAAAGCCTGTGAAAGGACCCAAGAATACGTGGCATAAAGGAGACAGATGATTACTGGTTGGCAACCCTCAGTGACCACGGTTATAATTGGAAGGTCTCAGAACTCATCCTGTCCCCACAGAGAGCGCAGAAGATAAAATCTCTTGAGGACACGTTAAAGAGGATTTTATTGAAAGCTTTTCCTGACTCCAGTAGGTTACAGGGTCATGAAAAACATAGTTTTGAGTCTTCTGTTGGTCAAGAGAGGAGCGTTGGAGAGGGCATCTACCTAAGTGAGGTATTTCGGAATTTTTTTAGTCCTCACCGCCCAGGGCTGTCAGCTTCCACATCCCATCTACAGCCTCTGCATCACATGGTGGACGATTAACTCTGGGCCAAAACAGAGATGGAGAGCTTTCCAGCAGACGATCCACTGACTTACTGGGTCATGGGAATAGACCACTGGCCAGAACTTGCCCAGTATGCTATTAAAGCGGGGTTCCACCCAAATTTTGAACAATATCTGTATGTATTCTCTTCCTTGCCTAGATGCTGACATGCCATTTAAAAAATTTAAATCGCCGTAATTACCTTGTATTTTTCTATTCTTCTTTGCACTTCCTGGTTCTCCTCCCTGGGAGTAGGCGTGTTTCTAGCCTCTCCCAGACTCCTGGGAGCTAGTCTCAGGCTTCCCAGGATGCCACTGAGCATGTGCAGGAACGAGCGGTGAATGCTGGGAGCACAGCATTCACCACATCCAGGAAATAAATGCTTGTGGGCTTCAAATGCCCACAATGAAGATGGAAACCGCCTGCAGTGAATAATATAAGTTATTCTTTCCGACGAAATCTGACACAGGCGTACATATTACACACAATATGTGAGTATGTAATGCTGGGAAGAAAAGTTTGTGAATGAACTCAAAAAAAAAAAAAAAAACGATAGATAGGTGGACCCCCGCTTTAAGTTGTTGGGCTGCCCTGCATCCAGCATGCTTTCAGAATGGGAATTCAGTGCTGCAGGAGGTTTCGTTACTGATCATAGAACGCATCTGTCCACAGACTCTGTGGACCATTTGACTTTTATAAAAATGAATCCGTCCTGAATTACCAGCTATGAAGCCCTTGATGCCGATGTCACTGATTAAGTCTTTTTGGGATGTGGAATCTCTGCAGGACTTCGAAGCTGCCTACCTTTGAGGGTGTTCAATCATTTCATCTGGAAGAATGTTTTTGGTATAGGTTTCATGGGCACAATTACCACCCAAAGACCAATTTTTTCAGCACCTGTTTGACAGGTGCATATCATTGCAATTTTTTTTGCCTTCATCAAGAGCACCTCTATAGGGTTATGGTGGGAAGGCACCCCCGACATCCAGAGAGTAATTTTTTGCCACCTGTTTGACAGGTGCATATCATTGCAATTTTTTTCAGCAAGGCCAATTCTTGCTTTCATCAAGAGTACCTCTATAGGGTTACAGTGGGCAGGCGCCAATTTTTCTGCACCTGTTTGACAGGTGCATATCATTGCAATTTTTTACGCAAGCCCAATTTTTGCTTTCATCAAGAGAAGCTCTATAGGATTATGGTGGGAAGGTGCCACGACACCCAAAGACCAATCTTTATACACCCGTAACTTCTATACAAAGTCAAAGTGACACCAGAATGTATCCAAAAAATCTCTAATCTTGTTTCCAAAGCACTACATTGTGGCCTTATCATACACACTGGATCCCCAGCTGTTGCTGAGCAAAGTAAAGGCAGCTTGCAGGGAAAATTTCATTTTTTTTGGCTTTATAAATGCAATTATTGCTGCAGCAGATTCTAGACATGGTACAGATCTGCCACTTTACAGGTAGACTAAGGGGACCCCCCAGGCACTATATTGGAAGGATTTTTTCATTTTTATGCTTTTACTTTCACTAAAAATCAAAAAATCACTGCTCATTTAAAAATGTCGTTTTTCACAAACTTTTTTTTGATTGATACATGTCCCCCAGGGCAGGACCCGGACCCCTATAACAATTGTATGCCCAATTACTTGCATTTAAGCCTTCAAAATGGGCACTTTTGATTTTTGACGTTTGGGTCCCATTGACTTTAATGGGGTTTGTTATTCGGGTCTGAACTTTCGCAGTTTTCAAAAGTTCTGGTTAGAACCGAACAGGGGTCTGTTCGGCTCTTCCCTAATCACAGCATCAGAATAGGATGTGGAGGGATAAAGACTGCCAATGAGTGTGGGGGACAATTATGATTTTTTTTTACATGGCCATAATTCAGCTACCTGGAGTCAGAAATCCTGATCTTTATGCATGTTTGAGGTCAGTAACCCAGAATGTATTGAAGCCATAGACAACCAATGGGGCAGTTAACAACTGTTACAGGTAAAAATAAAGTTTTGACTCTGTAGCTAGTCACAAGATAGGACATGTCCATTGTGCATTGTGAACTTGACCCCAGGTGGCAGGATTAGAAATGGCCTTAGGACGTCTACTACTAAGTCCTCCTTATTATACTCAAATATTCATTACTTAAAGTAGTCCGAAGTCCTGTGATCTTTCAAAATGCTGTTTTGGCTTTGAGGTCTGACCTGCTGAAGCTGCTTGGAAGGCCACTGTCTGACTAGTCTTGTTGTTGCCCCTCTTGTCATCATACCAGAACTGTGACCACATCATCAGAATTGGATGTGGAGGCTGCTGGAAGCCCCTTCCAGCATTGCAGCACTGAAGGGAGGACTAAGATGCTGGCTTTTATTAGTTTATATTATTGGGTGTTAGAACCATTATTTTACAACAAGGGGTAAAGACTGCCAAGGAGTACGGGGGAGAATCATGATTTTTATTTACATGGCCATGAGGCAGTTGAGGGGAACCCCACGCCAACATTTTTATTTTTTTTAAATCAAATATTTTTTTATTTTTTTTTACATTATACAACAACCATTCAAAAACACCCAAAACATTTCCATCAAATTACCCCACCCAACAACAACAAAGAAAAAAAAAAACTTCCATATTTGCACTCACCAGACTACACTTTAACCATTACTCAAAACTCTCCATCACATTATAGCGCCCTGATGGTGCATATCTGCATATGTAATGATCCCCCTCCAAAAGTCTATCTCATTATTTGCCTTCCTCAGCATCATTAGTATATTCAACCGACTGTTTAGACAAGTTGGAGATTAACCACCAGTGCCAGATCGTCACAATTTTTTTAGGGCTCCTTCTATGTTTATATGTCCATTCCTCTCATCTTAGATTAAGATTGATTGCTTTAATCCATTGATCTATCGTTGGCGGATAGTTTGATATCCATTTTTGTAATATAAGTTTACAAGCCATATACATAGTTCTCAGCCACATCACATGCATTTCAGCAGGGAGAGTGTCTTCTGATATAATCCCCAACAATGCTATTTTTGGGTCAAAATGAACTTGAGTAAGACACAAAGAATTTAAAGTATCAAATACACTCTCCCAGTATCGATGCAGTTTGGAGCATGGCCGCAGCATATGTATTATGCCCCGTACACACGGTCGGACTTTGTTCGGACAATCCGACAACAAAATCCTAGGATTTTTTACGACGGATGTTGGCTCAAACTTGTCTTGCATATACACGGTCACACAAAGTTGTCGGAAAATCCGATCATTCTGAACGCGGTGACGTAAAACACGTACGTCTGGACTATAAACGGGGCAGTGGCCAATAGCTTTCATCTCTTTATTTATTCTGAGCATGCGTGGCACTTTGTCCGTCGGATTTGTGTACACAAGATCGGAATTTCCGACAACGGATTTTGTTGTCGGAAAATTTTATATCCTGCTCTCAAAATCCGATGGAAAATGTGTGATGGAGCCCACACACAGTCAGAATTTCCGACAACAAGGTCCTATCACACATTTTCCGTCGGAAAATCCAACCGTGTGTACGGGGCATAAGTGTACCTGTATCAGTAGAACATCTTGGACAATTTGATGTATTTGCTTTCCCCCAGAAGTGCAACTTTAAAGGAGTATGATGTGCTTTATGTATGATAAATAATTGAGTCAAACACTGTGAGCAGGATAGGAATACCTCAAATAAATTCTTCAGAGCTTGCTCCCATTCCTCATCACTAAGTGTCTCCAAGTCTCCACGCCACTGCCCTATGCTACCTTGTAGATTAGTTCTAACTAAATTTTATTTTTAAATGGCGTGGAGTCCGCCGAAATCCATACTAGATCCTTTTACGAGCATGCAGCCCGGCAGGTCAGGAAAGGGAGCGGACGAGCACCTCCCCCCACCAAAACCATACCAGGCCACATGCTCTCAACATGGGGGGGGGGGTGCTCTGGGTCAGTGCACCGCCCCCCTGTAAACATCAGATTGTTAGTACAGCGGCTCTGACCTGAGCTTTCAGGTGGTTTTTTTTGTTCAGCCTGCTGGGTTGAACGGAAAAAAAACTAGCAGTGTGTACTAAGCTTTATACCCATTGCATTATATTCATAGGCAATGTACTGATGGGCTAAAGAAAAAACAATAAATCAGTTAATAGATGACATATTAATGTGTACTTATAAATGAAATTATCTTTGAAATGCAGTGTGCACATCTGCACCTAGAAAAATCAAATGAACATTTAGCCACATTTGCTGCATTGTATGCCATGCCATATAGAATGAATCTTTCCACTAAAAGTGATATTACACTTCTTTACACTTAAAATGCTATTAACCTTCTTGTGGCTCTGTACTGTGACAGATGAGCTTCATTTGGTCGTAAATCATAATGATGCAGCGCAGGAGAAGCAGTGAGTGTATTCCTAAGGAAGCGTTATTGTAATTGCAGTGTAAATATATAGGCTGAAATGGTTGTAATAATTGAATCCTCTGCTTTTCTGTGTTTCATCCCAAAAGAAGGAAGGCAGAACAGCTTTCATATCCATAGCTGTATTCTAAGCCTACTGTGCCCCAGGCGCTGGGAGAAAATCAAATCAATACTTGGACACCATACAAATTCATTTCCTTTTACCCATCACCCCTTCTCTATAATGGCAATATTGGTGGTTTGACAAGAATGAACTGCAAAAAGAAGATTAACCTCTGGATGACCAGATGGGTACCAGCCTTTGAGCAGCAGAGCAACCTCATTGTCAGTTTCCCATCCTGATCCTAATGTTTCTTTTTACTTTTCGGCAGCTTGATGATTTGTTCTGCCTTGCTCAGCAAAAGTGAGCTGTGAGAAGCAGATCACTTATGCCTCGTTTCCACTGAGCGGATCGGTTCGGGTCGGTTCGGTACGGTACGCTATTTTGGGTGTTTCCATTATGAAAGCGGCCCATACAACCGAACCGAACCGCTCCATTCAGGGTCCTGCTTCAGATGTGGGGCCATAGAAAATGGAACGGTTCGGTTAGGGCGGAGCTACGATACATTCCACTGATTGGCGGACATGTGACGCCATGCTAGGCATTTTTTCTAAACCCACGTATGGCCCCTGTCGGTCCGACTTGCAGTGGAAACGCTCGCCTGAATAGGCCGGACCATTCTAGGCCTTCCAAACTGTACCGACCCGATCCGCTCGGTGGAAACGAGGCATTAGAACTCTTTTGTTATCTTTCCAGCCATGGTGGACCTTTGCTCATTCTACCTGCCATGGTCAGTATAAAGGAGCTCATTTTACCATAGCATTGCATTAGGTATATAGCAGTGGATGCATTGAGCTCTCTCTTACTCCAGCAAAAGAGTTGATAAAGAAACAGAGCTGACAAAACAAGTGCCAAAAAAAAAAGATTAAGATTTGCTTTATACTGTTAATTGAAAACTTTTAGAAGTTTGGGCCACCATGTTTATACCATTTCCATGGCCTGGTGACATTTAGTGGGCCACCCATAATGGTCCTGCCCATCCGTGCCAATACATGGGCCACCGCTTTTTACAGAGCTTGTCAAGAGGGTTATGTCTTCAGATTTAGAAAAGCAGAGCACGAGCGCAGTGATAGTCACAGTTTCTGAGATCATTCTACGCAGTGCAGTGCTATAATTAGACACACGGTGTATTAGGGTCTGCTTTGCTCTCAGTCAATGGCGTAGCATCATCACCATTTACTATAGACACATGGAGAGCTTTGGCTAAATGCCAGTGTTGACTTGTAGCTCTTAGTCATTTTCACTGTTCATTTGTGTGCTCTAAGTAGACAGAATGTTGTTACATCTTCATCCGCATAAGCAAGCAGCAGGATTGAGGAAGAGCCAATTTAAAGGTATGTTCATTACCAGGGGTCAGCGTCGGGCAGCCAAACTGAAAGGAGAAAGAATGTAGCAGATTCATGGTTGGTTTGCAGCTGACAGTACAACCTTGAAGAACATATCTGTCAATTTTTTTGAAAACTGACTTGTCTCAAAAGTATTTTTTTTTTGTTATTTAAAAAAAAGTATTAATCATTTTGTGATTTTTTTGCATTAATACAATCATCCTCTTCCATCCACTCATATATGTATAAGTATTCATCCTGCGGTCACAAAAATATTTCCCTGGCTCTCTCACTTACAGCTATTTTCAGAGACTCAGTTAGGCTTGGTTCACATATATGCAAATTGGATGTATTTTTAATTGTGTCCAATTCGCATAACATGTGAATGTGATCGGCTTTCAATGGTGACAGTTCACACATGTGTGGGGTGGCCACACTGCGGTTTTGAAAAGGCTCCTGTGCCTTTTTGGGTCTGGTTCAGGTGTGAATTCAGGTAAAAATTTGCACCTGAATCGCACCTGAACCAGTAAACAGAAGTTGCATATGGGTACAGTGTTGCATGACGTTGTGGGCAGGAAGGGGGTAAAGGTGCCTGGTATTGAACTGGCTCCTGTGTAAATTGGCCATAGTACACTGTATGTGTATGGATAAATGTGAGTTAAAAACCTTAGATTGTAAGCTCCTTGAGGCCAGAGCTTGATGTCTTTGTATAACAAATATGTCAATCTCTGGTGCTATATAAGTACCTGCAATACATAATAAATAAATAAGTTTAGTCCTGTAAATATTTTTGGCTTTTTTATAATGTTTAAGACATATCTGTTTTGGTTTGCTTCTTTGTTCCATATCACCCACAGTGTATTGTGTTTATTTCTTATCTATGCTGACAATTAAATGTCACTTTACAAGTGCTATGGCACTCAAGGGAATATGAAACCAGACATCTAGCCCACATAGACAGTTTATAACAATATTTTATAACAATATTTTATAGGCTACTGGCTGAACAATTTCACTTTCTGCGACTCTAGTTATTTAGTAATGTTTCAATAATCTGGCATTAGCCTTTACTATTGAATGTTGTCCATGAGAAAATAATGGTGGTAAATTAAAGCTAATGCACCCTGTTTAAATTTCCTACGTTCCCTGTTTGACATCCAGGATCTTTCAATGCACTCACATATAGATGGATAAGAAAAAAGGGGATCCCATCGTGTAAATCCCCAAATAAGATTTATTGCATAAAAGTTTAGTAAAAAAGCACTGTTAGTAGTGCCAAATGGTAGTACACGATCTACAACAAAATCGTCTGGGACGCCTTGCGTTCCACAGACCAGAAACTCCAAAACCAGAAGTGGTGCGGTGACGCTGTAAGCTTTTCCCTGCGCGTTTCGTCATGCAGACGTCATCAGGAGCGGCGCCACCTTCGTACACCTCACACCCTTTATACCATGCGGTTACCCAGATGTCAAAGAGGGAACGAAGGACAATAAGCTGACTCTATTGTGAGGTCTTTTACCCCTGCAGGGGTACATCCCTTTGGTGAGAGCGGACCTGAGGGGGGAGCATGTGTGAAAAGTCATCAAATTTGTCAATTAAAATAATTTTTTTCACTTTACTGCTATTTTTTATGAACTTTAAAATTGAATGGATTCTATATGAATTTTTTTGTTATGTTGATGTTCTTTTGCTGATCTGTACACTTTGGAATCACTAAAGAAATGGACACTTGTTGGACACATACTCATTGATCAGTTTTTGAACACTTTATTAAGTGTTTGCACATTTAACAAATTTGCACCTTGTATGATGATGATTTAAAGTGACAGTACACTTTTTTTTCTTTTTTTTCATTCTATTTTTCATTTAATCTTCCAAGGATTTTTATTAATATACTCTGTCACATTAGTAACACTTGGCAGCGCCAATCTTACCCATATATAAATTTCTCATAAGGCTTATTATAGGCTTACCTGTACAGTGAGGGGGGAACAGTATTTGATACCCTGCTGATTTTGTACATTTGCCCACTGACAAAGAAATGGTCTATAATTTTAATGGTAGGTTTATTTTAACAGTGAGAGACAGAATAACAACAAAAATATCCAGAAAAACACATTTCAAAAAAGGGTTATAAATTGATTTCCATTTTAATGAGTGAAATAACTATTTGACCCCTTCGCAAAACATGACTTAGTACTTGGTGGCAAAACCCTTGTTGGCAATTACAGAGGTCAGACGTTTCTTGTAGTTGGCCACCACGTTTGCACACATCTCAGGAGGGATTTTGTCCCACTCCTCTTAGCAGCTCCCCTCCAAAAAAGTTGGGTATTAGCTAGGTACCAACAAGATACCCCAATGATTTGTACCCCACTGGTGGCTGCTGCTTCTTTCTTAAAGCTTTAGTAAACCCTGCTAGGTCATTTTTAACAACAGTGAGGGAAAAAGTAGTTTATCGCCTGCTGATTTTGAACGTTTGGCCACTGACAAAGAAATGATCAGTCTATCATTTTAATGATAGGTTTATTTTAACAGTGAGAGACAGAATAACAACAAAAATATCCAGAAAAACGCATTTCAAGAAAGTTATAAATTGATCTGCATTTTAATGTGTAAAATAAGTATTTGATCCCCTATCAATCAGCAAGATTTCTGGCTCCCAGGTGTCTTCTTTACAGGTAACGGGCTGAGATTAGGAGCACTCTTTTAAAGGGAGTGCTCCTAATCTCAGCTTGTTACCTGTACAAAAGAAACCTGTCCACAGAAACAATCAATCAATCAGATTCCAATCTCTCCACCATGGCTAAGATCAAAGAGCTGTCCAAGGATGTCAGGGACAAGATTGTAGACCTACACAAGGCTGGAATGGGCTACTAGACCATTGCCAAGCAGCTTGGTGAGAGGGTGACAACAGTTGGTGCGATTATTTGCAAATGGAAGAAACACAAAATAACTGTCAATCTCCCTCTGTCTGGGGCTCCATGCAAGATCTCACTTCGTGGAGTTTCAATGATCATGAGAACAGTGAGGAATCAGCCCAGAACTACATGGGAGAATCTTGTCTGATCTCAAGGCAGCTGGGACCATAGTCATCAAGAAAACAATTGGTAACACACTACGCTGTGAAGGACAAAAAACCTGCAGCACCCGCAAGGTACCCCTGCTTAAGAAAGCACATGTACAGGCCAGTCAGAAGCTTGCTAATGAACATCTAAATGATTCAGAGAAGAACTGGGTGAAAGTTTTGGGGTCAGATGAGACCAAAATCGAGCTCTTTGGCATCAACTCAACTCGACGTTTTTGGAGGAGGAGGAATGCTGCCTATGACTCCAAGAACACCATCCTCACTGTCAAACATGGAGGTGGAAACATAATGCTTTGAGGATGTTTTTCTGCTAAGGGGACAGGACAACTTCACTGCATCAAAGGGACGATGGATGGCCATGTACCATCAAATCTTGGGTGAGAACCTCCTTCCCTCAGCGAGGGCATTGAAAATGGGTCATGGATGGCCAAGACAACAAAGGAATGGCTCAAGAACACATTAGGGTACTGGAGTGGCCTAGCCAGTTTTCAAACCTTGAAGTAGAACTTCAGTCATTTTTTCATCTATTAAATCCTCTGCCCTTGTTTTAACATTTTTTTTCTGCCATTAAATACCTTATACAGCCCACTTCCTGTTTCTTGTCCAGTAAAAAGCCTAGGCTTATGACATCATGCACAGCTCTCTCTCTCACTCTCATGAGAGTTTGCCAGGAACGGAGGGGGGATGAGTCATAAGAGGGCCAATGAGAACTGCAGAGCTAGAGGCGTGCCTCTGTGTGTCTGTGTAAATCCAGGAAGTGAACAGGCAGCAGCTTCAGCTGCCCACAGTTAAAATGGATGCAGCCAGACTCAGTGGAGGGAGATTTCTGCAGCATATTTTTAATTAATTAATATGCAGAGGGGTCGGAGGAAAGCTTCAGGGTGGCAAATGTTTTTATTACAAATTATGTGAGCAGACTGCAGTTCCTCTTTAATTCCATAGAAAATATGTGGAGGGAGCTGAAGGTTCAAGTTACCAAACGTCAGCCTCGAAAACCTTAATGACTTGGAGAGGATCTGCAAAGAGGAGTGGGAAAAAATCCCTCCCGAGATGTGTGCAAATCTGGTGACCAACTACGGTACAAGAAACGTCTGACCTGTGTGATTGTCAACAAGGGTTTTGCCACCAAGTACTAAGTTATGTTTTGCGAAGGGGTCAAATACTTATTTCACTCATTAAAATCCAAATCAATTGGAAAATGCGTTTTTCTGGATTTTTTTTTTTTTTTTTTGTTATTCTGTCTCTCACTGTTAAAATAAACCTACCATTAAAATTATAGACTGATCATTTCTTAGTCAGTGGGCAAATGTACGAAATCAGCATTGGATCAAATACTTTTCTCCCTCACTGTATTATCTAACTATTTTGCACTTTCATGCAACAATTAGGCCCCTTTCACACTGGGGCGGTTTGCAGGCGCTATTGCGCTAAAAATAGCGCCTGCAAACTGCCCCTAAACAGCCTCCGCTGTTTGTTCAGTGTGAAAGCCCGAGGGCTTTCACACTGAAGCGGTGCGCTGGCAGGAGAAGAAAAAATCTCCTGCGAGCCGCATCTTTGGAGCGGTGAAGGAGCGGTGTATTCACCCCTCCTAAACCGCTCCTGCCCATTGAAATCAATGGGACAGCGCGGCTATACCGCGGTAATACCGCGGCTATAGCCGCGCTATACGAGGGGTTTTAACCCTTTTTCGGCCGCCAGCGGGGAATTAAACCTGCACTGCTAGCGGCCGAATACCACGGTAAAACAGCGCTAAAAATAGCGCTGTTTTACCGCCGATGCCCCCTATCGCCCCAGTGTGAAAGGGACCTTAAGGAGGAGGGAGGGGGCTGCTTCAAGTCAGGCTGTGTATTAAAAAAGCTTCTTTAATTTTGATGGTGATTTTTGTTTTACCCCCCCCCATTTTGACTGCTTTATCAATCTGCAGCCATTGTTTGTGCCCTATTTGGTGTAAATGGTTCATATGTACTATTTATCCAAGTGTAAATCTGACTGTAATCTTCTGATAATTTTCTAACTTGCAGTACATCCTGTTATGCAGGCTCTATAACAACAACCTCCATCTGTGTCTCGGCGACAAAGTTTTGCTTTGCGTCATCTTTACTTTCTGTTGGTGTCATCAATACTTTGTACTGCTTCCACAGTTGTTACATTTAACCCCTTTGTTGCCAGCAGTGAACGTAGGTGAGAAGAGATCCAGCTATCTTGCTCTTTGCGGTGTCCCAATTTCAGCCATTTATGTCACTATTACACATTTATCCTTGCAATTTGGAACTGGCTGTGCTCTTGGGGTTATAGTTAATTCATTCGCCACCCCGTAGTCACCATAGGGGCATCAGTGCTGTGCCGCCAGCCAGCCTGTTGCCATGGAGACATGAAATTATGCAGTTCTGCAATGAAGCGAGACCAAGGAACAGCTTTCTTGTGCCTGGTAAAACCTACAAGCTGGCGTCTCTGTTCCCTGTAATGCCACTTACATGTTATCTGCGGTATCGTTGGGATCTGTGCCTCATTAGTATCAGGCGTAGAGCTGCACAATCTTTATAAGCGCTCTTTTTTTTCTTTTTCGTTTTTTTTTTTTTCTGTGTAGCAAAATATTTAGTCATGTTGCCTTTGTCACTTTTTATATGTGGATAATGTATTATGATGTGGAAAGGCTTGATGATTTTTATTGTGTCTATAATAGTTTTTTCCCGTGGTTCTGTTTATGCTACAGTGTGTATTGTTGTACTCATTCTGTTATATGCTGCTAACGACAAATGGGAATAATCTATGAAGATTTTAAATACGGGCACTTCCCAATTTAAATAACGCTGTGCCAAATTTTGCGCAAGTCAAAATTAAGTATACTATAGGGAGAAATAAACACAATGCACAGTGTTTTGGTTGACTTAATGGTGGTTGAACATCATTTTGTTGTTTTAAAAATAATTCTTATTATGCAGTCATTAAAGCGGAACTAAACCCATCAATTTTCCCTAAGCCGTTACATTCAAGGCACGCCATAAATATAATTTTCTTGTGCTCGCAACCGACCTGTGAAACCATCAAATGACTGGTGTCATAACTGATCACGTGCAGCAACATTACAACTGCAGATCAAACAGAAGCTAAGAAGGCAGATTCCTTGGCTGTAATGGGTAGGAGGGTTTAGTTCCCGATTAAAGCCCAATTCCAGCTTTCAGAGATAAAGAAAAAAAAATTGGTCTAGCCTTTCTAAAAATAAAATAAAAATGCACCTCTGGTTGCAATACTCATCTCCTTTATGTCACCCAGTATTATTCATCCCACTTCTGGTCAGTTCAGGAAATTATGGACCAGCCCACTGAAGGAAGGGTCATGACCACTGTACTCACAGTACAACGATACAGAAAACAGGGCTCATTTATCACATTAGTGATGCTCTCTACATTGAGGAATACGCTGCACTGGAGAAGAGAGCAGCACTAGACGTTAAAATGGTTGTAAACCCTTTGCAACCACTTTTTACTGCAGGTAAGCCTATAATAAGGCTTACCTGTAGCTACCCAGGATATCTCCTAAACCTTCACGGTTTAGGAGACATCCCCCGTATCTGCATGTGCCGACGTCAGCACATGCGCACTGAAGCAATGGCACGTACGTGCCGTTGCTTCAACTAGTGTGCTGTTACCGGTGGCTCCCACGTGCTGTGATTGGCCGGAGCCCGCTATACTCTGAAGTAATTCCGGGAAAGATATGGCTGGCCTGGAGCGGTGTAGGAGGTCCATGGCTAAAGGATAAAAGAGTGCTTATCCTATTATATGCCTTACAAATGGGATAATTATTATTTAGGTTTGTAATAATCTGACAATCACAGGGCATGTGTAGGGTGAAGCTGACACCGCCTCTACTGGTATATCCACGTAGATGTCAGAAGTGAAAAATGTGGTAATCTTGTATAGTATTTTAGTTAATCCCACATAAAATGTTAATGTCTCCTGCAAAATGTCATTTTCTTGTTAGATTTGGAAAATCTAATGCCGCGTAAACATCCACACATGTAGAACATCCATCGTTAGAGGTGACTTATTCTTCCAAAGTATGCGCACCTTTGCACACCTGTGCTGACTAGTATTCCAATGTTTCTCTCCTTTACTCAGCTAATGTGATCCCAATGCTGATGAAGAGGGGCAAACAAGGATACTGTGCAGGAGCCCCACATCCTCTTTACCAACTGATGACATCACTGGTTGTTAGGATGCTGGCGGTTAGAACGTTGTAATGGTACATAATGAAAACCTGTGGCTTTGTTTAACTAAAAGACAGGCTTGATCCACCCACTGGCTATACAATTTTGGTCAATTTTTAGCCATTTTGCCAAGCCCCCCCTGAAGAAGCCTGAAGGCACCCTGGTTGAAAAGGTCTGAGCTTTGCCATGACCTAGATAGATGAAAACTATCATGGCCATAAGGCTACCTAAATAAAAGAGAGTGCTAGGCAGACTTGTGGCCAGTTTCTTGAACAAGAGATTTTTTTAAACAAAAAATCATTCCATTAGGAGTAATTATATTTCTTACCAGGAATATCTTTTATTCGCTCAGGCAGTACTTGACAACTCCCGTTAATTTCTACATTTGGCTATACACACACAGGAAATGCTTGATTATTGTATGTGATCATTTATTCATCTTAACCACTGCTGAAAAAAAATATTTTCCTACAGATTACATTTCCTGGTAATTTTAATAAATAAACTAGCATTCACGCATTTTTTTAAAAGCTGAACAGATCAAAAAAGACCCAAACTATTACAGCTTAGCATTCATTAATACCTTGTTAAATACAATATAAGGCCCGATCAGGTATCAGCCTCTGGTAGTCCCAAGACAGGAGGTCTAAAGTGTGAGATGAAGAAGCTTTACAAGGAGTCAATTTGTTTATTTGCTAATAGAAAGCATGATGATAGTGGGAAACCACAGATTGACAAGGAGATGGGCTTATCGCTGTGCAACCTGGGCTCAGGGAACGGGGCTTGAACAATGTTGGCTATCAGACTGAGGACATCCGGTGCCAGGAAGAAGTACTGCAGGAAATACCTTACATGGAATATTTCTTTATTGCCATGTGTAGTCACTTTGTTAAATGAACAGTTTCTGCACCTATACTAAATGAAAGTGTTACTAAACCCAGGAACCTGCATTCAGTATATCTGGTCTTCCGCAGTACACAGAACATGGAAATGCAATCATTTTAGTAAATATAAACTGATAAATACATTTCTCATCAGCAGTATATAGCAGCCTTGTGACTTCTATCAGTTCCTAGTAAAGCTTGTAGGAGGAGTTTTCATTCTCCCTTGATCCTCAGTCTGGACATGTCTGGACAGTGCTGATTGGCCCTGTGCTGATCACATGCACCCTCCCAAGGAAAAAAAAAAATCTCTAGCAATACTTACCAAACTGAGCATGTTCAGCCTGTCCCCTGGCTCTGTAAATATTAGGTTATTTTTTGGAGACAATGGAAGAAGGGGAAGATTAGAGAAGACAGGATCAAACAGCCTTTATACACAATACAGTGGGTTAACCCCTTAGGTTCCACAGTGAGTATAACAAGCATGCTTTACTGCATATACACACTGATTTTACTGTTGTGGATTTAGTAACACTTTAAGCCCAGAGTGATATATATATACTTAAGCTATCAGAATAAACTCGGGACAAAGATGTTTAAAAAAAATTAGCTGGCTATGCTGAAAACCTTCAGACATGTCAAACAAAAATAAATAAAAAATTCCCAGCTCAACTTACCGACTAGCCTGCAACCTACCAAATTGTCCTGTCTAACAGTATGCGTTAAAAAAACAGGGGTTTAGTTTTCACACATTTGCAAATACATAAGTTGGTTGCAGGCTGGTCAGTAAGTTGAGCTGGAAATTTTCTTTTTTTTTTGTTTGACACGCTTTGCCCTTCCATTTGCTCCTTGCTGCTAAGTCCAGTTATAGGTGGGGGCAGTGGCCATTTGTTTGTTAAGCTTCAGACATGCCCTGTCACTAATCATTTGTACCAGTGAGGAAAATAAATGGAGACTTCTTACGTTCAGCCCATGGGCTGAACAAAAAAATATATATATATCGAAACATGTATGACCAACTTTATAAACACTGAATATGATTATCTGGTATTTGTTCTTTATCAGCAAATGTGACAGGGTACCACTTTTAGGCCACTCCTTGTACACAATTTGGACACACCCAATAAACTGCTCTCCCAGGTTGATGTCTCTGTAGATCCAGTGAAGAAGTCCCAGTATGTTATGTATCATTCTACATTCTAGATGTACTCTGTATTAAAGTGGTTGTAAACTTCAGATATGAAATGTTAATAAAGCATATCTCTCTATAGTGTGCACTTGTCTTAACCCAGAGCAAGTCTCATTTCTGTCTGCTGCTTTATTCCTCTGCTATCTACAATAGTCACTTCTGACAAGTTTTTCTGACACCAAGAGAAAAATGGTGACAGAGGAGGGATGTTTAACAGATTGAAAGCCCCAGCTCTGTTCCTGTGAGATGTGTGGATGGGAGGGGGTGTCTCTTCCCTCCAATCAGCTCTCAAAGCTCTTCAGAGTGTAACTTCAGCTGTCCACCCCCTTTTTTTCTAAACTCTCAGACAAGCTTATAAAAGCAGCACTTTGAATGGATGTAGAGAAGTCTGCAGATTAACAAGTACAACTTATGTAGGAGGATTTATTTTATCTCTGTGTATAACCAGTGGCCAGTCAATTCACTGGGTATATGTAAGGGTTTACAACCACTTTAAATGACCATTTATAACATAATTGTCTATTTATAACACGATACACGTAATAAAAATAGCAAAACGTTTATATATTAGTAAGCTTTCCAAAAAAGGTAGAATAAAACTAATCATAAGCATATTTTTTCTAATAAAAGCATTTTAGGCTGAGTATACACTAGTAGAAATGTGTGCAAAATGTTTTGTTTTAGGAATGTTCTTTCGATTTTCTAATTGTTAGTGGGGTCAAATCGATCGTCATTTTCAAATGCAGTAACACGAAAATTTAAAGGAGCAGGATTTTTCTTGAACAAATTTCTAGCAGTATATGTGGTTTTTGTTCAGTAAAGTCCATTCATTCCAAAATCGAATGTTAAAAGCAAATTGTTGCTATTCTTTTTAATTCTTTCTTGTATTTACAACCGCACATCTGGACTATAAACTTACATAAAATCTCCTATTTCCTGCTTTCTTCCCATACACAACTTGAATATGTTCTAGTTTCAAAATAGAAAGTATAAAGCAGAGCTTCACTCTCTCAATCAACATTGACTATTTTTAATCTATATGTAAATAGATAGTAAAGTATATCATATTTACTTGTTTTAAACTTTTTTAACATTTCTTCAGTTACTTCCTGGCTTCTGGCCTAGGCCAAAATGATGTCATACATCCCAGGAGATATTTAGGAGGAGAGGAGGGATTTTCCCAGCTAAGCATACCCTCCTGGCTACATGTTTGAGCTAAGGGCAGATGGATTCCAAGAAGTAAATGCTACATGAATCTTACTCAAGATGACCACAGCCAGAAATGCTGGAGGGGGGGTTCACAGTTTCTCAGCAAAATAATGCATGGAGATATGGATGGATGAATGGGTGAGGTTGCTTTGAATATTAAAAATAAATTAAATTGTGTTTTTGGCTTGTGGTGCTCAGATGTAGTTCTTTAACGGCAACAAAACAAAAACCTGTATTTCTACCTAGTCCCCTTCTGCCTTTCCTTTCACCTTCCAACCCTGCCCTTTCCCATCCTAAAACCTACCCCCTCCCTCCCCTCTTGATTTTCACTGCTTCCCTTTTCTATAATGAAGTCTGGGAACACCGGGCCTAACAATGTAAACATTTCTATATTCCAAATTTTGAGTTTGCAGATGCATATAAACAACCACAAGACATTGTTTATTATAATATATTGATTCCATTTTGTAAAACGGGTTGCAAAATCTTTGTAGCTAAACAAATGCTGGAATTTTCTGTTAAAACTCAATAAAACAAAAATGATTGAAATGAAAAAGCAATCAAATTTATGAACTACCTTTGAGGGAACTTTGTCAAGCTGTCCAATATACAGTACTGGGAATTTTCTTATGAATTTTTGTAGTAAGTATCTTCTTCCACTGCAAGACCTGCAGTGACATTCTTCCAATTTATAAAATGCTTTTAAAAGAACTGCGGTATATCTTTGGTAAAGGCCATTTTGCTATTTATCTATTTACCTTTAATACTCGAGTATAAGCCGACTTTTTCATTTTTTTAAGCTAAAAAAGCCCCCCTTGGCTTATACTCGAGTGAGGGTCTCGCACTGTGTCATGCAGTCTTAACTGTTCGGCGGCCATCCTCTGTAACAAAGCCCCGCCTTCTTCTTGTCAGTGATAGATAGAACACTAATACAATGCTGGGAAACTGAATCAGTGTTCCATCTATCACGGACGAGGGGGAGGCGGGGCTTTGTTATGGTGGATGGCCACTGAACAGTTAAGACTGCATGACACAGCGGGAGGCACCCGCTGTTTTGGTTATCAAAGATGCAAATAGGCACAGTGAGGCTGCAAATGAGCACAGTGAGGCTGCAGGTGGGCACTGATGATACAGGTGGGCACAGTGAGGCTGCAAATGGGCACAGTGAGGCTGCAGATGGGCATTGTTTACCCAGTAGCTGCTGAATTAAAATTAGGTGCCTCAGCTTATATTTGGGTCAGCTTATACTCGAGTATATACAGTATTTACTTATTTAACAAGAGTGGAAATCTCCTTTTTTGCTGCAAAAGCTGATGTAATGCCACACACAAGTATTCCTATTAGGGTTGATTTACTAAAATTGGAGAGTGCAAATACTGGTACATCTGTACATGGCAGCCAATCAGCTTCTACCTTCAGCTTGTTCAGTTAAAGAGGAGTTCCACCCCTCACAAAAAAATGAAAAGTCAGCAGCTACCAATAATGTAGCTGCTGACTTTTAATATTAGGACACTTACCTGTCCAGGGTTCCCATGATGTTGGCAATTGAAGCCGATTTTCGGATTGGCTCCCGGGTGCTGCCATTCAAGGTAAGGGAAACTGGCAGTGGAGCCTTTCTGCTTTACAGCCGGTTACCTACTGCACTGCGCTTTCTAACCTGGCCTGTTAGGGCAGAAAAGAGGAGGGGGCTTAACTTCTGTGGGAGGGCGCAGCGGCGCCGTCTCCTGGAAGTGGGGAAGGGTGCCTGTCAAAAACAGGAACCTGTCCGTCCCCCCCCCCCCACTTTTGGGTGGAACTCCGCTTTAAGCTTTAACGAAAAAACCTGTAAGCTGATTTCTACTCAAAGTTGCACCTGATTTTACACTCTCCAGTTTTAATAAATCCTCCCCATTGTGTATTTGGCTATGCTTGATGCTTCTTTGGGCATCCCTTTAACATTAGTACATCTGAAAGCACCAAGAGACATATATTGGCATAGATAGGAGAAACATATGCTGTAGGTAGGGTTGTCATGATGTCATATCAGGAAGTAGTGATTCCAGGTAGCATTTGAGCACAGGATTAAGTGTTTCTGCATCTGTATCAAATCAATACAAGCAATAGGCAGAACTGTCTTGTGTGTGTGCTAGGCTTTCAGCTGAGTGGCATGTTTTGTAGGGTCCCCTGTCACTCATGTCATACACAGGAGTGAGATTTAGTCACCCACACACATTAGTGACCAAACTCAGTATGAAAGCAGAAAATCGTATATTTATAATATTTTTCCTCTGTATGATGTTTGGAGCAAATGTAATCAGATTATACAATAACTGCTGGTACATTAGTTGCTCAGAAAGACGGAGCTAGCAGGGAGTATTTCAGGTCCATTGATAGCAACTACCTCTTTTACTTGTTACTCTTTCAGACTGCGCGTATAGTTCAGACCACATTTGGCTACAGCTTGCTATTAAGTCATTTGTTGCTCGAAACAGGGTTTGTTGGAATACTTTCTTTGATACCCACTGTCTTCTTGCAGGCTTTTTATTTTAACGTCATTCAATCTAGTTTCAATAAAAGGTTCTCATATAACATGTCTGACCTATGCAGCCCACATATGGTGTAGTGCTTTAATATCCAGAATGCTTATACTTGGGCAAAGTGATTGTTGTAGGTAAGTTTCATTCATTTTGCCCCTAGGCAACTCGTTTTCTGTACAGAAAAATATAGGATTTACAACCGAGGCCAGGAATAGGAAGATTATGATAAAGTTTGAAAAGCAGTTACTGTATATACTCGAGTATAAGTCGATCCGAGTATAAGTCGAGGCCCTAATTTACCACAAAAAAATGGGAAAAACTTATTGACCCGAGTATAAGACAAGGGTGAGAAATACACAGCTACTGTAAGTGGAAAAGAGGGTCAACAATGCCCATTTGCATGCCTCACTGTGCCCATTTGCAGCCATAGGTCCCCTGAACTTCAAACTCGGTAGTTAAGGGTTCCTAGATGCCCCCTTGGGGTCTCTGAACCCAAAGGGTCCCGAAATGACATTGCTGCAGATGGACACAGTTGACCAATTTTGGGGCCCCGTATCTAGGGGCCACTTAGTGCTAGGAACCCCAAATTTGGTTTGCAAACCCAGTGGAATTAACACCATAAAATATCCACACAATATCCACACAATTCTCAGAGCAAAATCAGTATGTGCACTATAGTTTCACTTCTTTATTGAAAGCTAGATGTAATAGAAATCTATGCAAGCGCAGGAAAAACACACAATTTCTGATGGAGACTCAATCCAGGAGCCCAGTGCTGCAAGGCCATTGTGATACCGTATATACTCGGGTATAAGTCGAGTTTTTCAGCACATTTTTTTGTGCTGAAAGTGCCCCCCTCAACTTATACTCGAGTCAAGCACTTTTCTGCAGCAAAAAATTTCATTTTCCGAACTGACTTTGGGGCCCCGTATCTAGGGCCACTTGGTGCTAGGAACCCTAAATGTGGTGTGCAAACCCAATGGAACTAGTAACACAACATATCCAAAGCTGGGGTTTCTAGCACCAAGTGGCCCCGAGATACAGGGCCCCAAAAATATGTTCAGAACATGTCAAGCACTTTTCTGCAGCAGAGAATGACATTTTCCGAACCTAATTTGGGGCCCCGTATCTCGGGGCCACTTGGTGCTAGAAACTCCAGCTTTGGATATTATATGGTGCTAGTTCCACCGGGTTTGCACACCAAATTTGGGGTTCCTAGCACTAAGTGGTTTGCACACCACATTTAGGGTTCCTAGCACCAAGTGGCCCTGAGATACGGGGCCCCAAAGTCAGTTCGGAAAATGAAATTTTTTGCTGCAGAAAAGTGCTTGACTCAAGTATAAGTCGAGGGGGGCACTTTCAGCACAAAAAAAATGTGCTGAAAAACTCGACTTTTACCCAAGTATATACGGTATCACAATGGCCTTGCAGCACTGGGCTCCTGGATTGAGTCTCCATCAGAGTTTGTGTGTTTTTCCTGCGCTTACATAGATTTCTATTACATCTAACTTTCAATAAAGAAGTGAAACTATAGTGCACATACTGATTTTGCTCTGAGAATTGTGTGGCATACCCAATGTAGCACAGCTCATGAGCAGATCTCCAGAAATCTTAACAGTGATATCCATATGCCGCTGATTCCATTTACTTCAATGGAAAGCCCCTCTGCCAGGCTTTAGACAAGACCTCCACTGAAATACCTGGAGTTTGCTGTTTGCATGTGTGGGTACTGCTATGAAGATATCTGAAGTTTTGGGCAGTGGCTTTCTGCACTGAGGAAGCTACAGAGTGAAGATATTGATAAGATAAAGATAAGATAAAATGCTGTGTACACCCATATCCGCTGCCTATGCAGCTTAACCCCTTTCCATCAGGGCTATAGCCAAAGATGGCTACAGCTCAGTTCTGCAGTCCTGGGAGGGCGTTCCGCCCAGAACCGTGCCTCCCGCATACCCCCCCTGGGGCACGCATTGGGTACGCTCTGTGGCCGATGCATCCTTTGGATACAAATTAAAATTAAAAAGAATACCACGCTTAGAATAAAATAAAGCAGCAACAAAAACCATCTAATATTGCTAGTGTAGAAATATAAATAAAGTTGTGCTAAATTGAAAAAAATCTCTTATAGGAGACCAAGTGGAGGTGAAACAAACAAAACAAATCAATTGATACAAACATGTGCATTAAAAAAATTGATAAATTAAATATTGAAAATAGGTGTCCATATGCATCAATAGTGCATTGATAAAAATAAAAGTGTGAAAATAAAAATGTCCATAAACACCAATGGTGTAAAAAATAGTGTCCTTAAAAATTGTGTACACAGTTGATAAGTGTATGGAAGAGTAGGTGAATATGGGTAATGAGATCCACAACGGGTAGAATTCTGGGTGACCACCTTTGCCTCTTAATGCCACAACTGACAGAAAGGGGTCTAAACATGGAGTGAAGCTCTATATATGTGAACCCTTACCAGAGCTGAGGGTCCACCCATGCATATGGACACCTATTTTCAATATTTAATTTATCAATTTTTTTATTACACATGTTTGTATCATTCGATTGATTTGTTTTGTTTGTTTCACCTCCACTTGGTCTCCTATAAGAGATTTTTTCAATTTAGCGCAACTTTATTTGTTTGTACATCCTTTGGATACAGCTGATTGCAGATTGGGGCAACGGGCCAATCATAGTGGCCCGTTACCATGTCCAATCACAGCTGGTCACATGTATGTAAACAGACAATGCCCCTGTGTGAGGAAAGGAGTGCCAATAACTGGCAAGGCTGACAGCACATTGTTTACTCATGATGCTCTGATCATCAGTGCAGCCCCATCAGTACCCATCAGAGCAGCCCCATCAGTGCTGCCTATCAGTGCAAAAAATAAAAACCCAGTGGTTAATAAAACCATCAAAAGAAAGCTATGTCTTAAAAGAATAATACAAATTTCATATGGGTACAGTGTTGCATGAATTGTCGTTCATGTTGCATGAATTGTCTTTCAATGTGCAGTAGAACTGAAAGCTGAAAATTAGCATGGGCAGGAAGGGGGTGAAAGTGCTTGGTATTGAAGTGGTTAAGGCAGAGTAGTTGGGAGGGGGTAAAAATGTGGCCCAACCGTGTGTTTTTACCACCTCCTAACAAAAAGTGTTAGAGGCCCAAGTGATTCTGTGATATACTGTAGTAGCATCACCTACATGCAGTATGGTGGTGCTGAGTTCTGTAGCAGTACAGATTTTTGTTAATTGATAAAAATGTAAAACATTCCGAGGGTGACATTGTAGGGGAACAGTTGGGAAATAGAGACAGAGTGTTGTCACCCTATAACAGGAAGTGCCTGATTAAGAGCCTTTGTGGTGGAATCACCAGATATTATTTTATTGGAAGCTACAAATTTTAAAATATTTAAAAAAAGTGTTTTTGAAATTACATTAATATGTTAAATTACATCAAATGTTAACATGTTAACAAATTACAATAAAAATAACATTAAATGTTAACATGTTGAAATTACATTATCATGTTTAATACAAAACAGATTGTCGATTGAGTAATTTCACAGTGAATGAGGTCACGGGGTCAAGCACACTCCCAAATTTTTCCTAGCCATCTCATGGCTGAATTTTTGGCATTTGGTCACAGCAGGAAAAAAACACTGTAAGCTGTTACAGTTTTCAAGCTAAGTTACCCTCTGCTATCCATTCCCTCTTCTCTCACAACAAGACAATTAAGAACTTCCTCCTGTGTTAATATTTCCAAGACCAGAGCCAAAACATCAAAACTTTCTTTGACCATTAGATTAAGCCATTCTTGGCTAGTGATTAAGACATGATACAAATGTCGACTTAGAGGTGTTTTATGCTCAGTGGTAAATGCTCCTAATAAATGTATTTTCATCAGTATTGGACAGCTGCCTTGAAAATTGATGACCTGTATAATGGAGCTTGTCACATATCGCCAAGGTCAGAATATAATTTGGCAGCACAGGAAAGACCAAAGGCTGTGCTTTTGTGTTAAAATAAAAAATAGCAAAATTCAAAGCAGCCTAGGAACATTTAGGTCCACAGTTGATTCATGGCAATTACATGTACCCCTGCTGACTTGTCAAACTATTGCAGTAGTTATAGCAATTGTGCTCCCCATTATCTTTTGTACAGAAAACTTTTCTTGTTCCTTCACATCCTCCTCTTACTTGAACACAGCCTCCGTAGCTGTATCTCTTCATTTCTGGTATAAGACCCTCCTCCTGTGGCACTTCTCTTATTAACGAATCTAGCTGTCTTTGTAGGGTTGACCCAGTCTTTGATGAACATGAGGTCTGATGACCCTCAAACTGAGTGGAGAGCAGGTGTAAACCGTACCAAACACAATTCCACCTGCCTTTCTCCTTAATTTGCAGGCTGATAATAAAATCTCACTTTCAGGCTGGGTTCACACCATCGCCACATCTGGCTCACGGCAGGAGTCCAGGGCAGCCTGGTTCACTGTTTCAGCTCTCATTTCAGCCCATTTTGGGCTGAATTCAGACTTGAAACAGACCAAAAGACCCACAGCATTTTTTGTGCAAAACGCACCGGACCTGCTGCGGAGATATGTGAACCGTCTCCATAGAGAGTCGGTCAAAATCTCCTGTGGGGAAACCCCATCCAATTCGCAATGGTGTGAATCCAGCCTAAATCCTACTTAGCACAGATTCTGCAAAGCCCAACTAACTTCTAATTAGACCTTGTCATAAAATTGCCATGTAGTAAAATAGTCTGGCATAGCAGTTTAAAGCAATACACAAGTTGGGCTTTAACTACCAAAGCCCAACTTGGGTTCATAATCCATAATTCCAGCTGTAATGAAGTTACATTCATTAATTTTGGTTACACTAATGGATAATAAATCAGTCGGTTAGACAAGAAACCCTCCTATGTTACAAGGAGCTAAAGGCTAATGGAATTGGTTAAATCTCCTAAACAATATAATTTCTTTCAATTTGTTACATATTTGGTCTCCAAAGAATCATAATTTCATTCTCTGCAATAATATATTGGTTGTCAGATTGCCTAACCTTGTCAGATGGAAATATTGATGCATTTAGAAACAAAATGTATTTAAGGTGTGTCTGCTGAATATCAGAAAAATACTTCCTAGCCCCTTCAGCTTCCCCTTCAGACCCTTTGATTGGTTGTATTATCTGTAAAGACACTTTCCAGGTTCCAGAAATGATGGCTGCATTTGGAGCTCTGGACTCTCACCATTGAAAATATGAGGGAATGCTAAGAGTAATTTTTTTAAGGCAGTGACTCTAATATGAAATATTAGATTTGCTCTGCATGCAACCAAAAACCAAAAAATTCCTTTTACTTTTAATTCTATTTATTAATGTTTAATATATTTTCTATACATTTCGTGTTGCACCATTTTTCTTTTCTTTAATTAAAACAATATTTTGAAAAGTTAGAGATCAAAAAGCTGAATCTCTGAATGTTCTAAACAGGAATGAAAAAAATGTATTGCCGCTTTGAAGAAAGCTACTATATTGTAAACTCTGTTACATTCCTCTCTGGGCATGGCAGCTAGTGAAAGTTGAATCTATAAACACTCTAACCAGATTTTAAAAAACATATTGCCTCTTTGAAGAAAGCTACTATTTTGTAAACTCTGTTACATTGCTGTAGGAGCGTGGCAACGAGTGATACAGACTTTTCATTTTAATGCTCAGAACTGTGACAGCACATGTTGTGAATGGGTGTGTGCTTCTATTAAAACATGTGTTGGTGGTGGTGGCTACAGTTTGTGTTTGTAAAGGGTTAACCTACCCACTGAGGATCACTGCTGGCCCTTAGATTTTTGTCTCTTAAGCTGGATAATGTGTAGATGTTGAGAACCCTTGTTCTAGAAGCTTGATGAGGAGTGAAAAGGGTGACTGTTATGAAAAGTTAGCTCTTCAGGGGCTGAATGGGAAGCTCAAAAATTGTGTTTGTTATATAAGGGGGCCCACAGTTTAAAGTGGACCTAAACTCCCATAAATACTCACCTCCTCATTCTAGTGATGTAGCAGTTAAATCCCTCATAGGCTGCTGTCATCAACCCCTGGGTTACTTCCAGGTGGCGGGTTTTTCTGCCTCTTGATTGGGTGGTCCAGGAATGACTTTTTCTGAATCTGTCATTCCCCAGCACTTGATTGTGCCAGGAATGCACGCTAAGCTGCGCATGTGCAGTTGATGTGAAGATTGTGAGCAGACGGATAAGTGTTTATTAATGCAGAAGAGACATAGCAAATCTGCCTAATCACATTTTTTTTATCAGGTAGGTTTAGTTCTTCTTTAAAAGGAAATGAAAATGTGCAAGTAATGCAAATAATTACTTTTGGCTAAATGTTATAACTTGCTGAAAATACATTTTAGTTCCCTTTTAGAGCAATTCTTGTTGCCAATAGCAGTCCAACAGTTTTTCACTTTTATGTCTCTTGTGCAATAGAGAGAACAAAAAATAAAGCATTAGCTGTGTTGTTATGGCAAAAAATAAAAATTTTCTTTAAAGAAGAAGTATGGGCAAAGCTATTTTGGCTATACTCCTCTTATGGTTCACAGAAGCGCAGTTTGTTCTGCACTCCTGTGATCTCTTTTTAGCCGACAGCAGCCTGAAACCTGCTGTCAGCTAAAGTCACAGAGCCGATCCAGGTATTGAAAAGTTCAAGACCATATGGTCAGGATCCATCTAGAAACCTGGACCGGCACCTGGATCAGCCTTTCAGAGATTTGCTGAGAGCCTGAGCCAGCCCCTCCTGCCCCCTCCACAGCACAATGCTCCAGTGAGCGCTGGAGGGGAGGGCAGAGAGCTGCTGACTGACAGTCAAGGCTCTCTGCTCAGAGCAGAGGGGGAGAACTGAGGATCAGCTGTGTTTGATCAGTCAGTTCTCACTGCAGAGCCAGCGGGGGACAGATGCAGCATCAGATGGATGCTGCATCCACCTTGGTGAGTATAAGTTATTTTTTCCCCATGGGCCATAATTCTCTTTTGAGACTTTGTTTACATGTCTCGCCAAGGGGGCAGTAAAAGCCAGGTAATTGACCCCTGATTTTACTGCCCCCCAACTGTCCGCCTGAAAGGTGACTCACAGCCACTCATGGCTGTACACACATCACGGCTAAAATGCTGTGCATGACTAATGCAAGTCTATGGGACCGCCCTGCAACCGCCGCACAATTGCGTGATTTTCAAAAGGAGCTGCTGTCCTTGACACATGTCTGAATGAGCCCTTAGATATTTTTATGTACTCAGTTAAATGATCAATCACTGCTCTTAGTGATTCATTCCAAGCATTTTAGGCGAGTGAATGAGCTACCAAAAATCACAAGTGTAGTTTCTATTGTATTTAATGTGACTTAGGCCAGAACATTTTATTCTGTACGTCCAAATCGCGCAGGGCACAATAATGGTAGCTGTACGAAGACTTCATGACAAGGAACTGGATTTTCCATTGCAACAGTCAGGTGTACCATAGGCTTGAGCTAATTATCAGCAGACTGTTTTGGCACATAACGGGACAAATACTAGACTAGTGTTTCTCAGCCTATTTTTAGTCAAGGCACCCTTTAAAAATTATGGACAGTCTCAAGGCACTCTTTAAAAATTATGGACAGTCTCAAGGCACTCTTTAAAAATTATGGACAGTCTTGAGGCACCCCATTATAAAATGTAAAAACTATTTAATAAATGTGCATAACACAGCAACATCCACACAAGCTGGACACCCAACATTAGAGGTGATTTATTCTTCCAAAGCAAATACACTTTTGCAAACTGGTACTGACTAGTATTCCAATGTTTCTCTTCTCCCTCAATTTTCCTCCATCACTCAGTGAAGGTGCCCTCAAGAAGGTTTCTCTTCTCCCTCAATTTTTCTCCATCACTTAGCGAAGGTGCCCTCAAGAAGGTTGTAAGGTTTTCCAATGAAAACCAGTGGCTTTGTGTAACTAAAAGGCAGTATTATCCACACACTGGCTTGTATACAATTTTGGCGCAATTTTTAGGCCTTTTTCCAGGGCACCCTTGAAGAAACCTCAAGGCACCCCAGGGTGCCTGAGCACCCTGGTTGAAAAGGGTTGTACTAAACCAATATATGGACACCTTTGGAGGGAAATGTAAATCTTCTAACGCCATGTACAGAAGAAAGATCACTCTTGTCCAACCTTCAGGACTTTCCAGTCTGCAACATTGCATTCATATGAAGTTTAATTTGCCCTGTCAAGTCATGTAATTATAATGGCATCAGTGCTTCTAAACACAAATTAGCGAGTAAAATGCTTGCCTTTAATTTTCCTGCTAAGCTCGTGTTCATCTAGAAGCAAATTTCTATGCAGAGCCCAGATTCTGTCATTCTGGTTTTGTCCTTTTATCTGCCATTAAATGCCCTCATCTTGTTTACTTCCACTACAGCCACAGGAGGTGACACAACATAGCTGTGACAGGTATGGGCTGTGACAGCGGCAGACAGGTGGCAGCTAAAATTGTGTCTGTGATCTAATTATCCTGCACAGGAGTCCCCGGCACACACAGAGCTTGGCACAGAAGGGCTTTTGAAGCTGCAGGCTCGCGGCATTTGCATGAAAGTATACTGTGCAAAGATGGCAGACTTCGAGCCTTATAGCCAATAGAAGAATTGAGTATCAACTTAAGGGAATGATCTGCACTAGACTAATAAACCATACAGCGTCTTCACTGGAGAAAAACAAAGAAGACATCACCAAGTTATTCTCCAATTTTTAACAGCAAAGTCATATAGGATCTCAAAGGTCCCTGAAAAAAACAAAACATTACACTAGTACAGCCGGTATTTTGCTGTTCTTGTTTAAAGTGTTACTAAACCCAGGACCCTGCATTCACTATATCTGGTCTCCCAAAGTACACATGGAAATGCAATTATTTTAGTAAATATAAACTACTAAATACCTTTTTTCATCAGCAGTTAGAGCAGTGTTATCACTATGTGTTATCACTATGAGTGTGTGGTTAAAACTTGTAGGAGGAGTTTTTATTCTCCTCTGACTGTCCTATGAGGCTGCATGATCCCCGATGACTTTCTGTCTAGATTAGGAGTGTCAAACTGGCGGCCCTCCAGCTGTTGTAAAACTACAAGTCCCATCATGCCTCTGCCTGTGGAAGTCATGCTTGTAATTATCATCCTTGCAATGTCTCATGGGACTTGTAGTTCTTCAACAGCTGGAGAGCCATCAGTTTGCCACCTGTGGTCTAGATAGTGCTGATTGACCCTATGCTAAACACATGCACCCTCCCCAAAAAAAAGAAAAAACTCTCTGGCAATACATACCAAGCTGAGCATGTGCTGAGTGCCCCCAAGGCAGTGGTGTATTTAGGTTTTGTGCTGCCCTAGGCCTGACTAAACGCATGCACTCCCCTAATTTAAATACGCCCCCCATCCTGCCGAGGCCACACCCCTTCCTAATAAAGACCCACCCTATCATCTGTAAACCATGGCCCTTCCTCTTTAGGCTTATTTGGCACCTTTCAGGGGGGAACGGGTACCTGTTTCTGACAGGTTCCCTTCCCCACTTCCAGGAGACTGCACTGTCCCCTCTGAAGTTTGCCCCCCCTCCTCCTTCCTCCACTGGGCCATTCAGAAAGTGCAACGCGCTTCGCACATGTGCAGTAGGGAACCGGTCGGTTTCCCTTACCATGAATGATAGTGGTAAAACACGAGAGCCAATCCGAAAATCGGCTGAGGTGTCGACATCGCTGAATCCCTGGACAGGTAAGTGTCCTAATACTAAACATAAGCAGCTACAGTATTTGTAGCTGCTGAGTTTTAATGCTATCATGGTGGGGGGGGGGGGGTGTCACTGTGCCCATCAATTGCAGCCTCACTGTGCCCCATCAAACGCAGCCACTGTGCCATCAAATGCAGCCACTGTGCCCATCAATTGCAGCCACTGTGCCCATCAATCGCAGGCACTCTGCCAAACGCAGCCACTGTGCCCCATCAAATGCAGCCACTGTGCCCAAACGCAGCCACTGTGCCCATCAAATGCAGCCACTGTGCCATCAAATGTAGCCATTGTGCCATCAAACGCAGCCACTGTGCCCATCAAATGCTAATACTGTGCCCATCAAATGCTGCCACTGTGCCCATCAAACGTAGCCACTGTGCCCATCAATTGCAGCCACTGTGCCCATCAAATGCAGCCACTGTGCCATCAAATGTAGCCATTGTGCCATCAAATGCAGCCACTGTGCCCATCAAATGCTAACACTGTGCCCATCAAATGCTAACACTGTGCCCATCAAATGCTGCCACTGTACCCATCAAATGCTAACACTGTGCCCATCAAATGCTAACACTGTGCCCATCAAATGCTTACACTGTGCCCATCAAATGCTGCCACTGCCAGTGCCCATAACACTGATATAATTTATTTAATCATTATAACTGCTGTCCTGGGGGTTTCCCTTGTGCCCCTCTCTCGCCTCCATCTGACGTCACAGCCAGATCCCGCCCCAGGGCCGAGGAGAAGATTCACTGCAGGGGAGGGTAGACATAGCTTAAGGCTCCACCTGTCACCTGCTGCTTATGGGGGCGCGAGTGACACACGCCGCCCCCCGCATGAGAAAAACCCCCCACCCGTCTTGCCGATTCCCGGCTGCCGCCTTCCGCACACATGCAGCCCACGGCGGCCGGCTTTCTGTAGCGGTGCCGCGGTGTATGGGCGTGCTTGGCAGAGAGTGGGGGGGCGTGAGGTACACGCCCCCACCCTCTGCCAAGCACGTCCATACACTGCGGCGCCGCTACAGAAAGCCGGCCGCCGTGGGCTGCATGTGTGCGGGAGGCGGGAGGCGGGAATCGGCAAGACAGGTGGGGGGCTTCCTCTCATGCGGGGGGGGGGCGGCCCTTTTTGCTGCCCCCCACAAAGTGCCGCCCTAGGCCTAGGCCTTGTTGGCCTAGGCCAAAACACAGCCCTGCCCCAAGGCTCTGTACTATCAGGAGATGAATTGGGGGCCATGGAAGGAGGGGAGGATCAGAGAAGACAGGCTCAAACACTCTTTTTACACAATGCGGAGGATTAACCCCTTAGGTTCCACCGTGAGTAAAGGAAGCATGCTATGCTGCATATACAGACTGATTTTACTGTTGTGGGTTTAGTAACACATTAAGGGAAACTCCACAAATTAATTTAGAAGTTGAAAGTAGAGTGCTAAAGCATAGTGGTATTCTTAAAGGGACTCTGTATGCAGCTTAAAAATTGCAGGTAAAAGTGCAGAATAACCAAGTATTTTAAATGCTTACTTGTAGCATTTTACTATCACTAAACAATTTTTATTGACTTGAAATGTGCCTCTAAACTTTCTTCAGAATTGGAATTTTAAAAAGGGTAACCCCCCCTAGCACAGCCCCCTCCCTCCTGCCTCATCACAGCTCTCTTCTCCTCTGGGAGTGTCTAGTGTCCGAGCTGGCCCAGCTCCTTCGTCTCTCCCGTCCCTATATAACCTCTTAGGGAGCAGTTTGGGGAGGAACAAAGGGGAATATTTGATTTATTACTCTGAATCTGCTGGGACTGCTTACATCTCATCCAAGATTGCCTCAGGGTTTTTGGTTGTCTATACAAAAGAGACTTTTACAGCTAAATAACGTGCCTAAAATATGTTAAATGTGCATGTGTATCATTTCATACGAAGATTGTTGCTGAAATGAATGGCCTGGAAACTAGGTAATAAGTCAGAGTTTGCAACAAGTTTCTCAATTCAATAAATATAATTAGATGAATGAGGGTTACTTAATCCTAATTGTACAGTGATGTTTGATGTAAGACTTCCCAATCGAGTCAAACGTGAGTTAAATTGGCTAGAAGCAAACATAGTATAAGCTAATGAACTGGGTAGGAGCAAACATAGTAAGCATTTTTTGAACTGGCTGGTTGTAAACATAGTGCAAGCTGGAGAACTGACTTGGAGCAACCTCACTGTAAAAAATGTTTAAAGGAAGCCTGTCATGCCAGAAACATAGAGGTGGTAATTGCCACCATAGATTTCCCCAGTGGGGGCAGAAACAGCAAGAAAAATTAAAAAAATATAAATTGTGAAAGTGTTATATTCCCTGTGCAGATATTCTCCCATATCTTCCCAACAAGGACATAAAAGGTTCTAGCTCCTCCAGCTCTATCCTGAATTAAAAGAAAAGCTTTAGTGGTAGCTACACATTAACACATTTTGGTAATATTTTGACAGTTTTAGACATGATTACTGATTTGCTGTATTTTATTATCTTATTTTGGGGCGTATACCATTCAGACAGCCTCTCTCTATCTTTCTACTAAACTAAACCCCCTCAAACTTCTGAGATGAAAAAGGACACATTTTAGTGCACAGTATATGGGCAAAGGGCACACCCCTTCCGGGGCCATAGGTATATTGACCATGAAGAATTAAAGAAAAGAACTAAGGACAAAACTTTTTTTCTTGTTTTGGATAAAGTGGAGAGGGATTAGAACACCTTTCATTTTTTATTGTTGTCTGTGCCTCCATGAGGGACATTCTCTCTCTCTATTTGTCCTGTGTACCATGATCGAAAATGAAAGTAAAAGGAAATCCCAAATTTTGGGTTGTCCCTGGAAAAGTAATAGAGGGGAAATCTTCCAATGGGGACCCTAATTATGGTGACCTGAGGGGGGGTCCCAAGGGATTCCCTTAATTTGCAAGGATTTCTTCTCACTTCCTGTTTTGGCTAAGGGACTGGAAGTGAAGATGAATCTCCCCAATGGGAAAAAGATGGCAAAAAAAACCTCACAGGGATTATAACTCTCCCTTACTCTATCTAGAATGGGGGAAAAAAAACTTTTGCCTGTAGTTCTATTTTAATATAAAAAAAGTGACTGGGTTAGCCCAAGTGCTTTTTTCCACCACTTCTTTTTCATTTTACATTTCAAAATAACAAATGCAATAATTTAGAGGTGGGATTTAATGTTTATTTTAAGTATATTTTTTTTATCAAGGTCAATGCTTAGATGAAAAAGAAGAATAACTGAGGAGGAAATAGGGACAGAAAGATTAAACGAGGGGCAGTCCTTACAAATAAGAGGTAGTTTGAAGCTATGGAACTATGATTACTTGGTATGGACTGCTGCACATACTATGAATGCTAAATGTAGTATGTACATTGCACACATCAGCAGCTCATTCCCTAGAAAGTTTCAGCCCTCACTAGTAGTCAGATACATAAGTGTAGATTTGCTAAAGGCAAAGAGGCTGTTTACTTTGCAAGGGAAGTTTCTCTTTGTGAGGGAATTTTCCCTTAGCTTAGTGAATGAGTTGAAGCTCTGCTGATTGCCATCATCAAATCATGTGCAAGCAAGAATGCTGTTTTTTTTTCCTTGCAAATCTATTCTTTGCAAAGTGAATTTTTAGTAAATTTAGTAGTTTTTCCCCCGTGAAGTGAAAATACCCCTGCAAAGTGAACAGTCTGTCTTATTTATATCAACCCATATACATCTACCTTCCCTATTTCTTTGAGATAAGAAACAGGGAAACATTTTAGTTGCAAATAGGTCACTCGCTTGCCACAATTCAGATCTTGAAAAAGCTATGTGAAAGAAATGGTTGGGTAAACCCACTGGTGTCTAAACCTAAAAAAATAGACAATTGGGGATGAACAGAGGTATTTGGATTAAGAATAGAAATTGTCTCTCCAAAAGACGACGGTTTGGGAAATCTCTTATGTAAATTGGGATATTAGTACAATTTGGTGGAATAGGAATGGGGATAGACTGAGTATCTATAAAGTACTTGTCTCTATCAAAAATTTGTAAGATAAGTTTTCTATGTACACTTTCAATTTCTCATTGGACGGACTGTCTCACTATGCTGTCTCCTGAGTCACATTCCTAATGGTATAAAGCAGGACAGCTATGATGTCAAGGAAGCCTTTCAGATAAGAGTGTAATAATGATACAGCTTAGCAATGGAATGTTAAGGGTTTTCCCAAGCAAATGGTATCATGTGCAAAACAATGAAAAATAAAGAACAGGGAAATAGCAGACCACCATCAATGGCAGCCATTTGTTAATCTGTTTTTTTGTAGCCAGCACTGAACATCTCAAAAGGTATCTGCTTTGTGCGGCATCTCTGGAATTCCATTTTGACAGTTTCCAAAATCAGTGCTTTTCTATCTCTGTGATCCATGAGAACAATATATGATATGATGCAAAATATTTTTTATCCATATTTTATTAATTGAAAGTTTTTTCCATGGAAAAAAATCACAATACAGAACAAACTACACAAAATAAAACAAAAATACCAAAGAAAACCCGATTTTTACATATTTAAAACATTACACATGCAAATCTGTCCCATCTCCCTGATCCAAACAACAACAAAAAGTTCTACCATAAAACTCCCAAACTTGTGCATCTTTCATATTCTCAGCAATTTGGTACCAAGTACCTGAAGTTTTTTCACTCAAATCTTTTGAAATTTGTTTAAAGCTCCCCTATGGCAAAAAGTCAACTTATCTCATTTCAAATGCAAAGCGGTATTAAAAACAAAAATGTAAATGTAAAAGCTTAACAATCTTAAATGTGGCTATATTAGTTTTATTTTTTAAGCCATTTCCCTTTATTTTCACTTGGTGATCTGGCAGTGATAAATTTCTTGTCTTAGGGTGTCTCCACTCTGGATAGAGGAGTAAAAAACACACCTTTGGATAGCAGCATTGTCAATCTGGGGAGAATGTTGTGTAAGGCAGGCCATAGACGGTGCCAATTTCTTTCCTGCAGCCACGGGTTGCAGGAAAGAAATTTACACGATTCCTCCATCAACACAGACAGTGCTGACAGGGGAATCCCTCCTGCTGAGCAATTTCTTCTCCTAGCAGGGACAGTGATTATCGCTAGTGGCTATAGCAGGCTGGTTGTACCTAAGTTCAATCAACTTGGTACATTCAGCCTGCCCATTAATGGTTCAAATCTCGGCAGGTTCTGAAGGAATTTGGATTCAAACAGTCTATGGCCGGCATTAGATGCACTAGCAGATTTGGATAGACTAACAAATTAAAAGCAAACTCCAGCTAACATTTTTAAACAGTTGCATTTTTTTTCCTTTTGGATTCAAGTTTTTCCATAAATGAATAATAGCTGACCACTGTAAGCACCCCTGTTAGTGTTAAATGGTTTGATTCAAAAACACTTACTGGCCAGATCACAAGGTAAAAATAAAGCCTAAAAAATTAAAACTAATGCAAGAATTGGTAAGCTGCAATGTAATACATTTTGGGTTTTGGGATTATTTCTGCTTTAAATTGAGTGCCAATATTATTTTTTCCACTGTTGGTGGATGTGGCCAAATCCACTTTTGTGCAGTTGATTTCCTAGCTAGAACTTAAGACCCAATCTCAAATTAGCTTGATTTTCTGGAACCTCTAGACACTCAAAAACACAGGTGAATGGATTACATCTTTACAATATCTTACTAACTTAGGACTAGGGATGAGCTTCGAGTTCGAGTCCAACTCATGTTCGACTCGAACATTGGCTGTTCGCAAGTTCGCCGAACAGCGAACAATTTGGGGTGTTCGCGGCAAATTCGAATGCTGCAGAACACCCTTTGAAAGTCTATGGAAGAAATCAAAAGTGCTAATTTTAAAGGCTTATATGCAAGTTATTGTCATAAAAAGTGTTTGGGGACCCGGGTCCTGCCCCAGGGGACATGGATCAATGCAAAAAAAAGTTTTAAAAACGGCCGTTTTTTCAGGAGCAGTGATTTTAATAATGCTTAAAGTCAAACAATAAAAGTGTAATATCCCTTTAAATTTCGTACCTGGGGGGTGTCTATAGTATGCCTGTAAAGGGGCGCATGTTTCCCGTGTTTAGAACAGTCTGACAGCAAAATGACATTTGGAAGGAAAAAACCCATTTAAAACTACCCGCGGCTATTGCATTGCCGACAATACACATAGAAGTTCATTGATAAAAACGGCATGGGAATTCCCCACAGGGAAACCCCGAACCAAAATTTTTTTTAAAAAATGACGTGGGAGACCCCCTAAATTCCATACCAGGCCCTTCAGGTCTGGTATGGATATTAAGGGGAACCCCGGCCAAAATTATAAAAAAAATGACGTGAGGTTCCCCCTAAATTCCATACCAGACCCTTCAGGTCTGGTATGGATTTTAAGGAGAACCCCGCGCCAAAAAAAAAAAAAAAAACGGCGGGGGGTCCCCCCCAAAAATCCATACCAGACCCTTATCCGAGCATGCAACCTGGCAGACCGCAGGAAAAGAGGGGGGAGGAGAGTGTGCCCCCCTCCTGAACCGTACCAGGCCACATGCCCTCAACATTGGGAGGGTGCTTTGGGGTAGCCCCCCAAAACACCTTGTCCCCATGTTGATGAGGACAAGGGCCTCATCCCCACAACCCTGGCCGGTGGTTGTGGGGGTCTGCGGGCGGGGGGCTTATCGGAATCTGGAAGCCCCCTTTAACAAAGGGACCCCCAGATCCCGCCCCCCCGTGTGAAATGGTAAGGGGGTACTTACCCCTACCATTTCACTAAAAAAACTGTCAAAAATGTTAAAAATGACAAGAGACAGTTTTTGACAATTCCTTTATTTAAATGCTTCTTCTTTCCTCTATCTTCCTTCATCTTCTTCTTCTTCTGGTTCTTCTGGCTCTTCTGGTTCTTCCTCCGCCGTTCTCGTCCAGCATCTCCTCCGCGGCGTCTTCTATCTTCTTCTCCTCGGGCCGCTCCGCACCCATGGCATGGGGGGAGGCTCCCGCTCTTCTCTTCATCTTCATCCTCTTCTCTTCTTCCATCTTCTCTTCTTCATTTTCTTCTCCGGGCCGCTCTGCATCCATGCTGGCATGGAGGGAGGCTCCCGCTGTGTGACGGCGTCGCCTCGGCTGACGGTTCTTAAATAACGGGGGGCGGGGCCACCCGGTGACCCCGCCCCCTCTGACGCACAGGACATGACAGGACTTCCCTGTGGCATTCCCCGTGACGTCACAGGGAAGTCCCGTCAAGTCACCGTGCGTCAGAGGGAGGCAGGGTCACCGGGTGGCCCCGCCCCCCGTTATTTAAGAACCGTCAGACGAGTAGACGCCGTCACACAGCGGGAGCCTCCCTCCATGCCAGCATGGATGCGGAGCGGCACGGAGAAGAAAATGAAGAAGAGAAGAAGAGAAGAAGGAAGAAGAGAAGAGGATGAAGAAGAATATGAAGAGAAGAGCGGGAGCCTCCCCCCATGCCATGGGTGTGGAGCGGCCAGAGGAGAAGAAGATAGAAGATGCCGCAGAGGAGATGCTGGACGAGAACGCCGGAGGAAGAACCAGAAGAGCCAGAAGAACCAGAAGAAGAAGAAGATGAAGGAAAATAGAAGAAAGAAGAAGCATTTAAATAAAGGAATTGTCAAAAACTGTCTCTTGTCATTTTTAACATTTTTGGCAGTTTTTTAGTGAAATGGTAGGGGTAAGTACCCCCTTACCATTTCACACAGGGAGGGGGCCGGATCTGGGGGTCCCCTTGTTAAAGGGGGCTTCCAGATTCCGATAAGCCCCCCGCCCGCAGACCCCCACAACCACCGGCCAGGGTTGTGGGGATGACGCCCTTGTCCTCATCCACATGGGGACAAGGTGTTTTGGGGGGCTACCCCAAAGCACCCTCCCAATGTTGAGGGCATGTGGCCTGGTACAGTTCAGGAGGGGGGCCGCACTCTCGTCCCCCCCTCTTTTCCTGCGGCCTGCCAGGTTGCGTGCTCAGATAAGGGTCTGTTATGGATTTTTGGGGGGACCCCACGCCGTTTTTTGTTTTTTTTTTGGCGCGGGGTTCCCCTTAAAATCCATACCAGACCTGAAGGGTCTGGTATGGAATTTAGGGGGAACCCCACGTCATTTTTTAAAAAAAATTTGGCCGGGGTTCCCCTTAATATCCATACCAGACCTGAAGGGCCTGGTATGGAATTTAGGGGGTCTCCAACGTCATTTTTTAAAAAAATTTTGGTTCGGGGTTTCCCTGTGGGGAATTCCCATGCCATTTTTATCAATGAACTTCTATGTGTATTGTCAGCAATGCAATAGCCGCGGGTAGTTTTAAATGGGTTTTTTCCTTCCAAATGTCATTTTGCTGTCAGACTGTTCTAAACACGGGAAACATACTATAGACGCCCCCAGGTACGAAATTTAAAGGGATATTACACTTTTATTGTTTGACTTTAAGCATTATTAAAATCACTGCTCCTGAAAAAACGGCCATTTTTAAAACTTTTTTTTGCATTGATCCATGTCCCCTGGGGCAGGACCCGGGTCCCCAAACACTTTTTATGACAATAACTTGCATATAAGCCTTTAAAATTAGCACTTTTGATTATTCATGTTCGTGTCCCATAGACTTTAACGGTGTTCGCGTGTTCGAGCAAACTTTTTTCCTGTTCGCATGTTCTGGTGCGAACCGAACAGGGGGGTGTTCGGCTCATCCCTACTTAGGACATCTCCAGGTCAGATGTTTGAAATCTCCAAGAGCCACATTTAGTAAAGTTAAGGATATAACGAAGGCCTGCTCTATAAAGAGAATGGGGAGTTCTTTCTTGCCAAAGCTCCTAAACTCAACTCCATAAAAGCCTACGTGTCCATGTTTACATAGGCTTTTAGTAGAGTTTAGGAGCTGCTGCAATTAGGTGAGGATCAACTTCCCTCTCCTGAATGCGGAAGAATTGCGTTTTGACCGCTGGCTGCATGAAAACATGGCAAAATCTTGCTTGGCTGCGATACATTACGGCCAAGTGTACATGAAGCTTTTCTCCCATTAAAAGGGAACTGCCCTTTAAATGTGTCTGAGCATTCATCCATTTCAACATTACCTTTTGCTATCTGTATTATATGGAATCTTGCATTAGATATTTATGGATTATTATGTTCTATACAGAGAAAATAATACCCTGTGTGTGATCAGAGAATACCGCATCCTCTTTTACTGGGATCATATATTATCTCATTAGTATTATCTTCTCCGTGGAGCTGTTTGCATGATGCAATTGTAAATACTAATAAAAAACTTTGTTTAGCTATAAAGGACTGTTCCTGTAGCTGTGCAATGATATTAGGAAATCACTGCAATACAATTGGTCAAATCTTGAAATACCCCATTGTTTCCAGAGGTCAAATCCATTCAACTCTGCCACTTTGTAATACATATAATTACCCTAAATAGGTGTAAAAGAAGTAAGTTCCTTTATCCCTAGTAATTCCTTAAGCAGTCTCCAAATTTTACTTAACAATTGTAAAATAAAGGCACCACACGGAGAACAGAGAATCCCCTTGTTTAACCCTTCTAGACTATATATCTCTGACACACATGCACGTGTCAACTGACATAGAAGGTCGATTTACGTTATCCCGACCTGCAAAATGTTACAGCTGTATAATAAATCCAGGTATTGGGGGTAACTATACCACCCTAATCAGTATGACGGTGTACTGTATCTATACATAATTTTGTTCCCTCCATATAAGATCCCCAAAGACACTATTTATTCTAAAGGTATTCTTTGCAATCCACACAGGTGAGTTATTGAGTACATACATTAATTGAGGCACCCAGATCCTGTTTATAGGATTAGATCAGAGAGAGAGTTCACACCCTGAATTAGCCCTGGTTCACAATAAGCTGCGGGAATGAAGCCGTGAGAGTTCAGCTGAACTCGCACGATTTCGTTCCCGCATGTCAGTCCAGATTTCAGCCGCGATTTCACAGACATCTGTGCGGGTTTCTGCACAGATGTCAATGGAAATCGCAGCCCGAAATCGCAAATATTAGTACAGAAACTACTATTTGAAATCAGTGCGGCGCCACAAATGAAGCGTTGCACCGTTTAGGACGGAGCCATTGCCGTCGATTTGACATGTCAAATCGCATATCAAAACGCACAAATGTGAACCAGGGCTAACACTGTGCCCAAAATTTGAGAATAAGTGGATCTATATTTAATGCAGTATACATTTAAGGATTTGTAGAAATTATCACTAAATATTTAAAAGATGTAATATCTAAATAGATGTGGCAAATCTGGGTAAATGGGAGTTTGGTTCATCAACAGGTAACAATATAGACTTACGACAACTAATTAATAATCCTAAAAATGATCAAAGGTAGAAAGGTAGAGGCATTTTCTAAAGAGTGTCTTAAAAGAAATGAGCATCACTTAAAGCACTATGGGGTTGATTTACTAAAAAACTAGAGAGTGCAAAATCTGGTTCAATTTCTTTGACAAGAAATCTGGAAGCCAATTGTTTTCTCTGCAGATCTGCAGCGGATTTTGCACACTCCAGTTTTAGTAAATCGACCCCTGTGTGTTCTTGTATAGGACTTTGTTTAAAGCCATTGATGTCCAAGGAAAGTCTGATCATTGCTGGCAATAGTTCAATTACTACTGCAAATAATAATGGGGATATAGGCACCCTTAACAAGTACCATGCTGTCATTTAAAATTGAGGAGACAATTATTTATTCAAGTTTTCACGCAAAGATTCTTATATAAAATTTGAAAGCATTTAATAAACTTAGGATCAAAATAATAAAAAAAATATATTACTACCTACAAAAAAGGCCATTTAATACTATCAAATAAAGCATTTGTACATTTAAAAATGTATGTTGAATATTAGGAGTCATTAATTTATTAGGCATAAAGCCTGTTTGAACAGGATTTATGGTTTTATGTACAAACAAGCGATTTTCTGACACTTTTGGTATTAGTTTAAGATCAACTGTGGGCAGAGATATAGAGATATCGGATCTGGGTGCATGGCATCCTTTCCTGGTTTCAATATAGCCACTGACATCTTCTCTTTCATACTGGTTGGTAATACATTGAGCTCAAAAGATATGTTATTAGCATCTAATATTAATGTAAAGAGAATTTCTTTTTAAGTTTTGTATACTTCTACTTGGAGGCCAACTCACCCTTGGGACCTTATTATTATTAGGAAGCATTACTGTTTCCAGCTCTTCCAAAGTAAATGGTGAGTAATCTAAGTAATCTACATTCCCCAACTCCAAAACTGATAAGGTTATCTATTCTAAATAGTTTCCTAGTTGTTCATCTGAATTTGCTTTTAGATTCATACAAATTACAATACAATCTATCTACTTTATTAAAAGTAGAGGAGACTATTATGCCCATTTCATTTGCTCTTTTAGATTCATACAAATTACTATAAAATCTATCTACTTTATTAAAAATAGAGGAGACTATTATGACCATTTAATTACTTGTTGCAAATAAATGCCTCCTTATTCAATGTACTTCTGCTTTGAGAAAAAAAAAGTCTATGTTCTGCTTCTTCAACACAATTCTTTTCACTAGATCCTGTGCAGTTTCCCAATTCTTCAAATAAATGATAGGATGATTATTAATGTATTAATCTTCCACTCTATTTACTTGTACCATCAAATTCTTCTTCCTTTCCCTTGTATTTACTTTACAAACTAAGATTTGTTTCACAAGTAGCCATCAGAAGTAGACTTTCAAGGCATCTCTGTCTACCGACAAAGAAGCTGTAGAATTATTATACCCCAAAAAATCATTAAGATCAAAATGTAAAGAAGAGGGGGTCGGTGCGCTCTCTTTTCTACTCTTATCTTTTCTGCTATAGAAGAAGACTCCAGGAATAATATTAACCAATCAGAATTTAATCTCCAAGATTAGAATTCCAGATCAAAATGTGTTTGACTTGCACCAGAGGCCCTGGCACCTGCTGAATGCACCCCGCTTCTCACTATACACAAACAGTATTTATCTGATTGTTCGATTATGTAAAAGTTATATGATGTTTGCTTGTGATTTTCAATGTAGAAATAAAAAGACTGTCACATCTATTCAAATTTGAAGTTGCTGCGCTGTTCAGTACAACATCGGATATGAGGGATGAGGGTTTATACGGATTCTAGAAGAGCCTCTCAGTCCATAGCTTCATGATGGCTTCACTCCGAGTTAGTTTTTTGTTGGCTAAAGGCAGCCTCGCAGAAATATACCATTTGAGAGATGTCATGAAAAGACAGAAACTATCTTCCATAGCTCCCTCACTTGGAGAGACTGCCCCTCTTTGGAAACCAAATCCCTGTGTTCCTTTTTCCTATTCAGTTGTCGTTCTTTTTGTTGTGACAAATAGACCTCTAAAAAATACCTAACTTCCCAGTAAATCATATGTCTTTAATTGGTTTATAAAATGTTTGGTTAACTGGTTCCTGACCGGTTCACGCAGATATACTGCGGCACAATGGATGGCTCTCCTGGGTGAAATCCCGTACGGGTACGTCCTTCTCCTTAGTTGCCGCCGGAGGGCGCTCGTGTGCGGCCGCTACACTGCGGGGGACCCGATGCACGTGGCCGATGGGCACGAAGGCAATCATGTGCACGAGTGCCAGCACAGGGATTTGTGTGTGTAAACACACAAATCCCTGTGCTATCAGGGCAGAAGAGACATGTCGATTGTTCCTACTGAGTAGGAACAAAGATATATCTTCTCACCTAGTAAGTCACTTCCCTATACAGTTAGAACACGCTGAGGGAACACATTTAACCCCTGATTGCCCCCTAGTGTTAACCCCTTTCCTGCCAGTGATGTTTAGACAGTAATCAGTGCATTTTTATTATCGCTGTATAAATGTCAGTGGTCCCAAAAATATGTCAAAAGTGTCCAATTTGTCAGCTGCAATGTCATAATACTGCTAAAAATCGCAGATCACTGCCATTACTAGTTAAAAAAAAAAAAAAGTAATAAAAATGCCATAAATCTTTCCCATAGTTTGTAGACACTATAACTTTTGCACAAACCAATTAATATACACTTATTGCGATTTTTTTTTTTTAGCAAAAATATGTAGAAGAATATATATCGGCCTAAACTTATTATAATTAGTTTGTTTTTTTTAAATTTTGGGGATATTTATTATAGCAAAAAGTAAAAAATATTGTTTTTTTTTTCAAAATTGTTTTTTTGTTTATAGCACAAAAAATAAAAATCGCAGAGGTGATCAAATACCACCAAAATAAAGCTCTATTTTTGGGAAAATAAGGACGCAAATTTAGTTTGGGTACAGCATTGCATTACTGCACAACTGTCGGTTAAAGCGACGCAGTGCCAAATTGTAAAAAGTGCTCTGGTCAGGAAGGGGCTGAAGTGGTTAAACAACAGGTTCACTTAACTTTCCCCCGCTCTAGCTCCACATACTTAACCCCTAAGTTCTCTTAGCCACTAAAAGAGCAAACATCTAAACCTAGTCAAGAGAGTATGAGGTTCAGGACGGTAGGATTCGGAGTGCGAGGTCATACCCTACTTTCTTTCTTATTATTTCCCCTCTTTTCCTTTTCTTTTCTCAGTCTTTGATGTTATATCTCTCAGGTTCTCTTGTCTATTCCTTTAAGCTTTAGATAAGCTATTGCTAGCTCTGGGTGAAGGCCTGTTTCTGTGTGATGTGGGGTGCAGCCTCCTTTCCCTGGAGGTACAAGTCCCCTTCTATGAATGTATACAGTTTATACCCGGTGTATTTCTAAGCCATTGTGGTCCATGGGCTGACCTTAAAGTGGTTGTAAACCCTTTTAAAAAATGTTGCTTTGCAGGGCTAAGAAACAGAGAGATTGATTCCTCTGTACAGAACCTTGTGTTGATTGTCAACACAGGGCATTGGGCTGTGATTGGACACAGCCGATCAGCAGGTCCCAGCCATTGGCTGGGACTTGCTGACAGTCTCCAGCTGTGTGCAATCAATCTGTGTGCTCTAAACCTGGAAGCAGGCAGCAATGGCATGTTGTTTTGCCTGCATAGGCTGGTCGTTTGCAGTATATTGCGAGTGGGCGGCCCGGAAGCGGATAATAACTACCATGTAAAAGAGGGATGTGTATGCTTACCTAATTAAAGGGCTCTCTGGTCTAGTCATGTGATTGGCTCCCAGTGCCGGCTTCAGGGGAGAGGAGGAACAGCCGACAATGGATTCCCCATAGTAAGCCAATAAGTGACATAACTGCTCAGGTATTGCAGCCATTGTGACTGCTTTCTCCTTTCCCTTGAAGCAGTCCGCTGGGGTGATCAGGTAACCTCACCAGAGTGCCCTTAGATCAGGTAAGTATATACATCTTTCATTTTCCTCAAAGATTAGATTTGACCGTGCTTCCACTTTAAGCATTTGCAGAAAGGGTAAAGTGAACTTGTTGCTTTTCTTTGCATGAAATAATTACAGGTTCTTTTTATGATGCAGACAATTTATTTATTGCATTTATTGCATTGCTGCTCTCCACACCAAGGTCATTCTATGGGAGTTTTCATGGAACAAATCTTCAGCACCCGGCACTGTCCTTAATAATCACAACGTTTCCGAAACATAGATATACTGAAGTAGTATATATTAACATATTATATAAATCGTTTCTGTCAGACCTTTACTCAGTGGGTTTTGAAAAAGATCTGTCATATTTTGTCTCATGTAACTGTAACCAGCTGCGTCGCTTAGAAATTGAATTTGTTCGCCTGTCTCTTACTGTGAGATATGTGTATTAACCAGTTAGCTCCACTGGGGGCTCTGTGGAGTCTCACTCAAACTCTAATTAGAAAGTTTATTATTATTTTATATTCCGATGAAATAAAAATGTGAAATGACTCAGTATGTCTTGTTAATACAGTAGTTAAAGAGGATGGAAATTATTTCATAATTAATATTTCCATTTATGTTCATTTGCATTTTACAGCATGTCTTTAAAACTAGCTGAAAGGCGCATGATACGTATTGTAGATTTTCAGGCTTTTTCACTAAGGCAGTGTAAAGAGCATTTAAAATGTCCAAATTGCACAAATCATTTTGCTTTGAACTCTGTGATTTAATAAACCTGCACCATAGTGTTAGAGTTAGCTTATGTGCTTACACAAAATGTGCCTTTAATAAATAGAAAACTATGATAGTTTAGGATAAATTTTTATTATATCTTGTTATATTTTTAAACTGATGTTTATATATTTCGTGTAATATTCATATAAAGTTATTTTACAAATAAGCATTTCATATAAAGTGCAACAATAGCTCGAATGTAAGTGTAGATTTTCTAAAAAGACAGCAAAACAGAAGCTGTTTGCATTCAGGCTGCCTCTGTCTAATTGAATGCCATTCTGGTCTCCTCTGAATAGAAAGAGAATGTGAGGTAGTGGATAAAAGCCACTCTTCAGCTGTCTTATCAGTGAACAGGTTTTTTTCAGCAAAGCTGTTAAGATTAACCTGGTAGACGTGTGAAAAGAAGCTAAAAGCATAAAAAACAGCACAAGTACTAACTTACTGTTAGTATGATGTGTCTCTTGTGCTGATACTTCTTTTAGTAGAAATCTTCCTCTGTCCTACCCCCCACCCTCACTACCACAATCTTCCGTTGTTATGGGGTTTAATACAACTAATTGAGTGTTAGGAGCTGTCATCAAGAGATCTTAACAATGCCCACCTTTTCTGCCCAGCTCCGCCATTCATAGAAGCCATACTACAGCTTCTGTGAATAACAGGATCTCTGAATGGAGAGACAATTCATACAAACTGTACACTATGTCCTTTGTTCTGATTGTTATGTTTTTTATTTTAGTGGTTGTAAACCCTCACATGCACCCAGTGAAGTGACTGACCTCAGGTGAAACATGGAGGTGAAGCAAATCCTCCTACATAAGTTGTACCAGTTTATCTACTGCCGTCTTTCCTCTACAGCCATTCAAAGTACAGAATTTATTAAGGATCTCCCAGCTTTGAAAAGCAGGCGGGGAGAGCTGAAGTTACATAAGTGAGGAGAGCTCTGAGAGCTGATTGGAGAGAGAGGACACACCCCCCTTCACACAGCACACAGGAACAGGGCTGAGGCTGTCAATCAGCTGGAGATCCTTCCCCTGTCACTTTTTTCTCTTGGTGTCTGGAAAACTTGTCAGAAGTGATTTATGTAGATGGCAGAGTAATGAGGCAGAAGACAGAAGTGACGCTTAGTGCTCTGGATTGAGACAAGCACACACTAACTACAGAAGGATATGCTTTGTTCATATTTCATGTCTGAGGTTTATAATCACTTTACCAATTAAGGACCCGGCCTATTTTTCAAACATGTTGTTTACAAGTTAAAATCTTTTTTTTTGCTAGAAAATTACTTAGAACCCTCAAACATTATATTTTTTTTTTTACAGACACCCTAGAAAATAAAATGGTGGAGGTTGCAATACTTTATGTCACACCGTTTTTGTGCAGTGGTCTTACAAATGCATTTTTTGAAAAAAATACACTTTTGTAATTAAAAAAATAAGACAACAGTAAAGTTAGCCCAATTTTTTCTATATTGTGAAAGATAATGTTACGCCGAGTAAATTGATACCCAAGCTGTCATGCTTCAAAATTGCGCCTGCTTGTGGAATGGAAACTTTGACCCTTAAAAATCTTCATAGGTGGCGTTTAACCACTTCAGCCCCGGAAGATTTTACCCCCTTCCTGACCAGAGCACTTTTTACAATTTAGCACTGCGTCTTTATAACTGACAATTGCGCGGTCACGCAATGCTGTACCCAAACAAAATTTGCATCATTTTTTCCCCACAAATAGAGCTTTCTTTTGGTGGTATTTGATCACCTCTGCGTTTTTTATTTTTTGCGCTATAAACAAAAAAAGAGCGACAATTTTGAAAAGGAAACAATATTTTTTTACTTTTTGCTATAATAAATATCCCCAAAAATGTTTTTAAAAAACAATTTATTCATCAGTTTAGGCCAATATATATTCTTCTACATATTTTTGGTAAAAAAAATCGCAATAAGCGTGTATTAATTGGTTTGCGCAAAAATTATAGCGTCTACAAACTATGGGAAAGATTTATGGCATTTTTATTTTTTTTTATCTATTTATTTTTTGACAGTACTTTAGCGGTACTGCGACATTGCAGCAGACAGATCGGACACTTTTGACACATTTTTGGGATCATTGACATTTATACAGCGATCAGAGCTATAAAAATGCACTGATTACTGTGTAATGTCACTGGTAGGGAAGGGGTTAACACTAGGGGCGAACAAGGGGTTAAATGTGTGTTCCCTAGATGTGTTCTAACTGTATGGGGATGTGACTGACTGGGGGAGGAGACATATCGTTGTCCCTACTTAGTAGGAACAAACGATATGTCTCCTCTCCCCTGAGAGAACAGGGATTTGTGTGTACACAAATCCCCGCGTTGGTGCGATCGCGCCCACTGGCCGCGCGCATTGGGTCCCTCTGCGTGCAGCAGTGCGGGCACGCCGTCTGGCGGTCAAAAAGACCACAAATCTCACATTTACACTTAAAAGCAATAAATAATTAAATAAATAAATGTCTTTTTTTTTTCTAGTAAAGATCATTGGGCGGAAGTGACATTTGACGTCGCTTCCATCATCCAATGTTATGGAGCCGAGTGGGGACCATCTTTCCCTTACTCGGCTCTATGCCTCAGAGGGTAAAGGACCCAATCGTCTCAGCTGCTACTGACGGTTTTGGTAAGTGGGGGAGACCACCGAGGAGTGGCAGGAGGGGGGCACCTCTCCCGCCCCTGATAAAAGTGACAGAGACCACTTTTATCTGAAAGCTATCTGCTGCCATATCCCCGGTATTCAGCGTCAAACAGCCGCTGTATAATGACAGGGGGCGGTCCGTAGGTGGTTAAACTTAGGTTTTGAAATAATTAAATATGGTTTTACATTGACTTAACCTAAGGAACCTAAGTTTGTCTTTAACATCAAACTTAGGGTTGCCACCTGTCTGGTATTCACCTGGACAGTCCGAGTTTTTAATCCTTTGTCCGGGTCTCAGGCGGAATGAAACCTGCACACATCATTCAGACCGTGTTGTGGCTCCCAAAATAGGGCCTCACCTGCCATGAACATTAAAAAAATAAAATAAAAATCGAGCTTCGAGGGTCGTAGCTCAGTGACCTGGGATCACAGAGACCCCAAATTTGGGGGGTATGTAGCCTAAGTCCTACGACCTTTGGTTCCAGAAGCAGCCTGTCAGAAGCTAAATACAGAGCGGCCACTTTAAATACAAGCTGGCACACTCTGTTTGCAGCAGACTAAGAGGATGAGCTTACAGTGCCTCTCACTTCTTGTCAGAGGCACTGAGCTTAATGAACAGCTTGGAGACTTAGACCAATGGTAAAGTACCATTGGTCCCAGCTGTCCAATAAAAATGCTGCAGTGGAGGCTGTCCACTCACTGCAGTGTCATAGAAGGGGGCATGTGTCTAAAAGACAAATACTCCCTTCCAACCCAGCCCTCTTATCTACAAAGAAAAACGTGTGTTTATGTGTATAAGATTTACCCACAATCCCATGTTTTTCTCACACAGTTAAGAGGGAGAAACTGATTCTGTTGAAAAGGTACTGGTATTTTTAAGCTAAATCATATATTTACATGCTATATGTTATAACATTATAATTTATTATTTATCTATTTTCTGTGAAATTACTGGTTGGAAGTTATAACTTCAAACTTCGGTAATTTGTCTGTTAAGCCACCTGCTTGAGTGCAGATTTTGAAAATATAGTAAATTACCTTAAAAACAATATATAATAATTATTTGTATATTACTTACTTATGGTAATTAACCCCTTGCCACCCAGGCCAATTCTGACACTTCTCTCCTACATGTAAAAATCATAATTTTTTTACTAAAAAATTACTTAGAACCCCCAAACATTATATATATATATATATATATATATATATATTTATATATATATTATTTTAGCAGACACCCTAGAGAAGAAAATGGTGGTCGTTGCAACTTTTTAATTCACACGATATTTGCGTAGCAATTTTTTTTAAATGCGTTCTTTTTGGGGGAAAAAACTTTCATGAATTAAAAAAAAAAACCACTAACGTTAGCCCGATTTTTTGTATAATGTAAAAGACGATGTTACGCCAGGTAAAAAGATACCTAACATGTCAAACTTTAAAATTGTGCACACTTGTGAAATGGCGCCAAACTTCAGTACTTATAAATTTCCGTTACACTAGTGCTAGAATTATTGCTCTCGCCTATTGCGGCGTATGTAACATGTGTGTATCTGGCTCTGATACTAACCAGTGCCTTACCAGCCACTGACCTCACCGCACGTCCCTGATTTCTTGTACATTTCCAAATTAATGCTCAGGCCTCATGCACACTGGACGTTAAAATAACGTTATGAAAATGCCAGTAGCTTTGCAGTGAGTTTTTTTTAACTTTTTTCAACTGTTTTGTTTTCAGCTTTTTTAAACGTTTTTCAAATAGCGTTTTTTAGCGTTTTTTTTTTTTCAAAATTTTTTTTTTTTTTCAATGGATCAAAAACGATAAAAACCGTTGGTGAGTGACGTTTTTGAGCGTTTATCAGCGTTTATCAGCGTTTATCAGCATTTTTACAGCTGAAAATGTCTCTCAGAACTCACTAGTTTTGGGTTTTTTTACAGCTTAAAAACACCTATGCCATTTGCAGCTCAAAAACGCCTAGGTGGGCATGAAGCCATAGACTAACATAGACACGCGTTTTTAAGCTGCAAAAAACGCTCACAAAAGCGGCTGTAAAAACGTCTGTGTGCATGAGGCCTTAGAAGGACCACTGGCATTAGTTACAGCCCAGAGGTCAGTATCACAACCAGGCACCTAGAAGTTGGTGATTAGTAAGACTGTTTTCTTGTATATGGTCACATTTTCTTGTTTCTTGTTATAGGGAATTCTGCCTTTTGAATATTACAGTTTATAGAGCCATTTGTTCAGTTTATAGGTATATCAATGTCCAGTGTGTATTTCCATGAACCATTTTATGCTCTGCTCAGCTGTCTTGTTAGGATAGAAATGCAGTGTTTTCAATTCTGTCAAGCTATCCGTGTTTTTCAAGTTGTTTTATCCCTGCAAAGAATATGATTCATCTAACTTCTGCAATAGTGGATTGTTTTATTAGCTTGGTATATTTCATTCCGTCCTTTATGGACAATGTTCATGAATATTTAAAGCAGTATTAAACCCAAAAGCAAACATTTTCAGCTTACCAATTCTTAGATGTGATGGCTGCATTTGTTTTCCTTTATAGGCTTGCTGTCTTCTATTTTCATCTGGTGATCCAGCCAGCAAGTCTGTTGTTTTTCACAAGCTCAAGCTCTCCAGCAGCATGTATCAGTTTACATGGATGAGATAAAAATTACCAGCTTTTATTCATGCAAAACCTTTATCCAAAAAGGAAAAAACTGATGATAGAGAGTTTTTACAGCTGAAAAACTCCTCTTAAGGCCTCATGCACACTGGACACTATAAAAACGCCACTAGCCTTAGCTGTAGAATGAGTTTTGCAGCGTTTTTGCAGTAGTGCTTTTTATCGTTTTTTTTAGCTTTTTTTTAGCAAAACTATACTCCCACTAAAGCTTATGGCTCAAAAAAGCTGATAAATGCCAAATAGCAGCTTTTTTCAGAGTAAAGTGTAAGCTGGAGTTTGGGTTCATTAAATCTGCTAATACATTTAAAGCAGAGTTCTGGGAATTTTTTTATACATACTCCCCTAATCCTCCAATCCTTCCAGGGCAAGCCTGGCTCCTTTGGCTCCTGCCCCCCCCCCCCCCCCCCAGTGCAGCGGTCTTGTGCAGTGGACTGTTCCTAACGTCATCACACCCATAGACCGACTCTGGATGTGAAGACTTCAGGAACAGTTCACCACTGGACGTGGGGGAGCACCATTTTCTGGAGGATCGAGGGATCAGGTGAGTATAGGCGCTGTGTTCACCCCGAGAAAACAAGCAATTAACTCATGCAGTGCAGGCACAGTCCCACTGCATGGAAAAAACAATTTGCTTGGAGTTGGGCTTTAACACTACCCTCCTCTCAGACTAACAATGCTGCTGCCTGCTGTGCCTCCTTTTCGCATTCCTACAGAGTTGTGTCTCATACAGAAGGTGTGTTACTGGCCAGATAACTAGGGAAAAACGGTGGAAAAAAAGCCAAAGAAAAGGTATTCAGCCACCACATCTAAGGATTGGTAAGCTGCAATATAAAACATTTTGGTTTTACGTTTATTACAGCTTTAGCACTATAATTCATGTGTTGGAAATTCAAAGTTGTGTACTGTCTGGTAACTGTCATATACCATGCTTTGCTTTATACTGGCACATTTCATAAAAGCGTTACGTGACCTTGGTGAACGTTAATGCTTAAACTTCAAAAGCATGTTGTATTGATCTAAAGATTGCTGCCACTGTTTTCAGCATGTTTGCGGTATTGATGTGCGTGATTATACCTTATCGCTATTCTTTTATGTTGTTGTGACATTTCAGTACTGTTCAGCTACTAAAAACCTCCCTGTATTAAAGGATGGACCTTTTGGTCTCAGTATTGTGTTTAAACACACTGGGGGTCATTTACTATAGCGCCGGGTAATACTGGGCACTATTACATATAATAGCACCCATTTTAGGTAAGTAAGATTTCAACAGGCGAACGTGCGAATGAAAAAGGGCGCTATTAGCGGCGAACATACGTTAGTAAATTTGGAAATCAGCGCTAATTAGCGATTCCGCGTATATATGCAAATACAAATTTATACTAAGTTATTATATAGCACTGCACTGCAACCATGATCCATGTATGTGAAAGAAACATTTTTATGTGAGATGTGCTATACCTCGTGTGCATCTATTGATGTATATTGCAATTAGTGTTCCTAGTTTTTTTCCCTTCTTTTGCTAACGAATGCAGTTATGAATGATTATTACAGAGTAATGTCTGCTATTCTGTAAAATGACATGTATTGAACATTTAGGTTACCTATTTGTTGTATGTTGTTTTTTTCATATTTTTTTTTTTTATTTATTTAGGTGACTATAAAGCGGTAATTATTCATGTTCATTCTTTAATCATCAATCACTACACTATTATGCAGGTCTCAGAGTACTTAGCACAATGGCTTGGTGGTCTGCTCAGATGTCTCCATAGCATTCACAGTATGAGTTCAAATCCCAGCCAACCTACCATCCACCAGCTGTGTTTATTTTTTCAGAGCACAAACAAATTAAAATAAACAAACAAAGAAATGTAAACTGCCCGTTAGCTAGTGTTGGGTGTTTGGAATTCCACACCATAATATTGTTGAATACTTACATACCATTGCATGCATTTGAAGAGTTAATATAATAGAATCAGCCATATTAAAGTGTATTGGCTAATTGGCATTTGCCTATTTTCAGCATTTGCGGCTTTGGCTAATTGGCGAATAGTCATTCGCCTTTTTTCCACCAATGCAATCTTTTAGTATCTCTCTGTTGGGGAATTAAACCAGAAACCCCAGTGCTGTTAGCCGGAATTGCTACCCACTTAGCCAGTGGGCAGCCTCACACATGTAGTCTGCATCTCTGTGGTGTGAACCAGCCCTAAGTCCATAGCCATGCTCAGTGTTACAAGCAATATACAATATATGGGCCTGAGTATTGGGGCACATGCCTTTATATGCATGTGAACTGTAATAGCATCCCAGTCTTAGTCCGTAGGGTTTGAAATTAATTTGCCCTACCCTTTGCAGCTATAACAGCTTCAACTCTCCTGGGAAGGCTGTACACAGGGTTTAGGAGTGTGTCTATAGGAATGTTTGACCATTCATCCAGAATGCATTTGTGAGGTCAGGCACTGATGTTGGACGAGAAGGCCTGGTTTACAGTCACCGCTCTAATTCATCCCCAAGGTGTTCTGTTGTGTTGAGGTCAGGACATGAACTTTAATGGCAGTTTTGCAGCGTTTTGCAGCGTTTTTGCAGTAGTGCTTTTTATCGTTTTTTTTAGCAGGACATGAACTTTAATTGACCATTCATCCAGAAGTGCATTTGTGAGGTCAGGCACTGATGTTGGACGAGAAGGCCTGGTTTACAGTCACCGCTCTAATTCATCCCCAAGGTGTTCTGTTGTGTTGAGGTCAGGACATGAACTTTAATGGCACCCCAGTCTTATTCCGTAGGGTTCCATATTGAGTTGGCCCACCCTTTGCAACTATAACAGCTTCAACTCTTCTGGGAAGGCTGTCCACAAGGTTTAGGAGTGTGTCTATGGGAATGTTTGACCATTTTTCCAGAAGCACATTTGTGAGATCAGGCACTGATGTGGACAAGAAGGCCTGGCTTGCAGTCTCCGCTCTAATTCATTCCAAAGGTGTTCTATCGGGTGGAGGTCAGGACTCTGTGCAGGCCAGTCAAGTTCCTCCACCCCAAACTCACTCATCCATGTCTTTATGGACCTTGCTTTGTGCACTGGTCCAAAACATTTGATGCAGGGGGATTATGATGTGGGGTTGTTTTTCAGGGGTTGGGCTTGGCCTCTTAGTTCCAGTGAAGGGAACTCTTAAGGTGTCAGCATACCAAGACATTTTGGACAATTTCATGCTCCCAACTTTGTGGGAACAGTTTGGGATGGCCCTTTCCTATTCCAACATGACTGCACACTTGACTGGCCTGCACAGAGTCCTGACCTCAACCCAATAGAACACCTTTTGGCTGAATTAGAGCAGAGACTGCGAGCCAGGCCTTCTCATCCAACATCAGTGCCTGGCCTCACAAATGCGCTTCTGGAAGAATGGTCAAACATTCCTATAGACACACTAAACCTTGTGGACAGCCTTCCCAGAAGCTGTTATAGCTGCAAAGGGTGGGCCAAATCAAATTTTAACCCTACGGACTAAGACTAGGCTGCCATTAAAGTTCATGTGTGTGTAAAGGCAGGTGTCCCAATACTTTTGGCTACATAGTGTATCTGGCAAGATTTACAATGGTGGTGGAACCCTCCTACACATAAATACTACTTTTAGACATAGTTTTAGGACCTGAGTCAGGAGTTATGTTTAACAACTAAGGGAGATGAGACAGCTTCTCTACATGAAGCAGCATGCTTGGGATTCAAACCAAGACCCTCAGAAATGCTAAGAAGTTCTAACCGCTAAGCCACAGAGCCACCACATGTGGAAACCTCCAACACATACAGTAAATATACATAAATACTGCATTTCTTTGGGCATATAGGTGGTGGAATCACATTATTCATGAGTTATTCTTCTTCATTTATTCTGTGATATTTGATGGGTGAGTGTAGAATAGTGATGTTACCCTCTAATTTTTGGGAATTACATTTTGATTTCTGATGTTGGTACACATATCACATTTTTTGGGCTCAAATTATGATTATTTGGAAATAATAAAAAACACACAAAATTGTGACGCATTTTAAATTTGCATTAGCAATGGTATTGTTTGTGGATTATAAAGACACCTGTGTGAGTTTGGGGTAAAGATGGTTGTAAGATGAAGAGTAACAAGTGAAAGTAACAGAGAAAAAATATATTTTACCAAAACATCAAAACATTCCACATTCTAGCATTCTTAAAAACAAAATAGATGAGTAAAAACTAAATAGAAGCAGAAACATTGTTGCAAGGAACATTTATTTCAGAGAAAGATACATTTCATCTCAACATTAAAAGTATTAATTTGGGGAAGTTACAATTGTACCATTAGAATCAATGGCTGAAACTTGCATTGGGCTAAATAGCACCGATTTTCATTCTCAAAAATGCATTTTAGCCCTGCGCAAATTGTGGTATTTACTATAGCGCCTTGTAAAACAGCCATGGGAGCTAAAATCAGAGCTGTTTGCAGGTCTGAGCATGCTCAGTTTTGTTGGCACCTAGTTGTACAGAGACCGGGAATTTATCTCTTTTCAGACTTTTAAAGATATTTCAGTGTTGAAATCATTTTTTCACACAGTTTAAAAGCAGATTATTCCTGGCGGTTTCCAGGGTGTGGCTTGGGGTTAAATTTTAGTACCATTAGCGGTAACCTCGAGCCACACTCGGGATTGCATTGCAGGATCCTGGTGCGGTATACTTACCTTGTCCCCAGGATCCTGCGATGTCCCCCTGCTGTGTCCGTGGGCTCTCTCCTCCGCCCAATGCCTCTCTGTGCCAGGCCCCGTTCCCTGTGAGCGGCGCAACGCATGGGGGCAGAGCCCGGCAGGAAATTCAGAAAATTGAAAAATCATAATACATATAGTACACTGTAATCTTACAGATTACAGTACTGTATGAAATAATTTCACCTCCCTTTTGTCCCCAGTGCTTTGTCCAGTGCCCTGCATGCAGTTTTATGTTATATATACTGTTCTTTCTGCCTGGAAACTGGAGATTGTCCATAGCAACCAAAAAGTGTTCCTTTACATCAAAAGTGGCTTTAGACCAGCTAGAAAACAGCGATAGTAAATTAGAACACTTGCAGAATTGAGCGATAGTGAATCGTGGGGAAATTCATTTTATTATTATATTATTATTATTTTTTTATAATTATTTATTTATTATACTATAATTTATGATTTTGTGTTTCAAACTTTATCATACCCGGGATATCTACTAGACTTTTGTTTGGACAGATATAAGTGTGTTATTGCTAAGAATTACAGGCCTACAATATAAAACGCCAAATTTCTATGCAAAATAATTGTACCGCTTTAAGACTCAAAAATCTGACATAATCATACCGCCAGGGAGGTTAAACAATATACCGCATATTTCAGTACCATTTAGGCAATTATATCATGCTCTAAACATTATTTCCATGTGCACTACTCCAGGTTTTAGCAGAGTAAAGGTTTGGGCGCTATTTGTTTTCAGGGAATTATAGTAAATTCGATTTTGGGAGTATTTTTTTACCAGCGCTATAGTGAATATTGTTTTAATGCTAAACGAGATTAGTGCTAATTCACGCTAATTAATGCTATAGTAAATGACCCCCATAAAAAGTGTTTAACTCCTTGAACGTTTAAATGTACAGCTTTAAAGTCAATAGCTGAAAACATTTTGAATCCCAAATTGGGATAACGTCTACTTTATATTTTCTACATTGCATAATTTAAAATCCTATCTGAATTACCTATTTTTGATGCTCTATCCTGGATCCTCTACCAAGGAAAAATCCTACATATTTTTTCTTTGTTTATGAGGGAGCTGGGCAGCTGTGTGCATTGGTCCAAATCATTTGGTGGAGGATGGGATTATGGTGTGGGGTTGGTTTTCAGGGGTTGGGCTTGGCCCCTTAGTTCCAGTGAAGGGAACTCTTAAGGCGTCAGCATACCAAGACATTTTGGACAATTTCATGCTCCCAACTTTGTGACAACTGTTTGGGGATGGCCTCTTCTCGTTCCAACATGACTGCACACAAGGGCACAAAGCAAGGTCCATAAAGACATGGATGAGCGAGTTTGGGGTTGAGGAACTTGACTGGCCTGCACAGAGTCCTGACCTCAACCCGATAGAACACCTTTGGAATGAATTAGAGCGGAGACTGCGAACCAGGCCTTCTTGTCCACATCAGTGCCTGATCTCACAAATGTGCTTCTGGAAGAATGGTCAAACATTCCCATAGACACACTCCTAAAACTTGTGGACAGCCTTCCCAGAAGAGTTGAAGCTGTTATAGTTGCAAAGAGTGGGCCAACTCAATATGGAACCCTACAGACTAAGACTGGGATGCCATTAAAGTTCATGTGCGTGTAAAGGCAGGTGTCCCAATATGTTTGACAATATAGTGTATTTGTATGACAATTTAATATAGTTTATTGATATTATTTATTCTTACTCTGTATTCCAAAGGCTGTTTCTTTTTTTTGTTTTGAACATTTGAAAGAACTGGGTCATGTTACAGTTGTATATTGATATATACCTAGATTTTTTAAAATTAAATAATTACATTGCCATCATCCAGATATTGCTGGATCGGATTGGGCTCAGGTAAGAGTATTGGGGGGGTGGGGGTGGGGGGGGGTCCTGCAGCACAGAAGGTTTTTTTACTTTAATGCAAAGAGTGTATAAAGGCAAAAACCTTGAGGCGTTAGGACCATTTTAATGAAGACAAACTTGGGACAAGCTCATTGTAGCAAAAACACATGCTGCCATGACAGCTCCTTCTGAGAAATTCTAAATGGTAAGAAATATTAAAAAAATATGTAGGCATGTTGTGTAAATGGCAACACATAACAAACACGTTGTGGGATTTTCTCAAATTTGGCTGCAAAAGTGGAAATACAGTTTATGGTCACAATTTTGCATTCCTTCAGAAGTCTTTAAGTCATTTTCCCTCCAGCTAACATTACTACCTAACGTTTCTTTATATATTGATGCATGCCATTGCAATTATGAAATGAGGCTTGCAGTGGGTGTGCCTGCACTGAAGCTGATGGGGAGAAGAGGTACTGTGGTGGAATTGTCAGAGGCAGAGAATTTAGGGTGCGCACCCACACTGTAGTGATGTTTATCCATGTGGAGAGCCTGGTGTACTGTATATTACATAAAACTGTTTCTGTGTATGTACTTCTACTATGTAGCTAGTCGCTTGTCTTGAATTGCTCTTTAAGTGATGGGCAGTAAAGTTAACACATGGAATGAAAATGATTGCCTATTAAAATAAAACATGTTCTTTTTCTCTTTTTATTGGCCTCTTATATTGTTCTTTTAATTGGCCTTGTAAGAACTGCCACTTCTGTTCCAGCCCTGTTGGACTTCAGTGTGACTATGCAGGCATATTTGTTAGTTGGTCTTGGCAGTGGCAGCTTAAGGCGGATTTTGCAAAGAGGATGACTTACAGGCCAGTTAAAGCAGGAAATATGTGCCGGATTACTGTAATTAATCACTGTGGAGCTGGGGATAGATGAGAAGAAAGGGGTGGGGGGGGGATTTATGTCCCAGCATCCCACTCTACTTGTCGTCAGATCTATACATGCTGCTGTCGTTTACTATAAGACAAAGACGGAAGTCTAATAAATGGTTGTTCCAGATATTTTTTCCATGCTTGATGCAGTTATTGTGTAATAATTTGAGCAGCCACCGTACAAATTGAGCTATGAATTAGTTATGACGTAGAAAGCTTTAGAAGAGCTTGGGAACAATCTGCTTATAAGACAGACCTCTGTGAATCAAAACAATGGGCTGATTAGTAGGCCAGAGCCTGGGCCAGTTTGACGCACGTTGTCTGCCCTAGAACTCAATTATTTCTGGTGGAAATTCATCAGAAGAGATTTCCAGTAATGAGTACACTCATATTAATAAAGAAAAAGATACACATTTTTAGAAGCCTTTTTATGTCAGTCTACTATATTTGTAATCATAAAGAGATTATAGGGATTTGTAATATTTGTTTTGTGCTCAAGGGCAAAAGGTTCCTTCAGCCAAGTGAACTCTAATGACTGCTTCAGAGATGATATGGGAAAAAGTTCCCAGGTGACCCTTTCTAGCTTTGAACCTCTGTGCTTAGCGAATGACAGGCAAGGAACCTTACACCATTCTCTCTCTGTAGGGTTGATTTACTAAAGGCAAATAGGCTGTTCACTTTGCAAGGGAAGATGGTAATTGATGGTAATTTGCCCCAGAGCATAGTGAATGATGTAAAGCTATGCTGACTTCTATCATCCAACCATTGGAAAGAAAAATGCTGTCTTTTTTATTTTCCTTGCACATGATTTGGTATTCTTTGCAAAGTGAAACTTCACCACCTTCACTAAGCTTTGGGGCAAACTCTCTTGTAAAGTGCAACTTCCCTTGACAGTGAACAGTAAACCAAACCCTGTAAGTTATGAGAAGTGCAGCTTGGAGGACCATGTAATGTGGAGGTAGTCACCAGATGTGTGCATTTGTAACGGTCACATGAATATCCACAGAACTGAACTTCTCTTCTCTTCTGGTGGCCAAGCTAGCAACTTTTTTTTGTTTTAATAAACATGTTATACTTACCATTGCACAGAGCAGCACTGAACCTCCACTTTTGGGGTCCTCCACCAGCACTCCTGGCTCCTCCTCCCAATCCAAGCTGTGTGTGTCTATTAACACACACTGTGTGGCTCAGTCCTGCCAACTACTCTCTGCTCACTGGCTGTGATTGACAGCAGCAGGGGCCAAAGGCTTCCACTGCTGCCTCCATGGCCAGTGAGAAGAGGGAGAGTGGAGAGAGCCATTGCTCTCAGGCACAGCGCTAGATCGAGATCAGGCTCAGGTAAGTATAAGGGGTGCTGGGGGCTGCACAGTGTTGGGGTTTTACCTTAATGCAAAGAATGCATTAAGGTATAAAAAAACCTTCTATCTTTACAACCACTTTAAAGTATAACTAAAGGTAAAACATTTTCTTTCGTTTTGGATAAAGTGCAGAGGGATTAGAACACCTGTCAGTTTTTGTTGCTGTCTGTGCCCCTGTTAGGGAGATTCATCCTCTCTATTTGTTCTGTTTACCATTATCATTGAAAGTGAAAGTAAAAGAAAATCACACATTTTGTGTTTTCCTCAGAAAAGTAATAGAGCAGAAATCTTCTTCTGGTGCCCTTGGGGTCCTCAAAGGATTCCCTTAATTTGCAGAGATTTCCCCTCACTTCCTGTAGAAGATGGGAAGATGGATGGAGCCCAATACAGGGCAATCTTAGAAGAAAACCTGTTAGAGTCTGCAAAAGACTTGAGACTGGGGCAGAGGTTCACCTTCCAGCAGGACAACAACTCTAAAAAATCCATGGAGGTCTCGACCAATCAGAATCCCTGATGAAGTCACGAGGTCACGTGACGCAACGCGTAGGATCCCGCTAGCCATCACACACAACACTAGACGCTGCTTTAACCCAGAAGTGTTGTTAGTGTGAACCGGAAGTTTTGCACCAGGTGACGGCGTTCCGCCGCCATCTTTTCTTGTCACTGCCCCACACTGTATCCACAGTGTGGATGTTTTTTATTCACTGTTTGGAAATTTCTTCCTTTTGATGAAATAAATTTTTAAAAAATGAACTACACTATTGGGAGCCCCCTTGTTCTTTTGTTTTGCTTGGTTGACCTGGAGCCCAGGATCCAGAATCGCCCCTAACAAGAAGCGACCAAAGCATCCATTCACCAGGAACCAACAACCAGTGGACACCACCAAACTACCTCTAGACCATCACCCCACATCCATACTAAGGCTTTATCTTAAGCCCTTTAAGGTAAGGGCAATGGGAGACCTGTTATAGAGGGAAGGAGTTTATTTGACCACTGTGTATTTGTGGAAGCCTATTACCCAGCTGATTGATTACTACATTGTCTAACTGGAAGCTAGAGGCCATCACTTATTATTCTACCACTATTGGACACTTTTTATTGTTTTTATTGGTTGTACACAATTCACGTGACTTATCAGCTAACACTTATATTCACTTATGTGTCTGCGCGAAATCCTACCTACAACATATACTTTATGGTGATTCAGTGAGCACTATTGATTTTGCAGCATCACTTTCATGATTTTGCACACATTTGATTTCTTAGCATGTTTATTTAGTAGCGCAGAGGTCCTACCACTTAATAACTCTAAACATACAGCCAGAGCTACAATGGAATGGTTTAGATCAGTGGTTCTCAACCTGGGGTCGGGACCCCATCGGGGATTGGCTGACGATTTGCCAGGGGTCACCAAATCTTGGGCTGTTCCTGGATCCCGCACCACTCTCCCAGCTTTTTTAAGGCCGCCCAGCAGGGCTGTCCCTGGAGCCTGTGGAAGCCCAGCTGAGCTGTTCCCGGCATGACTGGGGGGCAGAGACTAGAGGTCAGCTGACTGGTGAGGAATGTGACGTGGTTGGACGGGGCTGGAGGAGACCCTACCTCCTGATTTCGGCATTGGTGTCACTGCTGCGAGACACTACAGAGCTGGAGACACAGTGAAGCCGGAGACACAGTGAGTAACACTACCTGTGATTAGAGTTGCCATTAAAAGTCCCCACTACAGTTCTCAGATCAGCAGATGACCTTGATCAAGAGCACCTAAGTTGGCTGATTAGACCTCCCCCCAGCACTGCCACTCATCCCAACTCCCGCCAGCACTGCCACTCATCCCATTCCCCCCATCCCCAAGGCATAAGAGAAGGAATAAAAATAGAGAATACATGGAAGGGAGAGGAAAAGAGGGGGAGGAACAAAGAAAAAGGGAGAGAGGGATGGGGAAAACAAACAAGAAATTAGGATAGAGAGAGATAAAAGGGAAAGAAAGGAGAACAAAGAGAGAGTGGTACATCCTAAAATGTACCATAAGGGGTTTTAATACTGTACAAGTGGAAGGGACTAAGGGAGCGCTAAATGTCCGTGGGTTATTATGACTTGTCTTGCCTTGGGTGCTGACAATCCATGGTACAAAAATAATTTCACTGTTAGGGGTCCCCACAACTTGGGAAAATTTATCAAGGGGTCTTGGCACTGGAGGGTTGAGAACCACTGGTTTCGATCAAAGCATATTCATGTGTTAGAATGGTCCAGTCAATGTCCAGACCTAAATCCAATTGAGAATCTGTGGCAAGACTTGAAAATTGCTGTTCACAGACACTCTCCATGCAATCTGACAGAGCTTGAGCTATTTTGCAAAGAATGGGCAAAAATGTCACTCTAGATGTGCAAAGCTGGTAGAGACATCCCCAAAAGACTTGCAGCTGTAATTGCAGCAAGGTGGTTCTACAAAGTATTGACTCAGGGAGGCTGAATACAAATACACACTACATTTTTCAGATATTTATTTGTATAACATTTGGAAAACCATTTATCATTTTTCTTCCACTTCACAATTATGTGCCACCTTGTGTTGGTCTATCACATAAAATCCCCCAAAAATACATTTATGTTTTTGATTGTAACATGACAAAATGTGGAAAATTTCAAGGGGTGTGAATACTTTTTCAAGGCACTGTATAACCCTCACTTACTCTATTCAAAATGAAAGAAAAAAGTTTTGCCTATAGTTCTACTTTAAGCTTCTCGGCATAAAGCCTCCTACTCTGTTGCAAGCCTTCCCACCAACTATCCTCTACACATCTTTATCTATGGTCCACTAATCATGCCTTTGAGGTTGGTGGACCAATTACAGCAGTCTGGGGCAATATTCAGGGAGTCATGCAAACCCTCTTCTTCTGCCACTCTCTCATGTTGCATGGTAGGATGAAAAAAGGGTCAATGCAACTAGGCTGTCCCTTTTATGCATTCCAGTGTCATTTTTTAATGTGATTGAGTGCTGAAAAAAAAAACGATTGAATTTGTATGAACGAATATAGATCCACAAATACAATGGTTTGAAATGAAGGCAGTTGGTAAATATTTTGTCATAATGTATGACTGCTATGCTTTTGTATGATATATTTCAGAATGACACAGGACTGTGTTTCAAATGAATAATTTTTTTGCTGAAGCCGTAATACGATTGTGTTACGGCTAAGCCCAGTCATGTGTAATTATGAACCAAATAGCGGTGTTAGGACTTTGTACGGCACTTCTAATGATAATAAGATTATGATAATCATTTCACAAATTTTGTTGACATAGGAATTCCTAACTATATTGAAGGTCTTGACTACTTAGTCGGTAGCTCCTACAGTGTGCCTAGGTTTTAGATCTGTGCTCATCTGGATGCAATATTAGTTCCAATTTAGCTGGCTGCAATGAATGTTTGATGAATCGCTTGTATGAAGTAGTCAGAGTGATGTCTCACAAGAGAAAACCAACATCTTCATGGATTTCCACAATAATTCTGCAATGTAAAATGCAGCTGCTTGTTTTACCTATAGATATTTTTTTTCTTATTTTATTTGCGTCAAATGTCATACAACAAATGCAGTCAAGCTCAAATTGCTGGAGAATCTGCATATTGAAAGAAAAGTGTCAACCGTCAACAAGCTTCAAAATGATTCTTAGTGGCATGTTTAATATAACTAGGGTATAATGTATCAGTCAGGGCTTGCTTCAAGTATGCTTCCAAGTGACAGCTGAGCAATAAGAGCGAAGGGATAGAGGGGTAAACATTTTTTAAGTTAGATAGTCCTAAACACCTAGAAATACAATCAACGGCCACTTTATTAGGTACACCGTGCTAATAACGGGTTGACTGTTTTTGCCTACAGAACGGCCTTAATTCTTCGTGGCATAGATTTTACAAGGTATTGGAAACATTCCTCAGAGATATTGGTCCATATTAACATGATAGCACCACACAGTTGCTGCAGATTTTTCGGATGCACATTCATGATGCAAATTTCCTGTTCCATCACATCCCAAAGGTGCTCTATTGGATTGAGATCTGGTGACTGTGGAGGCCATTGGAGTACAGTGACCTGTCATGTGACATGGTGCATTATCTTGCTGGAAGTAGCCATCAGAAGATGGGTACACTGTAGTCATAAAGGGATGAACATGGTCAGCAACAATACTCAGGTAGGTTGTGGCGTTTAAACGGTGCTCAGTTGATACTAAGGGGTCCGAAGTGTGCCAAGAAAATATCCCCCACACCATTACACCACCACCACTAGCCTGAACCATTGATACAAGGCAGGGTGGATCCATGCTTTCATGTTGTTTACGCCAAATTCTGACTCTACCATGTGAATGTTGCAGCTGAAATCGAGACTCAGCAGACCAGGCAAAGTTTTTCCAATCTTCTATTGTCCAATTTTGGTGAGCCTGTGCGAATTGCAGCCTCAGTTTCCTGTTCTTAGCTGACAGGAGTGGCCCCTGGTGGGGTCTTCTGCTCTTGTAGCTCATCTGCTTCAAAATTCAATGTTTTGTGCATTCAGAGATGGTATTCTGCATACCTTGGCTGTAACGAGTGGTTAGTGGGCGGCACAGTGGTGTAGTGGGTAGCACTTTCACCTAGCTCCTTGAGGGTAGGGACTGATGTGAATGTACAATGTATATGTAAAGCGCTGCGTAAATTGACAGCGCTATATAAGTACCTTAAATAATAATAATATTTGAGTAACTGTTGCCTTTCTATCATCTCAAACCAGTCTGCCCATTCTACTCTGACCTCTAACATCAACGAGGCATTTTCGTCCACATAACTGCCGCTCACTGAATATTTTCTCTTTTTCGGGCAATTCTCTGTAAACCCTAAAGATGGTTGTGTGTGTAAAAATTCCAGTAGATCAGCAGTTTTTGAAATACTCAGAGCAGCCCATCTGGCCCCAACAACCATGCCACGTTCATAGTCACTTAAATTCCCCTTTCTTTCCCATTCTAATGCTCGGTTTGAACTCCAGCAAGTTGGCTTCGCCACATCTAGATGCCTAAATGCATTGAGTGTCATGTGATTGACTGATTAGAAATGTGTATTACTAAGCTATTGAACAGGTTTACCTAATAAAGTGGCCGGTAAGTGTATGTATATGTGCTTAGGAAGGAAACTTTCTAATGTTAGGTATTTAGCTCATCTAGCTCAAGATTCAAGGTTCTCATGGCAAACAACTGGAATTTTCCTCTTCCCAGTTCCCAAAGCGTCTTGTAGATCACAAAGTGCTTTATCAGACCTGATTTATTGTTCTGCATACCTGAGAACCTGTCTGAGGCAAATAGGAATGAGAGGCCTGGGTGATCAGTTTTCAGCACTTAGCATATCCAGGAGAAAAGGTCTTTTGTAAATGTATGATAATGACCTCTTAGCAGATGGCAATCTAAAGGGCCCATTCTTAATCTTGATGTGTTGAGCTGTTACTTTACAAAAACATAATAATATGCAGCAAATGCCTCTTTGACGTTTAAGTCACCGAAAAGCCAAGGCTTCAATTTGTATATATGTTCACTAAGATCTCCAAACTTTAAACTGCAGCTCTGAATAAAAGGAAACCTTGGCTGTATTTGTGAACTTATAGAAAGTACTCAGGCCTGCCTGTAGTGTCAGTTAAATAAAACATTCTTTGGATAAGAAAATGACATTTAGGCTTATGCAAGTCTTTTCTATTTCTATGCATTTGTCCTTAGTTTCTCCTATTGACTGCAGGGAAGCTACTGAGGCATGCCTTGTGATCCTACAGATGTGGCCATTGAATATTTTAGCGCTGAGAAATGCAAGTTGGAGCAAATGAAAAACATGACTGCTGCTAGAGGCAACAAATCATGGTGCTAAATTCATTCTCAAACTAGAACTGGGAATCTAAATCTGGGAATCTGATTGGTTGATATGATTGATAGTACTTTACTTTTTCATGTATATCAGCGCACTCAGCACACACCAGTACCTGCTGGGTGTTTGTATGATCCTTAGCGTATAATGCTATAGAAATTACTTCACAAAATCTAATTTAAAGGTAAAGCTGTATTACCCAAAAATGTAATGTACCACAGCTTACCAATCCTTAGATGTGGTGGCTGCATTAGACTACATTAGTACGGGTGACTAGCGCAAGTGTGAATGGCAGCAGCAGAAATCTGTTTTTGCTACATGTGAGCGGCTAGCTGCATCGGCCGAGCCCTGTAAACTTTAGTGATGAATTGGTGGCAGCCGCAACTTTCTTTGGTTGGCCTGGTCAGCGCTTAGTTGTGGGGATCGTTGCTGAACACGTAGTTTCACACTCCGATTGGGCCCACCTGAAAGTATTTCAGGCAAACCCAATTAGACCCTCCATTCTCCTCTATGTAGCGGCGGGTGTAAACAGACTTGTGTCCGTTTACACCCACTTACATCCAATCCCATCCGCTAAAAAAAGACGGATGGTGTCTGTTCCCCTTCCGTCTAGCGGATTGAGTGGAAGTCGGGTGTAAACGGACAGGTGATTTATTTACATCTGACTGTCCATAGAGGAGAGCGGGCTGTGTCTGTGTCCATTCTGCATAAGCGGAGCAAACAAGTACTAGCCATCTGCCTGCTCAACGGGGGTCAGCAGACAGATCCCCCCGCTGAGAAAGGGGACTCCTGGTGGAGTCTACCTTGAAAGAGGAATTCTGACTGTTACCATCCTGTTTTCAAAGATTACAAAATTGCCAAAACCAGCACTTTGTAATGAGATGAAATATACCCTGATGCTTGAGCTCTGCCTGAGCTTGCTGCCCACCAATCTCTTTTTTCTATTTTGTTCCAAACAGTTGCAAAAAACAAAAAACAAAAAAAAAAGACAATACTGAAAACTTAACATTTAAACACCTAACACTATAACAGACTTAGAATTTCCTAATTTAAAGGGTTTGTAAACCCTAAAGGTTTTTCACCTTAATGCATTCTATGCATTAAGGTGAAAAACCTTTTGTAGTGCAGCAGCCCCCCCAGAACCCCTCTTTTACTTACCTGAACTTGATTGTTCCATCGACGGGGACAAACCCAGCAGCTCCAGCCGCTGTCTCAGGTCCTCATTGGATAGATTGATAGCAGCGCAGCCATTTGCTCCTGATGCTGTCAATCAAATCCAGTTATACGGGAGCCAGGGGGCGCGCCCGCACGAGTGTCCCCTTGGAATGCGGGTCTCCAAGGGGGCACTCGATGCGGGGAGGAGCCAGGAGGGCTGCTAGGGGACCCCAGAAGAGGAGGATCAGAGCCACTCTGTGCAAAACCCTTGCACAGAGGAGGTAAATATAACATGTTTGTTATTTTTTAAAAAACAACTTTAAAACCACTTTAAAGTGGTTTTAAAGGCCAAAGTTCTTTATTACATTTTTACATTCTCTGCATTAAAGCGGAGTGCCACCCAAAAGTGGAACTTCTGCTTAAAAGGACTCCTCACCCCCTTACATGGCACATTTGGCATGTAATTTTTTTTGGGGTGGGGGGGAGCGGGTACCTTGTTTTGACAGGTATCCAGCTCCCACTTCCACTCAGGCCGCCTGGGCAACTCAAGCGGAAGTTCTCCTCTGCCCCTCCCTCCCTGCAATCTTCTGGGACACATCACAGGTCCCAGAAGATTGCTCAGCCATTCAGGATGCACAGCGTGACTCGTGCAGGCGCAGTGCGCACCCGGCTGTGCCTGCACTTTCAATGCCAGTGCCAGGGATAGGCGGGGGAGAGAACCGAGGCTTTGGGAGCCCACATCGCTGGACAGTGGGACAGGTGAGTGTGTATTTATTAAAAGTCAGCAGCTACACTTTTTGTAGCTAGTGACTTTTAATAAGCACAGAAACGGTTGGAACTCCGCTTTAAGGTAAAAAAAAACCTTTTATGTTCAGCTCCCCCCTGCCCCCCTAAATACTTACCTGAGCCTCATCTCGATCTAATGCGTTGCATGAGAGCTCTTTCTCACCTCACAGGGACCGAAGCAGCAGCGGAAGCTATTGGCTCCTGCTGCTGTCAATGAAATCCTGTAAAAAAAGAGGGGGGAGCCACATTGTTTGTCCACAGACGCACACAACCTGGACAGTGCTGGTGGGGGACTGAAGAGGAGAAGGTTTGGGGCCACTTCATGCAAAACCACTGCACAGAGCAGGTAAGTATAACATGTTTGTTCATTAAAAAAATAAACTTTACTATCACTTTAAAGGGAATGTTGGTTGGGAACAGTTTGACATAGAATTTCTTTTTTATGGTCAAGACTGAAAAATATATATTTCTTTTTGTTAACCCCTACTGGCCACCCCAACGCCCCTTTAAACAGGAAGGGGAGGGAAGAATTATTAATCATGACTGAAAAGCCGGTCCCGCCAGCTACTGATCTTTAAGCCTAGTACACACGGGTCGAATGTCAGGTGGCATCAACTGGTTCAATAGAAACTGTCTGACATTCAGCCTGTGTGTACAGCAGCTGGTCCAACAGAAGCTGGCCTGACCGAAAAAGGAGCACGGATCGAAAAAAATCTGCTGATCGGCTCCCGATCAGCGCTCTTAGCCCCTGCAAGGACACAATAGCACAGCAGGGGACATCGATGTACTAACAGCGGATAGTTAGTACAGCTGCTCCTCCTGAGGTGTCAGTTTTTTTTCCTTAGGCCATGCTGGGTTGAACGAAAAAAAACTACTAGGGTGTACTAGGCTTAAAGTGTTACTAAACCCTGACTAGACCCTGCATTCACTATATCTGGTCTTCCACAGTACACAGAACATGGAAATGCAATTATTTTAGTAAGTATAAACTGCTAAATACCTTTTCTAATCAGCAATTAAAGCAGTCTTGTGACTTCTCTTAGCGTCTGGTTAAAGCTTGTAGGAGGAGTTTTCATTCTCCTCTGTCTGTCCCTTTCAGGCTGCCTGACCCCTGACCCTCTGTCGGGACAGTGCTGATCGGCCCGGTGCTGATCCCATGCACCCTCCCAAAAAAAAAAAAAAAAACTCTCTAGCAATACACACCAAACTGAGCAAACTGTCCCCAAGGCTCTGTACTATAGGGAGATGGATTGGGGACAATGGGAGAAGGGGAGGATCAGAGAAGACAGGATCAAACAGCCTTTTTACACAATGCAGAGGATTAACGCCTTAGGTTCCACGGTGAATATAACAAGCATGCTTTTCTGCATATATAGACTGATTTTACTGTTGTGGGTTTAGTAACACTTTAAGTCTGGACTGAGAGTTGTCTTTGACAGCTTGGTCTTTGTGCTGGGAGGACAATGCGAGTTAACTCTACATAATCATTGGCTGCCCAGCAACACATGTTTGGCACACGGGTGTTAAAGCCCAACCTTTTGCCGCTGCACTTATGTGTTAGGTGGTCCTAAAGGGGTTAAATAGCTTGGAAAACCTTTTGCATTTGTGGCCTGCAGCTGGAGTCCTATCATTTACAGACAAGAAAGCTGCCATCTTAGCCTCTGTTTGATTTGCATTTGCCATGGTATTGCACATGTGATCAGCTATGACACCAGCTATTTGTTGGCTCGACAGTTCAGTTGAGAGCAAAAGCATACTAGTAAGGCTTCATACACACTGGCTTAAAAAACGTTGCTTCTACAGGAGTTTTGTGCTCTAGAAGCAGCTCAATGTTATCCTATGTGTCCATGTACATTAGGACGTTTACAGGCATATTTTGAGCTCAACGTTTAGAGGCAAGAAGAAAAAACCTTCTGGTTCGTGTTTCTGATTGGAGCTTACTGGCAGAAAAAACGTAAAACTCGTCTAAACTCATCTATACTTTGTACAAAAAATGCTCTATATGAGCGTTTTTTACTCCCAAGAGAATAGACGTTTTTTTTAAGCCCCAGTGTGCATGGCTCCATGGCTTCATGGCTCCATGGCTTTATGGCTCCATGGCTTCATGGCTCCATGGCTTCATGCACACTGGGCTTAAAAAAAACATCTGTTCTCTCAGGAGTAAAAAAAAGCTCATATAGAGCATTTTTTTGTACAAAGATGAGTTTAGACGAGTTTTACGTTTTTTTCTGCCTCCAAGGCGAAACACAAAACTCCTGTAGAAGCAATGTTTTTTAAGCCAGTGTCCATCCATGGAGCCTGAAAGTTTTGATTAAAGGCATGCCTTGAATGTAACAGTTTTGGGAAACAGTTAAATTGGCGGGTTTAGTTCCACTTTAAAAGAGACGTATGACCAAAGTTTTTTTGGTCATACATCTCCTTTGGGTCATAGGAATGTACTTACTTTTGCTCTCCTGTTACCCAAAATTCAGCATATACCGGGCTATTGCGTGCTATCAGCTGACTTCACAGAGTTGCTCCAGGCTCTGGAAAGATCCCAACCATATTATCGGGATCCACCCATGTACATACCTCCCAACTTTTTGAGATGGGAATGAGGGACACCTCTCAGCAAAAGTATGCAGGCATAGGACACACCCTTTGCCACGCCCCCTTAAAGGAGAATTTTACAAAAAAACAAGATTGGTCAAACCCACAATTTCTTCTTTTACCGTTACTATTCCTTTATATTGGCTTTTGGAATTTACAAATGCAGCAATTTAGAAATCAGATGAAAGGTTTGGTGCTGGAAAACACTTTTTGATAGCTAAAAAGTGCATTTTATAAACAATTATATGGATCAGACCAAAATGAGGGACAAATGAGGAGGAATGGGGGACAGAGGGACATTGTTCCAAATCAGGGACAGTCCCTCGAAATCAGGGACAGTTGGGAGCTATGCCCATGTGTCTGACAGCTGGCTCCGGCTTTCAGTTGCGTCCACCTCCTTCTGCCCGATACTTCAGCAAGCTATGGAGGCTTTGTAGATATTTATTTTCATAGATAGCCTTAATTAGTCTACATATTTTACTAGCTGTCCACAATTAAATGGTTGGCAACACTGCTGCCCACTCACATGCAAAGGAATGTAAATATTGAATGGAGGCCCAGTTATTGTGAGGGTATGACAACATACAAGGCTACATTTTGCCGAATGTAAAAGCACTATTTTTTATCAAGAGGTATATCAGAAGACAGAATAAATCTACAGGAAAAGTAGGAATCTGTCATAAAGCAGAACACCAGTGTAAGAAGGGACAGTTGGAAGCAGCCATGCAGTAAAAGATGACAATGTTCAGTTGAGCCACTGGCCGAAAAGTGGTGTGTGGTCTGTGAATCCAGGACCCACCTTTTTCTCCTTCCTATTAGGGATATAATACTTGTTTACTTTAGTGGATTATAAGGGGTAATGAGCTTGCCTTGATCCTTTTTACGTGAGTGCATGCTTGACTGCAAGGTAAATGTGTTGACAAATGAAGGCACATTTGAAGTTAAGAGGTCCGGAAAATATACTTTTCCCCAGTATGATCAGATGAACATATGTTGCTTAGACATGATAAGCTGCTATTGCTGCTTTAAGCCAATCCTTACCTCTTACAAGCATAAGTAGTACAGTGATTGGCACATCAAGCTCTACATGAGATACAGTAATATGTTGTATGAGTGCATGAGGCTGATACTATTCTTGTTAGCCTTATCTGTCCTTATTGCTTGACGGTGCCTTCATCTCTTGTGCATTTAACAGTTCTCTAGTCCTGGAAGGCTGCCAGTGGTTGTCATTGACAACAAAAAAAGGATTTGTTATAGCAATGAATTGTGATTTATTATACATAATTCCCCAGTGTTTTCTTGCTCCCTGGGAGCTGCACACGCCACATACAGTCTGCCATACTTAGCGAATGGCTGTTCGCGTCCATACACTTGTAGATGCTGTTGCTTCCTTGCATCGGTGTTTACCCATGCATGTCCGGCACATTTCTTGAATGTAAAACTTACTTTTACAAGAGTGCACCCATGTACAACTATTTGATTTCGTGGCAGCCTGTATATGGTATTTACAGTCCCCTGGGTGCTTGAAAGCACAAGGAAAGTTATGCCAGACATACTAAATGCCTATAATAGTCTGTATGCATGAACTCTTATGCCCTGTACACACAATCAGACTTTTCGACTACAAAACTGTGGATTTTTGTTCGAAGGTTGTAGGCTCCAACTTGTCTTGCATACACACGGTCACACAAATGTTGGCCAACAATTACGAACGTAGTGACGTACAAGACGTATGTAATATCTCCATTACGAACGCTAGTTTTACAAGGCTGAGCGCTTCCGGCTCGTACTTGATTCCGAGCATGCATGGACTTTTCTGCAACGAACTTTTGTACACATGATCGGAAAGTCCAACAACAGAAATTTGTTGCCGGAAAATTTGAGAACCTGCTAGCCAACATCTCTTGGCGAAAAGTCCGCCAACAAATGTTCGATGGGGCATACACACAGTCGGATTTTCAGCCAACAACCTCACATCCACGGTTTGTTGACGGAAAATCCGATCGTGTGTACGGGGCATTATGCTTCCCAGATCACTTTTTTCTACATTTATGTTCTTGAGTTTAGCTGTGTTTGGACCGAATGTACCTAGACACAGCTGAATGTCTAGGTGTGCATTCATCAATAGCAAAGCATTTACGTACTTCCAGGAGCGTTTAGAAATTAGCTCCAAATGTACCTGGATGCCTGTATTTTAATTCATGTGTGCATGGGACCTTAAAGAGGAACTCCAGCCTCCCCCCAAAAAATTTAAAGTCAGCAGCTACAAATCCTGTAGCTGCTGACTCTCAATATAAGGACACTTACCTGTCCAGGGATTCAGTGTTGTTCTCACCCAAACCGATTCTTTAATCAGCTTTGGGTCCAAGCACCGGCTTCACAGCTGGTTTCCCTCTGCACATGCTCGAGCCACGCTGTGCTTTATGAATGGCCTCGCAGTCTTCTGGGACCTGGGATGTGACACAGAAGGCTATGGGGGAAGGAGGGGGCCAAACACCCGCTCACAGCAAACCGACCTGAAGTGGGTGTTGTTTAAAACCAGATACCCCTCCCCTGAAAAGTGGCAATTTTTAAAAGGGGGGATACCAACAAGTGAAACTTCCCCTTTTGGGTGAAGTTCCACTTTAATGTTAAGGGCTCCTTCACACCAGGGCACATAGAAAACAGATTGTTTGTGCCCAGGGCTGATCATACACAGATATTTGCTGCATGTTCAATTACATGAGAAAAGCTGTTCTGCTGTCTCCTGCAGGAAATCATAGTCGGACCCTCACTTATTAGTGAACGAGGCCCTAAAGTGGAACTAACCCCTCCTGTCATTTACAGTCAAGTAAGCTGCCATCTTAGCCTATGTTTGATCTCCAGTTGTCATGGTGCTGCTCAATTATGACACTGGCTATTTATTGGCTTGATAGTTCCGTTGACAGCACAAGCAGTTGTAACAGTTATCATACATGGCATGCCTTCACTGTAACCATTACGGGAAACAGATTAATCGGTAGGTTTATTTCCACTTTAAAGTGGTTGTAAACCCCTGAAATGAAAAATGAACAAAGCATATCCTTCTATAGCATGTGCTTGCCTCTGTCTTGGCAATTAGTGAGGTTCCTGTCTGCTCTCTCCTTCTCCTGCTATCTGCATGAATCACAGTTTTTCCAGATACCAGGCAATTCTTGGTGACAGCCCACCTCCCCCACCCTAGCACACAGCAGGTAATTTACAGCCTCAGCTGTGCCTGTTTCCCTATGGGATCCCCTTTGTGCAGAGGGGAGTGTGTCCTTTCCTTTCCACTCAGGTCTCAGGTTACACTCAGCTTTGTGCTGTGCAGTGTGTGACATCAGATCTCCACTCCTTGCCTCCTGCAAGCTGAGAAATTCCCTTTGGTCTGTGTACTTCAAATTGCAGATAAACCGGTACAACTTATGTAGAAGGATTTAAACCTAACTGATCAGTATAGTGACAATTCAGAATTGTCACTATTTTGACAATTGTCACATTTTTTTTTATAAACACAGCCCGTTTTGTACCCCTGCTTTATTTATCATTTAGCAAGTCACATGGACTTCATTCGAGGTGGCTTCTCTGTGGGCACTGTCGGGCTCAAAATCGAGGCAGTCCAGAATCTTGAAACGCAGGTGCTGACATCTTTTACAAACGCACACAGTGATGTCATTTCCAGTCCATGCTCCTTCACTAATGTAACTGGACAGCACTGGGTGGAAGGGTTGTATGGGCTCCACTACAAGTTAGAATTACCGCAGTGTAGCAGAGACTTGGTTGCTTCTGGCACTTGCTGTATTAGTTAAGTGTCAAGCATGTAAACAGAATCTTTCATCAAAAAAACTCTGATTGGATTTGCAGCAGTTTACTAATTAGATAGAACAACATTATTTTCCCTGAGCCTGTCAGCGCCTGGTTTAATTTGACAAAGCAATACAAAATTCACTCTGGGCACAGTCATACTGAATAATTGTCTGTAGCGTGCAAGCACAAAGAGAGTTCCAACCATATGCAGCTTCTGCTGGGATTTCTGCAAAGCTGACTGAGATTTAAAATATGACTGTCTCTAACGTAAAGCTTCTAAACTGAATGGATCAATAAAATGCACAAACTTGCTGGTGACTGGAGATTCCTTTGAAACATCTTCATGCAGATTCACATAATCATTAAACAGCATACTGGCACACTATGGCAGACATACCTCCTTTAGCGTTGACAGCTCCATGGTCTCCATCAGTCACTGATGATGTAACTCTGCAAAAGATAGGTAAGTACCGGGGTGAAACCCCATAAACTATACAATGTCAGACCAGGGGCGGACTGATAACTCATGGGGCCCCCGGGCAATAGGAGATTATGGGGCCCCCAGGCAATCAGAGATTATGGGGCCACACAGTATACACACACACAGTATACAATCACACAGTATACACATACATGTACACACAGTATACACAGACAGATGTAAAAAAAACACAGATTTATAGATACTATCCCTGGTTTTACTGAGGCTGGCAACCCTGATGGGGCCCCCTAGTGGCCCAGGGCCCTTGGGCAGTGCCCTAATCGCTCAATGGTCAGTCCGCCCCTGTGTCAGACTGTAACGGCCATAAAGAGGAAACATTTTAAAATATTACATAATTTTATTGTATAACTTTAAAATCAACAAAGAAAAAATGCTCTCACCCAACATGGGGGGGGGGGGGGACTAAACAATACGCATAATAAAACATTGTATATGGTTAGCACAGTATACTGAGTTCAAGAAAATTGGTCAATACATGCAATGGGGGTTATTTACTAATGGAAAATCCACTTTGCACTGCAAGTGCACTTGAAAGCGCGCTGAAAGTGCACTTGGAAGTAAAGTCGCTGTAGATCCGAGGGGGACATGCAAGGAAAATAAAAAACAGCATTTTAGCTTGTACATGATTGGATGATAAAATCAGCAGAGATTCCACTCATTTCAGATCTACCCCTCAGATTTACAGCGACTGCACTTCCAAGTGCACTTGCAGTGCAAAGTGGATTTGCCTTTCGTAAATAACCCCCACTGTTTTATTATGTGTATTGTTTAGTCCCCCATATGTTGGGTGAGAGCATTTTTTCTTTGTTGATTTTAAAGTTGTGCAATAAAATGATGTAATATTTTGAAATGTCTCCTATTTATGGCTGTTACAGTCTGCAATTGTAGGGTTCATGGGGCCCCCCCCCCCACCAGTACTTACCTATTTTTTGCCTAGACTTTTCTGGATGAGGCCTAAGTCCAAGAATATTTATTCAATGATGTTGTAACTCCTGCACGCGAGCACTGAAGCTCCATTATACCAGCACTTGCCCCTACTCTCAGCATCTTACACATATTGTCATAGTCAGTGTACGTTAAAAGAGAAATGTGGGTTTAAAAAAACATCCATATTCACTTAGGTGGGTGTAGCATTGGTCCAATGCTGCATCTGTCCCACTCTGTCTCTAAGACTAAGAACTGAGTGATCAAAGACCACTGATCATCCAGTCTCAGTCTTCAGTGAGCAAAGAGCCAGTGACTGTTCTCTAGCTCTCTGCTCTGCCCCTCCAGCACTCACTGAAGAGCTGGGCTGTGGAGGGTGCAGGAGGGGCTTGCTCAGGCTATCAAAAGCACGCTGAGAGGCTAAGCCAGATTGTGGTCAGAAACTTGGGTGGATTTTGAAATGAATATTATTATACAGGATTTATATAGCGCCAAGAGTTTCTGCAGCGCTTTGCAACATGAGGGCAGACAATACAGTTACAATACAATTCAATTCAGGAGGAATCAGAGGACCCTGCTCTTTGGAGCTTACAATCTGGAAGGGATATTAAAGTTGTAATCTCTCCCGTGTCTTGAACAGCAGAGTAACATCAGCTGACAGCAGACTTTAGCCCGTTGTTGGCTGAATAAGGGTCACAGGAGTGCAGAACGAAGTGCACTCCTGTGACCCACAGGAGAAGTAGCGCCAAAAGAGCGTTGTCTCTACTTCTCCTTTTGAAAAAAATTTTAGCAATAAAGGAAATATTTGGCAATAGACATATGCGAAGTCTCTAAAATTTTACTTAGGCAGGTCATAGACCTATGCAAATTTTTTTTCCTGCAGTCACAAGTTGCAGTAAAGAAATTAGCACCATTCCCTCATCAGCACAGACAGTACTGACAGGGGTCACCCTCCTGCCAAGTAATTGTCTTCTTCTGGCAGGGGGGCTGGAACAGAATCATCCCCACTGGGAGAGGACAGTGATTATTGCTAGTGGCTATAGAATCTGGTAGGCTAATTTACCCAAGTTCATCTTTTGATCAACTTGGTACATTCAGTCTGCCCATTAATGGTTAGAATCTCGGCCGGTGCAGGTTGCACCGGCCGAGATTCGAACCGCTTAAGGCCTGCTTTACAAGCATTTTTTTTTACTTTAGTTTGGCTTAATTGTAGTATTAAAAAAATACTGATTATATTTCAGCCTACCAATTCTTAGTTGTGATGGCTGTATTACTTCTCTTTTTATAGGCTTTTTTCCCCCTTTATTTTCACCTGGTGATCCAGCCAGTAAGTCTGCTATTTTTCAACTTACTTTAACATATAAAACTGTCCAGCAAAAGTTAAAAGTTAAAAGGCTGGGACAAATCTTTTACCACTGACAGCATTGCTTACGATGGTCAGCTTTTATTCATTTTTGTAGGACATTTATCCCAAAAATGAAAAAAAAAAATGTTGCTGCAACTGTCTAAAAAAATGTTACCTGTCTTAAAAGCTCCTTTCAATTTGAGTGGAGCGATTCGACAATTAGATATCTGGGAATAGATCTTACTTCAAAGACTGAGAAACTTTACATGGTAAACTTCCCCCCTCTTTACAGCAAACTCAAAATGGACCTTAAGAAATGGGCGCTCCACGAATTATCCTGGCTGTGCAGGGTGAACGCAGTCAAAATGACACTGCTTCCCAAATTACCTTATCTTTTTAGGGCTCTCCCGATCCCCATAAATAAGGATCATCTGCAGATTTTCCAAAACAAAATCATAAAATTTATCTGGGGCTCTTTGGGTCACCGCCTCTCCAGAAAAATTCTATATAGACCTAGAACACAGGGAGGACTGGGAGTACTCCACATGTTGTGGTATTACCAAGCGGCACAACTGGCACAATTGTCGTCCGTCTATACTCGACTGGAGAAACCTGATTGGGTGCATATCGAACGGCAAGCAAACCCACACACCCGTTAGACTTCCTACATTGGTGCCCTCCCATATTGCCTCCGACACTATCTCATGCCATTTCCCTTTGGGAAAACCTGAAAAGCCTCCCAGCCCTAACCTCGGACTTACAGCCTTTAGCCCATATCTTTCATAACCCCAAATTCACTCCGGAAATGAACATTAAGGCCTTCAGATGGTGGTTAGACAAGGGGTTATACTGCATTGGACACTATCTTACCCCTCTAGGCCCGCTCTCGCTCAGTTACTGCAAAAGCAAATTGGAAATGCCTGACTCGGAGAGGTTTCAATTCATGCAAATATCTCACTTCTTGCACTCTCAATGGAAAAATAAACCAGAACCCCCAAAATTGATTGCATATGAGTGCTAGATGGTACTTAGTCCCGAACAGATTGGCCAAAATGTTTCCTTCCGCCTCATCTCAATGCTTTCGAGGATGCACTTATTCAGGATCCATGATCCATATATGGTGGGAGTGTCCAAGGATTCTGGAACAGGGTGTTTCACATGATACGCAAGGTTACAGGGTGCCAGGTCCCCAAGGATTCTTCCATAGCATTGCTTAACGCCCCGGTCCCTAAAATCACCAAAGCCACCCAGAATATGATATTCTTTATCCTTCTGGGAGCAAAACTTACCATAGCATGTGCTTGGAAACAACCAAAGGTCTCCGTAGCAGCAGCCAAAAGAAAAATTTCTTGGGTGATGACACAGGAAAAAATGGTCAGTTCTCTGACGGACTCAACTGCTAAGTTTGAGGCAACTTGGGAACCTTGGGCATCCTACATTGGCGTTTCGAGTTAATATAGAGAATATGGATGGGGGTGTGGGGGGGATCACGAGAGGCTGGCTAACCTTTTTCATATCTTTTCCTTTCTTTTCTTTCCCTTCCTCATTTCAGACTATTCTTCTTTCCTTATAACTACAACTTTGCAATGTTTCTTAGTGCAACATTTTACTTATGTTTCTACCTACGGTCAAGTTGCAATTATTCAGAGACCTACTAAAGATGACATCCTGATGGCTTACAAGCATAAAAACAGGCTGCAGCCTTAGGGAACTAAGGAACGTTTGCTACCTATATAGCGTTATTTGCTGACTCCACTTCACAGAAGCCAATGGAGATATTCTTCTAAGGAAGTGATAAGATACACAGCCTTGTTATGATATAAGTATTATGTGTTATTCCTAGGTCTCTGTAACCGTCATATGTTGTATGTCACATTGGACATTTCTTGTCGCAATGTAATGTTGCATGTTTTTGTCAATAAAAATAAAAATTATTGAAAGAAAAAGAAAAAAAATGTTACCTGGAGTTTGGCTTTAATTTGAATCTAATAATATCTGAACCTAATAAAAAAAAAAAAAAATATATATATATGTAGGAAGGCCAGTATGGTGGCCTGAATTTATGGGAGGAGCCCGGTGGGTACTTAAGCAGCCCGCTCACCTGTGGTGCTTGTCGGTTTCCTGTGCGCGATACACGTCACTAGGCCGACTATTCGATATACCAGCGTCCGCAAGTCCTTGCCTCGCAAAAACTCCGTATTCGATATCGTTCTCAAAACTTTCGAAGTCCGCGTTTTTCGTTCGTAGTTTGTACCACGCGGCTGGCTTGGCTGTCGCAGGTAAGGTCCCGTCGGACTTTTCGTTTTCATATCGGGTCACTAAACCGTAATTTCAATTTTCGTTTCACTCGCTTTCTCATAAACTGCAATGTATATCGCATTTTTCGTTTCATGTCATGTCACTAAACCGTACTTTCAAATTCGTTACTCGCACTTCACTATTGCAATGTATATCGCTGTACTTTCGATATGTTACCATTTCGACAGCAGCGCGACGCAGACGTCGCTTCATTTCTAGCATGTCGGTGTTTATAAAAAAAAAAAAAAAAAAAAAAAATATGCATCAGTAAACAGCCATAGCAAGTCGCAATTTGCAAGTTATCGGGCCAAGTCAGTTCGATACCAATCATTTCTCATTTCTGAAACATTCTAGAACTCATTTCTGACATTTCAAATCATTTCAAACATTTCATTTCAGTCACCTACTGCGCTCCGATTCGAATCCTGTCGCATCAAAAAGATGCACCGATTCGTTCCGGTGTGCCCCAGTTATTTGGCCTCATTTCTATACATGCTCCAGAGTTACGTTATTGCCTGTCATTAGTACCTCTGTCATGCTTATCATTTCATTTTCACCTATCACGTTCCGACATGAATCCAGTCGCATGCTAAATGCACCGATTCGTCTCGGCGTGCCCCAGGACTGGCCTCATTTCTATACATGCTCCAGAGGTTCGTTTGTCAGTCATTCATACCTCTGTCATGGTTAATCATTTCATTTCCACCTATCACGTTCCGGAATGAATCCAGTCGCATGGCAATGCACCGATTCGTCTCGGCGTGCCCCAGGACTGGCCTCATTTCTATACATGCTCCAGAGTTATGTTTTCAGTCATTCATACCTCTGTCATGGTTATCATTTCATTTCCACCTATCACGTTCCGACATGAATCCAGTTGCATGGCAATGCACCGATTCGTCTCGGCGTGCCCCAGGACTGGCCTCATTTCTATACATGCTCCAGAGTTACGTTTTCAGTCATTCATACCTCTGTCATGGTTATCATTTCATTTCCACCTATCACGTTCCGACATGAATCCAGTTGCATGGCAATGCACCGATTCGTCTCGGCGTGCCCCAGGACTGGCCTCATTTCTATACATGCTCCAGAGTTACGTTTATCAGTCAATTGTATCTCTGTCATGGTTATCATTTCATTTTCATGTATCACGTTCCGACATGAATTCAGTCGCATGGAAAATGCACCAATTCGTCTCGGCGTGCCCCAGGATTGGCCTCATTTCTATACATGCTCCAGAGTTATGTTTATCAGTCAATTGTATCTCTGTCATGGTTATCATTTCATTTTCATGTATCACGTTCCGACATGAATTTAGTCGCATGGAAAATGCACCGATTCGTCTCGGCGTGCCCAGGATTGGCCACATTTCTGATACATGCTCCAGAAATCCGGATCATAGCCGAATCGCAGACACCAGGGATTGACCCGTATCTCTGTCATGCAATTTCTACCATTTCATTCCCACAACGCATCACCATTTCGAAACCAGTCGCATCTGAGGTGCACCGATTTGTCACGGCATGCATCACTGGTTCCGATCGCATTTCATACCTTTACCAGAGCTCGGTTAGTTGCCAGTCGCTAACACGGCACAACCAATTCGAGCCGCGGTTAAAACAATCATTTCTCTCATTTTATTTAATACTGTACTCCTATTCGAATCCAGATGCATCAAACAAGCACCGATTTGTCCCAGGAGCACCAATATTTTCAGTTGCCCCATTTCAATACATGCTCCAGAGCTCGGTTCACGGTCGAACAAATCGTGACACGACCAGGCCGCACCTCTGTCATGCAGTTCATTCATTTCACAATCAAAGCAAACATTTCGAATCATTTCATTGTCACAAGATTGCAAGCATCATACAAATCATTGCTTCAAGTTACTTAGCAATCCCTTCACGAATTGTCACCTTTTCATCTTTCCTCAAAAAAAAAAAAAAAAAAAAAAATCCATACCTATACCAAAGCTCGGTCGGTTACCAGTCGCAAAACACGGCACAACCAATTCAAGCCTCGGTCAAGGTAAACATTTCTCTCATTTCATTTTATGCTGCGCTCCGATTCGAATCCAGATGCATCAAACAAGCACCGATTCGTCCCGGTGTGCACCAATGTTTCTTCTGTTGCCTCATTTCAGTACATGCTCCAGAGCCCGGTTCACGGTCGCGTCAGTCACGACACGACCAGGCCGGACCTTTTTGTCATGCAGTTCAGTCATTTCAAACATCAAGGCAAACATTTCGAATCATTTCGTTCTCACAAAAAAAAAAAAAAAAAAAAAAAATATATACGAGCTCAAAAACAGGATATTCTCATCAGATCAAATCATGTCACAGGCCGGCAGCGAAGACTTCACGGCCCCTCTGTCGGCTTTCACACAGGCCTCATTTCACTACCTCACAGTACGTACGAAGTGGGAATATTCGTTCAGCAGCCATCGACGAACAAACCATAGATCGGCTCTTACAAACAGAACTAGACCAAGAGTACGTTATAGGCCTTTCACTCAGCCCCCTTTCAGCACTTTGAGAGTCAGCCCTATTTTGGGGCTTGTCAAGAGCAAATTCACAGATAAATTACGTTTGGGGTACCACCTGTCTGCGCCTCATTCTTCCCACATCCCCAGTCTCAATTCCCTGATTCCCTCCGAAGAATTCTCCCTAAAATAGTCCTCCGTAGACATGCCGATACAAGCAGTCATCAAAGCAGGTACAGGTGCCTGGCTTTCCAGAGCCGACATCTCGGATGCTTTTAGGCTCCTGCCTATCCGTCCATCCCTTTGGTGCTGGCATGGCGTCAAGTGGAAGGAGGCATATTGTTTGGCCACAGAACTGACGTTCGGTTCCAAGAGCAGCCCTTGGCTCTTCGACACATTCGCTCAGTCTCTTGCTTGGATACTGTTACACAAGGCTCAGTGACAAAAGTCATCCATTACCTGGACGACATCCACTAATAGAACCTCCCAGCAAGCCCCCAGGAGACCTCGACAAACTCAGAGCGATATTCGGAAAACCCAATCCTCCCATCACCGAGCACAAAGTAGAAGGCCCAGCACATAACATCACCTTCTCGGGGCCAACTTAGACACCTGCGCTATGCAAGCCAGTCTCCCCCTCGACAAACTAACCCGCATTAAGGCGGTCCTTCACAAATTCACCCACATCAAGGGGTGTACCAAGAAGTAGTTGCAATCTCTCCTGGCAATGCTGAATTTCGCCATACGAATTATTCCACAAGGCCGCACCTTCGGGTCACGCCTGCGGAGATTCTTGCCAGAAACACAAGACCCCGATCAGATCTTAAATCTAGACTCCGCAGCAATAGCGGACCTATCTATGTGGGACGAATTCCGTCCTCCCGGAATGGCATATCCCTAATTATACGCATGGTTTCAGCCCTGTCACCCCAGGTGGTGACAGACCTTGCAGCCACCACAGGTTTCGCTGCAATTTTTGGCCATCATTGGTCTTCAGGACCCTGGCCTCAACAGATACTGTTGATACCCGGCTTTATTCAAAACATCTTCCCTCCTCGAACTCTATCCCATGGTGGCAGCTGCACAACTCTGGGGTCACCATTGGACAGGGCAAACCGTAGTCTTCACCACCGACAATCAGGCCACGGCAGACATCAACAAAGACAGGTCCAATTCCCCAGCAGTCATGTCCTTCCTGCGCAGATTGGTACAATTGTTCTTACAGCATCAGTTTAACATACACTGTGCATTATTCCAGGCAGACAAGTTAGCTGCTAACGCACTGCCACGTTCTAACTACACCTCCTTTTCAAACAGGTTCCCGGAGCCGATCCAGTGTCGGCCCCTATCCCTGCCTGGTCACAACTGACCTTGGACTAGTTTAACATTTACAAGGAGCAACGCAGCTCATCAATCGCTCACTCTCTCATAACACACTCAAAGCCTACCAGACAGCTTGAAAGGCGTTCAATAAATTTCTCACATCCTGCCGTAAAGGACCAATAGATGTCAAACAGGTACTGACCTTCATTTCATACTGCCACACTCAGCTGGCTTTATCTTACAATACCATTCGGCTACACCTAGCCGGCATATAACATTTCGTGACCCTGGAAGACCCCACAAAATCTTCACTGTTCTCATCACACGCTATACGAGCCATCCTAAGGGGCATCCAGAAACAACAACCAGTGATCAGTACTAAGCGCTTACCCATTACGGGGCCCATCTTCAGGGATATGTCGACTATTCTGGCTACTTCGCCATTCGGTCTGCTGCCCAGCACGGTCCTACAAGCAGCCATATAGTTGGCTTACTACGGGTTCACCTATAACCACCCCTCAGACCAAGTATTACGCAGACGGCACTTGCTTCGCCACCAAGACCATTTCATCCTTCACCTCGAGGTTTCTTAAACCCAGGAAACAGGCTCTGGAGTGGACATTCACCTCTACAGAACTAATAACAGCTGGTGTCCAGTCACCGTATTTAACCGTCTCCTCTCACTCCTGCCTGAACAATCGGACACCAGTCCTCTTCTACCATTCCCAGTTAAACCCTTAAACGTATGTCACTTTGCAAAACACATAAGGATACTTCTCCGCAAATCTTCACCTTAAACCCAGTCAGTACTCCGGACACTCCTTCCGCATCGGAGCAGCCTCCGCGGCAACCCGCCGGGGGGTTCCGGACCGCGTCATTGGGGGGCTAGGCGGATGGAAGTCGGCCCGCGTCGCCCGGTATATACCCAGTCCTCGAGTGGAGATGGCACAGGCATTCTCCAAATTGGCTCAATGGATACCTGAAAACCAATATATATTATACCCCTACCTGAATGTTTTTGCCCCCTTATTTTGGCATACCGGCCATTAGACCAAGGCACACTTTCAGGTCCATTTCATATGGTAAGTCCACACTTCCAGGTCTATTTCCGATGGTAAGTCTTATCTTTATTATAAGTGTTATCTATGTCCATACCGGACATAGGGCTCCGACCATAAGTAGGAAGGCCAGTATGGTGGCCTGAATTTATGGGAGGAGCCCGGTGGGTACTTAAGCAGCCCGCTCACCTGTGGTGCTTGTCGGTTTCCTGTGCGCGATACCCACCCTCCCATCCCCATTTCAAGGCATTCATTTCATTTCATTCATTTCATCTCATTTCTCTCTACAGAATAATCATTTCTTAAAACCAGGGTATGCCCCCTTATTTTGGCATACCGGCCATTAGACCAAGGCACACTTTCAGGTCCATTTCATATGGTAAGTCCACACTTCCAGGTCTATTTCCGATGGTAAGTCTTATCTTTATTATAAGTGTTATCTATGTCCATACCGGACATAGGGCTCCGACCATAAATATATATATATATATATATATACATATATATATATATATATATAACACTGTATATACTGTTTAAATAATTCCTTAAACTCTGATTTTCCATTATAGATTATCCTGTGATGGAATTTAAAAAGTGATTTGTGCAGTGTTGCATTTTGCTTTACATCACTAGGATCTGGCCTCACATGAGACGTGGTTAAATTAACCTTTGTAATTAGATTTTTTTCATCTCCTCAGAGCTACAGTGAACAAAGTTATTCTTTTTCCACTTTTAAAGAAAAATGAGTACAGGCAGGAAGAAAGCCAAGTAATCACTCACTATAATCAGATACTGGAAATGTCAGTCTTCTTGGCACTGCAGTATGTCCGACTTGCTGCCTCTCCTACAGACACATTCACTCATTTTCAATTATTTTGGGATTATTTATCTATTATTTTTAAACGTGCGGTTTAATAAACTACTGGGACATTTCAGATAAAAAGATGTTTTACATTTTAATTTGTCTGTCTTTGTTAGGGGTGCTGCAATACTTATCTAGTTCCCAGTAGCTATATACTGTACATCTGTAGCTACTAGCTGTGTGGACGGGACAGGTCGACTGTTGTAGTGAATTGCATTGTTTGTAATAGCTTCTGTTTCCAGACTGTACATCAGATTTAAAGCAGATCTTGTTAAATTCCTGTTCCTAATTATTTGAAATTTTGGCTCCTTTCAGATGGGCGTTCCATCAGTTTTTCAGGTCAACCTGAACAGTGGGTCCATTCATCCCTATGTACAGGCGGGTGTACACAGACTTGTGTTCATTTTCACCCGTTTACCTCCAGGTTTGATCAGGTCCCCTAAAAAAATAGAAGAGGACTCCATCCTCTTTCGTTAAGGTAGAGGGAATTGGGGGTAGTTGGGTGTAAAGGGACAGCTGCAGCCCTGCCGCTCATAGAGCATAGCTGGTTCTGCCCATGTTTGCTCTGCAGAAATTGAGTCCTTCGCCCACTCTGCTCCGATCAGCAGGGGATCTGTGTGCTGATCCCAACAGAATCTGTCAAGGGTGAAAGGGGTCTTTGTGTGTTTGTTAGAAAAATGTAAACCATGATTTTCTAGTTATCTTATGGCAACAAGATTGTTTTATCCCTTTTGCTACTGAAGCAGGTTTATGTTTTGCAGGTTTTTTTTAAATCTTTTACACAGATACTTAAAGCTGACCTTCAGCCTCCTGAGGACGATCCCGCCTCTCCACTCCTCCTTCAATTCTCTGCAGGAACAGGGCTTTTTTTAAAATATAAAGACAGCCCAGCCTCCCCATGCACATCATTCGCCTTAGACAAATGGCACGCACACTGCCCACTATGCCTCTGGGGATATGTACATCAAATATCCCAGGAAGCATAGGCTTTCATTGAGGAAAGGAGTGGAGGACAGGCCTGTCCATGCATCATAGGGAGGCGTGCACATCCAGCACAGCCAGCAGCCTAGTGGTGAGGTCACAGTGCAACATGGTGGTGCAAGACCGAGCACTGCCAGAAAAGAAGAGTCTCTTAGCTGGATAGATCTGCTGGGTGGGTGAGTATCAAAAGTTAGTAGAACTTACCACCAGGCAGGTAAGGGTTAAAAAAAATGGGGGTGGAGGGTAAAGTTCCGCTATAAAGAGGAGCTACAGTCTCCTAACCAAAACTGTGATAAAAGAATCCTTGTGATTCTTATGACTCTCAGCATCTAATTTGAATATTCCTATAACTGTCCACATAGTATGTACTTGCCAAATTTGTGATTTCTTCTCCCCTCCCGAAATTCTGTCAGCGGCCATCACAGATGTGGGGATCTGAAGCCCTTTCCTATGCATTACTATGATTCCATGCAGCTGGCTACCCAGCATGTACCTCCTGGTCTCATGCATGGAGCACATTGTTGATAACAGGTTGCCTGAAGACTCCTCGGATCGATGACGCAGATATCCCAGGACTCAGCGGGACAGCTTAATTATATCACTTGCTCAGGCAGTCCTTGGTACACGTTACTATGTTTGTACAGACACTGCATCGTACCACTTGTCTTGCACTCTGGAATTTTTTTTTTATTCTGAGCGCACAGTACAACTTCCGGTGTCTGCTCAGCATCAGCCTTTTTTTACTATGTGCATTTGTATGTCCCATTTAGGGCTCATTTACACTTGCTTTGACTTTTGACATCAAAGTGCCTACTGCTTTAAAATGCCTTTTTTTAATGTGTTTTTGATGCTTCTGTGATGCTTCAGTGATGCTTTTTTGAAGCTATACTGAAGCTTGGCAAATTCCATGTGTGTGGATTTTCTATTTGCTTTAAAGGGGCCCAGTTGAACCCCAGCTCAGTAGTACCCCCACTCAGCAGATTGCCAGCTCATTTTTACCCCTGTTCAGCAAGTCCCCAGCTTATTAGTACCCTCGTTTAGCAGATCCCCAGCCTACTAGTATCCTTGTTCAGCAGATCCCCAGCCTACTAGTATCCTCGTTTAGCAGATCCCCTGCTCAGTAGTAGCCCCCAGCTCCGCTGATTCCCTACTCTGTAGGACCCCCAGCTTTACTGATGTCCCACTCAATAATAACCCCCAGCTCTGCTGATCCTCTGGTTTGCTGATCATCCTCTTTCTCCAGTACTCACTCACTTCCTGTTCTGTTGCACCCACGCTGCTCACAATGTGTGACATCTGCTAGTTTCTCCTGCTCTGGTCTCCCAGCTTTCTGATCCGCTGCCGCTCAGTCCTCTCTCTCCCCTTGCTCACCTTTTGCTATAGCGTTCCCATGTTGCATACCACATGTGCCATCTGCTAGTTGCTCCGCTCCAGCCTGGACCCTGCTCAGCTTCCTGCTGCTCCATACTTCACACCAGATGTAATGTCTGCACAAGACACTTCCAAAATATATGCACATGAACCCAAAGTGACTGGTGATGATGTTTTTCTGGTTCAGTTGTTGATTTCCCCTGCATCTTGGGATATCTCATACATGCAATACCTCCGAAGCTAACACTAAATAAAAGCCCCTCAAAAACTTCAGGTGCTGTAAGCAAGCTTTGTCATAGACATCTATGGAGGCTTTGGAGATGCTGTGAAGCACCAAGAAAGCGACATGGGGTATAATTTGTGAAGCAAACCAAAACAAACACAAAGTGTGAACAAGACTGTAAGGTAACCATTTTATTTTGTGAGAGGTGCTTTGATTGGCATTCAGAGCACTTTTAAAAAGTGTGTCCAATGCCACATTATGAAGCAAGCTTAAACAATCCCTTACAGCCACTCTAGAATCGGCTATACTTTTATCGAAGTTCAGCAGCTTCAGCAGGGACCAGCTGAATTTCGATCCATGTGTGGGCGGGGTGGTTGTACAGAAGGCGATCAACCGATAGAGTCGAACAGAAGGCTTCCCACTGTCCAAATACAATAGGTCAGTAGGAAGGGTCGAGTGTGTGGCTGGAGGAATCAGATCTTTTTTTTTGTTCAACCCACTGGGTTGTATAGGCTGCCTTGCACCTCTTAAACAATTTAGCCACACCCAGTTTTTCTGCTAAGTTTTCCACTTCAATATCACTCGATATTGTGTTCTCTGAGGTTGACACTTCTGCACCTTTGTCTAATGTGGCCATTGCTTGAAGTTATTCCACCTTTGGAGTCGATGGGTGGGATTGCCCCTGAAGCTGAGCTTTAGGGGATTGGCAGGATAAAAAAGACAAGACAAAAAATGTAAAAATTAGAATCAATTCTAGCTTCCATTTCCTATTGTAGATGATTTTAAATGCAAAGAGATGCTTCAGTGGGTGGATTTAAATTGCACATGAGAGATATTTATAAAGCCATTGCAGCTGATTAAATTGCATGTCTTTTGCAATGACGGGGAAAATTGTGCAAATCAGCGTAACGCTTTTAAAGACAACACGTGCTGATTGAAGACAGCTGACCAGGAGCATGCATAATGCAAGCTGTATTCTCTCTGTCAGACAGATTCCTGCTTCTGTCTTATTACAGCTTCCAAATCGGAAAATTAATGGGTGTCATGGCAACGTCATTATTAGCACTTTGACACGTATGATCATTAGCTCATTTTCAGTTTTTCGGTCTCCATAACTAGAACAAGATAAACTACATTTTATTATAAGTGTGCAAATAGTGTATATAGTGTATATATATATATATATATATATATATATATATATATATATATATATATATATACTATTTGCACACTTATAATAAAATGCACTTTAAAATGTAGTTTATCTTGTATGTATATATATATATATATATACTGTATGTATAGTATATTTATTCATTTGTGTTTGCTGTACAATTGTTATAAGCTAGCTGAAGTTTAGCTACTATTATTTTTTTTATTTTTTTTCATTTTGCTACAGCTATAATCACACAAATTACCTATAATGAAGTATGTCCCACATCCTACAGGCTGATGGTTTCTTAAAAGAGAAGTATTGGGAATTGGGTTTTTTCAGAATCGTACTTACCTAGGTCAATGCAGCATCTCTTTCTGTAAATGAAGAAGATAATTCTGTATTCATCCACCCCTCTTCCATTCACAAAATGTGTTACATTCTGGGAAAACAATGCAAGCATATTTGTCAGGACCTTGGTCAGTGTACTGTAATGCTACTGTGAACCTGGAGCTATTTATCCCTGCAGCGCTGGAGGTTCAGTGCTGTGAAGATGACCTGTCATCATTAGAGAATTTTCTACAGGAACACATTTCAATGGGACTTAAAACACTTCATTTTTATTAGCCACCTTAAAAAAAAAAACACAATCCCAGCCAAAATGTTCTGTTTTTACTTTTGCCTATGAGCCAATAGAGATAATTTTTGCTTACTTCCTGTCTCTGTGACGCCAGGACCAAAAACGAGAGAAGTGGTTGTCATCAGGACAGAAAGCAAAAAAAGGGGGTGCTGCAGACTGCGACTATGTTTCATGTTATATGGGTTTAACGTAAAACATAGACAGAAAGGTGAACTTAGCAATAAAAATTAAAAGTCAGAAGCTACAAATACAGAAGCTGCTGAATTTTTTAAAAAAGCACACTTATGCCGCGTACACTACACATGCCGCCAGCAAAACTCCGATGAGCGCTTTTTGTCGGAAAATGCGACCGTGTGTATGCTCCATCTGTCTTTTGCTGGCGGAATTCCAGCCAGCAAAAGATTGGGAGCATGTTCTCTATTTTTCGGTCGGGAAAAGTTCCTATCCGAAAATGCGCTCGTCTGTATGCAATTCGGACGCGCAAAAAATCACGCATGTTCGGAAACAATTTGACGCATCCTCGGAAGCATTGAACTTCATTTTCTCGGCTCGTCGTAGTGTTGTACGTCACCGCGTTCTTGATGGTCGAAAGTTCAGAGAACTTTTGTGTGACCGTGTGTATGCAAGGCAAGCTTGAGCGGAAACACAGGTCTCTTTTTTGCTTCAGTGTACCCACTCCTCCCACAGTTAGAAAGCATTCCCTAGGAACACAGTTAACCCCTTGATCGCCCCTGATGTTAACCCCTTCCCTGCCAGTGTCATTTATACAGTGACAGTGATTTTTTTTTTTTAGCACTGATCATTGTATTGGTGTAACTGGCCCCCAAAAGGTGTCACTTAGTGTCCCATTTGTTCGCCGCAATATCACAGTCCCGCTAAAAATCGCTGATCGCCGCCATTACTAGTAAAAACAATAAAAAAATAAAAAGTCAATAAAACCATCCCATGGTTTGTAGACACTATAACTATTTCATGCAAACCAATCAATATACACTTATTGGGATTTTTTTACCAAAAATATGTACCAGAATACATATTGGCCTAAATTGATGAAGAAATTTGATGAGAACTTCTGCCTAGTGGGAACAGGTACCTGCTTAAACTAGGTGCAGTACCTGCTCCCCTCCCCCAAACTCTAAAAATGAAGAAGGAGGGGGGAAGGAGGAACTTCTCTCTGCTTGAATTGTGCCTAAGGAATTTTTCTGAAAAACGTACCGTTATGTCTTCAAATCCCTGCCGAAAAAAGCACTTCCTGATAAGTGAGTGCACTTAGGCGCTTTTAACCTTACTGCCTGATACCTGTATATCTGCAGTGCAAGATCTAAGGCACTATGCCTCTGACTGCTAGTCTCAGTTGATTTGAAGGGAAATTTGGTGATGCCATTACTGTGTAGTTAACTGTTATCCTTGCTGGAGGCTTTGAAATGATTAAGCAAAGTCCTGCCTCTACCAAGTTAGCTGGCTCTACACAGAGATACCGTGAAGAACAAGTCAGTAATAGGGAAAGATCTGCTGCGAGGAGACCAAAGGCAAACCTGGTGTCTGAGTTTTTTTTTTAGGCTTAGCTTGAAGAGTTTAGTTCCTCTTTAACATCGGAGTTCACACTTGGTTGGGTGGTTTAATGTTGCATCATGGGCAGGTTAACACCAACACCATCTGTTAATTTCAATGACTTCCTCTGGCAGGTTCCCCATCATAGGGCGAGCAGTCAAGCCATGGGCAGACCACTTCCCTAAAAGCACACTGCACTGGTTATGCATCCAACATGGTGTCAGCAAAGCTTAATCGCACTGCGTGCTTCTTCTTCAGGGTACGGCTACATGGGGGGATTTAATCTGTTTCCTATCAAGAGATTTACAGCGCTCTAAAATCAATGTGATACTAATGAGATGATTGTGAGCAAATACATTTCTCAGTAGTAGGGATAGGCAAATTGATTCCCAAATATGGCACATTGACAAATCATACCTCTATGTTTGCTTGAATATTTCTATGCTGATTTGTTTGCTATGCAGGAATCTAGTCAATTGTCCCCAGTCAATTACCTTTCTATTACCTCTCTATAGCAAAGATTTTAATTGTCTTTATAGCCCCAGGCTTAACTATTTCAAACTTTGCCCAGGAAATTATTACTGCCCGCAATGATCAATAAATGCTAAATAATATAGTTTTAATAACCTCCTTTTTCTACAGGGAGGGAGAGTGCAAGGGCCCTCCTGATTGCATATAAATTAAATGGATTGTAACGGTTGACCCTAATACAGCACAGCTATTGCTAAAAAAAAGAACGAAAGAGATGATTATAAGGCGCGCGGGCATATTTATAATCAGTTTATCGCTAATCACTGTTTGTATGATTTCATTGTTATGATTTGAATGAGCACAGCCTGTTCACTTTGCAAAATTAATCTTAAAAGAGAAGTGTGGACTTTTATCATTGTAGATTCATACTTACCTAGGTGGATGCAGCATCAGTCCCTCATCACCTCTAACGCTGAGAACCGAGTGATCAGACACCATCGATTGTTCGGTTCTCAGGGCTCTGTGAGCAGAGAGCTGGCACTGCTCTCTGCTCAGCCCCCACGCTCACTGGAGCACTGGGCTGTGGAGGGGATTAAAGCGGCCAGCTGAAGCTCTCAGCGGCTTGCTGAAAGGCTGAGCTGGGTGCTGGTCCAGGCATGTGAGCAGATCCTGACTACATTGTCATGATTTTGCTCGAGCCTGGACCAGCTTTGTGATGTCAGCCAACAGCGGGCTTCATTGTCCCATGAAAAGGCCATTTGTAGGTATGAAAAACTGCGCCAAGATAGTCAACTGTGAAGAGTCCCTTATAGTGGTATAAAAGACAAATGGACCTTGAATCAGACCAACATCGTAGGCAGGGCCGCTGATAAGGGGGGGGACCACCAGTCGTCCTGTAGGAGGCCCAGGCACACGGGGGCCCAAACAGCGGGGGGATTCACTGTGGTCGGACGGAGGGGCAATTACAGAAGGATGCCCTGTGCGGCTCTCTGCAGCAGCTGAAATCCAGTTTCTCCCTCTCCCACTGGCTTTCAGCTGCTGCAGAGAGAGACACAGACACCAGGAATCATTCCTGTAATTGCTTCCCAATCCCCCTCCCTGTTCTTCCTGCTTCTGATCCCTCCAGTGTACCCCGCTGTCACTGTGCACCCCCCCCCCCGGCGGCGCTGCAGACTTCCCTGTCCTGTAAAAAAATTTAACAAATTGTAAAAAAAGTAATAATTAAACACTGTAATAGATAATCTTTAAAAATTTTAAAATAAAATAATTTTGACATTTAAAAAAAAAATGATTACTTTTCTTTTTAAAAATGTAAAAAACTATTAAAAAGGGCCAACACACAGGTTCTCTGTTATGTTTGTGTCCGCTTATAATGATTATAGTGTATTTTTAGTGAAAATATTGTCTTGATATATTCGGGGGGGAGGGTCTGCTAGGTAGGCTGTAAGGGGCCCCGTGATTTCTACCAGCAGCCCTGATCGTAGTCTCGGCAGAGGGGTCAAGCAGGACTACACCCGCCCACCCTACCACCCGGGCAGGTGATAACTATAGTCAGGGCTTTTTTTCAGGAGGAACTTGGTGGAAATCAGTTCCACCACCTCTGGCTCAGACCCGTTGGTGTCTGCTCACCACAATCACTTGTAAACACAGAAGTCTGGTTTCTGTGTTTACAAGTGACAGCTCTGCACTCTGTATGTAATGCAATCCTGGTATTTAATGCCCCTTTAAGACCCTTCTACTGTTTTCGTGAAATTTGACTGAACACACCCACTATTTGATGTGATTTGGAAGGTGTGTGTGGGGGGAGGGGTTTTGTGGGGCCCTTGGTTACATTCCAGCACCTATTGTTTGAGAAAAAAAGCCCTGCCTATAGTAGTGCAAAACAAACTATAACAAATATAGGAGCCACAATGACATCAACAAATAGGCTTGTACATTTATCATAAGATCATCAAAATGCATTGGGATCAGCATCATATCCTTTAAGGTAACTTGTCACATATAGAACCTAGACAGAAACCTTAAACCGGAAATAAAGGTCCGACTAGAGGACCAAAATTGCACCAGTGTAAAGAGATAGTGAAAGCAAATAAAATAAAAAGAAAGAAAATAGGAGAAGAGGGTAAATAGCGAGGATATGTCCGTCCAGTTCATTCAATTCTCCATCGCTAGTGTTCATTTTTGGCCACATTGACAACAAAATAGAAGGCGCAGGATGGAATTTTTTTTCTCCAGCGGACGAATTTCCAACAATGAATGTGGTTTTCATTCAAGTAATTCCATTTATTCCAAAATCGAATTTGCTTTTGGAGTACTTTCAAACAACATTCATTAAGTCATTAAATGTGCTGGCAATTTCAGTATGAACGTTAGTTCGAAAATCTACTGATGTGTGGCCAGGTTTACCTGATCCTCCACTCCTGCAGGCTCCCTCCATGGTGTAAGACCAATCCCTGCAGCCTCTTCTCCTCTACGCTCCTGCGTTCACAGTCCTCTGATGTCCAATGCAGAGCCCATAGCCCAGGAGGGACAGTCCAATGCTGTAGCACAGGAAAGTACAAAAGAGTTTCGGCTACTGGGGGAAGCAGAGGATCAGGTAAGTAAAAGTGTTTTGTTTTGTTTTTTGCAGCCCCTTAGACCTAGCCTATGGAGCGTGGGGGTTGCCCCACTGCAAGGGAGCATTTCTCTTTTTCCTGGAGAAAAACTAACCTTAGTAAATAAGTTGAAGCTGTGCTTATGTCAATCAACTGCTTATGTACTGTCAAAAATCCTGTTTTCATTTCCCTTGCACCAGCAGTGGACAGTCCCTCGACGTCCTCATGTCCAATGCTATAGGCTCTGCATTAAACCTGATGACGTTAGGGTACCTGCAACCATCAGAGCATAGCTTGCTCATAGCTTCACCTAGTTTACAGCTTCTACTCCTTAACATGGTTGTAAACCCTTCCATTTACCCAGTGAAGTGACTGGCCTTAGGTGATACACAGAGATGAAGCAAATCCTCCTACAGAAGTTGTACTTGTTTATCTGCAGTCTTCTCTTCTCTACATCCATTCAAAGTCCAGAATTTGTACAGCTTGCCTGAGCTGTCAAAAAACAGGGGGCAGGAAGCTGAAATTGCACGCTAGAGAGATCATCGAGGAGTGCTCTGAGATCTGATTGGAGAGAAGAGACACACCCTCCTGCACACAGGAACATAGCTGAAGCTGTCAATCCAAGCCCATGTGCTGGAGCTCCCCCCCCTGTCACCTTTTTTTCTCTTGGTGTCAGGTGAACTTGTCATAAGTGACTCTTGCTGATAGCAGAGGAACAAGACAGCAGACAGAAATGACAGCAGACAGAAATGACAGCAGACAGAAATGACAGCAGACAGAAATGACACTTAAGCTGGCCATACATTATACAATTTTCTTATTCAATTTCCTTTAGATTTACCTTCAATCATGTAGTGCAAGGGCCTGCCTGATTGCATACAAATTTAAAGTGTTTAGGTTTGACCTCCTATTATATGGTTTTGGTGAATCTAAAGGAAGATTGTACAAGAAAATTGTATAATGGGTGGCCAGGCTTAGGCTCCAATCACGCATATTGCGTTTTTTCATGCTTTTTGTAGAAACGCAGGACATTATTTTTAACATGGCTTCCTATGGAACACATTCACATCAATGCATTTTTGTGCCTCTGCATTTTTGCAAAGGGTCAGGGACTTTCTTAAATGCAAAATGGAGCTTTTTTTGCTTTTTTGGTTCAATAGATTTCAATGGAGACACTGCAAAAACGCATATAGTGTGTTTTTATTTCGATGTTGCTGCAATTTGCCTTTATTTATCAACAAATTTGCCCCAAAAAGCATAAAAAATGCAAATCACTGTAAAATCTGCAAAGAAAACACTGCGGAAATGCTCAAAAGCAAACTGCATAGGTGTGAATGGAGCCTTATGCCCCCTACACACGATCCGAAAATCAGATCATCCGACTATTGTCGCTTGCTAATCGCAAGTAGAATTTAGGTAGGTTACTAAAGTAAAGAAAATTCTCGTATGACAGAATAAAAATTCAAAAGTGATGTAAAGTGTTGTAGTGTGTTTATATTGTATTTTCAGAGAACAACTGATTAAATGAAAATCATACGATCTGGTCTCATACGAGAAAAATTTCCGTGCTTGTACAATTGGATAATATCGAATGAACTGTCATGATTGGCTCTCCAAAGCTGTGTACTATCGATCCAATTATCGTACGATCGATTCGAAAGTGGTATCTTTCGTACGATTTTTGGATTGTGTGTACAGGGCATTAGGGGGGATTTACTAAAACTGCCGCACTCAGAATCTGGTGAAGCTGCACATGGAAGCCAATCAGCTTTTAACTTCATCTTGTTCAATTAAGCTTTGACAATAAGCCTACGTACACATTGGGCCAATTTGACATGCGATTTGACATGTCAAATCACATGCCAAATCAGAGCTTATTGCCGGCAACGGCACTGTCAGAATCGACACCGATTTTGCGGTGCCTCACCAATTACCAAAAGTAGATCCTGCACTACTTTTGGTGACTTTGGGGGCGATTGTAATAGACATCTGTGCACAAACTCGCACAGATGTCTGTCAAATCGCCCCCAAACTCGCAATGAAATGCGGGTTTGAAATTGTTCACGGTTTGAAATCGTTCACATTGGAGGTGGGTTTGACTGAACTTTCACGATTTCAAACCTGCCTCCAATGTGAATGTTAATGGTGCGCATCTTCAGTGGTCTCACAATTCGATTATGATTAGCCCCCTCACCTGCCTCTGCCGCTCTACCCGGCTCTCCTCTGGCCATCCTCCACTGTCATACCTCTGGCTGGGAAAGCCGCGGCCACCCTGAACACTTCCGGGGCCATTGGCTCTGCTCTCCTCCCCGGAGCACCATGCTCCACAAGCCCGGCCGCCACCACCGCCACCACTCTCATCATTTGCAGCGCCAGCATTGACAGGCCAAGCCGCCCTTCAGCTCTGGCCCCGGCCCTTCATGTCCCCACCAACCATGTGCGCACAGCATGGCTCCTCACAGCCATTATGAATGTGACAAGGGGGCGAGCCACGATGACGTCAACGCACATCGTGATTCAGCTGCTCTCTGCATCAATGCAGAATTGAGCAAGGCCGAATCGCGATGCATCGATGCGCTGTTTATATTCAGTACCCCTAGTGAATGTAGGCTAAAACATGGAAGCTGATTGGTTTCTATAAAGAGTTGCACCAGATTTTGCAAGCTCCCCCTTAGTGCTCTGGATTGAGACAAGTAAATACTATAGAGGGATATGCTTTGTTCATATTTCATGTCTGAGGTTTACAACCACTTTAAGTAAATCAACCTCAATATTTATTATGTGAACCCACAGTCATTTAAATTTGTGTACAAGATCATCATATAAACCAGGGGTCTTCAAACTATGGCCCTCCAGTTGTTCAGGAACTACAATTCCCATCATGCCTAGTCATGTCTGTGAGTGTCAGAGTTTTACAATGCCTCATGGGACATGTAGTTCTGCAACAGCTGGAGGGCCATAGTTTGAGGATCCCTGATATAAACTGTCATAGTTGGTCACAATAGATTCAGTTAAAAAAAAGGGTTACCATCCCCAAACATATTTCCACAAAGGAATATTACACATTTTTCCATCCATTTATATGATTGCTCTGCCATAGTCTTGTAGGAATTTGCAGGCGAGTGCTGACAGGTTGTGATAAGGAGAGGAAAGGGTGAAGGAATAACCTTCATCATCTGCTGTTATGGCCCTTAAGGGAATAGCAGGTCAGGACAGCGTATCTATGGATGAAAAGCCAGGAGCGCCAGAGCAAGTCTGTGCAGTGTCTGAAAAGGTTATCTAGATGTAATCCTGGTGAAAAGTTTGGATGTCAACCAACGTGATCATGAGCATGAATAGGCTGCTTTCACCCAGCACATGCCCTGAGATCACAATGCTCAAATTAATACATCCAAACCTCTTAGTGAACTCCAGTTTGCTTGGCTGTCACAGCAATCTATACCCTGGAATGTGATGTTGGACCTGGAGCTATTTTTCTGGGCTGATCTTTACCAGCTATCTGCTATTGTTCCATAGATTTTAGGCTCTGAAATGGACAGGTGATTATTGTAAAATTAGAGCGCTTTCCAGGTATCCAGATACAGACAAAAGTGTATTTATTACCAACATTCTCAAAGCTTTCCAATTCTTTTCATGCCATCCTATCCAAAGACATTACCATTCTCTAGTGATACAACACAATGACATTTAGTTTGCTAAAGCCCTGTGTATCATAAACAAGTGCCTTTTTGTTTAACCACTTCCAGTTCGGACCAATTCTGGCATTCCTCTCCTACATGTAAAAAAAAAACATGTTTTTTTTTTTTTTTTGCTAGAAAATGAACCCCCAAACATTATATATATTTTTAGCAGAGGCCCTAGAGAATAAAATGGTGGACGTTGCATATTTTTAGGTCGCACAATATTTGCGCAGCAGTTTTTCAAACGCAAATTGTTTTGGAAAGAAATACACTTTAATGAATTTTAATGCAGAAAAACACAACATATGTAGTACCCAATTGTTTGGTAAAATATAAAGTTACACGAGTAAACGTGATGCTTTTAAGTTGGGTCCGCCTGTGGAATGGCGCCAAATTATGGTACCCAAAAATCAATAGGCAACGCTTTTAGGCCGGGTTTACATATGTGTGGCCGCGGGTTCATGCCTGGGGTCTGGTGCATTCCCATTCACCGATTCAGGTGCAATTCAGGTCGGAGTTTTTGTTTGAATTCGCACCTGAACTGGACCCACGCATGCACAGGACCTTATTGCAATCTGGTCCGCGGCTTCCCCGAATCTGTGTGAACCGGCTCCATGGAGATCCATTCACACTCACCTGAAAACCCGCATCCAATTCACATGTATGTGAACCCAGCCTCAAAGCCTTTAGAAGTTAACAGTTTAGAGTTACACAATAGGTCTGGTGCAAAAATTATTGCTCTCGTTCTGACAGTCGTGGCGTTTGACGTTCGTGGCATTTGCACACGAGCATGGGGGAACAGGGGCACTTAGAAAAAACTATTTTTTTTATTTTTTTTTTTTATTAAACATATTTTTTTAACACTGGACTATTTTTTATCAACTTTATTGCTATTACAAGGGATGAACAACATCCCTTGTAATAGCATGGGCTGTGACAGGTTCTCTTTATGGAGAGATCAAAGCTTAATTGAATAAGCTGAAGTTAGAAGCTGATTGACTGCCACGCACAGGTGCACCAGATTTTGCACACTCAAACTTTAGTAAATCAACGCACAGTCATTAAGGCTCCAGTCATACTAGTGCGACTCCAAATCCGCGCGATTCCCATTGAGATTTTACAATGCGACTTAGATGCGACTTTTTGGTCGCATAGATTTGAACGGCTTCCATTGAAATGCATGGGCTGCAACTTGTCGTGCAACTTTGTGTCCAAAGTTGACAAGTCGCACAAGTATGAATGAAGCCTAAATGAAATATTTAAACATTTATATTATAAATACCTTTTTTCTTTTTCTAGTGATCACATAACTTCTGTTCTCAGCTGCTTAAGGGACTCATGCTGGGTTCACACTATTGCGAATTGGATGACGGTTTCTCCGCATCCAATTCGCATGTCAGGGGATTGTGACAGGCTTTCTATGGAGCCGGTTCACACATCCATGGATCGGCTCTGTAGTGAATTGCACAGGAACCCTGTGCACCTTCTGGTCCATTTCAGGTCCAAATTCAGCCAAAAAAATTCTGACCAAAATCGGACCTGAAACAGTAAACAGGGGACGCACCGGACCCAGAACATGGAAATGCAATTATTTTAGTAAAAATAAACTGATAAATACCTTTTCTCATCAGCAGTGTATAGCAGTCTTGTGACTTCTATCCGTGTCTGGCTGAGCACTGGTTAAAGCTTGTAGAAGGAGTTTTCATTCTCCTCTGACTGTCCTATGAGGCTGCATGACCCCTGACTCTCTGTCTGAACAGTAGTGGTTGGCCCTGTGCTGATCACATGCACCCTCCCGAGAAAAGAAAAAAACCTCTCTAGCAATACACACCAAACTGAGCATGTGCAGAGTGCCCCCAGAGCTCTGTTCTATCAGGAGATGGGTTGGGGACAGTAAAAGAAGGGGAGGATCAGAGTAGACCGAATCAAACAGCCTTTTTACACAATGTCCCCTTAGGTTCCACAGTAAGTATAACTAGCATGATTTACTGCATATACAGGCTGATTTTACTGTTGTGAGTTTAGAAACAGTTTAAATAGCAGCAGGAGGCGGGATCAAGCCATTTTTTTAATAGGAAATGCTGAGATTAGTATATACCTTCAACTGTCTAAATTTCTTGAGCTACTGACTGTTTTGTTATGTGATTTTAACTACTTATATGAACCCTAAGTAATGTTACATCACCACATTAGAAAAAGTAATTACATTGTCAAATTAGAGTATTGTGCTGTGTATACACAAATATAGGCTTCTCATTGTGCTTTGTATATTGGAACACGTGTTCTCTATTGTGCAGTGTAGATCAGATTATAAACTTTGCATTGTACTGTATGTTTTTGAACATGAGCTCAGTATCATGTGTATTTTGGAACAAGACCGTGACATTGTGGTGTGTATTATGTAATCGAATACAATATTAGATATTTCATCCAGTAGGTTGCAGCAATTCTAGAGACAATGAGCACTGAATAGATTTTTGTGTAGCGAAAGACAAGCAGTTGGTTTACTTGAGCTAAGGAAATAAAAGATGTTACTTTTATTAACCATTCAGAAGATAGCATTCCTGTGCATTACATAGGGGGTTATTTACGAAAGGAAAATCCGCTTTGCACTGCCAGTGCACATGGAAGTGCAGTCGCTGTAGATCTGAGGGGGACATGCAAGGAAAATAAAAAACAGCATTTTAGCTTGCACATGATTGGATGATAAAATCAGCAGAGCTTCCACTCATTTCACATCTACCCCTTAGATTTGGAGCGACTGCACTTCCAAGTGCACTTGTAGTGCAAAGTGGATTTGCCTTTCATGAATAACCCCAATATGCTGTAAAAATCAACCAAAATAACTAAAACTGGCTTAGAACATAAATTTGAGCCTGTTTTAGTACAATAATTGGCCGTGCACAGTTATTTTTTTTTGTTTTTTTGTTCAGCCAGCGGGCACTGCACATATGAGGTGGATGGAGAAATCTTCCCCTCTGGGACATTGGGGGTTATTTACGAAAGGCAAATCCACTTTGCACTACAAGTGCACTGAAAGTGTCATTTCAAGTGCAGTCGCTGTAGATCTGAGGGGGACATGCAAGGAAAATAAGAAACAGGATTTTTGCTTGCACATAATTGGATGATAAAATCAGCAGAGCTTCCCCTCCGATCTACAGCGATCTACAAAAACTACACTTACAAGTGCACTTTCAAGTGCACTTTCAGTGCACTTGTAGTGCAGAGTGGATTTCCCTTTAGTAAATCAACCCCCATAGTGTTCTGACAGTGGCACCTGTTCCTGTTAGAATACAGTAATCAGGGGATGCAGCTCATTGGCTGCAACTGCTGATCGATAGAAACATTTCCAACATGTCGGTTGTTGAAGTTGATTAACCCATTCCCGCTGGCTGTCGCTTGGGCCTTTATGGTTTCTAAACGCCGTAAGGCGGTTAAGGGCATTCGGTTCGTGTGACCGCTGTGATTGGCTGTCACAGTGGTCACATCATCAGAAAGCTCCTGATCGCTAGTATGGATCTGTAGTTTTCCGGTAACCGCCAGTAAACCACTTATTGTGCGGAGAGAAGGGAGCACGCTTTCAGCACAGCAGGTGGTTTACACGCATATATGCTGCCGTTCGGCATGAAGGCCCATGCACTGAGAGGTCACATATGTGCATTCGGCCAATGAGAAAAGGTTAAACAATTTGCTTTTGTGGAGCAGGGAGGCCTACACACTGATTGGAATTCAGCCGGTCCACCAGGGAATTTCAGTCATTGTATAACCAGCTTATCATAATGCTAGAGAAAGCTATGAGGTTGCCCAGATAGCAAGCAATTGTGCTGCAAATTTGAAAATGACTTGCTAAGTTTTTGCTAGACTTGCCAGGCTTCACAAATTTGTTGCACAATTGCAGCAAGTCTGCATTGAATGACTCCAGATAAACTTTCTTTGCAAACTTTCTGCAAGTCTGCTGAAAGTTCAGTTATGTTGTGCAGTAGTCATCCCACCACAGGGGTCACTGTGGCTGAATTCTCGTGCTGTAGTGTAGACTTGCAGAGCTCTAGCTGTAGACTCACCACTGCAACTTTGCTCTTGCTGAAGACTTGCCACGCAAATTTGCTACAAATTGGTAAAGTGTCAACTAGAAATTGTGCTTCAAGTGCTCTGTAAGTGCACAACTTGCCAGTGAAAATGTGCAGCAAGTTAATAGACTTACAATTCGACACTGCTACAAATTTGTGGCAAGGTATCTGGGTATTGACATGCTTTTTTGATTATAATTTTTTTTTTTTTTTTATTGCAAAAATTTCTCAAATACATACCACAGTCTTACAAATCAAATGTGAAACAATTGTATAGTAGATATTTTTATTATTTTATTTTTAACATGTTGTACGAGGGGTCTTCAAAACGTTTCCACACTTTTTTTAACTCTATTTATTAAAAATTTCAAACACAAATTACATCGCTTTTCTACATAGTCACCTTCCTTTGTGATGCATTTTTACCAGCGACATGCCAACTTTTTAATGCCATCAGCAAAAAAATGTTTTGGTTAAATGCGTAGCCACTAATGCACCACTGCTTTCACATCATCATCACATGAAAATCTTCTTCCCCAAAAAGGTGGAAATCAGATGGTGCTAAACCCAGACTATAAGCTGGGTGTTCCATAACCTCCCACTCATAAACAGTTCTACGAGAGAGAACTTTATCCCCACATTGAGCACATATGTGGAGATGAATTTGTGCCCCGGCACACTTTTTGCCCACAAAAAGCGTATGACAGAACACTGTACCTCTCTGGTGTAATTTATAAGTTTTGCAGCCATCTTCCCCACAGCATGACAACTCTTCTACTAAACTACAAGGTTAGCTGGCTTGCCAGACAGACCAGTCATATGGCACTCTCAGACACGACCAATTACTACTCCTCCCGTCTTCACCATTTCCAATGAAGATATAAAAGTGCAGAAACTTTTTTAAAGACCCCCTCATACTTTATTACAACTGTTTAATAATTTTTTATTGTTTCCAGCAGTGCCCTACCAACAACACAACTCATATAGTTCATCGGGAAATGCGGGTCCCATCCAGTGCTACCGATGTGGAGAGACGTGTAAAGGAGAAGTAGTGAGGGTGCAAACCAACCACTTCCACATCCGCTGCTTTACTTGTCAAGGTACCACTCAGCCATATATTTGTGTGTCCATTTCAAACATATTGTTGATGATGTTGTGTATATTTAATTTCAATGCATAGTAATTTGTACACTATGACTTACTTAGGCATGGGGCATTTTAAAAACAGTAGTATGGCCACTCTGCAAACGAATGAAAGTTGTTTAGTTAAAATAAGCCTGGAGTAGAACCTGGTAATTTAACCAGCCAAAAACATTTGGCTTGTTCTCCTCTAACCATGGAGCGGTCTCTGCTGTGCTAAGCAGAAAGAATTTGGTGGGGCATCACAGGCTCCACACCACAGGCTGCATTTAAAGAATTGGCTGTAGAACGTAGGCCATGGTGGGGACTTACGATGTGGAGTATAATGGTTCAATATCAATGGACCTCGAAATATTGCACTCAAGCAGGTAGCATCCAGAGTGAGTGGGGTGGGGGAAGCAGAGGGTTTACTACCACTTAACTGTATGGTTAAGCCTAGGAATGTTTTTTTTTTCAATTTCTACTATAGTTCTGGTGTATAAATGGCACCTCCAGTAACTAACTTTAGTGATTCAGAAGGAATAGAGATGACCTCCATTTATCAGGATGAACTAGTCATTAGTCCCTTCTAAAGCTGGTTGCAGATTTTAGAGGGTGTTTTCGGATAATTAATAGTAACATATTAAAAATATAAATTGACTACAGAGCCAACTCGCAATCACCTAGCAGTGCCTACAGTCAACCCTTGAAAAAGTCTTCTTAAGTTCCCTAGGGGACTCATTCATTTGACCCATCACTATAACAGCCCATCCCCCCCCCCCCCCCCCCCCCGATATGCTATAAGTAAGGTGTACACAAAAATTTACTGGCACAGCCACGTTTTTACTGGCATTTCCAAAAGTTACAAAATGACAGTTTTTAATTGCTAATTTCAGTATTTAGGCTATAAACAAGTACAATATGCAATTAGCAAAGTAATTTAAAGTGATTGTAAAGGCAAGAGAAAAAGCAAAAATGCCAGGCGCATGGATATGTCCAAAGGACCTAGTGCATGTAAAAGGTTAATTCCCAGCCGCTGCTCCCAATCTTATATGACCCAGTGAGAAAACAGCACGATATGTCCAACAAGGGAAGCGCTGTTTCAGTACATAAACAAAGCAGGTAAAAGATTTGAAGAAATAGTCATTAGTCTATTGCCATTAACACCATATCAGTAGCCCTTGCAGGAGGATGAAAGTGTGGCCGTATGTCACCGCAACTCACAGCTTTAGTGACAGCCTCCGCAGTATTGCCATCTGCCTGGGTGCAGCCTCTTCAGGCGAGCAGGATTATCCTCCTAGCGGCGACTCCCCTCCACTGGCGATGACCAGCCCTGCCTAGTTTCAGCAAGGTCCGGGAACGGAAGCAACACCTATCATGCTCATCTTCTGCCCCTAGGAGCTCCAGTTACTGAGACAGCCATTTATTCCATCATGTGCTGCGGAGGCTGTCACTAAAGCTGTGAGTTGCGATGTCCTACAGGCACACTTGCATCCTCCTGCAAGGGCTACTGATCTAGATCCAGTTATGTTGTAGGTTGTTGTTGTCTCGGCTGCCCAGGACTCCCCTCCTCCTTTCGGCGCCATTGGCATTGTCAATCAAAGTCAGTCAGCCTATGAGGAGAGATGGAGGGCGGGGCTGGTTTGCGGCTCGGTGTCTGAATGGACACAGGGAGCTGTGGCTCGGCTTGGGTGCCCCCATAGCAAGCTGCTTGATGTGGGGGCCCTCAACAGGAGGGAGGGGCCAGGAGCATAGAAGAGGGACCAGAGAAAAGGAGGATCCAGGCTGCTCTGTGCAAAACCACTGCACAGAGCAGGTAAGTATAACATGTTTATTATTTTTAATTTTAAAAAAAAGAGACTTTAATATCATTTTAAGGTAGATATTAAGGCAAATAACATTTCTTATTTTACTTTTGATACAGTAAGTAAGTAGCTCAGGGACAGGACTCAAGACGGCAACAAACTGGAAAGGACAGACGCACGCATAAAATTGACTCTCAGGCCCTATTCACACTTAAGCGATTTTCTGCTTGAAGCTCTAAAACCCTAAAACGCGAGCCAAATCCTATTTATTTCAATGGCCCTGTTCACATCTGAGCGTTTCGTCGCCTGAAGCAAAACACCTGTAGCTCAAAACAATACATGAGCTTCTTTTTGGCAGATTGGAGGCAGATTGGGCCCCATAGACTTCATAGGGAATGCCTGAAAATGCGTTTTATGTACATTTTATTATGTGTTTTCTGTTTAAACAGCAGCTCTCTCCATCTCTAATCTCCTCCACCTCTCCTTCCCTAGTGTTTTCTACTAGCTTAACAAAAGCACCTAAAACTGTGAAAGGCTTGTAATAAGCTTGCGAAACATTTGTAATACACTTCTAAAAATGCTCCAAAACTCTCAAATAAAAACGCTTAAAAGTCGCTCTGCTCAGTAGTGAATGCAGCCTCACAGTGACACTGACAGCAGTGTGCAGCAGCACAGAGGATGACACGACATTTTTCCTCCTGAGCCTCTCTCAGGTAGTCCCTTCAGTCCACTCCAGTCCAAACAGCACTGACAGTCCTGATCCCAGCTTGCCTTGCTTCCGTCCTACACATGAGGCTCCAGCCACTCCGTTCAGCTCCCTTGCACCATGACATCACACGACACGCTCAGGTACTACCTCTGCCAGACCTGCCCCCCCACCAGTGCCGCCTGAGCACACTGTAGCAGGCAGACTGGTAGTCTCGGTTGACTCCAGACCGGAACTGTGCATGGGCAGTTCCGAGCCAAGAGTCACAGACATATTTTTAACTGGCAACCTTTTCCTGTCACTGGCATTTACTGGCAGGAGAAAAGTGCCCGTCTTTTACCAGTTGCCAGTAAAAATACTGACGGTTGGCAACACTGATGGAAAAACATGCATGATACGGTGTGCTCCCACAATGCACCTGCTCTATGGGGTTGATTTGCTAAATGCAAATAGGCTGTACACATTGTGCAAGTGCAGTTGCTGAAGACTTTAGTATATAAGTGGAAGTTCTGCTGACTTCTATCATCCAATCATGTGCTAGCAAAAATGCTGTTTTTTTTGTTTCCATGCAAGTGATTGGGTATTCTTTGCAAAGTGAAGCTTCATCTCATTTACTAAGCTCTGGAGCAACTGCAATTGCAAAGTGCACGTCTGTTTGCCTTTAATAAATCAACCCCTATAGGGTATTGCTGTGTCAATCATGACTGGCACCCTAATGCACTGTACAGTAGAGTGTTCACAGTGCACCACAATGCATATACTGTGCATTTTTCATCCGTTATGGTTCTTTGGCATTTCATTCATAAGATATGAGCTGCCTTAATGCAAGGCAAGTTAAAGTACAAAGAAATGCACATTAACACACAAGTGTTAATGTACAGTATATATCAGTTTGGTAACGTGTGAACGAGCCCTGGGAGTTTTGATTACTGACAGGTAAAAAACACACACTATTTGTCTATGTAGCGGTGTAGTTGCCACTAGTAACAGACAATCCACCAGTTCACCCCGCTGCCAGACTTCATACATCACTTGCAGAGATAATGAACAGTCTTTTGCTGGTTTTGTTTTGTTTTATTGGGTGGTACAATTTTGTTGGGGAAAAGGGCATATGGGATGCCCATAGGATGTTTCAATTGCCATCATATTTTAGAGATTATACACACTAGCACATATTTAGAGCCAGAAGGTATGATGTGCATCTATAACTTATGTTTCTCCTCCTGCATCTCCATGCAGACTGTTGCTCCTTCTCTGCTCTACTCCCGCACACTATTTGCTTCCAAGAATTCCCCGTTCAATACCGTGTAGAGAATGAGGACATCACTTCTGACCGTGTAGAAATAATGTTCCCAGAAACTTCTTTCCTCCTGCACAAAGCTTCTCCTCTAGTTCCCCTCCTGCACAAACTTATCCTGAACTGAAGTAATATCACATCTTCTTCTTTGGGCAAGAAGGACCCACTCTGAATGAGCCCTTAAGCAGGCTCTGGTTGCTCACTGCTACCAGTACCTCTCCCCGGAGGCCTGGTAGTTTAAAAGCTTTCTCATGGATGGTGGACCAGTGTTCCCAGCCAGCCCAACTTGCAAATCCTGTGCCCTCAGGCCACATCGATTTGACACGGATCCCCACAGTCTCTCCTCTGATCCAGGAATCCCCATCATTCACCGTGTAAATGATGAAGACTTTGCTAATGACCGTGTAGAAGCAAAGTTCCATCACAGACTTCCTGGCACATCCAGCCCTCCACTGTGGTAAAACTCACCGACCTTTGACTGCCTTGAGTCCTTGATGAGGAACTTGACCGGACCATATGCTCCGACAGCTTCACACGCACTTCTGCTCCAGGAGTTCTTTATCAATGACTGTGTGATGACAAAGACAATGCCAATGACCGTGTAGAGGCAAAGTTCCTTCACAGCTCTCCTCCTGCAATCGGTGAACCCCCCCCCCCCCCAGATGGGGGTGCCCTCCTGCTGCTGTCTGGTATTCCATTCCTCAGTTCACTAAGCTGCCATCTCACCCCAGTGGCATTGTACCTCAGCTTATATAGGAGGCCCCCCCTGCCAATACCGGATGGTACCCCCCTGCCACTCCAGTTCCAGGCCCTGCCCCTCCTCCAGAACATTCTCCCTGAAAGCAGGGGAGGTGCCTCAGAACTAGAGCACAGGTGATCACACCCACTGCTATTCTGACCACTCCCAGCCCCCAGATCAAAACAGACAGGCCTAGCTTGCAGCATAGGCCTGCCTAAATTTGCCTGTGCTGACAGTTCCTAGTAAATTCCTATTACTAGCACCTACCTATTGGTAGAATGTGCTACATTTATAATTAGGGATTTGTTCGCACCAGCATACATTATTAACTTGTCTGTTAGAAATGTTGCACGGCATTTTTTAACCACTTGCCGACCGCCTACCGCATATATACTGCGGCAGAGCGGCACGGGCAGGCAAAATCACGTACCCGTACGTGATCTGCCTCCCGCGGGCGGGGGGTCCGATCGGACCCCCCCCCGGTGCCATCGGCGGTCGGCATCTGACTGGGAGCGTCGGGAGGCGAGGGGGAGACCATCCGATCGTGGCCCCCCCCTCGCGATCGCTCCCAGCCAATGGGGATCCTCCTCTGCCTGTGTGTCGTTTCACACAGGCAGAGGATGTGATGTCATCTCTCCCCGGTCTGGCAGTTTCCGTTCCAGCGCCGAGGAGAGATGACAAGTGAGTGCACAACACACACACACACACAGTAGAACATGCCAGGCATACTTTACACCCCCGATCCCCCCCCGATCGCCCCCCGATCCCCCCCCAATCACCCCCCCCCCCTGTCACAAACTGACATTAGCAGTATTTTTTTTTTTTTTTTTTTTTTCTGATTACTGCATAGTGTCAGTTTGTGACAGTTAGTGTTAGGGCAGATAGTATTACCCCCCTTTAGGTCTAGGATACCCCCCTAACCCCCCCTAATAAAGTTTTAACCCCTTGATCACCCCCTGTCACCAGTGTCGCTAAGCGATCATTTTTCTGATCGCTGTATTAGTGTCGCTGGTGACGCTAGTTAGGAACGTAAATATTTAGGTTCGCCGTCAGCGTTTTATAGCGACAGGGACCCCCATATACTACCTAATAAATGTTTTAACCCCTTGATTGCCCCCTAGTTAACCCTTTCACCACTGATCACCGTATAACCGTTACGGGTGACGCTGGTTAGTTCGTTTATTTTTTATAGTGTCAGGGCACCCGCCGTTTATTACCGAATAAAGGTTTAGCCCCCTGATCGCCCGGCGGTGATATGCGTCGCCCCAGGCAGCGTCAGATTAGCGCCAGTACCGCGAACACCCACGCACGCAGCATATGCCTCCCTTAGTGGTATAGTATCTGATCGGATCAATATCTGATCCGATCAGATCTATACTAGCGTCCCCAGCAGTTTAGGGTTCCCGAAAACGCAGTGTTAGCGGGATCAGCCCAGATACCCGCTAGCACCTGCGTTTTGCCCCTCCGCCCAGCCCAGCCCAGCCCACCCAAGTGCAGTATCGATCGATCACTGTCACTTACAAAACACTAAACGCATAACTGCAGCGTTCGCAGAGTCAGGCCTGATCCCTGCGATCGCTAACAGTTTTTTTGGTAGCGTTTTGGTGAACTGGCAAGCACCAGCCCCAGGCAGCGTCAGGTTAGCGCCAGTACCGCTAACACCCACGCACGCACCGTATACCTCCCTTAGTGGTATAGTATCTGATCGGATCAATATCTGATCCGATCAAATCTATACTAGCGTCCCCAGCAGTTTAGGGTTCCCAAAAACGCAGTGTTAGCGGGATCAGCCCAGATACCCGCTAGCACCTGCGTTTTGCCCCTCCGCCCGGCCCAGCCCAGCCCACCCAAGTGCAGTATCGATCGATCACTGTCACTTACAAGGCACTAAACGCATAACTGCAGCGTTCGCAGAGTCAGGCCTGATCCCTGCGATCGCTAACAGTTTTTTTGGTAGCGTTTTGGTGAACTGGCAAGCACCAGCCCCAAGCAGCGTCAGATTAGCGCCAGTACCGCTAACACCCACGCACGCAGCATACGCCTCCCTTAGTGGTATAGTATCTGATCGGATCAATATCTGATCTGATCAGATCTATACTAGCGTCCCCAGCAGTTTAGGGTTCCCAAAAACGCAGTGTTAGCGGGATCAGCCCAGATACCTGCTAGCACCTGCGTTTTGCCCCTCCGCCCGGCCCGGCCCAGCCCACCCAAGTGCAGTATCGATCGATCACTGTCACTTACAAAACACTAAACGCATAACTGCAGCGTTCGCAGAGTCAGGCCGGATCCCTGTGATCGCTAACAGTTTTTTTTGTAGCGTTTTGGTGAACTGGCAAGCGCCAGCGGCCTAGTACACCCCGGTCGTAGTCAAACCAGCACTGCAGTAACACTTGGTGACGTGGCGAGTCCCATAAGTGCAGTTGAAGCTGGTGAGGTGGCAAGCACAAGTAGTGTCCCGCTGCCACCAAAAAGACAAACACAGGCCCGTCGTGCCCATAATGCCCTTCCTGCTGCATTCGCCAATCCTAATTGGGAACCCACCGCTTCTGCAGCGCCCGTACTTCCCCCATTCACATCCCCAACCAAATGCAGTCGGCTGCATGAGAGGCATTTTTATGTCCTCCCGAGTACCCCTACCCAACGAACCCCCCCAAAAAAGATGTCGTGTCTGCAGAAAGCGCGGATATAGGCGTGACACCCGCTATTATTGTCCCTCCTGTCCTGATAATCCTGGTCTTTGCATTGGTGAATATTTTGAACGCTACCATTCACTAGTTGACTATTAGCGTAGGGTACAGCATTGCACAGACTAGGCACACTTTCACAGGGTCTCCCGAGATGCCATCGCATTTTGAGAGACCCGAACCTGGAACCGGTTACAGTTATAAAAGTTAGTTACAAAAAAAAGTGTAAAAAAAAAAAAAAAACACAAACAAAAATATAAAATAAAAATAGTTGTCGTTTTATTGTTCTCTCTCTCTCTATTCTCTCTCTATTGTTCTGCTCTTTTTTACTGTATTCTATTCTGCAATGTTTTATTGTTATTATGTTTTATCATGTTTGCTTTTCAGGTATGCAATTTTTTATACCTTACCGTTTACTGTGCTTTATTGTTAACCATTTTTTTGTCTTCAGGTATGCCATTCACGACTTTGAGTGGTTATACCAGAATGATGCCTGCAGGTTTAGGTATCATCTTGGTATCATTCTTTTCAGCCAGCGGTCGGCTTTCATGTAAAAGCAATCCTAGTGGCTAATTAGCCTCTAGACTGCTTTTACAAGCAGTGGGAGGGAATGCCCCCCCCCCCCAACATCTTCCGTGTTTTTCTCTGGCTCTCCTGTCTCAACAGGGAACCTGAAAATGCAGCCGGTGATTCAGCCAGCTGACCATAGAGCTGATCAGAGACCAGAGTGGCTCCAAACATCTCTATGACCTAAGAAACCGGAAGCTACGAGCATTTTATGACGTAGATTTCGCCGGATGTAAACAGCGCCATTGGGAAATTGGGAAAGCATTTTATCACACCGATCTTGGTGTGATCAGATGCTTTGAGGGCAGAGGAGAAATCTAGGGTCTAATAGACCCCAATTTTTGCAAAAAAGAGTACCTGTCACTACCTATTGCTATCATAGGGGATATTTACATTCCCTGAGATAACAATAAAAATGATTTAAAAAAAAAAAAAAATGAAAGGAACAGTTTAAAAATAAGATAAAAAAATAATAATAATAAAGAGAAAAAAAAAAAAAAAAAAAAAAGCACCCCTGTCCCCCCTGCTCTCGCGCTAAGGTGAACGCAAGCGTTGGTCTGGCGTCAAATGTAAACAGCAATTGCACCATGCATGTGAGGTATCGCCGCGAAGGTCAGATCGAGGGCAGTAAGTTTAGCAGTAGACCTTCTCTGTAAATCTAAAGTGGTAACCTGTAAAGGCTTTTAAAGGCTTTTAAAAATGTATTTAGTTTGTCGCCACTGCACGTTTGTGCGCAATTTTAAAGCATGTCATGTTTGGTATCCATGTACTCGGCCTAAGATCATCTTTTTTATTTCATCAAACATTTGGGCAATATAGTGTGTTTTAGTGCATTAAAATGTAAAAAAGTGTGTTTTTTCCCCAAAAAATGCGTTTGAAAAATCGCTGCGCAAATACTGTGTGAAAAAAAAAAATGAAACACCCACCATTTTAATCTGTAGGGCATTTGCTTTAAAAAAAATATATAATGTTTGGGGGTTCAAAGTAATTTTCTTGCAAAAAAAAATTATTTTTTTATGTAAACAATAAGTGTCAGAAAGGGCTATGTCTTCAAGTGCTTAGAAGAGTGGGTGATGTGTGACATAAGCTTCTAGATGTTGTGCATAAAATGCCAGGACAGTTCAAAACCCCCCCAAATGACCCCATTTTGGAAAGTAGACACCCCAAGCTATTTGCTGAGAGTCATGTTGAGTCCATGGAATAATTTATATTGTGACACAAGTTGCGGGAAAGAGACAATTTTTTATTTTTTTTATTTTTTTTTGCGCAAAGTTGTCACTAAATGATATATTGCTCAAACATGCCATGGGAATATGTGAAATTACACCCCAAAATACATTCTGTTGCTTCTCCCGAGTACGGGGATACCACATGTGTGGGACTTTTTGGGAGCCTAGCCGCGTACGGGACCCCGAAAACCAAGCACCGCCTTCAGGCTTTCTAAGGCCGTAAATTTTTGATTTCACTCTTCACTGCCTATCACAGTTTCGGAGGCCATGGAATGCCCAGGTGGCACAAAACCCCCCCAAATGACCCCATTTTGGAAAGTAGACACCCCAAGCTATTTGATGAGAGGTATAGTGAGTATTTTGCAGACCTCACTTTTTGTCACAAAGTTTTGAAAATTGAAAAAAGAAAAAAAAACATTTTTTTTCTCGTCTTTCTTTATTTTCAAAAACAAATGAGAGCTGCAAAATACTCACCATGCCTCTCAGCAAATAGCTTGGGGTGTCTACTTTCCAAAATGGGGTCATTTGGGGGGGGTTTGTGCCACCTGGGCATTCCATGGCCTCCGAAACTGTGATAGGCAGTGAGGAGTAAAATCAAAAATGTACGCCCTTAGAAATCCTGAAGGCGGTGCTTGGTTTTCGGGGTCCCGTACGCGGCTAGGCTCCTAAAAAGTCCCACACATGTGGTATCCCCGTACTCAGGAGAAGCAGCTAAATGTATTTTGGGGTGCAATTCCACATATGCCCATGGCCTGTGTGAGCAATATATCATTTAGTGACAACTTTGTGCAAAAAAAAAAAAAAAAAAAAAAAAATTTGTCACTCTACCGCAACTTGTGTCAAAATATAAAACATTCCATGGACTCAACATGCCTCAAAGCAAATAGCTTGGGGTGTCTACTTTCCAAAATGGGGTCATTTGGGGGGGTTTTATGTCATCTGGGCATTTTATGGCCTTCAAAACTGTGATAGGTAGTGAGGAGTAAAATCAAAAATGTACGCCCTTAGAAATCCTGAAGGCGGTGCTTGGTTTTCGGGGCCCCGTACGCGGCTAGGCTCCCAAAAAGTCCCACACATGTGGTATCCCCGTACTCAGGAGAAGCAGCTAAATGTATTTTGGGGTGCAATTCCACATATGCCCATGGCCTGTGTGAGCAATATATCATTTAGTGACAACTTTTTGTAATTTTTTTTTTTTTTTGTCATTATTCAATCACTTGGGACAAAAAAAATGAATATTCAATGGGCTCAACATGCCTCTCAGCAAATTCCTTGGGGTGTCTACTTTCCAAAATGGGGTCATTTGTGGGGGTTTTGTACTGCCCTGCCATTTTAGCACCTCAAGAAACGACATAGGCAGTCATAAATTAAAGGCTGTGTAAATTCCAGAAAATGTACCCTAGTTTGTAGACGCTATAACTTTTGCGCAAACCAATAAATATACACTTATTGACATTTTTTTTACCAAAGACATGTGGCCGAATACATTTTGGCCTAAATGTATGACTAAAATTGAGTTTATTGGATTTTTTTTAGAACAAAAAGTAGAAAATATCATTTTTTTTCAAAATTTTCGGTCTTTTTCCGTGTATAGCGCAAAAAATAAAAGCGGCAGAGGTGATCAAATACCATCAAAAGAAAGCTCTATTTGTGGGAAGAAAAGGACGCAAATTTCGTTTGGGTACAGCATTGCATGACCGCGCAATTAGCAGTTAAAGCGACGCAGTGCCGAATTGTAAAAAGTGCTCTGGTCAGGAAGGGGGTAAAACCTTCCGGGGCTGAAGTGGTTAAAGAGTCTGTTTTAATTCACTTAAATGACAGTCTGCGATGAACACAATCTAAATGCAGCATGCAGAATTTCTCCAGTGCCCTCCAACATAGTGCACTGGTATGAACTATGGATTTTCTCTTTTACAAAAATATTGCCTAAGCTGGACAATGCAAGGAGATACATGACACCACATGTAATGTGAATGAGCCCTGGTTGCAGCTAGTGAGCTCTGCTGTTCGTACTATAGTTTAATTTCCTAGAATTCCCACCAAAGCATGCAAACAGATGTCGGCCTGGAGGGAGAATAAGAAAACTGTCAGCCACAGCGTAGCCTTGAAATGACACCAATATTAGTGCTGTGAAGATGGCTGCAGCCCAGCCATGTGCCATATGAACTGAACATTTATAGAGTCATAAATTTAACATACCCATCATCTTTTTGGCAGCTTCAGATCTCTCCTGTTTTTGCTATGAATGTGACTAAATAGACAGTTTACCGTTGACTGCCAAATTTCAATAGAAAAGGATAACATTGAGAGAATGTCCAAAATGTGTTACCTCTATCCACATTGAAATCAAATATAAAAATAAAATGTATATATTCATTATTTGTTAAAGAATGCACTATGATACAATGGGTATTAACATACTACAGTGTTTTTCCTTGGCTATTATTAAGCTGTATTGCCATTCTGAGTTTACCTTCCATGTAGGTTATTCGATCATATAGTGCACATTAGTGTTGCAGTTCAGTTGTTATTTCGTTTTTCCCATTCATACTACCTAGTAACAGCTTGTCGGCTATGTCATGTATGGATGAATTTCTCTTTGGTAGGATTAGGGTAATAGCATTATGGTTAAGATAAAGAAGCAGAGGGCAGGATAAAGCTGGATGAAAGGAAATAGAAAATTGAAGGTAATATAATAGATGGGAAAGATAGTGAAAACGGAGATAAATGGACTAAGAAGAAGGGATAAAGGATGGATCCTGATGGAATGTGTAAGAGTGACAATGTGGATGGTGTGTGGGAGACATATGAGTGAGTTTATTTATTCTTAAAGTGTATGCTACACAAACATTTCATATTCCTGATATGTGGCTGCTGTACCATGTACTTGTATTAAATAGTATCCTGTTCTCTTTGTATATCTTTCTTTGTGTGAAATAACTGGTGATCCTGCCAGTCTACCTGCTTTGCTATTTCAGAATGACCATGCTAGGCATTAGGAGTTTTGAAAATAATCGTTGCATCGCGATTCAGCCATTCACGATTCTGCATCAATGCAGAGAATAGGCTGAATCGAGCGCTGATGACATCATCCCGGCGCTTCAACCTGCCTCTCCTGGAGAAACACAGCAAGAGGCATAGCCTGGTGGATAAAGCCCCCTCCCTTTCCCCGCCTGCTGCCCAGCGCAGTATGTAGTCAGATGGACACTGAAGCAGAAAATGAGCTGACAGCCAGTAGAGTGAAGGGGCAGGAGCTCTGTGAGGAGATCCCTCGTCAGGAGAGGCACCACGGGTGGCACTGGAAGGGAGCAAAGAGGCAGAGACATGCTGAGCATGGGAGGAGGGGGAATTGACTGACACAGAGAGCAGGTGAGTGCCAGCGTCACTGATCCCATCCCTCCACCACCGCCATCCCTCTGCCTCTGACTAATATCATGCCTCCACCACCACCACCATGCCTCTGACTATGATGGGATGGTTATGAAAAATGGCCCTCCCAAAATAGGATATTGCACTAAGAGCAGATGAAAATTTAAAAATGGAGTTCTTCTGACTGCTTGGATTTTTGGATAAATACCATGGGCATTAATTGTGATGCATCGTGATGCATCGCAAAATCGAATAGAATTGTTGACAGGGTAATCAAATCAAATTGTGAGACCAGTGAAGATTCTCACCCCTGCTAGGCTTAGGAGCACATCCTTCCCAGTGTGCTAAATTTCTTTGTTGCCTTTTACTTGGATACTTGGTAGCACAGCTTGCCTGTACTCCAGTGGTCAGACTTGTGCTGGCACAACCCCCTGCACAGCTCTTCTCTGGGAAGTATACTGCTCTTTCTCTGCCTTCCGCTGACACCCCCCTGCAGTCTCCACACCTAGCGTTCAAAGCCCCTTATGCAGGGGAGAACCGAGATGTGATAAAAATAGAGATGTGTATACTGTATATACAGTGGGGAAAATAATTATTTGATCCCCTGCAGACTTTGTACGTTTGCCCACTTACAAAGAAATGGTCTATAGGTTTTATCAAAGGTGTATTTTAAATGATAGAGACAGAATATCAACCAAATGTTATAAATTGAGCTGCAGTTCAGTGAGTAAAATAAGTATTTGATCACCAAGCAAAACATGACTTAGTACTTGGAGAAACCCTTGTTGTCAAATACAGAGGTAATACGTTTCTTGTAGTTAGTGACCAGGTTTACACACATCTCAGGAGGAATTTTGGTCCTCCCTTTTTAATAGGTCTTCTCTAAATCCTTACGTTTTCTTGGCTATCGCTTGGCAACTCGAAGTTTCAGCTCCCTGCATAGATTTTCAATAGAATTAAGGTCTGGGGCCTGGCTAGGCCACTCCATGACCTTAATGTTCTTCCCCCCGCTGCCCCCTAACTATGACGCTGCCCCCCTCCCGTCCTGCTGCCCCGCTCCCATCCCGATGCCCCCCTCCTGTGACGCTGCCCACCTCTTGTGATGCTGCCCCCCTCCTGTCCTGCTGACCCCCCCTCCTTTCATGCTGCCTCCCTTCCGGTCCTGCTGCTCCCCTCCAGTACTGCTGCCCACCTACTGTAACCTTCTCCTCTCCTGTCCAGCTGCCCATTACCTGTGGCACACCCCCCTCATGTGACGCTGCCCCCATCCTGTAATTCTGCCCCCCTCTTGTCACGCTGCCCCCCTCCTGTCTTTGAGGGGCAACACTTATTCTGGTGACAGTGGTCAAAAGTGGGCTTTTCCCGGATATCGTGAAATTTTCCCCAATACTTCCTTATATATCTCTGTGGACAGGAAGTATAAGGATATATCACCGATGGGGACGCAGACAGAGCTAAAAACCCGGCAGAGGTTTCTCACCCTTCCCCACAGTATCCAAAACAAAAAAAAACATCTGGCTTGAGTTCTACTTATGCACTTCTCTTTCCACAGTAATGCCCTGGACACATGATCGGACTTTCCGCCAACAAGTCCGAAGGGTGTTGGCTCAAACTTGTCTTGCATACACATTGCCACACAAATGTTGGCTAACAATTACGAACGTAGTGACGTACTAGACGTACTACGTGGTTTTTCAGCTCTTTAGCGCCACCCTTTGGGCTCCTTCTGCTAATTTCATGTTAGTAGAAGTTTGGTGAGTGTTGATTTGCGCTTTTCTTTTCGTGTTTTTCATTTAGCGCTTTTCAGTTTGTTTCTGAATGGCCGTTCGTCAACCAGACATGTTGCGGAATCGGAGGCGATAACGTGTTATTTATTATTGACCTTGGAGTTATTGCTTTGACATTATTTTTTTGGTTGAATAATGATTTGATTTGGTATATTTTCTATATTTTTGGATGCATAGAATGCACTTTTTGGTTAAGTTCTATTGGCAGATAGCATGTCTATTTTTTTTCAAATTGTGGAGAATAATACTTGGCTGTGTGTTTTACTTCAAATGACAGTTTGGGAGTAGGCAGTTACATTTAAAAAAATTCAATTTAAAATTAACAAGGCTCACCAACATACTTTGTTCTTAAAAACTACAGGATAATGGTGCTGTGGTAACTTGCACAAATAAATAAAAAAAAAATAATAATAATATTATTTTTGATATAACTAGAAAAAAAAAAGCCTTTGAAAATTCGTTTGCAATAACTCCATCAGTATCACCAGCAAAGCAGCTTCATTATTATCCCATTAAGGAAGAAGAGAATGTGCGCTGCATTTGGAGATTTCATAATTTGCCACGTCACAAATGTTATTCCTGCATTACGAGCGCTAGTTTACAAGACCAACCGCTTCTGGCTCGTCCTTGCTTCTGAGCATGCGCGTTTGTACTTTGGACTTTTGTCCGACGGACTTGTGTACACACGATCGGAAAATCCGACAACAGACATCTGTTGGAACAAGGCTTTGGACAATAAGATCTGGATGCCGCACACTGGATAAAGTTGAAAACTTGTCTTTATTAGAAAGATGGGATCATCAAAAATACAAGACCATCATGCAGAGAGTACAGGAAAAGCTGACGCGTTTCGCACTCGGAGCTGAGTGCTTACTCATTAACAGACATCTGTTGGCGGAAAATTTGAACACATGCTAGCCAAGATTTGTTGGCGGAAAGTCCGCCAACAAATGTCAGATGGAGCATACACACAGTCGGATATTCCGCCAACAGCTTGTCATCACACATTTCCCGTCGGAAAATCCGATCCTGTGTACGGGGTTTTAAAGCCTTAGGTAGAGTTAATGCAACAGACAAGGAAAGCCATGCCTGGTAGCTGGAGTTCATCTAATGAAATGCCTGTAACATACCCTCATTGCTATATAAATATTATGCAGTGTCATCCATCAGAGACAGGAGAGTTGAACAGCTTCAGAATAATGGCCATGCTGAAGTGCCATTTAGAAATGTGATCTTCAAGGCTATTCAGTGCTGTGACCAGTGAGAAGAACATGGCTTTTATGGAGCTAGCATAAAGACATGCCTTTAACTCGTTTTATAGATTTTAAAAGCTGATGTTACAGTTCTCCCTAGAGGCTCTTGCTTTTTTTTTTTACATTACTCACCTGAAAGAAAAATGTTTTGTTTTCATGTTTCTAAAAAGTGAGGTTCTACCCTTTGTCTAGACCGCCAACGGATAATTCAGAAAGTATTTGATCTCCTCAACTGAGTCAACTGCATGTTTAATGAATTGATGCAAATGAGAGCATTTTTTCTTAGCTTCGTACCTAGGCTCAAAGATATTGATATGCTGCAAAGGAAGGTAGGGCACAGATTAGTGGTTTTGGATCTCAATGCTGTGACATCTGATATCGGGTTCCTGTAATACTTTATACAAGAGCACTTATGCCGTGTACACACAATCGGACTTTCCAGCAGAAAAGGTCCAACGGAACAAATCCGTCAGACATTCCGATCGTGTGTGGGCTTCATTGGACCATTTCTGTCGAAAAATCTGACGGACCTTAGAAATAGAACACGTTTCAAATATTTCCGTCGGACTCGATTCCTATCGGAAAAAACGTTCGTCTGTATGCTAGTCCGACGGACCGAAAACGACGCAAGGGCAGCTATTGGCTACTGGCTATGAACTTCCTTATTCTAGTCCAGTCGTACATCATCACGTTCAAAACGATCGGACTTTGGTAGGATAGTGTGTAGGCAAGTCCGTTTCATCGGAACTCTGTCGAAAAGTCCTTCGGAGTTCAGTCCGACGAAAAGTCCGCCCGTGTGTACGTGGCATTAGACTGGGAAAGAAAGGGGCACTATTAGGGGTCAGTCAGGTTCCTCTGCAGTGCCGACAGTGAACAACATGACTTGAAAGAACCAAGTGAGCAGAGAGATGAACTCATCAGTCTCCTGCTGCATTTTCATTGTCCAATTAGCAGACTGAGGATGTGGTTTGAAAACCCTGTGCTCCTGCTGGTGCAATAAATATTAAGGATAAAGCTATGCTTAGCAAAGAATTATAAAACAGTCTATACATGTATTTAAAGAGAATCATGCAGTATAAACAAGACTCACACTGTCAGCCCCCCCCCTTTCCCTTTTTTTCCCTACCCTAATCACCTACCATTGTAAAATGTAGGGGTTTACACTTACCTCACTTCTGTCTTCCTCCCACGGCATCTAGGCGAGGTGAGGACACTATCCTTCTGACTTAATCCTAGGGAATACAGAGCAGTTAAAATCTTGCAAGAAGGCCCTCTTTCAATGGACTGAATGTATGTTCTCGTGAAATTGGGGCTGCCCTACATTCCCCAGGAATCTTCCTGGAAAGATGCTGACATGACGTCTGCAATGTAGAAGATGGGGGTAGGGTAAGTATAACATCTAATTTTTCTACGGGTACATTTTACACTTACTAACAGTATTTGTAAAGGGGAGGGGGGACTGGTCAGATTGAGCTGATCTTCCATTTTACTGCAAGGCCAGGTTTAAAGTGTTACTAAACCCAGGACCCTGCATTCACTATATCAAGTCTCCCACAGTACACAGAACATGGAAATGCAATTATTATAGTAAATATAAATTGCTAACTACCTTTTCTCATCAGCAGTATATAGCAGTCTTGTGACTTCTATCAGTGTCCAGCTGGGCACTGGTTAAAGCTTGTAGGAGGAGTTTTTATTCTCATTTGACTGTCCTATGAGGTTGCATGACCCCTGACCCTCTGTCTGGGACAGTGCTGATTGTCCCTGTGCTGATCATATGATGCACCCCCCCGAGAAAAAATAGCTCTCTAGCAATATACTCTGTACTATCAGCAAATGGATTGGGGACAGTCAAAGAAGGGGAGGATCAGAGAAGACAGTCTTTTTACACAATGTGGAAGAATAACCCCTTAAGGTTATTGCAGACGGCGGGCCGGCGGGGGGCACACTGGCAGCATTTGATATGTCACAGTGGCTGCGTTTGATGGGACACAGTGGGAGCAATTGATGGGCACAGTGGCGGCAAATGATGGGCACAGTGGCGGCAATTGATGGGCACAAGTGGCTGCATTTGATGAGCACAAGTGGCTGCATTTGATGGGCACAAGTGGCTGCATATGATGGGCACAAGTGGCTGCATTTGATGGGCACAAGTGGCTGCATATGATGGGCACAAGTGGCTGCATATGATGGGCACAAGTGGCTGCATTTGATGGGCACAAGTGGCTGCATATGATGGGCACAAGTGGCTGCATATGATGGGCACAAGTGGCTGCATTTGATGGGCACAAGTGGCTGCATATGATGGGCACAAGTGGCTGCAAATGATGGGCACAGTGGCTGCATATGATGGGCACAGTGGCTGCATATGATGGGGCCAAGCAACTGCATATGATGGGCACCGTGGCTGCATATGATATGCACAGTGGCTGCGTTTGATGGGCACAATGGCTGCATTTGATGGGCACAGTGAGGCTGCAATTGATGGGCACAGTGAGGCTGCAATTGATGGGGGGGTTCAGTATTTTTCAGTTTGTTTGCGCCTCCACAAACATTTTTAGCAGCAGCCGCCACTGCTTTAAACTCTATATTTAACAGCTTGCCTGAAGTCCAGCTGTAGGAAAAAGAAAAGGTAAAGACGTTTTTTTCAAATTTAGGTGACAATTAGGACCAAGGCCCCATTAACTTGTGCATGTGCTATCACACCGCAATACACAACATTGAAATTTACATTATTCTCTATTGTATCTGTTTACATCACTGCAGCGTGATACAGTACAATTTTTGAAAAGGTGCAGGTGCTTTTTTTTTTGTGCAGCATACTGTGTTTTTGGCCCCATAGACTTCACTGGGAGTGCATGAAAAATTAAAATTTGTGGTGCATGTTTGTTAGGGTTTTGAGCTTAAAGTATATGTAAGTGATCACTTTGTTAAACAACTCATTCAGTTTAAAACAGAAATGAAGGGCAAAACATTTGTTTATAGATATAAAAAAAACATTATAAACACGTTTTCCCCTTTTTTATAAGTGATCACGTTCCCTCTGTTCTCAGCTGCATAAGGAGCTCAGAGCTAGGGGAGGAGAAACAGCATTACAATGATCTTCCTAGTGAAAGGTTGTGCAGGGGGGTGTCAGGACAAGTCTGACCATTGGAGGAGAGCACAATGTATTCCCAGCACAGCTAGAGAACTAACCATGTGTGTTCTCCTGCTTAGTGTGGTCAGTTTGTAGTAGAAAAGCAGAGGGACTGGCAGGAACACAAGGGATTTCACACAAAGGAAGCCATATAAAGAGAACAGGATACCTTTTCATATATGTACATGGTACAGCAGACACACATCAGGAATATGAGAGGTTGGGTTTACATACTCTTTAAGGCTGCATTCACACTACAGCGCTTTGAATCGTGAGCAGATTTGCCGCGAATGTGCCCGTGATTTGACAGCGCCGATGTGTGAGTGACAAATCGCGGGACTCACATATGAGATGCCATTCATTTGAAAAATACCTCAAATCGCGGTGCGGGTCTGCCGCGATTGTCGCACGATAATTTTGCACTGCAACCGCGGCAATCCGCATTGCAGGAAACATGTCGCCCTAAAGTAGCTCCTGGACTTTTTTTTGGGTGACATGCTTCCCGCAATGTGGATTGCCATGATTGCAGCGCGAATTATCGTATATACATATATAGATCGTATATATAAGTGTCATTCAAATGAATGGCATCTCAAATGCGAGCCCCGCGATTTATCATTTACACATCGGCGCTGTCAAATCGTGGGCACATTTGTGGCAAATCTGCCCGTGATTCAAAATGCTATAGTGTGAATGCAACCTAATGCCGCGTACACACAATCGGAAATTTGGCCAGCAAAAGACCGATGAGAGCTTTTGGTCGGAAAATGCGACCGTGTGTATGCTCCATCGGACTTTTGCTGGCCGAATTCTAGCCAGCAAAAGACTGAGAGCATGTTCTCAATTTTTCGGTCGGAAAACGTTCCTGTCCGAAAATGTGATCGCCTGTAGCAATTCCGACGTGCAAAATTCCTACGCATGCTCGGAAACAATTCGACGCATGCTCGGAAGCATTGAACTTCATTTTCTCGGCTCGTTGTAGTGTTGTACGTCACCGCGTTCTTGACGGTAGAAAGTTCAAGGAACTTTTGTGTGACCGTGTGTATGCAAGGCAAGCTTGAGCAGAATCCCGTTGGAAAAGCCATCATATCTTTTTCCAACCAAAATCCCGATCGTGTGTACACGGCATTAAAATCATTCTCCTCCAACAAAAAAAAAATGCATAAAACATAAAAACACATGAAAAACACATAAAAACCTGCTACAAAAATAAAACAATGAATGCATTATTGTGCAACAGCACTGGTGTGAACCTAGGCTAATTATTCAGATTGGGTCAAATGTTAAGTCATGTCGGTGAAACGATGGGGTCAGATTGAAAATTAGGGATACTTTAAATGTTATTAGTTTTTAGCACACACAAAGAAGTAAAGTAACCTTACAGCCTCATTGAAAGAATGAAGGAGGGTGCCTTATTTCTCCATCCACCTTCTTCAGGAGCGCAAAAAGCATATGATTGTCAATTGTGAGTCAATTGTAGAAAACTATTGTTTGTTAATATTGTTGCGTTCATGTAATAAGTAAGGTGGAGCTGTTTGTCTACAGCGTTTGTATCTCAGTTGCAAAATCCTTTGTTCTTTAGTGATGACATTAATGATGGCACATTTAACACCATCATTTAATCAGTAATCACTAGGGATGTCAACATTTGACAATGAAATCAGATTTACAACTAAAAAGCTGTTAGGAAGAAAACGTTAATTGCTTTCTTATTGAAACATTATGAGTTTATCACCAAGCATGGGGGCTCGTTCACATGTGGTGACCTGTTGTTTCCTGCACCTGATCAATGCAGATCACCAAAAAGGCCCATAGACAACTATTTTCTATGGGCCTTGCCTGTTCACATCACAAGGCTGCCTTAGGGTAGGTTGTAGTGCGCTGCGTAAAAATGCAGATAGGCGGCATTTTTCCTCAACGCACCAGAGGTCATACAAAGTCTCTCTCTGTTGGTCACTACACCGCAGTTCCAATGTGGTACTTTAAAATGAAAGAAATGTAATTTTGTAGTACTACCCTCAAGTAGTATGCAAATCGTACCTGAATAATATAGACACAATTTCAGTACGACTTTGTAAGCACAAGCTGAGAATGGTTAATGCCAAAGTTGTGGCAAAGTTGTACAAAGTAGTAATGCTCCCAAATCGCGGTAAAATCGCGGCCGCAAAATCGCGCAACTTTGAAGTCGCACAAGTGTGAAAGGGGCCTAAGGCAGAGTCCCAAGAATGGTAATTGAAAAACTGAAACACAGTCCCAAATAGATATTCATGTGATGAAGGGTTAACTGGTAGATTTTCATACAGGTGTAGAAACAAGATGTCAAAGAAAAATTGTGAAGAGAGATCCCTCCTTCAGATTGCTTTACACCCAAGCGAGTATGTAATCTCCTTACCTTTTGACCACTGAGGCGGTCTCACCAAACACAGGGAATTCAGTCTCCCAAAAACCTATATAGATGTCTGGAGCTGCTAGATCTGTGTCACTGTAGCTCCAGACAACAATGAACAGGTGTTTTGACACTTTCCTAATGACTAATGACTTATATTGCAGCCCTCCTGGAAAATAACAGTATGTCTTATTTTCAGGGAGACATGGTAGGCACCCACAGAAGGTAGGCGCAGACAGCACTGGCGGGGAACTTGTATATACATTATCTCACAAAAGTGAATACACCCCTCACATTTTTGTAAATATTTTATTCTATCTTTTCATCTGACAACACTGAAGAAATGACACTTTGCTACAATGTAAAGTTGTGAGTGTACACCTTGTATAACAGTGTAAATTTGCTGTCCCTTTAAAATAACTCAACACACAGCCATTAATGTCTAAACCAGTGATAACAACAGTGAGTACACCCCTAAGTGAAAATGTCCAAATTGGGCCCAAAGTGTCAATATTTTGTGTGGCCACCATTATTTTCCAGCACTGCCTTAACCCTCTTGGGCATGGAGTTTACCAGAGCTTCACAGGTTGCCACTGGAGTCCTCTTCCACTCCTCCACGATGACATCATGGAGCTGGTGGATGTTAGAGAACTTGCGCTCCTCCACATTCTGTTTGAGGATGCCCCACAGATGCTCAATAGGGTTTAGGTCTGGAGACATCCTTGGCCAGTCCATCACCTTTACCCTCAGCTTCTTTATCAAGGCAGTGGTTGTCTTGGAGGTGTGTTTGGGGTCGTTATCATGTTGGTATACTGCCCTGCAGCCCAGTCTCCGAAGGCAGTATGTCACAGTACATGTTGGTATTCATGGTCCCCTCAATGAACTGTAGCTCCCCAGTGCTGGTGTCATGTCGAGAAAGGTCCCCCGTCGCATAGTGTCCACCCTGTACTATGCAGGCGCAGCACTTGCACAGTACGGAGGACAAAGGAAACTCCAAAAGTCTCCGAAAATGAACTGTTCATGAGCTGTACACGGCGCCTGCACAATTAACATTACATTGTGCCACACGCTCCCGCACGCTCCCGATACTCGTGCAACTCTGCAAGAGGCGGGTGTAGGGACGGATGCATACAGAAGAGGCTGCATGATGGCCAGAGCGCAGTTTTACAATGATGGGTAGAGCTGATAAGGGCGGGTAGTTCAATGTTGATGGACGGGTTACATACACAACACAAGCGATTTCAATACTTTACTTCAGTATGCATCCGCCCCTACACCCGCCCCTTGCAGAGTTGCACGAGCATCGGGAGCGTGTGGCACAATGTAGTGTTAATTGTGCAGGCGCCGTGTACAGCTCATGAACAGCTGTTCATGTTTGGAGACTTTCTGCGTTTCCTTTCTCCTCCGTACTGTGCAAGCACTGCGCCTGCGCAGTACAGGGCAGAAACTAACCGATGGGGGACCTTTCCCCAGACCATGACACTCCCACCACCATGCTTGACTGTAGGCAAGACACACTTGTCTTTGTACTCCTCACCTGGTTGCTGCCACACACGCTTTACACCATCTGAACCAAATAAGTTTATCTTGGTCTCATCAGACCACAGGACATGGTTCCAGTAATCCATGTCCTTAGTCTGCTTGTCTTCAGCAAACTGTTTGTGGGCTTTCTTGTGCATCATCTTCAGAAGAGGCTTCCTTCTGGGAAGACAACCATGCAGACCAATTTGTTGCAGTGTGCGGCGTATGGTCTGAGCACTGACAGGCTGACGTCCCACCCCTTCAACCTCTTGAAGGGGTGGGAAGGGTGGGAGCAGCACTCAAATGTCTATTTCCCAAAAATAACCTCTGGATTTGACACTCAGCACATGCACCTGTTTTGAGTGGAACCTGTCATGTTAAATCGCTGTATGGTCTTGGCCATCGTGCTGCAGCTCAGTTTCAGGGTCTTAGCAATCTTCTTATAGCCTAGGCCAGGGGTCTTCAAACTACGGCCCTCCAGTTGTTCAGGAACTACAATTCCCATCATGCCTAGTCATGACTGTGAATGTCAGAGTTTTACAATTCCTCATGGGATGTGTAGTTCCACAACAGCTGTAGAGCCATAGTTTGAAGATTTCTGGCCTAGGCCATCTTTATGTAGAGCAACAATTCTTTTTTTCAGATCCTCAGAGAATTCTTTTGTCATGAGGTGCCATGTTGAATTCCCAGTGACTAGTTAGAGAGAGGGAGAGAGATAACACCAAATTTAACACACCTGCTCCCCATTCACACCTAAAACTTTGTAACACTAACAAGTCACATGACACCGGGGAGGGAAATGGCTAATTGGGCCCAATTTGGACATTTTCACTTAGGTGTGTACTCACTTATGTTGCCAGCAGTTTAGACATTAATGGCTGTGTGTTGAGTTATTTTGAGGGGACATCAAATTTACACTGTTATACAAGCTGTACACTCACTACTTTACATTGTAGTAAAGTGTCATTTCTTCAGTGTTGTCACATGAAAATATATAATAAAATATTTACAAAAATGTGAGGGGTGTACTCACTTTTGTGAGATACTGTACATCCTTGTTCAGAGCAGAAGTAATTTAAAAACATTTTTTATTTTAATTAACAAAATGATATCCTTTAGTATCACTTTAATAGCATATGTTGTATAATTAGAACTGTAATTTGATGTTATTAAATAGGAATTATTATATAAGCATAGGTGTGTTCTTTAAAGTCTTTATTATCAAATGACACATCTGAATAATTAAATATTTAATGATGTTATAAACATATGTTTGTTTTAGAATATATTATCCTAAAATAACACATCGAAATATTTTCGTAGCTGCTGCTATTGATTCCATAAGATTGTGACATACATAATAGCATTTGTATGTTGTGTGTGAAGCAGAATTCCAGGCAAAAAGCTAAATACACAGCTGAAATACATATGCATGAACTATGTAAGTTTAGTAATCCATCTCCCCCACCTTAATAACAAAACATAGCCAGGTCAGTGACCTCACTTTTCTTTATCGCTGTTACATAGTTACATAGTAGGTGAGGTTGAAAAAAGACACACGTCCATCAAGTTCAACCTATGTGTTATTATATGTCAGTATTACATTGCATATCCCTGTATGTTGTGGTCATTCAGGTGTTTATCTAATAGTTTCTTGAAACTACCAATGCCCCCCGCTGAGACCACCGCCTGTGGAAGGGAATTCCACATCCTTGCCGCTCTTACAGTAAAGAACCCTCTACGTAGATTAAGATTAAACCTCTTTTCTAGTAATTTTAATGAGTAGCGGAGTCCCTTCCGCTAAAAAGTTTTATCCCTATTGTGGGGTCACCAGTATGGTATTTGTATATTGAAATCACATCCTCTCTCAAGCGTCTCTTCTCCAGATATAATAAGTTCAGGGCTCGCAACCTTTCCTCATAACTAATATACTCCAGACCCTTTATTAGCTTTGTTGCCTTTCTTTGTACTCACTCGCTGTTAAGCAATACAGCTTGGTCACAGCCTGTGACTGAACAGTGAAAGAGAAGCAGAACACACTGGTGAAGTCAACATACTGCCCTCACCTGCATACTGTATGTTCAAACTGTACTTCCTGCACTGTGCAAAGCAGTAGAGCTACAATTAGCTCAGGGTGCTGCCTATGCTTTTGGGTGATCAAAAAAAAAAAAAACTGAACCATTCTCCCTATCCACACAATTGAGGAGGGCGTGGGAACCCTCCCCACTGTCAGGAGGAATCCCCTGCTATTAGAATACACAGAACAGTGGCTACAGCTGCTGATCAAAGGTTTTTTTTTCTCCCAGCAGTTCTGTTGGGAAAAAAAATTGATAGATTGACTTCTGTTGAGCGGCAGTGCACACATCGATCTAAATTCATCCAGTGTCTGCTGAACTGGCCAAATTTCAATCCATCTATGGCTACCTTCAGGGCTGGTTCACACCACATGTGGTGGGACTGCATTGGGTGGCTATTCCAGCGCAGTCCCACCATATGGACAATACAAACTGCCTTGTCCTCTATGTGCCCAGTTCACAGCACTGGGTTGCAGTGGTATGCGGGCACAGTGTGCTGAAAGAAAGTACTTTTTATCAGTGCAGTGCAAGGCAATCTACTGCCCTGCATCTTGCGGGCAGCAATTGAACTTTATGAGATCTATGAGATTTATGAGGCTGACATCTTTTTTTTTTTGTTTTTAATGTAGCAGCTGGTGTGAACCAGCCCTAATGCCGCATACACGCGACCGTTTTTTCCGTCGGAGTGAACTCTGAAGGTTTTTCTGACGGAGTTCCGACGGAGTTTCGCTGAAAATGTCTTGCGTACACACGATCACACCAAAATCCGACCATCTAGAACGCGGTGACGTACAACACGTCCGACGGGACTAGAAAAAGAAGTTCAATAGCGAGTAGCCAATAGGTGCCGTCTCGTACTTGCTTCAGAGCATGCATCGTTTTTGGTACGTCGGAACAGCATACAGACGAGCGGTTTTCCCGATAGGAACTGATTCCGTCGGAAAGATTTGAAACATGTTCTCTTTCTAGGTCCATCAGAATTTTTGGAAAAAAAAGTCCGATGAGGCCAGCACACGATCGGAATGTCCGCTGAAAAGATTCCGTCGGACTTTTCCTGCCGGAAAGTCCGACCGTGTGTACGCAGCATAAGGGTTCCTGTGCAGGGCATTACAGAAAGCTGATAGCTGGACAGCTTCCATGTTCCATCTATGCTTGTTTTACATTTAATGATTTCCAATTAATACATATCTGGATTAAATGGTGTGATTCTGTATATCTGCATGGAGTTCAGCCTTAAATAGTTTCCCAGGCTGTGTGTGTTCCTCCTTAACACTTGCATTCTTTAAGATCATCAGCTATGGCCTTTACTTTATTCATCCTAATAATGACATTGACGCTCCAAGCTGTACCGCTGACAAGGAAAATAAAGTGAATTAGAGACTTTTATTGCAAAATCACATAAACCTGTCAGCTCAGCAGGCATTTGGTTTCATTACTGTGTACCGCTCTTCATAAAATCCAGAGGAGCTAGCATATGGATTGAAGAGATGCTTAGACCTTTACTAGTTTACACTATGACTCACATCAATATGTACATAAACAGGTACTCATGTGCTATAAAAGTTATATATTAATGTACGGTGAGCAATAATGGATGAGAATGTGCAGAAAGGGAAAATTTTACCAGTAAGGTCTCTACCTTAACATCTCTTTTCATTCTGTGTGTTAGGCTTGATATTAAGTCCCATTACGTGTTAATTGAAATAGTGCTTTGCTGGCTGCCTCTACAGCACTGACTTTAACTCGCCAGATCTTTTAGCATTTATAACAAACACTGTGGCTCAGAATCAATGAAAGTACTGATTACATTCAATAGCTGTGTGACGAACAATTAATACCACTGCCACCTGAAGAAGTTATTTAAGAGAACATAATTGTTTTCTTTAAATGCATTCCTTGTGACCTTAATGGTACCTATAAACCTAGAATTGTTTCTAACAGATTTATGCAAAAAAAGCTGCAGCTAAAAAACATTGAATTGTAATATACTACAGTTAAAGTGTTACTAAACCTAGGGCCATGCATTCACTATATCTGGTCTCCCACAATACATGGAACATAAAAATGCAATCATTTTAGTAAATATAAACTGTTAAATACCTTTTCTCATCAGCAGTATATAGCAGTCTTATGACTTCTATCAGTGCCTGGTAAAGCTTGTAGGAGGAGTTTTCATTCTCCTCTGACTGTCCTATGAGGATGCAGGACCCCTGACCCTCTGTCTGGACAGTGCTGATTGATCCTGTGCTGATCACATGCACCCTCCCAAGAAAAAAAAAAAAAACTCTCTAGCAATACACACCAAACTGAGCATGTGCAGCCTGACTCCTTTTACTCTGTCTTATCTGGACATGTTTTGGGGGCAATGCAAGAAGGGGAGAATCTGTTCATGCAGGATCAAACAGCCTTTTTATACAATGCAGAAGGTTAACTCCTTAGGTTCCACAGTGAGTATAACAAGCAGGCTTTACTGCATATACAGACTGATTTTACTGTTGTGGGTTTAGTAATACTTTAAAGTTAAAGTAGTATAAGTTAGACATTATAGTTTTAGGAAGATGTTAAAGGTGACTTGACATGTCTACTTGACTGTAAGTCCTGGGAAGGCTTCCCTAGTTGCGGTCATTTGCATGGATGGTTGTTTTGCATAGGTGGTGGTGCCCAGTGGCGGCTGCTGTTTTTTTCTTTTGGGGGGAGGCACACAGCTCCCCGGTAAGTCGGGGGCAAACAGCCCCCTCCCCCCCGGACGGTCGGGACATCAAAGCCCCGCACTTTTCCCATCTAGGAAGCTCCTGTGGATCAAGGTGGCTTCTGCCGTTCATCTCCCTCCTCCTTCTCCTAGGGGTTCAATAGGATCGCCTGTCCTTTCAGCCAATTGGGAAATGGGTATCAGACCCGTGCTCCCTGATTGGCAGAGAGGCGATTCAGTGTTAGAAAAGTGAATATTTATTTGCTTTTCTAACACACCTCGGTGGGCTCCGAGCGCAATGCTCTGCGCCACAAACCCACCCTATTTTAAAGCCTATTAGAGCCTCTGGCTCTAATCAGGTGCTTCAAAAAACACCCCCGCCACTGTAATTCATGTGTCCTGAAAGGGGCCGTATGCATGAATAGGGGGTGGCAGCAGCGATGGAAAGGAGAGGCGGCGCCCGTGCGCCCTTAATGGACGGGCCGCCACTGGTGGTGTCTGAAGAATGCAGATGGGAGTGGGAATGGCAATGAAGGGTAGCGGGTGTCAGTGAGGTCATGAAGCAGTCTAGTGGAAGTGAAGCCCTATGGAAGCATGAAGTTGTGAATTGGAGCTACAAGGCTGAGGACTCTTTTCCTAGCCCCATGTGACTGTGCTTGGTGCCTAAGCAGCAATTACCAGTGCTATGTGAAAGGAAGAGGAGTATGGGTGCTTTCACATGAGAGTAATTTAGCGTTGCGTAGTGTTGCCAACATGGGGGTGCACTGGTGTTCTATGAATCCGCGTGTAGGTAGTCGCATTCATGTCATTTGGGAGCAGCAGCTACATGGACACAGCCGCTGCTTCCAATTTGACAGCCATGTGAGTGTGGGTGCTTTCTTCTAAACACAGACTGTGGGCTAGGGGTCATGCACTCGCACTAGTGTCAGATCGGGAGCAGTGGCTGTGTTCATGCCGTGTGGATGGTGTGTTCTCCCCATGCAAGAGCCACGCGTGGCCAGGATGGGCAGCAGTCAATTTGCAGAGCCCCATTCACCATGACTAGTGAACTAATGAATTTTCAACGCTGGTGGCACATATTCTGATTGGCTCTCTAGAATATCATTTTGAGGAGTTTTGCAGCACTCCTATCTACAAGCTTGACCCTGCGTGGGCCCCTGTCATTTGGCTGCATTACACCACGCCCCTTTTTCTCAGCTGGCTGCGCATCCCTTCCTCCCCTCCCGTGGATTAAGCACCCCATGCCTTATGTTCTGAAAGTGTACCAAGATTCCCTGAAGAAGCTATTGGCGAAACACGTAGTGATCCATTGACAATGATACAGTGACTCCGCAGTTGGCCCCTTATATATGGAAGACCACTATGATTGATTTGTGGGCCAATTTGTACAGGCTTCTCTGTATAATTTGTCTGTGCTTTCTTTTATATATGGGAGAGGTGCATATATTGATAGCATGCACATACAATTTTGACAATGATTTTTTTTTATATTTGTCTAAATAAAATGTGAATTTTATACATTTGTGAGCTGCTTTTTTCCAACTTGGGATCACAGTGGTACCTTTAAAGTCCATTAACCCCTCCTCTTCTTTTTTGTGTCCATGCAGCTGTTGAGTCCCAGTTGACATGAATGGGACTGCCTGCTTGCAGCATCATGGAACACTTGTGCATCCCCATGTGGGCAAACACAGCCCTTGCACGGGTATAGGCTTAAGTACTTCCGTGTGAACAAAGAGTCACACTGCTGCTCTGTACCTGGGTGACCAAAGTGGTGAAAGACAAGATATATTGTAGCTGGGGAAAGCAGCAGAGAAAGTGTACGTAAACCCTTTTGTTTTAATAAAGTTTAACTCAAGGAAAATTAAAAAACACACTCCTGCTGTGGGGTCCCCTCCATGCTGTAAGGGTTAAATATTCATTATTCCATACTCCACAGGGGTGTGGAAATTTTTAAAAAAGCTACTTGTCAAAGAGACTAAATCAGGATTCCCAATCTACTTGTCCCCCATGACAATCTATCTGTCTTGATGAAAAAAAAATATTTTAACCAAAATCATATTTAACCACTTCAATACCAGGCACTTATACACCTTCATGACCAAGCCAATTTTCACCTTTTAGCGCTGTCGCAAATTGAACGACAATTGTGTGGTCATGCTACACTGTACCCAAACACATTTTTTATCATTTTGTTCCCACAAATAGAGCTTTCTTTTGGTGGTATTTGATCATCTCTGCGATTTTTATTTTTTGCGCAACAAATAAAAAAAGACTGAAAATTTAGAAAAAAAAAAAGTTTCTTAAAAATGTTTGTATATAAGTATGTTTTCTTCTTCAATGACGGGCACCGATGAGGTGGCACTGATGGGCACCGATTAGGCGGCACTGATGGGCACTGATAGGCGGCACTGATGGGCACTAATAGGTGGCACTGGTATGCAGCACTGATGGGCACTCAAAGGCGGCACTGATAGGCACTCATAGGCAGCACTGATGGGCACTCATAGGTGGCACTGATGGGTACTTATGGGTGGCACTGATGGGTACTTATGGGTGGCACTGGGCACAGATAGGCACTGATAGGTGGCACTGATGGACACTGATGGTTGGCACTGATGACACTGATGGGTGGCATTGCTGGGCATCACTTTTTATTGTGCCACAGAGGTGCCAGTCAGTGCCCATATGTAGGCACTGATTGGCATATGTTGGGCATCAATTTTCACATGTGGATGGCCATGGGGGATGTACCTGGCCATCCACATGTTAGGTGCTTCCCTGGTGGTCCTGGTGGCTTCCCTGGTGGTCCAGTGTGGGCATCCAAGGGGGGGCTGCGCTGATAAACAATCAGCGCAGACCCCCCCTATCAGGAGAGCCGCCGATCGGCTCTTCTCTACTCGCATCTGTCAGACGTGAGTGAGGAAAAGCCGATCAACGGCTCTTCCTGTTTACATTGTGCCAGAGGCTCCTTACCGAGATCAGTGTAGCGGTGTGTCAGACTGACACACCGCACCACCGATCACCGCGATGTGCTCCCCCACAGGCGCGCGGCGGCTGTTATCCTGAAGGACGTCATATGAAGCCCAGTCAGGATAACTGAACCACCGCCCGGCCATCATTCTGCTATAGGCCAGCGCTCCAGTGAGAGAGAAGGGGGCAGAGCAGAGAGCGGTGACTGACAGTCACCAGCTCTCTGCTCAGGGAACTGTAAGAACCAAACGATCTGCAGTGTTTGATCGCTGGGTTCTCAGTGTTAGAGGCACCGGGGGACAGATGCAGCATCAGATCAATGCTGCATCTACCTAGGTAAGTATAAATCTGCAAAAACCCAAACCCCATACTTCTCTTTTAAAGTGGATGTAAACCCAATGTCATCCTTTCTAAACTACTGCCATAGGGGTTATCTATAAGGATATACATGTCTCCTGCATGTATCCTTACCTGTTGAATGTCTCCCCTCTGTCTGTTATGAGAGCCGAAAAACTGCATATTCTGTGGGTGGGTCTGTTGTCTGGAGCTCGGTGGGTGGAGTCGTGATGTCAGTAGACTCCCCGCCCACCTCTATACTCCTTGTCAATGTGCATTTTCTCCTGTGTATTTCTTACACTGAACTTCTGCTATGATCTCTAACATCCAGTGAAAAGACAGGAAAGTAACCACATGACTTCAGAATGCCAAATCATGCTGAGGTGTGGAACAGCCAATCCTTGCAGAGCTGCTAAGAGAAAGGAGTGGGGGAGGGAATTAAAAAATAATGCATGTCTTAGGCTAGTGCACGAGATGTAAATCACCTGTCACTCACAGCAAGGGGGAGGATTTGACAAAGTTTTTCTCTGTTTTCAAGATTTATCTCACTGAACAATAAAAGAGGATTGCTCAGAGCTGGATTAACTCTTTGTGGCAAGACTGGGCTCAAATGATAGGAAATCTTATACTCTACATTATGACATCAAAAAAAAATGTGGGTTTACATCCACTTTAACTGTGATACTGCTTTCTTCCTACCATAGTAAATGAAAGCAGTAGTGGTGTTGTATGACAATTACTGAAACATTTTTGTTGCTAGACAGATGTGCAATAATCTGGCTATAACTCTCTTTTGCTAACTCCAGGGCATAATTAAACCATAAGGAACGTACTGCTTATTTCGATAATGATGAATTAAAACAGTTTATCATTTAGTCTATGTCATTATGATCATAGCCTGGAATATCACAAAGATTTTTCTACTTTGCGAGTCCGATTAATTAAATGACACAGTGAATGGGATTGATGTAGAACAAAAGCTTAATGATTTGACTTGCTGCTGAGGCAGGTTTCCTGGTCTCTTTGATGCAGACAGCACACAGCCCTGTGATGGAATGGAGCGTAGTTGGGAATTACACCCACCCTGGCTAGCTGATGCCAAACACTAGTAAGCACTAAATCCTGGCTGATCTGTACTGTGTGCTCCCCTCACTTTATAGCTTCAAGGAGCTGTAATCTTTCATATACATCACTAACCATTCTTTGCTTTATAGGCTTTTATTGATTTTAAAGTACATACACTATTAACCCCTTGAGATTTGCACCGTGGCTTAGCCGTATTTCAGATCTTCACCGCACAGGATAAAGACAGCTGTGGAGTGTAGAATAGGAAATGATACAGTTAGTTTCGGCTATATAAAAACAAATTCAAGGGACATTACATTAGACTTAACTTCCGATTAGAGCTCTTTATATCTACAGTGGTCACATAACCCCATTATCTATAGGTGCGTTATATATTTCAAACACTTCAGTCCTTTCTGACTAAGAGAGCTTACATTTTTTTAATACTGAATCTCACTGGCAGCCACCCCTGGTCACCTGTTTTAAAGTAGCCTAATAATCTTTCCATACCTTTAAGGCTTCTTACTTATTGCCAGTGCTGTGCGCAGCCGTGCTTGGATAAATGACGGTGGCTTCATCATCGGTCTTTACCCACGCATGTGCGAGCACTGTTTCTTTGGTTGTGTTTAGTCTTCGCTTCTCCTTAGCATATCATAGCTGTAGCTGACCTGCTGTGAACTAAAAAACAAACTGCGCTTCCGTTTTCCGTTTCAGCTTTGTGGAAGCTTCAAGCAGTGCCGGTTTGTTTAAAGTGGAATTCCAGGATAACCCGAACTACTCTTAAAACTGTCCCCTCCCCTCTCCTAACACTTATGCTTACTAACCTGTGTAAGAATGATGTATATACAGTTCTTACATATTTTCAGGCCACTCTGGTCTGGTTAGGTGATCTGTCCTGTGTCAGCTGCAGGGGAGAGGAGCAAGTGCTCCAACAATGTCTGGGTAATGCCTGGGAGTGGTGATGTTATCCATAGGCTTCAATGGTCCATCTGTTGTTGGCGCTCCTTCCTCTCCCTTGCAGCTAGTGTGGCTGACACAGGGGAGCTGGATCACGTGACCAAACCAGAGCGGCCTGAAAATAGGTAAGTGTATACTGTATATCTTTCTTTCACAGGTTAGTAAGCATAGGTGTTAGGAGAGGGGAGAGGACAGTTTGAATAGAAGTTACGCCCTGTACACACGATCGAACATTCCGACAACAAAATCCATGGATTTTTTCCAATGGTCGTTGGCTCAAACTTGTCTTGCATACACACGGTCACACAAAGTTGGTCAGAAATTTCGAACGTCAAGAATGCGGTGACGTACAATACGTACGACGAGCTGAGAAAAATGAAGTTCAATAGCCAGTGCGGCTCTTCTGCTTGATTCAGAGCATGCGTGGAACTTTGGGAGTCGGAATTATTTACACCCGATCGGAATTTACGAGAACGGATTTCGTTGTCGGAAAAAATTTGAGGTCCGGATCTCAAATTTTGTGTGATGGTAATTCCGATGGAAAATTTCCGATGGAGCCTACACACGGTCGTGTGTACGGGGCATTAGGGTTATCCTGGAATTCCACTTTAAGGCAAATAAGTACAGTTTTTTCACTATGTATATCTTTGAGATACCTAACTGACATTAACATTTTATAGCCAAACTCTGGGCAGATAAAAAATACACAAATATGCAGTTCCATATTCATGAATACATCATTAAAGGATAAGTTCACTTTTTTTTAAAAAAATGATAATTGCACACATTTTTGCACATAAAAAAAATGCATTTATTTTTTTTGATTTTTTTTGTAGGAGCCTGGAAAGCATTGCACCAGCGATCAGCAGATAACGGGTGCAATGCAGGACTCCTGCAGACTGTCAGTGTATCTGTCTGCTCGTACATCCCATACAGGCAGGCACTTACACTGTGACAAGAAGAGTCAATGAACTACCACAGCACTCAACAGCACCCTGGTAGTTCATTGAGAACTACAAGCCGACATCCGCTAAAGCTGTCATTACTTGTAGTTCATTCATTCACAGAACTCTGTGACTGATTGACACAACCGTGTGGGCAAAGCGCTCTTTTCAAAAAGTGACAGCAGGTATGGGGAGAAGGTCACAGGGAGTGCAGGGGATCGCCGAGTGGCTGCAGGATCAGAAACATGTTGCATGTTTCACCATAAAAACGGGTGGAACATGTAGCATGTTCCTGAACATGAACTTATCCTTTAAAAGTATTTTTTTTTAACCACTTCAGCCCCGGAAGATTTGGCTGCTGAATGACCGGTCCATCTTTTGCGATTCGGCACTGCGTTGCTTTGACTGACAATTGCGCGTCGTGTGGCGCTGCACCCAAACAAAATTGACTTCCTTTTTTCCCACAAATAGAGCTTTCCTTTGGTGGTATTTGATCATCTCTGCGGTTTTTATTTTTTGCGCTATAAACAGAAAAAAAGTGACAATTTTGAAAAAAACACAATATTTTGTACTTTTTGCTATAATAAATATCCCCGTTTTTTTTTTAAAAAAGGCTCATTTTTACTCAGTTTAGGCCGATATGTATTCTTCTATATATTTCTGGTAAAAAAATCGCAATACGTGTATATTGATTGGTTTGTGCAAAAGTTATAGCATCTACAATATAGGGGATAGATTTATAGCATTTTTATTTATTTATTTTTTTTTTTACTAGTAATGGTGGCGATCTGTGATTTTTATTGGGACTGTGACATTTTGGCAGCCAAAAACAGCAGCTGTAAAAACGTCCTGTGTGCATGAGGCCTAAAATTGCATTTTTTTTTACTGTTTTTGACTGCCGTGTTGACAACTGCTTCGGTTGTACAGGAAGAAAAAACTTTGTTTTTTTCAGAGTTTTAGGTCCTGGGCTAAAAGGAAAGTCGCTAAACATATTAATTGATTCCGTCTAGTGATAGCAACAGCTTCTCAGTTTGAAACAGTAACCTTTTCTGTTAGACTACAGCTCTTCATTTACCCATGTCTGAATGTTCAGTGAGGCAGTACACAGAACAGACAGAATCATTGAAGTGCATAAACTGGTCAAATTTCAGTTTTCTGATATCAAATATTTTATTTAAAATGATCATTTTCTTTCTCAAGAATACTGTATAAACCAATGCAATCTTTAAACTGGGTGTTAGGCCTCATGTACACTGGACATTATAAAAACACCAGTAGCGTTAGCTGTAGAAAGCTGTAGAATGAGTTTTTCAGCGTTTTTGCAGTAGCGTTTTTGCAGTAGCGTTTTTTTAGCACAACTATACTCCCACAGATGCTTATGGCTCAAAAACACTGATAAACGCTGCGTTTTTCAACGTTTTTAAGCTGTTTTCAGCTTTTTTCAGAGTAAGAGCATTTTTACAGCTGAAAAACTCCTCTCAAAACCCACTAGTTCTGTTTTTTTTTTTTGCAGTCAGATAACGCCCCTGCCAAAAACAGTTGATAATAGCCTATGTGTGCATGGACACATAGGATAACATTCTGGGGAGATTATTGACTGCAGAAAAAAACATCTGTAGACAAAAATCAGCAGCTGTAAAAACGTCCAGTGTGCATGAGGCCTTACAGTGAGGGCCCATTTATAGTATATGCATTGGTCAGCCTTACCCAAAACAGTCCCAACACATAGACAAGGCAATTTGCCTTGAGTCCTGTGAGTTCAGCTCACACCACTTCACTGCGGCATAGCATGTTGCAGCACACTATATCATATTGCAAAGCACTGTGGTGCATAAAGATGAATGAAATGCCGTTTGATCACATTTCAATTAAGTAAAAAAAAAAAGTAAACAATGCGTTACACCACTCCTCTTTCACAAAGCATATTTGTGATTAATCTAGGTACGAGCAATTATAAACAATTGATTTACTAACAATTAGAATATGAAATAACACAACCTAAGTAATCTTGTTCTTTACTTTGGGATCTACTGAAAATAAAAAATGAAAATACAGTGGGGTTGATTTGCTAAAACCAGAGAGTGCAAAATCTGGTGCAGTTGTGCATGGCAGCCAATCAGCTTCTAATTTCAGCTTGTTCAATTAAAGTATAACTAAAGGCAAAACTTTTTTTTTTAGTTTTGGATAGTGCAGAGGGATTCATACGCTTGTCGGATTTTATTGCGGTCTGTGTCCCCATTAATTGAAAAATATATGCTAAATATATAAACTCGTGTTAATGGTGAACCAAAATTGGTGAAATAATATTGCAGCTGCTATACACAAAGTGCTAATCACTTGAAAAACATGAAAAAATAGATATAAATATAGCGCTCGCAAACAATAAATAAATGTGGAATGAAAAATAATAAAACAACACAAAATCCAAATATATATATTTATATCTATTTTCTCGTGTGTCCCCATTAACCACCTCAATACAGGGCACTTTCACCCCCTTCCTGCCCAAGCCATTTTTCAGTTTTCAGCGCTGTCGCACTTTGAATGACAATTGCGCGGTCATGTTACACTGCACCTTAATTAAATTTTTATCATTTTTTCCCCACAAATAGAGCTTTCTTTTGGTGGTATTTGATCACCTCTGCGGTTTTTATTTTTTGCGCTATGAACAAAAGAAGAATGACAATTTTGAAAAAACACAATATTTTTTACTTTTTGCTATAATAAATATACAATTTTTTTTTTTTAACAAATTTTTTCCTCAGTTTAGGCCAATATATATTCTTCTACATATTTTTGGTAAAAAAAATCACAATAAGCATATATTGACTGGTTTATAGTATAGTAACAAAAGTTATAGTGTCTACAAAATAGGGGATAGATTTATAGCATTTTTATTTATTTATTTATTTTTTACTAGTAATGGCGGCAATCTGTGATTTTTATTGTGACTGCGATATTGCGGCGGACATATCGGACACTTTTGACACATTTTTGGGACCATTCACATTTATACAGCGATCAATGCTATAAAATTGCATTGATTACTGTGTAAATGTGACTGGCAGGGAAGGGGTTAACACTAGGGGGCGCTCGAGGGGTTAATGTATGACCTAAGGAGGTGATTCTAACTGTGGAGAGGGAGGGGACTGACTGGGGGAGGTGACCGATCAGTGTCCCTATGTACAAGGAACACGCCATCGGTCTCCTCTCCTCTCTGACAGGACGTGGATCTGTGTTTACATGCACAGATCCACGGTCCTGCTCTGTTACCCGGCAATCGCGGGTGCCCGGCGGACATCGCGGCCGCCGGGCACGCGCACCGGGTCCCGAGCGATGCAGTGGGCGCGCGCCGCCCTAGTGGCTCGGGAGGGCGATCACGTCATATGACGTCCACCCAAAACAAGAGAAGCCTCGTCCCACCGTCATATGACAGTGAGCGGTGGCTTAGTGGTTAAGGAGATTCACCCGCTCTATTTGTCCTGTTTACCGTTCTTCAAAAGTGAAAGTAAAAGAAAATCCCAAATTTTGTGTTGTCCCCACAAAAGTAATAGAGTGGAAATCTACCAATGGGGACACTAGTTCTGGTGACCTGGGGGTCCCCAAGGAATTCCCTTAAGGGATTTTCTCTCATTTCCTGTTTAGCCAAGGGACGGGAAGTAAAGGAAGTAAAGGAAGTTCTCATCACAATGAGAAACAGATGCCAAAAAAAAAAAAAAATCTAACAGGGCTTATAACTCTTCCTCACACTATCCAAAAATGGAAAAAAAAAGTTTTGTCTATAGTTCTACATTTACAATAAAACCTGGAAGTTGATTGGTTTCTATGCAGAGCTGCTCCAGTTTTTGCACTCTCCAGTTTTAGTAATACAACCCTAGTATATCATAATGTAAATGATAGATTTAAAACAACCATTTATTCAGTTCTCTGACGCGCACATGCAGATATTTGTATGAATGTTAAAAATAAAAGGCCCATCAAGGCAGCAAAGTCAAAGCCAATCAAGAGCTCTCTAAATCAATCCAATAGAGGGTCTTTTGTTGTCTGATTTTTGATAGGTTTAATCAGTTTAGTTGCATCAAATGATCATTTGAATTATGTTAAACAAATGAGAGGTTCACTCCTAGTCAAGATCTGCATGAAGGTGCATGTATATTTTTAATGTATACATTGATTTATGTAACAACATAACAACCAATCAGAAATCGTTATGGTTTACCTCTTCTAACCTACTGAGCCATGATGTGATCAGCTGACAAGCCTTAGGTTAGCTCCATAATACCTTATTTTATGAGTTTTTGCAATTTGAACATCTTTAGTGACAATCAAATAATAAACTGATGTATTAATTACATTATAAACCACTTTATTCAAGTAGCTGTTTAGTGCGTATGGCCCAGATCAATTTTTTTATTGCACTTCTGGGCCCATAGAGAATTAAGCTGAAACAATACATATTTTCTTCTTTTTTAGCAGGGAGGCAGACCATGCCTTTTTGGGTGTTAATGTGTTCCAAAAATGATTGATTATTTTATATATTTTAAAGGCAGAAAGAAAAAAGAGACAAAACCAGAGAGTAGGATGAAGTGATCTACAAAGTCAAATGAAATAAAGGCTTTAAAAAAAATGTGTAGTTTTATTATAACGCTACAGCAATAAATTAAAATAAAATCAACATAACAAAGGTTTTCATGTACAAAAAATAAAATTAAAAAATAAGACATTAGTAAAAAAAAGGTAATAAGAGATGGGGATAAAGAAGTTATTGTAGTAGTATATTATTTAAAACTATTTTTTTTTTCACTTTGCAGGTTTTGTACAGTAGAAATAAAAAAATGACTTGACATGCCTATCAACTGCCCATAACAGTGAAAGCCAATTGCAATGCAAACAGATAGTCACATTGGGGTTTATTTACTAAAGCTAGAGAGGGCAAAATTAGTCACTTTTCTGCATAAAAAAAATGTGAAAAAAGACAGCGCAGTGCCCAGGTATGTGTTATGCCCTGTACACACGACCGGTTTTGCCGTCGGAGTGAACTCTGAAGGTTTCTCCGACGGAATTCCATTCAAGCGGTCTTGCCTACACATGGTCAAACCAAAGTCTGACCAAGGTCCGACCATCAAGAACGCGGTGACGTACAACACTTACGACGGGACTAAAAAAAGGAAGTTCAATAGCCAGTAGACAATAGCTTCTGTCTCGTACTTGCTTCAAAGCATGCGTCGTTTTTGGTCCGGAACAGCATACAGACGAGCGGTTTTCCCGATAGGGATTGGTTCCGTCGGAAATATTTAGAACATGTTCTATTTCTAGGTCCGTCAGAATTTTCGGAAAAAAAAGTCCGATGAGGCATACACACGATCGGAATATACGATGAAAAGCTTCCGTCTGACTTTTTCTGTCGGACATTACGCTCGTGTGTACGCGGCATTAAACGTATCCGTCCAAAAATAAAGAGATTGTGAACTCAACACCATCCTAAATTCTCTCCCCAATAATTTCTAATGTACCAGTGATGGTACTATCTAAACAATGTGATCAAAAGTGAAAATATTAAATAATAACAATATTGGTTTATTTTATATTTTCACTTTTGATCACATTGTTAAGATAGTATCATCACTGGTACATTAGAAATTATTGGGGAGAGAATATAGGATGGTGTTAAATTCACGATCTCTTTATTTTTGGACGGATTCGTTTAACACATACCTGGGCACAATGCTGTCTTTTTTCACATTTTTTTATGTTGAAATTTATTAATTAGATAGCAGCAGGACAGGATTAATGAATTAATATCACCTTACCGCGGTCTAACCCTATTCCTTATTACCGTACTTTTCTGCATAGAAACCAATCAGCTTCTAACCTCAGCTTGTTCAATTAAGCTTTGGCAATAAAACCTGGAAGCTGAAGTTTCTATGTGACTAATTTTGCCCTCCCTAGCTTTAGTAAGTAAACCTCATTGTTTCTATTAGTGACTGTAATAAGGAGATGTCCTGGTGGCTCCTTTGCATAGCCCAGGTATTAAAGACAGCAAGTTTTGGAATGGGGCAGTGTTGTAGGAAGTGGTAGGTATGTCCTGTGGACTTAAAGAGGTTCTTTAATCTGTAAAAAACAAAACAAAAAAGTTTTTAAAAATGGACATATACCTATCCAAGGATCCAGCACTGTCCTCACCCGGGCTGCATCTTTAGGTCCCCTGTGCCGGCACGTTTGCTAATGGATTCCTTGCTGCCTCGCATCTGGCTTCCATCTGTGCATGCGCGACTCTCGCTGTGCTCTGTGAATGGACCTGCAGCCCCCTTGAAACCTGTGACATGTCCCTAAAGGTTGCAGGCAGGGGTGGAGGAGAACTTCCACTATGATTGCCTAGGCAGTCAGAGCATAAGTGGGAGCGGGTACATGCTAAAACTAGGTACCCACTCCCCCCCCCAAAAAAAAAACTTCCAAAAGTGGGAGAGGAAGGTGGAAGGAGATCTTTTGAGTGGAACTTCCCTTCCGCTTTAACTGTAGTTTCATAGGGCTTACCTAGTACACAGTTGTTCCACAGGTAGCCAAATGGATTGCCTGTTTATTTAATCTCTTATCTAATTCATTAACAGACTTGAAATCATTGGTAATTAATAGAAAGTGTCCCAAATAGATTTGGATATAAAAATTTACATTATCTCTCAGTGTAATTGAGCCTTCATACCAATACTTGTCTTTCCTTAATGATGAGCAACCAGCCTAAGCAGAGCAGTATCACTTCTATGTTATTAGACCACACTTGACAGCAACCCACCTAACTAATCATGATGTTATCTCTCACATATCAACAATAAATGAGTATTGCTGGTCTATGAGTGACATGTCCTTACTTATTAATAGTCTTAAACATATGCACATTACAAATTAGTGCTTTTGAAAATCACATGGCTTCAGAAATTTCCAATCAAACAAGTCCAATACCCCATATAATGTATTTCAACATTATTTTATGTGGTAATTTTAAGCACTCGTAACTAACTACTGTACATATTTGCAATATGTTCCATTGTAATTTTTTAGTATTAATGTACAGGTTCCTTCCCCTATAAATCTCTACTTGGGCGCAGACATCAATCAGCAGTTCACTGTTGTAATGGTACTATTGCATTAGTCTAGCCAGCATAATCAATAAATCATGCATTTTTCATGTATGCTAAAGAGGCAGATAAATCATTTCCTGGAAGTAAATTATGATTTGGAGAGAATGTAAATTATTGCTACTTGTATTGATCCGTTACAGTCTGAGAAAAAGATCCAGTTGTGTTTATTGGACGGATTTGATGACAGTATTGAAATAACCTGTTCGATATCTGGGTCACATTTACGTGTAGGCTTACATGTTCCATAAACTGAAATCTGCCTCTGCTTTCTTTACTACAGTTTGTGGCTGTGACCTGGCCAAGTCCGGCTTCTTCTTCAAGAATGGAGAGTACATTTGCACACGAGATTACCAGCAGCTCTATGGAACCCGATGTGATAGCTGTCGAGATTTTATAACAGGGGAAGTTATTTCAGCTCTCGGACGGACATATCATCCCAAATGTTTTGTGTGCAGTATGTGCAGGTAAAGCTAATAGTTGTGTGGCTCTGATACATAAATGAGGTTTGTAGGATGTATAAGAAAAAAATTTCGGCAGGCTAATAAACTATATCCTGTAGAACTGTGGAGACCAGAATGGTACGTGTGAATTTATTAAGTGTTAAGAAGGCTGAAGATAAACAAGACTTAATGTGTCAGCTCCTCAGCAAATCTAAAAGGGGAATTGGTTTTACTGATTGACTTGTATAGTTGTGTGCTAGTATGCACAAACTGTGCCAACTGACAATTTTGCTTTGATACACTCATGTAACCAAATGAAGGTACAAGCGGGTTAGCAAAACTCAATTTACCTGTGCACTTTCTGATTCAGTGACTTACATGGGGATTTGCTCAACTTTTGTTTTTGATAGTAATAGAGTTGTCATGCCTCCGTCAACCTATAAATGCCCTCATTTAAGCTTGCAGCTGCATTGGCACTTAAGGCACGCTTAATAGCGCTTGAGACATGCTTAAATGACATACAGTGGGGAAAATAATTATTTGATCCCCCTGCAGATTTTGTAAGTTTGCCCACTTACAAAGAAATGAAGGGTCTATATTTTTTATCCTAGGTGTATTTTAAATGATAGAAACAGAATATCAGCCAAAAATCCAGACAAAAAACACAATGCAAATGTTATAAATTAAGTTGCAATACAGTGAGTAAAAAAAGTATTTGATCCCTTACCAACCAACAATAATTCTGGCTCCCACAGACTGGCTACATTATGTGCCCATGTGGTACACAGATTAGTCCTGTCAATTTAAGAAGGTGCTCCTAATGACAACTCGTTATGTGTATAAAAGACACCTATCCACAGAATCTCTTTCTTCCATTCAAACCTCACTATCATGGGCAAAGAGTCCAAAGAGCTGTCAAAGGACAATAGGGACAGGATTGTAGACCTGCACAAGGCTGGAATGAGCTACAAGACCATCAACAAAAAGCTTGAAAAGGACACAGATTATTCGCAAATTAAAGAAATACAAAATAACCATCAATCGCCCTCGGTCTGCAGCTCCATGCAAGATTTGGTGTAAGGGTGATCATGAGGAAAGTGAGGGATCAGCCCAGAACAACACAGGAGGAGCTTGTGAATGATCTTAAGTCAGTTGGGACCACAGTCACCAAACAAACCATTGGTAACACAAAACGCCGCCATGGATTGAAATCCTGCAGCTCCCGCAAGATCCCCCTCCTCAAGAAGGCACATGTTCAGCCCGTCTGAAGTTTGCCCATGAACATCAAAATGATTTAGAGAAGGATTGGGTGAAAGTGCAGTGGTCAGATGAGACCAAAATTTAGCTCTTTGGTATTAACTCGACTCGCTGTGTTTGGAGGAAGAAAAATGCTGATTATGACCCTAAGAACACCATTTCTACAGTCAAGCACGGAGGTGGAAACATTATGCGTTGGAGCTGTTTCACTGCTAAGGGTGTCCGACTTTGCCGCATTTATAGGGGCCAATGGATGGGGCCATGTATTGTAAAATCTTAGATGAGAACCTTCTTCCTTCAGCCAGAAACTGAAGATGGGTCGTGGATGGGCCTTTCAGCATGATACTGACCCAAAACATACCGCCAAGGCAACAAAGGAGTGGCACATTGAGTTCATCATTCATCTATCAAGTCTCCAGACCTTAATCCTATAGAAAATGTTTGGAGGGAGCTGAAACTTCGAGTTGCCATGCGACAGCCAAGAAACCTTAAGGATTTAGAGAAGATCTGTAAAGAAGAGTGGACTAAAATCCCTCCTGAGATGTGTGCAAACCTGGTCACCAACTACAAGAAATGTCTTACTTGTGTGCTTACCAACAAGGGTTTCTCCACCAAGTACTAAGTCATGTTTTTCTTGGGGATCAAATACTTATTTTACACACTGAACTGCAACTCAATTTATAACATTTGTATCATGTGTTTTTTATGGATTTTTGGTTGATGTTCTGTCACTATCAGTTAAAATACACCTATGATAAAAATGATAGACCCTTTATTTCTTTGTAAGTGGGCAAACTTAGAAAATCTGCAGGGGATCAAGTAATTATTTCCCCCACTGTAGAATGCCAGTGAATAACACCAAATAAGATTATAGTTTTAAATGCACTTTAGGATACCTTAAAGCGGAGGTTCACACAAAAATGGAACCTCCGCTTTTTGAAACCCTCCCCCCCTCCGGTGTCACATTTGACACCTTTCAGGGGGGAGGGGGGTGCAGATACCTGTATACTACAGGTATTTGCACCCACTTCCGGGAATAGACTCCCGTGGAAGTCACGCTCCTCCCCCCCCCCACTGTCTCCTGGGAAACACACAGGTCCCAGGAGATAGCGGGGACCAGTTACGATGCGCAGCGCGACTCGTGCATGCGCAGTAGGGAACCGAGAAGTGAAGCCGCAATGCTTTACTTCCTGATTCCCTCACCGAGGATGGCGGTGGCAGCAGCCGAGAGCTGAGCAATTGATCGGCTTCGGCTGCCGACACCGTGGGCACCCTGGACAGGCAAGTGTCCATTTATTAAAAGTCAGCAGCTGCAGGATTTGTAGCTGCTGGCTTTTAATATTTTTTTTAGGTGGACCTCCTCTTTAAGTGCTATTGCAACTTAAAGTGTGTAGAAACCCTAACAATTAACTTTTATTATTTTCTCCCTTCTAGTCTGTTACCATACCATTGAAAATAATGTGTTATACAGTTTTTGATCAATAAGTGCAAAAAAAAGTACCTATTAGTTCTATCATAAATTCTGTGAGCTTGTAACTTCCTGTAGTGTGCTGTCAACACATTTGGGTTGATTTACTAAAAGCAGATAAGCTATTCAGTGTGCAAAGAAAAATTGTACTTTCCAAGGGAATTTGCTGCAGAGCTTAGTGAATGTGGTATTATCAGCCCTACTCAGGTTACCACTGTGCACAACAGAACCCCTTCTTTTATATTATGGAGAGGAGGAGGTGTTTTGTAGTCCACATCAAGAGCAACCAGCTGAGGGTGACAACCCTGCTCCTCTATAACTACAGTGCAGTCACCCTAGAATAATGAAGTGTGTTATTTGCAGGATCACCAGGTGAAAAAGAAGGGTAAAAACTAGCGTTGCTAGGATACTGGTAATGGTGTCAATACTAGGCATTTGCATCAGTACTTTACTCATGCAAATGCTCTGATACTAAAACTGATACCTCTTGGCTCACATATATGGGAATTGGATGCTTTTTGAACCACATCCGATGCGTTTTGAACCACATCCGATGCGTTTTGAACCACATCCGATGCATATGACATGAACCAAAAGGCTTTTCTATGGAGCCAGTTCACATAAGCGTGGACCAGCTTCAGTGCAATTTCACAAAGAGTACTGTTCCATTTTAAGCCTGGTTCAGGTGCGATTTCCAATGTCCAATGTCCTACAGTTTAACAATTAGTACCTGAACCGGATGGGGCTTTAAATCACGCTGCAAACCAGCCCTGCAAATATGTGAACCAAGTACCACTACACCACCAGAGGCACAGCAAATAAGTGTACTGAAGTAATCCATTTCTTATTAGTCAAGAAAAAAAAAACTGTCACATGACACTAAAAATAGTTATCGGTAAGTGGTATCGGCGAGTACATGAGAAAAAGTATCATTACTCGTACTCGATCTTAAAACACTAGTATCGGTGCTTCCTTCGAAAAAAAGCATGAAAAAAAAGAAAAGTAATACTGGCACCACATCTAAACCAGTAAGCTGCAATATATTATACTGTATATTATTTTTGTTTTTGGGTTTAGATACACTTTAATAAATCAGGGGCGAAAAGCCTGTGGCAACTTTATGCTGTATTTTAGGGCACCTGACTTATCCCAAGCTGCAGCCTGATAAAAATGATACCCAAAGTAGTTGGGCCAATCTGATTGCACTTAGGATCCTTTTGGGGGATAGCCATATAATAATCACACAAAATACTAGATAACACCATTCTAATAACACGGCTGGACATTTTATCCCGCTATTTTGTAGAGTGGAAGTGGAAATCCTTTTTTTATGAGGGACAGTGTTTGTGCAGACTAGGTAGGTCTAGAATTGCTAAATCTACATAGTAATTGACTAGTACAGTATATGCATTTTTTTCAACACCCCCTTTTTCCATGTCACACTGCAAATAATGACAAGGATGCTTTGGAGAACATATATGGTGTTGCTGTATTTTTCTTTTTGAGCGGGACATTAAAAAGAGTAGAAAATAGGAGTTGGCCTATTGCTGGACACAATAATGGACATTTGACAGAAATTGTGACCACCTGATCACTTGAAGCAACAGTTTAGGTATGTTGCAGCAAGTTTGATAGATGTCCTGTACTTTAGGTCTTATGCCCTTGATGATCAACCTATGTATAGAAATCAGAAAAAAAAAGATTTCCAATTAGGGTATAAAGTGGTGATGTGCGCTGCAAGAGGTCTGACAACGTTTTGCCATCTGAATATCTTGTAGAATGAGAATATAAGTCGGAATCTGTCAGCTATCACCACTAGTAGCATTGTGACATGGAATCTTTAGTACAAGATTAAGCAGCATATAATATGATCAGTAGAGAGATTGCCATGGATCAACTTATACTTAATGAATGGAGTAGCTGGCAGCTGCCTCTCGAAAAATGCATGCCAGTGTTGGCATTAGCAGTAGTTTGTAAATGATGTCATCGGGCTATAGATATCTGTGACCCTAAACCGATAAGCATTGTAGACCAATGCCCGTATCAGTATATAGATCTTTCCAGCAAATGTGCTGTGTTTTATAAGGTAACTGGAGACATGTTAGATGAAGCAAGGCCTTGCCAAGCAATTGCCTGGCATTGCATATTGTACAAGTAGCCATATATTGTAGCTAAGCAGTTAACAAAATGATTTTCACATGACTCGAGTGCAGCAAGTGCTGAAAGACAGAATGGGGTGAGGCTGGGAATGCAGCTGTACTCTTTCTATTTTAAGTTGCTCTGCACAACAGCTGTGCATACACTCCCAACTCCCTGTACTCCCAAGAAAGAAATCAAACCCCAGTATAGTCTATAAAACACTACTCAGCTGTCCAGACCCCCTGGGCAGCTTCAGACACTCTGGAGGAACTGAACTAGAGCTGGTTAAATTACACTGACCTCTATTCCATCGTTATTACAGATTGTCGTCACATAGATAAAAAGATTCAGGTAGGGAGAAATTGTTCTGCCCCATACTTTACATCAGTAAAAAAAAGTGATTGCTACAATCCAGTGCAGACTGTCATACTTAATGTCGATTCAGAGGCATTCCTGCTTTATTGTTTGTTTCCATGCAAAATATTTTAAGAAGGCTAAGCATGCATTCATACTTGTAGCACCCTGATGTTTAGGCAGGTTACTAGTAAATTTACCTGCCAGGTATAGTTGCTCTGGCCAGTTGATAGGAGATCAATTCATTCCACCCTAATTCTGGAATTGCTTCACTTCTCTCTATTGTCAGTAGATGGACGGGTATCTGGTGGCATTAGATAAGACAAGGGCATTGCAAGGACAGATTAGGAATAGATGGGGTATCTCAGCAAATAGGCAGGGATCTTCTTGGGTCCCTTGGCCTGCTGGGAGAGCCTATTTTTTTGGGTAAGGTCAGGTGATCGGGGTTCTGTGCCACCTGAATGGCTGTCTGGGTGGACATTTGTTGTATTGCCTGGGCTGCTAAGCCAGAGCATGAGGCCTATCCTGGGGACATCTGGCAGCTAGCAGTCCAACCAGAAGTGACAGTTCTGCCGGGCTGGAGAGCCTGTCGTGGTTGGAGGTGGAGGGGAAGCTGTCGCCACTAAGGGACCATCCACCTTGTTACCAGGGACCACTGTGAGTAGCTGAAGCAAGTACCAGAGCAGTATTCTCACCAACTGAGGATGGTGAAGAATTGGGAAACTTCAGCAGGGGTCAAGCCAGGGACCCAGCCAGCGGAGGTGACGCTTGCAGAGCAGCCTTATGTGTCAAACCAGGGACTGAGCAGGCCAGTGGGGTGATGCTTGAGAAGAGTCTTGGATGCCAAGCTAGGGACCCAGCAGGGATGCGGGGGTGATGCTTGAGGAAGATACTGAGTGAGAAGTTTGGAAGAGCTCGGGAGATCCAGTGGCAGTGGATCAACAAGTCTAGTGGGAGAGACTAGGAGCTCAGTTGAGTGAAGATCTACAATAGGAGATTGTAGAGAAAGTGAAAGAGTTCATTGTAACCTTTGTTAGGAACTGTTCAAGATTGTTGCCATAGGAGACAGCGTGTCTACACATGCAGATGTGGTGTCCGGCTGGGTGCCTTTCCCTGCATGGCTGTCTACCTATAGAAGTCTCGGAGTCTGCCAATTAACATTGCAACTACTAAAAAGGTGTCCTGGCCCTAAACTCTCTCTCCCACAGTTCTGTTAAGAGAAAATAAATCTCTTTGCATTCAAGAAGTGTCTGGCGTCCATGAATCTACTTTGCATTACACCCACCATGCCTCGTAACAAACTCTACATAGAAGGATGTCAGCGTTATACCTAACTCTGGAGGTTCTCATTAGATCAAAGGGGACCTGGGACTTGGCTACATACTGCATAGATAACACAACACTTTAACCGCTTGCCGACCAGCCGCCGCAGTTGTACTGCGGCAACATGGCTCAGCTGCACGAATCGTTGTCATGTTATGTTACGTCGCTACTTTTTGTGGTCACTTGGGGCTCGCACCCGCTGCTCGCCCCCGGAGCCGATGCGAGTGCCCGGCAGCCGCGATGACTGTTGGGCTCCCGCGATCGCACGTGACACGGCGAGAACCGGGATCTCACACACAGAGATCCCGGTTCTCTGTGGGGAGAAGACACAATTTGTGTATCCATACAAAGTATGAACACAGATCTATCTCTTCCCCTAGCAAGTCCCATCCCCCCTTCAGTTATAACACATAGCAGAGAACACAGTTAACCCCTTGTTCGGCCCCTAGTGTTAACCCCTTCACTGCCAGTGACATTTTTACAGTAATCAATGCATTTTTAATGCACTGATCGCTGTATAAATACCAATGGTCCTAAAAATGTGTCAAAATTGTCCGATGTGTCCGCCATAATGTCGCAGATCACCGCCATTACTAGTAAAAAAAATAATAATAATAAAAATTCTTTAAATCTATCCCCTATTTTGAAGACACTATAACTTTTGCGCAAATCAATCAATATACACTTATTGCGATTTTTATTACCAAAAATATGTAGAAGAATACATATCGGCCTAAACTGAGAAAAAATTTGCTTTTCAAAAGACAAATGGGGATATTTATTATAGCAAAAAGTACAAAATATTGTGTTTTTTTTCAAAATTGACGCTCTTTTTTTGTTTATAGCGCAAAAAATAAAAACCGCAAAGATGATCAAATACCACCAAAGAAAGCTCTATTTGTGGGAAAAAAAGGACGTCAATTTTGTTTGGGTACAACGTCTCACGACCGCGCAATTGTCAGTTAAAACAACGCAGTGCCGAATGGCCTGGTCATTCAGCAGCCAAATCTTCCGGGGCTAAAGCGGTTAACCACCTCCCACCCGGCCACTGCACATATATGGCCGGGTGGGTGCTTCCTCCTTCTGAGTGGACATTCAGGAACCTCCCTCAGAAGAAGAGGGATCGCGCGCGCTCTTGCCCGCAGAGCGGCGCGATCCTGATGCGCTTGTGTCACCCGGACACGGCGCATCTCCGATCGGCAGGAGGAGTCTCTGATTGGCCCTCCTGATCACATGATGGCTGTGTCCAATCATAGCCGTCATGTGATGTAAATAGAGAGCCAGTTGCTAGGCGATAGGCTCTCCTCTCCTCACACGGAAGTTGTCAGTGAGGAGAGGAGAACAGATTTCTGCAGCCAGCCGGTGATCAGTGAGTATGAGCTGCTTTTTACAGCTTTTTACACACTGATCACCGGACCAGTGTCCCCACACAATGTAAACACACAATGTCCCCAAAATAGTGTCCCCACACACATGTCCCCACACAGTAAAAACACCTGTCCCCCACATATGCAACAGTAAAATCATATGTCCCAATGATCATCTGCACACATATGTCCGTGATCATCTGCGCACATCTGTACATGATCATCTGCGTACATCTGTCTGTGATCACACAAACCAATTATTAAACTTAATGATTTTTTTTACCAAAAACATGTAGCAGAATACATTTTGGCTTAAATTTATGACAAAGTTAGATTTTATTGGATTTCTTTTAAAACAGAAAGTAGAAAATATTTTTTTTGGAAGCATAGTGTTCATGACTCCTAGTGTTCATGCCTTGGTTCACGAACTTAATTTGTTCGACAACTCTGGTCACAAACCGAATTGGTTGCAAACCAAGGCAAATTTTCCCATAGGGCTCAATGTAAATCAGGTTAACGTTCTGAACTTTTTTTTATTTTTGAACCACAAAAATATGAAACAAAGTACAGTACAGTATGAAGAGAGAGAACATTAACCTTGCTTGAGACAAGTTCTGGCATGGAGGAACATTCTTGTCACCTTCATTACCACTCTGCATTTTCTTGTCACCTTCATTACCGCTCTGCACATTCTTGTCACCTGCATCACCGCTCTGCACATTCTTGTCACATTCATTACCGCTCTGCACATTCTTGTCACCCTCATTGCCACTCTGCACATTATTGTCACCTGCATTACCGCTCTGCACATTCTTGTCACCTTCATTGCACATTATTGTCACCTGCATTACTGCTCTGCACATTCTTGTCACCTTCATTACCGCTCTACACATTCTTGTTACCTGCATTACCACTCTGCACATTCTTGTCACATTCATTACCGCTCTGCACATTCTTGTCACCTGCATTACCGCTCTGCACATTCTTGTCACCTGCATTACAGCTCTGCACATTCTTGTCACATTCATTGCTGCTCTGCACATGCTTGTCACCTTCATTACCGCTCTGCACATTCTTGTCACCTTCATTGCCGCTCTGCACATTGTCACCTGCTTTACCGCTCTGCACATACCACATTCTTTTCACAATTATTACTGCTCTGCAATGGTGTCCCTAGGGGGGCCAGAGGGGGCCCTGCCCCTCCCAACATTATGCTGTGCCCCCCCCCCCCCCCCCCAATTAAAAAAACATTTTTTTTTATTTATTTTTTTTTACAAAAAGGCAATGTCTTTTTGTTTGCATTCGTAGCGGATGCGCCATATCTTACTCGGGCCGCCGCTGGAGTAACACAGTCTCTATTGAGAGGGAGAGCGTCCCCAGTCAGCTCCTGCGGGTGATTCCTCCCCCCTTCCTCTGCTCGCTGACACTGCATAATGCGAGCACTCACACAACCACGGCTGCCCGATCTGCTCCTTCCCCTGCATCCTCATTGGCAGGGAGAAGAGCGAGTTGCAGCAAGGACTCCACCAGGACTCTCGGTTACTGAAAAAACAGATTGATTTCTCCCATCCTTAGGACAGGAGAACCAGCCTGTAAATTCCAAGAGATGCCAGACCAGCGCTGCCAATAGCAGGGGCAGGACAGCAAGAGGAGGCTGGGGAACCCCACAGTGGCAGAACACCGGGGCCCGGTGGCAAGACAACCTTTGAACCCTGATAGTTCTCCCACTGCTTTGGACCCTTATATTTTCTTGGTATGCTGGTGACATATATCTCTTGTTTTCTGCCACCCTGGGGGGCTCCAATACAGCAGGAAGGGAGCTATATATTATATATATTATATATATAATTGCATTTTATAGTTGCTACCCTACTTTTGTCCCTGTTCCCCCTTGTGTCCCCCCAAAATATAAAACTGGAGAGGCCACTGCCGCTCTGCACATTCTTGTCACCTTCATTACCGCTCTGCACATTCTTGTCACCTGCATTACCGCTCTGCACATTCTTGTCACCAGCATTACCGCTGTGCACATTTTTGTCACCTTCATTACCGCTCTGCACATTCTTGTCACCTGCATTACCACTCTGCACATTCTTGTCACCTTCATTACTGCTATTCACTTTCTTTTCCTCAACATGCTTGCTCTGAACAGTCTTGTCACCTTCATTACTGTGCCGCACTTTCTTCTTACCACCATGCTTGCTCTGAATTTTCTTTGACGCCATATTGGATGTCCGGTACAGTACAGTATGTGATAAAAAGCACACAAAAAAGCTTTACAGCAAGTGTGCAGAGGGATGTACAGTACAGTACTGTACAGTATGTGCTAAAAAGCACACCAAAAATCTTCTTAATACTGTAAGTGTCTTCACAGTACACTTTCAGTGTCTCCCTGTGACCACGACCTCTCCTACAGGAAGTCGCGACCACGTGTCAGAGCAGGGAAGATGGCCGTGGCTCGTGTTCGTGACCTGAAGTACCGAAGCAAATTTTTGTGAACTGAGTCCGTGAACAGAAACGTTTGTGAATCAAGGTATCACTGTATATAAGTAGCCAAGAAGTGCTACAACATGAAATGTTTCACTTAAAGGAGAAATAGGGCAAAAGCTCTTTTGGCCATATTTCTCCTGTGGGTCACATGAGTGCACTTAGTTCTGCATTCCTGTGACCCAGATTCAGCCCTAAGCGGGCTAAAGTTCATTGTCAGCTGACATCACAGGGCCAGTCCAGGATCTGGAGAAATCCTGACATTAATGTCTGGATCCACCGAGATGCCTGAGCGGTGGCTGGCTCCGCTGAGACAGCCACTCCTGCCCCCTCCATAGCCTGGTGAGCTACTTAGCATTGGAGAGGCACAGTCTGCTCAGTGTAGACTGCGCACTGAATGATCAGCATTGTTTGATCATTCTCAGTGCAGAGGTGACAGGGAACAGATGCAGCATTGGACCAATGCTGCATTCACCTAGGTGAGTATGTAGGTTATTTTGAAATCCCACACTTCTCTTTTACTGGATGGAAGCTCTCTCTGAAAGATATACAGTACTGTATATGGACAGGACAGCTATTGGTGACCAGCTTCTGAAAATGCTGGGTGCCTGGCAGTCATACTGATCCTCTGATTACAAAACAGATTGAAGTCAGAAATTCTTATGAGCTCAAAAAGTAGTAAAGTCTTTGAGTCAGGAGAACAAAAAGGAAACTATCATTTTTAGAGTTCCGAAGTAACAACTGCCATATTTCTGTGAACACATATTTCCTTGAAACTTATGTGTATGCATATGCTAATTTGTTTATGAATTTGCTTTATTTTCTTTCTTTCTCTCAGAAAACCATTTCCAATTGGAGACAAAGTGACGTTCAGAGGCAAAGACTGTATTTGCCAAAACTGTTCCCAGTCTCTAGTCTCCGACAAGCCAATCAAGATTCATGGACCAAGCCGTAAGTATGACAGCAAATGTTATTCATATGCCTCCCACAGAATTGCCCAAATTCAGGCACCATTATTTTCAGAAGTTTGCCATTTCTATTAAACCTTTACGTATATTGTGCCTTTTTTGCTAGTGTTGCTGCAGGACATGTATGAAACTGGCTCCTCACACCCTCTCTGTATAGTACAGCTCCTGCACTACTTCCAGGCTATCTCTGACATTAGCAATGCTAGTATAACTGAAATCTGTCCTGGTGTTGTGCCTCCTCCCACTATTCCGGCTTAGCCATTCACAATAATGTGAAGATATAGAAAAGGTATAGAAACCCAAATAAAAGGCACACCTAAATTGTAAAACTTGACCTATTCCATAAAATTCTAGTGTGACCCCACCCCCTCCTAACTTTTGATCCTCTCTATTTGTCAGTAAAGCTGACTAGATCATTAAAGGAGTAAAAAGGATGTTTGGGAGGGGGTGGGGTCAAGCTCTGGCTCTACTGAGTGTTTTGATGTTCACTGAAGGTGTCCTCTGCTAATGCATTTTTTCATAATGTGCTTTGTGTAAAGAAAAAGTCCCCTGAGCAAATACATCTTGCCTGTGTTGGCATCATGTGACATTAGATTGTAAGCTTTTTCTGGACAGGCACGGATACTAAAGGTTTCATGTAGGGTGTAAACACTTATATATATATATATATATATATATATATATATATATATATATATGTATATGTATATATATATATATATATACACACAGTATGCCGGTGCTATATAAATGCATTGGTTATTTTAATAATTCATGATGCTTTAGGACTTATATTGGTGGATGTTGTTTTCCTGCATTTGAAACACACATCAAACGCAGGTCAGCAGATTCCTTTTTACTTCAGTTGTGTTTTGTGGATGACTGTTCTGAGGCTGTGTTTGACCTGTTTAGCTTTACATTATATTTCTTTGGAGGCAGCAGGTAGTAGTGAAATGTATTTTCATTTCAGGCAAAACAGATCAAACACATTGCTCTGTTATGTTTTAAGTTTGAATGAAGGTGTTTGAAAAGCACCTCTAGGTTAGAAGGAAAAAAGTCAGCATTTCAAAGCAGTGCCCATCTACACAGGTCATGTATGCATTTAACAACGTGGTCCTGAGAAATTTAGGTAGCAAAGTGGTTAGTGTTTGTGCCTGGCAGCACCAGCATAGTTGGTTCAAAGCCCTTCCACAGCACTACCCACCTGCAGTTTGCATGTTTTCCCCATGCTTGCGTAGGTTTCCTCCCACAATCCAAAGACATGCTGGTAGGTTAACTGGCTCCTGTCTAGTATGTGTATGTATGAATGAGAGTTAGGGACCTTAGATTGTAATCTTCTTGAGGGCAGGGACCGAAATGAATGTACAACAACAAAGAAAAATTCACAGCTCAACTTACCGGCCAGCCAAAGTGTCCTGTCTAACAGTTCATGTTCAAAACAGGGGTTTAGCTTGCACACATTTGCAAATACATCTGTAAGCTGCAGAAGCCATGTCACAGCACCCCAGTGTTATCTGCAGTCCTAACTCTATACATTTTGAGAGCTTCCATAGTAGGAGCACATCTATAATAATGAATAGATTGAGGGCAGGTATGCCTGGAGGGAGCCCACACCTTCTTAAAGACGCAGGGTAGCACTGGACACCCAGCAAATAGCTGAATGGCAGCAAAGGTGTCCAGTATGCCCCCTCACTAAATAACCAACGGTACAAACAAATGGCAACTGCCTCAACCAACAACTGGCCTTAATAGCAAGGAGCACATAAAAGAGTGATGCATGCCAAATGAAAACAAAGAAAATTTCCCAGCTCAGCTTACCAGCCAGCCTGCAACAAACTGAATTGCCCTGTCTAAACGTTCACGTTAAAAACAGGGGTTTAGTTTGCACACATTTGCAAATACACATGTAAGCTGCAGAGGCTGTGTTACATGCTGGTAGGTTAACTGGCTCCTATCTACATTGGCCCCAGTATGTATACTGTATGTATGAATGAATGTGAGTTAAGGACCTTAGATTGTAAGCTCCTTGAGTGTAGGGACTGATGTGAATATACAATCTATATGTGTAAAGCGCTGTGTCAATTGACAGTGCTATATAAGTACCTATAATAATAGTACCTGTAATAATAATAATTTAGATCTGTTTCATTCAGATTTCTAGTGCATAACTGATCCAGGTAGGCACTGTCCAGCCTAAACCTTAGGAGAGAGAGTTCAGCACCATGGACAGCAGCCACTACCTTTCTCCTGGCACATTCAAAGGAAAGGGTTAACTGGCAGCCTGGCTGAATTGTATATGTATTTGAACATTAATCACACAGCCAAATATAAACTGCAATATCGAATCAGCTTTTCAGAAGGGGAGATTATATAAATAAGCTTTAACAGTTTCTAGGAACATAGCAAATATGTTATTTAACACAGCACATTGGTAATCTTTTCAGATTCCGGCCTACAAAAGGGAGGATTAAATGCATATGTTTATTTCTTTGGCATTGCATTTCACTCCATTGTCTGCTGCTTCCCCTGCCCTTGTCATGTAATGTTGTGGAACAATGAATGATAAAGGCACTCTGATCAACTTACATACCAAGAATTGAAGCCTTTCTTCCTGTCCTGTCAGCAAGTGTTACAGGAAAGAAGTATCGACAGCTCAGGATTGTGCCTTAGAGAAATGCAGGAGACAGGACACATAAATTCCAAGGAAATTCATTTCTTTCCTCTATCTCTGCCTTCATTGCTGTATTTCTAGAAAGATGCACTATTGTACACATCTCTTGGCATTGAATATGAAAATGCACTGGACTTCTTTTACAATTAGGGCACTGGATCGTGTAATATCCTTGTGGTCGTAGACTTTAGCCTCTATATGCCGAAGGCTGCTATGCCTGGACCTAGAACCTCCTCTTTAAAACCTAGCTTTGGTCTCACATTAAAGTGGTATAAGTGGTATTAAACAACAAAAACGACAATGTAATATATTGCAGTTTACCAATCCTTAAAGGGGTGGCTGCATTTGTATTCTTTTTTTATTTATTTTTTATTTATTTCTACCCTGGTGATCCAGTTAGTAACACACTTCCAGTCTTAGGCCTCTTTCACTCGGGAGGCCGGGGGGGGGGGGGGGGGGGGCAGTAAAATGAAACAGTTGGGCTGCTGTTTAAGGTAAGATAAAAACAAAGCAAAAGGGGCACTATTGTTTTAGGGCTGCACTTTGGGTTCAAACAACAACTAGCATACACATACATGTATTGCTGGATCATCAGAAGCGGGAGAATTTAATTTGGGTTGTTCTTTGATGGAAGGTTATGGTAGTAGCAAGGAATATACTAAATAAAGTAATTTTAAAGTTTATTTTTTTACTATTTTGGACCAGTTTTCCTTCGATAATAAAAAAAAAAATCAGGACGCGCAGCCTCAATAAGTGTCATGGTTAGGCTATAGAATTTTGTCTGTCAGCTTACCTGTCTCCATGTGTTCATCTCTAGAGACCAGCTGACTCTCACCTGACTGCTTTTATAATCTCTCCTCTAGCATGGCTCCACCCCAGATCCTATCAGAGAACTCTATATTAACCTCTGCACTGCAGGCCAGCCCTGCTGATCAACCTTTGTGTGTTTGGCTTCTTGTTTCCTGCCTGCCATGTGCTCTACGTTTGTTTCTGTTACCGACCTTGGCGTGTTCTCAACTATTCCTGTCTGCTCGTGACCCTGACCTTTGGCGTGTCCCCGACTATCCCTGTTTGCCTGTGACCCTGAACCTTTGGCGTGAACTCTGTTGTCCTTGTTTGCTTGTCCCGACCTAGGCTTATTCCCTTACTATCCCTATCCTCCTGTTGCCTACTGTGGGTGTGAACTGGGGGACCCTGGGGGTCGTGACCTGGAGCCAGTTGCAGCCCAGTCCATCCTCACCACTAGAGCCTCTGGTGAACACCTGCTGGCTCTTAGACTCCACGCCCTAGGGAATCTTATGCTCTAACCCCGGTGGGATCCGTGTTGATGTTCCAGCGGCCCTGCCTTCCTTACCTTCCTTACCACCCTGACTCCCATCCGCAGCAGTCAGCCGTAGGGTCCACTACCTTGCAGTGCACTCCTGATCCCAACGGTCTGCATCTGTCACCTAGCCTCAAGGTGACCTGACAATAAGCTTCCTGATGATGCTGACAAGCATAAATGCATTGAGGCTGCGCGTCCACCATATGTGACATAATTTTCCTTTTTTGATCTGGTTTGAATGTTTGGAATGCACACCGGCTAGGATCGAGCAGTGTGCAGGACAATCGAACAGGCTGGTTGTGTTGGTGCTGACTATAGCACCTTTATATGTGAGTGGCAAATTTATATTTTTATCCTTGTTTTGACTTTTAATAAAACTATATCACACTGTCCTGGATTATTATCTCTCTCTGGGTCTCGATTATTGATTTGTTTGAGGAGATCAGCTGGTGGTAGTTTCCCATATACCATTCTTATGGTGGATCAATGTGAAAACAACGTGCAAAAGGGAGGTTGTACCCTATGACGCCAAAGGCGCATATCATAGATTCTGTTGGTAAGCGTGCATTTTGTACAGTTTGTGGTGGAGCACTTATATGAGGAGTATCTGAAGTACTTTTAAGACCAGGAGCATGGTGATTGGAGCTTTCTCAAGCAAGATTTAGGATAATGTTTTGGACTGTGCAATATTTATTATTAAGTCTTATAATTAACATAATTTTCTTTACACCTTTGGACTCTCAAGTATATTTGAATATTTTTTTATCCTTTGTTCATATGCAATTATCACATACGTGTTAGCACCTTGCTTTTCATTGGTTTGCTCCACAGTGAGTATAACAAGCATGCTTTACTGCATATACAGACTGATTTTACTGTTGTGGGTTTAGTAACACTTTAACCTTGCAGAATTTTCCCAGTCTGTATCGAAGAATTGATTGGCTCTGAATGTATCATGCAATGCAAAGAAATAGCTATTGCGATGGCAATTCATACTTAGGCAAAGGAGAGAAAGTGTTACTGTTTTCCTATATTACAGTATCTGTTTTGCAGTTCAGATTATACTTGAATTTTCTATTCCAGTTTGCTTTTAATACTGAGTTCATTTCTTGTGTCAGTCTGTAGAGTGCAGAAACCTAATATATAAACTGATCTCTAAGACTTTCATGGCTGTTAGTTACATGGAATTGCTCATTGCCTTCTTGAGACCGGAGACAGAAAACCTGGGGCAGTCAGGTTTATGAGCACACTTTGAGAGGAAGTGAGAGGAGAGATGAGATTTCATTATCTTGTCAAAAAGAGTTGCTTTTTTTCTGCAGGAGATTTCTATCCAAAAAAATTTCAGGGTACATCATAATGGGAATAACACTGTCTTTTTTAACAAGCCAGCATTGTGCCATAGCCCTTAGGAATGGTTTGAAATGTACCTTTTATTGATGTGCAGTAGCCGGAACAGTGACAAATAATTGTTAATTACTTTCTGTCTTTTTAAACAGAAGACTAATGTGTTACATTCAATAAAAGGGAAGTTCATAATGTCCAATTAGAAGTCAGCTTTTATTAGAATCACTGCACGTAAGCTGGTAAAAAGAATTATTTAATTGGCTGCTATACTATCTTCTAAAATAAAGCTGCTGGAAGCTATGAAACAGTGTGTGGATAGTAGATAGGTTAATTATATTGAATAGGTACTGCATTTTAAAGATACACCAAACCTTATTTAAAAGTTGTGGAATTTTGAAGATGCAATAACTAGTTCAAAAAAGAGCATATATGTAAAGAAATCACACTTTTATTGGTATACAATGTTAAAAAGCATCAATTAAAAAACGATTTTACATCAAAAGGATCTCTTTATTTTTGTTGTTGTCTTCCCGGCATGTTTCGCCCCACAAGGGCTTCTTCAGGGGGAAGTATCGCTAATGTAGATTAAGCTGTAGAAACAGATATAATCAGTTAAGAGAGCCAACTTCATTATTACAGAGTTAAAATATAAATATCTGTAACAAAACTCACATGTGCTTACCTAATCTTACACAGACAGATTCACATAAACAGACAACAACAGAAAAATAACGTTTTCTTGGTTCTAAGGATGGTAGTGGGGCCCAAAAGGAAAATGGCCAAGTGGATGGTAATTTGGTTACAGCAGGAGGAACAAATGGGCCCAGCTAAAAGAAGAAACACATAGGCTTAAGGTCCTCAAAAAACGAACCAATTCCCAATTTATTAAATTTACCAGTGAAGGGGATGTGGTCTAGCACCAGAGGAAGATACCGGCGATGTTCCGCACTCAGCACACTGATCCACAGGCCGCATCTCAAGCCTCGGACCGGAGTGCGGTGAGTTATGCCGCCACCGCTGACTTCCCAGGTGCCTCGGTGGCAGATATGCTTACCTCACCCTCCTCTCCCCTCTTGTGTCTATCCGATCTCCAGCAGGTTGGACATTAAGAACACCTTGTCTACTGCAATCTCGGACCTAAAAACTGACATTAGAGCAGCCTCTCATTTGGAGCATGTGAAGTCAGCGGCCATGACACATGAGGCGGCCATCCAGCAAGTCCAAAGAGTCACCAGTGTTCATGCTCAGCACCTGATAGACATGCATCAACACATGGAGGACCTAGACAATAGAGGCTGCAGGTGCAACTTATGTGTTAGAGGAATACCGGTATCAGTATAAGGGCCATTTTTAACACCTTACTGGGTAGACAACCTGATGCCCCTGTTGAAATGGAAAGGTGCCACAGAGCGCTCCGACCGAGGGGTAGGGACACTGATCCACCCAGAGGTGCTATGTGCTGTCTGGTCAACTTTACCCAGAAGGAGGACATACTAACACACAACCATGACCACTTGGAACACGAGGGTGCACGCATTCAGGGTCTTTCGGCCATTACCCCCCAGCACAGGAGAGACCTACGTGCACTTCTTCATGTACTCCAGGACAGACGCATTAGCTAACGGTGGTAATTCCCCTCCTGCCTACTGCTGGTAATCGCACGGCGTTGCTGATAACACCGGCAGACCTACAGCCTTTTTGTGACACCCTAGGCATCGATGTCCTGGACTGGTATTGTGCATTCCTGCAACCAGATCCCTGGATCTCTACTCAGCCTGATGCCACTACTCGGTTGCAAAGAAGCAGACAAAGGTATCCTAGACCCTCAACCACCTCTCCATCAAGAATTCATGGAGACATGGAAACTGATGACAGCCCTCGACTTTCTCCATCGTCCGTCCGCAGCAGAACAGATATATACAACTGACAGCTTAGTGAGCAAACTTGTTCTCCTTTTACATCTTTCCCCCTGATTCCCTGGATCTATAATTATTGTTTATGGTTAATTATGCTATTATTGACCTTTAGCCCATGGTCAGCTGTTACACCATGGTTACCAGTCCGCGAAGGCTCCACCTAAAGTTTTCCCTACAATGCTTTGTGGCTCGCATCTTCTTGCACTTGGGATCTCAGTTAACCCTAACGAGCCTGGGGGGGAGGGGGGTCATGCTCACGGTGACCTGACATATCATTGACATCCGGTGAGCTGACAGGTGTACTCATTGCGGGGCTTTGTGCCAACAAAGAGCAGAGGTGCGCTTCTTTTCTTAGCGCTTCGAAGCTCTGCTTGTCACATGTAATGCTCCGGTTATGTTCCAAAGGAGAGAGCAATGACCGAAGCCACAGTTGAACTTATGGCAGATGCGCGTTCTCCCCAACTTGTCACTCTGAGACACCTGGAAGATACTAGAGATGAGCTGTGTGAACACACAAACAGAAGTCCTGCTTTTTCCCCTGCTCTCTACTATAAAAGAGTCACGGATCATTCAGGCGAGAAGTAGAGTATACTAAGTACTCAGTAGCTAACACAGCAGGGGTACCTTTGGTTTTGGTGTTTTGTTATGTTAGTATATTTATGTTTTTTGTTTTTTTTCCCATTTGTCGGGTCTCAGTGGTTTTTCATTGAGCCTGTGATACGCGAGTGTCCTATTACAATGCTATAGATTGTACCCTGGCATTAATGTCCCATCTTGAGTTATATTATTGGGATCTGTTTTCGGTTGCCGTTAAGGTCATGTCCCTCTGGGGTCTCCATATCTCAGACCTTAGGAAGCTCAGGGGGTGCAGGTCTCAGTTATCTAGTCATCAGCTTACTCAAGCACCTCTCTCTTCTTTGGGTTTTTTGGGCGTGGCCCTTTACCCTATGCTGAGTGATGTATAAGGTACAGTACGCTAAGTGGGGGCTCCTAGACTGGGTGTTGCTTTTTCTCATGTTTGATTTATGTAATGAATGTTCTATTACTATTCTAGCGGCATAGTCTTTCTATCTATCTGGGTTCGAGGTGCACACAATAGCACTGTGCTGGGGGCGGGGGTTTCTGTTGCCTGGACCTACGCCAGTTGGATGTGGTCACGGGAGCAGTGGCCCTATCAAATAGCGCAGTGCACAAACCAGTGGTAGCACTTATCTTTTTGCTGATTTGACACATGCTTTTTTTTTACTTCTTTGAGCCCTGGGCTTGAAGCAGTGAGGGTTTCAGATGGAGCCTGTACTTAACTACTTTGGGTGAAGAAGAAAGAGGGGGAATTGGGACTTTGAAATGAGGCACATGTGTGGTGTGCCTCCATCCCTGGTTCAAAATTACTTTGGGTGGGCCCCATCTGTCACTCTCTCCGGTGCGTATGGCTAGGGTTTGTCCCATAATATGTGAACTTGAGTTCAGAAGTCTCTGGGTGGTAGGGTGTGTATTTCTACCCTGGTGTTAGACTTCTTCCCCACCTCAAGGAGGCTGGTTCCCCTTTGAAATTAACCAGATCAGTGTTTTCCTTATCCCACTACCCCATAGGTTTCCCGATTAGGTAGGCCAGCAGGACTATCTATGATTTACGGGTGCCATCTGCACGCAATAACAGTGTTCAACCATGTCTGATACGGTGCATTCCTCAGCTCCTCTATCCCTCAAGGTGTACTCCTTAAATGCTAAAGGCTTCAATGTTTCAGAAAAGCGTAGCAGTGTTTTGGCTGAAGCACACCGTCACAGAGCCCACATTTTTGGATACCTCCACTGGTACCTCCTCATTCCCATTCTCTGCCCTGTGTCAAGTGAAACTTCAATTAGCTTCTCTCATGTTACATGACACCTGGCGCACTCTTAAACCTCAAGAGAAGGATTATACCTTTTTTCCATCTCCGCATAATCGCTATTCGAGACTGGACTATCTCTTTATACATCAGGCAGACATCCTGATCTACAGCGTTATTATTGGGCAGTCCATATGACTAGGGTTGTAGATTGGAGGATTCATTTGCATTACAAGGGCTGGGTGAATCTTGAGTGATTGATTGCAGAATCTGAGCTTTGCTCGATTCCCTGGTTCTCCAAAGAGCAGGTACCACCTACCCTCGGCCATGCCATGCTCGATTACCCCTATTAGATGTAATCCAGACTTTCCTGCAGGTTTGGCTAAAACCTACCTCTCAAAGGAATGGGCATATGCTGAGATGCCAGCAAAACATTTCTTTCGCAGGGGCAAGTTTGTCTGGCAGCAAGAGCTTGCAGCCTTATCGAACTGTAAATCTTTCCCTTTTTGGTCCTATATCCAACTAAAACATTTTCTAGATGATCCGGCGAACAGAGAAAGTTACACGAAAGGACCTACGGTTTTTGAATCACTGTGTTCTAGCTCATCGTCCCAGAGTCATGTGATCTCAGCGTTATACGCCCCCATGTTTGGGGAACCGTACGCTTTGTTAAGCTCTGATCATGCATTCTGGGAATCCGTATTAGACACGGAAATAGAGAAAATTAGCTGGAACCGCATTCCTTTGTTTACCCACAAGGGGTCCCTGAATGTGAACACGCAGGAAAATGGGTATAAACCTAAAACACAATGGTAAAAAAAAAACCAGAGCTGCTTCACAAGATTTTTCTGACCGTGCCAGATCATTGTTGGAGATGTGATAAGGAAATAGGTGCTTTTCTCCACATTTGGTGGACGTGACCACTGCTTCAGCCCTATTGGTGTAAGGTACATGAAGTGACGACTGCCATCTCTTTGCTCCCATTTGTGTTTTCGCCAGCACAGTACCTCCTTCACCCCTCTAAAATACCCAAAACTAGATATTATAAATTGGTAGCTATGCATATGATTAACGCTGCTAGGCTGTGTGTACAGGTACATTGGAGGTCTTCATTGCCTCCCTCAATCAAAGAATGGGCATTACATATCAACCATATAGCGGCAATGGAGGAGCTGATATACACCTCACAAGATAGAATCTCTAGCTTCTCGGCTATATGGGAGCCTTGGATCACTTATAGAAATTCTCATCTGTATCAGGATTTGATTCAACAAATGATTGATCTATTTTCACAGTACATTGTTCTTCCTGATGTTATGTCTGGAGCATCTGGTGAACATGGTGGACCTTGTAAGACGTATATTCTAGCTAGCAGTAGATGGAGGGGGTAGTTGGTGGTTATCCCACCCCATCTCTGTCTGTTCTCTTTTGTGTGTGGTTCCTCCCCTCCTTGCCCTTTCTTTTTTCTTCTCTTTTTCCCCCTTTACCTAAGTTCTAGTATATAGAAGTAGTGGGGTTTGGGACTGGCTGGGGTAGTCAGCTCAGACCCTCATACCACCAGTAACTGCCTGAACGATTAAGAATACAAGTAGTTCTGCAGACCTTGCGTTTTCGGTTGGCCCTGATGGGTTTCTAGCTGAGTAGACTACCAACCTGGGGAATAATATCGGTTACAATGTTAATGGAGAGATAACGACATTCTTCACTATATGAATACTGATTACTATGTATGCCTTGTAATCTCCATCGTTTTTTGGGATGTGTATACTAAGGCATGATGTGCTGCAACTGGAACAGTTTTTCCTTTTTGACTATAATACTCTGTATCGTTCTTTAAAACTTTGAATAAAATCTTTATGCAAAAAAAAGTTTACCAGCAAAGAATGATACCTACAACTAACCATATAGTGTCAGAACACCAGGAGGCGCCACACTGTTTCCCATCATTGCTGCTTCTATAGATGGAACTATCCAAAATTAAAAGAAACCTCAGAATTACCAAGCAGGATCAGCTGACAAAATGTAAAACATATATTTAGTATTAGCCATAAACACTCCCTTCCCCTATGGAAGCTATGTTTTATCAGTGGTGCCTATATTTTTACAGACTTTTATACCATTAGTCATGTCATGTCTACTAAGATTTAAAAAAAATGAAATGTTTTCTGGTGCTGCTGCTTCTGCCAAGGATGCAGTAATAACAAAGTCATATTAGAGAACATTGAGTTGATTGAGTCATAGTCTTAAAGCCAAAGTTTACCTAAAACAAAAAAATAGATAAATAAAAATCAGCACAAGGGTCATTACTTACCTTCAGTGAGATGTCCCTTGTGCTGCTGTGTCCTTCTTTCACTGAAATCTTCCTTCTCCAATGCTCCTGCACCCCAGTCACTGTAATCTTCTGGTGTGGCGGGGGTTAACAGAACTAAGGGGCTGTAACAGGCACTCATCAAGACAGCCGACTCTGCCTGCCCTTTTTTCCCCAGCTGCGCAATTCATAGAAGCCGGTACTATAGCTTCTATGAATGAAACACGATCTATGAAGGGAGGATGAGCAGATGATTGAAAGGGTCTCCCCCTCCATTCATAGATCCCTTTTCATTCATAGAAGCTGTAGCAATAGCTTCTATGAATGGAGGAGCTGGGCAGAAAGGGTGGGCATATTTAGGCATTCTTGATGAATACAAGTGACAGTTCTCTTAATTCTATTCTATTTTAATGCACCAAATGATTACAGGAGCAGGGGGGTGCATCAAAGGAGGAAGATTTCAGAGAAAGGAGGATGCAGCAGCACAAGGAACATATCTTACTGAAGGTAAATAATGTCACTTGTGCTACTTTTTCATTTTTAGGTAAACTTAGGCTTTAAAGTGAACTAAACCCAAGAAGAAATATTTAATATATTGCATTTTACCAGTCCTTAGAGGTGGTGGCTGCGGTAGTTTTCCTTTTTCAGGATTTTGTTGTCCTTTAGTTTTACCTGATGATCCTGTCAGTAATACACTTCATGTCCTTGTGCGGCAGGTGGCAACACTCAAATCATATTCTATCTGTATCATATTGTATGAAGGAGCAGCATTTTTATGTTTGGGCAGGACATACCCCCCTCACCTTATGTCCACAACATAGGGGGAGGTAATCTTTATTTCTCAGAGAAAAGTGGAAGCAGTGCAGCTGATAACAGTGCAGCACAATTTGAATGCATAGGAAGCTATCAACTCATATGTTTTCTCATACCTCCCAACTTTTTGAGATGAGAATGAGGGACACCTATCGGCAAAAGCATACAGGCATAGGACACACTCCTTGCCCCTTGAGAATTGTACAAAAAAAAAACAAGATTGGTTAAACCCACAAGTGCTTTTTTGACCACTACTATTCCTTTTTATTGGCTTTTGGAATCTACAAATGCAGCAATTTAGAAATCAGATGAAAGGTTTAGCACTGGAAAACACTTTTTGATAGATCAAAAGTGCATTTTATATATATCTATATAGATCAGACCAAAATGAGGGACAAATGAGGAGGAATGAGGGACAGAGGGACATTGCTCCAAATCAGGGACAGTCCCTTGAAATCAGGGACAGTTGGGAGCTATGGTTTTCTGGCAGGATTAGCAGGGCTTTTGCATGTATTAAACAGATGTAACAAATGCTTCCAAAGGTATATGTAACAGACTAAAAGGGAGCATATAAGAGCAGTTCATTGTCAGGGGTTTACATACACTTTAATTCAGGTTAAATTTAGCACACCCCCAAAGTTATAGATTAGTCCTTCTCAAGTCTGCATGAATTAAAACATAACACCGCACTCACTATGACTTGCCATTGGTCATTGGTTAAAGTCTTACTACATCTAGGACCCTGTATTCACTATATCTGGTCTCCCAAAGTACACAGAACATGGAAATGCAATTATTTTAGTAAATAAAAATGGCTAACTACCTTTTCTCATTAGCAGTATATAGCAGTCTTGCGACTTCTATTAGTGTCCAGCAGAGCACTGGTTAAAGCTTGTAGGATGAGTTTTTATTCCCCTCTGATTGTCCTTTAAGGCTGCAGGACCCCTGACCCTTTGTCTGGACAGTGCTGATTGGCCCTGTGCTGATCACATGCACTCTCAAAAAAAGAAAAGAAAACTCTGTAGCAATACACACCAAACTGAGCATGTGCAGCTTGCCCCCATAGCTCTGTTCTATCAGCAGATAGATTGGGGACTGTGCAAGAAGGGGAGGATCAGAGAAGACTGGATTAAACAGCCTTTTTACACAATGCAGAGGTGTAACCCGTTAGATTCCACAGTGAGTATAACAAGCATGATTTACCGCATATAGAGACTGATTTTACTGTTGTGGGTTTAGTAACACTTAAAAGTGCTTGGTGGAATTGGTGGAACTGCTTGAGAATATCATATCATCTTCAGTGAGAAAACAAAGCTACTGCAGCAAATAATGAAGTGCATTCCAGTTTAACTTATGTGAGATAACTTTTTTACTTGATTTTGTTATTATATCAAATAAATATGTTTACCACGACTTTACTGGCATAAAAAAAAAGAAAAAACTGCTGTCATTCTTTGACACCTCTAGCCAAGAGCCGGCTGTTCCTAATGGTAAATGTGGTCTAAGCTGATAGTCATGCAGTGGTGGAAGCTGTATTCAGTATATTGTATGTGTACGTGTGTCCACTGATAATTTGCCTTTCCTCTGTACAATACACATTGGCAACAATAGCGTGTCTTTTATCCACATCGCCATCCGCACTCTGCACTAAGTATAAGGCAAGATTTTACTATATGAATGCAGAGCAGGGAAGGCTTTTACCGGAATCATTTATTATCATAACACCAGTGTCACTTTGCAGCTCGGAAAAGGAGTGCAGAGTGGAGGAATAATACATCATTGTCAGAGGTCCCCCAGCACCCACAATTCTGCATTCAAAAAAAAAAAGTGGTCTTTTAACAAAGGCAGTGATGGGTTTACAAATGTTAATAATTAAAGCTTGCATGATACAGTAGTTCAAGGCGCTTCACATTAATCAAAGCTGTTCACTTTTTATGCACCTTGGAGCTGGATGCTGTAGAGAGACAGTTTTGTAATGATGCTATTCACTTTTATTACTCAGACTGTGCGGGCTGCAAGGAGGAGATTAAGCACGGACAGTCATTACTGGCGTTGGAAAAACAGTGGCACGTCAGCTGCTTCAAGTGTCAGACGTGCGGCATTATCCTAACTGGAGAATACATCAGCAAGTGAGTATAAATGACATGCTGTGTGGACAGGGGCTGAGTGACAAATGAGTGCTGGGAATGGGTTGGAGTAGCCCATATGTCAAAACATTAGTCACCTTCAGTCAACTGTTGTGTATGAAGCCAGTGTTAGTGTAGTTGGTCACTGACATGCAAACATATCCAGGTCAAAGGTTAGGTAAGGGAGTCATCTGAATGGCAGTGTTCCTCAGCCTGACTCCACTAGAGTTAGATGGGGCAGTTGTTTGGTAGAATACAATATTTATGAACAAAGTAATGCTGCTCCAGGTCGGTCTGCTCACCAAGATCCCCCACACCTCCTGCTCAGGTGCAAAGCCCAGCTCGTAAGGCTGAACAATATGAATGAGGAGAAATCCTGACGGCTGCACTCCAAAATAGGACCATATTTATTTATGCATATAAAATAGCAAACGAACCCTGTGGGAGAACAGAGTAAAGACAACGCGTTTCGCCGCACGGAGTTCGGTTGCTGTTTTATATGCATCAATAACGATGGTCCTCTTTCAAAGTGCAGCTATCAGGATTTCTCCCCATTCTTATTTGGAAGGATGGTTGTGGGTAAATAACTAGTAGGAATACATATACAGTGGGGACGGAAAGTATTCAGACCCCCTTACATTTTTCACTCTTTGTTATATTGCAGCCATTTGCTAAAATCATTTAAGTTCATTTTTTTCCCATCATTAATGTACACACAGCACCCCATATTGACAGAAAAACACAGAATTGTTGACATTTTTGCAGATTTATTAAAAAAGAAAAATGACCTTTCCTTTTCAATCTGCAGCTCTGTCTTTTGCTGTAAAATGCAATGCAATATGGCTACCTGGAGGTGTTCTGTACACAGAATGTATACAGACCACCCCCCCAGAAACATAATTTCCTGCTTATGTGATTGGCCCACTGATTTTCCCAGAAGTCTACACTAAGATACAAGTCAGATATCAGGCATCCCCTGCAACAAAAATTTAGTTTGGGTACAGTGTAGCATGACCGCGCAATTGTCATTCAAAGTGCGACAGCGCTGAAAGCTGAAAATTTGTCTGGGCAGGAAGGTGTATAAGTGCCCTGTATTGAAGTGGTTAATAAGTGCATTTTTATAGCACTGATCGCTGTATTAATGTCAATGGTCCCAAAAAAGTGTCAAAAGTCTCCGATCTGTCTGCGGCAATGTCGCAGTCTCACTAAAAATTGCTGATCACCCCAATTACTAGTAAACAAAAAAAAATTATAATAAAAATGCCTTAAGGCTATTCCTTATTTATGCTTATAGCGATTTTTTTTACCAAGAATATGTAGAAGAGTACATATTGGCCTAAACTGATAAAGAAATTCGTTTTTTTATATTTTTGGTGGGGGATATTTATTATAGCAAAAAGTTAGCAATATTGTTTTTTTTTTTTTTTCAAAACTAGCGGTCTTTTTTTGTTTATAGCGCAAAAAGTAAAAACCACAAAAGTGATCAAATACCATCAAGAAAAATCTCTATTTGTGGGAAAAAAAGGACCTCAATTTTGTTTGGGTGCAACTTCGCACGACCGTGCCATTGTCAGTTAAAGCGACGCAGTGTCGTATTGCAAAAAATGGCCTGGTCATTAAGGGGCAAATCTTTTGGTCCTTAAGTGGTTAAGAAACCACTCCTATTGGATTCACTTTCCACATGGACACAGACAAATACACAGGGATTTCTTTAGAATAACAAAAGGTAGGAATCTGCAACAAAGTATGTGAAAATCATTATATATAGACCACCCAGAGGGGAACGTTTTTTCACAACAAAAGTGGAATTACTCTTTAAAGCATTAGGTGGTTTCTTAAGAGGGTGCATATTAGTAACTAATTTCAGCCTGTCTCTCTCTAATTGAAACTCTGTGTGAAACCACACAGAGAAGGGAGGGAAGCCTTCTGCTCTGTAAGCTTTTAGCTTGGTTACCCTGTAATAAGAAGCATAGAGCTCCCCATACTGACAGAAAATGTAAATATAAAGTATTATTGTTTGATACTGTATACTTAATTGAATAAAAAAATGAAAAATGTTTTCTTAAAAATTATAATTTTAAGGGTTCACTCACACCACAATGTTATAATGTATGCATAGCACACGTATAAACATGCAGTATTGCATTGTAAATGTGTTGCAAAGAGTTGACATTCCTTGCTAACTGCTCACAATATACTGTATATACGGTGTGGAGCAGCGCATCTGCTCTACAGCACACTACAACGCACAGAGGCAGATTCCCAGTTCTTATTTTTTCAGTAAGGGGAGGTTAACAACATGTTCAAAATAGATGGGCTACCCAAGAAAATGTGCTTCAATGCATACAAACGTATGAAATAAAGTGCACTGCGTTGTTGTGTGAGCGCTCCCCTAGTCTTGAACATAAATAAATGTATATACTAGCAATATACATACCTTTTAATGTCACTGTTGTGTTTTCATGTTCTAATAATATTATCACATTTTGTTGTACAACATTTGCCTGTGGATTATAAAAGAAATTTTATTCCCCCCCCCCCCCCCCTTTTTTTCTTTAGCTTCCAGATACAGGTATTACCCATTAAAACTTTTTTTTATAAATTCTTGTTTTCTAGAGATGGCGTGCCTTATTGTGAGACAGACTACCATGCTCAGTTTGGAATCAAGTGCGAGACCTGCAACAAGTACATCAGTGGCAGAGTCTTGGAGGTATGGTTGTTATGACAAGCCAAAATGTAGTCGCTTAGCACAACTAGACATTCTAGAATATCTGATCCTTGCAAGGGAAAAACATTTGTCCCGTGTGTTTCAAAAGAACTGTCACTTTACAAGGCTATTAACCTGTTTCGTACTTAACATGTTTTGGCATCCCTTCAGTGGAACTCATTAAGCTTTTTTTCCCTCCAGTTGTTGAAAAATCAATTTATCATATGCTAGAGTCCCATCCTTTTATAACTGCTCCTTGCTGTACATCAACAATGAAAACATGTTCCCCACCTGTCCATATTTTTGGTGGGACAGTGGTAACAGTTTGACTTACATGGAGCTCAGATCCTAACCTTAACCATATGAAACACACATTAGTAAACCTTCTGCACACTGCTACACATTTCAATGCATGTATAGCTATGAATATAACAAAACGTTGAACATTTCTTTACCCTTTAAGCCCAACTCATACCTAAATGATGATGCCCTTTTGCACATCCCACAACACTAGCATCATTGTGATTGTTTTATTAGACTACTGCTAGGACTGATTATTGAAGGCAGCATTTATATGTAAAACTAACTTTCAGCTGTATAGACTACCAAACAGCAGAAAGGGTAAATGTATTTACTAAAGTAAAGCCGTGTACACACGAGCAAAATGTCCGACAGAAAAAAATCCGACGGAACCTTTTCATCGTCTATTCCGATCGTGTGTATACCTCATCGGACTTTTTTTTTTTTTTTAATTCTGACAGACCTAAATGGAACATGTTCTAAATATTTCCGACGGAACCAATTCCTATCAGGAAAACCGCTCGTCTGTATGCTGTTCCGACGGACCAAAAACGACGCATGCTCTGAAGCAAATACGAGATGGAAGCTACTGGCTATTGAACTTCCTTTTTCTAGTCCCGTTGTACGTGTTGTATGTCACCTCGTTCTGGACAGTCGGACTTTGGTGTGACCATGTGTAGGCAAGACCGCTTGAGCGAAAATCCGTCGGAGTTCCATCAGAGAAACCTTCGGAGTTTATTCCGACGGCAAAACCGGTCGTGTGTACGCGGCATAGAAAGAAACATCTAACTCCTCCCAGCATTCCCTGCACCCCCTTCCCCAAATGTACCTATTGATCTTCAGAGAGGGAAAATAAATAAGATAAATGTTATTACAATTTGTATTTCTTGAGGCTTGGTTCAGCCCCCCTCTATCCCAGCTGCCCTAGACATTTGTCTACAAGTGCCATTATTGGAAATCGCTCTGAGTGTTAAATTTCCCTAAAGGCATAATCCATCTTTTTAAAAATGTTAGTAAATACAATATGAACCACAGCACTCAGTAGGTGACACATTATCCAACACACTTAAAAGCAGTGATGCCCATAGCTCTGAAAGAGAGTGAAGAATGGACTTACCACCCACTGAACAAGTAGTGAAATTCTTCTTTTTTTTACATAGTAGCACTGTTCATATTTTAATAACCAAGAAACAGTGTTGCTTTAACCTGTAATCTAATGCTAATCCTATCACTTATCCTGCTAAACTCCTTGTTAAAAATGCTCAAATATGTGCCATGGTGCTTTTATTACTGTTGTGAATCACACAAGATACTGCTTCGATAACATTACAATGTACAGATACTCAGTGATAATTAAATTGGTTGTAAACATCAGACATGAAATATGAACAAAACATATCCTTCTATAGTGTGTACTTGTCTCAATTAAGAGCACTAAGTGCAATCTCTATCTGCTGCTTTGTTCCTCTACTATCAGCTTAAATCACTTCTGACATATTTTCCTGACATCGAGAGAAAAAAGAGGAGGAAGCTCCCCCTGATTGACATCCTTAGCTCTGTTCCTGTGAGCTTTGTCAAGGGGCGTGTGTCCCTTCCCTCCAATTAGCTATCAGAACTCTCCTCACTGAGCTCTGCAGTGTAACTTCAACTCTCCACCCCCTTTTTTTCTGACAGCTTAGACAAGCTTTATACATTTTGCACTTTGAACAGATGTAGAGAAGAGAAGACTGCAGATAAACAGGTAATAACCTATGTAGAAGGATTTGTTTTATCTCTATGTATCTGGTTATACGTAAGGGTTAAGGCCCCTTTCATACTTGTGCGACTTTTCCTACGACTTTGGACATCAGAGTCACATGACAAGTCGTACCCCGTGATTGACAATGATAACCATTCATATCTGTGCGACTTCAAGTCGCACCACCTTTAAAGTAGTCCCTGTAGTACTTTGTTCCGACTTTGATGCGAGTTGAGGTCCATAGACATTTCCTGAAATTGCACCCGCAAAATTGCGCAACTTTCAAGTCACGGCAGTGTGAAAGGGGCCTTACAACCACTTTAAGAAACAAACAACCACTTTAAGAAACAAACAAGGTGAGCTATGCTAAAGAAGGAATGGAAGGGAAGGGGAAGTGTGATCACAGAGTTTCAACAAGTTGAAAACAGTATTTGGACAATTGTTTTTGGGGCTGGGAGACTGGCACAGTAATTATTGGCACAGGGCTTTTAACACAGAACATGTGAAAAAAAAGGAAAGGCCCAAAATGTCCCTACATTTAACCTATGCTCATTAAAATCATCCTAACATTTAAAGTGGAACTAAACCCTCCGATTTAACTTGTTTCCCAAAATCAGCTACATTCAAGTCATGCCATGAATGTTACTAATGTGCTTACAATGCCTGTCAGCTGAACTGTTAAGCCACCAAATGGCTGGTGTGATAGCTGATCACATGTGTAGCACCATGCCAACTGCAGATCAAGCAGAGGCCAAGATGTCAGCTTCCTTGGCTGTAAAGCATAGGGGCGTTCCCCTTTAACACTACCTGAATTCATAAACTTGATCAAGCTCCACTGAATAAAACTTAACAGCCATCTTGCACCCTGGCATTTTGTATTATTATTATTATTATACAGGATTTAAATAGCGCCAATAGTTTGCACATGATTTACAACATGGGGGCAGACAGTACAGTTACAATACAATTCAATACAGGAGGGACCAGGGGGCCCTGCTCATTAGAGCTTACAATCTAGAAGGGAGGGTAAAGTGGAACAAAAGGTAATAGCTGTGGGGGATGCTCAGATGGAGAAAATGAAAATACAGTTAGGTGTCCGTAGGATAGGCTTCTCTGAAGAGGAGGGTTTTCAGGGATCATCTAAAAGCTAATAGAGTAGGATATCATGGGACAAATTGGGGTAAGGAGTTCCATAGGGTTGGAGAGGCTATGGAAAAGTCCTGGAGGTGAGCATGGAAGGAGGTGATGAGGAATCTAGAGAGCTGGAGGTCTTGAAAAGAACGAAGAGAATGATTAGGTAAGTAGTTGTTAGTATTTTGAATTTAATTTGTTGGGTGAGCGGAAGCCAGTGGAGGGATTGACAGAGAGGAGTAGCAGACACAGGGCGGTTGGTAAGGTGGAGAAGTATGGAAGCTGCATTCATGATGGATTGAAAAGGTGATAGACTATGTAGAGGTAAGCCAATGAGAAGGGAGTTGCAGTAGTCAAGGCGCGAGATGACCAGGGAGTGAATTAAGAGCTTTGTTGTGTCATTAGTTAGAAAGGGGCATATTTTGGAGATGTTGTGGAGATTGAGGCGGCAAGATTTGGTCAGTGATTGGATGTGGGGCTTAAAGAAGAGTTCAGAGTCCAAGACGACACCTAGGACCTTGGCATGTGGGGATGGGCTTATGGTTGTGCCATTGATTTTGACAGAGAGATCAGGTGAAAAGGCACGCGGGGGGAGGAAAAATTATAAATTCAGTTTTGGATAGATTACATTTGAGGAAGTGGTGTGACATCCAGATATATATCTGATAGTAAATTAGTGATACGTGAGGAGATTGAAGGAGTGAGCTGAGGGGTAGAGAAATAGATTTGGGTGTCGTCAGCTGACCCAGGGGGGAGGTGTAGATTGAAAATAGGAGAGGTCCAAGAACAGAACCTTGGAGGGACCCCAACAGAGAAAGGAAGAGGAAAGGAGGACGTAGCATTTTAAGTAACGCTAAAGGTGCGTTTGGATAAGTAGGCAGAGAACCAGCGAAGAGTACAGTCACAGAGACCAAAGGCATGGAGTTTTTTGAGGAGGAGGGGGTGGTCAACTGTATCAAAGGCAGCAGAGTAGGAGCAGGAGTACAGAATAGTGTCCATGGGTTTTGGCCGTTAGTAGATCGCTTGTTAGTTTTAGGTGAGCAGTTTCCGTGGAATGTTGAGGATGAAATCCAGACTGAAGGGGATCAAGAAGGCTATTATCAGCAGGGTGGTCGCTTAGTCGGTTGTAGACCAGATGTTCAAGGAGTTTGGATAAAAAGGGGAGCAAGGAGATGGGGCGTAGGTTGTTAAGATTGGACGGTTCCAGCGAGGGCTTTTTAAGTATGTGACTGACAAGTGCATGTTTTAGAGAGTTGGGGAAGATGCCAGAAGAGAGGGAGAGATTGAAGATGTGGGTTAGAGAGTGTAGAATAGAGCCAGAGGGTGAATGTAGCATTTACGAAGGAACAGGATCCAGAGGGCAGGTGGTAAGATGGACGTTAGCAATTAGTTTAGCAACCTCGTCTATAGTGGTGGGGTTGAAAGAGGGTAGTAATGATTGTACCTGTGGGCATGAAGTATAAAGCGTGGAGGATATCTGAACAGTAGAGATCTCCTCACTAATTGTATCAAACTTCTGTTTGAAGTGATTGGCGATCGCCTGAGCAGTGAGTGAGTTGGTGGGTGAAAGCAGTGGAGGACGAAGTAGAGAGTTGAAGGTAGTGAAGAGTTGACGGGGATGGGGTGATAAGGTGTTAATGAGAGAGATAAAATAGTTCTGCTTGGCAGTGAGGAGGCAAGAATTGTATTTTTGGAGTGCAGATTTATACTGGTTAAAAACTTTCTGAGACTTCGCTTTTTTTCAGACTTCTAGTGTCATCTATTTGCCAAGGTTGAAAGGGATGGGGTCTGATTCTGTGTGTAGTGAGGGGGGCCAGTGTGGGCTGGAAGTGAAGTGTTGTAGACAGAAGTGGCTAGGTCGGTGCAGGACAGGGGTGCGATTTTGTCATAGAGTTGGTCAGTGCAGAGTAGAGAAGGGTTGAGATGGCGTAGGTTTCCGCAAGTAACTGTTAGGCAGTTGGAGGGAGAGGAGGTGGAAGAGAGGGAGAGAGTAAAACTAATAAAGTAGTGATCAGAGAGAGGGTATGGATAGTTGGAGAGGTTGCACAGAGTGCATACGTGGGAGAAAACAAGGTCAAGGGTATTGCCTTCAGAGTGAGTAGAAGTATGTATGCATTGCTTCAGGTCAAAGAAGGAGGTTAGACTGAGAAGTTTGGAAGTAGCAGGAGTGTTAGTAATAGTGGGGATGTTGAAGTCCCCGAGAATGATAGTGGGGATTTCAGAAGAGAGAAAGTAGGCCAGGCAGAGAAGTCATCAAGAAAGTTTGATACTGGTCCAAGGGGCCGGTAGATCACAGCTATCCTTAGAGAAACTGGGGAGAAGAGACAACTGCAGTGCACCTCAAATGAGGACAGTGACAGAGAGGGTGGTGAGTGAAGTACCTAAAAGGTGCTATGTGGGGCTAAACAGATTCCAACACCCCCACTTTTGCATCAACTGGGTCTGGGGAAGTGAGTTCAAAGAAGACCACTGTGCGATAGGGCAGCAGAAGACGCAGTGTCGGATTCATGAAGCCAGGTTTCGGTAATGGCTAGTAGATTGATTGGTTTAATGATAAAGAGATCATGGAGAGAGGTGAGTTTGTTACAGACAGAGCGGGCGTTCTAAAGAGTGCAAGAGAAAGGGAGTCTGGTCATGGGAAGAAGAGAAATGGGAACTAAATTGTGTGCATTGCATCTGCAGCCAGAGGGTGTAGGGTAATGGGTGAGTTGAGTACAGGGAGGTCCAGGGTTTGGGGATACATCCCCAGAGGTTAGGAGAAGCAGGAGGGTGAGGGAGGTAATGTGGGAGTGTGATTTATATGAAAGGACATGCCCCAGTATCCTGGAGCTTTTTTGCGCATGTGGATTTAGAATTAGCAGGAGTTGGTGAGTGCAGTAATAAGGGGAGGACAGAAGTGAGGGTGATTATATATATAAGGTGTGGGGTGGAAAGAGGTGTGCAGGAGAGTTAGTTTAAGGCTAGAGGACACAGCTGTCAGAGGGAGTGGTAGACAGTGCATTTTAACCTAATCATTAACCTAAATTAGAGATTAACATTTAACTCCTAAAACGATGCTAATACTTTTCCCTCATTCTTATCCTAAAATCTAAAAGAGGTGAAGAAGCTTAATGGTTGCCTGAAGCATCATCACCACATATAATATAACAGTTGCACATGTTCCTGGAAATGGCAAGATGTAGGCGGGTGCTGTAGCAACTACCAGCTGGAGACCAGTAACATGGTGAATCAAAGCATATTTTTCCAGCCACCATGGATCCTCAAGAGAAATGTCCAAATAATTATTAAGGTGATCACATTGCAGAAGTAAAGGTGCCATGTTTTGGGGGCCAAGTAGGACACCTTCAACGGGCATGTGATAACACTTTAATATATGTTTGGACATTACCTTGAAGATCCATGGTGTGTTGGTGAAAAGGTTTTATAGCTTTTATTACTTACTGAATGGTAGAGTAAAACTTTACATTGTCTCAAATGTAGATTTTAAGATGCAGTAAGATATGTTGAAAAAGCTAGTGCTTCATAAATAATATAATTGTAAGCCTACCAGTATTTCATAGCTGAGAAGTACTAAATAATCAAGTCTATTATTGTAGTGAATTAGGAGACAGTGGCGTCCTCTTAGGAAACTGCCGTTTCAAGAGTTGTTGTCAATTTTCTGTTCACTGTCTCCTGAAAATATGTATATTGGTTTTATTCCTATTATACACTTCTGGTAATGTTGAACATTATAATGCCATTCTCCCTTCTGCTGTTTGCTCAGCTTGCCTCAATTTCTGTTGTCTGCCCGTATCGCTTCCATGTCAGCAGCATCCCAGCACACCTCACTGAGATCTGCCTGGATAGTACTGAGCCAATGGAGTGGAAATAAAGCACTTTAGCTCTTCAGCTCCTCAAGGCAGATTGCCACTGTGACCTTAACTTATGTGACTTTCCTGGGAAGTCATACAAAACACATGGGTGAATCACATAGCAAGTCAAACAAATTATATGCAAGCCTAAAATTTAATATAAAAAAGTGTTACAGTTCAAAACCTCTATCCATGAACTGCAAAGTGACTCATAGAAAAAAAAATCCTACATTCTCTCCAGCACGCTAAAGGAAGCTGTCACAGAGGAGGCTGCCATTGCTGACTTCAATCCCATAGACTTGTATGAAAATGACTTTTCTGCGTATCAGATCATTGTCTAACAAAGCATTAAAGCTGAGGTGTGTGTATGTGTACCAATTGTATTCCTGTACTGGTAATGTGACAACTTAAAAAAAGCTGTAGGTATTGCAATTTTTATATAGGTAAATTGGTCCACCTTGGACAAGTGTAAGTAATGCTGTGCAATACCTGTAGATTCCCTCTAGATTCACTACAACAGTGATTACCACTGGCTTCTGAGTCCTGAATGGTGAGCACAGGAGGTCACTCATTCAGCACAGGTGCCCTTCAGAGACTACTGCATTTTGTCAATTAATGTAAAACTCTTCACTGATTGTATAAGGTGGAGATTGTGATGTTACCACCTCACCTCTCCACGTGATCCAATCAGAGAACACTTTGCATTCATTCAGTGTTCCCTGGATGGAGCTTGTGCCAAGAGGGTGACCTCCCATGTTCACAGTGGAGCAGGGCAGACACTCAGTATGGGTGTAGTAGTGGTACATACGACAGTGATTTCCAGATTCCACAGGGATCCCACAGCTATGGCACATACATACTTACATTGGTCCAAGCTGGACACCTCTGTGCCAAGCAATAGAAATATTTGTTCAGCCCATTTTTCCATACTATTTGTAGATGTAATACTCCTGTCACTAGTTATAGCACATGCTTATTCAGATCAGGCTCTGTCGATGGGAGAGACCGGTGGGCAGTTGTGCAAAATTCTGGCAAGAGGTAATTTCTACTAAAGGGAGCAATACCATCTTCTAAGTCATGCAAATCACCCTTATCTGTAGGCACTGTACAAATAAAGATCTATTGTTCAACTTTTGAATATGTTGAAAAATGCAATCACTTCCCTGGAATGTTCTTGCATTTTCACATCACTGTATAATTGGATTACTACCTAATGATTGGCAGCTGTCAAATATTTTTGCTTTCTAAAATATACAATTCATTTGTCTCTATATTGCCTTTAAAAACCATTGTTATCCAAATAAATAAAGTTATTGTCTTAAAAATGTCCACAATTTGTATGGATTTTGTCTGGATTAGGTGACAATCCTATGTCTATGGGTAGCTGCAGACAAAACAGGCAACAGGTATGTGTTAGAAAATCTTTCCCAGACACACCATTGTATCCTAATGATTAGTTATCATTGGGACAATGTGTTGGACATCTGGGTAGAATGCCTGGCCAAGAGTTTTTATTTCTGGTAACCAGCAGATAGGTATTTAGCCTGAGGAAGTTGAAATGTGCTTGCATATCTAAGGGTGCATTTACACCTTCGAATGCACCCACACTTCGATTAGATGCAAGAACCCCAGCAGGGGTTCGGCGATTAGATGCGGGAAGGCAGCCCCATTGAAAGCACTCCCATGTAATTGCTAATGCAGTGTTCACAAGTGAGTGATCGGTCCTGGATGCAGGCAATCTTAAAGCACTTAAAGGGTTTTGTTGTTTCCCACAAGATCATTGGAATGATGTGGTATACATTTATGTAGGAATAAACCTAAATGCTTGGGTTTTCAGGTGACCAGCAGATGAGTATTTTGCTTAAGGAAGCTTAAATTGTGCTTGTATCTCTAAAATCCCTTTAAGCAGTGAAGCTCAGGTTTGTTTAACCACAACCATCAACATGCGTGGAGTCCCATCAAAATGGTCATAAGCAATCTAACCATCTCACAGTATTTGCAGGCCCAACATTGTCCTTAAACAGCACTACTTAGTTTACATAAGCGTTCCTGCTTAGTCCATAGAGAAGTAATTTGGGGCATGGCTTCTATACCTACAGATAGTTTAAGTCCCATTATTTGGAGGGGGTATCATCAGAATGTTTTCTAACCTGTCTGATTGCTTTTAGTCCCTGTTTACCAGTCTTTTAGGTTTGCCTGAGGTTATCCATAGACATAAGATCACTGCCTAATCCAGCCGAAAATGTTGTCAATGCCTAGGAGAACCTGAATGCCAAAACACATCTTTACATGCTCAGCAGTCAGTTAAATTGCAAATGGTTCATGATAATGACTAATCTTATTTCTTGCAATGGATGTCAAAAGCATTTAGCCGTTCTTTTGAAAGATACAAAATTATCATCATACAGCAAATGAGTCTGCTGATGCAGCTTTGTAATTTTTTTCAGCTTGTTTTGTTAACGAATTGCTTGAGTTTACATGTTTATTATCATTGGCTTTTGTTTTTACCAGCAGGACAAAGTAGACTAGGCTTTTTTTAATATCCTGTATTCTTTCGATTTAGACTAGAAACAACCCTCTGCAGTTTTTGACTTTTGCAATAATAACAATAAAAAATGTTGATCACACAAAGCACAAAAGGTATTCAGTATACAAAACATAAGGATTAAAGTGATATTAAAATAAAAATAAGTTTTTCCTAAATCAAATAAATTAAAAGGAAAGGACATTTTAAAAATAATCATGCATGTGAGTTATGTTATTTTTTAAATAAAGAACATTTTGTGATTAAACTACTGTGGTGAGGTAGATCGCTTACATGTGTACTAGTTCTGATTTTAATCTGGGACTTAATGTTGGGGATTAAGCTGCCCCAATAGCAAAACTCTCCTATACATCAGTAAAGTGGTTGTAAACCCTTACATATAGCCACTGAATTGACTGGCCTCAGGTGATATACAGAGATGAAACAAATCCTCCTATATAAGTTGTACCTGTTTATTTACAGCCAGCTTTCCCCTACATCCATTCAAAGTGCAGAGTTTACACCGCATTTCTCAGCTCTGAAAAGCAGGGGGCGGAGAGCTGCAGTTACATCAGTGAGGAGAGCTCTGAGAGCTCATTGGAAGAGACACACCCCTCTTCACAAAGCACACAGGAAAAGAGCTGAAGCTGTCAATCAGCTGGAGGTCCCTCCCCGTCACCTTTTTTCTCTTAAAGTCAGGAAAACTTGTCAGAAGCGATTCATGCTGATAGCAGAGGAAAGAAACAGCAGACAGAAATGACATGCAGTGCTTTTAATAGAGACAAGTATACACTATAGAAGGCTATGCTTTGTTCAAATTTCATGTCTAAGGTTTACAACCACTTTAACTCAAAATGTAGCCAAATTGTACAGGTAATGCTGCAAGGGCCACATTTTTTGTAGTAATTGTTGTTTGTAAATACTGTACAATGTTGGAAATGAATAGTTATATATAACGTTTAAATGATATCCTGTCATTAGTTTCTGCATTAAACTATTGCACAATCGTAAATGACCCTTGTAGGGGTAAAACTTTTTCTGAACAACTCAACTGCAAACCTATTAAACAATTGGAGTTTCAATAATTTAAAATTTTACAATGGCCAAGGCCTGCAAAGAAGGAGTATCAGGGCTGCATCCGCTACGGAAAATGTCCTACAATTCCAATGCAAGTAGCTTATTACTTGTGGTTTACAGCACAGAAGTCCTGGAATCCAGTCCTTGGCTCCACTCATTCCAACCCAAACTGTAACCTTAGCACTGACCCCCCCGATATCCCTAACCCTCACAATAACCTTACTTGTAACCCGAACCCTCCCTACAGCACTAACCCTTCCTGTAATACTAACCCTTCCTGTAATACTAACTCTTACTATGACACTAACCCTCACATTAACCGTTCCTATAACACTAGCCAACCCTACAACACTAATGCCGCATACACACGAGTGGACTTTTCGACCAGACTGGTCCGACGGTCTATCCGACGGACTTCCGACGGACTCTCCTAACTAAAGGACTTGCCTACACATGATCACACCGAAGTCTGATGGATTCGTATGTGATGACGTACGACCGGACTAACTAAGGAAGTTGATAGCCAGTAGCCAATAGCTGCCCTAGCGTCGGTTTTAGTCCGTCGGACTAGCATACAGACGAGCGGATTTTTCAACCGGACTCAAGTCCATTGGAAAGATTTGAAACATGTTTCATTTCTAGATCCGTCTGACTTTTGGGGAAAAAAAGTTCGCTGGAGCCCACACACGATCGAATTGTCCGACGGACTCCGGTCCGCTGGACCAAGTCTGCCGGAAAGTCCGCTCATGTGTACGCGGCATTACCCTCACAGTTATCTTCCCTGTAACACTAACCCTAACACTAACCCTTCCTGTAACACTAATCCTCAAACCAACACTTCCGATAATATTAACCCTGTAATTCTAAGCCTTACACTTACCCTTCCTATGACACTAACCCTCACCCTAACCCTTCTTAGAGCACTAACCCTTCCTATAACAATAACCCTCAAACTAATCCTTCCTATAGCACTAACCTTCACACTATCTCTTTCTATAATACTAACCATAACACTAACCCTTCCTATAACAGTAACCCTCACACTAACCCGTCTTATAACACTAACCTTCCTATAACACTGACCCTACTTCTAACACTAACCCCCACTTTAACCCTCCCTATAACACTAAACCTCACACTAATCACTCTTGTAATATTTACTCTTACCCTAACCCTCCCTTAAACCCTAACCCCCCACACTAACCCTCCTTGTAACCCTAACACAACCCTAACACAACTGACATTAAATTGTCAGTGCAACCCTAACCTTTCCTTTAATGCTTACCCTCATACTAACATTAAATCAAAATATGAAGTGCCAAAAATAAGTGCAATATATAGTGAATAGTCCAGAAATAAAATAAATGGAAAGACTAGATCCTCATAAATGGTTGAACTGTTTTGGACTGTAGGAAGTCCTGAATAGGGATATAGTATGCTTCCAATAGGTGATTTCTTAATAATAGAGTGTAGTAGTGTTGCCCTTTAAAAACTTCCTGTAAATACGGTCTCCCAAAACTCTCACCTCAAAGCTGTTGAATCATAGCATCTGTGAGTTCAGGTCAAGGGCAACACTACTACACTCTATTATTAAGAAATCACCTATTGGAAGCATACTATATCCCTATTCAGGACTTCCTAATACAGTTCAACCATTTATGAGGACCTAGTCTTTCCATTTATTTTATTTCTGGACTATTCACTATATAATGCACTTATTTTTGGCACTTTATTCACCAGTATTTTTGGTAGCATTCACTAATTCTGTAAAAGCATCCATTTATGCGTACCAGTTATGTATTTATGAATATATTACTTTATTATTGATTGTGTATGCACATACGCACTCTATGCAATATATTAGTCTTTGCGTTACTATATTTTTAACAACACATTACCTAGAGGAAATCCTTCCCAGGTTACTAGATCACTGCGCGAAATCATATTTTGATTTATTGTTTTTAATTATATGTGTCACTGCACATTTCAGATTTTGCTGCATTTATCTTGTTTTTGTTTCATCATACGTTATTGATAGCGCGAAGGACACTTAACTCTAGTCACTCATACTAACATACTAACTCATACTAACATTGCCTGTAAGCCTGTTAGGATTGAGTTCACCTGCTGGTGGCACTGTGCTGCTCTGGGCTGTTTGCTACGGTTCCAGTGTCTACCAACAGGTGTCTCCCAGAAGCCAGCAGGCTGTAATAATTAGTCACACCTGCATTCAGCCATTAGGTGGCTATTTTAAGCTGCTCCTCCCTTTCTCCAGAGTCTCACTATTCTGTTTGCCTCCTTGTTGCCAGAGATCCTGTTCCAGCCTGCACCCCTCGCCTTGCTCCTGCCCTCCTCTGGCTCCCTGCTTAGTACCCAGTTTGTCCACCGCTACCTTGCATCCCTGCATTCTCAGTACCCTTGTCAGTATCTTGTATATAGTTGTACTTAGTCAGTAGTTTAGTTCTTTGGCTTTTTTGTCAGTGGGGTTTGGTTCTGTTTGCTGAGGTTGTTTATTTCCACCTAATAAAATAGGAGCTGCGCTCTATATGTCTAATACATTGAAAAATACATATATTGCATAGTGACACAAAAGTGAACATAAATCAACAAATTGCACAGTGAAACAATTGGTGAGTGGCAATATATATCAGCAAGTCCCAATGATGGTGTATAGAACTATAGCAGACATATCCTTTGAGATAAATAATGTAGGGAAAACAGTATACAAGGTGTTTAAAGTCCTCCTCCTGTGAATATCACGATCACATTAGCAGACCAGTGTGAATCCACCACCACATGGTGTGCACGCTTACCAGTTTGCACAAGCTGACTCGCTTATGGCTAATGCCCGGCCTGGGCCTTTTCTTCTAAGGATAGCAGACGAATGGCAGATCCGACCACAACAGCCTCCAAACACTACTAAAGATCCAGGGTCCTCAGTCAACAATGTTCATAAGAGCCAGAGAGATTCATAACACGTGTGCAGGAATGTCCAGTAAGGATTGTATTAAACGAGAGCAGCACATCTGGTCATATGATCTACTGTCGACTTGGACATGCTGTAAGCCAGGACGCCCGAGAACGATCTCTGGCCTGTGACTCTGTATATGTTGATGACCTTTCCTTTGGTCTTGATGAGATGAGGCACCGCCAGCTTGCACTTCCAGGACACTGTTGTGCTGTGTCCATTAGCTCTCATTCATGGCCATGATCAAAAGCCATGATTGAGTGCCGCTCTCATTTGATGCCATCTTTAGTGGACATTCCCGTTCACGTGTTATGAATCTCTCTAGCTCTTATGAACATTATTGTTGAGTGAGGACGCTGAATCCCTTTGAGTCCCTGTAACTATCATAGTCCATCCACTCTTTAGTAGTGTTTGAAGGCTGTTGTGGTCGGATCTGCCATTCGTTTGCTATCCTCAGAGGAAAAGGCCCCGGCCGGGTATTAGCCACAAGCGAGTCAGCTTGTGCAAGCTGATAAGAATGCACTCCATGTGGTGGTGGATTCACACTTGTCTGTTAATGTGATTGTGATATTCACAGGAGGAGGATTTTAAACACCTTGTGTACTATTTTCCATACATTATCTATCTCCAAGGATATATCTGCTATAGTTCTATACACCATCATTGGGGCTTGCTGATATATATTGCCACGCACCAATCGTGTCACTGTGCAATTTGTTGATTTATTAGACATATAGAGCACAGATCCTATTTTATTAATTTTATCTTTTATGTATATCTCACATTTGAGCTGCCGCTAAGTTTAGGGTTTAGGATACAGCGCATTTTTTTTTTTAACATATGTTTATGTTCACTGTTTGCTTATTGCTGTGTTCACTGTTAATAAATCTCACTTTTAAGGATATATACTTTGTTTGGTCACAGTTTCTATGTGTAGCTACATGTCTGGTCTCCTTGCTGCAGAAACCTGACATTTGAACTAATGGTCCCCATAACAATAACCCTCCTTGTAACCCTCCATGTAGCACATTTGTAATGTTTTCTGTGTGCTTTTAGTAGTTCACAGGTTAAACTTCTTTTAGCCTGGAGTTCTAAGTGCAATACTTTGAGCCAATTGTAAAGTGACTGGAATAATGTAAAGAATCTTGTGACAGAGTTCCTAAAGGGTGTCTGTTATTTCAGGCAGGAGGAAAGCACTATCACCCAACATGTGCCCGCTGTGTACGTTGCCAGCAGATGTTCTCAGAAGGAGAAGAGATGTACCTGACAGGTAGGACATTTGTCACTGGGGCTTTGCTTAACACTGTCACAATGTCATCTCCTGCCGTCTATCCCATCACAACTTGTCTGTTATACTCACATCACTTCTTTATGTTATCTTTTCCTCTCTATAGCGTAGATCCATAACGGAGCTCATTATGCAGCAAAAAATGATGTCCTATCATTGTAATGTTCAAGGATTAACAGTAATCAGTTACTGAGATTAATCAAAGCAAGACACTGTCTACTAATAAAGAGCAAAGCAAGCAATCAAAAATCAGATATCTGCAGTTTAATCATTCTAATGTTCTGGGACAAATCCAAGCTCATCTGCAATGCTGCTGACCTGCTCCCCTTGCTGCCCTCAACTTAGCCACTCTACCTTGCTGTAACATTTTTAACAAAGGCAGTGTAGAAGAGAGAGGTATCAGGGAAGTGACTTTGGACCGTGGGGTAAAGATATGCCCTCAATGCAATCTCTAGTTCTTGGTAATGTGACATCACATTACAAGGAATGGAAGGAAAAGAGTTTTCATGCTTAATTCTGCTCAGGAGTATTTAAATAAACCAACAGTTACTGTGTGAGTTGGTAGAGGGAGGAAGGGCTACCCCCCCCCCCCCCCACCTCCTTAATTGAAGTCCAGTTGCAACAGCTGCACCCCATGTTCCCACACCATTGGTGACCTATAATTAGGTGTCATTGACCAGTTCACATGAGATTATCCATCAGGAAAAAGTGTATGTCATCATGTTTTTGGACTACAAAAAAAAATATGTTTAGCTAAAGCATACATCATTTGCATTTAAAGAAGAATTCCAGGTAGTGCATTTTATACATAGTTACATTGGTCCAGCTTGGACCAATCTACCTATACATATACTATGCCTGTGGAATCCCTCTAAAAGCTGTAAATCAATGCACCCCTACCTCAGTGATCTCCAACTGCTTCCAGATCCTGTGCTGAGAAGCTGCCCTACTGCAAAGTGAACACAGAAGGTTGGCCGCTTGACAGTTACCAGAAAGCTTTGCATTTTTTAATGCAAAGCATTCTCTGATTAGACATGGTGAACAGTCTGACATTGCCACCCCGCCTCCCCGCCCTATCCGATTTGAGAATGCTTTGCATTTATTAGGAAAGTGCAAAGCATTCTCTGAATGGTGACCATGCAGAGCAGACAACCTCCTGTGCTCACAATGCAGCAGGGTAGCCTCTGAGCATGGGACCTGTGAGTTAGTGGAGCTCATTGTAATAGCGGTGTCCACATCAGTGATTTCCAGCTTCTAGAGCAGGGGTGTCAAACTCAATTTCTTTGTGGGCCGCATCAGCATTATAGTTGCCCTCAAAGGGCCAGTTGTATCTGTAAGGCTAGATTTCAAGTGCACCCCCCCCCCCCCACATCAGAAGTCAAGAATCCCCCACCCTCCATTACGTGACACTGCACCCCCCTTACCTTGTGCTGCTGGGGGCAGAGCTGGGAAGCAGAACGTGCAGGGTCTGGAGGAGGACTGGAGTCAGCTGCCAGAGTATGCTGAATGCTAAGACCAGGGGAGGCAGAGATGAGGGGGTGCAAGGTTTGTAGGAGGAGTTCTGTCCTCTTCTCTGCTGCCGACTGCTGAGACAGGGGGGAAGAAAGAGGAGCCTCTCCCCAGCTGCATGGAGAAGCCCAGGATCTGGCAGATGAGTTCTATTCTCCTCTCTGCTGCCAACTGCTGAGACAAGGTGAGGACAGAAATGAGGGGGTTGCTGCAGCTGCAAGAGAGGTGTGAGGGCCACATGAAATGACCTGGAGACCCAGATTCGGCCCACGGGTCATGTGTTTGACACATTTTCTAGAGGGATTCTACAGTTATGGTATATGCATAGTTACATTGGTCCAAACTGGACCAATGTAACTATGTTAAAAGTGCCATACCCAAGATTCTTCTTTAAATTGAAGGAAAACAAAAAACGTTTTTCTCTTTTAAAGGAAACCTTTCCTTAAAGAGACATGCGGGCTAATTCTTAATCTGCAAATACTATCTTCCTGGCTGTCATATTTACTCTCTTCAATATTTTGTGTCCCTTACCTGGAAATATCAGGCAGATAAGGTTATCCCATTCTACTCTGACTTCTCAGATATGAATACTTGTTCCAAGTCAGTGATTTAAACCTTAGTGGGCCCAGTCGATCAGCGTACTAGCCATACATTTAGCATCATAAGAAGGGGATTGGCAATGGCAGCTGCCACTGTGCCTCTCGAAAAATGTTTGCTAAACTAGGGAAGGGCTAGCTCCTCTATCAAGTTATTATTGCTGCGTGTGTCCCCTCTTGAGTGCTGTCCCGATGACAACTAGTAGACTTCTGTAACACCCTTGCCACCTTTCAGCAACTATACAGCCTGGTGCCTGACAACACAAAAAAGGTTGTCTGTGCCCATCCCATTTATTACATTTTACACACAGACAGCACTGCTTGCAAAGAGCAGTACCGTTATGCCATTGCCAGAAGGCCCTGGGGAAGGAGAAAGCATATTAACAATGTTGTATCAAACCACACTGGTGATGTTAAACTATGTATAGCTTCTCATATAAAACAATATCCCAATTTTTGCTTTAAACATGCATCTAGTAATTGACCAATGCATTACAGACTTGTTCAGTTTGGCTGCTAAAATGTATTTCTTGTTAAAATAACCATATTATTATTATTATTGGTATTGTGATTATTTTTAACAGATTGATATTCATTTTTGAGCAGGCACTGTATTTCATTGATCGGCAGACCTGCAAAACCTACTTATTGTGTCCAAAATTCTCTGTATTGTATTGGTGTAAATCTAAGATGTATAAAATTCTCTATGTATTAAATATTACTGTTTATGAACAGGCTTTACAGAATCTATATGTTTTCCAACAAATGAATTACACCAAAATAACTGTTGTATGTGTGAGTTTAATATATGCTGCAGTCGGTAATGTATTTATAAACCAGCTAAAAGATTACATCATCGCACATTTTCGCTCCCTACGGATCACTGCAATAGACATTTTTGGCGCCCTCTGCTGGCTTGATTTAAATATTGTAGCATGTTTTCAGAGGTGAGCACCTGAACTTGCTGTAGACAGCCCAAGTAAAAATAATTTTATACATTTTTTTTAAGCCTTTTCATTTTCAAGTCTCTATAAGCTAGCTAATTAAACAATAATTATTTCTTATTTTAGAGTATCACTTTATTTTGAGGGAGCAGTGTATTGCTATCCTATTGTACACAGACTATTAAGTTCCAAATACATCTGTCATATGTGTTTAATCAGTGTACAGTGAAAGCTGCTGCAGGTTAGAAAGTCTTCTATTCATTGTGAATTCCCTGAACAGTTGCGTGGGTTGGTCACCTTTGGATGCTCCCCACGTTCCCAGCAGTGTCCTGGAAACAGACACCAAACGGCATATTTCAGTGCACAGTCCTCTGTGGCTTCATTGTTAACTGTTTCCACATTTGTCAATAAATACCATCACAGAGCAAGAGTTTTAATTTACCATGTTTGCTGAGCTCTGTATACTGGCTGTTTCTTGGAGATGTAAATCCACATCACGCCTTGTGTGCCAGTAGTACAAAGAATTCAGACAGAGCTATTATCTAGGATTCCCAAGAGAGCCGTCATCATGTTGAAGGTGACCTTCAAATACTGCTGTGTGTACCGAATATCCCATTAACTGCCAGTGATCTATGAAAATGTGTTTTCATAAGGCAAAATCTGGGGCTCACACAAAACGCTTTCTAATTCTGCTTTTTATTATATTAGCTTCTAGGTTCCACTTGGTCTCCTTTGCTGTCATTACTTTTTTTTGCGCTTGTACCTGTTAACAGAGTGCTTCTAATTACCTGCCATTATTATTGTTAAATGGAAATTTCTGTTTTATCCAGGCTCTGAAGTGTGGCATCCGATCTGCAAGCAGGCGGCTCGAGCAGAAAAGAAGCTTAAGGTGCGTGGACTGTATATCATTTTTTAACCCTCTACAGACTATCAGCCTGTTATATTGCCACTGGTCTGTTTCCATTTTAATATTTGTTATATTTTATACCATAGATATACGCAGCCTTTTGCTTTCGGGTGTGCACCCCAAAGCTCAAACACACACGCGTGTGTGTGCATGTATATACACATACATACATACATACATACACAGACGCACACACTCTTATAAAAAAATAGAAAACAAAATTTGCGAGACGTGGGACTTTGAAGGTGCACTCTTATGCCCTGTACACACGGTCGGATTTTCCGACAGAAAATGTGTGATAGGACCATGTTTTGGGAAATTCCGACCGTGTGTAGGCTCCATCACACATTTTCCATCGGAATTTCCGACACACAAAGTTTGAGAGCAGGCTATAAAATTTTCCGACAACAAAATCCGTTGTCGGAAATTCCGATCGTGTGTACACAAATCCGACGCACAAAGTGCCACGCATGCTCAGAATAAATTAAGAGACGAAAGCTATTGGCTACTGCCCCGTTTATAGTCCCGACGTACGTGTTTTACGTCACCGCGTTTAGAACGATCGGATTTTCCGACAACTTTGTGTGACCGTGTGTATGCAAGACAAGTTTGAGCCAACATCCGTCGGAAAAAATCCATGGATTTTGTTGTCGGAATGTCCGATCAATGTCTGACCGCGTGTACAGGGCATTACTTATATAAACATGATAACACATTTTAATAAAAAATATATATTTATTTTGATACATGAAATAGCATTATATACAATACATCAACATCCATTTAGGGTAGAAAAAAAGACACGTTTTGATGTTGTAATGCTGTAATTCAAGCTTGTATTCTACATGATTCGCCGTAAGGCTTCTTCAGGAAAAGCGTGGAATACTATCTACTAAATAACAAAACATACATGTCAAAAAACATTATTACATTTTACAAAATACAATATACATAAGGAAAAACATAATTTAGATGTGTGCAAAAAAAACCCTTGCCGTAATGACCAACTCCTTCCAGTAACCTTCCCTTTCCTCCAGAGTTAAATGCTGATTACATCAACTTACCTTCGCTCTGGCCAGCTCCGGCGCTCTCCTTCTCTCCCTCTGGTGCTCCACTTTTTGGGAGCGGTCACTCTGCACAATCATGTACAATGCAGGGCTGTTAACCCTGCATTGTATATGCGGAAGGCAGGAGTGCAACTAGTAGCTCCTTAGAGAAGAGGTTTGAGGGACCTTGCTGGGGTGAGGAATAGGTATTAAAAGATATTTCCCTACCTCTAAGCAAAAGTGGGCATTTAACCCTTGCAGTGTTTGGGGGGGGGGGGGTCACTGCAAAGGTAGTTTGTTTCTTATGCCCGGAGTTGAGCTTTAGAATTGTTCGAGAAGTGTAAAAAAAGAAACTACCTGTTGATCCTACAAGAAATCTTGCAAGCCAATAATTTTCTGTGTTCTCTGTCTGTGCTGTATTCTTATCAGCTGGATTGTTCACAAGTCTGTCTGTGGACAATAAAACTCCTCACACTTAAGTTATGGAGATGAAGAAGGGTGGGGTGTTCTGCAGTCCTAATACAATTGCTGTCTTAAGGTGACAATGATGCTTCTCTGTAAATACAGTACAATGAGTAAGGGTTGTCACCCAAGATAAGAAGTATATTACTGGCAGAGTCACGAAGTTACAAAAAAGCAGAAAAAAATCAGAGACTCAGCAGAGCAAGTGTTAGAAAAGCAAAAACAGTGACATACACTGTTTAGGCAATAACTGCCTACATTTAGGGTCCAGAGACTCTGTGCCTGCAAATGGAGATGTCCATGTCTCCTGTCTCCTGAAGATCTCTCCCAAGCACCACTGGTTGAAGGAAAGAAAATTCTGTATTTACCCTGCTTTAGTAAGGACATACATTTCACGCCTTAATTAAGATCACTGAAAGGTAGTCCAGCCTTTCAAATAGGTCGGTATAGATGGTACATTCCCTTATGTGTAGTGCAGGTTAGCTTATGGCTGCATCATTTTTTTTTTGTGGTCCCGGCCTTCACCAGCAAATTTGGGCTTGGCACTCTGGCCTATTGCTGCGGGTGGAGAGTGCAAGTGCCCTATCCAACCCCACTGCCATTAGGTGGTCGAACTTTATGAGAGACTAACAGCTGCTGCACAGGGCTGGGTGATGCACCTAGCAGTACTTAAGTTTAGAGCAGTATATTCCTAGGGACAAATGCTCCGAATGCAGACTTCTTTAATTTCTGGCATTCATCCCAGAGGCATAGTGTCCTAAACGTTTACACTGTTTGGTGCACTGTTCACTTCATCTAGCCACAGCAGCAGTCAGCCTTTTATAGAATTTGACAGGCTGCCAGTGGGGTTGGATTGGGCATCTGTGCCCTTTGCCCGCAGCTAAAGGCCAGAAACCCATACACCTGCGCTAAATGACCAGCGTGCTTGGGGCCTAACTGCTGGTGAATTTTACAAAATATTGAAAAATATTTGAGAATATATCAATATCATCTTGTTTGTGTAGACTTCTCCCTGTCAGGAGTTCCTTCAAACATCTTAACTCCATTCCCTTTAATGCTGTACAATGCAGTTTTTGACCAGTGCTTAAAGATTTGTGTCCTGACCTCCCCCCAGTCCTCTTTATTGACCCCTAAAAAGGATAAAAGAAAAATGACTACTGGAGACATACGAGGGGGGCAGGAAACGTAGGCTAGAGTGTGACAATCATGGTTTTGGATGGAATTTACATAACAGATCACCCTGGATTATTGTCGTTGTGGAAATACATCGAAGTTTTGCTGCAAGTACGACTAAGGCTGTTGCCGAAACACGTCAGCTGTTTTGCTTGTCACTTTTTGTAACCAACCATTAAAATCGCTATATTGACTACAGAGTTGCCAGCTCAATCCTTTTACTTGTTTTTGCTACAAGTACCAGGAGTCATTTTACCATCTTGATAACACTGCAGTTTATTTTAACTCTGGCTCTTGCATTTTAGTAAATGACAAATGCTTGGCCCATACACAACAGCTAGCACTGCAAAATAGTGTCCTGGGCCTCTAACACATCTTCCATTTCAGCAAAGTCAGAAAAGGGAAAGAAATCCACATGGAACCTGATATTCATATATAATAGATGCCCTCCTGGTTTAATGCATTCTGCACTAGATGCACAAATGAGATGTACACAGGATGATGCAACAAAATGTGCCCAAGTCAGAGGGGCCCAATTATCTCTTGTTCAGCTCAACTGTTACTAATGACAAAATACTGTTTATTCCAGAATGGATTAAATGAATCCATTTTGTTCTAGTGCACAGGGGAGTTGCAGAGAAAATACTAGAGAGATTATTTAATGTAAAAAAAAGTAGTTCATGTAAATGTCATGATTAATTCAGAATTTTGATCAAGCAGACGCTGAAGAAAATTAAGTGGTCACAATAGTTCTTTTGCACTTACTGTATACTTTATTTTGTTCTTTTGTAGTTCTATCTACTTAAAAACTAGCTTATTTTTTTAGTTTTCAAAAGATTTGGAAAGATTTCTCTCAGGTTTTTATATCTGCTAACCCATTGAGGAGAGGTCCCCTTGCTTAGTAATAGGGGAAAACAGTAAGCCTCAGGCAAAAATAAAAACACTGTCAGAAGTTCTAACTCTTCCATGCTTTATGTGTTTTTGTTTTTCCCTGTTAAAGAGATTTCCCATCACTTCCTGACCCAACAGGAAGTGAGTGGAAATCTCCTCAATAGGAACAAAGAGACCAATAATAGGCTGGCTGAGGCTCTTATCCTTCCAAGGTCTATCCAAAACAGAATAACATTTTTCCTGACATTGGACTTCATTACCAGGACCAGCCATAACCTAATATCTCATGATTTCATTAAAGGAATTATGTGTTCATTATGTGTATTGCTATCCAATTGTTTTCACTAGTATGGTTGAAGAATGCTTATGAATATAAATATACTAGAAATTCTAGAACTATATTTTAGAACTCTAATACAAACCAAAACTCTTCAAATACTCTTCCAATGGTAGACATGTTTAGATTTTTTGACAATTTTTCTGCAAGGGTAGATACAGATTATTTCTTTCAATGTGCATGGAAGTCCATGGGGTCATGCTGTTTTTTTATCCTCCTCAATCATTGCATCATCATTCATGACTGACACAAGAAATACACAAGGAAAGTTCCTTCTGGTTCAATTGAACAAAGCTTTATATGTTCCTGATGTGGTCTGCTTAGTTATTAAATGCTTAGTAGTTGGCATGGTCACAGATTTGTTAAAACCATGACCCCTTGTGACAAACTGCCTGACATCCCCACTGGGTATCCCCACCAAACTACAGCTTTCTCCACTCTGGAACCAGAATATAGCAATTTCAGACCAAACCTCCCTAATTACCAAACAGGACCAGTATCTTAGGTTAGGAATGTAGATACCAAATGTACCCCATGCGTCAGACAGATCCAATGTTGGAGTAAAACAGGACTGACTTTGTTAACAAACAGCACAGCATGAAAACCTTCCTCCTAGACAGGTATGGCACACATTACAATCCCAGGAGAAAATTACATTACATAAACAAATAAATAATCAAACACAAGAAAACAATGGATTCCTTCCCGGCACCTAGCAGTCTGGACTCTGGAGGTGATTAAACAAAGTGAGGGCTTATCACCTAAGCCTAATTACAACAAACTATACTTGATGCCAGGAAACCTGTAACAGAAAATAAAGTATAACCTCACATATGCTGGAATTCACCTACTGCACATAACACATCGTCCCAGGATAATAGTTCCACTATGCACAGTATTCCAAGGGGTCCCAGAAACAGTCCCTCCAGCTCGAATTGCATGGAAAGGGTAGCTGGTATAAGTCACAGCCAGCCACGTACCCAATGAAGTGAAAGGGTTCCTTGTAACTCCAAGAGGGGGGTCTCCTTAGTCCTGGGTCCATCGTCAGTGGGAAGGAGGCTGGCCTCAAGGCCTCACCAGGAGCCCAAGTTACGATGGTTTCTATGACACGCTCTAAATATTAGAGTGTATGATTAGCTAAAACGTTTCTTTCTTTAGTTTCGGATAGAGTTGGGAATGATTAGAATCCCTGTTTGGTTCTTACTACTATCAGGATCACAATTGGAGATATTTCCTCTCACTTACTGTCAAGAGACAACAGTTTTACCAGGCAGGAAATGAGAAAATGTGCAACTACAACATAGACAGAAATGCATTTCTTAAATGGAGAAGCTTTATATTGCTGTCCGTGTCCCTGTTACAGATTTTCTCACTTTAACCCATGTTAAAAATCAAGTTGATTAGAGATCAATGGCATTAGCTGAAATTCACCTACAAATTTGAAAAGGATTCTTATCAAATGGCTCAGTCCAGTGATTCCATCAGACATGGCTAGCTGGAAAGACACTTTGCTATGTCATCTCTTTAGATAACTCATACTGCTCTGGGAATCCTTTGTTATGTGTGATATTTGTGTTTTACATACTGAAATATTTTGAAAAACAGTTTAAAATGAATAAACTCTTTACACATATATAAAACTGACCAAAAACCCTTTATGCCTCGTACGCAGGGACGGACATTGATCGGACATTCCGACAACAAAATCCTAGGATTTTTTCTGACGGATGTTGGCTCAAACCTGTCTTGCATACACACGGTCACACAAAGTTGTCAGAAAATCCGATCATTCTGAACGCGGTGACGTAAAACACGTACGTCGGGACTATAAACGGGGCAGTAGCCAATAGCTTTCATCTCTTTATTTATTCTGAGCATGCGTGGCACTTTGTGCGTCGGATTTGTGTACACACGATCGGAAATTCCGACAACGGATTTTGTTGTCGGAAAATTTTATAGCCTGCTCTCAAACTTTGTGTGTCGGAAAATCCGATGGAAAATGTGTGATGGAGCCCACACACAGTCGGAATTTCTGACAACAAGGTCCTATCACACATTTTCCATCGGAAAATCTGACCGTGTGTATGGGGCATTATAATATCACTTTAAGGAGACTTCTAACAGAGAGTGGATATTGCTGTTCACTGCCTCCTGTACTCTTCAAGATCACTCCCCCTTTTCTATAAACCATTCATAAAATGCAGGCAACAGTTTGCAGCCTTTGGTGTCCTACAGAGTTCTCTTCTGCCTAAGGGAGCAGAGGGAACTCTGTCACTGGAGTTTGACAGGGTTTTTCTTCTATCGGTGGTATGTCCATGTTAAGGTAAATACCCTTTTTTAAATAACCCTCCTAGTGAGGCCTATTTGTAGCAATTACATAAATGGGCTAGTGGAGTTGCCTATCTATAGACATGTATTATTGATCTTGTATCTACTGTGATTGGTGGCACCATATGTCCCATGGTTAAAAGCAGTAACATAAAAACAATTGTTTGAGTATTCATAGATTATGTTGTGTTGTATTTATGTGTTCACAGTACAGAAGAGCTTCTGAGACTTCAATCTCCCCTCCGGGATCCAGCATTGGCTCTCCCAACCGGGTCATTTGTGTAAGTGTCTTGTGCTGATACTGTATACATCAAATTTCCTTGAAGTATATGTGGGAAAATGACATTCATAAATAATTTGCTTGGTAGGCTTTATATTTCCTGTTTTTCCTGCTTGTTGGCTTTTATTTGCATATTAATTCCTATTTGACCTGCTTACAAGCTATGCTTTGTTTTGATTGTAACCTCTATCATTCATGTTATTAGTATGACAGGGTGTGACAATGTGGATGACATGATTGGGATCTTGCACTACTACCAAAAAAGTAAACAGCACAGATTTGTATTTAGTCATTGGTGACTTCTGTTTTTTGTTTTTAAATAAAATCTGAATTACATTACACACACATCATGCAAGTTAAATTGCCCTTAAAGTGGAGGTCCACCCTAAAAAAGGAAATGGCATTAAAATCCATAAAACATTTTTTTTTTAAAAACATTTGAAAAATAAATTTTTTTAACTTACCTGAAACCCCTGTTGCTAGGCAGTCTTCCTAATCTGCCTCTTCCCATTCCGCGGCGCTTCCTCCTCCTATGGTGAGCGGCCCCGTTGCCTTCTAGGACATGTGTGTGTCCCAGGAAACAATTCCATTCACAGAGCACCGCGCCGCTTGCGCATGCGCATGCGCAGTAGGAAACGGGCAGTAAAGCCGCAAGGCTCCACTGCTTGTTTCTCTTAGTTAGGATGGAGGCGCCACCGGCCGATCCGATAGACGGATTGGCCTCGGGGGGGGGGGGCGACATCGCGGGCTCGCTGGACAGGTAAGTGTTCTTATTAAAAGTCAGCAGCTACAGTGTTTGTAGGCAAAAATCCAGACCTGATTTGCACCTGAATCGGTGAACAGGGACGCACCAGACCCCATGCTGTGACCCACGGCCACAGTATATGTGAACCCGGCCTTAGGGTCAGTAACTCAGAAACAAATTAAACGGAACTTGTATTTTGCCCATGTAGGGCAGGGCAACAGGTTTATATAATGCCAGATTAACTAGTAGCTTAAACTTTCTTTGCCTTCACTCCTTTGCTTTTTTGTTTAGCTGCAGCAAATTAAGATAGAATGCCTTGTTTAAGCTCCAGGCCAAAGCCTGAAGATTACATGGGGCTGAATACTTTCTGCCTGCCGGCACTGTTATATGGTAGGAAAGGGACTGAGTCGCATGCTTTTCCATAACCCAAGTGGCACAGTGCATCTGTTTCTTTGCCCTGCATGGACAAAGTCAGTGGCAGCAAGGCTACTTGTATTTTTAGGAGTCCAGCAATAACGGCCTGCACTTTCTTACAATATAGCTTATCTTTAAAATTATGTAAAAGCAGTGGCAGTTGGTGCTCAATATTTTGGGGGGGGGAACAAACAAACCTGCCCCCCTCATTCGCATATACTGCCAGGCTCCCCGTTCTCCGCACCGACTCCCGCTCATCCGCACCAGCTCCCTCTCGTCCGCTCCAGCTCTTCCCTCCAGAGCTGCCCTCCCGGTCAGCCCCTCCCATTACAGGCGTTGCTTCTCCTCCCAGCCGAACAGGAAGTGGGTCCTGAGACTCCCTGGTCTCAGGACCCAATTCCCGACTGGCCGGGACAAGAATCAGGAAGACATTAGCGAATATTAGTTTGCTATTGTCACACAACTGGGTGGGCTCAGGGCACAGTGCTCTGCGCTCTTAGCTCACCCTTTTCTGAGGCCAATTAGAGCCTCAAGCTCTAATCATGTGCTTCAAAAAAAAAAAAAAAACCTCATTGAAATCCATGCGTCCAGCACCCTACATGTAGATTACGGGTCGGGCACATGGATTGGGGGGGGGGGGGTGCCGCCACTGTATAAAAAGCTGTTTTTTTTATAAAAAAAGAGGTTATACTTACCTGCTCTGTGTAAGGGGAGGTTTACCCACTTTTCTAGCAGTCCACCACTGGCGCTGTCCACTCCCCAATCCTCCGGGTGGATTCCTAGATGCACACAGCCCAGGTAGACTACATCCCTGCTCTTTCCTCAAAAGAGTTTGACTGACAGCAGCAGTAGCCTATGGATGCTGTTGCTTTAAATGTCTCCTATGAAACCAGGAAGAGAGAGAGGAGCAGTGCTGAAACTGAGATATCACTGGAGCCAGGTAAGTGTTTAGGGATTGGGCTGGATAGGATAAGCAGTAGGGTATTTTTTACCTTATGCAGACAATGCATTAAGGTGAAAAATAGTTTAGAGTTTAGGACCACCTTAACTATTGCTACTACTATGTAGCTCCCGCTTTCATCAGAAAGCAACCTTGGGTGATTGAGATATGCTAGAGTTGAGAAGACAGCGTGTGAAATATTTAAATATGGGTCTCCCCCATGGGTGCTTTAAAGATTACTTGTCAGTATAAGAACCTACAGAGTTGTTTATTTAAAGATTCAAGGTCCTTAGGGCATATCCAAGCCTAAAAACAAAAAGTTACTACTTTGCAGCTTACCAGTCCTTGATGTGAGGGCTGCATTAGTTTTCTTTTTTTTAGCCGAAGATTTTCAGAAAGTACACACAATACCTGTTGATCGTGCAGGAAATGCATGGTTCTTGTCACTTCCTGTGAACTAAACTAAAAGCACAAACATTGTTGTCTGCCCTCACGGCTATTTTCTGTAAACTACAAATTTCCCTGCCCCATGTAAGTAGATGAAGAGAGGTGTTTTTTGTAGCCCAAATTAGAAGGGCAGTGGGGGTTACAACCTCCATAGATACAGTACAGTGGGTGAACGTTGTCACCCTAAGACAGGAGAGATGTTATTCAAAGTATCACCAGATGAAAATAATGGAAAAAAATGCCCTGTGAAAAAGAAAATTAGTACATATCTTAGATCTGGTAAGCTACAATTAATTTTTGTTCTGGGGTTTGGATACGCTTTACCTTTGCTTTAATACTGCAACTTTAAAGATAATCCAGAAGTGCCATCTTACTGTATGCATCCTAATAGATTCTCTTTAATATGGCAATGGATGGTCACAAGTCAACCAACCCCAGTATACTTGAAACTGTTTAATTAACCTTAAAAGGAATTTTCTTTTATTGAAGTAAAAATTTTATAGAGTAACTTCATATTAAACATTTAGTTATAAAAAGAGCAGGGTCAATTTATTTCATTACACATAGGTTTGTAGGTATCCACGGCCATAACTTGTGTGTGTATGTATTCTATACAGTATATAATATATGGTATATAATGATCTATCAGCAATTGATTATATTGTAAGTGTGGTACCTGTGGCCGACTCTGTACTGGTCATATAGTGATGTTAGATCTCATCCAATCGCAATCACATTTTCTCCTGCATGTTTCCCTGACTCATGTATACTGTATATTGTTGACCCTTTCAGCCATATTTAGTGAGCAGAGTTCCTCTTCTTGCAGCCCCCATTGGGTACTGTGAGAAGGATTCTCTCTGGAAATATGGGCTCTTGTCACCTCTTCTTTTTTCCCTTCTTTTCCTCCTTTCTCTCTCAGGCTAAAGTAAACAATGAGATTCTAAATTACAAGGACTTAGCTGCTCTTCCTAAGATTAAAGCAATCTACGCAGTGCAGCGCCCTGACCTCATTTCTTACGAGCCTTATAGCAGATACACGTCGGATGAGATGCTGGAAAGATACAGCTATGGGGAGGTACAGAACCAATGTTAGCCCAATGATGCTGCTTGCAACCAGCCTACTTCCTGCCATGCCTTTTTTCTTTTGCCATTGACTACATAGTTCTACCACAGAGAAGTTTTGGATGTGTCCAATTGTTGTTGACCTACAATTCCTAGCCTGTGTTCCATCAGATTATGTGACCCGTCAGAATTGGTTACGGAAGTGACGTTCCTCCACCGCCATCTAAAATTCTACATCTGAACAGTCTGTCGGATTTCTAAATACTATATTTCATGTTATAAGCTCCGTTCCCTGTTAAAAATAACTGTGAAAAGCAAAACTCCGTTGGGTGTAACAAGATGTCCGCTTGCCCCCTTCTCAGTGTATCATTACTGTAGAGGAGTGTGGGGTGTAGCAAGATGGCGGTGACTGAACGTCACTTCCCTTACCAATTCTGACGGGTCGCCATATCTGATGGAACACCTGCGATGCTAGCCAGCAATAACCTGACATTCAAGTATCCTAAAAATTGTACCTCGACAACAACTGAGTAGAACTATGTACCACTTGCTATTCCGTGGTTGCTGTTGTGTTTGTATACATTTCTCGGTCATGAAAGCTAAAGTGTAGACTGATAAAACTGGGAAGTATTTTAAGTTGAACTTTAGTCAGAAAATTGAGTCCTGACGGATCACTTCAGGCTGGCCGCTTTTTAAGGTATAACCATGTAAAAGATAAAAAATAAGTGCCTATACTGTTTAAAATCCTGTAATGCACCGGTTCATCCTGCTCTGCACAGCCTCAGTAATCCTGTATTATCGGCACTGTGCCGATAATCATTGAGTCACTAGAGGCCGATCTGCTGACAGCCTGAAGATTTACTGCTGAGAGGGGAGTAAACAACCGGAATGTCACAGACCGTGTGGAGGAAACACAGATTAGGAAAACAGAAAAGTAAAACAAGAGAGGTGAAGAGACAAACTCTGCTGCCAGGGAGACCCAAAATAAATAAATAAAGGACAGTGTCATATCTTATCTCCCTGATATTCTCTCTTTTCTGTCAGCACTATGACCTTCTGTTACCCTTTCTCTCTAGCTGATCAAAGACGTACAGTCAAGGAAGGAAATGCACACATTTTAACTGCAGAAAGTGACATATAGTTTTAGGGACTAAGGCAAGCCATACATGGTTCATTTTTTTTTCGCTCAACCAGCGGGTTGAATGAAAAAACAAATTCCCAGATCCGCACATTCGAGGTGGATTGGGGCATCACTCCTGACAGCAGGGAGCCTTCCCCATCAGAAGAATACAATGATTAATGTTGCCGACAATAGCCCGACATGCTGCTTGTACATAGCTCAACATGTGTACATGTCTAGCCCATACATGGATAGAAATTCAGCTGCTCCCTGCTGAGACTGAGAGAAGGGAAGAGATTCCAATAAGGAAGTCACTGCTTTGGATTTAACAAAATGGTGACCCCCAGCAAGAAGAAACAGGAGCAATACTGGAGGCAATTTACAGCACACACGTATTTTGGCAGCATAATTATTAATGTGGTAAAGTTCTGCTTTAAAAAACAAACTTGCCTAGCTGTTTGTCCAGCAAATCTGCTAGTGTTTTTGCTTTTTTGTTTTGGGGAAATACGGCATTAGGGCAAGTACAGTATCTCACAATAGTTTTTCTTTACTTTGTCTTTTTAATGTGTCACTGTTAATTTCAGAAATTATCCCTCTTAATGCCAGCCAGGTTCTAATTCAGTCTCACTTCCTGCTCTCCAAAGGATATCTATGAAGGAATGGATCTGCGACAGAGGAGGTCATCCAGCCCAGGATATATTGATTCTCCTCTTTATAGCCATCGAGATGTTTCCCTCACCATGCCTCGCTCCCCACAGCATTACTACATGTCGGGTATGTTGTTACCTCTTGCTAGTACTCTTTAGAGATGAGGAATTGATTAAGATATTCATAGCGGCTCTCCTTAGAACATCAAGCTGATAGGTAACTGGATATTGATCAGAAAGATTCAAGGTCCATTTACATCTTTGCAGTGCATTTAACTTATACAGGTTAATATGTGTTTGAATGGGCTGCTATGGACACACCAAAACACATCAAAAAAGTTTATGTAGCATTTTTGTCAGAACTCAAAGTATGTACTGTAATTGCCTCTACACTTTAACACATGTTCATCAGCAAAGTGCATTGGAGTGCTATTCGGAATTAATGATACTGAAGTACACATTGCATGTTGCTGTAATGCACAGAGCAGTGTTGCGTATATGTGAATCTTGTCTAAAAGAAGCCACATTTTAACATATTTGGGCACTTACATCACCATTCTTAGTCCATAGGTCAACATTTAAAGTGCCTTCGCTTTTCCTGCTATGGCGTTAGAACTAAAGATACCCAATGGAAAATGATTATTCAAAAAGTGCCAAAAGTATTAAAGGTTTATGTCGGAAAGGTTTAGGCAAGATGCAGGATATCAGATCTGATTGTACACATCAGTCAACAACCCATCACTGTCATTGATGAATAAACATTTTCAACCTGAAATATTGTTTCTTTTTCTTGGATTCTTTTTTTTAAACATACCAAGTCAGGTAACTTTTAGAAACAATCTGATACTAGGTGCCTAAGATGATATATCTATCTTATTACATGGCCACTCATATCCGAGTATGACCAGCTTGAACCATACACCAGAAAACAATTTCATTATGTGATACTGAGAGTTGAAGTAAACAATGTTTATATTGCAGTTCCTTTTAAAGAAGAATGAATCCTAAACCCAAGCAGGATGATATAATAGTTATTTTAATAAGATTTGCTTACATATACATAAATGATTAAATAACTAGTCATAAGTTACAAATCTACGAGCTGTCATTTGTTGGGTCAGTTACTTGAGTTAGCTGAATGTTCATTATTATTTTTCTTATTTTTTTTGGACAAAAGGGAAAAAAACATTTAGCATTTTTTTCATATACAAATTCAACAAACAATTCCCATTGGTTTATTTTCCATACAAGGTTTATCAAAAGACAGCTAAATCTTCCTTATGCTGAACAAAATGTTGACCTGTCTATAGTTAAAGGAAGATATTGTGGAGGTATAATAACAGTCACAATTCTTTCTTTCTATTAACACATTTGACTTCGGCAGAATGCGTTTAAATCTAATGCTGGATTTAAAAGTGCAAATGATAAACTGTTTAATTATTCTTTTACTATTATATATTTTTTTGCCATTGAATATGGTAAATACCGACTTCCACCTTCATAACCTCAAGATGGCACCAACAGAGCTGTCCCATCTTGACTGTGATGTTCCTCTAAATCTTGGCTCCTCACTGTCTCTGCTTTTCTTCTTTTTTTCTCTTACTTCTTGCTGTATATTCTTTCCTCTTTGCTTTATTTTTTTTCTACTATTCTTTTGCACTTTTTTGAATTCTCTATTTCATTTTTTTCTTCAATGCATGTCCATAAACATTCTTCCAGGCACAGAGAGTGGCCGTAACTCCCCTTATTATAGCCAGGTAGATGTTCGTTGCTCCACACCGACCCTTTATCAAGCTCCACGGCACTTCCATATTCCAGGTAGGAAAGCAAGAAGGCCCTTTGGAAAGTAACAATGAAATATGACCTTTCTTTTAACTGTTAAGGGAGTTTCCTCTCTATGCATTTATATGGTTGGACCCTGTCTCCAGGTCCTAGTCCTAAGTAGCAGCAGATTTCATACATGGGTGGTCAAAGTCCTTCCTTTTAAATGTAATAGCACACAACAAGTGTGTATTTATTAAGGCAGTACAAAGTGCAACAATGACTATAAAAGACAGTAACACCTAGGAACCAGTCAGAAGCCAATTCATTGGAGCTGAGCAGAAATTAGTTCTGATAACTTCATCTTTGGTAATGCACTTTCAGCACCTGTAAAGCAAACTCTAATGCCCTGTACACACGATCGGAATTTTCGTTGGAAAAACCTTGGATGGTTTTTCTGATGGAATTCCGCTCAAGCTTTGCTTGCATACACACGGCCACACAAAAGTTCTCTGAGCTTTCGACCATCAAGAATGTGGTGATGTACAACGCATACGACGGCACTAGAAAAGGGAAGTTCCATACGAAGCAATGATTCTGAGCATGCCTGTTTTTTTTGCGCATTGGAATTGCATACAGACAAACGGAATTTCCGATAGGAACATTTTCTGATGAGAAAATAGAGAACCTGCTCTCAATCTTTTGCTGGCGGAAATTCCGCCAGCAAAAGTCCGATGGAGCATACACACGGTCGTAATTTCCGACCAAAAGCTCACATCTGACTTTTGCTGGCGGAATTTCCGATCGTGTGTATGGGGCATTACTCCCTTACAGCACTTGTATTACCCTTTTGCTCTATACTTCACTGAATCTTTGCAGTCTCTTAGCACTACAGGTTCATTACTACATCAGGGTTCAAAACGTCACGCTGGCACCACTATCTTGCTAATCCTGAAGGTGTTACATGGGATGGATTTTCTGGCAGTCAGTATGAGCTTCTCTACCACAGAGACATTGACATATGGACAATTCCTGCTGCTGCACTTCAACTTAGTTTTGCATAGGGTCAAGACTCCATGGAGTTCACTATATGTCCTGTGTAGTGGTTACTTGCAGTGGTTCAATTTAAATACAACTACAGGTAATTTCTGCATATGATAATTTAACCTATGTCTATAACCTTTTTATCCTGAGCACAGGTACACTTTAAAGGTCATATTTCAGCATTTTAAAAGATGATTATTTTGCTATAACTTACTGCTCATTGTTGCATTTTGCACTATTAAAGCCTTGGGGGTCTGTATTAATGTCATCGGTGAAAGCCCCAAAGAGCAAACATTCCTGTAGCACATGAAGCAAAGAAGCTTAATGTCTAGTCCGCTGTTCCCCAGATTATGTCCTCAGAGTACACCAACAGTTCCTGTTTTTCAGATCTCCTCACACATCTATAGGTGAAATAATCTTCATATCGTAACTAAGTTATCATACCTGTGCCGCTACTCAAAGGTCTGGAAAACATGCACTGTTAGTAATTGGTGGCAAATGAGTACCATATTTGAGAATTATTAACCTAGGTTATATCCACATCTGATATGGCCTGTTGCCCATATTGTATCAGACATTTTGTTGCACTCTTATGTACGTATGTAGGGTTGTAAAAATAAAATCGCTGCAGATTTGTTGCATGTTACCTGTATGTTCAAACACACCACACAGTGGCACTTCCCACAAATATTCAGCACTGATAACCTCACAATGTCACAGTATTTCACAGTACACATCACTCTCTAGATGGTCCCCAAGCTGTATGACTAGTTTATAAAACAATTTTGACTCGGTTACTTCATTGCTCACAACTTCATCTCACCTAATTTCTTTTTTTTTTCTGCCACTCACCTCTGCTTGTCACCTCTCTCACATCATGACTCTGTCTTGTGTGATCGTTGTCTCCTGTACTTCCTCTCCTCTCTGAACACTCCCTCCTTCACTTTTCCTCCTGTCTTTTTCCTTTCTCGTTCTCCCTTTTCCTCTTCCTTTATCCTCACAGCCGTTGCAGAGAGTAACATTTACCGGAAACCGCCCATCTATAAACGGCATGGTACTGTTCAGTCCTGTAGCATGCTGCACCCTGTTGTGTTGCGTGAACTACAGTGATCAGTGACTGGTGTTGTATGCTTGATTTATGTTTAATGCTTGCATTCTACTCTGTAGAATCTGCATGTTTAGTGTGGGTTGCATGCTTTAGTAGGCTAAAATGCCTCTATAAAAGGGGATTTAAATAAAAATTAACCCTGCTTGTGGTCGGGGCCCTCACCTCATACAACTTCCTAGTAGGCAACTGTGAACCCCTGTGCTACTGTTGCTTTGTGGACTAATTTGCAGTCAAATTAATGTAATTTGTAGAATAACCACTAGAAGGTGCTCTGTAGTTGATTTTGCTTCATTGGCAGCAAGTAAGGTGGGCTTTTATGCCCCTCCACATCTGCGTCCATGGTGGCATGGGGTTGTGTACTAGGAGCACAGTGACTGGCCACTCCCAGCACACTGACCAAGTTGTTACCAACAGCTCTCGGCCATGGCTTCTGATCAAGGTCCAGGGGAATGGACTCCCAATCATGTGACCGCTGTGAGAGCCACACAGCTGCCAAATGATACAGAAGCAACACCATCTTCCAGGCATTAAATTCCACTTAAAACAACTGTTAAGATATAAGCCACACAGATTCAATTGTTTTCATTTAGCCAGTTGTCTAAAAGACTTGTATTTTTTGCTGCAATTTCATCAGCAAAAAAACCCAAAAACCTGCAGCTGTGTGATGACAGACACTCTCTGTTATCAAGGGTTCTTAAACAGATAGGGGATTTCCTGTTTTTCTGGACTTTCTGTTAAAAAAGCTAATTACATTTCAATTAAAAAAGACATCAGAAATAGTAAATCTATATTGACTTCTAACAAACTAAAGTGATGTTGATGCTTTCATCATGGTGTGCATGCTTACTTCCTTTCCCCTACAATGCAGTGCTTAGGTTCTAAGCAGCTAATAGAACACTGTTACGTGGAGGGCATAGCTGCACGCCTAACCCATAGAATTACTGCATTTCAAAAACTTTGTAATTGCATTGGATTTTTGGGGGGGTCCCCAGTACCCTGGGGAGGTAAACTGCACTGTGCTTATAGAATGTTCATGAGCTCAGCAGGACTTTGCTAGCAGTTATTACAAGTCTACATTACCTGCTCATTATGAAACGTGAAAAATTAGTCTTGAAAGCCTTTTTTTGTCTTTGTTTTTGAAGCTAAATTTTGATATTATGCAAATCTGATATCTCCCGATCTAGTAGATCGCCAACATCCATAATCTTACAAAAAATCATCCTAATTCTCATGGGACTTTTTAGGCAACATGTATTTAAATTATTCTCATAAAATCATATATCTTTATTATATCCAATAAAACTTTTTAAAAAGTACAAAGTAACAGCTGATATATACAAAGTGCTGGGTACCCAAATATTCCAAACTGGGGACAATCATTATATTATTATTATATGTGTCTTCATTTATTAGATCCCCGACTCTGGGATGCACCCAACATGTTTCAATTGCTCTTCCTCAGGGGTTGATGGGTGGATTGTATAAATTGCTCTACAAACCATACAAAGTACATCAACAGATTGTATTAAAAACAGAAGGGTGAAGAGAGCCCTTGTTTCACAACACCAGTCGGTCACAAGAAGGCTACACAAGTAGGATAACTCCAGTTTGTGCTAAGTCGCCATCAGTTCAGCCCTTGTCAAAACAGTAGTGTAGAGGTCAGCGCTGTGCATATGCCTCTTCTGTTGGGTGGGTTCTTGTGACCGGCTAGCAGTGTGAAATGAGGGGTCTCTTCAGGCTGAACTGATGGAGACTTTCACAAGCTGGGGGTTACCTTGCTCCTGTGACTTCAAGGTGCAAATGTCTCATCTATTGGGCAGGTTCTGGCATTGTAAAACGAGGAGTCAATTTGCACTTTTGTTTATAATACAATTGGCTGAAGTTCTTTGTAGTAGTGCAATTTATATGATCCACCCATCAACCCCTGAGGAAAAGCAATCAAAACATGTTAGGTGCATCCCATTATCTGGGATCTAATGGATGAAGACACTTATGAGAATGATAGAATAATTTTCCCTGGTTTGGGATATCTTGGTATTTATGTGGAATGCATAAGCACTTTGTATATATCTGCCGTTACTTTGTATTTTTGTATGAGTTTTATTGGATATAATAAAGAGAGGATTTTTTTAAAAATTTGAAATACATGTTACCTAAAATCTCCCATGGGAATTAAGTTGATTTCCTAAAAACCATGTCTCTATAATCTGTCGAAGATAGGATGTGGCCAAACACAGGTCTTAACATTTTTAATTCTGCTACATGTGGATGAGTGTAAAGTAGTATACTGTAGACCTGCTTTTTTTCTGAAATTGCACTGGGGTTATGTTGTGTAGCCAGTTTAGATACAATATTGCTTAGTGCAGTTTATGTTTAAGCAATGTTAGCTCTTAGCCTCCCTTTTTAGCCTTTCCACCTTATGGAGGCAGCATGCGTCTGTGGCAAATGAGCATGTGGTCTGGGTTAATCCTCATTCTCATTGTGTTATAACCTGTAAAAGAAGAAAAAATGTCTGTCTAAGCTTGTGAAATGTCAATTGCCTTGCAGTGTGCTGTGGTTTGGTACATCCAGCATGTAGAAATGATATAAATAGTAAGTAGTGTATTTTTTTAGTTTGTTCATAGTGATATAGTATATAACAGCAGTAGTGTTACAAAGATAAATAAATAAAATGGTGATTACTGATAACTAAAATCTGCATTACTTTGTGTCTTCTCTTCCTTTTTTCCTTTGTCTCATGCCCAACCGGCTCTGTGTCATGGTGTAAGTAAGAGCTTTATTCCATTTTTTCTTTAAGTATGGCTCATGTCCAGCTGCTTACTTACAGATGTGCTGACCCTTGCAAACTGAAACCACTTACTCAGCATTTTCTTGCTCTGTGTAATTCATATTTCCATTGACATGTTTCTAGTTAACACATGTCACATGTGTCTATGTACATATTCATCAAGTTTATTCAGTAAGGCAATGAAAAGTGGAAAATGTTGGAATTGGTGACCATGGGTTGCTGCTCTTTTCTCTTTGTCTTATTAAATTACCAAATGTATATCATTTTATGTCTGTTACATTTTTGTATGTGTACATATAGTTATGCTGATTCGTATTAGGTTAAGCCTCATACAGAATTATTTAGGCTAAGAAAGTGTTCGCCAAAGCCCAGCTGAACCCTCCATTTAAAGTGTTACTAAACCCAGGACCCTGCATTCACTATATCTTGTCTCCCACAGTACACAGAACATGGAATTGCTGTTAATTTTAAGTAAATATAAACTGATAAATACTTTTTCTCAGCAGCAATTAGAGCAGTCCTGTGACTTCATTCATTGTCCAGTCATGCACTGGTTAAAGCTTGTAGGATGAGTTTTCTGACTGACCTATGAGACTGTAAGACTCCTGAACCCCTGTCTGGACAGTGCTGATTGGCTCTGTGCTGATCACTCGCACACTGCCAAGGAAAAAAAAAACCTTTCTAGCAATACACACCAAACTGAGCATGTGCAGCCTGACTCCATAGACTCTGTGTTATCAGAAAATGATTAGGAGTCAGTGGAAGAAGGGGAGGATCAGAGAAGACAGGATCAAACAGCCGTTTAACACAATGCAAGGGATTGACCCCTTAGGTTCCACAGTGAGTATAACAAGCATGCTTTCCTGACAGACTCCATGGCAGCAACGTGTGGGTTAAGTCCCGCCTCTACTACCCTATAGGACACTACTCCCATAAATCTTTGCTCCCTGCCCCCGGCCGTGTTCTTTTTTTGTCCTCCTCGCAAGACCTAGTGTTGGTCTTCCTACCTGAAGATGTTTACCCCCATGATCAAGGTTGGCCGAGCTGCGACTTGGATCAGGATAAGTCGCATTACTCCGCTAAGCCCTAGCTATTAGCAGGGTATGGAATGGGGCATTGGAAGAGGCGCAGGAAGAAGCCGTTTTCCCTGGCCACTGGCAGGCGAGGCTGCGCATGGGTTGGATAGCCAGCTATTAGCAGGTGACCCCTTGTTGCCCCTGGAAAGTCCGGTGTTTACCTTCGGCCTGATGATCGTGGCGGGATTGGTGAGATGTTTCCTTGCTATCATGGCAGCAGTTTCTGTTGGAATTCCTTGTTGTTTCTCTCCCTTGTGTGTCTTTCCCCTTCGTCTTACTGTTTATGTGGTTGCAGGCATGGCGGCTGGTTCTTCCTGCGTTCCAGCCGGCGTTTCTACTTTCACTTTGTGTCCGGCCGTACTGCGCATGCGCGGACGGCACGAAACCGAGGCTTGGTTTTTCGCGCATGCGCGATAGCGGCAAATCGCCGCTAATCGCGCATGCGCACTGGCGTTCGCTCGTCACGGGCGGTGACGTCACTGGGGCGCCCTATTTAAACTGGGAAAATAGCCTGCAGACCCTGGGAATGCCTGCAGGCTGTTTTTGGCTCTTCCCCACGCTCCAGTGAATCAGCTACTGGTAAGTAGCTTTACATACAGAAGGGCTGTCGCTCCCTGGCTCATAGCCAAGTTAATTTGTTTGCTTTACGTTAACTTTGCAGTCAGATGGATATTTCTGAAGACATGAGCTCTCCACCGCCTGCCTCTGGCCAGCCTCCTCTCACAAGGTACAGGGGCAGGTCCCATTGCCGAGGGTCCTTAGGCGGGTGGGGGGGGGTGTATTTCCGCAGATGATCGTTCTTTCTAACTGCTCTGTTTTGTTTCTGTGGTTCTCTGTCTTTTGCTTTAGCCCTTCCAGGTCAGAACAGCGTCGCAGCTCGCACAAAGGAAGTGATTCGTCAAAGTCGCATCACCGGCAATCCTCTTCCAAATCTAAGCATTACGGCTCCTCCTCAAAATCAGGACACCGTAGTGAGGAGCGCTCGCACTCCTCAGTGGCCCACTCCAGCCACTCATCAAGTGTCTGCTGGGGATGCAGATCACAAGTACCTGTCGGTAAATCGCTGTGCGATTCCTGCTTGGCCAAAGCTTCCAGGGAAAGAGGTGATTCGGACCAACAACTTAAAGCCCTAGTTGAGAGGGTTGTGAAGGAATCACTTAAGGGTATTGAGGCAGTCCGGCCTGTTACCCCTCCGGCAGAGCCACCAGGTTCCCCAGTGAGGGAAACTCAGTTGCAGGACACCTGGGAGTCCTCTGTACCTAGCCACCCTTCAGTGGTCAACTCTGACAGTGACTCGGATGAAGATAATACCTGTGTGGGTTTTGACTTCGCTCTGCTACCTCCCTTGGTCAAGGCTATTAGAGAAACTTTAAATTGGGAGGATCCGACGGCTGTCCCTCCCAAACAGAGAAAATTCTTTAAACAGCTAAAGAAGGAGCGAGTTAACTTTCCTTTCTTTTCTGAGTTGGGCGAGATCATCACAGATGAATGGAGCAAGGTGGAGAAGAAAAACTCCATGCTTACTAAAGTTTCAAAGCTTTATCCCTTTAGGGAGGAAGAAGTGAAGCATCTGGAATCAGCTCCATTGGTGGACGCAGCTGTGATAAGGCTGGTGAAACACGTGACACTCCCCTTGGAGGACACAGTGTCCTTTAAAGACGTTCTGGACAGACGGATTGATGCTGATCTGAGGAGAGTGTACCTTACAGCAGGCATGGCTTGCAAACCAGCCTTAGCCCTGGCAGCCCTGTCCAAAGCTATGGAGGTGTGGACGGATAGTGTTCAAGATACGCTAAGGAATATTTCAGATGACACAGCGAAGAACTCGCCTATTCAAGAATTAAGGCTAGCATCGGCCTTTCTGGGTGAGGCCTCGATTGACATCATTCGTCTGGCGGCCCGAGTAATGCTCTCGTCGGTCACCGCCAAGCGGGCTCTTTGGCTCCGCCCTTGGCTGACTGACCCAGCCTCTAAGCAGGTATGGTGCCGAATTCCCTACGGGGGCTCTTCTCTTTTTGGCAACAAGCTGGATGAGGCCATTACACGGGCTACTGGCGGGAAGTCGGGGTTCCTACCTCAGGATAGGCGCCTGCAAGGCCAAAGAAGATCCTTCCCGAAGAGGCAATAACAAGATCGATCCAGAGAGGCTCGTACTTACAAGCCAGGCCGGGAATTCTCCAGATCCTGGAAATCAAGGCAATCGTCCTTTAAGAAGGCTGCAGGTAGTGAGTCGAAAGGGGAGAGGCAACCTTCCAAATCTTTTTGAAAGTGGGCCCGCTCAGGCAGACCGTGTGGGGGCCCGTCTTTTCCACTTTCGGCATGTCTGGGCGGCTTCGATTCACGAATTCTGGACAATCAAGACAGTCTCCTCTAGTCATGCCTGGACCTTTACCGACCCTCCCAGACTCAGGTGGGTACCCACTACTCTTCCGGCATCAGAAGAAAAAAGGACAATACTTTTAGCCTACATAGAATCTTTGTTGGCCCAAGGCGCTGTCACCCCAGTCCCAGTCAGCCAGCAAGGCATGGAAATGTATTCTCCCCTCTTTCTGGTTGAGAAGAAGAGTGGGGCCTGGAGGCCGGTCATAGACCTAACCCATCTAAATCGCTTCATCAAAAAGGAGAGGTTCAAGATGGAAACACTCTCCACAATTCAACAGTCGGTTCAACCAGGGGACTGGATGGTGTCCATAGACCTCAAGGACGCCTATTTTCACGTCCCCATCGCGGAAAACTTTCAACAATTTCTCCGCTTCTCCGTGGGCAAGCTTCACTTACAATTTACATGCCTTCCCTTCGGGTTATCAACTTCTCCTCGGGTTTTCTCAAAGGTGCTGTTGGCAATAGTAGCTCTCCTGAGAACCAGGGGGATTCGTCTACATCACTACCTGGACGACCTGCTTCTCTTGGCACAGGACAGGGTGCAACTCATAGCACACAGAGGGCAAGTGATTTCCACACTACAGGAATTCGGATGGATTCTGAACCAGGAGAAGAGCCAGTTAGACCCATCTCAGTCTCTGGTGTTTTTGGGTGCCCTCTTCGACACGGTCAGAGGCACCATTTCGTTACCGGAAGAGAAGATCTCGACATTCAGAGACAGGATCCACCCAGCTCTTTCTACTCCTCATCTTCACGCTCTCCAATGCCTGAGGATCATTGGCACTATGGTGGCGACGATTCCGATGGTGAGGTGGGCCCAATGGAGAATGAGGCCTTTTCAGAAGGGCTTCCTTCACCAGTGGAAGGGCAGCAAGACCCAGCTGATTCGGATTACTGCATCCATGAGGCACTCTCTCCTATGGTGGCTCCAACGGGAGAACCTCTCCAACTGCCATTCCATCCTTCCCATTTCTTGGGTGACTATAACAACAGACGCCAGCAACAGGGGCTGGGGTGCCCACTGTCTGGCGGAAGTGGCTCAGGGCACTTGGGAATTCCCCTCCAGAAGGATAGTGTCAAACATCCTGGAGCTGAGAGCAGCCTTCCAGGCACTTCTGGCGTTTCGGCATCTCATTCAAGGCTCCTCGGTCCTACTCAGACTGGACAATACCACAGCAGTGGCATACATAAGAAGGCAAGGGGGGACTCGAAGTCTCTCCTTACTACAAGAGGTAGAGCCAATTATGTCCTGGGCCCAGAAAAACCTGAAGGATCTGACAGCGACATATGTTCCAGGGGTTCAGAATGTTCAAGCAGACTTCCTTTCTCGGAGGCTCCTAGACAACAACGAGTGGTCTCTCCACGAAGAAGTATTCAAGTGGATTCTTTCGTTGGGGTTCCTTCCGGAAGTCGACCTGTTCGCCTCCCCCTGCAACAAAAAGATGGCAAGATACTATTCAAGGTACAGGGACCCTCAAGCGTATGGGGTGGACGCCCTGACGGAGAAATGGTGGTTCAACAGAGCCTATGCCTTTCCGCCAACTCCGATCATCCTCCAATTCCTGAAGAGGCTCAGGGCAGAGACAGCAGAGGTGTTAGCGATAATTCCTTAGTGGCCCAACAGGCCCTGGTTCCCTCTCCTAACACTCCTCAGTGTCCGAGATCCGATCCCTCTTCCATCCAGACCAGACCTCCTGTCTCAGGGGTCGAGGCTACACCCTTGCCCGGTTCACCTGCGCCTAAGGGCTTGGCTTTTGAAAGGGGAAGGTTGGAGGCGCTAGGCTGCCCGGATGAAGTAATTCCCACTCTCCTTAGTTCAAGAAGGAATAGTACCAACCGAGTGTATGAGAGGATCTGGGCGAAATTTAGCAGCCATATGTCTTCCAGGTCCAACTCCTGTGATAATCTGGCGATTCAGGACGTTCTAAGTTTTCTGCAGATGGGTCTGGACATCTCACTGTCCGTCAGTTCTCTTCGTGTCCAGGTTTCCGCAATATCAGCTTTCTCCGGAGTCGCATGGGCCAAGCACCCTCTGGTCCAGCAATTTTTCAAAGGAGCAGTCAGGCTTAGGCCACAGAGGAAACCCAGATTCCCCAAATGGGATCTTCCGTTAGTCCTGGATTTCTTTGCTCAACTTAACAGATCTCTCTCAGTCAGAGAATTAACCCTCAAGACTTCGTTCCTGATAGCTATAACTTCGGCGAAGAGGGTCTCGGAAATTCAATCCCTGGGGTCCAAGGAACCATTCATCACCTTTTTTCCGGACAGAGTGGTCCTAATACCAATGCTTGGGACAAATCCCAAAGTTACCTCGGTCTTTCACGAGAACCAGGATATCACACTCCCTACCTTCAAATCCACTGGAGGTCCAGATCCACACCCTCTCGATGTAGGAGCTACTCTCAATCAATACCTGGAAGTTACGGCATCTTTCCGTCAATCTGAATTTCTTTTTGTTCTATTCCATGGGAAAAACAGGGGCTCTAGGGCTTCTGTCAGATCCATCGCGGCTTGGGTGGTTCAAGCCATCCAATGGGCTTACAGAGAGAAAGGCTTGGCTCCTCCTGAGGCGGTTACAGCTCACTCTACGAGAAGTCTTTCGACGTCCTGGGCGGCCTCACGTCATGTTGCTCCTGATGTGATCTGCAGAGCAGCTTCTTGGTCTTTGATTCATACCTTCATGACCCATTATTGTGTTGAGCCAGCAACCTTATCTTCTGTTAAATTTGGTTTAAAAGTGCTGTCGGCTGACAGTGTTAAATAAATCTTTTGTTCAGCATTTAGCCCACCCGGGTGTGTATGGCGAGTTATTTCCCACACGTTGCTGCCATGGAGTCTGTCAGGAAAATGGAAAATTCCTACCATAATACTTTCCTTTCCTGATGGACTCCATGGCAGCAGGAGTTCCCTCCCCGAATGGCTGAAGTAGGCTAGTTACCGAACACGGCCGGGGGCAGGGAGCAAAGATTTATGGGAGTAGTGTCCTATAGGGTAGTAGAGGCGGGACTTAACCCACACGTTGCTGCCATGGAGTCCATCAGGAAAGGAAAATTACGGTAAGTATTATGATAGGAATTTTCCGTTTTACTGCATATACACACGGATTTTACTTTTGTGGGTTTAGTAACACTTTAAATAGGTTAAATACATTCCAGGTACATCAGAACAAAAGGTGTTCACAGTCTCAGTTCCTTTCACCCTAAAACAGCCAAAACTTAAGTAGAAATCATGTCCCCTGTAGAGTGGGACCCTTTATCTCTGTGGGGAAGCAGTGATCTCATTGCAGAGGTCCAACACACCCCCTGCTGACTCAGACCTATAGCTCTGAATCAGCAAAGCTAATGCTCCTCGCTGATTGGAGAGCTCTGACTCTGAGCTGAGTCAGAAAGGGGATGTGTCAGACCTCTGCAAAAGGACCACTGCTTGCTCACAGAGAACAAACATCCCACTCTACAGCTGCTGGCCTTTCTACTCAACATCTGGCTGATTTTTGAAGAAAACAAACTGTTATTCTTTTCACACGTTTTTAATGCATCTGAAATGTATTTAATTGATTTAAACTGAAAGTTCAATTAGGCTTTTCAATTTTTACAGGTTACCAGTTTAGAGTTACAGAGGAGGTCTAGGGCTAGAATTGTTGCTCGTGCTCTAACACACGCGGCGATACCTCACATGTGTGGTTTGAAAGGCGTTTACATATGTGGGCGGGACTTGCGTGTGCGTTCGCTTCTGAGCGCAAGCTACCGGGGAGAGGGGCGTTTTAAATTTTTTTTTTTTTTACTTAATTTTTTTATATTTTTACACTTTTTTTTACAATTTTACTTTTTATTTCACTTTTATTCCTATTACAAGGAATGTAAACATCCCTTGTAATAGGAATCTATTGTGACAGGTCCTCTTTATGGAGAAATGCGTGTTCAATAAGACCCCACATCTCCTCCAGGCTGGAAAGCATGAGATCGAGTAAAAAAATTCACCGATCTCATGCTGACAGCCCTGATCGCGGCTTTGTTTACGTGACGTCATAACGTCATGCCCGGGTCTCCGACGGTCATAAAGATGACTGGTGACCATCTGGCACCAGAACTGCCACTATGATCATTCTTATCGTGCACTGAATCGCCGGCTGGAAAAAATTTTATCTGAATGATGCCTGTAGCTGCACGGAGGACGTGAAGGGATTAATGAACGAAAACTAAATAAAACAAATTTTTCCATCTATAGCTAACATTTACAGATTTTTTTAAACTGTATTTATATTGCAAGGTCTGTTTTACCACTTCAGCCCTAGAAGGATTTACCCCCTTAATGACCAGGCCATTTTTTGCGATACGGCACTGCGTCGCTTTAACTGACAATTGCACGGGAGTGCAATGCTGTACTCAAACAAAATTGACGTTCTTTTTTTTTTCCACAAATAGAGCTTTCTCTTGGTGTCATTGGATCACCTCTGCGGTTTTTTATTTTTTTGCACTATAAACCAAGAAATAGCGACAATTTTGAAAAAAAAAACAATATTTTTTATTTTCTGCTATAATACATATCCAAAAAAAGAATTAAAAAAAATGTATTCATCAGTTTAGGCCAATATATATATTCTGCTACATATTTTTGGTAAAAAAATTGCAATAAGCGTATATTGATTGGTTTGCGCAAAAGTTGTAGCGTTTACAAAATAGTGGAAAGATTTGGGGACTTTTTATTTTTTTTATTGTTTTGACTAGTAATGGCGGTGATCTGCGGTTTTTAGCGGGACCACGACATTGCGGCGGAAAAATCTGACCCTAAGTGACACTTTTTGGTGACCAGTGACACCAATACAGTGATCAGTGCTATAAAAATTCTCTGATCATTGTATAAATGGCACTAGCAGGGAAGGGTTAACACTAGGGGGCGATCGGGGGTTAAGTGCTCCCTAGGGAGGTGTTTCTAACTGTATGGGGGACGGACTGACTGGGAGAAGAGAGAGATCGCTGTTCGTGATCACTAGGAGCAGCTGATCTCTCTCTCTCCTCCCCTGTCAGAATAGGGATCCGCCTTGTTTACACAGGCAGATCCCCGTTCTGCCTCTCTTTCCTGCGATCACGGGTGCCCATGGAGTCCGCCGGACCCGCGGACGAGCTTCGGCGGGATGCGGTCGGGCGCACGCGTAAAATCTTTTTAACCCGTGGTAAGGCATACCTCTCCCTATAGATGGGCTCTTAAAGTCTCTAACCTAGAACCAGATTTAGATATGGACTTCTGAGTTGCCTCTGACTTTTCTGACCTGCAAACTCCCAGGTGGACAAAAACAGGACAGAAGTGGGAAATTATGGTCGAGAGATCTTATTTATGGAGCATCTATGACATATACATAGAGAAGTAAGGCATTAACTCAGCCCATCAGACTCCTCCTATAACTGAGACATCAATTTTGGGTGGACTGGCACTTTAAAGGGGGCTTTACATACATTATAACAGTTTTAACAATAATATAAACTAAAGCATTAATTCCAAGGCATTATAATTAAATCCCATTAAACCTATTACGTTAATATAATTAAATCCCAGTGAGCATATAACATAAGAGGTATGTCAGTGGTTTATTTATGTAATTATAATCCGTCATCTGTTTCTTTCACCAGGAACAGTACAGTGATCTATTTTATAATTAGAATGGAATTTGCTGCAGAGGCAATATTCTAAATGTGACTGTATAGTACTACTATTATGCCTAAAGGGGTATTTTTCTTTATAATGACTTGTGATCATAGTTAGAAAGATTATGTAAGAGGCAAATCATTATTAGATTTGACAGGTTGTAAAAGATAATTTGTTTTAGAAGCAGAATTGGGAAAGTGTTATTGCATTTTTGGACAGCGTTATTGGTTTAGGGAGAAACAGAGGTCAATTCTCGAGAATGAATGAGGTATCTCATTATAACTTTGCCGAGCTTGTATCATGCTGGAGCAACGAAAGCTATTCAGGCAGTTCACTTTGTCTGTATCTTTTTCCAGATGATCCCGATGAAGCAACGAAAAGTAAAACAAGTGAAGACCTTGTACAGTCCTCCAAGTACCTCCCTCCATACAGTCCTGATCCTTATTACCAGTCTGAGCCAGAGTATTGGATGTACTCACCAAAAAGTAAGCAATATTTCACTGCAACATCTTAGTGTTGTAGGATAGAAATCGGAATTATACAGATGGCTTTCAGAGAGAAGTATAGGGCCAGTGCAAATATTTAATGAGCCTTTGCCTTGCCCCAAGGTAATTTTCGTGTTACCTCATGTATTTCCATGTGCTAGCTAAGGTGCTCAATGGAGAGCATATACAGAACCTGTTGGTGGAGTGTTTACCCAATGAAAAGCATATACAGAACCTGTTGGTGGAGTGTTTACCCAATGGAAAGCATATACAGAATCTGTGGGTGGAGTGTTTACCCAATGGAAAGCATATACAGAATCTGTGGGTGGAGTTTTTACCCAATGGAAAGCATATACAGAACCTGTGGTTGAAGTGTTTACCTTGGGTGGCAGGAGGATAAGCTAGTAAAATGTGCTGGGCTATGTATTTATCCACTGTAATAATATTTGGACCTAGGGGGCAGATACAGACAAGCCTTTGGTATTACAAAAAATTACAGTTCTGAGCTACAAAGGTTTATCGGTTATTTAGTAGTTTCGTGTTCCCTTGTCTTTATCCCACAATTTAATAAAAATCATTTAAACATATTTACTGTAGTTTACTGTAAGTGTCAAAACAATCAATTTCAAAGTATAACCCCAAATCAAACCTTTTTTTGGATAAAGTGTGGTTAGAACCTTATTGGGTTGTTGTTGCTGCCTGTGTCCCTTTTGAGGAGATTTCCCCTCACACCCGGCCCTCTGAGCCACAACAGGAAGCAAGTGAAAATCTCCCCAATATCTCCCCAATATCAGGTGAACCCCCATCTCTGAGGGTGGTGTCATCACCCTCCTGGAATATTTACCCTTTACATTCTGGTGGAGATAGATGTCTCTAACAGGGACACAGACAGCAATAAAAAAATAGGCAGAGGCTCTATACCTTCCCTACGCAATACAAAGCTACTTAAACTTCTCTTTCTTGAAATGAGAGAAAAGCCAGCCTGCCATCTACTACAATGAGGGAAAAAAGTATTTGATCACCTGCTGATTTTGTACGTTTGCTCACTGACTAAGAAATGATCAGTCTATAATTTTAATGGTAGGTTTAACAGCGATAGACAGAATAACAACAAAAATATCCAGAAGAACGCATTTCAAAAAAGTTATAAATTGATTTGCATTTTAATGATTGACATACAGTAAGTATTTGATCCCTTATTAATCAGCAAGATTTCTGGCTCCCAATTGTCTTCTTTACAGTTAACGAGCTGAGATTAGGAGCACTCTCTTAAAGGGAGTGCTCCTAATCTCAGCTTGTTACCTGTATAAAAGACACCTGTCCACAGAAGCAATCAATCAATGAGATTCCAATCTCTCCACCTTGGCCAAGACAAAAGAGCTGTCCAAGGATGTCTGGGATAAGATTGTAGACCTACACAAGGCTGAAATAGGCTACAAGACCATTGCCAAGCAGCTTGGTGAGAGGGTGACAACAGTTGGTGTGATTATTCGCAAATGGAAGAAACACAAAATAACTGTCAATCTCCCTCGGTCTGGGGCTCCAAGCAGGATCTCACCTCATGGAGTTTCAATGATCATGAGAACGGTGAGGAATCACCCCAGAACTACATGGAAGAATCTTGTCAATGATCTCAAGGCAGCTGGGACCATAGTCACCAATAAAACAATTGGTAACACAGTAAGCCGTCAAGGACTGAAATCCTGCAGCGCCCGCAAGGTCCCCCTGCTCAGGAAAGCACATGTACAGGCCCGTCTGAATTTTGCTAATTGATTCAGAGGAGAACTGGGTGAAAGTGTTGTGGTCAGATGAGACCAAAATCGAGCTCTTTACATCAACTCAACTCACCATGTTTGGAGCAGGAGGAATGCTGCCTATGACCCCCAAGAACACCACCCCCACTCTCAAACATGAAGGTGGAAACATTATGCTTTGGGGGTGTTTTTCTGCTAAGGGGACAGGACAACTTCACCGCATCAAAGGGATGATGGACGAGGCCATGTACCGTCAAATCTTGGCCCTCAGCCAGGGCAATGAAAATGGGTCATGGATGGGTATTCCAGCATGACAATGACCCAAAACACACGGCCAAGGCAACAAAAGAGTTCCCATAGAAAATATGTGGAGGGAGCTGAAGGTTCGAGTTTCCAAACGTCAGGCTCAAAACCTTAATGACTTGCAAAGAGGAGTGGAAAAAAATCCCTCCTGAGATGTGTGCAAACCTGGTGGTTTTTCCACCAAGTACTAAGTCATGTTTTGCAAAGGGGTCAAATGCCTATTTCACTCATTAAAATACAAATCAATTTGTAACTTTTTTGAAATGGGTTTTTCTGTATATTTTTGTTGTTATTTTGTCTTATACTGTTAAAATAAACCTACCATTAAAATTATAGCCTGATCATTTTCTTGTCAGTGGGCAAATGTACAAAATCAGCAGGGGATCAAATACTTGTTTCCCACACTGAGAAGTCTCCAGAAAGCCATATTTAAAGAGGGTCTGGGAACTTTCAAACTAGTGCATGCAAAGGCCTACCACAGTGGGCATCCAACAGTAGCTTCAACAAAAGAAATATAGAAAGGAGTGCCAGGCCTAAAAAAATTAAAAGTTCATTATTATTATTAATTATTAAAGTCCAAGATAATTTAAATTGTTGGTCAATAGATCATAAAAACATCCAATGCGTTTTGGGGCAACACCACTCCCCTTTCATCAGGGCTCAACACATAATACATTTCGATGGACTCAAGGAGAACAGTGACCTCACAGATCTACAGTGCCTTGCAAAAGTATTCACCCCCTTAGCTTTTTACCTATTTTGTTACATTACAGCTTTTAGTTCAATGTTTTTTTAATCTGAATAATATGTGATGGATCAGAACACAATAATCTAAGTTGGTGAAGTAAAATTAGAAAAATATATACATAAAACTATTTTTCAGAAATAAAAAAATGATAATTGGCATGTGCGTATGTATTCACCCCCTTTGTGATGAAGCCCATAAAAAGCTCTGGTGCAACCAATTACCTTCAGAAGTCACATAATTAGTGAAATGATGTCCACCTGTGTGCAATCTAAGTGTCACATGATCTATCATTACACATACACACCTTTTTGAAAGGCCCCAGTGCCTGCAACACTTAAGCAAGAGGCACCACTAGCCAAACATTGCCATGAAGACCAAGGAACTCTCCAAGCAAGTAAGGGACAATGTTGTTGAGAAGTACAAGTCAGGGTTAGGTTATAAAAAAATATCCAAATCTTTGATGATCCCTAGGAGCACCATCAAATCTATCATAACCAAATGGAAAGAACATGGCACAACACCAAACCTGCCAAGAGACGGCCACAAACCAAAACTCAGGGACCAGGCAAGGAGGGCATTAAGCAGAGCGGCAGCACGGAGACCTAAGGTAACCCTGGAGGAGCTGCAGAGTTCCACAGCAGAGACTGGAGTATCTGTACATAGGACAACAATAAGCTGTACGCTCCATAGAGTTGGGCTTTATGACAGAGTGGCCAGAAGAAAGCCATTACTTTCAGCAAAAAACAAAATGGCACATTTTGAGTTTGCGAAAAGGCATGTGGGATACTCCCAAAATATATGGAGGAAGGTGCTCTGGTCTGATGAGACTAAAATTGAACTTTTTGGCCATCAAAGAAAACGCTATGTCTAGCGCAAAGCCAACACATCACATCACCCAAAGAACACCATCCCCACGGTGAAACATGGTGGTGGCAGCATCATGCTGTGGGGATGTTTGTCAGCAGTTGGGACTGGGAAACTGGTCAGAGTTGAAACATGTAAATGTGTTGGAATGGCCTAGTCAAAGCCCAGACCTCAATCCAATAGAAAATCAGACTTTTGAAGATTGCTGTTCACAAGCGCAAACCATCCAACTTGAAGGGGCTGGAGCAGTTTTGCAAGGAGGAATGGGCAAAAATCCCAATGGTAAGATGTGGCAAGCTCATAGAGACTTATCCAAAGCGACTTGGAGCAACTTGGCCGCAAAAGGTAGCTCTACAAAGTATCGACTTTAGGGGGTGAATAGTTATGCACATTGACTTTTTTTGTTATTTTGTCCTATTTGTTATTTGCTTCACAATAAAAAAAGAACATCTTCAAAGTTGTGGGCATGTTCTGTAAATTAAATGATGCAAATCCTCAAACAATCCATGTTAATTCCAGGTTGTGAGGCAACAAAACACGAAAAATGCCAAGGGGGGTGAATACTTTTGCAAGGCATTGTATATTAGAACCAGTGTTAAACTCTCCTCATAGGTCAGGGTTCTCAAAACTTTATGAACAATGGGCTAGTTTATTGTTCGTTAGAATTTAAGGGGGCCGGACTTTGGCCAGGGGGAGTAAAAAATGCCCCCAGTGTCAGTAGGAGTAACAATGCCTCAGGCTTGGTGATCAGAGAGTAAAAAAATTACATAGCACCCGTTGTCATTAGGAAAAGGAGCAGTGCTCCATAATTGGTTTCATTGGATGGAATAGTTCCACATCATTGGTGTCAGTGGGGTGATTAGTGCCCCAGGGTTGGTATCAGTGGGAGGAATAGTGCCTCACTGTTGGTGTCTGTGGAAGGAATGGTGCCTCATTGTTAGTGTCAGGCATATAAAGGCAAGCATAGGGCCACATCCAGCCCACAGACTGCATTTTGGAGACCTCTGTCAGAGATGACAACAGTTTCTGAGAAGCAGTAGAGCTCTATGCAAAAGAGCTGTTCTTATGATAGAATTACCAACATTTAAAATTAAATAAATAATAAATAAATAGATACCTAACATGTCATGCTTCAAAATTCCTCACGCTCTTGGAATGGCGACGAACTACGGTACTTAAAAATCTCCATAGGCGACGCTTAAATTTTTTTTTACAGGTTACCTGTTTAGAGTTACAGAGGAGATCTAGTGCTAGAATTATTGCTCTCGCTCTAACGATCACAGCGATACCTCACATGTGTGGTTTGAGCACAGTTTACATATATGGGTGCGACTTAGGCACGCGTTTGCTTCTGCATGCGAGCTTGGAGGGACTGGGCACTTTAAAATTTATTTATTTTTTCCTTATTTATTTGACTTTTTATTTTTTCATTTTTACACTGTCCCTTTATTTTTTATTTTTTTTGCTTTTATTGCTATTACAAGGAATGTAAACATCCCTTGTAATAGAAATAAGCATGACAGCATGACAGGTACTCTATATTGCGAGTTCTGGGGTCAAAAAGACCTTAGATCTCACATTTACACTTAAAATAATTTTTAAAAAAATTAAATTTTAATTTTTGCCGCCGGGATCACTTTTATGCGAAAGAGGATCACCCACTGTTTAAAAAAATACTGGGGTTATGGCAGCTAGCTGCTGCAATAACAACGGTATATAACATCAAAGTAATGACGTCAGTGGCGGAATTACCAGGGTCACAACAGTCGCATTTGCGACTGGGCCTGGCATTCCGCCACTGTGGGGGGGGCCCAGCGGGGTTGCTCTTCACACACGGCTCTGAGCGGAGATCGTGTGTCATGGAACAGTAGCACAGAGACACCGGCGGCATCAATGTTCTATTTGGCCGTCCGTCCTCTCTGGCACGGGATGAGAAAGGACATACAGCTGATCTCACGGCTCCCCCTTCTCCCCCCTCCTCTCTCCTGTGTGCTCCGCGGGAAATGTGATCTCTTTAGCTTCACACTTGACTCCACGCGGAGCACACAGGAGAGAGGAGGGGGGAGAAGGGGGAGCCGTGAGATCAGCTGTGTGTCCTCTGTCATCCCGTGCCAGAGAGGATGGACGGGCAAATAGAACATTAATGCCGCCAATGTCTCTGATGGTGGCACTGATGGGCACTGATGAGCACTGATAGAAGGCACTGATGGGCACTGATAGCAGGCACTGATGAGCACTGATAGAAGGCACTGATGAGCACTGATAGAAGGCACTGATGGGCACTAATAGAAGGCACTGATGAGCACTGATAGAAGGCACTGATGGGCACTAATAGAAGGCACTGACGAGCACTGATAGAAGTCACTGATGGGCACTGATAGAAGGCACTGATGAGCACTGATAGAAGGCACTGATAGACGGCACTGATGAGCACTGATAGAAGGCACTGATAGAAGGCACTGATGAGCACTGATAGAAGGCACTGATGAGTACTGATAGACGGCACTGATAAAAGGCACTGATGGGCACTGATAGAAGGCACTGATAGGCACTGATAGAAGGCACCAATGGGCACTGATAGGAGGCATGTATGAGCACTGATAGGAGGCACTGATAAAAGGCACTGATGGGCACTGATAGAAGGCACTAATGGGCACTGATAGAAGGCACTGATAAAAGGCACTGATGGGCACTAATAGAAAGCACTGATGAGCACTGATAGAAGGCACTGATGGGCACTGATAGAAGGCACTGATGGGCACTGATAGGAGGCACTGATGAGCACTGATAAAAGGCACTGATGGGCACTGATAGGAGGCATTTATGGGCACTGATAGGAGGCACTGATAAAAGGCACTGATGGGCACTGATAGAAGGCACTAATGAGCACTGATAGGAGGCACTGATGGGCACTGATAGAAGGCACTAATGGGCACTAATAGGAGGCACTAATGGTCACTGATAGACACTGATAAAAGGCACTGATGGACACTGATAGGAGGCACTGATGAGCACTGATAGGCCACATTGATGAGCACTGATAGGCAGCACTGATAGAGGCACTAATGTGCACTGATAGGCTGCACTGATAGGTGGCATTGATGGGCACTGATAGGTGGTACTGATGGGCACGGAGGAACACTGATAGGCAGAACCCAGGCAGTATTGATGGGCTTTGATGGGCAGAATTGAAGAGTACTGATAGGTGGCACTGATGGATGCTGTTAGGCGGCATAATTGAGCACTGAAAGGTGGTGCTGATAGGCAGAATTGATTGGCACTAATAGGCGGCATTAATGAGCACTGATAGGTAACACTTGTAGGTGGAAGTGATGGGCACTGATAGGCGGCATTAATGAGCACTGATAGGCAGTACTGATGGGCACTGATAGATGGCACTGATGATTGGGGCACTGATTATCAGTGTAAACAATTTACTGACATTCTTGACAGTTAACGGCAGTCCTTTTCTAACACAGACACAGCGTGTGAGGAAAGGGCTGTGGATAACCGACAAGTCTGTTTACATGTGATCAGCTGATCACATAGTAAAGGGCCGCTGTGATTGCGCTGGATGCATGTCCCGGGGGTCATGCGGGAAGCATGGTTTTGGGAGGATGTTCATGGACACCCTCCCAAAATTGGAAGCCCGGGGCTCGGATGGAAGGGGGGCCCATCATGGTTTCTTGCACCGGGGCCCTAAAGGTTCTAGTTACACCTCTGAATGACGTATATATACAATGGGTGGTCCAGAACTGGTAGGATTATGGCTAAAGCTATTTTGGCATTCCTTTCCCTTTGGAACACAGTTAGTTCTACACTCCTGTGACCTGTTTTCAGCCGACAGTGGGCTATAGCTCGCTGTTGGCTGACGTCACTCAGCCAGTCCAGGATCTGGATCAATCCCAAGATTACAGATGCGATTCACCCAGATGCTTGGACTGGCAGTTGGCTCAGTCTCTCAGTGAGCTGCTGGGACACTGAACTGCCGCTCCCGCCACTTCCACAGCCCAGCACTCTAGTGAATGCTGGAGGGGCAGAGCAGAGAGCCAGCGACTGAGAGTCACAGCTCTCTGCTGACAGTGGAGAATTGAACGATCAGCAGTGTTTGCTTGCTCAGTTCTTAGTGCAGAGCTGGAGGGGGGACAGATGCAGCACCGGATCGATGCTGCATCCACCTAGATAAATATAAATATATTGTTTCCTAACCCCTTTTAAAAAATATTGCACCTGTTCCCAGTGAGGTTTAATTTTTTTTTTTGTTCAATTCTGCCACTTGTCCCTGGCTGTTTGGGGGACATGATAGACTCATAAACAGTAAGTTGGGGTTTTCTTTTTGCAATTGCCTTGAATTTGTATAAATAGTATGGTAATGGTGCTTTGCAGACGTCTTCTTTAGATTATGTATGGAGGTAAATATGTAGGTCTGGGAACCAACCATTTTCCCTTCTGTGTCATAACACCATGTAAAATTTTAAAAAATAAAATCCCCACTGCAATCACTGGAACAAACTATTACTATCCTTTGTTGTGACTGGGACTGCCTGGAGCTTTTGTCTTCTCGACAATGCCTGCGAGTCTCTGCTCTCCCACTCATACTATTGTTCTGTATCATGCAAAAACAAGACAACAATAAAGGCTTCACTGACACCAAGTCTTTGGTTCCGCAGTGCCTCGAGCGCGGAGATTCTCTTCAGGAGGAGAGGAAGATGGTTTTGATCGCAGCATGCACAAGGTACCTTCAGAGTTAAAAGGATGAATTCCAGTATTTTGTACTGTAGTCAGTGTAAAAGAAGTCTTTATTTGTTCTTTATTCCCATGGAGATGTTCTCTATTTTATCCACTTTGCCTTCTTTAAACAAAGATCAACACCAAAGCTGTTTTGTGATGCACTGTCTGAGTAGATGAGAAAGTAGTTTCAAATATGAACAGGTCTGCATTCAAGGTGAGACTGTAGTTATGTTGAGAAAAGAATTTCCTGCAAGTCAACTATATGTATTACAAAGATTCAGCATCAGCACACGCTATCGCAGATCTTTACCCCCTTCTGTCCCACATTGTTAATCTTATAATAATACAAGATTTATTTAGTGCCATCAGTTTGCTTAGTGATTTTTAAAATAAAGACAACAGCACAGTTACAATACAATACAAGAGGGTTAAGCCCTCACGGGCCGAATGTCGGGAGACTACGGCCAGTTCAAAAAAAACAACATCCGACATCTGCGCGTGTGTTTATCAGTCTGTCCGACAGAAGTCGGCTTGTTGGCTGGCTTCTGTCGGAGGTGCATGCTGAAAGGCTGGATTCACACCTATGAATTTTTAGTGCTTTTTGTATTTTGCAGATTTGTACTACAGAATGTATTCCATAGGAAACCATGGTAAATGGACTGTAGTGCAAATCTGCAAAATGCAAAAAGCACTAAAAATGCATAGGTGTGAATCCAGCCAAAAACCAGCAGCCAACCGACTCCCGATCAGCGCTCTCAGCCAATGACAGAGAGCGGAGTTGAACGGGAAAAAAAACAATTAGTGTGTACCCGGCTTTAGGAGCTTTTAATCTAAAAAGGAGGGGCAAGAGATATAAAAATGTAACAACTGTGAGGGATGAACTAGTGGAGAAAGTAGAGGTACCGTTTTAAGGTGGTGGCAAGAGAATCTTCCTTGAAGACATGGGTTTTCATGAGTCACCCATATGCAGACAGAGTTCAAGATTACCAGACAGATTAGGGTAAGGAGTTCCAAATACAGTGAAAGGCTCTAGAGAAGTCCTGCAGGCAAGCATAGGAAGAGTAGACAAGGTAAAGAGCAAAGAGGACAGTTTGGGTGATTTTGGGATGAGGTTGGTGATGTAGCTGGGGGCAGGGTTGTGTACAACTTTGTATGTTGTTGTTAATATTTAAAATGTAATTAATTGTGCTTGCGGAAGCCAGTGGAGGGTTGGAAGAGAGGAATGGTGGATGTGGATGCAGTTTGCCCTGGATCAGCATCATGTATTGACATGGTGTGGGCAGGCAAGCTGCCAGCACCTTGACAGCCAATAAAGGGTCAGGACACACTTCTGTGCTTGTTATTAACCATAACAATGATTATTTTAAAACTACCACTGGTCAAACTGGATAAAATGCTTTTTTTTGTGGAAAATAACGCAATGATGGACTTTTTAGGTAAATGGAATGGAAAAATGGAAAAACACAAATAATATAGTTAAAATATAGAAAGTTTAATATTTGTCAAATCACATTAAAACCATTAATGCAACATGATGTGTGTGTATGTGTAATATATATATATATATATATATATATATATATATATATATACACAGTATCTCACAAAAGTGAGTACCCCCTCAAATTTTGTAAGTATTTTATTATATCTTTTCATGTGACAACACTGAAAAAAATGACACTTTGCTACAATGTAAAGTAGTGAGTGTACAGCTTGTATAACAGTGTCAATTTTCTGTCCCCTCAAAATAACTCAACACACAGCCATTAATGTTTAAACCAACAACGCTTTCTGGATCTGGAACACACAGGGAGCCTGAAGAAGGAGCTTCGCAAATGTGTCGCCTATTGGTTAATCACATATCCGGAAGTGACGTCATCCCTCGGCTCCCTGTGTGTTCCAGATCCAGGAAGCGTCAGCGACCACTGGCGCAACCCGCTCTGAGTCACCAGCCAGCAGCTCCATGGAAGCACCCACTTCTGGATGCTCAGCAATTTGTGCCAAAAATGTCTGTTTTTACCCTACTCTTGTGAGTATGTATATCCGTCTTGTGCATTAAAATTACTGTTATACTGCACTTAGAGTGGCGCCTGTGTGCTTTATCCTCAACAAAAGTGAGTACACCCCTAAGTGAAAATGTCCAAATTGGACCCAAAGTGTAAATATTTTGTGTGGCCACCATTATTTTCCACATTGCCTTAACCCTCTTGGGCATGGAGTTCACCAGAGCTTCACAGGTTGCCACTGGAGTCCTCTTCCACTCCTCCATGACGACAACATGGAGCTGGTGGATGTTAGAGACCTTGCGCTCCTCCACCCTCAATTTGAGGATGCCCCACAGATGCTCAATAGGGTTTAGGTCTGGAGACATGCTTGGCCAGTCCATCACCTTTACCCTCAGCTTCTTTAGTAAGGCAGTGGTCATCTTGGAGGTGTGTTTGGGGTCGTTATCATGTTGGAATACTGCCCTGTGGTCCAGTCTCTGAAGGGAGGGGATCATGCTCTGCTTTAGTATGTCACAGTACATGTTGGATTCACGTTTCCCTCAATGAACTGTAGCTCCCCAGTGCTGTAGCTCATTCATGCAGCCCCAGACCATGACACTCCCACCACCATGCTTGACACACTTGTCTTTGCACTCCTCACTTGGTTGCTGCCACACATGCTTGACACCATCTGAACCAAATAAGTTTATCTTGGTCTCATCAGATCACTGGACATGGTTCCAGTAATCCATGTCCTTAGTCTGCTTGTCTTCAGCAAACTGTTTGCGGGCTTTCTTGTGTATCATCTTTAGATGAGGCTTCCTTCTGGAACGACAGCCATGCAGACAAATTTGATGCAGTGTGTGGCGTATGGTCTGAACACTGATAGGCTAACCCCCCACCCCTTCAACCTCTGCAGCAACGCTGGCAGCACTCATACAGCTATTTCCCAAAGACAACCTCTGGATATGACGCTGAGCACGTGCACTCAACTTCTTTGGTCGACCATGGCGAGGCCTGTTTTGAGTGGAACTGTTAAACTGCTGTATGGTCTTGGCCACCATGCTGCAGCTCAGTTTCAGAGTTTTGGCAATCTTTTTATAGCCTAGGCCATCTTTATGTAGAGCCACAATCTTTTTTTTCAGATCCTCAGAGAGTTCTTTGCCATGAACTGCCATGTTGAACTTCCAGTGACCAGTATGAATGAGTGAGAGCGATAACACCAAATTTAACACACCTGCTCCCCATTCACACCTGAGACTTTGTAACACTAACGAGCCACATGACACCAGGGGGGGTAAAATGGCTAATTGGGCCCAATTTGCACATTTTCATTTAGGGGTATAGTCACTTTTATTGCCAGCGGTTTAGACATTATTGGCTGTGTGTTGAGTTATTTTGAGAAGACAGCAAATTTACACTGTTATACAAGCTGTACACTCACTACTTTACATTGTAGCAAAGTGTAATTTCTTCAGTGTTGTCACATGAAAAGATATAAAAAAAATTTACAAAAATGTGAGGGTGGTGCTGTGTGTATACTGTATATATACACACAGTCCTGTAAAAAAGTATTTGCTCCCTTCCTGATTTTTGTTTTTTTTAATATTTGTCACACTTAAAGCGGTAGTAAACCCGCTGACTTTTTTTTCTTCTCTACACCTGTAAGGGAAAAGGCATAATGAGCTAGTATGCACCACATACTAGCTCATTATGAGATACTTACCTTAGAACAAGGCGCGGGCATCGCACCCTGTCCACGCCGAGGGAGCTGACATTTCCCCTCGGCGGGCCTTCCGGGTATCGCAGCTCCGGCGCTGTGAGTGGCCGGAGCCGTGATGTCGTCACTCCCGCGCATGCGCGCGGGAGACTTTTTTTTCCGGCAAAGTCCGGCGGCTGCCGGGCTTTCAGCCGAGAATCCCCTGTGCGCATGCGCCGCTGCAGTCAGCGGCTCATTGCGAGGGGAATATCTCCTAAACCGTACAGGTTTAGGAGATATTTTTTTACCTACAGGTAAGCCTTATTATAGGCTCACCTGTAGGTAAAAGTTTAAAAAAAAGGTATACAACTGCTTTAAATGATTCAGATTATTAAACACATTTTAATATTACACAAATATAATCCGAGTAAATTAAAAAATGTAGTTTTAAAATGATGATTTCATGTATTAAGGGAAAAAAGCTTTCCAGATATGCCTGGCCTTATGTGAAAAAGTAATTGTCCCCTAAACCTAATAACTGTTTGAGCCACCCTTGGCAGCAACAACTGCCATCAAGCATTTGCAATAACTAGCAAAGAGTCTTTCACATCGCTGTGGAGGAATTTTGGCCAACTCTTCTTTGCAGAATTTTTTTAATTCAGCCACACTGGAGGGATTTCGAGCATGAACGGCCTGTTTAAGGTCATGCCACAGCTTCTCATTTGGATTTAAGTCTGGAGTAGGCCACTCCAAAAATTTTATTTTGTTTTGTTTTTTGAGCCATTCCGAGGTGAACTTGCTGGTGTGTTTTGGATCATTGTCCTGCTACATAACCCACGTGCGCTTTGAGCTTGAGGTCACAAATTGATGGCCACACATTCTCCTTCAGGATTTTCTGGTAGAGCGCAGAATTCATGATTCCGTCAATTATGTCAAGTTTTCCAGGTCATCCAGACCATCATACTACCACCACCATGTTTGACTGTTGGTATGATGTTCTTTTTATGAAATGCTGTGTTAGTTTTACATCAGATTAGTTTTACAAACGAGACGCACACCTTCCAAAAAGTTTAACTTTTGTCTCATCGGTCCACAGAATATTTGCTCAAAAGATTATGTTTTTTGGCAAATAGGAGACAAGCCTTTGTGTTCTTTTTGGTCAGCAGTGGTTTTCTCCTTAGAACTCTCCCAAGGATGCCATTTTTGCCCATTATTTCTTATTGTTGTATCATGACACTGACCCTAACTGACCCTAACTGTGGCAAGTGAGGCCTGCATTTCTTTAGATGTTGTTCTGAGTTTTTTTATGACCTCCTGGATGAGTTGTCCTGCTCTTGGAGTCGTTTTGGTAGGACGGCCACTCCTGGGAAGGTTCACCACTATTCCAAGTTTTCTCCATTTGTGGATAATGGCTCTAACTGTGGTTCGCTGGAGCCCCAAAGCCTTAGACGTGTCTTTGTAACCCTTTCCAGACTGATACATGTCAATTATTTGTTTCTCATCTGTTCCAGAATTCCTTTAGATAGATCACTTTGTCAGACAGCTTCTATTAAGTGGTTTCTTAATCTGGTCTGGCAGTAATCAGGCCTGGGTGTAGCAAGTTAAATTTAACTCAGCTTTCCAAAAAATTTGGTTAATCACAGTTCCTTCATGATTTAGCAAGGGGAAGGGAAGGCAATTATGTTTTCACATAGGACTAGGCAGGTTTGGACAGCTTTTTTGCCTTAATAAATAAAATCATCTTTGGAAAACTGCATTTTGTATTTACTTAGGTTATCTTTGTGTAATATTAAAATATGTTTGATGATCTGAATCATTTTAGTGTGATAGATATGGAAAAGAAAAAAAAATCAGGAAGGGGCAAATACTTTTTCACAGCACTGTGTGTGTGTATGCACAGTATATATATATATATATATATATATATATATATATATATAATAGAGTAGAGGTTAATCTCCTCCAATTAAAGAGGGTCTGCGATAATCAACAATATACGGTGGATATAAAAAGTCTACACACCCCTGTTAAAATGTCAGGCTTCTGTGATGTAAAAAAATGATACACAGATAAATCATTTCAGAACTTTTTCCACCTTTAATTTGATCTATAAACTGTACAACTCAATTGCAAAACAAACTGAAATCTTTTTTTTTTGGGGGGGGGGGTAAAAAATAAAAAAAAACAAAAGAATGTGGTTGCATAAGTGTGCACACCCTCTTATAACTGGGGATGTAGCTGTGCTCAGAATTAAGCAATCATATTCAAACTCATGGTCAATAGAAGTCAGTACACACCTGCCATCATTTAAAGTGCCTCTGATTAACCCCAAATAAAGTTCAGCTGTTCTAGTAGGTCTTTCCTGACATTTTCTTACTCGCATCCTACAGCAAAAGCCACGGTTCGCAGAGAGCTGCCAAAGCATCAGAGGGATCTCATTGTTAAAAGGTATCAGTCAGGAGAAGGGTACAAAAAAATTCCAAGGCATTAGATATGCCATGTAACAGTCATCATCAAGTGGTGAAAATAAGGCACAACGGTGACAGTACCAAAAACTGGATGTCCCTCCAAAATTGATGAAAAGATGAGAAGAAAATTGGTTAGGGAGGCTACCAAGAGGCCTACAGCAACATTAAAGGAGCTGCAGGAATATCTGGCAAGTACTGGCTGTGTGGTACATGTGACAACAATCTCCTGTATTCTTCATATGTATGGGCTATGGGGTAGAATGGCAAGACTGAAGCCTTTTCTTATGAAGAAAAACATCCAAGCCCAGCCAAATTTTGCAAAACACATATAAAGTCTCCCTTAAGCATGTGGAAAAATGTGTTATGGTCTGATGAAACCAAGGTTGAACTTTTTGGCCATTATTCCAAAAGATATGGTTGGTGCAAAAACACTGCACATCACCAAAAGAACACCATACCCCATCCCCCCCCCCCCCCACACACACCCCCCGGGAAACATTGTGGTGGCAGAATTATGCTTTGGAGCTGTTTTTCTTCAGCTGGAACAGGGGCCTTAGTCAAGGTAGAGGGAATTATGAACAGTTCCAAATACCAGTCAATATTGGCACAAAATCTTCAGGCTTCTGCTAGAAAGCTGAACATGAAGAGGAATTTCATCTTTCAGCATGACAATGACCCAAAGCATACATCCAAAGCAACAAAGAAATGACTTCACCAGAAGAACATTAAAGTTTTGGAATGGCCCAGCCAGAGCCCAGACCTGAATCCGATTGAAAATCTGTGGGGTTATTTGAAGAGGGCTGTGCACAGGAGATACCCTTGCAATCTGACAGATTTGGAGTGCAAAGAAGAGTGGGCAAATATTGCCAAGTCAAGAGATGTGCCATGCTGATAGACTCATACCCAAAAAGACTGAGTGCTGTAATAAAATAAAAAAATGCTTCAACAAAGTATTAGTTTAAGGGTGTGCACACTTACGCAACCATATTATTTTAGTTTTTTATTTTTACTTCCCTCTAGCTAAAAGATTTCAGTTTGTTTTTCAACTGAGTTGTACAGTTTATAGGTCACATTAAAGGTGGAAAAAGTTCTGAAATGATTTATCTTTGTCTCATTATTTTACATCACAGAAACCTGACATTTTAACAGAGGTGTGTAGACTTTTTATATCGACTGTATACCATTCTTGATTCACTAAGACCAAGGGCTTTTTGAGCATTGTTCCTGGTATCAAAATAGGAACTGTTAAGGGAATTCAGAATTCTTTAACATGTTTCGTGGAGTAAATCACTTCATCAGGTAGGTAGGTAGTGTGGAAGATCAAAATATTAAAAATATGGCCTTAGGTTATCCAAATGAGAAAGCCCCATTCCCTGGGGGTGAATGTAGAGGCACATCCAAGGAGTCCCGTGTAGTGCTAGAGGTTTTTTAAAGAGTTCAGATTCAACAGGGTTTCAAGATATACCCAAAGTAGAAATTAAATACTGTATGATGATGAGACTTAAATGAGATTGTTTGCAAAGTAGGGAATGTAACTGGTTCAGCTCTTTATGGATTAATGGTGTATAACACCCAATATCCCTTCTTAAGTAGAACCCATATGGCAGGGGTAGGGAATATGTTTGTGATTAAAGCAAAGAGTAGTACCCCCAGCAGTGTAGGCCTTTAGTAGGCCTTTCTCAGATGTGTATAAAAAAACATTGAAATTAAGATACTATCAGGGGAATTCAATAAAGCAGTAAGGTCACTTTATTTGGCAGTATGGCCCCTTTATATGGCCTGCGCCTAATTAATAAAAGCCTTGCGCCAGTTACAATACAAGTACCAACACATGCTCCAGATTCAGGCAGTTTTTACTATTGCCACTTTCAGAATCTGTCACTGGCTGCGGCATATTCTAAAAGAATTGCTGCCAGTGTACTCCTTTCTCACTGCAGACACAGACAAATTCATGTACTTGTCTCTGACAGGTATATAAATTGGTCACAAGCACCGTCACATTCAGTGCTGCTTCCTGAATTCCTCAGTATGTGTTTAAGATCCTTTTTATTAAGTGTGAATGGAGTGTTTTATTTCAATGTAGTCAACTGACATAAAGAAAACACACCAAAGTTAACAAATACCCTTATGTGTACAAGCTAGGTATTATATCATTGATGAAATTTGTTGATACTTGATACTGCCATCAAGGGGTTGTCATACATGGACTATAAAGGGGAAATTTAAATGGAAAGAAAAGTTGAATAGGATCATACAGTATATACGGTACTTGTTTTAGTGAGTTTTATTCTTTATACTGTATTTGCAGCATAGATTGATTTCAGTAACAGCTCATGGCTTATACATCTCAGGGCAGTGTCTGAAAGTAAATTGAATGTTATATTTTAGCTCCAGGGTAGCATTGGAAGAATGATCCTAAAGGAGGAGATGAAGGCTCGGTCCTATGTAGACCCCTGGACACCGCCACGCAGTTCAGCAGGCAGTAAAGAGGCTCTACACACTGCTGGTTACGATGCTTCTCTTAATGGATGTAAGTGTCAACCTAGATGCACATTAAAGCATTCCTACCATATGTAAAGGTGCCTAGGGACAATATTTGTGAAGGAAACTTCACTCAAACCCCTTCTTTTAAATGAAAATAAGAAGTCCTATAGAGTTATGTATGTTACTGACATACAAGGACCACACAGGGAATTGGAATGTAGCCAAATATATTCAGGATAACTTTTCTGAATACAGAGGTAATCAACGCTCAGTCGCAGGAATTACTTTCAGACTGATTAGTGTGTCAGGAACAAAGATGAAATTTCTTAAAAACATTTTATTGTTTCACACTTGTTTGCCTCCATAGTGCCACATTTCCACAGCCTGCATAAGTGTCAGCACTGGCACTTTATGTGGCTGGGGGTATTGCAATGGTGCTTCAAGTTAATAGATTTCTGTCTAATACGCCTAGGGGTTACTTTCTCTGCCACTTTCACCAGGACTAGAGCAAGTAAGAACCAGCAGAAACATGCCCAAAACCCTTAAACCAGGCATCAACACTTAATCAGCCCTTCAAAAACGTGGTACTTAGCCTCTCCCTTAGCACTTAACACCCCTTACACTAATTGTCCTTTAATACTTCTCCAAAGTGTGCCCCTAACCTCCACCCACACTAACCCCATAAACTTGGTAGCAACCTAAGCGGGGCTGTATTTGCAATAATGGATTTCATAGGCAGTGGTGCCAAACACATTTTTCCAAAATAATTCACCCCTCTTACCTGTTGTTGCCAGATATACAGTATCTGCAGAAATCCAATAGTGCAACTGTTTTGAATGGAGGGGGGGGGGGTTAGTTTTTCCATATTGCATGTTATGTATGCAGTGGCAGGCAGAGGCAGATCAACCCTTAGCAGTCCTTCAGAGCAAGTAGGGCACCAGGTCCAGAAGGGAAATGCCGATAACATGTCACTAGATATAAATAAGTACAATTATAATAATTGTTCTAGAAGAAGAGTGATCATGCATCTAAATTCAAAGAAAATTTAAAATGCAAAGATCTTTTTGTTTTGGGACAAGGATAAATCTCCTTCTGTCCAGTTTACCTGCTTCTTGAGTACACTGTACAATATGAGTGTACAATCGCTTACAGTTTTTTCCAACATTTAAGACGTGCAAATGCCTGCCTAGCTAAATACAAATCAAATGGGTTGTCTAGGTAGCTATTTACCTTACAACATTTTGGTAAATCTGTAGATTTGTAATCAGATTGTAACATCTATGGTCTGCTTTATACTTTAGAAAATTCATATGCATGTAGTGTTGAGCCAGGATACACATGCATGCCACATATATTGCCTGAGATTGAGATGATGTGTATTCTCTGTAAATCGGGCTTCAAATTTACAGGCTAGGGACTAAATAAGCAAAACTACATTTGTAATGACTATAAGTTCTTACATCAGCCCATGCATGGGAGTTGATTTACTAAAGGCAAATAGAATGTTCACTTTGCAAGTGAATTTTCCCCAGAGCTTAGTAAATGAGGTGAAGCTCTCTTGACTTCCTTCATCCAATCATGTGCAAACGAAAATGCTATTTTTTTGTTTTCCTTGCATGTGATAGGGTATACCTTGCAAAGTGAAATTTTACCACATTCACTATGCTCTGGGGAAAATTGCTTGGCAAAGTACAACTTCCTTTGTAAATACTTTCAACAATCTATTTTGCCTTAAACCAACCCCATGGTCTTAGATACAGTAGCTTGTGTGCCATTCCTACCAGATACCAGTCCAAACTGGTCCTACCACATACCAGCCCAAACCAAATTATAAAGCAGGGGTGTTCAACCAGTGGCCCGCAGAGCCCTCTCGGGTGGCCTGTGACCTCAAACCAAGGAAGCGCATGCCCATGCTCTGGGATGGTGGGTCAGTAGGCCCAGATTACGATAATTGGGCTGCAGGCCCGACATCCCAGAGCATCAGGGTGCATGGATCAGACGCTGGCAGAGGAGGAAGTAGATGGCAGGAGCCACATAAGCTTATGCTCCTGTGACCAGTTACTAAATTACATTAGTGGCCCTCGCCCTTCAAAAGATTGAGCACCCCTGCTATAAGGCATTCCCCAGATAATTTGTATTACATATTGTAGACTTGCCATTGTATAGTTACTTTCTGCTATGCAGTTGTATTGGTTCTGGAGGAGGACCATGCAGAACCATTAATATGAGATCACAGCTCATATTTTTGTAAGGATCCTGGGTTTAAAATAGTTACACATCTTCCCTATGAGCAAGATTTTTAAAGCCTAACTCCAAGTTTCAGTAAACTTTAATGGGTTTGTTTGGTCCAAACTAACTTTTTCAAAATTCAGTAAAACCTTGGAGTTAGGCTTTAACTCTTGGAGCTTATCAAATAGTTGATTCTTTTGCTCAGGGGATGTTTAGAACATGAAATCTACGCAGGTTAATGAATAACTGTAATAAAGTTGTTCAAGTCTGACATGGTAAGCTCCATTTGCAACACTACAATATTATTATTATTATTATACAGTATTTATATAGCGCCAACAGTTTACGTAGCGCTTTACAACTTGAGGGTAGGCAGTACAAATACAATACAATTTGATACAGTAGGAATCCCATAAATTTTTTTAGAGGTTAACCTCCCTGGCGGTATTCCCAAGTCTGGCTCGGGGCGGATTTTCAGAACCAAAAGCGGTAACCCCGAGCCAGACTCGGGATTGTATCGCAGGATCCAGGAAGAGCTTACTTACCTTGTCCCCTGGATCCTGCGATGTCTCCTCGCAGTGTGAGCAGCTTGTCCTCCGCTCGATTCATCACAAAGCCGATCTCCGTTCCCTGTGAGCATTGCGACGCACGGGGAAGGAGAACGGCGCCAAATTCAAAAAGTGAAACACACACAATACATACAGTATACTGTAATCTTACAGATTACATTACTGTATGTAATTATTTCACCTCCCCTTTGTCCCTAGTGGTTTCTCCAGTGTCCTGCATGCAGTTTTAGATTATAAAAACTGTTCTTTCTGCCTGGAAACTGGAGATTGTCCATAGCAACCAAAACTGTCCCTTTACATCAAAAGTGGTTTTAGATCAACTAGAAAACAGCGATAATAAATTAGAATCACTCGCAGCAATTGAGCGATAGTGATTTGTGGGGAGATCCGTCATCAAACACTGAAAAGTAATGACAGTGACAATTCTGCAACTGAGCAAATTTCTGTGTTTTTGATTTGATTACATTATTGAATTTGTATTATTATTATATTATTATTTGGTATAATTATTTATAGTTATTTATTATATTATAATTTATGATTTCGTGTTTCAAACTTTATCATACCCGGGATGTCTACTAGACTCTGGTTTGGACAGATTTAAGTGATTTATTCCTAAGAATTACAGGCCTACAATATAAAACGCCAAATTTCCATGCAAAATAATTGTACCGCTTTCAGCATCAAAAATCTGAAATAATCATACCGTCAGGGAGGTTAACAAAAAGGTACAAAAGTACAACATCCATCTCTAAATCAACATTAACATATAGGTCTGAAAGCATGTAAGTTTCATGAAATGTGGACATCTGGAGACATTTGAGTTTATTTCAGTTTTATTCTGTACATTTAACCACTTTTGTAGTACTCACAAGAAACGGTTGATCCCCATAAACAAATCTGGGTTCATGTTTTATTTTACAGCTCCCAACAAGTGCTACCTGGCTGACAGTGGTAAGTACAGCTATGCATTAACCCCTTTGCACTAAGCTACTTTTGTATGAATGTGGAAACATTCTCCTATTCTGCAAAGTTGTTTACAGTTATGAAGCATGGTTCGATTATCAACAGGGGATTTGATTAACTTTTCCAGTCCAAACTATCAACTTTTTTAACCACAAGTGTTACTAAACCCAGTAATAGGAAAATAGTTCACCCCCCCCCCCCCCCCCTTTTGGATAAATCTGTATACCACGGTTAAATAATAAACTGCACAGTTTCTTCATTGCTGAAAATTCAGGTAGGAGGAGATTTTTCACTACAGCCTGTATACACGCCCACATGTGTGATGTCAATATCATGTGACCTGGCTAGCTCTGAAAACAAGAAACTGTTCTCTCCAGCATAAAAGACACAACTGAGCATGTGCAGGTCGGCTACTCTGGCTGTGTTAGCTGGCCTTCCACAGATAGACAGTGCAGGAGGGGGAGGATCTGTGCATACAGGATAAAACAGACTTTTTACACAATGCAGAGGATTAGCCCCTTAAGTTCCACAGTAAGTATAACAAGCATTCTATGCTGCATATACAGACTGATTTTACTGTTGTGGGTTTAGTAACACTTCAAGGACCGGAAGGATTTACCCTCTTTTTTTGCGATACGACACTGCATTATTTTAACTGACAATTGCGCGGGCCTGCAACGCTGTACCCAAATAAAACCGATGTTCTTTTTTTCCTACAAACAGAGCTTTCTTTTGGTGGTATTTTTTTATTTTTTTGCGCTATAAACAAAAAAAGACCGACAATTTTGAAAAAATATATATATTTTTTTTACTTTCTGCTATAAAACATATCCAATAAAAAGTTATATCGTCTACAAAATAAGGGATACATTTGGGGACTTTTAAATTTTTTAAAATTGTTTTTAATAGTAATGGCGACGATCAGTTATTTTAGTGAGACTGCGACATTGTGGCAGACAAATCTGATCCTAAATGACACTTTTTGGGGACCAGTGACACCAACACAGTGATCAGTGCTAAAAAAATGACGATCTCTCTATACTTCCCTGTCAGAACAGGAATCTGCCTTGTTTACATATGCAGATCCCCGTTCTGCCTCTCTGTGGAGCGATCGCGGGTGGCTGGCGAACATCACGGCCGCACGCATCGGCTCCCGCTCTGTGCCGCGGGTGCGCGCACGCACCCACAGTATCTGTTACACAAAATGACGTACAGGTGACATTAAGTGACACTTTTTGGGGACCAGTGACACCAATACATTGGTCAGTGCTAAAAAAATGCACTGATTACTGTATAAATGACACTGGCAGGGAGGGGTTAACACCAGGGATCTGCCTTGTTTACATAGGCAGATCCCTGTTCTACCTCTCTGTGGAGTGATCGCGGGTGGTCAGCAGACTTCGCAGTCGCCAGCCACGTGCATCTGCTCCCACTCCGTGCCGCAGGCACACTCATAGTATCTGTTGCAGGTATGTTGTTTTATGAAATAGAGCCGCCCTGCCACAGTATATCTGCGGCGGGTAGTCCTTAAGTGGTTAATGGGGTTGAAGTGTCAGACATACAGTTACCTGTCATAATGATTGGTAACATCATTCAGTTGACACATTTTTTTTTTGTTCAAATAAATAACGATTTCACAGTTCTTAGGATTCACAGATATTTTACCAGGATTATGTCATACATATTTTCAGAAGAAAGACGTAATATCTCCTGACATTAAAGTGTTACTAAAGTCAGATTTTTTTTTTTATTAAAATAACAAATATGTTATACTTACCTGCTCTATGCAGTGGGACTGCACAGAGTGGCCCCGATCCTCCTCTTCTGGGGTCCCCGGTGGCGATCTTGGCTCCTCCTCTTCTTTTTAGGACAACCATAGCCAGCCGCTTGCTTTGGGGAGAAACGTAGTCTGCACGCTCCCGACCTGTGTGTCAATGAAGCCGCGCTCCATAGACTTACACAGTGGGACTTAGGCCTGCTTCCCACTTCCTCTTCACTGCATTTGATTGACAGAAGCAAGAGCCAATGGCTCCTGCTGCTGCTCGAATGCTGTGTGAAAAGGATGTAAGGGGAGAAAAGATGCAGCCGTGTACAGCGCTCATCTCTTCTCCCCTCGATCACTCTTCACACAGGAACACGTTTTTAGGTTAAGTAAAACTTTCACTTACATAGTTACATAGTTTCTCTGGTTGAAAAAAAGACACAAGCCCATCTAGTTAACCAATAGAAGGGAAAAAAATGAACCGCTTGCCGACCAGCCGCCGCAGTTGTACTGCGGCAGAATGACACAGGCAGGCGAATCACCAATATGTTACGTTGGTTCCTAAGGCGGCCAATAGGGGTCTGCACGCGCGCCCGCTGCTTGCCCCTGGAGCCGATGCGAGTGCCCAGTGGTCTCCCGTGATCGCTCGTAACACGGCGAGAACCCGGATCTCTGTGCCTAAACACAGAGATCCCGGTTCTCTGAGGGGAGAAATGACAGATCGTCTGTTCATACAGAGTATGAACAGTGATCTGTCACCTCCCCTAGTCAGTCCCCTCCCCCCTTCAGTTAGAACACACATTAGGGAACACAATTAACCAACCCCTTGATTGTCCCCTAGTGTTAACCCCTTCACTGCCAGTGACATTTTTACAGTAATCAATGCATTTTTATAGCATTGATCACTGTATTAATGCCAATGGTCCCAAAAATGTGTCAGAATTGTCCGATGTATCCGCCATAATGTTGCAGATCGCCGCCATTACTAGTAAAAAAAAATAATAATAATAAAAATGCCATAAATCCATCCCTTATTTTGTAGACGCTATAATTTTTGCGCAAACCAATCAATATACGCTTATTGTGATGTTTTTACCAAAAAAATGTAGAAGAATACGTATCGGCCTAAACGGAGAAAAAATATAGCTTTTTTTTTTAAAAATGGGGATATTTATTATAGCAAAAAGTACAAAATATTGTGGGGTTTTTTTTCAAAATTGTCTCTCTTTTTTTGTTTATAGCGCAAAAAATAAAAACCGCAGAGATGATCAAACACCACCAAAAGAAAGCTCTATTTGTGGGAAAAATAAGGATGTCAATTTTGTTTGGGTACAATTGGTACGTGCAATTGTCAGTTAAAGCGATGCAGTGCAGAATCGCAAAAAGTGCTCTGGTCAGGAAGGGTGTAAAATCTTCCGGGGCTGAAGTGGTTAAAGTAACCAACTCCACACTAAGTTCACTATATGGACCCTTTATGTATTTATAAATGTTGATAATATCCCCTTTTAATTTCCTCTTCTCAAGAGAGAATAAATTCAGTTCCTCTAATCTTTCCTCATAGCTGCTCAACGGAACTTGTACATAAAATATATATTTTTTGTGTATTTTGCAGATCCTCTAATCAACAAGTCTGCCTCACTCCCAGCATACAGAAGAAACGGTCTTCACAGGGTACGGTAAAAGGACTATATGGAAAATTAGAACTATGGGAATTGTTTACTAGTGTCCAAGTACATGATCAATAAAATTCCAGCAGGCTGAAAGTCTCACTAGCGAGAGACTATCCAGAAGATCAATGATTCTGAGTTCCTAGCTCTGCATGTCTGTCAAGGCCAGCATCAGGAGACGGCAGTCACAGTGCAACAGAAGCATTATGCTGAACTGGGGGTGCCTTTCGGGCAGGGCCTGTCTGAGGTTAAAGCGAAAGTAAACCCATCCATAAAACAGTTTCATTTCCGGCACGTGCCGGAAATGTAACACTCCCATTGGTTGTGCTCTCAACCAAACTGTCAAACCATCCAATGGCTGGTGTCATAACTGATCACATGTGCAGCATCATTGCAGTTGTAGATTAAACAGAGGCAAAGATGGCAGCTTCCTTTGCTGAAAACTATAGGAGGGTTTACTTACACTTTAAAGAAGAAAAGTGGTGCACTATAGCCTAAATCTTAGAAAATAACAACTAGGAGCAATTAGGATTAATGTAAAGATTGCAGTTACTTTCCAGGGTTGCTAAATGTAGGCAACTGCACCTGCACAGGTGAAGAAGATAGTATGGTTATTCCCATGCAGCCCCTGTACATTGCAATTACCCATTGTCTACCAGACATGGGGTGGCTGGATGTGTGTTTCCACTACTTGATTTGGTGAAGTGACTAATGTTTTATCGAAATGCATCATTTGACAGATTAAATAATGTTTTTTGTTTTTTTTTACACCCTTAACTTGGTTGCTTCCATACCAGAGACAGTGTGAATGGCACACCTACCCAATCCTAAAGGTTCCAGATCAATCAAGGCCAATTTGTTCGTTTTTAAAATGAGAGCGTTTATTAAAAAACACAACTTTAAACAATTGGAGCTATGATACAATATTGATGCCAATGTCAGCAATCTTGTTAGTGGTGCAGCAATGAATTCTCATTGTTGGTCTTAAGGGCCATACCCATATTGATACCATCATTCAATAGATTGATTTAATGATCTTTAGATAGATATCAATGCTGGCAAGGTTCGAAATGATTGTGTCAGACAATGGATTGCAACACTAATCGATTAAATTATGGTTTTCAATAGATCTAATTTTTTTAGGTGGACATACACTTTAATGACACTTTGAACATAGCTCAGTACACGCTGCATTTTTAGGGTTCATGCACTCTGGGCTTAAAAATCACTGCTTCTACAGGAGTTTAGTGTTTTGCCTGCAGAAGCAGCTCAATGTTATCCTATGAGTCCATGCTCATTAGGATGTTTTGAGACATAATTTAAGCTCAGCATTTAAAAGCAAAAAAAAAAAAAAACCCTTCTGGTTTGTGTTTGAGTTTTTTGGCAGAAAAAAAATGCTGCACAAAAACACTCTATATGAGCTTTTTTTTTTTTTCTGCCAAGGGAGCTGGTGTTTTTTTAAGCCCAGTGTGTATGGACTCTAAATATTGTCTATGCATGTTTGTTCTGCATACCCCATTTCTAATTGTCCTATGGTATTTCTTACAGCCGCCAAGCACGGAACTCTTCCACTATGATAGTGCCAATGCAGTGAACTGGGGAATGAGAGGTATGTTTACTTGTTACTAGAAAAAAAATATGATGAAAATGATGAACATCAGCTTATTTATGACATTTTTTAATGTTATCATTTTTTTAATGTCTAAAAGGCTAGCAATGGTAAAGAAAAAGACATAAAACCCCATTGAAGCCTCACACATTTTTATTGCTTCATAGTCCTATACCATGTTATGATTGGTGACTCATTGGCGATTAAAAATGGTTTACAATGGCCTTTATTCTGTAAAAATACTATGGTGATCCCTCACAGCTAGTTAGTGACCCAAAACCTAAATGAAGGCCATGGCACAGCACTCTGGATCTGGCTACTTGTTCTAAATCAGTAGGGTTGATTTACTAAAGGCAAATAGGCTGTTTGCTTTACAAGGGAATTGTCCTTAGTGCAGTGGTCATCAACCCTGTCCTCAGGGCCCACTAATAGGCCTTGGGGAGATGCAGACTAGAATACTGCAATCACTGAGCAGAAAATGATATCACCTGTGATGTATTTCAGTTATCTTGAAAACCTGGCCTGTTAGTGGGCCCTGAGGACAGGGTTGATGATCACTGCCCTAGTGAATGAGGTGATATTTCACTTTGCACGTGAGTAGAGCATAACCTTTTTCATTAATGCCGCATACACACCGGAATTTTCCCCTGGAATAAACTCTGAAGGTTTTTCCGACGGAGTTCCGCTGAAACTGTCTTGCCTACACACGATCACACCAAAGTCCGACCGTCTAGAACGCGGTGACGTACAACACGTATGACGGGACTAGAAAAAGGAAGTTCAATAGCGAGTAGCCAATAGCTTCCATCTTGTACTTGCTTCAGAGCATGCGTCGTTTTTGGTCCATCGGAACAGCATACAGACGAGCGGTTTTCCTGTTAGGAATTGATTCCGTCGGAAAGATTTAAAACAGTGGCGTCGCTAGGGGGTGGCTTTTGGGGCTATAGCCCCGAGTCTCTGCAGGGGTCCCCAAGGGGAGGGGAGGCTCTCTGGGGACCCTGACTAAAGGGGGAGGCTCTCTGGGGACCCTGATTTAAGGCGGAGGCTCTCTGGGGACCCTGATTTCAGGGGGAGGCTCTCTGGGGATATATATATACAGCTCTAGCCCCAGATCTTTTGTAGACCTAGCAACGCCCCTGATTTAAAACATGTTCTATTTCTAGGTCCGTCAGAATTTTCGAAAAAAAAAGTCAGATGACGCATACACTCAATCGGATGAAAAGATTCCGTCGGACTTTTCCTACCGGAAAGTCCAACCGTGTGTATGCGGCATCAGTCCTGGGGTAAATTCCATTGCAAAGGGGACAAAAACAGAACATTTCAAGGTACTGCTTAGGCAGGCCATCCATGGTTCGAATTTCTTTCCTGTAACCACGGTTATTACTTATTACAAGATGAACATAAAAAATCATAATACAATAAAAATAACTAAACAGTATACAGGTTGGAAAACTGTAAAATGTTTATATATAAGAAAGGATAGTAAAGGATTCTGTATTTTGCCATTTTTTATCTGTGTTTTTTTTCTTTTCTGTATTGCAGAGTACAAGGTGAGAAGACCCACAATTGCTTTGTGAATAGGAGAACTGTTACTATGGCAGGTTATGTGACATCAGAGGAATCTGCTTTTTAATGTGCAATCAACCATAGTTCCAAGGACTTTCACTATATCCTTAATGGAAATCAATACCGTTTCAACCACCCACGTCAAATTACTCTGCAGGCAATCTGTATACTTTATCTTTGTAATTAATAGGTTAAGCCTTCCATTCAGAGAATTCACTTAGAATCCAGAACCCCAATATATGCTTTTTTTGGTGGTTTTATAGAAGAGCATTCTTTCCAATAGAAAATGTATGGATTAGCACCTGCAGAGCAGTGGCGTTACTATCGCAGGCCAGTGAATGTGGCTCAGTCCCTTGACAATCAAGACAGAATCTGTAACAAGGGTCTCCGAGCTTAAAATAATCCTAAAAAAAAAGACACAGGAGCACAGTGTTGTTGTGGATAAAATTAAAGGCACTGTAAAAATAAATTAAAGCTCGTAAATTGTGTGCCATGTGTGTAGGCTGCAGTGTCTGTAAAACTGTAATGCCCCGTACACACGGTCGGACATTGATCAGACATTCCGACAACAAAATCCTAGGATTTTTTCCGACGGATGTTGGCTCAAACTTGTCTTGCATACACACGGTCACACAAAGTTGTTGGAAAATCCGATCGTTCTGAACGCGGTGATGTAAAACACGTACGTCGGGACTATAAAAGGGGCAGTAGCCAATAGCTTTCATCTCTTTATTTATTCTGAGCATGCGTGGCACTTTGTGCGTCGGGTTTGTGTACACACGATCGGAAATTCCGACAACTGATTTTGTTGTCAGAAAATTTTATAGCACACTCTCAAACTTTGTATGTCAGAAAATCCGATGGAAAATGTGTGATGGAGCCTACACATGGTCGGAATTTCCGACAACAAGGTCCTATCACACATTTTCCATTGGAAAATCCGACCGTGTGTACGGGGCATAACTTTCACCCATTTCAGTATAGTAAGTACCAAATTTCCATAGCTGACATTTACACTTCTGGCTGGAGTACAGCTCTGATAGCAGGTCACTCGCTCAGCACCTTGTCTAATCATTAAACGCCTTCTATTCTTTTCACAGAAGGCAAAGTGTTCTGTGATTTGAGGAGGGGAGATCATGACAATCATTTAAACCTCCTCCATTCAAAGAACACCTTGTATAGTGAAAGTGACTGAATATTAGAGCCATACCCCAGCCAGAAGTGTAAATCTCAGTGCCGGAGCTTACTATAGATCTGTTACAGTACAGTTAGTGCTAATTTTTTTTTACAGTGCACGTCCAAATATTGTTTTTGACCAGAATTCCTCTTTAAAGTGTATCTATAGACAGAACCATTTTTTTTTTACATTTTGGATAGAGTTGGGAAAAACTAGACAATCTGTCAGGTTATTATTGCTGCCTGGGGAGGTTCACCCTTCTCTTTGTGCTAGTGAACATTATCAGAAAGAAAGTGAAGGGAATTCTAAAATGTTAGACTTATCTCAAGGTAGGTAGAGGTAAAAGTATATCTTCTGGTGGATAAGCCTGTATCAACAAAATCTGTCTGGGCTAGTTTACACTAGTGTTAGCCCCCAGAGGGTGATCTGCATTGGATCGGGTTGGAGGGTGTTTAACAGACAACACGCATTGCACACAGTTGCATCATGGCCGTATTCAAGTGAATAGGTCACATTCAGTGGTCAGGACTAACCCCTAAGTGTGACAGGGTGGATTATTCCTGCCACGGCTGTGAAGCAAAGCATTGTGGCCATGGCATATGTATACCCCCATCCACTGCCTTTGCAACTCAAGGGGAAGCTGTTGAGGGGTGGTAAAAACATGGTTCAAACACAAGTGTAAATGAGAGACCAATTATTCTCATTTTAGGGAGAATACCTCTAACTTTCTGTTGGGCCTCTGGGACAGGAAGTGAAGGGAAATTTAACCTGACAGGGGTTTTACTCCTATCCTACTCAGTTTAAAACTATAAAAAATGTTTGCCTATACATGCCCTTTATTAAAGATCAGTGATGATCCGCCCCGTGAACACCTGCTTGCTCAGCGGGGATTGCTCTGCCGCTCTCCTCTATGGGGGATCGGATGATGACGGACCGTAGAGTCCGTCGTCACCCGATCCGATCCAAAAACAGATGGAAAAGTAGGTTTTTCCTCCATTATACTTTTCGGATCGGAGCGGGTCGGATGTCAGCGGACATGTCACCGCTGACATCCGACGCTCCATAGGGATACATGTATGTCCGTTTTTCATCCGAAAACGGAAGGATGAAAAACGGACATGAAAAGATTGTGAAAGAGCCCTAAATGAAACAAATATGCACTTGGTACAGTGGCAGGAAAATCAGCAGACACTGAAAATTCCAGAGGACCTTTCTCCTCATGATCCTCCTATAGGGAATGCTCACTTCAAGTCCATGATGGCTAAATGGAAGCTCTTCAGTCTGGGTCAGGTCCCTGATTTCTTTTATTTGCTTGCTCTTGCAGGATACAGTGCCTTGAAAAAGTATTCATACCCCTTGAAATTTTCCACATTTTGTCATGTTAAAACCAAAAACGTAAATGTATTTTTTTGGGATTTTATGTGATAGACCAACAAAAAGTGGCACGTAAGTGTAAAGTGGAAGGAAAATGATAAATGGCTTTCAATTTTTTTACAAATACATATGTGAAAAGTGTGGCATGCATTTGTATTCAGCCCCTCTGAGTTAATACTTTGTAGAATCACCTTTCTCTGCAATTACAGCTGCAAGTCTTTTGGGGATGTCTCTACCAGCTTTGCACATCTAGAGAGTGACATTTTTGCCCATTCTTCTTTTAAAATAGCTCAAGCTCTGTCAGATTGGATGGAGAGGGTCTGTGAACACAATTTTCAAGTCTTGCCACAGATTCTCAATTGGATTTAGGTCTGGACTTTGACTGGGCCCTTCTAACACATGAATATGCATTGATCTAAAACATTCCATTGTAGCTCTAGCTGTATGTTTAGGGTCGTTGTCCTGCTGGAAGGTGAACCTCCGCTCCTGTCTCAAGCCTTTTGCAGACTGTAACTCCATCCATCTTCCCATCAACACTGACCAGCTTCCCTATCCTTGCTGAAGAAAAGCATCCCCACAACATGATGCTGCCACCACCATGTTTCACGGTGGGGATGGTGTGTTCAGGGAGATAGCATTTTGCTTTTAGGCCAAAAAGTTCAATTTTGGTCTCATCTGACCAGAGCACCTTCTTCCACATGTTTTCTGTTTCCCCCTCATGGCTTCTTGCAAACCGTAAACGGGACTTCTTATGGCTTTCTTTCAACAATGGCTTTCTTCTTGCCACTCTTCTATAAAGGACAGATTTGTGGCGTGCACGACTAATAGTTGTCCTGTGGACAGATTCTCCTACCTGAGCTGTGGATCTCTGCAGCTCCTCCAGAGTTACCATCGGCCTGTTGGCTGCCCTGATTAATGCTCTCCTTGCCCGGCCTGTCAGTTTAGGTGGACGGCCATGTCTTGGTAGGCTTGCAGTTGTGCCGTACTTTTTTGGATAATGGATTGAACAGCGTTCTCTGAGATGTTCAAAGCTTGGGATATTTTTTTTATAACTTACCCTTTATTTAAATTTCTCCACAACTTTATCTCTGACCTGTCTGGTGTGTTCCTTGGCTTTCATGGTGCTGCTTGTTCACTAAGGTTCTCTAACAAACCTCTGAGGGCTTCACAGAACAGCTGTATTTATACTGAGATTAAATTACACAAAGGTGGACTCTGTTTACTAATTAGGTGACTTCTGTAGGCAATTGGTTCCACTAGATTTTAGTTAGGAGTATCAGAGTAAAGGGCCTTTCAGATATTGTATTTGTAAAAAATGTTTCCTTCCACTTCACAATTATGTGCCACTTTGTGTTGGTCTATCACATAAAATGCCAATAAAATACATTTACGGTTTTGGTTGTAACATGACAAAATGTGGAAAATGTCAAGGGGTGTGAATACTTTTTCAAGGGACTGTATTTGCATAATTAAAATACATCTTACGCATTTTACCCAATGCTACACTATGCTTTTCTTTTCTTTCTTTTTTAGTTATAAATTCAAAGAACAAGTTCTCCCTCTTTTTGCATGTTGCTGTAATCATAAGAGTATATCAGAAGTTTGGGCCTTTTACAATGCATTAAGAAAAACTGATAGAGGTTCTAAGGCTGGCCATACATGGTTCCTGCTGAACCGGCAAAGATTCGAACTGTGTATGGGCAGGCTGAATGTTCCAAGTTGATAGATCGATCAACTTGGGTACAACCAGCATGCCAGGTTTTACCTTTGATGATCGCTAGCTGCTACTATAGCCGCTAACAATAATCACGGTCTTCTCCCGATGGGGATGGCTTCCTCTGCTGGGAGAAGACAATGGCCTGACAGGAGGGATTCCTGCATCAACACTGTCTGTGTTGATGGGGGAAGCGAGTAAATTTCTTTCCTGCAACCCGCGGAAATTTGCTACGTGTATGGCTGGCCTTATCCTTCTCATCTCTACACCAAACAGGAAAAAAAAAGTAAAAACAAGAATTTGGCAAGGAATACAATTAGGTTTTGTTTATTTTCTGTGTAAGTTACTTAGCTGAACCCCAGTTTTGCAGTGGAGCTGTACTGCTCTGACTCAGGTTGTTGCAGCATATCAGATGTGAAAATATTCAAAGATAGCAGCATTAATTCAGATTGAATTGTAAGAACATTAGAGGTTTTGTTAAATCCTCTCACATTTGTTTAATCCACTCTGAAAGTTGACCTTTGAGCTCGGATTTCAGAAAAGTTCCAGGACACAGGTTCTTAGTCCTGCACCATTGTGCCTCCTACTGAAACAATGTTGTTGTTGTGCTTCTTTTTTTTTATTCAAATAGTCTTTATTGAGTTTTACAATAAAAATGTTAAAAAAAGCATACAAATATAACAATGAACACAATAACACAGTTGTGTCAGCATGGAGCCGTGTGTTTGTGTATATATATATATACACACACACACACACACAGACTAACTGGCCACTTTATTAGGTACACTTTGCTAGTACCTGGTTGGACCCCCTTTTGACTTCAGTACTACCTTAATTCTTCAATTCTTCGTGTTATAGATTCAACAAGGTGTTGGAAACATTCCTCAGAGATTTTGGTGACTCGATGTCCGCCGATCTTCCGCTGATCGTGTCACGGAGCTGCAGAATGGGGAAGTGCCTATGTAAACAAGACATTTCCCCATTCTGCCTTGTGACATGACAGAGATCACCGAATGGCAAAAAGTGCTCTGGTCAGGAAGGGGGTAAAATCTTCCGGGGCTGAAGCTGGTATACAGTTATGCCGTGTACACACGAGCGGACTTTTCAACCGGCGGACAATCCGTGTGTGGGCTTCACCGGACCTTCAGCGGACTTTTCCAATCGAAAATCTGACGGACTTTAGATTTGGAACATGCTTCAAATCTTTACGTCATAACTCCACGGGGCCCAGAAATCCGCTCGTCTGTATGCTAGTCCGACGGACAAAAAGCGACGCTAGGGCAGCTATTGGCTACTGGCTGTCAACTTCCTTATTTTAGTCCGGTTGTACGTCATCACGTACGAATCCTTCGGACTTTGGTGTGATCGTGTGTAAGCAAGTCCGTTCGTTAAAAAGTCAGTCGGAAGTCCGCCGGAAAGTCTGTCGGACCAGTCTGGTCGAAAAGTCCGCCCGTGTGTACACGGAATTAGGTCCATATATATTTGGACACGGGCACAATTTTCATACTTTTGGCTCTGTATGCCACAAGAATAAAATGAAAATGAAACAATCCACATGAATTTAAAGTGCAGACTTTCAGCTTTAATTTAAGGGGTTGAACATAAATATCAAGTACAAATTTTAGGAACTGCAACCATTTTTATACACAGTCCCCCCATTTTCAGGGGCTCAAATGTAGTTAGACAAATGAATATAATCATAGGGGCACAAATGTAATTAGACAAATGAATATAATCATAGGGGCACAAATGTAATTAGACAAATGAATATAATCATAGGGGCACAAATGTAATTAGACAAATGAATATAATCATAAATAAAATGTTAATTTTTTTACTATTTTGTTGAGAATCCTTCACTGGTAATGACTGCCTGAAGTCTGGAACCCATGGACAGTACCAAAGACAGGTTTCCTCCTTTCTGATGCTTTGCCAGGCTCTAACTGCAGCTTTCTTCAGTTATTCTTTGTTTGTGGGTCGTTCTGCCTTTAGTTTTTCCATCAGCAAGTGACATGCATGCTCAATTGGGTTGAGATCAGGTGATTGACTCAGCCATTGCAGAAGATTCCACTTCTTTTCTTTCAAAAGCTCCTGGGTTGCTTTTTCAGTGTGTTTTGGGCCATTGTCCATCTGTTCTGTGAAGCGCCATCCAATCAACTTTGCTTCAGTTGGCTGAATCTGGACTGATAGTATATCTCTAAACACTGCAAAATTCATCCGGCTGCTTCTGTCTTCTGCCACATCATCAATAAACACCAATGACCCAGTGCCACTGGAAGCCACGCATGCCAATGCCATCACACTGCCTCCACCATGTTTTAAAGATGAGGTTGTGTGCTTTGGATCATGAGCTGTTCCAAGCCTTCTCCACACTTTTTTCTTCCCGTCATTCTGGTACAGATTAATCCTAGTTTCATCCGTCCAAAGAATGCTTTTCCAGAACTGGTCTGGCTTTTTTTATTTTGGCAAAGTCGAATCTGACTTTTCTATTCTTCAGACTTATGAATGGTTTGCACCTTGTGGTGAGCCCTCTGTATTTGCTCTAGTGAAGTCTTCTCTTGATTGTAGACTTTGACAATGATACGCCCACCTCCTGGAGAGTGTCCTTCACTTGCTGGATGTTGTGAAAGGGTTTTTCTTTACCATAGAGGGGATCCTGCAATCATCCACCACTGTTGTCTTCTGTGGATGCCCAGGCCTTTTTATGTTGCTGAGCTCACCAGTGCGTTCTTCTTTCCTCAGAATGTACCGAACTGTTGATTTGGCCACTCCTAAAATTGCTGCTATCTTTCTGATGGATTTGTTTCCTTTATGAAGCCTTACAATGGCTTGTTTCACTTGCACGGACAGCTCCTTTGAACGCATTATATAGGTTTACAGCAATAGATTCCAAATGCAAATACCACACTCAGAATCAACTCCAGACCTTTTATCTGCTTAATTGATGAAGAAATAACGAAGGAGTAGCCCAAACCTGGCCATGAAACAGCTTTTGATTCAATTGTCGAATAACTTTTGGTCAATTGAAAAAGCAGGGTTTGCTATTCTTAAGAGCTGTAATTTCGAAACCCTTCCTCCAATTTGGATATACATACCCTCAAATTAAACCTGAGAGTGTGCACTTTAAGAACATATCCATTATATAACTATAGCTTGAATATATTTTGGTAAATACCTGCAAAAATCTAAAATTGTGCTTGTGTCCAAATATATATGGACCTAACTGTATATATATATATATATATATATATATATATACACACACACACACACACACACACACACACACACACACACACACACACACACACACACACACACACACACACACTATATTATCAAAAGTATTGGGACACCTGCCTTTACACGCACATGAACTTTAATGACATCCCAGTCTTAGTCCGTAGGGTTCAGTATTGGGTTGGCCCACCCTTTGTAGGTATAATACCGCGTACACGATCAGACTTTTCGACCAGACTAGTCTGACTGACGCCGACGGACCAAATCTGGCGAACAATCCGATCGTGTGTGGGCTTCACCGGACCTTCAGCGGAATTTTCCAGTCGCAAATCTGACGGACTTTAGATTTGGAACATGCTTCAAATCTTTACGCCGTAACTCCGCCGGACCCAGAAATCCACTCGTCTGTATGCTAGTCCGACGGACAAAACCGACGCTAGGGCAGCTATTGGCTACTGGCTATCAACTTCCTTATTTTAGTCCGGTGTACGTCATCACATACGAATCCGTCGGACTTTGATGTGATCGTGTGTAGGCAAGTCCGTTTGCTAAAAAGTCAGTCGGAAGTCCGCCGGAAAGTCTGTCGGACCAGTCCGGTCAAAAAGTCCGCCCGTGTGTACACAGCATTAGGTCGATATATATTTGGTGTACGTCATCACGTACTAATCCGTCGGACTTTGGTGTGATCATGTGTAGGCAAATCCAGTCGTTAGTAAGTCCGTTGAAAGTCCGCCAAAAGTCAGTCGAAAGTCTGTCGAAATTCTGTCGGACGGGCCGTCGGACTTTTGTAGCCGAAAAGTCCGACCGTGTGTACCCAGCATAACAGCTTCAACTCTTCTGGGAAGGCTGTCCACAAGGTTTAGGAGTGTGTCTATGGGAATGCTTGACCATTCTTCCAGAAGCGAATTTGTGAGGTCAGACACTGATTTTGGACAAGAAGGCCTGGCTTGCAGTCTCCACTCTAATTCATCCCAAAGGTGTTCTTTCAAATTGAGGTGCAGGTCACGCTCATCCATGTCTTTATGGACCTTGTTTGTGCACTGGTGTGCATTCATGTTGGAATAGTAAGGGGCCATCCCCAAACTGTTCCCACAAAGTTGGCAGAATGAAATTGTTCAAAATGTCTTGGTATGCTAATGCCTTAAAATTCCCTTCATCGGATCTAAGGGCCAAGCCCAATCCCAACCCCTGAAAAACAACCCCTCACCATAATGCCCCCTTCACCAAATTTTACACTTGGCACAATGCAGTCAGGCAACTTCCATAGGATTGCCAGACAGAGAAGTGTGATTTGTCACTCCAGAGAACCCATCTCCACTCCTCTAGAGTCTAGTGGTGGCATGCTTTACACCACTGCAACCGACGCTGTGCATTGCACTTGGTGATGTAAGGCTTGGATGCAGCTGCTCAGCCTAGGAAACCCATTCCATGAAGCTCTCTATGCACTGTTGTTGTGCTAATCTGAAGGCCACACGAAGTTTGGAGGTCTGTAGCTATTGACTCTGCAAACAGTTGGTGACTTCTGCGCATTGGGAGCTTCAGCATGGGCTGATCCCACTCTGTCATTTTACATGGCCTACCACTTCATGGCTGAGTTGCTGTTGTTCCCAGTTGCTTCCACTATGTTATAATACCACTAACAGTTGACTGTGGAATATTTAGTAGCAAGGAAATTTCAGGGATGGACTTATTGCCCAGGTGGCAAACTATCACGGTACCATGTTTGAATTCACACTGCTCCTAAAAGCAACCCATTCTTTAACAAATTTTTGGAGAAGCAGTCTGCGTGCCTAGGTGCTTGATTTTTATACACCTGTGGCCATGGAGGTGATTGGAACATCTGAATCCAATGATTTGGAGGGGTGTCCCAATACCTTTGGCAATAAAGTGTATATTTTTATTTATTTATATATATATATATATATATATATATATATATATATATATATATATATATACACACATATACACACGGTTCCATGCTGAGACAGCTGTGTAAGCATCAATGTAGTATATATTGTATATATGTGTAAGGAAACTAGTATGTTACATGGGACCAGAATTAAAGCCTGCTCATCTTCAGACAGCTCAATTTCACCAAGAGCATGTAGATAAGCAGAAAATAAGGCATATCGTTGGAGGAGATCTAAAATCTAGCCATCAATCCAATAATAGATAGTGCTTATGGAAAACTCCTCAATGTACAGCTTAAAGCGGAGTTACACCCAAAAGTGTAACAACCGCTTATCTGACCCCCCCCCCAAGTTTGGCACCTTTTGGGGGGGAGGGGGTACTTCTGTCGAACCTTGCCGCTGCAAAGGTCCGTCAGAAGTCCAGCCCCCTCCTCTTCCCCCTGCTGCCAGGCCAGTAAGAGAGTGCAGTGTGCTTCGCGCATGCGCAGCTTCACTGCCGGACACCAATACAGGCAATGGCGGCGGCAGCACAACAGACAATGGGAGCATCGGCTGGGGTGCCAACATAGCTGGATTCCAGGACAGGTAAGTGTCCTAATATTAAAAGTCAGCAGCTACAGTATGTGTAGCCGTCGTTTTTTAATTTTTGGAGGGGGGGGCAGAACACTGCTTTAAGGCGACATTTGCACGGGCATTTAGCGATGATCGCTGGCTTTGCGAACAGACAGGAATAGCTGTCACCATCAGTATGGGCTCAGTGGCCACTGCTATCTTCACGCAGCTGTCAATCCCAGCCATAGGAATTAGTACATTTCTGTTGCTGGAATTTGCAGTGGGTCAAAAAAAAAAAAAAGTGGTGATAGAATACCACCAAACGAAAGCTCTATTTGTGGGAAAAATGACATTTTATAAGGGTACAGCGTTGCATGACCGAGCAATTGACAGTTAAAGTAATTTAGTGCCGTATCGCAATAAGTGGCCTGGTCATGAAGGGGGGTAAATCTTCCAGAGGTCAAGTGGTTAATGGGCTTGTTCAGAAAGAAAGCACAAAGAACAAAAGAAATGTATTTTTTGATAATGAATAATGAATGCATATATTAATACTGAATACATATATTTATATTATTTTATGTGTTTTATCTCTGCCTGGAGTTCAGCTTTAAAAGAAAAGGTTACTTTTTTAAAATAAGCTCCTTGAGCAAATAAATAAAAACGACTTCAGATCACAGCTTGTCCCACTCCAAGCTGCCACAGCCAAACCACAACTGGTCAGCATTTATCTCTGTAGTCAGCAAGGCATTCTTTCAAACTGAAACTTATTTCCAAAAACAACCCCAGAATATTCATTGCATAACAGGTTTTCTTTGTAACTCAGCAATATTGTGCCACTGACTATTGGATCTATTTTTTTTTACAGATCTATCCTTATGAATTACTCATGGTAACCACTAGAGGGAGGAATAGACTGCCTAAAGATGCCGACCGGACTCGATTGGAAGTAAGTGATTTACCAGAATGCTTTCAGCACATTTATATTGATTAACCTTTTCTAAAACATCTAAAAGGCCAATGATAAACATGCTTTACAAATAAGACCCCTTTCACACTGAGGCAGTTTTCAGGCGTTTTAGCGCTAGAAATAGCGCCTGAAAAATACCACCCGAATGTGAAAGTGCTTTCACACTGGGGTGGTGTGCTTGCGGGACATTAGAAAAAGTCCTGTAAGCCACATCTTTGGGGTGGTTTGGGAGCGTTGTATACACCACTCCCAGACCGCCCCTGCCCATTGAAATGAATGGGCAGCGCTTCCAAAGTGATTAAAAAGCGTTTGGGAAGCACCGCAACACAGGCGTTTTTAACCCCTTCTTTGGGGTTAATAGTGCCCCACTGGCGGCCGAAAAGCGCCACTTTTCGGCCGATAAAGCACTGCTAAAACGAGCCAGCCCCAGTGTGTCTAAAAACAAATTTTCCTCTTAAAAAACAAGTGCAGGAATTGCTGTAGTGGGCAGTCATCACCTTTAGAACACAAGATTTATAAAAGTAGTGCATTTTTCTCAGAAGCTCCTTGACCATGTAAGGGATGGAGATAGAGTCTGTACCAACATAGTCTGTAAATGGTCATTTGTTGAGGTGTCCCCTGCATGGGTCCCATCATAGGTGTGCACAGCCTATTGCATTAGTGTGTGCGCCTTAAAGCTCAAACACATATGCGTGTTTGTGCATGTGTATATATATTGAGGATCTCAGTAGAGTAGTGGACGATGTCAGTAGGGCAGAGATTGGTGTCAGAAGGGCAGTGAATGGTGTCAGTAGCTTTATTCTTTTTAATATCTTTTACGAATGTTTTTTTTTTTTTTACAAATTGTATTAGGAGCCCCGCTAGGGGGCCTTGGTGAAATATCAGGGGTCCTAACAGGGGGAATCTGCACCACACGGGGTGATTAGGGTGTGCCCAGGCACGCCTGGCACACCCTGTGTGAACACCTATGGGTCCTATTTATTTGCCATTACAACAGCATTCTATAAAACTGCAATAAGACCCCTTTCACACTGGGGCCGCAGCCTCGTTAGAGCTAAAACGTCGCTCCTGTTTTGTGGTGCTTTCAAACCACTTTTAACCGGTTCCTGACCGGCTCGCGTACATATACGGGGCAGAATGGCTCCCCTGCGAGAAACCCCATACAGGTACGGGGTGCCTTTAAGTGCCGCCAGAGGGCGTGCTCGCCCCCCTACATGGCGGAGGACCGGATGCGCGTGGCTGACAGTCGCAATTGCCCCTGGCCACACGTGATCGCGTGCACGAGCACTAGTAAACACACAAATTCCTGTGCTGTCAGAGGAGAGGAGACATGTCGTTTGTTCCTACTAAGGGTCCCATTTATTTGCCATTACAACAGCATTCTAAAAAACTGCAATTAGACCCCTTTCACACTGGGGCTGCAGCCTTGTTAGAGCTAAAACGTCGCTCCTGTTTTGCGGTGCATTCAAATCGCTTTTAACCGGTTCCTGACCGGCTCGTGTACATATACGGGGGCAGAATGGCTCCCCTGCGAGAAACCCCATACAGGTACGGGGTTCCTTTAAGTGCTGCCAGAGGGCGCGCGCGCCCGCTACATGACGGGGGACCAGATGCACGTGGCTGACGGTCGCGTGATCGCGTGCACGAGCACCAGTAAACACACAAATCCCTGTTCTGTCAGAGGAGAGGAGACATGTCGTTTCTTCCTACTAAGTAGGAACAGCGAAATGTCTCCTCTCCTACTCAATCCTATCCCCATACAGTTAGAAACACTCAGGAGGGAACACATTTAACCCCTTGATCGCCCCCTAGTGTTAACCCCTTCCCTGCCAGTGACATTTACACAGTAATCAGTGCATTTTTATAGCACTCATCGCTGTATAAGTGTCATTGGTCCCAAAAATGTGTCAAAAGTGCCCGATCTGTTCCGCCACAATGTCGCAATACTGCTAAAAATCGCAGATCACCGCCATTACTACTTAATAATAAAAAAAAAATAATAATAATAAAAATACCATAAATCTTTCCCATAGTTTGCAGATGCTATAATTTTTGCGCAAACCAATCAATATACGCTTATTTATTATTTTTTTAACCAAAAATGTGTAGAAGAATATATATTGGTCTAAACTTATGAAGAAATGTGTTTTTAAAATACATTTTTGGGGATATTTATTATAGCAAAAAGTAAAAAATATTGTTTTTTTTTTTCAAAATTGTCACTCTTTTTTTTGTGTATAGCGCAAAAAATAAAAACCGCAGAGGTGATCAAATAGCACCAAAAGAAAGCTCTATTTGTGGGGAAAAAAAAGATGCAAATTTTGTTTGGGTACAGCATTGAATGACTGCGCAATTACCAGTTACAACTACGCAGTGCCAAATTGTAAAAAGTGCTTTGGTCAGGAAGGGGGTAAAACCTTCCGGGGCTGAAGTGGTTAAGGCGCTTTGAAAGCACTGCCCATTCATTCCAATGTATACAGCGCTCCCAAACCAAAAAAATGTTGCTTGCAGAACTTTTTTTAATGTCCCGCAAGCGCACAGCACCAGTGTGAAAGCACCTATTACAATGAATGGGAGGCAGTTTCCAGGCGCTATTTCTAGCACTAAAACGCCTGTAAACTGCCTCAGTGTGAAAGGGGTCTTAAAAGAAACCTGTAATGAGATATACACTCCCCCCCCCTTATTTGAAAGTGAATTGTTAGAAGCTTTTTTGCAGCTGCTTTAATTACGACTAAGGCTATTGACGAAACTCGTCAGCATTATTGTTTTATTGTCACTCTGTTGTACCAATAAACGACACTTCAAGGATTACGGCTCTCATTACTGTTGCAGCTGTTTTAATTGTCATACATTCTGAACTGTCAGTAACAAGTTACAAATCTTTTTTTTTTTTTTATTTCACTATCACTTATCTCACTTATCTCTGTTTTGTTTCACCTTTTCACAGCGCCATCTGTCAGCTGAAGAGTTTTATCAGGTGTTTGGAATGACTATAGCCGAATTTGACCGCCTGGCACTATGGAAAAGAAACGAGCTTAAAAAACAAGCCAGGCTCTTCTAATTCTATCCACCACGTGCCTCTACCTGTACACCTCTATAAATATATTTATAAATATTCTATATAAATATATATATATATATGTAGATCTTATGTATAACTATTACACACAGTATGTTTATTGTATTATAGGAAAATCTCCACGGGAATTTTGTTTTAAGCTTTTCAGAAGTGGAAGGGACACTGACCTACTTCTATGCAATGTATTGCATTCCCTTTCCCGGCTGACAAGGCTGTTCGGTGGAGAGAGATATTTTCAACTCTCAGTTATATTTTTTAAATGCTGTTTTTTATGCGCCACTGTTTTGAAGAATTTCGAGACTTCAGTAAACCTGCATCTTTACCATTACTACAATGCATTATCAAAATTGAGCCATATGGATTCCCCCAGAATTCCCCCTGTGGTGACCAATTGGCGGATAGGTTGTACATGTGCCATGTGTGTCTAGCAGGACCCAGCGGTGTCACTGCAGGTTGCGTCAAAGTGAAATGGGGTAACAGATTGGGGCGATCTAATTTTAGGAGCAGAACTGAAACTGTCTTTATGTGAAATCATGCATTATCTGTTCAGTAAATAAGCCCTACAGCATCTATTATGTCCTCGCATCCTTTTCAATTGGAAATCATTTGGTTTGTTTATAATAAGCAAGAACATTTTTATGGTGGAATAAGCAAGTCTGTAAGGCCTTTGGCACATTGGCGTCTCGTGCAACTTAAATTCCAGTGTAGCTCTCCCGCTCAGAAAGTCCAGGTGCTGCATACAGATGTCCATAGACATGAATTGCTGTGCACAGTTTTACAAGGGTATAAACAAATGCTATCGCAAATGTGAGTATAAAATACGCACATATGCATATACCCAAAAGCTATACGTGTGCACTGGCCATTTATGTTTATGGTAGGCTGTATGCAGCACTTGGACATTCTGGGTAGGGAAAATACCCCGGATTTAGGTCTAACACCTAAGGCTAGGTTCACATCTATGCATGTTGCAGTTGATGCATTTTTACGGAGCATTTTGCCCTTTTGAACACGCCTTTTTGATGCATTTTGCGGGTTTTGTGGTCAATAGGAAAGTATGACAGTTCAGTTCATGGAGTGCCAGACAGTGTAAAGTCACATCAAAGTCTCGCTCCATGAACAGAACTGTCATACTTTCTTATTAGCAAAAAAAACCCTGCAAAACCTAAAATGCATCAAAAACGCAACACTTGCATTTTTGGTGCAGGTCTATTACACGCAAAACGCAATCTGCTGTGGGAAAAAAAATATCCTTGACCCTTTCCAAAAAACACACAGGCTCAAAACACATAGATGTGAACTAGATCTATAGGAAACCATGTTAAATAGACTGTTGTGTTTTTCTGCAGAACGCACTAAAAAAACACACTGGTGTGAACCAAAAGTAAAGCAAGATTAGAGTTTGTAGATGTAGGAGTTATTTTTATTTTAAGTGCACCCTCTCCATGCTTTCCACACTGCACTTAGCCTGGATATTTGAGTTAATTATCCAAAATGCCTGGACCCAGTGGGTGTTTGCTGCAAGTCATACAGTTGTTGAAATCAACCAGAAAATGCAATGATTATCTCACGTCTATGGACTGGTATATTGGCTACTTTATCTAGTAAATTAACTGTTCTTAAGGGTGACCAGATCATTTTACCAGGGCTTTAGTTAGAAAGTTCTGCCTTAAGGGAAGACTCCTTTTTCTTAGAAAAGCTGATATAAATCATTGCTGCACCATTTAATGTTATAAAAATAAGTTTCAACCTAAGTGCCGGTTCACACAGGGGCGACTTGTCAGGCGACCTAGCCGCCTGACAAGTCGCCTCCCGTTCTGTACTACGGAACCGTTCTAATAGGAGCGACACAAGTCGCTCCGACTTAGAAAAAGGTTCCTGTAGCATTTCTGGGGTGACTTCAGGCGACTTGCATAGACTTCTATACAGAAGTCGTTTTGCAAGTCGCCATGGAAGTCGTGTGCAGGTCGCCTCGGTGAGGCGACCTGCAAGTCGTGCCGCCCCTGTGTGAACCGGGGCTAAAGATCACTTTGGTTTTCCAAAATTCAAATGTTGCTTCCTTGCAATAATGCCAGCAACTATGACTCCATGCACACTGGGCTTAAAAAAACATCTGTTCCCTTGGCAGAAAAAAATGCCTATATTAGAGCGTTTTTTGGAGAGATTTTGGGAAAGTTTTGTGTTTTTTCTGCTAGAAAGTTCCAATCAGAAACGCAAACCACAAGGGTTTTTTTCGTGCTTCTAAACGTTGAGCTTAAAATATGCCTGTAATTGTCCTAATGTGCATGGACACATAGGATAACATTGAGCAGCTTCTAAAGGGAAAACATAAAACTCCTGTAGAAGCAGCGATTTGTAAGCCAGTGTGCATGGAGCTTTATTATGGGTTAGTTGGTCCCCAGTTTATGTGCGGACCACCCCTAGAAATGTTTTTCTCTGTACACGTGACTAGCTCACTGTTTTCCTACAAATCTGAACAGAATTTGAGGTACAGTTGTAGGCACCCCCAGCTCTGTACTTGGTTATTATTTGGTCGGTCACCTGTACAGGGGTGCTAGGGATGCAGTGTTCCATATTCATATTCCAGCACTAGATCTGATTGAGGCAGGCAGACCTTCCCACTCAGCAGTGGTCTGTTACTGCATTCTGAACTGAAACAGATACAAATTAACAGCAGTGTTTGCAAAAACTTTCACATTGTATTTAACTCATCTGGATTTTTTTCCCAACAAAAGTGGAGTCACAAGATGGCCATACATTACTGTTTTTTTTTTTTTTTTTTTCAGCCAGTGCGGCTAAATAAAAAAACAAACTGAGCTGATTTCCCCATTAACATTTTTGAGATGGATAGGGAAATCCTCCTGGCTGTGTCTTTGTATTCTAAAAGGAGAAAAGTGTGACTTGACCAGTCCACAGTAAAAAGCCCCCATCCCTGGCTATATGAAATAGAAACAAAGAAAAAGAATGGGACTTTAAATGAGGCTTATTGCTGCAAAAATGAGCCTATGAAGTAAATATATGATAAAAAACCTTTATTGTATCATAAGCAATTCCGTAGTCTATAAATGCATGATAATGTTTTCAAAACATACATAACTATATATAAAAGCTGACATTTTGGTAAAAGTATACCATAAACATATACACTGTCTACAATGATGATACATATCCATAACTGAGCACATGCTGTATAAAAGCCGAACTGTCTTGGCATCACATGAATGGAAAAACTCTACGTGTTTCGTGAATCACTCATCAGGAGTATGGATGCAAACATTCATTCACTGTAAGTGCAGAAAAATCATATATATATATATATATATATATATATATATATATATATATATATATATAATATATATATATATATATATATATATATATATATATATATATAACCCTTTATAAAAAATGAGGGAGGGAAAACTTTCTAAACGGTAAAAAAGTTCCCTTAGGGAGTGTTTGGATATACTAATACTTACAGATCAGCCCAACAACTAAACTGGCTCATGTGAAGATGAAGGGAGTGGGATGCCCGACCCGGAGCTAAGGCAGGAAACCCAAAACTAAGTCAGGGGGTCAGCTCATAGGCAGGTCAGGTCATCACAATGCAATCCCATAGAGGATAGATGATCTAATAACAATCCGCACCAATGATTGTATGGTGAGTAGTATTACTTCATACACTCATTTTTGCAGCAATTTAAAGTTCTTATTTCAAAGTCACATTCTTTTTCTTTGTTTCTGTGTCTTTGTATTCTGACAGTAGTACCCCACCACCATCAGAATACACTGATAAGCACTGCAGACTATTGGCTTCATGCATTAATTGAGCAGAAATTTTCCAGCAGTCCCGTTCATGAAAAGTCAATTAATAGATCTACTTCTCGTGAACGGGAACAACCATAAATGGATTGAAATTTGCCCGTTTCCTGCTAAACTGGCAGACATTCGATCCATGTGGCTGGCTTTACTTTAAAACAGAAAAAAGCTTATTTTCTTGTTACAAGTGATTAAGAGAAAGACCATTGATTTTAGGTCCCGTACTTGCTGCTTGCAGTGGATTAGGTAAAATGTCAGCAGCCAGTTGTAATCAGCACTTGCACAGTACCTTGCTATGTACAGTATACAACTTTGTGTTCTACAGTGCATGGACACTTTGCTAACTTGTGAGTTTGCAGAACAGAGCAGTGAGTATTTAAAATGGAATTTCAACCAAAAGGGGAAGTTACACTTTTCCTCCTCCCCCTCCCCTTGGCATATATTTTTGGGGGGGTTTGACAGGTACCCACTCCAACCTCTGGTCAGATCGCCGCGGCGATCCAAGCGGAGGTTGGCCCCCTCCTTCCCCCTCAGCCTTCTGGAAGTCATCCCAGAAAGCTGTGGGACCATTCACAACTGGCTGCCCACAGTTAGTATGCCGGTGCTAGGGACCAAAGCCCAGTCAAAATACTGGATAGGTGATGACCATGCTGGATCTTGGGACAGGCCAGTTTTTATATCTGCTAACTTTTCATTTTTCAAAAGATGACTGAAGAACCACTTTCACTTATATCTAGCAAAATGTATATGAGTATTGATAGGTGCATTTTAAGGCCCGTACACACGATACGAAAATCGGATAGAAAATTTTGTACGACGAGCTGTCTGACAATTTTTGGATCATTAGTACAGTGCTTTCGACAGCCGATTATGAATTTTCGTTAGACAAAAGCTGGATGTGCAGACTATAAAATTTTTGTCGGATGTGAACTTAACATCCGATTTTTGCTTCATTACTACGGTTTTCAAATGAAAAAAAAATCATAAGAGCAAAACTACGTATGCTCAGAAACGAAAGAATACATACAAAACTATTAAACACATTACGTCACTTCTGAAGTTGTATTCTGTCGTACGAAAATTTTCATATATCTTGAGTAACCTCTTCACTTTCGACATGAGACTAGCATGCCACAAAAATCAGACATTCGGTTGTCCGAAAATCTAAGGGTATGTACAAGGCTTAAGGGTACACGTGGAAGGATACAGCTACTATTAGGCCACTCGGCCATTGGCACAATATATAACCACTCTTTTCCTATATTCACTAGTGATTTGTTCACATTTCATTCTGCAGACCTCTTGTAGACATATTTAAAAAAAAAAAACAGTAAAAGTTCTGCATCTTTCAAAAAAAAAAAAACCTGAGCAGGATTGACAAAGCCTTTGTATAGAAGAATTCCTTATTCTGCAATGTAATACTCTCTTCTGAGTTGTGTTCCATTGCATGTAGCATTTACAGGGCCAGATTTCACACATAAAATGGTTAAAGGATGTCCCCTTTCATGTAACCTACTAGGTGAAACGATTTAATATGTATTACAGCATAAATGTTAGATTAGCTGGTGCTCTATAAGCATAATTCTTCATGTGGTACAGATAATGCAGACAAGATTTATGTTTACATTATATCATCTGTAGATGGCAAAGTTTTGTTGTTTTTTTTTTTTTTTGTAGTGTCATCTAGTGTATTTCCAATGCAGGAAATCAATAAACGGAGTAAAACTCCACTTCTAGTTTCTTGCATTCTCTTGTTAGTTAGCTTGTATGGTTCCCGATCATCTTTGATGATTTCAACAAGAAGAGGATAAAAGTGCTTTAACTTTAGTCCTTCTAATACTGTCCAACCTGAAAGTTTGGCTTGTGTATTTCAACTTTACAGCCAAATTAGGATAACACCTATCTCACATTTGTAATGTGTTCTCATTCACACATCATAACTGTAAAAAAATATTTAAAAATGTATGTATGTATGTTTCATGTAATGTTAAAAAAGAGGCTGGAGAGTTATGTTAATTGTAATTAACCTTGTCTGTACTGTGCTGGCAGATCTTTATTATCAGTTATAAACTAAAGCTGGCCATATGTGGCTTGTATTCACAGGAATCAGACAAAATTCACTGCCACTGCCCTACTGACACCATACAATGCTCTACTGACACTGTTCACTTCTCTACTGACTGACACCATTCACTGTCCTACTGACACTTTTACTGCTCTACTGACTGACACCATCCACTGTCCTACTGACACATCCACTGCTCTACTGACTGACACCATCCACTGTCCTACTGATACTTCCACTGCTCTACTGATTGACACCATCCTCTGTCCTACTGACACATCCACTGCTATACTGACTGACACCATCCACTGTCCTACTGACACATCTACTGCTCTACTGACTGACACCATCCACTGTCCTACTGACACTTCCACTGCTCTACTGATTGACACCATCCACTGACCTACTGACACATTCACTGCTCTACTGACTGACACCATCCACTGTCCTACTGACGCATCCACTGCTCTACTGACTGACACCATCCACTGTCCTACTGACACATCCACTGCTCTACTGACTGACACCATCCACTGTCCTACTGACACTTCCACTGCTCTACTGACTGACACCATCCACTGCCCTACTGACACTTCCACTGCTCTACTGACTGACACCGTCCACTGTCCTACTGACACATCCACTGCTCTACTGACTGACACCATCCACTGTCCTACTGACACTTCCACTGCTCTACTGACTGACACCGTCCACTGTCCTATTGACACATCCACTGCTCTACTGACTGACACCATCCACTGTCCTACTGACACTTCCACTGCTCTACTGACTGACACCATCCACTGTCCTACTGACACTTCCACTGCTCTACTGACTGACACCGTCCACTGTCCTACTGACACATCCACTGCTCTACTGACTGACACCATCCACTGTCCTACTGACACATCCACTGCTCTACTGACTGACACCATCCACTGTCCTACTGACACTTCCACTGCTCTACTGACTGACACCATTCACTGTCCTACTGAAACATCCACTGCTCTACTGACTGACACCATCCACTGTCCTACTGACACTTCCACTGCTCTACTGATTGACACCATCCACTGTCCTACTGACATCAACCTCTGCTCTACTGGCACAGTCCATGTTTCTGTACATTTTAAAATGTTTGCTATATACACACACACGCATGTGTGTTTAAGCTTTGGGGTGCACACCCTAATGCAATAGGCTGCGTACACCTATGAGCACATTACAAGTTAGTTATTATTATTATTATTATTATTAGTTATTATTAAAGTTATTCTGAACAATACAAGCTGGCTACATAATTCTGTCTATAATCCTACCCAAAGGAACAACTAAAAAGGTCAAAAAAAAGTTTTTATTTATGTGAATGGGAATACATAACAAACATACAGGTTCCTAAATGTGGCTGCAAAGGTGGAAACACATTTTAAAGCATAACTCCAGTTGGGATAACCTGGCCAGTCTTTCTTCTGACCATAAGCTGTAATAAAAGTTTGAAAACTCATCACATTAGCTAAAAGCAAATTCCTCTTATCAAAGGAAGTGGTGGAGGCAAGGATTCTATACATGAATCTGCTCTGACTTATGGGCTGTTACTGTATCCTGTACAGATTTCCTTATCTGTTACAGGCTGAAAACTTTATGAAGCTAATTTTTCTTCTGGGATTTCTTCTTTGGCTTTTTCCCACTACTATACCTGAATTTTACAATATAGCATATACATACTGTACATTAGTGCAAAAACCTTTTGTATAATATTATCCTTTTACAGAATTCAAAATAGACTGCAGTGGTAAAAGAACTATTACTGTTGCTATAGGTTTTCAAAATGGACGCTAGCACACTAATATGTCTAAAATGCCCTTCTGTCAAGTTAAATAATAATGTATTACATACAGCAATAACAATTGACAAGTGATACAATTCATGTAGACATAGTCCAGGCACATGCAATAAATTGTAGATAATATCCTGTGACAATATTTCAGTTTTCACAGATGTTACAATTGAAAAAAAAAACATCCAGAAAGTCAGAGCATTAAAAAGCGGATTTTACCAGTAAAGGATTTGGTTTGTTGAAATGTGGTTGGCAATGAGGGGTACTTGTTGAAATAGGCAGAGCTATAAATTGTTGCGGTTTTAGATTTTAAGGTGAGTGCAACATGTTTTTGGGTGCATTCAGCCTCTATTCCTTCTGAGCTGCCTCTGACCTGTTTTAAGCTGCTTTTGCATTCCCATTAAATTGTATTGGTAAAAAAAAGCAGTTCTGATGTAAAGAAATGCATGTGTACACCAGCCCTTAAAATGTTGGATGGTAAAGTATGTTAGTAATTGTTTTTATAAAAGTAATGGTAGCCTTGGATTGCTAAAGTTATATGTAACAGTTTCTAAAGTGTTGTTTTTTTCTATAGTCAAAAGAGAACGTTATTCAGTTACAAAGCAGGATCTGGTTTTAAAATGAAAAGCTGTTAAATATAATTAATTATAGATTTACCCCCCTTTACCCAGTTTGGATGAACAGTGAATATACACATTAGCAGCAAAACACCTTTATAAATTTTGGGGCTGAGGTACTAAAGTGAAGCAAGCCTCCACTATGCTTTAAAGAGACATTATCAATGTGACCATTTATTGTCTTTGTAAATGCTCCCCCTCAACCCAGTTATACTTAACTTGCCAATACTCCCTTGCAACTCTTCTTCCATTACAGCTGGTGACAATACCTGGTTCTTCTGGGTATGGGGAAGCATGGGACTCCCTCCCCTGTGACAGTGCTCAGGTTTATTAGCCAATCTCTAGGCCTCTGGACTGTCTTATAACAGAGAGAGAGACATCACTTTAGCTTCCGACACCAGCAGAAACTAGGGATTAAGGTGCTGGCTGAATCATAGGCAAGAGTGTCAAAAGAACATTGGCAAAGTCAGTAACAAGGGTTTACAGAGACACTATCACTTTGCCCTGGATGGGAAAGGGGGCATTGTCTTTTTAAAGATATGTGCTGCATAAGATTGGTTTGATGGAAACATAGACTCACTCCCTTTTACTTTAGTAAATTGCCCTTGTGTTCATGTGTCTAGACCCTTCAAGTGAAGTTCATTCACTAAATAACTTTTTCCAGGTTTAGACCTTATGGGTTCATTCATATCATGTGTAGCTGTTGCCATACAATGGAATACAAATTAAAATTGCTGCAAAATGTGCTCAGCAGTAAAAGCCAAAGGGACGCCATAAGAAATACATTTTGTCACCAAATAGTTATTGATTCTCTACATATATTGTATTTCTGATAAAGTGATTAGTGGAATGTTTCTGAAATGTCCTGAACCAAATGTATTACTGGTGAAGTGCAGGAATTAATCATAGCAATCTAAAGGTTGGTCTGAGAATCTGTTGTCTGTTGAGAACCTGCCGTGACATCACTCCAAAAGACACAGCACACTAAAGAGGTCCCAGTGAGCCACTAAAACAGCACGTTTCATTGGCTTTTCCTCAATTTTTTTCCAAAAGTACCTGAGGCAAGAACACAGCTTGGACAAAACCCTCAGAAACTGTAAAAGATATTCTCTCTGCAACATTTCTTATCTCTGTTTGCCTTGGATTTGTATTTCAGATATGTTAACTATTAAAACACAGTTGCCTCTCTCAAGCTGCCTTTGTATGTCTTTTACATAAACGTTAAGGCTTCGTTCTCATTTGGAGTTTTGGATTTCTGCTCAAGATCCCAAAATGCCAAATGTGAATGGAGCCTTGAGGAAGGGTGAGTCCACTCAGAGCTGATAATTCATTCAATGTGGAATAGACATAATACAGTCTCCTATCTGGTCATTTTCAACCTTACCCTTTGCTATATTACCATATAACTATTCTATGCCTTAAGCCCGGGCAGGATGAATGTCAGGCGGTATTGGCCGGTTCAATAGAAACTGCCAGACATTTGGCCCATGTGTACGGCAGCCGGTTCAACAGAAATCTCCTGGCTTCTGTTGAAGGGGCATGACCGAAAAAGGTCTGCTGAATGCCGATGGGAGAGAGCGCTTACCGGTGGGTTCTGGCGGGGGGGGGGCGGCCGTTCCCCTGTCAGAACACCGTAGCTCAGCAGGGAGATCGCTGTACTAACATTAAATAGTTAGTAAAGTATCTCCTCCTGAGCTCCTCAGCTGGGTTGAATGGAAAAAAAAATGGATAGTGTGTACTAGGCTTTAGCGGCCATGTTGTATCTTGTGGGCCACTGATAGCAACCTTCTCTGTATGACAAGGATGCAAATCCTGGATGGCCAGTAGCTCTATCAGGGCAGGTTTCTCAACCAGGGTTCATCCAGTGGTTGCTAGGGGTTCCTTGAGCAATGAGTATTAGCTTAGCTATTTGTAAGGGGGTAATTTTTCCCAATTTCCACAAGTGAAAGGAGCATTCTTCCCGCTAACCATCCAACTAATTTATCATGAGTTGTAGATATAGTCATTTTTAAGCAGGGGTTACCTGAGACTGGAAAGCTTTTTCAGGGGTCTCACTGTGTTGAAAAGGTTGAGAAAGGTTGGCATACACCATAGATGTCCATCCCCTCTCTTCTACATGGGCTAAACAAGAGCAGTCACCCAAAGTACCTATCAAGAGATCTACAAAGGTTCTCAGATGTCCACTTTGACCTCAGAGTTTTGGTTGTAGCACAAGCCTTATTCCTCATACATGGATATCTGTAAGAAAAAATAAGTAGTTAAGAGGAGGATTTTAAGGGTCATGATGACAGAGTTCTCTGAAGATGTAAGAAGGTGGCGCATTATTAAACCTGCCAGAATCTACCTAAAACATAAAGACCTGTTTTGCGTGGACAAACCTTTTTCATGTACAAATAAACATTAGGAGTTTTTGAGTCTTAGCTGTTTTATCTGAAGTGCAAAAACAGCAACTCGCCAAAATAAACACGGCTTATAATGAATACAATCCCTCCTGGAGAGATTATGAAAGAACAGCATTTCAAAGAAATATTGTATTTCATAGCACGGCACTCTGATGTCATTTACTTGTGTCCTGCTGGGGATGTTATGCTGGTGTTCTACACAATATCAGAAATACTCCTTGCACAGCACCAGAGGGAGACCTATTTAATGACATGATAGCATGTAAGTATTACTAGATCAGTTTGGGATGGTGCCCCACAAAGTCCAAAATATTTTTCTTTCAATGATTATTTAATCTTAATCCTCCTGACATATTTCATGATCCATACATGAAAGCTTTTTCTGGAACCTGAGGAGATACCATCATGACAATTGTATAATTTATAATAACCATAACAAGGAGAATAGGCATGATCTTACAGGGGTTGTATAAACAAACTATGAAAATCATACTCACCCGATTGGTGGGAACTAATAATCTATTAAAAACTGCATATTTTGCACAAAAGTGTTTCTCAAAGTGGTCTTTGCACAGGTCTAAAAGCTTGATGCAAATATATAAACTCAGGATCTAAGTTTTATGCCATTTAAATATGTCTGAGATATAGGTGCAAGAACCTCAATTATTTTAATTGGCACCGTGCAACTCTGTCCCAAAAAATATAACAGTAGAAAAAATGGTGGTACTGACCCATCTGAAGAAAGACTAATTTAAAGGCCTTGCCAAAATTTAGCATCCTTCAACCCCTTACCACCACCCAGAGTGGGATTATCCACAAGGCAACCCAAGCAGGAGCATGGAGTCCAGTGGGATTAGCGCAGTAAAGCAAGAGAATATTGCAGTTTGTCAAGGCTGTTCACCTACCTGTCACTACACAAGAAAGAAGGTTGTCAAGGATATTGACTGCAGAGATGGCCACATCTGCATAGCTACACTCAGGAAACTGAGACCAGACTATATATGATTTAAGCAAGTTTAATAGAGAAACAAAACACATCCAAGCACCAGCAACCAAAAATACACAGAAAATGTGAAAATACAAGTAAACCATAACTAATTTACAAAAATACCTAACAAGCAACCTAAATAACTGCCTAACTAATTACATACAATATATACAAAATAGGGGACACAGATCACAGGGTAAAACATGAGGTGTAAGGAAAGGAGTGAACCAAGACTGAAATCCTGCACAAGGGGAGCAGATATGAGGGATCAGGATACATGCATTCTATGCATTAAGGTAAAAAACTTCTCTGCTGCAGGAACCCCCCCAGCCCTCTCCTTTTTCTTACCTTAGCCTGATCCGATCCAGCGATGTGCACAAGAGCATTGGCTCTTGCCGCTGTCTCCCTCCTTCTCGGGCAGATTGATAGCAGCGAAAGCCATTGTTTTCTGCTGTTGTCAATCAAATGCTGTGATGAGGGGGTTGGGCCACACGGGTGCTGGCAGCTGGGGGCACTCGCCAAAGAAGAGGGGCATGAAGTGCTGGCAGGGGACTCCAGAAAAGGAATATCGGGGCTGCTCTGTGCAAAACATTGCACAGAGCAGGTAAGTATAAGATGTTTGTTATTTTATTTAAACAAAACCAAAATAGTTTAATGTTACTTTAATGCATGAATAGGTAAGTGCATGTATCAAAAATATTACTGTTTAAAGCAGAAGCTGCTGCTGAACACATTAATGGGCATACATGACCGATCATTCTCTAATATCTCTAGATAAATGTTAGCCTGGCAACCCTGTCTTACATTGCAGTGCAGGAGACTATAACAAGCAGATATAAAGTCAAGCTCTGCTACTTATACTAGCTTGTTTAATAATACATTTATTTGTAAAACAAATAAATAAATACAGATTAAAGGGTATCTTCATATATTTGCATGTATTACAGTTTTAAAGTGATTGTAAAGTCTAGTTTAAAAAATAAAAATAAAATAACAAACATATTATACTTACCTGTTCTTTTTCAGATGATTTGCACAGAACAGCCTGAATCCTCCTCTTCTCGGGTCCCTCTTTGCTGCTCCTGGCCCCTCCCTCCTGTTGAGTGCCCCCACAGCAAGCAGCTTGCTATGGGGGCAACTGAGCCGAGCTGCAGCTCTGTGTGTCCATTCAGACACAGAGTTGCTGTTTGCCCCCCCCCCCTCTCCCTCCTGATTGGCTAACTGAATTTGATTGATAGCCGCAGGAGCCAATGGCGCCGCTGCTGTGTCTCGGCCAATCAGGAGGGAGAGTCCCAGACGGCCAAGGGACTTGTGGATATTGCTGGACAGAGATGGGGCTCAAGTAAGTATTAGGGGTGTTAGGGAGGCTGCTACATACAGAAAACATTTTATCCCAATGCATAGGATGCATTAAAATAAAAAAAACATCTGCCTTTACAACTCCTTTAATTATTTATAACCACTGGACTCATTGCGTGGTACATACTGGTCATCCAATAGTAGTATTGTTGTAAGGATTTAGGGTTCATCATCTATGAAAGAAAATAAGTCATTGGAGGATTGGAGCCAACTGCAAGTTGGGAAAAAGCCTTTGTCAAGGTGTAGGCTCTGGAAGTACCTGTTTTTCACCAGAGCCCTTGATGGTGGTATTGAATTTATGTGGTAAATGTGAACCTCAGACAGGTCATAGCTGGGGACTAGGGATGAGCCGAACACCCCCCGGGTTCGGTTTGAACGGACCAAAGTTTGCGCGAACATTCGAACACCGTTAAAGTCTATGGGACTCGAACGTGAAAAATCAAAAGTGCAAATTTTAAAGGCAATATGCAAGTTATTGTCCTAAAAAGGGTTTGGGGATCCGGGTCCTGCCCCAGGGGACATGAATCAATGCAAAAGAAAGTTTTAAAAACGGCAGTTTTTTCGGGAGCAGTGATTTTAGTGATGCTTAAAGTGAAAAAAATAAAAGCGAAATATTCCTTTAAATATCGTACCTGGGGGGTGTCTATAGTATGCCTGTAAAGTGGTGCGTGTTTCCCGTGTTTAGAACAGTCCCTGCACAAAATGACATTTCTAAAGGAATAAAAGTAATTTAAAACTGCTTGCGGCTGTAATGTAATGTCGTGTCCCGGCAATATGGATGAAAATTATTGAGAAAAACGGCATGGGTAACCCCCCAGCCCATTACCAGGCCCTTTGGGTCTTCTATGGATATTAAGGGGAACACCGTACCCAATTGAAAAAAAAAAGGCATGGGTCCCCCAGGCCCTATATACTTTGAACAGCAGTATACAGGCGGTCCAAACAAGACAGGGACTGTAGGTTTGTTCTTAAGTTGGATCTGTTTGTAATTTGGAACAGGTACATGATCACCCCTGTAACATTTGTTTTGCTGTCTGTGCCCCAGTTCAGAAGATTTCACCTCACTTTCTGTCCCAATGACAATTGGATTTTGAAAATTTGGGGAATTTTAGGGAAACAAGGATTGGTGATAAAGCATCAGTGGAGACACCTTTTTCCCATATTAACTCTTACAGGAGAGAATTTCCCTTCCTAGGGGTAGATTTCCTCTCACTTCCTGTTGTCTCCCTCCGTTTGTGAGTAGGAGTCGTTTGTCGTATGTTTGAAAGTAGGGGACAGCCTGTATATACTATATGGCCTGCCCTATACACTCTGCGGAAATTTGGGGGGGCAACGGGGCAATTGCACCCCCCCGAGAAAATATTAAAGAATGAGTGGGAGCGCACCCCGGGTAACCAGATCTGCAGTCGGGACAACTCGCAGCCATTCTAAGCATGAATTACTGCTCAGAAACCTCGGGACTGCACTCTCTGCCCCCTGTACCCCTCCCTGCAGTTTTTCAGCCTCTCTCCTGCAGGCTGCTGCTTGAGTGGGCGGGATGGGGATGTGCCTTTTCCCCAAGATCACTCTGGTCTGGAAGAGGGAGATGTGTGCAGCTGCTGAGCAGAGAGAGCCGTGTGAAAGTTCCTGGAGGTAAGATCTGCTGCTAGCACTAGGTTGTGGATTTGTTTACAGGCACCTCTATGCTGAGTTACTGCAGCTTAGCATAGAGGTGCTGTTAGATGACAAATAAGATCTTCATCTTCTTTTCATGACAAGTGAAAAAGTGAACTCATTAAAAGATTATGACTGCCCACTGGTGTATGCCCTCTTGAATCCCCCCCCCCCAGTGTATCAGTGTATACCCTCCTGATCCCCCCAGTGTATCTGTTTATGCCCTCCTGAATCCCTACCCCCAGTGTATCAGTGTATGCCCTCCTGATTCCCCCCCAGTGTATCAGTATATGCCCCCCTGATCTCCCCCACTGTATGCCCTCCTGATCCCCCCAGTGTATGCCCTCCCGACCCCCCAGTGTATGCCCTCCCGACCCCCCCAGTGTATGCCCTCCCAATCTCCCCCCCAGTGTATGCCTCCTGATCTCCCCCCAGTGTATGCCCTCCTGATCTCCCCCCCCAGTGTATGCCCTCCTGATCCCCCTCCAGTGTATGTCCTCCTGATCTCCCCCCAGTGTATGCCCTCCTAATCTCCCCCCCAGTGTATGCCCTCCTGATGCCCCCTCAGTGTATGCCCTCCTGATCTCCCCCCGTTTATACCCTCCTGATCTCCCCCCAGTGTATGCCCTCCTGATCCCCCCAGTGTATGCCCTCCTGATCCCCCCCCAGTGTATGCCCTCCTGATCCCCCCCCAGTGTATGCCCTCCTGATCCCCCCCCAAGTGTATGCCCTCCTTATCCCCCCCAGTGTATGCCCTCCCGATCCCCCCTAGTGTATGTTCTCCCGACCCCCCCGCCAGCGTGTGCCCTACTGTTCCCCGCACACTGCCCTACATCCTTCTGACCTCTGTACACCACCCTACATACTACTGACCTCTGTACACTACCCTACATACTACTGACCTCTGCACACCATCCTTCCTACTACTGACCTCTGTGCACCACCCTTCCTACTACTGACCTCTGTACACTACCCTACATACTACTGATCTCTGTACACTACCCTACATACTACTGACCTCTGTACACTACCCTACATACTACTGACCTCTGTACATTATATAATACATTAAATTCAGTTCTGTAAGCAACACCTTATTTTCTGGCAGTGCCCCTCCCGAGACTAGACTCAAGATCCGCCCCTGACTCTTGGTGGGCGCTGGAACGAGCTCTGCTGTGAAATATTATATCAAGAATTGTAATTACATGCCCCTGTTGAACAGGGGTAGAGAATTGGGCCTTTGGTGGTGTGGCCACAACACTGTAAGCCCTCACAGTTACTCTTGGTGGGCGCAGGAACGGTCCCTGTTGTGAAATATTAGTATCAAAAATTGTAATTACACGCCCCTGATAAACAGGGGCAGAATAATTGGGTCTTAGGCAGTGGTGGTGGTGCCACAACACTGTAAAGCCTCACAGATACTCTTGCTGAGCGCAGGAACGGGCCCTGCTGCCAAATATTACAGCAAAAATTGTAATTACACGCCCCTGTTAAACAGGGACAGAAAGATTGGGCCTTAGGCACTGGTGCTGGTGCCACAACACTACAACCCCTCACAGATACTCTAGTTGAGCGCAGGAACGAGCCCTGCTGCAAAATATTACAGCAAATATTGTAATTACGCGTCCCTGTTAAACAAGGGCAGAAAAACTGGGCTTTAGGCACTGGTGCCACAACACTGCAACCCCTCACAGATACTCTAGTTGAGCGCAGGAGCATGCCCTGCTGCGAAATATTACAGCAAAAATTGTAATTACGCGTCCCTGTTAAACAAGGGCAGAAAAATTGGCCTTTAGGCACTGGTGCTGGTGCCACAATACTGCAACCCCTCACAGATACTCTAGCTGAGCGCAGGAACGTGCCCTGCTGTGAAATATTACAGTAAAAATTGTAATTACGCCCCCCCTGTTAAACAGGGGCAGAAAAATTGGGCTTTAGGCACTGGTGGTGGTGCCCAGAACCAAAAATGTTCTTAGAAGCTATCAACATGAACATTGAGGAGAAATAAGATAGTCACTCAGCATAACAAGATAGTCACTCAGCATCAGCATAGGCAGTCTTCAAGGGATCTCACATTCATAAAAAAATTAATCGGTTACATCAGCCTCAGGTGCTTGGTAGCTGGTGATCCAAGACTGATTCATTTTTATGAAGGTGAGCCGATCAACCGAGCCTGTGGACAGGCGCACTCTGTGATCGGTTACAAAGCCTCCAGCAGCACTGAATGTGCGTTCAGATAGAACGCTGGATGCAGGACAGGCCAGTAGCTCAATTGCATACTGTGCAAGCTCTGGCCAGTGATCCATCCTCAAGACCCAGTAACCCAATGGATTTTCTGTTGGAAAGGTCTCCAAGTCTGATCTTGCCCCAAGGTATTCCTGCACCATGTAAATCAAACGCTGGCGATGGTTGCTGGAACCGATCAGACCTTGGGGCTGCGGACTAAAAAATTGTCTGAACGCATCGGTCAGACGACCACCTTCTCCACCGCTCCTTCTGTGACTGACCGAAGCCTCAGAAACCTGCTGCTGATGCTGAGTGCCAGGCTCCACCTCCATGCTAACACAATCCCCCTCCTCCTCCTCCTCTTCCTGTGTGATAGCCGGGCCTGCAGGAATACTGTCTGGATAAAGGAGGCCTTGAGAGGTAAGGAAGTCCTCCTCTTCCTCCCTCTGTTCTGCCTCAAGTGCCCTGTCCATTATTCCATGCAGTGTGTGCTCCAACAAGAAGACAAGAGGGACAGTATCACTGATGCATGCACTGTCACTGCTCACCATCCTCATGGCCTCCTCAAATGGTGACAGGACAGTGCATGCATCCTTGATCATTAGCCACTGGCGTGGCAAAAAAAGCCAAGCTCCCCTGACCCTGTCCTGGTGCCATACTCGCACAGGTACTCATTGATGGCCCTCTGCTGCGTGTGCAGCTGCTGCAGCATTGCCAACATTGAGTTCCACTTGGTGGGCATGTCTCAAATGAGGCGGTTCTTGGGCAGATTGCATTCCTTTTGAAGATCAGACAGCCGAGCACTGGCATTATATGACCGGCGGAAATGCCCACAGACTTTCCTGGCCTGCCCGGGTACCTGCACAAGAACTGCTGCACCACCAAATTAAGGGCGTGAGCCAAACAGAGAACCTGGGTCAAGTGTCCCTGTCGGAGGGCAGAGAGGAGGTTGGTGCCATTGTCGCAAACCACCATTCCTGGCTGAAGCTGGTGTGGCGTCAACCACCTCTAAACCTGCCCCTGCAGAGCTGCCAGAATCTCTGCCCCAGTGTGGCTCCTGTCCCCTAAGCAGACCAACTCAAGCACCGCATGGCATCTTTTTGCCTGAGTGCTTGCGTAGCCCCTACAACGCCTACGGAGCACCGCTGGTTCCGAGGACTAATCTGCACAGGAAGAGGCCATACAGAAAGAAGAAGAGGAGGGGGTGAAGGAGAGAGGTGTGGCAGAATCATCACTACAAGCATTTTGGAGGCGTGGTGGCGGAACAAGCTCCAACATTACTGCACCCTGTCCTGCATCCTTCTCAGCTGCCAGCAGAGTTACCCAGTGCGCCGTGAAAGAAAGTTAACGTCCCAGTCCATGCCTGCTGGACCATGAGTCAGCGGTAATATGCACCTTACCACTGACCACTCTGTCCAACGAGGCCAAGACATTGCCTTCCACATGCTGGTAGAGAGCCGGAATGGCCATCCGTGAAAAGAAATGGCGTTTGGGAACCTGCCACTGAGGCACCGCACATTCCACAAATTCACGAAAGGGGGCAGAGTCTACCAGCTGAAAAGGCAGCAGTTGCAGTGCTAGCAATTTAGCCAAACTATTCAGCCGCTGAGCATGTGGATGGCTGGGACCGAATTTCATTCAACGTTTTAGCAACTGGGGTAGGTAAATTTGCCTGGATTTAGGTGTACCGCTAGCAGATTGCCTGCAAGTGCTTGGGACACCTAATTCTACACCTTCATTCCTCTCAGTGCAGGTTTCTGAGAGGACTGAAGGTTTAGTGGGGTTGGAGATCCAACCTGATGAGGAGCAAGGAGGGGTTCGCCTTGTTCTTTGGTGTGGGTCTTTTAAGTACCTTTGCCAACAGACTGCATGGGAGCTCGACATATGTCTGGTCAAGCATGTGGTGCCCAAGCGGCTGCTGTTTTGGCCACGCTTGACACGCTTTAGACATATGTGCCAAACAGCATCTGCTGCACACGTCTCAAAAAAGGCCCACACCAAAGAACTTTTGAAAAAACATGCAGAGTCAGCAGCGCCCTGCACATGCAGAGCTCTGCAGTGTGATGCAGTCGGTTGGTTGTCCTTAAGCTGGTCCCTGGAGGGCATCCTGCCTCGTTGGAGATGTGCCTCCTCCTCCTCCCCTCTTCTATCAGGCATTCACGTAGAGTCAGTGACCTCATCATCCCCTCCCTCCTCGCCACTGGAGCAAACCTGGCAGTATGCTACAGCTGGGAAAACATGACTGACAGTTTCTTGTCCTTCTTGGACACCCCCTCTCTCTGGGCTCACATTACTGCCTTCATCCTCAACCTGGGTACCATCATCGGAGCCTTCAAAACGCTGTGCATCCTCCTGCAGCATGTACCCGACACTGTGGTCGAACAGTTCAGGGGACTCCTCAGGACATGATAGTGGGGCTAGGGAAGGAGTGACTGATGCCATTGAGCCAATGCAATAGGCCGCTTTGGCAGCTGCATTGACAGCTAAACTTCTCTTAGCCTGGTTGACAGTGGATGCGTAGGGTGAGGACGGCTTTGTGATCAACTCTACCAACTCTTCTGCATATTGTGGCTCAACATGACCAGCTGTCGAAAAAAAGGACAAGCGTGCCCCACGGCCACGTGCTGAGGATGCACCGTGTCCACGACCAGCACTGTTGGCTGTAGACACAGAGCCTGCTTGCCCTCTTTTAGTGACCTGTGAGCATCTGCCTCTCCTTGGTGGCCTTCCAGACATGCTGTAAAATTGGATTAGCAAAACACTGCCTGAAGTTTACTAGAAAAATTACACCAGAAATGGCCTGCAGTCAGGTATAGGCTTGGCTAGACTAGAATGCAGTGGATATATATGTAGGAGACTGTATATATATCTTATGCACTGCAGATCACTGAATCACCTGCCTGGCCGGCCTGCCTGCCTGAAAGTGTCTTTGAATACGTACACCAGGAATGGCCTATAGTCAGGTATAGACTTGGCTAGACTAGAATACAGTGGATATATATGTGGGAGACAGTATATATATTTTATGCACTGCAGATCACTGAATCACTTGCCTGCCTGCCTGAAAGTGTATTTGAAAACGTACACCAGCAATGGCCTGCAGTCAGATATAGGCTTGGCTAGACTGGAATGCAGCGGATATATATATTTTGGAGACTGTATATATATTTAATGCACTGCAGATCATTGAATCACTTGCCTGCCTTCCTGAAAGTGTATTTGAAAACGTACACCAGCAATGGCCTGCAGTCAGATATAGGCTTGGCTAGACTAGAATGCAGTGGATTCTATGTTGGAGACTGTATATATATTTAATGCACTGCAGATCACTGAATCACTTGCCTGCCTGCCTGCCTGCCTGCCTGAAAGTGTATTTGAAAACGTACACCAGCAATGGCTTGCAGTCAGATGTAGGCTTGGCTAGACTGGAATGCAGTGGATATATATATGTTGTAAACAGTATATATATTTAGTGGACTGCAGATCACTGAATCACTTGCCCTTCTGCCTGAAAGTGTATATGAAAACGTACATCAGCAATGGCCTGCAGTCAGATATAGGCTTGGCTAAACTGGAATGCAGTGGATATATATATGTTGGAGACTGTATATATATTTAATGCACTACAGATCACTGAATCACTTGCCTGCCTGCCTGCCTGCCTGCCTGCCTGAAAGTGTATTTGAAAACGTACACCAGTAATATACACCAGTAATATTTTATGATGTCTGGTATGACGAAACGCATCGGACAGGGCATGAATACGTGACGTCGATGCACACATGGACGGCGGCCTTCTTGCTGGTTGGAAACCACCAGAGATTTTACATGACACGCTTGTATATTATTTCTAATGTGTGAGTATATTCATACATTTTTAATGAATACCTAAGTGCTTTGATATATTGCACTATGAAGCGGTCTCTGTTCTTATTCTGGCACATCTAACCTGTGGAGAGACGCTCTCAGAGGGGACTACAGGATTTGAATTGTGTTTGTGCAGTCTGTGATGAACAGGAGCGAGGCTGATGAATGTTTGAGCACTATTAGACCACCTATAATTTATTGGTCCACTCCCAAGAGTAAGAGGCCCAGTTTGCTGTGGTGCTGGTGGAGGACTATTATTTCACCTGCAGGTTATCTCCACTGCACACCTTAGGTTCTCCCTAGGAATTGTGGACTTCACTTGTTAATGGACTTTTATTAGCGCTGCATTTCCTTTTGAAGATTTTTGATTGTTACCCACAGTACATGCTAGCTGCTGTCCTTTGTTACTATCAAACCCAAGCACAGTGAAGTTTTGTTTATATTTTTGTTACCCATATTTTTTTTCACAATATAAAATAGAAAACATATCAAATGAAAGAAGTGTACCATTTTAAGAAAAAAAATAAGGTAATTTTGAAACTAATGGCATCAACAAGTCTTGAAAAAGTTGGGGCAGGGCAACAAAAGGTTAGTAAAGTAAGTGGTACTAACAAGAGAATGCTGGAAGAACTAATTAGGTTAATTGGCAACAGGTTAGAAACATGATTGAGTATAAAAGGGGCATCTTAGAGAGTTTGAGTGTCTCAGATGTAAAGACTGACAGAAGTTCACCTATCTGTGAAAAGCTGTATTCAATTGTTGAACAATCTCAGAAAAATGCTCCTCAATGTAAAATATATAATAATCTACAGTACATAATCTCATCAAAAGATTCAGAGAATCTGGAAAAATCTGAACGCAAGGGACAAGGCCTGTGATCTTCAGGCCCTCAGATGGCACTGAATTAAAAACAGGCATGATTCTGTGATGGACATCTCTGCATGGGCTCAGGAATACTTTCAAAAATCATTGTCTGTGAACACAGTTCACTGTACCATCCAAAAATGCAAGGTAAAGCTTTATCATGCAAAGAAGAAGCCATATCTGAACCTGATCCAGAAACACTGCTGCTGCTCTGGGTCAAAGCTCATTTAAAATGGTCTGCTGCAAAGTGGAAAACTGTTCTGTGGACATTGAAATTTGGCAACCATGGGCACTATGTCCTAACCACTAAAGAGGAGAGGGATCTTCTGCTTGTTGTCAGTGCTCAGTTTAAAGCCTGCATCTCTGATGGTATAGGAGTGCATTAGTGCATATGGAATGGGAGCTTGCACATCTGGAATGGCATCATCAATTCTGAAATATTTATCCAGGTTTTAGAGCAGCATATGCTCAGACAAGAATGGGACAACATTCTTCAGCAACTGGTTTCCTCAGTTCTCAAACCCTTATGCCGCGTACACACGGTCTGACTTTTCGTCTACAAAAGTCCGACGGACACCGACGGACTAAAGCTGGCTGACAATCCGATTGTGTGTGGGCTTCCCCGGACTTTCAGCGGACTTTCAGCGGACTTTTGCAGCCTCAAATCTGATGGACTTTAGATGTGAAACATGCTTCAAATCTTTACGTCGTAACTACGCCGGACCCAGAAATCCGCTCGTCTGTATGCTAGTCCGACGGACAAAAAACAGACGCATGCTCATAACCAAAACTGAAACGGAAGCACTCGGTCTAGTAAAACTAGTATTCGTATTGTAGGTAGCACATTCCTCACGCTGCAAAATCTGTGATCGTTGAATGCAGCGCATTAATGTCTTCTTTAATAATGCTATAAGAACGAAGATGTTTTGCTGTTCATATTCAAACAGAGTTCTCCCAAACAGATTTCTGGATTCTTTTTCTCTTTGATCTCATGAATGATATAGTATTCTTTTTAAAAACAATGTCTCCATACTAATAATCATTTTTACACTTGTTTTTTTTGGTGGAGTCATCTTTTATTTTAGATTTTCTCCAGATGTTTATTTTATGATTGTTGGCGAACTTATTTTATCTTTATCTAGTTTTTTTATTTTTTTTTATTTTTTGTTTGTAAAGTTACCACAAAGAACCATTTTATTTATTTATTTTGTTTTTTTTTTGGTTTTTTTTGTGTTTGTAAAGTTACCACAAAGAACCATTTTTTTTTTTTTAGTTTTGTATTTCTTAAATTGAACACAAATACATTTTGATTTCATTTTTGTTTGTTTTTAATGTTGTTTGTTTTTAACTTACCACAAAGAACCATTTTTTGTTTATTGTGATTTTTTCTTTTGTATATAAAGTTAACACAAAGAACCGATTTGGTTATGTATCAATTTTTTTTTTTAAGGCCTCTTTCACACGGGGCAGATCAGTGATGATCCGCCCCGTGAACATCCGCTTGCTCAGCGGGGATAGCTCCGCCGATCCCCGCTGAGCAGGAAGATGACAGGTGCATCGCTGCACAGTGTGCAGCGACGGACCTGTCAGAGCGCCGCTCTCCCCTATGGGGGGATCGGATGATGACGGTCCGTAGTGTCCGTCGTCATCCGATCCGATCCGAAAACGGAGGAAAAAGTAGGTTTTTCCTCCGTTACACTTTTCGGATCGGAGCGGGTCGGATGTCAGCGGACATGTCACCGCTGACATCCGACGCTCCATAGGGATGACTGTATGTCCGTTTTTCATCCGAAAACGGATGGATGAAAAACGGACATACGGATCATCCGTGTGAAAGAGGCCTAAGTTACCACTAGAACATTATTAATGTTTTTTTTGTGTGTTTTTGCAACCTCAAGGAGATTGTTGTCCCTTGTTAATTTGACATTGTGTCTAAATCAATGATTTAAAATAAAACACATAAAGTATTTTCATAAACTCAAATATCCATTTATTCATGGTCTAAATAAAATAAAGAGGAAGTCAACGCTGGAAAAAGTCTGTGGACAAGAAAATTGGGATCTTGAGGAGTCCATATAAAGAGGGAGCACAATCTGGTCCAGGAATTCCAGAGATCAACAGCAGCAGATGATATAGATGTCCCCAGACTGTGGTACTACAACAGCCTGCGTCTTCTGTCAGACTAGACTGAACCCAGGTTATCACTTTCTTCTCTTCCCTGCAGCCTTTCCTCCACGCTGCCATGCACCCTTCCCTGCAGCCTTCTTTGGAGGCTGTGGCTCTGGTGTTTGAGTTGTTGCAGGAGGAGAAGGAGGAGGAGGAGGAGGGGGGCTGCCTCATGTAGTTGTGTGTTGCTGGTTAGCGTGCCCTGCAGCCCCTTCTGTATTGTTTCCCCAAACAGTCTCTCACAAATGATGCATTGGCCCCATTCCATTTGAAGCAGCCTGCTGGCTAAGTAGCACCCATAGACCTCTTCAGCTTCGGGGGGGCTCCTTAAAAAATGGGTAGCCTCTCGCATGAGGCGCAGGGATGCCTCCTGTGTCACTGTCCCCTTCCTGGCCCTTTTTTTTGGAAGGCGGAGGGGAGGCACTTGTGATTGTGTCAGGCTCCTACTGGGCCCAGCCACCTCCTGCCTGACACTGGGTCCGGCCTCCTCCTGCCTGACACTGGGTCTGGCCTCCTCCGGGATGATGCTGTATCCGGCCTCCTCCAGGCTGTCCATGGGCCCGGTCTCCTCCTGCCTGCCACTTTCCTCCTGGCTGCCCTCATCCTGTATATAAAAAAGGGACATAGTTTTAGTTTTTTTTTTGGGGTTCATCAATGACACACAATTTGCTTCTCATGACTAGCAAATTCAATGTGAATACATCTCTTAATAAAAGAGTCTAGAAATCAGACACCATAATTTTTTGAAGCAGGTGACAAACATATTTAGCCACTACTGTCAATTGATATGTCTACATCATTTTTAGGCGAAAATTATTTGAATCAATTATAACATCCAGTTAACATCATTCAGGATGGAAGACCCAGCTTGGTCCTCATCAGCCTCTGCTGGGGTGGAGGGAAGGGTGCATGGAAGAGTGCATGGAAGGGTGGAGGGAAGGGTGGAGGTAAGGGTTGAAAGTGATGCCCTGGCATCAGTCTGGTCATCAAGAAACCGTAGTTTATTGTAGTACCACAGCCTGGGTACATAAACATCATCTGCTGATGCTCCTGATCTCATGGATTCCTGGATCTTGTTATGCTCCCTCTTATACATGTTCCTCAAGATCCCAATTTTCTTTAACAACGTCTCCATCGTTGCTTCCGGGATGGTCGTCTGGACAAATGTCAGAAGTCTCTCCAGCGTTGACTTCCTGACATGCTTCAAATAATATTGAGGGTGTTTGACCTCCCACAGATTCCTCATCTCTCTATATTTGTCTATGAAAGCTGACAAAAATTCTGGATCTTTAAATTGGGCATTCATAATGTCTGTAAAAGATAAAGACACAAGACAAAAAACACTTATGTTT